>CAMAPE010000070.1:6070000-8575000 GCA_945859875.1 Cuscuta europaea
AATTAATACTTAATAATTAACACTTAATAATTAATACTTAATAATTAATACTTAATAATTAATACTTAATAATTAATAATTAATACTTAATAATTAATACTTAATAATTAATACTTAATAAATAATACTTAATAATTAATTTAATACTTAATAATTAATTTAATACTTAATAATTAATTTAATACTTAATTAATAATTAATTAATTAATACTTAATAATTAATTTAATGAAAAAATAATTATTTATATTTAATAATAAATTAAATAATTAACTTTAATATAAATATAAGTCACGAAACCCGCTTTTATCGACTCGTCCACGTGGCACGGCCCGCCCACCGCACCGAAACCCGACCGGGGCCGCTTTTACCGACCCGTCCACGTGGCACGCCCTACCAACCGCACCGAAACCCTATCGCATACGCTTTTACGACCCGTCCACGCTTAGAAAATTAATTATTTAATATTTAATATTTAATCGAGGATTGAGCTTAAATCCTTGGTCCTTATTATCCTTGATTAATTATTTATCCTTTTCATTTTCCTCTTCTTGTAATCTCCTTTTCCTTAATCCGAATGACCCGTATGACCCGCATGACCCGTATGACCCGTATGACCCGCATGACCCGTATGACCCGTATGACCCGTATGACCCGTATGACCCGCATGACCCGCATGACCCGCATGACCCGCATGACCCGCATGACCCGCATGATCCGCATGATCCGCATGATCCGCATGATCCGCATGATCCGCATGATCCTTAATCCTTTATCCTTAATCCTTTATCCTTAATCCTTTATCCTTTATCCTTAATCCTTAATCCTTAATCCTTAATCCTTAATCCTTTATCCTTTATCCTTTTCCTTTTCCTTTTCTTGATATATATATATATATATATATATATATATATATATATATATATATTTATATAAATCAAGAAACCCGCTTTTACCGACCCGTCGACGTGGCACGGCCCACCCACCGTACCGAACCCCGACCGGCGACCGCTTTTACCGACCCGTCCACGCGGCACGGCCCACCAACCGTACCGAAACCCGACCGCAACTGCTTTCATGGCACGGCCCACCCACCGCACCGAAACCCGACCGGCGACCCGCTTTTACCGACCCGTCCACGTGGCACGGCCCACCGCACCGAAACCCTATCGCATACGCTTTTACGCCCCGTTACGCGGCACGGCCCACCAACCGTACCGAAACCTGACCGCTTTGCCGCGGCACGTGGCTTGAGGACCACTGCCCCCCTATAGTAGATAACTAAACATACGCCCAGATTCTCGGAGTAGCGACATTTTGGCCCAGAAAGGTATATGTTTACTGTTCTTTTTTATTTTCCTTTATTTTTCTTGCTAAATAAGTACATACCCTCACATATACGTCTTCAGCCTCCTGATGCCTTTGCTGCGGGAGAAATAGTTTGTCGTGGAAAGGGATGGGGGGGACGAATCGAAGCGACAAAGGGCTGAATCTCAGAGGATCATGGCAGCAAGGCCACTCTACCGCTTACAATACCCCGTCGCGTATTTAAGTCGTCTGCAAAGGATTCTACTCACCGCCCGATCAGAATTGTATTTCAAGGCGGCCACCACGACTCTTCCGCCATGGTGGCTTGGCCATCGACACGTGCCCTTGGGGGCTTTGGGCCCCTACTGCGGGTCGGCAAACGGACAGCAAGCGCATGCATCGGTCTAGCCCGGATTCTGACTTAGAGGCGTTCAGTCATAATCCAACGCACGGTAGCTTCGCGCCACTGGCTTTTCAACCAAGCGCGATGACCAATTGTGCGAATCAACGGTTCCTCTCGTACTGGGTTGAATTACTATCGCGATACTATCATCAGTAAGGTAAAACTAACCTGTCTCACGACGGTCTAAACCCAGCTCACGTTCCCTATTGGTGGGTGAACAATCCAACACTTGGTGAATTCTGCTTCACAATGATAGGAAGAGCCGACATCGAAGGATCAAAAAGCAACGTCGCTATGAACGCTTGGCTGCCACAAATCGTAACCGCTACTGATAATAATGACTAATTAATTACAACATTAATACGGAATTAAATACATAATTAATAGTGCATTAATTGCTTCATCGTTACTCTTCCGGGCTAGGAGGTCGGTCGGACTGGGAGGCTCCCCGCTGGGCTGGCTGGCAGGCTCCAGGTTGTGGACTTGGATCCATGGGTCCAAGTTCGGGGCTTGGGTTGATTAAGCTCTGGGCCTAGTCCCATTACTCCATCACGAGTCTCCCACTCCCTTAGTCGAGTAGTAGACTCGGCTAAGAGGGAGTAGTCCAAGTCAGTTGCTCTTCTTCGAGACTAGAAGATGCTCGCCCCTATCCATGTTGGGGAGATGCCTCATTAAAAACGTTCATTAGGAAAAAACTCAATGGGAAAAAATCCTGATGAAGGGAAAACGAGTACATCTGACGCCCCCAAGATGAAGCCAGAGGTGAGATCCTTAGCCTTTATTGCAATGGTCGCCATCTGCGAATAGGATGGCTAGAACTGTTCTTCTCGTCGGACTCAGACTCGTCAGGTTTGTCATTTGCTCCCTTGAAGATGGTAAGACCCTCAGTCCCCCACTTCATTCAGTTGTACCTACACATAAAAGAAACTAGTGCAGAATAGAGCATCTGGCCTGGTGTCAAACCACGGCTCAGTGTGTAAGTGCGTTAGACTCACTACATGAAAAGAGTGACATCAAGTTCCCAAGTTAGGCCTCAACCCAGTCTGTGAAAGAAAGATTGAATTCGCGAGTAAGTGAGTCAGACTCCTCACTCGAATGGATAATCTAACCCCAGAGAACTAAAGTATATCAACCTTTTCGAGAAATGTGAATGTCAATTAAGTGACAAAATTTCTCGGAAAAACGTGGCTCTATGCCCCTAACAAGAGAGTTTAACTCACCGCCCGAGGTTAGTAGTTCGAACCCGCAAGTAAAAACTTTTGAATGGGTGACTCGTCCCCCGAGGTCGGAGTGTGATGCACTATGAAGGGGTAAGAGCACACAAGAACTCGTATGAAGTTAAGAGTGTGCGGTATTAACATTTATATTAGATCTTATTATATGCCACACCCATATGACGTGACCCGGTGGCGCGAGTGTGTGCTCGGCCAATGTACGAGTGTGTGTGCTCATCCGGCGTATTTGAGTGATCAGATTTCATAAGTCCGTTTTTCAATGTTAAAATTAGACACGCTTAACAAGAGTAAAAGCAATTAAACCACTTAAAATATCTTTTCAAATGTTCAATTTAATATATTTTTAATCATATATTTCGACATATATTTTAAACAGTAATTTAGTATACTTAGCTTTCTTTTTGAAGTGGGACTATTAGAAGTGGATCGTGCTGGACCACCATTCCATGATTTTGAATCTTTGATACATCCCAACCCTGATCCTGCGACAGCGACCGTGAGAGAGGTCAGTCTGGGGAGTTGAAGCCGGAGATTGGCGGGCCTGGCGGCACCGCGGGGGAGTTGGATTAGCGGGCTGCTATGGCATCTGAATATCTGAGTCCTTGCCTCGGTGACTGCCATCCGATGGGGATCCATATTCCAGTCGCTCCGTGACTCCAGACGCAGAGAAGAATTGGTGAGGTCGCAGACCAAGGTGCAAGTAGCGTCTCCCAACGTCGGTGGCAAGGACTGAGTCAGCGGTAGGCGCTTCAGCATACGGTGGAGGCGGCTGGGACGATCGACGATGACAGATCCGGCTCAGGAAGAATCCAGATCTAGGTCTTCTGGAGCAGCGACATCTTCTTCAGTTGCGACGCATAGTCCGGCCGACGCTATCGTCCCGGGAGCATATTTTGTAAATTCTATATTTTTTGTGTATTCTCTCATTTTTTCTGAAATTTCCTGATCAATTCCTACTCAAGCGATGTGAGAGACAATAGAGGCTCTCAATGAAAGCACTAATGTTTTTTTTGCATAAGCAGCAAAATTGTATCCATCTGAAGATATGATTATCTATAAAATGAAAAAGTAACATATAAGCGAGAATGTAACAACAAACAAGTCATAAGCATTTGACAACATAAAAACACAAGGTGGCATTAACAGTAAACATGATGACAATAGTGACAACCAACATGCATGTAACATAATAGTGAAAGTGCAACTAAAAACAGAAACACTAAGCAACAATGTGAATAATGAAAAAACGAATTGTGTGTTTAATTAGAGTCCACAAACAAAAAAATACAAATGACAAAACCAGAGAAAGTGTAGAGAGTAAATACATGGATACAGAAAACAATGAAAATATAAATAGAAAGTAGAAGCTAATACCTGATAAGTGGTTAAGTAAAAACTGGAAATTAACTATGAATTTGTATTCAAAAATAACTAATTACCAGGAACAGATTTCAGAAAACACAATTCCACAATAAAGCAAAAGTATAAACAACGAAGGATTGATCATGTACAAGCACAGATAAAATTATTGATGAAGTAAAACATGAATTGAATTAGGAATTTCTATACTGAAATACGTAAATAAAAGCAACGAAAATCTGGAAAACAAATCAAAATTTCATGCAAACATAAATTGATCAAGGATTGAAGAAGACTATTGAGAATTTGTCGAAATTTGATTTAAACTTACCACAGAGCTTTGAATTGAATGGACGGTCTTCAATTGATGTGCGACAATGAAAGGAAACGAGCCGATGAGAAGAACGAATGGCAGTTGAGGATCGTTAAAAAATAACAAACAAGGTTATGGAACGGAAGTCGAAGAGCAGCTACGGGAAGGGAGTTTGTGTTTTAATTACGCGTAGGGGTATTCTAGGAATAGGCAACGCTAAGTCATTAAAATAGTCATATTTAGGGATAAATTAGGGAGTAGTCCTATTTAGGAACTTTCCTATTATTTTAGTCCTATTTAGGGCAAATACTTATCTTACAAATTATTCAAACATTCACAACATTCGCCCGAGGCAATGTTTGGGTAAAACACTAGTATCATTTATTAATATACACCGTCATTTATTAAGTGCGTAAAATCCAAATATGCTTGTTTACTGTTTAGTAAAAAATTTGGTCGATAAACCTGATAAATCGAAAAATATGACCATCAAACGAGCTCTTCATTTCTACTTTTCTATTAATGCGTCGAGGCTAGAAAGAGTTTTTGCAATGTAGAGAGTAGGGGTGGACGTATCAATCTTCGTTTCGATTTGGAACGGGTTCGAAAAATTATCATCGAACAAAAATAATGCTATTTTGCTGTTTGGTTCGGTTCGATTTAATTCGGTTTGGTTCGGTTTGAATTTATTATGTTTGAATAATTTATGAAGATTTTATTGAATTTCTTTAGTTCGGTTCGATTTTGTTCAGTTTTTATCCGTTTTGATTCATTTGATATAATACAAAGATAATAGTACCTAAACTCAAACCAAATTGCGTATGTCTCATTTGAGTTCGATTTAGTTGGATTTGATATGATTATTATGTGAGGTTAAAATATACATGGATAAAATATACTCGTACTCTGTAATCTGTTACTCCGTATAGCTTAATATATGAACGCTATAGGATGATACGGAGTAAATCATAGCTAAAAATTGTGGAGAAAAAATGTCGGCTTTCATTCATTCTTGAAAGAGAACATAATACCCCAACTTCTTCTTCCATCTCCTTCGTTTTGTCGTTTCAGCAGAAAAGAAAAGGGGAGTATAATACATTACAGTCATTCAATCAATCAATCTCATCGATTTCACATTATAAGTCAATTGCAACCAAACCAAGAAGAAGCAACCCCTTCACCTTCTTCCTGTTCCAGAGCTGTGTGAAGCAGAGCTTCGGATTCCTGCATCAACTCCGGGCTCAATCTGAACATCAGAACGCAGAATTCCATCTCATCCAGCGCGCCGTCGCCGTCCATATCCCCTTCCCTCACCATGCTCTGAAGCTCATCGTCCCTCAATTCTTGAAGCCCCAAAACCGCGGCGTTCCTCTTCAGGCTGTCGAAGGTTATCACCCCTTTCTCGCCGTCCATCAGCAGCCGGAATCCGTTGCACAGCTCCCTTATCAGCCCCTCTCCGCCGAGCTTGTCCGCCATCAGCGGCAGCATATCTTGGAACTCGTTTCCTCTGCCGCCGCCTGTCATTCTTTTAAAGATTGGGTTTTTAATTTCTTGATGATGATGATGAAGATGGAGTTGGTATTAATATATAGATGGCAGAATGTTGGGAGGATTGTTCCTGGAAATTACCGGGTGGATGAGTAATAAAGCGGGTCCGGTATTTCTTACAAATAAAATACTCTATAAAAATATTACAACCCATACTTTTTTTTCAGATAAATAAACGCAATTGGTCTTTAACTTTTTTACTTTTTGAATTCTGAAGAGCATAATTCCTGAGATATCCGCATATTAAGTCTTTTATTACTCCGTATTTTTGAATTTATTTGTATAGATTGGGTTTTATAAATAAAGAAAATTGTTCCTTCAAAAAAAAAAATTCCGGGTAGTGCATCCCGAACGTTATCTCTTACTCCGTATTCTCTTAGACCATGTACTACGGTAGGGGTGGGAAAAACAGAACCGAAATCCTGAAACCGATCCGAATTATGATATCGGTCCAGGTTTTTTCTTTTTAACCAGTCCGAATAAAAAACAAAAAACTGGACCGAACCCGAAATTTCGGGCTCATTAACGGGCCCTAAAATCTCTAACCCGGCCTGGATCGATAAAAACCCGAAACAAATAGCTTTAGTATAAAATCAATACTACGTATATTATACCAATATAATATATAAATTAATTCCTTATATATGATTATAATCATGGTGGATGAAAAAATGACTTAATAACTTTTAGTGGCTACAAATATGTTCAATTTATTTACCGTAATGACCATGAAAACATATTTATAGTAACTTTAGTCATATTTTTATCCATAAATTTTATTTGATAACATTTTTAGAACACCTATATTATTAATTGTTATGCATCTTTAACAAAATATTATGATAATTACCTTCTTTGGATTTGAATTCTTGGTGATTTTGGAGACTAATAGTTGTGTTTTTTATAAATTTTATTTGCGGTTTGTACTTTTTATTAATTTTATTTGAAAATAGATTTTAGAATATAAAAGAAAAATGAGTGATTTCACATTCGGGCTTTAACCGGCCCAACCCGAACCCAGACCACACTGGACTCCAAAAAACCGACTCGGACCGAATATAGTGGACCTTGTTTCGGTCCCTAATTTTCATAATCAGATACCTTACGGGTAATTTTCGGGTTTAACAAAAACCTGACCCGGATTGAACCGATCCCAACCCTAACCGTAGGCACATGACATGCTGCGTGCCCCATTATTTGCCCGGTGTGGGCGATCTAATCATATTAATGAAATTGTCCAAGTAAAAATATCATCACCAATCTAAAAAACACAATGAAATACACCCCCCATGTGTACAAAGCTCTAAAAAATCTTGTCACTCTCATTTAAAATAGAAATATTATCCGTTAGGATGTTTTTACTTGGGCTGTAATTTGTTGGTCTGGTCTGATCTGGTCTGTTTTGATCTGGTCTGGTCTGGTCTGAAATTTTATATTTTATATTTTTTGCATAAAGATTTTATTTTTTATATATTTTATAATCCATAAATAATTATATTTTATTCATTTATAATTAAAAATAATAATATTCCTTCCAAATTATCGAAAATTGTTATCGTTTTACTTGGTCTGATTTCAATCCCAGGCCGAAGCAGATCAGATCAGACCAGACCACACCAGACCAAAACAGAACATACCATATCGAACCGGAATAATAATAATAATAACAACAACAATAATAATAATAATAATTATAATAATAATAGTAATAATAGTAGTAATTATAAAAATAATAATAATAATAATAATAATAATAATAATACTAATATATAATAAGGGCGTGCACTATCCGTTTTAAACCGGAAAACCGGATCGAACCGGAAAAATCGGAACCGGATGGAACAGGAATGATATCCGGTTCGGTTCGGTACGGTCCGGTCCTGTTTGGAGCTCAACTTGTTGCTCGGCTCCCCACTTGTTCCTTGTAATCCTTCTCTTTTCTTATCCTAATAAAATGTCATTTCTATAATAATAATAATAATAATAATAATAATAAAATATGGTCTGGTCTGGTCTGTTTTAGTTTGGTCTGGTCTTGTATGGTCTGTTTTGGTCTGGTCTGGGACGAATTAAAGTCCAAGTAAAAACAACCTTAGTCCCGCTAGAAGGTTCCCGTTGACGGTTTACGATGCTTGACTGACGATAAAACCGCTACAAAGCCTGATAAAAAAATGTAAATTTGATAAAATTTTGATTTATAAAGTAAAAGATTAAAAATGATTTAAGTTTACCATGTGAATAGTGGACGGGAACCTTCCAATTCTAATGAGACGAAGGTAGTACATTATAAATATATAGTTATCATATTTTTCTTTTATCTCCATAATATCTACTTGTTCCATTCCACTTAAAACTTTTCAAGAAGTTTAGACTGTTCACGAGTTAACGGATCCTCGACAATAATAATATATGTTTTAGTAAATAAAATTTAAATGTTTAGAAACTATTAAAAGTTTTATAAAATAACAAATATAATCAAATTCAATAAAAATTATTTACATAAAGTAAATGATTAAGAAAGTAGTACCCGAGTATGAGTAACAAGCGAGAAACTAAAAAAAGGAAGAGTAGGAGCCTAGAAGGTAAATTCAAATCTACAAAAGTTTGATTCTAAAAAAACTTTCATTATAAGTTGTAAAAAATTATCTAATTACAGGTTCTTTCAAAGGTCATGTTTTGAGTTTTTGACGGCAACAGTTTGTGCATTACAATCAGTTAATATATCAGTAACATGATTTATTGATTTATAATATAGGAATGGAAAAGGATTTTCAGCACGTACTTCAAATAGATTAGAACATAAATTCAGTAATTTTGCCACCGTTTTCAGTTTTTGTGCTGAAAAGAAAGTGGCCATCATTTATCAAAACTAGATAAATTATAATACACACTTTGGTCATCCCCCCCTCCCCCCCCCCCCCCCCCCCCCCAAAAAAAAAGAACACTCCGGTTCAAACGAGAATGCTTCTAATGTGAAAATAAAAAATTCGCCTTGTTATGGATCTATGAATGGTGATGACGAATTTTAAAGCTAGTGTGTGGCCTTTTAGATCATGTTTATTGGGAATAATATATTTGTATAGCTTCTATATTTTATTTCCTTGCATATTCAGCCCATTTTGTAATTAGCTTTAGGCCCATGTAAATCTTGTATAAATTGCTCCTCACACGTAATAATATGCATGGGATTCAACCCTAATTAGTTTGTCATGGTATCAGAGCCAGCCGCTCGTAATACCGCTCGCATCATCGACCTAACTCACCATATTTGATCTCTGAAATTTGCCGAGCGAAGACGGTAGACGCACCAGCGTTGCAGTTGCTCCGTCATCATGAACGGCGACGAGAAGATAGACGTTGGCTCTCCATACTACCTGGGTGCCGGAGATCAACCCGGAAACATCATAACTCATGTGATATTGACTGGAGATAACTATGTGTCCTGGGCTAGGGCAATTACTCTTTCTCTCAAGGCATGAAGGAAGTTTTTGTTCGTGGATGGAACAATCAAGAAGCCGACGGAACAACGGAAGATGCTCAATTGGGAGACGGTCAACTCTATGATCGTGTCGTGGATCCTTCGGAGCATCGACGGAAAGATTGCAGCAACGATCCCGTATCAAGTGGAGGCCAAACCACTGTGGGATTACTTGGAGAAGAGGTACTGTGTTGCAAACGGACCTAGGCTTCAACAGTTGCGTGCCGACATAGTTGGGTGCCGGCAGACCAAAGGAATGAGCGTCGATGATTACTTTAATCAACTCATGTCCCTATTTGACGAACTGAATCGTCTTAAACCGCTTCATGCTTGCAGCTGCGGTACCTGTACGTGCGATGTGGCAGAAAAGTTCGCCGCCGATAGGGAAGAAGAAAAAATTCATCAATTTTTGATCGGATTATATGACGAATATTTCTCTGTCACTCGTTCGAATTTACTTTCCCAAACAAACCCAGTGACGCTTGATAGGGCGTATCAAGCGATGCTCCAAGAAGAGAAGCTGCGGGATATTGCTCGCGGCAAGGCCGTGCAAGAGGAGTCCCAGGCCTTTGCCTTACGGGCAGAAAATCCCAGCTCCAGGGGTGCTCGTCTGGACAAAAGCAAGCTGGTGTGCACCCATTGCAAGCAGAAAGGCCACGAGGTGGGAAACTGCTTCAAATTACATGGCTACCCGGAATGGTGGGCGGAACGCAACCGCGGTGGCAAAGGGCAGCAATCTGGCAGAGATGGACAGGCTGGGAAGAGACTTGCTCATGCTAATGCGGTGATGGATGACGTTGGAGTGGGAACAGACATTCCCATGGGACGGTTTAAACCGGAACAAGTGCAAGCGCTTCTCAATTTGATTCATACTTCAGATGATAAAACTGTTGATCGTATGACTGGTAAGGCGTGTTTTTCCTCTTGGATTCTTGATAGCGGGGCCACACATCACATTACCGGTAACGTTGATTTTTTTTCCAGTTTTACAAGTGTTGAAAACTGGCAGATTGGTTTGCCCAATGGGCAACGAGTTGAGGCCAAAATGGTTGGCAGTCTATTTGTCTCAATATCTTACTTTGAAAAATGTATTGTGTGTACCAGACTTGAAGTGTAACTTGATCTCCGTTACACAACTCGTCGATGATATGAAATGTATTGTTAAATTTACTGATAATTTGTGTGCTATACAGGACCAACTCTCGGGGAACCTGATTGGGGCAGGTGAGCGGAGGGACGGACTCTACTACTTTCGGCACATTCCCACTGTTCAGCTGATGATAGGGCCGACGTCTGACACCTTTGACTTGTGGCATCGCCGTATGGGGCATCCTTCCGATAGGGTACTCAAATTGGTTCCTGTTGGTGGTGGAAATTTAGGTAGACACTCTTTGAATAAGCCGTGTGTGGCATGCCCTATGGCAAAGAAAAAACGTGATATTTTTCCTCTTAGCGACAATAAAGCAACACGTGTTTTTGAATTATTGCATTGTGATTTGTGGGGACCCAATCGTACTCCTTCCTCTTGTGATGCTGTATATTTTTTGACTATTGTGGATGATTTTTCTCGTGCTGTTTGGGTCTATTTGTTGCGTGCTAAAAGTGAGGTGTATAAAGTATTCGGTTGTTTTTTGGCAATGGTGGAACGCCAATTCGAAACCACTGTCAAGTGTGTTCGTACCGATAATGGTACAGAATTTATTTGCATGGCTGATTTTTTTGCTTGTCGTGGAATTCTTTTTCAAACTTCCTGTGTTGGAACCCCTCAACAAAATGGCCGGGTGGAACGGAAACATCAACACATACTTAATGTTGCCCGGGTTCTCATGTATCAAGCTAGTTTGCCTGTTCGTTTTTGGGGGGAGTGTGTCCTTGGAGCCGTTTATTTGATTAATCGCACTCCCTCGGGTCATCTCAACAATAAAACTCCTTTTGAGGTTGTGTGTGGGAAACCCCCTATATATGATGATTTGCGTGTATTTGGATGTTTGTGTTTCGCCCACAATCAACGTGCCAAAGGGAATAAATTTGCACCGCGGGGACGCAAATGTATTTTTGTAGGGTATCCCAACGGCAAAAAGGGATGGAAGCTATTTGATTTGGACACCGAAGAATTTTTTGTGTCTCGCGATGTTATTTTTCATGAGCATGAATTCCCATTTGCGGTGCCAGTCATGCCCACAGGTTCCACTCCCAATTTTGCTCCCGTCTTGGGTTTTGATGATGAATTCGAACATATGCCTATAAATGCAGCAGACGAAAGTAACCCTACTGGACCTGTGGACGTCGACCATGCCACCAATGAGCTCGACACTTCTTTAACTGATACCTCGGACACGGTTGGGGGTACGTCTTCTACTGGGCCCTCGTCCTCTTCTGGTCCACTCCTGGGACGCGGCCAACGCGACAAACGGCCTTCAGTTTTGCTTCGAGATTATATCACCCATGCAACTGGTAGTATGAGTCCCGCTCCCCTCTCGTCGCTCCAGTCCTCTTCCCCAGGTACGTCTCATTCTTTAGCACACTTTATCAGTTTTAACAATTTTTCTGCTCGCCATCGTGCTTTTATAGCTGCAGTCCATGCTGGGGTGGAACCCCGTTCTTTCTCCGAGGCCATGCAGGATGAGGGTTGGCGCAAGGCTATGGCTGCCGAAATACGTGCATTGGAGGATAATGGCACATGGGGTATGGTTCCCTTACCATCTGGGAAGAAGGCGCTAGGTTGTAAATGGGTCTACAAGATCAAGTACCACTCGGACGGGAGTGTCGAACGGCTCAAAGCACGGCTTGTTATTCTCGGTAATCACCAGGTTGCCGGATTGGATTATAATGAGACATTTGCTCCCGTCGCTAAAATGATAACAGTACGTGTTTTTCTGGCGGTTGCTGCTGCCAAAAACTGGGAAATTCATCAAATGGACGTTCACAATGCCTTTCTCCACGGGGATCTAGATGAAGAGGTTTATATGAAACTTCCACCTGGATTTACTCCTAGCTCTCCGGGCCTAGTATGCCGTCTCAAGAAATCTTTGTATGGTTTACGCCAAGCCCCTCGGTGTTGGTTTGCCAAGCTAGCCAGTGCATTGAAACAGTATGGTTTTCGACAGTGCTACTCGGACTATTCCCTCTTTACGCTCCATCGAGGCACGGTGCACTTATCCATTCTTGTATATGTTGACGATTTAATAATTGCAGGGAATAATTCGCATGCACTCCAGTCTTTCAAAAATTATTTGAGCACTTGTTTCCACATGAAGGATCTGGGACTGTTGAAATATGTTTTGGGTGTCGAGGTTGCCCGAAATAATGATGGTATTTTTCTCTGTCAACGCAAATACTCACTGGATATTATTGCTGACACCGGCCTTCTGGGGGCTAAACCGGCTCGCACACCTCTTGCTCAGAATCACTCTCTTGCTCTTGCCGAAGGGGAGATACTTCCGGATCCGGAACCCTATCGGAGACTTGTTGGTCGTCTTATATATATGTCTTTCACTCGTCCCGATCTTGCCTATGCAGTGCACATATTGGCGCAGTTCATGCATGCACCCCGTCAGGCTCACTGGGCAGCGGCTCTCCGGGTGGTTCGATACCTCAAAGGTACTCCCGGTCAGGGTATTCTCCTTCATTCTCATGCCGACTTGGCTATCTCAGCATGGTGTGACTCTGATTGGGCCAGTTGTCCGGTTACTCGCCGCTCTCTCACCGGATGGATGATTTTTCTTGGCTCTTCCCCTATTTCTTGGAAGACCAAGAAACAACATACAGTCTCACGCTCCTCGGCTGAAGCGGAATACCGATCCATGGCCTCTGCTACCTCTGAAATAAAGTGGGTTAAAGCTCTTCTTCTTAGTTTTGGCATTACCCACTCCCAGCCCATTTCTCTTCATTGCGACAGTCAATCCGCTATACACATTGCTCAGAATCTCGTATTTCATGAACGCACGAAGCATATCGAAGTTGACTGCCATTATGTTCGTGATGCCGTTCAAGATGGCACTATTCGTACACTTCATGTCTCTACTTCGGAGCAACTTGCGGACATCTTCACCAAAGCTTTGGGAGTTCCACAGTTTCACTATTTACTTTCCAAGTTGGGCATTTGTGATCCGCATGCTCCAACTTGAGGGGGGTATTGGGAATAATATATTTGTATAGCTTCTATATTTTATTTCCTTGCATATTCAGCCCATTTTGTAATTAGCTTTAGGCCCATGTAAATCTTGTATAAATTGCTCCTCACACGTAATAATATGCATGGGATTCAACCCTAATTAGTTTGTCAATGTTCAATGCTAAAACGTTAACGGTGCTTACGTGTCATGAGAGATAGCCAATGAACAAACAATAAATAGCTAGAATATCTCTCTCCTTATTTGAAGAATCTTATATCATTTTGGTAAGTTTTTCTTCACAATGTCAAGCACAATGTCTAGATATAGACATTGTGGTTGAAATTGCAGGGAAAAACTTACCAAAAACACATAAGACCGTGAAAAGACGGAGAGAGAAATGTCATAAAATCAATCTATTGTGTCTATCTCTCTCATGCCACATATGCAACGTGCACATTGTAGCATTGGAGATGCTCTTAGTAAGTAAACTACTCCGTAAATTCTAGTGTGCAAAAAGGGTATTATATTGGTTCATATGATAGTGCATAACAGTGCATATACATACCTAAAAAGTGTATTAGATTTAAAACAAAAAGTTAAAGTAAATAGATCAAAAGTCTTGTGCAGTAACCAGATTGTAAATTTGTACGTACTAATACACTGGCTCTTGTGTTGCTACGATAATTTGAAATCATAAAGTGATAATTTGATATTGGGCGTGTTTGTCATTTAGTGACTAGGGGTTAGCAGATTGCGAATTATGTTAGCAGGTTGTTAATAGCGAATTCAGTCAACGGATTTGACTAGTTGAATAAGTTGGCAGATTACAAAAATATGTTTGGTAATTTTGCTGTTGGGCGTTATTATTACTAGGAATTTACATATTTCAAAACGCTAATTAAAACATTGGTATTTACAATGTTTTCATTTTAGTGATTTCATCCAGAAACGCTAGGGCCATATATATATATCTACTGAACAATACTTTCACTTATTTAAACGCTAAAACCGGGTATAACGTTGTTTTTGGCTGAAACGCCATTTTCCACACAACCCAATTGTCATGTATTAATAAGACAATATTAATTAATATCATAATATGACAATATAATATCTCAACATTGCAGTACTTATATTACTCATATTTAGGAAAAAACATAGTATTGGTATTTTAAAAAAATAACATTATTTTTACCCCTATTTAGAGCAATCTTGTAAAGTATAATGGAGGCTTATGTATATTTTGTTCCTCTAATACACATTCAAATAGTTATTATAAATTACTTAAATTAGTATCAAAACATAGGCAACCAATAGATAGTATACCCGGGGGTATGTATCTGAAGGGTTACTGCGGGGAGTAACTAGAGAGAAGTCAGAGCAAGTAAGAGAGAGAAAGTGTATTGAATATATGAGTTCAAAGCGTATTCCGAATCTGGATTACAAAGGTGAAATGGGGTGCTATTTATAGTAGCAATAAATGCTAGATGGGGACACGTGTCGAGCATCCAATGGTCGAGGGGTCACATCAACCGGGTGTCACTGGCATTCGCATGTGGCCGCATTTAATGCGGCGGTTGGATGTGACGTTGTACTTGGTACGACGACCCAGGCGCATGTGGAGAGGATATTCTTGTCGAGGAAGGTACCCTCGGCTGTAGATGATTAGCCGAGGGCTCTTTCTGTCGAAGGCACCCTAAGGCCGAGGGCCCTAGGTGCTGAGGGCTACTGTTTTTCGCCGTTTTCTCCCAGTAACTTTGTATGCTAAAAATAGCCTTTCTGTGAGTATCTGGAGCCTTCGACCAAGGGGCCGAAGGCACCCCCAGTGTGCATTGTTGGCTGCTTGGTACTCGGGGCGTTGCGATTTAGACCTGTTGTGCTTCCTGGGCCTATTGGGCCTTGGTTAGAGCAGTAGGAGCCTATGGGCCGGGGGTCCCTGGGCCATATACTCCATCAGTAACGTTATAAAATATGTTTTGTTTTCAAAATATGACTATTTTAAAATGGGACTAAATAAGTTTTGTTTTTAAAATATGACTATTTTAGTCTTGTTAAAAGAATAAAAAAATAAAAACTTCTTGAACCAGGAGTTCATTGGAAGCGTATATGGTACAGTCGGCTATACGGTGTCAGCCGTATAGGCGGTGGCAAACTTGTAATTTTGGTGAAAATCACAGATTCTCTTTAAATGAACGTTGAATCAATTTTGATGAGCACCAAGCCTCTTCTTTTGAGTATTAGGAGGCTAACGATGAGCATCGATGATATTTGGTTCATTCCTCATATATCACATTCTTTTTAATATTTTTTCGTTTATTAAAAAGTTTTAGTCCAAAATGAGCATACATAACTTACAAATTAGTACTCTGTATCAAATAACTAAAAAGTTCATTTGGGCGTGCACCTTCATTTTGGGCGTTATACTCATTTTAATTTAACATAAAACACATTTCATTGAAAATGAGTATTAAACTAATATCAAATGAGTATACAAAAATTACAAAATGAGCATTCATAAAACTCATTTGAAATGCCTACTATACTCATAATTTCATTTATTATGCTCACATCTGAAAAATTATGTACAATTTGGATTTCTCTAACCTGTGGCCAACAAGTGACCAAACTCACTCACCAAATTAAGTAAGAAAAAGAGAAAAAGGAAGAGTCCAAAGCAAGAAAGAGGGAGAAGAAGCAACTAGGGCTATACACCAGGTGCTGCCCAGGAGCCGTCGCTGAAGCCGGAGTTCGAGGTGCTGCGTTGGTGCTGGAGAGTTGCGGCTGTTGAGAATCGTCATCTGTGTAAGCCATATTTCGTTGTGCTAATTGATCGAAGTATGTGGCGGCTTGGGCTTCTTCGCGAGTTGGGGATTTGGGCAGTCGATTTCCGTCTTGGTCGATGTCCTTCTACCTCTTCGCAGATGAGTTGCAGCACAGATTAATTACAAAAAACCCCGATTGTACCGTGCGCACGGTACAGCCGGCCGGTAATTTAAAAAATTAATGAAAATCTCATTGAGAACATTTAATTTGTAATTAATGTTCATGGTGTGTTCGTATGAGTGCATGAGTCTAGGCATGAGTCCTACTTAAAAACCTTAATATAAGTAGAGTTTTTCATGTGCAGCTGTAAATCAACGCCTAAGAATTTAAATGGAATAACATATTATTTTTGGTGAATCGGAAATAACTTGGGTGCAGTGTCATTATATACACATTATAAATTGTCAATTACTGGTATTATATACTTTCTCCGTCTCTTTTTGGTTGCAACAGTCAACATTTCACGTTTGTCAACACACAACTTTGACTGTCATTATATTTAATTCTGTATTAGTAAAAATAAAATAAAAATTAGATTATAAAACTTAGTAATAAGACGAATTTAACAACATTTTTCAAAAAAATAATAATTCACATACATTAATAAATAAAATGCAGTCAAAGTAAAGTACATGAATAATGTGTATATTCCAATGTTACAATTAATGAGATATTGAGGATAGTATAATTTTTATGATTGTTTTTTCATACTTATTAAGGAGTATTATTTATATGACCTATTAGTTTCCCTATCTTAAAATGTACTCCCTCCGTCCCTAATAACTTTGCCATGTTTGACCGGCACGGGAAATAATAAAGTAAAAAGTGTGTGGTTGAGGTTTGTGCAGAGGAGAGAGAATGAACTGGAACCACAAATTTTTTATTTAAAAGGGAAAGTGGCAAAGTTAATGGGACATCCAAAAAAGGAAAGTTGGCAAAGTTATAAGGGACGGAAGGAGTATATTTCTCTCTAACCACCGGCAAACCGGTTAATCGGAATGGGCGAAATTGGATTTGTAAACAATAAAATTGATAGGCAGATCTAGTACGTATTTGATTTCCACTTGATATGTATAAGAAATTCCATCACTCCATGTGTGTTCCCGAAATAAACACTCACTTCGACAGTATACGGGATTTTATAAAACGAAAAATGTATTGTTGTGGTTTAGTCCGAATGACCCGAAGGTCCAACACCGACCTTGGATCTAGGGTATGGATGTTACGGTAAAGTGTATAAAAGGAAATATAAAATCTGATTTAAATGTTCAAACAACTCAGCTTGTATTAAAACAAGAATAACGATTACGCAGAAATGAAGCTTGACAAGTTAGAAAAATAAAAGGTGACAACTCCGTTACTCATTTAAAAAATGGGGTACCGTACCTACCACTCATTTTTTATTGGTTCAAATCATTACATCATTTTTAATTTAGATTTAAATAATTCAATTAAATCATTCTTATTGATCCATGTGGACAAAAGTATAGTATCTTAAGGGTACCATAGAATCTACCAAAATAAAATTAGCACAGGATCAATCACATTGTTTCATTAGTTCACGGGGCCGGTTAGACGGCCCTGTTAGTCCATTAGCCAATTTGTTTTTATTGGATCACTTTGGATGAAAAACCGCGAGTGTTGTCCACCAATTCGGACCGATATTGGGTGTAAATAAACAAGAATCAGTTCTGCGTGGGAGAAGACGATCTAGAAGTACGGTGAATCGGGCGTGATGGGTGACGGGTAACCGAACTAAGCAAGCGGCAGCAGGTCTGCTTGTTTCTTGATTTGGTACATTCATTGATTCATGATTCATTCATCCAATCCCGCCCGCAATGGTTTAATCGAAGAAGATGCGACGGCCGGCTGTCACTTCCTAAACGCATGTTGTGAACGGCCCTCTCTGCTCGCCCAGTCTCATGTTTTTGTCTCTTGTTTTATGTCCATAGTAATAAGACGACGTTTGACCTATTCATTTTAGGGAAAATTCCCGAAATATGAGTAAAAGAGATTGAAAATTCCAAAATAAGATTACTATGTTTTTATTCTCAAAGTAGGAATAATTACTTTCAAGTTTAGAAAATACTGTTATGTTTAAAGTCTGATATTGCCAAAATATTGCAGTAATTTCTCTGATGAAGATACATCTATCTAGTGAGTAATATCTTTGATAATGCATAAATGCGTTACAATAGAAATGTCACTCAAATCCAAGTTGTAATTTAGCATCTTTGATAATGCATAAATGCCCAGAGCCCCTTTTAGCATCTTTGATAGCATCTTTCGATTTATCATATTTTATCAATCAACTTTTTATTAATATAATTTTTTATTCCATACGCTGAATTGTATAACAATAAAAATAAGTAAGGTTGAAGTTATTTTTAGGACATAATTGAAAAAAGTTACTGTAGAATAATATTTTAACTATTTTTCATATAATTTTGGGAGATTTCTCAAAATAGGAGTAAATGGAGTTTGAAATTTCAAAATGAGACTACTTTGTTTTTCTTCCCGAAATGGAACTAACATTACATTATTTACTGTCATCTTTTAGAGGTGACTGTCAAATAGTTGAAGTACAGTGCATTAAACATGATAATATTTATTATAATTAATAGCGGTATTTTTCAATCATAGCAGTATTTTTCATACATGACAATAACAAATCATATTTCGGGAAGAAAAACATTCTAGTCTTATTTTGAAATTTCAAATCTCATTTGCTCCTGTTTTGGACAATTTCCCTATAATTTTTTCTTAATTTAATCAATTTCAATATATTCAGCCAATTTTCGTGTTGCAGGCCGATGGGCTCGGTTAAAACCGGCTAACGGCTAACCGGCTTATTAAAACCATTACTTTTGGTATGGAGGGATGTTAATATGGGTATGACAGACCATACTGCAAAGAACCATGCTTGATGTACACACCCTTGTACACACCTTATACACACCACGTTTGTGAAGTTTTTTTTGTCTGTGAACCCGGTTCACGGACAATATTTTGTTTGTGCAAAACATTGTCTGTGAATCGTTGTTCACAAACAAAAAAAGAGCTTTCACAAACATATGTGTGTACAAAAGTGTGTACAAAAGTTTTTATAAGATAGTGGGTACAAACATCATTTTTGTACTTCAAAATACTCCATATAAAAGGAGAAATTGATAAATAAAATGAACAGTTGATAATTAGGGATAAATTCAACTTGTCGCTTAGTTGATTTCAGGTGATTACGTATTATATCCCTTTCACATGACAGCGATTGACTACGTCGGATCGGGTGGACACTTGAGCTTTGGAAACCTCTCGGAACATTCCGATTTCTGTCATGCACAGCTGTGCTTCCAACTTTGCACTCCATTACATCCTTATTCCGGTTCCCCAATAAAAGTTTTGAAAATATATTTAAATCGATTCGAATTAGTTGATTTTTGTTCTAATTTATTAAGTTTTGGTTCAATAGTTTGGATCGATTAATTCTGCTGATTTATGAAAAAAATTATTTAAAGTATTTTTTATTAATAAAATAAAGAAAAAAAATATGAAACAATAGATAAAATGACCATCTACAATAGCTTCGATCAGTACAGTCAGGAAAGTAACTAAACTTTACTTTTTCTTGGTATTATACAATTCAACCACGAAATAAAAGTTACGTATTTGATTAAAAAGTTGGCTGTATAAAGCTTGATGAACTGAAAAACTGGATCACCAAATGACCTCTTAATAGTTACTCTTTTTCTGGATATAGAAAATTGAAAGTATTCCCCCCGTCTCATTTTACATGTCTTACTTCCATTGAAAAAATATGTGATCTTCAACCTTTCACTTTATTATGCTCACATCTCAACCACAATTTTTACATTTAATTTTCAACCACTTTATTAAATAATAATCGTGTCAAACCAAAGTACGACACATAAAATGAGGCGAAGGTAGTATCAAATAGTTAACGAAGTACTAAATTTATCCAAAATTAACTTCGTTCTTTCCTTTTTCAAATGTCCCAAACTAAAAGTCATTTGTTTTAAGGAAAAAGGTTCAAATAAGTCATTGTATTAATTTCAAACTGTCACTTAAGCTCATGTACTAAACAAAGTATCATATAAGTACGATTAATTTACAAAATGGATCAATTTGACCGTTTAATCAACTTTTGACATGTAATAGCAGGTTTTAAATACTTAAATATTCTAAAAACTTGTTAAAATTTGAAGAAAGATATATAAAAAGATTTTCTTTTTTATTTTCACATTATTTCTTCAGTTTAATATTTTTTTTACTTTAATGTTTTTAAAATTTTATCTATTTTTATATTTATACTATTTTTATATTATTATTAGATTATTTATTCAAATTTATACGAAATTTTTAAGATTTATCAATATTTCTAATTTAATTTTTAAAAATAACCTGCTGTAGCAGGTCAAAGAGCTTGGTTGATTATATTTTAAAAGTAGACATATACTTGTATGATATCTTTTTCAGTACAGAGGGTTAAGTAACAGATTAAAAATAGTAGAAAGACTTATTTGACCTCTTTTCCTTCTTTTAATAGTAAAGCAAAGAGTTCGTAGTCCAAATTTCTCACTTTTCACCGCTACAACTCTCAATTACACAATTTTCACATTCTAGATCAAATGAAGTTAATATTAGTACGGGGCCACAGGGGAGTAAATGAAGTTACTATTGTCTAGATCTGAGAACGGAGAGAGATCAAAATTTTACACAATTTTCATTTACTAAATGAAGTTATACCCTTCATTTAGTCAAAGCATGCGTTAATAACTTAATACGAAAACGGAGGGAGTCAGCGAAGTTATTTTTATTTTTTCAAAAGAAGTAAATGAAGTTTTAGTAAAGGGGTTTTCAGCTTAATATTACTGATTTAAACTGAATTTTCAAAAGCTAATATTATTTTTTAGCTTAAAAGTGATCAACAAGGTTATATATACGGAAAACATGGTGTCCCTGCAAAAATGGACTTGCGGTGGCGGCACGAGATAGGAAGATGGCTGAGGAAAGGCGGCAGTGATGGGGCTGGATCTTCCGCGGTGGTTGTTCAGCGATGAAGAAGGAAGGAAGCAAATTTGACGGTAAAGAAGAGGAAGCAAGCGGAAGTTGGACGTAGGCTAGGTCATATCTTGGGAAATTTCAAAAGTGGTTATATTTGTGTCCATTTAAACCTTCAAGATAATATTTTTGCCATTATTTCTTTAGTATACTAAAACTCTAAGAGATGATTGAAAAGGAAGAATATTAATTTAACGAATAAAAGTAAAGAGAAAACTTGAAAACTAAGAAAACTAAACAAATAATATGAAGTATAAGACTTACACAAATGTGTAGCATATATTTCCTTAAAAACTCTAGTGTATCACTTTTTGGGTCTCATTGTGCTTTGCCGTTTTTGTTATAATATTGTGAATTCAGAGTTGATTTACTAATCGTTGTTTGGCAAAAAAGGACTTCTTATTGTTATGTAGTTCCTCAATTACAATTGAACCATTCCATCTTTCCCTTTGGTGTACCAAAATATCAAAGCTTTTGCAATGGCAAACGTTGCTTTTTGCAGCGTGTTGCTTCCAATCCACCAAAATACAAACACCCACATAATCTTATTAGCAGTTTTAGGTGTGTGTTCGGTTCGATTTTGATCTAAAACTAGATACCGAACACAAGTTAGTTAATTCAGTTCACTTTATTTATTTTACTCGTATGTTTCAAATCATAAGGTCACAGTTTGATTGGTTTATACTGCCTCCGTTCCTAAAACAAGTTCGTCATTTGACTTCACAGATTTTTAGGTAGGATTAAATTAATGGCTGACTTTCCAAAATTGCCCTTGATGGGATGGTGGAAGCCGAAATCTTTAAGAGAATTAAAAAGGGGCCCCGTAATGCATAGTAACCAATGGTAACTCTTATCTATTCAAAGCCAAATTACATCATTACCAATCACATGAAGTATTCATTACAACACTTAGAGACCTACCAGCCTCTCGATTTACACCACACAAAGAGCAAACCAAAAAATTTAAAGTTCCCTCCATACATTACTATTCTACCAAAATTTTTACATTCCCTCCTTTTTCAAACAAAAAAACTCTATCTATAAATAGAAAACATTAATGGCATGCCTTTACTCCTATCTACTTCTCCCTCTTTCTGGCCAGCTACCACCAGATGGATCTCAATCTACCACCCCCAAGTGATCCCCCTCTGGTAGCAATTTCTGAGTCAAAGCAACCTACAGCAGAAGAAAGTGAGAATGAGGAAGAAGGAGAGGGTGCAGTAATGAACAGAAAATGGCCAAAACTAACTGATGTCCAAAGAAGAAGAATCAGTGAAATAATGTTAACAAATTATGTTGACGGGAAACTTTAGAGGGGGATTGTAATACCTGAGATTAATTTAAGAGGATTAATAGTACTACTCATACACACAAGATGCATCTCCTTTTAAGGGAGCTCTTTAACCAAGAACTCCAAAGTTAAGCGTGCTTGCACTGGAGTAGTCTTGGGATGAGTGACCCCCTGGGAAGTTTCTCAGGGCGCGCACGAATGAGGACAAAGTGCGCAGAAAAGGCTAGTGGCGGTTTGTGAGGATAGTACTAGTGGTCCGAAGAGAGTTTGGAGTAACTACCTTGGGTCCTGGAGGGCAAGGGTGTTACAAATGGTATCAGAGCAACCCTGCGATAGTGTGTTGATCCGTTGGATATCGGGCGGGCAGTTAGCAGGGGAAAAGATTCTGGGATATAATATAGATTGGTTTATGGGTGCAACGAGGACGTTGCGTTCCTAAGTGGGGGTGATTGTAATACTTGAGATTTAATTTAAATGGATTAATAGTACTACTCATACCAACAAGGTGCATCTCCTTTTAAGGGAGCTCATTAGCAAAGAACTCCAAAGTTAAGTGTGCTTGCACGGGAGCAGTCTTGGGATGGGTGACCCCCCTGGCATGTTTCTCAGGGCGCGCATGAGTGAGGACAAAGTGCGCGGAAAATGCTAGTGGCGGTTTGTGAGGACAGTACTAGAGGTCTTGAGGGTGTGTTAGAGTAATTACCTCGGGTCCTACGGATCGGGGTGTTACAAATGGTATCAGAGCAACCCTACGACAGTGTGCTGATCCGTTGGATATCGGGCGGGCACTTAGCATGGGAAAAGATTATGGGATATGATTGATATTGGTTTATGGGCGCAACGAGGACGTTGCGATCCTAAGTGGGGGTGATTGTAATACCCGAGATTAATTTAAGAGGATTATTGTACTACTCATACCAACAAGATGCATCTCCTTTTAAGGGAGCTCATTAACCAAGAACTCCAAAGTTAAGCGTGCTTGCACTGGAGTAGTCTTGGGATGGGTGACCCCTTGGGAAGTGTCTCAGGGCGCGCACAAGTGAGGACAAAGTGTGCGTAAAAGGCTAGTGGCGGTTTGTGAGGACAGTACTAGTGGTCCGAAGAGAGTTTGGAGTACCTACCTTGGGTCCTGGAGGGACGGGGTGTTACAGGGATCACCGAACATTTTACGCTGAAGAGAATTTACGCTTAATCTGGAGTGAATACGCATGACGACAACCTCGTCCGCGGTGGATCCCTCACCGCCTCCTTTACTGAACGGCAACATATGGTCACAGAAGTCTTTCGCGGATGTTGTCGCCAACAAGGAGGTGTCTATCAATTCATCGCAATCACGTTTTAAAGGCATGCCTGCTATCTCTTTTTCCGAATCCGACATTCAAAAACTTGTTGAAAATCATAAGAGATCCATGGTAGGATATTTTTTCCGTGGTAAGCCTAGCCTCAGTTTGATCAGAAAATCATTTGAATTCATTGGGTTTAAAGGATCCTTTCATTTGGGTCATCTTGAGAAAAAACATATTCTGATCCGTTTTGATTTAGAGGAGGATTATTTGAGGTGCTGGAATAGACAAACTTGGTCTATTCAAGGTAACATTATGCGAGTAACAAAATGGTCCCCGGATTTCAGGCCAAACGTGGAATCGCCAATGGTTCTCGTTTGGATTGCTTTCGAGGGCTTACCTATTCATTTACATGATAAACGTGCCCTATTTGCATTTACTGGACTAATTGGTAATCCTCTGCATATTGATTTGGCCACGACCACTTTGGCTAGGCCTTCGGTCGCTAGGATATGTGTGGAGCTCGATCTGACGATATGGGTTAATTGTGGCTCAAGTGGTTTCTCCCAGCTTGTTATCTACGAAAATTGGCCAGAGTATTGTTCTATGTGCTATCACCTAGGCCATTGTGAAACAAAATGCCCGAAACACATTGGTGAGGTTACTAGCAAAGATACTGGGAATACTGTGGTGACTAAACAAAAATGGGTTGAAAAACAAAGAAAAGTTACTTTTACAACACCAGCCAATGGTAAAGATAAAGATAAACCCTCGACCTCTACACCGAATATTACCACACACATTGAAGACTCAGATGGAGATGAAGTCTTCTTAGACACTGAAGATCAGCCTATGGAGCCAGATTCAAATCAAGATCATATTCACTTGCTCCCTCAGACTGAAGTCCCTGATACACAACCAAGAAGTTACAACAAGATCCTAGGTTTAAAAGATGATTTGTATGTTAAAGACTTACAAAAGCAGCTTAGGGCACGTTTATCATGCAAAAGCAGCTCCCAGGAAAAGAATATGCTTCAGATGGGAAGCATTACAGATCCCGGGTTGACCTGCAAGAATGGAAAGACACCTGGCCTGAGTTAGCATCAAAAATTGATCTCTTAAGGAAACAAGTTGAAGATAACAATACTGGCCTGGTGGATAGCAATGCTAGTCAGCCCGAGGATGTTGAACCTACCATTGTGGATTCTTCCCAGGCTCCTCCAGTTGATAACATTACTTATCAACCACAGCTTCAAGACAATGAAGTTCATCCTAAGATAGCCATACCTGAAATAAACTCTCTTGACCACAATGAGGGTTTTACAGTTGTTACACACATAAAATCCAAACAGAAAGAAATAAATGATGATCCCCCTAGAGTCACTAGAAATGCTGCTAAGAGGAAGACTAGAGTTGATACTTCTTTTCAGGTTCAAAAGATACAGCCAATAGGCTTCTCAAACTCTCCTCCAACATTTCCCAATGAACTTTCTCTTGTGGAATGTCAGAGGACTGGAAGCCTCATCTTCCAGACTGGTATCTTTAATCAAACAATGGAATATTTCTATTTTATTTACTATAGAACCTATTATTGATTGTGTCAGAGCTCAGGAGTTTAAGATAATTTTTGGCTACCAGGAAGTTCTTCTCTCCCCAGTTATTAAAATTTGGGTTTTTTGGAACCCTAATGTTATTTCTATTTCTGAAGTGACCTGGTATACACAGTTCGTTCACTTCAGATTTGTTAAAGATGGTTTCAAGGGCTGGATTTCTGCAGTCTATGGCAAACATAATCACATCACTAGAAGGGAGCTCTGGAGTTGTCTCCTCTCTATTTCCAATTCCATGACTGATCCATGGATGTTTGGGGGAGATTTCAACGCTATTGCTAAACATAGTGAGCATAAAGGTAATAGCAGTCCAAACTTGGGAAGTATTATTGAGTTTTCTGATTTTATTGCTGCAAGCAACCTTACTGAACTACCCCACACTGGTTCTCAGTTTTCTTGGTCTGGTGTTAGATCAAATGGCTGGATTTGGAGGAAACTAGATAGGGTTTTATTGAACAATCATTTTATGGACTTCTTTAACACTATCCAGATTTCCTATCTAGACAAATCTCCCTCAGACCACAACCCTATTTTGGTTCAATGTGTTAAAAGTGACCTAAATGGCCCCAATCTTTCAAGTTCCAAAACATGTGGCTGAATCATCCATCCTTTTTGGATACTGTTAAAAAGAGCTGGTCTACAAGCAATTCCGGAGGTGGTATGAGATGTTTGGTTTTCAAGCTTCAGTGTCTTAAGCGGGGCCTCAAAATATGGAATAAAGATACTTTTGGCAACATTTTTGATTCCATTAAGCAATGTGAACATGAGGTTTTAGAGGCTGAAAATAATTTTATTGAGGATCCCAGTGATGTTAATAGGGAACACTGGTCCTTATTAAAAGCCCATCTTCCTTCCAAATACAAATTGGAAATAAAATTTTGGAAACAAAAGTCTCATATTCACTGGCTTAAAGACGGTGACTCAAACTCTCATTTTTTCCACTCATATCTCAAGATCAGAATTAAAAAGCAATTTATTTCCTCCATTACTATCCTGGAGGGAAACAAGGTTAATACTCTATGTGAAATTGGTGATGCAGCAGCCAACTTCTTCTCAAATTTATATTCAGTTGATTGTAATATTGAGGTCAGATCCATCCTGCAATACATTCCTCAATTAGTGACAGAAGAAGATAATCAAATGCTCATGGTTCTACCTGAAAAATGTGTTAAAAATTGCATTAAATGGTCATTTTGGGGCAATTATTTGAGTGGTGTCCACTTCTGATTTGGGTCGGGTCAAAGTGGTTTCGGATTTCCCTTGTTAAGGGCTACAATTCGATATGTGGTACACTCAAAACGGATAACGGGAGAATGAGAAATTGATTCTCGATGTTCACTCGTTGAAATAGAAAAACTGGGAAAATGATGGTTTTCTAGTGTGTTTTATACCACACCGGAAAACTCAAGGGATTTTTTCCCCCTTATAAAGGGAAGCCTCTTTTAAGGAGTTAAGATTCCTTAAGGTAGAGGCTCTCTCTCGTGTGGGGGGGGGGGGGTGCCAATCAAATCCCGAAACGGAGAAGAAAAACCGCGACTCGTGTGCGCGGGCGACCTGCGGACACGAATGCCGTCTGAAAATCTATCACTCAAAGATACGATTTAATTTTTTATTCTTCCCGTGTTGTTCTGTTGCGCAACAGAATACCTCGATGTTCTGTCCATTACAACAATAAATGCCCAACGTTCTTGTCTTTTAATGCTGCGTTAAATGGACAGTTTATGGATGATTCAATGCCCAACGGACTGGTCATTGATGTCTAACGTTCACGTCCATTAACACTACATTTAACACAACAAATCCTCTTATAAATAGCTAGCAGGTGGTTTGCAACAACACAACACACAATACATTCCTCACGTATTTTTGAGCTCTAAAACACTTCCAGCTACTCCGAAAATTCCTGAGTGTTCTGCCTTTGTTCCTGTTCGCCGGAACTCTCGTTTGTGTGCTCAAACGTTAGTTCGTTAGCCACCGTATCCTACGCTCCTAGCACCGTGGGAGGCGACGAATACGTTTTAAGGACATCGTGCATAGCACGAGCTCTGGCTAAACTCTGTTCCATCTTATTTCTGTTTTTCTATAGCTATTTAAATTAATTAATTATTTTTATTAATTAATATTTCTTCGTTTTTCCGAGACACACCCAACATCTGTTAACTTTGACAAAAGTTTGTTTATATGTGGCAAACATGTTGGGGCTAGAGGACACACTATTCAGAACATTTTGGGCATGCAAAGAGCTGAATTACCTATAAAATATCTGGGGGTTAATCTTCATAAAGGCATAAATAGGTATACCTACTGTTTGGATCTCATTCATAAATTTGATACTAAATTGACACCTTGAAAATAAAAGAACTCGTCTCAAGGAGGTCGTCTCATTCTGATCAAGCATGTCTTGAACGCCATTCCTTTACACCTGTTAGCTGCTGATAATCTGCGAAAGAAAGTTGTTAGAATTTTGGAGAGTAAAATGTCAAGTTTTTTCTGGGGATCAACCAATAATAAAGATAAATACCACTGGGTCAGATGGTCTAGTTTGTGCATGCCTACAGAGGAGAGGGGCTTGGGGTTAAGGTCTCTATATGATGTCGAAAAGGCTTTCACCTTGAAGCTTTGGTGGAAATGAAAAAAAGGAGGTTACCTTTGGTCTGATTTTCACAAAACCAAGTATCCTAGAGCTGGAAACATGGTTCCTAAGGTGTATGATTCTTCTATATGGAGAAGAATATGCCTTATTAATACTGAAGTTTTGTCCTATTGTGAAAGGGATAATCATGATAATTTGATATGGTCAGCAGAGGAAGATGTCATGTTTTCTTTACAATCTGCATATCATTTGGTTAGAAAAGACGGGGGCTCTATTTTCTCTTATAAGCATTGTTGGCATCCCAAGCAGATTTTGAAGATTAAAATCTTCCACTGGAAAATTCTCCATAGTGTTCTTCCTACCTCAGATAACTTGAATAGATTTCAAAGGGTCATGAACCCCTCTATCTGTCCCATGTGTAGATCTCATAGTGACTCCATGGACCACCTTTTCGTTCATTGTAAAATTGCCCAAGCTATATGGTGGTATTTTATGAAAATATTTGGGATTCCTATTTCTGAAGCCAATCACTGTATCAAGCAGGTTCTAATTAGTTGGTGGCTTAGAGCAGGGACTAAAAAAGTTTTAGACATTTTCACTCATAATATCTCGGGTATTATCTGCTGGCATATCTGGAAGTACTACTCAAGTCTGATTTGGGGCTCGAATACCACACCCCCTTCCTCAGCACATATTATTGAACAAATAAAGATTTTCACAAGGAATTGGGCTTCTAGCTTTTCTAGTCTTAAACTCAGGGAGGTTGGCAATATTCTTTATGAGGAGAAACTAATTCCTTCAAACTTTCGAGTGAAGGGCACTGTCTTAAAGATTGTAAAATGGAACAAGCCTGAGAAAATGAAATTAACCACTGATGCTTCTTTCTCACCTGTTGGAGCCTTTGGAGGAGCGGTTATGAGGAACAGCGTCGGAGACCTTATTTTTGCTATTTCCTTCCCTTTGGCGGCTGAACAGGGGCGGCCATATAGGGAGTTGGCCAAGGCAAATGCATATTTTAGTGGGGCCTCAAAAAAATTATTTATAGTATAAATTATCTATTTTAATTTTACTAGTTTGGAAGCAAAGATATCATGTTTATTATTGAAGTAATTCCTATGCATAAATAACTACATTTTGACTTTTCTTGTCCAACCATCTTGAATCATCCATAAACTGTCCATTTAACGCAGCATTAAAAGACAAGAACGTTGGGCATTTATTGTTGTAATGGACAGAACATCGAGGTATTCTGTTGCGCAACAGAACAACACGGGAAGAATAAAAAATTAAATCGTATCTTTGAGTGATAGATTTTCAGACGGCATTCGTGTCCGCAGGTCGCCCGCGCACACGAGTCGCGGTTTTTCTTCTCCGTTTCGGGATTTGATTGGCACCCCCCCCCCCCCACACGAGAGAGAGCCTCTACCTTAAGGAATCTTAACTCCTTAAAAGAGGCTTCCCTTTATAAGGGGGAAAAAATCCCTTGAGTTTTCCGGTGTGGTATAAAACACACTAGAAAACCATCATTTTCCCAGTTTTTCTATTTCAACGAGTGAACATCGAGAATCAATTTCTCATTCACCCGTTATCCGTTTTGAGTGTACCACATATCGAATTGTAGCCCTTAACAAGGGAAATCCGAAACCACTTTGACCCGACCCAAATCAGAAGTGGACACAACTCAAATAATTGCCCCAAAATGACCATTTAATGCAATTTTTAACACATTTTTCAGGTAGAACCATGAGCATTTGATTATCTTCTTCTGTCACTAATTGAGGAATGTATTGCAGGATGGATCTGACCTCAATATTACAATCAACTGAATATAAATTTGAGAAGAAGTTGGCTGCTGCATCACCAATTTCACATAGAGTATTAACCTTGTTTCCCTCCAGGATAGTAATGGAGGAAATAAATTGCTTTTTAATTCTGATCTTGAGATATGAGTGGAAAAAATGAGAGTTTGAGTCACCGTCTTTAAGCTAATGAGACTTTTGTTTCCAAAATTTTATTTCCAATTTGTATTTGGAAGGAAGAAGGGCTTTTAATAAGGACCAGTGTTCCCTATTAACATCACTGGGATCCTCAATAAAATTATTTTCAGCCTCTAAAACCTCATGTTCACATTGCTTAATGGAATCAAAAATGTTGCCAAAAGTATCTTTATTCCATATTTTGAGGCCCCGCTTAAGACACTGAAGCTTGAAAACCAAACATCTCATACCACCTCCGGAATTGCTTGTAGACCAGCTCTTTTTAACAGTATCCAAAAAGGATGGATGATTCAGCCACATGTTTTGGAACTTGAAAGATTGGGGCCATTTAGGTCACTTTTAACACATTGAACCAAAATAGGGTTGTGGTCTGAGGGAGATTTGTCTAGATAGGAAATCTGGATAGTGTTAAAGAAGTCCATAAAATGATTGTTCAATAAAACCCTATCTAGTTTCCTCCAAATCCAGCCATTTGATCTAACACCAGACCAAGAAAACTGAGAACCAGTGTGGGGTAGTTCAGTAAGGTTGCTTGCAGCAATAAAATCAGAAAACTCAATAATACTTCCCAAGTTTGGACTGCTATTACCTTTATGCTCACTATGTTTAGCAATAGCGTTGAAATCTCCCCCAAAAATCCATGGATCAGTCATGGAATTGGAAATAGAGAGGAGACAACTCCAGAGCTCCCTTCTAGTGATGTGATTATGTTTGCCATAGACTGCAGAAATCCAGCCCTTGAAACCATCTTTAACAAATCTGAAGTGAACGAACTGTGTATACCAGGTCACTTCAGAAATAGAAATAACATTAGGGTTCCAAAAAACCCAAATTTTAATAACTGGGGAGAGAAGAACTTCCTGGTAGCCAAAAATTATCTTAAACTCCTGAGCTCTGACACAATCAATAATAGGTTCTATAGTAAATAAAATAGAAATATTCCATTGTTTGATTAAAGATACCAGTCTGGAAGATGAGGCTTCCAGTCCTCTGACATTCCACAAGAGAAAGTTCATTGGGAAATGTTGGAGGAGAGTTTGAGAAGCCTATTGGCTGTATCTTTTGAACCTGAAAAGAAGTATCAACTCTAGTCTTCCTCTTAGCAGCATTTCTAGTGACTCTAGGGGGATCATCATTTATTTCTTTCTGTTTGGATTTTATGTGTGTAACAACTGTAAAACCCTCATTGTGGTCAAGAGAGTTTATTTCAGGTATGGCTATCTTAGGATGAACTTCATTGTCTTGAAGCTGTGGTTGATAAGTAATGTTATCAACTGGAGGAGCCTGGGAAGAATCCACAATGGTAGGTTCAACATCCTCGGGCTGACTAGCATTGCTATCCACCAGGCCAGTATTGTTATCTTCAACTTGTTTCCTTAAGAGATCAATTTTTGATGCTAACTCAGGCCAGGTGTCTTTCCATTCTTGCAGGTCAACCCGGGATCTGTAATGCTTCCCATCTGAAGCATATTCTTTTCCTGGGAGCTGCTTTTGCATGATAAACGTGCCCTAAGCTGCTTTTGTAAGTCTTTAACATACAAATCATCTTTTAAACCTAGGATCTTGTTGTAACTTCTTGGTTGTGTATCAGGGACTTCAGTCTGAGGGAGCAAGTGAATATGATCTTGATTTGAATCTGGCTCCATAGACTGATCTTCAGTGTCTAAGAAGACTTCATCTCCATCTGAGTCTTCAATGTGTGTGGTAATATTCGGTGTAGAGGTCGAGGGTTTATCTTTATCTTTACCATTGGCTGGTGTTGTAAAAGTAACTTTTCTTTGTTTTTCAACCCATTTTTGTTTAGTCACCACAGTATTCCCAGTATCTTTGCTAGTAACCTCACCAATGTGTTTCGGGCATTTTGTTTCACAATGGCCTAGGTGATAGCACATAGAACAATACTCTGGTCAATTTTCGTAGATAACAAGCTGGGAGAAACCACTTGAGCCACAATTAACCCATATCGTCAGATCGAGCTCCACACATATCCTAGCGACCGAAGGCCTAGCCAAAGTGGTCGTGGCCAAATCAATATGCAGAGGATTACCAATTAGTCCAGTAAATGCAAATAGGGCACGTTTATCATGTAAATGAATAGGTAAGCCCTCGAAAGCAATCCAAACGAAAACCATTGGCGATTCCACGTTTGGCCTGAAATCCGGGGACCATTTTGTTACTCGCATAATGTTACCTTGAATAGACCAAGTTTGTCTATTCCAGCACCTCAAATAATCCTCCTCTAAATCAAAACAGATCAGAATATGTTTTTTCTCAAGATGACCCAAATGAAAGGATCCTTTAAACCCAATGAATTCAAATGATTTTCTGATCAAACTGAGGCTAGGCTTACCACGGAAAAAATATCCTACCATGGATCTCTTATGATTTTCAACAAGTTTTTGAATGTCGGATTCGGAAAAAGAGATAGCAGGCATGCCTTTAAAACGTGATTGCGATGAATTGATAGACACCTCCTTGTTGGCGACAACATCCGCGAAAGACTTCTGTGACCATATGTTGCCGTTCAGTAAAGGCGGTGGTGAGGGATCCACCGCGGACGAGGTTGTCGTCATGCGTATTCACTCCAGATTAAGCGTAAATTCTCTTCAGCGTAAAATGTTCGGTGATCCCTGTAACACCCCGTCCCTCCAGGACCCAAGGTAGGTACTCCAAACTCTCTTCAGACCACTAGTATTGTCCTCACAAACCGCCACTAGCCTTTTACGCACACTTTGTCCTCACTTGTGCGCGCCCTGAGACACTTCCCAGGGGGTCACCCATCCCAAGACTACTCCAGTGCAAGCACGCTTAACTTTGGAGTTCTTGGTTAATGAGCTCCCTTAAAAGGAGATGCATCTTGTTGGTATGAGTAGTACAATAATCCTCTTAAATTAATCTCGGGTATTACAATCACCCCCACTTAGGATCGCAACGTCCTCGTTGCGCCCATAAACCAATATCAATCATATCCCATAATCTTTTCCCATGCTAAGTGCCCGCCCGATATCCAACGGATCAGCACACTGTCGTAGGGTTGCTCTGATACCATTTGTAACACCCCGATCCGTAGGACCCGAGGTAATTACTCTAACACACCCTCAAGACCTCTAGTACTGTCCTCACAAACCGCCACTAGCATTTTCCGCGCACTTTGTCCTCACTCATGCGCGCCCTAAGAAACATGCCAGGGGGGTCACCCATCCCAAGACTGCTCCCGTGCAAGCACACTTAACTTTGGAGTTCTTGGCTAATGAGCTCCCTTAAAAGGAGATGCACCTTGTTGGTATGAGTAGTACTATTAATCCATTTAAATTAAATCTCAAGTATTACAATCACCCCCACTTAGGAACGCAACGTCCTCGTTGCACCCATAAACCAATCTATATTATATCCCAGAATCTTTTCCCCTGCTAAGTGCCCGCCCGATATCCAACGGATCAACACACTATCGCAGGGTTGCTCTGATACCATTTGTAACACCCTTGCCCTCCAGGACCCAAGGTAGTTACTCCAAACTCTCTTCGGACCACTAGTACTATCCTCACAAACCGCCACTAGCCTTTTCTGCGCACTTTGTCCTCACTCGTGCGCGCCCTGAGAAACTTCCCAGGGGGTCACTCATCCCAAGACTACTCCAGTGCAAGCACGCTTAACTTTGGAGTTCTTGGTTAAAGAGCTCCCTTAAAAGGAGATGCATCTTGTTGGTATGAGTAGTACTATTAATCCTCTTAAATTAATCTCAGGTATTACAATCCCCCTCTAAAGTTTCCCGTCAACATAATTTGTTAACATTATTTCACTGATTCTTCTTCTTTGGACATCAGTTAGTTTTGGCCATTTTCTGTTCATTACTGCACCCTCTCCTTCTTCCTCATTCTCACTTTCTTCTGTTGTAGGTTGCTTTGACTCAGAAATTGCTACCAGAGGGGGATCACTTGGGGGTGGTAGATTGAGATCCATCTGGTTGGAATATTCAACTGAGGTATCAACCACCTAATAGTCCTGACCTAAATGTCTTAGATTTGGTTTTTTAGAGCAATAGACTCCATCAAAGAACATAAGGCCCCCAGAAGCATTATGGGGTTAATAAATGCAGTGACCACTGCATTTGAGGAGCTGACACCTAGTACACTCAACAAGGTGTTTCTAAGCTACCAATATGTCATGGAGGAAGTCCTTAGAGATAATGGTGGAAACAATTTCAAGTTGAGGCATGTAGGTAAGGACAAATTGTAAAGTTTAGGATTATTACCTAAGAAAGTGCAAATTACAACTGAACTGTATCAGACAGCTATAGCAAGTATGGATGCACATCTGGCAACTACCACACCAAACAATGCAAGTCAACAAAATGAGTTCATAGGTGAAGATGCATGACATCTTCACAGATGAACTTTTTCAGATTGCAGTTAACACAAAGGCTTCTTTTTGAATGTTGCACTCATATAAACTAGTTCACACACCTTTTTTTGTGAGCAGAAATGATTTTTTGTTAGTAGACTAGAATATGTGTGTAAAGTGCATTTTTTGTATGCAAGTGTACAGAGTAGACATGACAATAGTTAGGTCTAGCCCATCCTATTGTAGTTTGCCCTATAGCTATTTGTAATGAAATGGAACTTAATTCAGGGACTGCCCAATTGTTGTATGCCATTGTCAAACAGTATAAAATCATTCACATGCCATACACATTTCATATCAATGAAGCCCCATTTCATCATAAGTTACATGCATGGATATGTAATTCAAAATGTAGACCAGCATTGTATCTATTCAAAGTTTCTATTCTAGAGCATTGTATGTGTTCCAATTAATTAAAAAAACATAGTATCTATTCAAAACAAGGCCAGAAGTTCCAATTAATAAAACAAAGGATAGTATCTCTTCAAAACAACCAGAAGTTCCAATCAATAAAACAAAGCATAGTATTTGTTCAAAACAACCAGAAGTTCCAATCAATAAAACAAAGCATAGTATCTGTTCAACACAATCAGAAGTTCAAATTAATAAAACAAAGCATAGTATATGTTCAACACAATCATAAATTATGATTTAAGTAAACAAAGCGTAGTATCTATTCAAGACATGCACGAATTAGGTCACAAGCGCAAACACAAATTCCATTTCAGAAATCAGGGTTAACATAGTTACTGCCCTTTCGCGCATGCATCCAAATCCGCACCAGCTTCCCCGCCTATTTCACCATCTGAAAAGGGGCTCCCCATGCTGCCTTCCTCATCTTTCGACCCCACACCACCTTCCCCGGCTGCTTTACCACCGTCCTTCCGAGCCGAGGTCACCTCTTATCCATATGAATCGACGAGGCCTTCTAAGCCATCAAACGTATCTGAAACAAGGTAATCACCATCTTTTTCCCGGATGGACCAGTTCATATATGTTTCGGTATCACTGAAGTACCAAAATCGAACAAAAACAAGCATCTGAAATGGAACTCGACTCAGTTCGGACCTCGTAGGTTACATAAGGCGTGGTTTTGGTTTCGGATCTAATGGGGGAGACAGTTTTGGATCCATGCATAGGAAGCAACGGTGGCCGGAGGGGTTTCACAAATATTGGGGAGGGATGAAGGGTTTTCAGACTTGGGGTAACTATGGTCTATGGAGAATAGAGAAGTGGTGGAGATGGAGTATCACCGAAGATGTTTCAGAGATGAGATAACAATGGTGAGTAGGGGGGCGACAGATCGGAGAACATGGGGGAGAGGAGAGGACATTGACAGAGAGAGGAGAGAGGATAAGATAATACGAAATAATGGTTGGTAGATGGGGTGAGTGATGAGGGAGAGGTAATTGGGCTGGGATAAGTTTGAAAGGGTAAATGGGTATTTTTACCCCAAAAAATTTCCTAAAATAGAAAATGGAACTTAATTTGGGAACTACCCAAAAAGGAAATGGGGAACTTGTTTTAGGAACGGAGGGAGTAGTATATTATGGGTTGACTTTTCATTCTTTCTTAAATCGTTGTATTTTTAATAAAAATAATATACTAGTTTTAAAATAAAAACCGAAAGCAAACTGTACATAAAAGAATTGATGGAAACATAGTAGAAAAATAAAATAAACAAAAAAGAAAATGAATAAATATACTCCAAAATAATACATTAGGGATCACAATTTTATGTTTAATACGGAAACAATTCATCAATATATAATTAGATGAGTGACAATTGAGATAATATATATTTGCCTTCCTAATAAAATAGTTGTACGATACAAAAAAAATTAATGCACGGGGGAATAAACCGAAAAAGCAAATCACTACAATACAATAAATAATAATACCATAAAATTCAGTTTAAAAGATCGTCATAGTTATATTACACTAAGGAAAATTGATAATCGCTTTCGCGGCGTTGTAGTAAAACGGAGTCTAACTTTTCAGTTTTTCCCCGAGTATCATGTCTCTTGAGGAATGACGGAGGAGTTTCTTGATTTTAAGTCCAGTCACAGGTTATCGCAAATTATTGGAAGCTTTCCAAACTAAAACTTTTGATTGATTTTCTAAACTAGTATTTGAAAAAGAAAGTAAATTAAATTATGCAAATACTAATGATGGCTCAAAAATAAACTAAATGAAAAATATAATATTAAACTCTAAATGGATTGATCAAAGAAGGGCAATGAATTGAATTATAAAATATGGGTACATCCTTTCAGCTTGGACCTACTAATTAGGAGTAACTAAATATTGGACTAGTAATTTCTTTTTTCATTGACAAAATTTAAGTTACTTTCACTAATTTATCCTATTTCTAGGCTTCATTAATGTGTTTAAAATGGTTGGCCTATATTATATTCTAATCTCATAGACAAGATATATATAACTTTCCGCATTTTAGCTAACAAAATGGTCAACTTCATTAATTAATTATATTTCTCATTTTAAACAATTGAATGCATTCCTCATAGACAAAGATTAAATTCTATCCATTAATTTATCCTATCTCTAGGCTTCATTAATGTGCTGAATATGTTTGGCTTAAACTATTTATAATCTCATAGACAAGTTAAAAATAATCTTCCAAAGTTTAATTAATGAAATGACCAAATATATTAAGTAATCAAATTAATCATTTTAAAAAACTAGTCCGTAAAATTAGTTAAACTCCTAGTTTTCGATCAAAAAAAGGTCAACCCATATTCTTTAATTCAACTCATGCCCAAGAGTAAATTAACTACAACAACTCATTACTAGTTTTAACACTTTATATATAAAATAAGACATGATCATAAACCATAAGACCAAAATAAAATATTAAAGTGAATACTCCCAACATCTAAACTTTTGTTTCTATCACAAATAAACATCATTTATACTAGGTATTGTGTTTATCTAAGTAGTAGATTAATATAACAACAAGAACTATTTTTCTTGAATAAATATGGAAAATACGAAATTCTTAAAATTAATGCAGAGAATGTTTCACCAACATTTGGAAAATAAAAACAACATATTAAGAATCTACACGACGAGAAGATGAATTTTCATATAAAGAACTTACACATTGGAGCTAAAATGAGAAAGATATGAAAGATTGAAGTTGAAGGTCCAACAATGGTGGAAATCCGAACTTTGAGGTGGAAGAAGACACCCTTTTTTATCTGAGTTGGGTGTGAGATGGTGTGTTTTGAGTTGGTGATGGAAGAGGAATTTTATAGACGGAGTTTCGTGGAAGGCGGTCTGAAGGGCGGCCGCCCTCCGGCCATGGCCGGCAGCCTTCGGTCACTTCCCCGATAAAGCTACGTGTACGCGTCAAATCCGCCGCAGGCGGCCATGGAGGGCGACCGCCCTCCGTGGCCGCATCCCGTATTGTCTCAGAGACCGGTAGCTCAAACATCACATCCCTCCGCAGGCGGCCACGGAGGGCGGCCGCCCTCCGTCCCCCGTCGGCAGCCTTCCATCATTTTGTCGTTATGCAAAGTGTGGTGTGCTGAAATTGTCGAAAACTCGTAGGCGCCTAGAAAGGCGGACGCCTTGTCGACCGCCTTACGTCAAATGGAAAATTTGTCTTCACCAAAGTTGTAGATCTCTTTCTTGGCTAACTACTGGAATTTGAATTACATGTACTGGATTTGTAGTTTATGAGATATGACCAAAACGGTGAGCACGTGTCACTTTCCATCGCAACTGCAAATGTCTGACTTCTTTGAGCAATATGGGTTATATGGCCTGATAGAGTATATCCAGAGAGAAGTGAGAGCTAGAGAGAGAAGTGCAGTAATATGCTTCAATAGAATGAATTTGTCACCCCTATAACTACTCCCAAGGGGAGTATTTATAGAGAAAATACGGGCTGGGCTCCCAAGCCTTGGGGTTGGGAGGCCCATTTACAACTGGACCGCTACTGGGCCGAATACAAAGCCACTAATGGGTTGTACAAATGAGTAAGTGCAAAATCCGGTTCTGGGAGGTCTTCGTGGCCGACGAGGGCGTGGCCGACGAGGGCACGGCCGACGAGGGCACGGCCGACGAGGGCACCCGGGTTCCTTGGGCTCAGGACCATAATCTGAGTTGGCCCCTTTTCGGCCGACGGGGGCTCAGACCCATATACTCTGTGTCTTGTGCTTTCGGTTCTTCCGAGTATGTGGGTCCGGGGGCTCAGACCCATATACTCCATCAGGAGTCCCCCACTCTCTAAGCTGAGACGTAGACGAAGTGAAGGAGAGTAGATTCCCGTGCTTTAGTGCTTTTGGCCGATGCGGGCATTCCCGGGCCGTTAGCTGTTGCGGCGTTGGCGTTGTTTCTTTTTGGTGATCCTGTTCTGTGCTTTGGCCGTTACCTGTTCCTCGCTGTGGGCGGGGAGGCCGTTGTTTCCTTAATGTGTTCGTTTGGGGATGATGAGTGTCTTGTTTCAATGGTGGTCGTTGAAGGCACGCTTTCCCTTTCCTGGATGTTGATGGTATGAGTTTATGTTTGAGCCGATGAGGCCGTTGAGGTTGTTCCTTGCTTTGAGGACGATGGCGTCCTTTCCTTTGGGTGGCCGATGAGGGTGCTCGCGCACTCCTTTTGGCCGTTGTTGATGATGTTATGTGCCTCTGGCCGACGAGGCGCCATTGTGATGCGTGGACGATGTGGCCATGCTTTGTGGTTACATTCATGTTCTTTGTATTGTTCCTTTTTGTTTTGTTGAGGCCGATGTAGTCCCCCAGTCCCCCACTGCTTCAGGCCGAAGAGTGTGAGGGGTGAAGGAGTTGCTTGAGTCCCTGGCCGAAGCGGCCTCTCCGTAGTCCCCCTGAATCCGACCCTCATGGCAATTTTCTGGCCAAGGTAACCCTGTGGGAGAACCCTTGTGCGCAGATCGCTTGTAGAGAGTTATCATCAAGGGTCATTACGAGGAGCCGATGGGTGTGGGCTCTTTGTTCCTTTTGTTCTGTGGCCGTTACGTTCCTGGCCGTTGCCGTCTCCTTATTGTTTGGCAGTTGTGATCTTGGCGAGCAAGTAAGACGTTGTGGGCGCTTGCTGGCACTCGTGAAGCCGGCACGTGTATAGGCCGTAGAGTCCGTTTTGTCAGTGGGCTGTTGACATGTAGTTTGGCCCGTTGGTGACGTGGTGGCCTCCCATTGGTGGCCGCTAATGTGGCCATTGGGAGGGTGCCACGTGTAGTGACCGTTGGGTGGGGGGTTCTATAAATACCCTTCCCCCTCCGACGAGAAAACGTATTTGCATTCTGAATTGTCGAAGTGCTGGCCAATTTTCTAGAGAGATAAACTCCCGAGCTTGTTCTTCGTGTTCTTCGTGTTCAAGGTTAGTGTTCATCGCAATCTTCCTCACTTTTCATACTTTGCTTCCTAGGCTAGTGATCTAGTGTTAGGCGTTTGAACATCCTTAGATCCTAGGTTAATCTCCTTAGGTTCGTAGTAGTAGTTATGATGAAGAGTTTGAACGAAGACTACTATCCCTACGACGACCGGCCAGCCCTCCACGAGGTCACTTGACTATGAGGTGCTCGAGGAGTTCGAGGAGGAGATACAACACTTGAGTCCTAACAAATCCGAGGAGCTGGTGGACGACGAAGTCGAGGACGAGGAGTCTGCCTCGTCTTCAAAGGGTGAGGACGCAGGTGCGTCCCGAGTGGTGGACGGGGCGTCCACTTCCGCTGTCATTCCCTGCCCGAGGCCGGTGTCTGCTGTGAAGGGAGCAGATAAGCCGAAGAGGGTGAGGAGGCCGAAGAGTGGGCCGGGCCTCTCCTACCTGGATCTCACCAACATATTCCTGATTAAGCCGGAGAGCAGCGCGACCGACTATCTTGTTGCCCAGATGTACGTGGGGCCGTTCGGGCGGGTTAGGGCACCCAGGCCGACGGACCATGTTCTTCTTCCGCCACCGGGATACGTTGGAGTATACCCGATGAGTTTTGCTAAGCGGTTTAGGTTCCCCCTTCATCCCTTCATCTCTGAATACCTTGACATGGTGGGGCTCCCTCCGGCCTTGCTGACGCCGAACAGTTATTCGTTGATGGTGGGGTTTCTGCTCCGTTGTGAGGAGCTGGGCTATAGGCCGACGACGGCCCTATTCATGAATCTGTACCAGATCGGCCGAGGAAGCCACAAGAACTGTGCGGCCTATGCTACTCTTCAACAGCTGCCGAAGAAGAGGAGCTTTACGGACTTGCCTTCGTCCATTCATGGGTGGAAGAGCAAGTTCGTTTTTGTATCCCTGGGTGAGAGTGGCACCGAGTTTCCCTCCCTCGGCCATACCGGGAGGTTCAATCTGCATGATCCACCGAAGAGCTCTATCTTGGACGCTCAGGTGGAGGCTTTCCTGGAAGGGGGGCCGAGGAGCGTGAAGGATTATATTACTGAATACAAGATGACCGCCCTCGGCTTCTTTAGATACCATGTGTATGGTGATAAGGAGGATGATCTCCAACTCTGGCCGAGGATGACTACCACCTTCGAAGAGGCCGACGGCCCGGACTTGGGCATTCCTGCTGAGGCCGATGGTAATTATTTCTTCGGCTTTCTGTCTTTATGCTTTGTTCTTTTGCCTTGCTAATCTGTTGTGTTTTTCCTTTGTAGATTTTGTCATGGACCGTCGCTCCATCATGGCTATAGCAAAGGCCAAAGCGGCCGAGGAGTTGGCTGCTAAGGTGGCCGAGGCGGCCAGACGTGCCGCGGCCGAGGGGAGCGGGGCTACTGCTGGTGCGGCCCCAAAGCCTGCCCAATCGAAGAAGAAGAGGCCGGCCACTGACGGCCAGCAAAAATTGACCGAAGCCGGCCTGAACGTCTCCAAGAAGACGAAGAGGGCACCGTCTCCTTCCCCGGCTACCGAGGCCGATACTCTGACTGTCCCGAGCGTGGACGATAGTGGTCCCGTCGTGGACCTTACTGCTGCTCCCAGTGATGCCGCCCAATCGCTCCCTATCGTCCAGGAGCCACGGACGAGGAGGGCTGGCAAGGAGATCGCCGCTGCCACCTACCAGAAGGTGGTGGAATACCCCGTCGGCGGGGGTGTGTTTGACGACGCCGTCCTCGGCCATGATGTGCTGGCCCAGGCCATGCCGCGGCCAAAGATCGGGCTTACCTGAAGAAGCTCGGGGACGTGAAGGTGTACGAGGGCGACATGGACCTCCTCGTCCAAGTAAGTTATTTTCCTTCTTATGTGTCGTTTTTCTCGTCGTCCATGTAGAGTCGTTTGCCTGAGTTTTGTTTTCCTTTTTTTCTGCAGAGTGCCTTTATGCTCATGGAGAGCCATAAGAGGCAGTACCGGGAGATAGCTCGTTTGAAAGAGCTGGAGCATAAGGCTGCCTCGGCCGACGAGGCGGTAGCTTGCCTGGATCGGCTCCGGAAGGATGCCAAGGCTTTGCAGCAAAGGGCCGATGAAGCCGCTGCAGCCAGGGACGATGCCCTGGCCAAGCTCGAGGAGAGCAAAAGGGAGCTTGAGGCCGAGCGGCGCAAGAATGAAGAAGCCGTAAAGGCGAGAGCTGAGGCCGAGGCTGCCGCTGTGCAGGCTGCTGATAAGGCCGTAGAGCAGTTCCTGGCCGAAGGGTGGAAGGCCGATGAGAGGCTCCCCTGGTGCTATGAAGTGGTGGCCGCCAGGCTTGAAAATTGGGGGATGAACTCCCCCGCCGGCCAGGAGTACTTTAGTAGGGAGATGGCCGTCTATTATAACATGGGCCAGGAGCGGATGCAGAGGCTCCTGTGTCGGCGGCTGTCTCGTGTTCTGAAGGCCATAAACTACACGTCCGGGTGGGCCAGACGGAACTTGAAGCTACCAAAGCTGATGAAGGATCCAGAAGAGCAGGCCAAACTTCCTCTGTCGGAGCGGGAGTCCCCTATTGAAAGCTCCGGCCTTGGCGAGCCGGATTACACCGAATTTGATTTCCTGGACGATGCCACCAGTGCTGCAGCTGCCGTCGGCCAGGAGACTGAGGCCGAGGAGGGAGCCGACGAGGTCGAAGAGCCAGCCGCGGATGGAGGTGCCCAAGAGGCTTGATCGGCTACTCCCTGCTCCCTTGTAATTAGCTTTTCATTTTTTTGCTGAACTGATGTAATGGCCGAAGCGCCCCCAATTGTACTTAATTGATCATGAATGAAAAGTTTTTGCCGTCTTGCTCGGCTTTGAGTTCCTTGTATGCTCGTTTGCCTTTTGTCATTTTAAGTCTGAAATTTGTCTAAGTATCAAGGTCACAACTTGGGTCACCCGCGAGTGTCCGCTACGTCCGTGAGGTAGTCCTCCCTGTCCGGTGGCCTGGTCGGCCTGTTCATCTTTGCTTTACTATCAGAACACTTAGGATTTTCTTTTCAAAAATTTCCTAAGTGTTTTGGGTCCACGTAGTTGCTTTCTTTCCGGCCTGGTGGCTTGATCGACCTGGCCGTCGTTTCTCTACTATCATAATACTTAGGATTTTTTCAAAAATTTCCTTAGTGTTTTGGATCCACTTAAGTGCCTTCTTTCCGGCCTGGTGACTTTGTCGGCCTGTTCGGTGTTGATGTAGTATCATAACACTTAGGATTTATTCAAAAATTTCCTAAGTGTTTTGGATCCACTTAAGTGCCTTCTTTCCGGCCTTGACCGTGGTGTCCGCTCCGTCCTGGCGTTGGATTTCTTCTTTTTCGTTAGAATTTTTCTAAGTGTCTAACTTCAAGTGGCTGAGTGTTCTCATTGTCCTGGCATTGGATTTGTCATTGTTGACAAATGCTCTGGGAGATTTCCCAAGTGTTTGAACCAGTGTCGTTGTCGGCCTGCATCCTTGTGTTGTGGCCGATAAGGGCACCTTCACCTTGATCTTTTGAACTTAGAATTTTTCTAAGTACACATGCAAAGGCGTAGGTAGCTAACGGCCTTGGAGTATACAGGTACCCACTTCGTCTAGAGTTCCTCCATTTGAGTACTTAGAGAATTTTCTAAGTATAAATGTAAGGCATTTACTTCTTTGCGGTACCGCTGCCGGCCAAGGTCTGGCTTGTGGCCGATGAGGGTGCCGGATAAGGAATGACTTTTCCAAGGAGATGGTCCTACCTTCGTCGGCTAGCCATGGTTCCTTGTTGAGGAACCCTCTTTTTTCTCAGGATTTTTTCTAAGTGTTTGGTAAACACTTGAACAAATTCCCAAATAACTTTCGCTTGACCAACAGCCTTGGTTCCAGTGCCTGCATTGGCCATCCGAGATGCTGTGGCAAGTAGGGATTGTTCCTTGATTGCTTGATTCTTCCGCGGGTGTGATAAGTGCCCGCTTCGTCCTGGTCATCCTCAGGATTGTGATTCTTTGTTTCATACCACACGTTGGTGCTTCAAAGGACTGTGGCCGATGAAGGTCACCTCTCGCGTGTCACCCAACCGATGCGGTTAGGGTTTTATAGGCATGTGTTTCGGCCTTGATCATTCCCTTGTAGGGCGTGGACGTGTCGTCCATGTTACCTGTCAGTGGTACCACGCTTGTGTTCAACTGATATGTACTTGGCCAAACTGGGCCTGAATTGTGGGGATTTTATTTTTCATTGCTCGAGGCCGGCAAGTGTGCACGGCCGTCGGCTTCCCTCTTTTTCCCTTGTATATTTTTTTTTTGTTTGTTTTCGGGGAGTATCCTTCTTTCAGGCTTCGACCGAAGGGTGTGCTCGTCCTTCGGCCGGTTCGGACTTCGTTTATAACGTCCGTGATCTCAGGGCGGGTCCCGTCGCCTATTTATGACGTGGGCTAGACTTTTGGTCGGTTTCCAACGGCTGTCGTTGCCCATCCCTGAGTTTTGGGATTTCGTCACCTCGCCCATGATTTCAGGCTTGTCGTCCTGCGATCTGGCGCGTGGACGACGCGGTGAGCTTCCCGTTTCAAGACGTGGGCCGTTTGCGGGCCCCTCGTCCTGGGGACATCGTCGGCCATACGTGAGCGTTTCACTTCTAGGCTTACGGGGCCAGGACGATGTGCTCTCTCAGCTAGGCCTGAGCCCTTCGCTAATACAAAATACAATGGAGTGCCGGAGCTTGTCGCTCGTAGGCTGCAAATGCAAGGGGCCACGTCGGCCATACCTGAGCCTTTCGCTCTAAGGTGGCCGACGGGGGCACCTGCTAGTCTTTAGTACTATCCTCACAAACCGCCACTAGCCTTTTCCGCGCACTTTGTCCTCACTCGTGCACGCCCTGAGACACTTCCCAGGGGGTCACCCATCCCAAGACTACTCCCGTGCAAGCACGCTTAACTTTGGAGTTCTTGGCTAATGAGCTCCCTTAAAAGGAGATGCACCTTGTTGGTATGAGTAGTACTATTAATCCATTTAAATTATATCTCAAGTGTTACAATCACCCCCACTTAGGAACGCAACGTCCTCGTTGCGCCCATAAACCAATCTCAATCATATCCCAGAATCTTTCCTCCTGCTAAGTGCCTGCCCGATATCCAACGGATCAGCACACTGTCGCAGGGTTGCTCTGATACCACTTGTAACACCCCGGCCCCGTAGGCCCCGAGGTAGTTACTTCTGACCTCTAGTACTATCCTCACAAACCGCCACTAGCCTTTTCCGCGCACTTTGTCCTCACTCGTGCACGCCCTGAGACATTTCCCAGGGGGTCACCCATCCCAAGACTACTCCCGTGCAAGCACGCTTAACTTTGGAGTTCTTGGCTAATGAGCTCCCTTAAAAGGAGATGCACCTTGTTGGTATGAGTAGTACTATTAATCCATTTAAATTATATCTCAAGTGTTACACGTAAGCTTTCTCACGCCTCTCATCGACCAGGTGTAGGTCAATCTTCATGCTTTCTTCGTTGGCGTCAGGCTCGTATTGTTCCACCCGTCGGCTGGGGATGGCAACTTCCGTGGGCGCCTTTGCCTCAAAGCCGTAGCATAGGGCGAAAGGCGTTTCACCTGTCGCCCTCCGCGGCGTGGTTCTGTAGCACCACAGGATGTTGGGGAGCTCGTCGACCCAACTACCTCCTGCGGCCTGGAGCTTCTTCTTCAGCCCCTCCATGATTGTTCTGTTGGCGTTCTCGACCTGCCCGTTGCCCTGAGGGTAGGCAACGGAGGAGAAACGATGCTTCACCCCAAACTCCCGGAGGAGCTCCTGGAAAGGGGCTGCCTCGAATTGGGTGCCGTTGTCTGATATAATCTCCTGGGGGATGCCGAAGCGTGTGATGATGTTCTTGTAAACAATTTTTTGGCATCTGGCCCCCGTGATGCTAGCCAAGGGCTCCGCCTCGACCCACTTGGTGAAGTAGTCGACGGCGACGATGATGTAGCGGTTATTCCCGGCGGCTCTGGGCAGGGGGCCGACCAGGTCAATCCCCCATCTGGAGAATGGAATTGCGGTGCTGACGGGGGCGTAGTTGACAGCTGGCCGACCAGGGGCCTTCTGGAGTACCTGGCATGTGGTGTACTTCCTGGCCAGGTCAGCGCAGTCGTGTGCCATCGTCGGCCAGAAGAAGCCCTGGACGACGAGACGCCGGGACATGCTGAAAGGGCCCTGGTGTGAGGAGCAGACACCACAATGAACTTCTTCCATGGCTATGTCGGCCTCATCCTGGTGGAGGCATCGAAGGAGAGTGCCATTGTAGGATCTTTTATAGAGTTTGCCATCTTCGATGGTGTAGCTTGGGGCCCTGAGTTTGGCAAGTTTGGCTCTCTCCTCGTCCGGGGGCAGCTCCCCCGTTGCGATGAAGGTGGCGATGTCGGAGATCCAGTCCTCTGGTCGCTGTTGGACGCACAAGACGGGGCTGGCATGGATGCTGGACATGCTCAACTCCTCGATCTTGGCCAGCTGGGAGATGTGCTCCGGGGTGTCCGAGCTGAGTTTGGAGAGGATGTCGGCCTCGGCGTTCTCGGCCCTTGGGATCTGAGTGATCTCGTGGGTTTCAAACGCTTTCAGTAACTCCTCCGCCGCTTGTTTGTACTGCTTCATCCGGCCTTCCTTTGCTTCGTACGATCCCTCCACCTGGCCCACTACCAGTTTGGAGTCGCACTTGATTTTGAGGTGCTTGGCCTTGAGGCCGGCTGCGAGTCTGAGACCGCTGAGGAGGGCCTCATACTCGGCTTCGTTGTTGGATACCCTGAAGTTGAAGCGGATGGCATAGTAAGCTCTGAATCCTTCAGGGCTTACTATGAGGACGCCGCCGCCGCCGCATGATTTCGCGGTCGACGAGCCGTCAGTGAACAGGGTCCATGTATCGTCCGGCTCCGGCCCGGGGTTGGCGACGGCCGTCTCCCTTGCTGTGCATTCAATGACGAAGTCGGCCAAGGCTTGCCCTTTGATAGATGGCCTTGGCTTGATCTCAATTTGAAATTGGCTGAGAAAAATTGTAAGGAATAATTGTATTTAGATTTTGATGATGCTAGATTAATTAGGACTTTAGAGTACCCCTATTTAGATTTAATGTATTAGAATTTTCGCTTGTAAAGTTCTTAGCATAATCGACTACCAGAAGGCCTCTATACCAGAAGACCTCCTGACAGAAGATTTTGGTTCTCTGTCTGGGAACAGAAAACCTCAGGGTCTCTATTACCCTTTAGTTTGATAGAAACCCTCTTGGTTCTCTGTAAGCTACTATCAACAGAAGTGCTCAAGACCTTCTCTGAACAGTTCTCTGTCAAAGACACCAGAAGGCCTGACACTTAGAAGAATTCCACAGAACCGGGAAGTCAACTAAAAGATTCCCTCAACGACTAGGAGTATGAAACGGAAAAGCTACAGTGCTCGTATTAAATGCTCATTTAATGCTCCCCATGCTCCGTGGAGTAATTGCAGATGATTGGCCGCAATGTCAGGATTACTTTATCCCAAAATAGTAACCCGCCAACTTTACCGGGTCCTACTGGTCAAGTCAACTGCTCGCGCATTAAATGCAGTTGTCCTCCTACTCCTCCAACGGGAAGACAACCTCAGTATAAAAGATACACTACGAAGAACAACCGGATAACTTTGCAACTTTTGCTAACCATTGCTACAACTCTTCATACAAGATATTCAAACTCTGAAAAGCAAAAAGCCTCCTTGAGATTCAAACTCATTATCTTCTACAAGAGAAGGCAGAAGTTGGAAAAATCCTTTTTCCAACTCAAGCAAAGTTCCAAGTGTTCTTCAAATCTTCAAGCTCATCACATACAAATCTTTTGTAACGAAGCTAGTTGGAGGAACCCCAGTTTCAACAGAAACTCTTCTTGCTACAAGAAGGACGTCCAAGTAACTGGAGTAGTGAAGTGGTGATACTTCAAGGAAACTCAGTGAAAGGACCAGTCTTAAAGGAAGCCAGGCAGTGCATCCCAGGAGACATCTAGGCTTGAAGAAGACGTGGAGTGCTTCTTAAGTGCTAGGACTAAGGCTTTGTAAACGGAAGTTTTTACAGCTTAGTGGAACAGTGGACTAGAGGAACAAGTTGTTCCTTGAACCACTATAAAAATCCCTGGTGTCGTTTACTTACTGCTTTAATATTTGCACTTAGATAGAACTGTTTAACTCCTCAGACTTGGTTTCTTTGTTCAGCAGAACTTGTTCTACGAGTTAACAGAAGGCCTACTGCCTTTGCTTCTTTGAGGCTAAATCAACAGAACTCCCTACCAGAACCCCATCCGCTGCCAGTCTGTTCTGTCAACAGAACATGCTATTCTGTAAAATCTGGTACTTAGTTTAAAAAGCTAAAAACCAATACAGTCTATTCACCCCCCCCTCTAGACTGTATCCAGTACAACCGGGACCAACAAGTGGTATCAGAGCCTTCTTGTTCTAATAATCTCTTAGGTTATTTGTTGAACAAAGATCCACTTGTTTTTCTGTTTGACCTCATTTCTATCTGATATAATGGATCACTCCTTGTCCAAGAATCTTATGTTTTCAGATCTTAAGTTTGATCACTGGAGGATCCGGATGAAAGCACATCTATGTGCCCTACATGATGAGATGTGGGAAGTTCTAGATATTGGCCCTTTCACAAGCTTCCAGAAGGTCAATCCTGAGCATGCCATTGATAACACCAGACCCCAGATGATCAGTAAAGCCAAGTCAGAATGGACCACTGAAGAGAGGAGAAAGTACAACCTAGACAATATTGCTAAGGACATCCTCTACAAGTCCATTGATGATAGGTACTTCAACAGAATCAAGAAGTGCAAGACTGCTAAGGAAATCTGGGATACTCTTGAGCTCATTGGAGCTGGTGATGAGCAAGAGAAGGACAACAAACTAACCATAGCCAACAAGAATGTTGGTCCCGGTTATACTGGATACAGTCTAGAGGGGGGGGTGAATAGACTGTATTGGTTTTTAGCTTTTTAAACTAAGTACCAGATTTTCAGAATAGCCTGTTCTGTTGAAAGAACAGACTGGCAGCGGATGGGGTTCTGGCAGGGAGTTCTGTTAGCCTCAGAGAAGCAAAGGCAGAAGGCCTTCTGTTAACTCGTAGAACCTGTTCTGCTGAACACAGATACCAAGTCCAAGGAGTTATACAGTTCAATCTAAGTGCAAGTATTAAAAGCAGTAAGTAAACGACACCAGGGATTTTTATAGTGGTTCAAGGAACAACTCGTTCCTCTAATCCACTGTTCCACTAAGCTGTAAAAACTGCCGTTTACAAAGTCTTAGTCCTAGCACTTAAGAAGCACTCCACGTCTTCTTCAAGCCTAGATGTGTCCTGGGATGCACTGCCTGGCTTCCTTTAACACTGGTCCTTTCACTGAGTCTCTTTGAAGTATCACCACTTCACTACTCCAGTTATTTGGACGTCCTTCTTGTAGCAAGAAGAGTTTCTGTTGAAACTGAGGTTCCTCCAACTAGCTTCGTTACAAAATATGTGTATGTGAGGAGCTTGAAGAGTTGAAGAACACTTGGAACTTTGCTTGAGTTGGAAAGAGTATTTTTCCAACTTCTGCCTTCTCTTGTAGGGGATAAAGAATTTGAATCTCAAGGAGGCTTTTGCTTTTCAGAGTTTGAATGTCTTGCTTGGTTAGCAATGTGATAGCAAGGTTATGGCAAAGTTATCCGGTTGTTCTTCGTAGTGTATCTTTTATACTGAGGTTGTCTTCCCGTTGGAGGAGTAGGAGGACAACTGCATTAAATGAGCGATCAGTTGACTTGACTAGTAGAGCCCGGTAAGGTTGGCGGGTTACTATTTTGGGATAAAGTATTCCTGACATTCCGGCCAATCATCTGCAATTACTCTACGTAGCATGGGGTGTATTAAATGAGCATTTAATGCATGCACTGTAGCTTTTCCGTTTTATACTCTTAGCCGTTGAAGGAATATTTAAGTTGACTTCTCGGTTCTTTGAAAAATCTTCTAAGTGTCAGACCTTCTGGTGTCTTTGACTGAGAGTAGAACAGAGGAGGTCTGGAGCACTTCTGTTGGGAGTATCCAACAGAGACCCAGAAGGGTTTCTGTCAGAGTCAATACTCACAGAGGTCCTGAGGACTTCTGTTCTGGAGCAGAGAACCAAAGGTCCTCTGTTTCAATAAAGCCTTAAGAGGCACTTCTGCTCTGGAAGCCCTTCTGTTCTTGAAGCACTTCTGTTCTTGAAGCACTTCTGTCAAGTCGAATACATCTAGGAATTTTACAAAGGAAAATTCTAATACATAATTTCTAAAGGGGGTACTTCTAAAGTCCTAATGAATATAGCATCATCAAAATCTAAATACAATTATTCCTTACAATTTCCCCCTTTTTGATGATGCCAAAACCCTTTAACTATTTCCAGAGAAGTGCCTTCACCATAAAAATATTAAGCTTAAAAACTTCCATTAAAATCTTGGTGGGCAACTTGGCATAGGAAAATAGTAAGAGTAAGATACATTCAGATAGCAGAGAATAACAGAAATAAACAAACACAAACAGAAGGCAAAAAGACAAGAATTTGAGGAAAAGCACTTCAAAGTAAGAAGGCAGAGATGTGATTTTATTAGATAGATATTACAGAGTTTAAGCCTTACACATTCTCCAGATTAGCTGCCTGTAGAGCTTCTTCCTCTAGTCTTTGAAGCCTGAGCAGTTCTTCATTTATTTCAGCTCTGATTCTGAACAGATTGCCCGACCTTTGATAAGATGCCCAAATTGGAGAGAGTTTGCAGTCCAAGTAGTTGAGGACACCTTCATGTACAGTCTTTCCAGGGACAATGTTCTTCTTGTACCATTCTTCTGCTTCTTCAAGAGATCCTCCATACCTAAATCTGACAACACCATCTTTGTCTAGATAGAGGTGCTGTTGTTGGGTAGGAGTCATTTTGGCTTTCATTTCCTCAAATTGGGCTCTGTCAATATTCTGAGAGCCACCCAATCTCCATTCAGTAAAGTTGAAAATTTTCTTCTTCTTGGTGCTCTTCTTGACTGGAGATGGGGGTCTGGGTATGCCTGCTGCCCTTTTCTTTTGTAAGGCAGCCTCAAAGTAGGGAGCCGGATCTACTGCAGGCTCACCAGAGGGGGGTGCTCTGGTAGGTGTTCTGTGCGACCTAGGCCTGGTCTGTTGAGGGTCCTCTTCCCCCTTTTTGGCATCATTCAAGTCTTCTATCATAAGACTGATCTTCTGGAATTCTGATGCTTGGGTTGAGGCTATCTGCTCCAGGGCCTCTGGTAATGTCTGAGTGACAGATGTAAGGCCTTCAATCAGACCTTGCTGCTTCTGGATGGCAGAGAAGATGTCCTTGTTGTTGGCTTCAAGGAGCACCATCTTCTGATACCGGTCTCTGTCAGTAGATAGGAGGGCTTGAGCTTGTTCTTGATGAGTTCTGCACATCTGCTCAATAGAGGTCAAGTGCCTCTCTGTTCTGGCATCAGATTTCTTCAGAGCCTCAAGATGCTCTGAGATATGGTGGATTGCCTGTCCTTGACTCAGGAGAGTCTGTTGAAAGATTGACAAAGTGTTGTGGATGCCTACCACTTATGTTGACAGGACATCTGTTCTGGCAGTTGAGGAGGCGATGAAGTTGTTGAGGGTCCCAGTGAGGTTCTCAAAGCGGTCAGAGATGAACTGCATCCCTGAATTCAGATTGTCATTCACATGAGCAAGATGCCCATAGTGCTTATCATTCATCTCTATCAGCTTGTCCAAGCCTTGGAGGATCTGTCCTCCAAATTCTTCTGCAGATTCAACAAATCTGTTGAAGGGAATGTCATGCTTTTGTCCATCTGCTTGAGGCATCTCTAGACCTCTTCCCCTTGGTAGTGGGTGATGTTCTTGGACAGATGACAGAGAGTGAATAAGTTGTTCATGTTCCAGTTGAGTCAGAGGAGGGGTCTTCTGTCTCTTGGAAGTAGCCTTGTGAGATTTGCTGATCATGAATCCATCCATGTCAGATGAATCTTCATAAGACGAATAGATAGGGATTCTGTTGCATACTATCTTCTTTTTCTTTCTCAGAGAGGGATTGGGAGCAACAGAGTCCCTAGAGTACCCTTTGGGTGCAGAGATGGGGGAGACAGTTGTAGGATCAGAATCTCTGAGGAACCATACAGGTTTTAGGTTTCCTGCAGGTTGTTGTGGAGGAGGTGATTCTGGTGGAGGATATTGATGATATGATTCTGATGAGGATGAGGAGGAGGAGATCTGTTGAGGTGAGGGGTTCTGGTGTTGGGGTGAGGAGTGAATAGGTGAGGCATTCTGGTGAGGGGGAGATGGGGGAGGTGAAGGTGAGCGGTTTCTGTAGGGAACAATTGCTCTGCAAGGAGATGCAATTTTCATTTTGGGTGATGGAGGAGGGGTGGGGGTGTTCTGTTCAGGAGATTTATGTGGAGGGAGTTCTGGTGGAGGGGTTTCTGTGCTGGTGGAAGGTGAGGGAATATGTGGTTCTGTTGGAATAGAAACAGAAGGGGTTGGAGAGTTTACCTCAATGATGTTGTCCACGAGCAAGGAAGTCCTCCATTCCTTGATTTGCTCCATCATTGCTTGTCCTTCTGTCTTGAGTACAGAGGACTCTCCTGGGTTGAAGTTGGGCTGAACAGAGTCAGTTGCCATCTTGGTGAACAACCATTCTTCAAAGGCTTCAATTTCCCCATCTTCAAGAGGTTTGCCAGCTTCCTCTGAGGGTGAAGAAATGAGAATGGCCTTACCCTTGTAGCTGGCCTTCTTCTTCTCAAGGACAGAGTGAAGAAAGTTGAGGGCAAAACACTTTGAGACATCCTCAGTCCCAACCCAATTCAGGATGGCTTCCTCTTCTGCCTCATAGTGATCAAAGAACTGGATTATCTTGTGGAGGGGTCCCATTCTCCATCTTCTCCATTCAAGGACCCGGGTAAACTGTCTGTCAAGCAAGGACAGATACCCATCTTTCACAGGACTGAGGTGCTCTGGTGGAGTTGGCACCCTGTTATGTTCAGGAGATGCAGCAGAGGTGGGGATCTCTGGTTCCCCCTGAGTTTCTGCCACTCCTTCAGATTCTGAAACCAGAGGTTGAGCAACCTTTTTCTTGGGTTTGGAGGTCCTCTTCCTCTTCTGTCCGGCCTTAGGGGGGGCAAGAGGTGCTTCCCCTTCAGTCTTCTTCTTCTTCTTCTTCTTCTTTTCTGCCTTCTTAGCAGAAGTGGCTACAGAGAGAGGTTTCTGGACCTTCTCTCCCTGTTTCCTCTTAGCTTCAAGTTGAAGCTGTCTCTTCAGTTCTGCCTTTATGGCTTTTTCCCTATTGGGAGAGGCAGTCAGGAAAATTACCTTGGTATGATCCAAGGCTGAAGCCTTCCTCAAGCTTATCCCTTGTTTGAGGAGCACTTCAGAAATGAGCAGTCCATGCCCTAGCTTCCCAGAGTAGAGGCTAGTCTTGGGATTCTTCTTCTTGATCACTTCAATCAGGGACTTCACCATGATTTGTCCCCAATTGACATTTACCCCATGATGCACTGCATACAGGGCTTTAGCATTAGCCGTTGTAACATCATCAGTGGAGGTGTACTTGCACCATAAACATTTGTGGAAAATGTTTATAAGAAGCTCAAATTCCCTCTTGAGCAGGTGCTTCTTTATGTTGACCTTCTCAACTTCTTCCCCTTTTCTGCAGAACTTCTTCTTGAATTCTGATAGAGGGATGTCAATGTCTTCCAAGTCAAGTAGAGAGTCCCTTCCTCCCTTTTGCTGAATATGGAAGATGTTGTTGATGACGTCAGCATCAACCACCACCTTTTCTCCTTGGACAACGGAGGAGATGACTTCATCCTTGAAGGATGCGTTGAGATAGAACTCAACTGTGTCCATATTGCTGTATGCCTCATAATCATGAGAGATGACCTTGCTCAGTTGGCATTGTGACAGTCCGTCAATAATGGAGGTCATCCTCTCCTTTTTCTCTGCGATCCTGGGGAGTACGTCCAGTTCGCATCTTAGGCCGGTCAAGACACTTTTGAGAAGTGTTGCCTTTTGTTCCTTTAAAAGATCGGAGAAGCTCAAGATGGCCATGGAGTTTACTGCGATTAGAAAATTTCTGAGAGATAAGAGTTCAAAAAGCTTGAGAGTTATGAGAGCAGTAACGGTTTGGGTTTGCGAAAGGGGGTTTTATGGATATGAGATAGTGGACGTTTGAGATAATTTACGGTTCCAAGAAACCAATAAATGTAAAAAGGGGCGCAGTAAATAAACGGGGGCGCAGTAAATTTTGTACGGCTGGATACCGTTTTAAGGGTAAAAGGGTAAAAGACCTTTAAGAAGTTACTAGGTCACCCGGTTTACAAATTTTCTTTTCCAAGTCCACCACCTTCTGTTTGACAAGATAGGGTTCTCTGTAGAAAGGGTTTCTGGTGCATAGGTGTTCTGTCAGGGTAGAGAACAGAAGAGGTTGACAGAGGAGGGTTAACAGAAAGGGTTCTGTTACAGGAAATCTGTCAACAGCAAATGAGCAACAGAGGGCCTTCCTTTTCAACTTTCCCTTGGAATCTCATCCATCATTCCCAATTCTTCTCTCAATTTATTGAACCTAGCCTCAGGAAGAGGCTTTGTCAGGATATCTGCAAGTTGGTCTTCTGTTGGCACATGTTCCATGCAGATATGCTTCTTGTCCACATGATCTCTGATGAAGTGATGTCTAATCTCAATATGCTTTGTTCTGGAATGAAGATCTGGATTCTGAGTGATAGCAATGGCACTGGTGTTGTCACACAACAGCTTGATCTCCTTTGCTTGAATTCCATAGTCCTTCAGTTGTTGCTTCATCCAGAGTAGCTGAGCACAGCAACTCCCAGCTGCAATGTACTCTGCCTCAGCTGTACTTGTTCAGATGGAGTTCTGCTTCTTGCTAAACCAGGAAACAAGCCTTCCTCCTAGCAATTGGCAGTGACCAGAGGTGCTCTTTCTGTCTAGTCTGCAACCTGCAAAATCTGAGTCAGAATAACCAATTAGTTCAAAGTTACCTCTCTTTGGATACCATAGGCCTGCATTTGGATTTCCTTTGATGTATCTGATGATTCTCTTTGCAGCACTTAGATGGCTTTCCTTGGGCTTTGATTGGTATCTGGCACAGATTCCAACAGAGAATGAGATGTCTGGTCTGCTTGCAGTCAGATACAACAGAGATCCTATGATTCCTCTGTATGTTGTTGCATCTACATCCTTTCCTTCATCATCTGGACCAATTCCTTGTGAGGTGTTCATGGGAATCTTCACTGATGATTTGCCTTCCACTCCAAACTTCTTGATTAGATCTCTGGTGTACTTCCCTTGATTGATAAAGATTCCTTCTGGAACTTGTTTGACTTGAAGTCCTAGGAAGTAACTGAGTTCTCCCATCATACTCATTTCAAATTGACTCTGCATCACTTGAGAAAATTTCTTGCACAATTCTGGATTAGTACTTCCAAATATAATGTCATCAACATATATTTGTACTAACAGAATATGATTAGCAACAGAGATTTGAAATAGAGTTTTGTCAACCTTTCAATTAGTAAACCCATGGTTCACTAGGAAAAGGGACAATGTGTCATACCAGGCTCTGGGAGCTTGCTTAAGACCATAGAGGGCCTTTTTAAGCTTGTAGACACAAGAGGATTGAGTAGGAATGACAAAACCTGGTGGTTGTTCCACATAAACTTCTTCTTCAAGATCTCCATTCAGAAATGCACTCTTGACATCCATCTGGTAGACCTTGATGTTGTTGTAGGCAGCATAGGCTAGAAAGATTCTGATGGCTTCAAGTCTGGCAACTGGTGCAAAGGTCTCATCAAAATCTATTCCTTCTTCTTGGCAGTATCCTTTAGCTACTAGCCTTGCTTTGTTCCTTACAATGTTGCCGTCTTCATCTGCTTTGTTCTTGAATACCCATTTGGTTCCATTGACATTCTGGTGCTTTGGCCTAGGAACAAGTTCCCATACTTTGTTCCTTTCAAACTGAGTGAGCTCTTCTTGCATAGCATTGATCCAATCTGAGTCTGCAAGGGCTTCTTCAACTGTCATAGGTTCCATCTGATATATGTAGCAGGCAAGCATTGCTTCTCTCCTTGATGTGGATCTGGTTTGAACTCCACTTCTGATTTGACCAATCACTTGGTTAGGAGGATGATCTCTTAACCATGTTAGGTCTGGTTCTGTCAGCTGCTGTCTTGGTCTCTCTGGTTCCTCATCTTCAGAGTCTTCATCTTTATTCAACAGAAGGGGGTTTGGTGCAGGTGTTGGAAATGCAGGGTTGTCTGCCACCTCTTCTGTTGGTCCTGGAGTTCTGTCTTCTATGCTGACTTCCTTGAGAATCTCTGTTACTTCTTCAACAGAGGTGCTTTCATCAAACTTCACATGTATGGATTCTTCAACATGTAGGGTTCTTCTGTTGAGTACTCTATAGGCTTTACTGGTGTTTGAATAACCTATAAAGACTCCTTCATCAGCCTTTTCTTGAAATACTTTCAGATGCTCCTTTCCATTGTTGAGAATGTAGCATTTGCATCCAAATACATGAAAGTAGCTGATGTTTGGTTTTCTTCCCTTCCAGAGTTCATAGGGGGTCTTCTGGTGATTCTTGTTGATCATGCTTCTGTTCTGAGTATAGCATGCGGTGTTGATTGCTTCAGCCCAATATCTCATAGGCAATCCAGATTCTGCAATCATTGTTCTCGCAGCTTCTTTTAGAGTTCTGTTCCTTCTTTCTGCTACACCATTCTGTTGAGGGGTTCTGGCGGCAGAAAGTTGATGAAAAGTTCCATTCTGATCACAGAAGTCCTTTATGACTTGGTTGACAAATTCAGTTCCTCTGTCTGATCTGATTGACTTCACCTTCAAGTTCTTCTCAGTCTGAAGTTGCTTTAACAGAGATGGCAACTTCTGAAGAGTTTCATTTTTCTTTGTCATAAAAACAGTCCATGTGTATCTGGAGTAGTCATCAACCATGACTAGGGTGTATTTCTTGCCACCAACGCTTGGAGTCTCAACAGGTCCAAATAAATCCATGTGAATCAGATTTAGAGGACTTGTAGAAAGATCTCCAGCAATGGGTTTGAAGGAATTCTTCACTTGTTTGCCTTTCTGACGTGCACTGCAGAGGGTCTCTCTCTTGTACACAATGTCTGGTAGCCCTTCTACAATGTGTTCTCTTGCTAGTTTGTTGATTGTTTTGAAATTCAAATGGTTGAGCTTTTTGTGCCAGTCCCAGCTCAGTTTTGAATCTCCCTTGGCTATCAGGCAAACTCCATCTTTTGCAGTGTTCCAATCAACTACATAGATGTTCTTCTTCCTTGATGCTGTAAGAACCACTTCCTTTGTTGTCTCATGCTTCACATAGCAGAAGTCCTTTGTGAATTCAACAGTGTAGCCTTTGTCACAGAACTGGCTAGCACTCAGCAAGTTGAACTTCAGTCCCTTGACATATGAGACATCATCAATGGTGATCTGGTTCTTGATCAGCTTTCCTCTTCCTTTTGTTTGACCTTCTTTGTCATTACCTCCAAAGGTAACTCAAGGTCCTTTGCATTTCTGGAACTCTGTTAGGCAACTTCTGTCACCTGTCATGTGCCTGGAGCATCCACTATCAATAAACCATTCTTGTTCAGAGATGGCTCCAGTACACAGTTCCTGCAAGATCAAAAGAAAGATTTAGGTACCCAAGCAATGCTGGGTCCTGGGGGGTCATGGAGTCTGGGTAGTTGGTACCATTTTGGTCTCATCAAGTGAAACCTTGGTGGGTGGTACCCATTGTCCACCTGGTAGTTGTAGTAGACAGAAGTGTGATTCACTTTGGGCAGATGCTTGTGAGGGTCATGCTTCCTGTTTACATACTTTTGCATAGCTTTCTTTGTTGGAAAGAAGTCCCATATACTATCAAGAGCAGAGGGACGGTTAACTTTGGGCTTCTGAAGTTGACCAGCCAACCTCTTCTGCCTGAAGTTAACTCTCTCTTGATATTTGCCCTTCTGGTGATCATTTCTGGCACGATTGACATGAGGTTGTCTGTCAATGAATGGTCTTTTATTTTTGATATTCTGAAAACCTCTTCTGTTGTTAGGTTTTCTGCCAGGTTCATTATTTTTCAAAAAGGGTTTCTGTTGAACCTTTATCTTACCCTTTTTTGGTCTGACTTCCTCATGAACAACCTTGGTGCCAGATACACCAGCTTGACAGATGGGGCTAGAAATCAGTGGCTCTATGACCATATCTGCCTTAGCAACTCTGGTGCTAGGCATTACAGAAGGCTCACCTGATTCTGTTGAGCCATAACCAAGACCAAAACCAGTGCCAATCTGTTGATCAAGCACAATCTTTTCCATGGAAGACTGGGCCTTCTGGTAAGCTCTGTACTTAATCTCGAGAGGCTCTATTTCTCTTATTCTCTTAAGAAGAGAAACATTTTCAGTCTCCAGTTGATCTCTTTCCTCAATTAGAAGATTGATTTTGATCTCAACCTCCTTCTTTAAGTCAAGAATTTCAGCTTTTAACTTACTGTTTTCTTCTGTTACAGAGGAATAAGTGGCTTGTATGGCCTTAAACTCTTCCCAAAATTCCGACATTGAATCAGAATCAAAAGCTAAACCTACTGAAGAAAAACTAGATTCAGAAGTAGAAGTTACCTCATCATCAGAATGAGCCATTAGGCAAAGGTCTTCTGTCTCAGTATCCAGGCAGCAGAAGGCCTCATCAGAATCTGAGTCAGAACTGGATTCTGTTTCTGACAGAGGGCCTTTCTCCACCTGTTCTGTCACAAGTGCCTTTCTCCTTCTGGAGTTGTCCTCGTACTTCTTCTTTTCTCCATCCTGTCCTTGCTTCTTGGACACTCTAGGATGGGGACAATCAGCCTTGAAGTGACCAGGTTGTCTGCAGTTGTAATAGAGAAGCTCTCCACTGCTTTCTGTTGATTTGACCTTCTGGTATGGCTTTCTGTTGAAAGATGGACTCCTTCCATCTTTGGGATTCTTCATAAACTTTTTGAATCTCCTGGCAAAGGCAGCCATATATTCATCAGATAAAAGTACTGAAGGGTCAAAATCATTTACCTTAGATGTGCTGGCAGTGAGGGCTGTAGTGGTCCTCTCTTCTGGTACATCTTCCTTCTCTTCAATCATTTCAAACTCATGAGCTTTGAGATCTGAAATGAGCTTATCAGTGGGATAAGTCTTTACATCCTTGCTGGCTTGGACAGCAACTACCTTCATCTTCCATGCTGAGGGCAGTCCCCTCAACACCTTCAGGTTGATCTCCTTGGTTGTGAGATCCTTCCCAAGCTCAGAGATCTCTCCAGTGAGAGTGAGGAGCCTGTCATACATCTTGGAGATGCTTTCACCAGGGAGAAGTTTGAAGTCATCAAACTTCTTGTTGGCTATGGTAAGTTTGTTGTCCTTCTCTTGCTCATCACCAGCTCCAATGAGCTCAAGAGTATCCCAGATCTCCTTAGCAGTTTTGCACTTCTTGATTCTGTTGAAGTATCTATCATCAATGGAATTGTAGAGGATGTCCTTGGCAATATTGTCTAGGTTATACTTTCTCCTTTCTTCAGTGGTCCATTCTGACTTGGCTTTGCTGACCATCTGGGGTCTAGTGTTGTCTATGGCATGTTCAGGATTGACCTTCTGGAAGCTAGTGAAGGGGCCAATATCTAGAACTTCCCACGTCTCATCATGCAGGGCACAGAGATGTGCTTTCATCCGGATCCTCCAGTCATCAAACTTAAGATCTCAAAACATAAGATTCTTGGACAAGGAGTGATCCATTATATCAGATAGAAGTGAGGTTTAAACAGAAAAACAAGTGGATCTTTGTTCAACAAATAACCTAAAAGATTATTAGAACAAGGAGGCTCTGATACCACTTGTTGGTCCCGGTTATACTGGATACAGTCTAGAGGGGGGGGTGAATAGACTGTATTGGTTTTTAGCTTTTTAAACTAAGTACCAGATTTTCAGAATAGCCTGTTCTGTTGAAAGAACAGACTGGCAGCGGATGGGGTTCTGGCAGGGAGTTCTGTTAGCCTCAGAGAAGCAAAGGCAGAAGGCCTTCTGTTAACTCGTAGAACCTGTTCTGCTGAACACAGATACCAAGTCCAAGGAGTTATACAGTTCAATCTAAGTGCAAGTATTAAAAGCAGTAAGTAAACGACACCAGGGATTTTTATAGTGGTTCAAGGAACAACTTGTTCCTCTAATCCACTTTTCCACTAAGCTGTAAAAACTGCCGTTTACAAAGTCTTAGTCCTAGCACTTAAGAAGCACTCCACGTCTTCTTCAAGCCTAGAAGTGTCCTGGGATGCATTGCCTGGCTTCCTTTAACACTGGTCCTTTCACTGAGTCTCTTTGAAGTATCACCACTTCACTACTCCAGTTATTTGGACGTCCTTCTTGTAGCAAGAAGAGTTTCTGTTGAAACTGAGGTTCCTCCAACTAGCTTCGTTACAAAATATGTGTATGTGAGGAGCTTGAAGAGTTGAAGAACACTTGGAACTTTGCTTGAGTTGGAAAGAGTATTTTTCCAACTTCTGCCTTCTCTTGTAGGGGATAAAGAATTTGAATCTTGACATTCCGGCCAATCATCTGCAATTACTCTACGTAGCATGGGGTGTATTAAATGAGCATTTAATGCATGCACTGTAGCTTTTCCGTTTTATACTCCTAGCCGTTGAAGGAATCTTTAAGTTGACTTCCCGGTTCTTTGAAAAATCTTCTAAGTGTCAGACCTTCTGGTGTCTTTGACTGAGAGTAGAACAGAGGAGGTCTGGAGCACTTCTGTTGGGAGTATCCAACAGAGACCCAGAAGGGTTTCTGTCAGAGTCAATACTCACAGAGGTCCTGAGGACTTCTGTTCTGGAGCAGAGAACCAAAGGTCCTCTGTTTCAATAAAGCCTTAAGAGGCACTTCTGCTCTGGAAGCCCTTCTGTTCTTGAAGCACTTCTGTTCTTGAAGCACTTCTGTCAAGTCGAATACATCTAGGAATTTTACAAAGGAAAATTCTAATACATAATTTCTAAAGGGGGTACTTCTAAAGTCCTAATGAATATAGCATCATCAAAATCTAAATACAATTATTCCTTACAAAGAAGTTTGATGACTTTAAACTTCTTCCTGGTGAAAGCATCTCCAAGATGTATGACAGGCTCCTCACTCTCACTGGAGAGATCTCTGAGCTTGGCAAGGAACTCACCACCAAGGAGATCAACCTGAAGGTGTTGAGGGGACTGCCCTCAGCATGGAAGATGAAGGTGGTTGCTGTCCAAGCCAGCAAGGATGTAAAGACTTATCCCACTGATAAGCTCATTTCAGATCTCAAAGCTCATGAGTTTGAAATGATTGAAGAAAAGGAAGATGTACCAGAAGAGAGGACCACTACAGCCCTCACTGCCGGCACATCAAAGGTAAATGATTTTGACCCTTCAGTACTTTTATCTGATGAATATATGGCTGCCTTTGCCAGGAGATTCAAAAAGTTTATTAAGAATCCCAAAGATGGAAGGAGTCCATCTTTCAACAGAAAGCCATACCAGAAGGTCAAATCAACAGAAAGCAGTGGAGAGCTTCTCTGTTACAATTGCAGACAACCTGATCACTTCAAGGCTGATTGTCCCCATCCAAGGGTGTCCAAGAAACAAGGACAGGATGGAGAAAAGAAGAAGTACGAGGACAACTCCAGAAGGAGAAAGGCACTTGTCACAGAACAGCTAGAGAAAGACCCTCTGTCAGAAACAGAATCCAGTTCTGACTCAGATTCTGATGAGGCCTTATGTTGCCTTGATACTGAGACAGAAGACCTTTGCCTCATGGCTCATTCTGATGATGAGATAACCTCTACTTCTGAATCTAGTTTTTCTTCGGTAGGCTTAGCTTTTGATTCTGATTCAATGTCAGAATTTTGGGAAGAGTTTAAGGCCATACAAGCCACTTATTCTTCTGTAACAGAAGAAAACAGTAAGTTGAAAGCTGAAATTCTTGACTTAAAGAAGGAGGTTGAGATCAAAATCAATCTTCTAATTGAGGAAAGAGATCAACTGGAGACTGAAAATGTTTCTCTTCTCAAGAGAATAAGAGAAATAGAGCCTCTCGAGATTAAGTACAGAGCTTACCAGAAGGCCCAGTCTTCCATGGAAAAGATTGTGCTTGATCAACAGATTGGCACTGGTTTTGGTCTTGGTTATGGCTCAACAGAATCAGGTGAGCCTTCTGTAATGCCTAGCACCAGAGTTGCTAAGGCAGATAAGGTCATAGAGCCACTGATTTCTAGCCCCATCTGTCAAGCTGGTGTATCTGGCACCAAGGTTGTTCATGAGGAAGTCAGACCAGAAAAGGGAAAGATAAAGGTTCAACAGAAACCCATTTTGAAAAATAATGAACCTGGCAGAAAACCTAACAACAGAAAAGGTTTTCTAGATAACAAAAATAAAAGACCATTCATTGACAGACAACCTCATGTCAATCGTGCCAGAAATGATCACCAGAAGGGCAAATATCAAGAGAGAGTTAACTTCAGGCAGAAGAGGTTGACTGGTCAACTTCAGAAGCCCAAGGTTAACCGTCCCTATGCTCTTGATAGTATATGGGACTTCTTTCCAACAAAAAGGGCTATGCAAAAGTATGTAAACAGGAAGCATGACCCTCACAAGCATCTTCCCAAAGTGAATCACACTTCAGTTTACTACAACTACCAGGTGGACAATGGGTACCACCCACCAAGGTTTCACTTGATGAGACCAAAATGGTACCAACTACCCAGACTCCATGACCCCCCAGGACCCAGCATTGCTTGGGTACCTAAATCTTTCTTTTGATCTTGTAGGAACTGTGTGCTGGAGCCATCTCTGAACAAGAATGGTTTATTGATAGTGGATGCTCCAGGCACATGACAGGTGACAGAAGTTGCCTAACTGAGTTCCAGAAATGCAAAGGACCTAGAGTTACCTTTGGAGGTAATGACAAAGAAGGTCAAACAAAAGGAAGAGGAAAGCTGATCAGGAACCAGATAATCATTGATGATGTCTCTTATGTCAAAGGACTGAAGTTCAACTTGCTCAGTGCTAGCCAATTCTGTGACAAAGGCTACACTGTTGAATTCACAAAGGACTTCTGCTATGTGAAGCATGAGACAACAAAGGAAGTGGTTCTTACAGCATCAAGGAAGAAGAACATCTATGTAGTTGATTGGAACACTGCAAAAGATGGAGTTTGCCTGATAGCCAAAGGAGATTCAAAACTGAGCTGGGACTGGCACAAAAAGCTCAACCATTTGAATTTCAAAACAATCAACAAACTGGCCAGAGAACACATTGTAGAAGGGCTACAGGACATTGTGTACAAGAAGGAGACCCTCTGCAGTGCATGTCAGAAGGGCAAACAAGTGAAGAATTCCTTCAAACCCATTGCTGGAGATCTTTCTACAAGTCCTCTAAATCTGATTCACATGGATTTATTTGGACCTGTTGAGACTCCAAGCGTTGGTGGCAAGAAATATACCCTAGTCATGGTTGATGACTACTCCAGATATACATGGACTGTTTTTCTATCAAAGAAAAATGAAACTCTTCAGAAGTTGCCATCTCTGTTAAAGCAACTTCAGACTGAGAAGAATTTGAAGGTGAAGACAATCAGATCAGACAGAGGAACTGAATTTGTCAACCAAGTCATAAAGGACTTCTGTGATCAGAATGGGACTTTTCATCAACTTTCTGCCGCCAGAACCCCTCAACAGAATGGCGTAGCAGAAAGAAGGAACAGAACCTTAAAAAAAGCTGCAAGAACAATGATTGCAGAATCTGGATTGCCTATGAGATATTGGGCTGAAGCAATTAACACTGCATGCTATACTCAGAACAGAAGCATGATCAACAAGAATCACCAGAAGACTCCTTATGAACTCTGGAAGGGAAGAAAACCTAACATCAGCTACTTTCATGTATTTGGATGCAAGTGCTACATTCTTAACAATGGAAGGGAGCATCTGAAAGTATTTCAAGAAAAGGCTGATGAAGGAGTCTGTATAGGTTATTCAAACACCAGTAAAGCCTATAGAGTACTCAACAGAAGGACTCTACATGTTGAAGAATCTATACATGTAAAGTTTGATGAAAGCACCTCTGTTAAAGAGGTAACAGAGATTCTCGAGGAAGTCAGCATAGAAGACAGAACACCAGAACCAACAGAAGAGGTGGCAGACAACCCTGCATTTCCCACACCTGCACCAAACCCCCTTCTGTTGAATGAAGATGAAGACTCTGAAGATGAGGAACCAGAGAGACCAAGACAGCAGCTGACAGAACCAGACCTGACATGGTTAAGAGATCATCCTCCTAACCAAGTAATTGGTCAAATCAGAAGTGGAGTTCAAACCAGATCCACATCTAGAAGAGAAGCAATGCTTGCCTGCTATATATCTCAGATGGAACCTATGACAGTTGAAGAAGCTCTTGCAGACTCAGATTGGATCAATGCTATGCAAGAAGGGCTTACTCAGTTTGAAAGGAACAAAGTATGGGAACTTGTTCCTAGGCCAAAGCACCAGAATGTCATTGGAACCAAATGGGTATTCAAGAACAAAGCTGATGAAGATGGCAACATTGTAAGGAATAAAGCAAGGCTAGTAGCTAAAGGATATTGTCAAGAAGAAGGAATAGATTTTGATGAGACCTTTGCACCAGTTGCCGGACTTGAAGCCATCAGAATCTTTCTAGCCTATGCTGCCTACAACAACATCAAGGTCTACCAGATGGATGTCAAGAGTGCATTTCTAAATGGAGATCTTGAAGAGGAAGTTTAGGTGGAACAACCACCAGGTTTTGTCATTCCTACTCAATCTTCTTGTGTCTACAAGCTTAAAAAGGCCCTCTATGGTCTTAAGCAAGCTCCCAGAGCCTGGTATGACACATTGTCCCTTTTCCTAGTGAACCATGGGTTTACTAAAGGAAAGGTTGACAAAACTCTATTTCAAATCTCTGTTGCTAATCACATTCTATTAGTACAAATATATGTTGATGATATTATATTTGGTAGTACTAATCCAGAACTGTGCAAGAAATTTTCTCAAGTGATGCAGAGACAATTTGAAATGAGTATGATGGGAGAACTCAGTTACTTCCTAGGACTTCAAGTCAAACAAGTTCCAGAAGGGATCTTTATCAATCAAGGGAAGTACACCAGAGATCTAATCAAGAAGGTTGGAGTGGAAGGCAAATCATCAGTGAAGATTCCCATGAACACTTCACAAGGAATTGGTCCAGATGATGAAGGGAAGGATGTAGATGCAACAACATATAGAGGAATCATAGGATCTCTGTTGTATCTAACTGCAAGCAGACCAGACATCTCATTCTCTGTTGGAATCTGTGCCAGATACCAATCAAAGCCCAAGGAGAGCCATCTAAGTGCTGCAAAGAGAATCATCAGATACATCAAAGGAAATCCAAATGCAGGCCTATGGTATCCAAAGGGAGGTAACTTTGAACTAATTGGTTACTCTGACTCAGATTTTGCAGGTTGCAGACTAGACAGAAAGAGCACCTCTGGTCACTGCCAATTGCTAGGAGGAAGGCTTGTTTCCTGGTTTAGCAAGAAGCAGAACTCCATCTCAACAAGTACAGCTGAGGCTGAGTACATTGCAGCTGGGAGTTGCTGTGCTCAGCTACTCTGGATGAAGCAACAACTGAAGGACTATGGAATTCAAGCAAAGGAGATCAAGATGTTGTGTGACAACACCAGTGCCATTGCTATTACTCAGAACCCAGTTCTTCATTCCAGGACAAAGCACATTGAGATCAGACATCACTTCATCAGAGATCATGTTGAAAAGAAGCACATCTGCATGGAACATGTGCCAACAGAAGACCAGCTTGCAGATATCCTGACAAAGCCTCTTCCTGAGGCTAAGTTCAACAAACTGAGAGAGGAATTGGGAATGATGGATGAGATTCCAAGGGAAAGTTGAAAAGGAAGGCCCTCTGTTGCTCTTTTGCTGTTGACAGAATACCTGCAGCAGAACCCCTTCTGTCAACCTCTTCTGATCCCTACCCTGGCAGAACACCTCAGCAACAGAAACCCCCCCCCTCTACAGTAAAACCTCCTCTTATGTCTATCAGAAGGTTGTGGACTTAGAAAATTCTGTAAACCGGGTGACCTAATAAATTATTAAAGGTCTTTTACCCTTTTACCCTTAAAATGGTATCAAGCCGTATAATATTTACTGCGCCCCTTTTTACATTTATTGGTATCTTGGAACCGTAAATAATTCCAAGCGTCCACTAACCCATATCCATAAAACCCCCTTTCGCAAACCTAAACCGTTACTGCTCTCATAACTCTCAAGCTTTTGAACTCTTATCTCTCCAAAAACTCTCTAACCGCAGTAAACTCCATGGCTTTCTTGAACATCTCCGATCTCTCAAAGGAACAAAAGGCAACTCTCCTGAAGAATGTACTGACAGGCATGAGATGCGAACTGGAAGTCCTACCCAGGTTCGCAGAGAAAAAGGAGAGGATGACCTCCATTGTTGACGGACTGTCACAATGTCAACTTAGCAAGGTCATCTCTCATAATTATGAAGCCTACAGCAACGTTGACACCGTTGAGTTCTATCTCAACGCATCCTTCAAGGATGAAACCATCTCCTCCGTCGTCCAAGGAGAAGAAGTTTTGATTGATGCTGACGCCATCAATAACATCTTCAACATTCAACAAGAGGAAGGCAGGGCCTCTCTACTCGATTTAGAGGATACTGACATCCCTCTGCCAGAATTCAAGAAGAAGTTCTGCAGAAAAGGGGAAGAAGTAGAGAAGGTCAACATCAAGAAGAACTTGCTCAAGAAGGAATTTGAGCTGCTCATAAACATTTTCCACAAATGTTTATGGTGCAAGTACACCTCCACAGATGATGTCACAACTGCCAATGCAAAGGCCCTTTATGCAGTGCATCATGGGGTAAACATCAATTGGGGACAAGTCATGGTGAAGTCCCTGATTGAAGTGATCAAGAAGAAGAATCCAAAAACTAGCCTCTATTCTGGGAAGCTAGGGCATGGACTGCTCATTTCAGAAGTGCTCCTCAAACAAGGGGTACACTTGAGGAAGGCTTCAGCTTTGGATCACACCAAGGTAATTTTCTTGACTGCTTCTCCAAATAGGGAGAAAGCCATAAAGGCAGAAGTAAAGAGACAGCTTCAACTTGAGGCTAAAAGACAACAAGGAGAGAAGGTACAGAAACCTCTCTCTGTAGCCCCCTCTGCTGAGAAGAAGAAGAAGAAGAAGAAGAAGACCGAGAAGGCAGACCCTGTTGCTCCTCCAAAGGCTGGACAGAAGAGGAAGAGGACCACAAAACCCAAGGAGAAGGTTTCTAAACCTGCAGTTTCTGTGTCTGAGGGAGTGGCAGACACTCAGGGGGAACCAGAGATCCCCACCCCTGCTGCATCTCCTTAACAGAACAGGGTGTCTACTTCAACAGAACACCCCAGTCCTGTCAAAGATGGGTATCTGTCCTTGCTAGACAGACAGTTTACCCGGGTTCTTGAATGGAGAAGGTGGAGAATGGGACCCCTCTCCAAAATAATCCAGTATTTTGATCATTATGAGCCAGAAGAGGAAGCCATTCTGAACTGGGTTGGGACTGATGATGTCTCAAAGTGCTTTGCCCTCAACTTTCTTCACTCTGTTCTTGAGAAGAAGAAGGCGAGCTACAAGGGGAAGGCCATTCTTATCTCCTCACCCTCAGAGGAGGCTGTCAAACCTCTAGAAGAGGAAGAAATTGAAGCCTTTGAAGAATGGTTGTTCACAAAGATGGCAACAGACTCTGTGCAACCCCACCTCAACCCAGGAGAGTCCTCTGTACTCAAGTCAGAAGGACAAGCCATGATGGAGCATATCAAGGAGTGGAGGACTTCCTTGCTCATGGAGAACATCATTGAGGTAAACTCTCCAACCCCCTCTGTTATTATCCCAACAGAACCCCACATTCCCTCACCTCCTTCCAGCACCAGAACCCCTCCACCAGAACACCCTCAACCTAAATCTCCTAAACAGAAAACCCCCACCCCTCCTCAATCACCCAAACAAAAAATTGCATCTCCCTGCAGAGCAATTGTTCCATTCAGAAACCGTTCACCTTCACCTCCACCATCCCCCCCTCAACAGAATGCCTCACATGTTCAATCTTCACCTCTGCACCAGAACCCCTCACCCCAACAGATCTCCTCTTCATCCTCTGAATCTGATCATCAATCACCTCCTCCACAACAACCTGCAGAGAACCTTAAACCTGTATGGTTTCTCAGAGACTCAGACCCTACAACTGTCTCTCCCATCTCTGCACCAAAAGGGTATTCTAGGGACTCTGTTGCCCCCAATCCTTCCCTCAGAAAGAAGAAGAAGGTAGTCCGCAACAGAAAACCTATCTACTCTCCTTATGAAGTTTCCTCTGACATGGATGGATTCATGATCAGCAAATCCTACAAGGCCACATCCAAGAGACAGAAGACCCCTCCTCTGACTCAACTGGAACATGAACAGCTTGTCCAATCTCTATCATCTGTCCAAGAACATCACCCATTGCCTAAGGGAAGAGGTCTAGAGATGCCTCAAGCAGATGGACAACAGAACAACATCCCCTTCAACAAATTTGTTGAATCTGCTGAAGAATTTGGAGGACAGATCCTCCAAGGCATGAACAAACTGATAGAGATCAATGACAAAGACTATGGGCACCTTGCTCATGTGAATGACAATCTAAACTCAGGTATGCAGTTCATCTCTGATCGTTTTGAGAACCTCACAGGAACTCTCAACAACTTCATAGCCTCATCCTCTGCCAGAACAGATGCCCTGTCAACAGAAGTGGTAGGCATCCACAACACACTGTCTATCTTTCAACAGACTCTCCTGAGTCAAGGACATGCAATCCACACTATCTCAGAGCATCTTGAGGCTCTGAAGGAATCTGATGCCAGGACAGAGAGGCACTTGACCTCTATTGAGGCAATGTGCAGAGTTCATCAAGAACAGGCTCAAGCACTTCTATCTACTGACAGAGACCGTTATCAGAAGATGGTGCTCCTTGAAGCCAATAACAAGGACATCTTCTCTGCCATACAGAAGCAGCAAGGTCTCATTGAAGGCCTTACCTCTGTCACCCAGACTCTACCAGAGGCCCTGGAGCAAATAGCCTCCACTCAGGCTTCAGAATTCCAGAAGATCAGTCTTATGATAGAAGATCTGAATGATGCCAAAAAGGGGGAAGAGGACCCTCAACAGACCAGGCCTAGGTCCCACAGAACTCCTACCAGGGCACCCTCCTCTGCTGAGCCTGCAGTAGATCCGGCTCCCTACTTTGAAGCTGCCCTACAGAGGAAGAGAGCAGCAGGCATACCTAGACCCCCATCTCCAGTAAAGAAAAGCACCAAGAAGAAGAAGGTTTTTAACTTCACTGAATGGAGATTGGGTGGTTCTCAGAAAATTGACAGAGCTCAATTTGAGGAGATGAAGGCCAAAATGACTCCTACCCAACAACAGCACCTCTATTTGGACAAAGATGGTGTTGTCAGAGTTAGGTATGGGGGATCACTAGAAGAAGCTGAAGAATGGTATAAGAAGAACATTGTCCCAGGAAAGACTATACATGAAGGTGTTCTCAACTATTTGGACTGCAAGCTTTCTCCAATTTGGGCATCTTATCAAAGGTCTGGCAATCTTTTCAAAATCAGAGCTGAAATAAACGAAGAACTGCTCAGGCTTCAAAGACTAGAGGAAGAAGCTCTACAGGCAGCTAATCTGGAGAATGTGTAAGGTTTAAACTCTGTAAAACTTATCTAATAAAATCACATCTCTGCCTTCTTACTTTGAAGTGCTTTTCCTCAAATTCTTGTCTTTTTGCCTTCTGCTTGTGTTTGTTTATTTCTTTTATATTCTGCTATCTGAATGTACCGTACTCTTACTATTTTCCTATGCCAAGTTGCCCACCAAGATTTTAATGGAAGTTTTTAAACTTAATCTTTCTTTATGGTGAAGGCACTTCTCTGGAAATAGTTAAAGGGTTTTGGCATCATCAAAAAGGGGGAAATTGTAAGGAATAATTGTATTTAGATTTTGATGATGCTAGATTAATTAGGACTTTAGAGTACCCCTATTTAGATTTAATGTATTAGAATTTTCCCTTGTAAAGTTCTTAGCATAATCGACTACCAGAAGGCCTCTCTACCAGAAGACCTCCTGACAGAAGATTTTGGTTCTCTGTCTGGGAACAGAAAACCTCAGGGTCTCTATTACCCTTTAGTTTGACAGAAACCCTCTTGGTTCTCTGTAAGCTACTATCAACAGAAGTGCTCAAGACCTTCTCTGATCAGTTCTCTGTCCAAGACACCAGAAGGCCTGACACTTAGAAGAATTCCACAGAACCGGGAAGTCAACTAAAAGATTCCCTCAACGGCTAGGAGTATGAAACGGAAAAGCTACAGTGCTCGCATTAAATGCTCATTTAATGCTCCCCATGCTCCGTGGAGTAATTGCAGATGATTGGCCGCAATGTCAGGATTACTTTATCCCAAAATAGTAACCCGCCAACTTTACCGGGTCCTACTGGTCAAGTCAACTGCTCGCGCATTAAATGCAGTTGTCCTCCTACTCCTCCAACGGGAAGACAACCTCAGTATAAAAGATACACTACGAAGAACAACCGGATAACTTTGCAACTTTTGCTAACCATTGCTACAACTCTTCATACAAGATATTCAAACTCTGAAAAGCAAAAAGCCTCCTTGAGATTCAAACTCATTATCTTCTACAAGAGAAGGCAGAAGTTGGAAAAATCCTTTTTCCAACTCAAGCAAAGTTCCAAGTGTTCTTCAAATCTTCAAGATCATCACATACAAATCTTTTGTAACGAAGCTAGTTGGAGGAACCCCAGTTTCAACAGAAACTCTTCTTGCTACAAGAAGGACGTCCAAGTAACTGGAGTAGTGAAGTGGTGATACTTCAAGGAAACTCACTGAAAGGACCAGTCTTAAAGGAAGCCAGGCAGTGCATCCCAGGAGGCATCTAGGCTTGAAGAAGACGTGGAGTGCTTCTTAAGTGCTAGGACTAAGGCTTTGTAAACGGAAGTTTTTACAGCTTAGTGGAACAGTGGACTAGAGGAACAAGTTGTTCCTTGAACCACTATAAAAATCCCTGGTGTCGTTTACTTACTGCTTTAATATTTGCACTTAGATAGAACTGTTTAACTCCTCAGACTTGGTATCTGTGTTCAGCAGAACTTGTTCTACGAGTTAACAGAAGGCCTACTGCCTTTGCTTCTCTGAGGCTAAATCAACAGAACTCCCTACCAGAACCCCATCCGCTGCCAGTCTGTTCTGTCAACAGAACAGGCTATTCTGTAAAATCTGTTACTTAGTTTGAAAAGCTAAAAACCAATACAGTCTATTCACCCCCCCTCTAGACTGTATCCAGTACAACCGGGACCAACAAAAATTGCCCATTTCACCATCCTAGAGGAGCTGGTGGGGCTCCTCATGAGTGCGCCGAGAGGCTGCTGGGTCAGTACATGGACGGCGTGGGCCTGGAAGTAGTGTCCCAGCTTCTTCACCGTGTGGACGATGGCTAGCACCGTCTTCTCAATGGGGGAGTACCTGAGCTCGGTCTCCCTGAGTGTCTTGCTGATGTAGAAAATGGCCTTTTGCACCCCTTCGTCCTCACGGACGAGCACGAAGCTGATGGCCGACGTGCTCACCCCTAAGTACAAGAAGAGGGTTTCGCTGGCTTTGGGCTTGGAGAGCACGGGTGGGGACGACAGGTACCTTTTCAATTCGTCGAATGCTTCCTGGCACTCCGTCGTCCACTTGAAGCTGTTGGCTTTGCGCATGATCTGAAAGAAGGGGAGTGCCCTCTCGGCTGACCTGGAGAGGAACCGGTTTAGGGCCGCCAGGCGCCCCGTCAGTCGCTGTAATTCCTTGACGTTGCGGGGCGGCTCAATGTTGATGATAGCCCGTGTCTTCTCCGGGTTTATCTCGATGCCTCTCCGGCTGACCATGTAGCCGAGGAACTTGCCGCCCTGGACGCCGAAGGCGCACTTCTTGGGGTTGAGGCGGAGCCTGAACTCCTTCATTATTTCAAAGATTTCCCAGAGGTCGTCGGCGTGGGAGGTGGCCTGCCTGCTCTTGACGATCATGTCGTCGACGTACGCCTCCATCGTCCGGCCAAGGACCGCCCTGAAGATCTTGGCCACCATCCTAGTGTAGGTGGCGCCGGAGTTTTTGAGTCCGAAGGCCATGACGAGGTAGCAAAAGATTCCCTCTGGGGTCATGAATGCCGTCTTCTCAGCATCATCTTCATGCATGGAGATTTGGTGGTACCCTCTGAAAGCGTCGAGGAACGACATCAACTCGCACCCCGCCGTCTCGTCCACCAGCTGATCAATGTTGGGGAGAGGGAACGGGTCCATGGGGCATGCCTTGTTCAGGTCAGTGTAATCAACACACATTCTGAACGTCGGCGGCTTCTGGGCGAGGACAACGTTGGCCAACCATGTCGGGTACTTCACCTCTTTGATGTGTTTGATTGAGAGGAGCATGGCGACCTCCCCTTTGACGAAGTCCCGCCTGTCGGCGGACAAGTAGCGCCGCTTCTGTTTGACGGGCGCGGAGGCCGGATCGACGGTCCGCCGGTGAGTGATCACCTGGCGGCTTATGCCTGGCATATCGTCCGGGCCCCACGTGAAGACAACGGCGTACGTCCGTGAGACGAGGAGGATGGCGTCTCGTTGGTCCTGGGGGAGTTGCTTCCCGATTCTGAGAACCCGCTCTGGCCGGGAGGTATCCAGAGGAATTTCCTCGACCTCCTCGACCGGCTCCGCACGTGGCCTCTCCTCGTCCGTGGCGACGGCGGCCGTAATGGTGTCTATCCTCTGGCCTTCCCTCTCGGCCGGCCTCGTCAGTTTGAGGTAGCATGCCCTGGCTATCCTATGGTTTCCCCTGGCGTAGCCGATGCCGTCGTTGGTGGGGAACTTCAGGCACAAGTGCTTCATGGAGATGATGGCCTCCAAGTCTTATAGCGCTGGCCGGCCCAAGATCAGGTTGTGGGCACACTGGAGGTTGACCACCATGAACTCCATGTCAATTCTGGCGTGGTGGGGGCCGTCACCGACCTCCACGGGGGACCTCCCGAGGGCGTCCCTGTGTGATTCCGTACCCGGAGGCAGATCCTTGTCGGTGAAGGTGATCGCCTCCGTTCGCTGCTTCTTCGGCTGGGGGGGCGTGGGACACCTCCCCAATGTAAAGGGATTGGGCCCATTTCTTTCTCTGAGTGGCGGAGTCCCCCCCAGTGTTCCCGCCTACGATGAGGTGGATGTGATTCTTCTTTGGTGGGGGCTCTTCGAAGTCCTCGTCGTCGCTGAGCCTAGCAATCTCCCGCTTCTTCGCAGAGGGTTCGCCCCCATGTTTGTCGGTGTTTACCCAAGTGTTTTTGCGTGGGCCACCTTTAACAAACTGGGAGAGTTCCCCCTGGCGAATAAGGCGCTCGATGCCCTTCTTTAGTGTGATGCAATCGTCGGTGTTGTGCGACGAGTTCTTGTGGAACCGGCAGTATGTGCCGCCTTGCTGGATGGCAAGGATCTCCTCGGCCGGCCGAGGAGCCTGCTCGATGAGGCCGTGCTTCTCGGCATAATCGAGGATGGTGCCGACCGGGTGGGTGAGGGTTACCCCCGGCCGTTCCAACCTCGGCCGCCAGTGGCGATCCTTCTTACTCTGTCCACCAGAGCCGTGACGGCCCTGGGCACCCTGGCCGGCCGGGGACGGACCCGGGGCCGGTGAAGGATTTGTCTTCTTGGAGGGATGGCCCCCCTCTCTCTTGTGATTGTGGAGCTCGTCGGCGTCGGTATACAAGCCTCCGCGCTGGAGCGCCTTGGCGTACGACCTCGGGGGGTCGGTGATGAGGCTCCTAGCGTACGGGGAGCTGCGGAGGGATCCCTGATACAAGGCGAGGAGGGTGCGCTCATCGGCCCCCTTGACCTCCTCAGTTTCCCTCGTCCACCGATCAATGAATGACCGGAGGGACTCCTCGTGCTGCTGCTTGACGGAGAGGAGGTGGGTTAAATACTTCTTCGCGCGCTTCCTCCCGGCAAAGTGAGTGAGGAAGCGCTGGGCGAGATCCTGCCATGAGTCGATGCTCCCTTCGGGGAGCGCGTTGAACCACTCGTACGCTGGCCCCTCGAGAGTAGAGAGGAACCAATGGCAGAGGTATTCGTCGGACGCGTTCACCATTAGCATGTTGTTCTGGTAACGGTTGAAGTGTTCCTGGGGGTCTGATCGGCCGTCGTAGGACTTGATGGCGTTCCCCCTGTACTTCTCCGGGATGGGGGCCGAGAGGACCCTGTTGGTGAAAGGGGTCCTGGTCCTGACCTGGATGATGGGGTCACCTCGCCCCTCGGCCAGCTCCCTCTCCAGGGCGCTAACCTTGTTCATGAGCGCGTTGAGGCCGGGGTCGTTGGAGGCGCCGGCCGTAGGGATGTTGGCCGACTGCTTGGCCTCCATCTGAGCCAGCCTCCTTTCCAGCTGGGCGATGACCTCGTCCCGGGGGTCCCTGGCGGCCGCAGCGGCGCCCGACTGGTTCCTCATGCGCTCGTTGTGAGCCGCGTTGATCTGGTGACGCACGTCATCCTCGTGCAATTTTCCCTTGCCTTTGTCCTGGCGGGGCCGGTCCGCTGTCCGGGACACAGACCCCAAGCTTTCCCTCGGCGAGCCAGGACGAGGCTCACCAATCCGGCCCGCCATCCTCTCCGAAACCGGACGACGGCGCGTGTCACCTAGCCTATTGAAGGCAGTGGCTTTTCCACGCGCTGGGGTCTGCCCAGGCCGAAGAGGGGAAGCAGTGTGGGAGTGGGACGACGCCGTGTCCTGGGGCACCACCCCCTCATCGTTGCCTATCTGGACGGCCAACGGTTGGGGCTGAGGAGGTTGAGTGACGTTCCCCCCGGTCCTTGGCAAGAGTGCGCTGAGGACGGTGGGGTTCTGAGCCAGGCTGGCGATGATGACCGACAGCGCGGCCTGGACCTGCGGATCCACGGACGGAGAGGCCGCGGCCATAGGCTGGGCCGGGGCGTGGTCCGTCTTCTCAGCTCGTTTCTTGTCCAAGCCGAGGCGGGCATCAGGGGCTCCGCCGTTGAGTTGGTTGCGGAGGTCCGTCGTGAGGTTGAAGGCCTCCTGGAAGAGGTCCCCTCCGCCGACCTGGTCGGCCGTGGCGTCCTCATCGTGCTCCCTGGGCTCTTGGTCCTCAGGGATGGCCTTGCTCACGAGGTTGCGGTTTGACTTAGTTCTCCCCATGATCAGTGGTTAGCTGTGCTTGGTAGCGACGAAGGGTGCTAACTTGATTGTTCTAGCTCTCAACGAGAGCACCAAATGATAGAGTATATCTAGAGAGAAGTGAGAGCTAGAGAGAGAAGTGCAGTAATATGCTTTAATAGAATGAATTTGTCACCCTTATAACTACTCCCAAGGGGAGTATTTATAGAGAAAATACGGGCTGGGCTCCCAAGCCTTGGGCTTGGGAGGCCCATTTACAACTGGACCGCTACTGGGCCGAATACAAAGCCACTAATGGGCTGTACAAATGAGTAAGTGCAAAATCCGGTTCTGGGAGGTCTTCGTGGCCGACGAGGGCGTGGCCGACGAGGGCACGGCCGACGAGGGCACCCGGGTTCCTTGGGCTCAGGACCATAATCTGAGTTGGCCCCTTTTCGGCCGACGGGGGCGTCTTGGCCGACGAGGGCGCCACTCTGTGTCTTGTGCTTTCTGTTCTTCCGAGTATGTGGGTCCGGGGGCTAAGACCCATATACTCCATCATGGCCATTCTACGATTATTATTTGGTTATGTGTTCTTCATAAGAGTTGTAGAGAAAGAAGATTTCATTGTAATGCAAATGGTATCACAAACGTTGGGCAATCATGCGCCAAGTTATGATAAAAATACGAACATGTGTCTTTATGCATCGTCCATTTTCATCAAAAGTGGTCATATAGGTGACCCCTTCTTGGTTTTTGAGTTTCCTTGCATGATTTCTTCCCCTCTTGGACTCTTCTCATTGAACAATTGGTCAACATATTTTGAAAACTTCCTTAGCAATTCATTTTGTTGGCAAAAAATGCCACTTTCTTCACACAATTGACCCGAAATTTCGCCAAGCATGTTATGAATGTGATTTTTACCTGATTTCATGAAACTTGAACCAAAATATATAAAACATGCCTTGTTTTTATATTTTCAATCCAAAAATCGCTTAAATTTGATTAGAAAAGTAAGTACAAAAATGACTTATCAGGAATATATAAAGTCTAAATAAAATTTTTAAACTGAACTAAACAATAAATATAACACCAAGCATTAATATTCTAATATTCTAAAGAATACAGGACTAAGAGCATTGAGATGATTCATTTAAAGTTAATAGTTTACCATTGGAGCATTGTTTTGCCTTTTACTAGCCAAAATGAGCTAGTAGCTTAAGGTAGGTGAATTATTACATATAACATTATTAATAATAAATGAGGAGGAAAAATTATATTTGTTGGTTAAATTGATGTGTTTAATCAGAAAATAAAGAATTAATTAAATAAATAGCCAAGAAATAAAAAACAAGAAGCGACAGAAAGTCAAAATTTGTGCAACACACAATTTCCATAAAATGTATTCGCTGCCACCCACGATGTTAGGAGTGTTGCAGCGATAGTTTTCCAGAATACTATACGGTGGCTATAAACAATCCTATAAGCACACAATCGGTTGTTCGGGTGAACGGAAACAAAGCAAGAACAACGAAGGTGTTTCAGAAAGCTAAAGGCAGTTTTTTCTTAAAGACCCATATATATAAGGATAAGTTTTTCAGCACACCACACAAAGCAAGAACAACGAAGGTGTTTCAGAAAGCTAAAGGCAGTTTTTGCTAAAGGTGTTTCAATGAAGGTGCAAACTGCGATTTTTGCGTGTGTTGTTGAGAATCACCTGCCAGCTATATATAAGGATGATTTTTTTTGTGTGTTAAGTGACCTTTAATGGACAAGAACGTTGGACATAAATGGGTAGAACATTTGGCATTAATATATCAATAAATTATCTATTTAAAGGTGCAGTAAATGAGAAGAGCGTTGGCCATTAAAAGTTGTAAGGGTTGAGCAGCAGCCTGCTAGTGACCGTTGAACAGGGAGTAGCAACCTAGTTCTGGAACTTCGAGAAACCCATCATTTTCCTAGTTTTCTTCATTTAACCGAGTGAACTTCGAGAATCAATTTCTCATTCACTTGTTATCCGTATTGAGTGTACCATATATCGAATTGAAGCCCTTAACAAGAGGATTCCGATACCACTTTGACCCGATCTAAATCGGAAGTGAGACTCACTCAAATTTCTGCCCGAAATTGACCATTTAATGCAATTTTAATACATTTTTCCAACAATATTTAGTCATTGTAGTACATTTTAGTTATGTTGCAAATGCTTATGTGGCTAGTCAAGCCATAAAGAGTAATTAGTAACACGGGAGATGCTCTAACAATGATATTACAATTGTTTTTAATGGCAAATAAATAGAATTTCATATTTTTATTAGATTGATTCAATCTGTTTAATTTGTCTTCAATTTTTTACGATGGTTTCTTGAGTCCACTATACCGTAATTGCCTTTTTTGAGAATTTAGCCTAGTTGCTTTGTTCATTATATTGAACGTTTGAAACTTCTGTTATTCTACTCATCACAGTTCACGAGTTTTAATAAAACTAGATTATATTGTTGGCAAACATGTCGATTGCATTATTTGCATGCAATTTGACTCCAATATTTCAACCCAAAACTAACGTGATGAAGGACCATGCCGATTAGATGACAACTAATAACAATTATACACGAATAAGATGTTGGGCATGATTCGGTCTAATTTGCCTCCATTACCATGAGTTCTTTTGTTTGAGGATTTGCATTGAAAAGGGGAATGATTTAGAACCGCACAAAATTTATCAAATAAAGTACGGAGTATGAGACAATTTTGGTGGGACGATCCGAAAAAGAAAGATGAGACAATCTTAGTGGGACGAAGGGAGTGCATAAATATATGATTTCATTAGTCATACATATATAATTATGTCAAATGCAAGGCTAGCGAATCATCATGGCCTTTGAGTAAATAAAAAGACCTAAGTAAAAAAAAACTAGCTACCATTTAATGGTGCTTATGAGTTTAGTGTAATTGAAAAGGCCATATATAATTCTTTCTGCGTTAATTTACACTACTTTATTAATGTAGATTTGAAGAAGGATAATAACAAATTGTCTTCACAACTTAATCATGGTCTGAATTCCAATCGTTGGTTGATCTCTAATCTTGTACTTGTTCTGGTCTTGGATCCAACCCCAGCTAGTCCGTATTGAGGATTTTGTCCATATTTGAGAATCATCTGTGTTACAACTGTGTTTTACCTTGTGCACTTCTCGTTATGATTAGTTGGATTTATCTCAAATGCGTCAAATGTTTGGTTAGAAATTATATATCTCAAATGTTTGCGTCAAATGTTTTACCTTGTGCACTTCTCCTTATTTACTACAAACTACTTTTTATTATGTAGTATAATAGTCCGAAATAATTAATGGATTATGGAACCAGACACATGAAATTAAATATTAAAAAATAAAATAATTCAAATATCTAAATTACCCTTGTAAATTGCAAGCCATTAACCATTGTTGAAACCAACCAAAAACATCAGCTTGGTTGGTCAATGTTTAAACTAAACTATGTAAGTATGATTTGAACGCTCGCAAATGACAAATCAGTTGGGTAATGTGCAAGGATCAAAGAAGAAATGAAAAATCAAAGAAAAAATGATTAAAACTTGAATCTGCATGAAGTTTAGATATATATATATATATATATATATATATATATATATATATATATATATATATATATATATATATATATTTCATAGTAGTGTGCATTGGTTATGTGTCCCTTACATCATAGCTCCTTACTACGTTAAATAGTAAGAGTAGGCCGACATGTACGGTTGTACGTTTCGTCAGGTATGACAATAAGTAATGATAATTAATGAGACAATAAAGATATGACAATTCGTAACCGCCTTTGTTATGCCTTGACTCTCGGCCAACCTCTTCTGTTACTGATCTCCATCTCACTCAATGCTTGGATTTCTTAGTGCTACGTAATATAATCAGTAAGAATAAATGAGTTAACATGACATGTCATCACAATGTTACGTTTCGATCATTCCCTCGTTGACCGACAGTTTGGTCTGACGGTTTCAGACTCGTCATTAAGTCTCTCCTTAAGCATATTAATGACCATATTGATACATAAAAATGTCATGCCCCGGACCACATCCAAGCACGTGTACAACCGTCGTGTGATCAAGTGACGTCACTCGCAAGTCAATCTCACCTAATCACACAAGGCGTTCATGAACATCGTTCATACCATACTCAGTAAGTAAACATACATAGCAACATCACATCATAGATTGAATGAATAGCGGAAAATATTCATCGGTCAATCATAAGCCACATATGGTGAAACGGAGGCTCGCAGGCCAAAATAAAGTAATATTACAAAAGTATCCTTGAGCATAGTTTATGATTTAAAACAGTAAAGGAATCATGAACCACGTCTTCCTCTAGATTCCTTTCACCTGTGCAAAGGTGTAGACAACAAGCTCTAGCTTCAACCTGAAATGGTGGGGGGCCCCGAAGGGGTCAGTACAAGTGCCGAGCGAGTAGCAAGCTACATGTAGAGTAACTAACGTTTCAAGTATAAGACCCAACACATAGGGTGATACATATACTTATACATCTTTACCCCCAGTTACAAAATACATATCGGTACTTATATACACTTGGAAATACCCGACCCGTAGGTCATTGTTTATTTGGGAAAAATGATAGCAGTCAATGTCCTTGACTTAAAACCCTAATCCACCCATAGACCTATGGGTGTATAGGACTCCTCCTGTCCAAACCAAATAATCATAAGGACACCGCCCGGTCCTGAATTACTAAACAGTAATCTCTGAGTTTTGAGGATACCTCCCGATCCTTGGGTACTCCACCCTATATAACCGAGTTTTGAGGATACCGCCCGATCCTTGGGTACTCCACCCGACATAACTGAGTTTTGAGGATACCTCCCGATCCTTGGGTACTCCACCCGACATAACCGAGTTTTGAGGATACCTCCCGATCCTTGGGTACTCCACTCGACATAACCGAGTTTTGAGGATACCGCTCGATCCTTGGGTACTCCACCCGACATAACCGAGTTTTGAGGATGCCGCCCGATCCTTGGGTACTCCACCCGACCTATGATCTACCCCAAAACCGGACCGTACCGGACCGTTAAAAACCTAGCGGATACATTACGGGTTTTACTAGTTTACCGGACCGTGCCCACCCCTAGTATTTCTCGGACTGTTTTAATTATATTTTATTTTATCGGGTCAAATAAAATATATTATGTGTTTCCCATCATTATGGACTTTTAGAATGAATATAGATTCCTCATCTTTAATTTAGAAGTCTCTGAAATCCATTTCGGACTGTTATCCGATAAATCACCAATACCGGTAATTGGGCCTTGTTTGACCAACCGGTCAACCCAGTGCCCTTCCTATGGTCCGACTAAAATATCCACAACCATATAAATACTATCTAGACCAAGATGAATATAATATGTGGTCCCGGGATTATCGGGTGGTCCCCGTTCCCGATGTGGGCCCCACGTGCAATTTACTATTCACGCAAAAGAATTAACAAACAAAATACAATCTCGTAAATTCATAAGTCATTAGTCAAGGTTTATTACATGATTTACTAAAAGTAAATATAATCGGGGACAGTGTTACAAAAAATGTCCTAATGGCCAACATTATGTTCATTAACTTCCATGATCAATTTCAATGAATGTAGAGTCAACCCGTCAAATATTTTGTCCAACAGTCATTTGCATTGAGAACGATATCTGCCTCTTCAATTCGAAGGGAAACAGACACCCTAAAGGCCAGGTTCAATTTCGAGAAGCTTTCTGTTACTCATTTTTAACACGACCGCTTATTTATATATGTAAACATGCACTTTATTATCAATTCACTGGAAGCTCAGTTGAGATATGAATAAGCAATTCAATGATCCATCAGATAGTCATCAAGCACATGAAGGAGATTCAATGGTGACGCAGGAAAATAGCAAAGCGTAAAACTTTAACAGATGTCGGTTAGAAATCATGAATGGAAGCATATGTGTTGGCCTGGGTCACATCTTATAGAATGCTGGTGAATAATTACAATATAATCTACTTATACACATATTCTCGCATTTGTTCATCCGTAATGCATTTTGAGATTCTTCTCCCCATATTTGAGCTATGAGGATTTGATGGGAACTGCCCATCCAGTTCTTCGAACCGCCTACGAGCTGTATTAGGTTGTATAATTAGGACGTGATAGGAATTATTAAATATTTTATTGATTACATGAAATATTTGGTTGTATTTACTAAAAAATTGCATGTGAATAGAATTACCCCTTTAAATATTCATTTGGACCTTTTTTGGACTCATTATTAGCCTTTTATGTATCATTTATTAAGTCTTCTGTGTAATTGGGCCGATTAGACACAATTTAATAGCTCAGTTCATATTTTCCTTATAAGTACTTCTCTTGAGGATCATGTAAAAAGAAGATAATCATACACGACACACAATTTTTCACTCTCACGATCACTTCTCTCTAGAATATATGTATTGTTAATCCCAGAATACTAACAATCATACAACCATAGCAGTTATAGAAGAAGCAGATAGAAAGATATGTAGATTTTATACGAATCTGGTATACCGTGTAAACTGGCCGCTGCTCTCCCTGGAGAAGGAGAGCAGCGGCAAACCCTATCTCTCTATCTCGCCTCTTGCACTCTCAGCCTCTATTCGATTATTATTTGGGTTCCCGTAAGTTAGCCTCCTTTTATAGGAGAAGTTAGCTAACTTACGAGTTACAAGGAAGCCCCCGGGCTGATACACATTTGTGGCCCGTATTACACGATTAATTAATAACTACACAAATACAAAGATAACTAGCTAGATTGAACACCATAAAATATTCCCAACAATCTCCCCCTTGGTGATCAATCGTGTTGAATCAGCATTGCAGCGCAGATATCTTTGTCTTTGTTGTTATTGAGCTTCCTTTGTCTTTGAACTTGACTTCTGAAGAAGGCTATCTGAAGAAATCCTTGCAATCTCCCCTTTGATGTCTTCTTGACAATTTGATCTTTGATGCCGAGGGTTGAGGGACCTTCAGTATCTTGCATGTAGTCCTTGCCTTCCAGAAGTTGCTCTTGATCAGCTTGGATGAAGTCCGGTGACGCCTCTAGAATGAATATTCTTTGGAGAATAGGAGACGCCCATGGAATTCATCTTCAGGACACGAGTATTTGACCTCTGTCTCCTCCACAATGTAGTCTTTTTGACTATTTGGAATGAATGCATTTGAGGAGAACTTGTCGGTGGCACAGCGGAACATAATGATTGTTGATTTGTGAGTGTAGCTGACCATTTGATTTGAGTTGTAGAGATAGCAGAGAAGGAGTTGATTTTTGTGATGGAGGAGTGAAGTGTCCCAGAATGATTTGTTCGGTGTTAACAGCATGTGGACCACTCTCCCCCTCATGACGATCCGATGAATCGGGACGTCATGCTTTTATTCTTTTATTCTGCGGAAATAAAAACATGAAAAACAAGCAGAATCTAAAAAAGATAACGTAGCCCCCCGGGGTCGTGAAGACGCCCGTTATCATCACTGTAGAGATAAACTCTTAAGCAATGGCCTGAAAATGTTGGTGATTCTTATGTTGCAACAGCAGGACTTCCTTCCAATCATTAGTCTACATCTGCAATAGATGAGACCTGTGGAAGTTCTCGCGGGTCATGAAGACCTGCAACTGACTCTAAAAGTGCGTCTGTGTCCTAGAAAATTTCAAAACATTTGGGAGTGAGTAACTAGACACGACGAGATCAATGAAAGTTCAGTGGCATGGGGCTGAGGCCACTGTAGTCAGTATTACTTGCCTCAGAAGGAGACAGTAATGAGAGATGCGGTTCCCCGTGAAGTATAATTAAACACCTGTCTGTTGGGAGACAAGTGAGTGGTCTAGGGTAGGGTTGTGCATGCGCCGTTTGGACAAAATGCAGCGACTTCTACCCGGGATCTGAATAAATTCAGTCCTGAACCTATGGGGATAGTCCAGAGTATTTTAGTGGCTAGGAGCAAATGTTCAATTCATAGCAGGCAATTGAGGTAGCAGATTCAGCATTGATAATTGTTTTTCTTCTCACTTGAGCCTTCTGCTTCCTAATGCTCATAATGTTCACTCACTCACTCGCTCACTCACGCACTTACGCTCGGCTTTGTCTCTTGGGTAGGCTTAGTTGGGTTTACTAAGCCATAGGAACATGTTCTCTCATTACTTTCTTCATTTTCTCTCTGTGCTCCCCCTCAACTGTAGCACTTGGTATGCTTTGTCATTGTTAGGCACCGGGGAGGATAACATTGAACACTCCCCCTAGAATGTTGCATCCGTTGAGAGATTCCTTGCTTTGTCGATGTTGTTGGGTGTGTTTCGGAAAATAAAGAAAATTAATTAAAATAAATTAATTAAATAAAATGACTAGAGAAAAACAAGAAAGGAGATGAAGCAGAATTAGCCAAAGCTCGTGCTACGCACGATTTCCTTAAAACGTATTTGTTGCCTCCCACGGTGCTAGGAGCGTTGCAACAATCGTTTCCCAGGATACGATGACTACGAACTAATGTTTGAGCACACAAACAAGAGTTCCAGGGAACGAGAACCAAGTATGAACACAGAAGGAATTTTGGGAGTAGCTGGAAGAGTTTTTAGCTCAAGAAAACGTGAGGAAAGTGTTGTGCGTTGTCAAACCGTGTCTTTGTTGCAAAGCACCTGCCAGCTATTTGTAGGAGGATTTGTTGTGTGTTAAATGGGGTGTTAATGGACCTGAACGTTGGACATCAATGACCAGTCCGTTGGGCATTGAATCGTCCATAAACTGTCCATTTAACGCAGCATTAAAATAGAAGAACGTTGGGCATTAATTGTTGTAACGGAAGAAGTCCGCAGGTCGCCCGCGCACATGAGTCGCGGTTTTTCTTCTCCGTTTCGGGATTTGATCAGCACCCCCCCCCCCCCTGCGCGTAAGAGAGAGCCTTTCTCTTTAGGAATCTTAACTCCTTAAAAGAGGCTTCCCTTTATAAGGGGGTGAAAATCCCTTGAGTTTTTCGGTGTGGGATAAAACACACTAGAAACTCATCATTTTCCCAGTTTTTCCATTTCAACGAGCGAACTTCGAGAATCAATTTCTCATTCACCCTTTATCCGTTTTGAGCGTACCATATATCGAATTGTAGCCCTTAACAAGGACAATCCGAAACCACTTTGACCCGACCCAAATCGGAAGTGGACCCCACTCAAATAATTGCCCCAAAATGACCATTTAATGCAATTTTTTAACACATTTTTTCAACAATCCCCCACATGAATGAAAATTGATTTTCGAGACTTAAAAAGACACGAAGATAGGAGGACACGTTGTGTTCACCGGATGATCCTTGCATACGAAGAGGTAGGATTTATCCTTTGAACCTTCCGTTGTAAAGACACGTTTATTTACTGGTTGTCTAGTAGACTCGATGTCCTTGAACTATACTGCCGTCGTGTAAACATTGACTTATCTTTACACAAGAACCTTCCAACTTTGTTCCGTTCTCATGGGTGTGCCCGTTTTGGCCATGGGTCACCGTCCTGGTTCTGCAAGAGTTTCTAAAGAACTGAGCCTTTACAGTTCTCCTTTGAAGCAGCTCTCTTCTCTCTCACATAGGTGATTCTTTCACGAGTATCCCGCATACTCTTCCAATGTTATCGAGTAGATGAACATTTTAGAATCATTAAAGCAAACGTTTTTTTTGCTAACCTCGTGCGGGAGTCACTGTTTTAACGAGGAGTGGGTAGGAGTCCGGGACCCCCACAGTGACCATCCTTCGCTCTATAATTTAGTTGTCCCTTTTGAACCTAGGACCAACTAGGTTGGGTATCCACTATAGAACTTTTCAATTCACGGGCTTTAGTCCCATTCCTCGTGACAACTTCTCCAACAATTCTCTATCCAATGCCTTGGTTAGCGGATTCGTTGTGTTATCCTTTGACTTCACGTAGTCAACAGTGATAACACCCGTTGTGAGGAGTTGTTTAATGGTGTTATGTCTACGACGAACGTGTCTAGACTTACCATTGTAGAGATTGCTCTGCGCCCTTCCAATTGCCGCTTGGCAATCGCAATGTATGCATATTGGAGGGACAGACTTTTCCCAACTTGGAATATCCTCGAGAAAATGGCGTAGCCATTCAGCCTCTTCAGTGCACTTATCCAAGGCTATTAGCTCAGATTCCATCGTGGATCTAGCTATTAACGTTTGTTTCGAGGATTTCCACGACACGGCTGCACCTCCCAAAGTGAAAACATATCCACTTGTGGACTTAGAGTCCTTTATGTCGGATATCCAACTAGCGTCGCTATACCCTTCAAGTACAGCTGGATATCTTCCATAGTGCAGTCCAAGGTTTTGGGTTTTACGTAAATACCTCAAAACCCGTATTATTGCCTTCCAGTGTTCATCACCGGGGTTGCTAGTATATCTACTTAGCTTACTAACCACAAAGGCAATATCAGGCCTGGTACAACTCATTAGATACATCAAACTTCAAATAATCCTAGCGTATTCAACTTGAGAAATACACTCTCCACGATTTTTGGTAAGATTAGTGTTTTTATCTAATGGCGTCCTTGCCTCTTGATAATCATCCTTATTAAATTTAGTAAGGATTTTATCAACGTAATGGGATTGGCTTAGCGTTAGACCGTCAGGTCCTCTAATTATTTTAATCCCAAGGATTAAATCGGCCAGCCCCATATCCTTCATGTCAAATTTAGAATTTAACATGCTTTTGGTAGAATTAATCATTAGATTATTGCTACCCACGATGAGTATATCATCCACGTATAAACATAAAATGACATAGCCGTCTACCGTGCTTTTCACATAGACGCATTTGTCACTTTCGTTTATCTTAAACCCATTAATTAACATTGCATGATCGAACTTTTCGTGCCACTGTTTAGGGTCTTGTTTCAATCCGTACAATGATTTAATTAATTTGCATACTTTCCTTTCTTGGCCTGGAACACGAAAGCCCTCGGGCTGTTCCATATAGATTTCTTCGTCTATATCGCCATTTAGAAAAGCGGTTTTTACGTCCATTTGATGAACTTCCAATTTCCGCAATGCGGCAATTGCTAGTATCATCCTAATGGAATTTATTCTCATCACAGGAGAATACGTGTCAAAGTAATCATGGCCCTCACGTTGCTTGTATCCTTTGATTACAAGTCTGGCCTTCTACTTATCGATGGAACCGTCAGGTTTCATTTTCCGTTTAAAAATCCACTTGGATCCCAAAGGTTTATTTCTCGGAGGAAGATCAACCAATTCCCATGTGTGATTTTTAAGGATAGAGTCCACCTCACTTTTGATGGCTTCTTTCCACATAGGACCTTCAGTAGACGTCACGGCTTCCGTATAAGTCCGTGGCTCATTTTCTACCAAACATGTTAGAAAATCCGGTTCATTTTCTACCATACATGTTAGAATATCCGGTTCAAATTCTACCAGGTAGGTGAGAAAATCCGGTCCGAAGGATTTTTCAATTCTAGCACGTTTGCTACGTCTGGGTTCGGGTTCTTCTTCAGATCCCTCGCTAGTATTTTCCATAGCTACGTCAAATGTTCGTTTTGACGTGCTAGGCCCTTCGTTGGACTTGTATGGAAATACATCTTCAAAGAATGAAGCATTCCTTGATTCAATTATTGTGTTTTTATGTACATCCGGATTATTCGAATCGTACACTAAAAACCGATAGGCACTACTATTTTGTGCATATCCAATAAAAATACAATCCACCGTTTTTGGACCTATTTTTATTTTCTTAGGTGTTGGTACAAGCACCTTAGCAAGACACCCCCACACTTTTAAATATTGATAGGAAGGCCGTCTGCCTTTCCACAACTCGTACGGAGTTTTATCATATTTTTTCCGGGGAACCTTATTTAAAAGGTAATTGCTTGTCAAGATTGCTTTGCCCCACATATTTTGTGGCAAGCCCGAACTTACTAGCATCGCATTCATCATATCTTTCAATGTGCGATTCTTTCGTTCGGCAACACCGTTTGATTGAGGTGAATAGGGTGCGGTACGTTCGTGTACTATACCCACACTAGCGCAAAAGTCACCAATTGGTGCTTCATACTCACCACCTCGATCACTCCTAACCATCTTAATCTGTCGATTAAGTTGGTTTTCCACTTCATTCTTATAAAGAATGAATTTATCGATTGCTTCGTGTTTATTTTTTAATAAATAAACGTAGCAATAGCGAGTGCTATCATCGATAAAGGTAATAAAATATTTATTACCGCCACGTGTTTGTATTGATTTAAAATCACAAACGTCACTATGAATTAATTCAAGTGGTTCCGTTTTTCTTTCAACTGATTTGAAAGACGTTTTCGCTAGTTTTGCCTCTACACAAACTCCACATTTGTGCTTCACATCAATTGTGAATTTAGGAATGTGCTCCATGTTAATTAATCTACGTATAGAATTAAAATTAACATGTCCTAGTCTACCATGCCACACATTGGAAGACTCAAGCAAGTAAGCAGAAGGGATTTTATTATTATTAATAATAATAGTCATTACATTGAGCTTAAACAGCCCGTCACATGCATACCCCTTGCCCACATACATTCCCGACTTAGACAAAACTAATTTGTCCGACTCAAAAACCATGCGGAAGCCATGTTTGTTCAACAACGAACCGGAAATCAGGTTTTTGCGTATTTCCGGAACGAACAAAACTTGGTTTAGAGTCAGCTCCTTGCCCGAAGTCATCTTCAGGACCACCTTGCCCACGCCTTCCACCGCGGAATGAGCCGAATTTCCCATCCACACCTTTTCACCATTTGATGGCTCAAAGGTCGTGAATAGCTCCCGGTTTTAGCAAATGTGCCGGGTTGCACCGGTGTCCACGAACCACTCCTTGGAATTGGATCCAACGAGGTTGACCTCGGTCACCACAGCCGCAAGGATGATGTCTTCATCCTTTTGCCCACCTTGCACCAAGTTCACGTGAGAATCTTTCTTCTTCCTTGGTGCCTTGCAATCCGAGGACTTGTGTCCATTCTTGTTGCAATTGAAGCATTTTCCGTTGAACTTTGTCTTGGAAACGCCTCCCTTGGGACCGAGCTTGCTCTTCCCATTATTTTTATTTTTGGAGCCTTTAGCATGCTCCACCACGTTGGCCTTGGCGCCATGAACAATTGGGAGTTTCTCATCGTTCTTCCGGTTATCCTCTTCAATCCGCAGACGGAGGATCAATTGCTCCAAGTTCATTTCCTTTCGCTTATGCTTAAGGTAGTCCTTGAAATCCTTCCAAGCCGGCGGCAATAAATGAATAATTGACGCCACTTGGAATGACTCACTAACCGTCATTCCTTCATCTCGAATTTCGTTGAAGATCATTTGCATCTCCTCAACTTGACTCAAGACCGTCTTCGAATCCACCATTTTAAAATCAAGGAATCGACCAACAACAAATTTCTTTGCGCCGGCATCCTCGCTTTTATATTTGTGGTCCAAACAATTCCATAGCTCCTTAGCCGTAGCTAGTTTGCTATATACGTCGTACAAAGCATCATGCAGCCCGTTCAACACATAGTTTCGGCAAAGGAAGTCCGAATGCTTCCATGCCTCAACCGCGTTGAAAGATTGCGCATCCACCTCACCCCTGGTTGCTACCGGCGCATCTTCGGTCAAGAATCTAGCAAGACCGAGAGTAGTGAGGTAAAATAGCATCTTTTGCTGCCACCTCTTGAAGTTTAACCCGTTGAATTTCTCGGGTTTCTCCACAGAGTTGCTTGGCACGGTCACCATAGGGATAGCCCTTTGGTTGGCCAAAGCAGATGCACCGCGTTGTGAACTATTGTTCACCGGTGCTCCGCTTTCAGAGTGATTGTCGTTCAGAACATTCTGCCCAACACCAATCTCGTTTTCTTGAGAAGTCATTTTCGTTCTTTAACGTTTTTCCGAAAACACAAAAAATAAGTTCGTTCACCAAAGTGACAAACTACGTTTTTAGATTGTTTACCGCAGTACAACAACCAAGGCAAATACGTTTTAAGATTGTTGGGTGTGTTTCGGAAAATAAAGAAAATTAATTAAAATAAATTAATTAAATAAAATGACTAGAGAAAAACAAGAAAGGAGATGAAGCAGAATTAGCCAAAGCTCGTGCTACGCACGATTTCCTTAAAACGTATTTGTTGCCTCCCACGGTGCTAGGAGCGTTGCAACAATCGTTTCCCCGGATACGATGAGTACGAACTAATGTTTGAGCACACAAACAAAAGTTCCAGCGAACGAGAACCAAGTATGAACACAGAAGGAATTTTGGGAGTAGCTGGAAGAGTTTTTAGGTCAAGAAAACGTGAGGAAAGTGTTGTGCGTTGTCAAACCGTGTCTTTGTTGCAAAGCACCTGCCAGCTATTTATAGGAGGATTTGTTGTGTGTTAAATGGGGTGTTAATGGACCTGAACGTTGGACATCAATGACCAGTCCGTTGGGCATTGAATCGTCCATAAACTGTCCATTTAACGCAGCATTAAAAGAGAAGAACGTTGGGCATTAATTGTTGTAATGGAAGAAGTGCGCGACAGAAGACCCCAACAGAACCCCCTTGGAGGGTTTCTGTCCGAAGCCAACAGAACCCCCTTGGAGGGTTTCTGTCCGAAGCTAACAGAACCCCCTTGGAGGGTTTCTGTCCGAGGCCTTCTGTCCGAGGCCTTCTGTCCGGAGCACTTCTGGGAAAAAATAAACGTTTCGGGAAGAAAACAAAAATTAACCGTATCTCTTGAGAGATAGATTTTTGGACGGCATTCGTGTCCGCAGGTCGCCCGCGCACATGAGTCGCGGTTTTTCTTCTCCGTTTCGGGATTTGATCGGCACCCCCCCCCCCCCCTTAGGAATCTTAACTCCTTAAAAGAGGCTTCCCTTTATAAGGGGGTGAAAATCCCTTGAGTTTTTCGGTGTGGGATAAAACACACTAGAAACTCATCATTTTCCCAGTTTTTCCATTTCAACGAGCGAACTTCGAGAATCAATTTCTCATTCACCCGTTATCCGTTTTGAGCGTACCATATATCGAATTGTAGCCCTTAACAAGGACAATCCGAAACCACTTTGACCCGACCCAAATCGGAAGTGGACCCCACTCAAATAATTGCCCCAAAATGACCATTTAATGCAATTTTTTAACACATTTTTTCAACAATCCCCCACATGAATGAAAATTGATTTTCGAGACTTAAAAAGACACGAAGATAGGAGGACACGTTGTGTTCACCGGACAATGTTTGTCGGAAAACTAACGTTTTGACCCTCAAGGGCTGAGAGTGAGGGCGCGTGAGATTGGGTTCTGGGGCACAGCCCGAGAATTAATGAAGATCTTTTCGTTATCTTTCCAACAAAAAAAAGTTTGCTCAAATCGGATCACCGAGTCAAAAGTTATGGCCAAAACAGTGCGGTGTCGCTGAAAATCTCTAATTTTGAGTTTTTGAGGAAAATCTTCGAGGTTGAGGTTCTCTATGTTGAATTTCGAGAGCAGGTGAATTTAAACAAAATTCTAAGGCAAAAACTCGAAATCCAAATCTGGAGATTTTAATTTCGAGTTTGCCTTGAAGAGTAATGACGAAATCCACCTGCAAAACAGACCTCAGAATAACGAAATCTTCAGAATTTCAAAATGTTTGGAACCTCGAAAACTTTGGAGTTTCGAAAAACCTCATAATATCGAAAACTTGTTGTTTGAAAAACATCAGAACATCGAAAACTTCTAGAACTTTGATAAACAGGGAATCATTCAGATATCTAAATTGTAAAGCTTCGATGAACTGCAAAGGATGTCAAGATTCGAATTATGAGTTCCAAGAAACTGCAAACTTTGAAAGATTCAAAACAACGAGAAATTCCGAAAATTCTGAAATTTTTTAGAATGTCGAAATCCAAAACATCGAGTTCCTAAAACTCGAAATAAATTCCAAAACTCGCAATTCCAAAACTCTCAAATTTTAAAAACTTGAGGTTTAAAAACTCGAGGTCAGAACTCGAGGTTTAAAAACTCGAGGTCAGAACTCGAGGTTTAAAAAATCGAGGTCAGAACTCAAGGTTTAAAAACTCGAGGTCAGAACTCGAGGTTTAAAACTCGAGTTCATGACCGCGAGTTTACAAACTCGAGTTCATGACCGCGAGTTTACAAACTCGAGTTCATGACCGCGAGTTTACGAACTTGAGTTCATGACCGCGAGTTTACGAACTTGAGTTCATGACCGCGAGTTTACGAACTGGAGTTCATGACCGCGAGTTTACGAACTCGAGTTCATGACCGCGAGTTTACGAACTCGAGTTCATGACCGCGAGTTTACGAACTCGAGTTCATGACCGCGAGTTTACGAACTCGAGTTCATGACCGCGAGTTTACGAACTCGAGTTCATGACCGCGAGTTTACGAACTCGAGTTCATGACCGCGAGTTTACGAACTCGAGTTCATGACCGCGAGTTTACGAACTCGAGTTCATGACCGCGAGTTTACGAACTCGAGTTCATGACCGCGAGTTTAAAACTCTCGATTTTAAAAACTGTCGAATTTTGAGAATCTGAAGACTGTTCTGAATAGCCCTGAAGGTCGTGATCCCTCCTGTATCTGTTTCAAGTCAAAATCGTTTCTGCAGCAGTGTTAAAACCATAAACTCGCAGTTCATTGAGAGTTCTTCAAAAAATGAAAATTTGCAGAAATCGAAAAAGAGTTTATGTTGCTGGATCGGCTTTGAAGGGCGATTCCAACAGTATAATTTTTACAGATTTTCGTTCACAAACAAGATTACAGGAGCAAAACTCTATATGAAGAAAAAGAGAAGAAAAGCAGAGCATTCTTCGTTAGATCCAAGAAAATCGCAGATACATTCAACCTGTTTCACGCCTCGGCTCTGATACCAATTGTTAATCCCAGAATACTAACAATCATACAACCATAGCAGTTATAGAAGAAGCAGATAGAAAGATATGTAGATATTATATGAATCTGGTATACCGTGTAAACTGGCCGCTGCTCTCCCTGGAGAAGGAGAGCAGCGGCAAACCCTATCTCTCTATCTCGCCTCTTGCACTCTCAGCCTCTATTCGATCATTATTTGGGTTCCCGTAAGTTAGCCTCCTTTTATAGGAGAAGTTAGCTAACTTACGGGTTACAAGGAAGCCCCCGGGCTGATACACATTTGTGGCCCGTATTACACGATTAATTAATAACTACACAAATACAAAGATAACTAGCTAGATTGAACACCATAAAATATTCCCAACATGTATATACATACTCATTTTTATGAATATCACTAAAATAAATACAGGACAAAAATATGACATCTTTTGAATATTTTTTTTCAAAACAGTGACCGATCATACTATTTATTTCCTTTATTTAATATTTCATTTATTATAGTAATATTACGAACTACATTTATTATAATTAAGGATTAATCAATGTCGCTAGTCACACCCAAGTACCGCCACAACCATCAGTGTTGCTACTGTTAGCATCACTTATGTGACACCCATCATTGTCGTCGTTCAATAGTGATCATAAAATAACTAGTCTAAATCTCATAGTAAGTACCTGACCGCTTAACTCTTAGTGAATTCACCGATAATTACTATCACATTCCACTGATAGTGTATGAGCACAAGCCACTTGTCACAAGTTAAATCGGAAAGATAGGTTTGGCAAATTAGCAAATGCGATGTATCTTGGGTTCTAGTCATTGCGGCTAGAGTTTCAGAAATTGCGGCTAGAGTTTCAGTGATGCGGTCAGGGTTTGAGTGAGCGGTGGCTTATGATTTCTGTGACTACGGCTAGAATGACTCCATGATTACAACTACGACGATGATTAGAGTGTTTTTACTATCGAGCCACTTTGGTTAAACAAGCCCGCCTTTGAATCTACGTCTATACTATTGTAGTAATTATGATGTAAATTTTGAAAATAATTACAGTCACTCGAAGTTATTAACTCAATTTTTTTAAGGAAAACAACTTACATTATACTACCTCTGTCCAATTTTGTGTGTCTTATTTTAGTTTGGCACAATTATTTACATGTAGATTTAAAAAGTAAAAGTTATGGTTGAGATTTGAGTATAATAAAGTGAAATGCTTTATTTAAAATAAGTGAAATGTTGTGGATCACATATTTCGTTCCAGAAAAGGATATATGACACTTATTTTGGTACAATACAAAAAGAAAAGTAAAATGGGTAAAATAGGACGGAGAGCTCTTATATTCCCTCCCCATGGGACCCCCCCCCCCCCAGCCCCCCCCCCCCCCCCCCAGCCCCTTCCCCCCAAAAGGACGGAGAGAGTATTATGTAATATTAGATCGAATCCAAACAAGTAACATCAAGACCAGAAACAAGAGAGAAACCAGCAAGACTAGAAAACATAGATTGATGATACGCTCTTGGACAAGACTTTGAGTCAATCACCTACTTGGGAGCAATATGACTTGCTAATCCCACACGGGAAATTGTAAGCCAATCATTGTCGTTCGAGCAACATGTCACTTATCTTATTCTGAACTTAGCCCTCAACAACAACAAAATCAAAATAGAGTCTATTCCGGGCAAAGACCATCCAATAGAACAAAAGTTAACATCCTTTATGTGAAGAAAGACAACAAAAACTGATAAATAAAAAAATTAAGGCTCATCAACTATTTTTAATCATCCACAACCATAGCCCTCATCAACTTGATCTTCCTTTTTTTTATTCTTTGATATATACCTTCTCTTCGCCTCCCTCATTCCGCTAGCAACTGTCCCCTCACTCAAATTATTGGAAGACTCCCCTTACAGAAGTACCATAGTTGAATCTCATATGTGAGCTCCACCAACTACGTCTTCTGTGTGTAACTCTTTTATCGCCCTACCCTTTGGCTCGCCTCTACCAGCCAGTGTATCATCCTTAATTAAATAACCATTTACTACCCCCATCACCACTTTTCCTCTGCCACCCCCTGCTCAAAGTCACGAACCATATGACTTGACTAACTCGCCATCTCCTTTGTTATACTCTAGAGGATAGAAGTTTTCTGCCGCATGACCAATTAGACAACAAACAATGTAAAAATAAAAAACAAAATCATATTTGAAATCCACACAAAACCACTCCATATCATTTTTCCCTAACTTCAGTTTCCTTCTTAAGGGTTTGACTATGCCCAAACAAACTCTTAATCTCATATACGGCCTCCATGAATCTTCAAATTGACTTTCTTCAACTATTACTAATTTTCGTGTAGAATTCCCAATACTTTTTGCAACTTTCAAAGTAAAAACCCTCATAGGTAAATTATGAACTTGAACCCAAAACATTCACCTTATTTAAAGGGACGTGATAGAGTATATGAGCTCGGATCCACAACTTACACACTTTTGGACACACAAATGGCCTAAGCCCATCACATCACCTAAGGCCTCTTAGTCAAATCCAGTCGAGAATGAAGAAGTATGCTCAATATCCGTATGATCACCTCGGTCATCACCTCAGACCTGTAACCTTGGTCCAAGATCCCAGACAGATCACTCAGGAACAAAGACAACACCAAACCTGCGGGCACCTGCACCTCAGCCATCGTCACCTCGGCCAACAGAAAACAACTATCTAGGAGTCAGTTAAAGAATGACATGGGTCAAGTTTTGTTATGCCCTAGGGCTCTCGCCCATAGAATAGCCAACACGTGTAATGCATTTATTGCACTGTCTCATTAATTATTAGTATAAATACCCCCTTGGGGCAGTTGTAAAGGGTTTGAATCCCATTAATGCAAGTTACTTTTTCTATCTAACTCGTAACTCTCCTTCTCTCTATAATACCACTATCGGTTCATCGAGAAGCTATTATGACCTTCTAGGGAAACTCACCCGCCTGTAAAGCATGAAAGTCTAACAAATTTTGCTCGAATAACAACATATCATTATCAAGTACACGTTTCATATCAATCATATGGGGAATAGTAAAAAGATACTGTAACGACCATCCCCAAACAGCCATTACCATACTCAACATAAACAAGACTCAATATACAAAGCGGAATATTAAAGATACAAAGTCTCGTCATGAAACTTTATTTCTTATATACATAAGAAAACTGCATAACTAAAATGTCAAAAGACCAACAACAACCACGCTTAAAACAAAGCCATCACAAATTCCATTCATTGTTGGAGTCCATATAAATCCAACCTAACATTAACCATAGAACTTGGATACCATACATTGATAACTCAACAAGTTCTCAATCAACATCACCTATAAATATACACACATAACAGGGCATTCACATAATCTCATACCATACAAATTCAAGCATTCAAGCAAACCTATCCAATTCATAGGTAGCTAGGCTTCCATATTTCATTTCAAACTATCATGTATATATAGGTGGTGATGACTTACCTGATTCACGTGGAGTATTTACTCGGTGTGTGCTTGTAGAACTTCCACGGGCAACGGTTCTTCGATTGAGCAACTATATACATTATTTACATTTGATCAACATAATCTCATGTTTTTAACCAAAACCTTAAGACTTAGGAATGAAGGGAGATTCTACATAATCAGTCTCCTAGAAGTGAGAAAACTCTCAACTTTTTCAATCAACCGACATAGCTCCGGGGTAGCTAAAACCCAATTGTATCATAAACCCAATAATCAACAACAATTAAGAAAAAACCATACTATCAAGAGTTCTAAGTATCTATTTAGAATCAACCAATACATAGTAAGAATTTTCCCCAAATTCTTTCATCAACTTAGTAAAAATTCCGGATAATTAGTTATTCAAGAACAAACTGAAGTTTGTTAAATCCAAGCTAAAAAACAACCCCAAATCAATCTTACTATCAAGAAAATCCATTAATTTTCCTAGAATCAACCTTAATTCAATTAACCCTAGCCAAATCCACAATCAAAACTATAGATACAATTATAGTAGAAAAACTTCATCTAAAGTATAAAATCTTACATGTTGGTGATCTTTGATGAAGGGAGATGTTTAATTTAGCCTTGAATAACCTTAGAAATGATTTGGGATTGTTTTGTAGAGAAAAGGATGAGCTTAGATTGAAATTGGGCTGAAAAGGGGGGGTTTTACGCTAAAAACGAATTTTAGCCGACCTGAAAAACCGCTGGACCGGGGCCGGTTTCCCCCTGACCGGCGCCAGTTTCCCATCCAACCCAACACCTTAAACATTCTGTTTTGAATCGGCGCCGGTTTGGGCCCAACCGGCACCGGTCCGGCACCCCCTGGGTGCCGAAAAAGCCCTTTTTCGCCCTAAACCGACCCCGATTGTTGTCGATCCCATCCTAGACCCCCGATGACATTTTAAACTATATTTTAAACACCCAAATACTATCTAGCATGACAACTAACTTGATATATCATTCCTTTCGAAATAAAATGATAATTACGATATAGTTTCGTTGCTTATCGGATACTGTCACCTGTCACGTTCAAACATAATACAAACATGTAAATTCAAATATGATTATCATAAAGTTCATAATCACATGATATCCCTATAATTCACATATATAACATTCAAACCATAAGTTAAAACATGATCATAATGAAAATGATTAGCACATAAGAAGTGGATAAAAAGTACGGGCATTACAATCCCTCCCACCTTATAAAAGTTTCATCCCCGAAACTTAGAATAACTCAGGGTAGCGCTTCCTCATGGCTTCCTCGGGTTCCCATGTTGCCTCCTCAGTTTTGTGATTCCTCCAGAGTACCTTTACTAACATTATCTCCTTATTTCTGAGTCTTTTAACCTCACGGTCAAGTATTTTCACCGGTTTCTCTTCATAGATCATATTTGGTTGAGTTTGTACTTGCGGGGGGTACAAGAATATGTTCTGGGTTTTCAAAATATCTTTTGAGCATCGAAATGTGGAACACATAATGTATACGTGCCATTTCTTCAGGTAGTGCCAACTCATAAGCAACCTTACCCACCCTTTTGGTAATTTCAAATGGTCCCACAAATCGTGGGCTGAGCTTACCCTTCTTACCAAACCGCATCACTCCCTTCATCGGAGTGACTTTCACAAATACGCGTTCCCCTTCTTGGAACTCAAGGGGTCGTCTCATTGCGTCAGCATAACTCTTCTGTCGACATTGAGCTGCCTGAATGCGTTGTCGGAGGGTTTTGATGGCCTCAGAGGTCTCCTCGATTATCTCAGTTCTACTCATGAGTTGATCCTCCATTACTCTCTTTTCCCCACTCTCAAACCACGTGATAGGGGACCCGCACCTTCTTCCATACAACGCTTCGTAAGGGGCCTTGCCAATAGTAGCCTGGTAACTATTGTTGTACGTGAATTCTGCGAGGCTTAAATATTTCACCCAACTGCCCTGAAAGTCAATAACACACGCCCTTAACATGTCCTCAAGGACTCGATTGAACCTCTCGGTCTGCCCATCTGTCTGCGGGTGAAAGGTTGTGCTGTATTTCAATTTGGTTCCCAATGACCGTTGCACACACTCCCAGAAATGTGATGTGAATTTGGAGTCTCTATCGGAAATTATAGTTTTGGGCACCCCGTGCAATCGGACTATATCATGCACATACAACCAAGCCAATTTCTCCACATTCATCGTCATTGCGATGGGGATAAAATGGGCCGACTTGGTTAATCGGTCTACAATTACCCAAATGCCATCGAATTCACCTGTGGTCTTTGGTAATCCCACAATGAAATCCATTGAGATATCTTCCCATTTCCACTCTGGAATCTCAATAGGCTGTAATTCTCCTCCTGGCCTCTGGTGTTCTACCTTTATTTGCTGACAGGTCAATCATGACTGTACGAACTTTGCCACGTCTTTCTTCATTCCTTTCCACCAAAAGCTCTGTGAGAGGTCTCTGTACATATTGGTTACACGCGGTTGCATTGCAAAAGGTGTTCCGTGAGCCTCCTTCAGAATCTTACTCTTAAATTCTTCGACGTTTGGAATGCACAATCATCCTCGGAATTTAAGTACGCCTTTATCATCAACCTAAAAATTAGAGGATTTACCTTCGTGAATCCCTTTCTTGATTTCTACTAGATCAGGATCTTCTTCTTGCTTGCTCTCCATATCTTCAAAAATTGTTGGTGTTGCCATAATCACCGACAAGCGTCCTTGCGCTACCATCTCCAAGCCAAATGCCTCGATCTCCTTTCGTAGCTCAGGATGTATGGTCTTCATTAGGGCTATCGATGCATGAGTCTTTCTACGCAAAGCATCAGCAACTTTGTTGGCTTTCCCTGGATGATAAAGGATTTCACAATAATAGTCCTTTACCAGTTCCAGCCACCTTTGTTGCCTCATGTTTAGTTCTTTTTGTGTGAAGATATACTTCAGGCTCTAATGGTCAGTATAAAGGATTTTGCATTGCACTCTAAAGAGGTAGTGTCTCCAAATTTTCAACGCATGAATAACTGCCGCCAATTCCAGATCATGAGTTGGGTAATTCTGCTCATAATCCTTTAGCTATCGAGAAGCAAATGCGATGAATTTGTCATTCTGCATAAGAACTGCTCCCAACCCCATCTTGGAAGCATCACAATAGATCACAAACTCTTCTGTTCCTTCAGGTAATGCAAGAATGGGTGCAGAAGTCAAACATTCCTTAATCTTCTGAAAGCTTTCCTCACATCTATCGGTCCATTCAAATTTCTTCCCTTTGCGGGTCAATGTTGTTAATGGAAGAGCAATTTTGGAAAACCCCTCCACAAACTTCCTATAGTAACCCGCAAGACCCAAGAAACTCCAGACCTCGCTAACATTCTTAGGCTGGACCCAATCTAACTGCTGAAATCTTGGATGCATCCACAGTGATACCTTCTTTAGAGATCACATACCCAAGAAAAGCCATTTGACCCAACCAGAACTCACACTTTGAGAATTTGGCATATAGCTTAATCTATCTGAGTGTATGCAACACTGCCCGTAAATGTTCTTCGTGCTCCTCCGTGGATTTTGAATACACCAAGATATCATCTATGAACACTATCACAAATTTGTTCAGATACTCCCTGAAAACCCTATTCATCAGATCCATGAAAGCAGCAAGTGCATTGGTCAAGCTGAAAGGCATGACTACAAATTCGTAATGTCCGTACCTGGATTGGAATGCGGTTTTTGGAATATCTTCATTCTTGACCCTCAGCTGATGATACCCCGATCTCAGATCAATCTTTGAAAGAGTAGTGGCACCTCTCAACTGATCAAACAGATCATCAATCCTCGGTAAGGGATACATGTTCTTGATTGTCACTTTGTTCAACTCCCGATAGTCTATGCACAATCTCATATACCTGTCTTTCGTCTTCACGAACAACACAGGAGCTCCCCAAGGAGAAAAACTGGGACGAATGAAGCCTTTCTAAAGTAACTTATGTAATTGCTTATACAACTCCTTCAACTCTATTGGTACCATATGATAGGGTGCCTTGGATATCGGGTTTGTACCCAGTATGAGCTCGATCTCAAATTCTATCTCCCTCGATGGAGGTAACCCAGGAAGATCCTCCGGAAACACATCCCGAAACTCATTAACAATAGCTAATGTTTCCATTTTGGACTCATTCTCCGCAGGTTTACTCACCACGTGAGCTAAAAATGCATTATTTACATTTGATCAACATAATCTCATGTTTTAACCAAAACCTTAAGACTTAGGAATGAAGGGAGATTCTACATAATCAGCCTTCTAGAAATGAGAAAACTCTCAACTTCCTTCAATCAACCGACATAGCTCCGGGGTAGCTAAAACCCAATTGTATCTTAAACCCAAGAATCAACAACAATTAATCAAAAACCATACTATCAAGAGTTCTATGTATCTATTTAGAATCAACCTATACATAGTAAGAATTTTCCCCAAATTCTTTCATCAACTTAGTAAAAATTCCGGATAGTTAGTTATTCAAGAACAAATTGAAGTTTGTTAAATCCAAGCTAAACAACAACTCCAAATCAATCTTACTATCAATAAAATCCATTAATTTTCCTAGAATCAACCTTAATTCAATTAACCCTAGCCAAATCCACAATCAAAACTATAGATACAATTATAGTAGAAAAATTTCATCTAAAGTATACAATCTTACATGTTGGTGATCTTTGATGAAGGGAGATGTTTAATTTAGCCTTGAATCACCTTAGAAATGATTTGGGATTGTTTTGTAGAGAGAAGGATGAGCTTGGATCGAAATTGGGCTGAAGGGGGGGGGGGGGTTACGCTTAAAACGAATTTTAGCCGACCTGAAAAACCGCCGGACCGGCGCCGGTTTTCCTCTGACCGGCGCCAGTTCCCCTTCCAACCCAACACCCTAAACATTCTGTTTTGAATCGGCACCGGTTTGGGCCCAACCGGTGCCGTTCCAGCACCCTCGGGTGCCGAAAACGCCCTTTTCACCCTATACCGACCCCGATTGTTGCTAATCCCATCCTAGACCCCCGATGACATTTTAAACTATATTTTAAACACCTGAATACTGTCTGATGGATAGTGTACCCAAGGGTTAGCTTATCTGAGGGGTTATTTCGGGGGGAAACCTAGAGAGAAGTCAGAGCAATAAGTAAGAGAGAGAGTGTGTGTATTCGAATAGGAAAGTTGTGTCGATTACAATGGAAAGTGGCTGCTATTTATAGTAGCCATAAATGCTAAGCAGGGACACGTGTCAAGCATCAAACGGCCGAGGGTCTCCTCAATCGGGGTGACACCGGCACTCGCATGTGCACCGCGTTAAATGCGGTGGTAGGATGTGACGTTGTACTTGACACAGTGATTCAACGCATGTGGGAGAGCAGATCTTGTCGAGAAGAGCACCTTCGGCTATATGTGCCGAAGGCCCCACATATCGGGAGCATCATGTGCCGAAGGCTGTATATGTCGAAGGCTTGGTTCTCAAGCCTTGTTCTCCTGTGATATTTATTGACTTGGTTTCATGAATGCAAAGCCTTCGGGCATGGGGCCGAAGGCACGTCTTGTGTATTATGAGCTGCCTGGAGTCCTGTTCACTGGGCTTGGCCCATTTGGACTTCTTGGGCATGTTCGTAGTAGTGTAAGTATGTGGGTTGGGGGTTCCTGGACCATATACTCCATCACTATCTAACATGCACCTAACTTGATATATCATTCCTTTCGAAATAAAATGATTATTACGGTATAGTTTCGTTGTTCATCGGATACCGTCACCTGTCACGTTCAAACATAATACGAACATGTAAATTCAAATATGATTATCACAAAGTTCATAATCACATGATATCCCTATACTTCACATATATAACATTCAAACAATAAGTTAAAACATGATCATAATGAAAACGATTAGCACATAAGAAGTAGATAAAAAGTACGGGCGTTACAGATACGTTTTACACCACTCTTTAATTGAAGCACCGCTACTTGGATGCCAGATTATTGATGTTATAACATTTCTAAAAAGGGAAGTTTACTGTTTTGTCTGTGACAATCGTTCAAACCACCGAGAAAACCATCCCATTGTCTTCTCAATCCACTGGTTCCTCGTCTACATCAACAGAGAGACCTTCGTTGTCCTCCTCTTGGACCAATCCTTGATAGCTATGTTCCAATTTGTCATTGTTACCATCTTTTATACCTATGTTGTTCCCTCCCAGATGTGTTGCCGCTACTACATTGATCGGTAATCAATAAACCGGAAAAAACCTCCCACCAATCGTATCCTATGCTCGACCCCTACTAGCTAGAAGCCGATGCTAAGCCCGGAATGACGCAGAAGCGAAGACAATCAACTGCACACTCTAGCGGCAGAAATTCCAATCCTATGTGACTCTTGCGAGGGAGACAATGTTTAACTTGTTGAGTCACATTTTTATTCACTACCATTATTTTGATTATATAATGCGAGTTACTTCGCCTAATTTATGCACTTAACATAGTTAAGTGTATAAATTAGTCGACTAATTTATACACTTAACTAGTCAAAATAATTCATAATATTTAATCAAAATAACAGTAGTGAATAACTACTAGTAATCATGCTGAATCAATTATGTCACGATATTAAAAGAGCATCGTTTTGGTTTAATTGGTGAAACAATTACATGTTTATGAATAACATAAAAATTGTTTAAAAAAATGTGACATTTTATGTGTAGTGACTATTGTAGTCACGGGGACATAGTAACTTACTTTCAATTTTCACACCTGAGTAATCATGATCCTATACTATATTTAATAGTTATATTTCAATGGAGGAGCCCATTGAGACTGCATCCAAGCAGCCCATGGAGGAAACGACCATGGTTGGGGAGCCGAAGGCCAGATGGAAGTGTCCTGTTGTCGTGTGCCGGAGGATCTGCCGCGGCCCTTGCCGCGAGTTGAACCAGAACGCCCACCTCGTCCACGTTGTCCAGAGAAGGAAGAAGCCGAGTCAGTGCGGGAGGGAGTGGTGGTGATGAGTGCGGAAGCAGGTGTTGTAGTTGAGGAAGCTGCTAGTTGATGAGCCTGGCGGGTTCCTTCCAGGAGTAGCATTGACCGAGCACGTTCAAACGTGGGCAGGGGGTCAAGTTGTTGAATGAACGAAGCTACGGTAGCATAGGATGTGGTCAAACCGTTGACCACACGGAGGACCAAACGTCTTTCGTCGACGGCAGCGTCAACGTTGGCAAGCTGTGTGGAGAGCGTGCGTAGTGCCTGACAATACGCTGAGATGGAGGTGTAATTTTCCAAACGTGTGTTAGAAAAGAGATCCTCCAAATGTACTGCACGAGAGTTCTTGTTGTCATGAAATATGGCTTCCAGACGGGTCCATGCAGCCCGGGCAGTAGAGTCCGGTTCGAGAATGGCAAGCAAGAGGTCGTGGGATATGGTGTCGTAGATCCATTGCAGGACAACGGCATCGATGCGGACCCATAGAGCACTCTCATCGGCAAGACGTTGGCGTTCATCGTCAGAGAGAGTGGACGATGTGGGCGGCACGGTGGGGCACGTCGCCGCCGGAGAGAGGTGGTCAAGAACATCATATGCACGGGCTGTAATTTTAAACAACTCTGCCCATGAAGAGTATTGGACTTTTTCTGTGTCAAGGATAAGGGGAATGAGGTTTTTTATGGAAGTAATGGCGAGAGCTGGGTGAAAAAATGTTTTGGGTTGTGCGGCCATGGTGGCACACGAAAGGAAGAAGACGAAATATAGTAGGGCTCTGATACCAAGATGGAAATTATAATTCCCCGTGGGGCTTTCTTTCCATTCCTTGAATATTTATACAAATGTACAGTGCTTATCTATTCATTATGATACAGTCGTGTATGAGTAAACTATGTATCTAAGGTTGTTGGTAACTTACGGATAAGTATACAAATGATAAGGAGTAATACTGTACATATTAACTAATAGGATAAATGTGAGCAATTGCATACGGAATGTGCGGCCAGGTGAGTTCTCACGTATGCATGGCCCATGCATACGTATTATGTGTGCTATTAATGTAAATATGTTTTATTTCACTAACATTTAAAAAAACTCTTAATTGATATAATTTTGGTTTGATGAAAGGAAATGAAAATGACAATATGCATTATTAGATCTAGTATCTCTAATACAAAAAATGTGAACGATTGCATACATACTAACATACATCAGAGAGACACACAAAATTAATAAGTAGAATATTTCTTTTCTTATTTAAACGATCTTATATTTTTTTTGTTAAGTTTTTTTCCACAATGTTAAATACAATATCTAAGGTGTCCCTATGAAGTCCATGGACAATCGGTCTTCCCTATGAAGTCCAAACTCCTCCAATATCCTCCGCCCATTGTAATCGACCCTCCTTTTCCACAGTCCAAACCTCCAAACACTCAGCCGGAACGACGTTGAACTGTGCGTCTGTTGCAGTCGCAGAGTCGCAGCAACCTCCGACTCTGGCTCCAAGCCTCTGCTTCTGCCTCTGGCTCCTCGCCTCCAACTCCACGCCTCGTAGGAGTCGCAGTAGTGGCTAGCCTCCGACCAAAAGAAATCCGTTGAAATCCTAGGGAATGGGTGAGATTTTGGGTAGATTTATTTCCTTTTCATTTTAGCCTTTAAATCCTTTTAAATCCTTAGAAATCCAAGACTTAAAAAATTCATGGAAATGTTGATGACAGCCAGATCTAGGAGAATTCCATTGAATTTCAGATTGAGGAACATGGAATTTTAGAAATCCATTAAAATCCCACGGAATTGTAATTAGGGACACGTAGATAATGTGGTTGACGTTTTTGAGAAAAACTTATAAAAACACAAAATCGTTGAAAAATGTGAGAAAAATGTCATGAATTTATTCTTTTTCTCAAGAATAAAGAATTGGGCTTCTCAGATTAGAATAAGAATCATTCAAACCAAAAAGAAACTTGAGAATAGACTATTTCTGGATTATCTTTTGATAGGTTTCAGATATATTGAAGTGCAGTGACCACAAGTGCAAGAAGGAATAATTCTGAAATTACAGTATTCATCCCAAATTTCTTTGAAAGAATTGTAGTAATCAGTTATACTACGATGTAGGTATTGGCCCGTTTGTTTTCCTTTAAGCCCACTTCAACTCTTTTGCCCGGCCCCCTTTCTCTCGGTGATTACGCGGTCGTTGTCTTTCTCCTTCATCCGTGCGATTCTTTCCTTCTCTACTCCTGTGTGATTCAATCGTTACTCCATTGAAGGTAAGTTACCATATTTGTCTCTTTGGTATGCCTATTTATACTTCTCTTTGTCGATGGATTCGTGTGAGCTTGGCCGAAACCCTCTTCTTCCTCTTTTTCGCACATTGACCGAGCTTGGTCGGAATTAGGCTGAGTTGGCCGGAAAATAGCTCGTTGGCTGACGCCCCTTTCCCCTTATAGACTGTAGTGGTGGTTCTTCATCCTTTGTGGGTGAAATCGGAGACCTGAGCTGGAACTTACAGTGGTATCAGAGCCGGGAGAGGTCTGCCGCCGCCACGCCGCCGCCGCGCCGCCGCCTGCCGCCGGGTCGTCGCCCTCCGCTGCTGTCCAGAAGTCCAGAGAGGTCTGCCGCCGTCTGCCAGGAGCCTGCCAGCCCAGTCCGCTGCCAGTCCAGAGGTGTGACCGCCAGTCTGGGAGCTCTGCCGCCAGTCCAGTCCGCTGCCGCCGCGCCCTACAGCAGCCCACGCTGCCTACGGTAAGTCGGGTAACCCAACCTCGGGCCCCGCTCAGGTAAATTGGCTTAAACACCCTTGGTGTACCGGAGTGCCACCGGATTTATTTTCCCCCCCGCTCCCCGCTGCTGACCTGCGTGGTCTAGGACGCCGGCTGTGCCCGACCCCAAGTACGTTTACTAATCCTTTGTGTGATTTTTATTCGTAGTTCATTCTTTTTTTTAATTTCAAGTTGAATTACAATTTCATGTTTGTTTAAATTGTGATTACTTGTTGGTTTGTGATTAATTTTTTGGGTTAAGAATATTTGTTTGGATACTCGTTGTCCAAAGTTGTGAATATTTCTTCCGGTTTAAATTTAATCACATGTTGGATTTTTTATTTTGATTTTTTTTGCTGTTGATTGATTCGTGGATAAACTCTCCGGTTAAGAATATTTGTTTGGATACTTGTTGTCCGAAGTTGGAAATATTTCTGTCCGGATTAGTTTTAAATCCTGTCTCTTTGTTTGTTGATTTAATTCTAGCCTATTTGCGCTTGTACGAAAGAACAAGGAGATTGTACCCGAACTTTGTGTTCATTGGTCTTCTCGGCTTGTTCGTGCTAGTTGCTTCGTAAAATTGATAGCCCTTTAGGTTATAATTAATCATTTATCTGTCTGTTGAGTAAATAAAATTTTTTTTATCTGTGCTTGTACGAAAGAACAAGGAGATTGTACCCGAGCCTTGTGTTCATTGGTCTTCTCGGCTTGTTCGTGCTAGTTGCTTCGTACCGGTTGATAGCCTGATAAATTTTTTATTTACTCTCTTGCGTGTTGTGCTTGCTTTCCTGTTAATATGGCTGTCAATCAATATGGCATGCTTCCATTTAACGGAAAGACAGATTTTGATATCTAGAAACAGAAAATCAAATGTGTGTTGATCCAACAGAAAGTCTATAGAGCCGTGACCGGTCTCTATTTAGACTCTGAGGATGTTGCTAAGCGTGTTGAGATGAATGAAACTGCTTGTTCCTCTATTTACCTAAACCTTTCTGATTCAGTGCTCAGGAAGGTTGGTATTATAGATTCCGCAAAAGAGTTGTGGGACAAGTTAGATAAGTTGTATACTGATACTTCTTTGCCTGGTAAATTGTTTTTGCTTGAGAAGTTCTTTAGGTTTAGGCTTGACCTGACCAAAGACATAGATGAGAACCTAGATGTGTTTAACAAGCTTATTCAGAACATTAAGCAAGCCGGTGATAAACACATAGATGACTACACACCCATAGTGTTACTTAATGTCATCCCTGACTCTTACAATGACGTCAAATCTGCCATAAAGTATGGTAGAGACGATATCTCGTTAGATATAGTCGTTAATGGATTAAGGAGTAAGGAGTTAGACCTTAGACACTCGAGGGGTAGTAACAGTCAATCTAAGGATTCTGGTGAAGCGTTGCTTGTGAGGGGTAGGTCTAAGAGTAGATCTAGAAACCATAAGAAGGGTAGCAACAATAAGAACCAGACCAATAACAATGACCCGGGGAAGAAGAGAGGTAAGTCTAAGAAGAGAGTGTGCTATAATTGTGGGAATTCTAGTCACTTCATTAAGGATTGTCCCCATCCTAAGAAGTCTGAACATGCTAATGTGGTAGATGATAATAACTTGCATGAAGAAGTTTTTATGGTCTGTGATTCTGCAAATTCTGTGTTGAGTAGCATGACTGAAAATGAGTGGTTGATTGACTCTGGTTGTACTTATCATATGACACCTTTTAGATCTATGTTTGCTTCTTATGATTCTTGCAATGATGGTTTTGTGTCTCTTGCTGATAATAAGAAATGCAAAATACATGGGGTGGGTGATGTATGCTTAAAGTTTGATAATGGGACTGTGTTTACTATGAAAAATGTGAGGCATGTCCCTGATTTACGTCATAACTTGTTTTCTGTCGCTGCTTTTGAGGGTAGTGGGCTTGAGGGTAAATGGGGAAATGGGTGCATGAAAGTTTTGAAAAATTCCCTTGTTTTGTTTAAGGCAAAAAAGGTGAATAATTTGTATGTGTGCCATGCTCAGCCTTTCTGTGATTCTGCTCATGTTGTTAGTTCTGATAAAACTGCTTTGTGGCATAATAGATTAGGACACATGAGTAATAAGGGTTTAGAGATTTTGCATAAATCTGGTTGCTTTGGTAAGGATTCTGTGTCCTCCATCCCTTTCTGTGAATCTTGTGTGTTAGGCAAGCAGCATAAAGTTACATTCCCCTCTTCCCCTTATCCTAATCCCACTAAGTGTACCTCTGTGCTAGAGTATGTTCATGCAGATGTGTGGGGTCCTGCTAGTGTCTCTACCCACGGGGGTAAGAGATATTTTCTGTCCATTATCGATGATTTCTCTAGGAAGGTGTGGGTCCGTCTTCTTGAGCATAAGTCCGATGTCTTTGTGAAATTTAGGGAGTGGAAAACTCTTGTAGAAAATCAAACCGGTAAGATGGTCAAAACCCTTAGGACCGATAATGGATTAGAGTTTTGCAATAAGGATATGGACCAGCTCTGTGTTGATTGTGGGATTAGAAGGCACAAAACTGTGCCCTATACTCCCCAACAAAATGGGATAGCCGAGAGAATGAATAGGACTGTTCTAGATAAGGTTAGGAGTATGCTTGCCACCTCCGGTTTGTCTAAAAAGTTTTGGGGTGAAGCAGTCAATACTGCTGTCTACTTGATTAACCGGTCTCCTTCTGTTCCCTTGGGTGGGAAATGCCCTGAATCTGTTTTTTCAAACAAGCCCCTTGATTTGTCTAATCTTAGAGTGTTTGGGTGTGCTGCGTATGTGCACCAACAAGGTGACAAATTGGATCCTAGGTCTAAGAAAGGAGTCTTCTTAGGTTATCCTGAGGGTGTGAAGGGGTACAGGGTTTGGGATAGGAACCAGGTAGGTTTCAAGGTTGTGGTAAGTAGAAACGTTGTGTTCAATGAATCCGAGTTCCCTTGTCTAGTTAAGTCAGTTCCAGATTCTGAGTCAAGCCCTAGTAGTACACCTGTTGAGGTGGAATCCATACCATATGCTGCTAGTCCTTTGTTTGCTAATCATGATTCTTCTAATTTGCATGATTCTTCTGAATTGCATGATTCTTCTGAGCATGATAATACCACCACTTCGAGTGAGGTGGAGCATTCTCATGTGCATTCAAATGACAATGAATCGCATGATGAGAGTGCTGATCCTAGTGATAATGTTTTGCATGATTACCAACTTGTTAGAGATAGAAGTAGGAGAGAAATTAGGAGAACTGCTGATAGCATGCCTGATTTCGCTTTCCATACGTGTGATACTTCTATGTTTGCTTTCTCTGTGTTTGAGACCCTTGAGCTTAACGAACCTAAAACCTATAGGGAGGCCCTTAAGTCTAATGAGTCCGCTAAATGGCTTTGCGCCATGGAGAGTGAGATGGAGTCACTTAGAGCGAATAAGACTTGGACGTTAGTTCCTAGACCGCCCAATAGTTCCGTAGTTGAGTGTAAGTGGCTATTTAAGGTTAAGGAAGAGCCTAACGACATTAGATATAAGGCTAGGTTAGTTGCTAAGGGATTTACTCAAAAGGAAGGTGTTGATTATGCTGAAATCTTTGCTCCTGTTGTTAAATTCACTACGATTAGAACTATGCTTGCTCTTGTTGCTCATCATGATTGGGAAATGAAGCAAATGGACGTCACCACTGCTTTCTTGCATGGTGATTTGGACAAGAAAATCTATATGACCCAGCCTGAGGGCTTTGTGGATCCCATGAAGAGTAATTATGTGTGTTTGCTTAGGAAGGCCTTGTACGGCCTGAAGCAGTCCCCGAGGCAGTGGAATATCAAATTTGACCAGTGCATGTCATCTTTGAAATTTCACAAGTCCGAGTGCGACCATTGCCTATACTTTAAAGATACTTCTTCTGTGCCTGTATTTTTATTGCTTTGTGTGGATGACATGTTGATTGTTAGTCCTTCGGGTGACGCCATTAAAGGTGTGCAAAAGCGTCTCAGTGAGAACTTTGCAATGAAAGACCTAGGTGATGCCAAGAGAATCCTAGGCATTAACATTGTTAGGGATAGGAGTAAGCGTGTGTTAGTACTCAATCAGATTTCATACATTGAAAAGATTTTGAGTAAATATAACATGCATTCTGCTACTACCGTCTCTATCCCTATGGCGTCCCACTTTGTGTTAAGTAAGGATCAGTCTCCCAAGACTGCTCCTGAAATTGCTAAAATGAAATTTGTGCCTTATTCCAATGCTATTGGGTCTGTGATGTACCTCATGGTGAGTACTAGACCCGACATTGCCTATGCTGTTAGTTGTTTGAGTAGGTATATGTCTAATCCTGGTTTACCTCATTGGAATGCTCTTAAGTGGTTGCTTAGGTACTTGAAATCTTCTGTTAATCATGGGTTGATTTTCACTAGGTGTTCTGAGGGTGTTAAGTTGAGTGGGTATGTGGATTCGAATTTTGCTAACGATAGAGACAATAGGAAATCCACTACCTCTTATGTGTTTACTCTTTGCGGGTCGTGCATTAGTTGGAAGTCTCAACTTCAACCCATTGTTGCCCTATCCACTACTGAGTCCGAGTATGTGGCCGCTACCGAAGCTTTCAAGGAAGCCATTTGGCTTAAACGTCTCCTAACGGAGATTGGTAGTCTTAATCAGGATATTTGTGTGTTTTCTGATAGTCAATCTGCGATTCAACTGTGCAAAAACCCTGTCTTTCATGATAGAACTAAGCATATTGATGTTAGATTTCATTTTATACGTGATATTGTTAGTGCAGGTGATATCAAGTTGATTAAAATTCCATCTGAATTTAATCTTGCTGACATGGGGACAAAATGTCTCTCTGTCGAAAAGTTGTTGTCGTGCAAGCGCACGTTGAACATTGATTGCGGTTAAGTTGCCTGGTGATCTTACCCCTTTGCCTAAATGTGTCTTTGTGATCATTCGGGCAATCCAGCGATGATGAGTCTCATGTATGTTTTAGAGCTTTGCGCTCTACACCACTAAGGTCCAATAAGGTGGAGATTGTGTAGGTATTGGCCCGTTTGTTTTCCTTTAAGCCCACTTCAACTCTTTTGCCCGGCCCCCTTTCTCTCGGTGATTACGCGGTCGTTGTCTTTCTCCTTCATCCGTGCGATTCTTTCCTTCTCTACTCCTGTGTGATTCAATCGTTACTCCATTGAAGGTAAGTTACCATATTTGTCTCTTTGGTATGCCTATTTATACTTCTCTTTGTCGATGGATTCGTGTGAGCTTGGCCGAAACCCTCTTCTTCCTCTTTTTCGCACATTGACCGAGCTTGGTCGGAATTAGGCTGAGTTGGCCGGAAAATAGCCCGTTGGCTGACGCCCCTTTCCCCTTATAGACTGTAGTGGTGGTTCTTCATCCTTTGTGGGTGAAATCGGAGACCTGAGCTGGAACTTACATACGAGAACCTTGAGAAAGATTTCCTAGGGTTTTTTCAAGTTGAAAAAGTCTAGGACCATCACTTTTACCATACCTAAGTTGAACCTCATCCCAAAGTTCCTTAGCATCAGTAAAAGATAGGAAAGTAGTGCGAAGAGTAGGTGAGATAGAATAAATCAGTCAAGATAAAAGGAGAGCGTTGATACGATACCAGGTAGAGTACATAGAATTATCTGGACTCAGTTTTGCAATTGAACCGTCGAGAAATCCCATCTTGTTCTTCATCACCATAGCCATGGAAACTAACTTCTTCCAAGCACCAAAATTGTCTCCTCTGAGTGTTTCGTAGATGACTCGAAGCCCAGCGTGATCGCTCGGATGAAGGTTGATAGATTATATTCTAGAGAGAGGTGAGAGCTAGAGAGAGAAGTGCAAGTAATGCTTCAATAAATGATTTTTCAACCCCTACAACTACCTCCAGAGGAAGTATTTACAGGAAAAATACGGGCTCGGCTCCCAAGCCTTGGGCTTGGGAGGCCCATTTACAACTGCACCGCTATTGGGCCGAATACAAAGTAAATGATGGAGTATACAAAATGAGTAAGTGTAAAATCCGGTTCTGGGAGTCCTTTGTATCCGAAGAGGGTCTGGTCGATGAGTGCATGGCCGACGAAGACACGGCCGATGAGGTCACCCGGTTCTTCTGGCTTCCGGATCATGTTCTGGGTTGACTTCGTTCCGTCCGATGAGGGTCACCTAGTGTAGCACCGTCCCCAAGCATATTTACTTTAGGTGAATTATGTAATAAACCTGGAAGGATGATTTATGAATTTGCGTAATTGTAAATATTTATTATTTCTTTTACGTGAATAGTAGATTGCATGTGGGGCCCACGCCGGGACCGGGGGGCCGCCCGATAATTCCCGAACCACATATTATATTCATCTTGGCCTAGATGACATCTATATGAAGGTGGATATTTTACTTGGGCCATAAGAAAGGCATGGAGTTGACCGGTTGGTCAAACGGAGCCCAATTACCGGTATTGGTAATTTAGCGGATAACAGCCCGAAATAAGTTTCGGAGACTCCTAAATTAACGTTGGGGAGTGTACATCTGTTCTAAAGGCCCATAATCTTTGGGAACGCGTCATATATTTTATTTGGCCAGATAAAATAAAATAGGATTAAAACGGTCCGAAAAATACAACTTTCAGGGCCGATTGTACACACCGGGGCATAACTGGATGACCTCCCACATGAGTGGGGGCCACCCCACGATTTTATGTACACTAATGGACTGAATGGGAGCTGGGAGGGACAACCAAACATGGTTGGTGTGGGCTAGAGGATGGGAAGCCTCCTAGGGACAAAAACCCACACCTCATGTCCCATTCTTTGGCTTGTCTTGAGGGTGGTTGTGTGGAGATACTCCTCCCCTATCCCTCACATTATTTTCGGCCAGAACAAGAAGGAGGAGCTCTAGGAAAATCCAGAGCTCAAGCCTTAGTCGGAGGGAGAGAAAAGCTAGGAAAAATCCGCAAGAAATAGTTGAGTTCAAGGTAAGAACTCCACAACTATTAGTTAACTAGTTTATTGTTGTATGATTTTTAAGAAATCATGTGGTGGATTAAACATGATGTTCTGCACGTTTAAAAGTGTAGAATATTGATATAAAGTGGTGATATTTAACTTAGAAGAGTTGGTGGATCGATAGGAGTCGAAATCACCGGAAACCGCCACATATAGGAAGCGGTTCGTGTTGCAGGAGGACGAACGTCGCCCGGCTTTCGCTTGATTCCCAGATTTTCCACTCTTGAACGGCCTAGAACGAGGACGGATCGAGGGGGTTTCGCTAAGGCAGCTAGTTGAGCACATCATAAGGTGAAGATGGCTGACTATATTGCTTATAATTAGTGGGTTAATTTCTTAAGATTGCCTAAAGTAATTAGATGGGATTTTCATGGATTATTAATGATTAATAATGCTTAAGTGAAAATAATATTGATATGAGTGGGTGAAGCATGATATACAAATTTAGAATAATTGTGTGTGATTATGTGAAATGAAGGGAACGACATGTTAATGAAATTACTATGATGACATTGTGATAAGGTATACTTTACGTCATGTATGAAATTCATGAATGGATTAAAGTTATATTTTTTATATTGAGATCAACTATACTTGTGTTGGGAAATCAATTGAAATGAAATGCCAATTGGAAAATAGGAACTTGGCATGTTCTAAGATTATCCAATTAGTATCAAAATACTAATCGGGAAATTATTATAAATAAATGACGAGACAAATCCTAAGAGGTAGGATGGTGAATAGATATGCCTTAAGTAGTCTCAAGGGATGCTTTAAGGTTGAATTGTATGAACACTAAGGTGTGATAGGGGCAGGCCTAAAGGCTACCTACGGAAATTGATTCTAGGCATAGGATTTGTTTGAGAATTCGATTATGAAAATAATTAGAGTTGGACTCGAGGACGACATGGAAATGTAGTTGGGCCGAGCCCATGCCATGTAACATGATTAGCATGGAAACGTAGTTGGGCCGAGCCCTTGCCATGTATATGTGATCTCCGTGGAAACGTAGTTGGGCCGAGCCCTTGCCACGAAGTTATGGTTGGTATGGAAACGTAGTTGGGCCGAGCCCTTGCCATACAAATTTTGATATGTTATATTGAGTTAGAGGATTGTATAGAAATGCAGTTGGGCCGAGCCCATGCTATACAATTGGGGCTCGATGGGACCCCACGGGGTTATCGTGACTTGCGGTCACGGGGGAATGGAAATGATGAATTCTAAATGAATATGGGCCCACGGGCCGACTACTTGACTCTATATAAAGTAAGTACAGCTAAAAGAAAAAGGGGTAACCGAGGGTTATGGCCTATAATATATTAGTACCCTAAGTTGGGGGTCTTAGAAATTAAAACATCAATTATACTTAGTATAGTTGCTATTGTACTTGTCAAATATTTCCAAGTACTGACATCCCCTTCACGGGGGAGGCCACCTCACAGTTTCAGGTAGAACTTGAAGGTTGCTGCCACCGCCCGTTGCTTCGGGAAGATCCAAGGAAGAAGACGTGGTTCGTGCTTCTCCCGTTTCTGTTTTGAAAACAACTTAAATAATGTTCATGGATATTGTCTTTTTTTTTGAATAATTATTTGGGGGCTTGTACGCCCATGATTGCCAAGGTGTGGCACAAACACTTATGTTAAATGTCTCCACTGCTATAAATGTTTATTTTACATTATGTTTGTTTATGGATGTACTATGTGTAAATGGTATTCAAGACGCCTTGTATAGTATGGATGAGTCGGACTGCGGTTGACTATTCGTACTGTACGGCGGGTTGTTGACGTGTCCGGGTAGGTCCGGGGCGTGACAATTTAATTGGTATCAGAGACCTTAGTCCGTAAACATCATAATGAAGCTTCAAAATTCTTTTTGAAAGTGAAATTGAAAACCATGAGCATAAAGTTTTGTACTCATAGAACTTTTGGTACTTGAGTTGCAATGTCTCTAATTGCTAAGATGGTACCCTTAACAATTGGTATGGCGGTGATTTGAGCCAAAGGATGTCTTTAAGTATCTATCTGTCAATTGACATTTGATACGAGTCTAATGACTCATTCTCAATTTCTTTCAGAAATGGAACGTACCGGGAAAGTAACTAGAAGGAACCCGACTGGCCGAGCACCGGGAGGATTCGTGCAAGGCAGTAGAGGGGCTTCTAGGGTGTCCAGAGGACAGGGCCGTGGAGGCCAAGATCAGACCATGAGCGACAGTTATGTTGAAACAGTCAACGAGTCATATGAGTCCGAGGAGGATTCGACGTATCAACCGGGAACTGATCCGGTTGAGACCCCATATGAGGGCTAGTATGATGATGCTAGTGAGGGGAGCGACGATGATGACGCTCTGGAAAGGATGGAGGAACTACTCCGTCAATTTCAACAGGATCGCCAAAGGCGCCGGGCAAGGCGTGCTTTGGGAGGGGCTTCAAGAAGGGGAAGCCATGCGGGTTCTAGGGGACATGTAGAGTCCCGAGTAGATCGAGGTGTCGAGGTCCCGATAATAAGGATCTCGAAGTACCTCAAGGAAGCAAAAGATTTGGGGTGTAAACCGTTCGATGGAACGGGAGATATATCCGTTGCGGCGGAGTGGATCAAGAGGTTCAATGAAGCGGCCCTTGATATGCAGCTGCCGCCAAACATGAAGATGAGAGTAGCAACGAGGTTGCTAGAAGGGATGGCGTCCACATGGTGGGACAGTGTCAAGGGGAAGTACGGTGAGGCCGTAACTTGGGAGAATTTCCGACAGGAATTCTTCAAACAATACTACTCCGACTTCGAGGTGAACTTGAAGAGGAGAGAATACACCAACTTGACCCAAGGAGGCAAGTATACTGTGAGGCAACTTGAGCACAAGTTCAGGGAGCTCGCGGAGTTCATACCGGAGTATGCTTGTGATGAGAACCGGATGGTGAATCACTTTTGGGATGCTTTAGACTTAGACGTGCGTGAGCGGGCAACACAATTGCCTAACATGACGTTTAGTCAAGTGGTGGAGCAAGGCCTGAAAGGGGAGAAGGAATGGGAAGAAAGAAAGCTGAAAAAACGCCGAGGAGGCGAAGAAGAGGAAATGGGAGAACACCGGCCCCCAAGGTTCTAGCAAGAAGGGGAACCACGGGGAAGGTGGGTCTTTCAGAACGCCCGCACCACCATCTAGGTGAAATCAAGGCCAAGGAGAGCAAGGCTCGAGGTCGCAAGGCTCGGGCATTAGCAGGTGCAATAACTGCAAGAGGAACCACTCGGGCAAGTGCCGCGATCCCCCTAGGTGCTACCAATGCGGGGAGACGGGGCACTTGAGATCGAACTGCCCACAACTTGGGCGAGTCATGGGTGCAGGACCTAGCAGCGGGACTACGGCAAGTAGGAACCGAGCAGGGGCACCTCACGCGAGCACGACGCACGGAGGTCCAAGTACAAGCAACGCGCCATCCGTGAACCAAGGCAAGACCCAAGCTAGGGTCTATGCGATGACGGAGGCGGACGCACGTGCTAATCCGGACTCCGTGGCGGGTAAAATCTTAAACTCATGTTATTAACTCCATTGTATGCAATAGGAGTGTTTGTAATGTGCAAAATTTATAACCCCGACGGTTTGGTCGGGATTGTAGGGGAAAGGGGAGGAAAATCCCCGCCCTGGGCGAATGCCGCCCGACATTTGACGAAAGCCGCCCGGCTTTCGTCTTGATTTATTGGGAAAATACTACGGCAACGAATGCCGGCCGGCTTCCACCAAGAACCGCCCGGCTTTCGTCAACATTAAATCAGAAAATTCCTCGCAACCAAAAATCGGCCGGCTTTTGTAAAGACCGGCCGGCTTTCATAAATGTCTGACCTGGGAAATTTCTCGCAGCTGAAAGCCGCCCGGCTTTCATGGAAAATCGCCCGGCTTTGGGAATTATTAATGACATTAAAAGTACGGTGACGAAAACCGGCCGGCTTTCGTGGAAACCGGCCGGCATTCATCAAAATGGGGAGAAAATCCTGCGCAGCTGAAAATCGACCGGCTTTTGGCAGAGCCCGGACGGCTTATGTAGTGAGAAGTGTCGGACACATGAAAACCGGCCGGCTTTCATGAAAAGCGGCCGGCTTTCACCTGAACGAGTCCGGAGATGCTCCTTAAGGTTAGAAACCAGGGAATTATTACACGGGGTCGGGTGGTCTGCATCCGAAACATGATCGACGCACTCTACGACCTAGGAAACAAACCTATTAATTAGATAGTGTGTCTTACATTACTTTTGAATGTAGGAACACTAAAGATTAACGGGAGAGACGCAAGGATCCTTATTGATATCGGGGCGCAATGATCATTTGCGAGTGAGGCGTTCGTCAGCGGATTCAACGGACCACTTGTACCAATGACTCAAACCCTATCGGTATCCACGCCTATAGGGGATGATATCGAAAGAAATAGCCACTATCCATCGTGTGAGGTGGAAGTGGAGGGCCAAACCTTGATGTGTGATTTCGTACTGCTGAGTATGATCGAGTTCGATGCAATCCTAGGAATGGATTGGCTTGAGAAACATCATGCTAGGGTTGATTGCTACAAGAAGGTTCTTGAACTCGAAAGCGGTGAAGGATTGACCTTACGCTTTGAGGGAGATAGAGGTAAGTCAAACAGTTGCATCATATCCGCCGTGAGAGCAAGGAATATGATGAGAAAGGGATGCCACGCATATCTAGCATACGTGGTGGATAAAAACAAAGAAGAGATAGATATCAACGATGTGAGAGTAGTGTGCAAATATCCGGATGTCTTCCCAAAAGACTTGCCGGGACTTCCACCCGATAGGGAGATTGAGTTCGTGATCAAGGTTGAACCCGACACCAAACCAATCTCTATACCGCCATACAGAATGGCACCCGCTGAACTTAACGAGTTGAAAACCCAATTGCTAGAGCTATTGGATAACGGTTTCATAAGGCCGAGTCACTCTCCGTGGGGAGCATCGGTCCTTTTCGTGAAAAAGAAAGATGGAACACTTCGAATGTGCATTGACTATCGTCAACTGAACAAGGTCACAATCAAGAATAGGTATCCCTTGCCTAGGATTGATGACTTGTTTGATCAGCTCCGAGGAGCGACGGTGTTTTCGAAGATTGACTTGAGGTCGGGGTACCACCAACTGAAGATAAAGGAGGATGACATACCGAAGAGTGCATTCCGCACAAGGTATGGTCATTTCGAGTTCCTAGTTATGTCATTCGGGCTAACCAACGCCCCGGCGGCATTTATGGACTTGATGAACCGAGTATTTCATAAATACTTGGACCGGTTTGTGATTGTGTTCATAGATGATATCTTGATTTACTCAAAGAGTGAAGAAGAGCATGAGGAGCACTTGATACTTGTTCTTGAGACACTACGGGAGAAGCAACTCTATGCCAAGTTTTCCAAATGTGAATTTTGGCTAAGGGAGATTGGCTTTCTCGGGCATGTGGTTTCAGGATCAGGGATTGCCGTAGATAACAAGAAGGTTGAGGCCATTACTGAATGGGAGAGGCCAAAGAACGTCAAGGAAATTCGTAGCTTCCTTGGATTGGCAGGGTATTACCGAAAGTTCGTGGAGAAGTTCTCAGTTTTGGCATCGCCATTGACGAAGCTCACTCGAAAGGGGGTCAAGTTTGTATGGGATGACCGATGTGAGAAGGGATTCCTTGAACTAAAGAAAAGATTGATCGAGGCACCGGTACTTGCATTACCCCGACAGGGTATGGGGTATGATGTCTATAGTGACGCGAGCATCCAAGGGCTTGGATGTGTCTTGATGCAGAATGGGAGGGTGATTGCCTATGCTTCACGACAGTTGAAGAAGCATGAGGTAAATTATCCTACTCATGACTTAGAGTTGGGGGCAGTGGTTTTTGCATTTAAGATTTGGAGACATTATCTCTACGGGGAAACATGTCATATATACACTGACCACAAGAGCCTGAAATACGTGTTTACTCAGAAAGAGTTAAACATGAGACAGAGACGGTGGATGGAGTTGATAAAAGACTACCACCTAGTTATCGAGTACCACCCCGGTAAAGCCAACGTGGTAGCGGATGCTCTGAGCCGAAAGAATTCGTCTGGGGTGTTGCTGACTAGTTTGAGGGCATTGAGAGCCCGATTGGAGGTATCTAGTGATGGTGCCTTGTTAGCTAGATTCGAGGTGAGACCTACATTACTTGATGAAATCAAGAAGGGTCCAGAAACTGATGAAGAACTTATGAAGGTCCGTGAACGCATGCTAGCGGGGCCGGTTGAGGATTTCAGGGAAAGAGACGATGGTCTCTTATTATTTCGTGACAGAGTGTGCGTACCGTCGGATGATGGGCTCCGAAAGTCCATCTTAGAGGAGGCCCATTCATCGGCATATGCCATGCATCCGGGGGCACGAAGATGTACCGTGATTTGAAAGAAAGTTACTGGTGGTCGGGTATGAAGAGAGAAATAGCCGAATAAATCAGTAGGTGTCTTACTTGTCAGCAAGTTAAGGCAGAACATCAACATCCAGCCGGGTTGTTACAACCATTATCCATTCCTGAATGGAAATGGGAACACGTGACTATGGACTTCGTGGTAGGGCTGCCACGAACGATTAAGAACTATGACGCTGTATGGGTTGTGGTTGATAGGCTCACGAAGAGTGCACACTTTTTACCTATCAACACCACCTATGCACTGGAAAGGTTAGCCAAGTTGTATGTGGATGAGATCGTGAGGCTACATGGGGTTCCTATAACCATTGTATCCGATAGAGATCCGCGATTCACATCACGATTTTGGACGAAGTTTCAAGAATCTATGGGGACAAAACTGAAATTCAGTACAGCTTTTCATCCACAAACGGATGGGCAATCCGAGCGGGTTATACAGATATTAGAGGATATGCTGAGAGCTTGTGCATTAGAGTTCCAAGGGAGTTGGGACAACCATTTGGCACTTGTGGAGTTTGCCTATAACAACAGTTATCAGGCGAGTATAGGCATGCCTCCATACGAGGCATTGTATGGGAGGAGATGTCGTACACCTTTGTGTTGGGATGAGGTTGGCATGGCCAAACTCGAAAGCACAGAACTGGTGGAAATCACCAAGTCAAAGATGAAGGTGATTCGTGACAGAGTTAAGGCGGTACAGGATAGACAGAAGAGCTATGCCGATAAGCGCCGAAGAGCCCTAGAGTTTAAGGTGGGGGATGAAGTATTTTTGAAAGTTTCACCTTGGAAGGGAATCATCCGATTTCAGAGCCAAGGGAAACTTAACCCACGATACATAGGGCCATTCGTGGTTCTTGAGAGGATTGGGGCCGTGGCATACCGATTACAGTTGACTCCAGAATTGGAGAAGATACATAACGTATTCCACGTGTCCATGCTTAAGAAGTATATGCCGGATCCATCTCATGTATTAGAAAAACCACCCGTGAAAATACGGGAAGACTTGAATTATGCCGTGCAACCGGTGAAGATACTTGACAGGCAAGTCAAGAAATTGAGAAGCAAGAAAGTTCCAATGGTTAAAATCCTTTGGAAAAGTGACCGAGTTGAGGAGGAAACTTGGGAAACGGAAGCTTCGATGAAAGAGCAACACGCGTTTTTGTTTGAATGAGCGTTGTGAATTTCGGGGACGAAATTCCCGTTAAGAGGGGGTGAACTTGTAGCACCGTCCCCAAGCATATTTACTTTAGGTGAATTATGTAATAAACCTGGAAGGATGATTTATGAATTTGCGTAATTGTAAATATTTATTATTTCTTTTACGTGAATAGTAGATTGCATGTGGGGCCCACGTCGGGACCGGGGGGCCACCCGATAATTCCCGAACCACATATTATATTCATCTTGGCCTAGATGACATCTATATGGAGGTGGATATTTTACTTGGGCCATAAGAAAGGCATGGAGTTGACCGGTTGGTCAAACGGGGCCCAATTACCGGTATTGATAATTTAGCGGATAACAGCCCGAAATAAGTTTCGGAGACTCCTAAATTAACGTTGGGGAGTGTACATCTGTTCTAAAGGCCCATAATCTTTGGGAACACGTCATATATTTTATTTGGCCAGATAAAATAAAATAGGATTAAAACAGTCCGAAAAATACAACTTTCGGGGCCGATTGTACACACCGGGGCATAACCGGATGACCTCCCACATGAGTGGGGGCCACCCCACGATTTTATGTACACTAATGGACTGAATGTGAGCTGGGAGGGACAACCAAACATGATTGGTGCGGACTAGAGGATGGGAAGCCTCCTAGGGACAAAAACCCACACCTCATGTCCCATTCTTTGGCTTATCTTGAGGGTGGTTGTGTGGAGATACTCCTCCCCTATCCCTCACATTATTTTCGGCCAGAACAAGAAGGAGGAGCTCCAGGAAAAGCCAGAGCTCAAGCCTTAGTCGGAGGGAGAGAAAAGCTAGGAAAAATCCGCAAGAAATAGTTGAGTTCAAGGTAAGAACTCCACAACTATTAGTTAACTAGTTTATTGTTGTATGATTTTTAAGAAATCATGTGGTGGATTAAACATGATGTTCTACACGTTTAAAAGTGTAGAATATTGATATAAAGTGGTGATATTTAACTTAGAAGAGTTGGTGGATCGATAAGAGTCGAAATCGCCGGAAACCGCCACATATAGGAAGCGGTTCGTGTTGCAGGAGGACGAACGTCGCCCGGCTTTCACGAAAGCCGCACGGCTTTCGCTTGATTCCCAGATTTTCCACTCTTGAACAGCCTAGAACGAGGACGGATCGAGGGGGTTTCGCTAAGGCAGCTAGTTGAGCACATCATAAGGTGAGGATGACTGACTATATTGCTTATAATTAGTGGGTTAATTTCTTAAGATTGCCTAAAGTAATTAGATGGGATTTTCATGGATTATTAATGATTAATAATGCTTAAGTGAAAATAATATTGATATGAGTGGGTGAAGCATGATATACAAATTTAGAATAATTGTGTATGATTATGTGAAATGAAGGGAACGGCATGTTAATGAAATTACTATGATGACATTGTGATAAGATATACTTTACGTCATGTATGAAATTCAAGAATGGATTAAAGTTATATTTTTGATATTGAGATCAACTATACTTGTGTTGGGAAATCAATTGAAATGAAATGCCAATTGGAAAATAGGAACTTGGCATGTTCTAAGATTATCCAATTAGTATCAAAATACTAATCGGGAAATTATTATAAATAAATGACGAGACAAATCCTAAGAGGTAGGATGGTGAATAGATATGCCTTAAGTAGTCTCAAGGGATGCTTTAAGGTTGAATTGTATGAACACTAAGGTGTGATAGGGGCAGGCCTAAAGGCTACATACGGAAATTGATTCTAGGCATAGGATTTGTTTGAGAATTCGATTATGAAAATAATTAGAGTTGGACTCGAGGACGACATGGAAATGTAGTTGGGCCGAGCCCATGCCATGTAACATGATTAGCATGGAAACGTAGTTGGGCCGAGCCCTTGCCATACAAATTTTGATATGTTATATTGAGTTAGAGGATTGTATAGAAATGCAGTTGGGCCGAGCCCATGCTATACAATTGGGGCTCGATGGGAGCCCACGGGGTTATCGTGACTTGCGGTCACGGGGGAATGGAAATGATGAATTCTAAATGAATATGGGCCCACGGGCCGACTACTTGACTCTATATAAAGTAAGTACAGCTAAAAGAAAAAGGGGTAACCGAGGGTTATGGCCTATAATATAATAGTACCCTAAGTTGAGGGTCTTAGAAATTAAAACATCAATTATACTTAGTATAGTTGCTATTGTACTTGTCAAATATTTCCAAGTACTGACCTCCCCTTCACGGGGGAGGCCACCTCACAGTTTCAGGTAGAACTTGAAGGTTGTTGCCACCACCCGTTGCTTCGGGAAGATCCAAGGAAGAAGACGTGGTTCGTGCTTCTCCCGTTTCTGTTTTGAAAACAACTTAAATAATGCTCATGGATGTTGTCTTTTTTTTGAATAATTATTTGGGGGCTTGTACGCCCATGATTGCCAAGGTGTGGCACAAACACTTATGTTAAATGTCTCCGCTGCTATAAATGTTTATTTTACATTATGTTTGTTTATGGATGTACTATGTGTGAATGGTATTCAAGACGCCTTGTATAGTATGGATGAGTCGGACTGCGGTTGACTATTTGTACTGTACGGCGGGTTGTTGACGTGTCCAGGTAGGTCCGGGGCGTGACACCTAGCCGATGAGGGTCCCACTGGGTGACAACTGTGCCTTCTGTTCTCCTGAGTATGTGGGTCCTGGGGCCTAGACCCATATACTCCATCAGGAGTCCCCCACTCTCTAAGCTGAGATGTAGACGAAGTGAAGGAGAGTAGATTCTTGTTCTTTTTATGCTTGGTCGTTGCGTGTCCCCTGTTGTGGACGGGAGAGATCTTAGCCATGCGAACGGTACATGTTCCTTGCTCTCTAGGACGATGAATACCCTTGCTTGATGGGGGCGGTGAAGGTCCGCAGTTGAGAATGGCCGATATGTGTCTTTGGCATGAGTGGCCGATGAGGACATTCTTACTCTTTCACGATCTTGGGTGGCTGGATTTTGATTTTGGGTCGAGGAGGCCACTGCGGTTGCGTCTTGCTTGAGGACGATGAGCGCCCTTTGCCTTGAGTGGCCGTTGAGGGCGCTGTTCACTCTTTCTGGCCGTTGTTGATTGAATTTCGTACTTTGGCTGAGGAGGCCATTGTGGCTATCTCTTGTTGGAGGGCGATGAACGTCCTTTGTCTTGAGTGGCCGTTGAGGGCGCTGTTCACTCCTCCTGGCCGTCGTTGATCCGTGCCCTTAGCCGAGGCGGTGTGTGGTGGTTAGTTGCCCAAGGTCTTGGGGACGATGAGCGTGTTGCGCTCTTGCCCTGGCCGGAGATGGCACCTACAGTTGCGATGCATAGCCGATATGATCACGTTTGTAGTTGTGTACTTGTGTATTTTTTACTCTTTCCATTTTTGCGTTTTTGAGGCCGGTGTAGTCCCCCGGTCTCCCATTGCTTCATGGCGAAGAGTGAGTGAGGGGTGAAGGAGTAGTGTGAGACCCAGGCCGAAGCGGGATCCTCATGCTGGCCTTGAATCCAACCCTTTGGCGATTTCCTGACCAAGGTAACCCTGTGGGAGAACCCTTGGACGCAGGTCGCTTTCAAAGGGTTATCATCAAGGGGTTTTGTGCGAGGGCCGATGGCCGTTAGATTCCCTTCCCTTTTGTTGTTGTGGCCGTTGTAAGGCCTCTCTTTACATAATATGTATGGCCACTTGAATGGCCGATACGGGTGCTACCTGGGTAGTCGTAGCCTGTGTTGGCCGTTGAATTCCTTGGCCGCTGTGGGTGCTATTTTCCCATTCTTCGCTCCATAGAGCCTGCTTTGCTGGTGGGCTGTTGATTTGTGGACTGGGCCTGGCCCGTTTACGAAGTGGTGGCATCCCATTGGTGGCCGTTGGTGTGGCCACTAGGGAGGTGCCACGTGTAGTGACCGTTGGGGGGGCTATAAATACCCCTCCCATTCCGGAGAGAATCCTCATTTGCGATCTGAGCTACCGAAGTGCTGCCCAAATTTCTAGAGAGATAAAGTCCTTGCAAGTGTTCTTCGTGTTCTTCAGAGCTTCAAAAGTTAGTTCATCGAATTTTCCTCTCTATTTTGCCTACTTTGCTTCCTAGGCCTTTGATCTAGTGTTAGGCATAAAACACCTTTAGATCTGAAGTAGGTCCCGTTAGGCCCGTAATAGTGTTATGATGAAGAATTTAAACGAAGAGTACTACCCCTACGATGATGAGCCTTCCGCCAAGTCCCTTGATTACGAAGTGGTCGAAGAGTTCTGCAAAGAGCTTGAAAATCTGAGCTCGTTCAAATCGGGGGAGCAGGCCGATGAGGACGACGAGGACGAGGAGTCTGCCTCATCATCTGGAGGTGGGGACGTAGGAGTCTCCTGAACCGCGGACGGGGCATCCACGTCGGCTGCCATTCCATGCCCGAAGCCGGTGTCTGCCGTCAAAGGTGTCGCGGTGCCGAAAAGGGTGAGGAGGCCGAAGAAGGGGCCGACCTTTTCTTATCTAGATCTCGCCAACATTTACATCATCAGGCCGCAGAGCAACGCGGGTGAATACTTGGTCGCGCAGATGTACGTGGGGTCGTTTGGTAGGGTTAGGGCCCCCAGGGTGACAGACCATGTTCTCCATCCACCCCCGGGATACTTTGGAGTGTACCCGATGAGTTTCGCCAAAGGACTTCGGTTCCCGCTTCACCCGTTCATCACCGAGTACCTAGACATGGTAGGGCTCCCTCCGGCCTTGTTGACGCCGAACAGCTACTTGCTCATCGTTGGGTTCCTCTTACGTTGCGTTGAGTTGGATTTCCGGCTGACGACGGCGCTATTCATGATCCTCTATCAGATAGGCCGTGGAAGTCATCAGAACTGCGCTTGCTATGCCACTCTCCAACAACTGCCTAAGAAGAGAAGCTTCACTGACTTGCCATTGTCCATCCACGGTTGGAAGAGTAAGTTTGTTTTCATGTCGTTGGGTGAAGGGAGTGGGGGTTGAATTTTCCTCCGTCGGCCACAGTGGGCGATTCAATCTTCACGACACGCCGAAGAGCTCCATCTTGGACGCTCAGGTGACAACTTTCCTGAAGGGAGGGACGAGGAGCGTGAAGACGTACATCACGGAGTACAAGATGGCTGCCCTCGGCTTCGTGAGGTATTTTGTGTATGGTGATAAGGAAGATGATGTAGAGTTGTGGCCGAAGATGACCACGACTTACGAGGAGGCTGATGGTCCTGATCTGGGTGTGCCAGCTGAGGACGATGGTAATACCCTTTCGATGCCCTCCTTCTCACCGTCGTTTTATCCTTTTATTTGTTGACCCTTTGTATTTTTTTGGTGCAGGTTTTGTTATGGATCGCGTGTCTTTCATGAAGAGGGTGCAACTGAAGGCGTCCGAAGAGCTGAAAGCCCAGCAGCCCGCTACTGCCCCTGCGATGAAGCCCCCTGTCCAGCCGAAGAAGAAACGGCCGGCCGATGAGGGCCAGAAGAAACTTACTGAGGCAGGCTTGAAGCCTACCAAGAAGCCGAAGAGGGCTTCTCCTGCTGGTGATGCCGGGACATTGACTGTTCCTTCTGGGGACGAAGGTGGCTCCAACGCCGATGCGTTGGTGGATCTGACCTCGGGCCCTCCGTCCACCGCTGTATCCAACCTTCCTCCCACCGCCGCAGCCACCCGGAAGAAAGGGTCCGGCCGAGAGTTGGTCAAAGGGACCTATAAACTCGAGGTTGAATACCCTGTTAAGGGCGGTTTATTCAACGAGATTGTTGATGGCCATGAGGTGATCTCCCAGGCCATCCCCGACGAGGACCGGGCTTATCTGAAGAAGCTCGGTAATGTCAAGATGTACGACGCTGGGATGGACCACATCGTCCAAGTAAGTTTTGCTCTGTCTGTTTCATCTTCTTCCCCTTTTTCTTTATTGCGCGTCAGCATCGTCTAACCGTTGTTTTCCCGCAGGGTGCCTTTATGTTGATGGAGAACAACAGAAGGCAACAAAGGGAGATTGCTCGATTGAAGCGGATCGAGGAGAAGGTGGCTTCGGCCGATGAGGCTCTGGGCAGCTTGGAGAGGCTGCGGCTCGAGGTGGAGGGCCTGAAGAAAAAGGCGGATGAGGCTGATCTGCTCGCCGTTGAGAAGGATGGGGCCCTTCAGCGCTTGGCCGATGTGGAGCGGGCTCGTGATGAAGCGCTTCGTCATGCCGAGGAGGCCGAGAAGGGTAAGGCCGATGCGGAATCAGCCCTGAGCGCTGCCGAAGAGAGGGCCGCTGAGGCCGCTGTGCAGAAATTCCTTGAGGTCGGCTGGAAAGGCGAGGATCGACTTCCTTGGCGCTTTGACGTCGTGGTGGCGAAGCTCGTTGACTGGGTCAATGACTGGTTCCTGACGGCCAGGCGTACCAGGAGAAGGAGATGAAGGTCTTCTACGACCTTGGTCAGTACAGGATGCAGCGGCTGCTTTATCGGAGGCTCCAACGTCGATTTCTGGATCTGGGTGTTGCCAAGGAGTGGGTCGTCGGCCTGGAGCTGCCTCCGATGATGAGGCATCCTGAAGCCGAACTGGAGCTCCCTATTGCGGAAAGGCAACTCCCCATCGAGAGCTCCCAGGCCAGTGACGATTGGGCTTATGAGCCAAGTATGTTTGAGGACACCGCTACGTCTGGTGCTGCTGTCGATGGGGCCACTACTCAAGCCGAAGAGAAGGCCGATGTTGAAGGGAACTCAGAAGCCCCAGGATATGAATGAAATTAATGCTGTTAAATCTTCTCTACATCATAAATTTACTATTAAAGATCTTGGTGAATTGAAATACATTTTGGGAATAGAAATTGCTAGATCAAAAAATGGTATTGTCTTAAATCAAAGAAAATATACTCTTGATATTCTTTCTGATTTTGGGTATCTTTCATCCAAACCTTTTTCTACACCTATGGATTCAAAAACTAAACTCTCAAAAAATGATGGCACTGTTTTAAGTGATCCTAAAACCTATAGGACTTTAATTGGCAGATTGCTATACCTTACTGTAACTAGACCTGATATAGCTTATTCTGTCCAAACACTTAGTCAGTTTTTATCTTCTCCTACTAACATTCATATGGCTGCAGCTCATAGAGTACTTAGATATCTTAAAAGCTCTCCGGGTAAAGGACTTTTTTATTCCTCCAATTCTTCTTTTACTATTCAAGCCTATACTGATTCTGATTGGGGATCGTGTGTTGATACTAGGAGAAGTATTTCTGGTTACTGTTTTTATCTTGGGGACTCTTTAGTTTCATGGAAATCCAAGAAACAATTTGTTATGAGTAGGTCCTCTACTGAAGCAGAATACAGGGCAGCAGCAAATGCAGTCTGTGAAGTCCAATGGCTTGTTTATATTCTTCAGGATTTACATATCCATAATTCATTACCTATTACATTATATACTAATAACAAATCTACATATCATTTAACATATAATCCAATAAAACATCAAAGAACTAAACACATAGAACTAGATTGTCATTTAATAAGGGAAAAGATTAATTCTGGACTCATAAATCTTACTCATATCACTAATATTTATCAACTCGCAGATATCTACACAAAACCATTTGGAAATCCTCTCTTCAAGCAGTTTGCAGACAAGATGAACATGCTGGACATTCATGCTCATCTTGAGGGGGCGTCTCAAGAATAAAGAATTGGGCTTAATCATTTTGGGCTTAAATTGTATTGGACTGTTTATATTATTTTAGCCTGATAGCCCTTTAGTATAAATAGCCTAGATTAACCTATGTAAACATACGATTCATTCCCCTTCTTCCTTATTCAACAGCTTCCGCATTCTTCCTTCAAGATATTCTGTGATTGCTTAAGTTTTCACACTTTTATATGTATTTCTTTCGTATCACATATGCACGGTAATCGTGGATCGTTCTTATCTCATACTTCCTCCGTCCCTTATAACTTTGCCAACTTTCCTTTTTTGGAGGTCCCACTAGCTTTGCCACTTTCCCATTTAAGTAAAGAATTTATGGTTCCGGTTAATTCTCTCTCCTCTTCACAAACCTAAACCACACAGTTTTTACCTTATTAATTCTCGTGCTGGTCAAACTTGTCAAAGTATTGAAGGACGTAGGGAGTACTACCCAAAAATATTAAACATTTCCAAAAAATAGACACCATTCAATCGGAATATGAGTAAGGCTCTCAATATCTCTGACCCATAAATTTACCACCAACCATCTCCAGCCATCTCCTAGGGCTACACATCGGAACACAAAATATTTCTTCCTTTTCATGCTTCTCTCACCAGAAAAATAAAATACAACAGAAATACACAAAAAGATATCCCTCACAAAAGTTATTCAATTTTTCTGCTTTCACGCTTTCTTGCGGCTTTGAGGATTATAAGCGAACGAAAACCTGGCTAAGAAGAGGTCAGATATCTCTTCGTGCGGATTTAATTCATACATGAGCATGGTTTTTGTTACCTCTTTTACCGGTAATGAATGATTCCAAATTTGATGTGTATTAGCGCCATTCATGTTTGTATACGAATTTGTATTTTGCTGAACGAAGATTATATATGAATTCTTGCATACACGCATCAATTCACAGCTGAATGAATATTTGAACTATATGTATCATTAGAATTTAGTTTTCCGATTCTCTGTCTTCGGCTGATTAGATTCTTATAATTAGAGAGACGAGAGTATGGTTCATATGATATTATCAGATCGTTGCATTTTGATGGAAATGTGAAATTTCATGTTGAGAACATGAATGCCTTATGTGTGCCCCAACGATTGTTTTTGGTTTCGTTATTTCACTAATAAGATGGTCTTATTTGAAAATGGCAGCCTTCCTATTGTTTCCTGGCATATCATCTGACAGATCACATCCTTTTCCATTTTTATCAGGTGGAACTTTTTAATGCTCTTTAAGGATTGTATCATTAAAGCTAACAAAGATCTTCGTCCAGTCTGGCCACTTTAACAACTTCCAACTTTTCTCACACCTCAAGGCAGGTGTGGGGTGAAAACAAAGGGGTGATACTGCTATGTGTTCTAAGGAGATCAAAATCATCACATATTTGGAGATTGCGCCGTGTGTCTGAAGCATTATCTCATGATTACGGCTAAGATCAACCTGAAATAAGAATATATAGTTGTTGGTTAAGCTGATTAGCCTTAATTTTAGATGATAAACAACTTTAATTAATACTGAAAGTGAGCAGTTTTGATGTGAGTTTTGGTTTGTCCTATCAGAATGGTTAGATTTTCCTGCTTCCATGCTCACATCCACTCCCATAAACAAAAGGTTAGCAGCTCACGTTATTTTCTTTTCTTTTTGGGGTTATGCATTAATTTGTTTATACTTGTTCCCTAACTGATATATCTCCACCAGAAAACAGTCCAAATGTCTGCTGAAGTAATACAAAAGAGGCTGGAAGATCATTCTGAGAATCATTCCCTGAAGGATTTTAGTTATTGTGAAGCAACCAGTCCACTTCATTCAAAGAGCGTGAGCAATGTTTTAGATATTTACTCTGGCCATGTCATAGATTCTTCTTCTAATGGGCGTGGTTGTAAATCTGAAGAGATCGAGGATGAGTACAAAAGTGAATGCAATGCAAGTGGTGATCACAACAAGGCTGCTGATATTCAAAAATGTAGATCTTTAGGTAGTGGGTTGGGATGGGAAGGAAGGCCATATGATGACTGTGATTCAGAGGATTGTAGTCACAGAAGATTTTCATTTGACAACTTTCAAGAGGTTCTTCAACCTTCATCTGTTCAAGTGAGTTCGGGTTCAGCAAACACTGAATCTATATGTTTGACAGGAGACCAAAAACATTCTGAGAGAGAAGAAGATGAGCACATGGCGCATACACCTTGCACTTCATTAACTGTGGTAAAATCAACTTCTTTGCCTAACATGCACAGCACCAGCCAGAGTTTCACTCCCCTAGTTCCATCTCCCAGATCTGCTGAAGATTTGATTGTTCTAGAGACAAGAAAGGAGGTTATGATGGACAGAGAGATACATGTCACGGATCGTGAAGAAACAGAGGGCTATATTGCAAACATCATGAAGATAACTGGGGAAGACCATGTTGATGAAGTTTATGACAGTTATAACTATGCAGGGTCCGCAAAAGATTGGATTCTGCCTGCTTCAGAGAATATACATGGAAAGTCCTTGTTTTGCCAGTTAAATGAGTTACCGAGCAAAGATTTTAGGCTAAAACGAATTGAGGACTGGGTTACAGATCTCCAGAAGTGTGGCCCTCCTGAAGAAGAAATGAATGAAATGAGCGCTCCTGATAATGGTGATGAGAAGATACATAAGGAGAAAGTATTCAACAGTGCACCCTCAGTAAAGCTGGATGGGAAGGTCAATCCTGGCATGGAAGCAGTTAACAAATATATCTCCTCTTTGAGTGCTTCAGCCACATCCGTTCAACTTGTAAACCATGGTTTGGTTGCTATACCATTTCTTGGTACCTTTTTGGGTCTCAAAGCACTTAACCTATCTGGAAATGCCATAGGTTTGCACTTTTTTACACTACTATTTTTTCCAAGAATAAGTTTTTTACTTACTGTACCACTGGAATTGTTCATGGTTGATTTGTTGCTTTCTTCAGTAAAGATAACTCCTGGAGCTCTCCCTAGGGGGCTTCATATTTTGAATCTATCACGAAATAGTATCTCAACTGTTGAAGGATTACGAGAGCTCACTCGACTTCGTGTTCTTGACCTGAGCTACAACCGAATACAGAGAATTGGACACGGTATGGCTGCATTACAAAATATTTATGCTTTATCACAATATTGACAAAACCAAGCAATTGCTGATGCTGGTCATTATTACTGATGGATACCGTAAGTGCATATATCCAATGGTCTAATGGTCATGAATAATTTCTTCTGTCATTCTGTGCATCAGTTTGAAACAGTTCTATAAAACAAGACTGTCGAATAACATTAACCTTTTTTATTAATATTACAACTGAATTGGTAGGAGAAACTAATTGGTGTATTTTTTATGCCGGAATGTTTACTCCTTTCCTTGCTAATTCCAATAGCCAAAATATTCCTATGTTGTTTGGTACACATGAGATCTTTTATAGGAAGAACTTTTACTTCTGGTACTACAACAACACGCAAGCCTTAGTCCCAAAAGAATTTGTGGTCGGCTAACATATGTGTGCAAAATTTAGGGGGGAGTAAAAAAAAGCTTTCACTTTCTTTACGGGGGAAAAGAATTCCTTATGTGTGCACCTTGTGAATAAGTTTATTTGCCAATTGGCAGTAAAAAATGGGATCCAATGGACAAAATTACCCATGTCCTGTGGTGGTCATGCTTTTACTCAAGAAGCTTTTTGTTGTCTTTGTACCTTTCATCCATGATTCTTCCAGTTTATTTTATTCCAATCAAGCAAACCACAGGATTTGGAATCCTCATTATTCCACATATATTCTTCTCCCAGTGGATTTAAATTTCACCCCCCCCCCCCCCCCCCCCTTTCTTCATTTCTGCTCATCAAGCAGCCCATGGATGGGTATTACGTTACAAATAACTAATCGGTTGTGGTTCACTTAAATTGTATGTAGTGGTAAACATTTGGCATATTAGAATATTACAACTGGCATGTCTTTGACCAGCAGATATAAGATATTGATTGATAACTAATCGGTTGTGGTTCTCTTAAATTGTTGTAGTGATAAACATTTGGCATATTACAACTGGCATCTCTTTGACCAGCAGATATAAAACAGTGATTGATATTGGAAACAAACATTGACCTAGTGAGCTTGAATGTTGCTAAACAGATTTATCTTGTATTACACATTAATATACAGTAAGTTTTTAATAATTTACAGATCCTAATGATTTTTCTTCTTCAGGTCTTGCTTATTGTTCCTCCCTGCGAGAGTTATACATAGTGGGTAACAAAATTAGTGAGATTGAGGGTCTCCACCGCCTCCTAAAACTGAACGTTTTGGATCTGAGGTATAACAAAATATCCACAACCAAATCCCTGGGCCAACTCGCAGCTAATTACAGCTCGCTCCAAGCTATCTGCCTCGAAGGCAACCCTGCCCAGAAGAACGTTGGTCATGAACAACTGAAGAAACACCTGCAGAGTCTTGTCCCACACCTCACATACTATAACGGACAACCCATCAAGATTGGGGCATCTAAGGACACTTCGGACCGGTCTTGTCGGTTAGGGATTGGGTCCCACCAGGTAGACCGTGGCATCAAAGCGGAGCTCAAAGTCGTGCGGAAGGGTTCCACCGGTGTCTCTTCTTCTTCGTATAATAAAGCACCATCTTCATCAATCCATGGTCGTAAGGTATCAAAAAGCAGACATGGACACTTGGTGGGCCCAAGTGTTGCCCGAAGAAGCACACATCAGCCTCACACCGGTGACCCCAAGAACAGGCTTATTATGAGCTTCGGACCTGATTCCTCTATGCGAAGGAGCCACAGTGAGGGAAATCTTGGCCCTTCCTGAGGTTATTACTATGAGTGGTGGATTCAATGTTGTGAAAACAATGTTTTGGTTGTCTTTGGTTTTAATCGTGTTACTTTCTGGAATTGGAATTGTCAATAAAGAGCTGTTTTTTAATATTTTATTACACTTGCTATTTGCATTCCTCAAATGCTCTGTCAAGCATATACATGTATCCGTGATGTACTTAAACGACCTCACTGAAATGTCCAAAAGCCCAATATTTTAGTTAAAGGCTAACCCAACTGTTGAGGTAGGCCTGATGGGCCCCAAATAAGTTTGCTGTATCTCAATATATTTGAACAGGCCCGTGTAGTAGGGTAACCTATAGCAGGAACAGAAGGATTTGAAATCAGAAGGAAACGTTAGATGTCGTTTAGTACTATGATGTTCAACCACGTGAGTTGCTTGAGAACGTAGCGGCCAAAAGAATTGCTGACACCCGCCATGTAGTCTATGATGTTCTTTTTCAAATATTACTCGCATAAAATTAATGGACGGAAATAAGATTATAATAATTGATTGTAATAATCTCAACTATTGATCGTCTCCTCATAATAATCGCATCATATTAGTCTCAACTATTAGTGATATTAATCTCAACTATTATTGTTATATTGAGATCCCAACTATTTCTTTTTCATCAATAGGGATGGACCCGGGTCGGTCCGGTTCCGGGCTCGGGCGGGCTTTTTTTGCAAATCCTTGCGCCCGGAACTGGCCCGGGTTGATACCGGGTCCGGGCCGGGCTGGGCCCGGTTCAATGTTTAATTTTTTTTTTGCTTTCTTGTTATACCCCGACCCCCCCCCCCTCACCCCCACCCCCAAACCTCGCCAAAACACCCAGCCCTACCCTAGGAAAAGAAAAAAAAAATTGACCCGGGCCCGGCCCGAACCGTCAGGGCCGGTTCGCCCAAAACTGGGCCCGAGCCCGGCCCGCCCGGCCCGCCCAAACGGGCTAAAAGCCCGGAACCGGCCAACCGGTCCTGGTCTGGTCCGGGCCCGCACAGTAGCGGGCCAGGCCGGCCCGGTTTAGTCTATCCCTATTCATCATGATCACAATAGTGTAAATTTAAACATAACCGTGATCGGTAAACTTCCGATTATTATAATCACTAAAATATAAAAAAAGTCACATTTTTCCCACTACCTTTGTTTTAATCATATATTCTTTTTTATTTAACATTATAATATAAAGTATCCTTCATAACTTTTAATTAATCTTCATGTACTGCAACTTAACAAGCCAACAACATTGCCTAAGTGATTTTTGATGACATAAAACAATATTTGTCTCGTTTTAACCCCCATCCCTCATTTTCCTTAAATTTAACTAATGTTCATTCAGATTCAATATTGTTTTTGGGCTTGGATTCTTGGAAATTCACGGATTTTGGTCGAATTCATTGAAAACCCTGCCCTGTTAATCAGAATCATGTTTTAATATGATGACCAAAAAGTTAGTTAACAAAAAATATGAAACTATATGTGCTAAAATCTAAATCGATCACTTGTATGAGATATAAACTTGTCATTGATAAACTGAAGATGCACATATATTCTTAGTTGAAATATGAAAATTATTGTTAAGATGTTTACCTAATAATTGCTGCATTATTTACTAATACGTGTAATCCGTTTTAATTTTTTTAGTTATAGCCTAGGTAGTTAACTCGCTACTCAGTAGTAACTCGGTCAAGGGCCGAGTAGCGAGAGGACCGATTACTCGGTGATTACTCACCTTGTATTAGTAATAATGGCACGGGTATGACTACCAAACTTTTCATTTCCAAAAATATTACAATTTTGACTTTTTCCAAAAAACTGCCCCGACCTTAGTGTAAAGAGCTTTTCTCCCAAACCCCTTTTGCCGCATCCAGCTTCTCCTTCACAAAATCGCAGCTCTCCTTCGCACCTCTCCTTCGCGGCTCTCATTCCTTCTTCGTTGCAAAGGGTACTCCGCGCCTCTGCTTCTCGAGCTTCTGTGTCGCCCTGCGCAGTACATCCCTCAACCTCTCCGTCGAAGCACTGCAGGTCCATATCTTCATCCGCACCACCATCACCGAAGCTACAGAAATCGGCCAATCGATCTCACATCGTCGCCTACCTCCACCCCTGAGCCTCATGTCCCAACTTCTTCATCTCTCTTCTTCTCCTTTCTTTCTCGCAACCTGTAGTTGTCGAAGAATTAGATCTGGACGGTCTCCGTTCGATCTAGAGTATCTCGCGGGTGGCTAGGGTTAATTAGGGATTGCGGCATAGCTAGGGTTGGGAGGCACCATATTGCGGACATCGACAACAGGTGGGGGACAACGTTGGGATGGTGGTGGTCTGGTGGGGATTGCGAGGCTGAGAGGGCGGCTGGTAGGTGGCTGGGACATCGTAGACAAGCTTGAGAGGGGGTTGTGGGTGGGGCTAGGGCTAGGGAAGGGGTAGGGTGGCGGCGGCGGTTTTCTCGATGGGTGACGGCGGTGAAGGTGGTGGTCGCCAGTAGTGTTGGCCGCCGATGGTTATTATGAGATTAGGTAGTTGTGAGTGGTTGGACTGGGTTTGTAATTGATCCGTGTGAGTGGCCTGCGGGGGTGACCGGTGGTGGTGGCGGCAGACGGAAAGTAGTGATGGTGGCCGGAGTTGAGCAGGCAGTCACTGTGACCGGAGTCACTATGGCCGGTAGGCAGGCAGTCATGATGGTCGAAGACACTTTGGCGGGGTCACTAGGGTGGTGATGCGGCAGTCACTATGGGGGTGGTGGGGCAGTAACGGGACGGGACAGCGGCAGAGTCACTGTGGCAGCCTAGTCAATGGCGGGGCGGAGTCACTGTGGCGACGGGTCACTTGGCGGTGGAGTCACTATGACCTGAGTCACTGCGGCTAGAGTCACTGTGATTGGCGAAGGAGGTGGTGGAGGCGTGGGAGGCGGCGGCGGTGCTGGCGGTGCTTAAAATTTCTTAAAATTCTGGGTAGTCACTATCACCGGCGGCGGCGGAGCACCGGTGATGGGAGCATAGCACCGGCAGCAGTGGCGGAGCACCGGTGGTGGGGGCAGAGCACCGGTGGCAGGGGAGGGGGCTTGCGGTGGGTGAATCATATCAAGGCTGGAAAATAATAAAAGTAGCAGTCCGTACTAAATTAAATAAGAAGTAGCTTGGTCACATTTGTGGAAAACTTTAAAAACAGTCATATTAATGTCTTTTGTCTTTCAGTTAGTAATATTCAAATAAAAAGGCCTTAAATTTAATAACATATGTGCCCGAGATTATAGAAATATAATAGTCTCAAAATTATCTTAAAATGCATAGAAATGAATAAGATGATTGGTTTTTTTTTGAAGACTTAGAATGTTTATGACTTTTGCTACTCCATCATTAGCATTTCTATATCATCTGATTTTCTCTCAAGTGTAGTATTAGCATATTTAGTGCCATTAGAAGCCTCAACAGATTGAGCAAATTAAAGTTCATGATTGCCATTAGATGACGTGTGTCAGTGTGTATCGATCAATGATGTGCCATAGTAAACCATCAATACAGTGATAATAATTAAAAGTTACGTAGTATAATACGTAGTATATATAGTCATACTAGTGAAAAGAATTTATCTATATTAACATATATGCGCGTATCAATATTAAACAATCAAGATGGTGATATTTTAAGAATGCAGAAAAGCACAACTCGTGAAGAAGGATGGGAGGGTGGAAGAAGAAGAAACGAGAGAGGCGAGAGGGGAAGTTACGAGAAAGAGGATGCAAACTTATTGAGAGATTGTAGTCATAGTTCTAGGAGGGTAGTATAAGTAGATGTCATGAACTCCGTTTAACCTAGGTTTTGTAACATAGTTTTTCAATTTTATAAGATACCGGGTTAGACCGAGTAACTCACCGAGTTGAGAAACTCGCCGAGTAGGCGAGTAACTCGGAAATAAAACACGGACCGATTCAGATAGCTACTCGGCAAGACCAGTATCGGAATTGCGAGTACTCACTGAGCACTTGCCGAGTACTCACTGGGTATATAACCCAGGTTATAACAAATTTTAAACGTAGCACGCCATAGGTTACAAGAAGACTCATATTACAAGAATAGGACCGTCGGGGTCGGGTCGATCCGGAACCCGGCAGCCCCAACACTTAAACTCAATTCAGTTGCATATCATTTCTTTATTATAGAAAAGTCTAGTAATATCGAGTCATTGAGTGACCTACTTTGACCCAGTCTGGACCTTGGACAACCCAAATCCATAATACAATTTAATAGAATTTAGAATTTCATCATAATTTAGGTGTCTTCAATTTGGATTTCTATGGAGTCTGAAAGTATTGGTGTACTCAAACAATCCATGAATTTGAATAATCAATTTTTGGGATGGATTTGAAATGATTTTTGTGGAATTTTACATACAAAAGATTACATCAGAAAATCCCATGAAGATCCCTCAGTTTTCAAGAGTCGGGTTTCAATAGGCAAGAGGCAAAATCAAAAGAGACGTGTATGAATACTATCGTAGTGTCGTGCAAATCATGGTATAGATAGTTGCAAGTGTAGGTCCCCGGCAAAGACAGTCGTATGAACACCACCGGTTGTCGACGACTCGACATGGTCCGGTTGTAAGTTGTGGAGGACTGGATGCAGCATCACCTACTTATCTTATGTACTTTGACATGTTGTGTCGGTGAAATTGAAGCTTGGCAAAGCGTTATAGATGAGAGGAAGAGCGTAGGTAATCAATTCGGTCTAAGAAATAGATTTGTAATTGGATGAGAGGAAGAGCAGAGGTAATAGATGTGGAATTGAATGGATGTTACGGAATCTATTGAATGAGAGGAAGAATAGAGGTATATAATCGGCTAGGTCTATAGTCCATTAAAATCCAAATAATTCCATCAAACTAAAATCCATAGGATTCTACTAGAGTTTACAAAATCTATTGAATTCCACCCAATTCCATTAAATGCACAATCTTTAAAAATTTATCAAAATCTTTGATGGGGATACCTCCTAAAAATACCGAACCAAACTAATTAAATATCTATACAACACGTGGTGGAATCAATCCCGCTTCTGGTGAATGAACTTGCGACCACTAAAGTACTAAACCAAGTCTATGGTCTAACCCTTAGGCGCAGCGGAGGACCTATCCTGCTTTGGGTCCCAACAATTACGAGTAGAGCAAGGGTGTCAAACTTTATGTGCTCTCTTATAAGAAGACACCTCAAGTGGTAATTATCGTTGTTAGTATTATACGATTCGTGAACAATACAATAATATGTATGTTCGTGTATTATACAATACGATTATATAAAGTATGGCTAACTACATATTTTATACGTTTGTAACATGAATACAGATATGGATCGGACGAGCTTTAAACATTCTACAATTTAAAAATATGACATTTAATACACATATCTTAGATACTCATTTGATGATAGAAATAATGGGTAATTAGTATGTACTACGATAAAAAAATACCAACTTCAAATAAAATGACACCAACTTAAAATTTTATATTGACATGTAGAAATCAAACTCAAATCTAGGAAAATAGTATCATGTTTACATAACTTAAATGAAGTAATAGTGTGAAAAAGAACACAATATAAAATCAGGAGTAAATCAACGTTAAAATATTCTCAAATAACAAAATTGATACAAAACATTAAAGAATAAACATAAACTCTTCAAATTTAAAAAATGACAAGTCAAACGGGACAAAGAGGACATGCATATACAGAGTATGTTTTTAAAAACTGATAAACTGAAAGTTGAGCGTTTCATTTTTAGAATACCTAATAGTCTAATACAGATTAAGAAAGTCGATTAATTCATAAATAAAAATTACTTTGGCTATTTGAGTAGAAGTAGAAGGTAACTACTAGAGAATAGCTGATATTACTATGATCGTGAATTTGATGAGACATCATGATAACGTCTAGTGTCTTGGCATGGGTGGATCGAACATAAGAGTAATAAAGTAGTAATATCTAAACTCGATCTAAAGTATTAAATCGAGGAACTAACTTATTAAGTCAAATGATTTAAATAATTAACAAACAAATAAGGCATAATAACTTCTTAATTGTTATAAATACTACGAGTATTAGACAAGTAGCAATTCACTTTAGTTGCGACACTCTATTAGACTTGAGATTAACGACCTGACTTTCTTGAATAAAATACACATGATAGTGTATTATACATTTATTCTTAAAATTAATACATGATTTTTTGGGAAAATTCATAAACAAAAGTATAAACGAAAAACTTTTGAGACTATTTCTTGGAAGGTTTCAGAGAATATACTTAAATGAATTATACATGAATTATATGTGAATAATCTAACTAAGGTAACTAAGATAAAGTTAAAGTGAGATGAGAATCATGTCTAGATGAGATTAAAACTTAATTTCAAACTTTTCAACTCAAATGGATTCCCATGAGCGAAATAGAAGAAGAGGAGGAGTTAGACCGGAGATAGGTTTCACCGATTTAGGTGGGCTTTAAATTTCTCAATTTCTTTGATAAATTAGTTGATGAGCAAATATGATAAGGAACGATGATGAACGAAGTGGATATTAGTGTTAAGTGAATGACATAGATCTTGTTTTGATCGTGCATATGAAATGTATTCGACTCTTTAGCGGGAAAATACTTCTCTCCAAAGTAGTGCAATTATGTATGAGGATTATGAGTAGGAGTATTTTTTTGTCGATTGATCTAATCTAATACTCTGTATATAATTTTACGTATTTTGTATTCACTTTCTAATCAGTATTGACCGATTTGACCTTCCAGATTCTGATTATCCGTAGGATGTTTTTACTTGAACTAATAATTTTTGATCTGATTTGGTCTTGTCTGATCCGAATTGATCTAGCCTAGTAAATGTCTGATCTAATATGGTCTGATTTGATATGTAATTGAAATAAATCCAAGTAAAAAACATACTGAATCCTATCACTTATCCTAATTATTCACTAATCCTATTTTTACATTGGTGGTGTTTGGATAATAGTGTTTTGAGCAAAACATAATAATTTTAATGAAGCAAACACTCGTATTTCCAACGGTTAGGGCACAAAACGCCAATAAATAAACAGCCCCATTAATGACTCGAAGAATAGAAAATTAAAATTGCTCTAAATAGGAGCAAAAACGTTTTGAAATTCCAAAATAGGAATGTCATGTTTTTTATTCTCTGAATAGGAGTAATCTGCAAAGTTTGGAAAAAACTGTCATGTTTTAAAGCCCAGTAATGCCAAACTTGGCATACATTTACTCCTAGATAAGTAATAAAAAACATGATAGTCCTATTTTAGAATTTAAAAACTATTTTACTACTATTTAGGGAATTCTCTCCTCAAAAATCACGAGGATGATTTTAGATAATATCCAAAACTCCGAGGCAACATTGAAATATTAGAAACTTAGGACTGGGGTCAATAGCTGATAAAGTAAATGAAGAGACTAAAGATCAAGAGACTACTGAGTTTCAACCCTAATCAATTGTCTATCTCAACCGCCTCCCAAATATTTCATGCGCCGACTCTGAACTCGCCTCCTCTATCCTCCACCGCCGGCCATCACCAGCCGTTATCTACCACTCACTCCGCCCGTTCGGAGATCTATTTACACTCCTTTTCCAAACCGATGCATCTTCGTAAAGTATGGTACCGGAGAACTCCCTCGTCTATTTTTAACTTTTTATGTTAGCTTTTTTTGTGAATCGAGATGAAGTTTTTTTGGGTTAATTTATGTCCATTCATGTGTTAGAAAGTTTGTTCGAACCTCGATTTTATTGATACAAAAAATTATCATCTTTGAATAATTTAGTTGTCATCACCGTGCAGGGCGTTCACACCTACTAAAGGGAGACTGACAGTCTGATGAGGAAGGGTATAACCGACGTGGCTTTTCAGACTCGCTCCCAAAAAGATATGTCTCACTCTTTTTGGGCTTAAAAGGGATTTATGCGTAGTGAATTTCTTAAGTAATCCTTGGTTTGTTAGATATGTCTTCAATAGCCTCTGGCATGTATGGTCTGTTTGTGAGGAGTTTCAGTCGCTGGATGAGTGAATAATGAGTAAAAATTTGATCTTGGACGGATGATAAGGCCACTTTGACTTTTCTGGAAAAATTGAAATCAGAGAATATACTCGAACCAGAAAAGAAGAAAAGATTGGTTCAGTGGCAGGAGTACTGCCTCTAGAACACCAGAAGCCAATGCCTTCTGCGGGAATGAGAAGGACTACAAGAGTCTTTGGGGCAAGGGTGTTGAGATCAGGTAGGAAGTTGTGGACCCCAAGTGAGGGTAAGCAATTAAAGAAGGCAGCTATCAATGAGGACAAGTTGATCAAGCTTCTTAATAATTCAGAAGGCCACGCTCCTCCCCGGTGCAAAAGCAATGGTTATCATCAAGTTGATGGTTCTCCTAAGCATGAAGAAACCAATATGGATTTAGATGTAACTTTAGATAGTAGAGCACTAGAACCTGAGTTGGAGATGCATACAGTGAATGTTTTGAATGAGAATTCAAATGTAAATACGAGGTGGGGAGTTGTTTATAGACGAAAAAGAAACAGGACCGATAGAAAAAATATTCTTGAAGCTTGTGATGGTGCAAGTGAGGCCTCCAAAGACAGAAGGTTTGGTAAGTACTTCGTTAGAAAGCGGTCGAAGAAAAAAGCTAGAATTTCTCCCCAAGATTTATGCACCCATTCTATCATCATTAATTCTGCTCATTCTTCTGGTTGTTTTATGGGCTGCTTGTTGCATTCCCTTTTGAGTGGTATGCATAGGGCATCTGTCACTTTGGCAGAGTTTTTTGCATTCATAAACTCAAGTCCAATATGTGATGTGTTTTCTTTGCATGGAGTCCTTTTTCTGAAGGTAAATTGTTTCCCATCATTGCAGTCATGTGTATAAGTTCTTTAATACATTAAGAGTTTTCTAACCTTTCTACCTTTTCTAGGAATGCACTCCTGAACTAAAGGATGGAATTTGTATGATTTCGTCTGTTAGATGTTCTGTACCTTTGTTCACTGTCAATTATTCTGCAATTCCATTTTGCTTTACGTATCTCCATTGCCGAATGTCTCTAAAATGCGGTCTTCCCTCATATGCTCTTTCTCTGAGCTTGGTGGCTATAGATGAGGATATTGTAATGCATGATATCTCTGAAAGTAATGAATTAGGTAATCCAGTCATATTGCCTATTAAAGATAAAGGTGATTCTATGAAGTTGATATTAACACAACCAATGGTTCGGCTTCCAAAGTTACCTGCACGAAATTCAAGGTTAAGGAGTGGGCGGACCCTCCAGAAAAGAAGGAGACCATTGAGGACAAGAAGAGTGAAACGTTCTTCTGTGAATGGACTAACCAAACCAAATGGAACTTTAGCATCTGATGGTTCGAGGTTCAGACATAATAGTAGCTACCAGCTTTTGTCTTCTGCAAAAAAATTCAAAGAACTAAAAAAATCTGCGGTGTTTGAATCTACAAAGGACATAGAGTCAACTAGCTGTTCAGCAAATGTATTAGTCATAGAGTCAGACAAGTGTTTTAGAGTGGAAGGAGCTATAATTGCACTAGAGCTTTTGTCCGCTTCAAATCAGTGGACTCTTTCTGTTAGCAGTGGAGGAATTAGGCAGTACAGCCTTACTGCTGAGAAAGTTATGAGGCCATGTAGCTCAAACCGTGTCACCCATGATATTCTATGGACTGTAGATAATAGTTGGAAGTTAGAGTTTCCAAACAGAAGAGATTGGTGGGTTTTCAAGGAACTTTACAAGGAGTGCGCTGAACGCAATGCACAACCTTCAATAGTAAGCACCATTCCTATTCCCGGAGTATGTGAATTGTCAGGATTTTGGGAGAATGGGTCCACCACCTACTTTAGTCGACCCGATCCGTACATCACTGTGAAAACTGATGAGTTGGGTCGGGCATTGGATAGTAGGATGGCGATATATGACTTGGATAGTGATGATGAGGAGTGGCTGAACGAATTCAATAACAAGCTTCATCAGTGTGTGTCTATTGAAAAATTTGAGTTGATGATTGATTCTCTTGAGAAGTGGAGGTTTTGTAACCCGGATGATGTTTGTGATGGCAAAACTGCTCTAAGTGATTGTCTGGGTTCCGAAAGCAAAGATATTGCTGAGGCTGTTCATGGGTACTGGATTAAGAAGCGGAAACTAAAACGGGCCCCACTAGTAAAGATATTTCAGGTAATTTCTACTCTTTGTATTAGCAATGGCTAAAAATTGGGTTGTGAATGTATGATGCTAATGGTAAAATATTTACTGTACAGCTGTACCAGCCAAGGAAAACCGTAATAACCACAAAGTCTATTCTAAGGAAGAAAAGGTCATTCAAACGTCAAGGAGGTCAGACTGGAAGAGGCAAGAAAAACAATTTCTTACAAGGTTCGTACCATTCTATGTTTTCATATGTTTGTGTGTTACAGTTAGTTGATGTAGTTTGTGTCAAGGCAGGTGCATACACATCTTTGCTTTATAAGTATTTGTTATTTTGTACTCTCCACCAGTTTTTATACTTTCAGAATTCACACAAATTAAGGAATGAAAGGCTTTACTACCCTTAATTATAATGCTGCATTATTCTCCTTCAAATAATTCTAGTAACTACGGAGTATGTATTTTTCTCAGAAGTTTACCTTTTTATCTCATCGTATGGAATGTCAAGTATGTTGTAATCACAAGAAGTAATATCATACTCCATCCAGCCCTATTTAAGATTCTTGGTTCAATTATTATGGTTGATTAATGATAATGTTAACTCTTCGTGATAATATTTAGTTTAGTATTAAAAATTGAATTTTAATATTTAGGAACTACACTAAAAGTTTTTTATAGAAAGCTTTTTATTGTGCAAGTCTAAGACAATTAATACTCTGGGATGCATAAACGAAGCATGTGCACAGATGTTGCAAAAGGCGGCCTTGACCATGTACAGAACGACATGCTAATCTCAGGAAAATCTATTGTTTTTGGGGGTGGGGTGGGGACACCTCCAAGTAGTAGAGTATTTTTAGGGTGATGTGTGTGCATTATATGCGAGTACATTTTGTAAAAAAAAATTAAAACAATGAGCCTGCTATTTTTACCAGTCTTGGCAGCTCAACGAGATGCTGAGCAGCAGCAGAGCGCCATTCTTAAGGTGAAAGAAGCTAAAGCTTCTGCTACTAGACAAGAGGGTTTAGCTGTTGTCAAGCGTCACAAAGCACAGCAACTCATGGAAAATGCTGACTTGGCCACATATAAAGCTATGATGGCACTAAGAATAGCTGAGGCTGCTGCCAGGTTGGCTGCTGGTAATGCCGAATCTTCTTAATCTGTTTTTTGACATTCCAGAAATGGAAATTGCTCTCAGGATGATTACATGTATAACTGTGTATAGATTATGGCCTAGATGTACATTTTTGTATTATTGTCAGCTAGAGTGTAGGTTAGAGATATGAACCTGTGTTTGAGCTGTCCACCATTTGCATCGAGCTAGATGAAAATATAGAAAATTTTACCAGTCAGTTTGAGCTTTTGGTTTGTATTGTATGTTGACTTTTGAGGAAGACCCACCGCTTTTTTGGAGTAATGTACATACAGTGCTTTGTGATTCCAAGTAGAGTTAAAATATCAAATCCATCAGCTCGGAATTTCGGATAAAATATTATTATAAGCTTGACTTCAACGGTTCAACTTAGAATTATATCGTTGTCAACCTCAGGGTTTTGGCGGATTTGTATTTCCTAGTGTTCAGTAATGTTGTTGCAGCATTAGCTTGTCTGTTTCTCTTCGATAAATATACAACTTGCAGGGGTGGCCCTAGGGGGTGCAAGGGGAGCGACTGCCTTGGGCCCCTAAAATGGAAAAACATTTGGCCCAGATTTAGTTCTTTACAACGTGAGTAGATGAGTTTTCGGCCCTAAACTGACAATTTTTCAGGTGATTTTTTTTTGTGGTTGTTCCAAGTGAATTTTTTGATTTAAAATTATGAACACTTTCTTTATAAAGTGTAAATTATGTCCAAAAAAATTATTTAAATTTCAATGTATAAGTCAGTTAAATGAATTATTAAAAAACACTGCGTTTTTTATGCATATTTTTGGTGCAGTGTTTTTAATAATTTATTTCTATGACTTATTGGTTGAATTTTAAGATGAAATTTTGTAGACATGATCTAAACTTGATGAAAAATATGTTCATAAAATTTCATTAAAAAATTTGGGCTGGAAGTAGATTAGGCTAATATGATTACTTGATTGTTTAACTTCTTAATTGGTGATTGTTATTTATTGAGTGTTAGGTGTTATAATTGTTAATTTTTCCGGACAAAAAATTTCAATTGTAAGTTCAATGAAAAAGTTTGTTTGTGTAAAGAAATCGAATTCTGAATATCCTCAAGACAAGAATTCAGAAAAGAAGAATGATTTAGCTTCTGAAAATGAAACAACTCAGAATTAGGGTTGGATCGGGATCGGTCCGGTTTGATGACCCGGTATCGGCTCGGGTGATCCCAATATTTTTGGACATGGAGCGGTACCGGCCCTTGAACCTATTGGGACTGGTGTGGTCTGGTTTACCGGCCCGTGTCTCGGGTCGGGTCAGGCCGGGTCGGGCTTTTTTTAAAGTTATTTAAAAATATAAATTGAAGAAGTGCAAGATATAAAAAAGTGAAAGTTGTTGTAAAATCCTGGAAATGACAAGTGTGAATTGTTCATCCTTGTCATCAATCCCGAAATTATGTTTAATCCTTGTAACCTAGTTAGAATAGATGGTTCAAATTGTTATTGCCACCAAATCTGTAGATTCATCCCTTAAGTGACTAATCATCAAGTTCAAACAGTATAAATAGGAGCTTGATGAGGCATTGTAAATTCATTCGGAAATTTAGAAATTTTCAGATATTAAGAAGAAGATATTTAAAGCTTTTATTAATATATCTATCTCTCAAATTTAGTCTTCATCTTCTTCATTTTCACAACACGTTATCAGCACGAATCTGCTCAAAAGTATTCAAGAAATCATCTACCTGCAGGTATGAGCATATAATATGTATTACTCTGTATCTTCCTCGATAGGTGAAGAAAAAGAAAAGGAATAAATAGTAACAAACATGCTTCGTGATTAGTAAACAAGGTAGAAGAAATATAGATAATATGCATACCTGTAGAATATTTGTCAATCCAAATGAATTCTTCATATAAACAATGAGAATAATGGATACACCATAATAAGGGGAAAACGTATTCTGCACTTATAGTAGCCCATATTCTAAGGGACACTTTGTTGATCATACGGAGTATACGTAAGTAAAGAGAGAGAAGTAAAATGAGCTGTTGAGAATATTGAAATATACCGAGGTCACGTACTCTTAATAAACAAAATAGTCACAGGGTGTTAGAGCACAAGTTTACATGCTCTGTCTACACTTTTTTCCATGTAACAGAATGTAGCAAGACTTTTGCATATTATCTAGGTTTCATTTATGCCACGTAGCTTTTGCACTATATGTTATTGAGTTGTTATTCGGTGGTTTTTGTTGTATCTATTCAAACCAATCAGTAAAATAAATTTTACTTGCGAGGACATTACATATGTACTTACACTTGCATGCAATAAATTTCAGAATTTTAATTTTACTAATCTTTGTATATGGATTTATCAATTTTTTCCAATCGAACATGATATGTCATTTTATTTTCGTTAATACATACGTAAATTAGGCATGTTTATATAATTATGGATTGATGTACATGAAAATTAAAGTTAATTAATGAAACTAATTAAAAAGGTATAGTGTGTTCGTAACTGACTAATTTAGATACGAAGTATAATTTACTAATTAAATAAATTTTTGTAGTATACATGGCCAACATAAGCAAACGTGAATTCGACGTTCTTGATCTGTCCGGTCAAAAATATCTGGAATGGAAAGTTGATGCTTTAGCTCATTTGAAGATTAATGGTCTCGAAGACATTATCGATGCTATTAATCAATCATCTTCCCAGGATAAAGCAAAAGCTACGTAGTATAATTTTTCTTCGTCACCATATCCATGAAAGTCTCAAATCTGAATATCTTTTGGTTGATGACCCAAAAGAATTATGGGACAATTTACAGGAGAGGTATGGCCACCAACAAAAGGTTCTTTTACCTAAAGCTCAGTATGACTGGATCAATTTAAGATTTCAGGATTTTAAATCAATCAGTGACTATAATTCCGCCATGTTCCAAATAACATCTAAGTTAAAGTTATGTGGACAAAAAGTCACTGATGCTGATATGTTGGAGAAAACCTTTTCCACTATGCATATCTCTAACATGCTGCTTCAACAACAATATAGAGAAAAAGGTTTTAAAAACTACTCCGACTTAATATCAGTTTTACTTGTAGCTGAGCAAAATAATGACCTTTTAATGAAAAACCACAATCTGAGACCCAATGGGTCTAGTCCTTCTATTTATGGTCCATCCGGCCATAATTTAGCCACCGAATCAAATGCAACACACAGTGACCGTAGAAGGCATTTTAAATGTGGTCATTATAGTGGTCATAATAAAAACCCACACCGAGGATATAAACAGGTTGACAGACCAAATTATAAGGGAAAGGGCAAATAAAAAGCCCATCAAATAAATCGCCCTACAAAAACCTTGGTAAAAATGACTTGTTATAAATGTGGCATAACGGGGCATTGAGCTAACAAATGCCGTACTGCGAAACATCTGGTGGAGTTATTTCAAGCTTCCATGAATTTAAACAAAGGCAAAAATATGGAAGTTAATTATGTCAATGACACAACTCCACCTCTGCCAAAATTTGATGTGTCCAACTTTTTCGCGGATGATGCCATTATGGACGATGCTTTTGCTATAAACCAAAATGTTACTAAATAAAATAGTAGACTCCTGATGTTGTACAATACTAGTTTTATGTACTTTTTCTTTCTTCCCCTTTTTATTTTGTTTTTAAATAAATATGTATAATGTATGTACTCTTATGTTAAATAAAATGCATAATTTGTGATCAAGCTAATGTTTATTTATATATATTGAAGATATGGATCATTCAAATGATAAAGAGCTATGTCTGATAGACAGTGCCACAACGCACACTATTTTGAGAAATAAAATATATTTTTCTCAAATGACTTTAGTTGAAGCTGAAGTTAATACAATATCAGGTGTTGCGAAGCTCATTGAAGGCTCTGGGAAAGCATATGTGATGCTACCTAATGGGACAAAAATAATTATAAATGACGCTTTATACTCCAGCAAATCGCGGAGAAATTTATTGAGCTTTAAAGATATGCGTCAAAATGGTTATCACATAGAAACCATGAATGAAAACCAAAAGGAATATCTTTGTCTCATGACAACTAAATCTGGCGCTAAATATTTTTGTGAAAAAATGCCAGCATATTCCTCAGGACTATATTTCACATATATTAGTCCATTCGAAATAAATTTGGTTTCTAACACAAAGTTAGATGATCGGAAAACATTCATGTTGTGGCATGACCGTTTAGGTCACCCAGGTCAAGTAATGATGCATAAAATCATTAAGACTTCACTTGGACACCCATTAAAGAATATCAGAGTTTCAGTATCAAGTGATTTTCCTGGTAAGGCCTGTTCTCTTGGCAAAATGATCATCAGACCTTCAATGGACAAAATTGCAACTGAATCACCTGCATTTTTAGAAAGGATTCAAGGAGATATTTGTGGGCCGATAGCCCCACCATGTGGACCATTTCAATATTTTATGGTGTTGATTGATGCTTCAACACGTTGGTCACATGTTAGTCTTTTATCGACTAGAAATTTAGCATTTGCTAAACTCCTTGCTCAAATCATACGATTAAGAGCTCATTTTCCGGATCATTCTATAAAGAGAATCCGACTTGACAATGCAGGAGAATTTACATCCCAATCATTTAACGACTATTGTATGTCAATTGGGATTGATGTGGAGCATCCTGTTGCTCATGTCCATACACAAAATGGTCTTGCTGAATCTTTGATTAAACGATTACAATTAATCGCTAGACCATTATTAATGAAGTGTTATTTACCTTCATCAGCTTGGGGACATGCTATTTTACATGCAACAAATTTAATTCGGCTTAGACCGACTGTATATCATGAATATTCTCCAATGCAATTAGTTACTGGACAAGAGCCAAACTTAGCACACATTAAAATATTTGGTTGTGCTGTTTATGTTCCGATTGCTCCACCTTATCGTACAAAAATGGGTCCTCAAAGAAGGTTGGGAATTTATGTTGGATTTGAATCTCCCTCAATAATCAAATATCTTGAACCGATGACTGGTGACTTATTCACCGCACGGTTCGCTGACTGTCATTTCAATGAGACAGTATTCCCAACCTTAGGGGGAGAAACTAATAAATCGGACCCAAGTACGAAAGAAATAACATGGAATGCAACATGATTATCACATCTTGACTCAAAATCAAATATATGTGAGCAAGATGTGCAAAAGATAATCCATTTACAAAATGTTGCAAATCAGTTGCCTGATGCATTCACAGACACAAAGAAAGTGACAAAGTCACATATTCCTGCCATGAATGCCCCTGCCAGAATCGAAATCCCAACAGAGAATTCTGAAAAATCTTTTGCAAACGATTCTTCTATACGCAAAAAGCGTGGTAGGTCACTTGGATCGAAAGATATAAAACCAAGAAAAACTAAAAGGCAGGAATCGATATGTGATGCCAAAGATGTTCATCCTTCTGAACAAGAAAATGAACAATTTGAAAATATTGGCATAGAAAATGATATTGACGAAACAAACATCTCAAATGATGACCCAACTTCCTTAAACGAGGAAGATATTCCAGATAATGATAGAAACGTTGATAATTATGAAATTTCAATAAACTACGTTTCTACTGGAATACAATGGAATCGTAAAGATGTTGATATTAATAAGATATTTGTCTATGTCGTTGCCACAAATGTTATGAATGAAAACAATGACAATGAGCCAACATCAATAGAAGAATGTCGGAAACGACATGATTGGCCAAAATGGAATGAAGCTATTCAGGCTGAATTAAAATCACTTGAAAAACGTGATGTTTTTGGATCGATAGTCCATACGCCAAAAGGCGTAAAACCAGTGGGTTTTAAATGGGTATTTGTGCGTAAACGCAATGAGAAAAATGAAATCGTAAGACATAAAGCCCGACTTGTTGCCCAAGGGTTTTCTCAAATGCCGGTAATTGATTATGAAGAAACCTATTCTCCAGTAGTTGATGCAACTACATTAAGGTTTCTCATTGGCATGTCTGTTTTTGAAAGGCTGCAAATGCGCCTAATGGATGTAGTAACTGCATATTTATACGGTTCACTCGATACAGATATTTATATGAAAGTTCCCGGAGGATTTAAAATGCCTGAAGCTTATAGCTCGAAACCTCGAGAAATGTTTTCCATTAAACTACAAAAGTCATTGTATGGACTAAAACAATCTGGACGAATGTGGTATAATCGTCTCAGTGAATACCTACTTAAGGAAGGATATAAGAATGATCCAATTAGTCCATGTGTTTTCATCCGGCGATTAAATTCGGGATTCGCCATAATTGCAGTATATGTTGATGACTTAAATATTATTGGAACTCCCGATGAGATTGAAAATACTACAAAATATCTTATGAAAGAATTTGAAATGAAAGATCTAGGGAGAACCAAATTTTGTCTCGGACTTCAAATTGAGCATTTGAAGAATGGAATTTTCATCCATCAATCCAATTACACCGAGAAAGTTTTGAAGAGATTCTATATGGACAAAGCTCATCCTTTGAATTCACCAATGGTGATTCGATCTCTCAACATACACGATGATCCATTCCGTCCCCGAGAAGATGATGAAGAAATACTTGTTCCCGAAGTACCATATCTAAGTGCTATTGGAGCTTTAATGTATTTAGCTAATAATACTAGACCAGATATTGCATTCTCCGTAAATTTATTAGCTAGGTACAGTTCATGCCCAACAAGACGTCATTGGAACAGGATCAAGCACATATTCCGTTATCTACGTGGTACAGTTGATCTTGGCTTATTCTACCACAAAGATGAAAAAGTTGCTTTAATCGGATATGCAGACGCTGGATACTTATCAGATCTTCAAAAGGCGAGATCACAAACCGGGTACGTATTTACTTATGGTAACACCGCAATCTCATGGAGATCTATGAAGCAGACATTGACAGCTACATCGTCAAATCATTCTGAGTTAATTGCACTATATGAAACCGGAAGAGAATGTGTGTGGCTACGATCTATGATTCAACACATCCAAAATGAATGCGGTATGAAGTCTTCACCAAATCTTTACCCCCGAAGAAGTTCATGGAACTTGTACAGAAAATCGGCATGCGACGTCTTCATAATTTATACTAAATTCAGGGGAAGTATTTGAATGCACTGCACTCTTTTTCCCTTCATCAGGTTTTTATCCCACTGGGTTTTTCCTGATAAGGTTTTTAACGAGACAATACATCCAAATACAACGACATTATAAGTCGTAATTTTTACCCCTTAATTTTCACAATAAGTTTTTAAAATAATAGACAACTATTCAAGGATGAACATTCAAGGGGGAGTGTTGTAAAATCCTGGAAATGACAAGTGTGAATTGTTCATCCTTGTCATCAATCCAGAAATTATGTTTAATCCTTGTAACCTAGTTAGAACAGATGGCTCAAATTGTTATTGTCACCAAATCTGTAGATTCATCCCTTAAGTGACTAATCATCAAGTTCAAACAGTATAAATAGGAGCTTGATGAGGCATTGTAAATTCATTCAGAAATTTAGAAATTCTCAGATATTAAGAAGAAGATATTTAGAGCTTTTATTAATATATCTATCTCTCAAATTTAGTCTTCATCTTCTTCATTTTCACAAAAAAGTATATTTATTTGAAATATGAACTACAATTGAGAATTGAGAAAATTTTAAAACATCAAATACATTTCCTAATAATCAGTCGGAAAATTCGGCACTGTTGGTTGTTGTTTTCTCCATGAAGTGGCGGGTGGGAGGCGATGCTAAGTTCTTGAGTTCTACATTGGGCCTTCAACCAATCCTGGAAGCAAACAAGCGTCTCAAGCGAGTTTGCGCTCAATCTCATTCTATAATCTGTTAGGATGTTGCTGACCGCACTAAATTCTTGTTCCACGACAACAGTTGATATCGACATTGTTAGGACTTGCTTAGCCAACATTTTTTCTTTTTTCTTCCACCACTTTAGAATGTCAAAGTCAACATCATCTTCATAGTTAATAGGAAACATTAGATATAAAGAAAGCTCATTAATTAAGCTTTTTGCAACAATGGGAGTTGTTTTACTTTTTTCATAAGATTGCCAAATATAGATTTCAAAAATGATTTTCCTTTAAATGAAGAAGATGTTCGTGTCGGGGGAGAGGGCGCGTTACCATGTTGTGCATGAAACTCACTATATAATTGATGAAATAAATTACTAACCTCGTATTCCTCTTTAGGTACTATGAGCTTATCTTCATACATAGGAAATGGACCAAAAAATGAAACATACTAGTACTCTAAACATTGTTGTAAAGCATTAAGTTTGAAACGAGGATCAAGAATAAATCCAATACCATATATATGCGGAATATGTGAATAATATTTTAAAAATTTTTCTTTAATGTAATCACAAAAATGATGAACGTAAGGGGCATAGGAAAATGTAGAAAAAGCACTGACGAGATTAACAACATCAACTAAAAATTGGTTTGCACTTTGCGGTAGGTTTCTAAACATGACTAAAAGTTAAAGTTGCATTGTTAAAATATACCAAAACATTGACAATTTTTTCCATAGTGTCAATGTCAGCCAGATTTATAATATAGTTAGCATATTCTTTTAAGATAGCAGGAAAATGATCTTTAAATCTAACAAGTACAACAATTAAGTTATAAGTACTATTTGAGCGAATAGACAAATCATTAGGAAAAGCACAATATTTGACACGTCTATCCCTCAAGTATTGACGCCATTGCATTTTTAGTTGATTATTAGCCCAAATAAGTCTAACCCCCCTTTGATTATCTCCATAGCATTTTCTAACGCGGTTAGTCCGTCTTTTACCATAAATTGGGAATATGACATGCACAACGCCGATGAAAAAACCTACCAATCAAAGTAGAAGAATCATACAATTCACGCAACCTAGGTTTAACAACAGTGATATTACTAGCATCATAAAAACTCATAGCGAACACCTTATCAATCAAATTATACTCAATTAAAATGCGCTCAATGAGAATTTAAATATTATCAGCGGTGTGTCGATCATTAAACTCACGAAAAACAATAACACATTTATGCATTTCCCAATCATCATCAATGTAATGTGCAGTCACATCCCAATAATATAAATGATGATGAGTATCCTCCCAAATATCACTACAAATACTAACACGACCATCAAAGTTTGTGAAAAACATTTGTAATTTCTCCTTTTCCAAACCATATTGCTTTATAACTTCTTTTTTGATGATTTTGCGACTCTAATTTCGAAATTGAGGATTTAAAGAACCTTGAGCATAAGCTTTTAAAGCAAGACTTTCAGAAATAATCAAATGCAAATTTTCTTTAACAATTAAGTGAGACATAGCAGTTAAATGTTTGGAATCATCATACGAGAAATTACCATAGGGTTGGCCAGTTGCAAACCTCGATATTTGAGTTTGCTTCCCTTGCCTTTTAATTTTGCATACTCCACGTCACAGGGGTGACGGGATTTAATATGCCTATTGACGCTGCCGTATCCTTGCGAAATCCCCAAGCAAATACCACTTTTCGATTGCCGGGTCCTTCCGATTTTTATAATTATTTTTCATAAGGAGAGATTTACCTCTCTTACCGGGTTGGGATGAACCAGCCTCGTCTTCATCGTTGGTGTCAGCGTCCGGGGTTTGAGAGCCGCCTTGTTCATCCAAGCCCGTCGCCGGATCCTCCTCCTCTGCGTCCTCATCCTCGAGCTCTTCCTCAATTTGGGGGATGTCACGTTGTTGATAAAAGCGCCCATCTGATTGGCAGGAGCGGATCGGGCCTAGGGCCAGGGAGGGCGTAGGTCCATGCTCAACTTTCTTTTTTTGTAAGTAGTATATAGGTTAAAAAATCAGGCCCAGTCTCCATTTTTAAAAAAATCAGGCTCTGTCCAAATAATCAGGCCAAGTTCAAGCAGGCGCAGCAGGGGAAGAGTCGAGCGACTCGAGCAGTCCCCTTTCTTTCTGCTTCGGCGAGTTCGACAAAACCCCCAAACGCCAAAAACTAAGGGGGTGTTTGGATCTGATTCTTAAAACTGCTTCTGCTCCTTCAGGGAGCAGAAGCAGAAGTTGGGGTGTTTGGGTGAAAGTACAGAAGTGATTCTGGTGCTCTAATTTACTCCTAGAATCAGTTTTTTTAGAAGCTGGGGGTGACCAGCTTCTGAAAACTGATTCTGATTCTGCTTCTGTTTTTAAAAAAGAAGCAGAATCAGAATTAGTTCCAAACACCCCCTAATTCCCAACCTAGAAGTCACGCAGGCACGCAGCAGCCCTCCTCCATCTTCAGACTTCAGTCGCTTCCGGACGGCCAAGAGTCCAGGACGGCCAGGACGCCGCACCGCGCACGGTGGCTCAGCCTGCTCAGGCGCTCGCCGCTCAGCACTCGGACCGCCAATTGACTTCGAAGTTCGAACATTCAGAGCCACCAAAAATGGAAGTGTATTAATTTAATAAATTAGTTTTCAAACTTAAATACTATTTCAATAAATTAATTTTACAGAACAAAAAACATGTGTCGGAAGGTGAGTGCTAATTGGGAAAATCCTAATTACAATGCCGGAATTGGGAAAAATATGTGTCGGAAAAATGTGTGGGAAACTGCTGCCTCCGTCCCTAAAAAGATTGCCTAAGTAGGCTAAGAGGTATTCCCTTCGTCCCTATAAAGATTGCCAAGTTTGACTGGCACGTAAAATAATAAAGTAAAAATTGTGTGGTAGAGATTTGTGCAGAGGAGAGAAATAACAGGAACCACGAATTGATTGATTAAAAGGGAAAGTGACAAAATTTTTGGGACAACCAAAAAAGGAAAGTTGGCAAAGTTATAAGGGACGGAGGGAGTATTTTTTTAAATTTTTAATTTTATTGTGTTTTTAATTGACTTAGAAGTTCGAACATTCATAACTTTGCTTGATGTAAATTTGATTATTATTTATAAACTTGTAATTGTAATCATCACTTATAGTAAGAATTTGCTTGTGACTTGTTCTTATTAATCTAATTATTAAGTTTATTAATATAGTTTAGTAATTAGTCATCCCGTTATTTTCCAAAATTGTATTGCCGTCAACTACAATTCAAGAAAACTCATCAACAAATGGCCTAGTCCCCCTCGCCTTTTTGTTACTACATTCTATTCTTAATAAAACTTGATAAGAGGCTGTTTGACAATACTGTTTTCGACTTATCAGGCTTATCAGCCAACTTTTTCACCAAACATGTAACTTTTGCTTTCGCGCGCTGAATTGTGTAATAAGCAGCAAAAGTAAGGTTGTAGTTACTTTTCTGGCTGTAGTTAATATAATTTTTTACATATAATTTTTTCTTTATTTTATTAATAAAATATATTTTATAATTATTTTTTTCTTAATCACCTTGTTCAATATTGCTGATTTGCTTCTTTAAAGATAATGAGACGGAAGCAGGATAGTACCTTTCCAAGAAGCATTTCTTCATAGCCGCCCATGTTTCTATACTTCCCGAAGGAAGATAGAAAAGGCAATCCTTAGCGGTGTCTTTAAGTGAGAATGGAAAGGCCCTCAGTTGGATTTGCTCCTCGGTGACTCCATTTGGGCACATGCTTGTGCAAACAATATGGAATTCCGAGAGATGTTTGTTCAGGTCCTCCCCTCTTAGCCCGTGGAAGGAAAGAAGTAGATGAATAAGCCCCGATTTGAGATCAAAGGCATTACCTTCATTGAGTGTAGGGAAGGTAATACATAATGGTTGCTGTTTTAGATTTGGAGTGGTGAGCTCCGTTAACGTTCTTGTTTCAAGAGCCATAGTTATTGACTCTTCGGGCTCGCTAGAATGAGAGCTAGCACTTGATGATTCTCCCGAGTCGGGGCTTGAGAATTTATTTTTCAACCGCTCGAGAGTTTGTTCTATTTCGGGGTTTGTTTGGTAGGTGAGTTGGTTGATAGATCAGTGTTTAACCATATACTCAAAAAAGGCTCAGAAAAATAGAAATCTTTATACTTTTAAGTGTATATATATATATATATATATATATATATATATATACACACAAAAGTGTAGAAATCATTTAAGTGTGTGTGTGTGTGTGTGTGTGTGTGTGTGTGTATGGATTGAATCAGCTGAGAAGCCTGCTACGGCTGAAAAGTGAGAAGCAACAACCACCGTCCGATTCAAAGTATATCAAGAGCTTAATTTTTAAATTGAGAACCCACGCTCTTTTAAAATGACATTCGAGAAGACGCTAATTTATCTCTCCGATTAGCGACCGAGCATCTTCCCAAGTCCAACGACCAACATCCCAGTACCTCTAATGAAGTGCAACAGTACAAGGACGAACATTATTCAAATCAGTAAGAGATGCGACACTAGGTGATTTCTCGAAGGTAAGTTTTCTTCATACACCTTCTATAAGAGAAATTGGCGAGTTCTTATGGGTATTTATCATCACTAAAGTACTATCAGCGAAGATTAGAGACGAATGCTATCTCCAATTTCTCAACTGAAAAAAGTTAAGTTTCCAAGTCTGCACTATAAGGTTTTATTCACATTTATCAACTTTGCTAAATTTTGCGTCTAACAGATCCTGTGAAGTTGGCGAGTTCTTATGGATACAGGAAAAATTGGCGAGTTTCTATTGGAGAAATTGATGAGTTCTTATGGATTTTATCATCACTAAAGTACTATCAGTGAAGATTAGAGACGATTTCTATCTCCAATTTCTCAACTAAAAAAAGTTAGGTTTCCAAGTCTGCAATATAAGCTTTTATTCACTTATCAAATTTGCTAAATTTTGAGTCTAACAAATCCTGTGAAGTTGATCTGAGATTGGTTCAGCCATTTTTAGGTCCCGTTTTTCTTCAAATTATTCAAGAGAAGGTTTATTTTGCATAGGTTTATAATTTAATAAACAAATGGCATAAGTTGTGTTTCTTGTCCACAATGCCATAATTCCCCATCCTTAACAGTTCAGGCAAAACAATCTTCAATCTCTTTGTAAGGTTACGAGAGCCTCTCAACTTAATCATCTAATCTTGATATTGAATCAAAAGTTAAATCATGCAATAGGTGCTGCTGCAATCTTAGGAACTGCAGCAGAAACTCTACTCGTGACAATGTTAAGAGCAAAACCTGCAAAACTTGTGCATTTTGATTTAAAAATTATGTTTTTTTAATGTATAGTAATTCTTAATTTGCGCTTTTATAAAAAAGTGCGTATAAGATCTTAGGTTTTAGAGCTCTTACATTTTTAGTAAAAGTTACCCCCCTTGGTTTAAAAGTTATCCCCCTCTGTTTAAAAGTTATACTTTTTGGATTACAAGTTATATTCATAGTTTTAGAGGTCTTGGGAGTTTAAGCAAATAAGAAAAAGTTAAGCCTTTGGGTTTACAAGTTACATTTTTTGGTTTACAAGTTATAGTGATTTGAGTAAAATTAATGTTTTCTTCAACCTCTCTAAATAGAATTGTAGACTGTAATCACTTACCATAACATAATTATTTACTTTATTACTTTTTTTAGAACGACGGGAAAAAGTATGAGTTTATGCATTTGTTGTTTCAGACTTCTCTATATGGATAATTATCGGTAAAGATTAACAGTTACAGGTGGGAGTGCATCTACTTATGTTAAAAGTTATGACTATTTTATTAAAAGTTATGCATATATTATTACAAGTTATGTTTTTTATTCCATAATTTCTTTAAACCGCATTGTTTTGATTGTTCTCATTTCTTTTTCATTTCAATTTTCACTCTAAAATAGATTCAATATTTTATAATATATAGAGATATGGTAGTTAGTGAGTACCATGTAAGATTATTGATTAATGGTGTGATTTAATGAGCAATTTTAGCATAAACTATATTTTTAATGATATATTACATAACTCATAATATCAAAACAAAAGCCACAAATGATCAAGCAATTGCTTGTAGGGACAGTACAACTCCTAACCTTAAAAATATAACTTCTAAAAGAAATGCAACATCATCATAATAAAAGTTACTTATTTCGCATAAGTTATATAACATCACTGATTTTGATGTTTTCAGCAAATGTTAATTAAAAGTTATGTATTTAGTTTTAAAAGTTATTATTTTGGATCTATTAGTTACAAACATATATTCATTTTATATTGCAGAAGATTGAAGAAAACATTCAGGCACTAAAACAAGATGACATTGGTGCAGAAAATGAAGTTATTCTAGAAGTTGATCGACAGTGATGTACACAAGAACACCTTTGAAGCAGAGAAGAAAAATGTGAAACATATCTAATATGATAGAGGCCACTCTGTTAAGAAGCTGAAATTTTGTTAACTGATTATATGTTTTTTTCGTTGCAAATAGTGTTGAACGACACCCTTAACCTTTTTTTAAACAAAGGGCCCTTATAAGTGTTAGTAGGAAGTAATATGTAACAATTTTGAACGGTAACACTCATTTTATTTGTCTATATTTTTATGTAATTTGTTTTTCAATGCTTTGGATTTATGGTTTTAGATTCCTTGTTTCGATGATTTATTTATAGAGTATTGGTGGTATGAAAGTTGCTTATGAGATTGAATCAATTTCATTCCTTATTGCTACAGTTAGCGGTTGTTGACTCCATGCCTAGAAGATAGAAATATTCATCTTTGGTATGGCGTTTTGCTGTTCTTTAGTAGGTAATTTAGCTTCTTAACTTATCTGATTTTTTTTTGGTTTGGTATTCAGATTTTACTTGTAATATATATTACAGTTACTTTAAATATATTTGTTCTTGACTAATTATAACATTGGAGTGCAAATTGTGTATAGGTCTTAAAGAGTAGCTGACTTCAATTAATGTAGCTAATAACAATACTACCAAGATTTCTCTCTTGTAGTGCTTCCTTTGCTTGTTCTAGGAATTGAATATTTTTGAAGAGGAGAGGCTCATGTCCGGTGTGTGTCAATGTTTCTTTTAACATTTTGTTCTTCTTTCTGTATGTAAAGCTGCAGTTCTTCTTCCCATATGTAAAGCTGCATCTGGTTTGTGCAAACGAACACAACCTATTTGTGGACTTTGAGTTCTGAGTGTGACCAAAAGGATACATTTGAATTCTGAGTGTGACTAAAAGGATATGTTTAAAGTTTATGTACTACTAGTTACATAACTTTACTATTAGTTAAGAACTTATGACTATTAGTTAAACTTTTTTCTGGCAGCTTTGTTGCGGGTGCCTGCCAACTACGGAGCAATTGCGACATCGGAGAGTGGAGTGTCCGGAAGTCTGCGGGTTGTGCGGTGAGGGCGTGGAATCGCTGCTGCACCTTTTTGTTCGTTGTCATGTGGCTGTAGATGCTTGGAACTCGATAGGCTGGGCATCAATAGGATGAAAATATGAAATATGTGTTTCAAATCAAGCAAGGACCGGAACTTCAATCCATTGCTTGGGGCTGCTGGGGGCTGTGGGGAGAAACAAAATGCTAGGGTCTGGCAAAGGAGGGAGCTAGGTGCAGCTTCTGTTATGTTGACAGCAAGGAACTACGTGGATGTTTGGCTCCAGGTTCAACAACGAGGCAGATTGCAGGGAGCAGGGGGATGCTTCAGTCCCAGATTTGGCATCTTCCGGCTTCGGGGTGGTTCAAGATCAACGTGGATGCGGAAAGAGATGATGCTGGCAGCGGCTTAATTTGATTGACTAACCATGCAGGAGAAACTAAAATACAGCTCCATCTCCAAATCCGTAATATGATTTGAATTAATACGGATTGCACCTACTTGTTCTTCTATTGCTATGATTTCCTTATACGAGTGATTATTCTCTTTCCATAATTGATATAACTTAGTATGGTACGTAAAATATTCCATTGCTACACGGATGTGAAAGAATAAAAGCTGGTTGAAATATATTCCATATCTAAATTAGTTGATTGCTTATATTGTGAAAAATATTCCTACCTTTTTGAATATTGACCGAAGCCTACCTTATTCGGTAATTAATTAATTGACACAAAAGATGGACGAGCTGTTTGTATCTATTCTTAGTCCAGGACTGATATATGCTACCTTGATTATGTTGTTTAATCCGGCTGCCTTAAATATTGAGCTCGGATATGGGAAGTATTATAAAGAAGGAAAGCAATTCAAAATATTGGGGCAAGTCCCAAGATTAGAAGATCAACTATTCAAGGAAGGATGCTTAAACGGTCTGCCCAAGACAGCCTATATAAACGAAGCAGCCAAAGAGAAATGAAGTGTGCTTGACCGAGCTTCTATTGAGAAATATACACTAGAATATTCACTAAGTCCAAGACATCTGAACCTGCTCACGGAGTTCCAGACTGAGTTTCTTTTTTTCTCCATCTTGTAATTGGGTTTTTGAGGATTGGCTAAGTGTAGCATCCTCGGGTCGGTTAGTGTGTTGTGAGAGCTTTGTTGTAAAGCTGAGAGGCTCTCTACCCGCAAGGTAGAGTTGCATAACTCTTCCTAGAGAGGATAGAGTTGGGGTGGCTCAAGGGTAGACTAGGAGAGTTTCCCTTGTACTCATTCAAAGGCTTTTTAGTGAAGTTGTTCAAATTCCTCCGAGGGAGGTCGAGGTTTTTTAATCCCTTTGAGCCAAGGGATTTTTCCTCGTTAAAACCTTGTGCACTTTATTATTTCGTAATTCCCTGGACCCCACACTAGAACTGTGCGAAAAATTGCCACAGTTCCACACACACACACAATTCACCCCCCCCTCTTGTGTTGCTAACCGTTTCATCAATTGGTATCAGATCCGGTCTTCGCCACATAAAGGTTAATACCTTGGGAAGAGATCCGGCAGCATGAATACGGTTGAACGATTGGAGGAAGGATACTCGACTCAACGACCACCGTTGTTCAACGGCAAATTTTACCAATTCTGGAAGAGTCGAATGGAGAACTTCATCAAGGCTGAGAACTACCAGGTATGGAACGTAATTGAGGTAGGTGATAACATCATCACTAAGGAGGATGCCGAAGGTAAGGTTATCCCTAAACCCAAATCTGAATATACTTCTGATGATTATTGTAAACTCGAGCATAATGCTCAAGCATTGAAATATTTGATTTGTGGACTTGGTCTGGCTGAGCACAACCGGGTTCTTGGATGCAAATCCGCAAAACAAATGTGGGATTTACTCGAGGTTACGCATGAGGGTACCTCGCGTGTAAAAAGATCCAAAATTGACATATTTATGCGTAATTACGAATTGTTCGTGATGAAACCTAAAGAGTCAATTAGGGATATGATTACACGCTTTACTAATATTATAAATGAGCTCTCAGCACTTGGAAAAGATATTACTGTGGAAGATCAAGTGAGAAAAGTTATGAGAAGCTTGCCCTCCGCGTGGAAGCCTAAAACTACGGCTATAGAAGAAGCTAAAGATCTCTCTACTATGACGCTAGAAGACTTGACCGGTTCACTCATGACATATGAGCTAGGCCTACAAGAAGAACAAGATGCCGAAAATGTGAGAAAAGAGCGAGGAATAGCTCTCAAGGCTCGAGAAGAAGAAGAAGAATCCGGAAGTGAATCGGAAGACGAAATGAGCATGTTCGCCAAGCAATTCGGGAAGATGTACCGGAAATTCAAAGGCAACCGAAATAAGCAAGGTAAAAAGAGTTTCCAATCTTTTAATAACCAAGGTTGTTTCGTTTGTGGTTCCTTTGAGCACCGGGCAAAAAATTGTCCCCAAAAGAAAAATGATAGAACCTATGACAAGAACAAGACCAGTTCCCATCGGAGGTCCAGTGAAGATAAAGGGTTCAACAGAGACCTCAAGAAGGCAATGATGGCGGCTTGGGGAGATTCATCCGATGATGATGAAGAAGAAGAAAAAGGCCTAAATCATGCAGGATTGTGCCTCATGGCTAATTCCGATGAAGAATCCGACCAAGAGAATTTCGAGGTAAACTTGGAAAGCTTTCTTTCTAAATTTGATTCCCTCTCTAAAGGCAAGGTTCGGAAGATTTTTAAAAGATTAACTATCGAACTAAATCAAAGTCTTTCTTAAAACGATCATCTTAAATCACAAATCACCGAACTTGAGTCTAAACTCGAGGAAGCCACTATAGCCAACATAAGGCTGGAAACAAAAGTGGGAGAGTTAATAGATGAAAGGCTCAAGTATAGTGAAGTGGTTTTAGAACAAGATAATCTCATTTGCTCACTCAAGCTCGATAGTATGAATAAAGAAATTAATGACGAAGAAAAACTTCTAAGAAAAATTCCGGACATTGCCTTGCTCATTAATCATCTCAATCGCCTTGAGGACGAGAGACATGATTTCAAAAACAAATCGGAATACCAACCATATAGTACCAAGGTAAGAACCAGGTCTAGACAGCATTCTAGAACTGGACCCTCTCGGTACAAAAGAAAGGAAAACGAGACTGTTGGTCTCGGATATATTCCAAGAGACACTCAAATGAATCAAAAACCGAGTTTTCAGAACCAACCCTTTTATGGTAATAGAACTAGAGGACAAATCAGTTCTAGACCGTACCATAGACAACCTAGAACTGGACCAACCTGGTTCGATAAGCTGGTTCAAAGACACAAAACAGGTTATGGACAAACACCTAACCGGGAATTTTATAAAAGGGGCAAAGATCTTTTCGGAAATCGGAAAACCAAATATGTTGATACATATGATAGCCGAATTTGCGGGCATTGTGGCAAAGACGGACATCTTAGGTATCAATGTCACTCTCGACAACATGCCTTAGAGAGAAGCTTTAATTTCAGTAAATATTCCTCAAACAAATATAAAATGGAACCCAAGCAGGTCTGGGTTCCACGCACTAAACCTTAATCCTGGAACATCGCCGAGTGAGGGGGAACAATCACTGGTTCCTTGACAGTGGTTGTTCTAAGCACATGACAGGAGATAAATCTTTATTCCTCTCACTACGGCCATTTAGTGGTGGAAAGGTGACGTTTGGAGACAACAGCAAAGGAGAAATCATTGCTGTGGGGAAAATTGGAAAGTCACCTGACCATGCAATAGACAATGTTTTCCTAGTCAAGGGTCTAAAGTTTAATTTGCTTAACATTTCTCAGTTTTGCGATCGAGGTAACAGTGTAGTTTTTGATCATAATGTATGCCGCATTGTCAATAACGAATCTCAGCAAGTCATACTAGAAGGAAAGAGACTTGAAAATACATATAAAGTTAATCTCGACTTATTGCCAAGCATAAGTTTAACTTGCCTAAGCGTTATTGATAATGATCCCCTACTCTGGCATAAAAGACTAGGCCACGCTAGTTTTGCATTAATAAATAAACTCAAAAATAATGAATTGGTAGTCGGGCTACCTAAAATCAAATATTCCCTTGATCATATTTGCTCTGCCTGTGCCACCGAAAAACAATCTCGATCATCTTTTAAAACAAAGAATTTTGTGAGCACAAGCAAGCCCATTGAACTGATTCATATTGATTTGTGTGGTCCAATGTCAGTCCGAAGTCGGGGAAACAAAGAATATGTTTTAGTTATTGTTGATGACTTTTCACGATATACTTGTACTATCTTTCTTGCAAGTAAGAAAGATACGTTTAATGAGTTTGTTGTTTTTGTAAGGAAAATTGAGCATCAAACAGGGCTGCACCTAATTAAGATTTGATCTGATCATGGAACTGAGTTTGACAACTCACTATTTGATGCATTCTGCAAGGAATGAGGCATAGACCACAACTTCTCTGCTCCTAGAACTCCTCAACAAAATGGGGTAGTAGAACGGAAGAATAGGACCCTGGAGGATATGACTAGAACATTGTTGATTTCTAGTGGTCTAGCAAGAAACTTCTGGGCAGAAGCACTTAACACAACATGCTATATAATTAACCGTGCTATGATCCGCCCACTCCTAGGGAAGACACCCTACGAACTACTCAAAGGGAGAAAACCAAACATCAGTCATCTAAGAACATTTGGATGCAAATGTTTCGTCCATAATAATGGGAAGGACAATATTGGCAAATTTGATGCAAGAAGTGACGAGACAATCTTTCTCGGATATTCTACTCACAGGAAGGCTTACAAAGTTCTAAATAAACGAACTCAATGTGTGGAAGAAAGCATCCACGTAATTTTTGATGAAGTCCTATCATTAAAGCCAAGGCAAGATGATGAAGGAGATATAGGAATCCTCCGCAAAGAAAATCACCCTCATGAAAACGTTGAAACAAGCCATGATCAAACTGAGGAATCACTGGACAATGAACAAAACGAATCTAGAACTGAAGAAGGACCCGGACTGACCACGACTAGTCAGATTGTAGAACCAGCTGGTCCAGATCCAGATACCCTATACGAGTTTGTGGATCAACCCAACGCTCCAAGAGGATGGAAGCATCATCGATCACATCCCCTGGATAACCTCTTAACAGATCTAAATCAGGGAGTAACAACGAGATCTAAACTAAGAAATTTCTGTACTTTCTTTGCTTACTTATCACTTATAGAACCGGAGAACCAGGAAGTGGCTCTCTCCGACATTGACTGGGTTCTAGCTATGCAGGAAGAACTAAATCAATTTGAAAGGAACAAGGTGTGGCATCTAGAACCAAGACCCAAGAATAAAACAATGATAGGTCTCAAATGGGTATTTAAAAATAAGCTTGATGAGCACGGACAGATCACAAGGAACAAAGCGAGGCTAGTCGTCAAGGGCTATAATCAACAAGAAGGGATAGATTTCAATGAAACATTCGCACCGGTGGCAAGGCTAGAAGCAATCCGAATGCTCATAGCATTTGCGGCTCATATGGGTTTCACCCTCCACCAAATGGACGTCAAGACGACATTTTTGAATGGCTATCTTAAGGAAGAGGTATACGTCGAACAACCACCGGGGTTTGAAAATCCAGATTTTCCTAATCATGTTTTCAAACTAGATAAAGCACTTTATGGGCTCAAACAAGCACCACGTGCTTGGTATGAACGTCTATCAAAATTTCTTTTGGAAAATGGTTTTGAAAGAGGAAAAATAGATAAAACACTTTTTCTAAAAATAAAAGATCAATCCCTCTTGGTTGTTCAAATTTATGTAGATGATATTATTTTTGGTGCTACTAACAATTCACTTTGTGATGAATTTTCCTCTCTTATGAGCTCCGAGTTCGAGATGAGTATGATGGGTGAACTAAATTTTTTCCTTGGTCTCCAAATCAAACAAACAAGTAAAGGAACTCAAATATCTCAACAAAAATATCTCAAGGAACTTCTCAAGAAGTATGGAGCAAGTGAAAGCAAGACAATGACAACACCGATGGGAACAAATGATAGGCTGGATGCAGACGAAGCAGGAACTAGCATAGACCAAAAGAAATACCGAGGAATGATCGGGTCTCTACTATACCTAACTGCCAGTAGACCCGACATAGTTTTCAGCGTAGGTCTATGTGCCCGGTTCCAGGCAAATCCCAACGAGTCTCAACTCAAAGCAGTCAAGAGAATACTCAAATATCTCAAAGGAACTATGAATCTATGCTTATGGTATCCACGTAATGAGGATTTTAATCTTATTGCATATTCAGATTCTGATTTTGCAGGGGATCTATTAAACAGAAAAAGCACATCTGGAACGGCTCACTTCCTAGGTCCTTGCTTGGTTTCATGGAGCTCTAAGAAACAAAACTCAATTGCTCTTTCAACAGCCGAAGCCGAATACGTAGCAGCCGCATCGTGTTGCTCACAATCCTTGTGGATCATGCAACAAGTGAGTGACTACAGGATCATCCTAAATTGCACGCCAATTCTATGTGACAATACTAGTGCAATCAGCATCTCAAAAGATCCGGTCATGCACTCACGAACAAAACATATCCACATCCGGCATCACTTTCTGAGAGATTGCGTGGAAAAGGGGCTAATCAAGGTAGAATATTGCAACACCGACAAGCAAATTGCTGACATTTTTACAAAGCCCCTGGGAAGAGAAAGGTTTGAATTAATTCGAATTGAACTTGGTCTCATCAATGCTTAAAACTATTTTAAATTCTAACCCATGCTAGATTTTTTTTCGGTACAACCTCAGGAGAAGTTCTTTATTTTCATAAAAAGAGGCAAGATCTTTTAAGTTTTAAACTGCCAAAATTTTTGGGGATAATACAGCTAAATAATCGGCCACTTCTTATTTGGAAAGAAATCATTAAAGTTTTTTTTGGGAAGTGGAAAAGAGTCCCATATACCAATACGCCGCCCACTTCCAAAAATAAAAACCTTCCATAACCTCTTCCTTCTTCTCCTTCTTAAACCGCCATGGTCAAAACCAGAGGTTGCGCTCCTCCAACTGCTCCTCGTCGTTCTAGCCGGAAATGAAGCGCACAACCACCTCCACCTTCATCACCTACTCCGATTGAACTCGATGCCTCACCTCCTTCCAACATGCAATCCGAATCTTGTGATTCCTTACCACCATTCCTGGCGTCCTCTCAGGGGGAACAAGAGGAAGCCTCTCCATCGCCAATTAAACCTCCCAAAGGAAAATCACCAACTCACGACGGAAAGGTTTTGCCCCAAAAGTACACTCGGAAAAGGGCAATTGCTGAAGGAATCATCTCCGAAAAGGGCTCCACCAAAAAATATCCAAGAATGGGGAGGGTAGTCGACGAAGACGCCACGCGACTCAAGGAGGAGTATCTCTCCCGTGGAATAGTTAAGGTACTCTCCATATCCTCTGGTGATCTTACTCGAAAAACCTCTGATTTTACTGAGCTTATTTCCTTCCAAAAATGGGAAACCTTGTTTGATTCCCAGAATTGTTCCTCTGTGTATCCTGAACTCATCTCAGAATTTCTGGCTAATCTTATTATCAAAGACAGTGTTTTATCCTCTAGGGTACAAGCTACCAAAATTCTGATAAATGTCAATGATCTGGGTCAAATTTTAGGTGTTCCATGTACTGGTATATGCCAATATAACAAAACCGAGTGGCTCCTAACTGACACTTCTCAAACAGTTGCACTTGAATATTTTAACTCAACCATTTCCGAATCCTCTCTTTATGTTGCGAGCCTTGCACCAATTCCCAAACTACTGTTCTACTTTGTTCATCACAACTTGATTCCTAGGCTAGAAGGTAGATTCACACCCTCCAGAGTTGAACTGGCCTATATGTACCTTTTAGCCAACAAAATTCCTATCAACCTTCCTGGTTTAATGCTGGCTCATCTAAGTTCTACCATTAGTACCTCATCCCGAAGGATTGGGATTCCATATGCCCCACTGCTTACCAAAATATTCTTATCTAAGGGCATTGCTCTAGATAGGTTCTCCTCTGAAGAAGCCTGCAAGGTCCTGGACAAAAGGTGTCTTAGCAACCTCGGACTAATTATATCAAACTCTCATCTACTTTCTAAACCGACCGATCCCTCGTCTTCAGAACAAAAACCCAAACCAAAACCAACTCCGGTTCCTTCCATCGACCCAATGATGGTGGTACCCCCAATCACTGACCGCATAGATCTCCTGGAACGATATATTCAACACCAATTTGCTTCCCTTTTAGACTCCATCTCTGCATTGGCAAAAAAGGTGGACACACTGGCTGATTCCACCAATGCTATTCGGAATGATTTCCAATCCTTCAAGCAGGAAGTAGCGGAGCGGCTCTGTGAATCTGGCTCGACTCATCGGAGAATAATTTACTCTTCTGAGGATGATTAAACATTTTCTACTGGGAGGGATTTTTGCTACATAACATCTTAACAAACTGTCCTATTTTGCACTTTTACTTGGCATTGTTTTGGTTATTTTCTGTTTCCTTTTGGTTGATGCCAAAAGGGGGAAATAATCAGGTGCCTGCCTCTTGTTGCTACACTAAAAACCTATTGTTACTTTATTGCTAAGTTTGGCTCTGGTACTAATCTCCAGGGACACTTTTGGCACCAAAGATTTGTCATCAACAAAAAGGGGGAATTTGTTGAATACGATTGTTTTGTTGATGACTAACCATACAGGGGGAACGGCGGATAGAACCGCTCACAGTTCCTTGCGTAACATGAACAAATGGATATTATTAATTTGATTGACTAACCATGCAGGAGAAGCTAAAATACAGCTCCATCTCCAAATCCGTAATATGATTTGAATTAATACGGATTGCACCTACTTGTTCTTCTATTGCTATGATTTCCTTATATGAGTGATTGTTCTCTTTCCATAATTGATATAGCTTAGTATGGTACGTAAAATATTCCATAGCTACACGGATGTGAAAGAATAAAAGCTGGTTGAAATATATTCCATATCTAAATTAGTTGATTGCTTATATTGAGAAAAATATTTCTACCTTTTTGAATATTGACCGAAGCCTACCTTATTCGGTAATTAATTAATTGACACAAAAGATAGACGAGCTGTTTGTATCAATTCTTAGTCCAGGACTGATATATGCTACCATGATTATGTTGTTTAATCCGGCTGCCTTAAATATTGAGCTCGGATATGGGAAGTGTTATAAAGAAGGAAAGCAATTCAAAATATTGGGGCAAGTCCCAAGATTAGAAGATCAAATATTCAAGGAAGGATGCTTAAACGGTCTGCCCAAGACAGCCTATATAAACGAAGCAGCCAAAGAGAAATGAAGTGTGCTTGACCGAGCTTCTATTGAGAAATATACACTAGAATATTCACTAAGTCCAAGGCATCTGAACCTGCTCACGGAGTTCCAGAATGAGTTTCTTTTTTTCTCCATCTTGTAATTGGGTTTTTGAGGATTGGCTAAGTGTAGCATCCTCGGGTCGGTTAGTGTGTTGTGAGAGCTTTGTTGTAAAGATGCATAACTCTTCCTAGAGAGGATAGAGTTGGGGTGGCTCAAGGGTAGACTAGGAGAGTTTCCCTTGTAATCATTCAAAGGCTTTTTAGTGAAGTTGTTCAAATTCCTCCGAGGAAGGTCGAGGTTTTTTAATCCCTTTGAGCCAAGGGATTTTTCCTCGTTAAATCCTTGTGCACTTTATTATTTCGTAATTCCCTGGACCCCACACTAGAACTGTGCGAAAAACTGCCACGGTTCCACACACACACACAATTCACCCCCCCTCTTGTGTTGCTAACCGTTTCATCATAAACAACCATACACCCATGCTCAACCCATTCTAAACTCTTCTATTCCTTTTGAACCAAAGCCCCCAATATCCTAGGGCCCCATGCTAAGTTGCTGAACTCTGCTCCTTTCTTCATGGCCAAAACAATAAATCATAAAAGTGGTAGTATCACTTTTTTTTAATTAAGTACACTCCAATTTTATTCAAAAGTAAATGTGAAATAAGGTTCAAACCACATTATACAATTTCAAAGTCTTGACACAAAATACACACAAACGGCAACTTGCCCGGGGCAAAGGCGCTGAGTTCATTTCTTGAGATGGGGAAAGCTCTCGAAGAAATCTGCCTTGGGATGCTTTGCTTCAAAATGCTCTCTGCACTTCACCTCTGTTGTGGTGCAAATGAATGTTTGCATACATTTTTTGCACTGGATATTCAAGGCCTTTTTGTTTGCATCCAACTGGCTTCCTTTAGCCTCTTTGCTTTTTTCAAGGTTCCTCTCGCGAGCCATCTTGGACTTCTGGGCGTTCCCTCCACCCATGGCGGTTCCTGATCGGGAAAAATAACCCTAAGGAAGACTTTATCATATTTTTCAGCGACATCCGAGGACGCAGGCTGGTTAAGCACAAGTGGTAGTAATCTCAGCCGACCGGGTTTGCATGTAATCTTATATGGGTCATGGGGTGTGGACCCATATACTCCATTGATAGTATAGAATTGTTATTGTTTATGTTTGTAATTTTAACTTGTTTTTATAAGTTCTACTTGTGGAAATTACATACTTTTGGTGTTATACTTTATTTTCATAATTATTTGTAATTTGTTTAGATAAGGGATTTTCTGAGCTTAAACTAGGTAAAGATCATCAAAAGGATCCTGGAAAGGACAAAGAAATTGAAAGGGAACAAGAAAAAGTGAAAATTTGGGAAAGTAGTCAAAAACCCGATCGGGTAAAGCAAAACCCCGATCGGGTTTGACTTGACCCGAAGATCAAATTTGATTTTGAGGCAATTAAACGTGCAAGGAGAAGATTTGGAAAAGATTTGTCTTTTACCCGATCGGGTAAATCAAAAACCCGATCGCGTAGATGTGACTAATGAAGATTCTGGGCAATTACTCAGGAAACCCGATCGGGTTTCTGAAAAACCCGGTCGGGTAAATGACCCTGCCACCTCCAAACACCTATAAATACACCCCTTTTTCTTCCCATTTGATTACCAATTCACATATACTCTTAAGCTTAGTTTAGAATAACATTTCTTTATATTTTTCAAGTATGTTTAGTCTCCAAATGAGGAGCTAAACTTCCATTTCTTGGTTTTGCTCTTGAAGCTTGTTGAATGTTAAAGTTAGTGAGTTAATTTCTTACTTCTTCCCTTGAATATTAATTCTTCCCTTAATCTATCTGTATATTAATGTTGGGGAGTGTTGCTAAGATGACAATTAGTTAACATCTCGACATTAATTATTACTAGAAACGATTAATGAACTGATGGTGAATTATTACTGTTTTCACAAGTAAGTAACTTCGAGTTATTAATGCATGGTCGTGGTTAATAATCTTGAGAGGGATTAATTGTGTTGGTTAAACCGAAACCATTGTGTTGAGGTTATCAATCTCAATTAATTTCATCAAGAAGTTAAGAGATTAAATGCTACTATCAAGTCGGTAGATGGCGGTGTTCTATACTTGACTAATAGTAAGGGTTATTAATGAACGGTCGTTGTTAATAACTACTCTCGATGAATTGGAGATACTTCTCGATTGAGTATTCGAGAGGGGATAAGTTATAGATAGAACAAGGATCAACAAACATATCAACAAGTGGAAAGTAACAAAACCAAGTCTTTTATCTCATTAATTAAAACCATTAAGTCGTTCATCTTTGTATTAAATTAATTAAATCACTCAATCCCAAAACCCCCCTTTTTATTTACTAGTTCATAAAAAAAAGCATTCCTTTCCCTGTGGATACAAACTCTAATATGCTATACTACGTATAAGTGTTAGTATTGATTATTATTTTGACGCACTATGACAAAGTGCTCGTCAAATTTAGCGCCGTTGCCGGGGAAAGACTATTAATTTTTTTTATTGCAATATATATATATATATATATATATATATATATATATATATATATATATATATATATATATATATATATATATATATATATATATATATAGAGGGAGCGGATCAGGTGAGAAGTGCCCTTAGGCTGAGAACTGCAAAATCTAACTTATAAGCTAAAAGTACAAACTTTTAACCATTAAAATATAACTTATCGACCCCCTCGAAAATAATTATGAAAATGCCACCGCGTCAAAATAACTCCAGAAACCTGGAAAGAATTTTGACGCGGTGGCATTTCCGTAAGTAAGATGGAGATCTTTATAAGTTATGATTTATTGGTTATAAGTTCCTATATTCAGTCTATAAGTTTGCTGTGTTATAAGATTACATGCAAATCTAAGGGCTGAGATTACTTCTCACTTCTCATCTATAGGTGTTTGGAGGTGGCAGGGTCATTTACCCGACCGGGTTTTTCAGAAACCCGATCGGGTTTCCTGAGTAATTGCCCGGAATCTTCATTAGTCACATCTACCGGATCGGGTTTTTGATTTACCCGATCGGGTAAAAGACAAATCTTTTTCAAATCTTCTCCTTGCAGGTTTAATTGCCTCGAAATCAAATTTGATCTTCGGTTCAAGTTAAACCCGATCGGGGTTTTGCTTTACCCGATCGGGTTTTTGACTATTTTCCCAAATTTTCACTTTTTCTGGTTCCCTTGCACTTTCCTTGTCCTTTCCAGGATCCTTTTGATGATCTTTACCTAGTTTAAGCTCAGAAAATCCCTCATCTAAACAAATTACAAATAATTATGAAAATAAAGTATTACACCAAAAGTATGTAATTTCCACAAGTAGAACTAATAAAAACAAGTTAAAATTACAAACATAAACAATAACAATTCTATACTATCAATGGAGTATATGGGTCCAGACCCCATGACCCACATACTCAGAAGACTAAGGGGAGCACAACTGTCATCCAGTGGACCCTCCGTCGGCCAGATGGCACCCATCGGCCAAAGAAGAGTCAATCCAGAATACGCTCCAAAAGCCAAGGAGAAGACTTGTCCTCCCTCGGCCGGTGCCTCCCTCGGCCGGTGCCTCCCTCGGCCAGAAGGAACTCATAGAACTAGGCTTCTAATGTGATCAGCCAATTAGAGGCTTTATATTGTAATGGGCCTCCCAAGCCCAAGACTTGGGAGCCCAGCCCATATTTTCACTATAAATACTCCCCACGGGAGCCATGTAAAGGGTTGAAAATTCATTAATACATATTGATGGAGTATATGGCCTAGGAACCCCCGACCCACATACTTCCACTACTACAATCAGGCCCAACAGGCCCAAGTATGGCATAAACAGCCCATACTACAACAGGGTACGTACGTCTAGAAACGTACGCACGTCCCACCCGGTCCAGGAACATCACTGGGGACGTACGTCCTTCACCACATGACGACCCTTTGGGGACGTATGTCCTTCACCACATGACGGCCTTTTGGGGACGTACGTCCTTCACCACATGACGGCCCTCAGGGGACGTACATCCTCTAGCGCATGAAGTCCTCCCCATCTACGTACGGCCCCAGGGGACGTACGTCCTTCAGCATATGAGGTCCTCCCCATCTACGTACGTCCTCTTGCACATGAAGTCCTCCCTAGCTACGTACGGCCCCAGGGGACGTACGTTCTTCGGCACATGAGGTCCTCCCCAGCTACGTACATCCTCTAGCACATCACGAGACACCAGGCAGCCAATGCCTGGGGACGATCGTCGCCACCCATTGGCGGGAAAACCATGCCTAGTTCAGGGGACGTACGTCCCCATCACGCCATCAAGGCCCAAATGGCCCCTGGGTACGAACTGCCTTCGGCACAGGCAGCCTTCGGCTCATACATGGCAACATGGCCTTCGGCACATGCAGCCCCTAGGTGCATATAACCGAGGGCACTCTTCTCGACAGGATCTCCTCTTCACATACTCTGAATCACCGCATTAAATGCGATGTCACGTCCAACCACCACACTAAATGCGGTGCCACATGCTATGCTGGTGCCACATGTTATGCCTACCTGAGTTGACTCTCCATCGCTGGTTACTTAACACGTGTACTTGCATTATTCACACCGCATTTATGGCAGCTATAAATAGCTAGCCTCTTCTTCATTGTAAAGGATCCGAATCTCGAGTTCATTTATAATACATACCTACTCTCTCTCTCTCTTACTCGTTCTGACTACTCTCTAGATATCCTTCAACGGTATCCCCCCAGATATACTATCTGCCACATATCACTTCTCTCTAAGAGTTAATACTCTATCATTTGGTGCTTTCATTTAGAGTCAAACTCAAGTTAGCATTCTTCGTCGCTACCAAGCACAACTAACTGACTATGGGAAGAACAAGGTCAAACCGTAACCTCATCGGCAATGCAATCCCTGAAACTCGGGAGGATCGGGAGCGCTTTGGTGACGCCTAGGCCGACAAGACAGGGGACGAGGAGATCTTTCAGGAGACTATCGACCCCACGGATGAACTTCACAATCAGCTTAATGGCAACGCTCAAATGCCCGTATCGGCCTTGAGAAGAAGCGCGTGGACAAAGGTGACCATGCATCAGGGCAGCAGGATACTCCCACTATTGATCCTCAGATCTAGGCTGCCCTATCGACCATCATAGCCAACTTGGCTCAGAACCCCACTGTCCTTAGCGCACTCATGCCAAGGACGGGGGAGGACACTACTACACCGCCTCCCCCACCTCAGCTGTTAGTCATGAAGATTGGCAACGTCGAGGGGGTCGATCCCCTAAACTTCGTCCCATTCCAACCATGTTTCTCGTCCCCGAGTTGGACTGACCCCAGTGCGTAGAGCCTCGGCCTTCAATAGGCTATGGGACACGCATTATCGGCCAGCATCGAAGAGGCTAGCGGGATGGATTGGTGAAAATGAGCCTGGCTCGCCGAGGAAGAGCTTGGAGTTCGTATCCCGGACAGCGGATCGGCCCCGCCTTGACAGAGGCAAGGGGAAGTTGCATGAGGACAACACACGTTGTCACATCAACACAACCATGCAGCCCGCGCCAGGACTCAACAGGGCGCCACTGCAGCCGCCAAGGATCCTAGGGACGATGTCATCGCCCAACTCGAAAAGAGGCTTACCCAGATGGAGGCAAGGCAAATGGCCGGCAAGCCCACAACCACCACCTCCTAGGACCCCAGCTTCAACGACCTCTTGCACAAGGTCAGCGCCCTGGAGCAGGTCTGGCCGAAGGGCGTGGTGACCCCATCATCAAGATTCGGACCAAAACTCCCTTCACCACATGGGTACTCTCGGCCCCAATACCCGAGAAGTACCGAGGGAACGCCATCAAGCCCTATGATGGCCGCATTGACCCCCAAGAACACTTGAGCCGCTATCAGAACAACATGCCGATGGTGAATGCGTCTGATGAGTACCTCTGCCGTTGGTTCCTTTCCACTCTTGAGGGACCAACATACGAGTGGTTCAACGCACTGCCCGAAGGAAGCGTGGACTCATGGCAAGATTTTGCCCAATGCTTCCTCACCCACTTTGCTGGAAGGAAGCGCGTGAAGAAACATTTCTCCCATCTCCTCTCCGTTAAACAGCAACACGATGAATCACTCCGGTCTTTCATCGACCGATGGACGAAGGAGACCAACGAGGTCAAAGGTGCCGATGAGCGCACCCTCCTTATCCTCTTTCAGGACGTTCTCTGCAGCGGCCCCTACGCGAGGAGCCTCATCACTGACCCGCCGAGCTCATACACCAAGGCACTCCAGCAGTCCAGCGAGGGAGCTTGTATGCTGACGCCGATGACCTCCATTCCACAAGAAGGACATCCATCACCCGAAGAAGCCCAACAACGGCCCCTCGGCCTCCGACCAGGGAAAGCACGCACACTTTGGTCCCAGCGGGCAAAGACGGGGCAAGAAACCATGGCACCCAAGGACGGACGTACCGAGGACTCCACTCACACACTCGGTGAGTACCATCATCGACTATGCGGAGGAGCAGGATCTCATCCCCAGAGATCCTTGGTCGGCCGATGAAATATACGCCGTCCACCAGGGCGGCACCTACTGCCGCTACCACATGAACATCTCCCACAATACTGACGATTGCGTCACGCTAAAGAAAGCTATCAAGTGCTTATTCAGCAAGGTGAACTTTCCCAATTTGTAAAGGGCGCCCCAAAGAAAAAGCCCGAGATAGGCAATCTCACCGATGACGATGAGATGGAGCCCCAACCGAAGAAGCATCACATCCACACCATCTGGTGAAGTTCTATCAAGTGCGGCCGACAAAGCCCCCCACCCCTCGGTAAAAAGCTCAAAAGAGAAGCTAACGCCTAAACGGAATGTTGATAGATTACCACCCTCGGCCATGGGCCCACTTGTATCAATAGAAAGTTGTGCTCCGCTTATTTTTTGTAAATTTAAGTAAAAGATGCAACACAACACAACACATCGTTTCAGCCCCTTAGAGCGAAACGCTCAGGTATTGCCGACGATGTCCCAGGATGAAGGGCCCGCAAAATGGCCTGCGTCTTAAAACGAGAAGCTCATCGCGTCGTCCTTGTGCTAAATCGCGGGGTGACAAGCCTGAAAGAATGGCCGAGGTGACAAAATCCCCACCTTGGGGCAGGAAACAACGGCCGTCGGTAACCGACCAAAAGCCTAAGCCCGCGCCGTAAATAGACGACGGGACCCCCTTCAGACGTCCTTCACCTTCAGACGAGCGCCCACCGTCATCCTCATCATCAGACGGGCGTCCAACGTCTTCCTACATTTTCAGACGAACTTCATTACCATCGTCGTCCTCAGATCACGAACGGCCCCACCTCTTCAACTTGATTCTATATCTCAAGGTCAGCTTCCCCAGTGCCGAACGTCTTGAGCCAACGATCGGGCTCTCCATCTCTTCCAAGATGTGGACCATCGCCTTTATACGACGATCGACTTCATCATCGCCTCATCATCATTTATTGGACCGGCTCCTCAACGCCGTCGTCCTCATATCACGAACGGCCGCTCGGCCTCAGCGTGATTCTATATCTCAAGACCGCCATCCCCAGTGCCGAGTGTCTTGAGCTAACGATTGGGCTCGCCATCCCTTCATGGATGGTGACCATCGCCTCTATATGACGATCGGCTCCATCATCGCTTCGTCATCATTTATTAGACCGGCTCCTCATCGCCGTCGTCCTCAGATCACGAACGGACCCTCAGCCTCAGCCTGATTCTATATCTCAAGACCGGCTTCCCCAGCACCAAAGTCTTGAGCTAACGACTGGGCTGGCCATTCCCTTCCTAGATAGCAATCGTCGCCTTCATACGATGCACTGCTCATCACCACCGGCGTCCTCATATTCAGATAGGTGTCCACCGCCTCGTCCTCATGATCAGACAGGCGTCCATCGCCTTGTCCTCATATTCGAACCGACTCATCAGCGCTGCCGTCCTCATCTTCAGACGAGCGTCCCCTCAGCAGACGGACACCGCTACAGCTCCACACCCATGCCGAAGGGTTCGCTAGTTTTGCTTCATCCTGAGGGCATCTGATGCACTCTTTTTCCCTCATTAGGATTTTCCCACAGGGTTTTTTCCTAATGAGGTTTTTAACGAGGCATCTCCCCATTGTGGATCAAAAGGCGTCAACCCTCGGCCCCCTATTAAAGACATGCATTGCTCTACTCCCTTTCACCTCGACTACTCTCGCCTCAGGCAGTAGGGGACTAGGATACTACATCGGGCTCCAAACGCAAGGATGAAATTGAAAATCCAAGAACGCACAAGTATACAACTGCAACAAACATCATATCGTCTATGCACCACAACGTCCAAGACCTTGTGGTACACCCTCGACCGCAGCAGAATAAGCAAACAGGGAAGCAAAGCTCAAACACACACCCTAGAATGTGACACATGTCGTCCCTCGACATGCGGCGTTCCAACAGCCTTAGGTCATATGCTCCACCCTCGGCCAAGATAAGAAAATAACACCCCCAACGTCCACAAGCGTACGATCCATCAGCTAAAGTTAAATGCAGGACATTTATGGTCCACAAAACCAAGGGCGCACAACGTCCTCGATCCAGGACCACGATCGTCCTCAAAGCCAAGGACGGCCAAAGAGAGGTCATGTCACCTTCACGGCTGAGACCGCGCATCGTCCTCGAAATGAAGGACACACATCGTCCTCGAAATGAAGGACATTTATCGTCCTCGAAATGAAGGACAAGGCAGCCAACAAATATGCCACCATCTCAACCAGGAACACTAGAACTCCCAGGTAGTCCTCCGTCGGCCAGAAGCATCAAAACAACAAGAATCTAATCCCTTTCACTTTGTCTTCATCTCAGCTCAGAGAGTGGGGGACTCTTGATGGAGTATATGGGTCCAGACCCCATGATCCACATACTCAGAAGACTAAGAGGAGCAAAACTGTCATCCAGTGGGCCCTCCGTCGGCCAGATGGCAGCCCATCGGCCAATTAAAGAAGAGTCAATCCAGAATACGCTCCAGAAGCCAAGGAGAAGACCTGTCCTCTCTCGGCCGGTGTTTCCCTCGGCCAGAAGGAACTCACAGAACTAGGCTTCTAATGTAATTAGCCCAATAGAGGCTTTATATTGTAATGGGCCTCCCAAGCCCAAGACTTGGGAGCCCAAGACTTGGGAGCCCAACCCATATCTTCCTTATAAATACTCCCCATGGGAGCCATGTAAAGGGTTGGAAATTCATTAATACATATCACTTCCCTCTCTAGCTCTCACATCTCTCTATGAGTTAATACTCTATCAAGGAGTATATATAGGAATTTTTTACCCCCACCCCCACTCCCCATACCCCAACCCCGCCCCCAGGCCACAGGAGTCTCCAATGGCTATAGAGCCGTTTGGAGTCCCTGGACACCCCACATGGCCACATAATTTAAAAAGATTTTTTTAAAAAATCTGACCGTTGGCCTAGACCGGTCCCGGACCGGCCGATCACCAATTTGAAGGACCCGTAGCCCGCCCCCAATTGCCCCGGTTCAGGCCAAACAAACCGGTCCCAGACAACCGGGCCGGTCCAGTACCAAACAGTGGCAGTCCGGGCCGGTTTCCGGGCCGGTCAGACCCGGACCGGTACATCCCTACTCAGAATGATCACATCATTAGGTTAATTCCTTAAATAAGAATAAAATATAGGTAAAGTACATAAATAGCACCACTTGTTTTTCTTTCCTAAATAAGACCCACCAATACTATAATATTATTGATTTAGATAGAAGAGAGTTTTACAATTTTTTTAAAATGTCTTGAATTTTTCAGAATGGTTATTGTTTCTATGATTATTGTGCATGTTAGTTTAGATTTTTTTTATAAATCTAGGCCTTCAAACATGCAAGGCCGCCGCTGACCACTTGTTATTCCCTAATAGGTACTTTTGTTACTTGTTTAAATATAATTTCACGAAAGTTATATTATTAGAGAAGTTTTATACTTTCCACTTTCATATTGACATTATTTTATCACGTTTTAATTTTGCTCTATAGTCGTGACTCGTGAACTTGCGAACAATGGCGAATGCTTATGCTGTTTATAGTACTCAGTAGATTTAAGTCGTGAAGTGATGCGCATTCGATTTAATTGGAACAGATTTAAACTAAATTGAGTTCAGACAAAATCTAATCATAATCACTCTTATGAGTAATGTGGAATACACAGCCATAATAACAAAATTTGCGGGTATGCAGCTAACATTAGAACGAACATCACAGGATCAGACGGATAATATTAGACTAAAATAAATTCATGTTAGACTGAACTTGTCTAGATCTAATTTTTTGGAAGTTGTTTTTTTTTTGTAAAAAATTGAGTTAAATAATTTATATGTAGGTGGAATAAAGGTTAGTTCAAATGTGTCTATTAAAATTATTATTATTTGTTTGATACTTTGATGTATACATGTACTATCTATGTCCCATGATATAAGATGCAAATGAGTTTGGTGCATGTTTTAGAAAATAAAAAATATAATAGTTGTTTTACAATTCCAACATTCAAAAGTAAGAAAGAGAAAAATGAACTCAAAAAAAGTAAATGGTGAAATGATAGATAAATGGATAAAATGGGAAAGTAAAAAAGTTGATAGAATACTTTGTACAATTTAAGAAAATTTTCATATTTTTAGAATAACTCAAGAAAGAGACTGTACATTATAAATTTCATGTAGCTAAGGAATAAATTAGACATTATTTTTAAACTTTTGAAATATAACTAAGATTATGATTTAACTTTTATCCATTTAAAGTTTAGATGTTGTTGAATTTCTAAGAATCATAACTCTTGACTCGTAATGACCTTCAAAATTTACTCGTATAATTTATCAACTTAAAGGTGTTTGGGTGCTCTATATTCTCAAATTTTTAGGCGGTTGGTTAATCACTTTGTTCCCCGCTCTACCCAGGGATGGACCTAGTTCGGCGATCAGGCTCGATTCGTAATCAGGTCTCTTACTATGCAGGATCAGACCGAGTCTGTTATTACGATCGAAGAATGGGTACCCGATCAGGTGTATAGGGTACCATGTCCCAGTATCGATCCCAACCCGTTAGAATTTATTTTTTAGCCTTGAAACCGGACAATTATTTTTGAAAAATAGTGGGACCGGGGTTGGGACGGGGACCTGACGCCTGGGTACCCAGAAACGAACCACAACTGAATTTATAAGGGTATGGCTCGGGCTTGGGAAACAAAATGGAGCAGGAGGGACCCAAAATTAAATTACAAAACGTAATCTTATTTGGTAATATTTTTAAAATCGTATTCATATGTATAGTTAAAACATACTAGTATTCAAATCACGTCACAAAAATTGCAAATCAAAATCGAACCGAAGGGGGCAATGCCAAGATGATTCTAATTGAGCATTCATTTTTGTACTCTTCTTGACCAAAGATCCAAACAAATGGTCCGCTAATAACTCGAATAAAGCACCACAATTATATGAGATTAGTTGTGAAATAGTACATCTTATATCAACCCCTTGTGCTCTTTCTTATACACGGCCTAACGTTGGACAGAATCACAACTCATAGGCGTAACAACCTTAACTTTTCTTCACTTTGGGTCAGGCCTAGCCCCCCAAAGTCTCTTGTATTTTCTTTGTTTTACTCCCCTGCGGTTTTGATTTGGCTCCCTCTCTTTTTGTACTCTACTCTTGTTTTAATAAAACTTGACAAGCGTTCCCCCGACGTTTGCCTCACTGATTTTGATGGTTTGTCTTCCGGGATAAAAAAAAATTGTACCATGTCATATTATGATAGTGCCACAAAACACTACTTAAAAGAAATTATTTTAATTATGATATAAATCGTTAAAATTTGACAAGCTTCCTTTCACAAAAATTAATCGATCAATTTTTTTTGTACTAAACATATATGTTTTGATTCAATGCTCTGAATTCTGTAATTATGATCAAAATAAATAATGTTATGGTTGTTTTTCTGGTTGAATTGACCGTAGACACTTTGATTGTCCATTTTAACTACTTTCATACTTTCTTTCACGATTTTATGAGTAAAATATATTTTAAATACAATTTTTTCATAATTCGACAGATTCAGTAATTCAGTCACTTCAATAGAATTTCAACAATTTCATCCTATTCAACCAATTCTATCATAACCAATTGGGCTCTAAAACTTGATAAAGTTAAAGTAAAATATTTTCCCTCGTACAAAAGTTGATGGCACAAATGAAAGATTAGCAAAAGACAAAGAGGTCACTAATGAAATATCAATTGTATGTTTAACATAACTAGCTAAATAATACTTTTTGATGAGTTAATAATTTTTAGTGATGGCACATATAAATATATTTAGTAATACAAGTTATTATGAGCAATTAATTCTAAAATTTATCCTCTTTTGAGAAACTCTATGTAACTTCTACAAGATTATAAACTTTAAAACAATTTCTAAAAATTGTAATTGTAATACCAAACATACAACTGAGAGTTCCTAAGGGTGTGTTTGGGAGTTGGGTTTTGGAAGGGAGGGGAAGGTTAATGGGGGTTTATGACCCTCCTTTTCATGTTTGAGAGTTTAAAAAATTGGAGGGGTGATTTTGGAGGGCTTTTGTAATCCTTCAAAACCCTCCAAATGCTTAATTTTTATGTTCCATTTATTTGGAGAGTTTTGGAGGATAATTAACAAGATGATAATTTAAGCTAAATTAGAAATGAATATCGACTCAATGATTTGAATTCGTCATATCTCAAAGTGATTTTAATTATAATTCCTTCAAAAACCCTATCCTTCCAATTTTATTACTCCCAAATACAAAGAAAGGCTCACCCTCCCCTCTCTTTCCCCTCCAAAAACATACTTCCAAAGTCTTCCCCACCTCTTCTCTCAAAACTCCCAAACATACCCTAAAAGACTTTTAAATAGTTCAAAAATTACAAAAGAAAAAACTTATGTCTGTCAAACTGATAACAATAAAAATAGCACTTCATAATTTTGAGATTAAAAGTAGAATATACTACTTTCTTGAATTTACAATCATCCACCTTCGGAAGACTTGCAACCATGCATTCACATTAACCACATTCACATCCCAAAATTTCTTTGCTACACTAAGATTTCACATGTTTGATTGGATTGTAAAAAGTTGTTTAGCTTTCATCATTTGATCAAAATGTGCCACATTTCATTAGAGTGTACAGTTTATAAAAATCTAAACAAACAAATGTACATAGCAAAGGCAATAGTTCTTGTACATAGCAAAAATTAATCGATCAATTTTTTTGTACTAAACATATATGTTTTGATTCAATGCTCTGAATTCTGTAATGATCAAAATAAATAAGGAAAATGGTTGTAAATAGGAGTAAAAAAGACTAAATGTGCACACGTAGGACTATTCTTGTTTTAAAACCTAAATAGGACTAAATTTTCATTTGGTTCCAATATTACCCCTGCATTTACTTCAACCGTGCAGCACCCAACTGGCCCTTTAATTTTCCGCTCAAACTTGCGCAAGTTTGGAACAGTGGGCGACTTCGACGAACGGAAGCAAGCAACGGTCAGCGACGACGAGCAACAACAAGCGGCGGCGAGCGGTGAAGGTGTGGCGACAAGCGGCAGCAAGTGGCGAGCGACAGCAAGGAGCGGCGGCGAGCGTTGAGCAATGGCCGACGACGATCTCAAGTTCAGATCTGTTTTAGAATTCAGGTTCGTTGTTCCCCTGTCTTGCTTCTTATTCGTCTTCCTCAATCACTCCTCTGTATTCAATATCATCTTCCTCATTTGCTTTATTAAAAAAAATGCCAAATTTTATTTAAAAATGTTATTAAAATGGTATTTTTACTCTTCAAAAATGCCCATCTTCTAAGTGCCCTCCTTTTGTTTCACTTTTTCGTCACATGACGAAAGCTCAATTTTATGTTTGGTGGTTAAAAAATTTCAACTTTATTCTGAAATGCCATCAAAGTGGCATTTTTACTCATAAAAAATTTCATATTTTCCTTTGAAAATGTCATTTAGATGGCATCTCGATTTATGATGGCAATCTGATAAAAGTTTTGGCATAAGATCGGATTTGCAACGGTGGATGCTGGTTATGCGGTGACAAACCTTCCAATTTTATTACTCCCAAATACAAAGAAATGCTTCCTCACCCTCCCCTTCCTTTCCCCTTCAACGACATACCTCCAAAGTCTTCCCCTCTCCTTCGGAAGACTTGCAGCCATGCATTCACATTAACCACATTCACATCCCAAAATTTATTTGCTACACTAATATTTCACATGTTTGATTGGATTGTAAAAAGTTGTTTAGCTTATCATCATTTGATCAAAATGTGCCACATTTCATTAGAGTGTACAGTTTATAAAAATCTAAACAAACAAACGTACATAGCAAAGGCAATAGTTCTTGTCGGATTCTATCTATGTTTCAGGTTTCCCCCAAGAAGCCGCCACCCCGGGTTTTTTCCTGTCGCCGGAAAACACCCACTCCACCAGCGCACAGAGCCCAACCATAACGTTATCACTATAATGGCTCCAATTCTGCCCCAAAGAACGGTCGCAAATAGGACAAAAACAATTGTTCTGAAGAAACATGACACCCGACAGCTCGAAAAGGAAGAAGTACAACTAGTCATCGTCTTAGGTATTTCTGGATTTGATCCCAACGTTTTCGCTTCAGATGATCTCTGCCCATCAATGGACTTCTTTTCTTCTTCTTTTTCTTCATCAGCTTTATCATTAGTGATGTCTGAGTTTTTCCCAGAATCGCTTACCAATATGGCGAAACATTCCCTCTTTTTATAACAATACATTACAGTAACAAATAATCACAGAACATAAAGATTTTGTAAGTCATCAACATAAAAGATGGTTATTTAAAGGGCAGAATTTGATTACTCTCTTTCTATATGAATTACATGTTCTGTTTTGCTTTTACCATCACACGCAGTAGTATTAAATGATGATACATTGATACCAAACAAAGTTTATTACTTTTACTAACCCTAAGAATTCCTAAGAAATGAACTTTATTTAACGAGAGATAGATAGATATAAAAGGAAAATAAGAACTGACAGAAGGATGCTGAAAAGAATGGCCGGAAAAGTTCTTGAATAGCTTCCGGAGTTTATGGCCGGAAGCAGTGTAAGATGATCTTCTGGCTGATGATGTAAGTTTCCCGGGGTTTGCTCCGGGAACAATATCTGTAGAGACAGGATCATAGTACATATGATGATCATGGTGCTTCTGATCACACTCCTCCTCTGCTTCTACAACAACAGGCCTAAAGCAGAGGGAGAATTTGATTTTCATTTTTTCTGATAATGGGAGCTTTGGGGGTTTGAAGATGGAACAGCTCTGGTTTTGGGATAAATAAAGAGGTTGGAGTGAGAAGGAGAAGAAAAGTTTGTGAAATGGTATAATAATTGACATAGAAAGTGAAGGGTCAGAAGTTCGAGTAAAGACTAATAGCGCATTTGGTCAAGACACATTTCTTTCTTCCAAAATTGAAATTTTCTTGTTTCACTTGTGACGTTTACAAATAATTTAACTAATAAGAAAATATGAAGTTGTTATGAAGTTTACACATTTCTTTATTAATCATATTCAAAATCGAATGTTGCGGTCCAATAGAATTCATAGTCTTCTTTTTGGGTTAATCTCGCTTTAGTTGGATCGGAGATTGATTGAGGCTTTGAGCAGCCGAGATTATCTTGTACAATAATAATGTACATACGGAGTTTCCAAATGTTTGCTAATGGAAACTTTCATTTATGCACCAATCCATTTTACACGGTTGTCAATGTACAACATTCTATATTAGTGGAAAAGAAAAAGAAAAATATGACAATTTACAATGAGACAAATTTAAAATACATTTCTAAAATAATTTGAGTGGAAGTAAAGATTTGTTTGCTTTATCGCCGGTTAAGTATCGCAAACCGATTTGTCGCATTCTTAGTGGGATGAGGGAATATTACTTTAGTAAGGATCTGATTAAAATAAATAAAACAGCATTCTTACCCTTATTTTTTATCAAGTCACTTAGAAGATTTTGTCAATTATATTTTTGGTATTATAGATATTAGTATCACACATATACAATTCACGGTTTGTAGTTTTAAAAAATTGTACTCCCTCCGGTTCCAAAAGATCTTGATACTTTGACTTCACAATTTTTAAGGAAATAAACACTGTTTGGCATTGTTTGGCACTGTTTGGCACTGTTTTGTGTAGATTTATTTGCCAAATAAGGCAAATAAGGAAGTGTAAAGATCTTTCAGATACTGCTAAAAATGGAAAGTGTAAAGATCTTTCAGAACCGGAGGGAGTATAAACATGTAATACTACGTACTAATTTTAAAAAAGCACGCCAATCTAACAGTCTTTATACCCCCGGTACGTTGATATATTACTACGTATTATAAGTAAAACTTAGCTTTATAATGAGACTATAAGTCTATAAATACGCAAGATAAGGGCGTTCGTTCAACCCAATCACCAATCACCTATTCAGGAAATAAAAAACATGATATTCCTATTTTGGAATTTTAAAACGGTTTTGCTCCTATTTAGAGCAATTTCTATATATATAAAATATTACATGACTAAAATATGTCTAAGTAGGAAATTAAGTTTCTTCTTTTTCCAATGATAGAGCCAGAAATTTATTGATTATTATCACATATGTGACAATTATAGAAAAATGTTTTCTCATAAGTTTAAAAGCTATTGAGATAGGAAATATGAGGGAGGAAATTCGCCTGATCATTTATTATTTGCTTATTTTCTTATACCTAAAAACACTATATATGAGAGAAAAAATTATATCCCTTAATTATCCTATCATATAGGACAATTTTTTACTGTGGATTATGTTCTTACCACAGCTGTTGTGCCCACTCACGTAAAATTGTCGCAAAATTGTCATAAATAATATTCACCACAATTTCTTTAGTCTTTTAGGACTGATTACGACGGTGGTAATTAAAAATGATACATTTAGTAGTGTACTTAAAAGCACTATGCATGAGATTGAGAGGCAAAATTCGTATTCTCAATTATTAGCACACTTATTTTCTTATACCTAAAAACACTATTTCTCCGTGCCGGACAACTTTGGCAAAATTTTAGGTATAAGAAAATAAGTGTGCTAATAATTGAGAATATGAATTTTGCCTCTCAATCTCATGCATAGTGCTTTTAAGTGCACTACTAAATATATCTTTTTTACCACCGTCCTAATCAGTCCTAAAAGACTAAAGAAACTGTGGTGAATATTGTTCATGATAATTTTGCGACAATTTTACGTGTGTGGGGACAACAGCTGTGGTAAAACCATAAGCCATAGTTAAAAGTTGTCATATATGATAGGATAATTAAGCGAGATAATTTTTTCTCTCATATGTAGTGTTTTTAGGTATAAGATAATCAAATAATAACTGATCGGGAGAATTTCCCCTCTCATATTTCCTATCTCAAGATCTTTTAAACTTATGAGAAGACATTTTTCTATAATTTTCACATATGTGACAATAATCAATAAATTTCTAGCTCTATCATTGGAAAAAGAAGAAACTTAATTTCCTATCTAGACATATTTTAGGTATGAAATGCTTTATATATATTGCTTATCGAGGGTGAAAGTATGGATTGATAATTTTAATACATTATAAGAAGAGAAAAACATTAGACGTTACCACTAAAAGTTCTCCTTAAAGTAGTTTTCAAAACTCTAACAATTAACTTCATTAATTTATTATTTGTTGTCAACAATACTAATTATTACGTAGCAAATTCTAATAGACAGTGTTGATTTTTTTTACTTTAATTTTCATTTACTTTGAATATTTGTTGTATGAATTTATACTTTTAATAGTAACTTATAAAACTCTATTTTTGAAATGCTATAGAATTGTAAAAAACATTTTTATACTACGTATTTAAATTAGATCATGAACAAAAATATATAAGGACCAATTGTTTTCCCTTGCGTATGCATTGGTGATGTGCTAGTTATTACAGTACTCCAACTTCTTTTAGTCATTGTTTTTTTGTACTTGACTTTGATATGAACTCTTATTCTTGTAATTAAGGTACTTAGCTTGTAATATTTAAGATTTGGGGTTGATCCTAAAAGGTCAACCTGATAAAAGGAGTAGCCCAAAGCCTTATGTAGTGTTTTATTATTTTATAGCTTTCTAGCGTGGGACAATTACTTCAACACGCCCCCTTAACCCGAACCGGGATGGATAATATTGGGGTGTATAAATTAGCCAAAAAGACCCTTAACAAGCTACCCGTGATCATGGGTGCTAAACAAGCAGTTTAACCACAACCGGAATTGGCTCTGATACCACGTTAAAGTCTGGGGTTTCATCCTAAAAGGTCGACCTGATAGAGGAGTAGCCCAACGCCTTATATAGTGTTTTGTTATTTTATCGTTTTCCGATGTGAGACAAATACTTTAACATAACATTTACTTTTGTAGTTTTCTTTTTATGCAATTATAGTTATTTTATATATTTGATTTTTTTGTCCCTGATGAATTGAATGATTGAAATCCTTGATCAGCCCTGATCTAAAGTATTTAATTGTATAAAGAAAGACCGATCCTTGTGTAGATTACCCAATAATACCTACATAGTATATTTATAAGTTCATAGTTTCTGAAGTACAAAATTTAACATAAGTAATAGTCACTAAATGTTACAAATATAATCACAATATGTCACACTTTATCCACTATCTCAATTTATTTAGAACGTATTTAGACATGAGCTAAAAAAGATTACTTATAAAAATGTGAGAAGGATTATCATCTTTTAATTAAAGGAGTATCAAATAGGAGATATATTAAAAAAAAAAATCATTGCTAACAATCTGATATCGTTAAAAAAAATCTGATGAGAGCACACGTTTTAAACTTTGCTTTAGAGTAATAATTGCCACCACTTTACTTTATTGGGGTATCCGCCTCGCGTAGAGTATTTACGGGGTGGTACAGTATACTGAACACTAGCTCGGTCTAGGTAATAGGCATGTAGCGTTTTATATAGTTTCAATACATTTTTATTAATACAAAAATACTCTTGGCACACACTTTTTGGTGTACACACTTTTACACGTTGTCTCTGTAGGCTTTTTTGTCTATACAAACAACACGTATTTTGACGAAAACACGTTTGAAAAGCCTACACAGGCGGTGTGTAAAAGTGTGTACACAAAAAATTGTATACCCCAAGTCCAACTCTTTATAAATCGGAGAGTGTTTGAATTGAAGGCTGCAAAAAGAGTATATATCCTTGTATATAATTACCTGTGCGACGAAGGAAGTAATCGACCGGTCAAGTTTTTGATATGTTAACAAATGGTCGTTGCATTTCCGTGTTCCGCAGTCTATCTCGCATACGCAAGGTTTTAGCTTTATTTAGATGAATGAAGTAGTCATCTGGTGATTCCATCCATTAAGTCATTCCTTCTTGGTGCTACGCATCTGCGGCATACTCTATCCCTCGCATATGGGTGGCTCGACTTCAAATTTCAAGCTTCTTGTTATGTATTTATTCCCAACTTCTCATTTAATTTTACTATTTCATTCATCTTCTCCTTTGTGCTTTTTGTCATGGCTTTTAGAGTATCCTAAATTTCCACCATTTCACTAAACTTAGATACACTCGATAAGGCTCGTATGAACACTTCCTAGAAGAATGTGGTGTGCTACTTGAACACACAACACATTTAGAAAGGAGGGTTCTCAAAGTAGACAACCGCCTAAACAACCCATATTTTGACACCAATGATTTTTTTCATCAATCTTATTAAGCTGTCCCACACCGGTTGCGTATGGGAATATAAACCAACATATAAAGACTTGGGCTACCCCTTGTAACAGGTTGACCTCTTAAGATGGAACCCCAAGTCTTAATATGGTATCAGAGCCAATTCCGGTTGTGGTTTCACTGCATGTTTAGCACCAATGATTACGGGTAGCTTGTTAAGGGAATGTTTGGTCCATCTATACACCTTGATATTGTCCAACCCGAACGAGGGGGCGTATTAAAGTATTTGTCCCACACCAAAAAGCTATAAAACAATAAAACACTATATAAGACTTTGGATTACTCCTCCTGTCAGGTTAACCTTTTAGGATGGAACCTCGGACCTTAACATATTAATACTTGGGGTTTCATCTTAAAAGGTCAAGTTGTTGGTAGGAGTAGCCCTATACTTTATATGGTAGTTTGTATTTCTATGTGCAACCGATGTGAGACAACTTAATACGCCCTTGCAAGATGGTGGCTCGTTGGAGCATACCAATCTTGGAATCCTTGTGCTCGTTCTTGAGGCTCACCAAGATCTAATTACTCGTTGAAACTTAATTTGCTCTGATACCATATTAAGGTCCGAGGTTCCATCCTAATAGGTCAACCTGATAGGAGGATCGAAGTAACCGAAAGCCTTATATAGTGTTATATAGTTTAATAGTTTTCCGGTGTGGGACAAATACTTTAACAAATCAGTCGCGTGCAGATGAGATTGTAACCCTTTTAGCCAAGAAAGTCGATATTTACCTCATCGGTTTTGAATGTGATAAATTCATTTGTTACTTTAGCGACGTTTCTTCTGAGTTTATCCAAACTGTAGTATTTTCATTTTCAAATGAAAATCATTTTTGCTATGACCAGTTGGCCATTCCATCTCCTTATGGAATTTTAGAAGACCGAGCCGCACTTTATCATTGTTTCGGTCGAGTGTCTTTAGATTTTAGTGTTACTTTAGTACTCTCCGCTTTTAGAAAATTGTGCGATATGCATCCGCGTGACCTTTTTTTGAAAGAGATATGCCTAAGGCTTTTATTGTTTTTATAACTATTATTTCTCAAACTTTAAGATTTATTCCTCTAAAAACAAAGTTTTTAAACATTGTTCAGCTTGATGATTTTAACCATCATACCTTTCGTTTAATTGTTCTGGATGTCGATATGGAAACCAATTGGGGTACATTTTCTGAAATTTGTCTGGAACAAACATCACCGGATGCAAACCTTAGTCGTTCGGTTACATTAAGAGACTTTATGAGTGCTAAGGCCAACATATTGGTTGTTTATAATTCTATTCAAGAAGTTTTGGAGAAGATGATTAAGTCTTAGTCACACAGACACATATCACACAATTTTCTAAAGGCGGAGAGTCCTAAAGTAACACTGAAATCTAAAGATACTCAATCAAAACAATTAGAAAGTTCGGATCAGTCTTCTAAAATTCCATAAGCAGATGGAATGGCCAACAGGTGATAGGAAAAAGGGTTTGTATTTTAAAATGGAAACACTGCAGTTTGAATAAACTCAGAAAAAAACGTCGCTAAAGTAACAAACGAATTTATCACATTCAAAACTGATGAGGTAAATATCGACTTTCTTGGCTAAGAGGGTTACAGTCTCATCTGCACGCGACTGTTTTGTTAAAGTATTTTACTCCGATTCTCCTATCAGGTTGACCTATTAGGATGGAACCTCAAACCTTAATATGGTATCAGAGCAAATTAAGCTTCAACGAGTAATTAGATCCCGGTGAGCCTCAAGAACGAGCACAAGGACTACAAAATTGGTCTGCTCCAACGAGCCACCATCTTGCGGGGGCGTATTAAGTTGTCTCGTACCGGTTACGCATAGAAATTCAAACCAACATATAAAGTCTTGGGCTACTCCTACCAACAAGTTGACCTTTTAGGATGGAACCCCAAGTATTAATATGTTAAGGTCCGGGATTCCATCCTAAAAGGTCAACCTGATAGGAGGAGTAACCCAAAGCCTTATATAGTATTTTATTGTTTTATAGCTTTTCGGTGTGGGACAAATACTTTAACACGCCCGCTCGTTCGGGTTGGACAATATCGGGGTGTATAAATAAGGCCAAATAGTCTTTTAACAAGTTACCCGTAATCATTGGTGCTAAACATGCAGTCTAACCACAACCAGAATTGGCTCTGATACCATATTAAGACTTGGGGTTCCATTCTAAGAGGTCAACCTGTTAGGATGAGTAGCTCACGACTTTATATGTTGGTTTGTATTCTCATACGCAACCTGTGTGGGACAACTTAATAAGATTGATGAAAAAATCATTGGTGTCAAAATATGGGTTGTTGGGCGGTTGTCTACTTTGAGAACCCTCCTTTCTAAATGTGTTGTGTGTTCAAGTAGCACACCACATTCTTCGAGGAAGTGTTCATACGAGGCTCTAGAGAGTGTATCTAAGTTCATTGAAATGGTGGGAATTTAGGATAATATAAAAGCCATGACAAAACCACAAAGAGAAGATGAATGATATAGTAAAATTAAATGAGAAGTTGGGCATTAATACATAACAAGAAGCTTGAAGCTTAAAGCTGAGCCACCCATGCGAGGGAGAGAGTATGCCGCAGATGCGTAGCACCAAGACGGAATGACTTAATGGATGAAATCACCAGATGACTACTTCATTCATCTAAAGAAAGCTAAAACCTTGCGTATGCGAGACAGACTGCGGAGCACGGAAATGGAACGATCATCTCTTAACATATCAAAAACTTGACCAGACGATTACTTCGTTTGTTGCAAAGGTAATTAAATACAAGGATATATACTCTCTATGCAGACTTCAATTCAAACACTCTCCAATTAATAAAGAGTTGGACTTGGGGTACACACATTTTGGTGTACACACTTTAACACACTGTCTGTGTAGGCTTTCCAAACGTGTTTTCGCAAAAATACGTTTTGTTTTTACAGACAAAAAGCCTACACAAACAGTGTGTAAAAGCGTGTACACCAAAAAGTGTGTACCAAGAGTATTTTTTATTAATAAAAATGTATTGATCTGAAACTATAAAAAAGGCTACAAGCTTATTGCCTAGACCGGGCTAGTGTTCAGTATACTGTAGCACCCCGTTAATACTCTAAGCAGGGCGGATACCCCAATAAAATTGAATTAGCCCCAATAAAGTAAAGTGGGTGGGAATTATTACTCTATGCAAAGTTTAAAATGTGTGCTCTGATCAGATTGTTTTTTTTTTGAATGATATCAGATTGTTAGCAATGAAAATAATCTTTTTAATATATCTCCTATTTGATACTCCTTTAATTAAAAGATGATAGTCGTTCTCACATTTTTATAAGTCGTCTTTTTTAGCTCATGTCTAAATACATTCTAAATAATTTGAGATAGTGGGTAAATTGTGACATATTGTGATTATATTTGTAACATTTAGTGACTATTACTTATGTTAAATTTTGTACTTCAGAGATTATGAACTTATACATATACTATGTAGGATTTAATGGGTAATCTACATAAGGACCGGTCTTTCTTTTTACAACTAAATACTTTAGATCAGGGCTGATCAAGGATTTCAAAACTCCAATTCATCGGGGACAAAGAATTCAAAGATATAAAATAAGTACAATTTCATAATAAGAAAAATACAAAAATATCGTTTCCGTGTCACTGTAACCACCGCCCGTGTCACTGACGTCGTGAAACATCTCACTGTTATCGTTTTCATGGAGTCACATAGTCCACCTTAGTGAAATGGACACCCGTCGGTTACAATACTAACAACCACCACAACCGGCTGGTACAATGGCGGCTGTCCCCGCAACACCCTGCCTCCCTGCTGCCCTACCCCACCACCATCACAAAAGCCCTGCACTACCACATCACCATAGCCCATCCCTCATCACTACTGCCTTGCCCCACCCATCTGCCTAGCCACGACCCACCCCCAAAAGCCCTTCCTCATCCCAATCAGCCCTGCCCCACACCACACCATACATGCCGGCAACTCCTAGCCACTAGCCCTGCACAATTGGTGCACAACACAACACCCCCCAATAGCCTTTCAAATAGCGCACCCAACCATTTCATCCGCTCAACTCCCCAATCTTTGCCGCCAATCCGTCACACCCATCCGCCACCTCTGAAACCCTAGCCGCCGATCTTGTAGCCAAACTCTACCCGTAGGACAGTTGACGATGGTCGCAGATCTAAAATTGGTCACAGATACGAAGGTCATCGCTGAATAGAGATCTGTTCATTTCCACCGATCTCGGCCATAATAAGGTGAAGAAGAAGAAGAAGAAGAAGAAGAACAAGAGCGCAAACCTCGACGAAGACAACGGCGGCGGCAGGGATTGACTGCGACGAAGACAGCGGCGGCGAGCCTGGCTGTGATGAAGGTAGCGTTGGCGGTGAGCCTGGCTGCGACGAAGAAAGAGTTGGCGGCGAGCCTGACTGCGACGAGGTCATCTCCTTCACTTCCATGGTTGATTTCTGGGATTGACATGGTACGTAGAAGAGAGAAGCTATGTTATGTCCGTAGGAGGGAGACAAAAAGGAGTAGTTGAATGAAGTCATATTTCTTGAAAAATAAAAACTATTTATATATTTGTCTTTTAAAAGTGTGTGGGTAATAATATCCATGTCATTCTTTCTTTCATAAACTCACTTAAAAGTTTATTTTTTAAAGCATAAGCTATTACACTTGCAAATATATGCTATCTATGTCGATTTTTCTTCTTCTCGTTAGCTTTATTATTTTCTCTAATTTTTTGTATAATTAGTGTTTGTACTTTTTATGAAATTATTAAAACTCGATTAATATAATGTTCCTGTTTTCAACTCTTATCTAATCGAATTTAGTGATTTTTCTATATAAAAAAGTAATGCCATATTTTTGTGTAATGTTTTACTTAGGGAGATCTCTATAACTTTCGGGGCAAATACCACAAGATAGGTTCACAAAGTTGAACTGGGTATAGGTGGTAACACTAACCATAGCTAGACCAAATACATAAAACTTTATCTAAAATATCTATACATATGATGTATTATATGTAACCATACGTATTCGAATTTGTACCGTTATCAATTCCTTAAGGGTATGTTTGGAAATTTGGAGGGAATTAAAGCCTTAAAGGGGAAGGCTTTGAAGTTACGTTGTCAGAGGGGAAAGGGAGGGAAGGTGAGGAAAATCTCATTTGCATCTGAGAGTAATAAATTTGGAAGAAGATATTCTTTGGAAGAATTATAATTATAATGACTTTGATATATGACGAATTCAAATAATTGAACTGATATTCATTTTAAATTGAGCCTAAATTATCATTTCATTAATTGCACTTCAAAACCCTCCAAATTCAGGGAACTTACAAGTTGAGCATTTAGAGGGGTTTGGAGGGTTATGAAATCTCTCCAAAAGTATGCCCTCCGATTTTTGAAACTCCCAAATATGAAAGGCGGGTCATAACCCCCATCAACCTTCCTCTCCCCTCCAAAACTCAACTCCCAAACATACCCTGAATAGTCTCGCTTTACTTCTAACTTCTAAGTAGGGATGACAATGGGTCGGAGTGGGCCAGGTAGTGAAGTACCCGGACCTGCCCCGTGACATATTTAAGTGTACCCGCCCCGCCACGCCCCTGACCCGTACAGGTCAATAGATGTTGGCCCATGACCCGCCCCATGTAGTTCCGCTCGCCCCGCCCCGCAATAACCTAATAGCTAGTACACATTTCTAATTTTGTCGCCTCGGTCATTCTTTCAAGCTTGTCGTCCTGCGTCTATCGCGAGGATGACGCGATAAGCTTCTCCTGCTAAGACGTGGGTCATTTTTGCAGGCCATCCGTCCTGGTCATTAAGACATCGTCGGCCATTGATGGGTATCGAGAGTGGAGAGAATAACCGTTGGAGGGAAAAGGTGAGAGAGAGGATTCATTGGCTAGTGCATGTGTTTTTTAAAATTAAATGTTACTCAATTTGATACCATAGTGCGTCGTTTTGAGTACGGGAGTAGGATGTCCAAGATCGGCAACTGCCACGGTATAGGGTCTGTTATTATTCCTTTCACCAAATAGTGATCATCCATGCTCCTAAGAAAACCAAACAGAATGATATTATATATGGCAAATTCTAATTCTAGTGTACTCTTAAGGAACCATGCATTGTTCATACGAACTAATTAGAATGTTAATACGAGTACATACTTAAATCAAGTAAATTCATGGTACGTATTATACTCTCACTTATTTGTAAGGTGATGTATGACGCGGGAGGTGGTGATGATGATATTCTCACTACAAAAAAAAATGGGATTGACAGAGATTTTGGTTGGGATTTTGGTAGGGATATGCCAAATCCGTGCCAAAAACACTTTGGTACGAGCTATTTGGCACGAAAAATCGGTAAGTCCGGGCCAATTTCCATGTCAATCCCGTAATTTTTTTGTAGTGTCTTCAAGTATATAATAATAATACTCCATCGGTCTCTAATAAAACTTTCAAACTACAAATAACACATGAATTAAGATTGTAGGTATTGTCTGATAGAGAGTTGTGCAGAGAAAAAAAATGTGCAAGAAATGCTGGGACACAAATTCTTTACCAAAAAGGAAAAGTTGAAGTTTAATTAGAACGGACGAAAAAAGAAATTTAGAACATTATTTAGAGACGAAGGAAGTACTACGTAGTATATTACGTAGTAGCTTAGTAATGATCATAGTAATACTCCGTATCATATATATATATATATAATATATATATATGTGTGTGTGTGTGTACAATAATTGATTTGAATTGAAGAGTCCCCATGCATATACAATCGTGTCTCGAATTATTCAAATTAGAACTAAATAAATCATATTCTTGAAAAAGAATACATATAATCTTATTATAGAACTTTCTTGATATTATACTCTCATTTTGAAGAATTTATTTTTCACACCAACCATAATAAAGAAAAGCAAAACAAGAATATACTACGTATAAACAAGGAATCCAATTAAACAGACGCGCGACATACGGGTATAGTGTATATATACATTAATTATAGATCAAGTGCCCAACAGTGGCAAAGAATATTTACAACAAGCTCTCGAATTCAAAACAAGACGAATTTTCAAAGAATTTCATCATATTATTGTAATAATGGCATTCTTTCTCTTCCTCTGTATAGTCGCCGCCGTTAACAAATATAGCCGTACTCGGACTCGACAAAGGCGTGGAAAGAACTGATGAATAATCAAACCCGGAACTTCTTTGACTATTGTGATTTCACATTTCGGTTAAGGGCTCATCATTCCCAAGACCTACTCCAAAGGTACCGTAGCTCTCTGGACTTGTAAACAAATCATTTGAAGGAACCAAATTTTCTTGCATCATTGTATTCTGGTGGTCGTCGAATGTTAAGGTGTTGTCGTGTGATCGAGATGTGATGTGTTCAAGTCTTGGGAGCGTATTCCCCGGGTACTCGCCTTGTGGATATGTCAATGTGCACTGGGCTGCGCCTTTAATCGTACTCTCGTGGCCAATATTATACAACTCGACGGGGCTTGTGGCAGCGGCAGCGGTGTTCATCGGGCAAGTAGAGGTCGTGGGGTTGTTCATTAGGGCGGCCTGGTTTTCTTGCCACAATTTCTGAAACAATAATTGATCATTTGTGAAATGGTGGCTCTCTAGAAGATTTTGGAATAAATTGTGTGGATTATATTCGTTCTTTGCTGCCGTGAGAGTGGATAGAAGACACAACATCTCCGGGTTTATCAAAGCTTGTAAATGAAGCGCGTTGGAGAGATTAAGGTTTAGGAGAGATGAGGAAAGGCCGAAAAGATCAAGGCGAGGAGTATGAGTGACAGGGTCTATACCGCTCTTGAGAAGCCTCTTTCTTATGTGAGTATTCCAATAATTCTTGACTTCGTTGTCTGTCCTCCCTGGCAATTTAGCTGCTATAGCCGACCATCTTAAAGTAAACGATTAAGTCACAATATGTCATAGTAGTAAATACTCCTCCCAATTTTCACTCGAACAATTAAGCACAAAAATATATACTAGTACTTGTATTAAAGTTAGAACGTACATTTCTTCAAAAAACAAGTTAGAACGTACATACTTCGTTAATAGTACTTTAGTACACTCCATCGAATAGTTTGTCACATTTTTTTGGAATACTTATTTGCTCACGTTAATGCTAATATTCTTGATTGAGATAAGACTTGAACCTACGATCTCCTCTTTGAGAGATTAGTAGTGATGTCATCAGACCACAAGGTATTTGGAGTAATCCCTCCGTCACATTTTAGTTAGTCAAAATTGATTTTTTAATCAATGATAATAAATTTTCACCGATAATATATTTTATACTATCCTCCGTATCCATTAATTGCAACATTGGAATATATACACTATTCATATACTTTACTTTGGCTACATTTATTTATTGATGTATGTGAATTATTTTTTTTGAAAAATATTGTTAAATTCGTCTCTTTACTAAGTTTTATAATCTGATTTTTATTTTATTTTTACTAATACATAATTAAAAATAATGATGGTCAAAGTTGTGCATTGGTAAACGTGAAATGTTGACTGTTGCAACTAAAAAAAGACGGAGGAAGTATGAAAGTATTTATTATATAAAAAATGATGTGAAAACGTTCTTTGACTGGATTTTTTTTATAAAATTCGCAAAAAGTATATTAGTTAGATCGATTGATCAAAGTTTATCACCATCGAGAAAAGTATGGAAAAGGTACATGTGGTTGGATCTATTTTCAGATAGAGTCATGTGTTTCATTTTTTATCAAAGGGGTTCATGTGGTTGAACTCCGTTATCACAAGAGGCTGCTGGCGCCTGACGCCGTTAGAAATCATCGAAGGAAGAAAATGAACAGTGACTTCGATTTTCAAAAGTGTCCGAAAAATTAAAAGAAATATATTGAAAGCTAGATGCGCCTCAAACACATGACTTTATCTGAAAACGAATCAAACCACAGTTACCTTTTCTGTACTTTCCCAATGTTAGCCATCTAAAATAGGATGGAGGTAGTATGATACGGCCTATCTAGTTAGCGGGGAGATCGAGAGCTATATGGGACAAATAATTCATGTCATCAAACATAAGAACCATTTTAAAAAATAATTCAAAAGCTGTATGCACTAAATCAAATAAAAACTGATAAAACCTAAAAGGCTAAAACTAATAACTAGCACTTTTCTGTGAATTAGAAAAAATTGAATATTTTTCAGCATAAAAGATATTGTTTTATCCAATACAACTTCTGAAGAAGTTTACTAGAAATTTGAGATAAAAACAAGTCGATCTAATATGTTAAATTAGAATTTGGGTAAACTAGCAATATAATGAAGATTCCAAAAAATCTCTCATTTATAATCATTGCACATCTTTAAAAATATACCCCCCCTCCCATTTTAGTTAGCCAAACACTATTTTTCAAATTAATGGTGTCTAAGTTTGACCAGGTATATGTTTAATTATATATATAAGTATTGATAGTATGAAAAAGATATATAGATGTTCTTTTTCAAAAATAATATTATAAAAGTATAAAATTATTAAATTTTACATAAATATTTTAATTAAAATAATTGATCACAACTTACCATGTTTTACTGAAAAAGTAAAAATGGCTAACTAATTTCGGACAGAGGTAGCATTAAGTAGATATTTAATTTTTATTAGTGAAATATGATTCCTCTTTTGGATTGTAAGTAACAGCATATATACGTACGATCCCACGCTCCTCAGCTCCCTAGCTTCGGCCGTGTATATAATAACTAATAAGCTTTAATTTTACACGTAGTATGATCTGATTATTATATATCCTATAGTTAGTGGAGGACCTAGGGAGGGGCCTAGGGGGCAAATGCCCCAGCTTTCGATCAAGAATTTCACTACTAGTACTTAAAGTAATATCAGTTCCCCCACTTGCGGTCAAGAATTTCACTACTACTGGTTCTGGTAAAATTAGTGTCCCCAACCCGTACAAAAAATTATCAATATTAGATAATTAAGATACTAAAATGTTACAGTTATATAAATTAAAAGTTAATGCACAATATTTAAATTTGAGTTGAATTAAAATAAAAGATCTCAAAAAAGGAGAAGAAAATAGTTGAGGTTTTTTTCTTTTGATAGAAAATAGTTAAGAGTTGAAAACCCAAAAAGTTAAAATGTAAACGGTAACCAAATTAATGTGTGGCCATATTAAAGTAATCTAAAACATGAAAAGTTTAAAAATGAAATCCACTAATAACTCACTATTACTCTACAAGGCAAGGGGGGGGGGGGGGGGGGGGGGGGGGGACTTCCAAAATATAAACCCTCACGGATGTTGACACTCTGGCCTCTTTCTCGGGCTTGCCGCTGCCTTGCTAAACTACCTCTGCAGCGCCGCAGTGCCCAATCACCCGTTCATTTGTATTTTGCAAGTTTCTTTAGATGATTATCTTACATATTGCTTGATGTGCTACATCGAGAGAGATGTTTTTAAAAGTATTGATAATGAAACTATTATGCAACATTTTCAAAATATGAAAACTCGTAGTATTGATTACCAAAGTTGCAGAAATGAACTATATATTATGTAATTAACTACTCTGTATAATTTATGTTATTGCCTTACTTTTTACCATCTTTATTACATTTGGAAATTTTATTATAGAATAAGTTTAGTGTCTAGTGTGCCCCTGCTAGCTCTAACAAATCTCTGGGTCCGCCACTGCCTATAGTTCAAGGGCTTATTTGTCCCAACTTTACAATTTCTGTGTTTATGAAATGGAAGAATTTGTGTACATCTTAATTTGTTCCATCTACCTTATACAAATTAAACGTAGACAATATATAGCAGTAATTATAATTAAGGTAGTATATATACTACCTTAATTTGCTAGTATTGTTTTTTATGACAGAGCGGATGAGCATTAAGTCACTAACCCTATCCGGCTATTTTGAATCTTATTCTAGGATATATGATACTCTAATTAATGGGTTTCAGAACATATAGACTATTCTAACATAATTAAAAGTAGTACGATTAAAGTAATTAATTTAATTAGTCTTACTTGTTTCCAAGAACACTATGGAGTTGGATAATACTCTCTTCTTCTTCGAAAGAAAACTTGCCTCTCTTAATATCGGGTCTCAAATAATTAGTCCATCGAAGTCGACAGCTCTTTCCACATCTTTGAAGCCCTACAAATATACATGCATGTGATATATGAGCATATGTATTAATTAATTAAGATTATAATTACGTTTGAATCAACATGAAAAGTGAATTAACTTAATTATTACCAGCATTTTTAGGGAGGGTTCGCCAGCTGCCAGGTCCATGAGCTTCAATATATTGGATGAGCTTGAGATCCTCTTCAGGAGTCCAAGGACCCTTCTTCAGTACTCCATTTTTATCACAGCATGGAGATCTTCCCATTGTTTCAATTGATTCTTTTTGCTTTCTTTCTAGAATGAATATACGAGCTAGAGGATCGAAGACAAAATGAACTTTAGGAAATTTTAAGTGAAGGTCCAAATTTATAGATGAGAAGCTAATCATGTAAAAAGGTCCAAGTCAATAGTATTTGGTGCCGGCCATCTTGCATGTCAACCTCTCCTTGCGTCCAGCATTATTTTTTGGGTAATATTTTAAAGTAGAATTGATTAATTTAATGTTGAATTTTATCATCCAAAATAAATTTATTGATGATAAAATTAATTAATCACAGTGTACGTAAGGTACTACCTTCATCCCATAATGTAAGATGTTTGTAGATTTGGTGTGTGTTTTAAGAAAATAAAGAATAAAGTGGTTGTTTTGCGATTTTAATCTCCTAAAAGTAAAAAAGAGAAAAATGAATCCACAAAAAAGTAAATGGTGAAATAATAAATAAAGACATAAAGTGGAATTCAATTCAATTTAAGAAAGTGATCAAATTTTTTAAACAACCCAAAAAAGAAATTGTACATACTTACAAAATGGGACGGATGGAGTATAAGATTCAAATAAATCAGTACTAATATATGACAGTTCTATTGATCCGAAATTCCGAAGTGTATACGAAAGTGAATAAATTATGAGACTCATTGTATGTATTTTCAGTTTATCATCTTTTATTCCTATTTTAAGTAATTTTCTATATCAATTTCTTATTTTAAAGTACTGCATATTGTTTCGTTCTCTTTTGTTGTAGTACTTTGACTTTTGCGGTAATAAATCAAATACTACGTACGCACTTTATTTTGACTATTCTTTTAGTAAAAATTATCGTGAGTTTGAGCAGCCTTGTTTGGTTTTAAAACACGACTTATTTGGCCCACAGAATAATACTTAATTAAATTAAGTAGTTCATATTCTTCTTTTACAAGTGAACTAGTTCTTTTTTTGAAAGACAATGATTCTGTATTTGAAAAATATACTACCTTCATTACAAATGATGTGCAAATTTATTTTACAAGATTGATCGGTGATTAAGTTGATTATTCCCATTTATTCTTAAGTTAGTAGCGTAAATAATAAAAAATTGTATATTTAGGAACTAGAATAAAAAATATGTTGAGTTGCAAACCTAGCCCCAAAATGACACTCCGTATATAACAAGTAGTTGACACACAAAATAAGAACATAAAATGAAATTGCCTAGATCAAAGAAATAAAAGTGAATATCATAGACGCCTGAAGTATTGTGTTTTAACCTTATTTATATAAACCCCTTTTAGAAAAGTACAAAAAAAAATCATTCTGTTTAAATTATTGTAACATTTTCCTCGATGTACGTATGTAATTTCATATATCCTATATCCACCGTTTATAGATTCTGAATCACAGGAAAAGGTTTCACCACGGTCCTTAGGGAGTTAGATGAATATATGAATCAAAGTTACTCTCTCCGTCCCAATAAGAAGTTCCATTTTGCTTTTCGAAAGTCAACTTAAACTCTTACTTTATATCAAAATTTTATGAAAATTGAATTGTTTTTTTGCAGGTTTTGTATCGTTTTTAATATAGTTTCTGAATATGTAAATTTTATTTACTAAAAATAATCTGAGTTTTCATAGGGATCATTTAACTTTATCGCTGGTTAAACTTTGGAACTCGCAATTGGAAGAACATTTAGGAATGGAGGAAGTATTTTTTTAGTGGAAGAAAAATAAAGGATAATACCCGTATGGGTCATTAGACGAAATTAAACCGTTAATTAGTAATTAAGGACTTTTTATTTTTATCTTTTGATGCATTACTCTTTGTGAAGTCTTGTCTTTGCACCCTTATTTTTTTATCATATGTATTTATTTTATTTTACATTCGTACTTCCTGGTCAACTATACTCCTAAGCATGGTGTAAAAGTGTTTGTAACTCGTGTTATTTTGTTTTACATTAATATCCTTATATTGGTATGCCCCTAGACCCTAGTAAAAAAAAGGATGACACCACATCCCTAGGGCCCCCAACCCCGATCAGACGGTACGTTGGAAGGATGTAAATTGGACTATAATCACAATCTAACAAATAGAGAGTGAGGTTCTGTCTCTGGTACTTGCAGAGGTCCTATGCATTTTTAGTATAGTAACATCTTATCGGAGTTGACGGTGAGACGGTGAGGTGAATTAGATACAGAACGCTATACACATGAGCACATCAATTAACATGTTCACAATTTTGTACGTAATGTATTTGTATAATATTATCTCCGTCTCACTAACCTTAGGATATGGAGGGTAACACGTTTATTAAGAAAAACGAGTTTGTGTAGTTGATATTGATAAAGTAAGAATAAAATAAAAAAGATTTAAAACTATATAATTTTATCAAATTTGATATGAGAGCATCTTACTCTTATTGAGACAGATCGAAAATGAAAGATGAAACAATCAGCAAGACGGAGGGAGTGTCTTTAATGGCTTTTACACTTATTATAAAATGTCACATCCAATCCTGTAATTTTGCGCAACATATACTTCGTATTACACTTATTACGTACACTTAAGTGGCTAAAATATTGAGAAGCACGGCTGCGCGGGTATCGAAAGTGATGCATCACAATTCAGATGTTATGACTGTATTATAACGACATCCACTTCACCGGACATAACAACATAATAACAACAACAATAACACTATGTAGTAATAACAATAGTACTATTATAATAATAATAATAATAATAATCAATATGGATGGTAAATTTTATACTCCGTATTTATTAGTAAAAGATGCTTTCATATTGCGAGCCGGTTTGGTAACTAAAATCGGCTGAATCGGCTGATTCTGCTGAAATTTAGGAAAGTTTTTGTCGAAGTGATTGTATTTGATTGATTTTGCTGATTTACGGAAAAACTATATTTGAAATATATTTTATTAATAAAATAATGAAAAAATTATACTCCGTATGAAAGATAGCTAAAATGGTTATCTACAGTAATTTATCAAAAATTACATGTTTGAGTAAAAAGTTGACCGATCGATCAGTCGAAAAATGGCCTATACATATATAATACATATACGTAGTAATATTTTAAAACAATAAAGAATTGAACAAGGAATAAAATGGAACATGCGATGAAGGTAGCGCTAGGTAAGCTTGTTTTGTTAGCTTAATTCTTGCAATGTCTCCCTCTATTCCATTTGATTGATTGCTTGTATAAGTTGTATTTGTTTCTAACTTCCTAAAGACAAAAATAACTCAGTGCGGGTTCACAACATACAAATTGATTTCATACTTTAATTTCATTCCCGAATTGAAGTTTAATAGCTATACAATACCATTAACGAGCAAAACGTTCTGAATTAGCTATGTAACTTATACTCCCTCCGTTCCCAAATGAAATTCACACTTTGACTTCACACAAATTAAAGAAATAAATTTGACTTTATTGTAGAATACACCGTTGTGACATTGTCTGGCACTGTTTGACACTGTTTTGCACTGTTTTGACGTAGATAATTTGCCAAATAAGGAAGGGAGAAGAAGTGTGAAGTTTATTTTGGACCTACCCAAAAAGGAAAGTGTGAATTTCATTTGGGATCGGAGGGAGTATAACAATATATGCTTTTAGTCATGAAATTCCACTTAATTACTTGCAAATCTCGACACTCTCGTCCCTCTAAATTTGATATCTGAGGAGGAGCTAATATAGTTATTCAGAAAAGTGAGATTGGATCTACCACAACTATAAGAATGAGAATAATATATAATCAAAAAACCATTACCAAATTGAGAAAGTAAAAATTGTGCGTTAACAAATCTGCGATTGGATCTACCACAACTATAAAGAACGGAAAAGTATAACAATGATATAAGCAATGGGAATACTTGCCAAGGGTTTAGGGAATGATAGAAGTTCATCAATTTTACTCCTGCACCTTCATCTCGATCAGGCTCATTACTTGCTCATCATTTGAAATAAGTTTCATAAGATTTACTCGATACTCCCTCCGTCCCTAAAAGAACTTCCAACTTTCCCTTTTCGTCCGTCCAAAAAAGAATTCACTTTCCCTTTTTGGTAAAAAATTTGTGGTTCACAACATTTCTCTCTCATCTGCATAACTCTCCATCACACAATTCTCACTTTCTTAATCAGCATGCAACTTTATTTTGGAAGAACATTTAGGGATGGAGGTATTACAATTTATGATTCCCCAAATTTGAGTGGCCATTTTAATGTACATAATTACATGCATATCATTATCCTATAAAGTAATATAGCGCATGGTTATGGCGGCTGCCCTAGTGAGCGGTGAGGTCGAAGGTGCCACGTGTGTGATCAAATTTGGGAAACAAAAGATACGTGGCAATTAGTCATTAGTCAGCGGTTTGTGTATTGACCTTTGCATGAACTCAGTAAAATCAAACATTACCTTAATAGGCTGGCCTGGTCGGTAGGGTAGTTAGACTGTTCATACAGCTTATAAGGAAAGCTAGCTTTGTTACTTTCATTTCTTGCCATGTCTGTCACCTTATCCTCCGTCGATCGCTTACTTAATTTGCTTCTAGTCTAGGACAATAAGCTCTTCATTGGTTTCGTATCTTCTTGCCACGCACAATTTTCTTCTCTTACAATAAAATTAATTAGCACGTTTGAATTTGAATTCCACATGTTTGAACTTGACCAAACATTTTTCACGCACTACTACTCTAATGTGAATTGAAGGACTAGTTTTGCATCGAGTACACGTTAGGTTACACGTCGGCTTACACACCCAAGATTAATTGTCTGTGCACTAAAAATTACGTTTGGGTTTAATAAATGGACGAAGTGTCTATGATTCTGAAACGGCCGTGCACACACAATTCATTTTTTGAAGTCACAAACACTTATCTTTACTAAACTCCAGATGTAATTATTGTCTGTGCATAGACAATTACAATTGACATGTAATCTGATGTGTACACAAAGTAAAACTTAATATGAAGTGAGTCAGAGTTACTCAATCAATACTAATTATTACATTAATACATTGTGATCCAAAAGGTGGAATCTCTCACCCCAGGAGCCCTCCACCCCGACCCGACAGGATGATGAGGAGGTTAGTCACGGTGACTCAGTCAGCAGAATGACAGTAGGCTCATACACTCGTGCGCACCAGGACTCACACTACAAGAATTTACGTTTTTTAGTGGCAGAAAGTTTGTCACTAAATCTGTCGTTAACAACGTTAGAGACGCGTATTAATGACGGAAATTCTGCCACAGAAATCACGCGGCTAAATGCCTTAGTGACAGAATTTCACTTCAGTCGCAAATCTATGGCGGAATTTTGCAGCTACGGATTCCGTCGCTGTTAATCGTGACAGATATTTCGTCACTAAATATCGTCACTAAATTAATTATATTTATAAAAATAAAACATTCAGTTTTCTCCAATTGTATATTTATATGGCATTAATTTAAAAAAAAATAGAGTACTCCACACATGTGATTGTATCTCAATAATGTGCAAAGTGCATAATTATATATATATATATATATATATATATATATGGTTATGTAGCCACAAAAACTTAACTTTTATATAAACACACTTTAACAACCAACATTCACATTGAGTACCATAAGTAAAGCCATACCACAATCCAAAAATACAACTAAATTCATAATATGGATACTAGTTGGATATATAATTGGAAATAACAAATACTCAAGTGTTTTGAGAATCTTGAGAGGATGATGGAGTAAAATGGAAACAACTCGGTGCATCCATTCCAAGTGTTTTCAGAAAGGGAAGCCATGTTTGCTCAAAAGTTTTTGGGAGTGAACAAGGATCTTCATCTAGCAAGCTTTCATCCACGAGTGGCATTACCGGTGGGCATTCCTCGCCTTGTGAAGATAACCACTTCCGCATGTGTTCATCCCAATAGACACAAAATTCATGTGCAAGCTGTGAAGATGTTGAAGCTTTTCGGTATTTTGATTCCAATTGTTGAAGGAAAGCTTTTGCGTACTTTCCTAATCCGAATACTTTTTTGTTTCTTCCTCCAGCGATTTCCAAATATTTGGAATTCAATTCAGCAACTGCAGCTTTAGATGCATTCTTGGAGCCCCCAATTTCAGCTTCAGATTGTTGAGTTTGCTGAATGTGCTCATTAAATTCATCAGACAACTTTAAAATAGCCTCCTGTACACATAAAATATATTTTAAAGCAAACGAACTCTTATAACATTTAAGCAAATTGATAAAAAGATTAATACAATTCAATGCATATAAGGAGGGGATATAAGTATTAAGTAATACACAAGTATTAACAGTAAAGACTCATGAGGATGCATGCAATTGAAATCTAGGCTTTGAAATGAATAAATGATACTTGAAAATCTAAGACCTACTGTTATTAGTTCTGAAACTTTAAGTATTATTAGTTCTGAAATTTCAAAACCTGAAATTTGAAAACTAGTGTACTAAAACCTACTGTAATGCTTGGTAATACTAACCTATTGTAATGCTTTGTAATGCTAGCCTACTGTAATTGACTTGTAGACTTACAGTAGTAACCTAATTGGGAAATCTGAAATCTGGGCTCTGAAAGGAATGAATGATACTTGAAAATCTGAAAGTTGTTGTATTATTAATTCTGAAATTTCAAAACCTGAAATTTGAAACTAGTGTACTAAAACCTACTGTAATGCTTTGTATTGCTAACCTACTGTAATGTTTTGTAATGCTAACCTAGAATAAAGACTTGAGCTTCTGGAAAATTACATTTCAAAATTCTGAAGAGATAATCACAATCACAAATCATGGGGATGCTTGCAATAGAAAACAAAGCACATGTGAGAAAATATACTAGCAAAGAGAAGATAACTTCAGGAATAATTTTGAAAATTCAAAATATACTCAGCAGATCAAATTACATAATTGAATAAATATTATGATTTGTTAAGACTTAGAGTAGAGAAACAATAACACATCATGACTTCTGATTGTGAGCCATAGTCAATTAGTTCTCCATTCTTTCTCTTTCTTGGATGATAAGTTACACAGATTTTGACAGGGTTAACTTCCTCTCCTGAAACACTTGACTACAAAAATAATAGTTGAATTTGAAATAGGTGAAGAAAGTACAATAAAAAACAGATTATATATTTTAGAAATAAACCTCTTGTGCTGCCAAATCTGCTGCAGACCGAGACCCTCCATACTGTTTGCATCTATCTCCACCGGCAATCCGGTTCTTTTTCCCAGAATCAGACAATCTTTGAAATGTAATAGACCCACGAAACTCTTCCACAACCCCCCAAGTGAAGTCGTTCACAGTTAGAGGCCGACAAGCCCTTGAATATTCAAAAGTGTTATATGAACATTTAAAATATACACTTTTCATAGAAGTTAAATTGAAATATAAAACGAAATAATAATTATTTTACTCACCTGATTTTAGACATTATATTGGAATAAGCACGTTGCTTAAGATAATTTTCGTAACCCTTCGTGATGTCTTCATCACTGAACTTGGTTGGATATATCCCAGTTTACTAAATCCTATATGTCAAAGAGAATTATATTAATACTCAAAATTGAGAGTTTAAAAGTAAAAGTTACTTTTACTTTTACTTATAGAGTATTTATATTATAATAGTTAATAAATTAGTATAAAAATGTTATGCATGTAATGCTAAATTGGATACCTTTATGGACTTTGGTTTAGCATTATAAAAATAAATAATCCAAAAAACTTGCAAATCGTATAGGTCAAAGACAATTAGTTACAGTTTTTGAAAGTTAAAGACAACTTAATTGATATTTGAAAGGAAAATATCTGGTTTTAACTCAAATGATCAAACCTGGAATTGCTCCCAATATAAATCCTTTGTCTTCTCGGGTACCCACTTCCATTGTTGCCCAGCCGGATGCAGATTGTACTTTATCTGTCTTGAGACAATTGTTTGAAATCGCAAACTTGTTTTGTTGGAAACAATATTTATAAGTCTGCAATGAAATTAACATTTTGATTTATTATCATTAATGCTTTAATATCAGAAGATAGAATGTATAATTTAGTACCATTTTATATTTAACTCACACTCTAGATGCATTTAACCCAACATTGGGTCTTTCAAATTTTGCTATAGCTAAAGATCTGAAGTGGTCCAAAGGTTCTTCACCCCACTCGAGATCTTTGTATGCATCAGGATTCCATTCAGCTAGCTCGTCTTCTCCATTGGAATGAGTTGTTGGGTCACTATCTTCTAGTTCATTGATGCTCGTTGTTGTTGACGGGCTCTCTTGATTGGAGAGCAAAGTATGGTCTTTATTAGGTCCTTGAGTTGGTGAAATGGTGGGATGCCGGTTAGTGACTGTTGTGATATTTGGGCTAGGACCCCGAGTATTATGATACTGGGACGGGGGTGGTTGTGGAGGTTGTCGTGTTTGTCCTACTTGGGGGGTAATATTTCTGCCATTACTAGACAAGGGTTGATGCTTTTTTGAGTGGCTAAGAGATGGTGTTGAGTGGGGGGTAGAGTTTCTGCCCGGCATAGTGAAGGGCAGAGATGGTCTTGAGCGACCCGAACTACCTGATGATGTCTCTTGCGATATGCGGACTGCTTTCTTGTTCATCCCGGTGACACCATGACCTCTAATAGGAATCATATTCTAAAACATGCAAAAAAATAATGTTATTGAGTGCAAAATACAATACATAATATCTCCAAACAATCATTTGCTCCCAATGTTAGAATTAAAGGACATTATGCAGAACAGCTCCAGGAATAATCATTTGGTTAGAGGGCATAACCAAAGTTGCATACCACCTATAATAAACATCCAAACCAGAATGACACATTATGCAGAGCAGCTCCAGGAATTATTCCAAAACAAAACACTTTCGTTTATATCTATGGACTCAAGGGCATGGAAAAGGAAATAGAAAACATCATGACTTTACTTGCTGCTAAAGATGGAATTGATTGGGTGGAAAATAAGAAACAAATAAAGAGGGGAGAGCAATGGAACGTCGAGGTCTACTGATTTTTTCTATCATGTATTTCTATTAAAAGTTCCCCCCCAAGACAACAAGCAGCCATACCTGTTGATTTTGTAGAAATCGAACTATCAAGTAAACTTAGATGACCTTTATATAATATATTATCCACACAAGAAGAGTAAACAAGTGACATAAAAGGCCATGTATTAAAGCTCCTGTACCTGATTATGTTGTACTACGCTCGTCGTTCTCGTCTCTCTTTTGCACGAAACTGTTTAGGGCGAATTGAAATAGAGTAGCAGTTCACAGATTAGGTTTATCAAATAAAATAAAACCTAAAGTTCCAATGGCTACTGACATAATATGTTTTGAATCTTGGAGTTCAATATTTAAATGTACTCTGCAGTTTCAATTTTCAAATATAGGCAAACTATCTATGAGAGCTATTATACACAGTCATAGTCCATTTCACATGTTTAATAATCATAGGGTAATCTTTATGTGGTTTACATAAAAATAAATCTAATTCCTACAGATATACTAGTATATGTCAATGTGTCTTTAGAAAATTTCCTAACAGTTTAATACCAAAACAAGAGTAGAAGATGTTTTCATTTTAAAATTCACAAATCTCGAAAATATTCACTTCACAAGTCTTTTAGTACTTTTATCAAACAGTTAGAATGCATAACAAAACCACATATCAAGTATATTAATCAAACAGTTGAACACAATCCAATTTAGATATTACGAACACAACTTAGAAGACCTAGATTTAGACAAAATAGTTTTGGTTTGAACTGGTGTGTGATAGAAGAAACAACATCTCGAATTTTACATTCGAACAATGAAAAACAAGCAACGTATAAGATTAGGTTTTGGAACTCCCGTACCTAGTTGTTCTGTACATAGGTCGTCGTTCACTTGTTCTCCTTTCTCTTCTTTTTTGTACTACCGGTGAACCAGATAGCTGCGGAGGTCACTTGAATTTCGCTAGACAAACTATAGAGCAGTTCATAGATTTAGGCATTCTGAAAAATGTGAGAGCCGAAAGATGGTTTTGGTTTTCATTTGGCGGGCAGAGAAAGTTTGGAGCGAAACTTTAGTTTTCATAGTGAAATTTTGTGTTCGCTGCCCGCGGTAAAATTTTGTTTTCATTACTATTACTATTCATACGCCTAATGCCACATTACAAGCCTATTCACTTACCACATCCATCCCAAAACACTTTCATATAAAAGTACATGAAAAAGATATAGATCGGTCAATGTTTTAAAAATGACAAAGTTTTTTGGGACGAAGGTAATATTGGCATAGTGATTCACACAAAAAAAGCATAGTGATTCAATAAAAAAAATGGTATAAATAGGCGGGACAGTGTACTAAACCTCAATCGCAATTAATATTTTCTTCGTGATCACTATCATTTTCACTATCAGCATGCTCGATGTCATATGCTCCATCAAATGTATCATCCATATTCTCCGGAGCATTAAGCGCAACTGAATGATCAACACAGTCATCGATGTGTTGTTGACCTGAAATTGGAAATTGTTGTTCATCTACCGCTATTTGGAATGAATTCATGGACTCGTCTTCTTGAAACGCTTGAAAGTCTTCATCTTCATGTGTAGAATCTTCTCCCAAATCTCTCTCCACAAAAGCTCGTGGCATGCATTGAATAACAGAAACCCATCTATTGACTCGTTTCTTTGTACTAGGATATGGTACATACACAACTTGATCCGCCTGTGATGCTAAGATATAACAATCTGAAGTACGAAGTCGATGTTGTGTGTTTACATCCACTATATTGTATAATGGATGGAGTCGTGTGCCTCTACATGAAGGTTCAAACCATTCACACCTGAAGACTATTATCTTAAAATCTTGATATTCTAGCTGAATTATTTCATGTATTAAACCATAGTAGTCCAATGCCAAACCATCTGAACTTGTGCACTTGACCATAACTCCGCAATTACAGGTCACCCTGCCTTCAGATCGCGCAATAGTGTTGAACTTGTAACCATTTATATGAAGTGTTTGGTAGGTCGTCACATATGGAGCATGAAATCCAGCTAAAGCCCGAATCCATCGTGGATGATCGATAGTGTCATTTCGCACCTAAACATAAATACACATACTTAATATATGTTAGCAATAACTATATTTCCAAAACAAAATTTAATCTATCAACTAAAGAAATTCTAAACTTTAAATACTCACATAATGATAAAACCAGAGCGGAAATTGTGCTTGAAATTGAAGTTCATCAGAGGTTGTTAATCCGGTTGCATTTGTGAACATTCTGCAAAAAAATTATTAGACTATAACTACTATCATTTTAGTTTAAGAAATCAATAATTACATAAATATGGCTTACTCCCTAAATAAGTCAATCTCTGGGCAATTTTGTATTACATATGAATGCACCGCATTGGATTCATTTTGGTTCATGTATCGGCGTGTGCTTGCACCAATTGCTTTTGCCTTTTGTGCAAAAATGGAAACAGCGACATCATCATTAATCATAAACCCGTCATCAAATCTCGGGACACCACATGCTTTTGTGGTGACTTCCTCCGGGAAGTAGTAGCTTGCAAATGTACCCATTTCACTTAGCAAATAACCTTCTCTGATTGAGGCTTCAACTCTAGCCTTGTTGCCAATCTTTTTCTTTAACACTGACCCTAAAAAACTGGGTAAATATGAACAATTATGATTTAGAGTATCAATAACACAATACTATATTATGAAAAAAATAAACACTAACTTTTCAAAGCGATACATCCATCAATATTGCGGTGGTCTGCCTAGCAAAACTTCGTCCGGCAAATGTATGGGAAGATGCTCCATGGGGTCAAAAAATGAGGGTGGGAAAATCTTCTCTAATTTACATAAAATGATAGGAATATCAACCTTGAGCTTTTCAATGACAGAAACTCGTGCAGTCTTTCTTGTTAGCTCACGAAAGAATAAACTAATCTCAGTAATTGCCTCCCAAATACAAGCAGGTAGCATTTCTCTCAGTGCAATTGGAAGTAGACGTTGCATAAAAACGTGACAATCGTGACTCTTCATACCGAATACCTTAAGGTTCTCCATTTCTACACAACGTCCTAATCGAGATGTGAATCCATCAGGGAACTTAAGTGAATCAACCCAATTGCACAAAACCTCTCTTTGCTTGTTTGAAAGCGTGAAAGGAGCCTTGGGATATTTTCCGTCACGGTCCATCTTCATACCCGGTCTATGACAAATGTGTTCCATATCCATTCTCCCTCGTGTATGGTCTTTTGACTTCCCTGGCACACCCAGAATCGTGTAAAATATGTTCTCAAAGAAATTCTTCTCTATGTGCATTACATCAAGATTGTGGCGTATAAGCAAATCCTTCCAATATGGGAGATCCCCAAAGATACTATGTTTCTTCCACCCAATATCCTTTCCAACCAATTTGTTGTGTTCTAAACTGCCTAATTCGGTCACAGACATTAGGGCATCCATCTCACCATAACAATATAATCCATCTCTATATAATGGAGGGCCATACATGACTGTTTTACCCTTAATGAAGTTCTCGGTGTCCAATCGAAAAGGATGATCTTCTGCTAGGAACTTTCGGTGGTTATCAAACCAACTATGTTTCCTGCTGCGGGGTAACCAAAATGCTTCTGTAAATTCAGTACAACATGGGCATGCAAATTTCCCCTTCGTACTCCATCCAGAGAGCATGGCATATGCTGGAAAATCACTAATTGTCCAAAGCAAAGAAGCTTGCATATTAAAGTGCTCCTTTGAAAATGCATCATAAGTTACAGTTCCAACCTCCCATAATTGCTTCAACTCTTCTATCAAAGGTTGCAAATAAACATCTATCCTATTTGTGGGATTCTTTGGTCCTGGAATCAATACGGATAAGAACAGGAATTGTTGTTTCATACATATACCTGGAGGCAGGTTGTATGGTGTCACGATTATAGGCCAACATGAATACTTCTGTCCAAATTGTCCAAATGGTTGAAACCCATCTGAGCATAGCTCGAGTCTAACATTTCTAGGGTCCTCGGCAAAAGATGGATAAAGATTGTCAAAATGAATCCATGCCTTTCCATCTGATGGATGTCGCATCACTCCTTCTTCTCTGTGGTGACTTTTATGCCATCTCATATCCCCAGCAGTTGTATTTGAGGCATAAAGCCTCTGTAGCCTTGGAGTAATCGGAAAATACTCCATCCTGGAAAGCGGGATTGGTTTACTTGACTGGTTATTGACCTCGTACCTTGCACTAGAGCAAAATTTGCACTCAATTAGTTCACTGTCTGCTTTCCAATAGATCATGCACCCTTTTGGACAACAATCCATAGATTGATGGGTCATTCCTAATAGTGAGAGCTTCCTTTTAATTTTCTTGAAATTCTGGATGGGCCGATTGGAGATATGTGTTGGGAAAAACCTATTCATAAATTGAGCAATTCTGTCAGTGGCAGCCTCTGATAAATTCATCTCTGTCTTTAAGTTCAACAATTCAGTCATGGCACTCAACTCCGTCATTGGACAACCATCAAAACATGGCTGACTTGTTGCAGCAAGCATTTCATACATGTTGTTTGTCATTGGATTAGGCTCCTCATCATCCACATGCATATCATCAGGCGGGCCGATAGGAAATTCATTCCTAACAGCATCTTCAAACATCGATTTATATGGGTCATATGGAACTTCAGATGTATTATGATGGGAAGAGCTACCTTCATCCAAATAAACCAGCCCATTTGAATTATATGTCTCTCCGTGCGCTCCCCATACATAGTAGTCTTCAACAAATCCTTTTTCAAATAGATGTTGTTTAACAATATCCCAAGTGAACAATTTTCTATTCTTGCACTTTCTACACGGACATGCAATAACCCCACTTGGATATAAGTTTACCGCCTTTTTGAATAAACTCATTAACTCCTTTTTTGAAGTCTTCATTTAGAAAGCCTCGATTTTCGAGTCTTTCATACATCCAAGATATATTATTGCTCATTTGGAAATCTAAACATATAAATGCTATTAAATATTAGATCTTCACCTCATATAGTAAATGAAATTAATTAATTTAAGGAACTTTCATAACCTCGTGACTACTTTCTTATCAACAATATATATATATTAATAGTACGTAGATAAACAACTTCAATTCGCCTTTTGAATAAACTCATTAACTCCTTTTTTGAAGTCTTCATTTAGAAAGCCTCGATTTTCGAGTCTTTCATACATCCAAGACCTATTATTGCTCATTTTGAAATCTAAACATATAAATGCTATTAAATATTAGATCTTCACCTCACATAGTAAATGAAATTAATTAATTTAAGGAACTTTCATAACCTCGTGACTACTTTCTTATCAACGATATATATATATATATATATATATATATATATTAATAGTACGTAGATAAACAACTTCAATTATTTATCTTTCAATCATTTTCATATCATCAATACTATTGTGTATAAATATATAGTAGGTCAAAGTTTGATTTCATTGATTTGAAAAGTCAAATTTGGCTAAATAAAAAGGGATAGAGGGGTGTAACAATAAAGATTGTCTCTACAATTAGATTGCTTAATTTTTTACTTTTAACAGTGAATAAAAAAATAAAATTAATGGTGTGTTATATGGTACTTTATTACATAATAGTTCTGTATGACAATTTATTATGATTACAATTTATTATATAACTTTTTATTAAAGAAGTACTATTACTTATTTAATTTTCTACTATAAAAATTAATACTACTTTTTATTTAACATTGGTATTAATCTTTTATTTATAATAAAGTATTCAATAAACTACTATAAACTGTGTTTTATTTTTCAGCTTACTATATAACAGTTGTATATGGCAGTTCATTATTAATATTCTCTTACAAAGACAGTTCATTATTATTAACAAAAAACAACTTATTAGATAACAGTTCATTAAAACAATTACTATTAATATTATTTTTATCATTTGCAATGGAGTCAATCATCTTCTTCTGGTACATCTTCTTTTTCTTCAATCATTTCAAACTCATGAGCTTTGAGATCTGAAATGAGCTTATCAGTGGGATAAGTCTTCACATCCTTGCTGGCTTGGACAGCAACCACCTTCATCTTCCAGGCTGAAGGCAGTCCTCTCAACACCTTGAGGTTGATCTCCTTGGTGGTGAGTTCCTTGCCAAGCTCAGAGATCTCTCCAGTGAGAGTGAGGAGCCTGTCGTACATCTTGGATATGATTTCACCAGGAAGAAGCTTGAAGTCATCAAACTTCTTGTTAGCTATTGTCAGCTTGTTGTCCTTCTCTTGCTCATCACCAGCTCCAATGAGCTCAAGAGTATCCCAGATTTCTTTGGCAGTCTTGCACTTCTTTATCCTGTTGAAGTACCTATCATCGATGGACTTGTAAAGAATGTCTTTAGCAATGTTGTCCAAATTGTACTTCCTTCTTTCTTCAGTAGTCCACTCAGATTTGGCCTTATTGATCATCTGAGGTCTGGTGTTATCAATAGCATGCTCAGGGTTGACCTTCTGGAAGCTTGTGAAGGGCCCAATGTCAAGTACTTCCCACATCTCATCATGCAGAGCACAGAGATGTGCCTTCATTCGGATCCTCCAGACATCAAACTTGAGATCTGAGAACATAAGATTCTTGGAAAAGGAGTGATCCTGATGGATAGTCTACCCGGGGGGTATATATCCGAAGGGTTATTGCTGAGAATAACTTAGAGAGAAGTCAGAGCACAAGTAAGTAAGAGAGAGAGTGTATTCAGTATGAATGTCGTGGTTACAAATGGGGAAATGGAGTGCTATTTATAGTAGCAATAAATGCCGGACAGGGACACGTGTCAAGCGCCCATTGGCCGAGAGGTCACCTCAACAGGTTGGCGTTGGCAGCCGCATATGGCCGCATTAAATGCGGCTGTTGGATGGGACGTCGGTGCAGGGTATGGTGATATGTACGCATGTGAGGCGGATATCATGTCAGGAGGGGTGCCCTCGGCTGCAGAGGACTAGCCGAGGGCCCTTGGTGTCGAGGACACCTGAGTGCCGAGGGCTCCAGATGCCGAGGGCTACTGTTTTCTGCCGTTTTTCTCCCAGTTTCTTAGTTTGCTTGGAAAACCCGTTCTGTGAGAGTTTAGAGCCTTCGGCCGGGGGGGCGAAGGCACCCTTGGTGCGCTTTGCGGGCTGCTTGGTACTCTGGGCGCTGTGATTTGGGCATGTTGGGCCTTTACTGGAGTAGTAGGAGTCTGTGGGCCGGGGGTTCCCGGGCCATATACTCCATCAGGAGTCCCTCACTCCTTTTGCCGAAAGGTACTTGAGGGAAAAGGAGTAAACTGTGTCTGCCATTTGATGTTGCTCCGTTGTAGTTTGGTGAGGAGTTGGTTGTTTGTGTGTCCCTGCCGAAGGCAGTCCCTCAGTTACCCACATGTCGGGACTTGAGGGCTTGCTTTGCCGTTTGTTTTGAATTTTTCACCAATTTTGTAATTTAATGATTTTCCCGAGGGGGTTCTCCAGTCCCCCACTCCTTGAGGCACTTGTAAAGTGGTGAAAAGGAGTAGAGTAGTTGCGTTGCTGTTGTGGGACGAAGGCTGACGCTTTTCGTTTCATTTTGGGGGGATGCCTCGTTAAAAACCTCATTAGGAAAAACCCTATGGGAAAAAATCCTAATGAGGGAAAAAGAGTGCACCGAATTCCCCCAACGATGAATCGAAAATGTGAAACCTTGGTCAAAAATGGAGAACAACGGTAATGCCGAAGGCTCTATCTTCTGAGGGCTCATGTGTTGATTAGCCGAAGGCTTGCTGTTGATGTCCTGGGGGTGCCGAAGGGGAGCCCCTCAATCTGGGGATCGAGGGCATGATGGATGAGGGCAGTGATTGAATTGTCGCCGGGGGGTCCCCTGCTTGCTGGTTAGTTGGCGATGGGGATACCCGGGGGCTCCCATTACCTGTGTGCCGTAGGCTATCCGTCAATGAGGCAACTCCCCGGGGGCTATCCGGTTCTTACAGCGCTGAGGGGGAATCCCCGAGGGGTGCCTTGATATGAAGCCTTGGGTTTCTGAAGGAGTGATACCGAAGGCGTCTGTTATGTGCTGTGTGGGGCACAACCCGGGGGCGTCTCTGGGTAAGTGTACCCGGAGGCTCTCCTTGATGAAGTGGAGTGAAGTAGAAAACCCGGGGGCTTCCAGAATATAGCCGTTGGAAATATAGCCGTTGGAATATGTAACGTCAGGTTTATAGCCGTTGGGGGGTACACGTGGCGAGTGATGGTTGGCTGTCCGTGGGCGGCGTCACCGATTGGGCGATACCGCGGTTTGTAATGATGGCGATCCAACCGGAGGCCCGGTTTCCAGGCCCAAGCCCGGATCCCAGCGCCTATAAATACCCCAAGGCCAGGCCACTCTCCGCTGTGCGATCTCAGTGTAGCGAAGCTCTGGCAAAAAATTTCTAGAGAGAGAAACTTGCCCTCGGTTGAATCCTCAGTTCTCAAGGTCAGTTCCCCCCTGCTCTTCTCCTTCTAGTTAGCTGTGCCTTGTGCCCTTAGGCTAGGAGATAGAATTTTCTAGGAAACCTTAGTTATCCCGAGCCTTCGAATTAGTGAGCAGATGTCATCACAGAGCGACTCCCAGGATATCTCGGGGGAGCCTTCGGTCGATATGGAGACATGCTCAGATGTGGAGTCCTCGAGCGTGGAGTCCTCGGCGGGTGGTGATGCCGCAGTGGCCATGGAAGTGGAGAAGGACCTCCAGACCGAAGTCGAAGCCGAGGGCTTCGAGCAAGAAAACGAGGACGAAGAGCTCGCCCTCGCCGTGCAAACCGCCGAGCAAGAAGAGGAGAGGGAGAGGATGAAGGTGACGGTTGCCATTCCTCCCCCCGGGGTGCCGGGGAAGCCAGCTCCTCCCGGCCATTGGACCCGACGCCCATCAGTGTGGCTCCCGGGAAGAAAAAGAAGATGAAGGCGGCCCCGAGGAAGAAGCAAGCGGCAGTTGATGCTGGGCGACCGGTGGGCATACCCGAAGGCCATTCGTTTCTGAACACTGCCGCTCTAGAGCTTAAGACGAGGGTGTCCCCGGCAGAATACCAGGCCACTCAGATGCTGGTTGGCCTTTCGGCGCGCGTGGTGGAGCCCAGGGCGGATGATTTGTTGCGGTATGCGCCCGAAGGGTGTTTTGCTGTTCACACCCTCTCGGTGGAGATGGGGCTTCGGTTTCCGCTTCATCCTTTTCTCTTGGAGTATCTGAGGTTTGTGGGGTTGGCCCCCTGCCAGCTAACGCCCAACAGCCACTCCTATGTGGTCGGCTTCCTCTCCTTGTGTCAGAGCCGGGGGGTTGAGCCCACACTTGATCAATTCTTCATGTCCTTCAATCTCTGCCGGGGGGGGCATTCAAATGCTGAGGGCTTTGCCAACCTTCAGCAGGTACCGGAGTTCCGGCTTTTTGATGACGTGCCCTCGTCCCACAAGGGGTGGAAGGAGAGGTTCTGCTACATTCGCCTCGAGGAGAACCCCTTCCCGGCCCAGCTCCACAATAGCTTCCGGCGCCATCCGAAGGTGGGGAGCGCAGCTCTGGAGAAGAATGGAAAAGTGCTTGCCAAGAAGCCGGAGGGGTCTGATAAGCACGTCAAGATTAGAGACGTCACCCTCCCAGAGGAATTGCTTAGCCTGGGCTTCCGGCAGTTCAGGCCGAGGGGTCTTCGGATGAAAGATACCCTCCCCTCGACCGAGTCTTCGAAGGAGGTGGAGGTGATCACCGAATGGTTCACTGATGCGTTGATAGTTCTTTCTTATTTCCTATCTTTTATGACGTAGTAACTGGTAGCCTTCGGTCTAACCCTCTTGCGTTTTTTTTTCTTTGTTGCTTGCAGGTAATAACATGGACGTCGGTTCCCTCTTCGCTCTGAAGAACGCGAAAGGGAAGAAGAAGGCCCCGGCGGGCACTTCTGCCAGGGAGGGGTCCTCTCAAACTGCTGCCGCCGCTGCTGCCGCCGGAGGGTCCAAGGGTGTCGGGCCCGTGAAAAAGAAGAACGCCGGCAAGGGGACCGAACCCCCGGCCAAGAAGCCGAAGACTAACGCCCCTGCCAAACAGCCGATCACCGATGTGGTGGTGATCGTTGACGAAGGGCACGCCTCCGCCTCCACCCCCCAGGAACAAATCAATCAGGAGTTCTTTGGGCGGGAGAAGTTGGAGGCGTTAGTACCGAAGGGAGCCTCCGTGTTGGAGGGCAGTCTGAACCCTTCGGCTCTGATGAGCCAGATGCTGCCGTCGGCCGACCGACTAGCCCTTGCCCGGTTGGACGAGGGATCCCTCGAGGCGAAGGTCCTCCTGAATGCTGCCTCCGTAAGTCACCCCCCCCCTTCTTTGTTCGTTGTTGTGTTTTCCTTTTGTACTATGTTCGTCGTGCCTTATTCTTGCCTTCGTGAATTGCAGAGCTTTATGGGCCTCTGCGAGCACCTCCGGAGGGTGGATCAAATGAGGGAGGCCAAGGGTGTAGCCGAGGGGGAGGTCGCCCTCCTCAGGAAGAAGCTTGCCGAAGCCGAGGACTCTCTCCGTCTGGCCACCGACGGCATGGAGCAGAGGGTGCAGGCTGCAAGGGCCGAAGGGGTTAATGAGGGACTGGCCAGGGCCGGGGAGGCCGCTGCCGAGGCCGCCCGCATTGCTGCTGATGAAGCCCGGGCGGCTCAAGAAGAGGCCGTCTCCAAGGCCCGAGAGGATGCGGTGACCAGCTTCACAGCCGAGGGGTGGAAGGCCGAAGACCGGAGGGAGTGGCTTGCTTCGGTGGTGGGGGCTTCAGTGGACGAGTGGGTCGGAGGCCCCGGAAAGATGTGGCTTGTTGAGAGGGGCGACTCGTACTATCAAGGCGGGGAGTTCTTCACCCAACGCCTTATCTACCGGAAGCTTGCGAAGCATTTTCAGGTGGCACCGGAGGAGTTCCGTCCAGAGGCTTATGGCCTCCCCCCTCGCCAGCCAGACATCAGGATCCCGCTCCCCGAGGGGAAAGAGAGGTTTATGGCCTCGGCCTCCTTTGTAAAGTACAATTAAACTTCCTTTTTTTTGAATGAATGAGTACATATGCCCTCGGGCCTTTGATATATAATATGCTTCCTTTTGATTTGCTCATTGTCGAATATATACCCTCGCCTTGTTTTGGATGTATGCCTTTGCTCCTTTGAATGTATGTTTTAGGACTTAGAATATTTTCTGATTGTAGCTTGCCCTTGGAAGCCTTCGGTAGTTGGGCACCCTCTGCTGGATATACAACCGAGGGCTCAGCAATAGTTAGAACTTAGAAAAAATTTCTAAGTGTTGATTCCTTGTGTACTGTAGCCTTTGATTGATAAGTAGCCTTCGGCTATTAGGTCCCTTGAGATGAGGGTGAAATATGTAGGACTTAGAAAGATTTCTAAGTGCAGATTTTCCCTTGGGAGCCTTCTGGAGATGGCATCCCTTCTTGATGTATGAGTAGTTGACCGGGGGAAAAATATGTAGGACTTAGAAAATTTTCTAAGTGTAGCTTTTTCCTTGGGAGCCTTCGGGAGATGGCATTTATTCTTGATGTATGAGTAGTTGACCGGGGGAAAAATATGTAGGACTTAGAAAATTTTCTAAGTGTAGATTTTCCCTTGGGAGCCTTCGGGAGATGGCATCTATTCTTGATGTATGAGTAGTTGACCGGGGGAAAAATATGTAGGACTTAGAAAATTTTCTAAGTGTAGATTTTCCCTTGGGAGCCTTCGGGAGATGGCATCCCTTCTTGATGCATAGCCTTCGACTGTCATATTCATTTAGCTGTAATATTGATTGGGCCGGGGGCCCATCTTCAGGACTTAATTTTTTTTTTAAAGTGCTGCTTCCTTGTGTCGCCTTCGGGTGATAGGTGCCCTCTGACTCTGCATCACTTTTGCGAGATGCCCGGGGGCTACTCATTTAGGACTTAGAATATTTTCTAAGCGTAAATTGATGTTGAGCTTCCGGATGTAGATCCCTCCGGGTATATGAATAGGACCCTTCGGGTGATCGTGAGGCCCTTGTGTTGTATGAGTCTTTGGCCGAGGGCCAAATATGTGGGACTTAGAAAAATCTCAAAGTGTGTCGTGGATGCTGAACCTTCGGCAAGTGAGGAGTCCGTCCGAGGGGCAACTCGTTTTTGGAATAAGCCCCCTCGGTCTGGACTTTGATGATTTGTAATAGATGCCTTTGGTTGTTGTCATTTTCCAAAAGTGTGGACTTAGGAAAAGTGCGGACTCCTGTTGTTGTAAAGGAAGCCGATGAGGAGTATGTGCCCTCGGCAATGGCTTGGAAAGTCGTAGAGTTTGACTTAGCCAGTTATGTCCCTTGTCATGGGGTAAGGGCCCTCGGTATTAGTGCATAACAGATGCCCTCGGTATTTTGTTGGAGGTACCGTTTAGTGGACTTTGGATAGTTCAGTCCCTTCGTATTGTTGAAGCCTTCGGTGTTTGTGTGACCGGAGGTGACCAAGCAGTGGACTTAGTCATTTCTTGACGATATCTGTTTGAGTAGTATCCTTCGGGAGATAGGAGCCTTCAATTACCGGAGGTGTTCCCGTGGGGAGCCCTCGGCATGTTTGTGATCTGTTGGAGTGTACTCTTTGATTTCTCGCTGAGTCTACTCCCCTTCACCCCCCCCTTTTTTTGGTTGGTAGTGAAGGGAAGGCATCAAGAAACTTGGTTTCTTGGTAAGGCTGGGCCTATTAGGAGACCATCAGAATACACCAATGGCTCTCCTCCCTCGGGTTAACCTTCCGAGTTCCGAGGGGATCGAGGGTCGTTTCCTGGGTACAAGATATGATGGTCTGTAACCTGCCTCCCCTTGGGGGATGGCGTGGAAAGCGCCTCAGTTTTGAAAGTCGTCCCCTCGGCGCTAGACATAGTCCATGGCCTGCCACACCCTTGGGGTGGTGGCGCGGGGAGCGTTTCGGTTTGGAAGTCGAATCTTGGGCATTTCTCGTGCCTGTCATTCCCTTGGGGTGATGACGCGGATAGCGTTCTGTTTTTGAAAGTCGAATCCTGGGCATTTCTCATGCCTGTCATACCCTGGGGGTAGTGACGCGGAAAGCGTTTCAAGGAAGGGTTTTCATTTGCACACTAGTTGCAAATGGCCGGGGGCACTACGTGCCGCTGGCACATATGGTGGCGCCCTCGGTATATGCGTCCTCGTGGGGTACGGCTTCTAGAAACAACACTTGGTGTTAGTTTCGATGTGTAGCCCCCGGTACTTGGCACCGAGGGGTCTTCTGTAGGAACACTTGGTGTTCTCTTTTGTTGTAGTTGATGGAGGTGTCTACCCTCGGTGCTTGGTACCGAAGGGTCTTCAAATGAAACACTTGGCGTTTTGATTGGAGTGTTCGCTCTCGGCGTTTGGTGCCGGAGGGCCCTCGGAGGAAACACTTGGTGTTTCCCAACAGGTGTTTGGAAGTTGATAGGAGAGCATATCCTCCGCCCTCGGCACTTGACGCCGGAGGGGGTTCTTCTCGAGGTGAGGCCTGGGGTCTGTAGTTGGTATGAGGGCTTGGCCGCTCATAAGTGTTTTGTTCTTGGTGTCTTGAATGTATCTTCATTCTTAGAAATTGGAGGCCTTGGGCCATAGGATAGTACATTTACTAGTTATGAGGGTTTGGCCGCTCTTACATTATTGATAAAATTTAACTAAGTGGCGTACATTCCAGTGCCTAGGGACTTCTTTCCTGTTGGGACGTTTGAGCTTGTAAGTTCCAGGTTTGACGATGGCTGCTATGATGTAGAGACCTTCGAATTTTGGTGCCATTTTGCCTCCCTCGATCGGTTGGCTGGCTTCCCTCCTTCGGAGGACATAGTCCCCCACTTGGAATTCTCTGGTGCGAACTTTGGCGTCGATGTAGCTTTTGACTTGCCTTCGGTAATTTTCTGCCCGGATGAAGGCCTGCTCCCGACGTTCTGAAATGAGGTGGAGGTCGAGGGCCATGTTGCTGTCGTTGACCTCGGGGTCATATTGGATCACCCTCCGGGTGGGAAGGGTGACTTCCGTAGGAGCTTTGGCTTCAAAACCGTAGCAGAGGGAGAAGGGTGTTTCACATGTTGCTCGCCGAGGGGTGGTGCGGTAGGCCCAAAGGATGTTGTGGCGTTCTTCCACCCAGCCACCGCCCTCGGCCTCCAGCTTCTTTTTGAGGCCCTCGAGCAAGGTCCGGTTGGCATTCTCTACTTGCCCGTTCCCTTGAGGGTAGGCAACAGAAGAGAAGGTGTGTTTGATGCCCCATGCCTCCAGAAGGGCACAGAAGGGGGCTGCCTAAAATTGTGTCCCATTATCGGAGATGATCTGCTGGGGGACGCCAAACCTTGTGAGGATGTTCTTGAGGACGAAGTGACGGCACTTTGCCTCTGTGATGCTGGCGAGGGGTTCAGCCTCCACCCACTTGATAAAGTAGTCGATGGCCACAATGATGTATCTGTTGTTGGAGGTACCCCTCGGCAGAGGGCCCACAAGGTCTATCCCCCATCGAGAAAAGGGGACAGATGTGCTGATGGGGGCATAGTTGACCGCTGGCCTGCCGGGGGCTTTCTGGAAATGTTGACATGCGGTGCACCTCCGGGCAAGGTCAGCACAATCTCTGGCCATGGTTGGCCAGAAGTAGCCCTGTAGAATGAGCCTTCGGGACATGGAGAAGGGTCCCTGGTGAGCTGAGCAAGTGCCACTGTGCACTTCCTCCATTGCGACCTCGGCCTCATCTTGATGAAGGCACCGAAGTAGCGTGCCATTGTAAGATCGTTTGTAGAGCCTTCCATCTTCGATGGTGTAGCTAGGAGCCCTCTGCTTTGCCAGTTTAGCGCGGGTCTCATTCTTGGGTAGCTGCCCTGTGGAGATGAAGGCGGTGATATCTGAGATCCAATCCTCTTGGCGTTGTTGTATGTTCATAACGGGGCTTGCATGGATACTTGAGAGGCTGAGTTCCTCAATTTTGGCAATTTTGGAGATGTGCTCGGGGGAGTCGGCCGAGAGCTTAGATAATATGTCGGCCTCGGAGTTCTGAGCCCTCGGTATTTGAGTGAGAGAGTGTGCCTCAAATACCTTAAGCAACTCCTTGGCCGCTTCCTTGTACTCTTTCATTCTTCCCTCCTTGGCCTCATATTCCTCGGAGATTTGGCCAACGACCAACTTGGAGTCGCATTTGATGTGGATCTGCCGAGCCCTCATGTTGGCAGCCAGCCGAAGGCCACATAGGAGGGCCTCATATTCGGCCTCGTTGTTGGAGACTTTGAAGGAGAAGCGGATTGCATAGTAGGCTCTGAAGCCCTCGGGAGTAATGAGGACTACCCCTCCCCCGCATGTTTTGGTCGCAGAGGAGCCGTCGGTGTAGAGGGTCCACCAGTCGTCCGGGGTAGCCGAGGGCTCCCCGTCCGTGGCAGCCCTTGCGGTACACTCCGTCACAAAGTCCGCCAGGGCTTGGCCCTTGATGGCAGGCCTTGGACGGATGTCAATGTTGTACTGGCTCAAGAAGATAGCCCATTTCACCATGCGGGAGGAGCTGGTGGGGCTCCTCATGAGGGCGCCGAGGGGTTGATGAGTGAGGACCTGAACCGGGTGAGCCTGAAAGTAGTGGCCCAATTTCTTGACGGTCCAAACGATGGCTAACACCGTCTTTTCCACAGGAGAGTACCTGAGCTCGGCCTCCCTTAGGGTCTTGCTAACGTAGAAGATGGCATGTTGGATGCCGTCTTCCTCCCGGATGAGCACAGAGCTGATGGCTGCCGGGCTGACCCCAAGGTAGAGGTAGAGGGTCTCCCCTACCTTGGGTTTGGAGAGCACAAGAGGTGAAGATAGATATCGTTTGAGCTCGTCGAAAGCCTCCTGGCATTCTGAAGTCCATTGAAAACCAGTCGTCTTCCTCATGATTTGGAAGAAGGGTAAAGACTTCTCCGCTGATTTAGACAGAAAGCGGTTGAGGGCTGCCAGGCGGCCCGTCAACCGTTGAACTTCCTTCACATTGTGTGGGGGTTCCATGTCGATGATGGCCTGGATCTTCTCGGGATTGGCCTCAATACCCCTTCGGCTCACCATGTAGCCCAAGAATTTGCCCCCTTGGACGCCGAAGGTGCACTTCTTCGGGTTTAGCCGAAGGTTGAACTTCTGCATGATGGCGAAGATTTCCTGGAGGTTGTCAGCATGGCTGGAAGATTGTTTGCTCTTGACGATCATGTCGTCAACATAGGCCTCCATGGTGCGCCCTAGGACGGCTTGAAAGACCCGGGCCACCATCCGGGTGCAGGTGGCCCTCGAGTTCTTTAGGCCGAAGGCCATTACCAGGTAGCAGAAGATGCCCTCGGGAGTCATGAAGGCAGTTTTTTCGGCGTCTTCCTCGTGCATGAAAATTTGGTGATACCCTCGGAAGGCATCGAGGAAGGACATGATCTCACACCCTGCGGTCTCATCCATCAGTTGATCAATATTTGGTAGAGGGAATGGATCCATAGGGCACGCCTTGTTGAGATCGGTGTAGTCCACGCACATGCGGAAGGTAGGGGGCTTCTGTGCGAGGACTACGTTGGCCAGCCATGAGGGGTATTTCACCTCCTTGATGTGCTTAATTGAGAGGAGCATGGAGACCTCCTTCTTCACAAATTCCCTCCTCTCGGCGGAGAGGGGTCTTCTTCGTTGCTGTACTGCCTTTGCCGAGGGGTCCACCGAGAGGCGGTGGGTGATGACCCTTCGGCTTATTCCCGGCATGTCCTCCGGCCCCCATGCAAAGACAGTGGAGTAGGCGCGGAGGGCGTCGGTGATACCGGTCTTCAGAGCTTCAGGGTGCTGGGCTCCAATCTTCACGACTCTCTCCGGCTGGGCCGGATCGAGCGCAAAGTCTTCTACGTCCTCGGCTGGTTCAGCCATTGGCCTTTTTTCTTCTTGGTCGATGGTTCCGGTGATGGTGTCAACACGGAATTCCGTCTTACTTACCTTCTTAGTGACTTGAAGATAGCAGGCGCGGGCGATTTTCTGATTCCCCCGGGAGTAGCCAATGCCCCCCTCGGCGGGAAACTTGAGGCAGAGGTGCCTCATGGAGATGATGGCCTCGAGGTCCTCGAGGGCTGGCCGGCCGAGGATGATGTTGTGGGCGCAGTCGATGTTGACGACGACGAACTCCACTTCGAGTTGGGCTCTATGGAGCCCGTCGCCGAAGATCACCGGGAGGGTTATTACCCCCTCGGAATCAATAATATCGCCGGTGAAGCCGGCAAGAGGGGTCTTAATGGGCCGAAGGAACCCCCTCTCCAGATGCAGCTCTCTGAAGGTGCTGAGGTACATTACATTGACGGAGCTGCCCGTGTCAATGTAAGTTCGGTGAATGATGGTGTCGTTTATTTCAGTCCGAATCACCAAGGCATCCCCTTGAGGAGAAGAAGTAGGAGGGAGATCTGCGTTGGTGAAGGTGATGGGTTCCTCCCTCAGTCGCTTTACCGGGGGCATATGAGTGACCTCCCCCACGTAAAGCGATTGAGCCCACTTCTTCCGCTTGCTGGTGGAATCGCCCCCTGTATTGCCACCGGTGATCATGAGGATGTGGCGTTTTTTCTCTTGGTAGTGGGGGTACTCCTCCTCTTCCTCCTCCAAGTTTCCGATCTCCCTTTTCTTGCCGAGGGGGATGGTTTTCGGGTTCACCCAAGCGTTTGCCTTCGTGTGGTGCCCTCGGGGAGGTCCCTGATGGGAGGGTCCCTCCTGCCGAGGGCTTTGAACAAATTGGGACAGGTGTCCCGCTTGTATTAATCTCTCGATGGCCATTTTTAGCTGGTGGCAGTCATCGGTCTTGTGTCCCTGATGCCGATGGAAACGACAGTAGGGGAACTGAGGGTTGATAGCATGTACCTCCGGGGGTGCGCGAGAGTCGCGCTCAACGAGGCCCCTCTCCTCGGCAAAATCAAGTATGATGCTGACGGGGTGCGTCAATGGTGTCCGGGGGCGGTCCAGGAGAATGGGTTGTGCCCAAGTCTTAGGGTTGCTCTTATAACCTCCCCCGGGCTTGGCTTGGCCTTGCCGAGGGCGATCGTCAGAGGGTCCAGAAGGCTTGGGGTGATTAGGAGGAGCCCCCGGCCCCCGGTTGTTTTTGTTGTCAGCCCTCGAGGGCTGCTGATCCGGATGTTGGTGATATTTCTCCACCTCCTCGGCCTCAGCGTATCGGTCCCCCCGCTGCAAAGCCCTGATGTAGTCGCGGGGGGGTTCAATGATGAGGCTCCTTGAAAAGTTGCCGGTGCGGAGGACGGTTTGTAGGAGGGCCAGGAGGGTCCCGTCATCAGCACCGTCGACTTTGTCGGCCTCCGTCCTCCAGCGCTCCAGGAAGTCCCGAAGGGTCTCATCCCTCTTCTGGCGTATGGTTAGGAGGTGGGAGAAGTGCTTCCTTGTGCGACGCCTCCCGGCAAATTGTGTCAAGAATCGCTGGGCGAGTTCTTGCCACGAATCAATGCAGTCCTCGGGCAACCGGTTAAACCATTCGTATGCCGGCCCCTCTAAGGTGGAGAGGAACCAACGACACAAATATTCGTCCGACGCCCCTACCATCATCATGTTGTTTTGATATTTGTCGTAGTGTTCCTGGGGGTCCGTCTTCCCGTTATAGGGCTGTATGTGTTGCCCTCGATATTTTTCCGGGATCCGGGCCGCCAGTACCCTTGGGGTAAATGGCGTCCGGGTCCGGAGCTGGATGACGGGTTCCCCGGAGCCCTCGGCCACCTTCTTCTGTAATTCCTCCATTTTGGCCATCATGGCCTCGTATTTCAGGTCTGAATGAGGGGTGGAGGTGGTGGCGTGAGCTTTGTTGGCCTCCATTTCGTCAAGCCGGCGTTGGAGGGCCGCAATAATTTCGTCCCGGGGATCCTTTGGGAGGGTCTCCGCCCCCTGTGAATGAACCCGGGCCGAGTGGGCCTGGTTGATCTGGTGGCGAGCATCATCGGCATGAAGGGGTGCCTTGCCTTTGTCCCGAGGGGGACGCTCCTCGTCTGCCCTCGAGACAGACCCTCCGCTTCCCTGGGGCCTTTGGAGTGCTTTCCCTCTGAGGCGGTCTTGGACCCCTCGACGGTCTGGCCCTCCTCCGAGCCGGTTGAGGGCGGAAGTGCGGGGCCTTTCTCTGTTGTCATTGTGGCGGTCCCGGGACTGAACTTCCTGGGAGGATGTATCTTGGGCCACTACCCTTTCGTCGTTCCTAACCCGAGGGGTGGGGTTTCCGAAGGGGTGTGGCAGAGGGGGAAGTATGATGTTCTCCCCAACCTGGTGGTGAGCCGGAGCCAGGGTGCCGAAGGCACCCGGGTTCTGAGTGAGCGTTTGGATGAAGGCGGAGAGCGCCGATTGCACGTCGATGGTGAGAACCAGAGGGCTGACTTGGTCATCGCTCCGGTTTTTCTTCTTGGCCTCGATGCCGAGGCGGGCATCGGGGGCATTCTGCTGGATCTGAAGGCGTAGGTCGACAGCTGCATGTTCTAGCCCAGCGATGACACCGCCCTCGGGAGCCCTGTGAGAGGCTTCGGGGGCGTTGACGTCGCCGAGGGCCAGGTTCTTGTCTTCCACGTTTTTGGAGTTGGCACGTGTTGTTCTCACCATTTTTGGTAGAGGGCTAGTGTTTGGCGAAGGGGAAGGGTTTCTTACTTAATTGTTCGGGCTCTCAACGAGAGCACCAAATGATGGATAGTCTACCCGGGGGTATATATCCGAAGGGTTATTGCTGAGAATAACTTAGAGAGAAGTCAGAGCACAAGTAAGTAAGAGAGAGAGTGTATTCAGTATGAATGTCGTGGTTACAAATGGGGAAATGGGGTGCTATTTATATTAGCAATAAATGCCGGACAGGGACACGTGTCAAGCGCCCATTGGCCGAGAGGTCACCTCAACTGGTTGGCGTTGGCAGCCGCATGTGGCCGCATTAAATGCGGCTGTTGGATGGGACGTCGGTGCAGGGTACGGTGATCTGTACGCATGTGAGGCGAATATCATGTCGGGAGGGGCGCCCTCGGCTGCAGAGGACTAGCCGAGGGCCCTTGGTGTCGAGGACCCCTGAGTGCCGAGGGCTCCAGATGCCGAGGGCTACTGTTTTCTGCCGTTTTTCTCCCAGTTTCTTAGTTTGCTTGGAAAACCCGTTCTGTGAGAGTTTAGAGCCTTCGGCCGGGGGGGCGAAGGCACCCTTGGTGCGCTTTGCGGGTTGCTTGGTACTCTGGGCGCTGTGATTTGGGCCTGTTGGGCCTTCTGGGCCTGTTGGGCCTTTACTGGAGTAGTAGGAGTCTGTGGGCCGGGGTTCCCGGGCCATATACTCCATCAGATCCATTATGTCAGATTAAAAATGAGGTAAAACAGAGAAACAAGTGGATCTTTGTTCAGTAAATAACCTAAGAGATTATTAGAATAAGGAGGCTCTGATACCACTTGTTGGTCCCGGTTGTACTGGATACAGTCTAGAGGGGGGTGAATAGACTGTATTGGTTTTTAACTTTTTCAAGCTAAGTACCAGATTTAACAGAATAGCCTGTTCTGTTGGTAGAACAGACTGGCAGCGGATGGGGTTCTGGTAGGGAGTTCTGTTAGTAGCCTCACAGAAGCAAAGGCAGTAGGCCTTCTGTTAACTCACAAGACAAGTTCTGTTGAACACAGATGATATGCACTAGTTTATAGTGCATAAACGTATGTTTTTATGTTGATTGAGTGTGGATTTTAGTTCACTTTTAGTTAGTTTGTAAGTACTTGTTTTATTTTGTTTATAATTGTTCTCTCCTTCTTTTTCGGAGTTTTAGAATAGTGATAGAGTTTGTAGCAAGGAAAAAAGGGAGAAAAACTGAAGACAAAAAGACCCAGGAGCACAAAAACCCGACCGGGTCAGACCTTAAACCCGGTCGGGTCAGTTGAGGAACAGATCTAAGAAGGAAAAGTAAGACCCGGTCGGGTCAGACATGACCCGGAACACCAGAACATGCTGAAGATCACAAAGATTTTGAAAAAAATCTGATTTAGACCAAACCCGGTCGGGTCCCTCACTTGATTTGGTCGGGTCTGACTTGACCCGGACAAATTAACGTGCTGGAACAATGAAACGTGGGAGATTATCTGATTTTGACCGGTACCCGGTCGGGTATGTACCTATACCCGGTCGGGTACCCGGCCAAAGGTGTTGAAAAACACCTATAAATAGCACTCTTTTTCTCCTCTTAAAGGCATCCCTTCTTCCATTCTCTTTAGCTCAGCTTAGAATAGCATTTCTTTATATTTTTCTAGTTATGTTTAGCCTCCAAATGAGGAGCTAAACTTCCATTCTTGGTTTTGCTCTTGAAGCTTGTTGATTATTAAAGTTGTGAGTTATTTTCTTAACTTCTTCTCTTGATTATTAATTCTTCCCTTAATCTCATTCTATATTAATGTTGGAGGGTTGCTAAGTGACGATTAGTTAACGTTCCGACATTAATTACTACTAGAAACGATCAACGAACCGATGGTTAATCGTTGGTGGTTTCACAAGTAAGTAACTTCGGTTTATTAATGCACGGTCGTGGTTAATAGACTTAAGAGGGATCAATTTTGTTGGTTAAACCGAAACCGTTGTGTTAAGGTTATCAATCTCAATTGATTTCATCAAGGAGTTAAAAAGATTGAATGCTACTATTATATCGGTATAAGGCGTTGTTCTATATTTGATTAATAGTAAGGGTTATTAATGAACGGTCGTTGTTAATAACTACCCTCGATGAATTGGAGATACTCCTCGATTGAGTATTCGAGAGGGGATAAGTTATAGATATAACAAGGATCGACTAAAATATATCAACAAGTGGAAAGTAGCAAAGCCAAGTCCCTTTTATTCTTGAATTAAACACATATAGGTTTTTCATCTTAGTTTTTAATTAAATTAAGTCACTCATACCAAAACCCCCCCTTTTTATTCATTAAGTTCATAAAAAGAGAATTATACCTTTCCCTGTGGATACGAACTCTACTACGCTATACTACGTATAAGTGTTAGTATTGAATTTATTTTGACGCACCGTGACAAAGTGCTCGTCAAATTTGGCGCCGTTGCCGGGGATAGGCAATTAATTTTTCTTTTTATTTTATTTCAAAGAGAAATCCAAAAAAATAATATATAAAGTTTTCTATTTTTGCTGAGCTTTGTTTGAGTATATGGTAAAAACCCGATCCATAAACCAACTCACCTACCAAACAAACCCCGAAATAGAAAAAGCTCTCGAGCGGTTAAAGAATAAATTCTCAAATACCGACTCGGGGGAATCCTCAAGTGCTAGTTCTCAATCTAGCGAGTCCGAAGAGTCAATATCAATGGCTCTTGAAACAAGAACGCTAAGGGAGCTCACAGCCCCCAATCTAAATCAACAACCCTTATGTATCACCTTCCCAACTCTTGATGCGGGTGCCACATTTGAGTTGAAATCCGGACTCATACATCTACTTCCATCTTTCCACGGGCTAAGAGGAGAGGATCCGAATAAACATCTTTCGGAATTCCACATCGTTTGCACAAGCATGTGCCCGAACGGTGTTACGGAGGAGCAAATTAAGTTGATGGCTTTCCCATTCTCACTCAAAGACACCGCCAAAGATTGGCTATTCTATATCCCGCCTCCATCTCCTCATCTTTAAAGAAACAAATCAGCAATGTGGAGCAAAAAGATGATGAATCGTTCTACGAATTCTGGGAACGATTCAAGAAACTCTGTGCGAGCTGTCCGTATCACGGCTACTCGGAGCAAGACCTCATCCTTTACTTTTATGATGGTCTTTGCGATGATGATAGACGGATGATCAATGCTGCATGTGGAGGAGGAATAGTCAACAAAACTCCTTCTCAAGCTAGGAATCTTATCTCGGAGTTGGCCGAAAATTGTAGACACTATGATCGGCGGTCAACAAAGAGAGTTATGGCAGCGGAATCCAACAACTCGTTGGAGAGTCAAGTAGCCGGCTTGACTTCTTTGGTTAAAGATTTCCTTTTGAATCCAAAAACCCAAGAAGTCAAGGTCTGCGGCATCTGTTCAACACAAGGGCATCCCACAGATTCTTGCCCAATTTTACAAGAGGAGAACTCCGAGCAAGTTAATGCTTTGGGGTTCCAAGGCCAAAGGAGGTGCGATCCTCACGGCAACACCTACAATCCAGGATGGAGGGATCATCCAAATCTAAGGTACGGAAACCCTCAACCCCCTCAACAAACAAACCCTCCCCCTCCTCAACAATTTAAACAACAAGGCCAAACATCGAACTCAAGCATGTCCACCGAAGACATGATTCGAGCATTAGCCATGAATATGACTACGATGCAACAAAGTGTGGCCCAATTTCAAGAAACCACAAAGTCTAGCATCCACAATTTGGAAAGCCAAATGAGCCAAATCTCAAACGCCGTGAGTAGGCTAGAAGATAGGGATTCGGCAAAACTCCCATCTCAAACGGAGCCGAACCCGAGGCAACAAGCTCATGCGGTCACTTTGAGAAGTGGCAAAGAGTTGGTTATGGCTAAGGCGAAAGCAAAAAGCCATGTGGGAGAAGAGGAGGAGGAGATCATGATGCCAATCACAAACCCTCAAAATGAAGAAGAAAAGGAGGAGGAAATCACACCTCAAAGAAAGTTCCCACCGCTCAACTCATATGAGCCGGTGCCACCTTTTCCGGAGGCTCTCAAGGATAACCGGAGATACAACAATGACAAAGACATCTATGAGACCTTCAGCAAATGTGAGGTAAATATTCCTCTTCTCAATTTAATAAAAGGTGTTCCTAGGTTTGCAAAGTTTTTAAAAGAACTTTGCACAATTAAAAGGAAACACAAGTTGAATGGAAAGCATAAAATCCAAGTAAGTGAAAGAGTGTCGGCCGTTTTTCAAAAGAAACTGCCTAAAAAGTATAGTGATCCGGGAATGTTCACTATACCATGTAAACTTGGAAATTCTAGTTCTTCTAGGGCTATGTTAGATTTGGGTGCATCAATCAATGTCATCCCGTATTCTCTATATAAGTCCCTAGAACTAGGACCTTTACATGAGACGGGGGTCGTTATCCAACTTGCCGATAGATCCCATACCTACCCAAAAGGTGTGGTAGAGGATGTTCTCGTCATGGTGGATAATTTAATCTTCCCCGCTGATTTTTACGTTCTTGAAATGGAGAACGATAAAAATGCAGTCCCAATTTTATTAGGCCGCCCCTTTTTGAAAACGGCTAAGGCAAAAATTGACGTCTTTAGTGGAGTGTTAACCATGGAGTTCGATGGTGAAAGAGTCGAATTTAATATTTACGACTCCATGAAATACCCCACTGAGGATCACTCTCTATTTGCGATTGACACTTGCGACACTTGGGTCCAAGATGTATTTGAAATTGAGGGCAAGGATGAAGCATTAAGCGCAATAGAAAACGACATAGAGGATTTTACATTGGAATACTCTATGTCAAATAACATGAAGATTATGGTGGCGGAGTTAAATCAACTCCCACTTTTGCCACCGGGCTCTAAAGCCCTCCCACTAACCATTCCAAGCGAGAAGCCGCTACCATCTGTTTTGCAGGCACCGGAGGTGGAATTAAAACCACTCCCTGAAAATATGAAGCATGCGTTCTTGGGTGAGAATCGCACCCTACCGGTGATTATTTCAAATGCCCTGTCCCAAGAACAAGAAGAAAGATTGATCGCGGTCTTGAAGGAATATAAATTGGCCATTGGATGGTCTATTGCCGACATCAAAGGCATTAGTCCATCCACATGCATGCACAGGATCTTGCTCGAAGATGAGGCCAAAGCGGTGAGACAACCGCAACGAAGATTGAACCCACCCATGATGGAGGTGGTGAAAAAGGAGGTAATCAAATTGCTTCAAATGGGAATCATTTTCCCCATTTCCGATAGCAAGTGGGTGAGTCCCACTCAAGTGGTGCCAAAGAAGACCGGAGTGACGGTCATTGAAAACAAGGATGGCGAGATGGTGCCCACCCGAGTTCAAAACGGGTGGCGAGTATGCATTGACTACCGACGACTCAATTCGATGACTAGGAAAGACTTCTTTCCATTGCCTTTTATTGATCAAATGCTAGAGAGGTTAGCTGGGCACAAGTTCTATTGTTTTCTCGATGGTTACTCCGGGTATTTCCAAATACCAATAGCCCCGGAGGACCAAGAGAAAACAACCTTCACATGTCCATTTGGCACTTTTGCCTACCGACGAATGCCCTTTGGATTATGCAACGCACCAGGCACCTTTCAAAGGTGCATGATGAGCATCTTTTCAGAATTTGTGGAGGTATTCATGGAGGTCTTTATGGATGATTTCACAATCCATGGCGACTCTTTTGACTCTTGCCTATATCACCTCACCCTTGTGCTAAAGAGTTGCATTGAATCCAACCTTGTGCTGAACTCTGAAAAATGCCACTTCATGGTAGAACAAGGGATTGTTCTTGGGCATGTGATCTCATCAAAGGGGATCGAGGTGGACAAAGCAAAGATCGATGTGATTCAAACGCTCCCGTACCCCACAAATGTACGGGACATCCGCTCTTTCCTCGGCCACGCCGGTTTCTATAGGAGATTCATCAAGGATTTCTCAAAAATCTCATCTCCTCTTTGCAAACTTTTACAAAAGGAGGTGGAATTTAATCTAAACGATGAATGCAAAGAGGCTTTTGACACTTTGAAAGCAAGATTGGTGACTGCCCCGATCATACAGGCTCCCGACTGGTCTCTTCCTTTTGAGATCATGTGCGACGCAAGTGACTATGCGGTGGGGGCTGTTTTGGGCCAGAAAGTTGGAAGAGCCTCCCATGTCATCTACTACGCCTCATCAACCCTCAACGAAGCCCAAAAGAACTACTCCACCACCGAGAAGGAAATGCTAGCGGTGGTTTTTGCTTTGGAAAAGTTTCGTTCCTACCTTCTTGGAACAAAGTTATTGTCTACACCGACCATGCCGCTCTTCGATTCCTTATGACAAAGAAAGAAGCCAAACCAAGACTCATTCGATGGGTCCTTCTATTGAGTGAGTTTGATGTGGAAATCAAAGACAAGAAAGGAGCGGAGAATTTGGTGGCTGATCATTTAAGTCGCCTCATTCCTCACAAAGACATCGAAGACCTCCACACAAATCTCATCAAAGGAGAATTCCCGGACGAAACTCTCTTCTCCATCAAAGTCACACAACCATGGTACGCAAATATCGTGAACTTCCTCGTTTCCGGCAAATTTCCTCCACAACTCTCAAAATCTCAAAAAGAAAAATTAAGAATGGACTCAAGACTCTATGTGTGGGATGACCCATATTTGTGGAAGCATTGTAAGGATCAAATAATCCGAAGATGCATCCCTGAATATGAGATAGCCCACATCATAGAGTTTTGTCACTCTTATGCTTGTGGAGGACATTTCGGCCCGAAACGAACAGCAATGAAGATACTTGAGAGCGGTTTTTGGTGGCCGAGTCTATTTCGGGATGCACATGGCTTTTGTCGATCTTGTGACAATTGCCAAAGAGCGGGCAACATTTCCAAGAGGAATGAGATGCCACAAAACCCCATGCTTTTCTGTGAGATTTTCGATGCATGGGGTATCGACTTCATGGGACCATTCCCAAATTCCCAAGGTAACATATACATCCTTCTTGTAGTAGACTACGTCTCCAAATGGGTGGAGGCCAAAGCAACAAAAACTGATGATGCCAAGGTGGTGGCTTGTTTTCTCAAATCACACATATTTTCAAGGTTCGGGGTCCCTCGAATTTTAATTAGCGATCGAGGCACACATTTTTGCAACAGATACCAAGTCTTTGGAGTTAAGCAGTTCAAATAAAAGCGATAAATAAAATGCAGTAAGTAAATGACACCATGGCTTTTTATAGTGGTTCAAGGAAAAACTTGTTCCTCTAGTCCACTGTTCCACTAAGCTTGTAAAAACGACCATTTACAACGCCTTAGCCCTATCACTTAAGAAGCTCTCCACGTCTTCTTCAAGTGTAGATGTCTTCTTGGATGCACTTCTGGCTTCCCTAAGACTGGTCCTTTCACTGAGCTTTCCCGGAAGTATCACCACTTCACTGCTCCAGGTACTTGGACGTCCTTCTTGTGAAAGAAGAAGTTCTGTTGAGAACAGGGGTTCCTCCAACTAGCTTCGTTACAAAAGATTTGTATGTGAAGTGCTTGAAGAGTTGAAGAACGATGAGAACTTTGCTTGAGTTGGAAGTAAGGATCTTTCCAACGTCTGCCTTCTCTTGTAGAAGATAAAGAAGATTTAATCTCAAGGAGGCTTTTGCGTTTTTAGCGTTTGAATATTTTGTATGCGCACTATGGTAGCAAAGTTGTTCGGTTGTTCTTCGTAGTGTATTTTTTATACTGAGGTTGTCTTCCCGTTGGAGTAGAAGGAGGACAACTGCATTAAATGAGCGAGCAGTTGACTTGACCAGTAGGACCCGGTAAAGTTGGCGGGTTACTATTTTGGGATAAAGTTATCCTGACATTGCGGCCAATCATCTGCAATTACTCTACAGAGTACAGGAGGCATTAAATGTGCATTTAATGCGCGTACTGTAGCTTTTCCGTTCAAGACTCCTAGTCGTTGAAGGAATCTTTCAGTTGGTTTACCGGTTTGGTGAAATTCTTCTAAGTGTCAGGCCTTCTGGTGTCTTTAGCAGAGAGTTGATCAGAGAAGGTCTTGAGCACTTTTGTTGAAGAAATATCCAACAGAGAACCAGGAGGGTTTCTGTCAGAGTAAAGGCTAACAGAGACCCTGAGGTCTTCTGTTCTGAAGCAGAGAACCTAAGGTCTTCTGTTCAACCAAAGCCTTATCAAGGGTCCTCTGACGGGGGGGTCTTCTGTTCTGGAGGCCTTCTGCTCTGGAGGCCTTCTGCCAGTCGATTATACTAAAGAATTTTTACAAGGAAAATTCTAATACATAAAATCTAAATAGGAATACCCTAAAGTCCTAATTAATATAACATCATCAAAATCTATTTACAAATATTCCTTACAAGATGGTTCGATTTATCATCACGGGCTTTTCCGCCATAGTTTCATAATTGAGGAAGAGATAAACACAACCCATATTACCATCCACTGTAAAGTATAAACTCGTTGCCTCTTTCTGACTATCCCATATCAATCATTCAAATTGATAAACATTGTCAATTTGATAATAGAGGCGGCGATGAGATAATAATACATTGCGAGAATATCAAGGAAGTGATAAAAATAACTCATATTTTCATCCAAGGAAAACAAAAGTGGCGACTCAGCCGGGCGACGGTCGGCGAGAAAATGGCCAGAAGCTACCAGGATCAAGGGACGCTGGGATTGGGGAGCACTGGCGACTCTTGGGACGGACGACAACTACTTTGGGGCGGCAGCTGGGTGACGAGGCTCTTGGACCGGCATGGCTTCACTGAGGGATCCCTGCGACGGCTAGATTCCATCCGACGAGGTCTTCCAAACTCGCAGCGGTGTGACCTCAGATCACTCTAGGCGAGCTAACTACGTACGCGATGGCCCAACGAAGAAGAAGAGTGCAAACAGATCTGGGAATTTTCCAGCGACGGCCCTTGCACCGGCGTGGCTTCAACCAGGGATGGATTTAAGGGGGGCGCGGGTTGCGACCGCCCCCCTTGGACTTTCAAAATTTTCTACTATATATGTAATGTTTTTGTAAAATTTTGATACTTTAATTAGATTCGCTCCCCTTATTTTTTTTGTTGAACATTGCCCCCCTTAACTTTTAGTTTTTAAAATTAATATATAGTCTTACATAATGTAATACTTAATCGGAGACTTAAAAAAGGAACATCTAAAATAATTTACATAACTTAAATAAACAATAGAAGAACTCATTATTTGAGATGTAGGATACTTATTATATAAAAATTCTTAGTTTTGTAATGTTTAATTATCTTTATTCGATAACTAGTAAACAATTTTGAAAAATATATATCAAACGATATTAAATACCAGACACTCTAGCTACAAAGTTTTTAGATCATGTGAAGTAATCCAAATTATAAATGTTTATTGACATTGAATTACACTATTCATTTACTTCTTACATTCTAAAAAGACTTTATTGCATAGATAATAAACTTTAATTATTTTAGCATTAATACAAATATAATATGCACTATATATGAATTATCAATATAATATTATTCTAAAATTAATAATATCATACATACTATTGTAATATTAAAAGAACTGCTTGTGACTTATGAACACCCTCAATGATAGACAAAAATTGTAATTCAAAAATCAATTCTTTATTTCTATAAGACTCATGTAGTTAAACAATGTTGAAATTATTTTAAAAGTACTCGTGAATGTGAACCTTATAAACTCTTTATATTTAAATAAAATGTTATATATCCTTTTTTATTTTTGTATTATTTTTCATTGATTTGTCATTTCTTATGCTTTAATGTATCAATACTTTTTTCTAGACCACTCCAATTATAAAATTAAAGTTATTTTGTCATTGTCTAAACTTAGAATGTAATATATAGATTTAAATGTCGTCACGTATGTATTAATGAAATTTTTTTGAATAAAAATAGCCGCAGAGCCTTACACTAGTGAAAAAATTCGCCCCGCTACACTAGAAAAAAAAATCACCCCGCGACACTAATGAATTTTTTATCTCCTACACTAACGAAAATTTTCGCCCCCCTTGACTCGAAATCCTGGATCCGTCCCTGGCTTCAACGGGGACCCCTTGCAACGACGAGATTGCCGATGAGTTTCCTTGAAGCCGCCAAGCCCCGATCCAATTCTCCATCGGATGAATCAGTGAGTTGTTCAACGAAGATGAAGACAAGTTGTGCAGCACCAAAAGGGGTAACATTTGGACGGAACGCAATGTTAAAAAAAGGGCTGCATATAGAATTTCCCTTTCGTATTGTAGACATGAGCCATATGTTGCATGTATGGCCCATCACCTTAGCCGAACCCATCCATAGACTTGTACGATGATATATACGAGGACAGGTAAGATGGGGCGATAATTACAGATTTACAGACTGATCCGGACACCCATCAAACCCATCTCCTTCCCTTCATCATCCAGAAATCCCTTGGGCTATAACACCTCTCCCTCGTTATTTTTAAAGAATGTCGGGTACTATAACGATGGAAGTGCCAGCAATAGAGTTACCCGAATATGATTTTTCCAAGGTCTGTCCCTGCAACGAATGTTCAGAGAAGACAAAGGCCCTTATGGAATTTGAGATCGATCTACAATCTAAACATGTCCGAATCCGGGTACGTAGAAAAGCACGCACAATATCCACGCTCATTTATTTATTTATCTATATATGATTTCTTCATCATTTATTTGTAAACAGGAACTTTATATACAACGTACTGTTTTATGATATCGAAGACTTTATGAATTTTATACCTGCCTTCGTGCGGACAACAGAGACATGGGCTTGTCTTCAACGTAGCCGTAAAAGTCTACACGAGGTGAGTGACTTCACTGTCGTCCTCAGTGTAATTTTGAAGTGAGAAGTTTTGTTCCCTGTAATATGCTTTATGATATACTTCCTCCGTTCTTAAATAAATGCAACGGTCAACATTTCACACTTGCCGAGACACAACTTTGACCATTAATATAAATGATTTTGTATCAGTAAAAAAATTAAAAAAAATTAGATTATGAAAATTTACAATGAGACAAGTTTAACAATATTTTTTTCATAAAATAATATTATTACATTAATAAATAAAACGTAGTCAAAGTAGAACATGTGAATAGTGTAAAAGTCAAAGTGTTGCATTTATTTAAGAACGGAGGTAGTATTTGTTTCAGAAGTCTGGGGTCCCGCTCACAAGAAGTAAATCTGAAGAGGATATAAGAGATGTATTCAGTCAAATTTGTACTATCTTACTAAATCAAGAGTGACTGAATCAATTTGTGCTTCCAGATGAATGCGACGGTCATGATGATAAACCCAATCATATCATCTTAATGAGAAAATAGGTTCTATGGTAAGGCATTAGATTATAGAGGTTTGGTTATATTCTAGATACACATATAGAAAGTCTTCTGATATCATTTAGTCTCTTCAATCATCAGCTTTTGCAACAAGAGCGTGCATTGAAATCTATTGAAGAGAGATATTCGCCAAAAAATATACTATCTTTTTATTTTGTTTGTTCCTAATAAATTCCTAGTACTTTTTTATAGCATATTGCGGTAAAAACCCTCAAAAGTGTTTGTAACTAATGCTTACCAGCACTTTTGTTATATTTAAGAAATATAAGTCGCTTTAAATGATGCATCCGAAACTTACATCCAACCATTATATCATTTTATTGCTTTTATAACTTTGCCTTACTCTAAATCTATCTTATAATGATACATGTTCTTTTATGGCTTTTCTTTTGACAGTTTGAGTGCTTCTTATTCACCAAATTTGAGGATGTTGTGATTAACATTCTCAGTAAGATGAATGAGCCTGAAAATCAAGATGGGAAGTCTGCTGAAGAAGGAGAAAGGTCTCTGAACCTTTCAATCTCTAAGAGGCACTTGGACAAGCAAATAAAGGCTAGAAAATCTACTTGTGATCAATTTTTTTTCTTTCCATTTTTGCTTATGTTGTCTCTCTGCTTGGAGCATCGTCGCCTAGGTGTCTACTAGGACACACTTAGGCGGCGCCGAGGCGGCAGAGCGCGTGCTCCCCACGCCTGGTCGCCTTGCCTGAAGAGCATTAAATATTACTGAGGTACCAACTAGGCATTCGTAGGGAGCCCATGATAGATGTTTTGCCAAATCGATTTGGACCAGGCAGTCCAACTGCCAAGTTTCCATCTTCTTACTTGTCTTCTCTCTATCTACGTTTCTGTATTTTAATTACTTTATTTATCTTTTACTTAACACCTTCATTATCTTTTTTGTTTGTATGCACCTTAGTTTAAGTCACGTAAAAGTACAAGGCCTAGTTAGGTGTTGGAAAATCACATATAAGAGTCCAGGGTGCAGTAGTTGCTCAAAGGCGCGCCCCAAACCCCCACATTTTGTGCTTTTGAGAGGTTCGCCTCTGGTGCCTCTGGGATGGGTGTCAATTTTAGACTTATCCCTGAGAAACCATTGGTGACTCTCCTCCTCTATTCTTCCGCTCATCCCTATTCTTCTGCTTCTCTCTCCTAAAGTTGCAGTGTCACAGCTTTATTACGAAGTATGAAGTATTTGTTTCCTTTTACTCTTTGTCCTCTTTTTATCGTAAGTTTTGAAATTTTCCATATAGTTTTAATTATTAAAATAATATATAACCATATTTAACCGATTAGCAATCCGCTGTAAGTCGTAAACCAAATTAGATCGTTTATCAATTTAAAATAAACACTACATATGTCCCTTTTTAGTTAGCCATCTTTGACTTTTCTAGTTAGATGGTAAACTTTGATACATTATTTAACTAATATATTTATGTGAAACTTAGAAAATTTATACTTTTATAAGTATTTTTAACAAAAAACATTTTCTTATCATTTTCATATCATCAATACTACTGTGTATAAATATATAATAGGTCAAAGTTTGATTTCATTGACTTGAAAAGTCAAATTTGGCTAAATAAAAAGGGATAGAGGGGTGTAACAATAAAGATGGTCTCTACAATTAGATTGCTTAATTTTTTACTTTTAACAGTGAATAAAAAAATAAAATTAATGGTGTGTTATATGGTACTTTATTACATAATAGTTCTGTATGACAATTTATTATGATTACAATTTATTATATAACTTTTTATTAAAGAAGTACTATTAATTATTTAATTTTCTACTATAAAAATTAATACTACTTTTTATTAAACATTAGTATTAACCTTTTATTTATAATAAAGTATTCAATAAACTACTATAAACTATGTTTTATTTTTCAGTTTACTATATAACAGTTGTATATGGCAGTTCATTATTAATATTCTCTTACAAAGACAGTTCATTATTATTAACAAAAAACAACTTATTAGATAACAGTTCATTAAAACAATTACTATTAATATTATTTTTATCATTTGCAATGGAGTCAAAGATTCACTATTTATTGGCTTGGGAATATAATGGAATAAAGTAAAATGGATGGCACACTGAACTGTCTGTGCTTCTTTGATATGAAGCGGCTGTCAGTTCATGCAAATTTCAATGTGATTTTTACTATGGGTCATTCGGAAACAGTCTCACCCAGTTTTAGGACAGGGGCAAAGCTTTGTACATCCAGGCCCCGTACCCCACCGTAGGTGGGAGCCTCTGCGGCGATGGGGTAATGATGATGATGGTGTTCAATAAATATTATTAAGAGTTTGTTATGTAACTAATTTTTAAAATTACTGAACAACAGCCAGGTGCAGCTCCCTATGTAAGGCGCGGGTTAGGCACTGAAGCGCGGAAGCGCTAAAAACTGCTCGCTTTTCTCGCCCGATGTGGAAACATGCATTTAAGCCTAATATTTAAGTTTCAGATTATTTTTAAGAAGAAAACTATTTTTAATATGATAAAGCCCATCTAAATATGTAAATAAAAAGTCAAAACAACTTAAACCTACATTAAACAACACTATACATTGTTACGTTACCTACTATGTTACCTCGAAACATTCAATATTCCATTTTCTCTGTTCTTTTTTGTTTGTTCAGCATCTACTACTTCTAAACTCTCCACAACTCATTCATATATACCTAAATTACCAGAATAATGGTCTATCATGTGCGACCCTCTTCATTGTTCTATTTTCTCATTCTTTTTTCTGCATCTCATTCTTCTTATACACTATATACAAATCAAGCATTTATATTTATACTATTAGTCTATCTTGTGTAACTCTCTCATCTCCATCATTCTATTATCTTTATTTTTCCATCATGTACTTTTTCTTAAATACTCTATAGAACTCAAACATACATATATATATATATATATATATATATATATATATATATATATATATATATATATATATATATATATATTATATGTGTGTGTGTGTGTGTATATATGTATGTATACTATCATTCTATCATGTGTAAGTCTGTTTCTTCTTCTTATATAATATTTTCGTTCATGTACACTTCGTATAGTTTAATCATTGAATAGTTTCATGAACGTGGAACTTCACCCACGGGTCTTGAAGCTGCCAAATCAGCAAAAAAAGACTGAGCTTAAAAACACAATTACTTGGCTAATGAAAATGATGCAAATGCATGACTATATTTTGGTTAATCATGAATTATTTTTTAGAAACATGACTTTTTAATGCAGATTGTTCAATATGATGTTATTACATCATGTTTGATAATTACATAATAGTATATGTTATATTTTCTAAGCAATGTGCAGTTGGGCCCAGGAAAAATAATTGTTAGCATGGGCCAGCAAATCTTGAATTGGCAACAGAATGGTCAGCCCAATAACTTAGAAGATACATATGCGGTGGCACAAATGCAGAAGGGGTCAAAATTGAAGATAAGAATTAAGAAAATGGAAAGAGGTAAGTGAGGGCCTATTCCGTAGGCAGTGCCACCTAATTCGATGGAGAAGTTTAAGCTAGTACGTGCGTAGCAATGAAATAAATAGAGTTGCTGTGTATAGGAAGACTCACTTTTTGAACGATCAACACAATCACTTTGGAAGTAATAGCTCTTCATTTTGTATTTCGAGCATACATTATTATTCAAAATACTACAAATTAACAAAATCATATTCTTCCTATTTCCCAGTCCATTTTCGGTTCATAGGTTTCGATTCCCCATTTCATTTTAGATTTGTTTATTTTTAGCATAAATAATTTGGTGCCGTCTGTGGGAAATTCGTACAAAGAAGAATCGATCATGGCCGGAAGCACAAATCCTTTGCTAGTAGAATTTCATGAACAATTGGAAGCCGTCAAAGAAGAAATTCGGCGTGAAATGTCTCAGCGGATTGCTTTTATCCAACGAGAAAATGACGTGTTGCGCTCTCAAGTGCAATCGGTGGCGTCCATAGTTTCCAACTCAAGGTTTAGCCAAAGAGGTGATGCCATGACAGCAGCAACAATGCTGGAATTGGACCCCATTCCAGTCTTGACCGAATCACTAACAAATACGACGGACTCGCTATCTCTTACGTTGGGGTTGTCATCGACCGACAATCATCAACCCACGGTTATCTTGCAGAATCCCAGAAGGAACATGTGTCACAGTCTATTTCCGGAACCTCAGAGACGACGAGTTCCAGACCGTGTCGACATCCCTCGACATGTCGACATCCCTCGATAACAAGAGCCCGAAGTCATCGTGATACCATCACCAACCAGGCAGGAGGCAACCCACGCAATGATGCCACCAATCTTGACGACAAGACAGATGCAAGCATATCCGACAGACCCCTTATTTGTCATCATGGAAGAGCTGAGAGAAATGCTAGAGAAGATCAATGGTATACCCGGAGTGCCACCTCCATTGGACGTCGCTTCACAGACATGCTACACAGATTCCCCTTTCGGACGACACATCACAGACATTGAGATTCCAAGGAAGTTTGCTTCCCCCTCGATGAGATTATTCGATGGAACTACCGACCCCCTAGAACATGTCGCTCAATACAAGCAGCAGATTCTTTTCGTCTCGGTCAGACCAGAACAGCGAGAGGCTTGTATGTGTAAGGCATTTGGGACAACATTGACAGGGCCAGCGTTGACATGGTTCATCAGCATACCAAATGAAAGCATCAACTCGTTCGCGGAGTTAGTTAATCTATTCAATCAGCAATTTGCGAGCAGTCGGGTTCTAGAGAAGCAAACCAGTGATCTCTACCGAGTAGTCCAAAGGCGGAACGAGTCATTAAGAGACTACCTCTACCGCTTCAACAAAGAGAAGGTGTCGATCCCGAAATGTGACATCTCTACCATCATTGAGGCATTCAGAAGAGGTTTGTATGAAGATTCAGAGTTGTACCAGGAACTGACAAAATACCATTGGCGGTCCTTCGAAGATGTCCAAGCAAAGACGCTAGCTTTCATCCGTCTAGCAGAAGACCTGCGATCCCGTCGAAGGCAGATTGAGCGCGAAGGGGGGCACGGGAAATCAGAATCTCCCAGGATGCATGATTACAAGCATGGAAACCCATATTCGAGACCTGAGGAACAAGTCGTCATGAGATAGACCAGACGACATGATCGAAATCTTCGGACGGGGGCCATGTCATCCAAAGACAGACAGGTTCTGAAGAGCTGCAATACGGTACCCTTAAAGTTGTTTCATTTTTAGTTTGATATTTTATTTTACATATTGTTGTCACTCCTGTGACGAGATAAACTAGATGAAATGACTGAAATCGTCTGAGACGGGGGCATGTCGTCCGATGATAAACCTGACGACATGATTGAAATCGTCTGACTTCAAACAAGTCCTGATGACAAGTATTTGTCTAGTTTTGTATACATACTTTTAATTTATTACTTTTGTTTACATATAAATATTCGCTAACTTAAGCATCGGAGGGCCGTTGTCCAAAAGCCGACGGCCAGACTCTGACGACGTGACTTCATGCAGGACGTTGACGCAATAAAGCACCTTGGCAACTATTGCTACCAACTCTGAACGTGCCAACAGAAGGCACTCACACATACCCCCTACAACGTAAGAAGGGATAATAAGGTTAGCATGGGCCATTCATATTTGAAGTATGAACAACAAAACTAATGCGCCTTACACGTTTTGGCCAAAACGACAAAAGCACAAAACTACATAAGTGCACAACATAAGCACGTGCTCCAAGAGCACGACAACATAAGCTCCAAAACATAAGGAGACAACAATACAAACGAAATTGACATAAATTGTAAATATTCATGTCGACGATATTACTAAAATCATTAACGAAACAGAATTTAAAGTTTTTGCAGGATTTTGATTACGTTCATGCAACCCGGCTCGCCATCTCTAGCAATGGACATGTCGACATCCTAGACATGTTGACACCCTAGACATGTCGATGTCGACCTGGACGAAGTTTCAACGTGCCAACATTGCCTAGTTATGATCATTAGCACAAATTCGGAGGAAGCTGATAGGAGATCAGTTTTTGTTCTTCATCGCTTTAGTCAAATAGACATATTAGATCAGAAACTACTTTCACGGAAATTAATGAAGTCGTCTCATCAGACGATTGACGGGTTGAAGGAAACATGTCATCAGAAAAGTGACGAGTTGACAAAAGCATCTTGTTATACAAATGGCAGGTTGACAGCATGACTCATTAGACAGATGACGAGTTTATATGGGCAATATTCATGGATGACATGTATAGATGTTTTCAAGATTTCGAAAAGTTGATGCATAACGGATCGACATGTGCGCTCATACGCCTCAACTTCTCGAAAGGGGGCAAATGTTGGGCCCAAGAAAAATAATTGTTAGCATGGGCCAACAAATCTTGAATTGGCAACAGAATGGTCAGCCCAATAACTTAGAAGATACATATGCGGTGGCACAAAGGCAGAAGGGGTCAAAATTGAAGATAAGAATTAAGGAAACGGAAAGAGGTAAGTGAGGGCCTATTCCGTAGGCAGTGCCACCTAATTCGATGGAGAAGTTCAAGCTAGTACGTGCGTAGCAATGAAATAAATAGAGCTGCTATGTATAGGAAGACTCACTTTTGAACGATCAACACAATCACTTTGGAAGTAATAGCTCTTCATTTTGTATTTCGAGCATACATTATTATTCAAAATACTACAAATTAACAAAATCATATTCTTCCTATTTCCCAGTCCGTTTTCGGTTCATAGTTGTTCGATTCCCCATTTCATTTTAGATTTGTTTATTTTTAGTATAAACATGTGCCTTACATGAGTCAGGTGAACGCTTTTTGCCCCTTGCGCCTGAGGCGATGCAGTTCACTATCGCCTTGAGTGCGCTTCACGGCTTTGACTACCTTCCCATCCTCTTTTTACTTTCTTCTACACCTTTGGATCTAAAGACAAAATATTATGGCACCTCTTATTCTAGACCAAATATTACGGTAATTGTTGTTTTTGTGATTCTAGTTTTACTCCATTTCCATTCTAGACTTTCTGTCAACTAAGACACTTTTGATTATTCATTCTGATACTTCGTTATGTCAATTTCTAATTCTCCAATTTTACCCACAATCGAGTTCATCCGAGGTTGGTCTCCGAAATTCTAACGTTTTTAGCATATCAACTGGGGAATCATGAGAAGTGCAGACGGAGTCAACAGATTTGGCTCTTAGATTTTCTACCGTTGTACGAACAAAAAATAGTTGGAATGGAAATGGTAGCAAGAAATGGAAGAAGAAGAATGACTGAAATGTAAGTTGAAACAAAAAAGTGGAAATACGGTTAAAAATTAGGGAAAATGGAAATGGAAAAATTCACCCTAATAATCTCACCTATTACCGGTCTTCCATTATTAATCCCTCACATGCGTAATTCTATATTAATATGTATTAAAGGGGTAACCTTCCACAAACACTCTCAGTGCATTGGCAACCGGTTGAACTAGTAACACTTAAAATTGGCTACCTAACAACGGTCTGACTATTAGGTCAATTGAAGACAAAGGATAGGGAAACAAAGGTGTCGCCATTACAGACTGAGGAACGAGGAACGAAGAGGGGTTGAAGAAAGGTTATACGTCCACGGAAAGAAGAATGGTAAATTGGAAGCCTTTCCCTCCTTCTTTTTTTGTCTTCTTTTTTTGTCTATTATCATGTCTTCGTTTTTTGTCTTTGTTGCTTTGTTCATACAGTTGTCATTGATGTTAATTTTTATTCCTGGAACTGAGTTGTCTGATTTTCACTTTTAGGTTTTAGGGGAAACTCAGGTTAAACTGCGTATATGGCATGGGGGAGTATTTAAGAAGGACAGTAGGGGTAGACTACAATGCGTGGGAGGTACTTTTAGAATTTTTGATGTAGATGCAGATGAACTATGTTGGTTTTGGTTAGAAGAACTAGCTAAGAAATGTGGGGATTATTGTACTATTGATGTCATTTACTACATGGTACCTAATCTAAGCTATGAAGAGGGATTGAGAAGGGCATATCATGATGATCAAGTGAGGGATATGATAGATGTAGTCTTAAAGACAAAGTGCGTTGACTGCTATGTCATTCATGGAATTGATGTGCCAGATTTAATTTAAGCCATTGAATATGTGGGACAAAATGAATGTGCAGAGATAATGTCATCCAATAAGAAGAAGAAACTTAGTCCTAGGGGAGGATCTAAGGTTCATGTGGGTACTTCACAACCTCAGACCACTGCTCCAGATTCATTTCAGGCTGACAGGCCCCGTAGCCCATTTACATGGGATGAAGAAGAAGACTCAGATGATCCAGAGTACACTCCTGCAAGTGAAGAAGGTAACATAAATGATGACAATTCTGATTTCCAAGGTGATACTTCAGAAGAGGAAGACCTAGAGAACATACAAGAGGGTCTGGTTTTGTCAGATCTTGACACCAGTGATGAAGAGTATCAAAAGGTTAGGGATCAAGTTAAGGGGTGGAATGCCAAGATATTAGGTATTGCAACTGCTTTTCAAAAAGAAGCTGGTGAGGGTAAACTGCCAGGGCAAAATCAGAGTTCTAGTAAGGCTAGGGTGCAAGAAGGTATAGAGGAAGACTCTGCCTTTATTAGTGACTATGAAGACACAGAAGAAGAAACTTTAACACCAGATGAAGATGAAGAACAATATGAACTCAAAAAAAGGAGGGAAAGGATTCCAATTGTTAATGAACATACTGACTACAAAATACTTGAGTGGAAAGTAGGAACCAAATTTGAGAGTAGAGAGAAATTTAGAGATGCTGTGGTTAGATTTGCAGTAGCCCAAGGCAGAAATCTAATGTTCAGTGTTAGTGATAAGAAAAGGCAACAAAGGTTAGGTGCAATATGTGTACCCGGGTGTCCCTTCAGGATATATGCTAGCTGGGACAGTAGCAGAGGGTGTTTTGTGGTGAAATCAGTTGTAGGGGAGCACAGGTGTCTAAGAAACATGGAATCAAACAAACAACTGAAATCTTCATGGGTTGCTAAGCAATTTCTGGAAGTTTTTAAATCAAGACCCCATTGGCCAGCTAAGGAAATTATTGAAACCATACGCAGAGCATATAGAGTGGTCGTTAAGAGGAACTTTGTTTACAAAGTTAAGTACATTGCCCATAGGAAACTTCATGGTAGTATGAAGGACCACTACAACAAACTTGGGAGGTATCTTGAGGCCTTATCAGTTGCTAGTCCTACCAGCCATTTCCAGCTTGAAGTCAATCCTGAATTAAGAGTGTTTCCACAAGTTTTTCAGAGACTTTTTGTGTGTTTTGATGGTGTTAAGCAAGGCTGGCTAGAAGGGTGTAGAAAGGTGTTGTGTGTGGATGGGTGTTTCTTGAAAACATTTTTGAGTGGAGTCTTACTTTCTGCAGTTGGAAGAGATGCAAATGAGCAGATGTATCCCCTTGCCTGGGCTGTGGTTGAAGGGGAAAATAATGATAGCTGGGAATGGTTCTTCATTCACTTAAATAGAGCAATAGGTGAAACAGATGGTTCTGAGCTTACTATAATCTCTGATGAACACCGGGTAATTTTTCTTTTCATTTTACTATTTGACCAGTGTGTTTTATTGTAATTTTGTATAGTTTAGTGACTATGTTCTTTATAAGATTGATCTGAGGTTACATTGTTCATTGGTTGATAGGCTATTTTGAATGGAATTCAGAAAGTGCTTCCTCGAGCAGAACACAGACATTGTGCAAGGCACATCTATGCCAACTGGCATAAAAACCATAAAGGGGATGAGCTTAAGATGGCTTTCTGGAAAGTGGTTAAGGCTTATAATCAAGCTGATTATGATGATGCTTTAAGGGAAATGGAGAATCTGAGCCCATTAGCCTCCCAATCTTTCAAAGCATATGACCCAACCAAATTCTGCAGGGCCTTTATTAAAACAAATACCAAATGTGAGGTAATTGTCAACAATATGGCTGAGACATTCAATGGTTACATTCTGAATGCTATAACAAAGCATTTAATATTCATGATGGAAGATATTAGGACAGCTTTAATGCAAAGGATTGTTCAGAAAAGGCAACAAATGGAAGTCAGTCACCACATTATATGTCCTAGGATTCAAGCAAAGCTAGAAAAAGAAAAGGAAGAAGCAGCCAATTGTGCAGCAATGCCTTCATCTCTCATGGTCTTCCAAGTCAACCATAGAATGGATAGTATGACCGTTGATCTTATCTCAAAGACGTGCACATGTAGGAAGTGGGAATTGACAGGAGTCCCTTGTTGTCATTCTGTAGCTTGCATGTTCTTTCTTCACCATGCCCCTGAAGACTATGTGGATAAGAACTATAAGAAGGAGACCTACATGAAGATATATAGTGGATGTATCCCTCCGTGCCCTGGTGAAAGGCACTGGCCAAGAAAAGAGGCTGAATTGGATCCTCCACCAATCAAAATTGGGCCTGGAAGACCAAGGAAAAATAGGAGAAAGGACCCTCATGAAGATCCAAAGAAACCTGGTAAGCTAACAAAGCATGGATTACAAATGTCTTGCAGCATATGTAAGTCCACTCAACACAACAAAAGAAAATGCTCGGACAAAGACAAAAGTACAACCTCAAGTGTTTCAAATGAACCTAAAAGACCAAGGGGGAGACCTAGGAAGAATGCACAACCTTCTACAGAGGCTGCCAGTCAAACTGAGTATACAAATGCCACTGCCCAACCTTCACAAATTGGGAGAGGTGGGAGGCTGATAATGAGAGGTAGGGGCAGAGGGAGGTCCAAAGGGAGAGCCAATGAGGTATGCATAATGCATTTTAGTGTATATTTGTTTAGTAATGTTATATTTATTGTGTTTATGAATTGGATGCAGGTTCCTCAGGGATTTGGTGTGTTCGTTGATGGTCAGGGAAACAACATTCTTAATGTGAGACTTAATGTCCTTATCCCTTTTCAATTGTTATATTGGTGTGATCCTAAATGAAAATCATTGGCCTTTTTTTGTAGTCACCTGGTCAAGTAGGAGGTCCCATACTGCTTTCAGGGGATGGATATGCTCCATCAAGCAATGGCAGTGCACCAGTGTGAAAGAATGTCGTGTCATGAATGATGTCTAATGACTTTTTGTTAAATGGATTTCTTTGTTTGGATGTATTTTGGATGTTGTTAATCTGCCTTTGATGTAGTGGATGATGTTGTGTTTGTATTTCAGAATTCTGTTGTTGTTAAACTTTTCAATTGACTTGTGATGATGATGAAGTTATGGTATTTTAAGTTAAGTGGAATGGTTCTTTTCAAGTTACTGGAATGGTTCTTTTCAATTTTCAGAATACTTTGGAGTGTACTTTAAACCATGTTCAAATGATCTTAACAGAATAACAAAACTTTAAGAGAAGTTCATCATACACATTACAAAACAAGATCCAATATTACATCTGTTTCATAGAAGGTACATTTCTTCAAATAAGAAGTAATTACATCACAAGATCTGCTAATATTACATCATTTTAGCAGAAGGTGAACATCCCTAATTCCAAGATCCAATATTACATCACTTTAACATTACATGGTACATTACTTCAAATAAGAAAGAATCCCAAAAACTATCCAAGATGTTATTATTATAACCATAACAGCATATGCTTCTTCTCTAGCTGTTTTGGAAGCCACCATTCGAGAATCAGCAACTTCTACAACCAACCTCTTGTTCTTCATCTTCAACTTGTGTACTCTTTCTTCCAATAACTTCTTCTCTGCCAACAACTGCTCAATTAGTAGATCTCTATCTTTCACTATTTGGACATCATATTGCACATCAGTGTCCTCACACCATTCAAAGAAACGACAATCTGCATTCTACAATCAAAACGAGATATTGCACATCATTGTCATCATTGTCATTACAATCTGTATTCTACTCAAAATGTTTAGCACTACTTCAAGTGAAAATGACTTATGACAGAAAGAGTCATCATTAAAACTAAACAATTCAATGTTTTGTATAAACCCTACCTAATGTTTAAAGCAATAATAGCGAGCTATAGTTTTGATATAATTCAGAGCATTCAAAATTATAAACCCTAATGTTTTTATTTAAAACTAATATTTTCATCCAATGAAAACTAATGAAAAGTTTATAAAGCAGAGATACTTACAGGCCATAGCGAGCAGCCATAAAATTTTCTTCCAATGTTTGGACCGCTCTTTACCGTTCGCAATTTCGGCTCTATCTTGTGATGGCAAGTACGCACAACCTCTCTATTCGAGTTGCAGGTCCAAGAAGATGAACCACTCACTGAATTCATGATTGTTCAGTACTCAAGAAATTGAAGATCTTCCCTTCCCATTCGTTCTCTTCACTCGTCTCTCGCGCAGGGATGCAAGAATTGCGCAGGGATGTCGATTGGGCTTGGCCTCTCATTTTGGGATAAGAGGGAGAGGATAATCACGTGTGGGTCACGTGATTCTTTAATTACCGGTTAAGATGGGTTCTTCAGGTTAATAGAGTGTTTGTGGAAGGTTACCCCTTTAATACGTATTAATTTAGAATTATGCATGGGAGGGATTAATAATGGAAGACCGGTAATAGGTGGGATTATTAGTGTGAATTTTTCCAATGGAAATTAATAATCCAACCTTTTAGCGGTTTTCATTCCTTGGTCCCATTTTATCGTTATTCATGAATAATCCAACATTTGCACTTCATCTTCATTCGTTGGTCCTTGACCGGTTGATGACCTGCTATTCCAGTTTTTTTTTTTCATTTTCTTTGCAAATCATTCAACCATAAATCTCACCTTTCATAAATCTTCACCAAGCGGTCCCACGTGTCATTTTTTCTTTTTTCTTCCTAAAACTTTTTTTTTTATCGTCTTGAATCTTTTATTCCCCCTTTATGTCTTCTTATTTTTATTTTTACTAGTATCTTACCCGTGCGATGCACGGACAACAACTATTATTCAAGTATTTACACACAAAGAGTTATTATTTATAAATTTAAGGGAAAGCATTATGTAGAAAAGAGGCATTTAGAAGAATCAAATATGTAAAACAAAACAAAACATCAATATTATGCATAAGTACATGTGCAATTAATCGTACATAAAAAATACTTTGTATAAATGATATAGTAGGTTTTGGCAGTGTTACAATTAAAATATACATTGTATCATTACACACAATATTTTAGCTTACTCAAAGGGGAGTATATGATACGGAGTATGTATTACAATTATTAAAATTTAAATATATATTGAGCGATCAATATTTAAGGTGCGTCTGTATTTGCTTTAACATTTGAGAAATGTTTTATTTTAGAAACTATGCAAAAATGATTAATAGTAGAAGTTTATATGTTTGAAAAGAACAATTAATTTTTAAAAATGGTTTTAACTTCAAAGCTAGAGTGTTTAGTGAAAAAGTAATTTTTCATATGATTTGAAAAATAGAAAATCATTTCTAAGCCCTTGAATTGTAAACTATGTTCAAATTTTAATTTTGAATTGTTAATTTCAAGTAGAAACACTATTTTTTTAGAGGTAGTAGAAACACTTTGAAGAAAAATTACATTTTAATTATTTTAAAGAAGAGAAGTTGAAATTACCTTTTTAAATTATTGCAAACTCCCACATATGTCTCTTAATAGAACACCTGTTAATTAAATATGGAATCAATTTCAAATAATTTGGCCTAAAATTATAAGATCGCCACTTAAAACTTATCGGTCCAAACAAAGAAAGCATCTTTTTAGGATTCTAGTCCATCCATGTTGTATCTATTATCTTTTTTGTGTGCTGAATATCTATTTCATCTCCCAGGCGACACAACCTTCTCTATCTCTCACATCTCCTTTCTTCTCCGGTAAAAGGCAATTTATGTCGTTTGCCATACATTGTAATTAATTTTGAACATTTTCCCTAACTTAATTCATGATTTGGAATTAATGTTACATGATTTGGAATTAATGTTACGTTTTCAGGAAATTAAGTAGCGGGTAGCTTTGTATACATAAATAATTTATTTTCCTGAAGTTATTTGACACCTTTAAGTGCAGTTTTACGTGTTAGCAAGATTCTATTTCAAACTAAAGTTAAATAACTTGATTTTATTATTAAAAAAATATTCATTACACGCATTCAGAAATTGTGGCTTTATATATAGATGCACTTGAAATGCATATACATTTAGACAACATAAATTTGTTAATACTCTGATCCTCCGTCCCAATGAACTTTATGGAATTTCCTTTGTTGTTTATCTCAAAAAAATTATCATTTTGCTTTTAAAGCATTGAATTTATAGCTCTATTCATTTCGCTTTGTCTCCTTTGTATAAGGATCAGTCGCATAGTTTGTATTTTTCTAATTTCACACTCTTTATATTGACAAAGTTGAGTGAGGTAGAGGTTTTATGACATTTCAGCGTTTCCATTGGAAATAATATTTATTTCGAATTTGATGACAAAATATCAAAGCACACCACATGCATATATTGTGAAAATAAATGTGACCTGGGAATTAATATCTCGTTGTAGCTACAAGCGGATTGTTTTCTTAAAAATGCTCTGTACCATTTAAGAAAGTATTTTAATTTTAATCCGTAACGTTCTTTTCCAGATTATTTTTCAAACAATGACTCCTATATGTAGTTATTTAGATTATTAGGCACTCATGTGCTTAGGCGAATTTGCTCCGTCTAAGCATATCATTATATTGTAACACATTATTATTATTATTATCATTTGCATATTGGTTTCATGTTAAATTTTTAAAAGAAAAATGGTGAAACCATTCTATATCATAAAATTCTTTATTTGGAGAGTTTGTATTAAGCATTTACCGTTCGCAATTTCGGCTCTATCTTGTGATGGCAAGTACGCACAACCTCTCTATTCGAGTTGCAGGTCCAAGAAGATGAACCACTCACTGAATTCATGATTGTTCAGTATTCAAGAAATTGAAGATCTTCCCTTCCCATTCGTTCTCTTCACTCGTCTCTCGCGCAGGGATGCAAGAATTGCGCAGGGATGTCGATTGGGCTTGGCCTCTCATTTTGGGATAAGAGGGAGAGGATAATCACGTGTGGGTCACGTGATTCTTTAATTACCGGTTAAGATGGGTTCTTCAGGTTAATAGAGTGTTTGTGGAAGGTTACCCCTTTAATACGTATTAATTTAGAATTATGCATGGGAGGGATTAATAATGGAAGACCGGTAATAGGTGGGATTATTAGTGTGAATTTTTCCAATGGAAATTAATAATCCAACCTTTTAGCGGTTTTCATTCCTTGGTCCCACTTTATCGTTATTCATGAATAATCCAACCTTTGCACTTCATCTTCATTCGTTGGTCCTTGACCGGTTGATGACCTGCTATTCCAGTTTTTTTTTTCATTTTCTTTGCAAATCATTCAACCATAAATCTCACCTTTCATAAATCTTCACCAAGCGGTCCCACATGTCATTTTTTCTTTTTTCTTCCTAAAACTTTTCTTTTTTTATTTTTATCGTCTTGAATCTTTTATTCCCCCTTTATGTCTTCTTATTTTTATTTTTATTACTTTTTATTTATTTTTTTATTTTTTTTCAATGTTTATGTATTCTAGTTTTCCTTCTTTTTCTTCTTCCCATTTATTATTTCATTTTCATTTATATATATTTTCGGATTACTTTCCTTATAAAATATCTTTTTCTCACCGTACTAACTTTTTACTTTATTTTCTTTTTACTTACACTTATTTATTTCCTATTTCCTTTTCTTACCTTTATTCTACCACTAGTATATATTTGAGAAAATAGCCCCAAAATAGGACTAAATTAATCCCCAAATGCACAAATAGGACTATGTTATTTATCTTTACTAAAGTACCGTCTATCTTCTTATTCTAAATTTCTACCCTTACCATAACTTACTAGGATAATCATATTTTACATTATAATAAAATACCGTCTATCTTCTTATTTTACATTTCTACCCTTACCATACCTTTCTTTTTATTTTGTTACTATATTTTTATAAATTGAAATACCTTTTGTTATTTTATTTTTTTATTATAATGTAAAATATGATTATCCTATTAAGTTATGGTAAACGTAGGAAGGTAGAATAAGAGGGTAGACAGTATTTTATTCCTATTTTGTGAAGATAAATAACATAGTCCTATTTGTGCATTTAAGAATTAGTTTAGTCCTATTTTGGGGCTTTTTCTCAAAAATATAATAGTGGTAGAATAAAGGTAAGAAAGACAAAAAAGGAATATAAGTGTAAGTAAAAAGAAAATAAAGTAAAAAGTTAGTACGGTAAGAAAAAAGATCTTTTATAAGGAAACTAATCTGAAAAAATATATAAAAATGAAAATGAAATAATAAATGGGAAGAAGAAAAAAAGGAAAAATGGAATACATAAACATTGAAAAAAATAAAATAATTTGAAAAGTAGTAAAAATAATAAGAAGAAGACAAAAAAGGAGAATAAAAGAGTCAAGACGATAAAAATAAAAAGGGAAAAGATTTAGGAAAAAAAAAGAAAAATGATATGTGGGACCGTTTGGAGAAGATTTGTGAAAGGTCGGATTTATGGTTGAATGATTTGTAAAGAAAATAAAAAAACCAGGAATAGCAGGTCATCAACCGGTCAGGGACCAACGAATGAAGATGAGGTGCAAAGGTTGGATTATTCATGAATAACGATAAAATTGGACCAACGAATGAAGACCGCTAAAAGGTTGGATTATTAATTTCCATTTTCCCTAAAGAATATGGCACTGAGAAGAAAGGAATGAAAAAAATGGATAAGCATGGAAGAGGAGACTGGGTGACAGAGAGGGGCAACTAATTTAAGAAAGAGAAGAAGTATATGAGAAAGATAAAGGGCTGGCAGGATGTGGGTATTTAATTTGGGGTATTTTATCACATGGGTGCAAAGGGTACTCTAGTATTTACTGGCTGACATTTTAACCTAAAAAGGTAATGTTGCATTTATTTTGAAACTTCCAAAAAAGGAAAGAGTTGCATTTATATAAGAACGGAGAAATTGATTATACAACATTTTATTAAAGGATTGTTATAAATTTTAAAAAAAAAATCTCTGTTTCTCTTGTGACTGATTTTGGTGTTCAGTAAGCTTGTTTCATTGCTTGAGGTATTGTGATGTTATCATTTTTGGGATGACTCCTTCATGTAGGATCATTAACATAACTTACTAAAGTTATATTGTTTCCGTGAGACATGCGCCTTCGCCTTGTGCCTTGGGTTAATCACTCCTTTTTTGCTAAAATTTTGTAGTTTGATGTATTAGAAAAAGATATGGGAATCTTGTTTAGAGTTTAGATACAAGGACTTTGCAATTTAGGTACTATATATCATATTATGTTATATTATATATCGATGTAATATATTATATTCATATATTGCACATGGCTCCTTGATGCCTAGATGTCACCTAGGTGCCAAGGTGGCTTGTTGGCGCCGCACCTTGCCTACACACTGTGACCTTGGTTGGATTAATTAGTATACCTGACTATTTTTATTCAATCATTCTTTGTTCATGATGTTTCTCTGATTAGAGTGTTTACTATGTCTCTATAATAGGTTTTTAAAGAGTTGCCATTTCAAGATATGTACCTAGAATTTGAAACGCTTGCTGGGAGAGGAGTAAGCTGAAAGTATCGATACTTGGTTGAAGACGCTATGGAAGCAATCTGGGGGGGACTTACCGTGACATGGATGTTATTAGAGAGAGGTTTCACAAACAATCTGAACAGATAATATGTTGCTCTCTTTTTTTAGCAAAATAAGTATTTTATTTCTTGCCATTTTCATTGCACCTAACCCTAAGGGTGTTTGTATAGATCTCTCCCTCCCCGTGCTATATGGATAGAGAGAAACACATGCCAAGTGTATTGGGAGAAACTCTTGATTCGTTACTCGATCAGGTTTGCTGAAGTCATATAGCGTCATCACCTCCTATTTTTGCTATTTTTAAACAACCAAGTGTTTTCATTGAATTAGGCTGAATCATTTAGAGAAGTGTGGGCCAATAAATATGAAAGACACTTTCCTTCATCCGAAGAACTAGAGCCTAAGAAACAAAAGACATAGCACTGAGAGCAAACGTGCTCTAATGTAAAGTAAGTCTTCTGATTATGATTTCAGGTTATTTTCCCTGCATCTGGAAATGCTTTTCTCTGTCATGCTGGAATTCTCTTGTAATAGGGTACCCCTATCTAACCACACGTATGGCCAAAATGTAGAAAACGTAAGAAAATGATATACAATACCAAAGGTGTACTAGAAACACAACAAATCAACAAAAAACCGAGGAAGTATAAGAAAAATATTCTCAAGTGGGCATGTTTTGTCCAATAGCGGTTCTTGTTTTATTCCAAGGATACAAGTTGCTTTTTAAGGCTGTAAAGTACTAAGATATGTTGGCATGCAGATTTGTTGGAAAGTTGGAATTTGTCAATCAATTAATATTGCCGAACATGCATTCCAATAAGAGTAGGACTTGGGGTACACATTTTTTGTGTACACACTTTTTACACATGTCTGTGTAAGACTTTTTTTATGTCTGTACAGACATAACGTGTTTTTAAAACACGTTATGTTTGTACAAACATAAAAAAAACCTTACACAGACATGTGTAAAAAGTGTGTACACAAAAAAGTGTGTACCTTTAGAATTTTTCTTCCAATAATGTTGCGATTGCTTACGTACAACTTTATCTTTTCATAAGGCAGTCAATGTCACGAGGTGCATTCAATGCGCTCCAGAGTACTTGAGTGCCTGAGATGCAAGGTGCTAAGAAGCATTTGACGTAGTGATGTGAAGCACACTATAAAGAAATTATTATGTGTAGTTGTGTACTATTCTAGAATGATCAAGCAGAATATATTTAACATCATATTGAATGAAATGCATTAAAAATGTTTCACTAAAACAAAGTCATGATTCACAACAAAAATAAATAAATTCAGAAGTAATTACGTAAAAATAAGACTAAAAATTAGTTTAAGATAGGTTCTACCCCATTTGACTACCTTGCCTTAACCTATTTTTGCATGATTATGGGATCAGGGGCGGATCTAGCATTTACATTCAGGTGAGGCCAAATTTAATTAAATAACGTATATTACAAAAAAAGTTAAAATGTAGTATTATAATATTAGTATTATAGAAATGTCGAAGAAAAAAGTAAATATTATAGAACCGACAATACAATTATCTTTAAAGTCATATATATCGAACCGAAGTTTCATCGGTTACCCAAATGTTTAGTGCCAATTTTTAGGTTAGTTACTTAGAAACCGGATAAACCGATTTTTTTAACTCTAAAATCTATACTCTATGTAAAAAAACTTATTTTTACGTACCAAACCCAATGTATTAATTAATTAATTTTTCAGACCAATATTCAAAAGCCCAATGAGTTGAACTAATTATTTTTTAGGACAATATTCAAATAGCTCAATCAATTGAACTAATTCGTTTTTTAGACTAATGAAGCCCAATTAATTGGACTAATTAATTTTTGCATTCTAGTATTCAAAAGCCAAAAGTTCAGATTTCAAGATTCGTGTAAGGGAAGAAGAGATTGTTTGGGAAAAAACTGAAAATTTTAAAATAGCATACTCTAGGATTTGGAATAAAAAAAATATTGCTGCTCCCGCTGGGGATCAAACATGTAACCTCTGCATTACATGGTTAAACTACTACCATTATCCCAATATAGTTTTTATTCACATAACGACGTTTGTTTTTCTTATACCATTTCTTCACAGTACATATATAATACACACACATATACTAGTAATTTGATTTTTGAGGTTGAGCCTAGGCCATCCCTAGCCATATGCCAGATCCACCCCTATATGGGATTATGTTGTTGTTTCCCTATTATTTGTATGAATCATATTTGGACAGTTGCACAATCGAATTCTTAAAGTTTCACAAATGTTGCACAATATTTGGACAGATCCACCCCTATATGGGATGCCTTTTTGGGTTTATGAATCATTTGGTTTATCTGTCCATTTTTGGACAGTTGCACAATCGAATTCTTAAAGTTTCAATGTTGGAATTTGTAGGAGTAGAGCCTCGAATTAGGGTTTATCTTTTAAGCTCCTGGACTAGCTGAGAGACATCTGACTTTGAATTGTTGTTTTAAAAAAGAAGAGGGATATTTTGACTTGGAAATATCTAAGTTACAATTTCAACCTTTAATTAAAGATATAACAAAAGTGCTTACCTGAAGACATTATCAAGGTGTCACACTTATTTCAATATTTTGATTTGATGTTTCAAACTTTTAACAGGTAAATTCCACCACTGCATGTTTGTTTAACCAAAAGAAATAAGTCAGTCTGATTGCTTTTAAAATAGATAGTAACATGTACTCGTGAGGGGTTTAATGTGGAATTATTGGTAAGTGTACATGTTTGTGGTGATATGTTATTAGTTGTTCTATTTGTTGGGCTTCTGATGCACTAGTTCCTTGGCATATTTAAGATGATTTCAGTTATGTCACTTTAAGGTTTTGGGAGATTTCCCAAAATATGACTAAATAGGATTATAAATTCCAAATAAGGCTGTTATGTTTGTCTTCCCAAAATAGGAGTAACATGATAGTAGTTATCGTCATCTTTTACTCATGACGGCCAAATAGTTGCAATATTATGCATTCAACATGGCCGAAAAAGATTGGCCAAATTTCCTCTTTTTTTGGATGTTCCAAAAAGATTTGTCATTTCCATTTAAAGTAAGGAATATGTGGCTAAATCAATTCTCTCTCCTCTGCACAAATTTCAACCACAGTTTTTACTTCATTAATCAATGTGACGGAGGAAGTATAATTAATGACAATTTTTTTCAATCAAGACAGTAACGACTCCTATTCCGGAAATAAAAAAATAATAGTCCTATTTTAGAATTCCAAAAGTTATGTACTCCTATGTAGGGCAATTTCCCTAAGTTTTTTAGTGATGCTTATGTCAAATGTCAACGTAAATAGAATTTATTTAGTGAAAGATGTAACATGTACTCAGGAACAAATTGTGAGATTCATAGTGAATAATTACTAGGCATGGACCGGTTTCGGGCCGGTCCAAATCGGGCTTTTGTATTGGGTGTTAAGGCCCGAAACCAGCCCGGGATTCTACTGGGACCAGGCCGGGACCGGGTCGGGTAACGTTTTTTTTTTTGCTTTTCTAATTAATTTCTACCCCCCACACCCCAAATCCCTCCAAAACACCCAGCCCAACCTAGTCGGATCGGTCTTGGACCGGCTGGGCCGGTTCCAAAGAAACCTGCAGCCCGAGCCCGCCCCTAAAACACCCCCGCGTCAGGTCCTAGGCTCGGGCCCAGTCCCGAGCAACTGGACCGGGCCGGTCCAGCACAGTGGCGGGGGCCGGTCCGGTTTCCGGGCCAGGCAGACCGGAACCGGTTCATCCCTACTAATTATGCTCAATCTTACCAGTGTTTCTCTGCATGCACAGATACTAAAATTAAGAGTGGTCTAGGAAGATGATGATCGGTTTGAATGGTGGTGTGTGGCATGATGAGTCAACGAGCAAGACCTCGGCTGGTTATATTATTATATAATTATTTGAGTTTTTGAAAGTCTATTTAAATGTCAAAAGTTTGATTCGTACTTTGAGCAAGTCTCTTGTTAATTTAAGCAAGTAAATCCTAGATACATGTTGTATTATTCAGCTTGAAAACATTTATTTATACTTTTTTTATGGTGTCATATTTTTTGGAGTAAACAGTTGTTATATGTTTAGAGTCCGTTTGGTAACACTAAAAATTGGCTGAATTGGATGATTCTGCTGAAATTTATGAAGTTCTGGCTGAAGTGGCTGTATTGGCTGATTCTGCTGATTCATGAAAAAAATTATATTTAAAATATTTATTATTAATAAATAAAATAAAAAATTATATGAAAAATAGCTAAAATGATCCTCTACAGTAACTTCAGCCAATACAGCCAGAAAAGTAACTACAACCTTACTTTTTCTGCTTATTACACAATTCAACGCGCGAAATCAAAAATTACGTGTTTGGTGAAAAAGCTGGCTGATAAGCCTGATAAGCCGAAAAAATGGTCACCAAACGGGCTCTTGGTCATTCGAAAAAGTGAGTAATGGTAACGCGTTCCCAATACTGTGAGAGTGTGGGGGCGTTCTAGTTAGGGATGGACTAAACCGGCCCGGCCCGGAACCGGTCCGGCCCACTACTGTGCTGGCCCGGACCGGACCAGGACCGGTTGCCCGGTTCCGGGCTTTTAGCCTGTTTGGGCGGGTCGGGTGGGTCGGGCGGGCCGGGCTCGGGCCCAGTTTTGGGTGAACCGGCCCGGGCAGTTCGGGCCGGGCCCTGGTCAATTTTTTTTTCTTGTTTTTTCAATTTTTTTTCTTTTCCTAGGGTAGGGCTGGGGTTTTGGGGGAGGTTTGGGGGTGGGGGTGAGGGGGGGGGGGCGTCGGGGGATAACAAGAAAGCAAAAAAAATAGACATTGAACCGGGCTCGGCCCGGTTAGGCCCGGACTCGGTATCAACCCGGGCCGGTTCCGGGCCCAAGGATTTGCAAAAAAAAACCCGGCTGAGCCCGGCCCGGAACCGGACCGGCCCGGGTCCATCCCTAGTTCTAGTGTGGTTGTCTAAATTTCTCCTAGGTGTATTTAGTTTACTTTATACATATGCTTTTGTGCCCTAAATTGTAGACAGATGCTCCATATGTACCATCTTGCTGATATTCCAAGCTGATCTAGTATATATTCATAAATGGACGTTTATATATTTGCATGCCATTTTAAAACTTGTTTTTTAATTTTTGACTTTATAATGCTAACCTTAATGGCTTAATCAAATAATTAAAAGATATTTAGTTTACCAAAAAATGGTTAAAAAATTACAAAAAACAGTGCCCACTTACCTGAATCAGGTAATCAGTTGGGTTTTAAATGCACTTCATTGCCCTCCATCCCATGGCTGTCAGGACTCAGGAGTATCTGTGAGATCAACTTTGCCCCATCAAAACAGAAGCTTATGTTTTGCAGGCTAAGTTTTGCTTTATCCGCATATAGTTGGAAAAGTCTCTCAAACATATCATCCTGTGGACAAAACATAGATATTTTAGGTACAAAAAAATATTATACACATTATATTTGAATACATATTCGAAATGTTCTACCTGAGAACGCAAAATAATCATCTTTCTTTATTCAACTTGAACTTGTTATACCAAATACAAACACCATTCTATGTAAAAAATGAGTTGATAACTTTTCAGGCACATGAGAAACTAATCCACTATTCAAATAGAAAAGCACTTGCCGATTTTTTCTTCCCTAGGGCTTACCGCCGTTGGGGTCTCGTTTCTTCCCTAGGGCTTACCGCCACTAGGGTTCGTTTCCCATTTTTGTTTATTAACGAAGAACGGTGCTTAGGTTGTGGTGAAGGCGAACGACGGCAGTGGTCTGTGCTTCGTCGGAAGGGCTCGGCGGCGGCTTGGGTTTGGCCAAAAAGGAAGACGCAGGGGACGAACGAGGAGGGGAACTCCATGTCAGGAGAAGTCAACGTCGGACCGGAAGATCGGCCTTCTCGGGGTTCCAAGATCTGATGGCATCTGTTTGGCGCCCAGAGAAATCGCTTTGGTGCAACAACAATGATGAAGAAGGGGCGGTCGAGTCGGAGGAAATCGCTTTGGTGCAACAACAATCGTTACGAGGGTCCGGCCTCCCACAGAACCACCGCCAAGGGTTAGTCGACGCATTTTGGAGTTTGCTTACTTATCTTTTCTGCATTTTAATTTTCAAGTTAAGACGTTTGTGTTTTGTTATTATTTTCTTTTATGTTGTAAGACTCTTGCATTAGGTTTGGGGGATGAGAGGTCAACGGTAATCGTCGATGGCTGTTTGTTGCCCAATTTAGGTCTAGTGAGTTATATTGCTTTGTCAAAGGTGATTAACTCAGAGTCTCGGCCAAGGGCGGATGATTACATGTGGTCCTTTTGTTATTCTGTACCCTTGGTGAATGTTATTATATTAATTTAAAGCCACTTTGATGATAAAAAAAAGCACTCAACAAAAGTCAAAATGAGCATTCTATTGTTCACATTGATCTCCCTAATCCCTATTCTAATAAAAAAGCAGATCACCAACTTCAAGAGGTGTTTTATTGTGGCTGTAATGTTAGTAGTTAGAGACATGTCCTTGTTTCAAAGGGAATATCTTTTGAGCATATATGGCTTGGGATTGAAAAGTGTTGAATGCATATGACTTTTAATCCTCCATATCTTTCATTTTCTCCCTTTGTAAGATTCCAAAAAGCGTCGTGCAGCGAAATGCCGCTGTACCTGGAAAGAAGCAAAATAAGGAATTGTTTGCATTTTCAGCAAAGAGGAGGATGGACTGAGGAGGAATGATAAGGATGCATACCAAATTCATGTAGGATTGCATCTGCAATTGAGGGCCTCTGAGGGCCCTAGCAATTTATATATCATACAATCAACCACTTTCTTTCTTAGTATGCAATCTGACAGTGTGGAATTGAAAAGCAATTTGAACAAAATGAATGGGCAACTTGCCTTGATATATTGACAGTGTGCATAACCCTGCCTTGACTTGAAAATTTTCAAAAGAAGAGAATGATAACCCAAGCTTGGGGCCTGCATATCTTTTAATTCGAAAGAAATTTGAACTTTAATGAATGGGCAACTTACTCCTCTATTGTCAAATACATATTACGAAATACACCAAGGCCAAATTCAGCTACAACAAATTCTCACCATCATCTTGATTTCAAAATTGACTGCAAAACATTCCAAGTAAACATCTAAGCATAACTAATCAATAGACTTAATAATAGTTAAATGGGAGGTTTTATTTCGTAATGCTATTTAAAAATCCAAAAGAAAGGTGAGTTAAGCATTTTGTCAAACATCACATATGCAGAATTAGAATTCCTAAATTATAGAATATTTGTTTACCTCCGTATAAAATGAGATGGTATTATGCTACTAATGATATGGTATTATGCTACTAAACATATGAAATAAACTGCAAAAGAGTTCAATCAATTTTGTTGGTATAAGCAAATAATAACATAGATGCTTGAGTGAATCGGAAAGGAAAGAATCAAAATATCAAAGAATCTATGGTGAGCAGATGTGATGAGTACAACAGAAGAAGGAACCCTGAACACAATTGAGAACTTTGTAAAATCCATAGGAAAACTCAGAATATTTGGATGACTAATTCAACAGGGTAGTGCACGACCTCACTTGTTCTACGCAGATTGTGGTTGAGAAGCTTCGATCTGTTGAAACTGAAGGCAAGAATAGAAAAAGCGAAATTAGAAATTAGATGCTAGGTAAACCGTAAACCTAATCTTTTACTTACCCTAATAATTGAATCGAAAATTAAGTAATTTGATTGAATATGAATTGAAGTTGTTGAGGTTTAGTCCTTCAATCCGTAGGCCCAACATGCAACCCAAGGATTTGGAGTGGAAGAGGTGTGAAAATAAGACAACAAAACAAGCAATACGGGCTAAGAGGGACGTGAGAAGTGGGCTAAATTCTATTAAATCAATGAAGTCAAAATACAACAATGTTCTTAGTACAAAGGCGTGAGGTCGTTCATCTAAGGTGTGGGGCCGTAGCATACCGATTGCAGTTGACCCCGGAATTGGAGAAAATACACAACGTGTTCCATGTGTCGATGCTTAAGAAGTATATTTCGGATCCGTCTCATGTGTTAGAGAAACCACCCGTGGAAATACGGGAAGACTTGATTTATGTCATGCAACCGGTAAAGATACTTGACATGCAAGTCAAGAAATTGAGGAGCAAGAAAGTTCCAATGGTTAAAATCCTTTGGAAAAGTGACCGAGTTGAAGAGGAAACTTGGGAAACGGAAGCCCTAATGAGGAAACAGTATGCTTTCCTGTTTGAATAAGCGTTGTGAATTTCGGAGACGAAATTCCCATTAAGGGGGGTGAACTTGTGACACCGTCCCCAAGCATGTTTACTTTTAGTAAATTATGTAATAAACCTTGAAGGATGATTTATGAATTTACGTAATTGTTAATTTTTATTATTTCTTTTACGTGAATAGTAAATTGCATATGGGGCCCACAGCGGGAACGGGGACCGCCTGATAATTCCAGAATCACATATTATATTCATCTTGGTCTAGATGACATCTATATGGTGGCGGATATTTTATTTGGGCCATAGGAAAGGCATGGGGTTGACCGATTGGTCAAACGGGGCCCAATTATCTGTATTGATAATTTAGCGGATAACAGCCCGAAGTGAGTTTCGGAGACTCCTAAAATTAATGTTGGGGAATGTACATCTATTCTAAAGGCCCATAATTATTGGGAACGCGTGATATATTTTATTCGGCCCGATAAAATAAAATATGACTAAAATAGTCCGAAAAATACAACTTTCGGGGCCAATTATACACATCGGGGCATAATGGGATGACCCCCACATAAGTGGGGGACACCCCACGTTCTTATGTGTTACAAATGACAAGGAAGGCAGCTGGGGGCGTACATATTAGGTGGGAAGTCTCCAAGAGACAAATCCCACACCCCATTCCCACTCTTGATAGGAAGTGATTGGGTAGAGCACTCCCCCACCCTTCTCTTGCATTATTTCGAACCAACCAAGGAAAAAGGAGCTCCAGGAAACTCTCTCAACTAATCCATAGTGTGGAGGAAGCAACAACAAGGGAAATCCAAGGAAAAGGGGATTGTTCTTGAGGTAAGAACTCAACAAACAATCTTTAACTAGTTTATGTTGTATGATTTTTAAGAAATCACGTGGTGGATTAAAACATGAGGTTCTACACGTTTAAAAGTGTAGAATATTGATATAAAGTGGTGGTAATTAACTTAGAAGGGTTGGCAAATCGATAGGAGTCGAAATCGCCGGAAACCGCCACTCCAAATGAGATGTTCGTAGTTGCAGACTACGAAAGCCGCCCGGCTTTCGTGAAAGCCGCCCGGCTTTTGCCTAGCAATCCAGTTTTCCACTTTCAATCGGCCTAAAACGGGGATTGATCGAGGGGTTTAACAAAGGCAACTATTGTAGCACATCACGAGGTGAGGATGACTGACTATATTGCTTATAATTAGTGAGTTAATTTCATAAGATTACCTAATGTATCAAATGTGATTTTCATGGATTATTAATGAATAATAATGCCTAAATGAAAGTACTATTGCATATGTGCATGTGAGTGAATAAAGCATGATATACAAATTTGGGAGAAATTGTGTATGATTATGTGATATGAAAGAAATGGCATGATAATGGAATTAACTATGAAAATGTTGTGATAAAATATACTTTTACTTCATGTAAGGGATTCATGAATGGATAAAAGTGATATTTTTTATATTGAGATTAAATCATATTTGGATTGGAAAATCAATTAAGATGAATTATTTGACTATGAATTAAGAACTTGGTTGTTCTAAGATTATCCGACTAGTATTGAAATGCTAGTCGGGAGATTTATATAAAAAATGATGGAATTAATCCTAAGAGATAGGATTGTGAATAAAGATGCCTTAAGTAGTCTTAAGAGATACTTAGGGGCCAAATTGTATGAACACTAAGGTGTGTTAGGGGTAGGCCTAAAGGCTACCCAAGTGAATTGATTCTAGGCACAGTATTTGCTTGAGAATTGGACTATGGAAATAGATTAGAGTCAGACTCTAGGATTACATGGAAATGTAGTTGGACTGAGCCCTTGCCATGTAATGTGTTTAGCATGGAAACGTAGTTGGGCCGAGCCCTTGCCATGTATTCGTGATCTTCGCGGATATGTAGTTGGGCCGAGCCCTCGCCACGAAGTTACGGTTGGTATGGAAACGTAGTTGGGCCGAGCCCTTGCCATACAATTTCGATGTGTTAAATCGAGTTAAAGGATTGTATAGAAATATAGTTGGGCCGAGCCCTTACTATACAATTGGAGCTCGATGGAACCCTATGGGTTTGTCGTGACTTGTAGTCACGGGGAATTAAGATGGTGAACGCTAAATGAATATGGGCCCACGGGCCGACTACTTGACTTCATATAAAGTAAGCATGTTATTTTAAAAGGGGGTAACCGAGGGTTATGTCCTATACATATCACCCTAGATTGAGGGTCTTAGAAATTGAAACATTGATTATACTTGGTATAGTTGTCATCGTACTTGTCAAATGCTTCCAAGTACTGACCTCCCCTTCACTGGAGAGGCCACCTCACAGTTTGAGGTAGGAGTTGAGCTTGCTACCAGGGCCCGTGGATTCGGGAAGATCTAGGAGAGAAGACGTGGTTCGTGCTTCCTCCGTTTTTGTTTAAAAAACAATTATAATAATGCTCATGGATATTATTTTCTAAACAATTATTTGGGGGCTTGCATGTCTAAGGATGTCAAGTGTGGCTTGAATACTTGTATTAATGTTTCCGCTGCTTTACTGAATGTTTTTACATTATGTTTGTTTATGGATGTACTATGTGTGAATGATATTCCAGACGCCTCGTATAGTATGGATGTGTTGAACTGCGGTTGACTATTCGTGCTATACGGCAGGTTATTGACGTGTCCGGGTAGGTCCGGGGCGTGACACAAGGTGTCCCAAATACAGCAGCAGTACGTCGCCACCACCCACTGTGACTCATGTTCGAGGGCCGATCCTCGTCACTGCCTTGGGGCTATTTCGAGGATATTGTTCCCCAGACAGTTGGGCCTCTAGGGTTTAGGGCTAGTCTAGGAACGTTGTTATCCTGGAGTGATTCTCATTGTGATTTCTCTTCCTCTTGAATACATGTGTCTATTCCCACCTTCCTGCCATGTCTCGTCACGACGTCATCCCACCGACCCTGAGCCGAACTAATGTTGAAAAGGGGAAGGCACCCGCTGGAGATGATCAGGGGCTTAAGAGACCAAAAGCCGAGGATCATATTGGAGATGATCATCTCGTGAAGAAGCCCCGTCGCAAGGAGGGGTCTTCAAAGTCAGTGGTGGTCCTAGATGAATCGGATGATGAAAGTGTCATCCCATCCAAGAAGCAGCCCACCACCTCAGTGTGGAAGGAGATGTGTGCCCCTCCACCCCCCGAGCCGCAAGACTCCACCGATGGCATAATTAAATTCTCCGGGCTTGGTCCCCGTGCGGAGTCGAAGAAGTTGTTTGGTCAGACGGCTTCTTCCATCTGGTGTACTCTGGGTTTGAGGGTTCCTCGTGACTTCACTGTTTATGAGAATCCGGTGGATCTCAATGAGTGCGGCCTCAGTACCCTTGACAAAGCCGCTATTTACTTTAGCAAGGCGCGATTTGCCTATGAGCAGCATGTAACACTGGATTATTTTAAAAGGATTAATAGTACTACTCATACCAACAAGGTACATCTTCTTTTAAGGGAGCTCATTAGCCAGGAACTCCAAAGTTAAGCGTGCTTGCACGAGAGTAGTCTTGGGATGGGTGACCCCCTGGGAAGTTTCTCAGGGTGCTCACGAGTGAGAACAAAGTGCGCGGAAAAGGTTAGTGACGGTTTGTGAGGACAGTACTAGAGATCTTTTTATTTCTTTTTTTTTATAATCCAGGTGTCGGGGCTTACGCTCCCATAATCCTGGAGTCTATGAACTACCCTCCAAAGCCCTTAGACAGTTAAATCCGGATCTGATCACAGTCAGCCTCATCAGTACTGGCTCCAAAGGACGAATCCAGCAGGACTTACATCACCTTTCAGGCTGCTCATCCCACCACACGAAACTGCTACCTTCATTACCATCCTCTCCCTTGTCAACCGCTGAGCAAGGCCAGAAATACCAGGTCTTCTTTTGCTGCTTTACAGGACTCAGATGAGGAATTTCCGGCACTGTTGGCCGGAATTACAGCTAAGAAGAAAAGGGAAATGAGGGCTAATGCTGCAGACCTGCCTGTGGAAACTCCAAACGCAAATGGCACTGCTATGAACCCCAAGCAACCAAGCTGCACTGGAAAGGATACTGCAGTAGCAGTAACTACCGCTGCTGGGACGGCTAATGCAATTACTACAGTAGCAGTAAAGGCTGCAGGGGGAAATAAGGGAGTTATGGCAGATCCTAAACAGATTGCGCAAAACAAGATTCCTATACAGAAAACTGGAAATGTTCATCCAATAGTGACAGAAACTCCATGGAACTCATTGTTTAAGGATAATCGTGATCCAAAAAATGGGATTAAATTGAGATATGTTCCACCTAAAGGCGAAACATTGGATTTTGGTGACCGCATACTACCCTCGATGGTTGAGATGTGGGGCCATTGTCTAGTGGGACACTTCACGGGAAAATTCCCCGGACTCAAAGCGGTTCACGCTATGAAAGCTACATGGGGAGTTAAATGCCTAGTAAGGTCTCATAATAAAGGTTGGTTAATTTTTAAGTTCCAAAGTGAGGAGGATAGAGCCAAGGTACTACATGAAGGACCTTACACCGTGTTTGGGAAACTCCTAATGCTTAAAGAACTTTCGGAGGATTTCACTTTTGAGGATGAGGAGTTTCTAAAAATACCAATTTGGATAAAGTTTTCCTAACCTACCAATGAGTTTATGGAATGATGAGGCTATGAGTGAGGTGACATCTATGGTCGGGATCCCAATAACCACGGACAAAATCACTCAAGAGACGGCAAACAATGATTATGCTAGAGTATTGATAGAGGTTGATGTTTCAAAGCCACCAACACTACACTTTCCTATACGGTTACCATCTCGAAAGGTAATTAAACAAAGTGTGGTTTATGAAACTTTTCCTAATTTTTGCTTCCATTGCATAGAATTTGGGCATCATCCTTTTATTTGTAAGAAGCTAGCCAAGAGGGATGATGTAGAAACAAAGAAAGATTGTAGCTTGGAGAAGAATGGAAAAATAGGGATTGAGTTTACTGGCCCGGCAGAAACTGCCCAGGGGTCAAACCCGACCGGGTATGCCCCTGGCCCGACCGAAATAGCTGCTGCCTGTCCTTACCCGCCCCGGGTACAGACCAGAACCGACCGGGTCTTCACAAAAAAATGCCCAGGGGACTGCCGTGGCTGAGAAAAATGCTCAGGGGCCTTCCAAGCTTCCTGTTGCGGTTTCTGTTGTACCTACGCCTGCTGCCCAGCCTTTAAAACATGTTGTTGAGAGATTGCCAGAAAAAAAGGTTTCCGACCCAGGCATCGAGGTGGAAGACTCCGATCTTGCGGTTTCCGAGGAGGAGGATTCTTCAAGTGAAAAATCGAGTGACACTATGGACTCGGATATGTTTCACGAGGTCATGATAACGTGTAGAGATGGAACAAAGAAAACTATTATAACAATGAAGCCACAAGAAGACTACGAAGGTTATTGAATATTTGCTTTTTCATGGACTTTTAAACTGTTTTAGTGCTTGTGATGGCCTGTTTTGATACTAAGTCGGGGCCTGTCCCGTGCTAGTTTATTTTTCTTTTCTGAGGTAAGGGAAGGTTTGGATACTATTTATAGCTAGCATAGACTAGCTTAGATAGTTTTGATGCATTGTACTATGCTATTTTTCTGGATATATATATTTACATTTTATCCAAAAAAAAGTAGAAACGTGGGGGTGGATGGTGATCCATTGGACTTAGGGATGGACTAAACCGGCCCGGCCCGACCCGCTACTGTGCGGGCCCGGACCGGACCGGGACCGGTTGGCCAGTTCCGGGATTTTAACCCGTTTGGGCAGGTTGGGCGGGCCGGGCTCGGGCCCAGTTTTGGGCGAACCGGCCCGGGCGGTTCGAGCCGGGCCCGAGTCATTTTTTTTTGTTTTTTTTTCTTTTCCGAGGGTAGGGCTGGGTGTTTTGGGGAGGTTTGGGGGTGGGGTGAGGGTGAGGGGGGGGGTCGGGGGATAACAAGAAAGCAAAAAAAAAATTAGACATTGAACCGGGCCCGGCCCGGCCCGGTTAGGCCCGAACCCGGTATCAACCGGGGCCAGTTCCGGGACCAAGGATTTGCAAAAAAAGCCCGCCCGGTCCGGAACCGGAACCGGACCGGCCCGGGTCCATCCCTAATTGGACTACACCCACCTTCCCTAGAATCTCTCTTTCAAAACGCGGGCTTGTAGACATGAGCCGTATGTTGCATACATGGCCCATCCATAGACTTGTACGATGATATATATGGCCCATCCGGACACCCATCAAACATTCAATCCATCTCCTTCCCCTCATCATCCAGAAATAGAGTTACCCGAATATGATTTTTCCAAGGTCTGTCCCTGCAACGAATGTTCGGAGAAGAATGCAGCGTACTATAACGATGGAAGTGCCAGCAATAGAGTTACCCGAATATGATTTTTCCAAGGTCTGTCCCTGCAACGAATGTTCGGAGAAGACAAAGGCCCTTATGGAATTTGAGATCGATCTCAAATCTAAACATGACCGAATCCGGGTACGTAGAAAAAGCACGCACAATATCCACGCTCATTTATTTATTTATTTATTTATTTATTTATTTATTTATTTATTTATTTGATAATTTATTTATTTATTTATTTATTTATTTATTTATTTATTTATTTATGATTTGTTCATTATTTATTTGTAAACAGAAACTTTATATACAAGTGTTTTATGATATCGAAGACTTTACGAATATTATACCTGCCTTCGTGCGGACAACAGAGACATGGGCTTGTCTTCAACGTAGCCGTAAAAGTCTACACGAGGTGAGTGACTTCACTGTCGTCCTCAGTGTAATTTTGAAGTGAGAAGTTTTGTTCCCTGTAATATGCTTTATGATATATTTGTTTCAGAAGTCTGGGGTCCCGCTCACAAGAAGTAAATCTGAAGAGGATATAAGAGATGTATTCAGTCAAATTTGTACTATCTTACTAAATCAAGAGAGACTGAATCAATTTGTGCTTCCAGATGAATGCGAGGGTCATGATGATAAACCCAATCATCTTAATGAGAAAATAAGTTCTATGGTAAGGCATTAGATTATAGAGGTTTGGTTATATTCTAGATACACATATAGAAAGTCTTCTGATATCATTTAGTCTCTTCAATCATCAGCTTTTGCAACCAGAGCGTGCAATGAAATCTATTGAAGAGAGATATTCGCCAAAAAATATATCTTTTTATTTTGTTTGTTCCGAATAAATACCTAGTACTTTTTTATAGCATATTGTGGTAAAAACCCTCAAAAGTGTTTGTAATTAATGCTTACCAGCACTTTTGTTATATTTAAGAAATAGAAGTCGCTTTAAATGATGCATCTGAAACTTACATCCAACCATTATATCATTTTATTGCTTTTGTAACTTTGCCTGACTCTAAATCTATCTTATAATGATACATGTTCTTTTATGGCTTTTCTTTTGACAGTTTAAGTGCTTCCTATTCACCAAATTTGAGGATGTTGTGCTTAACATTCTCAGTAAGATGAATGAGCCTGAAAATCAAGATGGAAAGTCCGCTGAAGAAGGAGAAATGTCTCTGAACCTTTCAATCTCTAAGAGGCACTTGGACAAGCAAATAAAGGCTAGAAAATATACTTGTGATTAATTTTTTGTTTCCATTTTTGCTTATGTTGTCTCTCTGCTTTGAGCATCGTCGCCTAGGTGTCGACTAGGACACACTTAGGCGGCGCCCAGGCGGCAGAGCGCGCGCTCCCCACGCCTGGTCGCCTTGCCTGAAGAGTGTTAAATATTACTGAGGTATCAACTAGGCATTCGTAGGGAGCCCATGATAGATGTTTTGCCAAATCGATTTGGACGAGGCAGTCCAACTGCCAAGTTTCCATCTTCTTTCTTGTCTTCTCTCTATATACGTTTCTTTATTTTAATTACTTTATTTATCTTTTACTTAACACCTTCATTATCTTTTTTGTTTGTATGCACCTTAGTTTAAGTCACGTAAAAGCACAAGGCCTAGTTAGGTGTTGGAAAATCACATATAAGAGTCCAGGGTGCAGTAGTTACTCAAAGGCGCACCCCAAACCCCCACATTTTGTGCTTGTGAGGCGTTCGCCTCTGGCGCCTCTGGGATGGGTGTCAATTGTAGACTTATCCCTGAGAAACCATTGGTGATTCTCCTCCTCTATTCTTCCGCTCATCCCTATTCTTCTGCTTCTCTCTCCTTAAGTTGCAGTGTCGCAGCTTTATTACGAAGTATTAAGTATTTGTTTCCTTTTACTCTTTGTTCTCTTTTTATCTTAAGTTTTGAAATTTACCAAATAGTTTTAATTATTAAAATAATATATATCCATATCTAACGGATTAGCAATCTGCTGTAAGTCGTAAACCAAATTAGATCGTTTATCAATTTAAAATAATACTACCTCTGTCCTTTTTAGTTAGCCATCTTCGACTTTTCTAGTCAGATGGTAAACTTTGATACGTTATTTAACTAATATATTTATGCGAAACTTAGTAAATTTATACTTTTATAGGTATTTTTAACAAAAAACATTTTCTTATCATTTTCATATCATCAATACTACTGTGTATAAATATATAATAAGTCAAAGTTTAATATCATTGACTTGAAAAGTCAAATTTGACTAAATAAAAAGGGATAAGAGGGTGTAACAAAAAAGATGGTTTCTACCATTAGATTGCTTAATTTTTTACTTTTAACAGTGAATAAAAAAATAAAATTAATGGTGTGTTATATGGTACTTTAATACATAATAGTTCTGTATGACAATTTATTATAATTACAATTTATTATATAACTTTTTATTAAGAAAATACTATTAATTATTTAATTTTCTACTATAAAAGTTAATACTACTTCTTATTAAAAATTAGTATTAACCTTTTATTTATAATAAAGTATTCAATAAACTACTATAAACTGTGTTTTATTTTATAGTTTACTATATAACAGTTGTATATGACAGTTCATTATTATTAACAAAAAACAACTTATTAGATAACAGTTCATTAAAACAATTACTATTAATATTATTTTTATCATTTGCAATGGAGTCAAAGATTCACAATTTATTGGCTTGGGAATATGATGGAATAAAGTAAAATGGCACACTAAACTGTCCGTGCTTCTTTGATATGAAGTAGATGTCAGTTCATGCAAATTTCAATGTGATTTTCACTATTGGTCAACCGTAAACAGTCTCACCCTGTTTTAGCACAGGGACAAGGCTTTTGTACATCTGCCCCCCTACCCCACCGTAGGTGGGAGCCTCTGCGGCGATGGGGTAATGATGATGATGATGGTGTTCAAAGAATATTATTAAGAGTTTGTTATGTAACTAATTTTTAAAATTACTGAACAACAGCCAGGTGCAGCTCCCTGTGTAAGGCGCAGGTTAGGCACTGAAGCGCGGAATCGCTTAAAACCGCTCGCTTTTCTCGCCCGATGTGGAAACATGCGTTTAAGCATAATCTTTAAGTTTCAGATTATTTTTAAGAAGACTATTTTTAATATGATAAAGCCCATCTAAATATGTAAATAAAAAGTCAAACAACACTATACATTATTACGTTACCTAGTATGTTACCTGGAAACATTCAATATTCCATTTTCTCTGTTTTGTTTGTTTGTTCAGCATCTACTACTTCTAAACTCTACACAAGTCAAACATATATACCTAAATTACCAGTATAATGGTCTATCATGTGCGACCCTCTTCATTGTTCTATTTTCTTTCTTTCTTTTTTCAGCATCTCATTCTTCTTATACACTATATACAAATCAAGCGTTTATATTTATACTACTAGTCTATCTTGTGTTACTCTCTCATCTCCATCATTCTATTATCTTTATTTTTCCATCATGTACTTTTTCTTAAATACTCTATAGAACTCAAATCAAGCATCTCATTCTTTTTTCAGCATCTCATTCTTCTTATACACTATATACAAATCAAGCATTTATATTTATACTACTAGTCTATCTTGTGTAACTCTCTCATCTCCATCATTCTATTATCTTTATTTTTCCATCATGTACTTTTTCTTAAATACTCTATAGAACTCAAACATATATATATGTATACTATCATTCTATCATGTGTAAGTCTGTTTCTTCTTCTTATATAATATTTTCGTTCATGTACACTTCGTATAGTTTAATCATTGAATAGTGTCATGAACGTGGATCTTCAGCCACGGGTCTTGAAGCTGCCAAATCAGCAAAAACAGTCTGATCTTAAAAACACAATTACTTGGCTAATGAAAATGATGCAAATGCATGACTTTATTTTGGTTAATCATGAATTAATTTTTTAGAAACATGACTTTTTAATGCAGTTTGTTCAATATGATGTTACTACATCATGTTTGATAATTACATAATAGTATATGTTATATTTTCTAAGAAATGTGCCTTACATGAGTCAGGTGAACGCTTTTTGCCCCTTGCGCCTGAGGCGATGCAGTTCACTATCGCCTTGAGTGCGCCTCATGACTTTGACTTTCTTCTACACCTTTGGATATAAAGACAAAATATTATGGCACCTCTTATTCTAGACCAAATATTACAGTAACTGTTGCTTTTGTGATTCTAGTTTTACTCCATTTCCATTCTAGACTTTCAGTCAACTAAGACCCTTTTGATTATTCATTCTGATACTTCGTTATTGCCAATTTCTAATTCTCCAATTTTACCCATAATCGAGTTCATCCGAGGTTGGTCTCCGAAATTATAACGTTTTTAGCATATCACATGGGGAATCATGAGAAGTGCAGACGGAGTCAACAGATTTGGCTGTTAGATTTTCTACCGCTGTACGAACAAAAAATAGTTGGAATGGAAATGGTAGAAAGAAATGGAAGAAGAAGAATGACTGAAATGTAAGTTGAAACAAAAAAGTGGAAATACGGTTAAAAGAATATGGCACTGAGAAAGGAATGAAAAAAATGGATAAGCATGGAAGAGGAGACTGGGTGACAGAGAGGGGCAACTAATTTAAGAAAGAGAAGAAGTATATGAGAAAGATGAAGGGCTGGCAGGATAAGGGTATTTAATTTGGGGTAAGAATACATCACATGGGTGCAAAGGGTACTCTAGTATTTACTGGCTGACATTTTAACCTAAAAAGGTAATGTTGCATTTATTTTGAAACTTACAAAAAAGTAAAGTGTTGCATTTATATAAGAACGGAGGAAGTATATTACAGTTATATGTGACAGTTCATAATTATTAAGAATTGATTATACAATATTTTATTAAAGGATTGTTATAAATTTTTAAAAAATTCTCTGTTTCTCTTGCGACTGATTTTGGTGTTCAGTAAGCTTGTTTCATTGCTTGAGGTATTGTGGTGTTATCATTTTTGGGATGACTCCTTCATGTAGGATCATAAAACATATTTTACTAAAGTTATATTGTTTCCGTGAGACGTGCGCCTTCGTCTTGTGCCTTGGGTTAATCACTCCTTTTTTTGCTAAAATTTTGTAGTTTAATGTATTAGAAAAAGATATGGGAATCTTGTTTCGAGTTTAGATACAAGGATTTTGCAATTTACGTACTATATATCATATTATGTTATATTATATATCGATGTAATATATTATATTCATATATTGCACATGGCTCCTTGATACCTAGATGTCACCTAGGTGCCAAGGTGGCTTGTTGGCGCCGCACCTTGCCTACACACTGTGACCTTGGTTGGATTAATTAGTATACCTGACTATTTTTATTCAATCATTCTTTGTTCATGATGTTTCTCTGATTAGAGTGTTTACTATGTCTCTATAATAGGTTTTTAAAGAGTTGCCATTTCAAGATATGTACCTAGAATTTGAAACGCTTGCTGGGAGAGGAGTAAGCTGAAAGTATCGATACTTGGTTGAAGACGCTATGGAAGCAATCTGGGGGGGACTTACCGTGACATGGATGTTATTAGAGAGAGGTTTCACAAACAATCTGAACAGATAATATGTTGCTCTCTTTTTTTAGCAAAATAAGTATTTTATTTCTTGCCATTTTCATTGCACCTAACCCTAAGGGTGTTTGTATAGATCTCTCCCTCCCCGTGCTATATGGATAGAGAGAAACACATGCCAAGTGTATTGGGAGAAACTCTTGATTCGTTACTCGATCAGGTTTGCTGAAGTCATATAGCGTCATCACCTCCTATTTTTGCTATTTTTAAACAACCAAGTGTTTTCATTGAATTAGGCTGAATCATTTAGAGAAGTGTGGGCCAATAAATATGAAAGACACTTTCCTTCATCCGAAGAACTAGAGCCTAAGAAACAAAAGACATAGCACTGAGAGCAAACGTGCTCTAATGTAAAGTAAGTCTTCTGATTATGATTTCAGGTTATTTTCCCTGCATCTGGAAATGCTTTTCTCTGTCATGCTGGAATTCTCTTGTAATAGGGTACCCCTATCTAACCACACGTATGGCCAAAATGTAGAAAACGTAAGAAAATGATATACAATACCAAAGGTGTACTAGAAACACAACAAATCAACAAAAAACCGAGGAAGTATAAGAAAAATATTCTCAAGTGGGCATGTTTTGTCCAATAGCGGTTCTTGTTTTATTCCAAGGATACAAGTTGCTTTTTAAGGCTGTAAAGTACTAAGATATGTTGGCATGCAGATTTGTTGGAAAGTTGGAATTTGTCAATCAATTAGTATTGCCGAACATGCATTCCAATAATGTTGCGATTGCTTACGTACAACTTTATCTTTTCATAAGGCAGTCAAAGTCACGAGGTGCATTCAATGCGCTCCAGAGTACTTGAGTGCCTGAGATGCAAGGTGCTAAGAAGCATTTGACGTACTGATGTGAAGCACACTATAAAGAAATTATTATGTGTAGTTGTGTACTATTCTAGAATGATCAAGCAGAATATATTTAACATCATATTGAATGAAATGCATTAAAAAATGTTTCACTAAAACAAAGTCATGATTCACAACAAAAATAAATAAATTCAGAAGTAATTACGTAAAAATAAGACTAAAAATTAATTTAAGATAGGTTCTACACCATTTGACTACCTTGCCTTAACCTATTTTTGCATGATTATGGGATTATGTTGTTGTTGCCCTATTATTTGTATGAAATATAGCTAGTTTAAATATGTTTTGTTACAGTAGGCCCAAACTTTATTTGCAAAATGAAAAATAGCTCAAAAAGCCTTTCGCAACCTAGGCACTAGAAGCTTGCACTTCAGCGCTACACCTGTTCAGCACTTCAACACTTCTTAAATTTAAATCTAAAACATGCTTTGAAAGTATAAATATAGCATGATATATTTTAGCATGATATATTAATATTAATCACTACATTTTGTTAATGAGTTAATTAAGCCACTTTCATGAATGAAGTGATTTATTATTTCATCATAATTTGCTTATGGCCATTAACGTTGACACGTAATTTAAAATGATTAAATATACTGCGTATATTTTTATTCTCCCTCTGTCCCTGAAAACATTGTCATCTTTCCTTTTTAGGATGTCCCAAAAAATTTTACCACTTTCCCTTTTAATTAATTATTTTGTGGTTTCTGTTATTTCTCTCTCCTATGCACAAATCTCAACCACACAGTTTTTACTTTATTATTCTCCGTGCCGGTCAACTTTGGCAAAGTTTTAAGGGATGGAGGTAGTATTGTTTATCGGTCTTCTCTGAAAAGGGTGAATGCTTTTAAGTTGGGTCAAAACAATTTTTTAGGATCATTAGAGACCCAAATAAGTTAATTGGCCTGACTGACATTTTTTAAAGACTAAACCTTGTGTGTGTGTATACACATTCCCTTACTTAAACCCTTAGAAAAGCTGGTTACATTCCTCCTATTGCTCTTTTCTTCTTTCTTTTTCCAAAATGTCATATTCTCCATTTACAAGAGCACTATTCCGAGCTTTGGATCACCAATTTACGGATGCCTTTTTGGGTTTGTGAATCATTTGGTTTATCTGTCCATTTTTGGACAGTTGCACAATCGAATTCTTAAAGTTTCAATGTTGGAATTTGTAGGAGTAGAGCCTCGAATTAGGGTTTATCTTTTAAGCTCCTGGACTAGCTGAGAGGCATCTGACTTTGAATTGTTGTTTTAAAAAAGAAGAGGGATATTTTGACTTGGAAATTTCCAAGTTACAATTTCAACCTTTAATTAAAGATATAACAAAAGTGCTTACCTGAAGACATTATCAAGGTGCCACACTTATTTCAATATTTTGAGTTGATGTTTCAAACTTTTAACAAAAGAAATAAGTCAGTCTGATTGCTTTTAAAATAGATAGTAACATGTACTCGTGAGGGGTTTCATGTGGAATTATTGGTAAGTGTACATGTTTGTGGTTATATGTGATTAGTTGTTTTATTTGTTGGGCTTCTGATGCACCAGTTCCTTGGCATATTTAAGATGATTACAGTTATGTCACTTTAAGGTTTTGGGAGATTTCCCAAAATAGAACTAAATAGGATTATAAATTCCAAATAAGGCTGTTATGTTTATCTTCCCAAAATAGGAGTAACATGATAGTAGTTACCGTCATCTTTTACTCATGACGGCCAAATAGTTGCAATATTATGCATTCAACATGGCCGAAAAAGATTGGCCAAATTTTCTCTTTTTTTGGATGTTCCAAAAAGATTTGCCATTTCCATTTAAAGTAAGGAATATGAGGCTAAATCGATTCTCTCTCCTCTGCACAAATTTCAACCACAATTTTTACTTTATTAATCCATGTGACGGAGGGAGTATATGATGAAAACATAAATTCCTTATTAAATACCCTAATTAGGGATATAAATACCCTAATTACGGAATACATAATCCTTATTAAAATACTCCCCAGGCCCAATAAAGAAACAACATAATAATTAATAAATTAAATACCCCCCAGGCCCAATAAAGAAACAAAATAATTAATAAATTAAAAGTTTATTAAAAAGAAACCCAGCCCACGGAGGTGGGCTCAAGCCCGTCCCCGCCTTCGGTAGACCAGCAATGATCTCGGTCTCTCCTCCTCCAATTCAAGTTGCTGCTGTCTATCAACTCCATCCTCCTTCGAAACAACCTTGTCCTCAAGGTTGAAATCTGGAAACTGGCTCTTGAACGTGTCTTTCCTCATCCAAGTAGCATCATCAATAGATTGTCCCACCCATTTGACCAACAGTTCCTCCTCAGCTGCCCCATCCTCGCCTCCTGCCCTCTGAGCCAATATTTCGTCCGGTTCAAACTCTGGCCCCACCGGTAGTTCCAAACTTTCTGGCAGCTTATTCTCTATTGGGTGATCGCCCACCACCCGTCGTAGTTGGGATACATGAAACACAGGGTGTATGCGGCTGGTGGAAGGCAACGCCAATCGGTAAGCCGTTGCCCCCACTCGTGCCTCAACCAAAAATGGCCCATAGAACTTGGATGATAACTTATGGTAAGGTTGACGGAACACTGTAGACTGTCGATGAGGTCTCACCTTCAAAAACACCTTGTCCCCAACCTGGAAATTGATCTCCCGGCGATGTTTATTAGCCTGTGCAACCATTCGCTGTTGTGCCCTTGCTAAATTCTCTTTTAAACATCCCAACATGGTGTCTCGACTCCCTAACACATCTGCCACTGCAGCCACTTTGCTCTCGCCGGGCAGAAATCTCCGTATAGACGGTGGTGGTCTCCCGTACACAACTTCGAATGGAGAAACCCTGGCTGCTGTTTGGAATGCAGTGTTATACCAGTATTCAGCCCATGGTAGCCACCTGAACCACTGTTTCGGCTGCTCACAAGTAAAACAGCGCAAGTATGTCTCCAAAACACGATTCAATACCTCCGTTTGGCCATCCGTTTCCGGGTGATAAGCCGAACTAAATTTCAGTTGTGTTCCTGAAAGTGCAAACAGTTCCTTCCAGAACGCAGAGATAAACAAGGAATCACGATCACTGACAATAGATCGTGGAATGCCATGCAACCGAACGACTTCTTTAGAAAAAGCCTCTGCCACTAATCGTGCCGTAATAGGAGCCTTAAGAGCTATAAAATGTCCATACTTGGACAGCCTGTCCACTACCACGAGAACCGTTGTATACATCCCAAATGAAGTCCATTGAAATATCTTCCCAAATCAGATCTGGAATGGGTAGTGGTTGCAACAATCCTGCTGGTGACATAGCTTCGTACTTGTTCTTCTGGCAAACCAAACACTGGGCCACATAGTCTTGCACCCGGCGAAACATCCCCCTCCAGAATACATTCATGGCCAACCTTCTATAGGTGCGGTAAGCTCCAGCATGCCCTCCTGTCGGTGTGTCATGAAATTCCTTCAACAAGATAGGAATCCACTTGGAATCTGAAGCCAACACTAAACGGTCTTTGTAAAACAACCGTCCTCCAATCAGTTCATAGCCTGGCTTACAAGTTGGATCGATAACCAGGGCTTGAACAGTCCCTTGCAAGAATTTGTCCCTTTTTTGCTCTTCCTCCACATCCGCCATTCCTAGCCATTCAGGGCCGCTTATTGCGGCCAATGCAGCTTCCTCCCCCCTTCTCGATAGAGCGTCAGCCGCTCCATTGGAGATGCCTGTCTTGTACTCAATCACGAAATCACACCCCAATAACTTCGCCACCCAAACCTGTTGTGCTGGAGTTGCTATTCGCTGAGTCAGCAGGTGTTTGAGGCTGCGATGATCCGTACGAACCACAAACTGTCGTCCAATCAAATACGGTCGCCAGTGTTGAACGGCTAAGGCCAGCCCCATCATTTCCCTTTCATAAGCTTATTTGGAAAGGGTTCTATCTGCCAAGGATTTGCTGAAATATGCAATGGGCCGTCGTTCCTGCATGAGCACCGCCCCAATGCCGGTACCGGATGCATCACACTCGACCATAAATTGTCGATCAAATCGGGGCATAACTAATAGGGGTGCCTCGGTCAGTGCCTTTTTAAGGCGCTGAAATGCCTCCTCGGCCTCGAGAGGCCACACAAAATGGACTGGTGCATCCTTCTTCAAAAGAGTCGTGAGTGGTCGTGCAATAAGACCGTACTCCTTCACAAACCGCCTGTAATATCCGGTCAGCCCTAAAAATCCCCGAACTTCTCGGACTGAGTGAGGCTGCGGCCAGCTCACTACTGCGCTGACTTTTGTCGGGTCCATAGCCACCCCGGCCTGTGAAATAATGTGTCCCAAGTACTCAATCTCCAAGCACTCAAATTCACATTTCTTCTTGTTGGCTTTAAACTGGTTCTTTTCCAGGATGATCAGAACCAATTCCAAGTGTTTCCTGTGTTCTGCCCATGACCGACTGTAAACCAAAATGTCATCAAAGAAGACCAGGACAAATCTGCGCAAATAGGGTCGAAACAAGTCATTCATTGCGGATTGGAACGTTGCTGGCGCATTCGTCAATCCGAATGGCATGACTAAGAACTCATATTGCCTGCTATGTGTACGGAAAGCGGTCTTGTGTACATCTGTTTCAGCCACCCTTATCTAATAGGGTCGAAACAAGTCATTCTGTTTAAATCTATCTTGGAAAACACCACTGCCCCGACCAGCTCATCAAGCATCTCCTGTATCACCGGAATTGGATATTTATCCGGCACTGTGGACTTGTTCAACTCCCGATAGTCCACGCAGAATCGCCAGCTTCCATCTTTCTTTTTAACCAAAAGAACCGGGCTCGAGAATGGGCTCAAACTGGGCCGAATGATACCTGCCCATAGCATTTCATCAACTAATTTTTCAATCTCATTTTTCTGCAAGTGTCCATATCTATATGGTCGAACTGACACTGGCTTTGATCCGGGCATCAACTCTATTCGGTGGTCTGTCGTGCGACGAGGGGGCAGCCCTCGCGGCTCCTCAAACTCCTCCGCGTGTTGCTTGAGAATATCCTCCACTGCCCCAGTAGTTTGCTGCCCGCCTCTGTCATCCTCGGCGCCAGGGACTGCTCCAGGAAGTTTGACAGTATTATAGACTAGAAGTATCGCCCAAATTTCTGCGTCAGTGGTCTTCAAAAGGGTTTGAAGGCTAACCGCATTCCTGCTCATTGCAGGATCACCCCGTAGCTCTACTCGCTTTCCCCCAATCTCGAAATTCATGGTTAATTTTCTCCAATCTGTCCGGACTTCTCCCCATGTCGCCAGCCAATCCACGCCCAGAATGAGATCGACCCCCACCAAAGCAAACACGTAACAATCTGCGGTGATAGCACACCCCGGTAACACGATGGGAAGTTGTCTACACACCCCTTCCGATTCTTGTCTATTCCCATCTCCCAATTGCACCCCAAATCTGTCTGTCCTGTCCGGGCTCAATTGTAAAAAAGAGACCAGGGACGAAGAAATAAAGTTGTGGCTTGCGCCACTGTCTATCAAAATATCCACGGTACAGCCCGCAACTACCCCTTGAAGCCTCATCGTTCTCGGGCTGAAAATTCCAGCCATAGAATAGACTGGAAAATCTCCTTCACCTCCTTCTAATCCATCCCGATCCTCTGGGACATCTTCTTGTCCGGTTATCTCGCGGTAGTCATGTTGTTGAAGGTCCAACTCCTCGTCCTCTTCTGCTAACAACACTCGTAACTGCTTTAACGGGCAGTCATGCCCCGGGGTAAATGGTTTCTTGCATTTAAAGCACAATCCCTTTGCTCGCAATTCTTCTAATACTCTTGGCGGAAGCCGAGTGAACTTGGAACGTGCCGTAGACTGCCCCGACAACCCTGATTGGGTCCCAGTGACCTGTCCAGGCGCCTTAAGCCAGCTGCTACTAGACCCCTTAATGCTGCCACCACTTGTGGCCGTACTGCTACCCCCACTTGGTCGAGGATAACCCCCGAACGTGTCCCCGCATTGCTGTATGGCTGACTCCCACGCCCTCCACTTTGATAGGACAGATTGTCCTCTATGTCTCTGGTTAGTTCCATTGTTGTCTCCAAGCTGTTCAGACGCAGCAACCGTAACGAACCCCGAATCGGCCCCTTCAAACCATTCATAAAATACCCCATGTAATGCTCTCAGACAACCCTGGGACCTGACTCGCCAACTGGACAAAGATCGCGGTATACTCCTCCACCGTCCCTGTCTGCCTGACCCCGGACAATCGCTCGAAACGACTGCCCGTAAACCGCGTGTCAAACCTCGCCACGAGTGCCTGTGTGAACTCTTCCCACGTCATGCTAGGCTTCCGCATCCTTAACCACGTTACCCAGTACAAGGCTGCTCCTTCCATGGCAACTACAACTGCTGGTACCTTCCTCTCTGGCGGCGTACCACTCAATTCAAATTGCTGCTCGGCCCTAGCAATCCAACCAATGGGATCCTCCCCGTCAAACGAAGGAAACGGCGCCTCCTGCGTGCCTCGCGGACGTCGCCCAGAAGCGGCGAAGCCGCCCTGATCTTCTAAGTCGCCGCCGCTGCTGAAGGTGGCTGCCGCCGAAGGCCCAGACGCCGCTGTCGCCTTCCCTCCAGTTGCGCCCGCCGTCGTGAGCGCAGCCAGGGCAGCTGCGATCTCACCCAATTGCGCACTCAGCGCATCCAGTTTCTGGTTCATCGAGGCCTGTTCGGCCTCCACCTCCGTCAAACGCTCGGTGTTAGATCTAGTCATTCCGGCGGAAACGGGATCCGGCAGGTCGGACCAATTGATGAAAACAGAAATTCCAAACTGAATATTATTGATGGCTGCCTTCGCTGAACCCTAATTAGGGATATAAATACCCTCATTACGGAATACATAATCCTTATTAAAATACTCCCCAGGCCCAATAAAGAAACAACAGAATAATTAATAAATTAAATACTCCCCAGGCCCAATAAAGAAACAACAGAATAATTAATAAATTAAAAGTTTATTAAAAAGAAACCCAGCCCACGGAGATCGGCTCAAGCCCGTCCCCGCCTTCGGTAGACCAGCAATGATCTCGGTCTCTCTTCCTCCAATTCAAGTTGCTGCTGTCTATCAGTATAATTAATGACAGTTTTTTTCAATCATGACAATAACGACTCCTATTTCGGGAATAAAAAAATAATATTCCTATTTTAGAATTCCAAAAGTTATGTACTCCTATGTAGGGCAATTTCCGTTAGGTTTTTAGTGATGTTTATGTCAAATGTCAACGTAAATAATTACTAGTGAATAATTACTAGGCATGGACCGGTTCTGTGCCGGTCCAAACCGGGCTTTTGTATTGGGTGTTAAGTCCCGAAACCAGCCCGGGATTCTATTGGGACCAGTCCGGGACCGGGTCGGGTAGCGTTTTTTTGCTTTTCTAATTAATTCCTACCCCACAACCCAAACCCCTCCAAAACACCCAGCCCAACCTTAGCCGGATCGGTCTTGGACCGGCTGGACTGGTTCCAATGAAACCTGCAGCCCGAGCTCGCCCCTAAAACACCCCTGCGTCAGGTCCTAGGCTCAGGCCCAGTCCCGGAACCGGTTCATCCCTACTAATTATGCGCAATCTTACCGGTGTTTCTCTGCATGCACAGTTACTAAAATTAAGAGTGGTCTAGGAAGATGATGATCGGTTTGAATGGTGGTGTGGCATGATGAGTCAACGAGCAAGACCTCGGCTGGTTATATTATTATATAATTATTTGAGTTTTTGAAAGTCTATTTAAATGTCAAAAGTTTGATTCGTACTTTGAGCAAGTCTCTTGTTAATTTAAGCAAGTAAATCCTAGATGCATGTTGTATTATTTCACCTTGAATACTTTTATTTATACTTTTTTATGGTGTCATAGTTTTATGAAGTTCTGGCTGAAGTGGCTGTATTGGTTGATTCTGCTGATTCATGAAAAAAATTATATTTAAAATATTTGTTATTAATAAATAAAATAAAAAATTATATGAAAAAATGGCTAAAAGCCTAAAATGATCTTCTACAGTAATTTCAGCCAATACAGCCAGAAAAGTAACTACGACCTTACTTTTTTTGCTTATTAAACAATTCAACGCGCGAAATCAAAAGTTACGTGTTTGGTGAAAAAGCTGACGGATAAGCCTGATAAGCTGAAAAAAGGGTCACCAAATGGGCTCTCAGTCATTCGAAAAAGTGAGTAATGGTAACGCGTTCCCAATACTCTGAGGGCGTTCTACTTAGGGATGGACTAAACCGGCTTGGCCCGGAACCGGCTTGGCCCGCTATTGTGCGGGCCTGGACCGGATCGGGACCGGTTGGCCGGTTCCGGGCTTTTAGCCCGTTTGGGTGGGTCAGGCGGGCCGGGCTCGGGCTCAGTTTTGGGTGAACCTGCCCGGGCGGTTCGGGCTGGGCCCGGGTCAATTTTTTCTTTCTTGTTTTTTCAATTTTTTTTCCTAGGTTAGGGCTGGGGGCGTCGGGGGATAACAAGAAAACAAAAAAAAATAGACATTGAACCGGGCCCGGCCCGGCCCGGTTAGGCCTGGACTCGGTATCAACCTAGGCCGGTTCTAGGCCCAAGGATTTGCAAAAAAAAAAGCCCGCCCGGGCCCGAACCAGAACCGGAACCGGACTGGCCCGGGTTCATCCCTAGTTCTAGTGTGGTTGTCTAAATTTCTCCTAGGTGTATTTAGTTTACTTTATACATATGTTTTTGTGCCCTAAATTGTAGACAGATGCTCCATATGTACCATCTTGCTGATATTCCAAGCTGATCTAGAATATATTCATAAATGGACGTTTATATATTTTCATGCCATTTTAAAACTTGTTTTTTAATTTTTGACTTTATAATGCTAACCTTAATCAAATAATTAAAAGATATTTAGTGTACCAAAAAATGGTTAAAAAATTACAAAAAACAGTGCCCATTTACCTGAATCAGGCAATCAGCTGGGTTTTAAATGCACTTCATTGCCTTCCATCCCATGGCTGTCCGGACTAAGGAGTATCAGTGAGATTAACTTTGTCCCCATCAAAACAGAAGCTTATGTTTTGCAGGCTAAGTTTTTCTTTATCCGCATATAGTTGGAAAAGTCTCTCAAACATATCATCCTGTGGACAAAATAGAGATATTTTAGGTACAAAAAAATATTATACAACATTATATTTGAATACATATTCGAAATGTTCTACCTGAGAACGCAAAATAATCATCTTTCTTTATTCAACTTGAACTTGTTATACTAAATACAAACACCATTCTATGTAAAAAATGAGTTGATAACTTTTCAGGCACATGAGAAAGTAACCCGCTATTCCAATAGAAAAGCACTTGCCGATTTTTTCTTCCCTAGGGCTTACTGCCGTTGGGGTCTCATTTCTTCCCTAGGGCTTACCGCCACTGGGGTTCGTTTCCCATTTTTGTTTATTAACGAAGAACGGTGCTTAGGTTGTGGTGAAGGCGAACGACGGCAGTGGTCTGTGCTTCGTCGGAAGGGCTCGGCCGCTGCTTGGGTTTGGCCAAAAAGGAAGACGCAGGGGACGAACGAAGGGAGGGGAACTCCATGTCAGGAGAAGTCGACGTCGGACCGGAAGATCAGCCTTCTCGGGGTTCCAAGATCTGATGGCATCTGTTTGGCGCCCAGAGAAATCGCTTTGGTGCAACAACAATGATGAAGAAGGGGCGGTCGAGTCGGAGGAAATCGCTTTGGTGCAACAACAATCGTTACGAGGGTCCGGCCTCCCACAGAACCACCGCCAAGGGTTAGTCGACGCATTTTGGAGTTTGCATACTTATCTTTTCTGCATTTTAATTTCCAAGTTAAGACGTTTGTGTTTTGTTATTATTTTCTTTTATGTTGTAAGATTCATGCATTAGGTTTGGGGGATGAGACTATTGATGGACTCGGGCCGGGTCGGGCCCGGGTCGGGCCTAGGCCCGGTCGGGCTGCCGGGTTGTATGAAATGGGCCCGGGACCGGCCCGAGGGTTGGACGGGTCCGGTTCGGGCCGGGCCACCCGCCCGGGTCACGGGTCGGGTCCGGTTCGGGTCGAGCCGGTTATTTTTTTTTTTATAATTTATATTTTATAGTTTATAGTTTTATACGAGTATTAAAAACAAACTTCAATTGCATTTATTTGAAATGAAATAGGAACTACATTTGAAAATTAAAACAAACTTTAAGAGATGAACATTTTGAAAATTGTAATCAATCGGAACTTCCCGCACCTCCCGATCCTTTGGCTTTGTCACATGACTTCATATGCTTGATTGCCATCCCGAATCCGCCTGAAGCCCCCATGCTACATTTTTTCTCGCACCATTTGCAAATTGCGTACCACATCTCGGTCTTCGGGTCCTTCTGCTTATCAAAATTATACCGTATAATGGCATCTTGATTTTCCATCTTAACTTCTTAAGTATAAACTATAAAGTAGATATATAAATAATAAATATAATATATTGGAGAATAAGAGAATTAGAGAGTAGAGAATTAAGAATAGGATTTAGGAAGAATTGAAGAAGAGATATGAAAAAATGTTTAAGATTAGGAGTATTTATAGGTTTTTTTACCCCCCACCCCCCCCACCAGCCACCCCCCCGGACCCCCCCTTTACCCCACCCAACGGCTATATAGCCGTTTGGGTTGTCCCCAGCCCCACCCCCAAGGCCCCAACGACTAGTAGCCCAACCAAACAATTTTTTTTTAAAATAAGACCGGGCCTTGTTTTGGGTGACCCGAGCCCGGACCGGAAAACCCACGGGCCGGGCCTACCCGGACCGGGCCACCAGGCCGGGCCGGGCCGGAACAGTACCGGTCCCGGGCCGGTTCCGGGTCGGGCCATCCGGCCCGAGTCCATCCCTACTTCAATCCGTAGGCCCAACACGCAATCCAAGGATTTGGAGTGGAAGAGGTGTGAAAATAAGACAACAAAACAAGCAATACGGGCTAAGAGGGACGTGAGAAGTGGGCTAAATTCTATTAAATCAATGAAGTCCAAATACAACAATGTTCTTAGTACAAAGACGTGAGGCCGTTCGTCTAAAGGCTATGCTACGAGATGCTAGGGATGCTAGAATGCTAGAGTGCTAAGTTGCCAACCCTTTACAATGAAATAAATGCTTCTATTTATACTGCCCAATGGTTGTTGAGCATGCTGATGTGGCGGACAGTGGATGGCTAAGGCCCCAACCACCAAATCTCCCGCAATAAATGCACTTCCTGCCAGGATCTTGGTTTTCCGCCATTTAGTGGAGATGAGCGTCCCCCGCTTCTGCGTATGGCTTTTATCTTGTAATGGTACGAACGTCCCCTGGCAGATGGTCTCTGATGCACTGGTTGCATGCCTAAGGTGTCCCAAATACAGCAGCCGTACGTCGCCACCACCCACTGTGACCCATGTTCGAGTGCTGATCCTCATCACTGCCTTGGGGCTATTTCGAGGATATTATTCCCTAGACAGTTGGGCCTCTAGGGTTTAGGGCTGGTCTAGGAACGTTGTTATCCTGGAGTGATTCTCATTGTGATTTCTCTTCCTCTTGAATACAAGTGTCTATTCCCACCTTCCTGCCATGTCCCGTCGCGACGTCATCCCACCGACCCTGAGCCGAACTGATGTTGACAAGGGGAAGGCACCCGCTGGAGATGATCAGGGGCTTAAGAGACCAAAAGCCGAGGATCATATTGGAGATGATCATCACGTGAAGAAGCCCCGTCGCAAGGAGGGGTCTTCAAAGTCAGTGGTGGTCCTAGATGAATCGGATGATGAAAGTGCCATCCCATCCAAGAAGCACCCCACCACCTCAGTGGGGAAGGAGATGTGTGCCCCTCCACCCCCCGAGCCGCAAGACTCCACCGATTGCTTTGTCAAGGGTGATTAACTCGGAGTCTCAGCCAAGGGCGGATGATTACATGTGGTCCTTTTGTTATTCTGTACCCTTGCTGAATGCTATTTTATTAATTTAAAGCCACTTTGATGATAAAAACAAGCACTCAACAAAAGTCAAAATGAGCATTCTATTGTTCACATTGATCTCTCTAATCCCTATTCTAATAAAAAAGCAGATCACCAACTTCAAGAGGTGTTTTATTGTGGCTGTAATGTTAGTAGTTAGAGACATATCCTTGTTTCAAAGGGAATATCTTTTGAGCATATATGGCTTGGGATTGAAAAGTGTTGAATGCATATGACTTTTAATCCTCCATATCTTTCATTTTCTCCCTTTGTAAGATTCCAAAAAGCGTTGTGCAGCGAAATGCCGCTGTACCTGGAAAGAAGCAAAATAAGGAATTGTTTGCATTTTCAGCAAAGAGGAGGATGGACTGAGGAGGAATGATAAGGATGCATACCAAATTCACGTAGGATTGCATCTGCAATTGAGGGCCTCTGAGGGCCTTAGCAATTTATATATCACACAATCAACCACTTGCTTTTTTAGTATGCAAACATTAGGATTTGACAGTGTGGAATTGAAAAGCAATTTGAACAAAATGAATGGGCTACTTGCCTTGATATATTGACAGTGGGCATAACCCTGCCTTGACTTGAAAATTTTCAAAAGAAGAGAATGATAACCCAAGCTTGGGGCCTGCATATCTTTTAATTCGAAAGAAATTTGAACTTTAATGAATGGGCAACTTACTCCTCTATTGTCAAATACATATTACGAAATACACCAAGGCCAAATTTAGCTACAACAAATTCTCACCATCATCTTGATTTCAAAATTGACCGCAAAACATTCCAAGTAAACATCTAAGCATAACTAATCAATAGACTTAATAATACTTAAATGGGAGGTTTTATTTCGTAATGCTATTTAAAAAACCAAAAGAAAGGTGAGTTAAGCATTTTGTCAAACATCACATATGTAGAATTAGAATTCCTAAATTATAGAATATTTGTTTACCTCCTTATAAAATGAGATGGTATTATGCTACTAATGATATGGTATTATGCTACCAAACATATGAAATAAACTGCAATAGAGTTCAATCAATTTTGTTGGTATAAGCAAATAATAACATATTTGGATGCTTGAGTGAATCGGAAAGGAAAGAATCAAAATACCAAAGAATCTATGGTGAGCAGATGTGATGAGTACAACAGAAGAAGGAACCCTGAACACAATTGAGAACTTTGTAAAATCCATAGGAAAACTCAGAATATTTGGATGACTAATTCAACAGGGTAGTGCACGGCCTCACTTGTTCTACGCAGATTGTGGTTGAGAAGCTTCGATCTGTTGAAACTGAAGGCAAGAATAGAAAAAAGCGAAATTAGAAATTAGATGCTAGGTAAACCGTAAACCTAATTTTTTACTTACCCTAATAATTGAATCGAAAATTAAGTAATTTGATTGAATAGGAATTGAAGTTGTTGAGGATTAGTCCTTCAATCTAGGGATGGACTCGGGTCCGGGCCGGGTCCGGGTCGGGCCTAGGCCCGGGCGGGCCGGCGGGTCAGAAATGGTGGACCCGGGACCGGCCCGGGTAACCACCGGGTCCGGTCCGGGTCCGGGCCGGGCCAATTATATTTTTTTTTGTTTTCCTCTTCCTAATTAACCCCCCTCCCACCCCCAACCCCCCAAACCACCCCAAATGGCCCAAAATACCCAGCCCAACCCGAAATTTTAAAAAAAATTGAAAAAAAAAATAGTTTTTGGCCCGAACCGGGTCTGGGCCCGGTCGGGTCGGGCCTTGTTTTGGGTGACCTGAGCCCGGACCGGAAAACCCACGGGCCGGGCCTACCCGGACCGGTCACTGACCGGGCCACCAGGCCGGGCCGGGCCGGAACAGTACCGGTCCCGGGCCGGTTCCGGGTCGGGCCACCCGGCCCGATTCCATCCCTACTTCAATCTGTAGGCCCAACACGCAATCCAAGGATTTGGAGTGGAAGAGGTGTGAAAATAAGACAACAAAACAAGCAATACGGGCTAAGAGGGACGTGAGAAGTGGGCTAAATTCTATTAAATCAATGAAGTCCAAATACAACAATGTTCTTAGTACAAAGACGTGAGGCCGTTCGTCTAAAGGCTATGCTACGAGATGCTAGGGATGCTAGAATGCTAGAGTGCTAAGTTGCCAACCCTTTACAATGAAATAAATGCTTCTATTTATACTGCCCAATGGTTGTTGAGCATGCTGATGTGGCGGACAGTGGATGGCTAAGGCCCCAACCACCAAATCTCCCGCAATAAATGCACTTCCTGCCAGGATCTTGGTTTTCCGCCATTTAGTGGAGATGAGCGTCCCCCGCTTCTGCGTATGGCTTTTATCTTGTAATGGTACGAACGTCCCCTGGCAGATGGTCTCTGATGCACTGGTTGCATGCCTAAGGTGTCCCAAATACAGCAGCCGTACGTCGCCACCACCCACTGTGACCCATGTTCGAGTGCTGATCCTCATCACTGCCTTGGGGCTATTTCGAGGATATTATTCCCTAGACAGTTGGGCCTCTAGGGTTTAGGGCTGGTCTAGGAACGTTGTTATCCTGGAGTGATTCTCATTGTGATTTCTCTTCCTCTTGAATACAAGTGTCTATTCCCACCTTCCTGCCATGTCCCGTCGCGACGTCATCCCACCGACCCTGAGCCGAACTGATGTTGACAAGGGGAAGGCACCCGCTGGAGATGATCAGGGGCTTAAGAGACCAAAAGCCGAGGATCATATTGGAGATGATCATCACGTGAAGAAGCCCCGTCGCAAGGAGGGGTCTTCAAAGTCAGTGGTGGTCCTAGATGAATCGGATGATGAAAGTGCCATCCCATCCAAGAAGCACCCCACCACCTCAGTGGGGAAGGAGATGTGTGCCCCTCCACCCCCCGAGCCGCAAGACTCCACCGATTGCTTTGTCAAGGGTGATTAACTCGGAGTCTCAGCCAAGGGCGGATGATTACATGTGGTCCTTTTGTTATTCTGTACCCTTGCTGAATGCTATTTTATTAATTTAAAGCCACTTTGATGATAAAAACAAGCACTCAACAAAAGTCAAAATGAGCATTCTATTGTTCACATTGATCTCTCTAATCCCTATTCTAATAAAAAAGCAGATCACCAACTTCAAGAGGTGTTTTATTGTGGCTGTAATGTTAGTAGTTAGAGACATATCCTTGTTTCAAAGGGAATATCTTTTGAGCATATATGGCTTGGGATTGAAAAGTGTTGAATGCATATGACTTTTAATCCTCCATATCTTTCATTTTCTCCCTTTGTAAGATTCCAAAAAGCGTTGTGCAGCGAAATGCCGCTGTACCTGGAAAGAAGCAAAATAAGGAATTGTTTGCATTTTCAGCAAAGAGGAGGATGGACTGAGGAGGAATGATAAGGATGCATACCAAATTCACGTAGGATTGCATCTGCAATTGAGGGCCTCTGAGGGCCTTAGCAATTTATATATCACACAATCAACCACTTGCTTTTTTAGTATGCAAACATTAGGATTTGACAGTGTGGAATTGAAAAGCAATTTGAACAAAATGAATGGGCTACTTGCCTTGATATATTGACAGTGGGCATAACCCTGCCTTGACTTGAAAATTTTCAAAAGAAGAGAATGATAACCCAAGCTTGGGGCCTGCATATCTTTTAATTCGAAAGAAATTTGAACTTTAATGAATGGGCAACTTACTCCTCTATTGTCAAATACATATTACGAAATACACCAAGGCCAAATTGAGCATATATGGCTTGGGATTGAAAAGTGTTGAATGCGTATGACTTTTAACTCCATATCTTTCATTTTCTCCCTTTGTAAGATTCCAAAAAGCGTTGTGCAGCGAAATGCCGCTGTACCTGGAAAGAAGCAAAATAAGGAATTGTTTGCTACCCACCCGCTGAAAAACAAACGAAGCTAATATTAGGTGATCAAAATCAACAAATTTAGTAATGTCATAATACTCCGTAATGCATTATATCGATGAACTAATTTATTAAGAAAATGAAGAAGCAAACTTATTTAAAAAGCAGACATTAATAAAATGAAGCGTAATAGGTAGTAAAATTTATTTGCCCCCATACGAAGGTTGTCGGATTTTGCAAATCCGACTTTGGAGAAACCCATTTTAACTTTCCCATATTTTTGTACCAAAAAACGAATCTTCGTGTTTTGGGAGTGCAAACGAAAAAGTCCCGCTGATCCGTCAAAAACTCCTTGGAAGCAGCACAACTAGACGAACCCATTTCCTGACATTGTAGATTAGATTTCAGATGTGTCTATTGTAGAGTTGGTGCGTGCCTGCGTGGTCAATGTACTCCTCTGTTCAATGTTTCATTTAAACAAATTTATTTTTGGTTATTATACTTCTTTTGATTAGTGTCTCACATGAATGAATTCCAGTTTGGCTTCGGTCCTATATACGGATGAATTTGTGTATTCTTTTTTGATGGATTCTGTTGATCATGTTATCTTTCTAAGGTGGTGACGGGGGTGGAGGTGAGTATAAGGGGATTAATTAGAAAAAAAAGGAAGTGGCCCGAGGCTCGGCCCGGCCTCGCCCGGATCCGGTGGCTACCCGGGCTGGTCTCGGGCCCAACTATTCTGAACCGGCAGCCTGCCCGGGCCTAGGCCCGACCCGGCCCGACCCGTGTCCACCCATAGCTTGACGTATTGATTAAGGGTGGGAAAAACCGAAACCCGGAAACCAGCCTTGGCCCAACCCGAATTATGATATCGGTTCGGGGTTTTTTCTTTTTGACCGGCCTGAATAATGAAACGAACCGAACCCAAAATTTTGGACTCACTAACGGGCCCTAAAATCTATAACCCGACCCGGACTGGACCGATAAAAACCCGAAATAATTAACTTTAATATAAAATCAATATAATATATCAATATAATTTATAAATTAATTCCTAATATATGATTACAATCATGATGGACGAAAAAATGACTTATTACTCACTCTGTCCCATAATTTACTTCCATAGTACAAATTACATATTGATTAAGAAAGTGAGAATTGTGTGGTGGAGAGTTGTGGAGAGGAGAGAGAAATGTGTAAGAATTGGTGTGAACCACAAACTCTTTGCCAAAAGGGAAAAAGAAGTTCTTTTTGCAACAGACGAAAAGGGAAAGTTGGAAGTAAATTTTGGGACGGAGGGAGTAACTTTTAGTGACTACAAATATGTTCAATTTATTTACCGTAATGACCATGAAAACATATTTATAATAACTTTATTAGCATTTTTATCCATAAATTTTATTTCATAACATTTTTAGAACACCTATATTATTTATTTTTATGCATCTTAAAGAAAATATTATCCACTGGACTTTGCCAACTTTTCTTTTTTGTTTGTCCCAAAAAACTTTGTCACCTTCCTTTTAAAACAATGTTTTTGTGGCTCTGTTCATTTCTCTCTTATCTACACAAACCTCAACCACACAAATTTTAATATTCTAATTTTCACCGAACATCAACTTGACAAAGTTGAGTGGGACGAAGGTAATATAAAAGAAAAATAAGTGATCTCACATTTGGGCTTTAATCGGCCCAACCTGAACCCGGACTACAAAAAACCTGACTCAGACCGAATATAGTGGACTTTGTTTCGGTCTCTAATTTTCATAAACCGATACTTTACAGGTAATTTCTGATTTAGCAAAAACCCGACCTAGATCGGACCGATCCCACCCCTAGTGTTGATAGCTAGGGGACTATGGGTTCTTGGTTCTTCGTTGGGACGTGGATCATTTTAGCCTTTATTTCAATAAAATGTATTTATATACAAGGGTTCACTGTTGATCTAGAAGCAATAAATTTCATCACTTTGGCTACCCCACGTCCCGACTCCCCGCATCTTGGAGTAAGAGGCAACCCGCCATTATCCGTACCTGCCCCGTTTGATAATGTTTTTCCCCGAAACCGCCCCATTACCCGTCAGGTATTTTTTATCCGCGGGTAACGGTTTCCCCGCGGGTAACCGTTTTATTAAAAGATACTACGTATTTTTTTTTTGTTCAAAATTAATATAAATCCTAAAATGATGATTAACTACTTATAATTGACCACCTAAACTAAAAAAAATCAAAATTAAATAGCACCACAGATAAAGTTTCTTAAAACATCACAAAAAATTATAATTGTTTGAACCTAATATTCACAAATTATATATGTCTAGATTCAAAATTATGAATCTCTTACCAAATCAACATCAAAAGATTAAGTCTTGTCTCGATAATAAAATCTAAATATGAATCAAAAAAACATTTAACTTCCAAAAATTCAATAATCATACCCCACCAGCATTTAACATATAAATTTAACAACAATAATGTATACGAGTAACATAATGAAAATGAGAAGTTTTTTCCCTAAAATATTACTAATAAAAAATATATAGACATAAATGTGACTATACGTTACCATGGGTAAGTTTTATAGTCACTACGATATAACATTTGAATAAAATTATAAACACTAAATGATGGAATATATGGACTCCGACTACTGGGCCTGGACAGCGGCCCACACACGTTTAGCGGATATCATTCATATTATTGTACATTATTATTATTATTCAGATGTTCTAGATTAGTTTTTTGTACTATCAGTCCATTTATGTAACCGGATCTGTCAGGCCCATATTAGAGGCCTAGACCCGGATTTTCCCTATATATACTCCTTTAGGATGCTACACAACTCATACAACCAATATTCATTCTATACACACTTATCTTCTTCTTCATTCCCTACTACATTCTTGTTCAAATCTCCTTTTCATACAATATGGGTATCAATTATCCAACAATGGTGCTCTCGTTGAGAGGTTGAACACAATCAAGTGAGAAAACCTCCCAAAATCTACAAATTCATCTTCCTCCGGTGAATCTACTACAAAAAATCATCAGCCATTCTGTAATTTTAGCTGCAAATTACAGATCCACATCTGTAAGTCAGGATCCGAAGAGGCAAGCAACAATCTGATCAGAGCAGAAGGATCTGGGCTTGGGTCCTCTACCCATTACACACCGTTCAAGGGTTGGTCAAATCGCAAGGAATAAAGTGACAATGGTCTCCAACAATTTCCTCCGACTTCTACTCGTGCTCGTTGGAACCAGATCTTGTATATCCACCATGAATGACTGTTGGGAAGCAAATACCACTGCTCACTTGACACCGTCACTCACGACCAGGAGCTTTGGGTCGCCGGCAGCTCGTATATAGTCCCTTCGCTCGCTGCTCACAACCATTGGTCAGACGAAGCAAACCCAGGTCTTCGCCAACCTCGCGGCCAGTGGCAAAGTTGAGGTCGATGGACAACGAGCGACCCCTAGCACGAGCTCTGCTACAACATCGATTTCCATTTGGTTCTTTTGCTGCATATACAAGGGAATGACCTTCGACCACAGAGGCCAAGCACCACCAAGGCTGGACCAGGAAGCAACCAAGTAATGAAACCTGAGAGGATGCCCGTCCGATTCTGGCGACCTTAGCAGCAGTGAACGTACAACTCGCCTCAGATTGCCGAAGTCCTGAACTCCCATCGTGTTTCTGCCGTGCCTTATCGCTCCTCGCTACCCTTCTTCGGAAGACACCGGCGAACTGTCCAGCGTACGAACTTCGTCGCTTCTGTTACCGCGCCGCCGCCTTTCAATGGTCGCTCCGGCGCCACACCAGTCGCCGTCGCGTCTCAACGTTCCGGAATGGAAGTTTGGTGGTCTCCGACTGCCATTAATGGGGATTCTAGCTCGGGATTGTTAAGCAGGAGTTGGACCTCCGAGGCCCCTCTTCATCTCCGGCGGCCTGTGGTTGGGAGGTCCTCCATTTTTGGCGTCAGTAAAGCTAGGCATGAATCCCAAGGTCGAATCACTAGTGAAAAGCCAGAAGGATTGGATCACTAAATTAATTCAGTGGACCCACTAAATTAATTCACCTTTGTGATGCTCCGTATATGGCTTAGAAGAATCCATACGTGGATGCACTTTACTCCTCTCATGGTGGCCGAGAATATACAGAGCAAATACCTAACTTCAATCAAAATTTGTGGACCAGCAGACAACCTTTAGTCCAGAACCGGTCTAAAAAAATGGTGGGTCGTAGTTCTTGCAACAGATACAACCCCCAAGTGGCCCAATATTTCAGCCCACTTAAAAGAGATAAGTACTCTTTAATTCTCATATTATTTATATTTATTTTAATCAATTTTTTTGTCGGCTAAATATCACACTATCACGCACTTATGATCAAATCCCTAGTAGAGTGTGGCTTGAGACCCATCACTAGGATTTAAAGCCCTGACTCCTCAGGCACAAAGCCCTGACTCTCAGGCACGAAGACCGGTCTTAGTCATTCCAAGAGTGGCGACCGTTGCGTACGAATGGCTCACACCTCCGCTCTACTAAGTATTCTATCATTACATCAACAATTCACATTTCCACTTTTTCAAGTGACGAACTCTCGATCGGAAACATAAACCCCAAGAAAAAATTTATATGCATGCTAAATGTGTAGGTACGAAGACGACTTTACTCATTTTCACCTCGACTCCACTCGCCTCAAAGAGTGGGGGACTGGGGGACTGAGAGGTTAGATTTTCTGGATGAGCAACGAATATCACGCATGAGCAGGAACGAGAGCTAAGTCAGATGAAGACAAGTTGAACCAGACAAAAATGATTATGCCGAAAGGGGCCTACCTTCCTTGTTTCATGTTGGGGGCGCTAGGTGTACTCTTTTTCCCTTTATTAGGATTTTTTCCCATAGGGTTTTTTCCTAGTAAAGATTTTTAACGAGGCACCTCCCCATCATGGACAAGGGTGGTGGTCCCCGGCTGGAAAGGAAGAAATCAAGGACAGAAGAACGTTGCAGATACAGTTTGGACTACTCCCTTTCGCCTCGAGTACTCTCGACTCAGGGAGTGGGGGACTCCTGATGGAATATATGGACTCCGACTACTGGGCCTGGACAGCGGCCCACACACGTTTAGCGGATATCATTCATATTATTGTACATTATTATTATTATTATTCAGATGTTCTAGATTAGTTTTTTGTACTATCAGTCCATTTATGTAATCGGATCTGTCAGGCCTATATTAGAGGCCCAGACCCGGATTTTCCCTATATATACTCCTTTAGGAGGCTACACAACTCATACAACCAATATTCATTCTATACACACTTATCTTCTTCTTCATTCCCTACTACATTCTTGTTCAAATCTCCTTTTCATACAATATGGGTATCAATTATCCAACACATACTATTGTGTAGGTATTTCACTCCCGTGCAACGCACGGGTGGAATAACTAGTAACTTCTCAAAGCAAGACATGATATTATGCATCATTTTAAGAAAAAAAATGGAGTTAGGCATGTGTTTTACTAACATTATAGATCATCCCTATTTTATCTTTTCATAAATTTGGACCGAGTTTTATAGTTCAGCCCATTTAACGAATAAATATCATCATATTTACAAAAGGCTATACTCCGCGTCTCCGCTCCGTTTTATACATTCATTTCCAGTCGAATTCCAGTTTTAGTAACAAGATTTTAGTCATAATTATTATACGATATATTTGTAAAAGCTCAATAATAGTCAATCCACTTTTAAGTTAAGGTCTTATAACATTTATGAATATATAATAAGTGCGTAAAGTTACTGAAACTTTAAGGGCAAATATTGACGACAATACAAATTTTAAAAAGGTTTTTGCTAAAATGTTACCGAACTTAAAATTATGGATAAAAATGTGAGTAAAGTTACTATAAGCGTAACATCATTGTTACAATAATGTAAACTTGAACAATACTATTGTTATTATAACTATTATTATTGTTATTTTATTAATATTATTATTAACCACGTAGAGATACATACTACTTGAATTATACTAACTAAAAGTGGAAACATTGTGATACACTCTAGCTTACTTGGCTGGAGATTTCATATTGCTTCTACGTACTAATTGGGTGACATATGTGTATGTTCGACGTGCCTTGATGACAGGTGTGCATGTTCCACGTGTCTTGACCGCCATATAGCAATACTTGGTGAACATACACGTGTTAGTGTGTTAATTAACTCCTTAATGCAACATACCGTGAAGGGTCCAAAGACCCATCCATGCTAAGTGAGATACTTAGGATGTGTTTGGGAGTTGAATTTTGGAGGGGAGTGGAAGGTTAATGGCGGTTTATAATTCTCTTTTTCATGTTTGAGAGTTTATAAAATTGGAGGGGATAGTTTTGGAGGGCTTTCAGGATCCTCCAAAACCCTCTAAATGCTCAATTTTTAAGTTCCTCCAATTTGAAAGGTTTTGAATAATAGTTAATGAAATGGTAATTTAAGTTTAATTAAAAATAATTCATCATTTCTCAAAGTGATTTTAATTATAATTCATTCAAAAACTCGATCTTTTCTTCCAAATTTAGGATGTTTTTACTTGGACTGTAATTCGTCCCAGACCAGACTAGACCAGACCAGTTCAGACCAGACCATACCAGACCAGACTTGGATAGTTATAAAAATACAAAGAAACCAGACCAGACCAGTTCAGACCAGACCATACCAGACCAGACCAGACCAGATCAGGCCAGCAAATTATAGTCTAAGTAAAAACATCCTTATTACTCCCAAATACAAAGAAGTGCTTCCTCACCCCCTCCCTCCTTCCTTTTTCCCTCCAACAACTTACCTCCAAAGTCTCTCCCTCCTGAAGTCCCAAACATACCATTAGGTTATATATTGTTGGAGGGAAGAGGAAGGGAATACTTTGGAGGTATATTTTTGGAGGCCCGGAGGAGAAAAGGTGGAGAGGGTGAGGAAGCTCTTCTTTGTATTTGAGAGTAATAAATTTGAAAGAAAAGAGTTTTTGAATGAATTATAATTAAAATCACTTTGAGATATGACAAATTGAAATAATTGAATTGATATTTATTTTTAATTGAACTTAAATTACCATTTTGTTAATTATCCTTTACAACCCTCCAAATGAAATTAGGAGAACTAAAAAATTGGGCATTTAGAGGGTTCTGGAGGGTCACAACACCCCTCCAAAATCATTCCCTCCAATTTTATAAACTTCCAAACATTAAAGGAGAGTCATAAACCTTATCAATCTTCCCCTCGATCCCTCCAACACCCAACTTCAAAAGTTAGAGTTGGGTGGGCTTCACAAATCACAAAGGTCTGGTGCATCAGTAACATTCACAATGTACGGATGAATTGAAGTTCTCAGTATGATCCAGTTTTAAAGTTGGAAATATGATGTTACATTTACTTTAAACTAGAAATAACTACAAGCAAATCACACTTCCATATAACTAGTCATCTTCATTTCACATCTCATAAATTGAAAAGAAAAAGTATTTACAAATTAAATATCAAACTCTACTCTCCGATTCTCTACTCCACTTTAGAATAAATAATAATAAGACGTTGAAATTGAATCTAGAATTTTCTCTCTTTGCACAATTATCTACAGTTTTAACTTTTAACTACCTCACGATTGACTCTAACTTCAGGAACTTTACGCAATGACCAAAATAATGCAAGAAAAAGTCGTACAAATTGGGTAGAGCAGTACTAACTGTATTTCATTTAGTTAACAATGTATTTCGAGCAATTTCTTCACACTAGTTTACGTTTGTGAGTTGAATTCAGTAATAGTGAGTACTTATATGACTATTTATATGACACTTTATTGAGTACATGACCTTATGTGACTATTTCGTAATAGTAGAAGACCTTATTTGACCTTTTTCTCTTTTAATTATAATATAAGACTTTATTTTTGTAGAAGTTTAATAGTAATTTATTAAGGTAACTGAACATTTAATATAAGTGAGGAAGTCAATAAGGATAAACATATAAGATTAATATATACAAATTTTAAATTACGTTTCTAAAAACGATATTACGGTAGAACAAAAAATATCGGCTAACACTACAACATATTGTTTAGGACAGATAAACTACACTAGTTAATTAATTGTCTATCTTGTATAGCCGTGTAGGACTTGCTTTTACCTTTTGCAATTGGTCAAATAGATTTTCTTTTCTTTTATAGGATTAAAATGCATGAATTGACCATTATATAATACCATTCCAACTCATAAATTTAAAATAGATTCTTTTCATTGCCTTTTAGTTTTAAAAACTAATGAGTTGACCACTATAGCATTCCAACTCAATTTTGAAAATCATCCCCCTCCATTCCGCAGTTATATAAAGGGATTAGACTTTTACACTCATTTTTAGTGATATTGGACTTTAATTTGCACGTCATTCTATACCTGGTTGCCTGGGGCACGGGATGAGGTCCAGACAAGGTCTTGGGCGCTGGTGGGGTCGAGTAAGGTTTGTAAGGCTGATCCGGCGGCGGTCGAAGTATAGGTGGCGGCCCAAGCATGGACGGCGGCGGCCGAAGCATGGGCAATGACCGCTCACTGCTGGGGTGGTCAATGGCCATGTTTGGTCATGACCTGATTGGTCATAGTTGGGTTGGTCAAGGTCAAATTAGTCATGGTCGGGTTGGTCATGGTCGGGTTGGTCAAGGCCGGATTGATCACGGTCAGATTGGTCACGGTCAGATTGGTCATTGTAAGTGGACATGTTGTAACTGTAACCGGATGGATTATGTAATTGTAACTATAATTAGGCGGGTCAGTAATTGTAACTGGACAGGTCGGGTATGTGTAACCGGGCGCGTCATGTAACTGTAACTAGACGGGTTAGGTAATTGTAACTGGACGGGTCGGGTAACTGTAACTGTAACTGTAACTGTACGTCTGTACGGACGGACGTCGATCACTAGGCGGGTGAACGTTTGTCACTTGGAGGAATTTGGATTTTTCGTCACTAATGATTTGTTGTAACTGTATTGTTATTGGTCATTGACTCACTATGAATATAATGGAGCACTAATGGAAATTGACTACTGGAGCACGTTAGTATTGTACTATTGTTATTGTTACGGAGTATGTCCTAATCCCCTTCTCGGTCCCTTTTTTGGAAAGTGAAAAAAGGTCTCTTTTTTGTCCATAACTCTTTTTTTAGTATTTTCTTAGATATAATCCCAACTAATTATATGTGAAAGGCACCAACCGAAGGCAAGGTGACAGACATGGCAAGAAATGAAACTTACCAAGCTAGTTTTGAATCTACTTTTCCTTATACTCTCGATTTCAAAATACCACTGTCCTTCAAAATACTTCTCGATTTCCTCTCAAAAAATAATTTTCATTTTCCTTTTAGGAAAGTTTTGTGTGACTCACATTCATTTACTTTTTTCTTATTCAACCACAATCATACATTTCCATTTTATTCTCACTTTCTTATTCTAAACTACCCTATCGACTAGGGCAACCCAAAACCACTGGCTAGTTGTCTATCTGGCTTTCCTTAATTAAGGCACGTAATATTTGATTTAATTGACTTCATGCAAATTAATGGTCAATACACAAAACCACTGGCTACTGGCTAGGGCAGCCGCCTATCCTTATCATTCCCACGAACATTAATACACGTTCGGATAGTGATAACTATAACCATTCTGAAAATTATATCGTAAGTCATAAAAAATGTTACAAATGAATAAGGGTGCAGCATGCATAAGAAGGCGTAGGTAATACAATTCGGATGTATGAAGAAAGAAGATAATGGCAAAGCCAATATTATTCCATCCTACTCTTTGAATTAGCCTTTGACTTATACTTGTAGTATTTTACAAGTGTGCTACTATAAAAAAGGAAGGGAATAAAATACAGCTAACCTTCCTACAATAAATAAATAACTTCCGTAATAGCTAGTGCAATACATGTAAGGAAATATTAACATTAAATATTAATAGTATGCAAAATAAAACTAATAATAGTAACCCCCAGTTGGAACATGAAGATTAAGAATGCTCAACTTGCGCAATAGGAAATCAAAGTGAGTATTTCCAAGAGCCTTAGTGAAGATGTCTGCAAGCTGAATCGTAGTAGGCACATAAGAGGGAGATATAACACCAGTTTGAATCGCATCACGAACAAAATGACAATCAACCTTAATATGTTTAGTACGCTCATGAAACACAGTGTTTTTCGCTATATGCAAAGCGGACTGACTGTCACAATATAATGGTATGGCATGGGGATGATTAATGCCAAGACTGAGAAGAAGTGCTTTCAGTTATTTAAGTTCACACGTGGCGGCTGCCATAGAGCGATATTCAGCTTCGGCCGAAGACCGAAATACTGTCTGTTGTTTCTTATATTCTTCCAAGAAACGGGAGAGTGGCCTAGAAAAACGACCCAACCGGATATAGAGCGACGTGTAAGAGGACACGCCGCCCAATCTGAATCACACCAGCCTCGCAGAGTGAGGTCACAATCTGCTCGAAGAATAATTCCCTGTCTCGGAGTTCCTTTGAGATATCGGACAACTCAAAGAGCGGCGTCCCAATGCTCCTTTCGTGGCGATTGCAAGAATTGAGACAAAATATGGACAGAGTATGTAAGATCCGGCCTGGTTACTGCGAGATATATTAAACTCCCCATAAGACGGCGAAATATAATGGTTCCGGATCAGGAAGGAGAGGACCTGAAGCAGTAGCTAGAGTGTGATGTTGCTCGATGGGAAATTTGGCAGGTTTCGCACCGAGCAATCCGACCTCAGAGATAATATCCAATGCGTACTTGTGTTGGGTAAGAAAAATACCAATCGTGCTCCTTGCCACTTCGATCTCGAGATAATATTTAAGAGGTCTGAGATCCTTCATATGAAAGCAAGTATTAAGATATGCTTTGAATGAGGATATAGCGGTGGAGTTATTGCCTGATATGATCAAGTCGTCAACATAAACAAGTACGTTGAGTTGGACAGAGGTCCGAGTATATATAAACAACAAATAGTCTGCATATGATTGTGTAAAACCATAGCCTTGCAACGCAGTCACCAACTTTGCAAACAAGGAACGAGGAGCCTGTTTGAGCCCATATAAAGACTTCCTAAGACGACATACAAGTGAGGGATCAGATACTTTAAACCCAGTAGGCAATGACATATAGACCTCCTCATCAAGGTCCCCATGAAGGAATGCATTGTGTACATCCATTTGATGCAGCTCCCAATTTTTTGATGCTACAACGGCAAGAAACGCATGTATAGTCACCATTTTTGCCACTCGTGCAAATGTCTCGTAATAGTCCGTCCAGGCCCTCAACTTGGCGGTTGCCAAAAACAACCAATCGTGCCTTAAGACGTTCCACACTTCCATCAGAATGATACTTGATCTTGTAGAGGAGTCAACTGCCATGTATGATTATTTTCAAGTGCTTGGATTTCTGAATGCATGGCTGCTCGCCATCCAGGATCGGCAACCGCCTCCTGAAAAGAATTAGGTTCTCGGCCAGCAGTTATGGCAGCCAAAAAATAGACGATATTTTGGAGAAAAATTTGTACAACTAACATAGTGAGCTATGGGAAAGGGCGTACCTGAGGAAGTGGTGGACACGAGTGATGCGGAGGGGGACTGACTGGGAGTGAGAACTGTATGAATTGCATAATCTCGCAACTTAACCGACGGGAGTTTAGTGCGTTTTCCTCTACCCATATCCAACGTGTCTTGTGGCACAATTTGTGATGCATGCGGAGTAACAGTAGGCTCCACCGAAGAAGCTGTTGGTGTCCACAGAAGGTGGAGAGGTTTGCATGTCAATTGGCTGCTCATCATGCACACTATGAGTGCTAGGAAACAAATCATATGCATGGGAATTAACGTCTATATCCAAGGGAGGCACCCAAATTTCCCCAGACTTAGAACTGGAAGTACATTCCTTAAAAGGAAATTGTCCTCATAAAATTTGACGTCACGAGAGACGAAAAATTGTTATAGTATCAAAGTCGTAGAGCCGTCATCCTTTTCTGTCAAAAGAATACCCCACAAAAACACATTTTCGGCTTCTACTTGCAAATTTATCATTTTTCCCATCCAAATTATGTGCAAAGCAAAGACAACCAAACACACATAATTATTTGTACGACATCACTACACCGAACAAGATTTCAAACAGAGTTTTGTGTTTAAGTAATTGAGAGGGAGTTCGATTAATAAGATGAGCCGCAGCAAGTACACATTCACCCCAAAATTCAATTGGAAGATTGCCTTGGAATCGTAATGCTCGTGCAACATTTAGAATGTGACGATGCTTACGTTCCACACGTTCATTTTGTTGGGGCGTCTCCACACAAGTTGATGAAACGGTTAGCAACACAAGAGGGGGGTGAATTGTGTGTGTGCGGAACCGTGGTAGATTTTCGCACAGTTCTAGTGTGGGGTCTAGGGAATTACGAAATAGTAAAGTGCACAAGGATTTAACGAGGAAAAATCTCTTGGCTCAAAGGGATTAAAAAACCTCGACCTCCCTCGGAGGAATTTGAACAACTCCACTAAAAAGCCTTTGAATGATTACAAGGGAAACTCTCCTAGTCTACCCTTGAGCCACCCCAACTCTATCCTCTCTAGGAAGAGTTATGCATCTCTACCTTGCGGGTAGAGAGCCTCTCAGCTTTACAACAAAGCTCTCACAACACACTAACCAACCCGTGGATGCTACACTTAGCCAATCCTCAAAAACCCAATTACAATATGAAGAAGGGAAAAAGAAACTCTGTCTGGAACTCCGTGAGCAGGTTTAGGTGCCTTGGACTTAGTGAATATTCTCGTGTATATTTCTCAATAGAAGCTCGGTCAAGCACACCGCTTTCGTCTGGTCTTCAGTCCAATATATATAGCATCCGTAGCCTCTCCTTTCCTTTTATTCAAAAGATCTTCCGGCTCTCAATTATGGTGATCCTCGGTCAACCATATATATGGAAGTATATTATGAGTAATTCACTCAATAACAAACAGATATGGAGAATATTATGTATCACATATAAGGAGAATATTTTATTCTCCTAATATAAGCAGCCAACGAACATTATGTAGCAATAACATATTTATATAATCATTGATTAGTCATTTTTAACAAGTTTGAATATGTAACGATCATATAAGTAAGATATTCAAATAAGATGCTACAGAGCATGCAACCCAAGATACTTTCCAAAACTTATGACTTTTTAACATTAAGTGATGAGGAAATATTTACTCAGAGGATCTAAATATGCTACGGTCAATTTGTGCAGGATATTTACGTAGCATAAATAATGATTCTTTCCATAAGCTATATAGGCCATCTTATAGAGGTGAGTGCTTAGTCGTATACGGAAAGATATATAAATTGTGCCACGTATACTAGGAATATGCATGATCAATCTAGGCATGTAGATGAGGTATTATCATGCAGGTACATATTAATTTATCTATTATGCACAACAATCAGTCATATAGATCAGAACTAAGTATAGTTCCAATTCTCGTTCCTAATGGAACTGAGAGCAGTTCTGTCCGCCATTCCACCTACATGATTAGTCATCAACAAAACAACATATTCAACACAAGTGGTATGGAATAAAATTCCATTTTGCAGAAAATAGTCTCTCAAACAGTTAAATTATGTACCATTATCACTGCGCACTATTTTAATGGTTTGAGAAAATTGACGGGCAATCATAGCAATAAAGGACATGAAGACTTTAAATACCTCATTTTTATCAATCAACAAGTAGACCCAAACAGCACGAGAAAAATCATCAACTAAGGTCAAAAAATATTTAGCGCCGCATGAGGCTGGGGTATTGTATGGACCCCATAAATCACAATGCACTAATTCAAAAATTCTACTTGTTTTATTGATACTCAGGGAAAAAGAATCACGGGTCTACTTGGCACGATGACAAATTTCACAAGGAGAGACCACTAAATCGGTAGAATCACTCACGGAAGAAAGCAACTTGACAACTTGCTCCGAAGGGTGACCAAGTCTTTTATGCCAAATATCCAAAGAAGATGATACGCCGTCCACCATAATTGAGTTCACCGTCGGTATTGATCTGAAATAATATAGTTCATCCCTCCTCTCACCCGTTCCAATCAGCTTCTTTGAGTGTAGGGCTTGTATAACACACATGTTAGATGTAAATTGAATAAAACTCGGCATATCGTCATTAAATTGAGATACCGAAATTAAGTTACAATTTAATTTGGGTACAAACAGAACATTTTTAAGATGAATTTCATCAGTTAAGCGAATCATCCCTTTCTTGGTTGCAACAACATTTTGTCCATCAGGAAGGCCAACCGGGTGAGGGTAACATTTTGTACATCATAGAGATAAGAAATATTTACCGTGACATGATTGGAGGCTCCGGCATCTATATTCCAAGATGTAGTATTAGGCAACTTACCGGACATGCGCTCTGGTTGAGTTTGAGGGTTACCAAAATATGCGATCAGAGTCTTCCATTGTTCTGCCGACAAACCCGGAAGAGGTGCCGTCATTGAAGTATCACCAGAACAGTCCGTCAAAGGGTCTGTAGTGGCTGCATGCGCACGCACAGGATTCTTACCACGAGTTCCCCATGCATGCCCCCGTACGTGAAGCGTCGTGCACAACACTTGTTTTCCCATGACCAGAAGCTTTATTAATTCCACCACGTGGTCTGTCACCCCACCAATCAGGGTACCCCAACAATTCAAAACAGTTAGCCACATCATGACCTGGGTACTTACAGTGAGAACAAATAAGGCCAGATTTATCTGCCTTCTCAGATCGTGACTTTCCTCGGCCGGCAGTGCGTACATCAAATCCAACCAGCTCTTGAGGCTCCTCCCGATTTGTGTGATGCCACGTACCCTCTCCTCCTATGAAACTTGTTGAAAGGCCCGGGTCAAAGAAGGCAGCTGTGTTTGAGACAATAACTAAGAGCGAATTTGCCCATAGTGTTTCGAGAAGAGACCCATCAAGAATTGATGAAATCGCTCCGACTCGCTACGCTTCTCATGCAAACTTCCAAGGTCACACGTGCATTTTCCACATGAACACGCAATAAGCGGCTCAAAATTATTTAAATCGTCCCATAAAACTTTAAGTTTAGCATAGTAGGATCCAACCGACATATTTTTGGATTGCTCACAGCGGGCCAAATCACATTTGACCTGATGAATCCTAGGTCCATCCACGAGAGAGAAACGTTCTTCTAAATCGTTCCACGGTAATCTTGCATTTTCAAATTTAGAGAGCGTCGATTTTACCTCCGGAGATATGGTGTTCAAAATCAAAGACACCAACATGGAGTGTATGGTAAGCCAATCTTCTTCCGTCCACGGCGGCTCCGGCTTCTTTATGGTGCCATTAACGAAGACAAACTTCCGACGTGCTCGCAAAGCCAAGCGGACAGAACTAGCTCACTCGTCGTAATTTTCGCTGGTAAGTCGAACGGGGGTAATGAAGTCGCCAGGACGGTCACCGGATCCCGAGAAATATGGAGAAGAATGATCTACATTTTTCTATGAAACCGGTGATTTAGTGTTATCTTGATCGTTCGCCATGGAGATATACGTGCGTATCACTGCCTTTTAGGCTCTGATACCATAATACAATTCGGATGTATGAAGAAAGAAGATAATGGCAAAGCCAATATTATTCCATCGTACTCTTTGAATTAGCCAAAGGCTGACTTATATTTTAAAGTGTGCTACTACAAAAAAGGAAGGGAATAAAATACAGCTAACCTTCCCACAATAAATAAATAACTTCCGTAATAGCTAGTGCAATACATGTAAGGAAATATTAACATTAAATATTAATAGTATGCAAAATAAAACTAATAATAGTAACAGTAGGAGTAAATTTGGTAAAATTCTATAACTCCCTGAACCCTTAGCAAATCCTACCATTGCCCATATCATTGTCGTATGTATTTTATAGCACATGTTAGTAATGTAACTGATGTGAGTAATTCTGTGTTAATAAAAGTAAATTAACTTTGAACACATTATACACTACCAAGATAAACGATTTTGGCACGAACTTGACACGGATCTTTGGCACGGATTAGCCAAAATTTATAGGGTATTTGGCATGGATACGTCCAATCTGTTCCTAATTCCGTGCCAATGTCGTTTTGTCAACAGCCATTTGGTACGGCGTCGTGTCAAAAATATGTTATATGATCCGACGATTCGTGACAAACTCGATAAATATGTGTCAAGTTTGTACCAATATTGTTGTTTTCTAGCTAGTAGTGAATTATCATCACTACCAAACTAATATACCAAAATTATCGGTTAGCCAGTTCTTGCCCATGTATATGTATATATGGATCCATGAATTGAACTAAATGCTGTCATAGGATGTGAAATGCGTCGTCACATTCAATCCTTGGTCGGTGTTAGTCAATAATCAAGCCCTTAAGTGTACGCATACATGGCGATTGGCGAAATTTGAGGGTTAACATTTACAACACCTGTTTGGTAATCCAGCATTCAAAACAACCATTTTTGAACCAAAGCACTAAACTTGTTTCTTTATACTACGTATGATGTTTTCTTTTGGATTAGAATCTCCCGATCTGGTCTGATTTGATATGATGTGTTCTCGTTTGCTCTGATTTGAACTTATCTGGTGTGATAAATGTCTGGTCTCTATATATTTTATAACTATGAAGTATGCTCAGGTCTGATCTGATATGGTCTGGAACTGAAAACGGTCAAAAATAAAACATAACGTAAAACAATGGGAACGTTTTGGGGGTTTACGAGAATTCGTTATTCGAAAAAACGTGTTCCGAACATTTTTTAAATATAAAGCTTTTCCGAATCCCATATTCCAAATGTCACTGTTTAACTTTTTTTCTATCTAGCACGTCTTTCCCTAGCAGGTCTAGGGTTGATTTTTCCTTAGCAGATCTAAAGTTGGATTCTTCTGGGCGGTGAATTCCCTTCACTTATGTCCGACGTTGGGATTGGATTTGAGACATGTCGACAAGAATCCTTGCCCAAGCTTGACAACATCGAAGCCAGTGTTCGGCGATCGATTTCTTCGTGAGCAGGGTAGCAAGGGCATGGCAGCGATGAAGATGACCGCTAGCGGTGGATTTGCTAGGAGCGCGAGACGAGGAGAGGTGCATGGATTTCGAACAGGCCAGATGACGATTGACAATGGAGGACAAATTAGAGTGGTACCAAGGATACGATCTCCTCCTGAACCACCGTCATGGGTTGTACGAGGTGCTAGAGTCCGTGGAAGTTTTCCTATTAGTTATTTTTATTCTATCATTTGGCTTCTTGTTATTGTCTGTGCTGTTAGGTTTGTCGGTTTGGTCGGGAATTCAGTCTGTTTTTATGTCATTGAGTATGTTTGGATCTATGAGAATATGGATGGCTGTGTCAAATCTGTTACATGGTTAGCGATTCGCGTTGCTCATTCAGGGGTGACCGTCTCTAAGTCTGATCATAGGGTTTACAGTCGTAGTTGTTGGATTTTAGTTGGTGTCAGTTTTATTTTTCCTTTGATTGATGTAATGATCCTGAAACTTATGGTATGAAACAAGGCTAGTTGATGATCAAAAAAAACTTTTTTTCTATGTTCCAAAAAAAACAAATAAAAGGCTTAAAAAAAACTCAACCCAACCCATTCGAAATGCCCCATTTGGAATGCTCCATCGTGAGACCTCTTTTTTCTTCTTTTTTTCTAAACCCTATTTATTTGGAATGTGACAATTCGAATGACGGATTTTTTGTACAAAAGTCCCGTCTTTTGGTATGAGTTCCAAACTCGACCCCGTAGTTAGGGATTAAACGTATTAGAAGGAAATATTGAGGTGGAATAAATCGAAAACGCAATATAGGAACACTAATTTTTAAAAGTGATATTTTGACTATGCACCTCACTTTTTGGGTGATATTGGACTTTGCACATCATTTTTAAAACTCTTAGACTTTGCACCCTATTTCCCCTTAAATGTCTTTGCCTTTGCATCCCATTCCGAAATGTTTCTTCAAAAATGTTGTAGATAGGGTGCAAAGTCTAAAAGTTTTGAAAAATGGGTGCAAAGTCAATACTACCCAAAAAATGGGATGCAAACTCAAAATTCTCCTTTTTAAAATTAGTTGCTCAACCTAGGAGAGATATATAGAACCTGCATGTCTTAGCCAGGGGCGTAGCCAGGATTTAGAGTTGGACTGGATCGGTACAAATAATTTTTACAGATAAATTTTTACACATAAGATTTTACATTAAAAATATACTCCCTCCATTCCTAAAAATTCTTCCCGGTTTGACTTGGCACGCTTATTAGGAAAGTGGAATAAAATGGAAATGTATGGTTGTGGTTGTGTAAGAAAAAGGTAAAATGAATGTGAGCCACATAAATTGTCCAAAATGGGAAAGTGGGAAGTATTTTTGGGAACGGCCCAAAAAGAAAAGTGAAAAGTATTTTTGGGAACGAAAGGAGTAAGCATTTTCAAAATTTAGCTTGGGTTGGGACCCGGTTGACCACCTCTGCCCCTGGTCATAGCCCGACTGAGGCAATATTCGGCCTTATTTATTTTGGAATAAATAAGATAATGAAAAACATGACTCATATTTTGAAATGAAAGTAGTTAATATATTGGCCCTATAACATTACACTTACATATACATGCAATAGAATCTCTCGTACATGAAAGGAGTACTAGGTATAATAATAAGTACTCGGTATTTGAAATAAAATGAGAGTAATTAATTGATGAAGTATTCCATATTCATCGATGGACATACTCACAACTTTTGATGTGTCATCTCGATTCTCGTCAAATTGTTTTTTTCTTCGAATTATTCTCGTTTGATGAAATGTTGGCTCAATATCAAGTTCAAGAACAATCTTCTTCGCTTCTTCTATAGCATTTATGTATCCACTTTCTCAAAAAATCTCAAATAAACAATCAAAGCCTTTATTTCACGAATAGCAACATCTATAAGCATGGTCTTTGATTGCAAACTCTTACTCACCAAGTTCACATGATATAACATGTCATACCAAATAATTATTGCAACTAAAAACTCAAAATTATATTGCCAAGCTCATTCATTGCTAGTGATTTGGCTTCACTACTAATTTTGGAATCATTGTGTTTTTCCGTTACCTTGTAAGGCTTCTCGTATGTCCCCGATCTCAAATCTTATAGCCTTCACACTATCAATGCGACTCTCGTATGTTCCATTTTTCAATTTATAAAAATTAAAAGTTATACAAATATGAAGTAATACACAATATCTAAAAAAATCAACCTATAACTAATACTACCTCCATCCTGAAAAGCTTGCCAAATTGACTTTTGTTGGTCAATGATGGCAAACTTTGAGCAATGATTTTAGTTATTATATTTGTATATAATTTAAAAAAATATATACTTTTATGAAAATATTTTTAATAAGGAATATTTTGATATAATTTTCATATTCTAAATAATGGGGATCGTTCAAATACAAAGATCTCTCTTCCCATGCAAAGTGAGAATGAATCTTGGGCATTCATTTCCACATCTAATGGCTCAAAATGAGCCAAAAATACACAAAATTCGACCAAAATCACGGTGGCAATTTCGTAAATATGTTGCACTTTTTCGTTACCGCGAAAAAGTGCACGATAAACTCGCAAAAGTGCAATCGAAACATGCAAAAGTGCGTTTGTTCGCACTTTTCACGAGAAGAGGTCTTTTTATTTGAAATCTTCCCTCTAAATAATTTTGTATTAAAAGATATCATTGGTCAAAGTTGATTGTCATTGACCAAGAAAAATCAATTTGGAAAACCTTTTCAGGACGGAGGGAGTACTACTTAATAAATATTTGGAGGCCCCCTATAGACGTAGGCCCCGGTGTCAAGCGCCTATTGCACCTCCTAAAAGACGGCCCTAGTAACTACGTATCCACAGAAGTAAAGCGTCCGCCGTCACCGGAGGAAGTTCCGTCTTTCATCGCCGGTCATCTCTGAGCTACGCAAGGAAGAGGACGTACAGTACGTGATTATTACCAAGATTGAAAAAGAAGAAGGTAGAAAGTGTCACAATTTGAAGGTAAATTCCATGTCAATCAAAACTACATTTTTACCTCGTAAATCTATGTGTGGATGTTACTTGCATTTATTTGAGTATTTGGTATTAAATTAAGCTTGAGTATTTGAATTATGAATTGTGATTGCAAATGTTGTTTGGGTTTGAGCTATTTATGTTGTATTTCGTATTTTGAGCTATTTACATGATAGGGAGAATTTGACTTTGCACCACATGTTTTGAATGATATTTGACTTTGCACCCTATTTTCAAAATCCTTAATGTATGCACCCCAATTCATTATAAAACCATTTGACTTGCACCCCACTCCTTCACAATTTTTGGGCTAATGGGGTGCATACATTAATGATTTTAAAAATAGGGTGCAAAGTCAAATATCACCCAAAACATGGGGTGCAAACTCAAATTCTCCCTACATAATTATTTTGAGCTATTTTGAGAAATCAGGCTTTAAGGATAAAATATCCTTGGAATATTGAAATTGTACCTATCTATAATAGATATTGGGTTTTGGAAAGTACTAAAGATAAAAATTACTTTTCATAATTGTGGGCATCACGAGAGAAACTCGTGGTGTCGGTCTCCTTCACGACTGTTAATTGTGAAGGGGGTGGTTAGGGGCTACTACTACTTTTTGGTGGATTCGGTACTCTTGTGGATTATTTAATTATTAATACCCGATAGACATTCTGGTATTTTTGTGAGGGCTTTAAAAGTCGTTTGGTGGTCGCAGTAGTAGTTTTCTAGTCACTCATGGAGTATATAATAGAGTAGATTTTATTTATTGTTGGGGACTCTTATTGTAATTATGACATTTACTCTCTTTATATATATCTGTCAGGGCTACCATTATGGCTAAGCCTCGTAATTATTCTCACATGGTATCAGAGCCCTAGGTTTCTACCCTAATTTTCCCGTCTCCAATATGTCTTCGGCCGACTCTTCTGCAGCATCAAACAACACCTCCGTCGCTGCTTCTTTCGTCTCCAGCAGTACGACCACCGGTAGCATCTTCACCTCCACTGCGCCAATCTTTTCTTCGTCGTCTGCTGTGTCGGCTACCAGTGCATCAAGCTCTTCGGTGTTCAGCGCTCCTCTCTGATTTTCGAGGCCGGATTCGAGCGCAGGTCCTTCCTTTCCGCCGCCTCACCTGTTTCCGATGACCGACGAAGCACCATGGGTACCGCCGGTCTTCACCTGGTCTCCCGACCGGAATTACAACCCACCCCTGCTCCTCTGTTCTTCCAGTTGGCCGGCTCGCCTGCTATTCCATCTGGTTCCAGCTTTGCGGGTACCACCTTCGCCGGAGCTCCTGGAATTACACCATTGACACCTTCTGCTTCGATTGGACCGATTGCACCTCGGTCTAGTGCCCTTCCTACTTCAGGTTCTATTTTGTCTGAATTAGTCAAAAATATTGGTTTCTCGGCACTTAATATTACGAATATTGTTACTACGAAGCTTTCTGTTGTTGCAGATTACTTGACTTGGCGTACTCAATTTGAGTCGTTCTTGGTGTCAAAAGGATTTTTGGGAATTTTAGATGGTTCCATTCCCGCTCCCGCTCCCTATATTTTTTATGCTTATCATCATGAGGTTGTTAATCCAAATTATTGTTCTTGGCTAAAACTGGATCAAACTGTGCGTTCTTGGTTGTTTGCCACCTTGTCTCGTGATGTGTTAATTGAAGTTCGTGAATTAAAAAATGCCTTTGCTATCTGGACTCGTTTGGAGTCTCATTTTATGTCTGCTAGCCTTGCTTGTTCCATGGAACTGAAACGACAACTCACACATTCTAAGAAGCGTTCTAATCAATCCGTGGAACATTATCTTCGTGACATTAAGGACATTGTTGATCGTCTGGTTGCTATCAATGCTGCGGTGTCTCGTAGAGAGTTATTTCAGCATATTTTGCTTGGTCTTGGTCGAGACTATGAGTCTCTTATCACATCCGTGGATCTCTTTCCGGATAGCTTTACCTTTGAAAACCTTCAAACCAAACTAGTTGAGAAGGAGCGCAGCTTGCAGTATATGAATGCTCAAGAGGAATTAAATCCAGCACAAGCTTTTGTGGGTCAGGCTCAACCGGGGGGGCAGCCACCACATGGTGGGCAGCAGCAACAACAAGGCGGACAGCACCATCCCGCGGCTGGCCAGCAGCAACACCAGGTCGGTGGACAAGCACGTGGCAGGGGAAATAGCGGACGTGGTGGCCGCAGTCAGCGTGGTCGCGGTGGTCGCGGTCAGCGTGATCGCGGTGGTTATGGTTATCCTCCAAAGTTTGGTTATGGTTATCCTCAACCAGGTTATTTTCCAAGGGGTGCACCGCATGCTGGCATTCTTGGGGCTCCAGGTTCAGCGGGTATGTATGTTCAGTCAAATTTTTTTACTTATGCTTTATCTACTTTCTCTACTAACGGTGGTTATGCAGGCTCCTCTTCAGCTGAGGGAAATTCAGTCCCTCCTCCGGTTATTTGTCAAATTTGTTATGCCCCAGGTCATCCCGCTTCCACTTGTTCCTCTCGCTTTGTTCAACCGGCTGCACCCGCTCTTGCTGCTCAGGCTGCTGATGCTTCTGAGATGGTTTGGTATCCTGATTCAGGTGCCTCTGCGCATATGACTCCTCATTCAGGTATCTTAACTCATAAATCCTTTTCTCCTAATTCTCGTTCTATTATTGTAGCAAATGGAAATACTCTCCCGGTTATGAAATCTGGTCAAGTTGTCTTAACTTCGTCTGCCAAACCTCTTCACTTGAAATCTATTTTGCATGTGCCCAACATTAAATACAATCTTTTATCTATCCAAAAATTGTGTGCTGATAACAACTGTGCTGTGATTTTTGATAAAAATAAATTTTTTTGTAAAGGATTTAACAACGGAGGAGGTCCTTCTTCAAGCTCTCAGTGATAACAGGGTTTATCCCATTCGTCCACCTACATCGCCACCTATTGCCTTAGCTGCGGCATCTCTTTCTCTTTGGCATAATAGATTAGGACATTGTGGGTCTCGTGTTTTAGATCAGCTTCGACTGAATAATTTTATTTCTGGCACTTCTGCTAATATTTCTGATTCTATTCCTTGTCGTTTGGGCAAGTCGCAACGGTTACCCTTTAATACAGTTTTTCATAATAGTCTTTGTGCCTTATATTTAATTCATTCCGATGTATGGCAATCTCCCGTGTTATCTCATTTAGGATTTAAATATTATGTCTGTTTTATAGATGATTTTTCTCGTTTTACTTGGGTTTATCCTATGCGGAGTAAGTCTGAGGTTACTACTCATTTTCAACATTTTAAATTAATGTTTGAAAATTTACTTGACCGCAAAATCAAGATCTTTCAGAGTGATGGAGGGGTGAGTTTGACAATTTTAATTTGTGAAATTCTTTTAAAGCTAATGACATTATTTTTCAAAAATCATGTCCTGAAACTCCTCAACGAAATGGTGTTGTTGAGCGTAAGCATCAACATTTACTTGAATTAGCTCGCACTATGCTTATTGCTGCTAGCTTGCCTGCTAATTTTTGGGTGGATGCCGTGCTTACTGCTACTTTTATCATTAATCGAATACCCTCTCCTACTCTACATGGTTTGTCTCCCTTTTAAAAAACTTTTCAATAGGAAACCTGATACGTCTGTTTTTCGTGTTTTTGGATGTGCATGTTTTCCCAATTTTACTGCCTCTTCTGCAAATAAGTTGGATCCGAGATCTGTTCAATGCATTTTCTTGGGATATGCTCCTGAATATAAAGGATACCGTTGTTTTGATCCCGTGTCTGGTCGTGTGTACACTAGCAGAAATGTCCGATTTTTAGAAAATATTTTTCCGTATTCTGTTCTTGCCGGTTCCACAGTGTCCTCTTCTTCTGCATCTTCTCCTACTTCCTTAATTTTTCCCCCAGCCGTGACCAGTCCTCATCTATTTTCCCTTCCCAAACCTTGACTATCCCTGCACTGCCTGCTCCCTCTGACCCTTCGCCCCCTACTCCCAGCACCCCGCAGGAACAAAGCAGCCCTGCTGCTTCTGTCCCAGATCACAGCCCGCCCTATGACAGCCCCTCCCCCTGCACCATAACCGACAGCCTGTCAGTCCCCTCCAACCATCCCCCATCTTCGGTTGCGCCTACTACCACGGTTCCTCAGAGTTCTCCCGTTGTGAATCTTCATCCAATGCAAACCCGCTCCAAGTCCGGGATTTTTAAACCCAAAACCATTTTTAATTTAAGCACAGTTGTTCACACACCTGATCCCACTTGTTTTTCTGTTGCAAATAAACATTTTAAGTGGAGAGCTGCTATGGAAGAAAAATTTAATGCTCTTATCTCTAATCATAATTGGGATTTAGTTCCATTTGATGCTGATAATAATGTGGTTGGGTCTAAATGGATTTATAAGACTAAGTATCTGCCTGATGGGTCTGTTGATCGATATAAGGCTCGCTTGGTTGCACAGGGGTTTAATCAGCAGGCAGGTATTGATTTTACTGAGACTTTTAGCCCTGTTGTTAAACTCACTACTGTTCGTATTGTTCTTACCTTAGCAGTATCGTTTGGTTGGCCCATCCGTCAACTAGACGTCAAAAATGCTTTTCTTCATGGTCACCTTACGGAGGAGGTATATATGCATCAGCCACCAGGTTTTGTTCATCCCCAGTTTCCTCATCAGTTGTGTCGTCTTCATAAAGCTATTTATGGTCTTAAACAGACACCACGTGCTTGGTTTCATCGCTTTAGTAACTTTCTTCTTTCTCATGGGTTTGCATGCAGCCGGTCAGATAATTCTCTTTTTATGTTTCGACGTCAGTCTGATATTATTTATCTTCTGTTATATGTTGATGATATTATAGTCACAGGCAATTCCTCGAAACTCGTTTCTCATTTTTTATCCCTTCTTGCTAAATGTTATGCCATGAAGGATTTGGCGGATTTGCATTTTTTCCTGGGTATTCATGCGACTCGGACTTCGTCCCGTTTATTTCTTTCCCAGAATAAGTACATATCTGATCTACTTCTTCGTTTTCACTTCCATACCTTAAAACCTGTTCGCTCTCCTCTTCCGAGTCGCACCAAACTCTCTCTCACTGATGGGGAGCTTCTTGCAGATGCCACGGAGTACATGAGTATGGTAGGTGCCTTACAGTATTTAACTTTGACTAGGTCACATATTACTTTTGTTGTACACTTGGTTTTTCAATTTATGCATGCCCCACGTACTTCACATATGTTAGCTCTTAAGTGCATTTTCAGGTATCTACAGGGCACCTCCACGCATGGACTTTTTCTACAGGCCTCTTGTGTTCGCCCAGCTCTTATTGCTTATTCAGACGTTGACTGGGCTGGATGCCCTGATACTGGTCGTTCTACTTCAGGCTATGCTATTTTTCTAGGACCTAATCTCATTTCCTGGCGTTCCAAGAAGCAGGCTACTGTTTCCAGATCTTCCACTGAGGCTGAATATCGAGCTGTTGCATTCATCATTCAGGATACTCTTCATGTTCGCTCAGTGTTTTTTGAGTTGGGATTCCCCATTCGTGACCCTACTATGCTTTACTGTGATACTATTTCTGCATCATATCTTTCAGTTAATTCGATTCATCATGCGCGCAGTAAACATATTAATATAGACTATCATTTTGTTCGTGAACGGGTGACTCATAGAGATCTGCGTGTGAAATATGTTCCTACTCAGGCTCAGCTGGTAGATATTTTTACTAAGTGTTTGTCTCCCCAACAATTTGTTCTTCTTCGTGACAATCTGCGCATTGTTCCACCTGCACAGCTTGAGGGGGTGTAATAGAGTAGATTTTTTATTTATTTATTGTTGGGGACTCTTATTGTAATTATGACATTTATTCTCTTTATATATATCTGTCAGGGCTACCATTATGGCTAAGCCTGGTAATTATTCTCACCGTATATCCATTTGAGGAGTAGCTGGTACAAACTACCTGGGCTACTTGGGCTTCTTACTACCCGGAGGGCATGCAATCCCTTTAAGGGGGTGTGCACACTTAAGGTAGAAGTTCAACTTCCAACAGGTGGTCGATGGGAGCCGGAATTCCGGGATGAGTTGTAAATAACAACAACTCATTGGGCTCAAGAAATCTTGAGTTTCGCTCATCTTTAAAAGAAACTAGGATTTGTGGAGAAAACCCAAATTTAGAATTCTTACTATTTTTCTAATGTATACACATGATATGAGACATTGGATTATTTTTTAAGGTTGTATTTGTTATTATTGTAATTATTTGAATTATAAATTGTAATATTTCAATCTATAGTTTGCATACATACAAAAAATATATTTTTCTCCAAACTGTATTATTTTACGGGGTTGGGTGGAATCTTACTTAGCGAACGCTAATTTTAGTTTCTTTTTGTTCTCTTTTCTCTATGAATGTTTTCAGGTGATGATTATGACGAATGACGAACTTCGAGAGCGTTGCTTAGAAAACCTAGAAATAAAAATAATGTATAATGTTATTTTAAATAAATAAATTAGAAACTCTTTAATTTTATTGAACTTATATTATAATGGTGGATAGTTTTTGAATGTGGTAGTGACACACCCATATTCGATATTGTTATATTCCGCTGCATAATTTTTGAATGTTTATTTCTTATTAACAATTTATAATCGAAGAACTATTTTGGGAAAGGAAATTCGGGGGTGTTACACCTTTGTCCGGCTGTCGCCATTTGGGACAGTTTACGCTGAAAGTTTTTGATGAAATTTTTTAATCATCTTCTTCTTTAAGTCTAGTGTACTCATACCAAATTTCAGCTAAAAATTCAATAGAAAAGGCAGTCAAATGATTTTTTAGAATATGATGCGCTTTCAAACTGTGAATTTATCTTCTAAAATTTATTTGACTGCCTTCCAGATTGAATTTTTAGCTCAAATTTGGTATGAATAAACTAGACATAATGAAGAAGATGTTCAAAAAATTTCATCAAAATATTCCATTGAAAATCGCCCCAAATGGCGACGGCTAGACAGATAGAGGCGGATGCACAGCCTAGGTATGGCCGTATGGGGGGCAGCTGCCCCCAATAAACTGCCGATCATCTCTTATACTCCCTCCCGTCCCTTAAAACTTTGTCATCTTTTCTTTTTGGGACGTGCCAAAAAACTTTGTCACTTTCATTTTTAATCAATTATTTTGTGGTTTGTGTTATTTCTCTATTCTCTGCACAAACCTAAACCACACAGTTTTTATTTTAATATTCTCCGTGCTGATCAACTTTGGTAAAGTTTTAAGGGAAGGAGATAGTATTGGGATAGCGAAAAGTTCAGCTCATATTAATGTCCTCAATAAAAAAAATTAAATGCCCCCAAATCTAGTAAAGCCAAATAAAATAAGATAACCCACTAACGGACTAACCCATACCCCGAACTGCCTAACATAATACCGCGTACTTCCGATTTTGTAATAGGGAAATCGAGGGAATTCTAGAACCGACGAAGAGTGGAAAAAGTAGAGAAAGAAGTAGAGAATGGACCAAAATTCGATATTGGATAATATTCAAGAGATTAAATGTGAAAAATTTAAAGTCAAAGATTAAAAGTGTCTCTAACACAATAATCGAGGTCTAGATTGGAAAAGTTAAAAGTTGAGTATCAAAAGTGTCAATAACACGATAGTTGGAGGATTGAAAATGGAAAAAACTCAATTATATATTTAAATACCGAAGTATTTATAATATAAAAATGATATGAAAATTTTATTTGTCAAAATTAGTATCGTAAAAGTGTAAAATTATTAAAATTCGCATACATATATTATTTAAAATAATTGATCAAATTTATCACTTTTTATTGGAAAAGTAAAAAATGACTAACGAAAAGTGGATGGAAGTAGTCTTTCAATTATCTGGCCCAAGAAATCAATTTGGGTGTGCTATAATAGATCTCTCAAAAGATGAAAACTAGAAGAGAGCAACTATGATTCACTTTTCACGTTTTTTGGCTATTGTTACAAATTTTTACTATTCTGGTATATTTTGCTATTCTCGTGTAAACACCACAAATTCGGGTTTTTCTTCATGCACGTCATTTTTGCTCTGCTCCCAATACTTCCGAATCCTAGATCCGCCATTGAGGATAGAGCCTCCTATATAAGGGTTTATTTACACTTTTTATGAAAGTTCGAGGACTTATTTGGTAGTTTTCCCAAATTAAAATGTTCACCTAGATATCAATTCGTAATACGGAGTATAAATGTAGTCTCAGATTAGCATAAATTAAGGTCACCTTAACGTGAATTAACTAGTATAAAAATCACTACATATAATTTTAAGAGCGTGTTTGATAACCATGTATTTCGGCTTATCAGTCAGCTTTTTAACCAAATAATAATTTTTGATTTCACGTGCTTAATTGTGTAATAATAAGAAAAAATAATGTTGAAGTTCCTTTTTTTCTCTTTTGGATGAAGTTGTTGTAAAACATCATTTTAACTATTTCTTCATATAATTTTTTCCTTATTCAATTAATAAAATATGTTTAAAATATAAATTTTTTCTTGAACAAACATAATCAATCAATCCAATCACTTCAGTCTGAAATTCAAAACTTTCAGCAAAAACAACCAATGTAGCAGATTTGGGTATCACCAAGCGGCCTCTAAGTTGTCAGTCATGTAAACTAATTGTATATATCATTATTTATTTAGTATGATGTATATCAACTATCTCAATAACAATTTTTTTTATGGAAACTATCTTAATAACAATTAAGATTAATTATATATCAATATTAAGTTCTTCTAAATATTCTATTCGTACAAAAACGTAATTGTGTGTAAGGATGTTTTTATTGGGTTTGTAATTTGTCCCAGACAAAACCAGACTAGATCAGACCAGATCAGACTTGGGTAGTTATAAAAAAATAACTAGATCAAACTAGACCAATTCAGACCGGACCAGACCTTATCAGACTAGACTATACCAGACTAGCAAATTACGGCGCAAGTAAAAACATCCTAAAATGTAAAGATATAATTAAATTTCTAATCTAAATTTGAAAAACAAGAAAAATAAAACTAGCTAGAACACTCAATTATTTTGTCTAATTGAATTTGATTTTTGGTAATGGGTTAAATATGATGTTGAATGTAATTAAAAATGTACAATCCTTGTGACATAGCTCCACACCCATCATCCACGATTCCACGTCCGCATCACCATGCAAAAGCTTGTGACAACATCATTTCCATCATATTTCATCTCCAATCATGTTGGCTGTGGAACTTCACAGATATCGTGAAACTAATTTTATGTCTTACGGAGTATATTACGTAGTATAATCCATTCTTTAGATTATGTCTACTCCTTTCGATTATTTATTTTATAAGTAATATATTATGTACTTATTATCCTAATACTATTAGTGTATTGAAACAAAAATATTTGGACATGCCTGATAATATTCCATATTTTTCTTACTACCTGCGAATTGGTCCTTTTTTATTTGAAATAATCGTATTGGTCTTGAAGCAGTTAACATGTTTCAATTTCTAAACTTTTATACGGAGTATTATACGTAGTACAATAAAGCTTCGTAGACTACGGGCTCGTTTGGAAATATCAAAATCGCCAATTTTGTTGAAATTTATGAAATTACGGTTAATTAGGTAAATCGGTTGATTCCGTTGATTTAAAAATAAACTACATTTAAAATATATTTTATTAATAAAATAAAGAAAATTTATTTATGTACAAGAGGTTTTTAAAGAATATTACTACCTCCCTCCCGCAAAGAAGTTCTCACTTTCCTTTTTTGGATGTTCCAAAAAGAAATTCTCATTTCTATAAAAGGAAATTACTTTAACCAAAAAATCACAACTACTCTTACTTTTTACCTACTTTTTGTTTAATTTGACATAAAGTAAGGGTATACTTGCAAAGTCAAACCAAGACTTCACCTTACATAAATATGTGTGTATGTCAAATAGGAATTTCTTTGGGAGAGTGTACTAAAATAAAACTTATTTATATTACACAAATATGACCAATGATTATTACAATCTAATGTCATGATAATTTAAGTTTAAAACTTGAACATTAGACACTATGATTTTATTACTTGTACTACTCTAGTCAGTGGTAAACATTTTGTAAATAATTTTTATTTTAGCAAAAGATATGTAACTATTTATATGTACAAATAACTAATTCAATCATTTTCAGTAACTTCAGTAAAAGTAACTTCAATCATCCTTTTTTGTATTATTACATAATTCAACAATAAAGTGGAAATTAGGTACTCCGTATTTGATACTCATATGTTTGATTGATAAGTCTAATACTACCTCTGTCCCGCTATGATTGTCCCGTTTTACGTTATCGGTCCGTCCCACTAAGATTGTCCCATACCAAATTTAGCAAAGTTGTGTGGTTCTAAATCATTCTCACTTTATTCTTATTCAATTCAATATCAACCACATAAACCACTTTTTATTAATTTGCTGTCACTCCCTCTTGTCTCATCGTTAGCGGGAGGGAGGGAGTACTCCGTAATAAAAAACAGAATCTGAACATTAATTTTACAGGAGTAGTTGTCATTTATGCCGAGTAATCCGTAGTATCCAGTTGGCCTCATTCAATGAGTTGTCAATTCATGGTGCTTTGGACAAAAGATAGGAATACTGTTTATCCAGTTGGCCTCATTCAATGAGTTGTCAATTCATGGTGCTTTGGACAGAAGATAGGAATACTGTTTATCCAGTTGGCCTCATTCAATGAGTTGTCAATTCATGGTGTGATAAAAAATAGTTTCTCATTCGTGCGATAAATGTTACACCTATCCTTATGAACGAAGATAGGAGTACTATTTAATGAGAAACTATTTTTTATCACACCATGAATTGACAACTCATTGAATGAGGCCAACTGGATAAACAGTATTCCTATCTTCTGTCCAAAGCACCATGAATTGACAACTCATTGAATGAGGCCAACTGGATAAACAGTATTCCTATCTTCTGTCCAAAGCACCATGAATTGACAACTCATTGAATGAGGCCAACTGGATAAACAGTATTCCTATCTTCTGTCCAAAGCACCATGAATTGACAACTCATTGAATGAGGCCAACTGGATACTACGGATTACTCGGCATAAATGACAACTACTCCTGTAAAATTAATGTTCAGATTCTGTTTTTTATTACGGAGTACTCCCTCCCTCCCGCTAACGATGAGACAATTCATCGTTATCCGTAGTATCCAGTTGGCCTCATTCAATGAGTTGTCAATTCATGGTGCTTTGGACAGAAGATAGGAATACTGTTTATCCAGTTGGTCTCATTCAATGAGTTGTCAATTCATGGTGTGATAAAAAATAGTTTCTCCTTCGTGCGGTAAATGTTACACCTATCCTTATGAACGAAGATAGGATCGTAGGAGTACTATTTATTCCTCTAGTTTTTGTATACGCTCCAAGTTACACTTACTCCATGATGAAAGTATGTAGGGTTTTATAAATTGAAAAAAGAAAAAATGTTACTCTCTTCGTCACATAATTAATTCTTATTTTGAATTGACGCGTGGATTAAAAAGTGAAGTTGTGTTATCTAAAGTTGTGTAGACAACAAAAATACTATTGGTAATATATTTTATGGCATAAGAGAAAGAAAAAGATTTTATACAAACAACGATACATTATCTGTATTTCAAATGGTAATTAAAGAGATCACATTTAATCTAACAGTGGTTATACCGTGGTATCGGTGAATGGTGAGCACCATGCACCATTTGTTATTTTTTATTTCTCCTTTTCTTAAAATTGTTAATCATTTTTTTTATTTTTGATCCGATTTTTATAAAATTTATACCAAATTTTTTTATTTTTCATGATCTTTCAAATGAAACCAATATTGCCTATGTAATTTTAATTTTTTACATTCATACATTTTTTGTAATATATTTTTATATGCATACACTTTTTCTATAATATTTTTTTTATCACTTTTATATGTTTTAGAGGTTTTTAAGATATTGAGTTTGTTTATTTTGCTTCTAGCTTGGAGTTACATTTGATAATATACGAAGTTACATCATCTTATATCCAGTTACAAGTTATTATGTGTGAGTTACATCTTATTTTGTGTGAGTTACATCTTGCTATACACGAGTTACATACTTTTATGCGAGAGTTACATGTAATTATGTGTGAGTTACATCTTGTTATGTGTGAGTTACATCTTGTTATACACGAGTTATATACTTTTATGCGCGAGTTACATGTAATTATGTATGAGTTATATCTAATTATTTGTGATTTTTTTACTTATCTTTATCTTGAACTAATTCAATTATAACTGAATTAATTTTTTTCTTTGCCAATTTAATACAAAATTTTATTAATCCACATAAAATAAGTATATTGTATTTCATATTCATACACTATTTTTGAAATGATAAAAATGAAAGATGTAGCAGAGGTTTATTTCATGGTGTAACTCACATACATTAAGATGTAACTCGTGTATATTAAGATGTAACTCGCGTACAATAAGATGTAACTCGCGCAGAAGAAGATGTAACTTCATGATATATTATCAAATGTAACTTCAAAATAATTTGTTAAAATTACATAAGCAATATTGGTCTCATTTGATAGATCATGAAAAATAAAAAAAAAATTGATATAAAATTTATAAAAATCGGATATCAAATAAAAAATTTATTACAATTTTTAACAATAAAAGAAAAAAAATAGTGAATGATGCGTCGTTTTGGGATCAGGCTCACCATCCTCATGATGCGCCGATCCCATGGTATAAATTGCGATTATCTAAACAGTTAATTCTGTACCTTTTTAAAAAAATTGAAAATCTAAATTTTACTCCCTCCTTCCCTAAATGTTCTTCCAAATTAAAGTGGCACGATGATTAAGAAAGTGAGAATTATGTGGTGGAGAGTTGTGCAGAGGAGAGAGAAATACTATGAACCACAAATTCTTTGCCAAAAGGGAAAGTGAAGTTCTTTTTGGGACAAACGAAAAAGGAAAGTTCGAAGTAAATTTAGGGACAGAGAGAATATTACTCCCTCCGTCCCCTTTTAAATGTCCCAGAAGAGGGTGACACGAGTTATAAGAAAAGTAGGTTTGTGTGGTTGATATTAATAGATAAAGTAAGAATAAAGTCAGAATAAAGTAAGAATGATTTTGAGCCACACAAACTTTACCAAATAAGGTATGAGACAATTAAATAGGGACATCCTAATATGGTAAAATGAGACATTTAAAAGGGGACGGAGGGAGTATAAATTTTTTATCCCGTTATTAGACTAAATTAAGTTGATTTTGTATACATATATGAAAGAGATCTCGACCAAAGTCAGATAGGTACGTCTATCTCACGAATGATGATTTTTGAATTCTCAATCGGATACGTACTACTCCCTCCGTCCCGGTCATTTCTTCCGGTTTTGACTTGGCTCGCAAATTTAGATAGTGAGAATAAAGTAGAAATGTATGGTTGTAATTGTGTAAGAAAGTTGGAAAAATTAATTGGGACGATCCAAAAAAGAAAGTGGGAAGAAATAACCGGGACAGAGGGAGTATATAACTTTTGGCCTAAGGTGTGTATTGTAATTTTGACATGCTCTATTTTCATACAAGAGAAAATTACCTCTTTTATGATTAAAAGAAAATCATGTTCCCAATATATGACTTCACTTTTTTTCTCTAATGTGATACTCGCATGATGTACAAGATCAAGCACGTTTCTTTTTATTCCACTAATGTCCTCCACACAATAGAATAAGCATATATTTCATCCTAAAATTAAGGATTTCATTAGCTTTCCACCATATGTATGTAAATGTATTAATTAGCCTCCTAAAAATAAGGAATTGCTTCTTTATGGTAACTGACGATGTATTGCTTCTATTATTATTAATTAGATTATTATATTATATAAATTAATATATGATGATACAAAGTATTATATAAATTAATAAATTATATTATATAAATTAATAAATTATTATATTATATAAATTAATAAATTATATTATTATATATAAGTAGATTATATACTACGAATTTTACTGCTCTCATACACATTTAATGTCCTCTTACACAATTACTTCCATTTTGTATTTACTGTCTATTTCATTTATGAATCATAGAATGCAAGGGTTTAGTGTATTTACTTTTTTGAAAATAAAATTATGGAACAACCTGCCCACCTATTGTTATCATGCACCTTTATTGCCCAACTTGTAATCTAATTTTCTCAACCTATGCCCAATTTTTTTCATAAGAAATAATACTACTACTATAAACCTGTATGTATCCTCAAATTTCAGCTTATCTTTTTTATAAACTAATTTCGTCATGAAACACGTAATTTTTGAATTTACGCACTGAATTTGTAATAATTAAAATAAGCAAGTTAAAAACATTTTTTCGGCGAATTGACTGAAGTTACCGTAGAGCATCATCTTAGCCACTTTTTCATATGACTTTTTTCATATCTTATAACATATAATTTAAATATCAAATAATTTTTGACTTTATAATGCTAACCTTAATCAAATAATTAAAAGATATTTAGTGTACCAAAAAATGGTTAAAAATTTACAAAAAACAGTGCCCATTTACCTGAATCAGGCAATCAGCTGGGTTTTAAATGCACTTCATTGCCTTCCATCCCATGGCTGTCCGGACTAAGGAGTATCAGTGAGATTAACTTTGTCCCCATCAAAACAGAAGCTTATGTTTTGCAGGCTAAGTTTTTCTTTATCCGCATATAGTTGGAAAAGTCTCTCAAACATATCATCCTGTGGACAAAATAGAGATATTTTTTCGCAAACCTAAAACCGTTACTGCTCTCATAATTCTCAAGCTTTTGAACTCTTATCTCTCAGAAATTTTCTAACCGTAGTAAACTCCATGGCCATCTTGTGCTTCTCCGATCTTTCAAAGGAACAAAAGGCAACACTTCTCAAAAGTGTCTTGACTGGCCTAAGATGCGAACTGGACGTACTCCCCAGAATCACAGAGAAAAAGGAGAGGATGACCTCCATTGTTGACGGACTGTCACAATGCCAACTGAGCAAGGTCATCTCTCATGCTTATGAGGCATATAGCAACTTGGACACAGTTGAGTTCTATCTCAACGCATCCTTCAAGGATGAAGTCATCTCCTCCGTTGTCCAAGGAGAAAAGGTGGTGGTTGATGCTGACGTCATCAACAACATCTTCCACATTCAGCAAAAGGGAGGAAGGGACTCTCTACTTGACCTAGAAGAGATTGACATCCCTCTGTCAGAATTCAAAAAGATGTTCTGCAGGAAAGGGGGAGAAGTTGAGAAGGTCAACATAAAGAAGAACCTGGTCAAGAGGGAATTTGAGCTACTTATAAACATTTTCCACAAATGTTTATGGTGCAAGTACACATCCACAGATGATGTTACCACGGCCAATGCTAAAGCCCTGTATGCAGTGCATCATGGGATAAATGTCAATTGGGGACAAATCATGGTGAAGTCCCTGATTGAAGTGATCAAGAAGAAGAATCCCAAGACGAGCCTCTACTCTGGGAAGCTAGGGCATGGACTGCTCATTTCTGAAGTGCTCCTCAAACAAGGGGTAAGATTGAGGAAGGCTTCAGCTTTGGATCATACCAAGATAATTTTCTTGACTGCCTCTCCCAATAGGGAAAAAGCCATAAAGGCAGAATTGAAGAGACAGCTTCAGCTTGAAGCTAAGAGGAAACAGGGAGAGAAGGTACAGAAACCTCTCTCTGTAGCCACTTCTGCTAAGAAGGCAGAAAAGAAAAGGAAGAAGAAGAAGACTGAAGGGGAAGCACCTCTTGCCCCCCCTAAGGCAGGAGAGAAGAGGAAGAGGACCTCCAAACCAAAGAAAGAGGTTGCTCAACCTCTGGTTTCAGAATCTGAAGGAGTGGCAGACACTCAGGGGGAACCAGAGATCCCCACCTCTGCTGCATCTCCTGAACAGAACAGGGTGCCAACTCCACCAGAGCACCCCAGTCCTATGAAAGATGGGTATCTGTCCTTGCTTGACAGACAGTTTACCCGGGTCCTTGAATGGAGAAGATGGAGAATGGGACCCCTCCACAAGATAATCCAATTCTTTGATCATTATGAGGCAGAAGAGGAAGCAATCCTGAATTGGGTTGGGACTGATGATGTCTCAAAGTGTTTTGCCCTCAACTTTCTTCACTCTGTCCTTGAGAAGAAGAAGGCCAGCTACAAGGGTAAGGCCATTCTCATTTCTTCACCCTCAGAGGAAACTGTCAAACCTCTTGAAGATGGGGAAATTGAAGCCTTTGAAGAATGGTTGTTCACCAAGATGGCGACTGACTCTGTTCAGCCCAACTTCAATCCAGGAGAGTCCTCTGTTCTCAAGACAGAAGGACAAGCAATGATGGAGCAAATCAAGGAATGGAGGACTTCCTTGCTCGTGGACAACATCATTGAGGTAAATTCTCCAACTCCTTCTGTTTCTATTCCAACAGAACCACATATACCTTCACCTTCCACCAGCACAGAAACCCCTCCACCAGAACTCCCTCCACATAAATCTCCTAAACAGAACACCCCCACCCCTCCTCCATCACCCAAAATGAAAATTGCATCTCCTTGCAGAGCAATTGTTCCCTACAGAAACCGCTCACCTTCACCTCCCCCATCTCCCCCTCACCAGAATGCCTCACCTATTCACTCCTCACCCCAACACCAGAACCCTTCACCTCAACAGATCTCCTCCTCCTCATCCTCATCAGAAGCAGATCATCAATCTCCTCCACCAGAATCACCTCCTCCACAACAACCTGCAAGAAACCTAAAACCTGTATGGTTCCTAAGAGACTCCGATCCTACAACTATCTCCCCCATCTCTGCACCCAACGGGTATTCTAGGGACTCTGTTGCTCCCAATCCCTATCTGAGGAAGAAAAAGAAGATAGTACGCAACAGAATCCCTATCTATTCGTCTTATGAAGATTCATCTGACATGGATGGATTCATGATCAGCAAATCTCACAAAGCCACTTCCAAGAGACAGAAGACCCCTCCTCTGACTCAACTGGAACATGAACAACTTGTTCACTCTCTGTCATCTGTCCAAGAACATCACCCACTACCAAGGGGAAGAGGTCTAGAGATGCCTCAAGCAGATGGACAAAAGAATGACATTCCCTTCAACAGATTTGTTGAATCTGCAGAAGAATTTGGAGGACAGATCCTTCAAGGCTTGGATAAGCTGATAGAGATAAATGATAAGCACTATGGGCATCTTGCTCATGTGAATGACAATCTGAATTCAGGGATGCAGTTCATCTCTGACCGTTTTGAGAACCTCACAGGAACTCTCAACAACTTCATAGCCTCATCCTCTGCCAGAACAGATGCGCTGACAACAGAAGTGGAAAGCATTCATAAGACCCTCTTTACATTTCATCAGACTCTGATAGCTCAGGGACAAGCTATTGAAACAATCTCCTCCAATATTGATGAACTTCAATGGGCTGATTCAAAGACAAAGGAACAGCTACTGGACATAGAGGAACTGTGCAAAGTCCATCGTGATCAAGCCAGGACTCTATTTGCCCAAGACAAAGAGAGATACCAGAAGATGGTTCTCTTAGAAGCAAGTAATAAAGACATCTTCTCTGCCATACAGAAGCAGCAAGGTCTCATTGAAGGCCTTACCTATGTCACCCAGACATTACCAGAGGCCCTGGAGCAGATAGCCTCAACCCAAGCATCAGAATTCCAGAAGATCAGTCTTATGATAGAAGACTTGAATGATGCCAAAAAGGGGGAAGAGGACCCTCAACAGACCAGGCCTAGGTCTCACAGAACTCCTACCAGAGCACCCTCCTCTGGTGAGCCTGCAGTAGATCCGGCTCCCTACTTTGAGGCTGCCTTACAAAAGAAAAGGGCAGCAGGCATACCAAGACCCCCATCTCCAGTCAAGAAGAGCACCAAGAAGAAGAAAGTCTTCAACTTTACTGAATGGAGATTGGGTGGCTCTCAGAATATTGACAGAGCCCAATTTGAGGAAATGAAAGCCAAAATGACTCCTACCCAACAACAGCACCTTTATCTAGATAAAGATGGTGTTGTCAGAGTTAGGTATGGAGGATCTCTTGAAGAAGCAGAAGAATGGTACAAGAAGAACATTGTCCGTGGAAAGACTGTACATGAAGGTGTCCTCAATTACTTGGACTGCAAACTCTCTCCAATATGGGCATCTTATCAAAGGTCGGGCAATCTGTTCAAAATCAGAGCTGAAATAAATGAAGAACTGCTCAGGCTTCAAAGACTAGAGGAAGAAGCTCTACAAGCAGCTAATCTGGAGAATGTGTAAGGCTTAAACTCTGTAATATCTATCTAATAAAATCACATCTCTGCCTTCTTACTTTGAAGTGCTTTTCCTCAAATTCTTGTCTTTGTGTCTTCTGTTTGTGTTTGTTTATTTCTGTTATACTCTGCTATCTGAATGTATCTTACTCTTACTATTTTCCTATGCCAAGTTGCCCACCAAGATTTTAATGGAAGTTTTTAAACTTTAAATTTTTTTTTGGTGAAAGCACTTCTCTGGAAATAGTTAAAGGGTTTTGGCATCATCAAAAAGGGGGAAATTGTAAGGAATAATTGTATTTAGATTTTGATGATGCTATATTCATTAGGATTTTAGAAGTACCCCCTTTAGAAATTATGTATTAGAATTTTCCTTTGTAAAATTCTTATATGTATTCGACTTGACAGAAGTGCTTCAAGAGCAGAAGTGCTTCCAGAACAGAAGGGCTCCCAGAGCAGAAGTGCCTCTTAAGGCTTTAGTGAAACAGAGGACCTTTGGTTCTCTGCTCCTTAACAGAAGTCCTCAGGACCTCTGTTAGTATTGATTCTGACAGAAACCCTTCTGGGTCTCTGTTGGATACTCCCAACAGAAGTGCTCCAGACCTCCTCTGTTCTACTCTCTGACAAAGACACCAGAAGGTCTGACACTTAGAAGATTTTCAAAGAACCGGGAAGTCAACTTAAAGATTCCTTCAACGGCTAGGAGTATAAAACGGAAAAGCTACAGTGCATGCATTAAATGCTCATTTAATGCACCCCATGCTACGTAGAGTAATTGCAGATGATTGGCCGGAATGTCAGGAATACTTTATCCCAAAATAGTAACCCACCAACCTTAACGGGCTCTACTAGTCAAGTCAACTGATCGCTCATTTAATGCAGTTGTCCTCCTACTCCTCCAACGGGAAGACAACCTCAGTATAAAAGATACACTACGAAGAACAACCGGATAACTTTGCAACTTTGCCATAATTTTGCTACACCTTTGCTAACCACAAGCAAGATATTCAAACTCTGAAAAGCAAAAGCCTCCTTGAGATTCAAATTTATCATCCTCAACAAGAGAAGGCAGAAGTTGGAAAAAATACTCTTTCCAACTCAAGCAAAGTTCCAAGTGTTCTTCAACTCTTCAAGCTCCTCACATACACATATTTTGTAACAGAGCTAGTTGGAGGAACCTCAGTTTCAACAGAAACTCTTCTTGCTACAAGAAGGACGTCCAAATAACTGGAGTAGTGAAGTGGTGATACTTCAAGGAAACTCAGTGAAAGGACCAGTGTTAAAGGAAGCCAGGCAGTGCATCCCAGGACACATCTAGGCTTGAAGAAGACGTGGAGTGCTTCTTAAGTGCTAGGACTAAAGCGTTGTAAACGGCAGTTTTTACAGCTTAGTGGAACAGTGGATTAGAGGAACGAGTTGTTCCTTGAACCACTATAAAAATCCCTGGTGTCGTTTACTTACTGCTTTTAATACTTGCGTTTAGTTAGAACTGTATAATTCCTTGAACTTGGTATCTGTGTTCAGCAGAACTTGTTCTACGAGTTAACAGAAGGCCTACTGCCTTTGCTCCTCTGAGGCTAACAGAACTCCCTACCAGAACCCCATCCGCTGCCAATCTGTTCCTTCAACAGAAATGGCTACTCTGTAAATCTGGTACTTAGTTCAAAAAGCTAAAAACCAATACAGTCTATTCACCCCCCCCTCTAGACTGTATCCAGTATAACCGGGACCAACAATATCCATCGCCGAAGTAATTCCCCACAGGAAGGCCTTCGGCTCAACCGTGGCGTGCATCACGGAAGTTCTGGGGGCCAGGGAGAATTTCACGGTCTCCCGGGGGAAATCTCCCGAAGGAAGATCAGAAGGAGCCGTCGCCACTTCAGCACGCGGCTCGGAAGTGGAATGTTCATCCACTATCACAATCGAGGGGTCATCCTTCCCCGCATCCCCCTTTTTAGGTTTCTTACCCTCAGGACCACCGCCCTTCCCGGCGGCCTTCCTCTTCTCCGCAACGGCAGCTCCTTGGGAGCCCCCAGCGACATCAACGGTGGCAACAGCCGCAGAAGGCACCACCACCTCCTTCTGAAAAAGGCACTGACGAGTTGCTGACCCGAGGGATCCTTCTTATTGACTTGGGCCCTTGCCCTTCTTCTTCTTCATAGCAAACAGAGCGTTCACGTCCATGTGATTACCTGCAAAAAGAAAACACAAGATGGTTAGATCGAGGGGTAGAATACACGAACAGAAATTAAAGTACAAAAATTCCTAAGTACAAAATATAAGGCCCCGGCAACTACCTCCTGTTCCCCCGAAGGCTGTATCAAGGATGGGGTACTTCTCATCTGTTCCCCCCAAGAAGCGGTACCACCGGAAGCCGAGGGAATACAAATCGCTCTCGAGGATGCATTCTTTGATGGTTACGTTCTTATTCTGCCCCTCCGGGATCTTGGCAATCTTAAGACCATCTTTTTTTAGGGCGGCACTTCCCACCCTCTCATGCCGACGGAAACGGTCCCGCAACTCCCTCGGGAAGGGGCTCTCATCCAGTCTGACATAACACTGTCGCTCCTTCCAGCCTTTATTTGAGGAGGGCACCTCGGTGAACAGCTTCCACTGGGCTATCTGCTGCAGGTTCGTGAAGCCCTCAACATTCGCATGGCCTCCCCGGCACATGTTGAAACTTTGGAAGAAAAGGTCCAAGCTAGGGGTTACCCCCCGGGACTGGTAGAGGTGCAGGAACCCGGCAATATAAGAGTGACTATTGGTGGTGAGTTGGTAGGGGGCTAAGTCAACGAACCTGAGGTACTCCCGAAGGAATGGGTGCAATGGGAACCGAAGGTCCACCGAAACTGAAAGAATGTCAACCGCTATGCACCCCTCGGGAGGTCGGGACAGGATATCCTCAGGGCCTGGCTCTATCACTGTTGCCGATGGACCAACGTGCAGCTGCGTGACGTAGCATTCCGCCCTGTCAGCCTTCGACTTTATATCGAGGGTGACGGTGTTAAGGAAGGAATAACCCTCGGGCAGATCGATGGGTTTTCCTTGATCAGCAACGCTACCCTTCTTCTTGGGAGCAAGAGCCTTCATCTTCTTCTTCCCGGGGGCTACCCTGAGGGGAGTCAGGTTCAGCGGCCGAGAGCTGCTCGCCTCACCAGCATTACGAGGGGAGGGGATCGCAATAGTAACCCTCATCCTCTCCCTCTCCTTCTCCTCCTCTTCAATGGCCGTCTGCATGGCGAGGGCCATCTCCTCGTCTTCCACCACTTGTTCGAACTCCTCTGCCTCGACTTCGGCCACTAACTCCTTCTGGACCTCCATAGCGAGGGAAACATCACCATTCCCCGAGGACTGACTGCTTGCAAACTCGACGTCCGAAATACCCTCCTCCTCAGTCGAGGGCTCCCTTGAGACGTTTTGGGAATCACTTGCAGATGACATTTTATTTTTCGGAAACTAGGGGTCGAGGGTTTAAGAGACCGAAGGCTTTCTATGGGGCTCTAACACCTAATCTAAGGCCGGAGAGCAAAACTTACTAAAAGGGCGAAGAAAAGATGGAGAACTGACCTCATAAACAGGAGTTTGATCGAAAGCAGGTTTCTCTCTCTAGAAAAATTTCGGCAGAGGTTCGCTACATTATGATCGCGCAAGAAGAATGGCCTTGGCCTTGGGATATTTATAGGCCTCCCACTCTGGGCTTGGGCCAAGAAAATGGGCCCCCGATGGAAAGTCATCATTACACGCCGCCCCTTTCCGCCAACCAGTGATACCCGCCTGAAGCTAGCCAACAACTACACGCCACGTGGACATCACCTCCAACGGCTACATTTTCAACGTTCCTTATTCCAACAGTCTTATCACAACGGCTATATTTTAGAAACACAAAGGTGCTCCCGGCCGGTACCCCTCATACAACATTACACTTGCATTCGGGCTTTCTCCTTCAGCACCCTTCGCACAACAAATTGGGGCTGGCCCTCGGTCCATCACATTCAAACACCCCATGTCATATGGGCCCCCGAGGTAACAACGGAAAAGCCCCTCAAAACGTTGAGAACTAGGGAGTCCCCCCGGGGCAACACCTTCAGATCCCCTCATCAGTGACTAGCCTCCGGCTAAAATACCATGGCACCCCTCAGCACATGGGAATGATCACCGGCATTCGTCAACAACGAACAAGCCCTCATCCTCATTGACTGGGGGACTACCCTCGGCAATCCCTGGGATGCTCGCTCATGCTTATCAATTACGCATGCCTTCGTAGAAATGCTCCCGGCAGACCCTCCGGGATATCAACGAAGCCCCTCCGGCAACTCCACAGACATGCCCTCAGATCAATGGTAGCCTTCGGCATCAACTTTTTCCTTCATCTCAGACCAAGGTTTCACTTTTTCGATTCATCATTGGGGGAATTCGATGCACTCTTTTTCCTCATTAGGATTTTTTCCCACAGGGTTTTTCCTAATGAGGTTTTTAATGAGACATCCCCCCAAGATGAAACGAAAAGTGTCCACCTTCGGCCCCGTACAAACAGCAGACACCACTCTACTCCTTTTCACCACTTTACAAGTGCCTCAAGGAGTGGGGGGGGGGGGGGGGGGGGGACTAGAGAACCTCTCCGGGAACCGGGAAAATAAAAAAATGCTAAAAAATTATTCTCACAAAGCATCAACACCCTTTAGTCCCAAAATGTGAGGCACTGAAGGGCTGCCCCGATAGAATCGTGTGCAAATGCAAAATCTCTCACAGGTTTACAAACTACAAAAAGGCAGCATTAGAGGACAAACGCATTTTACTCCTTTTACCTCAAGTTCCTTTCGGCAAAAGGAGTGAGGGACTCCTGATGAGGAATATGGCCCAAGAACCCCCGGCCCATAGACTCCCACTACTATAGCGAAGACCCAATAGGCCCAGGAAGCACGGCAGGCCTAGATCACAGCGCCCCAAGTGCCATACAGCCCATGACGAACACTGGGATGCCTTCGGCCCCCATGGCCGAAGGCTCATAAACTTACAGAATAGCTGCTTTTAAGCACTCGAAGTTACTGGGAGAAAACGGTGAAAACAGTAGCCCTCGGCACCTAGAACCCTCAGCACCTAAAGGCCCCCGAGATGAAGAGCCTTCGGCTAGTCATCTACAGCCGAAGGCATTTCCTCGACAGAATCTCCCACCCACATGCGCTGGATCAACGTACCAAGTACAAACGTCACATCCAACCGCCGCATTTAATGCGGCCACATGCGAATGCCAGTGCCCCCCATTGAGGTGACCCCTCGACCACCATAATGATGACACGTGTCCTTATCTAGCATTTATTGCTGCTATAAATAGCACCCCTTTCCCCATTTGTAAACCACGCTCAATACGCTGAATACACTCGATATTAAAATACACTCTCTCTCTACTTTTGCTCAGACTTCTCTCTAAGTTACTCCCGCAGTAACCCCTCAGATAGATACCCCCCGGGTACACTCATCCATCAATAAGATAACAATAACACAAGAATATAACCAAGATAAAAGAAAAATAAATAAAAGAGCATGAAAAGTCTAGAAGATAAAAATAACATAAGAATATAAAAAGATAAGGAAGATAAACGATAAAAGAAACAAGAGATGAAAGGTAGACAAGACATCAATCGTCCACATGGATGTGCGCCCTCCACTTTGCTCTCTCCAAAGTCATACTCTCATCCAACCCTAGAATTGAAGACGCATATCAGTTCTGATTACTCTAATCCAAGTCTGTTTGGGTCTTCCTCTCCCTCTCTTCTCTGACTCTTCTCCCCACCCCTCAAGTCGTCTAACAGGTGCATCACTCGGTCTTTTATGCACATGCCCAAACCACCGCAAACGAGACTCCTGCATCTTATCTTCTATAGGTGCTACTCCCACCTTTTGTCTGATTACCTCATTCCTCAGGCGGTCTTTTCTGGTATGTCCACACATCCAACGCAACATACGCATCTCTGTCACACTCATCTTTTGAATGTGGCATTGCTTCACCGTCCAACACTCTACGCCATACATTAATGCCGGCCTAATTAAACTCATTACAACCTATAATTAAAGTAATTAAAATTATAGAAAAATAAAACATCTTAGTAATAATTAAAATCAACACTAATTGAATTAATTTTAATCAAAGTATGTTTAATTGCACAAATGACTAAGATTAGTGAACATTTGTAAATAATTTTACACAAAATATTTACTTTTCTTGGTCAATAATGATGAACTTTGGACAATGATTTTAATTATTATATTTTTATACAATTTCTAAATTTTATACTTTTATGATAATATTTTGAATAAGGAACATTTTGATATAATTTTCATATTCAAATTAATTTCAAATTAAAAAATATCATTAGCCAAAGTTGATTGTCATTGATCAAGAAAAGTCAATTTGTCGAAACTTTTCGGGACAGAGGGAGTATGATATTGTTGATTAATTGAAGCATGGTTTTTTTGGAAGAAAGTTAATAAGCAACGAGGAATCTAACATAACCTAAGGCCTTAGTGGGTTTAAGATAACTGATAATGTGATTACTTTTTTCACTTTTGGGAATGTAAGATTCCCTAAAAAATATCAAACATACGAACCAAACATAGATATCTCACATCCCGAGCATCAAATTCCGACAAATATAAGATACTCCCTCCGTCCCTAATAACTTTGCCAAGTTTGACCGGCACGAGAAATAATAAAGTAAAATATGTGTGGTTGATTTTGTGCATAAGAGAGAGAATTAATTAGAACCACAAATTCTTTATTTGAAAGGGAAAATGGTAAAGTTAATGTGACATAAAAAAATGGAAAGTTGAAAAAGTTATGAGGTTGCATATCCTGCCCATCCATAGACTTGTACGATGATATAGGGGATATAATAAGTAAGATGGGGCGATGATTTCAGACTCATCCGGGCATCCAGAAAACCCTAATCAGACTCACGCCCATCTCCTTCCCCTCATCATCCGGCCTTTCCTCTCCGTCTTTATTTGTAAAGAATGCCTTGCGGTATAACGGCGATTGTGCCACCGGTAAAGCCACTTAAATATGATTTTTCGAAGGTTTGCCCCTGCAACGAATGTTCGGAGAAGACAAAGGCGATTGTGGAATTTGAGAACTATCTACAGTCCAAATTTGCCCTAATCCGGGTACGTAGAAAAACCACGCACAATATTCCACGCTTAACTAATCATATGTTTTTTTTGTTTATTTATGCATTTATTTATTTATGTATTTATTTATTTATTTAGTTATTTATTTATTTATTTATGTATTTATTTACTTATTTATTTATCTATCTATGTATTTATTTATTTATTTATCTATTTATTTATGTGTCTATCGATCTATATTTGCATTTAGTCATTCATTTACTCATTCATTTCATTGATTGATTTGTTCACTCATTTATTTGTAAACAGGCACCTTATAAACAACTGTTTTTTGATCTCCAAAGCTTTACGAATCTTTCATCTGCCTTTTTGGAGACAACAGAGACATGGACTTGTCTTCAACATAGCCTTAAAAGTCTACACGAGGTGAGTGATTTCACTGTCGTCCTCAGTGTAATTTTGAAGTAAGAAGTTTGCTACCTGTAATGTGTTTTATGATATATTTGTTTCAGAAGTCTGGGGTCCCGCTCACAAGAAGTAAATCTGAAGAACGTATAAGAGTTCTATTCAATCAAACTGGTACTTTCCTAGTAAATGAAGGGTTACTGGATAATTTTGTGCTTCAAGATGAATGTCAGGGTCATGATGATAAACCCAGTCATCTTGATGAGAAAATAAATGCTATGGTAAGACATTAGATTATAGAGATTTAGGAATATTCTAGATACACATGTAGAAAGTCTTCTGATATCATTTAGTCTCTTCAATCATCAACCTTGCAATCCAGAGCATGCATTGAAATCTATTGAAGAAAGATATCCGCCAAAAACTTATATCTTTTCATTTCTTTTGTTCCTAACAAATACGTAGTACAGAGTACTTTTTTATACTCCGTAGCATATTGTGTTAAATACCCTCAAAGGCGTTTGGTATTTTATGCTCACCAGTACTTTTTGTTCCTTTTAAGAAATAAAAGTCATTTCAATGATGCGTTGGAACCTTACCTCACACTATTCTATCACTTTATTGCGTTTGTAACTTTGCCTTACTTAAAATCTATCTTAAAATGATACATGTTCTTTTATGGCTTTTCTTTTGACAGTTTGCGTGGTTCGTATCCACCGAATTTCAGGATGTTGTGCATAACATCCTCAAGAAGATGAAAGAGCTTGAAAATCAAGATGATCAAGATGGGAAATCTGCTGAAGAAGGAAAAATGTCTCTGAACCTTTCACACTCTAAGAGGCACTTGGACAACCAATTGAAGGCTAGAATATCTACTTGTGAACAATTTTGTTTGTTTCCTTCTTTGCTTATGTTGTCTCTGTTTGGAGCATATAATATCTAATGATATCTTACCATACCGTACCATGCTGTACCATACCAAATCACATCACACGTCTCCTTGATGCCTAGATGTCACCTAGGTGACAAGGCGGCTCGTTGACGCCGCACCTTGCTTACACACTGTGACCTTGGTTGGAGTATTCTTATGCCTTGACTAATTCCATTCAATCATTCTTTGTTCATGCTGTCTCTGATTGGAGTATTTATTATGTCTCTATTATAGATTTTTAAAGAGTTGCCATTTGAAGGTATGTGCCTAGAGATTAAAATGCTTGTGGGAAGAGGAGTAAGTAAAGAATATAAAAACTTGGTTGAAGACGCTATGGAAGCAATCTGGGAGACTTATTGTGCCCGGGTTGCTATTAGAAAGAGGTTTCACGAACAATCTGAAATGGTAATACGTTGCTTTCTGATTTTTAGCAAAATACATATTGTAATTATTGCCATTCTCATTGCACCTAATCCTAAGTTTGTTTGTATAGATCTCTTGCCACCGTGAATTGGGAGATTTTCTAGATTCTTTACTCAATCAGGTTTGCTGAAGTCGTACAGCTTCCCCACCCCTATATTTGCTATTTTTAAACCACTAAGTTTCTCCATTGAATTAGGCTAAATCATTTAGAGAAGTGTGGGCCAGTATCGAGCAAAGACTATTTGCTCCATCTGAAGAACCAGACCCTAAGAAACAAAAGTCATAGCACTCAGAGCAAACGTGCTCTAATGTAAAGTAAGTCTTCTGATTATAATTTCAGGTTATTTTCCCTGTATTTGGGAATGCTTTCCTCTGTCATGAAGGAATTATCTTGTACTCCCCTACCTAACCACATGTATGGCCAGAGAGTAGAAAGCGTAATAAAAAGATATAAAATAGGAGTACCAAAGGTGTTATGTAAAGTAAAGAATAAAACTCAGGGCAAAGCTTGCCAAATTAGAAAATAGGAAATAAAAGTAGACCTCAGAAACACTACATATCAACAAAAAACAGTGGAAGTATTCGAAAAATATACTCAATTGGACCTGCTTTGCACAATAGCAGTTTTTGTTTTATTCCAAGGATACAATCTGCTTTTTAAGGCATTAAAGTACTTATAAGATATGTTGGAACGTTGGAATGTGTCGGTCAATTAATATTGCCGAACGTGCATTCCAGTTATTATGTGTACCGTTCTAGAATTATCAAACAAGATATATGTAACATCAGATTGAATGAAATGCATTTAAAAATGTTTCACTAAAGCAAAGTCTTGATTCACAACAAAAATAAATAAATTGAGAAGTAATTACGTAAACATAAGACTAAAGATTGATTTTTGCTAGGTTGTAGCCCATTTGACTGCCTTGCCTTAACCTATTTTTGCATGATGATTGGATTGTATTGTTGTTTCCCTATTATTTGAATAAAATATATCTAATTCTAAATATGTTTTGTTATAGCAGGCCCAAACCTTATTTGAAAATTGAAAAATAGCTCAAAAAGCCTTTCCCAACCTAGATACTAGAGGCTTGCGCTTCTTGTGCTTCTCCTGCGCCTTATCCATAACCCTTTTCCTAGAGGATGATAAAGCGCTACACCTGTTCAGCACTTGTAAATTGAAATTTTATACATGCTTTGCATGTATAAGAAAATGAAAACATGTGTGCGTGACTCCCCGATTGTTTAGGGCATGTTATATTCATATTAATTACTGCATTATGTTAATGCATTAATTAGGCCACTTTCATGCATGATGTAATTTATTATTTCATCATATTTTGTTTGTGGCAGATAACATCGTTGACCTGTAAGATCTAATAATTTATAATGAATAAATATATAATCCCTCTGTTCATTTTTAGTTGCAATGGTCAACATTTCACATTTGCCAACACGTCTTTGACCATAATTATATCATAATTCTATTAGTAAAAAAATACGTAGTATTAAAAATCAGATTTTGAAAATTTATAATAAGATGAATTGAACAAAATAGTGTAAAATGTAGTCAAAGCAGAGCATATGAATAGTGTAAAAGTCAACATGTTGTGATTAAAACGGAACGGAGGATAGTATATTTTTACATAGTAGCGGTTTATTCTTAAAAGGGTGTATCCTTTTATGTTGGATCTGAACTTTTTTTGAAGATCATTAGAGACCCAAATAAGTTAATTTGGCCCGAATGACATTTTTTAGAGAATAAAGCTTGTGTGTTTGTATACACATAGCCTTTATTAAACCCGTTGAAAAGCTGGTCACATTCCTCCTAGCAGTTGCTCCTTTCTTCTTTCCTTTCCCAAAATGGCATATTCTCCATTTAAAGAGAACTATTCCGAGCTTTGGATCACCAATTTCCAGATGTCTTTCTGGGTTTATGAAGCTTTTGGTTTATCTGTCAATGGCCATTCAAATGATATAATTCTTGCATGAGAGGCTATGATATGCATGGCTGCACAATTGATTTCTTGAAGTTTTTGTGTTGGAATTTGTGGGAGCAGAGCCTCGATTTAGGGTTTATATTTTAAGTTCCTGCACTATAGCGGTGAGGCATCCGACTTCGAACCATTGTTTTAAAAAGAAGAGAGATGTTTTGACTTTTGAAATTTCTAATTTACAATTTCAACCATTAATTAACAGCAGTGCTTACTTGAACACTTATCCAAGGTGCCACACTTACTTCAATATTTTGAGTTCATGTTTTAGCATTTAAGTTCACTACCTGTACATGCTTGTTCAACCAAAAGAAAGAAGTATGTTTGCTTTTAAAATAGATAATAATATGTACTTGTGGTAATGTGTGATTAGTTGTTTTATTTGTTGAACTTGTGTTCCACTAGTTCAATCAAAAGAAAGAAGATTGATTGCTTTTAAAATAGATAGTAATATGTACTTGTGGTAATATGTGATTAGTTGTTTTATTTGTTGAACTTGTGATCCACTACTTCTTTGGCATATTTAAGGTCATGTTAGTTATGTCACTTTATGTTGTTTAATGATGTTTTAATCAAATGTCACCATAAAAAGAATCAATATTTAATGCGAAGAGTTATCATAAATAATAATTTTGATGCTCTGTGAGTTGCTCCCCTGAACTGTCGGAATGACTTCATTGAGTACAAATCACTAGCCTTAAGTAATACTGAGATCTCTTTTAGCAAGTTATTTTAGAAAAGATTTTGAGGTCTCTCCAGAAAACATTTCCAAAAACAATTTTTAGAAAGTTTGAGATCACATTTGAAAGCTTAAACAATTTTTAGAAAGTTTGACTTTCACGTTTGCAAACACACAATTTTGACTTTAATCATCTTTAATTATGTATTAGTAAACATTAGAAGATACTCTTTTAGATCTTTTTAGGGACAACTCGAAAAGAGTTTTTTTATAGATTCCCTTGAGAAAGTTAATAGGCTTGAAGTCATTTGCGATATATTTGCCAATTCTGCTAAGACTTATGGCCAAAGCTTATCTATTCACAATTATCATAGACGTGACATGTGTGGAATGTTTTTTTTGTGGATTCGTAGTGGCTTATCAAGTGTTTCTTACAAGTGTTTCTCCGCATGTACAGATACCGATCTAGGAAGACGATGATCGATTTGAACGGTGGTGTGGCATGATGAGTTGACGTGAAAGACCTTGACCGGTTATATTTATATTTATATTTTAAAGTCAGTTAAATTTGAGCATGTCTCTTTTGTTAATATTAGTAAATCCATGATACATGTGGATGTAATTATTTAGTTATTATGGAGTCGTATTTTTATGAGTTACTTTTCACCGTTAACAATTGTTATGCTTTTTAATCTTTTGAAATATTAAGTAATTGTAATGTGTGTTGCCTTTATTTTAATTGTATTTAGTCTATACATGTAGTTTTGTGCCATAAACGTATTAATTGTACATTGTAGACAGATGTTCCAAAAAGGGATGGCCCGGTACGGTTTTTGGTCGGCCCTGGGCAGGCTTGATGTCTGGGGTGAAGCCCAGTACCGGCTCGGGAATCAATCGGTACTGGGCTAGGCTGGTTCTTTTTTTTTAGTTTTTCTTATTTATTCCAAGTTTCCAACCCCCACCCTCACCCCCAAATCCCGCCAAAACACCCTGCCCAGCCCACTTACCATAGGCCCATCCGCACAAAGCCTAAAAAACAAAAACAAAAAAAAAAGCCCGGACAAGACCTGGACCGGCTGAGCCGGTCCTTATTTACGCAGCCCAGGAACTTCCCTAAAAAACCCTCAGGTTAGTCCTATGTCTGGAACTAGTCCCGGATCATCAGGCTGGTCCGGTCCTTCACCGTTGCAGTCCAAGGGAGTTTTCTACCTATATTTCTAGCCTTGCAATTAGGCATGTTGGCCTGTCAATGGGTTGGGTCTGGGTCGAAATGTAGTGTTCCAGACTCGACCCACTAAGTTTTTAATGGTTTAAGACCCGACATGTTTACCCGTTGGGTCTGAAAATTTGGATCCAGACCCAGATCCAATGGGTCTCGGAATTGGGTCAGGTAGACCCGTCAATAAGTATGATATGCATAACATTATAAATTTTGTGAAAAGTAACATGACTTGTATGTAAAATGTAAAGTAACGTACGCAAACTTAAAAACAAAATGTATCTTCACTATAAAAAAATATCAAGATTTCTCATAGAAAACTAATACTTTTATCCAATAAAGTATTGGTTCTTATAGAGACATACCTCCACGCTCTATTTAGCTTTCTCTAGCACATAAAACTCGTAGAATAGACTTGAAATTAGGTCACAAAAAGATCTCTTGGACTAGTGAGAGTATAAAAACATATTATATATGATAGTGATATAATAATATTAATATTTAAAAACAAATATTGGGCTTTGCCTACTCTAACTTTATCATTACACATAAATGCCGAAAAATGTGTATTAGGTTTAGGATATCTTAATATCTCGATCAATATCACTTATACGGTACGTATGTATTACCGTGTGTATTTTTTATTGAAGAATTACAACTAATAACTTTATGTATTATTATGTGTATATGTGTGTGTGTTAGTTTGTATTTTTTTTATTTGAAATATTATGAGTAACCATTTTATTTATTAGTGTGTGTATACTAAGGATGTTTTTACTTGGACTGAAATTTGCTGGTATGGTCTGGTCTGAACTGAACTGGTCTTGTTTCTTTGTATTTTTATAACTATCCAAGTCTGGTCTGGTCTGAACTGGATCGCGAGATTTGTTAGAAGAGATCAAGGGAAATGCGTTGGATCTGGCTGCGCAGATCAACAGAAGCCTTTCCCCATTTCTTTTCATTTCTTTTGTTCCTAACAAATACGTAGTACAGAGTACTTTTTTATACTCCGTAGCATATTGTGTTAAATACCCTCAAAAGTCATAGCACTCAGAGCAAACGTGCTCTAATGTAAAGTAAGTCTTCTGATTATAATTTCAGGTTATTTTCCCTGTATTTGGGAATGCTTTCCTCTGTCATGAAGGAATTATCTTGTACTCCCCTACCTAACCACATGTATGGCCAGAGAGTAGAAAGCGTAATAAAAAGATATAAAATAGGAGTACCAAAGGTGTTATGTAAAGTAAAGAATAAAACTCAGGGCAAAGCTTGCCAAATTAGAAAATAAGAAATAAAAGTAGACCTCAGAAACACTACATATCAACAAAAAACAGAGGAAGTATTCGAAAAATATACTCAAGTGGACCTGCTTTGCACAATAGCAGTTTTTGTTTTATTCCAAGGATACAATCTGCTTTTTAAGGCATTAAAGTACTTATAAGATATGTTGGAACGTTGGAATGTGTCGGTCAATTAATATTGCCGAACATGCATTCCAGTTATTATGTGTACCGTTCTAGAATTATCAAACAGGATATATGCAACTTCAGATTGAATCAAATGCATTTAAAAATGTTTCACTAAAGCAGTCTTGATTCACAACAAAAATAAATAAATTGAGAAGTAATTACGTAAACATAAGACTAAAGATTGATTTTTGCTAGGTTGTAGCCCATTTGACTGCCTTGCCTTAACCTATTTTTGCATGATGATTGGATTGTATTGTTGTTTCCCTATTATTTGAATAAAATATATCTATAATTCTAAATATGTTTTGTTATAGCAGGCCCAAACCTTATTTGAAAATTGAAAAATAGCTCAAAAAGCCTTTCCCAACCTAGATACTAGAGGTTTGCGCTTCTTGTGCTTCTCCTGCGCCTTATCCATAACCCTTTTCATAGAGGATGATAAAGCGCTACACCTGTTCAGCACTTGTAAATTGAAATTTTATACATGCTTTGCATGTATAAGAAAATGAAAACATGTGTGCATGACTCCCCGATTGTTTAGGGCATGTTATATTCATATTAATTACTGCATTATGTTAATGCATTAATTAGGCCACTTTCATGCATGATGTAATTTATTATTTCATCATATTTTGTTTGTGGCAGATAACATCGTTGACCTGTAAGATCTAATAATTTATAATGAATAAATATATAATCCCTTCGTTCTTTTTTAGTTGCAATGATCAACATTTCACATTTGCCAACGCACGTCTTTGACCATAATTATATCTTAATTCTATTAGTAAAAAAATATTAAAAATCAGATTTTGAAAATTTGTAATAAGATGAATTGAACAATATTTTTTAAAAAAACTAGTTAAGTTTTCATAAAATAATAGCGTAAAATGTAGTCAAAGTAGAGCATATGAATAGTGTAAATTTCAACATGTTGTGATTAAAACGGAACGGAAGATAGTATATTTTTTACATAGTTTAGCGGTTTATTCTTAAAAGGGTATCCTTTTAAGTTGGATCTGAACTTTTTTTTGAAGATCATTAGAGACCCAAATAAGTTAATTTGACCCGACTGACATTTTTTAGAGACTAAAACTTGTGTGTGTTTAATTTGTATACACATAGCCTTTTATTAAACCCGTTGAAAAGCTGGTCACATTCCTCCTAGCAGTTGCTCCTTTCTTCTTTCTTCTCCCAAAATGGCATACTCTCCATTTAAAGAGAACTATTCCGAGCTTTGGATCACCAATTTCCAGATGTCTTTCTGGGTTTATGAAGCTTTTGGTTTATCTGTCAATGGCCATTCAAATGAAATAATTCTTGCATGAGAGGCTATGATATGCACGGCTGCACAATTGATTTCTTGAAGTTTTTGTGTTGGAATTTGTGGGAGCAGAGCCTCGATTTAGGGTTTATATTTTAAGCTCCTGCACTATAGAGGTGAGGCATCCGACTTCGAACCATTGTTTTAAAAAGATGAGGGATGTTTTGACTTTTGAAATTTCTAATTTACAATTTCAACCATTAATTAACAAGAGTGCTTACTTGAACACTTATCCAAGGTGCCACACTTACTTCAATATTTTGAGTTCATGTTTTAACATTTAAGTTCACTACTTGTATAAGCTTGTTCAACCAAAAGAAAGAAGTATGATTGCTTTTAAAATAGATAATAATATGTACTTGTGGTAATGTGTGATTAGTTGTTTTATTTGTTGAACTTGTGATCCACTAGTTCAATCAAAAGAAACAAGTTTGATTGATTTTGAAATAGATAATAATATGTACTTGTGGTAATATGTGATTAGTTGTTTTATTTGTTGAACTTGTGATCCACTAATTCTTTGGAATATTTAAGGTCATGTTAGTTATGTCACTTTAAGTTGTTTAATGATGTTTTGATCAAATGTCACCATAAAAAGAATCAATATTTAATGCGAAGAGTTATCATAAATAATAATTTTGATGCTCTGTGAGTTGCTCCCCTGAACTGTCGGAATGACTTCATTGAGTACAGATCACCAGCCTTAAGTAATACTGAGATCTCTTTTAGCAAGTTATTTTAGAAAAGATTTTGAGGTCTCTCTAGAAAACATTTCAAAAAACAATTTTTAGAAAGTTTGAGATCACATTTGAAAGCTTAAACAATTTTTAGAAAGTTTGACTTTCACGTTTGCAAACACACAATTTTGACTTTAATCATCTTTAATTATGTATTAGTAAACATTAGAAGATACTCTTTTAGATCTTTTTAGGGACAACTTGAAAAGAGTTTTTTTATAGATTGCCTTGAGAAAGTTAATAGGCTTGAAGTCATTTGTGACATATTTGCCAATTCTGCTAAGACTTATGGCCAAAGCTTATCTATTCACAATTATCATATATAGACGTGACACATGTGGAATGTTTTTTTGTGGATTCGTAGTGGCTTATTAAGTGTTTCTTACAAGTGTTTCTCCGCATGTACAGATACCGATCTAGGAAGACAATGATCGATTTGAACGGTGTTGTGGCATGATGAGTTAACGTGAAAGACCTTGTCTGGTTATATATACATATATATATATATATATATATATATATATATATATATATATATATATATATATATATATATATATATATAGTTTGAGTTTTTAAAGTCAGTTAAAATTGAGCAAGTCTCTTTTGTTAATATTTGTAAATCCATGATACATGTGAATGTAATTATTTAGTTATGGAAAAAGGGCCAAATAAACACTCTTACTATTCCGAAAGAATCACATAAACCCGTCTACTAAAAAAATGGTCATATTAACACCTTTACTATCTTTAAACAATCATACAATCACAGAACTTCACGGGGATAGCACAAGAACATGTTGACGTACGACTTTGGAGATAAGAAGCAACTGGGTCTTACGTGGAAAAAAATCCACATTTGGAAAAATTAAGGATCCTCGTAGGATTCCACCGGTAGTCAAGGGTGGGGTTTCGGTCATATGGGCCTATAAGATTGATTAAAGATAGTAAAGGTGTTAATATGATGGTTTTTTTAGTAGGCGGGTTTATGTGATTGTTTTGGAACAGTAGGAGGGCCTATTTGGCCCTTTTAACTTTAATTATTGTGGAGTCATATTTTTATGAGTTACTTTTCAGCGTTAACAATTGTTATATTTTTTAATCTTTTGAAATATTAAGAAATTGTAATGTGTGTTGCCTTTACTTTGAGAGGGGCGTTAGAGTGTGGTTGTCTAAACTTTCTAGGAATTCGTATTTAGTCTATACATATAGTTTTGTGCCATAAACGTATTAATTGAACATTGTAGACAGATGTTCCAAAAAGGGATGGCCCGGTTCGGTTTCTGGTCGGGCCCGGGCAGGCTTGATTTTTGGGGTGAAGCCCAGCACCGGCTCGGGAATCAATCGGTACTGGGCCATGCCGGTTCTTTTTTTTTTTTAGTTTTTCTTATTTATTCCAAGTTTCCAACCCCCACCCCCAAACCCCGCCAAAACACCCTGCCCAGCTCACTTACCATAGGCCCATCCGCCCAAAGCCTAAAAAACCAAAACAAAAAGAAAAAAGCCCGGACAAGACTCGGACCGGCCGAGCCAGTCCCTATTTACTCAGCCCAGGAACTTTCCCCAAAAAACCCTCGGGCTAGTCCTATGTCTGGAACTGGTCCCGGATCATCGGGCTGGTCCTGTCCTTCACAGTTGCAGTCCGGTCCCGCACATTTGCAGTTCGGTCCGGTTCTCTCGCCGGTCAGACCGGAACCGGGCCAACAAAGTCTTCATATTCCATTTCTCTTTGAATTTTTTTAACCCAGGGGGCGTCGGGGGAGGGGGTTGGTGGAATTGAACTCGGTACCTGCCATAGGGGATAGTGAGTCGGTGACCAACTGAGTTGAACTGCTTCCTGAGTTTTAGTTTTTTTTGTGTTACAAACCGGTGTGCAATTGTGCATTAATAAATCTTAGGGATGAACTGCTTATCGTCCATCTAATTAAAATAACATTTAATTTTAGATATACATAATACAAACATTCATTAAAGTCAACTACTCCTACAATTTTAAAGCTTAATCTACTTTCTTCTTTTTATTAAAAAAGAAAGGGAGTTTTCTACCTATATTTCTAGCCTTGCAATTAGGCATGTTGGCCTGTCAATGGACCGGGTCCGGGCCGGAATGTAGTGTTCCAGACCCGACACGTTTACCCGTTGGGTCTGAAAATTTGGATCCAGACCCAGATCCAATGGGTCTCGGAACTGGGTCGGGTAGACCCGTCAATAAGTATGATATGCATAACATTATAAACTTTGTGAAAAGTAACATGACTTGTATGTAAAATGTAAAACAACGTGCGCAAACTTAAAAACAAAATGTATCTTCACTATAATAAAATATCAAGATTTCTCATAGAAAATCAATACTTTTATCCAATAAAGTATTGGTTCTTGTAGAGACATATACATCCACGCTCTGTTTAACTTTCTCTCGCACATAAAACTCGTAGAATGGACTTGAAATTAGGTCACAAAAAGATCTCTTGGACTAGTGAGAGTATAAAAACATATTATATATGATAGTGATATAATAATATTAATATTTAAAAACAAATATTGGGCTTTGTCTACTCCACACTTTATCATTACATATAAATGCCAAAAAATGTGTATTAGGTTTAGGATATCTTAATATCTCGATCAATATCACTTATACGGTACGTATGTATTAGTGTGTGTATTTTTAATTGAAGAATTACAAATAATAACTTTATGTATTATTATGTGTATATGTGTGCGTGTATTAGTTTATATTTTTTATTTGAAATATTATGAGTAACCATTTTATTTATTAGTGTGTGTATACTAAGGATGTTTTTACTTGGATTGTAATTTGCTGGTCTGGTCTGGTCTGAACTGGTCTGGTCTGGTCTGGTTTCTTTGTATTTTTATAATTATCCAAGTCTGGTCTGGTCTGAACTGGACCGCGAGATTTGTTAGCGGAGATCAGGGGAAGTGCGCTGGATCTGGCTGCGAAGATCAGCAGAAGCCTGAGCGGCTTGTTTTCCCTTGGCAGCCCTCCTGGCGCCAGAAGTAGCAGTGGCTTAAGAGAGTATAAAAGCGATCTCTTTCCACAAGCTGGAAGGTGATATTTATAATGAAATAGGCAATACTTGGTGCCCAAGTAAAAAGATGATGATTTAATAAGAAGAGGACACATGTCCAATTTATTCTAACAAACTAACAGTCTAAGTCGATGAGGAGCAGCCACGTGTAAAGGTGATTGGAGAGATAGTCCAGGACAGCTGGCTGATTGGAACTACCTCTAACCAACTGCTACCTGAATGCCTGTGTGGTTATGCATGTGCAATCCGGAATATTACTCGCCGCTGAGAGTGACGTGGCAGCGTCTTTCTATGATGCTTGTCCTTGTGAATTTGTCTAAGTCCATAATACTTTAGTCAGATCCTGAGCTCATTGAGGTCAGTATTTGGGAACTCGAGCTCGTCGCTGGGGAATTCGCCTTCTGTCTTTAGTTCTGTCTTCGAGATCGTTGACTGCTTCGCACTTAACTCTGATTGACCATGTGTTGACGCGTGAAGTTAGAGTTGGTCCCGAGCTCGGTGCATTCGAGGTCGGGCTCATAACTTGTCGAGTTTGGTTGATTCCTGAGCTTGGTGTTTTCCCGACCTCAGTGGTCGAGGTCGGGGTCAGCTGGCCTTTCGGTCCTTAGCTTATTCGTTGCCTGGCGATTTGTCCCGACCTTGGTCGATCGGGGTCGGGGTCGGTCTCAGTTGTGGATTTAGTACTTTTACGTGCTCCGGAGTAGATCCGTGATGCTTTATGCGGTGATTATGATACCCCTGGGGTATATGGGAATATACTCCATCAATAGTAAAAAGATGAAACTCTATGTTGTAAAACCCGAACCGGACCGCCCGGAACCCGGTCAACCGGCCAATGATACGGTCCGGCTGGGCATCAAACCGTTAATGTGGTCAAAACTGGATTTAACGGGCGACCCAGTGAGACCCGCGATGGACTGAACCCGCTCTAAACTCGGAAAAATCCAAAAACCGGAGAATTACGTAGGCTGCGGGAATCAAACTCACCCCAACCGCAGCACAGCTGTGTTCCCGACCACTGAGCTACGCCAGCTCCTTGGTGAAATTAAGTCGCTTAGCTATTCTTATACACTAGTATTTTCACCCGTGCGTTGATACACTAGTATCTTCCCGATCACTGATCACTCTTATTAATTGATATTGATGATATTGATTGCATATAGACATTTCTTATTCATGATAGTTTTTGAACATGTACTTAAATCACAACTATAAAAAGAAAATGTTTTTATAGCATTACAAATAATTTGTCTAAAATTATTTCTATGTTGTAAAAATCAAATCGGGAAGCGACCCGGTTACTGAGCGGGTCACGGGTAAACCAGGACCTGGGTGGGTCAACTCGGTCAATACTAATATAATAATAAATAATATAACTATATATAAAACTAAAGTAAAAAAATAAATATATTCGTAACAATCAACTAATGATAATATGGAGTATTAGATAAGTGATTAAAACACTTATAATATTTCAAAATATAATTTTGCTCTCATCAAGCTCTAGAATACATAATGTCATTTGTTACTTGTGTTGTACAGTATATATAGTTTGATATAAATTTCTTTCTTAAATAAATATATAAATATATCACATATTTTTTCAATTTAGGATATTGAACTTGCAATTTATTTGGTTTAAAAATGCTTAGAAGCAAATATTATATTTGTTTTTTGAAAAAAAAAATTGAGACCAGATTTTTCCTGGTTACCCGGATTTTTCTGGGTTTCAATCATTTCCGGGTTTATAACAACCCAAACCGGTTTTCACTCTAGGTCGCCATTTTCCGGGTCAACTCGGCTGATCCAAGTCTGTTTGTTAAACATAGGATTATCTTTGATGTGATGTGAATGTTGTGATATATCACAAATTTTAATCTAAAAATATGATGAAATATGTCAACTTCTATACGGTTTGACCATTAACCTCTGTATGGTTTGGCCATTAAGGAAATACTAATATTTTATTGGGAAAACTATCAAATATGCCCCTTTTTCATGGGTGGGTATCGGAAACTTTTGGGGACATCCTTAGATGATGCTCTAGTGCAAAAGGAAAACCTACTTTGCCTTGGATATTTGTGAAAATGATCTGAAAAGCCATGATATTACCCACATAAATGACGTGGTGATGCAAAAGAAAGACTCTGAAACCCTGTTCCTTGGGAGAAGCAAGATGTTAGATTGAGATGAACTCCCCATGAGCTCCTAATGGCTGAGATGGGTGCCTTAGAATACAATTGGGAATGCCTTGTGAATGATGAATTGTAGGACTTGGAGTTATTAGGCTCATAGGACATATAAACGCCACCAGATGTTAGGGAGCATCCAACAGCATTCATATTGAAGCACTTGGATGAAGATTTAGTATCTAACTATGTTGGTTGCATGAATCATCTTAAGAGAAATCGCGTGTGGGACGGCCTAGGGTGTATGGTTCGCCAATGATGTAAATGATGATCCTAGGGTGTATGGTTCGCCAGTTACTGAGTCACAGGCATTGGGGACGGCCTGGATACGAAGGCGATACGCGCGTGATCCGTTCGAGTCGATTTTCTTCAGGATTAGAGATTGGAAAGCCAAGGTAGCTTAGCAGATCAGACGGTGTAAAGGTCGAGGACTCGATGGTGGTGATGATAGGCTATGGTGCTAGTTCGCGGCGGCCCGTTAGGGCTTTGGGGTGCTTTTTGTGTGTTTGAGACATACTAACATTGTTTACTTTTATATGAACATATCTAATACTATATTTACATGATGAAAGTGGGGTGTTAAGACTCAAGACGAAAAGATAACATGGACCATTAGAATAATTGAATACATTAAACTTTCATAACATCATATATGAAATTGAGTATTTCACATAAACCAAGCCAATTAGATATTTTAGTACCAACAAATAAAAGAAACATGTCAAAGGCAATTTATCTCTAGAAAATTTTAAGCATAAAATGACATTCTTAAATGTAATGCCTTGGAAATTAACATACATTCTACATAGACTACATTTATTATCTTAAGCTTACAGTTGCATATTAAGGTTCCTGTTAGATAAGGTAGAGCAATGTTTATTAATGTCTAAAATTTAGTGGTCCAGAAAGTACCTAAAAACATCACGCAAAGTGGTTATTATACCTAAATGGTACATTAAGTATATGGAAGAAGAAATATATTCATTTTTTTTCAAAGCCTCATTCGCTTGCAGACCATAGTCGCCGCGACCACTGACTTAGCCGTGACAAGGAACTGTTAGCAACCTTTAGACCTTTTCACTGTTAGCCATGGGTATCTATCAGGATTCGATGCATAAAAGGCGAGCTACTGGTGGTAAGAAGAAGGCCTGGAGGAAGAAGCGAAAGTATGAGCTCGGAAGACAACCTGCAAACACAAAACTGGTTCCAAATGCTAAAACAATTAGAAGGGACATGGTTCGAGAGGCAACCTGAAGTGGCGAGCCTTGAGGTTGGATACTGGGAACTGTTTTTGGGGAGGTGAAGCTCTCACCAGGAAGACCAAGATTTTGGATGTGGTTTATAATGCCTCAAACAATGAGTTTGTCAGGACCCAGACACTGGTTAAGGGTGCAATCGTTCATGTGGTTGATGCACCATTTAAGTAGTGGCGTCTCCAACACTATGAAGTTGAAGTTACATGTTGGAGGGCAGGGAGCTAGCTGGAGTTTTACATGAAGAAACTTCAGAAGAGGAAAGGAAAGGATGTTGATGGTGCAACTTAGATTCTATTCATTCAATTTTTTCATTGTTCAGGGAATGTAGAAATAAAAATGATTTTATTGCTACTCCTTTTTACTTATGTATTGTTGTCAACAATGTTTAGTTTGACAATGAGATTGTCACAAACTATCAGTTTGGAATTGTCCTAAACATTATGTTGAGAGGTGCTGACATGTCCTTTTATGTGGTCCCAGAATTCGGAGGGCAAACATTAATTTTGGAAAATGAAATTATATGTAAAAAGCAAAACCTGAAAACACTTGAAGATGGAACCATATGACATACCATTGCACATATCAAATGAAGCAAAGTCACTTTCCCCAGTGCTTGCATATACCGTGCATCAATCTATGTCACAGAAACAACTTATTTTAATGTTTGTGCAGAAAATCGATTGATACTATGTGAATTCTCTGAGCAGCAATATCATAAAGAAGCCCCTGCAACAATAATCAACTATAGAGGAACTAAAGTCATCAACATGGAGATAAGCTCCCTTTAGAACAACTAACCAACCATAGAAGAAGAGAATGGAGAGAAATCCTTGACAAAGAAATTGTGGAAATGTCGGAAAAATTGAGAAGTTAAGAAGGGAAAATATTATAAATTGGATAAAGAGAAAAGCATGCTTAAAGAGTGAAAAGGAAGATATTGGATAAATGGTTATGATATATTATAGATCAACTGTTAAGATAGATTTGCCTAAAAAGAGAACCCATAAAAAAACTCTAGCCATGTCAAATAGTAAGAAGAGACAAAAGTTCTTTGGATTAAGACTTTAGACAACCCCTAAAAAACTCCAGCCATGCCAAATCGTAAGAAGAGGCAAAAAGTTCTTTTAGCCCAAATTATCCCAAGTGGATAGAGTAAACTATTGTCAATGTTATCTCAAATGACATAGTAATAATAATACCAAACTCCATCCATCTGGAAGAACTACCAACTGAAGTCATTAGGATAAAATGAAGTCCAATGACATGTTATATATGTTCCATGATCTATGATGGATAGTGGGTAAAACTACATACTTACCTATTAATATGATTATTAATTGGAATACATATATAGAGGTGAAACCTTTATTTAAACTTAAAGTATAAACTTGTATGTACTTGTATAAACTTCATACTATTAAACTTTATTATTTTAAAATACAATTTTATTACTGTGAAACGAATTTTAGGTATTTACTTAAAATTGATCGCAAATAATAATATTTTAGAATATTGGGTACAATCTCTAAATATGAATCCTCTAATATTTTTATAAAACCCAACAACCATCACGAGCGGCCCAACAGAATCCGACAGTGGCCCACTGGCAAATAATATAGCCCGATAGCTTTTAAGAGCTCAATAGCTATCATAGTTCGCCCAATAATTTTATATATCCACAAATGCCACCTCGAGACTTGCTTGGGTGAATATGTTTATTATCACGAACAAGTGAGTCTCGAAGATGGATCCTATAGTCCATAATTAGCCCAATTTTGCAAAAGATTTCTTTTTTAAATCAATGCACAAGATCCGCCGGATCTATTGATATAAAATTCTATTATTTCCATTAGGCTTACAAAAACTGGGCTCAATTCTCTTGTTTCATCACGGAGTGTAACTAGCGCACTTCAATTTTGACCTCAATTGGAACTCCTAAAGTAGGAAATATTAACTTATTATTCTCCGTAATCAACTTCAATTGCAATTCGTACTTGCATTAACTTGGAGTCATCATCTAAAAGAATTCCAAATTGACTTCATCTAAGAACTTCTCTTCTACTAGGATTTAATCTGCCTGATTTGAGATCTATTAATGTGTATAAATATCAACTCATCTTCTTCTCTTTTGCATCTTTAATTTCACTCCCAGCAATTTGCAAAGGCCATCAAAATTCCTGAAGGCATAAGCTCGATCAATATCTCTGAAGCTGTAAAGCAATAGGTGAATTACCTTTTCCATTCTTTATGAAGTTATTTTTCTTTTTACCGTATTGCATGGGATATGTCAAGCTTCGGAAGTTATCATGCTTGGTCAAACTCATCTTTAACCAACCGGCGTTCAAAATCCAGAGGCATAAAATTTGCTTTCAAAATCCCAGTTGCAGAAGAAACTTGGCTGAGAGAAGGGATCTGCCATGTCAATTCGTTGCTCTTGCCTGGTGCTCTGTCCAAGAAGAACAGGTTTGGTTGATTGCGGACAACACCCAGAGCAGATCATCGCTCCTCTTACTTGCCGCCGGACTGATGGTGCTGCTGGCCGGATTGTTGGTGCCGCTTGTTGGAGAGAGAAGATGCCGCCGTTCCTATTTCCGCTGACGCTGTTATGCCACCACGCCGTCAGAAATTGATCCAAGAATCCGAAGTGGTCTGTCAAATTGCTGGTGGCTATATTTATACAAATCAAGAAGAAAGTAGCTGGTTGACGGTGCCCGAGAAGATGATGGAGCTAATCTTTGTTGCTGATTTCTGGCGAGCTCTGTGTGGTCGGATGCTGATCTTGGGGTTCAATTCCGATGGTGAGCAGCAGACGGAGGCTTCAAGAAGGATTGCTGGTGTCAGATGTTGCGGAAGCTAGTTGGTGTTTGGAGAAGATACTACCAGATGAGTTGATGCTGCCGTCGAAGGTCACTAACCGGAGAAGATGCTGGTCGGAGTTCAGTTGATGCGGCGGAGATGATGCTGGTTCGTCTATTGGGCTTCTAAATTCGGAGGAGCAAAGTAGAATTTTCCCGGAGCTGCTGAGATTGAGACGCTACCTGCCAAAGTTTTGTTGATGCGGCAATTCAAAGTCGATTCAAGGAGGTGGGCCTGCAGTGAGGTTCTTCCATAGTTGTAGCCATCCGTTTTATTTATTTTGACCGCTGGTGCAGAGAAGAAATTACTTGTGCTGCTCGCTGGACCGCTGGTGTCGAATGTTGAAGCTGCGCCAGCTTGTTGGTGTAGGAGAAGCTGCTGGGAGATGAGTTGATGAGATCGAGATGTTGTCTTGTCGGCCAGAATTTTTTTGATGCGGCAACTCAAAGTTGATTCAAGGAGGGGGCCCGCAGCAAGATTCTTCCGGAGCTGTTGCGGTTGGAGGCGTGGCTGCAGCTTTCTCGAGAAGAAGGAAATTGATCGATGTTTCACGCGATGCTCGTGCGAAGGAGATGACGGGAGGGTGAGGCCAATCGCTGAGTTGTTGTCGTGCTTGTTCGAGGAAGACGACCGGAGAAGTTCTGCACTTTGGAGATTTCCGTCGCTGCTGCGTTTAGTTTTCTGAGAAGCCGTGCTCAACTGCTCATCTGCGAACAAGACAGCAGGATATGGATATTCCTAAAAGACTTGGGCCATGGGCCTTATTTAATGGTTATTGGGCCCAATGACTATTAAACCTGCTCGAAATAAGGAGACCCGATTTCCTGATGTTTCAAGTGATTTGCTCATGGTGCCATTTATTGAAGAGGAAGGAGCTAGGCCTATTGTTGGGTTAGTGGCACTGATATAAAGAATTAGGCTGATTGCCGGTAGTCGGTGTCGTTTGGGGCCTTTGGTTGGGCTAGTGGCACCGATCTAAAGAATTAAGCCGATTGCCGGTCATCAGTGCTGCTTAGGGCCCTTGGTTGGGCTAGTGGCACTGATCTAAAACATTAGGCCGATTGCCGGTCGTCGGTGTCACATGGGGCCCTTGGTTGGACTAGTGGCACTGATCTAAAGAATTTCCCAGTGATGTCCTGTGAATACAAAGCCCTGCTGATGCCATTTATGAAGGGCGGCTATTTCGCCGTTTGTGAAGGCTGGCCATTTTGCCAGTTTGAATGACGACCACTTCGCCGGTCTGAGGGTTACAGCGGCGTCGCTTGGTACATTGTTATGATAGTGGCACTGATAGAAGATGATGTTCGAAGTTCAACTCAATCACTTTCAGGTGAGGCGCAGACTTGAGAACTCCCACATCCTGGTATGGCTTTGTTTTTTGTAACCTCTTTGCTGAAAAACTAGATTGGGTTTTGTTTTGTTATAACTGAACTTGATGGATAAGTGTACCCGGGGGTATCTATCCGAGGGGTTACTGCGGGAAATAACTAGAGAGAAGTCAGAGCAAAAGTAAGAGAGAGAATATATATTGCTGAGAATGCGTTGAGTGTATTGAACATGGATTACAAATGGGGAAAAGGGGTGCTATTTATAGTAGCAATAAATGCCAGATAGGGACACATGTCATCATTCTGGTGGTCGAGGGGTCACCTCAACGGGGTGGCACTGGCACTCGCATGTGGCCGCATTGAATGCGGTGGTTGGATGTGACATTTGTACTCGGTACGTTGATCCGGCGCATGTGGGTGGGAGATTCTGTCGAGGAGATGCCTTCGGCCGTAGATGATTAGCTGAAGGCTCTTCATACCGGGGGCTCTAGGTGCCGAGGGCTACTGTTTTTGCCGCTTTCTCTCAGACACTTTGAGGGCTGTAAAGAAGCCGTAGGTAACACAGGGGGGACTCCACCAGCCAGCGGAAGAAGTGGGCTCAATCGCTATACGTAGGGGAAGTCACTCATATGCCCCCGGTAAAGCGGCTGAGGGAGGAGCCCTTCACATTCACAAACGCCGATCTCCCCCCTGCTTCCTCTCCTCACAAGGATGCTTTGGTGATCCAAAGCAAAATAAACAACACCATCATTCATCGAACTTACATTGACACGGGCAACTCCGTCAATGTAATGTACCTCAGCACATTCAGAGAGCTGCATCTGGAGAGGGGGTCCCTTCGGCCCATAAAGATCCCTCTTGCTGGCTTCACTGGAGACACCATTGACTCAGAGGGGGTCATAACCCTCCTGGTACTATTCGGTGACGGGCTCCATAGAGCCAAGCTCGAAGTGGAGTTCGTCGTCGTCAACATCGACTGCGCCCACAACATCATCCTCGGCAGACCAGCCCTCGAGGACCTCGAAGCCATCATCTCCATGAGGCATCTGTGCCTCAAGTTCCCCACCGAGGGAGGCATCGGATACTCAAGGGGGAATCAAAAACTTGCCCGCGTTTGCTACATTCAAGTGACAAAGAAGGTTAGTAAGACCGAGTTCTGAGTTCACACCATCACCGGAACCGTGGAGGAAGAAGAGAAGAGGCCGAGGGCTGAGCCCGCCGAGGAAGTAGAAGACTTCGCACTCGATCCGGCCAAGCCGGAGAGAGTTGTGAAGATTGGAGCCAAGCTCCCCGAAGACCTAAAGACCAGCATAACTGAAGCCCTCCGCGCCTACTCCATTGTTTTTGCATGGGGGCCAGAGGACATGCCTGGAATCAGCCGAAGGGTCATCACCCACCGCCTCTCGGTGGGCCCTTCGGTCAAACCTATACAACAGCGAAGAAGACCCCTCTCGGCCGAGAGGAGGGAAATTGTGAAGAGGGAGGTTGTCGTGCTCCTCTACATCAAGCACATCAATGAGGTGAAATACCCCTCGTGGCTGGCGAACATAGTCCTCGCACAGAAGCCACCCACCTTCCGCATGCGTGTGGACTACACAGATCTCAACAAGGCGTGCCCTATGGACCCTTTCCCTCTGCCGAACATCGATCAACTCCTGGATGAGACCGCGGGGTGTGAAATCATGTCGTTCCTCGATGCATTCCGTGGATATCACTAGATTTTTATGCATGAGGAAGACGCGGAAAAAACAGCCTTCATGACTCCCGAGGGCATATTCTGCTATCTTGTCATGGCCTTCGGCCTGAAGAACTCAGGCGCCACCTACACCCGAATGGTGGCCAGAGTCTTTCAGGCCGTCCTAGGACGCACCATGGAGGCCTATGTTGACGACATGATCGTCAAAAGCAAACAATCATCGAGCCATGCTGACGACCTCCGGAAGATCTTCGCCATCATGCAAAAGTTCAACCTTCGGCTAAACCAGAAGAAATGCACCTTCGGCGTTCAAGGAGGCAAATTTTTAGGCTACATGGTGAGCCAAAGGGGTATTGAGGCCAACCCCGAGAAAATCCAGGCCATCATCAACATGGAGCCCCCACGTAACGTGAAAGAGGTCCAACGGTTGACGGGCCGCCTGGCAGCCCTCAACCGCTTCCTATCCAAATCGGCTGAGAAGTCTTACCCTTCTTCCAGATCATGAGGAAGACCGCCGGCTTCCAATGGACCTCAGAATGCAAGGAGGCCTTCGACGAGCTGAAACGATACTTATTTTCACCCCCTGTGCTCTCCAAACCCATGGTGGGGGAAACCCTATACCTCTACCTTGGAGTCGGCCCGGCTGCCATCAGCTCAGTGCTCATCTGGGAGGAAGATGGCGTTCAACATGCCATCTTCTATGTTGGCAAGACCCTCAGGGAGGCCGAACTCAGGTACTCCCCCGCGGAAAAGATAGTCCTAGCCATTGTTTGGACTGTGAAGAAGCTTGGCCACTACTTTCAGGCCCATCCGGTCCAGGTCCTCACTCACCAACCCCTCGGCGCCTTGATGAGGAGCCCCGTCAGCTCCACCCGAATGGTAAAATGGGCCATCTTCTTTAGCCAATATAACATTGACATCCGTCTGAGGTCTGCCATAAGGGGCCAAGCCCTGGCGGACTTCGTAACAGAGTGCACGGCCAGATCAACAGTAGATGAGGAGCCCTCGGCACCTTCGGACAAGTGGTGGACCCTCTATTCTGATGGCTCCTCAGCCACCAAAGCATGCGGGAGAGGAGTAGTTCTCATTACTCCCGAAGGCTTCCGGGCCTACTATGCCATCCGCTTCTCCTTCAAAGTCTCCAATAACGAAGCGGAATATGAAGCCCTCCTCTGTGACCTTCGACTGGCAGCGAATATGAAGGCCAGAATGATCCACGTCAAGTGTGACACCAAGCTTGTCGTGGGCCAAATCTCTGGGGAATACGAGGCCAAGGAAGGGAGGATGAAACAATACAGGGAGGCGGCTAAAGAATTGCTCAAGGTATTTGAGGCACACTCTCTCACCCAAATACCGAGGGCTCAAAATTCTGAGGTCGGCATTTTATCAAAACTCTCGGATGAATCCCCCGAGCACCTCTCACCCAATAAAGGCAAGAGGACTGGATCTCAGACATCATCGCCTTCATCACCACAGGGCAACTACCCGAGGATGAAGCTCGCTCCAAATTAGCAAAGCTGAGGGCCCCCAACTACACCATCGAAGACGGAAGGCTCTACAAACAATCTTACAACGGCACACTACTCCGATGCCTACATCAAGACGAAGCCGAAGTCGCCATGGAGGAAGTGCACAGTGGCACTTGCTCAGCTCACCAGGGATCCTTCTCTATGTCCCGAAGGCTCATAGTCCAAGGCTACTTCTGGCCTACAATGGCCCGAGATTGTGCGGATCTCGCCCAATAGTGTACCGCCTGTCAACACTTCCAGAAGGCCCCCGGCAGACCAGCGGTCAACTATGCCCCCATCAGCACATCTATACCCTTATCTAGATGGGGCATAGACCTTGTGGGCCCTCTGTCGAGGGGTACCTCCAACAATAGGTACATCATCGTTGCCATTGACTACTTCACCAAGTGGGCGGAGGCTGAGCCCCTCGCCAGCATTACTGAGGCCAGGTGCCGCCACTTTGTCCTAAAGAACATTCTCACAAGGTTTGGCGTCCCCCAACAAATCATCTCCGACAACGGAACCCAATTTGAGGCAGCCTTCTTCTGTGCCCTCCTAGAGGCATGGGGCATCAAGCACACCTTCTCATCCGTTGTTTACCCTCAAGGCAACGATCAAATGGAGAACGCCAACCGGACATTACTTGAGGGCCTAAAAAAGAAGCTGGAGGCCGAAGGGGGAGGCTGGGTAGAAGAACTCCACAACATCCTATGGGCTTACCGCACCACCCCTCAGCGGGCAACAGGTGAAACACCCTTCTCCCTGTGCTATGGATTTGAGGCTAAAGCTCCCACGGAGGTGACCCTTCCTACTCGAAGGGTAGCCCAATATGATCCCGAAGTCAACGACGCTAATATGGCCCTCGACCTTCACCTCATCTCAGAACGCCGAGAGTAAGCCTTCATACGAGCGGAAAACTACCGAAGGCAAGTGAAGGGCTATATCGACGCCAAGGTCCGCTCTCGAGAATTCCAAGTGGGGGATTATGTCCTACGACGGAGGGAAGCTAGCCAACCAACTGAGGGCGGCAAGATGGTACCTAAGTTTGAGGGCCCATACATCGTAGTGGCCATCATCAAATCGGGGACTTACAAACTCAAACGCCCCAGTGGGGAAGAGGTCCCTAGACATTGGAATGTACATCACCTAGTTAAATTTTATCACTAATATTAGAGCGGCCAAGACCTCATAACTAATGAATGTATTATCATACGGCCCAAGGCCTTCAAATTTAGAGACATATTGAAGACACCAAGAATAAGAAACAAGACACATATGAGCGGCCAAGCCCTCATGCGGACTACTGGCCCAAGGCCTTATCACAAGCAAGACCCTTTGGCACCAAGTGCCGAGGGTAGACACTCCCATCACCTACGACAAATGAAGAAAACACCAAGTGTTTTTCAGAAGACCCCTCGGTACCAAGTGCCGAGGGACCGTACTCCTATCAACTCCAGACAGCGGAAAACATCAAGTGTCTCCTTTGAAGACCCCTCGGGGGCCATATGTCGAAACAAACACCAAGTGTTGTTTCGAAAGCCGTACCCCTCGAGGACGCATTTATACCGAAGGCACCACCTATCGGTGCCGGCAGCACGTAGTGCCCCCGGCCATTTGTAACCAGTGCACAAATGAAAACCCTTCCTTGAAACGCTTTCCGCGTCATTACCCCAAGGGAATCACAGACATCTAATATGCCCAGGATTCGACTTCCAAAACGAAACGCTCCCCGCGCCATTACCCAAGGGTATGGCAGGCCACAGACTATGTCTCGCGCCGAGAGGACGACTTTCAAAACTGGGGCGCTTTCCGTGCCATCCCCCAAGGGGAGGCAGGCTACAGACTGTGTCCTATGCCGAGGAAATGGTGTATGCTGTTGCCTCCCGATAGGCCAAGCCTTACCAAGAAACCAAGTTTCTTGAAGCCTTCCCTTCACTCCCAAAAAAAAAGGTGAAGGGGAGTAGACTCAAAGAGCAATCAATGAGTACATAACTCCAACAATCCACAACGGAACACCCTTCAGCAAACAGCAAGAAGGATCATCACAAGACAATACAAATCATACCGAGGGCTCCCCAAGGGAACGCCTCTGATACCTGGGGACTACTAATTCCAGAAGGCCGCTATTCAACAAAGGCTACCGAAAAATGGCTAAGTCCAATGTCTGGATTAACCAACAAATACCGGTGCCCCTCTGACGTCAAACAACACTGAGGGATCTCCAAAGGAATGCCCCCGTTCACCATACATCAAATATCAGTCAGGTCTACAAACTGGTGGCCTCCGGCATCAACGAATACCGAGGCTCTAATCCTGCTAAAGGATTAAAAATGGCCAAGTCCACTCAACAACGACTCAAGGGATACCGAAGGCATCCACTTTCCGTCCGCCCTTACTACATCATGAATGTCTTACAAAATTTTCCTAAGTCCGCACTTTGGAGCCATTATGGCCGAGGGCGCCTCCTACACAATACCGAAGGCAAGTACCCACAGACATGATCTTGAAATTCCTAAGTCCAAGTCCCAGCAACCCCCAACGTTACAACCAACGCCGGAGGTTAGTACTCACATGGCTCATTTACCGAAGGCCAAGTGACAAGTAACACGTAGAAAAATGTCTAAATTCTAAATGGTTGGCCCTCGGTCAAATCTCCATGCAGCCAGAGGGGTCACACAACCGAAGGCTCTGTGGTGAAACCACACTTAGAAAAATGTCTAAATTCTAAATTGTTGGCCCTCGGTCAAATCTCCATGCAGCCAGAGGGGTCACACAACCAAAGGCTCTGTGGTGAAACCACACTTGGAAAAATTTTCTAAGTCCTACATATTTGGCCCTCGGTCAAATCTCCATGCAGCCGGAGGGGTTGCACAACCGAAGGCTTTGGTGAAACTACACTTGGAATATTTTTTCTAATTCCTAAATGTTAGGCCTTCGGCCATACATATAGCCAGGCATACATTCACGCACAAAGGAAAAGAAAGTCGGGGAAGGACGAAGGCATACAAAAGAGAATGACAACCGAGGGAAAAAGTTGTGAACAAAAGAGAAAAATATTCTAAGTCCTGAAATTTTGGGCCCTCGGTCAAATCGTGACGGCTGCCCAAGTTCAGAGGGAAGCATCTGTCGTGGGCCTAGTATTGAACAAACACTTAGAATGATTTTCTAAGTCCTAAATGATTGGCCCCCGGTCAAATCATAATGCAAACATACATGCATACATGAAAGGAACGTAAAGAAAAACGAAGGCCATTCACTCACCAGAAGGGAAGAAAAGAGTAAATTCAAACATTAAAGCCCGAAGGCATATCATTCATTCGGAAGATAGCATTCAAATGCAAGGGCGGTAAACGTGTTCAATTACAAATATTGTTCAAAAGATTTACAAATACAAAGTTACTCGGCGGTTTTCTCCTCAACGGCCTTTGGAGTAACGTCCCCTTCAGCATCTTTAAAGGTAACCTCTCCACCGACATTCTCCTCGGCACCACCATCGTCGGACCCCCCATCATCATAGAATCTTCAATCACTGGTCTTTCTTCGCCCGGGGGGAGGGGATTCTCACATCAGGTTGCAATGGGGGAAGGTCGTACACCGTCGGGTCAAACTAATCGAGGGAGACGTTGAAGTGACGAGCGAGCCTCCAGTATATCAGGTGCTGGGTGAAGAACTCACCCCCTTGGTAGTAGCAGTCGCCTCTCTCGGCCAACCACTCCTTGTCAGGGCCTTCAACCCATACATCTATCTTCTTCTGCACAACGGAGGAGACCCATTCTTCCCTATCAGCAGCCTCCCAGCCTTCGGCAGTGAAGGCATCAACCACGGCTTTCCCAGCTTTCGCTACCGCCTCGTTCTTGGCCCTCTCGACCTTGTCGGCGGCTCTCTTGGCGACCTCGGCAGCAGCACTCTCGGCCTCAGCCTTCCCCTCGGGCTTGGCCTCTGCTATGGCAATCTCCATCTTCAGCTCCATCTGTTGAAGGGTCTCCTCCAACTTGCACATTTCCCTAAGGGAAGCATCTTTTTCAAGGATAAGCTTCCTCAGGGACTCCTCCTGCTGGGCCTTCTGGAGGCGCCATTCTTCCAGCCGTCGGGCATGTTCACCGAGGGCTATGCAGGCCTATAAGCAATGAACAAAGGAATCAAGTTATCATTCAGGATGTGCTAAGTGAATGAAAAAGAAAACTAAGGAACAGAGACTTACGGTAAGGGATGACCGGAGGATCTTGCTCTCGAAGGAAGCATCGTCGTAAGTGCCGAGAGCCTCCATATCCATCGCCGAAGTAATTACCCGCAGGAAGGCCTTCGGCTCAACCGTGGCGTGCATCACGGAAGTTCCGGGGGCCAGGGAGAATTTCACAGTATCCCGGGGGAAATCTTCCAAAGGAAGATCAGAAGGAGCCGTCGCCACCTCAGCACGTGGCTCAGAAGTGGAATGTTCATCCACTATCATAATCGAGGGATCATCCTTCCCCGCATTCCCCTTTTTGGGTTTCTTACCCTCAGGACCACCGCCCTTCCCGGCGGCCTTCCTCTTCTCCGCAACGTCAGCTCCTTGGGAGCCTCCAGCCACATCAACGGTGGCAACAGCCGTAGAAGGCACCACCACCTCCTTCTGAAAAAAGGCACTGACGGGTTGCTGACCCGAGGGATCCTTCTTCTTGACTTGGGCCTTGCCCTTCTTCTTCTTCATAGCAAACAGAGCGTTCGCGTCCATGTGATTACCTGCAAAAAGAAAACACAAGATGGTTAGATCGAGGGGTAGAAAGCACGAATAGAAATTAAAGTACAAAATTCCTAAGTACAAAATATAAGGCCCCGGCAACTACCTCCTGTTCCCCTGAAGGCTCTATCAAGGATGGGGTACTTCTCGACTGTTTCCCCCAAGAAGCGGTACCACCGGAAGCCGAGGGAATACAAATCGCTCTCGAGGATGCATTCTTTGGTGGTTACGTTCTTATTCCGCCCCTCCGGGATCTTGGAAATATTAAGACCATCTTTTTTGAGGGAGGCACTTCCCACCCTCTCATGCCGACGGAAACGATCCTGCAACTCCCTCGGGAATGGGCTCTCATCCAGTCTCACATAACACCATCGCTCCTTCTAGCCTTTATTTGAGGAGGGCGCCTCAGTGAACAACTTCCAATGGGCTATCTGCTACAGGTTCGCGAAGCCCTCGGCATTCGCATGGCCTCCCCGGCACAGGTTGAAACTTTGGAAGAAAAGGTCCAAGCTAGGGGTTACCCCCCGGGACAGGCAGAGGTGCAGGAACCCGATAATATAAGAGTGACTGTTGGCAGGGGGCTAAGTCAACGAACCTGAGGTACTCCCGAAGGAATGGGTGCAATGGGAACCGAAGGCCCACCGACACTGAAAGAATGTCAACCGCTATGCACCCCTCAGGAGGTCGGAACAGGATATCCTCAGGGCCTGGCTCTATCACTGTTGCCGATGGACCAACATGCAGCTGTGTGACGTAGCATTCTGCCCTATCAGCCTTCGACTTTATATCGAGGGTGGCGGTGTTAAGGAAGGAATAACCCTCGGGCAGATCGATGGGTTTTCCTTGATCAGCAACGCTACCCTTCTTCTTGGGAGCGGGAGCCTTCGTCTTCTTCTTCTTCCCGGGGGCTACCCTGAGGGGAGTCGGGTTCAGCGGCCGAGAGTTGCTTGCCTCACCAGCATTACGAGGGGAGGGGACCGCAATAGTAACCCTCATCCTCTCCCTCTCCTTCTCCTCCTCTTCAATGGCCGTGTGCATGGCGAGGGCCATCTCCTCGTCTTCCACCACTTGTTCGAACTCCTCCGCCTCGGCTTCGGTCACTAACTCCTTCTGAACCTCCATAGCGAGGGCAACATCACCATTCCCCGAGGACTGACTGCTTGCAGACTCGACGTCCGAAATACCCTCCTCCTCAGCCGAGGGCTCCCTTGAGACATTTTGGGAATCACTTGCAGATGACATTTTATTTTTCGGAAACTAGGGGTCGAGGGTTTAAGAGACCGAAGGCTTTCTATGGGGCTCTAACACCTAATCTAAGTCCGGAGAGCAAAACTTACTAAAAGGGCGAAGAACAGATGGAGAACTGACCTCATAAATAGGAGTTTGATCGAAAGCAGGTTTCTCTCTCTAGAAAAATTTCGGCAGAGCTTCGCTACAGTATGATCGCGCAAGAAGAATAGCCTTGGCCTTGGGGTATTTATAGGCCTCCCACTCCGGGCTTGGGCCAAGAAACCGGGCCCCCGATGGAAAGTCATCATTACACGCCGCCCCTTCCGCCAACCAGTGATACCCGCCTGAAGCTAGCCAACAACTACACGCCACGTGGATATCACCTCCAACGGCTACATTTTCAACGTTCCTTATTCCAACGGTCTTATCACAACGGCTATATTTTAGAAACACAAAGGTGCTCCCGGCCGGTACCCCTCATACAACATTACACTTGCATTCGGGCTTTCTCCTTCAGCACCCTTCGCACAACAAATTGGGGCTGGCCCTCGGTCCATCACATTCAAACACCCCATGTCATATGGGCCCCCGAGGTAACAATGGAAAAGCCCCTCAAAACGTTGAGAACTAGGGAGTCCCCTTGGGGCAACACCTTCAAATTCCCTCATCAGTGGCTAGCCTCCGGCTAAAATACCATGGCACCCCTCAGCACACAGGAACGATCACCGGCATTCGTCAACAACGAACAAGCCCTCAGCCTCATTGACTGGGGGACTACCCTCGGCAGTCCCCGGGATGCTCGCTCATGCTTATCAATTACGGATGCCTTCGTAGGAATGCTCCCGGCAGACCCTCCGGGATATCAACGAAGCCCCTCCAGCAACTCCACAGACATGCCCTCAGATCAATGGTAGTCTTTGGCATCAACTTTGTCCTTCATCTCAGACCAAGGTTTCACCTTTTCGATTCATCATTGGGGGAATTCGGTGCACTCTTTTTCCTTATTAGGATTTTTTCCCACAAGGTTTTTTCATAATGAGGTTTTTAACGAGGCATCCCCCCAAGATGAAACAAAAAGTGTCCACCTTCGGCCCCGTACAAACAGCAGACACCACTCTACTCCTTTTCACCACTTTATAAGTGCCTCAGGAGTGGGGGACTAGAGAACCTCTCCGGGAATCGGGAAAATAAAAAAATGCTAAAAAATTATTCTCACAAAGCATCAACACCCTTTAGTCCCAAAATGTGAGGGACTGAAGGGCTGCCCCGGCAGAATCGTGTGCAAACGCAAAATCTCTCACAGGTTTACAAACAACACCAAGACATCATCAGAGGACAAACGCATTTTACTCCTTTTACCTCAAGTACCTTTCGGCAAAAGGAGTGAGGAAGTCCTGATGAGGTATATGGCCCAAGAACCCCCGGCCCATAGACTCCCACTACTATAGCTGATAGAGTATATATCTAGAGAGAAGTGAGAGCTAGAGAGAGAAGTGCAAGTAAATGCTTCAATAGAATGATTTTGTCACCCCTACAACTACTCCAAGAGGTAGTATTTATAGGGAAAATACGGGCTGGGCTCCCAAGTCTTGGGCTAGGGAGGCCCATTTTCAACTGGACCGCTATTGGGCCGAATACAATGTGCGTAGAAATGATTAAGTGTAAAATCCTATTCTGGGGGCCGCTCGTGGCCGATGAGGGCACGGCCGACGAGGGCACGGCTGACGGGGACCTGGCCGACGAGGTCACCCGGTTCTCCTAGGTTACGGACCGTATTCTGAGTTAGACTGCTTTCTGGCCGATGGAGGTCATATGACCGACGAGGGTCCCACCAGGTGATCGTGGTACCTTCTGTCCTTCCGAGTATGTGGGCCATGGGGTCCAGGCCCATATACTCCATCAGGAGTCCCCCACTCTCTAAGCTGAGATGTAGATGAGGTGAAGGAGAGTAGATTTCTGTGCTTGATGCTCTTGGCCGACGTGGGACCACCCCGACCGTTTTCTGTCGTGGCGTTGGTGGCCCTGTTCTGGATTTGGCCATTACCTTCCCCTTGATGTGGACGATGAGCGTTCCGGTCATGGGTGGCCGATGGAGACATTCTTTCCTTCTCACGACCTTTGGTGGCTGGATTTTGTTTTTGGGCCGAGGAGGCCACTGCGGTTGTGTTCTTGCTTGAAGACGATGAGCGTCCCTCATCTTGAGTGTCCGTTAAGGGTGCTACTCACTCCTTATGACCGTTGGTTAAAGTTCGTACTGTTGGCCGAGGAGGCCATTGGGGCTACCTTTTGGTTGGACGATGAGCGTCCTTGCTTAGTGGGTACGATGAGCGCCCTTTGTCATGAATGGCCGATGAAGGCCGTGCCCACTCGTGACAGTTGATGGCTGATCTTCGCTCTTTGGGGTCGAGGAGGCCTGTGTGGTTGTCTCTTGTTCGAGGATGATGAATGTTCTTTTGTTCCCGGGTGGCCGGTGAGGGTGCGGTTTGCTTCTTAGCCGTTGACCGTGTTCTATGTTTTTTGGCCGCAGTGGTGTTGTCCGTAGTCTGGCATTCACGCTTTTGAGGACGATAACGACACTGATCCGGGAGGAGTGGTGCGTGTCCTGGTCTCAAAGCCGATAAGTGCCTTGTGATCTCAAGTGTTGCGCTTATGGAGGGAATTCTTTGTTCGCTAGCTTTGCTGCGGCCGATGGTGCACCATGATGTTATGGACGTTGTGGTGCATGTCTGATGTTGTAGTTGTGGACTTAGAATATTTTTGGATTTTTCTGATTTTGTCCTGGTTTGCAAAGGCCGATGTAGTCCCCCAGTCCCCCAGTGCTTCAGGCTGAAGAGTAGGTGAGGGGTGAAGGAGTAAAGGATTTACCGAGGCCGAAGCGGACTCTTGTATACACCTGAATCCAATTCCTTGGCGATTTCCTGGTCAAGGTAACCATGTGGGAGAACCCATGGACGCAGGTCGCTTTCAAGAAATTATCATCAGGGTTTTATACAGGGCCGATGGCGTGGGGTTTCTTGGTGGTTTTACCGCCGTGGCCATTGAGAAGGCCATGCAATTGGCATTCTGTTCAAGCCAATGTGGACGTGCCTTGAGATGTGACCTATCCATTTGAAGTATCTCTGTGTTGAGGCCGATGTGGGCACGCTTTATTAGTGTGGCCGTTGAGTGGTTGGCCTGTTAGTGGTGAGCTGGTGTTGTGGAAGTGGGCCTGACCCGACTTCTAAACTGGTGCAAGCCCAATGGGCCTTGGGGGTGGTGGCCATTCATGTGGCCAATGGGAGGTTTCCATGTGTAGTGACCGTTGAGGGGAGGTCTATAAATACCCCCCCTCCGAAGAGGTTCCTCATTGCATTCCTGAGATAACGAAGTGCAGCTGAATTTTCTAGAGAGATAAAGTTCTTGCAAGTGTTCTTCGTGTTCATCAAAGCTTCAAAGGTTAGTGCATCGAAATTTTCCTCTGTACTTTGCCTATTTCGCTTCCTAGGCCATTGATCCTTTGTTAGTGGAGAAATACCCTTAGATCCAAAGTAGAAATCTTTAGGCTCTAGTTAGTTGTTATGATGAAGCCTTTGGACGACGAGTACTACCCGTACGACGATTAGCCCTCTGCTAAGTCTCTTGATTATCGGGTGGTAGAGGAGTGCTGTGAGGAGATAGAGGAGTTGAGCTCCTTCAAGTCAGGGGAGGGTGAAGGTGAGGACGAAGAGGTCGCCTCGTCGTCTGATGGTGAAGATGTAGTGGCTTTACGTGCTGTGGACGGAGCGTCTACATCGGCTGCAATCCCTTGCCCGAAGCCGGTTTCTGCTGTAAAGGGAGCTGCTCTGACGAGAAGGCGGCGGCCGAAGAGGGGTCAAGGTTTCTCTTACCTAGATCTCACCAACCTCTATCTGATCAAGCCGGAGAGTAATGCGGCCGATTACTTGGTGGCACAGATGTACGTGGGGCCGTATGGGCGGGTTAGGGCGCCCAAGCCGACGGATCACGTGTTGAATCCACCTCCGGGGTATTTTGGAGTATACCCCATGAGCTTCGCAAAGGGACTTAGGTTTCCCCTTCACCCATTCATCACGAAGTATCTGGACATGGTGGGTCTCCCTCCAGCCTTGCTGACTCCCAACAGCTATTCGCTCATTGTCGGCTTTCTTCTCCGCTGCGATGAGCTAGATTTTAGGCCGACAACGACACTGTTCATGAACCTGTACCAGATTGGTCAAGGGAGCCACAAAAACTGTGCTGGTTACGCTAACCTCTAACAGCTGCCGAAGAAGAGGAGTTTCACTGACCTCCCTTCGTCTATTCATGGATGGAAGAGCAAGTTCGTCTTCGTGTCCTTGGGTGAGGACGATACGGAGTTTCCTTCAGTTGGTCACGACGGTAAGTTCACCCTGCATGACGTGCCGAAGAGCAGTATTTTGGATGCCCAGGAAGCGGCGTTTCTGAAGGGCGGGCCGAGGAGCGTGAAACATTACATCACGGAATACAAGATGACCGCCCTCGGCTTCATGAGGTATCACGTTTATGGTGACAAGGAAGGTGATATCGAGTTGTGGCCAAAGATGACCACCACCATTGAGGAGGCCGACGGCCCGGATATGGGCATTCCTGCTGATGCTGATGGTAATACCTTCCCTGGCGTCTTCGTCTATGTTTTCTTTTGTTTTTGCTAACTGTTTGTTTCAATTGCTGTGCAGACTTCGCTATGGATCATAGATCCGTCATGGACCTAGCCAAAGCTAAGGCGAAGGAGAAGATGGCCGCAAAGGAGGCTGCAAAGATGGCCGCTGCGGGCGGCGCTCAACCAAGCTCTGATGCGGCGAAGAAACCGCCAACGCAGCTGAAGAAGAAGCGGCCTGCCGATGACGGCCAGAAAAAACTTACCGAGGCCGGCATGCAATCCAAGAAGCCGAAGAGGGCTTCTCCTCTGGCGGATGCTGGTGTTGGGGGTATGGCCATACCGAATGATGATGCCAGGGCTCAAATGCCATTACCGTTGTGGACGCGGTTTCGGTCCCCTCTTCGGCGATCCTATCTCAGCCGCCGCCTATCGGCCAAGAGCCCTGTAAGCAAAGGGCCGGCAAGGAGCTGGCTGGCGGGACTTACAAGCTCGAGATCGAGTATCCTGTGAAGGGTGGCGTCTTCAATGACGCCGTTGACGACCATGATGTCCTTGCCCGGGCTGTCTTGGTCGAGGATCGGGCTTATCTGAAGAAGCTGGGTCCCGTCAGGATTTACAATGGCGGTATGGACCTCATCATTTAAGTAAAGCCCTCATACTTTACGTCTTTTGTGTCATGGGTTTTGCATCGTCCTAATTCTTCATTTCTCCTTTTTTGTTGCAGGGCGCTCTCATGCTGATGGAGAGCCACAAACGGCGGGAGCAGGAGATTGCCCGTCTGAGGGAAGCCGAGAAGAAAGTTGCTTCAGCTGAGGAGGCCACGGCCTGCCTGGACCGGCTTCGGGAGGAAGTGAAGGCCCTTCAGAAGGGTGTTGATGAGGCCGATGTGGCCTACCGGCAGGTAGCGGCTGACCGTGATGACGCTCTGAGGGCTAGGGATGAAGCCCTACGAAGCCGTGATGAGGCCCTGCTCCGGGCCGAAGATGCCGCAAGGGCTCAGGCTGATTCTGAGAGGGCCACTGAGAAGTCCGTTGACGGCGCCACCGAGAGGTTCCTGGCCGAAGGCTGGAAAGCCGATGACCACTGGCCCTGGTGCTATGACGTCGTGGCAAACCGGCTCGAAGATTGGGGCCAGAACTGCCCTGCTGGCCAAGAGTACTTTGCTCGTGAGATGGATGTCTACTACGACATGGGTCAGCAGAGGATGCAGCGGCTGATATACCGGAGGCTGCACCGGGCGTTTAAAAAGCTTAAGCTCACCCAGAAGTGGGATAAGAAGAACATGAAGCTTCCACGGCTGATGAGGGATCCTGAGGCCGAAGCGAAACTCCCCCCATCTGAGAGGCAGGATCCAGTGCTCAGCTCTTCAATCGGTGAGCCTGACTGGTCCGAAGATGACACTCTGGCCGATACTGCCGTCTCCTCAGCAGCCGATGCCAGCGGAGGTGCCAGGACGGAGGAGGCCGAAGCGGAGCGGGTGGCCGATGAGACCGTCCCCGAGAGTTGATCGACTGACTTATCATTTTGTAATTTAGCTAGGCTGGTGTCTGTAATGCCCTTCTTTTTTTGTAATGGCCGTTGAGCCCTCCTTGTGTAATGACCTTATATTAATGAAATATGTTTCCGGCCTTATCATGTCTTTTTGTCGTCTTGTTCTCCCTTTACTTTTGTTCTCAAGTTTTTCAAAATTTGTCTAAGTGTTTGGAATTGGGACTTAGGTAATTTTCTAAGTATCAAGGCTTCAAGTGAGTGGGTGTTCGCGTCGTCTTGGCAGCACGCCCCCTTTCACTTTTGCCTAAGACTTTGGAAATTTTTCTAAGTGTTGAACCAAGCACCACACTTGGTGATCTCGTCGGCCCCGTGTTCTTTTCGGCCCTTTCGTTCCCATGCCCCCTGTCTAAACAGGAAGTCGCATCTGATTTCTTTAGTCGTGGCCGATATGGGTACCTGACCTTTGCCGTCTGAGTGTGATGGCCGAAGCGCTCCCCTATGGGACTTGACCTTTGGATTAAGTGGATTGATTTTGTCCCCTTCGACTTTAAACGTTTTTGCCTGTTGCCTTCATTATTTCAACTTTGAATTTTGTCTAAGTGTCAAACCAGGATATAGATAATTACCGGCCGTTGGTGGGGCCGCGACGGGCACCTGCAAGTGTTTGGGTACCCGCTTCGTTTTGAGGCTGTCCCCTCGTTGTCCAATGCCTTGGAGATTTCTCCAAGTGTTGGGCCATGTAGTTTCCTCCGCTTAGTACCGTCGTCGGCCAAATTGGGCGGCGTGGCCGATGAAGGTACCCGTGTGTTCCGCACCTGGGTGCTTGCCTTTCCCTTCGCCTTTGCTTTCTTCAAAAATTTCTCTAAGTGTTTGAAATTCACTCAGGGAACTTTTTCCAGAAATTTTCTAAGTGTTTGAAAATCACTTAGGCAATTTTCTTCAAAAAATTCCAGCTTAAGCAACCGCCTAGGTTTTAGCGCCTTTAACGGCCGACAAAAATGTTGTGGCCGGTAAGGGTTGCCACCAGTGTGCTCAACTTTCCCGCGGGTGTTTTAGTGCCCGCTTCGTCCTAGACCTCCTTTCCGGTGTTCAACTCCAGGATTATGTTAAGTGTCAAGCTAGGATTCTTGGTTTCCATGCTAAGTGTTGTAACTTCAGTCGGTCATGGCCGATGAAGGTTACCACCCTCGTTTCACCCAACCACTTTGGTTAGGATTTTATGGGCGCATGCTCCGTCCTTGACACTTTCTTCGTAACGGGTGGCCGCTTCGTCCGTGTTACCTGTTGGTAATGTTACCTTTGTATTCACCTGATATGTACTTAGCCAAATGTGTGGCTTGATTTGTGGGGATTTATTTTTACTGCTCGAGGCCGGCAAGTGCGCACGGTCCTCGGCTTCCCTCTTTTTTTTTGTTCCCTATTTCGGGGAGTGTCCTTCTTTTAGGCTTCGGCCGAAGGGGTCAATAGTCCTCCGGCCGGTTTGGACTTCGTTTATAACGTCCATGATCTCAGGGGAGGTCCCGTCGCCTATTTATGTCGCGGGCTAGACTTTTGGTTGGTTTCCAACGGCTGCCGTTTCCCAACCCTGAGTTTGGGGATTTTGTCACCTCGGCCATGATTTCAGGCCTGTCGTCATGCGATCAGGCGTGTGGACGACGCGGTGAACTTCCCATTTCAAGACGCAGGTCGTTTTCGGGCTATTCGTCCTGGGGACATCGTCGGCCCTGTCTGAGCGTTTCGCTCTGAGGGGCCGGTACGACGTGCTCTTTCAGCTGGGCCTAAGCCTTTCGCTGATACAAAATACAATGGGGCATACCTGAGCCTTTTGCTCCAAGGTTGCGGATGCGAAACGCAACATCGGCCATGCCTGAGCCTTTCGCTCTAAGGTGGCTGATGAGGGCGCCCGTTAATGCTTTACTCAAATTCCAAGAAATCAAAGGGAACATGATTTTTGTTCATAAGTGGCTCAAGGCCGGGGGTGGTGTTCAATCAATAACCCGTCAAGGGGTGAGGGCTTAGCCGGCTGCACCTCCTTCGGATTATTGATAAAACTTCACCAGATGGTGTACATTCCATGTTCGTTGTACATTGGTCCCATTTGGGTGCTTAAGCTTGTAGGTGCCGGGTTTGACCACGGCGCTGACGATGTAGGGACCTTCATACCTCAAGGCTAGCTTGCCCCCTTCCGTCGGCTGACTTGCTTCCCTTCGGCGGAGGACGTAGTCCCCCACTTGGAATTCCCGGCAACGTACCTTGGCGTCATGGTATGATTTCACTTGACACCGGTAGTTCTCCGCCCGGATGAATGCTTGTTCACGTCTTTCTTCGACCAGGTGGAGGTCGATCTTCATGTTCTCCTCGTTGACCTGAGGGTCGTACTGCTCCACCCGTCGACTGGGAATGGCGACTTCCGTGGGTGCCTTTGCTTCAAAGCCATAGCACAGGGCAAAAGGCGTTTCACCCGTTGCCCTCCTCGGCGTAGTGCGATAGCCACCACAGGATGTTGGGGATCTCCTCGACCCAACTTCCTCCTGCGTCTTGTAGGTTCTTCTTTAGCCCCTCCATTATAGTTCTGTTGGCGTTCTCAACCTGCCCTTTTCCTTGAGGGTAGGAAACGGAGGAGAAACGATGCTTTATTCCCCATTCTCGAAGGAGCTCCTGAAAGGGCGCCGCTTCGAACTGGGTGCCGTTGTCGGATATGATCTCTTGGGGGACGCCAAAGCGGGTGAGAATGTTCTTGTGGACGAACTTCTGGCACCCAGCCCCCATGATGCTGGCCAAAGGTTCCGCTTCGACCCACTTGGTGAAGTAGTCGACTACAACGATGATGTAGCGGTTGTTGCCAGCAGCTCTGGGTAGTGGGCCGACCAGGTCAATCCCCCACCTTGAAAATGGAATGGCAGTGCTGACGGGGGCGTAGTTAACGGCTGGCCGACCAGGGGCCTTCTGGAGCACCTGGCACGTGGTAAATTTCCTAGCAAGGTCTGCACAATCCCGCGCCATCGTCGGCCAGAAATAGCCCTGGACGACGAGACGCCGGGACATACTGAAAGGGCCCTGGTGTGAGGAGCAAACACCGCAGTGAACTTCCTCCATGGCCACTTTGGCCTCGTCCTGGTGCAGGCATCGGAGAAGAGTGCCGTTGTAGGATCGCTTGTAGAGCTTACCATCCTCAATAGTGTAGCTTGGAGCCCTAAGCTTGGCAAGCTTGGCCCTCTCCTCGTCCTGGGGTAGCTCCCCCGTGGTGATGAAGGTGGTGATGTCGGAGATCCAGTCCTCCGGCCGCTGCTGGATGCACAAGATGGGGCTGGCATGGATGTTGGACATGCTTAGCTCCTCGAGATGAGCTTGGAGAGGATGTCGGCCTCGGCGTTCTCGGCCATTGGGATCTTTGTGATCTCGTAGGTTTCGAACGCCTTCAGCAACTCCTCTGCTGCAAGTTTGTATTGCTTCATCCGGTCTTCCTTTGCTTCGTACGTACCCTCAACCTGGCCCACTACCAGCTTGGAGTCGCACCTGATTCTGATGTGCTTGGCTCTGAGGCCAGTGGCAAGTCTGAGGCCGCTGAGGAGGGCCTCATACTCGGCTTCATTGTTAGATACCCTGAAGTTGAAGCGGATGGCATAGTAAGCTCTGAATCCTTCAAGGGATATGAGGACGACGCCACCCCCGCATGATTTCGCGTCCGACGAGCCGTCGGTGAAGAGGATCCACGTGTCATCCGGCTCTGGCCCGGGGGTAGTAGTGGTCATCTCCCTCGCTGTGCATTCAGTGACAAAATCGGCCAAGGCTTGCCCTTTGATAGATGGCCTTGGCTTGATCTCAATTTGGAATTGGCTGAGGAAGATCGCCCACTTCACCATCCTCGAGGAGCTAGTGGGGCTCCTCATGAGCGCGCCAAGGGGCTGCTGGGTCAGTACGTGGACGGCGTGGGCCTGGAAGTAGTGCCCTAGTTTTTTCACCGTGTGGACGATGGCTAGCACCGTCTTCTCGATGGGGGAGTACCTGAGCTCGACCTCCCTGAGTGTTTTGCTGATGTAAAATATGGCTTTCTGCACCCCTTCATCCTCGCGGATGAGCACGGAGCTCATAGCCGATGTGCTCACCCCCAAATATAAGAAGTGGGTTTCGCCGGCCTTGGGCTTGGAGAGAACCGACAGGGACGAAAGGTACCTTTTCAGGTCTTCGAATGCTTCCTGGCACTCCGTCGTCCACTTGAAGCTGTTTGCTTTGCGCATGATCTGGAAGAAAGGGAGTGACCTCTCGGCTGACTTGGAGAGAAAACGGCTCAGGGCCGCCAGGCGCCCCGTTAGCCGCTGTACCTCCTTGACGTTGCGGGGCGGCTCCATATTGACGATAGCTTGTATCTTCTCTGGGTTTACTTCAATGCCTCTCCGGCTGACCATGTAGCCGAGGAACTTGCCGCCTTGGACGCCAAAGGTGCACTTCTTGGGGTTGAGGCGGAGTTTGAACTCCTTCATGATTTCAAAAATTTCCCGGAGGTCGTCAGCATGTGTGGTGGCTCACTTGCTTTTGACAATCATGTCATCGACGTATGCCTCCATCGTCCGGCCGAGGACTGCTCCGAAGATCTTAGCCACCATCCTGGTATAGGTGGTGCCGGAGTTTTTGAGCCCGAAGGCCATGACAAGGTATCAAAAAATTCCCTCCGGGGTCATGAAGGCCGTCTTCTCAGCTTCATCTTCATGCATCAAAATCTGGTGGTACCCTCTGAAGGAATCAAGGAACGACATCAACTCGCATCCCGCCGTCTCGTCCACCAATTGATCAATGTTGGGGAGAGGGAATGGGTCCATGGGGCACACCTTGTTCAGGTCAGTGTAATCAACACACATTCTGAATATCGGCAGGTTTTGGGTGAGGGCGACGTTGGCTAGCCACGTCGGGTACTTCACCTCTTTGATGTGGTTAATTGAGAGGAGCATGGTGACCTCCCCTTTGACGAAGTCCCGCCTGTCGGCGGACAAGTAGCGTCGCTTCTTCTTGACAGGCGCGGAGGCCGGATCGACGGTCAGCCGGTGGGTGATCACGTTCCGGCTGATACCTGGCATGTCGTCAGGGCCCCACGCGAAGATGACGGCATACGACCATAGGACGAGGATGATGGCATCTCACTGGTCCTGTGGGAGTTGCTTCCTGATTTTGAGGACCCGCTCCGACCGGGAGGTATCCAGGGGGACCTCCTCCACCTCTTCGGCCAGTTTAGCATGCGGTCTCTCCTCGTCCTTGGCAACGGTTGCCGTGATGGTGTCTATTCTCTACCCTTCCCTTTCGGTCGGCCTCGTTAGCTTGAGGTAGCATGCCCTGGCTATCCTCTGATTTCCTCTGGCGTAGCTGATGCCGCCGCTGGTGGGGAACTTCAGGCATAAGTGTTTCATGGAGATGATGGCCTCCAGGTCCTCCAGTGCAGGCCGCCCCCAAATCAAGTTGTACGTGCACTGAAGGTTGACCACCATGAACTCCATGTCAATTTTGGGGCGGTGGGAGCCGTCGCCGACCTTCCCGGGGAGGACTATCGCGCCCTCAGCGTCGATAGAGTCCCCGGTGAAGCCGGACAACGATGTCTTGATCGGCTTCAGTGGAGCTTTGTCCAGCTTCAGCTGCTTGAAGGTGTCCAGGTACATCACGTTAACGGAGCTCCCCGTATCGATGTAAGTGCGGTGGATGATGGAGTCACTGATCTCACATCGGATGACGAGGGCGTCCCTGTGTGACTCCGTACCCGGAGGCAGATCCTTGTCGGTGAAGGTGATCGCCTCCGTCCGTTGCTTCTTCGGCTGGGGGGAACGTGGGACACCTACCCAATGTAAAGCGATTGGGCCCATTTCTTCCCCTGGGTGACAGAGTCCCCCCCTTAGTATTCCCACCTACGATGAGGTGAATATGGTTCTTCTTTGGTAGAGGCTCCTCAAAATCTTCTTCGTCGCTGAGCCACCGATCTCCCGCTTCTTCGTAGAGGGTTCGCCCCCAGGTTTGTCGGTGTTTACCCACGTATTTTTGCGCGGGCCACCTTTAACAAATTGGGAGAGTTCCCCCTAACGAATTAGGCGCTCGATGGCTTTCTTCAGCGTGATGCAGTCGTCGGTGTTGTGTGAGGAGTTCCTGTAAAACCGGCAGTAGGTGCCGCCTTGCTGGATGACAAGGACTTCCTCCGTCGGCCGAGGAGCTTGTTCAATGAGGTCATGCTTCTCGGCATAGTCGAGTATGGTGCTGACCGGGTGAGTGAGGGGGACCCCCGGCCGTTCCAACCTCGGCCGCCAATGGCGATCTTTCTTGCTTTGTCCACCAGAGCCGTGACGGCCCTGGGCTTCCTGGCCGGCCAGGGATGCTCCCGGGGCCGGCGAAGGATTTGTCTTCTTGTGGGGGTGGCCTCCGTCCTTTTTGTGGTTGTGGAGCTTGTCAGCATCAGCGTACAAGCTCTCGCGCTGAAGCGCCTTTGCCTATGACCTCGGAGGGTCGGTGATGAGGCTCCTGGCATACGGGGAACTGTGGAGGGCTCCCTGGTAGAGGACGAGGAGGGTGCGCTCATCGGCCCCCTCGACCTCTTCGGTCTCCCTCGTCCACCGATCAATGAATGACTGGAGGGGTTCGTCATGTTGCTGCTTGACGGAGAGGAGATGGGTGAAATACTTCTTCGCACGCTTCCTCCCGGCAAAGTGGGTGAGGAAGCGCTGGGCAAGGTCCTGCCATGAGTCTACACTTCCTTCGGGAAGCGCGTTGAACCACTCGTACGTCGGCCCCTCAAGAGTGGAGAGGAACCAACGACAGAGATATTCATCCGACGTGTTCACCATCAGCATGTTGTTCTGATAGCGGCTGAAGTGCTCCCGGGGGTCTGATCGGCCGTCGTATGACTTGATGGCGTTTCCCCTATACTTCTCCGGGATGGGGGCCAAGAGCACCCTGTTAGTGAAAGGGGTCCTGGTCCTGACCTGGACGACGGGGTCGCCTCGCCCTTCGGCCAACTCCCTCTCAAGGGCGCTGACCTTGTTCATGAGAGCATTGAGGCCAGGATCGTTGGAGGCGCCGGCCGTGGGAATGTTTGCCGATTGCCTTGCCTCCATCTAGGCCAGCCTCCTTTCCAGCTGGGCGATGACCTCATCCCGAGGATCCCTGGCGGCTGCAGCGGCGCCCTGCTGGTTCTGCATGCGCCCCTCGTGGGCTGCGTTGATCTGGTGGCGCACGTCGTCCTCTTGCAACTTTCCCTTGCCCTTGCCCTTGTCCAGGCGGGGCTGGTCCGCTGTCCGGGACACAGACCCGAAGCTTTCCCTTGGCGAGCCAGGCCGACGCTCACCAATCCGTCCCGCCATCCTCTCCGAAACCGGACGATGGCGCGTGTCACCCAGCCTATTGAAGGCAGAGGCTTTTCCACGCGCTGGGGTCTGTCCAGGCCGAAGAGGGGAAGCGGGGTGGGAGTGGGACGACGCCGTGTCCTGGGCTATCACCCCCCTCATCGTTGCCTATCCTGCTGGCCAACGGTTGGGGCTGAGGAGGTGGAGTGACGTTCCCCCCAGTCCTTGGCAAGAGTGCGCTGAGGACGGTGGGGTTCTGAGCCAAGCTGGCGATGATGACCGACAACGCGGCCTGAACCTGTGGATCCACAGACGGGGAAGCCGCGGCCATAGGCTGGGCCGGGGCGTGGTCTGTCTTCTCTGCACGTTTCTTGTCCAGGCCGATGCGGGCATCAGGGCCGCCACCGTTGAGCTGGTTGCGTAGGTCCGTCGTGAGGTTGATGACCTCCTGGAAGACGTCCCCTCCTCCGACCTAGTCGGCTGTGGCATCCTCCTCGCGCTCCCTGGTCACCTGGTCCTCAGGGATGGCCTTGGTGACGAGGTTGCGATTTGACTTAGTTCTTCCCATGATCAGTGGTTAGCTGTGCTTGGTAGCGAGGAAGGGTGCTAACTTGATTGTTCTAGCTCTCAACGAGAGCACCAAATGATAGAGTATATATCTAGAGAGAAGTGACAGCTAGAGAGAGAAGTGCAAGTAAATGCTTCAATAGAATGATTTTGTCACCCCTACAACTACTCCCAGAGGTAGTATTTAGAGGGAAAATATGGGCTGGGCTCCCAAGTCTTGGGCTTCGGAGGCCCATTTTCAACTCGACCGCTATTGGACCGAATACAATGTGCGTAGAAATGATTAAGTGTAAAATCCTATTCTGGGGGGCGCTCGTGGCCGATGAGGGCACGGCCGACGAGGGCACGGCCGACGAGGACCCAGCCGACGAGGTCACCCGGTTCTCCTGGCTTCCGGACCGTATTCTGAGTTAGACTGCTTTCTGGCTGATGGAGGTCATCTGGCCGATGTGGGTCCCACCAGGTGATCGTGGTACCTTCTGTCCTTCCGAGTATGTGGGCCATGGGGTCCAGGCCCATATACTCCATCAATAGCGAAGGCCCAATAGGCCCAGGAAGCACGGCAGGCCTAGATCACAGCGCGGTCAGCGCCCCAAGTGCCAAATAGCCCACGACGAACACTGGGATGCCTTTGGGCCCCATGGCCGAAGCCTCATAAACTTACAGAACAACTACTTTTAAGCACTCAAAGTTACTGGGAGAAAACGGCGAAAACAGTAGCCCTCGGCACCTAGAGCCATCAGCACCTAAAGGCCCTCGGGATGAAGAGCCTTCAGCTAGTCATCTACAGTCGAAGGCATCTCCTCGACAGAATCTCCCACCCACATGCGCTGGATCAACGTACCAAGTACAAACGTCGAATCCAACTGCCGCATTTAATGCGGCCACATGCGAATGTCAGTGCCACCCCGTTGAGGTGACCCCTCGACCACCAGAATGATGACACGTGTCCCTATCTAGCATTTATTGCTGCTATAAATAGCACCCCTTTCCCCATTTGTAAACCACGCTCAATACGCTGAATACACTCGATATTAATATACACTCTCTCTGTACTTTTGCTATGACTTCTCTCTAAGTTACTCCCGCAGTAACCCCTCAGATAGATACACCCCGGGTACACTCATCCATCAATAAGATAACAATAACACAGGAATCTAACCAAGATAAAAGAAAAATAAATAAAAGAGCATGAAAAAGCTAGAAGATAAAAATAACATAAGAATATAAAAAGATAAGGAAAATAAACGATAAAAGAAACAAGAGAGGAAAGGTAGACAAGACATCAATCGTCCACATGGATGTGCGCCCTCCACTTTGCTCTCTCCAAAGCCATACTCTCATCCAACCCTAGAATTGAAGACGCATATCAGTTCTGATACTCTAATCAAAGTCTGTTTGGGTCTTCCCCTCCCTCTCTTCTCTGACTCTTCTCCCCACCCCTCAAGTCGTCTAACAGGTGTATCACTCAGTCTTCTATGCACATGCCCAAACCACCGCAAATGAGACTCCTGCATCTTATCTTCTATAGGTGCTACTCCCACCTTTTGTCTGATTACCTCATTCCTCAGGCGGTCTTTTCTGGTATGTCCACACATCCAACGCAACATACGCATCTCTGTCACACTCATCTTTTGAATGTGGCATTGCTTCACACTCCAACACTCTACGCCATATATTAATGCCGGCCTAATTAAACACATTAATGTCGTACAAGGTGAAAATTCTAGGTTCGGAATTTTACCGTGTAACACAACCTATAATTAAAGTAATTAAAATTATAGAAAAATAAAACATCTTAGTAACAATTAAAATCAAAACTAATTGAATTAATTTTAAGCAAAGTATGTTTAATTGCACAAATGACTAAGATTAGTGAACATTAGTAAATAATTTTAAGCAAAATATTTACTTTTCTTGGTCAATAATGATGAACTTTGGACAATGATTTTAATTATTATATTTTTATATAATTTCTAAATTTTATACTTTTATGATAATATTTTGAATAAGGAACATTTTGATATAATTTTCATATTCAAATTAATTTCAAATTAAAAAATATCATTCGCCAAAGTTGATTTTCATTGTTGGTCCAAAATAGGACGCTCGTAGGCTTTTAGGAAAGCTACGTACGACACTCAAGCAAGAATTAGGAAAGTACGAATATGGAAAGTTAGCCAGAAATAGCATATCTGTATTTGAAATTCGAATTGCCTTTTATAGGCGATTACAAATGGTAACTGTCGAACATAATAATGACTAAATTAATTACAACATTAATACGGAATTAAACACATAATTAAGTCGCGCATTGATTGTTGGCCGTTACTCTTCCTGACTGGCTGGCAGGTCGACCTGGCTAGCAGGCTGAACGCTTGAGCTCCTCGGGTGGCAGGCTTCCCGTTGGGCCGGTAGGCAGGCTTTCTGCTGGGCTGGAAGGCAGGCTGCTGAGTGGGCCGGTAGGCAGGCTCCCTGCTAGGCTAGAGGCAGGCGCCTGGCCAGACTGTAAGGCAGGCCGGGCTGGACGGCAGGCTCCTGACTGGGCTGGTAGGCAGACTCCCTGCTGGGCTGGACGGTAGGCTGCTGACTGGGCTGGTAGGCAGGCTCCCTGTTGGGCTGGACGGCAGGCCGCCCTGGGCTTTTACTCTTCGATGGGCCTGATCGGTTGGGCCGGAACGAGCTCTGGATCACTGGGCTTGGGCCTGTTGGTCCAAGTCCGGGGCTTGGGCCGATTAGGCTCTGGGCCTAGTCCCATAACCCCATCACGAGTCCCCCACTCCCTTAGTTGAGTAGTAGACTCGGCTAAGAGGGAGTATTTTAAGTCAGCTGCCGATTTAAAAATATTCACATATCAAGGAACCATAATTGCGGATTATGTGAATCCCGGAGTTTCTGGAAATTCCCAAATTAAATCAGACTCCCAAAAAAGGCTCCAAATAAATTCCTTCAGCATCCTAGCACTCCAGTCGTCAGTTTTCTTCCGGACTTCAAAATCCAGGTCAGCTCCCGAAAATTCCTTTCCCTTTCTTTTCTTTCCTTTCTTTTCTTTCCTTCTTTTTTCTTTCCTTTTTTCTTTTTTTCTTTCCTTTTCTTTTCTTTCCTTCTTTTTTCCTTCCTCTTCTTTCTCTTCTCTCTCCTGGTCTGCGTCCATCTTCCTCGCGTCGCCCCAGCGCCGCAGTCAACCGGCCGACTGGGTTGACCGCCGTTTCCCTCGTGGCAGCTCTTGGGTCGGCCTCTGCTGCGCCAAGCGGCTGTCTCGCGCCACCCGCCTGTCGCCGATGTCCCCACAGTCCAGTGAATTTGGCCGGTGGGTCTGGGCTCCTGTTGTGGCTGGCGCAAGCTTCAGGGATGAGCGGCCTCCCCGGAGGCTGGTGGCCAGGCGGGCCTGCGACCGGGCGCCCTCAGGCCGGGCGCTGCCAGCCGTCGTTGGCTAGGAAGCCGAGCGGCCAAGTGGTCCTCCGGGTTCAATTTGGGCGGCACCGTCCCAGGAGGCTGGCGGCCAGGCGGGCGGGCGACCAGGCGCTCTCAGGCCGGGCACTGTCAGCCGTCGTTGGCTAGGAAGCCGAGCGGCCAAGTGGTCCTCCGGGTCCAATTTGGGCGGCACCGTCTCCTTTTTTGCCGGCTGAGCTGTCAATTTGGTCGGACGCCGTGTGTGGTTCACCGATTCCACATGCCGGCCCCTGCCGCGCCCAATGCCTGCCCTGCGTCACTCGCCGCCTGCGACACCGCCCCTGCAGTCCGGCGGGTCTGGCCGATAGGTCTGGTCCCCCATGCTTGGCTGGCGCGGTTTCTAGAATCTGGCGGCCACCCTATTGTTCGTGCTAACGTGCGGGTGACCGGGTTCCAGGGGAATTGGACCTCCGAAGTTTGTCTCCCAAGATCTTCATCCCGCATCCCTTGGTGAAAATTCTTGGAAATTGAACTTATCTCACGTTTTTTTTTGCAGATCCGGTCTTCTCTTCCCAGTGTGAAAAATGCAAGGCGATGGACGCTCTGCTTATGAAAATAACGGTAATGTGGATTTGGGATTATCGGCTGGCATCTAAGTAGAGCGTGGGGCATCTGCGAGACCCATGCGGGTCAGCCACGGCCCTCGGCCCCGTATGCATGCAGGTGCTACTACTGGGCGGCAAGCTGATGCTCTCCCTGAGTTGGCTCCAGCTAGGCGGGTTGCTACTTCTGAGGGATGACCTCTCAATGTTCCAGATAGAGCATGCATCCAACCTGTGAACGTACCAGACTCAGATGATGATTCCGATACTCGGGCAGCCCTAAATTCCTGGTGGGACCTTGATAGCAGCGGAATACCGGGCCTCCCTTCTCGCGTCACGGAGGAGGACCTTATCATGGCATGCGGTTTGATTGGTAATAATTGTTTGTTGGAAACTCTGGCAGTTACTGACATATTGAGCAATCCACCAACCCCATACTTCGGGGTCCATATCCGCTCTCTAGAGTTAGGGATGGTTGTGCCACTGCATCCCTTCCTAATTCGGTTCCTTCACTTCCTGGGTGTGGCACCAGGTCAATTGGCTCCGGCAGCTCACATGTTCGTTGCAGCTTTCGTGGCGCGATGTGAGGGTGTGGGCCTCACACCCACGATTGATTTGTTTTTCAGCTGTTTCCAGTGGCGTACTTCTAGCTTTTTCACCTCAGTCTCCCAGAGGTCAGTGAGCAAACTGTTTCGGTCGGGTTACCCCACTTCAGGCAAAGGGTGGAAGAAGAGATGGATCTGGGTGTCTGACCCCGATCTCCCATCACCTCCGTTTCAGTTGGGTGAGCGGGTTCGGAAGTGTGACCGGGTCGCTCTCTCCCCTGGTCTCAAGTCCTCCATCGAGATATTGTCCACAGGCGGTCCCCACTCCATCAGCTCATATTTAGGTGATTGTCGTCTCCCTGGTCTATGTTTGCTACATTGTATTTTATTCTGCTTATCCTCACATTTTCCTTCCGCAGCTGTGCCTGAGAAGCTCGTTGTTGAGGCGGAATCCGATGAAGAGGAGGAGCCTCAACAAGTCATCGTTCTTGTGGCAGCAACGTCTGCAAAGGGGAAAGGGCACGGAGCCCCCCCTCCAAGAAGGGTGAGAGTTACCTTCGGGCCTCGGCCAACTACGCCAGTGCAGGAGAAGCACAAGGGCGGACTCGTCGACCTGCTAGTCAAATTGGATGAGTCCGATGAGGAGGAGGGGAGGAGCCCTGCCCCGCCGTTGCTGATGTGGCCCCTAAGACTGTTGCGGGGAAAGAGCGCGGAGCCTCCTCCCCGGGCCGAGGGGAACAAGTCTCGAAGAAGGCTAAGGTCGCCCCCAAGTTTCATTCCACTGAGCAGGTACACGAGGGTGCAGATGAGAGGATGATCGAACGGATCAGCCATGACACCCCGCATACAGTTACTTACGCATTCCCATCTTCGAGTGCCTCAATTATGCATGAAGGCTTCCCGGTCGTGGATTATGCTTCATCAATCCTCCCACTAGGCAACCTCACCTGTACGACTTCCCAGGAGTTTCATCCCCTCTTGGAGGGTTCCATCCGGTCACATATTGAGGTAGGTTGATCACATCTTGACGTGGATTGTGTTTATCCCTGAACCCCCTCACATTTTCATTTGTCTATTTTGCAGGGGCTCGCCAAGACCATCAGGGCACTCCACGCAGCCAATCATTCTCAGACCAGGCTTCAGCGCGAGGCTGACGAAGCTAGGGCTGCCCTGTGGGCCAGCCAGAAAGCCTTCTCCGAGCTGCAGTCCTCGCGTGCACAAGAATGTGAAGAAGCGGCCAAACAAGGAGCCAAGAAAACGCTCTCCGAGTTCTAGGCCTCCGAGCAGTTCCAGAATATCATCTCTGCGAGGGTGCAAGCGGAACAGTCTGAACTAGTGCAGAGGTGGCTGACGACCCCCGACGGAGAGTATTGGCGCGCTCGCGAAGTCCTCTATGCTTTTCAGAGTGGAAAGTATTTGATGCAGCAGAAGGTGTATGGCCGGTTGAAGGATCTCGACCTTGACTTTCATCCATCCACACTGGGCCTTCCTGGTCGCATGAAGAAACCCGTGGAGGCGATAGCCCTTCTTCCCCCAGAGGCCGTTCGTTAGGAGGAGGAGCTTGGTAGTTCGAACGAATGGGCCTGGTTCTTTCCGCCAGCTCCGGGGAACATTACTCCTGTGGCCCCCGGCCAGGACTTGGTTGGTGTGTTAGATGATGTTCCCGAGGTTGATGGCGATGGGTCTGTCCAGCCATGACCTTGTATTTTGTATTTCCCTTGTTTCCCACTTGAATACTTTGTGTTTCGAATGGATGTTTGATTTTTATTTCATACGCCTACTTTTCTATACTTTGCATTACGAATACTTAGCAATTTATTCTGGGATCTGGCTTCTCTAACCTCCCGGAGGCGGTTAGGCTGGCGTGGCCAAGCCTATCCGTGCCCCTCCTAGTTGGGTAGAAGTGATGTGTTCGCTATTGATATGGAATCAACAAGTAAGCGACTTGTTTGGCCAGCAAGGTCGGACATTGAACCGACGAGGAAGACCCTTAGGTCGGTATCCTGAACGTTCATGACCCGGGGGTCAGTCCAACTTTCACTTTAACCCATCCAGTTTGCACGGACTTGGGGAATAATCTGGTTACTCCTGCATGGATAGCCAAACAACAGGGGCGGACCCTGCATGATCCACGAGAACGAACCCGCACCGCCAACTCAGGGATGACGAGAGTGCGAGCTGCTTGGCCAGCGATGTTAGGCGGCGAGCACTCGAAAGGACCCGGAGGTCAGCATCCTGAGTACCCTCGACCTGGAGGCCGGCCCTACCGTCGCCTCGACTGTCGCGGCTAGCTCTTTACTTTAGAAAATTGCCCGGATTCTTGAAAATCGCTTGGCTATTTTCAGTTAAAGAGCCTGGCCGAGGTCGGCCAAACACCGAGGGGGGCATAGTACTTCTTTTTTTTTCCGCCGCCCTTTATTGCTAAGTGAGGTCGGACCTCTTTTGAAGACAAAATATCGCTACCAAAGTATATTGAATTCATGATGTGGGCGGACCACATGAAGAATTACAAATTGTAATCCCGTGCTCGGAGCACAGGAGTTTCCAAAGAAAAGTGAAACTTCGATTTTCTACTGGTAAAACTTCATCAGCTGCTCGGCATTCCAGACGCAGTCTACCAACCGTCCTGTTGTTGTCTTCAACTTGTATGTCCCAGGGCCGATCACTGCGTCAACCACGTAAGGGCCTTCCCACTTGACGGAGAGCTTACCTCCCTCTGTCGGCCTGCTGGCCTTCCTACGTATTAGGACATAATCACCGAGGTCAAAACTCCGGGGTCGGGCTCGGCTGTCTTGGTACGCCTTGACTTGTCGTCGATAGTTTTCTGCTTTGATGAAGGCACGGTCTCTTCTTTCCTCAATGAGGTGGAGCTTGGCTCGGAGCCTCTCCTCATTGCTGGCTGGTTCAAACTCTTCCACTCGCCGGTTGGGAACTACGGCCTCGAACGGTGCCCTCGCCTCAAAGACATAACACAAGGCAAAGGGGGTTTCTCCTGTTGCCTTCCTTGGGGTTGTTCTGAAGGTCCAGAGTATATTGTTCAACTCCTCCACCCAGGCAGTCTCGAGGGCCTCCAATTTCTTTTGCAATCCATCGACGATCGTCCGGTTGGTGTTCTCCACCTGTCCATTTGCCTGGGGGTAGCAGACCGCAACTCGGCTGGATTCTACGCCCCACTCTGCACAGAATTGCCGGAAGGCTTCGCAGACAAACTGCCTTCCGTTGTTGGAGATTATTTGGAGGGGAACCCCAAACCGGCAGAAAATATTCTTCCATATGAACTTCTTACATTAGAGATGTGTGATGCTGGCAAGCGGCTCGGCGTCAACCCAGTTCGTAAAGTAGTCCACTGCGACGATGACAAACTTCCAGTTTCCCGACCCGGTTGGTAAGGGACCGACCAGGTCGACACCCCATCTTGTGAATGGAAGGGCGGTGCTGATCGGTGTGTACATCGTTGCTGGTCAGATGGGGCTCTTCTGGAACTTCTGGCATGTCTCGCATTTCCTTGCATAGTCAGCGCAATCCTTCATTATTGTTGGCCAAAAGTACCCCTGGAGGACGACCTTCCTAGCTAACGTGCCTGCCCCCTGATGAGCGGAGCACACGCCCCCATAGAGCTCAGAGATGATCATGTCCGCCTCATATGGGCGTAAACACTTTAGCAAGGTCCCATTGTAGGACCTCTTGTACAGCTTCCCATCCAAGACGACGTAGCCCGGGGCTCGTCGCCGGACTAACCTTGCCTCATCTTCTTTATCGGGGAGCATCCCGTCGGATATGTAGCGCAGGAGGTCATCCACCCAACACCAGGCGACTGGTTGCAGGGGAAGGACGTCAATGGACGGTGAGGCTGATATGCTTGAGGTCGTCATCTCCTCAATGCGTGCAATTCTCGATATGTGTTCAGGCAACCCTTGGGATAGCTTTGAGAGGAGGTCTACATCGGAGTTTTGATTTCTCGGGATTCAGATCAACTCTGCCTGCTTGAACAACCCGAGCAACTCCCGAACAGCATCTCGGTACTTCATCATTCTTTCTTCCTTCGCTTCGAACTCACCTTTGACATGGGAAACCACCAGGCGGGAGTCACATTTCACCGTTATCCACTCTGCTCCCATGGCGGCTGCCAGTCGTAGCCCAGACAGTAGGGCCTCGTACTCCACCTCATTGTTGGAGATTTTGAAAAGATAGCGGTAGGCATAGTAGGCTCGGAATCCCTAGGGTGAGATGGGACGATTCTGTCCCCGCATCCCTTGGCTCCTGCCGACACATCAGTCGCTAGAGTCCACCACTATTCATTTCTCTCTTGTTGCCTATCTGCTACCTCTCGGGCCGTGCATTCCACAATGAAATCAGCCACGACCTGGCTTTTGATGGACGTCCGAGGCTGGAAGTCAACCTCATATTGGTTGAGGAGCATCGACCACTTCACCACCCGGGTTGTGCCGGGCGCCCTCAGAGTGGCACCTAGGGGTTGGTCCGACATGATTCTGATCGGGTGCGCTTGGAAGTAGTGTGTCAACTTCTTGGCGGTGATGTAGGCGACATATATTGTCTTCTCGAGCGGGGTGTACCGGAGCTCAGCATTCTGGAGGGTCTTGCTCACATAGTAGACGGGACGCTGAACGCCTTCCTCCTCGCGAACCAGCACGGAACTGATTGCGCCTTGGGAAACCCCAAGATAAAGGATTAACGTCTCCCCCCTCTCCGGCTTGCTGAGTAAAGGCTCAGAGAGGAGGTATTTCTTCAGGTCGTCGAAGGCTCACTGACACTCATCATTCCAGACGAAACCATTTTGTTTCTTTAGGACCTGGAAGAAGGGTAGGGACTTCTCGGCGGACTTGGACATGAAGCGTCCAAGGGCTGCTAGCCGGCCGGTGAGAATCTGGATTTCTTTCACCGACCTCGGGGGTTCCATGTCAAGTATTGCCCTTACCTTCTCAGGATTTGGCTCAATCCCCCTCCATGTGACCATGTACCCCAGGAACTTGCCTCCTTGGACGACAAAGGTACATTTCTTCGGGTTCAGGCACAGACGGACTGCCTTCATGATCCTGAAGATCTCTGCCAAATCATCTGCATGATCGGACGCCCGGGTGCTCTTGACGATCATGTCGTCAACATACGCCTCCATGTTCCTTCCGAGCACCTTCCGGAATACCTTGGCCACCATCCTCGTGTACGTCGCCCCAGAATTCTTCAGCCCGAAGGCCATGACAAGATAACAAAAAATCCCCTCTGGGGTGACGAACGAGGTCTTCTCCGCATCGTCTTCATGCATGAAAATCTGATGGTACCCTCGAAAAGCGTCCATGAAGCTAAGGAGCTCACATCCGGCCGTCCCATCGACTAGTTGGTCGATGTTAGGCAATGGGAATGGATCCATCGGACATGCCTTGTTGAGATCAGTGTAATCAACACACATCCTCCAGGTTGGCGGCTTCGGGGCCAGGACCACGTTTGCCAGCCAGACCGGGTACAAGACCTCCCAGATATGCTTGATACTCAGGAGCATGTTGACCTCCTTCTTCACGAATTCCCTCCTCTCGGTTGAGAGGTGTCTTCTTTTCTGCTGGACGGGCTTCGCCGTTGGATTGACCGCCAGCCGATGGACAGCGATGCATCGGTCAAGACCAGGCATGTCCTCCGGTCCCCACGCGAAGACAACGCTAAAAAGGACAAGTACCTGGATAATCTTCTCCCTCAAGCCGGTCGGGAGCCCGATCCCGATCTTGACCTTCCGCTCTGGCCTCTCGGGGTCAATCTGGATCTCCTCCACTTCTGAGGTGGGTTCAGCGCGGAGCTGACCCTCCTCATACTTCGTGGCTTTGTTGTTGATAGTGTGGACCCTCAAGTCTTTTTGACCTATTTGTTTGCAAGCTTTCAGATAGCAGCTCCTCGCCATTCGCTGATCTCCCCTGGCAACTTCGACGCCATTCGGAGTGGGAAACTTCATGCATAGGTGCTCCTGGGATATCACACATCTGAGGTCTTCCAGGGCCGGCCTTCCCATGATGATCTTATGCGCACAAGTTAGGCGTACGATAATAACCTCGACGTCTAACTTGGATACGCAGGGCTCGGAGCCCACCATCACGGGGAGGACTATGCTGCCCTCCGACTCAATGAAGTCCCCGGTGAAGCCCGAGAGTGGGGTTCTCACCGGGATCAAGTCTTTTCGGTCCAGCTCGAGACCCTGGAAGGTGTCATAGTACATGATGTTAACGGAGCTCCCATTGTCCACCAGGACTCGGTGGACGACCGTGTTGTTGATTTCGACCTTGATGACCAAGGCATCCCTGTGCGGCGGAGGCATCAGTGGCAAATCTGCGTCGGTGAAGAAGATGGGGTCCCTCTTCACCCTCTTGTCGGCGGGAGCCCTGGTTATCTCCCCGACGTATAGGGCTCGGGCCCACTGTTTCCGCTCTCCAGAGGTGTCGCCTCCCTGGGTCCCCCGAATATGAATGAACATCGATGGTACTTTCGGGGGCCGTTCCCTAGGTCGGCATCGTCTTCCTCGGAGAAGGCGCCGAGTTCTCGCTTCTTGGCAGGCGGTGTCTCCTTTGACGTGGTAGCTTGGTCGGACCGCTGCCACGTCAGGCTCCTCTTCTGCGGGATGCCTCCTTGTTTGCCAACGAATTGGCCCAGGTATCCTTTCTGGATGAGCTCTTCAATTTGCCGTCAGAGAATGACGCAATTATTTGTATCATGCCCAGCTCTCCGATGGAATCGACAATATTGGTCGTGGTTGCGCTTGGCAGTCACCACATCACACTCCTCCGGAAAGTCGACCAAACCTTGCTCCTCCGCGTAGTCGAGGATGGCCCCGACCGGCTGAGCAAGTGGACTCAATTGTTTGACGGGCTGTAGCGGTCCGCTCGGGACGTCCGCCTTGCCCTTGCCTCTACTTTTATTACCTTTGTACTTGTTGTTTTTGTTGCTAGCTTTGCCGTCACCTTTCTGAGCACCCGAACCGGCTTCCTTCTTCTTTTCTTCTTTTGCACCTTCTTCCTCATCTCTTTTCCTCTGCAAGGCGTCCTCCGCCTCGGCTTGCCGGTCGGCACGGCCGAGCGCCTCCTCGTACGAGGTAGGGGGACTTCTGACGAAATCTTTGTAAAGCTCGCCCGATCAGATAGAGTTTGTGAGCATGGCCACCCCGGTCCTGTCATCAAGGCCCTGAACCTTGACTGACTCGGCCCTCCACCTCGCTAGGAAGGTCGACAATGATTCCTTCTTCCCCTATTTTAGGCCGAACAGGTGGCTGAAGTTTTTCTTGACGTCTCGGGAGCTCGCGAACCTCAAGAAAAAGCGCTGAGCCAACTCACGAAAATTCGTGATACTCCCGTCGGGTATAGAGTCATACCATTCACGAGCCGGGCCATCCAAAGTGGCGGAGAAACCGCGGCATCGGATGGCGTCCTCATACCCCATCATGACCATGTAGGAAAGGTACCGAGATACGTGATGCTGGGGGTCAGAAGCGCCCTTGTATGCTTCAATGGCGCAGGGCTTGTAGCCCCTCGGCAACGGTGCATCCATGACCGCCCAGGTGAAGGGTTCGGGTATCCGGAGGTCGGCCGTGTAGGGCTCCCCCCCGACGACCCTCCTTCTCAACTCGTCAAGGCGCTGTCGTAGATCTTCCACCTCGGCCGGCGGTGGGTTCCCCCGGACAGCTCCAGCGCGGGGCTGGGCATGTCCGGTGGCACCTCCAAGTCGTCCGTGCACGTGAGGTCGGGGCCCCATGTTTTGCCTCTCCGTGGAGCCAGTCCGACTGCTCGCCCGGTGAGAGTGGCGAGAGGGCTCGCCTCCTTCCATCTGCGTTGGGCGCCCCTACTGGGCGCCCCTCCCCGTCTGCCGATGGGGTCGGCTAGGCTGCTGGAAGACTTCTTCCCCCCGCCGATGGGAGACTTCTCCCCCCTGTTTTGGTTGGATCCAGAGCGTCGCTCATCACTCTGCCTGGAGGACACCTCCACATCCGTTGACGTCTGTTGACGGACAGGCTCATCCACATTTCCGCCAGACAGCATCTGTTGGAAATTTTGAGCCAAGGTCCCCAGAACCCGCGTTGCCTCCTGTAGGGCTTCCACCCCGGCATTGAGTCGAGCCGGGTCCATGCGCGGAGCATGACGTCGGCCTCCCCCCCCCCCCCCCCCCCGCCGGCTGCGGACCAAGCGCTCACCCTGGGTGTGGTTGAGCGTCGCCCTTAGGTCGCCGTGGCCTGATAATTGGTTCCGAAGGTCACCTTGGGGCGCCGCCCTCCTGCCCTGTGCATGGTTGTCGAGGGCACGCTGGCGGCCAGACCGGGTGGACTCCTCGGTGTGGACTGAGACATGGTCACGTCGAGACGAGATTCCGGCCATCTTCCTATGTGATTCCTACTCAAGTTATGTGAGAGACAATATAGGCTCTCAATGAAAGCACCAATGTTGGTCCAAAATAGGACACTCGTAGGCTTTTAGGAAAGCTACGTACGACACTCAAGCAAGAATTAGGAAAGTACGAATATGGAAAGTTAGCCAGAAATAGCATATCTGTATTTGAAATTCGAACTGCCTTTTATAGGCGATTACAAATGGTAACTGCCGAACATAATAATGACTAAATTAATTACAACATTAATATGGAATTAAACACATAATTAAGTCGCACATTGATTGTTGGCCGTTACTCTTCCTGACTGGCTGGCAGGTCGGCCTGGCTAGCAGGCTGAACGCTTGAGCTCCTCGGGTGGCAGGCTTCCGGTTGGGCCGGTAGGCAGGCTTCCTGCTGGGCTGGAAGGCAGGCTGCTGAGTGGGCTGGTAGACAGGCTCCCTGCTAGGCTGGAGGCAGGCGCCAGGCCAGGCTGGAAGGCAGGCCGCTGGCCAGGCTGGACGGCAGGCTGCTGACTGGGCTGGTAGGCAGGCTCCCTGCTGGGCTAGACGGCAGGCTGCTGACTGGGCTGGTAGGCAGGCTCCCTGCTGGGCAGGACGGCAGGCCGCCCAAGGCTTTCACTCTTTGATGGGCCTGGTCGGTTGGGCCAGAACGAGCTCTGGATCACTGGGCTTGGGCCTGTTAGTCCAAGTCCGGGGCCTGGGCCGATTAGGCTCTGGGCCTAGTCCCATAACCCCATCAGTCATTGATCAAGAAAAGTCAATTTGTCGAACCTTTTCGGGACAGAGGGAGTATGATATTGTTGATTAATTGAAGCATGTGTTTTTTTGGAAGAAAGTTAATAAGCAACGAGGAATCTAACATAACCTAAGGCCTTAGTGGGTTTAAGATAACTCATAATGTGATTACTTTTTTCACTTTTGGGAATGTAAGATTCCCTAAAAAATATCAAACATACGAACCGAACATAGATATCTCACATCCCGGGCATCAAATTCCGACAAATATAAGATACTCTCTCCGTCCCTAATAACTTTGCCAAGTTTGACCGGCACGGGAAATAATAAAGTAAAATCTGTATGGTTGAGTTTTGTGCATAGGAGAGAGAATGAATTAGAACCACAAATTTTTTATTTGAAAGGGAAAGTAGCAAAGTTAGTGTGACATACAAAAATGGAAAGTTGACAAAGTTACATGAACTCAAGGGAGTATTATCTTGCATATCCGGCCCATCCATAGACTTGTAGGATGATATAGGGGAGGAGTAGTTCTCATTACTCCCGAAGGCTTCCGGGCCTACTATGCCATCCGCTTCTCCTTCAAAGTCTACAATAACGATGCGGAATATGAAGCCCTCCTCTGTGACCTTCGGCTGGCAGCGAATATGAAGGCCAGAATGATCCACGTCAAGTGTGACTCCAAGCTTGTCGTGGGCCAAATCTCTGGGGAGTACGAGGCCAAGGAAGGGAGGATGAAACAATACAGGGAGGCGGCTAAAGAATTGCTCAAGGTATTTGAGGCACACTCTCTCACCCAAATACCGAGGGCTCAAAATTCTGAGGTCGACATTTTATCAAAACTCTCGGATAAATCCCGCGAGCACCTCTCTAAAATTGCAAGGATAGAAGAACTCATCCTCTCAAGCATACACGTCAGCCCCATCATGCAAATTCAACAAAGGCAAGAGGACTGGATCTCAGACATCATCGCCTTCATCACAACAGGGCATCTACCCGAGGATTCTAGCAAAGCTGAGGGCCCCCAGCTACACCATCGAAGACGGAAGATTCTACAAACGATCTTACAACGGCACACTACTTCCGATGCCTACATCAAGACGAAGCCGAAGTCACCATGGAGGAAGTGCACAGTGGCACTTGCTCAGCTCACCAGGGACCCTTCTCCATGTCCCGAAGGCTCATAGTCCAAGGCTACTTCTGCCCTACAATGGCCCGAGATTGTGCGGATCTCGCCCGAAGGTGTACCGCCTGTCAACACTTCCAGAAGGCCCCCGGCAGACCAGCGGTCAACTATGCCCCCATCAGCACATCTATACCCTTCTCTAGATGGGGCATAGACCTTGTGGGCCCTCTACCGAGGGGTACCTCCAACAATAGGTATATAATCGTTGCCATTGACTACTTCACCAAGTGGGTGGAGGCTGAGCCCCTCGCCAGCATTACTGAGGCCACGTGCCGCCACTTTGTCCTAAAGAACATTCTCACAAGGTTTGGCGTCCCCCAACAAATCATCTCCGACAACGGAACCCAATTTGAGGCAGCCCCCTTCTGTGCCCTCCTAGAGGCATGGGGCATCAAACACACCTTCTCATCCGTTGCTTACCCTCAAGGCAACGGTCAAGTGCAGAACGCCAACCGGACATTACTTGAGGGCCTAAAAAATAAGCTGGAGGCCGAAGGGGGAGGCTGGGTAGATGAACTCCACAACATCCTATGGGCTTACCGCACCACCCCTCGGTGGGCAACAGGTGAAACACCCTTCTCCCTGTGCTATGGATTTGAGGCTAAAGCTCCCACGGAGGTGACCCTTCCTACCCGAAGGGTAGCCCAATATGATTCCGAAGTCAACAACGCCAATATGGCCCTCGACCTTCACCTCATCTCAGAACGCCGAGAGCAAGCCTTCATACGAGCGGAAAACTACCGAAGGCAAGTGAAGGGTTACATCGACGCCAAGGTCCGCTCTCGAGAATTCCAAGTGGGGGATTATGTCCTCCGACGGAGGGAAGCTAGCCAACCAACTGAGGGCGGCAAGATGGTACCTAAGTTTGAGGGCCCATACATCGTAGCAGCCATCATCAAACCGGGCACTTACAAACTCAAACGCCCTAGTGGGGCAGAGGTCCCTAGACATTGGAATGTACATCACCTAGTTAAATTTTATCAGTAATATTAGAGCGGCCAAGCCCTCATAACTAATGAATGTATTATCCTACGGCCCAAGGCCTTCAAATTTAGAGACATATTGAAGACACCAAGAACAAGAAACAAGACACATATGAGCGGCCAAGCCCTCATGTGGACTACTGGCCCAAGGCCTTGTCACAAGCAAGACACTTCGGCACCAAGTGCCGAGGGTAGACACTCCCATCACCTACGACAAATGAAGAAAACACCAAGTGTTTTTCAGAAGACCCCTCGGTACCAAGTGCTGAGGGACCGTACTCCTATCAACTCCAGACAGCGGAAAACACCAAGGGTCTCCTTTGAAGACCCCTCGGGGGCCATATGTCGAAACAAACACCAAGTGTTGTTTCGAAAGTCGTACCCCTCGAGGACGCATTTATACCGAAGGCACCATCTATCGGTGCCGGCAGCACGTAGTGCCCCCGGCCATTTGTAACCAGTGTGCAAATGAAAACCCTTCCTTGAAACGCTTTCCACGTCATTACCCCAAGGGAATGACAGGCATCTAATATGCCCAGGATTCGACTTCCAAAACGAAACGCTCCCCGCGCCATTACCCAAGGGTATGACAGGCCACATACTATGTCTCGCGCCGAGAGGACGACTTTCAAAACTGAGGCGCTTTCCGTGCCATCCCCAAGGGGAGGCAGGCTACAGACTGTGTCCTATGCCGAGGAAACGACCCTCGATCCCCTCGGAACTCGGAAGGTTAACCAGAGGGGGGAGCTAATGGTGTATGCTGCTGCCTCCCGATAGGCCAAGCCTTACCAAGAAACCAAGTTTCTTGAAGCCTTCTCTTCACTCCCAAAAAAAACGGGGTGAAGGGGAGTAGACTCTAAGAGCAATCAATGAGTACATAACTCCAACAATCCACAATGGAACACCCTTCGGCAAACAACAAGAAGGATCATCACAAGACAATACAAATCATACCGAGGGCTCCCCAAGGGAACGTCTCCGATACCTGGGGACTACTAATTCCAGAATGCCGCTATTCAACAAAGGGTACCAAAAAATGGCTAAGTCCACTGTCTGGATTAACCAACAAATACTGGCGCCCCTCCGACGTCAAACAACACCGAGGGATCTCCAAAGGAATGCCCCGGTCACCATACATCAAATATCAGTCAGGTCCACAAACTGGTGGCCTCCGGCATCAACGAATACCGAGGCTCTAATCCTGCTAAAGGATTAAAAATGGCTAAGTCCACTCAACAACGACTCAAGGGATACCAAAGGCATCCACTTTCCGTCCGCCCTTACTACAGCATGAATGTCTTACAAAATTTTCCTAAGTCCGCACTTTGGAGCCACTATGGCCGAAGGCGCCTGCTACACAATACTGAATGCAAGTACCCACAGACATGATCTTGAATTTCCTAAGTCCAAGTCCCAGCAACCCCCGACGCTACAACCAACGCCGGAGGTTAGTACTCACATGGCTCATTTACCGAAGGCCAAGTGACAAGTAACACTTAGAAAAATGTCTAAATCCTAAATGGTTGGCCCTTGGTCAAATATCCATGCAGCCAGAGGGGTCACACAACCGAAGGCTCTGTGGTGAAACCACACTTGGAAAAAATTTCTAAGTCCTACATATTTGGCCCTCGGTCAAATCTCCATGCAGCCAGAGGGGTCACACAACCGAAGGTTTTGTGGTGAAACCATACTTGGAAAAATTTTCTAAGTCCTACATATTTGGCCCTCGGTCAAATCTCCATGCAGCCGGAGGGGTCGCACAACCGAAGGCTTAGTGGTGAAACTACACTTGGAATATTTTTTCTAAGTCCTAAATTTTCGGCCATACATATAGCCAGGCATACATTCACGCACAAAGGAAAAGCAAGTCGGGGAAGGACGAAGGCATACAAAAGAGAATGACAACCGAGGGCAAAAGTTGTGAACAACCCAGAAAATATTCTAAGTCCTGAAATTTTGGGCCCTCGGTCAAATCGTGACGGCTGCCGAAGTTCAGAGGGAAGCATCCGTCGTGGGCCCAGTACTGAAGAGACACTTAGAATGATTTTCTAAGTCCTAAATGATTGGCCCCCGGTCAAATCATAATGCAAACATACACGCATACATGAAAGGAACGCAAAGAAAAACGAAGGCCATTCACTCACCAGAAGGGAAGAAAAGAGTAAATTTAAACATTAAAGCCCGAAGGCATATCATTCATTCGGAAGATAACATTCAAATGCAAGGGCGGTAAACGTGTTCAATTACAAATATTGTTCAAAAGATTTACGAATACAAAGTCACTCAGCGGTTTTCTCCTCAACGGCCTTTGGAGTAGCGTCCCCTTCAGCAACTTTAAAGGTAACCTCTCCACCGACATTCTCCTCGGCACCACCATCGCCGGACCCCCCATCATCATAGAATCTTCAATCACTGGTCTTTCTTCGCCTGGGGGGGGGGGGGGATTCTCACATCAGGATGCAACGGGGGAAGGCCGTACACCGTCGGGTCGAACTGATCGAGGGAGACGTTGAAGTGACGAGCGAGCCTCCGGTATATCAGGTGCTGGGTGAAGAACTCACCCCCTTGGTAGTAGCAGTCACCTCTCTCGGCCAACCACTCCTTGTCAGGGCCTTCAACCCAGACGTCTATCTTTTTCCGACCACGAAGGAGACCCATTTTTCCTTATCAGCAGCCTCCCAGCCTTCGGCAGTGAAGGCATCAACCGCGGCTTTCCTAGCTTTCGCTACCGCCTCGTTCTTGGCCCTCTCGGCCTTGTCGGCGGCTCTCTTGGCAACCTCGGCAGCAGCACTCTCGGCCTCAGCCTTCCTCCCGGCCTTGGCCTCTGCTCTGGCGACCTGCATCTTCAGCTCCATCTGTTGAAGGGTCTCCTCCAACTTGCACATTTCCCTAAGGGAAGCATCTTTTTCAAGGATAAGCTTCCTCAGGGACTCCTCCTGCTGAGCCTTCTGGAGGCGCCATTCTTCCAGCCGCCAGGCCTGTTCACCGAGGGCTATGCAGGCCTATAAGCAATAAACAAAGGAATCAAGCTATCATTCAGGATGTACTAATTGAATGAAAAAGAAAACTAAGGAACAGAGACTTACGGTAAGGGATGACCGGAGGATCTTGCTCTCGAGGGCAGCATCGTCGTAAGTGCCGAGAGCCTCCATATCCATCGCCGAAGTAATTCTACGCAGGAAGGCCTTCGGCTCAACCGTGGCGTGCATCACGGAAGTTCTGGGGGCCAGGGAGAATTTCACGGTCTCCCGGGGGAAATCTCCCGAAGGAAGATCAGAAGGAGCCGTCGCCACCTCAGCACGCGGCTCGGAAGTGGAATGTTCATCCACTATCACAATCGAGGGGTCATCCTTCCCCGCATCCCCCTTTTTGGGGTTCTTACCCTCAGGACCACCGCCCTTCCCGACGGCCTTCCTCTTCTCCGCAACGGCAGCTCCTTGGGAGCCCCCAGCCACATCAACTGTGGCAACAGCCGCAGAAGGCACCACCACCTCCTTCTGAAAAAGGCACTGACGGGTTGCTGACCCGAGGGATCCTTCTTATTGATTTGGGCCCTTGCCCTTCTTCTTCTTCATAGCAAACAGAGCGTTCACGTCCATGTGATTACCTGCAAAAAGAAAACACAAGATGGTTAGATCGAGGGGTAGAAAGCACGAACAGAAATTAAAGTACAAAAATTCCTAAGTACAAAATATAAGGCCCCGGCAACTACCTCCTGTTCCCCCGAAGGCTATATCAAGGATGGGGTACTTCTCATCTGTTCCCCCCAAGAAGCGGTACCACCGGAAGCCGAGGGAATACAAATCGCTCTCGAGGATGCATTCTTTGATGGTTACGTTCTTATTCTGCCCCTCCGGGATCTTGGCAATCTTAAGACCATCTTTTTTGAGGGCGGCACTTCCCACCCTCTCATGCCGACGTAAACGGTCCCGCAACTCCCTCGGGAAGGGGCTCTCATCCAGTCTGACATAACACCATCGCTCCTTCCAGCCTTTATTTGAGGAGGGCGCCTCGGTGAACAGCTTCCACTGGGCTATCTGCTGCAGGTTCGTGAAGCCCTCGGCATTCGCATGGCCTCCCCGACACAGGTTGAAACTTTGGAAGAAAAGGTCCAAGCTAGGGGTTACCCCCCGGGACTGGTAGAGGTGCAGGAACCCGGCAATATAAGAGTGACTATTGGTGGTGAGTTGGTAGGGGGCTAAGTCAACGAACCTGAGGTACTCCCGAAGGAATGGGTGCAATGGGAACCGAAGGTCCACCGACACTGAAAGAATGTCAACCGTTATGCACCCCTCAGGAGGTCGGGACAGGATATCCTCAGGGCCTGGCTCTATCACTGTTGCCGATGGATCAACGTGCAGCTGCGTGACGTAGCATTCCGCCCTGTCAGCCTTCGACTTTATATCGAGGGTGGCGGTGTTAAGGAAGGAATAACCCTCGGGCAGATCGATGGGTTTTCCTTGATCAGCAACGCTACCCTTCTTCTTGGGAGCGGGAGCCTTCATCTTCTTCTTCTTCCCGGGGGTTACCCTGAGGGGAGTCGGGTTCAGCGGCCGAGAGCTGCTCGCCTCACCAGCATTACGAGGGGAGGGGACCGCAATAGTAACCCTCATCCTCTCCCTCTCCTTCTCCTCCTCTTCAATGGTCGTCTGCATGGCGAGGGCCATCTCCTCGTCTTCCACCACTTGTTCGAACTCCTCCGCCTCGACTTCGGCCACTAACTCCTTCTGGGCCTCCATAGCGAGGGCAACATCACCATTCCCCGAGGACTGACTGCTTGCAAATTCGACGTCCGAAATACCCTCCTCCTCAGCCGAGGGCTCCCTTGAGACGTTTTGGGAATCACTTGCAGATGACATTTTATTTTTCGGAAACTAGGGGTCGAGGGTTTAAGAGACCGAAGGCTTTCTATGGAGCTCTAACACGTAATCTAAGGCCGGAGAGCAAAACTTACTAAAAGGGCGAAGAACAGATGGAGAACTGACCTCATAAATAGGAGTCTGATCGAAAGCAGGTTTCTCTCTCTAGAAAAATTTCGGCAGAGCTTCGCTACATTATGATCGCAAGAAGAATGGCCTTGACCTTGGGATATTTATAGGCCTCCCACTCCGGGCTTGGGCCAAGAAAACGGGTCCCCGATGGAAAGTCATCATTACACGCCGCCCCTTTCCGCCAACCAGTGATACCCGCCTGAAGCTAGCCAACAACTACACGCCACGTGGACATCACCTCCAACGGCTACATTTTCAACGTTCCTTATTCCAACAGTCTTATCACAACGGCTATATTTTAGAAACACAAAAGTACTTATAAGATATGTTGGAACGTTGGAATGTGTCGGTCAATTAATATTGTCGAACGTGCATTCCAGTTATTATGTGTACCGTTCTAGAATTATCAAACAAGATATATGTAACATCAGATTGAATGAAATGCATTTAAAAATGTTTCACTAAAGCAAAGTCTTGATTCACAACAAAAATAAATAAATTGAGAAGTAATTACGTAAACATAAGACTAAAGATTGATTTTTGCTAGGTTGTAGCCCATTTGACTGCCTTGCCTTAACCTATTTTTGCATGATGATTGGATTGTATTGTTGTTTCCCTATTATTTGAATAAAATATATCTAATTCTAAATATGTTTTGTTATAGCAGGCCCAAACCTTATTTGAAAATTGAAAAATAGCTCAAAAAGCCTTTCCCAACCTAGATACTAGAGGTTTGCGCTTCTTGTGCTTCTCCTGCGCCTTATCCATAACCCTTTTCATAGAGGATGATAAAGCGCTACACCTGTTCAGCACTTGTAAATTGAAATTTTATACATGCTTTGCATGTATAAGAAAATGAAAACATGTGTGCATGACTCCCCGATTGTTTAGGGCATGTTATATTCATATTAATTACTGCATTATGTTAATGCATTAATTAGGCCACTTTCATGCATGATGTAATTTATTATTTCATCATATTTTGTTTGTGGCAGATAACATCGTTGACCTGTAAGATCTAATAATTTATAATGAATAAATATATAATCCCTTCGTTCTTTTTTAGTTGCAATGATCAACATTTCACATTTGCCAACGCACGTCTTTGACCATAATTATATCTTAATTCTATTAGTAAAAAAATATTAAAAATCAGATTTTGAAAATTTGTAATAAGATGAATTGAACAATATTTTTTAAAAAAACTAGTTAAGTTTTCATAAAATAATAGCGTAAAATGTAGTCAAAGTAGAGCATATGAATAGTGTAAATTTCAACATGTTGTGATTAAAACGGAACGGAAGATAGTATATTTTTTACATAGTTTAGCGGTTTATTCTTAAAAGGGTATCCTTTTAAGTTGGATCTGAACTTTTTTTTGAAGATCATTAGAGACCCAAATAAGTTAATTTGACCCGACTGACATTTTTTAGAGACTAAAACTTGTGTGTGTTTAATTTGTATACACATAGCCTTTTATTAAACCCGTTGAAAAGCTGGTCACATTCCTCCTAGCAAATGCTCCTTTCTTCTTTCTTCTCCCAAAATGGCATACTCTCCATTTAAAGAGAACTATTCCGAGCTTTGGATCACCAATTTCCAGATGTCTTTCTGGGTTTATGAAGCTTTTGGTTTATCTGTCAATGGCCATTCAAATGAAATAATTCTTGCATGAGAGGCTATGATATGCACGGCTGCACAATTGATTTCTTGAAGTTTTTGTGTTGGAATTTGTGGGAGCAGAGCCTCGATTTAGGGTTTATATTTTAAGCTCCTGCACTATAGAGGTGAGGCATCCGACTTCGAACCATTGTTTTAAAAAGATGAGGGATGTTTTGACTTTTGAAATTTCTAATTTACAATTTCAACCATTAATTAACAAGAGTGCTTACTTGAACACTTATCCAAGGTGCCACACTTACTTCAATATTTTGAGTTCATGTTTTAACATTTAAGTTCACTACTTGTATAAGCTTGTTCAACCAAAAGAAAGAAGTATGATTGCTTTTAAAATAGATAATAATATGTACTTGTGGTAATGTGTGATTAGTTGTTTTATTTGTTGAACTTGTGATCCACTAGTTCAATCAAAAGAAACAAGTTTGATTGATTTTGAAATAGATAATAATATGTACTTGTGGTAATATGTGATTAGTTGTTTTATTTGTTGAACTTGTGATCCACTAATTCTTTGGAATATTTAAGGTCATGTTAGTTATGTCACTTTAAGTTGTTTAATGATGTTTTGATCAAATGTCACCATAAAAAGAATCAATATTTAATGCGAAGAGTTATCATAAATAATAATTTTGATGCTCTGTGAGTTGCTCCCCTGAACTGTCGGAATGACTTCATTGAGTACAGATCACCAGCCTTAAGTAATACTGAGATCTCTTTTAGCAAGTTATTTTAGAAAAGATTTTGAGGTCTCTCTAGAAAACATTTCCAAAAACAATTTTTAGAAAGTTTGAGATCACATTTGAAAGCTTAAACAATTTTTAGAAAGTTTGACTTTCACGTTTGCAAACACACAATTTTGACTTTAATCATCTTTAATTATGTATTAGTAAACATTAGAAGATACTCTTTTAGATCTTTTTAGGGACAACTTGAAAAGAGTTTTTTTATAGATTGCCTTGAGAAAGTTAATAGGCTTGAAGTCATTTGTGACATATTTGCCAATTCTGCTAAGACTTATGGCCAAAGCTTATCTATTCACAATTATCATATATAGACGTGACACATGTGGAATGTTTTTTTGTGGATTAGTAGTGGCTTATTAAGTGTTTCTTACAAGTGTTTCTCCGCATGTACAAATACCGATCTAGGAAGACAATGATCGATTTGAACGGTGTTGTGGCATGATGAGTTAACGTGAAAGACCTTGTCTGGTTATATATACATATATATATATATATATATATATATATATATATATATATATATATATATAATTGTTTGAGTTTTTAAAGTCAGTTAAATTTGAGCAAGTCTCTTTTGTTAATATTTGTAAATCCATGATACATGTGAATGTAATTATTTAGTTATGGAAAAAGGGCCAAATAAACACTCTTACTATTCCGAAAGAATCACATAAACCCGTCTACTAAAAAAATGGTCATATTAACACCTTTACTATCTTTAAACAATCATACAATCACAGAACTTCACGGGGATAGCACAAGAACATGTTGACGTACGACTTTGGAGATAAGAAGCAACTGGGTCTTTCGTGGAAAAAAATCCACATTTGGAAAAATTAAGGATCCTCGTAGGATTCCACCGGTAGTCAAGGGTGGGGTTTCGGTCATATGGGCCTATAAGATTGATTAAAGATAGTAAAGGTGTTAATATGATGGTTTTTTTAGTAGGCGGGTTTATGTGATTGTTTTGGAACAGTAGGAGGGCCTATTTGGCCCTTTTAACTTTAATTATTGTGGAGTCATATTTTTATGAGTTACTTTTCAGCGTTAACAATTGTTATATTTTTTAATCTTTTGAAATATTAAGAAATTGTAATGTGTGTTGCCTTTACTTTGAGAGGGGCGTTAGAGTGTGGTTGTCTAAACTTTCTAGGAATTCGTATTTAGTCTATACATATAGTTTTGTGCCATAAACGTATTAATTGAACATTGTAGACAGATGTTCCAAAAAGGGATGGCCCGGTTCGGTTTCTGGTCGGGCCCGGGCAGGCTTGATTTTTGGGGTGAAGCCCAGCACCGGCTCGGGAATCAATCGGTACTGGGCCATGCCGGTTCTTTTTTTTTTTTAGTTTTTCTTATTTATTCCAAGTTTCCAACCCCCACCCCCAAACCCCGCCAAAACACCCTGCCCAGCTCACTTACCATAGGCCCATCCGCCCAAAGCCTAAAAAACCAAAACAAAAAGAAAAAAGCCCGGACAAGACTCGGACCGGCCGAGCCAGTCCCTATTTACTCAGCCCAGGAACTTTCCCCAAAAAACCCTCGGGCTAGTCCTATGTCTGGAACTGGTCCCGGATCATCGGGCTGGTCCTGTCCTTCACAGTTGCAGTCCGGTCCCGCACAGTTGCAGTTCGGTCCGGTTCTCTCGCCGGTCAGACCGGAACCGGGCCAACAAAGTCTTCATATTCCATTTCTCTTTGAATTTTTTTAACCCAGGGGGCGTCGGGGGAGGGGGTTGGTGGAATTGAACTCGGTACCTGCCATAGGGGATAGTGAGTCGGTGACCAACTGAGTTGAACTGCTTCCTGAGTTTTAGTTTTTTTTGTGTTACAAACCGGTGTGCAATTGTGCATTAATAAATCTTAGGGATGAACTGCTTATCGTCCATCTAATTAAAATAACATTTAATTTTAGATATACATAATACAAACATTCATTAAAGTCAACTACTCCTACAATTTTAAAGCTTAATCTACTTTCTTCTTTTTATTAAAAAAGAAAGGGAGTTTTCTACCTATATTTCTAGCCTTGCAATTAGGCATGTTGGCCTGTCAATGGACCGGGTCCGGGCCGGAATGTAGTGTTCCAGACCCGACACGTTTACCCGTTGGGTCTGAAAATTTGGATCCAGACCCAGATCCAATGGGTCTCGGAACTGGGTCGGGTAGACCCGTCAATAAGTATGATATGCATAACATTATAAACTTTGTGAAAAGTAACATGACTTGTATGTAAAATGTAAAACAACGTGCGCAAACTTAAAAACAAAATGTATCTTCACTATAATAAAATATCAAGATTTCTCATAGAAAATCAATACTTTTATCCAATAAAGTATTGGTTCTTGTAGAGACATATACATCCACGCTCTGTTTAACTTTCTCTCGCACATAAAACTCGTAGAATGGACTTGAAATTAGGTCACAAAAAGATCTCTTGGACTAGTGAGAGTATAAAAACATATTATATATGATAGTGATATAATAATATTAATATTTAAAAACAAATATTGGGCTTTGTCTACTCCACACTTTATCATTACATATAAATGCCAAAAAATGTGTATTAGGTTTAGGATATCTTAATATCTCGATCAATATCACTTATACGGTACGTATGTATTAGTGTGTGTATTTTTAATTGAAGAATTACAAATAATAACTTTATGTATTATTATGTGTATATGTGTGCGTGTATTAGTTTATATTTTTTATTTGAAATATTATGAGTAACCATTTTATTTATTAGTGTGTGTATACTAAGGATGTTTTTACTTGGATTGTAATTTGCTGGTCTGGTCTGGTCTGAACTGGTCTGGTCTGGTCTGGTTTCTTTGTATTTTTATAATTATCCAAGTCTGGTCTGGTCTGAACTGGATCGCGAGATTTGTTAGCGGAGATCAGGGGAAGTGCGCTGGATCTGGCTGCGAAGATCAGCAGAAGCCTGAGCGGCTTGTTTTCCCTTGGCAGCCCTCCTGGCGCCAGAAGTAGCAGTGGCTTAAGAGAGTATAAAAGCGATCTCTTTCCACAAGCTGGAAGGTGATATTTATAATGAAATAGGCAATACTTGGTGCCCAAGTAAAAAGATGATGATTTAATAAGAAGAGGACACATGTCCAATTTATTCTAACAAACTAACAGTCTAAGTCGATGAGGAGCAGCCACGTGTAAAGGTGATTGGAGAGATAGTCCAGGACAGCTGGCTGATTGGAACTACCTCTAACCAACTGCTACCTGAATGCCTGTGTGGTTATGCATGTGCAATCCGGAATATTACTCGCCGCTGAGAGTGACGTGGCAGCGTCTTTCTATGATGCTTGTCCTTGTGAATTTGTCTAAGTCCATAATACTTTAGTCAGATCCTGAGCTCATTGAGGTCAGTATTTGGGAACTCGAGCTCGTCGCTGGGGAATTCGCCTTCTGTCTTTAGTTCTGTCTTCGAGATCGTTGACTGCTTCGCACTTAACTCTGATTGACCATGTGTTGACGCGTGAAGTTAGAGTTGGTCCCGAGCTCGGTGCATTCGAGGTCGGGCTCATAACTTGTCGAGTTTGGTTGATTCCTGAGCTTGGTGTTTTCCCGACCTCAGTGGTCGAGGTCGGGGTCAGCTGGCCTTTCGGTCCTTAGCTTATTCGTTGCCTGGCGATTTGTCCCGACCTTGGTCGATCGGGGTCGGGGTCGGTCTCAGTTGTGGATTTAGTACTTTTACGTGCTCCGGAGTAGATCCGTGATGCTTTATGCGGTGATTATGATACCCCTGGGGTATATGGGAATATACTCCATCAATAGTAAAAAGATGAAACTCTATGTTGTAAAACCCGAACCGGACCGCCCGGAACCCGGTCAACCGGCCAATGATACGGTCCGGCTGGGCATCAAACCGTTAATGTGGTCAAAACTGGATTTAACGGGCGACCCAGTGAGACCCGCGATGGACTGAACCCGCTCTAAACTCGGAAAAATCCAAAAACCGGAGAATTACGTAGGCTGCGGGAATCAAACTCACCCCAACCGCAGCACAGCTGTGTTCCCGACCACTGAGCTACGCCAGCTCCTTGGTGAAATTAAGTCGCTTAGCTATTCTTATACACTAGTATTTTCACCCGTGCGTTGATACACTAGTATCTTCCCGATCACTGATCACTCTTATTAATTGATATTGATGATATTGATTGCATATAGACATTTCTTATTCATGATAGTTTTTGAACATGTACTTAAATCACAACTATAAAAAGAAAATGTTTTTATAGCATTACAAATAATTTGTCTAAAATTATTTCTATGTTGTAAAAATCAAATCGGGAAGCGACCCGGTTACTGAGCGGGTCACGGGTAAACCAGGACCTGGGTGGGTCAACTCGGTCAATACTAATATAATAATAAATAATATAACTATATATAAAACTAAAGTAAAAAAATAAATATATTCGTAACAATCAACTAATGATAATATGGAGTATTAGATAAGTGATTAAAACACTTATAATATTTCAAAATATAATTTTGCTCTCATCAAGCTCTAGAATACATAATGTCATTTGTTACTTGTGTTGTACAGTATATATAGTTTGATATAAATTTCTTTCTTAAATAAATATATAAATATATCACATATTTTTTCAATTTAGGATATTGAACTTGCAATTTATTTGGTTTAAAAATGCTTAGAAGCAAATATTATATTTGTTTTTTGAAAAAAAAAATTGAGACCAGATTTTTCCTGGTTACCCGGATTTTTCTGGGTTTCAATCATTTCCGGGTTTATAACAACCCAAACCGGTTTTCACTCTAGGTCGCCATTTTCCGGGTCAACTCGGCTGATCCAAGTCTGTTTGTTAAACATAGGATTATCTTTGATGTGATGTGAATGTTGTGATATATCACAAATTTTAATCTAAAAATATGATGAAATATGTCAACTTCTATACGGTTTGACCATTAACCTCTGTATGGTTTGGCCATTAAGGAAATACTAATATTTTATTGGGAAAACTATCAAATATGCCCCTTTTTCATGGGTGGGTATCGGAAACTTTTGGGGACATCCTTAGATGATGCTCTAGTGCAAAAGGAAAACCTACTTTGCCTTGGATATTTGTGAAAATGATCTGAAAATCCATGATATTACCCACATAAATGACGTGGTGATGCAAAAGAAAGACTCTGAAACCCTGTTCCTTGGGAGAAGCAAGATGTTAGATTGAGATGAACTCCCCATGAGCTCCTAATGGCTGAGATGGGTGCCTTAGAATACAATTGGGAATGCCTTGTGAATGATGAATTGTAGGACTTGGAGTTATTAGGCTCATAGGACATATAAACGCCACCAGATGTTAGGGAGCATCCAACAGCATTCATATTGAAGCACTTGGATGAAGATTTAGTATCTAACTATGTTGGTTGCATGAATCATCTTAAGAGAAATCGCGTGTGGGACGGCCTAGGGTGTATGGTTCGCCAATGATGTAAATGATGATCCTAGGGTGTATGGTTCGCCAGTTACTGAGTCACAGGCATTGGGGACGGCCTGGATACGAAGGCGATACGCGCGTGATCCGTTCGAGTCGATTTTCTTCAGGATTAGAGATTGGAAAGCCAAGGTAGCTTAGCAGATCAGACGGTGTAAAGGTCGAGGACTCGATGGTGGTGATGATAGGCTATGGTGCTAGTTCGCGGCGGCCCGTTAGGGCTTTGGGGTGCTTTTTGTGTGTTTGAGACATACTAACATTGTTTACTTTTATATGAACATATCTAATACTATATTTACATGATGAAAGTGGGGTGTTAAGACTCAAGACGAAAAGATAACATGGACCATTAGAATAATTGAATACATTAAACTTTCATAACATCATATATGAAATTGAGTATTTCACATAAACCAAGCCAATTAGATATTTTAGTACCAACAAATAAAAGAAACATGTCAAAGGCAATTTATCTCTAGAAAATTTTAAGCATAAAATGACATTCTTAAATGTAATGCCTTGGAAATTAACATACATTCTACATAGACTACATTTATTATCTTAAGCTTACAGTTGCATATTAAGGTTCCTGTTAGATAAGGTAGAGCAATGTTTATTAATGTCTAAAATTTAGTGGTCCAGAAAGTACCTAAAAACATCACGCAAAGTGGTTATTATACCTAAATGGTACATTAAGTATATGGAAGAAGAAATATATTCATTTTTTTTCAAAGCCTCATTCGCTTGCAGACCATAGTCGCCGCGACCACTGACTTAGCCGTGACAAGGAACTGTTAGCAACCTTTAGACCTTTTCACTGTTAGCCATGGGTATCTATCAGGATTCGATGCATAAAAGGCGAGCTACTGGTGGTAAGAAGAAGGCCTGGAGGAAGAAGCGAAAGTATGAGCTCGGAAGACAACCTGCAAACACAAAACTGGTTCCAAATGCTAAAACAATTAGAAGGGACATGGTTCGAGAGGCAACCTGAAGTGGCGAGCCTTGAGGTTGGATACTGGGAACTGTTTTTGGGGAGGTGAAGCTCTCACCAGGAAGACCAAGATTTTGGATGTGGTTTATAATGCCTCAAACAATGAGTTTGTCAGGACCCAGACACTGGTTAAGGGTGCAATCGTTCATGTGGTTGATGCACCATTTAAGTAGTGGCGTCTCCAACACTATGAAGTTGAAGTTACATGTTGGAGGGCAGGGAGCTAGCTGGAGTTTTACATGAAGAAACTTCAGAAGAGGAAAGGAAAGGATGTTGATGGTGCAACTTAGATTCTATTCATTCAATTTTTTCATTGTTCAGGGAATGTAGAAATAAAAATGATTTTATTGCTACTCCTTTTTACTTATGTATTGTTGTCAACAATGTTTAGTTTGACAATGAGATTGTCACAAACTATCAGTTTGGAATTGTCCTAAACATTATGTTGAGAGGTGCTGACATGTCCTTTTATGTGGTCCCAGAATTCGGAGGGCAAACATTAATTTTGGAAAATGAAATTATATGTAAAAAGCAAAACCTGAAAACACTTGAAGATGGAACCATATGACATACCATTGCACATATCAAATGAAGCAAAGTCACTTTCCCCAGTGCTTGCATATACCGTGCATCAATCTATGTCACAGAAACAACTTATTTTAATGTTTGTGCAGAAAATCGATTGATACTATGTGAATTCTCTGAGCAGCAATATCATAAAGAAGCCCCTGCAACAATAATCAACTATAGAGGAACTAAAGTCATCAACATGGAGATAAGCTCCCTTTAGAACAACTAACCAACCATAGAAGAAGAGAATGGAGAGAAATCCTTGACAAAGAAATTGTGGAAATGTCGGAAAAATTGAGAAGTTAAGAAGGGAAAATATTATAAATTGGATAAAGAGAAAAGCATGCTTAAAGAGTGAAAAGGAAGATATTGGATAAATGGTTATGATATATTATAGATCAACTGTTAAGATAGATTTGCCTAAAAAGAGAACCCATAAAAAAACTCTAGCCATGTCAAATAGTAAGAAGAGACAAAAGTTCTTTGGATTAAGACTTTAGACAACCCCTAAAAAACTCCAGCCATGCCAAATCGTAAGAAGAGGCAAAAAGTTCTTTTAGCCCAAATTATCCCAAGTGGATAGAGTAAACTATTGTCAATGTTATCTCAAATGACATAGTAATAATAATACCAAACTCCATCCATCTGGAAGAACTACCAACTGAAGTCATTAGGATAAAATGAAGTCCAATGACATGTTATATATGTTCCATGATCTATGATGGATAGTGGGTAAAACTACATACTTACCTATTAATATGATTATTAATTGGAATACATATATAGAGGTGAAACCTTTATTTAAACTTAAAGTATAAACTTGTATGTACTTGTATAAACTTCATACTATTAAACTTTATTATTTTAAAATACAATTTTATTACTGTGAAACGAATTTTAGGTATTTACTTAAAATTGATCGCAAATAATAATATTTTAGAATATTGGGTACAATCTCTAAATATGAATCCTCTAATATTTTTATAAAACCCAACAACCATCACGAGCGGCCCAACAGAATCCGACAGTGGCCCACTGGCAAATAATATAGCCCGATAGCTTTTAAGAGCTCAATAGCTATCATAGTTCGCCCAATAATTTTATATATCCACAAATGCCACCTCGAGACTTGCTTGGGTGAATATGTTTATTATCACGAACAAGTGAGTCTCGAAGATGGATCCTATAGTCCATAATTAGCCCAATTTTGCAAAAGATTTCTTTTTTAAATCAATGCACAAGATCCGCCGGATCTATTGATATAAAATTCTATTATTTCCATTAGGCTTACAAAAACTGGGCTCAATTCTCTTGTTTCATCACGGAGTGTAACTAGCGCACTTCAATTTTGACCTCAATTGGAACTCCTAAAGTAGGAAATATTAACTTATTATTCTCCGTAATCAACTTCAATTGCAATTCGTACTTGCATTAACTTGGAGTCATCATCTAAAAGAATTCCAAATTGACTTCATCTAAGAACTTCTCTTCTACTAGGATTTAATCTGCCTGATTTGAGATCTATTAATGTGTATAAATATCAACTCATCTTCTTCTCTTTTGCATCTTTAATTTCACTCCCAGCAATTTGCAAAGGCCATCAAAATTCCTGAAGGCATAAGCTCGATCAATATCTCTGAAGCTGTAAAGCAATAGGTGAATTACCTTTTCCATTCTTTATGAAGTTATTTTTCTTTTTACCGTATTGCATGGGATATGTCAAGCTTCGGAAGTTATCATGCTTGGTCAAACTCATCTTTAACCAACCGGCGTTCAAAATCCAGAGGCATAAAATTTGCTTTCAAAATCCCAGTTGCAGAAGAAACTTGGCTGAGAGAAGGGATCTGCCATGTCAATTCGTTGCTCTTGCCTGGTGCTCTGTCCAAGAAGAACAGGTTTGGTTGATTGCGGACAACACCCAGAGCAGATCATCGCTCCTCTTACTTGCCGCCGGACTGATGGTGCTGCTGGCCGGATTGTTGGTGCCGCTTGTTGGAGAGAGAAGATGCCGCCGTTCCTATTTCCGCTGACGCTGTTATGCCACCACGCCGTCAGAAATTGATCCAAGAATCCGAAGTGGTCTGTCAAATTGCTGGTGGCTATATTTATACAAATCAAGAAGAAAGTAGCTGGTTGACGGTGCCCGAGAAGATGATGGAGCTAATCTTTGTTGCTGATTTCTGGCGAGCTCTGTGTGGTCGGATGCTGATCTTGGGGTTCAATTCCGATGGTGAGCAGCAGACGGAGGCTTCAAGAAGGATTGCTGGTGTCAGATGTTGCGGAAGCTAGTTGGTGTTTGGAGAAGATACTACCAGATGAGTTGATGCTGCCGTCGAAGGTCACTAACCGGAGAAGATGCTGGTCGGAGTTCAGTTGATGCGGCGGAGATGATGCTGGTTCGTCTATTGGGCTTCTAAATTCGGAGGAGCAAAGTAGAATTTTCCCGGAGCTGCTGAGATTGAGACGCTACCTGCCAAAGTTTTGTTGATGCGGCAATTCAAAGTCGATTCAAGGAGGTGGGCCTGCAGTGAGGTTCTTCCATAGTTGTAGCCATCCGTTTTATTTATTTTGACCGCTGGTGCAGAGAAGAAATTACTTGTGCTGCTCGCTGGACCGCTGGTGTCGAATGTTGAAGCTGCGCCAGCTTGTTGGTGTAGGAGAAGCTGCTGGGAGATGAGTTGATGAGATCGAGATGTTGTCTTGTCGGCCAGAATTTTTTTGATGCGGCAACTCAAAGTTGATTCAAGGAGGGGGCCCGCAGCAAGATTCTTCCGGAGCTGTTGCGGTTGGAGGCGTGGCTGCAGCTTTCTCGAGAAGAAGGAAATTGATCGATGTTTCACGCGATGCTCGTGCGAAGGAGATGACGGGAGGGTGAGGCCAATCGCTGAGTTGTTGTCGTGCTTGTTCGAGGAAGACGACCGGAGAAGTTCTGCACTTTGGAGATTTCCGTCGCTGCTGCGTTTAGTTTTCTGAGAAGCCGTGCTCAACTGCTCATCTGCGAACAAGACAGCAGGATATGGATATTCCTAAAAGACTTGGGCCATGGGCCTTATTTAATGGTTATTGGGCCCAATGACTATTAAACCTGCTCGAAATAAGGAGACCCGATTTCCTGATGTTTCAAGTGATTTGCTCATGGTGCCATTTATTGAAGAGGAAGGAGCTAGGCCTATTGTTGGGTTAGTGGCACTGATATAAAGAATTAGGCTGATTGCCGGTAGTCGGTGTCGTTTGGGGCCTTTGGTTGGGCTAGTGGCACCGATCTAAAGAATTAAGCCGATTGCCGGTCATCAGTGCTGCTTAGGGCCCTTGGTTGGGCTAGTGGCACTGATCTAAAACATTAGGCCGATTGCCGGTCGTCGGTGTCACATGGGGCCCTTGGTTGGACTAGTGGCACTGATCTAAAGAATTTCCCAGTGATGTCCTGTGAATACAAAGCCCTGCTGATGCCATTTATGAAGGGCGGCTATTTCGCCATTTGTGAAGGCTGGCCATTTTGCCAGTTTGAATGACGACCACATCGCCGGTCTGAGGGTTACAGCGGCGTTGCTTGGTACATTGTTATGATAGTGGCACTTGTAAGGAATATTTGTAATTTGAGTTTGATGATGCTAGATTAATTAGGACTTTAGAGTACCCCTCTTTAGACTTAATGTATTAGAATTTTCCTTTGTAAAATTCTTTAGTATAATCGACTAAGCAGAAGGCCTCCAGAGCAGAAGACCTACAAAACAGAAAGCCTCCTGAGCAGAAGACCCTTTCTGGCTTTGGTTGAACAGAAGACCTTCCGTTCTCTGCTTTAGAACAGAAGAACTCACGGTCTCTGTTATCCTTTACTCTGACAGAAACCCTCCTGGTTCTCTGTTGGATATCTTCTCAACAGAAGTGCTCAAGACCTTCTTTGATCAACTCTCTGCTAAAGACACCAGAAGGCCTGACACTTAGAAGAATTCCACCAAGCCGGGAAACCAACCGAAAGATTCCTTCAACGGCTAGGAGTCTTGAACGGAAAAGCTATAGTGCGCGCATTAAATGCACATTTAATTCCTTCCATACTCTGTAGAGTAAATGCAGATGATTGGCCGCAATGTCAGGATAACTTTATCCCAAAATAGTAACCCGCCAACTTTACCGGGTCCTACTGGTCAAGTCAACTGCTCGCTCATTTAATGCAGTTGTCCTCCTTCTCCTCCAACAGGAAGACAACCTCAGTATAAAAGATACACTACGAAGAACAACCGGATAACTTTGCCATAACTTTTGCTACAACAAGATATTCAAACGCCAAAAACGCAAAAAGCCTCATTGAGATTAAAAACTTCATCATCTTCTACAAGAGAAGGCAGAAGTTGGAATAATCCTTATTTCCAACTCAAGCAAAGTTCTAAGTGTTCTTCAACTCTTCAAGCTCATCACATACAAACTCTTTGTAACGAAGCAAGTTGGAGGAACCTCTGTTCTAAATAGAACCTCTTCTTTCACAAGAAGGACGTCCAAGTACCTGGAGCAGTGAAGTGGTGATACTTCTGTGAAAGCTCAGTGAAAGGACCAGTCTTAGGGAAGCCGGAAGTGCATCCAAGAAGACATCTACACTTGAAGAAGACGTGGAGAGCTTCTTAAGTGATAGGGCTAAGGCATTGTAAACGGACGTTTTTACAAGCTTAGTGGAACAGTGGACTAGAGGAACAAGTTGTTCCTTGAACCACTATAAAAAGCCCTGGTGTCATTTACTTACTGCATTACATTCATTGTTTTTGTTTGAACTGTTTAACTCCAAAGACTAGGTATCTGTGTTCAGCAGAACTTGTCTTGTGAGTTAACAGAAGGCCTACAGTGTAACACCCCGGCCCCGTAGGGCCCCGAGGTAGTTACTTCTGACCTCTAGTACTGTCCTCACAAACCGCCACTAGCCTTTTCCGCGCACTTTGTCCTCACTCGTGCGCGCCCTGAGAAACTTCCCAGGGGGTCACCCATCCCAAGACTACTCCCGTGCAAGCACGCTTAACTTTGGAGTTCTTAGGTGATGAGCTCCCTTAGAAGGAGATGTATCTTGTTGGTATGAGTAGTACTATTAATCCGTTTATATTAAATCTCAAGTGTTACAATCACCCCCACTTAGGATCGCAACGTCCTCGTTGCGTCCTTGAACCAATCTCAAATCTCAATCAAATCATATCCCAGAATCTTCCCCCGCTAGGTGCCCGCCCGATATCTAACGGGTCATCACACTGTCGCGGGGTTGCTCTGATACCACCTGTAACACCCCGGCCCCGTAGGGCCCCGAGGTAGTTACTTCTGACCTCTAGTACTGTCCTCACAAACCGCCACTAGCCTTCTCCGCGCACTTTGTCCTCACTCGTGCGCGCCCTGAGAAACTTCCCAGGGGGTCACCCATCCCAAGACTACTCCCGTGCAAGCACGCTTAACTTTGGAGTTCTTAGGTGATGAGCTCCCTTAAAAGGAGATGCATCTTGTTGGTATGAGTAGTACTATTAATCCGTTTATATTAAATCTCAAGTGTTACATACTGCCTTTGCTTCTCTGAGGCTGCTAACAGAACTCCCTACCAGAACCCCATCCGCTGCCAGTCTGTTCTGCCCACAGAACAGGCTATTCTGTTAAATCTGGTACTTAGCTTGAAAAAGCTAAAAACCAATACAGTCTATTCAACCCCCCTCTAGACTGTATCCAGTACAACCGGGACCAACAAGTGGTATCAGAGCCTCCTTGTTCTAATAAATCTCTTAGGTTATTTGCTGAACAAAGATCCACTTGTTTTTCTGTTTTACCTCATTTTTAATCTGATATAATGGATCACTCTCTGTCCAAGAATCTTATGTTCTCAGATCTCAAATTTGATGAATGGAGGATCCGGATGAAGGCACATCTCTGTGCTCTGCATGATGAGATATGAGAAGTACTTGACATTGGGCCCTTCACAAGCTTCCAGAAGGTCAACCCTGAACATGCTATTGACAACACTAGACCTCAGATGATCAATAAGGCCAAATCTGAGTGGACCACTGAAGAAAGAAGGAAGTACAATCTGGACAACATTGCTAAAAACATTCTTTACAAGTCCATCGATGATAGGTACTTCAACAGAATAAAGAAGTGCAAGACTGCAAAGGAAATCTGGGATACTCTTGAGCTCATTGGAGCTGGTGATGAGCAAGAGAAAGACAACAAGCTGACAATAGCCAACAAGAAGTTTGATGACTTCAAGCTTCTTCCTGGTGAAAGCATCTCCAAGATGTATGACAGGCTCCTCACTCTCACTGGAGAGATCTCAGAGCTTGGCAAGGAACTCACCACCAAGGAGATCAACCTTAAGGTGTCGAGGGGACTGCCCTCAGCATGGAAGATGAAGGTGGTTGTTGTCCAAGCCAGCAAAGATGTGAAGACCATCCAAGCCACTTATTCCTCTGTAACAGAAGAAAACAGTAAGTTGAAGGCTGAAATTCTTGACTTGAAAAAGGAGGTTGAGATCAAAATCAATCTTCTAATTAAGGAAAGAGATCAGCTGGAAACTTAAAATGTTTCTCTTCTCAAGAGAATAAGAGAAATAGAGCCTCTTGAGATTAAGTACAAAGCTTACCAGAAGGCCCAGTCTTCCATGGAAAAGATTTTACTTGATCAACAGATTGGCACTGGCTTTGGTCTTGGTTATGGCTCAACAGAATCAGGTGAGCCTTCGGTAATGCCTAGCACCAGTGTTGCTAAGGCAGATAAGGTCATAGTGCCACTGATCTCTAGCCCCATCTGTCAAGCTGGTGTATCTGGCACCAAGATTGTTCATGAGGAAGTTAGACCAGAAAAGGGAAAGATAAAGGTTCAACAGAAACCCTTTTTGAAAAATAATGAACCTGGCAGAAAACCTAACAACAGAAAGGGTTTTCAGAATAACAAAAATAAAAGACCATTCATTGACAGACAACCTTATGACAATCGTGCCAGAAATGACCACCAGAAGGGCAAATATCAAGAGAGAGTTAACTTTAGGCAGAAGAGGTTGGCTGGTCAACTTCAGAAGCCCAAAGCTAACGTTCCTTTGCTCTTGATAGTATATGGGATTTCTTTCCAACAAAGAAAGCTATGCAAAAGTATGTAAACAGGAAGCATGACCCTCACAAGCATCTGCCCAAAGTGAATCACATTTCGGTTTACTATAACTACCAGGTGGACAATGGGTACCATCCACCAAGGTTTCACCTGATGAGACCAAAATGGTACCAACTACCCAGACTCCATGACCCCCCAGGACCCAACATTGCTTGGGTACCTAAATCCTTCTTTTGATCTTGCAGGAACTGTGTGCCGGAGCTATCTCAGAGCAAGAATGGTTTATTGATAGTGGATGCTCCAGGCACATGACAGGTGACAGAAGTTGCCTAACTGAGTTCCAGAAATGCAAAGGACCTAGAGTCACCTTTGGAGGTAATGACAAAGAAGGTCAAACAAAAGGAAGAGGAAAGCTGATCAAGAACCAGATAGTCATTGATGATGTCTCATATGTCAAAGGACTGAAGTTCAACTTGCTGAGTGCTAGCCAATTCTGTGACAAGGGCTACACTGTTGAATTCACAAAGGACTTCTGCTATGTTAAGCATGAGACAACAAAAGAAGTGGTTCTTACAGCATCAAGGAAGAAGAACATCTATGTGGTTGATTGGAACAGTGCAAAGGATGGAGTTTGCCTGATAGCCAAGGGAGATTCAAAACTAAGCTGGGACTGGCACAAGAAGCTTAGCCATTTGAACTTCAAAACAATCAACAAACTGGCAAGAGAACACATAGTTGATGGACTGCCAGACATGGTTTACAAGAAAGAGACCCTCTGTAGTGCATGCCAGAAGGGAAAGCAACAGAAGAACTCTTTCAAACCCATTACTGGAGATCTTTCTACAAGTCCGTTAAATCTGATCCACATGGATTTATTTGGACCTGTTGAAACTCCAAGTGTTGGTGGCAAGAAATACACCCTAGTCATGGTTGATGACTATTCCAGATATACATGGACTATCTTTCTATCAAAGAAAAATGAAACTCTTCAGAAGTTGCCATCTCTGTTAAAGCAACTTCAGACTGAGAAGAACTTGAAGGTTAAGACAATCAGGTCTGACAGAGGAACTGAATTTGTCAACCAAGTCATAAAGGACTTCTGTGATCAAAATGGAACCTTTCATCAACTCTCTGCCGCCAGAACCCCTCAACAGAATGGCGTAGCCAAAAGGAGGAACAGAACTTTAAAAGAAGCTGCGAGGACAATGATTGCAGAATCTGGACTACCTATGAGATATTGGGCTGAAGCAATCAACATTGCATGCTATACTCAGAACAGAAGCATGATCAACAAGAATCACCAGAAGACCCCTTATGAACTCTGGAAAGGAAGAAAATCCAACATCAGTTACTTTCATGTGTTTGGATGCAAATGCTACATCCTTAACAATGGAAATGAGAATCTGAAAGTCTTTCAAGAGAAAGCTGATGAAGGTATCTTTATAGGCTATTCAAGCTCCAGTAAAGCCTATAGAGTACTCAACAGAAGGACTCTACATGTTGAAGAATCTATACATGTGAAGTTTGATGATAGCACCTCTGTTAAGGAAGTAACAGAGATCCTCAAGGAAGTCAGCATAGAAGACAGAACACTTGAACCAACAGAAGAGGTAGCAGATAACCCTGCATTCCCAACACCTGCACCAAACCCCCTTCTGTTGAATGAAAGTGAAGATTCAGAAGATGAAGAACAAGAGAGACCCAGACTGCAACTGACAGAACCTGATATGACATGGTTAAGAGACCATCCCCCTAATCAAGTAATTGGACATATCAGAAGTGGTGTGCAGACCAGATCAGCATCAACAAGGAGAGAAGCAATGCTTGTCTGCTATATATCTCAGATGGAACCCATGACTGTAGAAGAAGCTCTTGCAGACTCGGATTGGATCAATGCTATGCAAGAAGAGCTTACTCAATTTGAAAGGAACAAAGTATGGGAACTTGTTTCTAGGCCAAAGCACCAGAATGTCATTGGAACCAAATGGGTATTCAAGAACAAAGCTGATGAAGATGGCAACATTGTAAGGAATAAAGCAAGGCTGGTAGCTAAAGGTTATTGCCAAGAAGAAGGAATAGATTTTGATGAGACTTTTGCACCAGTTGCCAGACTGGAAGCCATCAGAATATTTCTAGCCTATGCTGCCTACAACAACATCAAGGTCTACCAGATGGATGTCAAAAGTGCATTTCTGAATGGAGATCTTGAAGAAGAAGTTTATGTGGAACAACCACCAGGTTTTGTCATTCCTACTCCTCCTGTGTCTACAAGCTTAAAAACGCCCTCTATGGTCTTAAGCAAGCTCCCAGAGCATGGTATGACACATTGTCTCTTTTCCTAGTGAACCATGGGTTTACTAAAGGAAAGGTTGACAAAACTCTATTTCAAATCTCTGTTGCTAATCATATTCTGTTAGTACAAATATATGTTGATGATATTATATTTGGTAGTACTAATCCAGAACTGTGCAAGAAATTTTCTCAAGTGATGCAGAGTCAATTTGAAATGAGCATGATGGGAGAACTCAGCTACTTCCTAGGACTACAAGTCAAACAAGTTCCAGAAGGAATATTTATCAATCAAGGGAAGTATACTAGAGATCTGATCAAGAAGTTTGGAGTGGAAGGACAATCCTCAGTGAAGATTCCCATGAACACCTCACAAGGAATTGGTCCAGATGATGAAGGAAAGGATGTCGATGCAACAACCTACAGAGGAATCATAGGATCTCTCCTCTATCTAACTGCAAGCAGACTAGATATTTCATTCTCTGTTGGAATCTGTGCCAGATACCAATCAAAGCCCAAGGAGAGCCATCTTAGTGCTGCAAAGAGAATCATCAGATATATCAAAGGAAATCCAAATGCAGGCCTATGGTATCCAAAGGGAGGTAACTTTGAACTAATTGGTTACTCTGACTCTGATTTTGCAGGTTGCAGATTAGGCAGGAAGAGCACATCTGGTCACTGCCAAATGCTAGGAGGGAGGCTTGTTTCCTGGTTTAGCAAGAAGCAGAATTCAATCTCAACAAGTACAACAGAAGCTGAATACATTGCAGCTGGGAGTTGTTGTGCTCAGCTACTCTGGATGAAGCAACAGCTGAAGGACTATGGCATTCAAGCAAAGGAGATCAAATTGTTGTGTGACAACACCAGTGCCATTGCCATCACTCAGAATCCAGTTCTTCACTCCAGAACAAAGCACATTGAGATCAGACATCACTTCATCAGAGATCATGTTGAAAAGAAGCACATATGCATGGAGCATGTGCCAACAGAAGACCAGCTTGCAGACATTCTGACAAAGCCTCTTCCTGAGGCTAGATTCAACAAACTGAGAGAGGAATTGGGAATGATGGATGAAATTCCAAGAGAAAGTTGAAAAGGAAGGCCCTCTGTTGCAAAATCTCTGCTAACAGAATACCTGTTGCAGAACCTCTTCTGTTAACCTCCTTCTGTTCTCTATCCTGACAGAACACCTCAGCAACAGAAACCCTCCCTTCCTTCCTTCAGAAAACCTCTTCTTACATCTAACAGAAAAGGTTGTGGACTTGGCAAAATTCTGAAAAACCGGGTGACCTAGTAACTTAATGAAGGTCTTTTACCCTTTTACCCTTAAAACGGTATACAGCCGCAAAATATTTACTGCGTCTCCTTTTTCATTTATTGGTACCTTGGGACCGCAAATTATCTCAAACGTCCACTAACCCATACCCATATATTCCCCTCATTTCAACCTAAACCGCTACTGCTTCCATTACTCTCAAGCTTACGAATTCTTATTTCTCCAAAACTCTCAACCGCTAAATCCAGCTATGGCTTTCTTGAACTTCACTGATCTTTCCAAGGAACAAAAAGCAACCCTGCTCAAGAATGTGTTGACAGGGATGAAGTGAGAACTGGATGTTCTACCCAGATTTGCTGAGAAAGGAGAAAGGATGACCAACATCATTGACGGGCTGACAGAGTGTCAACTAAGCAAGGTCATCTCCTATGCTTATGAAGTCTACAACAACATTGACACTGTTGAGTTCTATCTCAACGCATCCTACAAGGATGAAACCATCACCTCCAGTGTCCAAGGAGAAGAAATATTGGTTGATGCTGACGTCATCAACAAAGTGTTTGACATTCAACTAGAGGAAGGTAGGGCCTCTCTATTTGATCTGGAGGAAGCTGACATCACTGTTCCCGAATTCAAAAGGAACTACTGCAGAAAAGGGGAAGAAGTGGAGAAAGTGAACATCAAGAAAAACCTGCTCAAGAAGGACTTTGAGCTGCTCATCAACATTTTCCACAAATGTTTATGGTGCAAGTTTACCTCCACTGATGATGCCAAGGCCCTCTATGCAGTACATCATGGGGTAAATGTAAACTGGGGACATGTTATGGTTCGGTCTCTGATTGAGTTCATCAAGAAGAAGAACCCCAAGACAGGCCTTTATTCTGGAAAGTTAGGGCATGGGCTGCTCATCTCAGAACTGCTTCTCAATCAAGGTGTAACCTTGAGGAAGGCCATACCTCTGGATCACACAAAGGTAATCTTTCTATCTGCTTCTCCAAACAGGGAAATAGCTATCAAGGCAGAGCTGAAGAGACAGCTTCAGCTTGACAACAAAAGACAACAAGGAGACAAGGTTCAGAAACCTATCTCTGAAGCACCTTCTGTGGAGAAGAAGAAGAAAAAGGTGAAGAAAGCAGAACTGGTTGCTCCTCCTCCACCCATGAAGGCTGGACATAAAAGGAAGAGGACCACCAAAAAGAAGGTTGCTAAACCTTTAATTACCCTGTCTGAGAAGGTGGCAGACATTCAGGGGGAACCAGAGAACCCCACTTCTGTTGCCACTCCAGAACACAATAGGGTGCCAACTTCAAAAGAACACCCCAGCACAGGCAAAGAAGGGTGTGTGTCTTTACTAGATAGACAGTTTGCTCGTGTTCTAGAATGGAGAAGATGGAGGATGGGACCCCTTCACAAGATCATCCAATTCTTTGACCATTATGAGCCTGAAGAAGAGGCTATACTGAAGTGGGTAGGCACTGATGATGTCTCAAAGTGTTTTGCCCTCAACTTCCTCCATTCTGTCCTAGAGAAGAAGAAGGCAGGTTACAAGGGAAAGGCTGTTCTCATATCCTCAGCTTCGGAGGAGACAGTCAAACCCCTGGAAGAAGGAGAGATAGAAGCCTTTGAAGAATGGCTTTTTGCCAAGAAGGAAACAGAGTCTGTTCAATCTAACTTTATCCTAGGAGAACCCTCTGTACCTAAGACAGAAGGGCAGGCTATGATGAAGCTCATCAAGGAATGGAGGACCTCCTTGTTTGAAGAAAATGTAATTGAGGTAATCTCCCCAACCCCTTATGTTCATATCTTAACAGAACCCCAAATCCCTTCCTTTCTTATTTCAACAGAAACCCCTCCTACAGAAAACCCTCAACCCAAATCCTCAGAACAGAAAACCTCCACCTCTCCTCACTTCTCAAATAAGAAAACCAAATCACCTTGCAAAGAACTTATCCCAATCAGAAACCGCTCCCCCTCACCTCCACCATCTCCTCCTCAACAGAATGCCTCCCCTCAACAAAACATCCCTTCTCCCCAACCTTCACTCCAACACTAGAATTCCCTCCCTCAACAGAAATCCACTTCCACTCAAAACTCATCCTCACCCTCTCCTGCAGCAAATATTCCCAGAACCTCTCTACATTCTGCTGCATCTACTCCCAAGAGACAGACTCTTCACCGCATTCTCTCATCTGATAGTGAGAATGATGGCTTCCTGTCATCCTCTCTTGCTGGAGACCTTACTTCTAAACGACAACCTACACCTACCAGAGAACCCTCTCCCCAGAAACCCTCTCTGCAACAGACCAGAAGACCTCCCATGCACAGGTCCAGAGGACTAGGAATGCCAGAGCCTGAAGAACCTATACCTCAAATTCCCTTCAACAAGTTTGTTGAAACTGCAGAAGTGTTTGGTGGTCAAGTCCTGGAAGGCATGGACAAACTGATCCAGATTAATGACAAGCACTTCGAGCACCTTGCTCATGTGAATGATAACCTCAACTCTGGGATGCAGTTTATCTCAGACCGCTTTGAAAACCTCACAGAATTCCTCCACAACTTCATGGCCTCCTCCTCTGCCAGAACAGATGCACTGTCAACAGAAGTGGTAGGTATTCACAAGACCCTATCTATTTTTCATCAAACTCTACTGAATCAAGGAAAGGCCATCAACACAATATCTGAGAATCTTGAGGCACTGCAAAGATCTGACAACAGAACTAAGAAGCAACTGCTTTCCATAGAGGAAATGTGCAAAGCCCACAAGATCAAGCTCAACATCTTCTCTCTGCTGACAGAGACAGATACCAGAAGATGGTCCTGCTGGAAGCCAACAACAAGGACAACTTCTCTACTATTCAGAAGCAGCAAGGACTGATAGAAGGTCTCACTTCTGTCACTCAGACTCTACCAGAGGCCCTTGAGCAGATAGCCTCCTCACAGGCCTCAGAGTTCCAGAAGATCAGCCTTATGCTAGAGGACCTCAATGATGCCAAAAAGGGGGAAGAGGACCCTCAACAGACTAAGCCTCGGTCCTCCAGAACTCCTGCTACAGCATCCTCCTCTGCTGAACCAATAGTAGACCATGCACCATACTTTGAAGCTGCCATACAGAAAAAGAGAGCAACAGGTATACCTAGACCCCCATCTCCAGCAAAGAAAGGCACCAAGAAGAAGAAAATCCTCAGTTTTACTGAGTGAAGATTGGGTGGATCCCAGAAAATTGATAGAGTTCAATTTGAAGAAATGAAGATGAAAATGACTCCTACACAACAACAGAACCTCTTTCTAGATAAGGATGGTGTTGTACGAGTCAGATATGGGGGATCCCTAGAAGAAGCTGAAGATTGGTACAAGAAGAATGTTGTTCCTGGCAAGACAATTCATGAAGGAGTTCTCTGCTATTTGGATTGCAAGCTATCTCCCATATGGGCATCCTATCAAAGCTCTGGTAACTTATCTCAGATCAGAGCAGAAATCAATGAAGAGCTGATAAGGCTTCAAAGATTGGAGGAAGAAGCTCTGCAAGCAGCTACTATGGAGAATGTGTAAGAAATAACCTCTGTAATCTGTATCTAATAAAATCACATCTCTGTCTTTCACTTTGTAAGGCTTTTCCTCAATTCCCGTCTCTTTGCTTTCTGCATGTGTTTGTTTGCAATTTGAATTATTATCTGCTATCTGAATGTACTCCACTCTTACTATTTTCCTATGCCAAGTTGCCCACCAAGATTTTAATGAAAGTTTTAAACTTTAATTCTTTATGGTGAAGGCACTTCTCTGGAAATAGTTAAAGGGTTTTGGCATCATCAAAAAGGGGGAAATTGTAAGGAATATTTGTAATTAGATTTTGATGATGCTAGATTAATTAGGACTTTAGAGTACCCCTCTTTAGACTTAATGTATCAGAATTTTCCTTTGTAAAATTCTTTAGTATAATCGACTAAGCAGAAGGCCTCCAGAGCAGAAGACCTACAAAACAGAAAGCCTCCTGAGCAGAAGACCCTTTCTGGCTTTGGTTGAACAGAAGACCTTCCGTTCTCTGCATTAGAACAGAAGACCTCAGGGTCTCTGTTATCCTTTACTCTGACAGAAACCCTCCTGGTTCTCTGTTGGATATCTTCTCAACAGAAGTGCTCAAGACCTTCTCTGATCAACTCTCTGCTAAAGACACCACAAGGCCTGACACTTAGAAGAATTCCACCAAGCCGGGAATCCAACCGAAAGATTCCTTCAATGGCTAGGAGTCTTGAATGGAAAAGCTACAGTGCGCGCATTAAATGCACATTTAATGCCTTCCATACTCTGTAGAGTAAATGCAGATGATTGGCCGCAATGTCAGGATAACTTTATCCCAAAATAGTAACCCGCCAACTTTACCGGGTCCTACTGGTCAAGTCAACTGCTCACTCATTTAATGCAGTTGTCCTCCTTCTCCTCCAACGGGAAGATAACCTCAGTATAAAAGATACACTATGAAGAACAACCGGACAACTTTGCCATAACTTTTGCTACAACAAGATATTCAAACGCCAAAAACGCAAAAAGCCTCCTTGAGATTAAAAACTTCATCATCTTCTACAAGAGAAGGCAGAAGTTGGAAAAATCCTTATTTCCAACTCAAGCAAAGTTCTAAGTGTTCTTCAACTCTTCAAGCTCATCACATACAAACTCTTTGTAACGAAGCAAGTTGGAGGAACCTCTGTTCTAAATAGAACCTCTTCTTTCACAAGAAGGACGTCCAAGTACCTGGAGCAGTGAAGTGGTGATACTTCTGTGAAAGCTCAGTGAAAGGACCAGTCTTAGGGAAGCCGGATGTGCATCCAAGAAGACATCTACACTTGAAGAAGACGTGGAGAGCTTCTTAAGTGATAGGGCTAAGGCATTGTAAACGGACGTTTTTACAAGCTTAGTGGAACAGAGGACTAGAGGAACAAGTTGTTCCTTGAACCACTATAAAAAGCCCTGGTGTCATTTACTTACTGCATTACATTCATTGTTTTTGTTTGAACTGTTTAACTCCAAAGACTTGGTATCTGTGTTCAGCAGAACTTGTCTTGTGAGTTAACAGAAGGCCTACTGCCTTTGCTTCTCTGAGGCTACTAACAGAACTCCCTACCAGAACCCCATCCGCTGCCAGTCTGTTCTGCCCACAGAACAGGCTATTCTGTTAAATCTGGTACTTAGCTTGAAAAAGCTAAAAACCAATACAGTCTATTCACCCCCCCTCTAGACTGTATCCAGTACAACCGGGACCAACAGCACTGATAGAAGATGATGTTTGAAGCTCAACTCAATCACTTTCAGGTGAGGCGCAGACTTGAGAACTCCCACATCCTGGTATGGCTTTGTTTTTCGTAACCTCTTTGCTGAAAAACTAGATTGGGTTTTGTTTTGTTATAACTGAACTTGATGGATAAGTGTACCCGGGGGTATCTATCCGAGGGGTTACTGCGGGAAATAACTAGAGAGAAGTCAGAGGAAAAGTAAGAGAGAGAATATATATTGCTGAGAATGCGTTGAGTGTATTGAACATGGATTACAAATGGGGAAAAGGGGCGCTATTTATAGTAGCAATAAATGCCAGATAGGGACACGTGTCATCATTCTGGTGGTCGAGGGGTCACCTCAACGGGGTGGCACTGGCACTCGCATGTGGCCGCATTGAATGCGGTGGTTGGATGTGACGTTTGTACTCGGTACGTTGATCCGGCGCATGTGGGTGGGAGATTCTGTCGAGGAGATGCCTTCGACCGTAGATGATTGGCTGAAGGCTCTTCATACTGGGGGCCAATAGGTGCCGAGGGCTACTGTTTTTGCCACTTTCTCTCAGACACTTTGAGGGCTGTAAAGAAGCCGTACTGTAAGTTCATGAGCCTTTGGCCAGAGGGGCGAAGGCTCCCCGGTGTTCGTCGTGGGCTGCTTGGCACTTGGGGCGCTGTGATTTGGGCCTGCTGTGCTTCCTGGGCCTATTGGGCCTCTGCTACAGTAGTGGGACTCTATGGACCGGGGGTTCCTGGGCCATATACTCCTGATTAACTCCTTTTGCCGAAAGGTACTTGAGGGAAAAGGATTAATTGCGGTTGTCCTCTGATGCTGCCTTGCTTGTAGCTTGTAAACATGTGAGAGATCTGTGTTTGCACGTGATTCTGCCAGGGCAGCCCTGCAGTCCCCACACTTTGGGACAGAGGGGTCATGTTGCTGCTTTGGGGAGATTTTTGACATTTTGCATTTTTGTGATTTCTCCCGAAGGGGTCCTCCAGTCCCCTACTCCTTGAGGCACATGTAATGTGGTGAAGAGGAGTAGAATAGTGCCCGCTGTCGCATAGGGCCGAGGGTTGATACTTTTCATTTCATTTTGGGGGGATGCCTCATTAAAAACCTCATTAGGAAAAACCCTGTGGGAAAAAAATCCTAATGAGGGAAAAAGAGTGCACCGAATTCCCCCAATGATGACTCGAAAAGGTGAAACCTTGGTCTGAGATGAAGGACAAAGTTTATGCCGAAGGCTGCCCTTGATCTGAGGGCGCGTGGCTTGACTTACTGAAGGCGCTTTGTAAATATCCCGGGAGATGCCGAAGGGGAGTCCCTCAATCCATGGGGTTGAGGGCGTGATGAATGTAGGTGGTAGTTGTTGTGTTGCCTAGGGGGTTCTCTGGCTACGACAAGATGGGTATGAGGGCACCCGAGGGCCCTGTTGTTGTATGTTGAAGGTTGTCCACCTAAGAGGGGTGTTGAGTCCGACGTTCTCGAGGGGTCTCCTTGTTGCGTGGCTGGGGGGGGATAGTTGGTGAAGGCTCTCGAGGAGTCTACCCGTTGTTAAGCCATGGGCTCTTGATTGAGAAAGCGCGAAGGCACTTATGATGTTGTATGAGGGGTACCGGCCGGGAGCACCTCTGTGTTTTCAAAATATAGCTGTTGCAATCAGACTGTTGGCACATGGAACGTTTAAAAAGTAGCCGTTGGAGAGGATTTCCACGTGGCTCGTAGCCGTTGGTAGCTTTGGGCGGGCATCACCGGTTGGCGGAAGGGGCGGCTGTAACACCCCGGCCCCGTAGGCCCCGAGGTAATTACTTCTGACCTCTAGTACTGTCCTCACAAACCGCCACTAGCCTTTTCCGCGCACTTTGTCCTCACTCGTGCGCGCCCTGAGAAACTTCCCAAGGGGTCACCCATCCCAAGACTACTCCTGTGCAAGCACACTTAACTTTGGAGTTCTTGGCTAATGAGCTCCCTTAAAAGGAGATGCACCTTGTTGGTATGAGTAGTACTATCAATCCTCTTAAATTAATCTCGGGTATTACAATCACCCCCACTTAGGATCGCAACGTCCTCGTTGCGCCCTTAACACTCTCAATCAAACCCCAGAATCTTGCCCCGCTAAGTGCCTGCCCGATATCTAACGGGTCAACACACTGTCGCAGGGTTGCTCTGATACTATTTGTAACACCCCGGCCCCGTAGGCCCCGAGGTAATTACTTCTGACCTCTAGTACTGTCCTCACAAACCGCCACTAGCCTTTTCCGCGCACTTTGTCCTCACTCGTGCGCGCCGTGAGAAACTTCCCAAGAGTCACCCATCCTAAGACTACTCCTGTGCAAGCACGCTAAACTTTGGAGTTCTTGGCTAATGAGCTCCCTTAAAAGGAGATGCACCTTGTTGGTATGAGTAGTACTATCAATCCTCTTAAATTAATCTCGGGTATTACAGCGGCGTGTAATGATGGCTTTTGTAACCGGAGGCCCGGTTTTGGGCTCAAGCCCGGATCTGGGTGCCTATAAATACCCCAAGGCCAAAGCCATTTTCCTTATGCGATCATACTGTAGCGAAGCTCTGCCGAAATAATTCTAGAGAGAGAAACTTGCCCTTGATCAAATCCTTCTTTCTAAGGTGAGTCTTCCTTTTGTCCTTTGTTTTCTCAGTGAGTTTAGCTTTGTGGCCTTTAGATCTAGCGTTAGCGGTCCTTAGGGAAATTCCTTCTTCCGAACCCTTCGACGTCTAGTTCTTAGAAAATGTCTTCACAAAGCGATTCCCAAGATTCCCTCGGTATCGATGGGGCTTCGATTCCCTCTGCATCCGTTCCTCCTTGAATACCTGAGGTATGTTGGCTTAACTGCCTACCAACTCACCCCAAACAGCCACTCCTACATCACCAGCTTCTTGCAACTCTGCCGTGACCGGGGAGTAGCCCCAGCCTTGATCTCTTCTTTCAGAGTTTCAACCTCTGCCGGGGAGGTCATACAAATTCCGAGGGGTTCGCAAACCTTCAGCAGCTTGCCATGTAGAGGCTATTTGATGACGTACCCTCGTCCCATAAGGGTTGGAAAGATCGCTTCTGCTATGTCAGGATGAAGGAAAACCTGTTCCCGGGGGAGCTGCGGAACTATTTCAGGCGGCATCCGAAGGTGGAGGGTGCTGCCCTCGAGAAAGACGGGAGGAAGATCTCGGCCATCCCAGTGGGTCGCAACAAGCACGTGTCAATCAAGGAACTGGCCCTCGATGATGATCTACATAATCTCGGCTTCCGGCGCTACCGCTTCCTGGGGGAACGGGATGAGAAGTATCCCATCTTTGATCGAGTGTTCGAGGGCACAGGAGGTGGTTCCCGAAGGCTTCCCTTGTTGTACTTAGAAACATTTTGTACTTCATTTCTGCTCTTGTATCTGTACCCCTCGGACTTACAGTTTTTGTTGTTTTGCAGGTGTTACAATGAATGTGAAAGGCTTCGCTGGTGTGAAGAAGAAAGCGGCCAAAGATCAAAAGGAGAAGCCCGTCGGTGCTTTTTTCAAGAAGGCCGAGGGTCCGTTGATGCCGCCTACTGCTGATGCTACTGCAGCCGCCGCGAAGAGGAAGACGGCGGGCAAGGATGTTTCCCCCGTTGGCAAAAAATCGAAGAAGGGGGATGCCGGGAGGAAGGATCCCCCGGTCCTGATCATTGACGAGCATTCAGCCTCCGACCCTCCGGCAATGGTAGCGATGGATCCTGCCCACCCCCCTTCGGCACAGCAGGGTGAGGGGGATTTGCCCCGGGAGGATATTCAGTTCTCCCTCATAAAGGGAACTGCCATAGTGCATGGCACTGTGGATCCAAAGGAGTTCCTTCGGGGCGCTACTCCTTCTCTGGACAAGGCGGCTCTCAGCAAGCTCGAGGATGATGCCCTCGATAATAAAATCCTTCGGTCCTCACTAACTGTAAATTTTTCCTGCCTTCAACTCCTTTGCTAGTTTATCTGTGAGTCTTTTGCACAATAGCTTAACTTTGCTACTTGTTTGTTTGCAGGCTTGCATTGCCCTCAGCGAGCAAGTACGGAGGGCAGAACAGCTGTGCCTCCAGAAGGCAGAGCAAGACGAGACTTTGAGGAGGCTCGTTCATGATATTGCTGACACCGCGAGGCAAATGGCGAGATTGGAGGAGAGCCTTTGGCAAGCGGAGCAGAAACTGGAGGCCGCCAAAGTAGAGGCTAGAGCCGAGGGTAGTGTTAGTACCCAATTTTGATAAGATTTTGATGATGCCACTATACTAAGCACGTGTACATTGTGTCTCATTTTATTATTAACGTGACAAATTAAATGTACAATTTTTGGGTCTATGAAACATTACCGGAAACGTAAAAATGGAATAAGGCAAAATTTCTTTGCCTTAATAGGATGTTTAAATCCTACCGGCAAATGCTATTTGACTCAAAAATATTACTCGTATGTCACGAAGCTCGAAAAATCAAATAGATGATTGACCGGCATTTAATGCCAAATACGTACAGGGTCCGGATCACTGAAGACGCAAATAAAAGAAATACTTCAGCAATCAATTGAAGACAAAAACAGACGGAAGTTAATGCTACAACAGGTACATGGATCTACAGCATGGGCGCACAAGTCTGAAGCCTAAAAAGGCATCAACAGTGGCTAGGCGGGCAAGACAAGCAGAACCCATACGCTCCGAAGAAGAAAATAAACAACAAGTTGTTTATCTTCTGCGAACAAAATTCAACGCACAAGATTGATCTATCCTAACCAACGGATAAGATCAATTAACCGGAGAGCCTATAAATATAGGCAGAAACGAAAGTTTCTAACCAAGCATTTGAGCATCCAAAGAGAGAATTTCTATCACGAGCATTTACGAGATATCTAGCAAAAGAGAAAGTGCTATTCTAAACTTTACTCTCTGCTTGGACTCATGCTTCACTAAACTTCCAGTTTACAAAGCTTTTCATTGCCAAATCATAGAAGTTTAGTTCCTAGTTGGAGGTTAGAACTTTCTTGTAACAAATCACATATTGCTGTAAACACTTAGGAGAACAGTTGTTCGGATCCTACAGTGTAAGTAGATAGATAGAGTACCTTTTGATCCCCACTGGGTCATTAGAGAAAAGTCTAAGGACTGAGTAACTTTAGGTGGTGCTATACTCACTGTGAAAAACCCTCAATCTTGGCCTAAGTGTTGTAAAGGCTATATTGGCACTAAGTGTGTTGGTCCCGTTCAAATTAGGAACAGTCTAGGGGGGGGGGGGGTGAATAGATGTTCCGGTTTTTCAACTTTTTCTCTAAGTCAGATTGACTTATCAGAGAGGGTCTGAATCTGGTGACAGAGATGGTCAGGTTCTGATGGCAGAACTAGACCAGGCAGCGGATAAGTTTCTGTTCGGGTAGCCTCAAGAAAAAATGCTAAGGCAAAGTGCCTTTCTGATAACTCTGAAAGAAGATCTGCTGGACACTGAGTCCAATCTTAAGAGTTAAGAAGCACTCCTCGTCTTCTTCAAGTCTAGTTGCCACCCGGGATGCAGTCCTGCTTCCTGATGGCTGGTCTCGTTTCACTGAGTCTCTTGAAGTATCCCCACTTCACTTACTCCAGCTAGTTTGAGACGTCCCTTCTTTTTCAAGAAGTGTTTGATTCAAAATCAGTTTTCTCCAACGTTGCTTCTTCACAAATGATGTGTAGATGAGGCTTTCGAAGTGTTGAAGAACTGAGGAACTTTGTTTGTTTTCAGTTGAATGAAAGATGTGAAAGTATATCTTCCAACTGTAGCCTTTTCTTGTTAAGAATGAAGTTTGAATCTCAAGAACGCTTTTTGAATATTTTGTTCGCAGTAGATGGGTTGAGCAAGTTTTTTCTTAGCAAAGTTCTCAAGAATCTCCTCTTGTAGTTCTTCGAAGTGTATCTTTTATACTGGGAGCGGTCTTCCCGTTAAAGTGTAGAAGACAGCTTCATTAAATGCTTGTACTGTTGATTTGACCGGTTGGTCCTTCGACTTGCTATTTTGGGGGCGAAAAGAACCCCGCTTGGTCAATCATCAGCTTTAAATATCTCTTCGTACGTACCGCATTAAATGAACATTAAATGCGTGTATAGTACAAGGTTCTGTCAAAAAATTCCTAGCCGTTAGGGAATTTCCCGTTAGTTTCACGACCGTTGAAGTACTTTCGGAATCTGGTGTGTTTGGCTAAGTCTGATGAGGCTCTCTGGTTCAAGCTTTGAAGTCCGCCTCTGTTGCCAACTCTGGTACCAACACTTATAACCAGTTCTGATAGCTTCTCTGGTGAGCAACTCTGGGAGCAACTCTGGTAGAAGCAAGGTGGATCTCTGGCATGTAGACTAAGCTAAAACTTACAAAAGAAATTTTAATACAAAATTTCTAAAGGGGTACTTTTAAATTCTAATTAACCTAGCATCATCAAAATCTAAAAACATTTATTCCTTACAATTTCCCCCTTTTTGATGATGCCAAAACCCTTTAACTATTTCCAGAGAAGTGCCTTCACCATAAGAGATTTAAAGTAAGAGACTTTTCATTAAAATCTTGGTGGGCAACTTAGCATAGGAAGATAGTAAGAGTACGATACATTTAGATAGCAAATCAAACAAATAAGGTATCAGAGTAAACACAAGGAAGGTACAGAGAGTAAATAAGAACAGACATTTGAGTAAGCCATGCAAAAAGGAGGCAGAGTTGGTATCTTATTTATCAAAGAGAAAAGTTACAGAGACAGAGATAGAGAATTAGAGATCTTCTTCATCTACCTGTGGTCCTGCTCTGTCAATCCTTTCGAGTTCTGCATTGACCTTAGCTCTGATTGAGGCTAGATCCCTCGGATTCTGATAGTCAGCCCAATGAGGTGCAAGTTTGCAGTCCAAGTAATTTCTAACAGCTTCTGCAGTGTTCTTGCCAGTGAGAACCTTCATCCCGTTCCAGATTTCTGCTTCTTGGATAGAACCACCATGGTTGATATGGACAAGTCCATCACTATCCATGAACAGATTCTCTCGTTGTAGGGGAGTCATCAGCTTCCTCATCTGTTCAAACTGAGCTCTGTCTGGCCTTGACAGACCACTCTTCATCCAATCATTGAATGAGAATTTTGAGATCTTCTTCTTTGAACTTCTTGGAGGAGGTGGAGGTCTGGTACCTGCAGCAGCTAGTCTCTTCTTTCTGGCTGCGTCAAAGTATGGAGCAGGATCAACAGTAGAGGAGGGTTCTCTGATAGATAGGACTCTAGTATTAGGTCCTTCCTCTTCTCTGGTATCTTCCCCCTTTTTGGCATCAACAAGATCGCCAAGGAGGAGCTCAATCTTTGAGAACTCAGAGGCTTGGGCATCTCTGATCTCATCAAGAGTCTCTGGCAGAGTCTGAGTGACAGAGGCAAGTCCTTTAATCAGGCTCTGTTGCTTTTCGACTACAGATTGGAGATCCTTAGTGCTGACTTCTAGAAGAACCATCTTCTGGTATCGTTCCTTATCAGACTTGATGAGAGCTAGGCCTTGCTCTTGATGCTCCTTGCAGAGGGAGTGTAAGACTGTGAGCTTCTGAGATGAACTATCAACATATTTTTGAAGAGTATTAACAGAGTCTGAGATCTGCTTGACTGTCTGGTGCTGGGCAAGTAGAGCTTGAGAGTGAGAGTGGAGAACAGAGTTGATGCCACTGACATCTCTGGAGACAGAGTCTATTCTCAATGTAGATGAATGCATGAAGTTGTGCAGAGTTTCTGACAGTGCAGCAACCTTGTCTGTCATATGCTGGAATCCGATTGTGAGTTGAAGGTTGGTATGGGTTAGCTCTTCATGATACCTGTCGTTCAGCTCAATGATCTTGCTCAGATCATGAACTAACAGACCACCAAATTCTTCTGCAAATTTCACAAACTGGTTGAAAGGAATCTGGGGTTCTTCAGGTGTAAATCCTGGCATCTTCAATCCTCTGCTCTTGGGAAATGGAGGAACTCTTGGAGGTGTCCTTCTCCTTTTAGATGTTTCATCAACCGCAATGGAGGAGGTGAGGAATCCATCATTGTCACTTTCTGAAGAGAGGACCCTGAAGATTGGTTCCTTCTTGAGTGTAGAAGCTACAGAATGGTGGGTTGATCTCTGTAGTGAGGCAGTTCTGGAGGGTGGTTTGGATATCTGATGGGGTGGACTCAGGGGAGATGGGATTTTCTGGTGAGGGGAGCTCTGGTAGTTGGAGGAAATCGGTTGAGGAATAGGTTGATGTGAGGGAGATGGTGTGGGTGAAGGTGATCGATTTCTGGTGTTTGAGGGTTGTTTGCAAGGTGATGAGGATCTGGATTTAGGTTTCTGGGGAGATGGAGTTCTAGTAGAGGTTGGAGTTTTCTGGTTTGGTGAGAGGGTTTTCTGTTGGGGTGGAGATGAAGGTTTAGAGGGGGATTTAGGAAGTGAGGGAGTTTTGGGTGGATTGCCAGCAGGTGTAGAAATAACAGGGGATTTGTGAGGGGAGAGGATGGGTGAAGGGATGACCTCAAGAACAGTTTCTTCAAACTGTGAAGCTCTCCATTCCTTGACAAGCTTCATCATGGTCAGAGCAATATCATTTGCAGTTGAGGGTTCTCCTTCTTCATGAATACTAGCCCTGAATCTGATAAGAGATTCCTTCCTCTTCTTTTCCATTAGCCATTCATCGAAGTCAGCTATTTCATGCTCTTCCAGAGCTTTGACATGCGTCTCTGGTGAGTCTGCGATCAGAGGTGCTTTGCCTTGGTATTTCTCCTTCTTGTTGTGAAGAACATCTATCAGAAATGCAAGATCAAGGCATTGAGACACATCTTCTGTGCCTACCCAATGAAGAACTGCAGCTTCTTCTTCTTCATAAGCATCAAAATACTGAATTATTTTCTGGAGAGGTCCCATTCTCCATCTTCTCCATGCTAAGACTCTATCAAACTGCTTCTGCAGGATGGTATGGAAGTCAGTGTCTGGTTCCTTCTCCGGTGAGGCTTCACGTACTGGTGAGAGAGCAGAACTTGGCAACTCTGGTGCAGATTCTTGTTCAGCCTCAGGTTGAGTTTCAGATTCTGGTTCAAGTTCCCCCTGAACTTCTGATCCCTTGGCAGGTGAAATTTCCTTTGTCTTTTTCTTCTTCTGTTTTGGTTGAGGGCTAGAGTTGTCAGATTCATCACTCTGTACAACTAGCTTTCTTCTTCTCTTCTGCTTTTGCTTCTTGACAGGAGATTTTCTGGTGGCCTTTGGGGAGGGCAGCTCTGATGCAACCTCATCTGTTGCATCCTTTTCTGGTATTGACATTTTGTCAATCTTCTTCTTCTTTCTAATTTCCCTTGTAACCTGCGACTGCTCAGGTTGTTTTGAAGTCTCAATGGTTTCTTGGAAATTTTCTTAGGAGCAGGTTTAGGCTTAGCAGCCTGTTCCTCTCTCTTCTTCTCTAGCCTTTCCTCTCTTTTTAGTTCAGCAGAAATGGCTATGTTGAATTTAGGAGAGGCTGTGAGGAAGATCGTTTTGGAGTGGTCAACTGGGAGGGTATCCCTGAGTTGAACTCCTTGGGCAGCAAGGATGGCAGAGATGAGAAGTCCATGTCCCATCTTGGTAGAAAATAGACCTGTTTCTGAGTCTTTCTTCTTAATAAATTCAGTAAAGGAACCAAGGATTACCTCGCCCCAGTTGATGTTCATGCCATGGTGAACTGCAAAAATCGCCTTGGCATTGTTCTTGTTCATCTCGTCAGTTGAAGCAGTTTTGCACCACAAGCACCGGTGCAGGATGCTGACAAGCTTTTCATAGTCCTTCTTCAGCAAGAACTTTTTCATATACAGCTTGTCCAGTCCGGCGGCCTCAGGACGTCAGTAGGTCTGTACAAATCCTTCAGTGGAGATTTCCACTGAATCAAGAGTAATAAGAGTGTGGGTTTCCGGGTCTTGTGAGTCCAGTTGTACCCCAAAAAATTCGTTTAGAGCATCTGCACTTAGAGAGATTTGTTGACCCTGCACCTGGGAGTGAATGCCGGTTTTTGAGATGGTGGCGTTGAGGTAGAACTCAGCCACATCCTTGATGCTGAAATGCTCGTAGGGATGAGCAACAACCTTTGTGAGTTGTGAGTCTGTCATCCCCTGGATAATCTTGGTCATCCTCTTCTGGTTTTCTGCAAGTAACGGTAGGGATGACATGTCGACCTTCATGTCGGAGACAATGTTGGCGATGATGGTCTTTGCTTCTTCCTTGGTGAGGTCGTTGATGTTTAGGAAGTGCATTTTCAGAGATGAGTTGCGAAATATTCTGAGGATTGAGAGCTTTAGAGGATCTGAACGCTTGAAAGCTAGAGCAGTTTTAGAGAGATAAAGCAGTAGTAGGGGTTTAGGTTGAAGAAGGTGGGTATAAATGGTTTAGGGTAGTGGACGTTTGAGATTTTGGCGGTTTCGAGGTAGCATTTAATGAAATGCGGGCGGAGAACGTTTCCGTTATAAGAGTAACGATAAGGGGTATTCTGGTAAAAGACCATTTCAAGTAATTAGGTCTTGCTCGTACCTCGAATTGTTGCTAAGTCCACAACCATATCTGTTGTCTCTCTGATAGGGATCTCTGGTCAGAGAAGGGGGCTCTCTGATGTGAGATTCTGATGCAGAAGAAAACAGTTCTGGCTCAGTTAGTCTCTGAGTCAGGCATCTCTGGGAAGATCATCCATCATTCCCAGTTCTTCCCTTAACTTGTTAAACCTCGCCCTAGGTAAAGGCTTGGTTAGGATGTCTGCAAGCTGGTCTTCTGTAGGTATATGCTCCATACAAATGTGCTTCTTCTCAACATGATCTCTGATGAAGTGATGTCTGATTTCAATATGCTTTGTCCTGGAATGAAGAACTGGATTCTGAGTGATAGCAATGGCACTAGTGTTGTCACACAACAACTTGATCTCCTTTGCTTGAATCCCATAGTCCTTCAACTGTTGCTTCATCCAGAGTAACTCAGCACAGCAACTCCCAGCTGCAATGTACTCAGCTTCTGCTGTACTTGTTGAGATTGAATTCTGCTTCTTGCTAAACCAGGAAACTAGTCTTTCTCCTAGCAATTGGCAATGACCAGAGGTGCTCTTCCTGTCTAATCTGCAACCTGCAAAATCTGAGTCAGAGTAACCAATTAGTTCAAAGTTACCTTTCTTGGGATACCATAGGCCTGCATTTGGATTTCCTTTGATGTATCTGATGATTCTTTTTGCAGCACTTAAATGGCTCTCCTTGGGCTTTGATTGGTATCTGGCACAGATTCCAACAGAGAATGCTATGTCTGGTCTGCTTGCAGTCGGGTACAATAGAGATCCTATGATTCCTCTGTATGTTGTTGCATCGACATCTTTTCCTTCATCATCTGGACCAACTCCTTGTGATGTGTTCATGGGAATCTTTACAGATGATTTGCCTTCCACTCCAAACTTCTTGATTAGGTCTCTGGTGTACTTTCCTTGGTTGATAAAGATTCCTTCTGGAATTTGTTTCACTTGTAGACCTAGGAAGTAGCTTAGTTCTCCCATCATGCTCATTTCAAACTGACTCTTCATCACTTGAGAGAATTTCTTGCACAATTCTGGATTAGTACTTCCAAATATAATATCATCAACATATATTTGTACTAACAGAATATGATTAGCAACAGAGATCTGAAATAGAGTTTTGTCAACCTTTCCCTTAGTAAACCCATGGTTCACTAGGAATAGAGACAATGTGTCATACCACGCTCTGGGAGCTTGCTTAAGGCCATAAAGAGCTTTTCTAAGCTTGTAGACACAAGAGGATTGAGTAGTAATGACAAAACCTGGAGGTTGTTCCACGTAAACTTCTTCTTCAAGATCTCCATTCAAGAATGCACTCTTGACATCCATCTGGTAGACCTTGATGTTGTTGTAGGCAGCATAGGCTAGAAAAATTCGGATGGCTTCAAGTCTTGCAACTGGTGCAAAAGTCTCATCAAAATCAATTCCTTCTTCTTGGCAATATCCCTTGGCTACCAGCCTAGCTTTATTCCTTACAATGTTGCCTTCTTCATCTGCTTTGTTCTTGAATACTCATTTGGTTCCAATGACACTCTGGTGCTTTGGTCTAGGAACAAGTTCCCACACTTTATTCCTTTCAAATTGAGTTAGCTCTTCTTGCATAGCATTGATCCAGTCTGAGTCTGCAAGAGCTTCTTCTACAGTCATAGGTTCCATTTGAGATATGTAGCAGGCAAGCATCGCTTCTCTCCTTTATGTGGCAGATCTGGTCTGAACTCCACTTCTGATTTGTCCAATTACTTGATTAGGAGGATGATATCTCAACCAAGTTAAATCAGGTTCTAATAAGGGTTGTCTTGGTCTCTCTTGTTCTTCTTCTGATTCTTCATCACTATCTTTGTCTTGTAAGATGGGATTCTGATGGTGTATTGGTATGACAGAGTTAGTTACCAACTTTGGTATGTCCGTCTCGGGTGGTTCCAGTTCTGGTGATTCTTCTAGATTCGCTTTTTCCAAGTTTTCAATTATGCTCTCAACAGAGTTGAGATCATCAAACTTGACATGAATCGATTCTTCAACAAGTAAAGTTCTTTTGTTGAGTATTCTGTAGGCTTTACTAGTGCTTGAATAGCCTAAGAATATTCCTTCATCAGCTTTTTCTTGAAACACCTTGAGGTGATCCTTTCCGTTGTTGAGTATATAGCATTTGCATCCAAATGCATGAAAGTAGCTGATGTTGGGTTTTCGTCCCTTCCATAGCTCATAGGGGGTTTTCTGATGAGCTTTGTGAATCATGCTCCGGTTCTGGGTGTATCATGCAGTGTTGATTGCTTCAGCCCAATATCTGAGAGGTAAACCAGATTCAGCAATCATGGTCCTTGCAGCTTCTTTGAGTGTTCTATTCCTTCTTTCTGCAACTCCATTCTGTTGAGGAGTTCTAGTTGCAGATAGTTGATGCATTGTACCATTCTGGTCACAGAATTCCTGTATGACCTTGTTGACGAACTCTGTTCCTCTGTCTGATCTGATGGCTTTGACTTTCTGATTCTGCTCATTCTGTAGTAACTTTAGCAGAGATGGTAGTTTCTGCAGAGTTTCATTTTTCTTGGTCAGAAAGATAGTCCATGTGAATCTGGAGTAGTCATCTACCATGACTAAGGTGTATCTCTTGCCACCAACACTTGGAGTTGCCACTGGTCCAAATAAATCCATGTGGATCAGATTTAAAGGACTGGTAGAGAGGTCTCCAGCAATGGGTTTGAAAGAGTTCTTCACTTGTTTTCCTTTCTGGCATGCACTGCACAAGTTCTCCTTCTTGTATACAAGGTTGGGTAGACCTACAACAATGTGACCCCTTGCTAGCTTGTTGATTGTTCTGAAATTCAAGTGACTCAGTTTCTTGTGCCATTCCCAACTGAGTTTTGAATCTCCTTTGGCTATCAGGCAAATTCCATCTTTTGCAGTTGACCAATCAACTACATAGATGTTTTTCTTCCTTGTTGCTGTTAGAACCACTTCTTTAGTTGTCTCATTCTTGACAGAACAGCCTTCCTTGGAAAATTCGACTGTGTAGCCTTTGTCACAGAATTGGCTAGCACTCAGCAAGTTGAATTTCAATCCTTTGACATAAGAGACATCATCAATGATTATCTGGTTCTTTATCAGCTTCCCTCTTCCTTTTGTCTGGCCATCTTTATCATTACCTCCAAAGGTAACTCTGGGCCCTTTGACTTTCTGGAACTCTGTTAGGCAACTCTTGTCACCTGTCATGTGTCTGGAGCATCCACTATCAATGTACCAATCTTGCTCAGAGATGGCTCCAGCACACAGTTCCTACAAAATTAAAAGGAAGATTTAGGTACCCAAGCAATGTTGGGTCCTAGGGGGTCATGCAGTCTTGGCAGTCGGTACCACTTTGGTCTCATCAGGTGAAACCTAGGTGGGTGGTACCCATTGTCCACCTGGTAGTCGTAGTAAACGGAAGTGTGATTCACTTTGGGCAGATGCTTGTGAGGATCATGCTTCCGGTTTACATACTTCTGCATAGCCTTTTTGGATGGGTAGAAGTCTCATATACTATCAAGAGCAGAGGGGCGGTTAGCTTTGGGCTTCTTAAGTTGACCAGCCAACCTTTCCTGCCTAAAGTTTACCTTCTCTTGATATTTTCCTTTCTGGTGATCATTTCTGGTGGGGTAGTCATGAGAGTCTCTGGTAAAGTTCTGTCTTTGGTTTCTGTTATTTTGAAAATCTTTTCTGTTGTCAGTTTTTCTGCCAGGTTTATTAGTTCTTAAAACTTGTTTGGGTTGAACCTTTATCTTTTCCTTCTCTGGTCTGACTTTCTCATGAACAACCTTGGTACCAGATACACTAGCTTGACAAATGGGGCTAGAGATCAGTGGCACTATGACCTTATCTGCCTTAGCAACTCTGGTGCTAGGCATTACGTAAGGCTCACCTGATTTTGTTGAGCCATAACCAATACCAAAACCAACACCAATTTGTTGATCAAGCACAAACCTTTCCATTGAAGACTGGGCCTTCTGGTAGGTTTTGTACTTAATCTCAAGAGGCTCTATCTCTCTTATTCTCTTGAGAAGAGAAACATTTTCAGCTTTCAGTTGATCTCTTTCCTTAATTAGAAGATTGATTTTGATCTCAACCTCCTTTCTTAAGTCAAGAATTTCAACCTTAAGCTTACTGTTTTCTTCTTTAACAGAGGAATAAGTGGCTTGGATGGCTTGAAACTCTTCCCAAAATTCTGACATTGAATCAGAATCAAAGGCTCTGCCTACCGAAGAAAAACTAGAGTTAGAAGTAGACGATACCTCATCATCAGATTGACCCATAAGGCATAGGTCTTCAGTCTCTGTATCCAGGCAGCAGAATGCCTCATCGGACTCTGATTCCGAGCTGGACTCTGTCTCAGAGAGGGGGTCCTTCTCTGGTTGCTCAGTGATGAGTGCCTTCCTTCTTCGGTGCTCATATTTCTTTTCTCCTTCCTGGCCTTGCCTTTTGGAGACTATGGGGTGTGGACAGTTGGTTTTGAAATGCCCTGGTTGTCTGCAGTTGTAGCAGAGAAGCTCTCCACTACTCTCTGATGGTTTGGACTTCTGGTGTGGCTTTCTGCTAGAGAATGGACTTCTGCTATCCTTTGGCTTCAAGAATTTCCTGAACTTCCTAGCAAAAGCCACCATATATTCGTCAGTTTAAAGAATAGAAGGGTCAAAGTTGTTTACCTGTGAGGTGCTGGCAGTGAGGGCAGTAGTTGTTCTGTCCTCAACTTCTTCTTTCTCTTCTTCATTCATCTCAAACTCATAAGATTTGAGATCAGAGATGAGTTTCTCAGTGCTGTAGGTTCTGAGATCCTTGCTATCTCTCATGGCAGTGACCTTCATCTTCCATGGTGAAGGTAGACCTCTGAGAACCTTCAAGTTGATCTCCTTGGGAGTAAGTTCCTTCCCAAGTTCTGATATCTCAGCAGTGAGGGTGAGCAAGCGTGTATACATCTCAGCTATGCACTCTTTGGGTAGAAGTTTGAAGTCTTCAAACTTCTTCATGGCAATGGTAAGTTTGTTGTCTTTTTCTTGCTCATCTCCAGCTCCTATCAGGGTTAGAGTATCCCAGATTTCCTTGGCAGATTCGCACTTCTTGATCCTTGTGAAGTACTTGTCATCTATGGCTTTGTAGAGGATATCCTTGGCAATGTTGTCAAGGTTGTATTTCCTCCTTTCCTCATTGGACCACTCATGACGTAGTTTGGTGATCATCTGGGGTAGTCCACCACCAATGGTGTATTCAGGGTTGGCCTTAGTGAACTCTGTGAATGGGCCTGCATCCAGGACTTCCCACATTTCATCATGGAGTGCACAGAGATGGGCCTTCATGCGAATCCTCCAGTCATCAAACTTAGTTACTGAAAACATAAGATTCTTTGAAAGAGTGTTATCCATAATAAAAGATTAAAGAGGCTAGAACAAGTGGATCTCTGTTCAACAAGTAACCTAAAAGGTTACAAGAACGAGGGGGCTCTGATACCACTTGTTGGTCCCGTTCAAATTAGGAACAGTCTAGAGGGGGGGGTGAATAGATGTTCCGGTTTTTCAACTTTTTCTCTAAGTCAGATTGACTTATCAGAGAGGGTCTGAATCTGGTGAAAGAGATGGTCAGGTTCTGATGGCAGAACTAGACCAGGCAGCGGATAAGTTTCTGTTCGGGTAGCCTCAAGAAAAAATGCTAAGGCAAAGTGCCTTTCTGATAACTCTGAAAGAAGATCTGCTGGACACAGAGTCCAATCTTAAGAGTTAATCAGTAGAACCTTAAGTGCGGAAAATTAAAAGCTTAAAGTAAATGACACCGGGGTTTTTATAGTGGTTCAAGGAACAACGTGTTCCTCTAGTCCACTGTTCCACTAAGCTTGCAAAAACAACTGTTTACAACGCCTTAGTCCCTAGAGCTTAAGAAGCACTCCTCGTCTTCTTCAAGTCTAGTTGCCACTCGGGATGCAGTCCTGCTTCCTGATGGCTGGTCTCATTTCACTGAGTCTCTTGAAGTATCCCCACTTCACTTACTCCAGCTAGTTTGAGACGTCCCTTCTTTTTCAAGAAGTGTTTGATTCAAAATCAGTTTTCTCCAACGTTGCTTCTTCACAAATGATGTGTAGATGAGGCTTTCGAAGTGTTGAAGAACTGAGGAACTTTGTTTGTTTTCAGTTGAATGAAAGATGTGAAAGTATATCTTCCAACTGTAGCCTTTTCTTGTTCAGAATGAAGTTTGAATCTCAAGAAGGCTTTTTGAATATTTTGTTCGCAGTAGATGGGTTGAGCAAGTTTTTTCTTAGCAAAGTTCTCAAGAATCTCCTCTTGTAGTTCTTCGAAGTGTATCTTTTATACTGGGAGCGGTCTTCCCGTTGGAGTGTAGAAGACAGCTTCATTAAATGTTTGTACTGTTGATTTGACCGGTTGGTCCTTTGACTTGCTATTTTGGGGGCGAAAAGAACCCCGCTTGGTCAATCATCAGCTTTAAATATCTCTTCGTACGTACCGCATTAAATGAACATTAAATGCGTGTATAGTACAAGGTTCTGTCAAAAATTCCTAGTCGTTAGGGAATTTCCCGTTCGTTTCACGGCCGTTGAAGTACTTTCGGAATCTGGTGTGTTTGGCTAAGTCGGATGAGGCTCTCTGGTTCAAGCTTTGAAGTCCGCCTCTAATGCCAACTCTGGTACCAACACTGATAAACAGTTCTGATAGCTTCTCTGGTGAGAAACTCTGGGAGCAACTCTGGTAGAAGCAAGGTGGATCTCTGGCATGTAGACTAAGCTAAAACTTACAAAAGAAATTTTAATACAAAATTTCTAAAGGGGTACTTTTAAATTCTAATTAACCTAGCATCATCAAAATCTAAAAACATTTATTCCTTACAAAGTGTATTGGGCTTAATACTTTAGTGAAATCCATCTGAAAGAGGGTGGGACTGGACGTAGGAGGATTACACCACCTCTGAACCAGGATATACTGTGTGTTGATTTACATTCATTCAACAAAGCACACACTTAGCACTTCTCACAAAAAGATTGAAGTTTGCCAGCAGAATCTTAAGCAGTTGTCTTAACTGACCCAACTGCTTATCCTACTGCTTAATCACTTACTTTCTTTGAGACCATTTTCACACCAGAGATGCACCTCACCATCACTAAAAGGTCTGTTCTACCATTTCCCAGTAATTCACTTTCTAAGTATAGCAGGTGCCTCAGCAGTTCCCTGGTGACCACCCAACTGCTGAGCCCTCTGCTCATATAAAAGTCACTTCCTGTGACCATCTCAGTTTCACCGGTCAGTCATAAATATCATTGTCAAAAAGTGTGTTCAAAATCAATCCCTGAAAGTCAGATCAAAATCTAAGCAGTTGCCTCAGCAGTTCCCTACTACCTAGCCAACTGCTAAGCCAACTGCCAAGCCAACTGCTAGCTATCTAAGTCCAATCTTCCCCAGATCAGAAAGTGGTTAAAACACCCATTATATAAAGGGTAAAGACTTCCGTTGTGCATCTATTAATCTCTCAAAAGACTATAGATCAACTCCTCTGGAGTGAAATCTTTGTAAAGGTCGAAAAGATTTAAAAGTCTATTCACGCCCCCCCCCCCCCCCCCCCCCCTCTAGACTTTTACCCTATCCGGGACCATCAAGTGGTATCAGAGCCGAGTGTTCCTAGAGTCATTTATTGACTAGTTTGAACTAAAGATGCAAAGCCACTTCCCCTCCCAAACACTTTCTAAACAATGGACAGTCAACTAGCCAAAAACCTCCTAATCAACTTAAACAAATTTGATGATTGGAGAATCAGGATGAAGGCACATCTCAGTGCCTTACATGATGAGATGCTGGAAGTAATCACTACTGGGCCTATCAGGATAATGAAGGTCAGCACATCCAAAACTGATTACCAGGAGGATGTGTACATTCTCAAGCCCAAACTAGAATGGACAACCGAGGACAGAAAGAGAAATAACCTTGATAACATTGCCAAGGATATTCTCTTTAAATCTGTTGATGAATCCATATTTCCCAGGATTAGGAAATGTGAAACTGCAAAGGACGTTTGGGATGAGCTCACAAAAATTGGAGCTGGTGATGAACAGGAGAAGGACAACAAACTGACCATGGCCCTCAAGAAATTTGAGGACTTCAAGATGCTGCAAAATGAGTCCATCCAAGAGAAGGAATCTAGGTTCCTAAAGATCACAGCAGAGGTCTCAGACCTAGGGAAAGATCTTCCTCAAAAAGAGATTTCCCTTAAAATCTTGAGAGGCCTGCCCTCTAAATGGAACATGAAGGTGACTGCTATGAGAGATAGCAGAGATCTAAGAATCTTATCATCCGATAAGCTCTTCAGTGATCTCAAAGCCTATGAATTTGAGATGAAGGAAATAAAAGAAGAAAAGGAAGATGAATCCAAGACACTAGCTCTAGTGTCTGAGCCTGGCCCTTCAAAATCCAGTGAAAAATCCCTCAACAACCTCCTTACTGACGACCAGTTTGTCATGTTTGTAAGGAAGTTTAAAAGGTTCATGAAGAAGGAGGGAACTGCTCCAAAAAGACCATACAATCTGCCACCCAGGAGACAATGGAGACCTCAAACCAGCGAGGAAACTGTCATGTGCTACAAATGTAGACAACCAGGACATTACAAGAATGAATGCCCTCTGCCCTTAGCCCAGAAATATCAAGGCAGCAGCGGACTGGTTACAAAGCTGGTTACAAGAAGGACTTCAAAGGCAAAAGACAAGCCTTTGTTAGTGAAAAGAAAAAGGAGGAACCCCAATTTGAAGATGAAAGCAGCTCGAGTGATGAAAGCTCTTCATCTGAGAGCTCAGAGGAAGCACTTCTATGCCTGGGATCATGGCAGGTGGGTGAAGATGGCAGCAGTTGTCTCACTGCAGAGAGCAGCAGGTGGCTCAGTGAATCTTCCACCAGCTCAAGTGAAAATAATGCAAGTAGCTCTCTCAAATGCTTAATGGCCAAGGACCACTACAACGATGTCGAGGTAACATCCTGCTCCTCCTATAGCTCTAGTGATTCTAGATCAAACAATATAACATTGGAATCTTTATTACAAGATTTCCAGAAAGTCCAAAATCACCACGTTCTCTTAAATGCTGAAAATGATAGACTGAAACAAGACATTAAGGCAATTCATTCCAAATTACTAGATGCCTTAAGAAAAAATGATGTCTTAGAAAAAGAGAACAAAGAGCTGAGAAACTCCAACACAAATAGTAAAGACTCTCACCCTACTGCTGAAGTAACTCCAAACAGGAAGAAAAGAGGTCTTGGTTACTCATCCCCCACCAGACTCACTCAAAATAGTACATCTACAAGCAATACTTCATACACAAGAAAGCTCACTTACCAAAAACCTCATCCCCCAAATGTTCCCAAAAGAAGGAACCAGCCTGCTCCCAAACCAAAATCCAAACACATGTATAAATCAACACCTCCTCACCATCTAAACCAAAGAACCTGTTGGCAACCAATCAATAAGACCAACCACAGCAAAAATACCAAGCAGACTCCTCAAATAAATAATCCATTTCCCACCTCAAGGAGGGAAAGAATTAACAAGTATATAGCCATCCATTTTGATTACAACACCTCAAATGGCTACAGACCAATCTACTTAGAACTCAATGGTTCTAGATGGGCATGGATGCCTAAACTTGTAAAAGGGAAGTCGCCCACTAACCTGTGGGCTACTGCTCAATATTAATTTATACAGGAAGCTGAAACACAAACATGGTACATAGATTCAGGCTGCTCCAGGCACATGACGGGCAGCAGGCGGCTCCTGTCAATCTATACAGCAAGGGTAGGACCCAAGGTAACATTTGGGAATGTGGAAAAACAAGGAGAAACCAAAGGAGCAGGAGACCTATCAATTAATGGACTTACAATCCAAAACATATCATATGTTAAGGGTTTAAGGTTCAATCTCATAAGCACAAGCCAGCTCTGTGACAATGGCTACAACGTTACATTCTCCAAAGACATCTGATTGATCAGAGATGTCAAAAATGACAAACTTGTGCTCACTGGTAGAAGGAAGAAGGACATGTATATTGTTGATCGGAGTTCTGCAAAGGAAGGAATCTGCTTAGTAACAAAGGCAGATTCAAACTTAAGTTGGGAATGGCACAACAAATTAAGCCATCTAAACTTCAAAACAATCAACAAACTGTCCAGAAAAGGTTTGGTGAAGGGACTCCCTGAAATCAACTTCAAAAAGGACCACCTCTGTGATGCTTGTCAAAAAGGGAAACAAACCAAGGTATCTTTCAAATCAAAAGAAGTCGAACCATCAACTAGGCTCCTAAGCCTTCTACACCTTGACTTGTTTGGACCAGTTGAACCAACAAGCTTAAGTGGTAGAAGGTACACCCTAGTTGTAGTTGATGATTATTCTAGATACACTTGGACCATATTTCTAAAGAAGAAGAATGAAACAGAGAAGAAACTGCCTGAATTGATGAGGCTAATTCAAAATGAGAAAAGTCTCTCAATCCAGAAGATCAGGTCAGATAGAGGTACTGAATTTCTCAACTCAATAATAATTCAGTACTGTGAAGAAAATGGAATCCATCATCAAACCTCAGCAGCAAGAACACCTCAACAAAATGGTGTTGCTGAAAGAAGAAACCGAACTCTCAAGGAAGCAGGAAGGACAATCTTAGAAACAGCTGCATTACCCAAAAGATTTTGGGCAGAAGCAATCAACACTGTTTGCTACACTCAAAATAGAAGTCTTATTCATAAGACTCACAAGAAGACACCATATGAGCTATGGAAAGAAAGGAAGCCTAATGTCAGTCATTTCCATGTGTTTGGATCCAAATGCTTCATCCTAAACAATGGAAAAGACTATATCAAGCCATTTGATCCCAAATCTGATGAAGGGATCTTCCTGGGCTACTCAACAACTAGCAAGGCATTCCGAATTCTCAACAAAAGAACTCTGGTGGTAGAAGAATCAATCCATGTGGTATTTGAAAACCACCCCACTGCTCAAGTAAAAGAAACAGGTGAGTCATCAAAATCAAGGGACACTGAAAAGGCTCCAAGCTGCCTTCCAAACAAAAGTGTTAAAAGGGATGAAAATGTAATTGATTCAAAAGGCAGCCGACTGCCAGCAGTTGCCTCAAATGGCAACCAACTGCCAGCAGTTGACTCATCTGACAGCCCACTGCCAGCAGATGACTCACCAAAAGACAACCTTCCAAGTGCTCATGACATTCCCAATCTTCCTACTCTACCAGATAATAGTGAAGAGGAAGAAGAGGATGATGATGAACAACAAGCTCAATCCAAAACAACCACATCTGATGTTAGATGGTTGAGCAAACATCCTCCTCACCAAATCATTGGAAATATCAATACAGGGTGTCGTACCAGATCAGCAATTCAGAGAGAAGCACTATTCACATGCTTCATCTCTCAAATTGAACCCAAGAAAGTTGAAGAAGCCCTGCTTGACTCTGACTGGATACAAGCCATGCAAAAAGAACTCAACCGGTTTGAAAGAAACAATGTATGGGAGCTTGTGACCAGACCCTATCATCAACATGTGATAGGAACTAAATGGGTATTCAGAAACAAAATGGATGAGGAAGGCACCGTTATCAAGAACAAGGCAAGACCGGTAGCCAAAGGCTACTGCCAAGAAGAAGGTATAGATTTTGATGAGACATTTGCACCTGTTGCCAGATTGGAGGCAATAAGAATCTTCTTGGCTTATGCTGCTCATAAGCAATTCACAGTCTATCAAATGGATGTGAAAAGTGCCTTCCTGAATGGTCTACTAGAAGAGGAGGTCTATGTGGAGCAACCTCCTGGTTTTGAAATCAATAGAGAGAAGGATCAGGTCTACAAATTACACAAGGCTCTTTATGGACTCAAGCAAGCCCCAAAAGCATGGTATGACACTCTCTCCGAATACTTAGTGAATAATGGATTCACTAAGGGAAAAGTAGACAAAACTCTGTTCAAAATAGAAGAAGGTCCCCACATACTGCTTGTTCAAATCTATGTTGATGACATAATTTTTGGAAGCTCAAATCAAGCACTATGTGAAAAATTCTCAACTCTCATGCAAAGCAAATTTGAAATGAGCATGATGGGAGAATTGAACTATTTTCTGGAACTAAAGTAAAGCAGACTCCACAAGGTATCTTCATCAACCAAGCCAAATACACAAGAGATCTCATGAAAAGGTTCAAAGTTGAGAACAAGTCTACAGTAAAGATACCCATGAATACATCCCAAGGTTTGAGTAAGGATAAAGATGGCAAAGATATTGATCCTACACTCTATAGAGGGTTAATTGGCTCCTTGTTATATCTCACCACTAGTAGGCCAGACATATCCTACTCAGTTGGTGTATGTGCAAGGTTTCAATCAAAGCCTAAAGAAAGCCATCTCCTAGCTGCAAAGAAGATACTGAGGTATCTCAAAGGCAATCCTAACTCTGGATTATGGTACCCAACAAATGGAGGTTTTAACCTCTATGGATATTCAGACTCTGACTTTGCCGGGTGCAAACTTGATAGAAAAAGTACATCAGGTACCTGTCAATTAATTGGTGGAAGACTTGTCTCTTGGTTCAGCAAGAAACAAAATTCAATTGCTACTAGCACTGCTGAAGCTGAATACATAGCTGCAGGCAGTTGCTGCGCTCAAATCCTATGGATGAAACAGCAATTGAAGGATTATGGAGAAGAAACAAAGGAAATCAGCATTTTGTGTGATAATACAAGCGCTATAGCTATCACTCATAATCCAGTATTTCACTCAAGAACCAAACACATTGAGATCAGGCATCACTTTATCTGAGAGCATGTTGAAAAGAAGACCATCAAGCTAGAGTACATTCCTACTGAGAAGCAGTTGGCTGACAAATTCACCAAGCCATTGAATGAAGCAAGATTCAATGAACTAAGACAGGAGCTTGGAATGCTAGATGATCTAGATCAAGTAAAGGAATAGCCCTACACCCACTCAGGGGGAACATAACTCCATAATCAAGGGGGAATTCCTAGACACCTGCTGAGGGGGAATTTTTGTGAAGTACTCTGGAGTAGGCACCTGCTAAAGGTAGGCTACTCAAAACATCAAAGGAATGAAGCATCAAGGTCCGAATAAGTCACTATCAGGATATCAAGATCAAAAGGAGTCAAAATTCACAAAATTGGCTCAGCAGTTGACTGCATCATAGCAAGCAGTGGGCTCAGCAGGCGACTGGCCACTAGCCCACTCCTACTGGTAAAAAGAAAGAATATACACACTCTCTCAACAAGGAGGAAGACAGCTAGAAAGGTGACTGACAGCAGGTGACTGCCTCTGAAGCAGGGCACTGCGTCAGGCCAGTAGTTGGCTCAAATTCTGACAAATGTACATGGAATCTCAGCTCATGGCTTATATCATCTTGATCACCTCACATTAAGGATTCCAAAAAGGTACTGGTTGCTCTAAAAAATAATCAGAAATCTACTCAAAAATTAGCCCTCTGCTACCAGTGTGAACGCAATAAATGCTGAAAAAGCCAGCCGTATTCTCCAACGGCTATATTCCAACGGCTAGTTTCCGATAGCCTATAAATACTCCCTCCGTACAAACCCTTCACACTTTTCACTTTACAATCTCTTTCTAAAGCTCTCAAAATCTTTGTTCACATTCTTAAAAGCTCTCTCTCATACACCACCAACGCAAATCCTTCCTTTCCCCACATACACAGAAATGGCCTCACTCATCCAAATAGCCAAGTCCATCTTTACTGGATCAATCCTCAACATTCCTAAAGTCATTGAAAAAGCAGACAATAAAGACCTAATGAGGGAACTGCTCACGAAACTTGAGACCACCGAACTGCTAAGGATGGCCACCTATGCATATCCTTGCTTCTACCCCGAGGTAGTGGCAGAATACTACACCAATTCCACTCCTGGGACACTGAAATCCGTGGTGATGGGATTCGAGGTCGAAATAACGGAAGAAGACATTAGAAATCTGCTCTCTCTACCTGGAGAAGAGGCTCCAACTGTAGAAGATCTCAACCTCAATGAAAACAACTTTAAAGAAACAGTCTTCATCCCAAGGGCTCAACACCTAAACATATTGAAAGTCAAAAAGAAGATGATGGTTCCAGAATATGCCATCCTCCTAGACATTCTCTACAAGTGTGTCGACACAAGAACTACAGCCCTGGATGAAGTCAATGCACAAAGAGCCAAGCCATTGACAGCAATCATCTCAGGAGTACCATTCAACTGGTCACGGTACGTCCACAATGAACTCCTAAAATACATAAAGAAAGTTCACGCAGGAAATGGAAGAAGCTGCTTCTTCCTTTCACCCAAGTCAAGAAGAAGCAGTGGCCTCAATTCTTGCCCTGGTCAACGAAGAAGCAGTGGTCACCCCGTTAGCAATCATTCAAGAAGAAGAAACAGAGATGTCTGCTGCTTCCTCAAACGCAAGTAATGATTCTCAAACTCTTCTCTCTATACTCCTTCCCAAGATCACAAAAAGGGATCAGCAAGAGGAACAGTTGGCTCTCCAAGCAACAGAGCAGATCACTCAACCCAATGAGCAGGTGGCTCCCTCTGAAGCTGAGCAGGCCCCTCCATCTCCAGCAGTGGCCTCACGTTACTTAACTCCATTGGAGCAGTTGGATGCGGAATTTGCCAGAGTCAAGACATGGAGATCATGGAAGTTGTCCAGGGCCTTACATCAAGTTGAAACGATCGCCCACTTCATTGCAGAGGAAGACTTTGCAGTAGATTGGCTTGGAACTGATCACATGGCAGATGCAACACGGCTACTCAAAATCAACCAAGTCTATGCAATCAAATGGAAGCAGCTCACTGCCAAAGATGCCATTACAGAATCCAGTGATGATGATATAGATGATGATGATGTTGACGATGAACCAAAGGGACCTCCTAGCTCAAGAGGTAAGCAAATCATACATTCCTCCTCTACAAGTGATTTAGATCTCAAGCAAGCTCTTGAGAAATCCAGAATGGAAACTCAAGGAGGGGGAGAGTCCTCCAATGTACCCCAAGAGCAGTTGGCTGCTACTCTTCCACAAGGGACCCAACTGCTGGACCTCAACTTGGAACCTCACCAAGAAGCAAACACAGAATATGCAACTACAACTTCAGAGAACGCCAAACATCAAATTCTAACTGATGGAGCTGAAGACACACCAACACTAGCAGAGGTCTTCATCAATGAACGAAGAGCCACAATCAAATTTGTCATCAATGCCGAACTAAGACTCCACAAGCGCCTGATCAAAATGCAAAGGCACTTTGATAAACTTCTGGAAGCCAGATTTGCAGAAGTTCACTGCCACATTAAGAGCAATCTCATGATCCAACAAGTGTTCAACTCAGAACAAAAGGCCCAGCTAAAGATGCAGATTTCCCAGCAGCCTGCCCAGCTAGAAGACATCCACAACGAACTAGCAGCTCAAAGAGCTAAGGACTGGGAACTTGAGCTTCAGATTCAGATCCTACTCAAGCAACTACACGATCAGGAGCAAGCAGGAGCACCTCTACATTCTCTGCCACCAAACATCGAAAAGGCTCTCCAACAAGTCAATGCACATGAGGCCTACATCAATACTCAACAAGGTCAGGCAGAAGCAATCCAGAGAGGCCTTCAGGACCTTCAAGCTCTATGCTTAGAGCTACAAGGACAGCTTCAAGCACTTCAGCAACCAACAAGTCCAATCCAGCCCTCTGCCCAAGTAGAAGCAGAGCCCTCTGCCCAGGTACTTTCTAACTCTACCTTACCAACTAACCTGGAGCATGCCCTTCAAACAATCCAGGTGCATGAGAAGTACCTTCACTATCTCAAGACCAAGGAGCTGCCTGTAATGCTAACTCTCTCCAAGAAGTTAGTCACCAAACAAGTGGAGCACTCAGAAGCTATAGGGAAGACTAGAGCAGATGTTGCTGATCATCTAGGAAGGTTACACGCAGCTACCCAAGAAGCTCTTCGAAAGCAAGGAGATGAACTCAAGAAACTGGGCCATCACCAACAAGCAACAACTCAACAACTTCACAAGATTGACCAAGAAATCAAAGAAGAAGTCAAGGTAGATGTCACTGATCTTCGAAACTTGGTTACTTCCCTTGCCATTGAAGTCAACGACCTCCATCCAACAAGAACAAGACAAATTGAGGTTGACTCTGACCCAGAGATCGAAGCCCTATTCAGATAAAGTCAGACCCCTGTTGATGCCAAAAAGGGGGAAAACACAACACAAGCAGGTCCCTCCTCCTCCAAAAGATCGCAAGCAGCTAAGAAAGCAGCAGAAACCAGAAAGAAGAACCAACGCCTCAAAGAAGAAGCTGAGATCAGAAGAAGAAAAGTAGAAGAGGCCAAAGCCAAGGAAGAAGCCAAGAAGAAACAAGAAGAAGACAAGCAAGAGTAGGCTAGATATTAGAGTCCGAAAAAGACTATAAACTATTGTACTCTAGAAAGTAGAACAATGTACAAAAATTTCAAAGAAAATCAATAAAAATGTTTGTTACTTGTGTTGTATAGTTTTGGCATCATCAAAAAGGGGGAAATTGTTAGTACCCAATTTTGATAAGATTTTGATGATGCCACTATACTAAGCACGTGTACATTGTGTCTCATTTTATTATTAACGTGAAAAATTAAATGTACAATTTTTCGGTCTATCAAACATTACCGGAAAAGTAAAAATGGAATAAGGCAAAATTTCTTTGCCTTAATAGGATATTTAAATCCTACCGGCAAATGCTATTTGACTCAAAAATATTACTCGTATGTCACGAAGCTCAAAAAATCAAATAGATGATTGACCGGCATTTAATGCCAAATACGTACAGGGCCCGGAGCACTGAAGACGCAAATAAAAGAAATACTTCAGCAATCAATTGAAGACAAAAACAGATGGAAGTTAATGCTACAACAGGTACATGGACCTACAGCATGGGCGCACAAGTCTGAAGCCTAAAAAGGCATCAACAGTGGCTAGGCGGGCAAGACAAGCAGAACCCATACGCTCCGAAGAAGAAAATAAACAACAAGTTGTTTATCTTCTGCGAACAAAATTCAACGCACAAGATTGATCTATCCTAACCAACAGATAAGATCAATTAACCGAAGAGCCTATAAATATAGGCAGAAACGAAAGTTTCTAACCAAGCATTTGAGCATCCAAAGAGAGAATTTCTATCACGAGCATTTATGAGATATCTAGCAAAAGAGAAAGTGCTATTCTAAACTTTACTCTCTGCTTGGACTCATGCTTCACTAAACTTCCAGTTTACAAAGCTTTTCATTGTCAAATCATAGAAGTTTAGTTCCTAGTTGGAGGTGAGAACTTTCTTGTAACAAATCACATATTGCTGTAAACACTTAGGAGAACAGTTGTTCGGATCCTACAGTGTAAGTAGATAGATAGAGTACCTTTTGATCCCCACTGGGTCATTAGAGAAAAGTCTAAGGACTGAGTAACTTTGAGTGGTGCTATACTCACTGTGAAAAACCCTCAATCTAGGCCTAAGTGTTGTAAAGGCTAGATTGGCACTAAGTGTATTGGGCTTAATACTTTAGTGAAATCCATCTGAAAGAGGGTGGGACTGGACGTAGGAGGATTACACCACCTCTGAACCAGGATATACTGTGTGTTGATTTACATTCATTCAACAAAGCACACACTTAGCACTTCTCACAAAAAGATTGAAGTTTGCCAGCAGAATCTTAAGCAGTTCTCTTAACTGACCCAACTGCTTATCCTACTGCTTAATCACTTACTTTCTTTGAGACCATTTTCACACCAGAGACGCACCTCACTATCACTAAAAGTTTTGCTCTACCATTTCCCAGTAATTCACTTTCTAAGTATAGCAGGTGCCTCAGCGGTTCCCTGGTGACCACCCAACTGCTGAGCCCTCTGCTCATATAAAAGTCACTTCCTGTGACCATCTCAGTTTCACCAGTCAGTCATAAATATCATTGTCAAAAAGTGTGTTCAAAATCAATCCCTGAAAGTCAGATCAAAATCTGAGCAGTTGCTTCAGCAGTTCCCTACTACCTAGCTAACTGCTAAGCCAACTGCCAAGCCAACTACTAGCTATCTAAGTCCAATCTTCCCCTGATCAGAAAGTGGTTAAAACACCCATTATATAAAGGGTAAAGACTTCCGCTGTGCATCTATTAATCTCTCAAAAGACTATAGATCAACTCCTCTGGAGGGAAATCTTTGTAAAGGTCGAAAAGATTTAAAAGTCTATTCACCACCCCCCCCCCCCCCCCCCCTCTAGACTTTTACCCTATCCGGGACCATCAGGTAGGGCCGAGGCCGAGAGTGCAGCTGCTGAGGCTGCAAAGAAAGCTGCCGACGAGGCCGAGGCGGCCAAGGAGGAGGCCATCGCGAAGGCCCGGGAGGAAGCTGTTGCCGCCTTCGTTGCTGAGGGTTGGAAGGCCGGGGGGTAAAAGCAGTGGTTGTCCTCGGCCGTAGGGGCATCAGTGGATGAGTGGTGCGAGGGCCCCGGCGTAGAGTTGTTGGCCCGAAAGGGCAAAGAATATTATGATGGGGGCGAGTTCTTCACTCAGGCCCTCATCTACCGGAGGATGGCCCGGCACCTGAAGATCGAGCCGAAGGATTTTGATCCGGCGGCATATGGCCTCCTGCCTTTGCAGCCAGATGTTCGTGTTCCTCTTCCCCCAGATGTCGAGAGGCCTGATCTTGAAGATTCCATGCTGATGGCTGAGGCTGAGGACGACCAAGTAGAGGCCGAATGGGACGTCACTTCCAAGCCGGTTGAAGAGGGCGCCGATGAAGTAGCCGATGTCTGATTTCGTGCTTAGGAAATCTCGAACAATCTTTGTAAAAACATTCTACAACCTTCGGCTGATGTAACAAACACCTTTTTTGAATATTCGTTTTGTGAATGGATGCTTGCCTTCGGGCTTTTGTATATAATTATCTTTTATCTTTGAATGTATGCCTTCGTCTTTTCTTTGTGAATGAAGGCCCTCGTACTTCGATGTTTGTCAGTTGTTTTTGGACTTAGGAAATTTTTCAAAGTGTTGTTTTTTTTTTATCAAGCCTTCGGTTGTGTGGCCCCTTCTAGCTGCATGGATATTTGACCGAGGGCCAAATATTTAGGACTTAGAAAATTTTTCTAAGTGTAGTTCTTCCACCAAACCTTCGGTCGTGTGGCCCCTTTGGCTGCATGGATATTTGACCGAGGGCCGAATATTTAGGACCTAGAAAATTTTTCTAAGTGTAGTTCTTCCACCAAGCCTTCGGTCGTGTGGCCCCTATGGCTGCATGGATATTTGACCGAGGGCCAAATATTTAGGACTTAGAAAATTTTTCTAAGTGTAGTTCTTCCACCAAGCCTTCGGTTGTGTGGCCCCTCTGGCTACATGGATATTTGACCGAAGGCCAAATATTTAGGACTTAGAAAATTTTTCTAAGTGTAGTTTGTCACTTGGCCTTCGGTCTACGCCTTCCCTTAGTTGCATTGGATGGCTTGGCCTCCGTTGTATGATGGGTTGGCTGAGGGCCAACCATTTAGGACTTAGAATTTTTGCCATAATTCATGATTTGCCCCTTGGTGAAGGATGGTGGTCCCGGAGGCACCGAACTTTGTAGACTTAGAACAATTTCCTTTGGCTTGTAAGACTGGCCTTCGGTAATGTGTGAGGAGCCTTCGGCTTTTGGTATTGGATGATGCCGGTATTGGATGGCCTCCGGTAATGTGTGTGGCCCTTGAAATGTTATTGCCTGGAGTTAACAAATTTCCACCTATCCATAGGATCAAGCTTTCGGTATTGGATGATGCTGGAGGCAGTCGGCTGTGGACTTGGCCTGATTTTGATAACTTTAGCCTTCTGGAATTAGTAACTTCTTGGTACCGGAGGTGTTCCTGTGGGGAGCCCTCGGTATGGTCTGTATTGTCTTGTGATGTCGAAGGGCTTCCTGTTATGATTTGTTGAAGTTGTGTACTCATTGATTTCTCGCTGAGTCTACTCCCCTTCACCCCTTTTTTTGGTAATGAAGGGAAGGCTTCAAGAAACTTGGTTTCTTGGTAAGGCTTAGCCTATCGGGAGGCAACATCATACACCATTAGCTCCCCCCTCGGGTTAACCTTCCGAGTTCCGAGGGGATCGAGGGTCGTTTCCTGGGCATGAGACCTAGTATGTAGCCTGCCTCCCCTTGGGGGATGGCACGGAAAGCGCCTCAGTTTTGAAAGTCGTTTCCTGGGCACGAGACATAGTCCGTGGCCTGCCATACCCTTGGGGTAATGGCGCGGGAAGCGTTTCTTTTTTGAAAGTCGAATCATGGGCATATTGGTTGCCTGTCATACCCTTGGGGTAGTGGCGCGGAAAGCGTTTCGTTTTTGAAAGTCGAATCCTGGGCATATTAGTTGCCTTCCATACCCTTGGGGTAATGGTGCGGAAAGCGTTTCAAGGAAGGGTTTTCATTTGCACACTGGTGGCAAATGGCCGGGGGCACTACGTGCCGCCGGCACCGATAGGTGGCGCCTTCGGTATGAATGCATCGTCGAGAGGTACGGCTTTGGAAACAACACGTGATGTTTGTTTCAGCCCCCGAGGGGTCTTCAAAAGGATACACTTGGTGTTTTCCGCTGTCTGGAGTTGATAGGAGTACGTACCCTCGGCACTTGGTACCGAGGGGTCTTCTTAAAAACACTTGGTGTTTCCCTTATTTGTCGTAGGCACTTGGTGCCGAGGGGTCTTGTAATAAGGCATTGGGCCATGAGTTTGCACGAGGGTTTGGCCGCTCATATGTGTCTTGTTTCTTGTTCTTGGTGTCTTTAATATGTCTTCAAATTTGAAGGCCTTGGGCCGTAGAATAATACATTTATTAGTTATGAGGGCTTGGCCGCTCCAACATTACTGATAATTTTTTACTAGATGGTGTACATTCCAATGTCGGGGGACCTCGGTCCCGTTGGGGCGTTTGAGCTTGTAAGTTCCCGGTTTGATGACGGCTTCAACGATGTATGGGCCCTCAAATTTGGGTGCCATTTTACCGCCCTCTGTTGGCTGGCTTGCTTCCCTTCGTCGTAGGACATAATCCCCCACTTGGAATTCTCGAGAGCGGACTTTGGCGTCGATGTAACTTTTGATTTGCCTTCGGTAGTTTTCCGCTCGTATGAAGGCTTGCTCTTGGCATTCTGAGATGAGGTGAAGGTCGAGGGATATGTTAGCATCGTTGACTTCAGTGGGAGCTTTAGCTTCAAACCCATAGCACAGGGAGAAGGGTGTTTCACCTGTTGCTCGTCGAGGGGTGGTGCGATAAGCCCATAGGATATTGTGGAGTTCTTCTACCCAGCCTCCCCCTTCGGCCTCCAGCTTCTTTTTTAGGCCCTCAAGTAATGTCCAGTTGGCATTCTCCACTTGACCGTTGCCTTGGGGGTAAGCAACGGAGGAGAAGGTGTGCTTGATGCCCCATGCCTCTAGGAGGGCACAGAAGGTGGCCTTCATGCTTGCTACCAGCCGAAGTCCACAGAGGAGGGCCTCATATTCTGCTTCGTTGTTGGAGACTTTGAAGGAGAAGCGGATGACATAGTAGGCCCGGAAGCCTTCAGGAGTAATGAGAACTACCCCTCCTCCGCACGCTTTGGTGGCTGAGGAGCCATCGGTATAAAGGGTCCACCACTCGTCCGAAGGTGCCAAGGGCCCCTCATCCACCGCTGGTCTGGCCGTGCACTCCGTCACGAAGTCTGCCAGGGCTTGGCCCTTTATGGCAGGCCTCGGATGGATGTCGATGTTGTATTGGCTGAGGAAGATAGCCCATTTTACCATTCGGGAGGAGCTGGTGGGACTCCTTATCAAGGCGCCGAGGGGTTGGTGAGTGAAGACCTGGACCGGATGGGCCTGAAAGTAGTGGCCAAGCTTCTTCACAGTCCAAACAATGGCTAGGACTGTTTTTTCCATGGGAGAGTACCTGAGTTCGGCCTCCCTGGGGGTCTTGCTAACGTAGAAGATGACATACTGGACGCCATCAGTTGGTCCCGGTTATACTGGGTACAGTCTAGAGGGGGGCTAATAGACTGTAGTTGTTTTTAACTTTTCAAGCTAAGTACCAGATTTAACAGAATAGCCTGTTCTGTTGACAGAACAGACTGGCAGCGGATGGGGTTCTGGTAGGGGTTCTGTTCGATTAGCCTCAGAGAAGCAAAGGCAGTAGGCCTTCTGTTAACTCACAAGACACGTTCTGCTGAACATAGAGACCAAGTCTTTGGAGTTAATCAGTTCTAACTAAATGCGATAAGTAAATGCAGTAAGTAAATGACACCAGGGATTTTTATAGTGGTTCAAGGAACAACTCTTTCCTCTAATCCACTGTTCCACTAAGCTTGTAAAAACGACCATTTACAACGCCTTAGTCCTAGCACTTAAGAAGCTCTCCACGTCTTCTTCAAGTGTAGATGTCTCTTGGAATGCACTTCCTGGCTTCCTTTAAGACTGGTCCTTTCGCTGAGCTTCCCGAAAGTATCACCACTTCACTGCTCCAGTTACTTGGACATCCTTCTCGTTAGAGAAGAGTTTCTAGATGAAATAGGGGTTCCTCCAACTTGCTTCGTTACAACGGATGTATTTGTTGAGGTGCTTGAAGTGTTGAAGAACGAATGGAACTTTGCTTGAGTTGGAAATGAGAAGATATGAGTAGATAATCTTTTCCAACGTTTGCCTTCTCTTGTAGAAGATGGTGAAGATTTGATCTCAAGGAGGCTTGTACGTTTGAATGTTTGAATGTTTCTGTATTCGTAATGTTGTAGCAAAGTTATCTGGTTGTTCTTTGTAGCGTATCTTTTATACTGAGGTTGTCTTCCCGTTAGAGGAGGAGGAGGACAACTGCATTAAATGCGCGAACAGTTGACTTGACCAGTAGGACCCAGCAAAGTTGGCGGGTTACTATTTTGGGATAAAGCTATCCTGACATTGCGGCCAATCATCTGCATTTACTCTACAGAGTACGGGAGGCATTAAATGTGCATTTAATGCGCGTACTGTAGTTCTTCCATTGAAGTCCTCTAGCCGTTGAAGGAATCTTTCGTTGGTTTCACCGGTTGAAGTAGTTTCAAGAAAATTCTCCAAGTGTCAGGCCTTCTGGCGTCTTCAGCAGAAAGTCTCTCAGAGAAGGTCTTGAGCACTTCTGTTGGAAAAGCTATCAGAGGGTCCTTTAGGTCTTCTGTCAGATGCTAACTAACAGAGAGTTAAGAGGGTTTTTGTTGTAGTGATGTCCAACAGAGATCCACAGGGTTTCTGTCTGAGTAAGAATCAACAGAGGGCCAAAGGTCTTCTGTCAGGACAAAGCCTATCAGAGAGTCTTCTGTCAGAAGGTCTTCTGTCAGTCGACTAATCTAAGAAACTTTACAAGGAAAAAATTTCTAATACAATAGATCTAAAGAGGGGGTACTCTAAAGTCCTAATTAATATAGCATCATCAAAATCTAATTACAATTATTCCTTACAATTTCCCCCTTTTTGATGATGTCAAAACCCTTTAACTGTTTCCAGAGAAGTGCCTTCACCATAAAGAGTTAAAGTATAAAACTTTCATTAAAATCTTGGTGGGCAACTTGGCATAGGAAAATAGTAAGAGTATGGTACATTCAGATAGCAGATAATAATCAGGAAAAGAAAAAAAAACAAACACAATCATAACAGAGATTAAAAACAGATATGAAAGAATTGCTTTACAAAGTGAAAGGCAGATATGTTCTTTTATTAAGGGAAAGGGTAGGGTTGGTCCTTTACATATTTTCCCTTGCAGCATGAGCTATAGCTTGATCATCCAATTCTTTCAGCCTTTTCAACTCAGCATTGACTTCTTCTCTGATCTCTGTGAGGTTCCCAGCTCTTTGATAAGATGCCCAAATGGGGGCTCCTTTAGATTCTCCTCTTTCTTTCTCACTCCCAAATATTATTTTGGGTCCTTCTCCAGATTTAGAAACTTGACAGTAGCCCCCTGCTACCCACCTTGTGCATGAAGTAGCTTGAAGATAGTCTTTGTAAGTTGGCTACTCCAGCACATTCCCGTTTTGTCAGTTTTGAGTATCCGCCCACGGATTCGTGGGTATCTTCCTTTGAATGCTTTTGGGCATCCATACCAATTTAGGGACGTTTTGATCTGAGCTGATAGATCTACAGCCATTATGAGAATTTGCTATATTTTTATGAACACTATTCCTTGTAGGGGGAGGAATATGTGTATTTGTAGTGATCAGCTTTTTCTTTGGTATGTAGTTGGTCCTTTTGATTGGTTGGTTGATTTGGAAGATGGGATTGTAGGGAAGTTTGGATTTTGATCTGGAGGAAGACTGAGTCCTTTTATTTATACTGAGTTTGGGAGTGAGGTTTTTGTTGGTTGGATTTCCTTGTGTTGAGTTGATTTGTGGTGGTTTTTGGTATAGGAGAGTATTTGGGAGAGTATTTCAATGGTTGGGCTAATGGTGTGTCTCCTGATCCTGTGTTCTTCTCGTTTCGAATTTCCTCACCAATAGGAGTTGTGAGGGAGCTCAGCCTTTCTTTTAAAACAATGTTTTCGAGTTCAAGAAAATCTTTCATTTTTATCATTTCACCCATTTGAGTTTGGGCTACTATTAGATTTTCTTGAAGTCTACAGTTTTCATTCATTAAAAGAAGGTGATCCTTTTGAAAGTTTTCAAATTGATGGAGTAATGCCTCCATGTCTACACTGAAACAGCTAGAATCATTTGAGCTATTTGAAGAACAGGATAATACCTCATCATTGTCAATACTTGTTGTTCTTATCAAGGAGCAGTTGTTGGAGGAGTTTTCAGGATGATGCATTCCATAGAGACAAATCAGAGCCTCCTCCTTACTCCCTGATGAACTGCTTTCATCACTTGAGCCTTTTTTATCATCAGTAGATTGTATCATTGAAAGCTCATCCCAGACATCATTAAGTCTCCAGTCATCACACTTGCTTTGGTTGGACAAAAGATTCTTTGCCAAACGTCTGTCCATTGTTAGAAAGTTGTTTTGGGAAGAATAGTGGTTTTGGATCTTTAGTTCAAATTAGTCAGAAACTGACTCTAGGAACACTCCGCTCTGATACCACTTGATGATCCCGGATAGGGTAAAAGTCTAAAGGGGGGGTGGATAGACTTTTAAATCTTTTTCAACTTTACAAAGTTTTCCCTCTAGATGAGTTGATCTATAATCTTTTGAGAGATTAATAGATGCACAGCGGAAGTCTTTACCTTTTATGTAATGTGTAACACCTTTCTATGATGGATGAAGTCTTTGCTTAATAGTGAGCAGTTGGCTAGGCAGTTGGTTAGAGAGCAGGGAACTGCTTAGTCAACTGCTTACGAAATACTTGGTGTATGATGAAGGTGCACTAACAATCTTTCTTAGAGTGGGAAGAGCTTTCTGATGATGTACTGAGGTGGATTGATAATCAACCTTAAATGAGAGAAGTTGTCTCAGCAGTTGGGTGGAAACCAGGGAACTGCTGAGGCACCTGCTGAAGTAAAGGTGAAGGTATGGAAGGTTTGATTATATGGTGTTGCTCAGGATGATGTGGGCTTTCTGAAGATGTGCTTTGGACCAAGTAAGTAGAAGGTTTTACTTAGGCAGTGGTCTAGGCAGTTGAGTGATAGTGAGGGAACTGTTGAGGTACCTGCTGGGTTATCACTTTGAATCACAGAGATTATTTTGAACAGACTTCTTAGAGATAAAGATGTAAAGGTCTAGTAATGTCAACATGTTCACAGGAAATACTTTTGTGTGAGCAGTGGGCTCAGCAGTTGGGTAGTCCTTAGGAGACTGTTGAGGCAACTGCCATGCCTTAAGTAGTATTTCCTGAATTCTTAATGAAACAGACCTTTTCGTTGTGATTATGTGAAGCTCTTTTATCTCAAAGAGAATGAGTAATTAAGCAGTAGGATAAGCAGTTGGGTCAATTAAGACAATTGTTTAGGATGCTGCTTGCAAACTACAATCTTTATGTGAGAACTGTTCAGTGTATGCTTTGTTGACTGAAAAGAATCAACACACAGTATATCCTGATTCAGAGGTGGTGTAATCCTCCTACATCCAGTCCCATCCTATTTCAAATGGATTTCACTAATGTATTAAGCCCAATACACTTAGTGTCAATCTAGCCTTGACAACTCTGGCCTAGATTGAAGGTGTTTCAGGAGGAGTACAACACCACTCCAAGCTACTCAATCCTTTAGGTTTTTCTCAATTGATCCAGTGGGGATCAAAAGGTACTCCTGACCTATCTAACCACACTCAGGCCGGGAACAACTGTCCTCCTGAAGTGTTTAACCACACCTTGTATACTACAAGGAAATTCTTGTCTCCAACTATAAACTAAGCTCTAAAAATATGAAGATGATGATCTAGTCTATGAGCTTAGTGAAGCATGAGTCAAAACAGAGTTGCTTGATATTCTTTGAATGCTTATAGAATCTCTCTGCTTTGAACTCAAAAACTTATTTTCGAACTCATGCTTCGGCCTTCATTTATAGGCATCTCCGGTAGATTAATCTCATCCGTTGGTTGAGATGATTTAATCTTGTACGTTGAATCTTTGTTTCAGAAGATAACAACTTGTTGTTCGTCTTCTTCCTTGGAGCCGATAATACTTTTTGTCTCTTTCTGCCTAGCTGCTGCAGTTCTCCTGTGTTTATCCAACTAGACTGCGCTTCCCATGCTTTGTACGTTCTTTGCATTAAACGTCCTCCATGCTTGGCTTTCCTTTTCTCTGATTGGCTCCGGTTTATCACGAGGTGATAAAGCAATGAACGAACAGTTAATTTTTGAGTCTAATAAAATTTATACTGGTAGGATTATATCCTTTTAAGGTAATTGAATTTTACCTTATTGCATTTTTACTTTCCAGTATATATTTTATTAGTCTTAAAAATTATACATTTATTTGTTCTCAATGAGTGACGAAGAAATATGTTTTTGTGATAAAGAAAATATATACCGGTAGGATTTAAATATCCGTTTAAGGTAATAAATTACCTTATTGCATTTTGACTTTTCCGGTATAATTTTCTTGATACAAAACATTTTGCTTTTGTCTTTTGGTCACTTCAGCTAGTATTTCGAACATGAACTATTTATTTAACCGGTAGGATAACAAATTCTTTTAAGGTAAAAATTATTACTTTATTGCATTTTGTGTTCCAGCTTAATAAAATAGTTTGTTCGAGATGTTTTTGTGTTATTTGATGTATCAAAGAAATGTAACTGGTAAGGTCTATAAGAAATCCTTTTAAGGTAGTTAAATATTACCTTATTTCATTTTATATTATCCAGTTAAATTTCTTTGATAATTGACGCTTTGAACTTAACACATTTAAACAATACTTTACTAGTTCAGCCAACTGCCGGAATACATGATAGCTACCAAAGATGGGGGGGGACAAAAGAGAAAACTATGGCATCATCAAAATACTAATTCCAAAATCTAGGGGACTAACAAGAATATATATTGTTGAGAATGCGTTGAGTGTATTGAACATGGATTAAAAATGGGGAAAAGGGGCGCTATTTATAGTAGCAATAAATGCCAGATAGGGACACGTGTCATCATTCTGGTGGTCGAGGGGTCACCTCAACGGGGTGGCACTGGCACTCGCATGTGGCCGCATTGAATGCGGTGGTTGGATGTGACGTTTGTACTTGGTACGTTGATCCGGCGCATGTGGGTGGGAGATTCTGTCGAGGAGATGTCTTCGGCCGTAGATGATTGGCTGAAGGCTCTTCATACCGGGGGCCTCTAGGTGCCGAGGGCTCTAGGTGCCGAGGGCTACTGTTTTTGCCGCTTTCTCTCAGACACTTTGAGGGCTGTAAAGAAGCCGTACTGTAAGTTCATGAGCCTTCGGCCAGGGGGCCGAAGCCTCCCCAGTGTTCGTTGTGGGCTGCTTGGCACTTGGGGCGCTGTGATTTCGGTCTGCTGTGCTTCCTGGGCCTATTGGGCCTCTGCTACAGTAGTGGGAGTCTATGGACCGGGGGTTCCTAGGCCATATTTTCCATACGAGATGGGATAAAACTTCTATACTCATCAAGGCTTTTCTTTTCGAGTGGAACTCTAGCAAATTTATTGTGTTCATGTTTCAATCCTAATCTTTCATGAACAGACTTTCTTTCAAAGTTCTGTCCCATACATGGGTCTTCAATGTGATTTACCATCATCGGGCTCGTTCCAAGCCGTTCTTGTAAAGTCTTCTTCATAACTTTCTTTGGCTTCAGACCCAATATATCAAAGATGGCGGGCCTTGATCTTTCCCCCTCAATCCGATCAAAGATAGAGTACTTCGGGTTAGAGGTCACTTCATCCTCTTCATTTGCACTAATTTGATGTATTGCGGCTCTATTTATGAGGATCTTTATAGGTTTAGGTTGAAGATAACCCAATCCAATGTGGTCTCGTAAGTTGATTTGCTTCGGTGTTCCTTTTCCACTGGCTTCTGGAATGAGCTTCCCCAACTTTTGTTCATTAGGATCATAGCCAGCTTTAGCAAGAAGTTTATATGCTTTTGGATCAAATCCTTCTTTCATACGTGTGTGACATACCTTAGCATCACATTTCTTTTGAGCTTTCTCTTTAGGGGCCTTTTGAGGAGGTTTTGATATCTCGATCTGTGCAAGAGGAAACATGAGCCCCTCCACACCTTCAACGAGCTTTTCTTTCAATCTGGGCTCAGTCAAAGGGTGATAAACATCATTCCCTTTAGCATCATTATCTTTAAACACTTTTGTCTTTAAGTAAAATTTTGCATCTGCAAAGTAGGACTCGGCCTCAGTAAATGGAGTTTCATCACCGATCACTTTCTTCACAATGCCATTTTTTCATACATAAAGCATTGGTGCCATGTTGAAGGAATTACACCGTTTTCATGGATCCATGGGCGACCTAAAAGGAGATTATATGAAGCCTTTGCATCAATGACATGGCATAGAGTGTTTGCCTTGAACCCGCCAATGACCAAATCAAGTTGTATCATTCCAATTGCCTTTTGCCCTTCTTGATTGAAGCCTTGAATCATCAAGTGACTTTGGGAGAGTTCATCAATTGATATTCCGAGGTCTTTCATAGCCCAAATTGTCAAGATATTAATAGCGGACCCTTGGTCAATCATAATTCTTTTAAACTTTTGGCCACGAGTACATCCCTCAACAAAGAGCGGGCGATTATGAGGGGTGGCGCCTAACATAAGGTCTCCATCTTTAAAGAGAATATCAATGACATAAGAGGTAGATTTGTATGTTTCTACTTCTTTTTGCTTACCCAAAGCTGGTGATGAGCATATGCTTGGACTCTCAACATCCTTCTCATGGGCGCTAATGCAAGAACATGAAATTTGAATCATTTTGTTCTTGAAATCCTTTGGCATATAATCGTTGAGAGTAATCGGCCTTTGGGCAACCTTGGCTCGAACATGATCCTTGCTTTGCTTACTTTTCTTCAAATCATTTATCGGTTGTTGCATGACCCATTTCTTCACCACCTTCTTCGGTTGTGGTTTAGGTTTGTGGTTCTTCCCTTGTTTCTTTCGAGTCACCAAGATCCATGGTCTTCCTTTGTCATCAACATCCTCAAGTGTCATTCTTTTAGTGAGAGGAGGACATCCTTTCATTCCTTTGACAGTAAATGGGAGCTCATGCTTGTGAGAATTTAGGTCATCGTTGACCATGAACGGAGCAAACCTACCAAAAGTGATGGCAATTTGGTTTGTGCTTGCAGCAGAATCGGCGAGCTCAATCTTTCCTTGACGAGCCAGGGCCATAATTTTATCTTTCAACACCCAACACTTTTCAGTGGGGTGACTTAAAAGTCGATGGTACTTGCAGTAAATTTCACTAAAATTCACTAAAATTCTCTTTAAATTAACTAATTCCCTAAAATTCCCTTAAAATTAACTAATTCCCTTAAAATTAACTAGTTTCCTTAAATTTCACTAAAATTCACTAAAATTCACTTTAAATTAACTAATTCCCTTAAATTTCAATAAATTTCACTAAAATTTCCTTAAAATTAACTAATTCCCTAAAATTCCTTTAAAATTAACTAATTCCTTAAAATTCCCTTAAAATTAACTAATTCCCTAAAATTCCCTTAAAATTAACTAATTCCCTAAAATTCCCTTAAAATTAATTAATTCCCTTAAAATTAACTAGTTTCCTTAAATTTCACTAAAATTCACTAAAATTCCCTTAAAATTAACTAATTCCCTAAAATTAACTAATTCCCTTAAATTTCACTAAATTTCACTAAAATTTCCTTAAAATTAACTAATTGCCTAAAATTCCCTTAAAATTAACTAATTCCCTTAAAATTAACTAATTTCCTTATATTTCACTAAATTTCACTAAAATTCCCTTAAAATTAACTAATTCCCTAAAATTCCCTTAAAATTAACTAGTTTCCTTAAAATTAACTAATTGCCTAAAATTCACTTAAAATTAACTAATTGCCTAAAATTCACTTAAAATTAACTAATTCCCTAAAATTCCCTTAAAATTAACTAATTCCCTAAAATTCACTTAAAATTAACTAATTCCCTAAAATTCCCTTAAAATTAACTAATTCCCTTAAAATTAACTAATTGCCTAAAATTTCACTAAAATTCACTAAATTCCCTTAAAATTAACTAACGTCCAATAATTAATATTATTAAACTATAAACATGCACAATACGTTAATTAATGGCATTAATTTAATCCACAATACTAAAATTATCAACATCTTAATCTTATTAATAATGCACATTTAACAATTTACTAAATTAAATAATATGAGCAAATCCAATAATTTGAGCATATATATATATATAATAAACACATTTAAATTAAATTAACTAACCCTAATTTAAATCTTTATTAATCCTAAATTAGGCCGCCTTAATTAACAATAATTGCCAATATAAAGAAATCATATACTTATATTTAATCATATATATATATATAAAGTCATTTGAATTAAATAATACTTACATTTAACTAATATTAATAATATGCATTTTAATTATATTTAATCATATATACTTACATAAGTATTTAACTAATTTACGTAATTTTAACCCTATATTTTAAAATTAATAACATATGTATTGCCAATATTATATTATTTAATAATATACTTACATATGTACATATTTAACTAATTTACATAGTTAACTAATTTACAAAAACTACGTAATTCAAATTACGTACATACCTTATCTGAAAAAATCAATTTTGCACTTGTCACGGAATTAGTCACGGAGGCCTTCTGTCCGGAGCACTTCTGGGAAAAACAAACGTTTCGGGAAGAAAACAAAAATTAACCGTATCTCTTGATAAACGTTTCGACATTCGTGTCCGCAGGTCGCCCGCGCACACGAGTCGCGATTTTTCTTCTCCGTTTCGGGATTTGATTGGCACCCCCCTGCGCGTAAGAGAGAGCCTTTCCCTTTAGGAATCTTAACTCCTTAAAAGAGGCTTCCCTTTATAAGGGGGTGAAAATCCCTTGAGTTTTTCGGTGTGGGATAAAACACACTAGAAACTCATCATTTTTCCCAGTTTTTCCATTTCAACGAGTGAACTTCGAGAATCAATTTCTCATTCACCCGTTATCCGTTTTGAGTGTACCACATATCGAATTGTAGCCCTTAACAAGGAAAATCCGAAACCACTTTGACCCGACCCAAATCGGAAGTGGACCCCACTCAAATAATTGCCCCAAAATGACCATTTAATGCAATTTTTAACACATTTTTTCAACAATCCCCCACATGAATGAAAATTGATTTTCGAGACTTAAAAGACACGAAGATAGGAGGACACGTTGTGTTCACCGGATGATCCTTGCATACGGAGAGGTAGGTTTTATCCTTTGAACCTTCCGTTGTAGAGACACGTTTATTTACTGGCTGTCTAGTAGACTCGATGTCCTTGAACTATACTGCCGTCGTGTAAACATTGACTTATCTTTACACAAGAACCTTCCAACTTTGTTCCGTTCTCATGGGTGTGCCCGTTTTGGCCATGGGTCACCGTCCTGGTTCTGCAAGAGTTTCTAAAGAACTGAGCCTTTACAGTTCTCCTTTGAAGCGGCCCTCTTCTCTCTCACATAGGTGAATCTTTCACGAGTATCCCGCATACTCTTCCAATGTTATCGAGTAGATCAACATTTTAGAATCATTAAACTAAACGTTTTTCCTAACCTCGTGCGAGAGTCATTGTTTTAACGAGGAGTGGGTAGGAGTCCGGGACCCCCACAGTGACCATCCTTCGCTCTATAATTTAGTTGTCCCTTTTGAACCTAGGACCAGCTAGGTTGGATACCCACTATAGAACTTTTCAATTCACGGGCTTTAGTCCCATTCCTCGTGACAACTTCTCCAACAATTCTCTATCCAATGCCTTGGTTAGCGGATCCGCTATGTTATCCTTTGACTTCACGTAGTCAACAGTGATAACACCCGTTGTGAAGAGTTGTTTAATGGTGTTATGTCTACGACGAACGTGTCTAGACTTACCATTGTACATATTGCTTTGTACCCTTCCAATTGCCGCTTGACAATCGCAATGTATGCATATTGGAGGGACAGGCTTTTCCCAACTTGGAATATCCTCAAGAAAATGGCGTAGCCATTCAGCCTCTTCAGTGCACTTATCCAAGGCTATTAGCTCAGACTCCATCGTGGATCTAGCTATTAACGTTTGTTTAGAGGATTTCCATGATACGGCTGCACCTCCCAAAGTGAAAACATATCCACTTGTGGACTTAGAGTCCTTTATGTCGGATATCCAACTAGCGTCGCTATACCCTTCAAGTACAGCTGGATATCTTCCATAGTGCAGTCCAAGGTTTTGAGTTTTACGTAAATACCTCAAAACCCTTACTATTGCCTTCCAGTGTTCAGCACCGGAGTTGCTAGTATATCTACTCAACTTGCTAACCACAAAGGCAATATCAGGCCTGGTACAACTCATTACATACATCAAGCTTCCAATAATCCTAGCGTATTCTACTTGAGAAATACACTCTCCACGATTTTTGGTAAGTTGTACGTTTTTATCTAATGGAATCCTTGCCTCTTGATAATCATCCTTATTAAATTTCGTAAGGATTTTATCAACGTAATAGGATTGGCTTAGCGTAAGACCGTCAGGTCCTCTAATTATTTTAATCCCAAGGATTAAATCGGCCAGCCCCATATCCTTCATGTCAGATTTAGAATTTAACATGCTTTTGGTAGAATTAATCATTAGATTATTGCTACCCACGATGAGTATATCATCTACGTATAAACATAAAATGACATAGCCGTCTACCGTGCTTTTCACATAGACGCATTTGTCACTTTCGTTTATTTTAAACCCATTAATTAACATTGCATGATCGAACTTTTCGTGCCACTGTTTAGGGGCTTGTTTCAATCCATACAATGATTTAATTAATTTACACACTTTCCTTTCTTGGCCTGGAACACGAAAGCCCTCGGGATGTTCCATATAGATTTCTTCGTCTATATCGCCATTTAGAAAAGCGGTTTTTACGTCCATTTGATGAACTTCCAATTTCCGCAATGCGGCAATTGCTAGTATCATCCTAATGGAATTTATTCTCGTCACGGGAGAATACGTGTCAAAGTAATCATGGCCCTCACGTTGCTTGTATCCTTTGATTACAAGTCTGGCCTTGTACTTATCGATGGAACCGTCAGGTTTCATTTTCCGTTTAAAAATCCACTTGGATCCCAAAGGTTTATTTCCCGGAGGAAGATCAACCAATTCCCATGTGTGATTTTTAAGGATAGAATCCACCTCACTTTTGATGGCTTCTTTCCACATAGGACCTTCAGTAGACGTCACGGCTTTCGTATAAGTCCGTGGCTCATTTTCTACCAAACATGTTAGAAAATCCGGTTCATTTTCTACCATACATGTTAGAATATCCGGTTCAAATTCTACCAGGTAGGTGAGAAAATCCGGTCCGAAGGATTTTTCAACTCTAGCACGTTTGCTACGTCTGGGTTCGGGTTCTTCTCCGGATCCCTCGTTAGTATTTTCCATAGCTACGTCAAATGTTCGTTTTGACGTGCTAGGCCCTTCGTTGGACTTGCATGGAAATACATCTTCAAAGAATGGAGCATTCCTTGATTCAATTATTGTGTTTTTATGTACATCCAGATTATTCGAATCGTACACTAAAAACCGATAAGCACTACTATTTTGTGCATATCCAATAAAAATACAATCCACCGTTTTTGGACCTATTTTTATTTTCTTAGGTGTTGGTACAAGCACCTTAGCAAGACACCCCCACACTTTTAAATATTGATAGGAAGGCCGTCTGCCTTTCCACAACTCGTACGGAGTTTTATCATATTTTTTCCGGGGAACCTTATTTAAAAGGTAATTGCTTGTCAAGATTGCTTCGCCCCACATATTTTGTGGCAAGCCCGAACGTACTAGCATCGCGTTCATCATATCTTTCAATGTGCGATTCTTTCGTTCGACAACACCGTTTGATTGAGGTGAATAGGGTGCGGTACGTTCGTGTACTATACCCACACTAGCGCAAAAGTCACCAATTGGTGCTTCATACTCACCACCTCGATCACTCCTAACCGTCTTAATCCTTCGATTAAGTTGGTTTTCCACTTCATTCTTATAAAGAATGAATTTATCGATTGCTTCGTGTTTATTTTTTAATAAATAAACGTAGCTATAGCGAGTGCTATCATCGATAAAGGTAATAAAATATTTAGTACCGCCACGTGTTTGTATTGATTTAAAATCACAAACGTCACTATGAATTAATTCAAGTGGTTCCGTTTTTCTTTCAACCGATTTGAAAGACGTTTTCGTTAGTTTTGCCTCTACACAAACTTCACATTTGTGCTTCACATCAATTGTGAATTTAGGAATGTGCTCCATGTTAATCAATCTACGTATAGAATTAAAATTAACATGTCCTAGTCTACCATGCCACACATTAGAAGACTCAAGCAAGTAAGCAGAAGGGATTTTATTATTATTAATAATAATAGTCATTACATTGAGCTTAAAAAGCTCATCAACTGCATATCCTTTGCCCACATACATTCCCGATTTAGACAAAACTAATTTGTCCGACTCAAAGACCATCCGGAAGCCATGTTTGTTCAACAACGAACCAGAAATCAGGTTTTTGCGTATTTCCGGAACAAACAAAACTTGGTTTAGAGTCAGCTCCTTGCCCGAAGTCATCTTCAGGACCACTTTGCCCACGCCTTCCACCGCAGAATGAGCAGAATTTCCCATCCACACCTTTTCACCATTTGATGGCTCAAAGGTCGTGAATAGCTCCCGGTTTGAGCAAATATGACGGGTTGCACCGGTGTCCACGAACCACTCCTTGGAATTGGATCCAACGAGGTTGACCTCGGTCAACACAGCCGCAAGGATGATGTCTTCATCCTTTTGCCCACCTTGCACCAAGTTCACGTGAGAATCTTTCTTTCTCTTTGGTGCCTTGCAATCCGCGGACTTGTGTCCGTTCTTGTTGCAATTGAAGCATTTTCCATTGATCTTCATCTTGGAAACGCCTCCCTTGGGACCGAGCTTGCTCTTCCCATTATTTTTAGTTTTGGAGCCCTTTGCATGCTCCACCTCATTTGCCTTGGCGCCATGAACAATTGGGAGTTTCCCATCGTTCTTCCGGTTATCCTCTTCAATCCGCAGACGGAGGATCAATTGCTCCAAGTTCATTTCCTTTCGCTTGTGCTTAAGGTAGTTCTTGAAATCCTTCCAAGCCGGCGGCAATAAATGGATAATTGACGCCACTTGGAAAGACTCACTAACTGTCATTCCTTCATCTCGAATTTCGTTGAAGATCATTTGCATTTCCTCAACTTGACTCAAGACCGTCTTCGAATCCACCATTTTAAAATCAAGGAATCGACCAACAACAAATTTCTTTGCGCCGGCATCCTCGCTTTTATATTTGTGGTCCAAAGCATTCCATAGCTAGTTTGCTATACACATCGTACAAAGCATCATGCAGCCTCGTTTTTCTTGTGTAAGCAGTTGGCTCAACAGTTGGGTAGTCCCTGGGAGACTGTTGAGGCAACTGCTATGCCTTAAGTAGTATTTCCTGAAATCCAATGAAACAGACCTCATAGTTGTGATAAAGTGAAGCTCTTGTATCTCAAAGAGAGTGAGTAATTAAGCAGTAGGATAAGCAGTTGGGTCAATTAAGACAACTGCTTAGGATGCTGCTGGCAAACTACAATCTTTATGTGAGAAGTGTTCAGTGTGTGCTTTGTTGACTTAAAATAAATCAACACACAGTATATCCTGGTTCAGAGGTGGTGTAATCCTCCTACATCCAGTCTCATCCTATTTCAAATGGATTTCACTAATGTATTAAGCCCAATACACTTAGTGCCAATCTAGCCTTGACAACTCTGGCCTAGATTGAAGGTGTTTCACGAGGAGTACAACACCACTCCAAGCTACTCAATCCTTTAGATTTTTCTCAATTGATCCAGTGGGGATCAAAAGGTACTCCTGACTTATCCAACCACACTCATGCCGGAAACAACTGTCCTCCTAAAGTGTTTAACAACACCTTGTATACTACAAGGAAATTCTGGTCTCCAACTATAAACTAAGCTCTAAAAATATGAAACTGATGATCTAGTCTAAGAGCTTAGTGAAGCATGAGTCTAAGCAGAGATTGAGCACTTTCTCTTTTGCTAGATATTCTTTGAATGCTTATGGAATCTCTCTGCTTTGAACTCAAAAACTTATTTTCGAACTCATGCTTCGGCCTTCATTTATAGGCATCTCCGACAGATTAATCTCATCCGTTGGTTGAGATGATTTAATCTTGTACGTTGAATCTTTGTTTCAGAAGATAACAACTTGTTGTTCATCTTCTTCCTTGGAGTCGATAAAACTTTTTGTCTCTTTCTGCCTAGCTGCTGCAGTTCTCCTGTGTATATCCAACTAGACTACGCTTCCCATGCTTTGTACGTTCTTTGCATTAAACGTCCTCCATGCTTGGATTTCGTTTTCTCTGATTGGCTCTGGTTTATCACGAGGTGATAAAACAATGAATGAACAGTTAATTTTTGAGTCTAATAAAATTTATACTGGTAGGATTATATCCTTTTTAAGGTAAGTGAATTTTACCTTATTACATTTTTACTTTCCAGTACAAATTTTATTAGTCTTAAAAATTTTACATTTATTTGTTCTCAATTAGTGACGGAGAAAAAATGTTTTTGTGATAAAGAAAATATATACCGGTAGGATTTAAATATCCGTTTAAGGTAATAAATTAACTTATTGCATTTTGACTTTTCCGGGATAATTTTCTTGATACAAAACATTTTACTTTTGTCTTTCGGTCACTTCAGTTAGTATTTCGAACATGAACTATTTATTTAACTGGTAGGATAACAAATCCTTTTAAGGTAAAAATTATTACCTTATTGCATTTTGTGTTCCAGCTTAATAAATAGTTTGTTCGAGATGTTCTTGTGTTATTTGATGTATCAAAGAAATGTAACTTGTAAGATCTATAAGAAATCCTTTTAAGGGAGTTGAATATTACCTTATTGCATTTTATATCATCCAGTTAAATTTCTTTGATAATTGACCCTTTCGACTTAACACTTTTAAACAATACTTTACTAGCTTAGCCAACTGCCGGAATACATGATAGCTACTAAAGATGGGGGGAAACAAAAGAGAAAACTATGGCATCATCAAAACACTAATTCCAAAATCTAGGGGACTAACAATTTCCCCCTTTTGTGATGATGCCAAAAGAAGAGTGTAAAACATTTAGAGTTTTTCATTAAAGATGTTTTACTACTCTCTTTCTCCCTCTTTTGGTAGCATTTTTTATTTATCCCAAATTTCTCCTATTCGAAGTTTCTCCAGGAAAAAGGTCTCTTGTTGCTTTTCTCTTTCTTCTGTTCTCGATGGCTTGGTTAAGTTTAAAATGGAAGACATTGTTGATATTCTGTATTGAGAGTGATGTCTCAATGTCTTGTGTCATCATCCATCTTAGAGAGAACGTCTCCTCTCCTATCATTCGTGGTCTGCTTTGAATGAGAGTGTCAATGTCTGATAATCTCCACTTCTTCCATTCCAGCACTCGCAATCGTTCTTGAATCAGCTGTTCCTTTTCTGTTGCAACTAGAACTTGGGATTCAATGTATGCAAGTCTTTCCTCTTGTTGAGGGGTTAGTGCAGTTGGCTTTTGGTTTTCAGGTTGTGGAGGTGCCTGATAACCTTATACTTAATAGCGATACAAATCAATCTTAGCCATTCATCTACAATAGATCTCCCACCGTTTATTTAACTTACTCCTTATTTTTCACTTATTAGTCACGCCTTTCCATCTGCTTTCAAAACTTTATTTCTACCGTTCTTGACCGCTGCTTTCTATTTCTCCCCACTCCTCTTCTCCGCCTAAAAATCCAGCAGTCCAGCGTCGACGGCCAAAGAAAATCTTCAAATTACAGCTAAAGGCTGCCGTTTCTTCCTATTTTTCTGCCCATTCTCTTCTTCTCCGCTTAAAACTTCAGCGTTGAAGGCAAAAAAGGCCGCTACAAAGCCAAGGTATTACTTTTCGATTTCACAATAACTTGGTTGTAAAGAAGCCAAAGGTATTACTTTTCGATTTCACTTATAAATGTTATATATGTGGTGGGTTTCGATTCCTAATTGAATTTTTTCTTGGTTCTCTTTGTTAAAAAACATAATTCTGTATTACGAAGTATTATTTAGTTGGTTGAAGTTTTCATTTTCTATTAAGCTAAGATTATCGAATTGCAGTTGTTTGGGGCAAGATGCTCTTTAGTAATAAAAAGTTTAGCCATCCAGATGAAGCTTAGCCATTCATACATAAGGATGTTTGTGGTTATCTTTGATGGTCCCGGATAGAGGTAAAAGTCTACAGGGGGTGAATAGACTTTTAAAGCTTTTTCGACCTTTAAAACCTTTCCCTTCTAGATGAGATGATCTATAATCTTTTGGGAGATTTATAGATGCACAGCGGAAGTCTTTAACCTCTTAGATAAATAGTGTGTAACAACTTTCTATGATGGATGAAGTCTTTACTTTTAGGTGAGCAGTTGACTAGGCAGTTGGCTAGAAAGCAGAGAACTGCTTAGGCAACTGCTAACGAAATACTCAGTGTGTGATGAAGGTGCACTCAGACTCTTTCTTAGAATGGGAAGAGCTTTCTGATGAAGTACTGAAGTGGATTGATAATCAACCTTAAATGAGAGCAGTGGTCTCAGCAGTTGGGTGGTAACCAGGGAACTGTTGAGGCACCTGCTTAAGTAAAGGTGAAGGTATGGAAGGATTGATTATATGGTGTTGCTCAGGATGATGTGGGCTTTCTGAAGATGTGCTTTGGACCAACTAAGTAGAAGGTTTTACTTGGGCATTGGTCTAGGCATTTGGGTGATAGTGAGGGAACTGTTGAGGCACCTGCTGAGTTATCACCTTGAATCACATAGATTAGTTTGAACAGACTTCTTAGAGATAAAGATGTAAAGGTCTAGTAATGTCAAGATGTTCACAGGAAATACTTTTGTGTAAGCAGTGGGCTCAGCAGTTGGGTAGTCCCTGGGAGACTGTTGAGGCAACTGCTATGCCTTAAGTAGTATTTCCTGAAATCCAATGAAACAGACCTCATAGTTGTGATAAAGTGAAGCTCTTGTATCTCAAAGAGAGTGAGTAATTAAGCAGTAGGATAAGCAGTTGGGTCAATTAAGACAACTGCTTAGGATGCTGCTGGCAAGCTACAATCTTTATGTGAGAAGTGTTCAGTGTGTGCTTTGTTGACTGAAAATAAATCAACACACAGTATATCCTGGTTCAGAGGTGGTGTAATCCTCCTACATCCAGTCTCATCCTATTTCAAATGGATTTCACTAATGTATTAAGCCCAATACACTTAGTGCCAATCTAGCCTTGACAACTCTGGCCTAGATTGAAGGTGTTTCACGAGGAGTACAACACCACTCCAAGCTACTCAATCCTTTAGGTTTTTCTCAATTGATCCAGTGGGGATCAAAAGGTACTCCTGACTTATCCAACCACACTCATGCCGGAAACAACTGTCCTCCTAAAGTGTTTAACAACACCTTGTATACTACAAGGAAATTCTGGTCTCCAACTATAAACTAAGCTCTAAAAATATGAAACTGATGATCTAGTCTAAGAGCTTAGTGAAGCATGAGTCAAAGCAGAGATTGAGCACTTTCTCTTTTGCTAGATATTCTTTGAATGCTTATGGAATCTCTCTGCTTTGAACTCAAAAACTTATTTTCGAACTCATGCTTCGGCCTTCATTTATAGGCATCTCCGGTAGATTAATCTCATCCGTTGGTTGAGATGATTTAATCTTGTACGTTGAATCTTTGTTTCAGAAGATAACAACTTGTTGTCCGTCTTCTTCCTTGGAGTCGATAAAACTTTTTGTCTCTTTCTGCCTAGCTGCTGCAGTTCTCCTGTGTATATCCAACTAGACTGCGCTTCCCATGCTTTGTAAGTTCTTTGCATTAAACGTCCACCGTGCTTGGCTTTCGTTTTCTCTGATTGACTCCGGTTTATCACGAGGTGATAAAACAATGAACGAACAGTTAATTTGAGTCTAATAAAATTTATACTGGTAGGATTATATCCTTTTTAAGGTAAGTGAATTTTACCTTATTGCATTTTTACTTTCCAGTACAAATTTTATTTTATTAGTCTTACAAATTTTACATTTATTTGTTCTCAATTAGTGACGGAGAAAAAATGTTTTTGTGATAAAGAAAATATATACCGGTAGGATTTAAATATCCGTTTAAGGTAATATATTACTTTATTGCATTTTGACTTTTCCGGTATAATTTTCTTGATACAAAACATTTTACTTTTGTCTTTCGGTCACTTCAGCTAGTATTTCGAACATGAACTATTTATTTAACTGGTAGGATAACAAATCCTTTTAAGGTAAAAATTATTACCTTATTGCATTTTGTGTTCCAGCTTAATAAATAGTTTGTTCGAGATGTTCTTGTGTTATTTGATGTATCAAAGAAATGTAACTGGTAAGGTCTATAAGAAATCCTTTTAAGGGAGTTGAATATTACCTTATTGCATTTTATATCATCCAGTTAAATTTCTTTGATAATTGACCCTTTCGACTTAACACTTTTAAACAATACTTTACTAGCTTAGCCAACTGCCGGAATACATGATAGCTACCAAAGATGGGGGGGAAACAAAAGAGAAAACTATGGCATCATCAAAACACTAATTCCAAAATCTAGGGGACTAACAATTTCCCCCTTTTGTAATGATGCCAAAAGAAGGGTGTAAAACATTTAGAGTTTTTCATTAAAGATGTTTTACTACTCTCTTTCTCCCTCTTTTGGTAGCATTTTTTATTTATCCCAAATTTCTGTTGTTCGAAGCTTCTCCAGGAAAAAGGTCTCTTGTTGCTTTTCTCTTTCTTCTGTTCTCGATGGCTTGGTTAAGTTTAAAATGGAAGACATTGTTGATATTCTGTATTGAGAGTGATGTCTCAATGTCTTGTGTCATCATCCATCTTAGAGAGAACGTCTCCTATCCTATCATTCGTGGTCTGTTTTGAATGAGAGTATCAATGTCTGATAATCTCCACTTCCTCCATTCCAGCACTCGCAATCGTTCCTGAATCAGCTGTTCCTTTTCTGCTGCAACTAGAACTTGGGATTCAATGTATGCAAGTCTTTCCTCTTGTTGAGGGGTTAGTGCAGTTGGCTTTTGGTTTTCAGGTTGTGGAGGTGCCTGATAACCATTATCAGGTTGTGGTGGAGCTAGTGTGAGTTCGAGAGATAGAGAGTCGAAAGAGGGATTCATTTTGAATATGCAGAAGGGATTTGTTTGGAGAAAATGATTGATTCTTGGCAGAGTAAGAATGAGTTTTGGCAAGATTTTAGAGACGAACTATCACACGTTGGAGGAGGATTTATATTCGATTAGTTCATATTGTCTCTTCATCTTTCAAGAATTGTTAGGAGGTCGAGGCATTGTTGATTTAATGCTTTTAGCGGCGGATTCTCTTTTCAAGAGATAGTATGAGAATTTCATTAAATGGTATTGATGACCATCATTAATGAAGTCGCTAAGTAGGTTTACTTGGATCAACATGTGTTGCTCTTGCATGTTGCATGTGTCCTTAAATTCACTCTGTTTTGAAGTCTGACACTTCCTTTTTGCATGCTTTGTTTGCTCAGAATATGGATAATTCTAGAATACTGTTTTAGCTTGTTTATGGCTAATTTTCGACAGTAATTTAAAAATAGTATACCAACTATATTTGTAGGTAACTTTTTATTTTATTAGGACGCTGCAGAGAAGCAGGATGCTCCTAATAAAATTAAGTTTCTACAGAATAGTAGTATGCCTTTTTCAATCCATATATGAGTCTACTGCTGAGTTTTATGGATCAATATAGTACCTTTGTGATTTGAAATTTGATATTTGATCTTCAGCAGTTTGAGCTAGTAATTCCTCTTGTCCTCCAATGACTTTCAGGTGTTGAGTCATGATCAATATTTCTCATCTTCTTCTTGCTTTTGACATCCTCTTTCCTTCTGATTAGAGTTTCAAGTAAATCATAACTAATTCTTCTTTTGAACATTTCCTTCTGTTATCCAGAACGTTGACTGGTCTCTGCCATATTGATTTGCTTTTATTGAACAAATCCCACCTGATTCTCAGAGTTAGTCAAGTCATCTGGTTTCTGGATTTTGTCAATTGAAGTTGATTAGTTTTCAATTGAGGCCTAGAATACTCTTTTCATCCCTTTGATGCAGTATCTCTTTGTAGAAGTGGGTAGTTTGGCAGTCACCTTGGATCTTGCATGTGTCTTTGAGAGTGTAGCAGTGGCCTGATTTGTAGTCGCCTGCTGAGTTAACTGTTGGTGGGAGTCAGTCGTCTGCTTAGCTTACTGCTTGGATATTTGAGTAGGTTTTCTGTGAGCAAGTGACTTTCCTTGAGAGTTTCCGTAAGAGTCCCCCCTTAGCAGGTGGCTAGGAATTCCCCCTCAATTTCAGAGTTGAGTTCCCCCTGAATGGGTGCAGGGTAATTCCTTTACTTTGGTGATCATTCCAAGCTCTTGTCGTGATGTTTTGAATCTTGTTCAATTCAATAGCTTGGTTGATGTAGAGACCTTGTGGATTCATGCTTTGAATAGCATGTTGTCTACTTTGTCTTTTGTGAACCCATTTTTCACAAAATGTTTAGAGAGTGTTTTTAACCATTCTTTTGGAGTTTGCCTGACTCCAGAGAATGATTAAGTTTGAATGCTTCATCTCTAATAATTTCAAATCAAGGGGGCTCCTCCACGTAGTCCTCCTTTTCTAGTAGACCGTTTTTAGGAAGGCACATCCAGCATGTGAATTTGCTTATGGGCAGCACATTGTTAAGGATGTTGTGCATATGATGTTGTAATGGACCAGAATACGTCGAGTACTTCCAGTGCTAGTTATAGAGTTGGTGCATTTCTGATGAGACCAGAGTACCTTATCAGAGAACCTTATCAGAAAACCTTGAACAGAGAGCCTCATCAGAGAACCTCATCAGAGAACCTTGATTAGAGAGCCTCATCAGAGAACCTTATCAGAGAACCTTGATCAGAGAGCCTCATCAGAGAACCTTATCAGAGAGCTTTGAACAGAGATCTTCTTGGGTCTTAAGGTCAGATAGAGAGCAACTCTGATTCTGATAGTAGGACATTATTAGGGCAACTTTGGGCAGGGGTTTTATCAAAATCTAGTCCTTCTTTGCAGTACCCTTTGGCCGTAAATTTTGCTTTATCCTTAACAGTGATGCCTTCATTTATTTTCTGGAGACCCTTTTTGTTCCTATCACTTGATGATGATAGGATCTGGATACAAGCTTTAAGACAGTGTTCTTTCAGACGTTTAGTACTTTTTCATAGCTTGTGTTCAGTTAGAATCTTGTAGGGCTCCTCCAATCATCTTTGGTTCAATTAGATAGATGTACCAAAAGAGTGGCACTTCTTTCTGGTTTGATGCTTTTGTACGAACCCTTTGGATGATGTCATCACTACTTTGATAAGGAGGATGTAGGTTCAACCATCTATGTTAGATGTTTGATTTATTTGAGATACCTGCTCATCCTCCTCTTCTTCTTTACTGGCTTCTGGTAGAATAAGGGGTTTTGGATCATTAAGCCTTGTGCTTAATTCAGCTTAGAGTTTCTGGAGAGTTGATTTAGATCAAGTCAACTGTTGGCAGTGTTCTTTCATTTAAGACATCTGCTGGCAGTAGTTCTGCTTCTGAGTTAACAGCTGGTTCCAGAATCCAGTCATCTTTTGTTTCTTTTGCTGAGAAGGCAGCTTGGAGCCTTTTCAGTCAGACCAGGTACAACCCCTTGAAGAATAGCTTGTTGATGGAGATCCACTTGAAGGTTTTGAAATTGAGATGGCTAATGGAGTGGTGCCAATCTCAACTCATGTTTGAATCTGCTTTTGATTTTAGAGCAGATTCCTTCTTTTGTGTTCTCCAATCAATAGTGCGGCTATTCTTCTTTCTTCTACCAGTTAGCACAACTTTGTTGTTTTGGACATCTCTGACCAAGCAGATGTTCATGGAGAATGTCACATTGTGAATGTCGTCGCGGAGCTGGCTTGTGCTTTATAAGATTGAACTTTAATCCCATATAATATGTTCTGGATTGAAGTCCATTTTTGATTGGGTTTTCCAGCTCCTTTGATTTCTCCTTTTTCTTCCTCATCCCCAAATATTATTTTGGGTCCTTCTCCAGATTTACAAACTTGACAGTAGCCCCCTGCTACCTACATTGTGCATGAAGTAGCTTGAAAATAGTTCATGTAAGTTGGCTACTCCAGCACATTCCCGTATTTGTCAGTTTTGAGTATCAGTCCACATATTCGTGGGTATCTTCCTTTGAATGCTTTTGGGCATCCATACCAATTTAGGGACGTTTTGATCTGAGCTGATAGATCTACAGCCATTATGAGAATTGGCTATTTTTTGATGAACATTATTCCTTGTAGGGGGAGGAATATGTGTATTTGTAGTGATTAGCCTCTTCTTTGGTATGTAGTTGGTCCTTTTGATTGGTTGGTTGTTTTGGAAGATGAGATTGTAGGGAAGTTTGGATTTTGATCTGGAGAAGGGCTAGGTCTTTTTATTCGACCGAGTTTGGGAGTGAGGTTTAAGTTGGTTGGGTTTCCTTGTGTTGAGTTGATTTGTGGTGGTTTTTGGAATAGGAGAGCATTTGGGAGAGTATTTCAATGGTTGGGCTAATGGTGTGTCTCCTGATCCTGTGTTCTTCCAGTTTTGAATTTCCTCACTAATAGGAGTAGTGAGGGAGTTCAACCTTTCTTTTAAACGATGTTTTCGAGTTCAAGAAAATCTTTCATCTTTATTACTTCACCCATTTGAGCTTGGGCTACTATTAGATTTTCTTGAAGTCTACAGTTTTCATTCATTAAAAGAAGGTGATCCTTTTGAAAGTTTTCAAATTGAAGGAGTAGTGCCTCCATGTCTACACTGGAACAGCTAGAATCATTTGACCTGTTTGAAGAACAAGATAATACCTCATCATTGTCATTACTTGTTGTTCTTATCAAGGAGTAGTTGTTGGAGGAGTTTTCAGCATGAAGCATTCCATAGAGACAAATCAGAGTCTCCTCCTTACTCCCTGATGAATTGCTTTCATCACTTGAGCCTTTTTGATCATCAGCTGATTGGATCATTGAGAGTTCATCCCAGACATCATTACTTCTCCAGTCATCACACTTGCTATGGTTGGACAAAAGATTCTTTGTCAACTGTCTGTCCATTGTTAGAAAGTTGTTTTTGGGAAGTATAGTGGTTTTGGATCTTTAGTTCAAATTAGTGAATAAATGACTCTAGGAACACTCCGCTCTGATACCACTTGATGGTCCCGGATAGAGGTAAAAGTATAGAGGGGGGTGAATAGACTTTTAAAGTTATTTCGACCTTTAAAACCTTTCCCTTCTAGATGAGATGATCTATAATCTTTTGGGAGATTTATAGATGCACAGCGGAAGTCTTTAACCTCTTAGATAAATAGTGTGTAATAACTTTCTATGATGGATGAAGTCTTTGCTTTTAGGTGAGGAGTTGACTAGGCAGTTGGCTAGAAAGCAGGGAACTGCTTAGGAAACTGCTAACGAAATACTCAATGTTTGATGAAGGTGCACTCAGACTCTTTCTTAGAATGGGAAGAGCTTTCTGATGAAGTACTGAAGTGGATTGATAATCAACCTTAAATAAGAGCAGTGGTCTCAGCAGTTGGGTGGTAACCAGGGAACGGCTGAGGCACCTGCTTAAGTAAAGGTGAAGGTATGGAAGGATTGATTATATGATGTTGCTCAGGATGATGTGGGCTTTCTGAAGATGTGCTTTGGACCAAGTAAGTAGAAGGTTTTACTTGGGCAGTGGTCTAGGCATTTGGGTGATAGTGAGGGGACTGTTGAGGCACCTGCTGAGTTATCACCTTGAATCATAGAGATTAGTTTGATAAGACTTCTTAAAGATAAAGATGTAAAGGTCTAGTAATGTCAAGATGTTCACAGGAAATACTTTTGTGTAAGCAGTGGGCTCAGCAGTTGGGTAGTCCCTGAGAGACTGTTGAGGCAACTACTATGCCTTAAGTAGTATTTCCTGAAATCCAATGAAACAGACCTTATAGTTGTGATAAAGTGAAGCTCTTGTATCTCAAAGAGAGTGAGTAATTAAGCAGTAGGATAAGCAGTTGGGTCAATTAAGACAACTGCTTAAGATGCTGCTGGCAAACTACAATCTTTATGTGAGAAGTGTTCAGTGTGTGCTTTGTTGACTGAAAATAAATCAACACACAGTATATCCTGGTTCACAGGTGGTGTAATCCTCCTACATCCAGTCCCATCCTATTTCAAATGGATTTCACTAATGTATTAAGCTCAATACACTTAGTGTCAATCTAGCATTGACAACTCTGGCCTAGATTGAAGGTGTTTCACGAGGAGTACAACACCACTCCAAGCTACTCAATCCTTTAGGTTTTTCTCAATTGATCCAGTGGGGATCAAAAGGTACTCCTGGCCTATCCAACCACACTCATGCCGGGAACAACTATCCTCCTGAAGTGTTTAACATCACCTTGTATACTACAAGGAAATTCTGGTCTCCAACTATAAACTAAGCTCTAAAAATATGAAACTGATGATCTAGTCTAAGAGCTTAGTGAAGCATGAGTCAAAGCAGAGATTGAGCACTTTCTCTTTTGCTAGATATTCTTTGAATGCTTATGGAATCTCTCTGCTTTGAACTCAAAAACTTATTTTCGAACTCATGCTTCGACCTTCATTTATAGGCATCTCGGGTAGATTAATCTCATCTGTTGGTTGAGATGATTTAATCTTGTACGTTGAATCTTTGTTTCAGAAGATAACAACTTGTTGTTCGTCTTCTTCCTTGGAGCCGATAAAACTTTTTGTCTCTTTCTGCCTAGCTGCTGCAGCTCTCCTGTGTATATCCAACTAGACTGCGCTTCCCATGCTTTGTACGTTCTTTGCATTAAACGTCCTCCATGCTTGGCTTTCCTTTTCTCTGATTGGCTCTGGTTTATCACGAGATGATAAAACAATGAACGAACAGTTAACTTTTGAGTCTAATAAAATTTATACTGGTAGGATTATATCCTTTTTAAGGTAAGTGAATTTTACCTTATTGCATTTTTACTTTCCGGTACAAATTTTATTAGTCTTAAAAATTTTACATTTATTTGTTCTCAATTAGTGACGGAGAAAAAATGTTTTGTGATAAAGAAAATATATACCGGTAGGATTTAAATATCCGTTTAAGGTAATAAATTACCTTATTGCATTTTGACTTTTCCGGTATAATTTTCTTGATACAAAACATTTTACTTTTGTCTTTCGGTCACTTCAGCTAGTATTTCGAACATGAACTATTTATTTAACTGGTAGGATAACAAATCCTTTTAAGGTAAAAATTATTACCTTAATGCATTTTGTGTTCCAGCTTAATAAATAGTTTGTTCGAGATGTTTTTGTGTTATTTTATGTATCAAAGAAATGTAACTGGTAAGGTCTATAAGAAATCCTTTTAAGGCAGTTGAATATTACCTTATTGCATTTTATATCATCCAGTTAAATTTCTTTGATAATTGACCCTTTCGACTTAACACTTTTAAACAATACTTTACTAGCTTAGCCAACTGCCGGAATACATCATAGCTACCAAAGATGTGGGGACAAAAGAGAAAACTATGGCATCATCAAAACACTAATTCCAAAATCCAGGGGACTAACAATCTTTGCTTAGTATGCATTTGAGTTGCTTCTTTTTTTGCTCATTTTCTTTCCTTAAAGTATGGTTAGTTTTTCCTTCAGACTAGGTGTTTGTTGTTTGTACTCTGTTTGCTTTCTTTGCTTGCTGCTTTTCTTACTTTGAGTATGAAAGTTAATTTTATCACTGAAGCATTTTGAAGGAAAGGAAGCAAGCATACAACCACCATGGTTTGTGTCTCATGTTGTGGTACTCAAGACTTCGCTTGTGTGCAGATTTGTTCATGAAAGAGTAATATTCTAACTTATACTTTACTTATACGATAGACCTATACATATGTGGGACATTATTGGTTATGAGCTGGACTGCCCATTACTCTCATGCCTAGAAGGCTAAAACCCTGGGCTGATCCAAGCATGCACCTCCCACATCAGAGAAGCCAAAAAGTGGTCTGTGCTGGCCCAATAGGGAAGTTAAAGCTGTCCATGGGCTACTAGGCTAAGAATAAACATGTTGACAATATGTTTCGATTAGTTTTCTGGTTGCATTTTGGTAAGCGGCAGGCCCACATCTATGAGCTAAAAATCACATGGCATTTGTGCTCTGGTTTGTTGGTTTAAGATGCAATGTATGAAATTGTGTGGTGTAGGAGGAGGTGCTAAAGGGAGTAGTCTTTTTTACTTTGTGAGTTACCAGTTTTCATTTTACTGTATTAATCCTTACTTTATATTTTTATAATAAACCATAGTTACTATTTACTAATACTTACTAATGTTAATTTTGAAAAATACCACCATGAAATTCAAAGACAGTTTTCAAGGATTATTTAGAATCACAATCATTTTTTAGTTTTGTTGGTTAATGTTTTGATTTGAAAGCATTATGATAGAAGATCAGGATTTAAAAGTAATTGTATGTCTAGGCTCAATTCAGGTGGCTAAGGTATTAATTTATTATTTTTGTAATATGTCAACCCACCAAATTGTTTGTTCAAACTGGTGTAAAATGTAATGTTAATTTATTATATATTTCATAGTTTCATACTAATTAGTTTGTTTTAAGTTATCTAGATTGGCATGCTTTGCTTAGAATCATTTGTGAGAAATGAATAAATCGAAGTACAGGTTTTGATTAGTTTTAGTTTGATGCAGATCAAGTCCAATCCTCAAGGAACAAACCATTTCTTGATCATGATAGCTTGGGTTCCATTTTGCTTTTACTCAACTGTGTGTTTTAGTTTATTTCTCATCATTGAGGGTCATTTTTTATTTTTGAGAATAAATAGCTTTGTCATAATATATGAACACTTATATTAAAATCTCAGTGACACGAATAACTTAATAGTGACATCTTCATGGACGAAGTTGGCAAGAAGGGAAGGAACATCTATTACCATACTTAAAATGAACTATAAACATCTATTAGTGATTATTCTGTACATAATAATTTCATAATGGTAATTGTATAGTGATTATTAATAATTGTTAAGATCAATTTTGATAAAGGTTAGCATTTTTCTCTGATGCCCATTTTTATGTGAAGACAATTGTATGTGACGATCTCGAGCGTAACAAATCTGTTTGAATTACTCCGTAAATATTGCATATAGAGAAGTTAATAATAATTTCATGCACATGGATGTACATCTTTATTGATCATCATGTGGTGCTATACAATTAAATCCTGCTATTTATTTCTCAATTTGTTATTACAATGACACTTAATTTTAATTATTTAATGTTTTCAAATAATCGAAACACTTAAGTTTTTTACTTTTCATATAATTGCATCTAAACTATATCTAAACTATGTAAGTATTTCATTCCCGTGCATCACACGAGTGGAGTAACTAGTATTCGTCAAAAGAAGAACTTCTTTTTGAAAAAAGAGGTCTTTCCAACCTGAACAACCAAATCAGCACAACAATATTATTACTTTGAATTGAGCTATAGTATCACCAAATCGATTTGAATCGATCATATAACTAAATAAAATTAAGGGGCTGTAGTTTTCTAATGGAAATATCTGTTTTCCTAATTATAAAAAAGTAGGCAATTGTTCTCAGGCGGTCACTCCCTCTTCCACTGCGGCTGAGTGAGGCAGACGAAGCTTGTCGATCTCTTCAATTACAGCAATGATTGCCGGCTTGGTGTAGAGGGTTTCCGAATATGATGGAGATGATGAAGCCGTGAAGCGGTGAAGCGGCCCAATTCCCTATACTGGACGAATGTGATGTGTTTGACTGTGGAGTGTGCAGCCATCTTTGGTAAAATGAAATTGTTGTGTTAATAGCGATAGATAGGTGACAGGTTTGTAAGGTAGAAAGAGTAGCTACCTATATTTCTAGCCTTGCAATTAGGCATGTTGGCCTGTCAATGGGTTGGGTCTGGGCCGGAATGTAGTGTTCCAGACTCGACCCACTAAGTTATTAATGGTTTCAGACCCGACACGTTTACCCGTTGGGTCTGAAAATTTGAATCCAGACCCGGATCCAATGGGTCTCGTAACTGGGTCGGGTAGACCCGTCAATAAGTATGATATGCATAACATTATAAATTTTGTGAAAAGTAACATGACTTGTATGTAAAATGTAAAGTAACGTACGCAAACTTAAAAACAAAATGTATCTTCACTATAAAAAAATATCAAGATTTTTCATAGAAAATCAATACTTTTATCTATTAAAGTATTTGTTCTTGTAGAGACATATACCTCCACGCTCTGTTTAGCTTTCTCTAGCACATAAAACTCGTAGAATAGACTTGAAATTAGGTCACAAAAAGATCTCTTGGACTAGTGAGAGTATAAAAACATACTCCCTCCGTCCCTTATAACTTTGCCAACTTTCCTTTTTTGGATGTCCCACTAACTTTGCCACTTTCCCTTTTAAGTAAAGAATTTGTGGTTCCATTTCATTCTCTCTCTTCTGCACAAACCTCAACCACACAATTTTTACTTTATTATTTCCCGTGCCGGTCAAACATGGCAAAATTATTAGGGACGGAGGGAGTATTATATATGATAGTGATATAATAATATTAATATTTAAAAACAAATATTGGGCTTTGCCTACTCCACACTTTATCATTACACATAAATGCCGAAAAATGTGTATTAGGTTTAGGATATCTTAATATCTCGATCAATATCACTTATACGGTACGTATGTATTAGTGTGTGTATTTTTTATTGAAGAATTACAACTAATAACTTTATGTATTATTATGTGTATATGTGTGTGTGTTAGTTTGTAATTTTTTTATTTGAAATATTATGAGTAACCATTTTATTTATTAGTGTGTGTATACTAAGGATGTTTTTACTTGGACTGAAATTTGCTGGTATGGTCTGGTCTGAACTGGTCTGGTCTGGTTTCATTGTATTTTTATAACTATCCAAGTCTGGTCTGGTCTGAACTGGATCGCGAGATTTGTTAGCGGAGATCAGGGGAAGTGCGTTGGATCTGGCTGCGCAGATCAGCAGAAGCCTGGGCGGCTTGTTTTCCCTTGGCGGCCCTCCTGGCGCCAGAAGTAGCAGTGGCTTCCAGTGAGGGTTCAGCTTGGGCGACAACGACAACAACACGTCCATTTCTCGCAACTCTCATTCGAGCCATCGTTAAGGAGGAAAACTTGTTGTAGCTTTAGGAAAAGTGGGAGGATCTCACCTGATTCACAGTTCAACTCTTAATGAAAGCACAAAAAATGATGGATCACCGAATTGGGGGGGGGGGGGTAGCTGGAATCCAAGTAAAACGAGAGAGAGGAGCTGATCAGAAAGTACAAGTAAGCAATTTAGCAGAGTAACAGTAAGAGAGTATAAAATGTGATCCCTTTCCACAAGCTGGAAAGTGATATTTATACTGAAATAGGCAATACTTGGTGCCCAAGTAAAAAGATGCTGATCTAATAAGAAGAGGACACATGTCCAATCTATTCTAACAAACTAACAGTCTAAGTCGATTGGGAGCAGCCACGTGTAAAGGTGATTGGAGAGATAGTCCAGGACAGCTGGTTGTTGGAACTACCTGTAACAAGCTGCTACTTGAATGCCCGTGTAGTTATGCATGTGCAATCCAGAATATTACCCGCTGCTGGGAGTGACGTGGCAGCGTCTTTCTGTGATGCTTGTCCTTGTGAATTTGTCTAAGTCCATAATGCTTTAGTCAGACCCTGAGCTCATTGAGGTCAGTATTTGGGAACTCGAGCTCGTCGCTGGGGAATTCGCCTTCTGTCTTTAGTTCCGTCTTCGAGATCGTTGACTGCTTCGTGCTTGACTCTTATTGACCATGTGTTGACGCCTGAGGTCAGAGTTGGTCCCGAGCTCGGTGCATTCGAGGTCGGGCTCATAACTTGTCGAGATTGGTTGATTCATGAGCTTGGTATTTTCCCGACCTCGGTGGTCGAGGTCGGGGTCAGCTGGCCCTTCGGTCCTTAGCTGATTCATTGCCTGGTGCTTTGTCCCGACCTTGGTCGGTCGGGGTCGGGGCCGGTCTCAGTTGTGGATTTAGTAGTTTTACGTGCTGCGGAGTAGATCCGTGACACTTTATGCGGCGATTATGATACCCCTGGGGTATATGGGAATATACTCCATCAATAGTAAAAAGACGAAACTGACACTTTTCCCTTTATAATGTTTGGAATTTATGAAAAAGAAAAATAAGGGTTGTCTATATCAAAAGTTGATGGAGTATATCGGTCTAGGCCCCAGGACCCACATACTCAGAACAGAAAGCACAGCCGCTACGCGGTGCCCTCGTCGGCCAAAGACCCTCGTCGGCCGGAAGAAGGACCAACTCAGAATATGATCCTAAAGCCAAGGAACTGGGGGGTCCTCGTCGGCCGTGCCCTCATCGGTCGTGCCCTCGTCGGCCAAGACCCTCGTCGGCCACAGAAGTCTCACAGGACCGGATTTTACACTTATTCATTTGTATAGCCTATCAGTGGCTTTGTATTCGGCCCAATAGCGGTCCAGTTGTAAATGGGCCTCCTAAGCCCAAGACTTGGGAGCCCAGTCCGTATTTTCCCTATAAATACTTCCTCTGGAGGTAGTTATCAGGGTTACAAAATCATTCTATTGAAGCATTACTTGCACTTCTCTCTCTAGCTCTCACTTCTCTCTAGACATATACTTTATCATTTGGTGCTCTCGTTGAGAGCTAGAACAATCAAGTTAGCACCCTTCGTCGCTACCAAGCACAGCTAACCACTGATCATGGGAAGAACTAAGTCAAACCGCAACCTCGTCAGCAAGGCCACCCCTGAGGATCAGGAGACCAGGGGGCATGAGGAGGAAGCTATGGCCGACCAGGTCGGCGGAGGGGATGTCTTCCAGGAGGCCATCAACCTCACGACGGACCTCCGCAACCAACTCAACGGCGGAGCCCCTGACGCCCGCGTCGGCCTGGACAAGAAACGAGCTGAGAAGATAGACCACGCCCCGGCCCAGCCTATGGTCGCGGCTTCTCCGTCTGTGGACCCACAGGTCCAGGCCGCGATGTCGGTCATCATCGTCTGCTTGGCCCAGAACCCCACCGCCCTTAGCGCACTCTTGCCAAGGACTAGGGGGAACGTCACTCCACCTCCTCAGCCCCAACCGTTGGCCGTCCAGATAGGCAACGGTGAGGGGGTGATGGCCCAGGACACGGCGTCGTCCCACTCCCACCCCGCTTCCCCTCTTCGGCCTGGGCAGACCCCAGCGCATGGAAAAGCCTCTACCTTCAATAGGCTAGGCGACACGCGCCGTCGTCCGGTTTCGGAGAGGATGGCAGGGTGGATTGGTGAGCGTCGGCCTGGCTCGCCAAGTGAAAGCTTGGGGTCTGTGTCCCGGACGGCGGACCAGCCCCGCCTGGACAAGGGCAAGGGAAAATTGCACGAAGACGACGTGCGCCACCAGATCAATGCATCCCACGGCGAGCGCATGAAGAACCGGCAGGGCGCCGCTGCGGCCGCCAGGGACCCCCGGGACGAGGTCATCGCCCAGCTATAAAGGAGGCTGGCCCAGATGGAGGCCAGGCAATCGGCGAACATCCCCACGGCCGGCGCCTCCAACAACCCTGGCCTCAACGCCCTCATGAACAAAGTCAGCGCCCTTGAGAGGGAGTTGGCCGAAGGGCGAGGTGACCCTGTCATCTAGGTCAGGACCAGGACCCCTTTCACCAATAGGGTGCTCTCGGCCCCCATCCCGGAGAAGTACAGGGGAAACGCCATCAGGTCCTACGATGGCCGATCAGACCCCCAGGAGCACTTCAGCCGCTATCAGAACAACATGCTGATGTTGAACGCGTCGGATGAATATCTCTGCCGTTGGTTCCTCTCTACCCTTGAGGGGAAGGCGTACGAGTGGTTCAACGCGCTTCCCGAAGGAAGTATTGACTCATGGCAAGACCTTGCCCAGCGCTTCCTCACCCATTTTGCCGGGAGGAAGCGTGCGAAAAAGTATTTCACCCATCTCCTCTCCATCAAGCAGCAACATGACGAACCCCTCCGGTCGTTCATCGATCGGTGGGCGAGGGAGACCGAAGAGGTCGAGGGGGCCGATGAGCGCACCCTCCTCGTCCTGTACTAGGGAGCCCTCCGCAGCTCCCCGTACGCTAGAAGTCTCATCACCAATCCTCCAAGATCATATGAGAAGGCGCTTCAGCGCGGGAGCTTGTACGCTGACGCCGACGAGCTCCACAACCACAAGAGGGAGGGAGGCCATCCCCCCAAGAAGACAAATCCTTCGTCGGCCCCGGGACCATCCCCGGTCGACCAGGATGCCCAGGGCCGTCACGGCTCTGGAGGACAAAGCAAGAAAGACCGCCACTGGCGGCCGAGGTTAGAACGGCAGGGGGTCCCCCTCACCCACCCGGTCAGAACCATCCTCGACTACGCCGAGAAGCATGGCCTCATTGAGCAGGCTCCTCGGCCGGCCGAGGAGGTCCTTGCCATCCAGCAGGGCGGCACATACTGCCGACTTCACAAGAACTCCTCGCACAACACCGACGACTGCATCACGCTAAAGAAAGCTATCGAGTACCCTATTCGTCAGGGGGAACTCTCCCAATTTGTTAAAGGTGGCCCACACAAAAATACGTGGGTAAACACCGGCAAACCTGGGGGCGAACCCTCTACGAAGAAGCGGGAGATCGGCAGGCTCAGCGACGACGAGAACTTTGAAGAGCCTCCGCCAAAGAAGAACCATATTCACCTCATTGTAGGTGGGAACACCGGGGGGGACTCCGTCACCCAGAGGAAGAAATGGGCCCAATCCCTCTACATTGGGGAAGTGTCCCACGTTCCCCCCCAGCCGAAGAAACAGCGAACAGAAGCGATCACCTTCACCGACAAGGATCTGCCTCCGGGTACGGAATCACATAGGGACGCCCTCGTCATCCGGTGTGAGATCGGTGACTCCATCATCCACCGCACTTACATCGATACGGGGAGCTCCGTCAACGTGATGTATCTGGACACCTTCAGGCAGCTGAAGCTGGACAAAGCTCTGCTGAAGCCGATCAAGACACCGTTATCCGACTTCACTGGGGACTCTATCGACGCCGAGGGCACGATAGTCCTCCCCGTGGAAGTCGGTGACGGGCCCCACCGCGCCAAAATTGACATGGAGTTCATGGTGGTCAACCTCCAGTGCGCCCACATCCTGATTTTAGGGCGGCCAGCACTGGAGGGCTTGGAGGCCATCATCTCCATGAAGCATTTGTGTCTGAAGTACCCCACCAATGGCGGCATTGGCTACGCCAGGGGAAACCAGAGGATAGCCAGAGCATGCTACCTCAAGTTTACAAAGTCGGCCGAAAGGGAAGGACAGAGGATAGACACCATCACGGCAGCCGTTGCCAAGGACGAGGAGAGGCCGCATGCCGAACCGGCCGAGGAGGTCGAGGAAGTCCCTTTGGATACCTCCCGGTCGGAGCGGGTCCTCAGAATCGGGAAGCAACTCCCACAGGACCAGCGGGACGCCATTCTCCTCGTCCTACGGTCATACGCCGTTATCTTCGCGTGGGCCCCGGACGACATGCCAGGCATCAGCCGGCAGGTAATCACTCACCGGTTGACCGTCGATCCAGCCTCCGCGCCTGTCAAGCAGAGGCGGCGCTACTTATCCGCCGACAGGTGGGACTTCGTCAAAGGGGAGGTCGCCATGCTCCTCTCAATCAACCACATCAAAGAGATGAAGTACCCGACGTGGCTAGCCAACGTCGTCCTCGCCCAAAAATCGCCGACATTCAGAATGTGTGTTGATTACACTGACCTGAACAAGGCATGCCCCATGGACCCGTTCCCTCTCCCCAACATTGATCAGCTGGTGGACGAGACTGCGGGGTGCGAGTTGATGTCGTTCCTCGATGCTTTCAGAGGGTACCACCAAATTTCCATGCATGAAGATGACGCTGAGAAGACGGCATTCATGACCCCGGAGGGGATCTTTTGCTACCTCGTCATGGCTTTCGGACTCAAAAACTCCGGCGCCACCTACACCAGGATGGTGGCCAAAATCTTCAGAGCAGTCCTCGGTCGGACGATGGAGGCATATGTCGACGACATGATTGTCAAGTGCGGGCAAGCCACCACACATGCCGACGACCTCCGGGAAATCTTTGAAATCATGAAGGAGTTCAGGCTCCGCCTCAACCCCAAGAAGTGCGCCTTCGGCGTCCAAGGCGGCAAGTTCCTCGGCTACATGGTCAGCCGGAGAGGCATCGAGATAAATCCGGAGAAGACACAGGCTAGCATCAACATGGAGCCGCCCCGCAACGTCAAGGAGGTACAGCGGCTGACGGGGCGCCTGGCGGCCCTGAACCGTTTCCTCTCCAGGTCAGCCGAGAGGGCACTCCCTTTCTTCCAGATCATGCGTAAAGCTAACAGCTTCAAATGGACGGCGGAGTGCCAGGAAGCGTTCGAAGAGCTGAAGAGGTACCTATCGTCCCCACCCGTGCTCTCCAAGCCCAAAGCCGACGAAACCCTCTTCTTGTACTTAGGGGTGAGCACGTCGGCCATCAGCTCCGTGCTCATCCGTGAGGACGAAGGGGTGCAGAAGGCCATTTTCTATATCAGCAATACACTAAGGGAGGCCGAGCTCAAGTACTCCCCCATTGAGAAGACGATGCTGGCCATCGTCCATACGGTGAAAATGCTGGGGCACTACTTACAGGCCCATGCCGTCCATGTACTAACCCAGCAGCCCCTTGGCGCACTCATGAGGAGCCCCACTAGCTCCTCAAGGATGGTGAAATGGGCGATCTTCCTCAGCCAATTTCAGATTGAGATCAAGCCAAGGCCATCTATCAAAGGGAAAGCCTTGGCCGACTTCGTCACCGAATGCACAGCAAGGGAGACAACCACTACTACCCCCGGCCCGGAGCCCGATGACACATGGGTCCTCTTCACCGACGGCTCGTCGGCCGCGAAATCATGCGGCGGCGGCGTCGTCCTCATATCCCCTGCAGGATTCAGAGCTTACTATGCCATCCGCTTCAACTTCAGGGTATCCAACAATGAAGCCGAGTATGAGGCCCTCCTCAGCGGCCTCAGACTCGCCGCCGGCCTCAGAGCCCGGCACATCAGAATCAGGTGCGACTCCAAGCTGGTAGTGGGCTAGGTGGAGGGTACATACGAAGCAAAGGAAGGCCGAATGAGGCAATACAAACAAGCGGAAGAGGAGTTGCTGAAGGCGTTCGAAACCCATGAGATCACACAGATCCCAAGGGCCGAGAACGCCGAGGCCGACATCCTCTCCAAACTCAGCTCGGACACTCCGGAGCACATCTCCCAGCTGGCCAAGGTCAAGGAGCTGAGCATGTCCAGCATCCATGCCAGCCCCATCTTGTGCATCCAACAGCGACCAGAGGACTGGATCTCCGACATCACCACCTTCATCACAACGGGGGAGCTACCCCAGGACGAGGAAAGGGCTAAGCTCGCCAAACTCAGGGCCCCAAGCTACACCATTGAAGATGGCAAACTCTACAAACGATCCTATAATGGCACTCTCCTCCGATGCCTGCACCAGGATGAGGCCGATGTGGCCATGGAAGAAGTCCACTGTGGCGTTTGCTCCTCACACCAGGGCCCTTTCAGTATGTCCCGGCGTCTCGTCGTCCAGGGCTATTTCTGGCCGACGATGGCACGGGATTGTGCGGATCTTGCCAGGAAATGCACCACATGTCAGGTACTCCAAAAGGCCCCTGGTCGGCCAGCCATCAACTACGCCCCCGTCAGCACTGCTATTCCATTCTCGAGATGGGGGATTGACCTGGTCGGCCCTCTACCCAGAGCTGCTGGCAACAACCGCTACATCATCGTCGCAGTCGACTACTTCACTAAGTGGGTCGAAGCGGAACCTTTGGCCAGCATCACGGGAGCCAGGTGTCAGAAGTTCGTTCACAAGAACATTCTCACCCGCTTTGGTGTCCCCCAAGAGATCATATCCGACAACGGCACCCAGTTCGAAGCGGCGCCCTTCCAAGAGCTCCTTCGAGAATGGGGGATAAAGCACCGTTTCTCCTCCCTTGCCTACCCTCAAGGCAACGGGCAGGTTGAGAACGCCAACAGAACCATAATGGAGGGGCTGAAGAAGAACCTACAGGACGCATGGGGGGAGTTTGGTCGACGAGCTCCCCAACATCCTGTGGTGCTATCGTACTACGCCGAGGAGGGCAACGGGCGAAACACCTTTTGCCCTGTGCTATGGCTTTGAAGCTAAGGCACCCACAGAGGTCACCATTCCTAGCCGACGGGTGGAGCAGTATGACCCAGAGGTTAACGAGGAGAACATGAAGATCGACCTCCACCTGGTCGATGAAAGACGTGAACAAGCATTCATCCGAGCAGAGAACTACCGGCGTCAAGTGAAATCATACTATGACGCCAAGGTACGTTCCCGAGAATTCCAAGTGGGGGACTACGTCCTCCGCCGAAGGGAAGCAAGTCAGCCGACGGAAGGAGGCAAGCTAGTCCTGAAATATGAAGGTCCCTGCATCGTCAGTGCCGTGGTGAAACCCGGCACCTACAAGCTTAAACGCCCAAACGGGATCAATGTACCACGAACGTGGAATGTACACCATTTGGTGAAGTTTTATCAATAATCCGAAGGAGGTGCAGCCGGCGAAGCCCTCACCCTTTGATGGGTTATTGATTGAATGCCACCCTTGGCCTTGAGCCACTTTTGAATAAAAATCATGTTTCCTTTGATTTATTGGAGTCTGACTGACACATTAACAAGCGCCCTCATCGGCCACCTTAGAGCGAAAGGCTCAGGCATGGCCGATGTGGCGCTTCGCATCCGCAAACTTAGAGCGAAAAGCTCAGGTATGCCCCGTTGTATTTTGTATCAGCGAAAGGCTTAGGCCCAGCTGAAAGAGCACGTCGTACAGGCCCCTCAGAGCGAAACGCTCAGGCAGGGCCGACGACGTCCCCAGGACGATGGACCCGCAAACGGCCCGCGTCTTGAAACGGGAAGTTCACCGCGTCGTCCACGCGCCTGATCGCAGGACGACAGGCCTGAAACCATGGCCGAGGTGACAAAATCCCAAAACTCAGGGATGGGAAACGACAGCCGTTGGAAACCAACCAAAAGTCTAGCCCGCGTCATAAATAGGCGACAGGACCCCCCCTGAGATCACGGACGTTATAAACGAAGTCCGAACCGGCCGAAGGTCCATCGACCCCTTTGGCCGAAGCCTGAAAGAAGGACACTCCCTGAAATGGGGAACGAAAAAAAAAGCAGAGGGAAGCCGACGGTCGTGCGCACTGGCCGGCCTCGAGCAGTAAAAACAAATCCCCGCAAATCAGCCACACATTTGGCTAAGTACATATCAGTTGAATACAAAGGTAACACCACCAACAGGTACGCAGACGAAGCGGCCACCCATTACGAAGAAAGTGTCCAGGACGGAGCATGCGCCCGTAAAATCCTAACCAAAGTGGTTGGGTGAAACGAGGGTGGTAACCTTCATCGGCCACAACCTCTCGAAGCGCCAACACTTAGCATGAAAAAAGGAATTATAAGATTCTTGTTGGCCGTTAAAGGCGCTAAAACTAGGGCTGGATCGGTAAGGTATACCGAAAATTTCAACCCATACCGTATACCGTACCGAAAATGCGGTATGACAAATTCTTATATCGATACCGTACAAGGACTTTCGGTATACCGTGTTTCGGTATACCGAAATATCGGTTTGGCAAAAAACTCATACCTTACCATACCAAAGATTTGGTATACCGAAAAATTTCGATATTACCGTACCGTCCCGAATGGGAATTTTTTACAAATTACAAATAATGATTAAAGGACTCATTTACAAAAAGAAAATGTCACAGGGGAAGGAATCAGCTGCCTAACTTGAAAGCATCTACATGAAGGGAAGACAGAGGTTTTCTGTACATTAGCATTGTGATCCCCTCAATCAGAACAACAACAATTGCTGCTAGCGATATATCCCAATCCCCTGTTTGTCCTAGAAACCCAAGAGAAGTAGAAATATTTTCATTGAATGAGATACTTCATAATGAATTTTAACACAACAGTAAGGTCACATCCATCTAAAAAGATCACAATAATAAGTATCGGTATTAGGCTTATTCATTGGATGTTATGTACACACATAGTACTGGTAGTAGAAGGTTAGTGGGCTTGGGTTTGGAAAATTGGGCTTTAATTTTTGTATTTTAGAATTTATTACCAACTTGAATTTTATTTTGGGCTTGAATATTTGAGTGGACTTCTACAATATTTAAAAAAAATATAAAATAAATGTTGAATATGAAATCGGTACGGTATTATACCAGTATACCGCGGTATTTAGAAACATATACCGTTACCGTACCGAAATAAAGCGGTACGGTATGATACCTTACCGAAAATGACGGTATACCAACATTCCGGTATTTTCCGGTATTTTTCGGTACGATAAGTGCGGTATACCGGTTTTCCGGTATTTCTGCCCACCCCTAGCTAAAACCTAGACGATGGCTTAAAGCTGAAAATCTTCAAAGGAAGTTGACCAAGTAAATCATAACACTTAGAACAAATTCTGAAGAAAGCAAAGGCAAAGAAAGAGGCAAAACACCGGGTGCCTTCATCGGCCATACTGTCCAACTTGGCCGACGACGATACTACGCAGAGAAAGTTACATGGCCTAAAAATTGGGCAGTCTCCTCAACGAGGGAGGAGCTCAAGACGAAGCGGAAACTCAAGTACCTATAGGTGCCCTTCTCGGCCTCGCCAAAGACCGGTAAGGTCTTGCTAACCGAGAAAGACACTACAACTAAGGCGGTTACTCAAATTGCCACTCAGTGGACTTCAAACACTTAGAAAGTTTTCCGTAAAACACAAATATCAAAGGTGTGGCCGACTAGGATAACAGGCAGAGAAAACTACAACTCCCAAGCACTTAAGACGAAGGGGGCACCTAAAACAATTAAAGGCACCCTCTTCGGCCCGGGTGTCCGTATCGGCTGCCTATTTGGAGAGCTTTTCTAAAGCTATGACTGACATTCTATACTTAGGAAATTTTCCAAAAAAATATCTAAGTATTCTGCCAACGAGACGAAGCAAACACTCACACGGGGACGTCGTACAAACACGGAAATAAAAGGACAAAATATCAAAGTATGAAAGACGAAGCATTTTTCATTCATAAGTCAGGAAAGTACAAAGTGGGCTCCTGGGCCGTTACATAGTTAAAAGTCAGAAAAAACAATACAAGGAATCATGACTCTGGAGGGGCTTCAGAGTCCTTCTCGGCATCGGCTCCCTCTTCGGCCTGGGCAGCAGACGTACCGGCAGCAGTACCCGACGTCGCGGTATCCTCAAACATACTTGGCTCATAGGCCCAATCGTCGCTGACGCGAGAACTCTCAATGGGAAGCTGCCGATCAGCCACCGGGAGCTCCAACTCCGCTTCAGTATGCCTCATTAATGAAGGCAGCTCAAGGCCGACGGCCCACTCCTTGGTCACACCCATATCCAGGAAACGCCGCTGAAGCCTCCTGTACAACAGCCGTTGCATCCGGTATTGACCAAGGTCGTAGAAGATTTTCATCTCCTTCTCCCAGTACACCTGGCCGTCGGGAGATTGGGTCACCCAGTCAACGAGCCTGGCCGCCATGACCTCAAAGCAAAAGGAGAGTCGGTCCTCGTCCTTCCAGCCGACTTCGAGGAACTTCTGCACAGCAGCCTCGGCAGCTTTCTCCTCGGCGGCGCTAAGGGCCAGCTCCGCACTGGCCTTGCCCTTCTCGGCCTCCTCCGCACGCCGAAGGGCCTCGTCACGAGCACGCTCCATATCGGCTAAACGCTGGAGGGCCCCTTCCTTCTCAGCGGCCAGCTGATCGGCCTCGTCAGCCCTCTTCTTCAGGCCTTCAACTTCAAGCCGCAGCCTCTCCAAGCTGCCCAGCGCTTCATCGGCCGAGGCCACCCTTTGCTCAAATTGCTTCAGGCGAGCAATCTCCTTTTGTTGCCTCATGTTGCTTTCCATCAACATGAAGGCACCCTGTGGTAAAAAATGGGTTAGACAACATCGCATAACAAAAAAAAGAGGAAACTCAGACGAAGCGGACGTGAGTACTTACTTGGACGATGTGGTCCATCCCACCATCGTACATCTTCACATGGCCGAGCTTCTTCAGGTAAGCCCGGTCCTCGTCAGGGATAGCCTGGGAGATCACCTCATGGCCGTCAACGATCTCGTTGAACAGCCCCCCTTTGACAGGGTACTCCACCTCAAGCTTGTAGGTCCCTTTGACCAGCTCTCGGCCGGACCCTTTCTTCCGGGTGGCCGTTACGGCAGCAGGAACGGTGGACAGAGTGGTGGACGAAGGGCCCGAAGGGTGGTCCACCAAAGCATCGACATTTGAACCCCCTCCGTCTCCAGAGGGAACAGCCGACGTCCCGACAACACCGGCAGAGGAAGCTCTCTTCGACTTCTTGGGAGGCTTCACTCCCACCCCAGTCAATTTCTTTTGGCCCTCATCGGCCTACCGTTTCTTCTTCGGCTGCACCGAGGGCTTGGCCGCAGGGGCAGCACCAGGCTGTTGGGCCTTGAGCTCCTCGGCCGCCTTTAGTTGCGCCCTCTTCATGAAGGACATACGATCCATCACAAAACCTGCATCAGAAAAAACACTAAGGGTCAGCAAAACAGATAATACAAATGTACGACGAGAAGAAGTGCATCAGAAAGGAATTACCATCGTCCTCAGCTGGCACCCCCAGATCGGGACCATCAGCCTCCTCGTAAGACGTGGTCATCTTCGGCCACAACTCCACATCGTCGTCATTGTCACCATACACAAAATACCGTACAAAGCCGAGGGCGGCCATTTTGTACTCAGTAATATACGTCTTCACACTCCTCGGCCCTCCCTTCAGGAAAGCCTCAACCTGAGCGTCCAGGATGGAGCTCCTCGGCGTGTCATGCAGATTAAACCGCCCGCTATGGCCGACGGAGGGAAACTCTACGCCCCCTTCACCCAATGACACGAACACAAACTTCCCCTTCCAACCATGGATGGACGTCGGCAGGTCTGTGAAACTCCTCTTCTTGGGGAGTTGTTGAAGAGTGGCATACGACGCACAGTTCTGATGACTTCCGCGGCCTATCTGATATAGGTTCATAAACAGCGTCGTCGTCGGCCTGAAATCCAATTCAGCACACCGCAAGAGGAAGCCGACGATGAGCGAGTAGCTATTCGGCGTCAACAAGGCCGGAGGGAGTCCCACCATATCAAGGTACTCGGTAATAAAGGGATGAAGTGGGAACCTAAGTCCTTTGGCAAAGCTCATCGAGTACACTCCAAAGTAGCCCGGGGGTGGATTAAGGACATGGTCCGTCGGCTTGGGGGCCCTAACTCTACCGTACGGCCCCACATACATCTGTGCAACCAGGTATTCACCCGCATTACTCTGCGGCCTGATAATGTAGATATTCGTCAGATCCAAGTAAGAGAAGCCTGGCCCTCTCTTCGGCCTCCTCACCCTCTTCGGCGACGCAACACCCTTCACAGCAGACACCGGTTTTGAGCATGGGATGGCAGTCGACGTGGACGCCCCATCAGCAGCTCGGGAGATCCCTACGTCCCCATCTCCAGACGATGACGCAGACCCCTCGTCCTGATCGTCCTCATCGTCCTGCTCCCCGGACTTGAACGAGCTCAGATTCTCAAGCTCTTCACAGAACTCCTCGACCACTTCATAGTCAAGGGACTTGGTGGAGGGCTCGTCGTCGTAGGGGTAGTACTCTTCGTTGAAGTCTTTCATCTTAAACACTAATTCGGGTATACTGCAGCCTACTTCGAGATCTAAGGGTGTTCAAACGCCAAACACTAAATCACTAGCCTAGGAAGCAAAATATGCAAAGTACAGAGAGATTTCGATGAACACTAACCTTGAAGAACACGAAGAACACAAGCTTGGGAGTTTATCTCTCTAGGAATTTGGCCAGCACTTCGATAGCTCAAATTGCAAATGAGAGTTCTCGTCGGATAGAGAGGGGTATTTATAGAACCCCCTACCCAACGGTCACTACACGTGGCACCCTCCTAGTGGCCACACCAACGGCCACCAACAGGAGGCTACCACGTCATCAATGGGCCAAGCCCAATCTACAGATCAAAAGCCCACTGGCAAAGCAGGCTCTACGGAACGGGAAAGGGGAGAATAACACCCACAACGGCCAGGGGACTCAACGGCCTACAACAGACAACGGTAACCCCACAGCACCCGTATCGGCCATCCAGATGGCCACAATATCCCAAAGGAAAGGAACGTAACTGCCACGAGGCCCTCGCACTAAATCCTTGATGATAACCCTTTGAAAGCGACCTGCGTCCAAGGGTTCTCCCACAGGGTTACCTTGGTCAGGAAATCGCCAAAGGGTCAGATTCAAGGGCAGTATGAGGATCCCATTTCGGCCTAAGTTTTAATCTACTCCTTCACCCCTCACTCACTCTTCGGCCTGAAGCAGTGGGGGACTTGGGGACTACACCGGCCTCAAGAATAACAGGCAAAATCAAAAGAAATCCAAAAAATACACCAAGTCCACAACTGCAACATCAGACATGCACCACAACGTCCATTTCTATGCTTGATGCTCTTGGCCAGCGTGGGACCACCCCGGCCGTTTTCTGTCGTGGCGTTGGTGGACCTGTTCTGGATTTGGCCGTTACCTTCCCCTTGATGTGGACGATGAGCGTTCCGGTCATGGGTGGCCGATGGAGACATTCTTTCCTTCTCACGACCTTTGGTGGCTGGATTTTGTTTTTGGGCCGAGGAGGCCACTGCGGTTGTGTTCTTACTTGAAGACGATGAGCGTCCCTCATCTTGAGTGTCCGTTAAGGGTGCTGCTCACTCCTTATGACCGTTGGTTAAAGTTCGTACTGTTGGCCGAGGAGGCCATTGAGGCTACCTTTTGGTTGGACGATGAGCGTCCTTACTTGGTGGGTACGATGAGCGCCCTTTGTCATGAATGGCCGATGAAGGTCGTGCCCAGTCGTGACAGTTGATGGCTGATCTTCGCTCTATGGGGTCGAGGAGGCCTGTGTGGTTGTCTCCTATTCGAGGATGATGAATGTTCTTTTGTTCCCGGGTGGTCGGTGAGGGTGCGGTTTGCTTCTTAGCCGTTGACCGTGTTCTGTGTTTTTTGGCAACAACGGTGTTGTCCGTAGTCTGGCATTCACGCTTTTGAGGACGATAACGGCACTGATCCGGGAGGAGTGGTGCGTGTCCTGGTCTCAAAGCCGATAAGTGCCTTGTGATCTCAAGTGTTGCGCTTTTGGAGGGAATTCTTTGTTCGCTAGCTTTGCTGCGGCCGATGGTGCACCATGATGTTATGGACGTTGTGGTGCATGTCTGATGTTGTAGTTGTGGACTTAGAATATTTTTGGATTTTTCTGATTTTGTCCTTGTTTGCAAAGGCCGGTGTAGTCCCCCAGTCCCCCACTGCTTCAGGCCGAAGAGTAGGTGAGGGGTGAAGGAGTAAAGGATTTACCCAGGCCGAAGCGGACTCTTGTATACACCTGAATCCAATTCCTTGGCGATTTCCTGGTCAAGGTAACCCTGTGGGAGAACCCTTGGACGCAGGTCGCTTTGAAGAAATTATCATCAGGGTTTTATACAGGGCCGATGGCGTGGGGTTTCTTGGTGGTTTTACCGCCGTGCCCGTTGAGAAGGCCATGCAATTGGCATTCTGTTCAAGCCAATGTGGACGTGCCTTGAGATGTGACCTATCCATTTGAAGTATTTCTGTGTTGAGGCCGATGTGGGCACGCTTTATTAGTGTGGCCGTTGAGTGGTTGACCTGTTAGTGGTGAGTTGGTGTTGTGGAAGTGGGCCTGACCCGACTTCTAAACCGGTGCCAGCCCAATGGGCCTTGGGGGTGGTGGCCGTTCATGTGGCCAATGGGAGGTTGCCACGTGTAGTGGCCGTTGGGGGGAGGTCTATAAACCCCCCCCCCCCTCCGAAGAGGTTCCTCATTGCATTCCTGAGATAACGAAGTGCTGCTGAAATTTCTAGAGAGATAAAGTTCTTGCAAGTGTTCTTCGTGTTCATCAAAGCTTCAAAGGTTAGTTCATCGAAATTTTCCTCTGTACTTTACCTATTTCGCTTCCTAGGCCATTGATCCTTTGTTAGTGGAGAAACACCCTTAGATCCAAAGTAGAAATCTTTAGGCTCTAGTTAGTTGTTATGATGAAGCCTTTGGACGACGAGTACTACCCGTACGACGATGAGCCCTCTGCTAAGTCTCTTGATTACCGGGTGGTAGAGGAGTGTTGTGAGGAGATAGAGGAGTTGAGCTCCTTCAAGTCAGGGGAGGGTGAAGGTGAGGACGAAGAGGCCGCCTCGTCGTCTGATGGTGAAGACGTAGTGGCTTCACGTGTTGTGGACGGAGCGTCTACATCGGTTGCAATCCCTTGCCCGAAGTCGGTTTCTGCTGTAAAGGGACCTGCTCCGACGAGAAGGCGGCGGCCGAAGAGGGGTCCAGGTTTCTCTTACCTGGATCTCACCAACCTTTATCTGATCAAGCCGCAGAGTAGTGCGGCCGGTTACTTGGTGGCCCAGATGTACGTGGGGCCGTATGGGCAGGTTAGGGCGCCCAAGCCGACGGATCACGTGTTGAATCCACCTCCGGGGTATTTTGGAGTATACCCCATGAGTTTCGGGGCGGGCCGAGGAGCGTGAAACATTACATCACGGAATACAAGATGACCGCCCTCGGCTTCATGAGGTATCACGTTTATGGTGACAAGGAAGGTGATATCGAGTTGTGGCCGAAGATTACCACCACCTTTGAGGAGGCCGACGGCCCGAATATTGGCATTCCTGCTGATGCCGATGGTAATACCTTCCCTGGCGTCTTCGTCTATGTTTTCTTTTGTTTTTGCTAACTGTTTGTTTCCCTTGCTGTGCAGACTTCGCTATGGATCGTAGATCCGTCATGGCCCTAGCCAAAGTTAAGGCGAAGGAGGAGATGGCCGCAAAGGAGGCCGCAAAGATGGACGCTGCGGGCGGCGCTCAACCAAGCTCTGATGCGGCGAAGAAACCGCCAATGCAGCCAAAGAAGAAGCGACATGCCGATGATGGCCAGAAAAAACTTACCGAGGCCGGCATGCAATCCAAGAAGCCGAAGAGGGCTTCTCCTCTGGCGGATGCTGGTGCCGGGGGTGTGGCCATACCGGATGATGATGTCGGGGGCTCAAATGCCATTGCCGTGGTGGATGCGGTTTCGGTCCCCTCTTCGGCGATCATATCTCAGCCACCGCCTATCGGCCAAGAGCCCCGTAAGCAAAGGGCCGGCAAGGAGCTGGTCAGCGAGACTTACAAGCTCGAGATCGAGTATCCTGTGAAGGGTGGCGTCTTCAATGACGCCGTTGACGGCCATGATGTCCTGGCTCAGGCTGTCCCGGTCGAGGATCGGGCTTATCTGAAGAAGCTGGGTCCCGTCAGGATTTACGATGGCGGTATGGACCTCATCGTCCAAGTAAGTTCCTCATACTTTACGTCTTTTGTGTCATGGGTTTTGCATCGTCCTAATTCTTCATTTCTCCTTTTTTGTTGCAGGGCGCTCTCATGCTGATGGAGAGCCACAAACGGCAGGAGCAGGAGATTGCCCGCCTGAGGGAAGCCGAGAAGAAAGATGCTTCGGCTGAGGAGGCCATGGCCTGCCTGGACCGGCTTCAGGAGGAAGTGAAGGCCCTTCAGAAGGGTGTTGATGAGGCCGATGTGGCCTACCGGCAGGTAGCGGCTGACCGGGATGACGCTCTGAGAGCTAGGGATGAAGCCCTACGAAGTCGTGATGAGGCCCTGCTCCGGGCCGAAGACGCCGCAAGGGCTCAGGCTGATTCTGAGAGGGTCGCTGAGAAGGCCGTTGACGGCGCCATCGAGGGGTTCCTGGCCGAAGGCTGGAAAGCCGATGACCACCGGCCCTGGTGCTATGAAGTCGTGGCGGACCGACTCGAAGATTAGGTCCAGAACTGCCCTGCTGGCCAAGAGTACTTTGCTCATGAGATGGTTGTCTACTACGACATGGGTCGGTAGAGGATGCAGCGGCTGATATACCGGAGGCTGCACCGGGCGTTTAAAAAGCTTAAGCTCACCCAGAAGTGGGCTAAGAAGAACCTGAAGCTTCCACGGCTGATGAGGGATCCCGAGGCCGAAGCAAAACTCCCCCATCTGAGAGGCAGTATCCAGTGCTCAGCTCTTCAATCGGTGAGCCTGACTGGACCGACGATGACACTCTGGCCAATACTGCCGTCTCCTCAGCAGCCGAGGCCAGCGGAGGTGCCAGGATGGAGGAGGCCGAAGCGGAGCGGGTGGCCGATGAGACCGTCCCCGAGAGTTGATCGGCTCACTTATCATTTTCTAATTTAGCTAGGCTGGTGTTTGTAACGCCCTTCTTTTTTTGTAATGGCCGTTGAGCCCTCCTTATGTAATGACCTTATATTAATGAAATATGTTTCCGGTCTTATCATGTCTTTTCGTCGTCTTGTTCTCCCTTTACTTTTGTTCTCAAGTTTTTCAAAATTTGTCTAAGTGTTTGGAATTGGGACTTAGGTAATTTTCTAAGTATCAAGGCTTCAAGTGAGTGGGTGTTTGCGTCATCTTGGCAGCACGCCCCCTTTCACTTTTGCCTGAGACTTTGGAAAATTTTCTAAGTGTTGAACCAAATACCACACTTGGTGATCTCGTCGGCCCCGTGTTCTTTTCGGCCCTTTTGTTCCCATGCCCCCTGTCTAAACAGGAAGTCGCATCTGATTTCTGTAGTCATGGCTGATAAGGGTACCTGACCTTTGCCGTCTGAGTGTGATGGCCGAAGCGCTCCCCTATGGGACTTGACCTTTGGATTAAGTGGATTGCTTTTGTCCCCTCCGGCTTTAAAAGTTTTTGCCTGTTGCCTTCATTATTTCAACTTTGAAATTTGTCTAAGTGTCAAACCAGGATATAGATAATTACCGGCCGTTGGTGGGGCCGCGACGGGCACCTGCAAGTGTTTGGGTACCCGCTTCGTTTTGAGGCTGTCCCCTCGTTGTCCAATGCCTTGGAGATTTCTCCAAGTGTTGGGCCATGTAGTTTCCTCCGCTTAGTACCGTCGTCGGCCAAATTGGGCGGCGTGGCCGATGAAGGTACCCGTGTGTTGCTCACCCGGGTGCTTGCCTTTCCCTTCGCCTTTGCTTTCTTCAAAAATTTCTCGAAGTGTTTGAAATTCACTCAGTGAGCTTTTTCCAGAAATTTTCTAAGTGTTTGAAAATCACTTAGGCAATTTTCTTCAAAAATTTCCAGCTTAAGCAACCACCTAGGTTTTAGCGCCTTTAATGGCCGGCAAAAATGTTGTGGCCGGTAAGGGTTGCCACCAGTGTGCTCAACTTTCCCGCGGGTGTTTTAGTGCCCGCTTCGTCCTAGACCTCCTTTCCGGTGTTCAACTCCAGGATTGTGTTAAGTGTCAAGCTAGGATTCTTGGTTTCCATGCTAAGTGTTGGAACTTCAGTCGGTCATGGCCGATGAAGGTTACCACCCTTGTTTCACCCAACCACTTTGGTTAGGATTTTATGGGTGCATGCTCCGTCCTTGACACTTTCTTCGTAACGGATGGCCGCTTCGTCCGTGTTACCTGTTGGTAATGTTACCTTTGTATTCACCTGATATGTACTTAGCCAAATGTGTGGCTTGATTTGTGGGGATTTATTTTTACTGCTCGAGGCTGGCAAGTGCGAACGGTCCTCGGCTTCCCTCTTTTTTTTGTTCCCTATTTCGGGGAGTGTCCTTCTTTCAGGCTTCGGCCGAAGGGGTCGATAGTCCTCCGGCCGGTTTGGACTTCATTTATAACGTCCATGATCTCAGGGGGGTCCCGTCGCCTATTTATGACGCGGGCTAGACTTTTGGTTGGTTTCCAACGGCTGCCGTTGCCCAACCCTGAGTTTGGGGATTTTGTCACCTCGCACATGATTTCAGGCCTGTCGTCCTGCGATCAGGCGTGTGGACGACGCGGTGAACTTCCCATTTCAAGACGCGGGCCGTTTGCGGGCTCATCGTCCTGGGGACATCATCAGCCCTGCCTGAGCGTTTCGCTCTGAGGGGCCGGTACGACGTGCTCTTTCAGCTGGGCCTAAGCCTTTCGCTGATACAAAATACAATGGGGCATACCTGAGCCTTTCGCTCCAAGGTTGCGGATGCGAAACGCAACATCGGCCATGCCTGAGCCTTTCGCTCTAAGGTGGCCGATGAGGGTGCCCATTAATGCTTTACTCAAATTCCAAGAAATCAAGGGGAACATGATTTTTATTCATAAGTGGCTCAAGGCCGGGGGTGGTGTTCAATCAATAACCCGTCAAGGGGTGAGGGCTTAGCCGGCTGCACCTCCTTCGGATTATAGATAAAACTTCACCAGATGGTGTACATTCCATGTTTGTGGTACATTGGTCCCATTTGGGTGCTTAAGCTCGTAGGTGCCGGGTTTGACCACAACGCTGACGATGTAGGGACCTTCATACCTCAAGACTAGCTTTCCCCCTTCCGTCGGCTGACTTACTTCCCTTCGGCGGAGGACGTAGTCCCCCACTTGGAATTCCCTGGAACGTACCTTGGCGTCATAGTATGATTTCACTTGACGCCGGTAGTTCTCCGCCCGTATGAATGCTTGTTCACGTCTTTCTTCGACCAGGTGGAGGTCGATCTTCATGTTCTCCTCGTTGACCTGAGGGTCGTACTGCTCCACCCGTCGGCTGGGAATGGCGACTTCCGTGGGTGCCTTTGCTTCAAAGCCATAGCACAGGGCAAAAGGTGTTTCACCCGTTGCCCTCCTCGGCGTAGTGCGATAGCACCACAGGATGTTGGGGAGCTCCTCGACCCAACTTCCTCCTGCGTCCTGTAGGTTCTTCTTCAGCCCCTCCATTATAGTTCTGTTGGCGTTCTCAACCTGCCCGTTGCCTTGAGGGTAGGCAACGGAGGAGAAACTGTGCTTTATTCCCCATTCTCGAAGGAGCTCCTGAAAGGGCGCCGCTTCGAACTGGGTGCCGTTGTCGGATATGATCTCTTGGGGGACGCCAAAGCGGGTGAGAATGTTCTTATGGACGAACTTCTGGCACCTAGCCCCCGTGATGCTGGCCAAAGGTTCCTCTTCGACCCACTTGGTGAAGTAGTCGACTGCGACGATGATGTAGCGGTTGTTGCCAGCAGCTCTGGGTAATGGGCCGACCAGGTCAATCCCCCACCTTGAAAATGGAATGGCAGTGCTGACGGGGGCGTAGTTAACGGCTGGCCGACCAGGGGCCTTCTGGAGCACCTGGCACGTGTTACATTTCCTGGCAAGGTCTGCACAATCCCGCGCCATCGTCGGCCAGAAATAGCCCTGGACGACGAGACGCCGGTACATACTGAAAGGGCCCTGATGTGAGGAGCAAACACCGCAGTGAACTTCCTCCATGGCCACTTCGACCTCGTCCTGGTGCAGGCATCGGAGGAGAGTGCCGTTGTAGGATCGCTTGTAGAGCTTACCATCCTCAATAGTGTAGATTGGAGCCCTGAGCTTGGCAAGCTTGGCCCTCTCCTCGTCCTGGGGTAGCTCCCTCGTGGTGATGAAGGTGGTGATGTCGGAGATCCAGTCCTCCGGCCGCTGCTGGATGCACAAGATGGGGCTGGCATGGATGCTGGACATGCTTAGCTCCTCGATCTTGGCTAACTTGGAGATGTACTCCGGAGTATCCGAGCTGAGCTTGGAGAGGATGTCGGCCTGGCGTTCTCGGCCCTTGGGATCCGTGTGATCTCGTAGGTTTCGAACGCCTTCAGCAACTCCTCTGTTGCCTGTTTGTATTGCTTCATCCGGCCTTCCTTTGCTTCGTACGTACCCTCAACCTGGCCCACTACCAGCTTGGAGTCGCACCTGATTCTGATGTGCTTGGCTCTGAGGCCAGCGGCAAGTCTGAGGCCGCTGAGGAGGGCCTCATACTCGGCTTCATTGTTAGATACCCTGAAGTTGAAGTGGATGGCATAGTAAGCTCTGAATCCTTCAGGGGATATGAGGACGACGACGCCCCCGCATGATTTCGCGGCCGATGAGCCGTCGGTGAAGAGGATCCACGTTTCATCCGGCTCTGGCCTGGGGGGTAGTAGTGGTCGTCTCCCTCGCTGTGCATTCAGTGACAAAATCGGCCAAGGCTTGCCCTTTGATAGATGGCCTTGGCTTGATCTCAATTTGGAATTGGCTGAGGAAGATCGCCCATTTCACCATCCTCGAGGAGCTAGTGGAGCTCCTCATGGACGGCGTGGGCCTGGAAGTAGTGCCCCAGTTTTTTCACTGTGTGGACGATGGCTAGCATCGTCTTCTCGATGGGGAAGTACCTGAGCTCGGCCTCCCTGAGTGTTTTGCTGATGTAAAATATGGCTTTCTGCACCCCTTCGTCCTCGTGGATGAGCACGGAGGTGATAACCGACGTGCTCACCCCCAAATATAAGAAGAGGGTTTCGCCGGCCTTGGGCTTGGAGAGCACCAGCGGGGACGAAAGGTACCTTTTCAGGTCTTCGAATGCTTCTTGGCACTCCGTCGTCCACTTGAAGTTGTTTGCTTTGCGCATGATCTGGAAGAAAGGGAGTGACCTCTCGGCTGACTTGGAGAGAAAACGGCTCAGGGCCGCCAGGCGCCCCGTTAGTCGTTGTACCTCCTTGACGTTGCGGGGCAGCTCCATATTGACGATAGCTTGTATCTTCTCCGTGTTTACTTCAATGCCTCTCCGGCTGACCATGTAGCCGAGGAACTTGCCGCCTTGGACGCCAAAGGCGCACTTCTTGGGGTTGAGGCGGAGTTTGAACTCCTTCATGATTTCAAAAAATTCCCGGAGGTCGTCAACATGTGTGGTGGCTCGCTTGCTTTTGACAATCATGTCATCGACGTATGCCTCCATCGTCCGGCCGAGGACTGCTCTGAAGATCTTAGCCACCATCCTGGTATAGGTGGCGCCGGAGTTTTTGAGCCCGAAGGCCATGACGAGGTAGCAAAGAATTCCCTCCGGGGGTCATGAAGGCCGTCTTCTCAGCGTCATCTTCATGCATGAAAATCTGGAGGTACCCTCTGAAGGCGTCAAGGAACGACATCAACTCGCATCCCGCCGTCTCGTCCACCAATTGATCAATGTTGGGGAGAGGGATCGGGTCCATGGGGCACGCCTTGTTCAGGTCAGTGTAATCAACACACATTCTGAATGTCAGCGGTTTTTGGGCGAGGATGACGTTGGCTAGCCACGTCGGGTACTTCACCTCTTTGATGTGGTTTATTGAGAGGAGTATGGTGACCTCCCCTTTGACGAAGTCCCGCCTGTCAGCGGACAAGTAGCGTCGCTTCTGCTTGACAGGCGCGAAGGCCGGATCGACGGTCAGCCGGTGGGTGATCACTTTCCGGCTGATGCCTGGCATGTCGTCCGGGCCCCACACGAAGATGACGGCATACGACCATAAGACGAGGAGGATGGCGTCTCGCTGGTCCTGCGGGAGTTGCTTCCCGATTTTGAGGACCCGCTCCGGCCGGGAGGTATCCAGGGGGACCTCCTCCACCTCTTCGGCCGGTTCAGCATGCGGTCTTTCCTCGTCCTTGGCAACGGTTGCCGTGATGGTGTCTATTGTCTGCCCTTCCCTTTCGTCCGGCCTCGTTAGCTTGAGGTAGCGTGCCCTGGCTATCCTCTGATTTCCTCTTGCGTAGCCGATGCCGCCACTGGTGGGGAACTTCAGGCATAAGTGTTTCATGGAGATGATGGCCTCCAGGTCCTCCAGTGTTGGCCGCCCCCAAATCAAGTTGTGGGCGCACTGAAGGTTGACCACCATGAACTCCATGTCAATTTTGGCGCGGTGGGAGCCGTCGCCGACCTCCACGGGGAGGACTATCGTGCCCTCAGCGTCGATAGAGTCCCCGGTGAAGCCGGACAACGGTGTCTTGATCGGCTTCAGCGGAGCTTTGTCCAGCTTCAGCTGCTTGAAGGTGTCCAGGTACATCACGTTGACGGAGCTCCCCGTATCGATGTAAGTGCGGTGGATGATGGAGTCACCGATCTCACACCGGATGACGAGGGCGTCCCTGTGTGACTCCATACCCGGAGGCAGATCCTTGTCGGTGAAGGTGATCGCCTCCGTCCGTTGCTTCTTCGGCTGGGGGGGAACGTGGGACACCTCCCCAATGTAAAGGGATTGGGCCCATTTCTTCCTCTGGGTGACGGAGTCCCCCCCGGTATTCCCACCTACGATGAGGTGAATATGGTTCTTCTTTGGTAGAGGCTCCTCAAAATCTTCGTCGTCGCTGAGCCTACCGATCTCCCGCTTCTTCGTAGAGGGTTCGCCCCCGGGCCACCTTTAACAAATTGGGAGAGTTCCCCCTGACGAATTAGGCGCTCGATGGCTTTCTTCAGCGTGATGCAATCGTCGGTGTTATGTGAGGAGTTCTTGTGAAACCGGCAGTAAGTGCCGCCTTGCTGGATGGCAAGGACTTCCTCCGTCGGGCGAGGAGCTTGTTCAATGAGGCCATGCTTCTCGGCATAGTCGAGGATAGTGCTGACCGGGTGAGTGAGGGGGACCCCCGGCCGTTCCAACCTCGGCGGCCAATGGCGGTCTTTCTTGCTTTGTCCACTAGAGCCGTGACGGCCATGGGCACCCTGGCCGGCCGGGGATGCTCCCGGGGCCGGCGAAGGATTTGTCTTCTTGTGGGGGTGGCATCTCGTCAGCATCAGCGTACAAGCTCACGCGCTGAAGCGCCTTTGCCTATGACCTCGGAGGGTCGGTGATGAGGCTCCTGGCATACGGGGAGCTGTGGAGGGCTCCCTGGTAGAGGACGAGGAGGGTGCGCTCATCGGCCCCCTCGATCTCTTCGGTCTCCCTCGTCCACCGATCAATGAATGACCGGAGGGGTTCGTCATGTTGCTGCTTGACAGAGAGGAGATGGGTGAAATACTTCTTCGCACGCTTCCTCCCGGCAAAGTGGGTGAGGAAGCGTTGGGCAAGGTTCTGCCATGAGTCTACACTTCCTTCGGGAAGCGCGTTGAACCACTCGTACGCCGACCCGTCAAGAATGGAGAGGAACCAACGACAGAGATATTCATCCGACGCGTTCACCATCAGCATGTTGTTCTGATAGCGACTGAAGTGCTCCTGAGGGTCTGATCGGCCGTAGTAGGACTTGATGGCGTTTCCCCTATACTTCTCCGGGATGGGGGCCGAGAGCACCCTGACCTGGACGACGGGGTCGCCTCGCCCTTCGGCCAACTCCCTCTCAAGGACGCTGACCTTGTTCATGAGAGCATTGAGGCCAAGATCGTTGGAGGCGCCAGCCGTGGGAATGTTTGCCGATTGTCTGGCCTCCATCTGGGCCAGCCTCCTTTCCAGCTGGGCGATGACCTCGTCCCGAGGATCCCTGGCGGCTGCAGCGGCGCCCTGCTGGTTCTGCATGCGCCCCTCGTGGGCCGCATTGATCTGGTGGCGCACGTCGTCCTCGTGCAACTTTCCCTTGCCCTTGTCCAGGCGGGGCTGGTCCGCTGTCCGGGACACAGACCCCAAGCTTTCCCTTGGCGAGCCAGGCCGACGCTCACCAATCCGTCCCGCCATCCTCTCCGAAACCGGACGACGGCTCGTGTCACCCAGCCTATTGAAGGCAGAGGCTTTTCCACGCGCTGGGGTCTGTCCAGGCCGAAGAGGGGAAGCGGGGTGGGAGTGGGACGACGCCGTGTCCTGGGCTATCACCCCCTCATCGTTGCCTATCCTGGTGGCCAACGGTTGGGGCTGAGGAGGTGGAGTGACGTTCCCCCAGTCCTTGGCAAGAGTGCGCTGAGGACGGTGGGGTTCTGAGCCAAGCTGGCGATGATGACCGACAACGCGGCCTGAACCTGTGGATCCACAAACGGGGAAGTCGCGGCCATAGGCTGGGCCGGGACGTGGTCTGTCTTCTCTGCACGCTTCTTGTCTAGCCCGATGCGGGCATCAGGGGCGCCGCCGTTGAGCTGGTTGCGTAGGTCCGTCGTGAGGTTGATGGCCTCCTGGAAGACGTCCCCTCCTCCGACCTGGTCGGCCGTGGCGTCCTCCTCGCGCTCCCTGGTCTCCTGGTCCTCAGGGATGGCCTTGCTGACGAGGTTGCGGTTTGACTTAGTTCTTCCCATGATCAGTGGTTAGCTGTGCTTGGTAGCGACGAAGGGTGCTAACTTGATTGTTCTAGCTCTCAACGAGAGCACCAAATGATAGAGTATATATCTAGAGAGAAGTGACAGCTAGAGAGAGAAGTGCAAGTAAATGCTTCAATAGAATGATTTTGTCACCCCTACAACTACTCCCAGAGGTAGTATTTATAGGGAAAATACGGGCTGGGCTCCCAAGTCTTGGGCTTGGGAGGCCCATTTTCAACTGGACCGCTATTGGGCCGAATACAATGTGCGTAGAAATGATTAAGTGTAAAATCCTATTCTGGGGGCCGATCGTGGCCGATGAGGGCACGGTCGACGAGGGCACGACCGACGAGGACCCTGCCGATGAGGTCACCTGGTTCTCCTGGCTTCTGGACCGTATTCTGAGTTAGACTGCTTTCTGGCCGATGGAGGTCATCTGGCCGACGAGGGTCCCACCAGGTGATCGTGGTACCTTCTGTCCTTCCGAGTATGTGGGCCATGGGGTCCAGGCCCATATACTCCATCAATAGCGAAGGCCCAAGAGGCCCAGGAAGCACGGCAGGCCTAGATCACAGCGCCCTAAGTGCCAAATAGCCCACGACGAACACTAGGATGCCTTCGGCCCCCATGACTGAGGGCTCATAAATTTACAGCATAACTACTTTTAAGCACTCGAAGTTACTGGGAGAAAACGACGAAAACAGTAGCCTCGGCACCTAGAGCCATCAGCACCTAAAGGCCCCCGGGATGAAGAGCCTTCGGCTAGTCATCTACAGCCGAAGGCATCTCCTCGACGGAATCTCCCACCCACATGCGCTGGATCAACGTACCAAGTACAAACGTCACATCCAACCGCCGCATTTAATGCGGCCACGTGCGAATTCCAGTGCCACCCCGTTGAGGTGACCCCTCGACCACCAGAATGATGTCACGTGTCCCTCTCTAGCATTTATTGCTGCTATAAATAGCACCCCTTTCCCCATTTGTAAACCACGCTCAATACACTGAATACACTCGATATTAATATACACTCTCTCTCTACTTTTGCTCTGACTTCTCTCTAAGTTACTCCCGCAGTAACCCCTCAGATAGATACCCCCCGGGTACACTCATCCATCAATGAGATAACAATAACACAAGAATATAACCAAGATAAAAGAAAAATAAATAAAAGAGCATGAAAAAGCTAGAAGATAAAAATAACACAAGAATATAAAAAAATAAGGAAGATAAACGATAAAAGAAACAAGAGAGGAAAGGTAGACAAGACATCAATCGTCCACATGGATGTGCGCCCTCCAATTTGCTCTCTCCAAAGCCATACTCTCATTCAACCCTAGAATTGAAGACGCATATCAGTTCTGATTACTCTAATCCAAGTCTGTTTGGGTCTTCCTCTCCCTCTCTTCTCTGACTCTTCTCCCCACCCCTAAAGTCGTCTAACAGGTGCATCACCCGGTCTTTTATGCACATGCCCAAACCACCGCAAACGAGACTCCTGCATCTTATCTTCTATAGGTGCTACTCCCACCTTTTGTCTGATTACCTCATTCCTCAGGCGGTCTTTTCTGGTATGTCCACACATCCAACACAACATACGCATCTCTGTCACACTCATCTTTTGAATGTGGCATTGCTTCACCGTCCAACACTCTACGCCATACATTAATGCCGGCCTAATTAAACTCATTACAACCTATAATTAAAGTAATTAAAATTATAGAAAAATAAAACATCTTAGTAATAATTAAAATCAACACTAATTGAATTAATTTTAATCAAAGTATGTTTAATTGCACAAATGACTAAGATTAGTGAACATTTGTAAATAATTTTACACAAAATATTTACTTTTCTTGGTCAATAATGATGAACTTTGGACAATGATTTTAATTATTATATTTTTATACAATTTCTAAATTTTATACTTTTATGATAATATTTTGAATAAGGAACATTTTGATATAATTTTCATATTCAAATTAATTTCAAATTAAAAAATATCATTAGCCAAAGTTGATTGTCATTGATCAAGAAAAGTCAATTTGTCGAAACTTTTCGGGACAGAGGGAGTATGATATTGTTGATTAATTGAAGCATGGTTTTTTTGGAAGAAAGTTAATAAGCAACGAGGAATCTAACATAACCTAAGGCCTTAGTGGGTTTAAGATAACTGATAATGTGATTACTTTTTTCACTTTTGGGAATGTAAGATTCCCTAAAAAATATCAAACATACGAACCAAACATAGATATCTCACATCCCGGGCATCAAATTCCGACAAATATAAGATACTCCCTCCGTCCCTAATAACTTTGCCAAGTTTGACCGGCACAAGAAATAATAAAGTAAAATCTGTGTGATTGTGTTTTGTGCATAGGAGAGAGAATGAATTAGAACCACAATTTTTTTATTTGAAAGGGAGTATTATCTTGCATATCCGGCCCATCCAGAAAACCCTAATCAGACTCACGCCCATCTCCTTCCCCTCATCATCCGGCCTTTCCTCTCCGTCGTTATTTGTAAAGAATGCCTTGCGGTATAACGGCGATTGTGCCACCGGTAAAGCCACTTAAATATGATTTTTCGAAGGTTTGCCCCTGCAACGAATGTTCGGAGAAGACAAAGGCGATTGTGGAATTTGAGAACTATCTACAGTCCAAATTTGCCCTAATCCGGGTACGTAGAAAAACCACGCACAATATTCCACGCTTAACTAATTATATGTTTTTTTTTTGTTTATTTATGTATTTATTTATGCATTTATTTATTTATTTATGTATTTATTTATTTATTTATTTATTTATTTATGTATTTATTTATTTATTTATCTATCTATCTATGTATTTATTTATTTATTTATCTATTTATTTATGTGTCTATCGATCTATATTTGCATTTCGTCATTCATTTACTCATTCATTTCATTGATTGATTTGTTCACTCATTTATTTGTAAACAGGCACCTTATAAACAACTGTTTTTTGATCTCCAAAGCTTTACGAATCTTTCATCGGCCTTTTTGGAGACAACAGAGACATGGACTTGTCTTCAACATAGCCTTAAAAGTCTACACTAGGTGAGTGATTTCACTGTCGTCCTCAGTGTAATTTTGAAGTAAGAAGTTTGCTACCTGTAATGTGTTTTATGATATATTTGTTTCAGAAGTCTGGGGTCCCGCTCACAAGAATTAAATCTGAAGAACATATAAGAGTTGTATTCAATCAAACTGGTACTTTCCTAGTAAATGAAGGGTTACTGGATAAATTTGTGCTTCAAGATGAATGTGAGGGTCATGATGATAAACCCAGTCATCTTGATAAGAAAATATATGCTATGGTAAGACATTAGATTATAGAGATTTAGGAATATTCTAGATACACATGTAGAAAGTCTTCTGATATCATTTAGTCTCTTCAATCATCAACCTTGCAATCCAGAGCATGCATTGAAATCTATTGAAGAAAGATATCCGCCAAAAACTTATATCTTTTCATTTCTTTTGTTCCTAACAAATACGTAGTACAGAGTACTTTTTTATACTCCGTAGCATATTGTGTTAAATACCCTCAAAGGCGTTTGGTATTTTATGCTCACCAGTACTTTTGTTCCTTTTAAGAAATAAAAGTCATTTCAATGATGCGTTGGAACCTTACCTCACACCATTCTATCACTTTATTGCGTCTGTAACTTTGCCTTACTTAAAATCTCTTAAAATGATACATGTTCTTTTATGGCTTTTCTTTTGACAGTTTGTGTGGTTCGAATCCACCAAATTTCAGGATGTTGTGCATAACATCCTCAAGAAGATGAAAGAGCTTGAAAATCAAGATGATCAAGATGGGAAATCTGCTGAAGAAGGAAAAATGTCTCTGAACCTTTCACACTCTAAGAGGCACTTGGACAATCAATTGAAGGCTAGAATATCTACTTGTGAACAATTTTGTTTCTTTCCTTCTTTGCTTATGTTGTCTCTGTTTGGAGCATATAATATCTAATGATATCTTACCATACCGTACCATGCTGTACCATACCATATCACATCACACGTCTCCTTGATGCCTAGATGTCACCTAGAGGTGACAAGGCGGCTCGTTGACGCCGCACCTTGCTTACACGCTGTGACCTTGGTTGAAGTATTCTTATGCCTTGACTAATTCCATTCAATCATTCTTTGTTCATGCTGTTTCTCTGATTGGAGTATTTATTATGTCTCTATTATAGATTTTTAAAGAGTTGCCATTTGAAGATATGTGCCTAGAGATTAAAATGCTTGTGGGGAGAGGAGTAAGTAAAGAATATAAAAACTTGGTTGAAGATGCTATGGAAGCAATCTGGGAGACTTATTGTGCCCGGGTTGCTATTAGAAAGAGGTTTCACGAACAATCTGAAATGGTAATACGTTGCTTTCTGATTTGTAGCAAAATACATATTGTAATTATTGCCATTCTCATTGCACCTAATCCTAAGTTTGTTTGTATAGATCTCTTGCCACCGTGAATTGGGAGATTTTCTTGATTCTTTACTCAATCAGGTTTGCTGAAGTCGTACAGCTTCCCCACCCCTATTTTTGCTATTTTTAAACCACTAAGTTTCTCCATTGAATTAGGCTAAATCATTTAGAGAAGTGTGGGCCAGTATTGAGCAAAGACTCTTTGCTCCATCTGAAGAACCAGACCCTAAGAAACAAAAGTCATATCACTCAGAGCAAACGTGCTCTTATGTAAAGTAAGTCTTCTGATTATAATTTCAAGTTATTTTCCCTGTATTTGGGAATGCTTTCCTCTGTCATGAAGGAATTATCTTGTACTCCCCTACCTAACCACATGTATGGCCAGAGAGTAGAAAGCGTAATAAAAAGATATAAAATAGGAGTACCAAAGGTGTTATGTAAAGTAAAGAATAAAACTCAGGGCAAAGCTTGCCAAATTAGAAAATAGGAAATAAAAGTAGACCTCAGAAACACTACATATCAACAAAAAACAGAGGAAGTATTCGAAAAATATACTCAAGTGGACCTGCTTTGCACAATAGCAGTTTTTGTTTTATTCCAAGGATACAATCTGCTTTTTAAGGCATTAAAGTACTTATAAGATATGTTGGAACGTTGGAATGTGTTTGTCAATTAATATTGCCGAACATGCATTCCAGTTATTATGTGTACCGTTCTAGAATTATCAAACAAGATATATGTAACATCAGATTGAATGAAATGCATTTAAAAATGTTTCACTAAAGCAAAGTCTTGATTCACAACAAAAATAAATAAATTGAGAAGTAATTACGTAAACATAAGACTAAAGATTGATTTTTGCTAGGTTGTAGCCCATTTGACTGCCTTGCCTTAACCTATTTTTGCATGATGATTGGATTGTATTGTTGTTTCCCTATTATTTGAATAAAATATATCTAATTCCCTATTGAAAATTGAAAAATAGCTCAAAAAGCCTTTCCCAACCTAGATACTAGAGGCTTGCGCTTCTTGTGCTTCTCCTGCGCCTTATCCATAACCCTTTTCCTAGAGGATGATAAAGCACTACACCTGTTCAGCACTTCGCAAATTGAAATTTTATACATGCTTTGCATGTATAAAAAAATGAAAACATGTGTGTGTGACTCCCCTATTGTTTAGGGCATGTTATATTCATATTAATTACTGCATTTTGTTAATGCATTAATTAGGCCACTTCATGGTTGTCATGGCGCATGGCGCAACCCATGGCGCACAGGTCATTTTCCATGGCGATGGCGATGGCGCAAATATGGCGTCGCCACGTGACAAAAAAAAATTCAAAACGAATAATAGTTAAAGTTTACCCAAGTTTTCCCAACCACCAAAACATGATAAAATAGTTCAAAGTGCTTCCAAAAAACATAATATTCAAAAAAAAAGTTTCTGTCTTGCAAAATATGTTAGGATTTAGGCTTGTTAGCTTGTTTTTGTTTGATGATTATGGCATAATCATCATCAATCATCAGACTCTTCATCATCTTCGTCTGAATCTGATAGCAATGGCACACCATCCTCATTCATTTCATCCTCGGAGGGATCTGCAACCTCGTCCGTTTCCTCCATTTCCTCCGCCTCCTCTGTCTCCTCTTCGTCGTGCAGCTGAAGTGTTGATGCCCTTGATGTTGTTGCTCTTGTGTTGTGATTTGCTTCGTTAACATCAACAACTTCTTCCACTACATCCCAGTTTTCCATTTCATTTTGCTCAGCAGCTTCATCAATCCATTCATTGCAATCGTCAATGTCATCCAAACATACTTTCATTTTTTTGAAAGCTGGATCTTGAAGACGTTGATTCTGCCGAATGTATACCAAATCATTCATTTTTTTGGCAGCAACCTTGTCCTTTTCTTGCTTTGAACCTAAAACAAGTAGATAACAAATCAACTACGGATAACTTAAATAGTTGAATTAAATATGAAAGGCAGATTTATGAACTTACATTTTCAAAAGCACTCCAGTTTCGTTCACATCCAGAAGCACTGCAAGTTAAACTAAGGATCCGAACAGCAAGATGTTGCAATGTAGGAGACGAGGAGCCATTTGAAAGCCACCAGTCAACTATATTTAAAAATTCCAACCAAATGCTAATTAATAATGTAGAAAACAATACTCAGATTTCAGGATTTAAAATTTCAGCTTTCCATTCCAATCTTGCAGTCAATTACAGGCTACAACAAGTGCTAGCCATCATTCAACACTTAGTCACTCACATTTGGTACTTAAAATAATTTACTAATCAAGTAATCATACATTCATGCTTAAAATATTCAGATTTAAGGTTTTCAGATTCCATTATCCAGACAGTAGGTTGTAGGATAGTAGGTTGCAATTTAGGACTTTCCAGTTTCCAAAAAGTTTAAATCCAGTATCTATAAACCTACAAAATTAGTTCTAGCAGAAAGTTAATTAAAATACTTAAATAAGAAAGAGAAGACAGATTACAGTTTGCATACCCGGTGGTTGTTTGTCCCTATTGTTCATTGCCATTTTAGTTCTGAAACTTCCTCTACCATTTGTATAGTTTGATATCTCAGTTGAGAACTCTACACTCTCTCCAATGCTAGTGGGCAACATCTTCTCCACACACTTTATAAAGCCATCGCATACTTCTTCATCTCCGAGGATTCGCCGTGAATTAGGGTAGAAGAATTGAGGATTGAGATAATACCCCGCTGCATGTAATGGAGAATGCAGGTTCTCATTCCAACGCTTATCTATTATCTTCCAAAGAGGCATGTATTTCTCTTCTTTACCTCCCAATGTGTTTTTTATTCCCAATTTTGCTCTCTCCATAGCCTCATAAATAAAGCCCATTGCAGGCAACTCTCCATCCGTAATTCTCAATACCTTCACTACTTGCAATGAAATCTTCATAACATAGGCAACACTCCTCCAAAAGCTTTGACGATAAATTGACTCAAAACAAGATTGACCTTCCGTAGTTTTTGCAAACTCACTTTGATACCATTTCGGTGAAGCAAACATCTGCCTCAATGCCTGTTTCTGCGTGAGAAGACTTTGAAGAGTCAGAAAGTTAGTGGCAAACCGTGTGGCAGCTGGTCTAACTAACTCTCTACCCTTGGTAAATTCTTTCATCAAGTCATGAATAAGGGTATGGCTGTAGATGTAGGTAGTAATCCCTTGTGCCGTCTTCACAGTTCTTCTAACCATCGACATCTTCTTTGAAAAGTCTTCTAGAACAAGGTCAAGACAATGAGTTGCACACCCCGTCGTGAAGATATGTGGATATCTTTGTTCTATCTTCATTTTCGCTAATCCATAATTTTTAGCATTGTCGGTTACAACTTGTATGACACTTTGAGGACCTATTTCTTTTATCCACTCATCGAAAAGCTTGAAAAGTGCTTCCCCGGTCTTCTTGTAAGATGAAGCATCTACGGCTTTCATAAACACCGTCCCTTTGCTAGAATTCACGCAAAAGTTCACTAGAGTTCTATGCCGTTTATCCTGCCACCCATCTGACATAATAGTGCAGCCATCTAATTCCCATAATTTTTTGTGCTCACTAACCACAAGATCTGTTTTTGCGACCTCTTTTCGCAAGAACGTCTCTCTCACTTCATGATACGTTGGTGCTTTAAACCCAGCTCCAAACCTGCCAATCTTTTCTAGTGTTTCTTTCCACAAAGGGTCACGAGCTACATTAAAGGCGATGCAGTTCCTGTACATCCACAAACAAAGGCTTTGAGCATACTCATCCCTCTCTTTTTTCTTCATGTGTGATGGGATTGTTGTTTGCGTCAATGCCTCCTTCTTACGTTTTTTTGTTGGATATACGAAATTATCCATAGGCCCAGTCACACCACCTCCCTCTGCATTTGACTGAGAACCAGTTATCTCAACATCATCATCTCCGATCACCCTATTTGCACTTGACCCACCGGACTGCTGTACTGTGTATGTACTTCGAAAGGTTTGTTCACACACATTTTTTTCTAAGTTAGCAGCAGATTCTTTCAAGACTAACGCCTGCAGTTCAGCCTTCTTATCAGCGGGAATGCGTTCACACTGTGTTGTGTTGCGGTGCTTCCCAATCAAGTGTTGTTTAAACCTTGTAATTCCACCTTTCGTCACGTGCCCACAGTAGTTGCAGCGCACTTCATTGTTGTTGTTTTCTTTCACTTTCTGACACAGCTCCTTAGCAAAGGCAACTGATATCCTTTGCTCTGCCTCTTCGGTTACCTAAGATAAAAAATATCAATGAGCATCATCTAATGTAAATTAAAATAAAAATGATCAATGTTACCTCTGCCAACAGTATGAGTATTTAAAATCTCAACTCTCAACTATTATAAATTGATAGACAATTACACATAAAACAAACTATTAAAGCATCTTACAGTGTAAACTCAAAAGTTTAGTTTTAACATTCATAAACACTTTATCTTTAAGTTTAAACTTTACATAATATAAACTCAAAATAAGTTTACATATTAAAACTTATTAAAACTTTAATAAGTTTACATATTAAAACTTTAGTATAAACTGTAAAGTTTAGTTTAAACTCAAAATATAAAGTTTAAACATTAATTAACTTTATGTTATACATTCATAAACACTTTATCTTTAAGTTTAAACTTTACATAATATATATACCATAGAAAGTCTCTGTTTTAGTTAATCCATGCAGGCATGCACATTTAAGTTTAGACCATTCACAGTAAAGTTGAGTACACAGCATTAACTGAACTTTTCTTCATTAATACACAACATTAAAGAGGTAGTAGTACCTTTTGTAGTTGGAAGAAGTCAACAGAATCCCCTTGTCGTTTGCCTTTTCGGTTGTCGCAGAGCTTTTTCCGTTGCAGGCTTGCAGCAGCTTTAACTTCTCACGTGTTATCACTTTGTTGTGTTTATTTATTTGTAGTTAGGGTTGTTGTTAGTATTATGGGCTAAAATAGTAAGTTTATGTTAGAGTTTTATTGTTGTTATGGGCTAAAATAGATTGTTATGGCCCAAAACTCCACAACTCACAGCTCAAAAAGCGGACCCATTTTTTAAAAAACCAGTCGCAGCGCCATGGCGAAGGCGTAGGAATGGCGAAGGCGCAGACGGCGACGCCATGTGTATACATCTCGCCACAGCCCGTTTTCATGGCGCATAGGGTATTTCGCGCCTCATGGCGCATGGCGCGCGCGCCATATTGCGCCATCGACAACCATGTGCCACTTTCATGAATGATGTAATTTATTATTTCATCATATTTTGTTTGTGGCAGATAACATCGTTGACCTGTAAGATCTAATAATTTATAATGAATAAATATATAATCCCTCTGTTCTTTTTTAGTTGCAATGGTCAATATTTCACATTTGCCAACGCACGTCTTTGACCATAATTATATCTTAATTCTGTTAGTAAAAAAATACGTAGTATTAAAAATCAGATTTTGAAAATTTATAATAAGATGAATTGAACAATATTTTATTAAAAAAATAGTTAAGTTTTCATAAAATAATAGCGTAAAATGTAGTCAAAGTAGAGCATATGAATAGTGTAAAATTCAACATGTTGTGATTAAAACGGAACGGAGGATAGTATATTTTTACATAGTAGCGGTTTATTCTTAAAAGGGTGAATCCTTTCAAGTTGGATCTGAACTTTTTTTTGAAGATCATTAGAGACCCAAATAAGTTAATTTGGCCCGACTGACATTTTTTAGAGACTAAAACTTGTGTGTTTGTATACACATAGCCTTTATTAAACCCGTTGAAAAGCTGGTCACATTCCTCCTAGCAGTTGCTCCTTTCTTTTTTCCTTTCCCAAAATGGCATACTCTCCATTTAAAGAGAACTATTCCGAGCCTTGGATCACCAATTTCCAGATGTCTTTCTGGGTTTATGAAGCTTTTGGTTTATCTGTCAATGGCCATTCAAATGAAATAATTCTTGCATGAGAGGCTATGATATGCATGGCTGCACAATTGATTTCTTGAAGTTTTTGTGTTGGAATTTGTGGGAGCAGAGCCTCGATTTAGGGTTTATATTTTAAGCTCCTGCACTATAGCGGTGAGGCATCCGACTTCGAACCATTGTTTTAAAAAGAAGAGGGATGTTTTGACTTTTGAAATTTCTAATTTACAATTTCAACCGTTAATTAACAGCAGTGCTTACTTGAACACTTATCCAAGGTGCCACACTTACTTCAATATTTTGAGTTCATGTTTTAACATTTAAGTTCACTACCTGTACAGGCTTGTTCAATCAAAAGAAAGAAGTATGATTGCTTTTAAAATAGATAATAATATGTACTTGTGGTAATGTGTGATTAGTTGTTTTATTTGTTGAACTTGTGATCCACTAGTTCAATCAAAAGAAAGAAGATTGATTGCTTTTAAAATAGATAATAATATGTACTTGTGGTAATATGTGATTAGTTGTTTTATTTGTTGAACTTGTGATCCACTACTTCTTTGGCATATTTAAGGTCATGTTAGTTATGTCACTTTAAGTTGTTTAATGATGTTTTAATCAAATGCCACCATAAAAAGAATCAATATTTAAAGCGAAGAGTTATCAAAAATAATAATTTTGATGCTCTGTGAGTTGCTCCCCTGAACTGTCGAAATGACTTCATTGAGTACAGATATTAAGTAATACTGAGATCTCTTTTAGCAAGTTATTTTATTTTAGAAGAGATTTTGAGGTCTCTCCAGAAAACATTTCCAAAAACAATTTTTAGAAAGTTTGAGATCACATTTGAAAGCTTAAACAATTTTTAGAAAGTTTGACTTTCACGTTTGCAAACACACAATTTTGACTTTAATCATCTTTAATTATGTATTAGTAAACATTAGAAGATACTCTTTTAGATCTTTTTAAGGACAACTCGAAAAGAGTTTTTTTATAGATTTCCTTGAGAAAGTTAATTGCCTTGAAGTCATTTGCGACATATTTGCCAATTCTGCTAAGACTTATGGCCAAAGCTTATCTATTCACAATTATCATAGACGTGACACGTGTGGAATGTTTTGTTTGTGGATTCGTAGTGGCTTATCAAGTGTTTCTTACAAGTGTTTTTCCGCATGTACAGATACCGATCTAGGAAGACAATGATCGATTTGAACGGTGGTGTGGCATGATGAGTTAATGTGAAAGACCTTGACCGGTTATTTATATTTATATTTTAAAGTCAGTTAAATTTGAGCAAGTCTCTTTTGTTAATATTAGTAAATCCATGATAGTATGATACATGTGGATGTAATTATTTAGTTATTAAGGAGTCATATTTTTATGAGTTACTTTTCAGAGGGGCGTTAGAGTGTGGTTGTCTAAACTTCTCCCAGGAATTCGTATTTAGTCTATACATATGGTTTTGTGCCATGAACTTATTAATTGAACATTGTAGACAGATGTTCCAAAAAGGGATGGCCCGGTTCGGTTTTTGGTCGGGTCCGGGCAGGCTTGATTTCTGGGGTGAAGCCCAGCACCGGCTCAGGAATCAATCGGTACTGGGCCAGGCTGGTTCTTTTATTTTTTTTTTAGTTTTTCTTATTTATTCCAAGTTTCCAACCCCCACCCTCACCCCCAAACCCCGCCAAAACACCCTGCCCAGCCCACTTACCATAGGCCCATCCGCACAAAGCCTAAAAAACCAAAACAAAAAAAAAGACCGGGGATGGTCCCTATTTACTCAGCCCAGGAACTTTCCCTAAAAAACCCTCAGGCTAGTCCTATGTCTGGAACTAGTCCTGGATCATCGGGCCGGTCCGGTCCTGTACCGTTGCAGTCCAAGGGAGTTTTCTACCTATATTTCTAGCCTTGCAATTAGGCATGTTGGCCTGTCAATGGCAGGGATGGATTCGGGCCGGTTCGGGCCGGACCTAGGCCCGGTCGGGCCGTCGGTTCAAGAATAGTGGGCCTTGGACCCGCCTGAGAGTTGGACGGGTCCGGTTTATAGTTTTATACGAGTATTAAAAACAAACTTCAATTGCATTTATTTGAAATGAAATAGGAACTACATTTGAAAATTAAAACAAACTTTAAGAGATAAACATTTTGAAAATTGTAATCAATCGGAATTTCCCGCACCTCCCGATCCTTTGGCTTTGTCACATGACTTCATATGCTTGATTGCCATCTCAAATCCGCATGAAGCTCCCATGTTACATTTTTTCAAGCACCATTTGCAAATTGCGTACCACATCCCGGTCTTCGGGTCCTTCTGCTTATCAAAATTATACCGTATAATGGCATCTTGATTTTCCATCTTAACTTCTTAAGTATAAACTATAAAGTAGATATATAAATAATAAATATAATATATTGGAGAATAAGAGAATTAGAGAGTAGAGAGTTAAGAATAGGATTTAGGAAGAATTGGAGAAGAGATGAAAAAATGTTTAAGATTAGGAGTATTTATAGGTTTTTTTACCCCCCCACCAGCCAACCCCCCCGGACCCTCCTTTACCCCACCCAACGGCTATGTAGCCGTTTGGGTTGTCCCCAGCCCCACCCCCAAGGCCCCAACGGCTAGTAGCCAAACCAAACAAAAAAAAGTTTTTTTTTTTAAAAAATAGACCCGGACCCGAGCCCGACCCGGCCGGGCCGGGTCACAAAAATCCAGAACCGAGCCCGCCTCCGCCCCTTCCCATCGGTTCGGGTCCATACCCGGTCTCGGACCGCCCGACCGGGTTGGTCCCGGGCCCGCACAGTACCGGGCCGGGTGGCCCGAACTGAATCCATCCCTAGTCAATGGGTTGGGTCTGGGCTGGAATGTAGTGTTCCAGACTCGACCCACTAAGTTATTAATGGTTTCGGACCCGACACGTTTACCCGTTGGGTCTGAAAATTTGGATCTAGACCCAGATCCAATGGGTTTCGGAACTGGGTTGGGTAGACCCGTCAATAAGTATGATATGCATAATATTATAAATTTTGTGAAAAGTAACATGAAAACTCCACGCTTTGTTTAGCTTAAAAACAAAAAGTAACATCATAAAGTAACGTACGCAAACTTAAAAACAAAATGTATCTTCACTATAAAAAATATCAAGATTTCTCATAGAAAATCAATACTTTTATCCAATAAAGTATTGATTCTTGTAGAGACATATACCTCCATGCTCTGTTTAGCTTTCTCTAGCACATAAAACTCGTAGAATAGACTTGAAATTAGGTCACAAAAAGATCTCTTGGACTAGTGAGAGTATAAAAACATATTATATATGATAGTGATATAATAATATTAATATTTAAAAACAAATATTGGGCTTTGCCTACTCCACACTTTATCATTACACATAAATGCCGAAAAATGTGTATTAGGTTTAGGATATCTTAATATCTCGATCAATATCACTTATACGGTACGTATGTATTAGTGTGTATTTTTAATTGAAGAATTACAACTAATAACTTTATGTATTATTATGTGTATATGTGTGTGTGTGTTAGTTTGTATTTTTTTTATTTGAAATATTATTAGTAACCATTTTATTTATTAGTGTGTGTATACTAAGGATGTTTTTACTTGGACTGAAATTTGCTGGTCTGGTCTGGTCTGAACTGGTCTGGTCTGGTTTCTTTGTATTTTTATAACTATCCAAGTCCGGTCTGATCTGAACTGGATCGCGAGATTTGTTAGCGGAGATCAGGGGAAGTGCGCTGGATCTGGCTGCGCTGATCAGCAGAAGCCTGGGCGGCTTGTTTTCCCTAGGCGGCCCTCCTGGCGCCAGAAGTAGCAGTGGCTTCCAGTGAGGGTTCAGCTTGGGCGACAACGACAACAACACGTCCGTTTCTCGCAACTCTCTTTCGAGCCATTGTTAAGGAGGAAAACTTGTTGTAGCTTTAGGAAAAGTGGGAGGATCTCACCTGATTCACAGTTCAGCTCTTAATGAAAGCACAAAAAATGATGGATCACCGAATTGGGGGGTAGCCGGAATCCAAGTAAAACGAGAGAGAGGAGCTGATCGGAAAGTACAAGTAAGCAATTTAGCAGAGTAACAGTAAGAGAGTATAAAATGTGATCCCTTTCCACAAGCTGGAAGGTGATATTTATACTGAAATAGGCAATACTTGGTGCCCAAGTAAAAAGATGCTGATCTAATAAGAAGAGGACACATGTCCAATCTATTCTAACAAACTAACAGTCTAAGTCGATGAGGAGCAGCCACGTGTAAAGGTGATTGGAGAGATAGTCCAGGACAGCTGGTTGTTGGAACTACCTGTAACAAGCTGTTACTTGAATGCCCGTGTGGTTATGCATGTGCAATCCGGAATATTACCCGCTGCTGGGAGTGACGTGGCAGCGTCTTTCTGTGATGCTTGTCCTTGTGAATTTGTCTAAGTCCATAATGCTTTAGTCAGACCCTGAGCTCATTGAGGTCAGTATTTGGGAACTCAAGCTCTTCGTTGGGGAATTCGCCTTCTGTCTTTAGTTCCGTCTTCGAGAACGTTGACTGCTTTGTGCTTGACTCTAATTGACCATGTGTTGACGCCTCAGGTCAGAGTTGGTCCCGAGCTCGGTGCATTCGAGGTCGGGCTCATAACTTGTCGAGTTTGGTTGATTCCTGAGCTTGGTGTTTTCCCGACCTCGGTGATCGAGGTCGGGGTCAGCTGGCCCTTCGGTCCTTAGCTGACATTGCCTGGTGCTTTGTCCCGACCTTGGTCGGTCGGGGTCGGTCTCAGTTGTGGATTTAGTAGTTTTATGTGCTCCGGAGTAGATCCGTGACGTTTTATGCGGTGATTATGATACCCCTGGGGTATATGGGAATATACTCCATCAATAGTAAAAAGACGAAACTGACACTTTTCCCTTTATAATGTTTGGAATTTATGAAAAAGAAATATAAGGGTTGTCTATATCAAAAGTGTAACTATAAATAGAAGAGATCTCTAAATATAATCTCGTTTAAAGGGTGGTAGACTAGTAATGTCTATTTGGTTCAAGGAATGTCATATTACCACGAGAATGTTAGATTACCGGGTATGTTAGATAGATGGGAATGTGATTAATGTATAACTCATTTGTGTTTGGTTACGATTAAGGGAATGTGACATTAAATTGTTTGGTTGAATGATATCTTATATTGCATATTTGGTGATTTACTTAAGTGTCCTTTAAATATTTGTCTCTTAACACATTAAACTCATTACAACAACATCCAAGCCTTAATCCCAAAAGAATTTGAGGTCGGCTAACATGAATCGATCAGACCTGGACAAAACCGGCCCGGCCCGCCCAGCCCGCCCGCACAAATGGGCGGGCTTGGGCATATATATTTACCCACCGGCCCGGCCCGAGCCTGGCCCGCAATAAGATATGGGCGGGCTTCGTTAGGATGTAGGCCCGTTCGGGCCGATAAGCCCGGCCCGCTACATTTAGTATATATATATATATATATATATATATATATATATATATATATATATATATATATATATATATATATATATATATATATATATATATATATATATATATATATATATATATACACACACACACTAATTTATTTATTTATTTGCATATACACATGTATATTTATATTTACTAATTTTTCTTTATACATATTTATAGTTTATTATGTTTAAATTTAAATTTTTAGTTCTTAACAACTAGCCCAACCAATATAATATCTATTTTTGTACTTAAAGATAATACTTTGTGCTTAAATTTTAAATTTTAGATATAGTTTCTCATTATTATTTTTGTGTAAGTATTTTTATGTATGTGGTGAAAGACGTATAAACATTATAAGCGTATTAACTATTTTCTAAATGTTGTAATATTATTTTTAAAGTATTTAAAAATCATATAATTTTGAAAAAAATAAAGTATTCCCGGGCCGGGCGGCCCAGTGGACTACCCGGCTCGCTCTTTTTAAAGTAACATAAAATGAATAAAATGAAGATACATAAATATAAGTGATGGAGTATATGGCCCAGGAACCCTCGGTCCATAGACTCCCACTACTATAGCGAAGGCCCAATAGGCCCAAGAAGCACGGTAGGCCGAGATCACAGCGCCCTAAGTGCCAAACAGCCCACGACGAACACTGGGATGCCTTCGGCCCCCATGGCCGAAGGCTCATAAACTTACAGAACAGCTGCTTTTAAGCACTCGAAGTTACTGGGAGAAAACGGCGAAAACAGTAGCTCTCGGCACCTAAAGGCCCCCGGGATGAAGAGCCTTCAGCTAGTCATCTACAGCTGAAGGCATCTCCACGACAGAATCTTCCACCCACATGCGCTGGATCAACGTACGAAGTACAAACGTCACATCCAACTGCCGCATTTAATGCGGCCATAGCGAATGTGAGTGCCACCCCGTTGAGGTGACCCCTTGACCACCAGAATGATGACACGTGTCCCTATCTAGCATTTATTGCTGCTATAAATAGCACCCCTTTCCCCATTTGTAAACCACGCTCAATACGCTGAATACACTCGATATTAATATACACTCTCTACTTTTGCTCTGACTTCTCTCTAAGTTACTCCCGCAGTAACCCCTCTGATAGATACCCCCGGGTACACTCATCCATCATTCGGTGCTCTCGTTGAGAGCCGAACAATCAAGTAAGAAACCCTCCCCTTCACCTAAAAACACCTACCAAAATGGGAAGAACCACCCGTGCTCAGTCCAAGAACCTTGAGGACAACAACCTGGCCCTCGGTGAAGTCAACGCCCCCGGAGCCGCTAATAAGGCTCCCGAGGGCGGAGTCATCACTGAGTTGGAATAGGCTGCTGTTGACCTGCGCCTTCAGCTCCAGCAAAATGCTCCCGACGCCCGCCTTGGCATCGAAACCCGAAGGAGGGACCGGAGCGAAAATCAAGTGAGCCCCCGGTTCTCACTATCGACGTACAGTCGGCATTCTCTGCCTTCATCTAAACACTCACCCAAAACCCAGGTGCGTTCGGCACTCTGCTACCCCTTCAGCCGCAGGTCGGGGAGAACGCCGTTTCTCCCCCTCCACCCCCCTTCGTGAACCCTATCCTTCGGCTGGGGAACAACGCGGGGGGCATGGCCCATGATACCGCGTCCCAGGAGGTCCAATCCCGGGACCAACGCGGTGCGAATATGGAGGGGCCTCGAACCTCCGCCCTCGAGAGGCTCGGAGGGGCGCAAGACCGCCGAGGGGTCCAAGGCCGCCTCGGAGGAAAGGTGCTCCACAAGCCTCACGAAAGCGGGGGTTCCGTCTCGAGGGCAGACGAGAGGCGTCCCCTTCCAAACAAAGGCAAGGCACCACTCCATGCCGATGACGCAAGACATCAAATCAATCAGGCTCACTCGGCCCGTGTTCGTTCGCAGGGGGCGGAGGCCCTCCCGAAGGATCCCAGGGAAGAGATCATTGCGGCCCTCCAGCGCCGGCTTGATGAAATGGAGGCCCATCGGGCACATACCGCCGTCACCACCCCTCATACAGATCCCAAATATGAGGTAATGATGGCCAAAATGGAGGAGATGCAAAAGAGAATAGTCGAGGGCTCCGGGGAACCCGTCATCCAACTCCGGACTAGGACACCATTTAGCCCAAGGGTATTGGCGGCCCGAATTCCGGAAAAATAACGGGCACCCATCAGGCCCTATGAGGAAAAAACAGACCCCCAGGAGCATTACAGCCGGTACCAAAACAATATGATGATGGTGGGGGCATCGGACGAATATTTGTGTCGTTGGTTCCTTTCCACCTTAGAGGGACCGGCGTACGAATGGTTCAATCGATTGCCCGAAGGCTGCATCGATTCATGGCAAGAACTCGCCCAACGCTTCTTGACGCAGTTTGCAGGGAGGCGCCAGTCAAGGAAACACTTCTCCCACTTACTAACGGTAAGACAAAGGAAGGAGGAGACCCTTTGGGACTTCTTGGAACGCTGGAGGACGGAGGCGGATAAAATTGATGGCGCTGACGATGGGACCCTCCTGGACCTCCTTCAAACAGTCCTTCGCCCCAGGAACTTTTCGAGGAGCCTTATCATTGAACCTCCACGTGATTACATAAGGGCCCTACATCGGGGGGACCGGTACGCCGAGGCCGAGGAGGTGGAAAAATGTCATCACAACCCTGATCAGCAATGCCCTCGGCCAGATGACAAAGGCAACCGGGGGTCGGGGCTCCCCTAAATCAATCCAAGGTTTCGGCACCCCCAGTAATCGCCCTCGGCATGGCCAAGCCAAGCCCGGGGGAGGTTACAAGGGAAACCCGAAGGCTTGGGCCCAACCCATTCTCTTGGAGCATCCTCGGACTCCCTTGACACACCCCGTTAGTGTCATCCTAGACTTCGCCGAGGAGAGGGGCCTTGTGGAGTGCGACTCTCGCGCACCCCTGGAGGTATACGCCATCAACCCCAATTATCCTTACTGTCGGTTCCATCGCAACCAAGGGCACATCACCGACGACTGCCATCAGCTGAAGACGGCCATTGAAAGGTTGATACAGGCAGGCCACCTGTCCCAATTCATCAGAGGCCCTCCGCCTCAGGGGACCCCTCACTACCAGCCCCCCTAAGAAAGCAAACGTTTGGGTCAACCCAAACACCATCCCCCTCGGTGACCTGAAGGGGAAGAAAAGGCAGATTGGAAACCTCGATGAGGAGGAGGAGGAGTACAGCCAGTAACAGGAGAAGAAGCGCCACATCCATATGATCAGTGGAGGTAAACAGGGGGACTGCACCAGCCAGCGGAAGAAGAGGGCTCAATCGCTATACGTAGGGGAAGTCACTCATATGCCCCTGGTAAAGCGGCTGAGGGAGGAGCCCATCACATTCACAAACGCCGATTTCCCCCCTGCTTCCTCTCCTCACAGGGATGCTTTGGTGATCCAAAGCCAAATAAACAACACCATCATTCATCGAACTTACATTGACACGGGCAGCTCCATCAATGTAATGTACCTCAGCATATTCAGAGAGCTGCATCTGGAGAGGGGGTCCCTTCGGCCCATAAAGACCCCTCTTGCCGGCTTCACCGGAGACACCATTGACTCTGAGGGGGTCATAACCCTCCCGGTACTATTCGGTGACGGGCTCCATTGAGCCAAGCTCAAAGTGGAGTTCGTCTTCGTCAACATCGACTGTGCCCACAACATCATCCTCGACAGACCAGCCCTCGAGGACCTCGAAGCCATCATCTCCATGAGGCATCTGTGCCTCAAGTTCCTCGCCGAGGGAGGCATCAGATACTCAAGGGGGAATCAAAAACTTGCCCGCGCTTGCTACCTTCAAGTGACAAAGAAGGTTAGTAAGAGCGAGTTCCGAGTTCACACCATCACCGGAACCGTGGAGGAAGAAGAGAAGAGGCCGAGGGCTGAGCCCGCCGAGGAAGTAGAAGACTTCGCACTCGATCCGGCCAAACCGGAGAGAGTTGTGAAGACCGGCATAACTGAAGCCCTCCGCGCCTACTCCATTGTTTTTGCATGGGGGCCGGAGGACATGCCCGGAATCAGTCGAAGGGTCATCACCCACCGCCTCTCGGTGGACCCTTCGGTCAAACCTATACAACAGCGAAGAAGACCCCTCTCGGCCGAGAGGAGGGAATTTGTGAAGAGGGAAGTTGCCATGATCCTCTCCATCAAGCACATAAAGGAGGTGAAATACCCCTTGTGGCTGGCGAACGTAGTCCTCGCACAGAAGCCACCCACCTTCCGCATGTGCGTGGACTACACAGATCTCAACAAGGCGTGCCCTATGGACCCTTTCCCTCTGCCGAACATCGATCAACTCCTGGATGAGACCGCGGGGTGTGAAATCATGTCGTTCCTCGATGCATTCCGCGGATATCACCAGATTTTTATGCATGAGGAAGACGCAGAAAAAACAACCTTCATGACTCCGGAGGGCATATTCTGCTATCTTGTCATGGCCTTCGGCCTGAAGAACTCAGGCGCCACCTACACCCGGATGGTGGCCAGAGTCTTTCAGGCCGTCTTAGGACGCACCATGGAGGCCTATGTTGACGACATGATCATCAAAAGCAAACAATCATCGAGCCATGCTGGTGACCTCCGGAAGATCTTCGCCATCATGCAAAAGTTCAACCTTCGGCTAAACCAGAAGAAATGCACCTTCGGCGTTCAAGGAGGCAAATTTTTAGGCTACATAGTGAGCCGAAGGGGTATTGAGGCCAACCCCGAGAAAATCCAGGCCATCATCAACATGGAGCCCCCACGCAACGTGAAAGAGGTCTAACGGTTAACGGGCCGCCTGGCAGCCCTCAACCGCTTCCTATCCAAATCGGCGGAGAAGTCCTTACCCTTTTTCCAGATCATGAGGAAGATCGCCGGCTTCCAATGGACCTCAGAATGCCAGGAGGTCTTCGACGAGCTGAAACGATATTTATTTTCACCCCCTGTGCTCTCCAAACCCAAGGTGGGGGAAACCCTATACCTCTACCTTGGAGTCGGCCCGACTGCCATCAACTCAGTGCTCATCCGGGAGGAAGATGGCGTCCAACATGCCATCTTCTATGTTAGCAAGACCCTCAGGGAGGCCGAACTCAGGTACTCCCCCGCGGAAAAGACAGTCCTAGCCATTGTTTGGACTGTGAAGAAACTTGGCCACTACTTTCAGGCCCATCCGGTCCAGGTCCTGACTCACCAACCCTTCGGCGCCTTGATGAGGAGCCCCTCCAGCTCCTCTCGAATGGTAAAATGGGCCATCTTCCTTAGCCAATATAACATTGTCATCCGTCCGAGGGCTGCCATAAAGGGCCAAGCCCTAGCGGACTTCGTAACGGAGTGCACAGCCATATCAACAGTAGATGAGGAGCCCTCGGCACCTTCGGACGAGTGATGGACCCTCTATTCCGATGGCTCCTCAGCCACCAAAGCATGCGGGGAGGAGTAGTTCTCATTACTCCCGAAGGCTTCCGGGCCTACTATGCCATCCGCTTCTCCTTCAAAGTCTCCAATAACGAAGCGGAATATGAAGCCCTCCTCTGTGACCTTCCGCTTGCAGCGAATATGAAGGCCAGAATGATCCACGTCAAGTGTGACTCCAAGCTTGTCGTGGGCCAAATCTCTGGGGAGTACGAGGCCAAGGAAGGGAGGATGAAACAATACAGGGAGGCGGTTAAAGAATTGCTCAAGGTATTTGAGGCACACTCTCTCACCCAAATACCGAGGGCTCAAAATTCTGAGGCCGACATTTTATCAAAACTCTCAGATGAATCCCCCGAGCACCTCTCTAAAATTGCAAGGATAGAAGAACTCAGCCTCTCAAGCATACACGCCAGCCCCATCATGCAAATTCAACAAAGGCAAGAGGACTGGATCTCAGACATCATCGCCTTCATCACCACAGGGAAACTACCCGAGGATGAAGCCCGTGCGAAATTAGCAAAGCTGAGGGCCCCCAGCTACACCATCGAAGACGGAAGGCTCTACAAACGATCTTACAATGGCACACTACTCTGATGCCTACATCAAGACGAAGCCGAAGTCGCCATGGAGGAAGTGCACAGTGGCACTTGCTCAGATCACCAGGGACCCTTCTCCATGTCCCGAAGGCTCATAGTCCAAGGCTACTTCTGGCCTACAATGGCCTGAGATTGTGCGGATCTCGCCCGAAGGTGTACCGCCTGTCAACACTTCCAGAAGGCCCCCGGCAGACCAGCGGTCAACTATGCCCCCATCAGCACATCTATACCCTTCTCTAGATGGGGCATAGACCTTGTGGTCCCTCTGCCGAGGGGTACCTCCAACAATAGGTACATCATCGTTGCCATTGACTACTTCACCAAGTGGGTAGAGGCTGAGCCCCTCGCCAGCATTACTGAGGCCAGGTGACGCCACTTTGTCCTAAAGAACATTCTCACAAGGTTTGGCGTTCCCCAACAAATCATCTCCGACAACGGAACCCAATTTGAGACAACCCCCTTCTGTGCCCTCCTAGAGGCATGGGGCATCAAGCACACCTTCTCATCTGTTGCTTACCCTCAAGGCAACGGTCAAGTGGAGAACGCCAACCGGACATTACTTAAGGGCCTAAAAAAGAAGCTGGAGGCCGAAGGGGGAGGCTGGGTAGAAGAACTCCACAACATCCTATGGGCTTATCGCACCACCCCTCGGCGGGCAACAGGTGAAACACCCTTCTCCCTATGCTATGGATTTAAGGCTAAAGCTCCCACGAAGGTGACCCTTCCTACACGAAGGGTAGCCCAATGTGATCCCGAAGTCAACGACGCCAATATGGCCCTCGACCTTCACCTCATCTCAGAATTCCGAGAGCAAGCCTTCATACGAGCGAAAAACTACCGAAGGGAAGTGAAGGGCTACATCGACGCCAAGGTCCGCTCTCGAGAATTCCAAGTGGGGGATTATGTCCTCCGACGGAGGGAGGCTAGCCAACCAACTGAGGGCAGCAAGATGGTACCTAAGTTTGAGGGCCCATACATCGTAGCAGCCATCATCAAACTGGGGACTTCCAAACTCAAACGCCCCAGTGGGGCAGAGGTCCCTAGACATTGGAATGTACATCACCTAGTTAAATTTTATCACTAATATTAGAGCGGCCAAAGCCCTCATAACTAATGAATGTATTATCCTACGGCCCAAGGCCTTCAAATTTAGAGACATATTGAAGACACCAAGAACAAGAAACAAGACACATATGAGCGGCCAAGCCATCATGCGGACTACTGGCCCAAGGGTAGACACTCCCATCACTTACGACAAATGAAGAAAACACCAAGTGTTTTTCAAAAGACCCCTCGGTACCAAGTGCCGAGGGACCGTACTCCTATCAACTCCAAACAGCGGAAAACACCAAGTGTCTCCTTTGAAGACCCCTCGGGGGCCATATGTCGAAACTAACACCAAGTGTTATTTCGAAAGCCGTACCCCTCGAGGACGCATTTATACCGAAGGTACCACCTATCGGTGCCGACAGCACGTAGTGCCCCCGGCCATTTGTAACCAGTGTGCAAATGAAAACCCTTCCTTGAAACGCTTTCTGCGTCATTACCCCAAGGGAATGACAGGCATCTAATTGCCCAGGATTCGACTTTCAAAACGAAGCGCTCCCCGCACCATTACCCAAGGGTATGGCAGGCCACAGACTATGTCTCGCGCCGAGAGGACGACTTTCAAAACTGAGGCGCCTTCCGTGCCATCCCCCAAAGGGAGGCATGCTACAGACTGTGTCCTATGCCGAGGAAACGACCCTCGATCCCCTCGGAACTCGGAAGGTTAACCCGAGGGGGGAGCTAATGGTGTATGTTGTTGCCTCCCGATAGGCCAAGCCTTACCAAGAAACCAAGTTTCTTGAAGCCTTCCCTTCACTCCCAAAAAAAAACGGGGTGAAGGGGAGTAGACTCAATGAGCAATCAATGAGTACATAACTCCAACAATCCACAACGGAACACCCTTCGGCAAAAAGCAAGAAGGATCATCACAAGACAATACAAATCATACCGAGGGCTCCCCAAGGGAACACCTCCGATACCTGGGGATTACTAATTCCAGAAGGCCGCTATTCAACAAAGGCTACCGAAAAATGGCTAAGTCCACTGTCTGGATTAACCAACAAATACCGGTGCTCCTCCGGCGTCAAACAACACCGAGGGATCTCCAAAGGAATGCCCCGGTCACCATACATCAAATATTAGTCAGGTCCACCAACTGGTGGCCTCCGGCATCAACGAATACCAAGGCTCTAATCCTGCTAAAGGATTAAAAATGGCTAAGTCCACTCAACAATGACTCAAAGGATACCGAAGGCATCGACTTTCCGTCCACCCTTACTACAGCATGAATGTCTTACAAAATTTTCCTAAGTCCGCACTTTGGATCCACTATGGCCGAGGGCGCCTGCTACACAATACCGAAGGCAAGTACACACAGACATGATCTTGAACTTCCTAAGTCCAAGTCCTAGCAACCCCCGACGCTACAACCAACGCCGGAGGTTAGTACTCACATGGCTCATTTACCAAAGGCCAAGTGACAAGTAACACTTAGAAAAATGTCTAAATCCTAAATGGTTGGCCCTCGGTCAAATCTCCATCCAGCCAGAGGGGTCACACAACCGAAAGCTCTGTGGTGAAACCACACTTGAAAAAATTTTCTAAGTCCTACATATTTGGCCCTCGATCAAATCTCCATGCAGCCAGAGGGGTCACACAACCGAAGGCTCTGTGGTGAAACCACACTTGGAAATTTTTTCTAAGTCCTACATATTTAGCCCTCGATCAAATCTCCATGCAGCCGGAGGGGTCGCATAACCGAAGGCTTAGTGGTGAAACTACACTTGGAATATTTTTTCTAAGTCCTAAATGTTAGGCCTTCGGCCATACATATATATAACCAGGCATACATTCATGCACAAAGGAAAAGCAAGTCGGGGAAGGACAAAGGCATACAAAAGAGAATGACAACCGAGGGCAAAAGTTGTGAACAACACATAAAAATATTCTAAGTCCTGAAAATTTGGGCCCTCGGTCAAATCGTGACGGCTGCCCAAGTTCAGAGGGAAGCATCTGTCGTGGGCCCAGTACTGAACAAACACTTAGAATGATTTTCTAAGTCCTAAATGATTGGCCCCCGGTCAAATCATAATGCAAACATACACGCATACATGAAAGGAACGTAAAGAAAAACGAAGGCCATTCCTAAGTTAGATCGAGGGGTAGAAAGCACGAACAGAAATTAAAGTACAAAATTTCCTAAGTAAAAAATATAAGGCCCCGGCAACTACCTCCTGTTCCCCCGAAGGCTCTATCAAGGATGGGGTACTTCTCGTCTGTTTCCCCCAAGAAGCGGTACCACCGGAAGCCGAGGGAATACAAATCGCTCTCGAGGATGCATTCTTTGATGGTTACGTTCTTATTCCGCCCCTCCGGGATCTTGGCAATCTTAAGACTATCTTTTTTAGGGCAGCACTTCCCACCCTCTCATGCCGACGGAAACGGTCCCGCAACTCCCTCGGGAAGGGGCTCTCATCCAGTCTGACATAACACCATCGCTCCTTCCAGCCTTTATTTGAGGAGGGCGCCTCGGTGAACAGCTTCCACTGGGCTATCTGCTGCAGGTTCGCGAAGGCCTCGGCATTCGCATGGCCTCCTCGGCACAGGTTGAAACTTTGGAAGAAAAGGTCCAAGCTAGGGGTTACCCCCCAGGACTGGCAGAGGTGCAGGAACCCGGCAATATAAGAGTGACTATTGGAAGTGAGTTGGCAGGGGGCTAAGTCAACGAACCTGAGGTACTCCCGAAGGAATGGGTGCAATGGGAACCAAAGGCCCACCGACACTGAAAGAATGTCAACCGTTATGCACCCCTTGGGAGGTCGGGATGGATATCCTCAGGGCCTGGCTCTATCACTGTTGCCGATGGACCAACGTGCAGCTGCGTGACGTAGCATTCCTGTAAGGAATAATTGTATTTTAGATTTTGATGATGCTAGGTTAATTAGAATTTGAAAGTACCCCTTTAGAAATTTTGTATTAGAATTTCTTTTGTAAGTTTTAGCTTAGTCTGTCTGCCAGAGAACCACCTTGCTTCTACCAGAGTTGCTCACCAGAGAAGCCATCAGAAACTGGTCATCAGAAAGATACCAGAGTTGGCAACAGAGGCGGACTTCAGAGATTGAACCAGAGAGCCTCATAAGACTCTGCTAAAACCCACCAGATTCCGTAAGCACTTTCCAACAGTCGTTAAACTAACGGGAAATCCCCTAACGGTTACGAACCTTTCAACGGAAACATGGTACTGTACACGCATTAAATGCACATTTAATGCTGTACGTACGAAGAGATATTTAAAGCTGATGATTGACCATGCGGGTATCTTCACGCCCCCAAAATAGCAAGTCGAAGGTCCAACCGGTCAAGTCAACAGTACAAGCATTTAATGAAGCTGTCTTCTACACTCCAACGGGAAGACTGCTCCCAGTATATAAGATACACTCTGAAGAACTAAGAGAATAACTTTTGCTACAACATCTGCCAAACTAACTTGCTCAGAATATACAACTCAAATACCTCAAAGCCTTCTTGAGATTAAAACTCCATTCTTAACAAGAAAAGGCTACAGTTGGAAGATATATATTTCCTATCCTCCATCCAACCAGCAAGTTACAAAGTTACTCAGTTCTTCAACACTTCGAAAGCTTCATCTACTCATCCTTTGTGAAGAAGCAACATTGGAGAAAACTGATTTTGAATCAAACACTTCTTGAAAAAGAAGGGACGTCTCAAACTAGCTGGAGTAAGTGAAGTGGGGATACTTCAAGAGACTCCGTGAAACGAGACCAGCCATCAGGAAGCAGGACTGCATCCCAGGTGGCAACTAGACTTGAAGAAGACGAGGAGTGCTTCTTAAGTTCTAGGGACTAAGGCATTGTAAACTGTTGTTTTTGCAAGCTTAGTGGAACAGTGGACTAGAGGAACAAGTTGTTCCTTGAACCACTATAAAAACCCCGGTGTCATTTACTTTAAGCTTTTAATTCCTGCACTTAAGATTCTACTGATCAACTCTTAAGGTTGGACTCTGTGTCCAGCAGATCTTCCTTCAGAGTTATCAGAAAGGCACTTTGCCTTAGCTTTTTCTGTTGAGGCTACCCGACCAGAAACTTATCCGCTGCCTGGTCTAGTTCTGCCATCAGAACCTGACCATCTCTGTCACCAGATTTCGACCATCTCTGATAAGTCAGTTTTGACTTAGAGAAAAGTTTAAATTCCTGAACAGTCTATTCACCCCCCCTCTAGACTGTTCCCATTACAAACGGGACCAACAAGTTGTATCAGAGCCTCCTTGTTCTTGTAATCTTTTAGGTTACTTACTAAACAAGAGATCCACTTGTTTTAGCCTCTTTAATCTCATATTATGGATAAAACTCTTTCAAAGAATCTTATGTTCTCAGTGACAAAGTTTGATGACTGGAGGATTCGCATGAAAGCTCACCTCTACGCACTCCATGATGAAATGTGGGAAGTTCTTGATGCAGGTCCTTTCACAGAGTTCACCAAGGTCAACCCTGAATACATCACTGGTAGTACGTGGTCAACCCCAGATGATCACCAAACTGCGTCATGAATGGTCCAATGAGGAGAGGAGGAAATACAACCTTGACAACATTGCCAAGGATATCCTCTACAAAGCCATAGATGACAAGTACTTCACAAGGATCAAGAAGTGCAAATCTGCCAAGGAAATCTGGGATACTCTTACCCTGATAGGAGCTGGAGATGAGCAAGAAAAAGACAACAAACTTACCATTGCCATGAAGAAGTTTGAAGACTTCAAACTTCTACCCAAAGAGTGCATTGCTGAGATGTATGCACGCCTGCTCACCCTCACTGCTGAGATATCAGAACTTGGGAAGGAACTTACTCCCAAGGAGATCAACTTGAAGGTTCTCAGAGGTTTACCTTCACCATGGAAGATGAAGGTCACTGCCATGAGAGATAGCAAGGATCTCAGAACCTACAGCACTGAGAAACTCATATCTGATCTCAAATCTTATGAGTTTGAGATGAATGAAGAAGAAAAAGAAGAAGTTGAGGACAGAACAACTACTGCCCTCACTGCCAGCACCTCTCAGGTAAATAACTTTGACCCTTCTATTCTTTTAACTGACGAATATATGGCGGCTTTTGCTAGGAAGTTCAGGAAATTCTTGAAGCCAAAGGATAGCAGAAGTCCACTCTCTAGCAGAAAGCCACACCAGAAGTCCAAACCATCAGAAGGTAGTGGAGAGCTTCTCTGCTACAACTGCAGACAACCAGGGCACTTCAAAGTCAACTGTCCACACCCCATAGTCTCCAAAAGGCAAGGCCAGGAAGGAGAAAAGAAATATGAGCACCGAAGAAGGAAGGCACTCATCACTGAACAACCAGAGAAGGACCCCCTCTCTGAGACAGAGTCCAGCTCAGAATCAGAATCCGATGAGGCATTCTGTTGCCTGGATACAGAAACTGAAGACCTATGTCTTATGGGTCAATCTGATGATGAGGTATCCTCTACTTCCAACTCTAGTTTTTCTTCGGTAGGCAGAGCCTTTGATTCTGATTCAATGTCAGAATTTTGGGAAGAGTTTCAAGCCATTCAAACCACTTATTCTTCTATTAAAGAAGAAAACAGTAAGCTTAAGGTTGAAATTCTAGACTTGAGAAAGGAGGTTGAGATCAAAATCAATCTTCTAATTAAGGAAAGAGATCACCTGGAAGCTGAAAATGTTTCTCTTCTAAAGAGAATAAGAGAAATAGAGCCTCTTGAGATTAAGTACAAAGCTTACCAGAAGGCGCAGTCTTCCATGGAAAAGATTGTACTTGATCAACAAATTGGCACTGGTTTTGGTCTTGGTTATGGCTCAACAGAATCAGGTGAGCCTTCTGTAATGCCTAGCACCTGAGTTGCTAAGGCAGATAAGGTCATAGTGCCACTGATTTCTAGCCCCATTTGTCATGCTGGTGTATCTGGCACCAAGGTTATTCATGAGAGAGTCAGACCAGAAAAGGAAAAGATAAAGGTTCAACAGAAATCCATTTTAAAAATTAATGAACCTGGCAGAAAACCTAACAACAGAAAAGGTTTTCAGAACACCAAAAATCAAAGACAAACCCATAACAGACAAACTCATGATAACCGTGTCAGAGATGATCATCAGAAAGGCAGATATCAAGAGAAAGTTAACTTTAGGCAGAAAAGGTTGGCTGGTCAACTTAAGAAGCCCAAAGTTAATCGCCCCTCTGCTCTTGATAGTATATGGGACTTCTATCCAACCAAAAAGGCTATGCAGAAGTATGTAAACCGGAAGCATGATCCTCACAAGCATCTGCCCAAAGTGAATCACACTTCCGTTTACTATGACTACCAGGTGGACAATGGGTACCACCCACCAAGGTTTCACTTGATGAGACCAAAGTGGTGCCGCCTGCCAAAACTGCATGACCCCCTAGGACCCAACATTGCTTGGGTACCTAAATCTTCCTTTTAATGTTGTAGGAACTGTGTGCTGGAGCCATCTCTGAGCAAGATTGGTACATTGATAGTGGATGCTCCAGACACATGACAGGTGACAAGAGTTGCCTAACAGAGTTCCAGAAAGTCAAAGGGCCCAGAGTTACCTTTGGAGGTAATGATAAAGATGGCCAGACGAAAGGAAGAGGGAAGCTGATAAAGAACCAGATAATCATTGATGATGTCTCTTATGTCAAAGGATTGAAATTCAACTTGCTGAGTGCTAGCCAATTCTGTGACAAAGGCTACACAGTCGAATTTTCCAAGGAAGGATGTTCTGTCAAGCATGAGACAACTAAAGAAGTGGTTCTAACAGCAACAAGGAAGAAAAACATCTATGTAGTTGATTGGTCAACTGCAAAAGATGGAATTTGCCTGATAGCCAAAGGAGATTCAAAACTCAGTTGGGAATGGCACAAGAAACTGAGTCGCTTGAATTTCAAAACAATCAACAAGCTAGCAAGGGATCACATTGTTGAAGGACTACCCAACCTTGTATACAAGAAGGAGAACTTGTTCAGTGCATGCCAGAAAGGAAAACAAGTGAAGAACTCCTTCAAACCCATTGCTGGAAACCTCTCTACTGGTCCCTTGAATCTAATTCACATGGATTTATTTGGACCAGTGGAAACTCCAAGTGTTGGTGGCAAGAGATACACCTTAGTCATGGTGGATGACTACTCCAGATTCACATGGACTATCTTTCTCACCAAGAAAAATGAAACTCTGCAGAAACTACCATCTCTGCTAAAGTTACTACAGAATGAACAGAATCAGAAAGTCAAAGCCATCAGATCAGACAGAGGAACAAAGTTCGTCAACAAGGTCATACAGGAATTCTGTGACCAGAATGGTACAATGCATCAACTCTCTGCAGCCAGAACTCCTCAACAGAATGGAGTTGCAGAAAGAAGAAATAGAACCTTGAAGGAAGCTGCAAGGACCATGATTGCTGAATCAGGTCTACCTTACAGATACTGGGCTGAAGCAATCAACACTGCATGCTACACCCAGAACCGGAGCATGATTCACAAAGCCCATCAGAAAACCCCCTATGAATTATGGAAAGGACGAAAACCCAACATCAGCTACTTTCATGCATTTGGATGCAAATGCTATATACTCAACAACGGAAAGGATCACCTCAAGGTGTTTCAAGAAAAAGCTGATGAAGGAACATTCTTAGGCTACTCCAGCACCAGCAAAGCCTACAGGATACTCAACAAAAGAACTCTACTTGTTGAAGAATCGATTCATGTCAAGTTTGATGATCTCAACTCTGTTGAGAGCATAATTGAAAACTTGGAGAAAACGAATCTAGAAGAATCACCAGAACTGGAACCACCAGAGACGGACATACCAGAATTGGTAACTAACTCTGCCATACCAATACACCATCAGAATCCCATCCTACAAGACAAAGATAGTGATGAAGAATCAGAAGGAGAACAAGAGAATCCAAGACAACCCTTATCAGAACCTGATTTAACTTGGTTAAGAGATCATCCTCCTAATCAAGTAATTGGACAAATCAGAAGTGGAGTCCAGACCAGATCTGTTACATCAAGGAGAGAAGCAATGCTTACCTGCTACATATCTCAAATGGAACCTATGACTGTGGAAGAAGCTCTTGCAGACTCTGATTGGATCAATGCTATGCAAGAAGAGCTTACTCAGTTTGAAAGGAACAAAGTATGGGAACTTGTTCCTAGACCAAAGCACCAGAATGTCATTGGAACCAAATGGGTATTCAAAAACAAAGCAGATGAAGATGGCAACATTGTAAGGAATAAAGCTAGGCTTGTAGCCAAGGGATATTGTCAAGAAGAAGGAATTGATTTTGATGAGACTTTTGAACCAGTTGCCAGACTTGAAGCCATCAGAATCTTTCTAGCCTATGCTGCTTACAACAACATCAAGGTCTACCAGATGGATGTCAAAAGTGCTTTTCTGAATGGAGATCTTGAAGAAGAAGTTTATGTGGAACAACCACTAGGTTTTGTCATTCCTACCCAATCCTCCTGTGTCTACAAGCTTAAAAAGGCCCTCTATGGTCTTAAGCAAGCTCCCAGAGCATGGTATGACACATTGTCACTCTTCCTAGTGAACCATGGGTTCACTAAAGGAAAAGTTGACAAAACTCTATTTCAAATCTCTGTTGCTAATCATATTCTGTTAGTACAAATATATGTTGATGATATTATATTTGGTAGTACTAATCCAGAATTGTGCAAGAAATTCTCTCAAGTGATGCAGAGTCAATTTGAAATGAGCATGATGGGAGAACTAAGCTACTTCCTAGGTCTTCAAGTGAAACAAATTCCAGAAGGAATCTTCATCAACCAAGGGAAGTACACCAGAGATCTAATCAAGAAGTTTGGAGTGGAAGAATGTAAGGAATATTTGTATTTAGATTTTGATGATGCTAGATTAATTAGGACTTTAGAGTACCCCTACTTAGACTTAATGTATTAGAATTTTCATTTGTAAAGTTCTTAGTGTAATCGACTTGGCAGAAGACCTTCAGAGCAGAACACCTTCTGAGCAGAAGGGCTCCAAGAGCAGAAGACCCTCGTAAGGCATTATTGAAACAGAGGACCTTTGGTTCTCTGCTCCAGAACAGAAGACCTCAGGGTCTCTGTTAGTCTTTACTCTGACAGAAACCCTTCTGGGTCTCTGTTGGATATTCTCTCAACAGAAGTGTTCCAGACCTCCTATGTTCTACTCTCAGTTGAAGACACCAGAAGGTCTGACACTTAGAAGAATTCCACAGAACCGGGAAGTCAACCAAAAGATTCCTTCAACGGCTAGGAGCATTGAACGGAAAAGCTACAGTGCGCGCATTAAATGCTCATTTAATGCTCCCCATGCTCCGTAGAGTAATTGCAGATGATTGGCCGCAATGTCAGGAATACTTTATCCCAAAATAGTAACCCGCCAACTTTACCGGGCTCTACTAGTCAAGTCAACTGATCGCTCATTTAATGCAGTTGTCCTCCTACTCCTCCAACGGGAAGACAACCTCAGTATAAAAGATACACTACGAAGAACAACCGGATAACTTTGCAATTTTTGCTAACCATTGCTGCAATTCTTCATACAAGAAATTCAAACGCCTAAAAGCAAAAAGCCTCCTTGAGATTAACACTTCATCATCATCTACAAGAGAAGGCAGAAGTTGGAAAAATACTCTTTCCAACTCAAGCAAAGTTCCAAGTGTTCTTCAACTCTTCAAGCTCATCACATACAAATCCTTTGTAACGAAGCTAGTTGGAGGAACCCCTGTTTCAACAGAAACTCTTCTTGCTACAAGAAGGACGTCTAAGTAACTGGAGTAGTGAAGTGGTGATACTTCCAGGAAACTCAGTGAAAGGACCAGTCTTAAAGGAAGCCAGGCAGTGTATCCCAGGAGACATCTAGGCTTGAAGAAGACGTGGAGAGCTTCTTAAGTGCTAGGACTAAGGCGTTGTAAACGGTCGTTTTTACAAGCTTAGTGGAACAGTGGATTAGAGGAACGAGTTGTTCCTTGAACCATTATAAAAATCCCTGGTGTCGTTTACTTACTGCTTTAATATTTGCACTTAGATAGAACTGTCTAACTCCTTAGACTTGGTATACGTGTTCAACAGAACTTGTCTTACGAGTTAACAGAAGGCCTATTGCCTTTGCTTCTCTGAGGCTAAATCAACAGAACCCCCTACCAGAACCCCATCCGCTGCCAGTCTGTTCTGTCAACAGAACAGGCTATTCTGTAAAATCTGGTACTTAGTTTAAAAAGCTAAAAACCAATACAGTCTATTCACCCCCCTCTAGACTGTATCCAGTACAACCGGGACCAACAAGTGGTATCAGAGCCTCCTTGTTCTAATAATCTCTTAAGTTATTTGCTGAACAAAGATCCACTTGTTTTTCTGTTTAACCTCATTTCTATATGATATAATGGATCACTCCTTGTCCAAGAATCTTATGTTCTCAGATCTGAAGTTTGATGACTGGAGGATCCGGATGAAAGCACATCTCTGTGCCCTGCATTGTAATACCCGAGATTAATATAAGAGGATTAATAGTACTACTCATACAAACAGAGGTGCATCTCCTTTTAAGGGAGCTCATCACCCAAGAACTCCAAAGTTAAGCGTGCTTGCATGGGAGTAGTCTTGGGATGGGTGACCCCCTGGGAAGTTTCTTAGGGCGCGCACGAGTGAGGACAAAGTGCGCGGAAAAGGCTAGCGGCGGTTTGTGAGGACAGTACTAGAGGTCAGAAGTAACTACCTCGGGGCCTACGGGGCCGAGGTGTTACATGCATGATGAGATGTGGGAAGTTCTAGATATTGGCCCTTTCACAAGCTTCCAGAAGGTCAATCCTGAGCATGCTATTGACAACACCAGACCCCAGATGATCAGTAAAGCCAAGTCAGAATGGACCACTGAAGAGAGGAGAAAGTACAACCTGGACAATATTGCTAAGGACATCCTCTACAAGTCCATTGATGATAGGTACTTCAACAGAATAAAGAAGTGCAAGACTGCTAAGGAAATCTGGGATACTTTTGAGCTCATTGGAGCTGGTGATGAGCAAGAGAAGGACAACAAACTGACTATAGCCAACAAGAAGTTTGATGACTTCAAACTTCTCCCTGGTGAAAGCATCTCCAAGATGTATGACAGGCTCCTCACTCTCACTGGAGAGATCTCTGAGCTTGGCAAGGAACTCACCACCAAGGAGATCAACCTGAAGGTGTTGAGGGGACTGCCCTCAGCATGGAAGATGAAGGTGGTTGCTGTCCAAGCCAGCAAGGATGTAAAGACTTATCCCACTGATAAGCTCATTTCAGATCTCAAAGCTCATGAGTTTGAAATGACTGAAGAAAAGGAAGATGTACCAGAAGAGAGGACCACTACAGCCCTCACTGCCAGCACATCAAAGGTAAATGATTTTGACCCTTCAGTACTTTTATCTGACGAATATATGGCTGCCTTTGCCAGGAGATTCAAAACGTTTATGAAGAATCCCAAAGATGGAAGGAGTCCATCTGTCAACAGAAGGCCATACCAGAAGGTCAAAACAACAGAAAGCAGTGGAGAGCTTCTCTGTTACAATTGCAGACAAACAGGTCACTTCAAGGCTGACTGTCCCCATCCAAGGGTGTCCAAGAAACAAGGACAGGATGGAGAAAAGAAGAAGTACGAAGACAACTCCAGAAGGAGAAAGGCACTTGTGACAGAACAGCTAGAGAAAGACCCTCTGTCAGAAACAGTGTTGGTCCCGTTTGTAATAGGAACAGTCTAGAGGGGGGGGGGGGGTGAATAGACTGTTCAGGAATTTAAACTTTTCTCCAAGTCAAGTCTGACTTAACAGAGATGGTCGAAATCTGGTGACAGAGATGGTCAAGTTCTGATGGCAGAACTAGACCAGGCAGCGGATAAGTTTCTGTCCGGGTAGCCTCTAGAAGAAAGCTAAGGCAAAATGCCTTTTTGATAACTCTGAAGGGAGATCTGCTGGACACAGATTCCAACCTAAAGAGTTAGTCAGTAGAATCTTAAGTGCAGAAAGTAAAAGCTGAAAGTAAATGACACCGGGGTTTTTATAGTGGTTCAAGGAACAACTCGTTCCTCTAGTCCACTGTTCCACTAAGCTTGCAAAAACGACAGTTTACAACGCCTTAGTCCCTAGAGCTTAAGAAGCACTCCTCGTCTTCTTCAAGTCTAGTTGCCACCCGAGATGCAGTCCTGCTTCCTGATGGCTGGTCTCGTTTCACTGAGTCTCTTGAAGTATCTCCACTTCACTTACTCCAGCTAATTTGAGACGTCCCTTCTTTTTCAAGAAGTGTTTGATATAGAATCAGTTTTCTCCAACGTTGCTTCTTCACAAAAGATGAGTATGTGAAGCTCTCGAAGTGTTGAAGAACTGAGTAACTTTGCCTTTTCTAGTTGGATGAAGGATAGGAATGTTTATCTTCCAACTGTGGCCTTTTCTTGTTAGAATGGTATTTTAATCTCAAGAAAGTTGTTCACGCAAATTTATCTTGGCAAAGTTTATGGCAAAGTTATCTTCTTTGTTCTTCAGAGTGTATCTTATATACTGGGAGCGGTCTTCCCGTTGGAGTGTAGAAGACAGCTTCATTAAATGCATGTACTGTTGACTTGACCGTTTGGTCCTCCGACTTGCTATTTTGGGGGCGTAAAGATATTCGCATGGTCAATCATCAGCTTTAAATATCTCTTCGTACGTACAGCATTAAATGTGCATTTAATGCGTGTACAGTGCCATGCTTCCGTTGAAAGGTTCGTAACCGTTAGGGGATTTCCCGTTAGTTTAACGACCGTCGGAAGGGCTTCCGGATTCTGATGATACTTAGCAGAGTCTCAAGAGGTTCTCTGGTCCAATCTCTGAAGTCCGTCTCTGGTGCCAACTCTGGTATCTTTCTGATAACCAGTTTCTGATGGCTTCTCTGGTGAGCAGCTCTGGGAGCAACTCTGGTAGAGGCAAGATGGAACTCTGGCAGGCAGACTAATCTAAAACTTACAAAAGAAATTCTAATACACAATTTCTAATGGGGTACTATCAAATTCTAATTAACCTAGCATCATCAAAATCTAAATACATTTATTCCTTACAATTTCCCCCTTTTTGATGATGCCAAAACCCTTTAACTATTTCCAGAGAAGTGCCTTTCACCATAAAAAAATATAAAGTTAAAAACTTTTCATTAGAATCTTGGTGGGCACTTGGCATAGGAAAATAGTAAGAGTACGATACATTCAGATAGCAATAATCAAGTATGATAACAGAATATACACAAGAAAGTAAATAAGAACAGATATTTGAAAAGAGCCAATCAAACAGAGAGGCAATGATGGTATCTTATTAAACTGTTTAGAGAAAGTAAAGCATTACAGAGTTAGATAAAGAGAGTTAGAGATCTTCTTCATCTACCTGTGGTCCTGCTCTGTCAATCCTTTCAAGTTCAGCATTTACCTTCGCTCTGATTGAGGCTAAATCCCTAGGATTCTGATAGTCAGCCCAATGCGGTGCAAGTTTGCAATCCAAATAGTTTCTGACAGCTTCAGCAGAATTCTTGCCATTCAGAATCTTCATTCCGTACCACATCTCAGTTTCTTCTATCGAACCACCATGGTTGATCTGGACAAGTCCATCATTGTCCATGAACAGATTCTCTTTTTGAAGAGGGGTCATCAATTTTCTCATTTGTTCAAACTGAACTCTGTCTGGCCTTGACAGACCACTCTTCATCCAATCAGTGAATGAAAAGGATGAAGACTTCTTCTTTGAGCTTCTGGGGGGAGGAGGAGGAGGTCTGGTGCCTGTAGCAGCTAGCCTTTTCTTTCTAGATGCATCAAAATAAGGAGTAGGATCAACAGAGGAGGGTTCTCTGATAGACAGAGCTCTGGTGCTGGTGCCTTCTCCTTCTCTGGTATCTTCCCCCTTTTTGGCATCACAAAGATCACCAAGGAGAAGTTCAATCTTGGAAAACTCAGAGGCTTGAGCATCTCTGATTTCATCAAGGGTTTCTGGCAGTGTTTGAGTGACAGAGGCAAGACCTTCAATCAGGCTTTGTTGCTTGTCTACTGCAGATTGGAGATCTCTGGTGCTGACCTCTAGAAGCACCATCTTCTGGTACCTTTCTCTGTCAGATTTGAGAAGAGCTAGGCCTTGCTCTTGATGTTCCTTGCAGAGAGAATGTAAGATGTTGAGTTTCTAGGAGGAGCTATCAGCAGATTTCTGAAGATTGTGAACAGATTCTGAGATCCTGTTGATTGTCTGATTCTGGGCAAGCAGAGCTTGAGAGTGAGAGTGGAGAACAGAGTTGAGTCCACTAACATCTCTGGAGACAGAATCAATCCTTGAGTTAGAGGAATGCATGAAGTTGTGCAGATTCTCTGTGAGAGCCGCAACTTTATCTGACAGGTGTTGAAAACCTATAGTGATTTGCAGATTGGTATGGGTGAGTTCTTCATGTTGTTTGTCATTTAATTCAATAATCTTGCTCAGATCTTGAACCAGTATTCCACCAAAAGCTTCAGCAGACTTCACAAACTGGGTGAAGGGGATTTTGGATTCTTCAGGTGTAAAATTAGGTGTTTCCAATCCTCTGCCTTTTGGTAATGGAGGAGCTCTGTTGGATGGTGGTGGGGAAGGAACTCTGGGGGGTGTCCTTCTCCTTTTGGAGGTTTCATCAGCAACAATGGAGGAGGTGAGGAATCCATCATTGTCACTAGATGAGGAGGGAACCCTGAAGATAGGTTTCTTTTTGGGTGTAGATGCTGCAGAATGATGTGAGGATCTCTGAGGTGAGGCAGACTTGGATGTTGGTGAAGGGTTCTGGTGCTGAGGTGGAGAGTGAATGGGTGAGGCATCCTATTGAGGGGGGGATGGTGGAGGTGAGGGTGACCGGTTTCTGAAAGGGACAATTGCTCTGTAGGGAGATGCAATTTTTTGTTTAGGTGAAGATGATCTGGAGTTGGGTTTCTGGTGAGATGGTGTTCTGGTGGAAGGTGAGGTTTTCTGTTCTAGTGAGGGGGTTTTCTGTTGGGGTGAAGGGGTTTTCTGGTGAGGTGGGGATGAAGGTTTAGATGGAGATTTGGAGGGTGAGGGTAGAGTACTAGGAGATTGGGGAGGGGAAGGAGGAGGTGTAGGAATTACCTCAAGTACAATTTCGGAGTACACAGATTCTCTCCACTCCTTGATCAGCTGCTCCATGGTGATAGCTATGTCATTCGCAGTGGATGGCTCTCCTTCCTCAAGAGCACTGTGGCGAAATTTGATCATTGATTCTTTCCTTTTCTTCTCCATCAGCCAAGCATCAAATGTTTCCATTTCTTCTTCTTCCAAGGCTCTGACATGCCTTTCTGGAGATAGATCAGATGTGGGAGCTTTACCTTGATATCTGTCTTTCTTCTTTTGTAGCACAGAAATCAGAAAGGTAAGATTGAAACATTTTGACACATCATCTGTGCCTACCCAGTGAAGAACAACAACTTCTTCTTCTTCATAGGCATCAAAGAATTGGATGATTTGTTGAAGAGGGCCCATTCTCCATCTTCTCCAAGCTAGAACTCTGTCAAACTGCTTTTGCAGAATGATGTTGAAGTCTGTTTCTTGGTCCATTTCTGGTGAGGCTTCACGCTCTGGTGAGAGAGCAGAGTTGGGCAACTCTGGTGCAGAATCTTGGTGAGTTTCTGGTAGAGTGCCAGATTCTGGTGCAAGTTCCCCCTGAACTGCTGAATCTTTGGCAGGTGAGACTACTTTAGTCTTCCTCTTCTTCTGCCTTGGTTTAGTGCTAGAGTTGTCAGAATCACCACTTAGCACAACCATCTTTCTTCTCCTCTTCTGCTTCAGTTTTCTGGTAGCAGATTTCTTGGTTGCCTTTGGGGAGGGCATCTCTGGTGCAGCCTCCTCTGCTGTTTCCTTCTCTGGTAGTGACAGAGTGTCACTTTTCTTCTTCTGTCGAACCTCCCTTACAACCTGTGACTGTTCAGATTGTTTGGGCTTTTTGACAACTTTCTTGGCAGGTTTGGCCTTGGCAGCCTGTTCTTCCCTTTTCTTTTCCAGTCTTTCCTCTCTCCTAAGTTCAGAAGAGATGGCAATGTTGAATTTTGGAGAGGCTGTGAGGAAGATGGTTTTGGTGTGGTCAACTGGGATAGGATCCCTGAGTTGAATTCCTTTTGCAGCAAGGATGGCAGAGATAAGAAGACCATGTCCCATCTTGGTTGAGAAAAGACCTGTTTCAGAGTCTTTCTTCTTGATGAATTCAGTTATAGAGCCAAAAGTTACCTCTCCCCAGTTGATATTCATGCCATGGTGCACTGCAAAGATTGCCTTGGCATTGCTTGTGTTCATCTCATCAGTTGAGGCTGTTTTGCACCACAAGCAACGGTGCAGAATGGTGACAAGCTTCTCATCATCTTTCTTGAGTTGAAATTTCTTCATGTAGAGTTTATCCAGTCCGGCAGCCTCCGGACGGCAGTAAGTCTGGACAAAACCTTCAGTGGAGACTTCCACTGAGTCAAGAGCAATGAGATTGCTGGATTCTGGGTCTTGGGAGTCAAGTTGAACGCCAAAGAATTCATTCAGTGCATCTGCATTCAAGAAGATGCGTTGACCCTGTACGGATGAGTGAACTCCGGTCCTGGAGATGGTGGCGTTGAGGTAGAACTCAGCCACATCTTTGATGCTGAAATGCTCATAGGGATGAGCAACAACCTTAGATAACTGTGAATCAGTCATCCCTTGGATGATCTTCGTCATCCTCTTTTGATTTTCTGCCAGGAGGGGTAGGGAGGACATGTCAACTTTCATGCCTGAGACAACATTGGCTATGAGAGTTTTTGCTTCTTCCTTAGAGAGGTCGTTGATGCTCAGGAAGTTCATCTTGAGTGACGGTTAAGAAAATTTCTGGGTATTGGAAAGTTTTTGGGATCTGAAAGCTTTGAATGCTAGAGCAGTTTAAGAGAGATGAAGTTGCAGTAGGGATTTGGGTCGAAGACGGTGGATATAAAGGAGTTAGGAATAGTGGACGTTTGGTATATTGGCAGTTTCGAGGCAGCATTTAAAGAAATGCGGGCGGAAACGTTTCCGTTAGAAGAGTAACGATCAGGGGTATTTTGGTAAAAGACCGTTTCAATTAATTTGGTCTAGCCCGTACCTCGAAATATTGTTAAGTCCACTTCCGTATCTGTTGTCTTCGGTTGAGGAACTCTGGTCAGAGAAGAGGAGGTTCTCTGATGTGAGGTTCTGATGATCAGAGATAGTGGTTCTCTGATCCGAGTTTCTGGTGCAGAAGAAGGCAATTCTGGTTCAGTGAATCTCTGGTTCATGCATCTCTGGGAAGATCATCCATCATTCCCAATTCTTCCCTAAGCTTGTTAAACCTTGCCTCAGGTAAAGGCTTGGTTAGAATGTCAGCAAGTTGATCTTCTGTAGGTACATGCTCCATACAGATATGCTTCTTCTCAACATGATCTCTGATGAAGTGATGTCTGATCTCAATGTGCTTTGTCCTGGAGTGAAGAACTGGATTCTGGGTGATAGCAATGGCACTAGTGTTGTCACACAACAGCTTGATCTCCTTTGCTTGAATTCCATAGTCCTTCAGTTGTTGCTTCATCCAGAGTAGCTGAGCACAACAACTCCCAGCTGCAATGTATTCAGCCTCAGCTGTACTTGTTGAGATGGAGTTCTGCTTCTTGCTAAACCAGGAAACAAGCCTTCCTCCTAGCAATTGGCAGTGACCAGAGGTGCTCTTTCTGTCTAGTCTGCAACCTGCAAAATCTGAGTCAGAATAACCAATTAGTTCAAAGTTACCTCCTTTGGGATACCATAAGCCTGCATTTGGATTTCCTTTGATGTATCTGATGATTCTCTTTGCAGCACTTAGATGGCTTTCCTTGGGCTTTGATTGGTATCTGGCACAGATTCCAACAGAGAACGAGATATCTGGTCTGCTTGCAGTTAGATACAACAGAGATCCAATGATCCCTCTGTATGTTGTTGCATCTACATCTTTTCCTTCATCATCTGGACCAATCCCTTGTGAAGTGTTCATGGGAATCTTCACTGATGATTTGCCTTCCACTCCAAACTTCTTGATCAGATCTCTGGTGTACTTCCCTTGATTGATAAAGATCCCTTCTGGAACTTGTTTGACTTGAAGTCCTAGGAAGTAACTGAGTTCTCCCATCATACTCATTTCAAATTGACTCTGCATCACTTGAGAAAATTTCTTGCACAGTTCTGGATTAGTACTACCAAATATAATGTCATCAACATATATTTGTACTAGCAGAATATGATTAGCAACAGAGATTTGAAATAGAGTTTTGTCAACCTTTCCTTTAGTAAACCCATGGTTTACCAGAAAAAGGGACAATGTGTCATACCAGGCTCTGGGAGCTTGCTTAAAACCATAGAGGGCCTTTTTAAGCTTGTAGACACAAGAAGATTGAGTAGAAATGACAAAACCTGGTGGTTGTTCTACATAAACTTCTTCTTCAAGATCTCCATTCAGAAATGCACTCTTGACATCCATCTGGTAGACCTTGATGTTGTTGTAGGCAGCATAGGCTAGAAAGATTCTGATGGCTTCAAGTCTGGCAACTGGTGCAAAGGTCTCATCAAAATCTATTCCTTCTTCTTGGCAATATCCTTTAGCCACTAGCCTTGCTTTGTTCCTTACAATGTTGCCGTCTTCATCTGCTTTGTTCTTGAATACCCATTTGGTTCCAATGACATTCTGGTGCTTTGGCCTAGGAATAAGTTCCCACACTTTATTCCTCTCAAACTGAGTGAGCTCTTCTTGCATAGCATTGATCCAATTTGAGTCTGCAAGAGCTTCTTCAACTGTCATAGGTTCCATCTGAGATATATAGCAGGCAAGCATTGCTTCTCTCCTTGATGTGGATCTGGTTTGGACTCCACTTCTGATTTGTCCAATTACTTGATTAGGAGGATGATCTCTTAACCAAGTAAGATCAGTTTCTGATAGGGGTTGCCTTGGATTCTCTTGTTCTTCTTCTGATTCTTCATCACTATCCTTGCTTTGTAGAATGGGATTCTGATGATTCATTGGTATGGCAGAGTTAGTCAGCAACTCTGGTGTATCTGTCTCTGGTGGATCCAGTTCTGGAGATTCTTTGAGATTCGCTTTCTCCAAGTTTTCAGTTATGCTCTCAACAGAGTTGAGATCATCAAACTTGACATGAATCGATTCTTCAACAAGTAGAGTTCTTTTGTTGAGTATTCTGTAGGCTTTGCTGGTGCCAGAGTAGCCTAAGAATGTTCCTTCATCAGCTTTTTCTTGAAACACCTTGAGGTGATCCTTCCCATTGTTGAGTATATAGCATTTGCATCCAAATGCATGAAAGTAGCTGATGTTGGGTTTTCGTCCTTTCCATAATTCATAAGGAGTTTTCTGATGAGTCTTGTGAATCATGCTCCTGTTCTTGGTGTAGCATGCAGTATTGATTGCTTCAGCCCAGTATCTGTAGGGTAGGCATGATTCAGCAATCATGGTCCTTGCAGCTTCCTTTAATGTTCAATTTCTTCTTTCTGCAACTCCATTCTGTTGAGGAGTTCTGGCTGCAGAGAGTTGATGCATTGTACCATTCTGGTCACAGAATTCCTGTATGACCTTTGTTAGTCCCTGTTTCTGTAACAGCAATGAATAATCGATCTAACAAGGAAGATTAAACGTTAAAGATGAACACAGAATGAATCACCGTAAAACCTTCTTTGATAAACCGTGGAACGTACAGCAGAATGATAAGCGTAAGGCTATGAAATAATAAGTACGACGTTCAACCTTTACCTAAACCTCGGCTCCCTTTTTATAGGCGAGGTTTAGGTTAGGCGAAACAGGCTTTTGGCCTGTTTAAATGGGCCTAACACTTGGCCTGATTTCTATCTAATTTATGCACTATTTAAATACAAGGATTAAATATAAAGCTAATCTATGACCAACTTGATTCACAATAAAATATCTCCAACAATCTCCCCCTTTGTGATCAAGTGTCATTCTCTTATTGCTTCTGTGATTTGAAGTAGTGCTTCCTTAATCCAAGTGCATGTTCATACTGTCTTAGCATATTTCTCTTTTCGAGGCGATCGTCAATGGCCTTTAAAATTGTCTCTACAGTAGAGTGTTCCTTTTGAACATAAGACGATGCCTCTTGAAGATTTTCTTCCAGCTTTGCCTTCATCTGTAGAATCTGCTCTCTGATTATCTTCAGTGTTCCGTCGCAGTACTTCTCGATTTCACTGACTACCATCAGACGCTTTTCGTTCTTGTGGTTCAGATAGGTGACTGCTGGCGGTTTGAAGAAGATGTGGTAGGCTGGGAAATCTTCAAGTTCTGGACCATACAGTTTTGGCTTTGTCAGATTTGTCTTCTTCAGATTGCATTCAATAGCCATCTGTAGGTCATGTGAAGAGTGTACTCTGATCTGTCTAAGCATGAATCTCTTGATAGCTGCGAGGCCTTCGCTGTATACTATGTTCTGCCTGACTGGAAGGTATCTGTAGGCCATAAGCATTTGGTAGATGTCATCCGGTTTCAGCATGATGAAGTCGTTCTCTTGACAAGTGAATTCGCTCCCATCGGTGCGTTGAAGTCTGAAGGTGTAGAATGTTACTCCATGATAGTCTTCAGCCTTCACTTGTAGAATTTGATGTATCGGGAGAATATTCGACTTCAGATCTTGTTCCATCAGTTCTCTCTGTGTACCGGTTGACCTTTGCAGCAACATATGCAGATGACCTCCAGCCTGTTTTCCTTTCAAGTGTGTAAGGCCTCTTAGCTTTAGTTCGTTAAGTGGCTTGACTTTGTCTGGTCTACGCCAGATATGCTCTCTGATTTCTTCTTGGAAGGGGGCTTTGATTCGAACGTTGTCCCAGGGTTTCTCTGTCTTGGGAAGTCTTCCCGCTGATTGTCTTACGACCGATTCAAGAGCTTTCTGGGATTCCTTGTAGTTCTCCCCTTCCTTGCGTTCATCGTCCTCGAGCCTAATGATATCTTCAGAGCATTTGTTAATAAGCTCTCGTAGCCACCAGTTTCTTTGCATGTCCTCTTGCTCGGCTTCAACCCGGAGATCATCCCATTATGTCCATTTTCTCGGCCATTTGTCGTATATCACCGCCTCTTCCAGTGCATCATGGATGTCTTTGCCTGGGGAGATGTATGGAGTTCTTTGTTTAGGCGGTGATTGTTCCTGTGTAGCACTACCGGGTTCACTAGGATTGCCCGTTGACATCAGCTTAGAACTAGGTTCCAACTGATGGCCTGATGGAGAAGATGTACCAGTGGTATCATCATCAGGACTTCCATCCCCTCCTCGGTTGGTATCTCTAGGAGATACGCCTCGGGATGTTATTTCTAGCTCGACCACGCTAGAGAGTTTGGCTGTGGGTGGTGGCTGTTGGTTTGTTGAGGTTTCAGGTTGAATTGGCTGTGGAGTTTGGCTTGGAAGAGTAGTTTGCTCAAGTGATCGAGGTCACTTGTTCTCCCCCTCATGAGGATCCGAATCATCGGGGTCCTCATGGGAACGTTTGCGACTACGAAGACTCTCCTTGCATGTACTCTTGGTTTCGGGTGAGGAAAGAAGAGCTTCTAGTATGGCTTGCTGATGAAGAGTGAGGTCTTCTTCTGGGGTATTCAAGAGGTTATTCAGCAAAGCCGAAGCTAGGGTGTCAAAGGATAGGGAGGAGAGATCGATGGAGGGTGTGGTCGGGTGTGGGGAGAATACTGGTTCTGTATTCTGGGTTCCCCGAGAAATCGAAGGGATAGGGATTTGGTTGATGGATTGGTGGGATAGAGGGGTTGAGGATATGGGTTGTGTATGGGAGGTAAACGGTTCAGGGGAAGGTTGGGGTGGTGTCTGTTCAGACCGAACCGCTTGGGTGGTCCTAAATTCCTGTGCTAGAGCGGTCATTGCATCTTGCACCCATGGTTTAATGGTGGAATCTAGGAAGTGATTTAGTAGAACGTTTACGTCTTCAAAGGTAGGGTGACCAGTTACGGGGGTTGTAACTGTTGACACAGCATCAGTGAAGATTGCTGATGTGTGGCCTGCATTTAATGATGGAATCATTATGGGCGTAGCAGGGCTTCCAACCGTCATAGCTTGCGCTCTGGTTGTTGCGTTCAGGGTGAGTGCACCTGTATGTGCTGTGAATAGTGTAGGTGTCCTAGAAAAGGAAGAAAATGTGGGAAATGTGACACCTAGACTCGATGTGAGTGAAGAAGGGGTTTTGACCTCGGGAGATAGGTCAATTGTATGCTCAACTGATTCAGAAGGAACTAGCGAGGGGGTTAAGTCCCGTTCTTTTGAAACAATAGCCTTTTGAGAGGCAATTGAGTGGCTGGGAGAGGGCTGTGCATGCGCAGTTGAGCCAGATGCTGCGACTTCTACTCGGGAACCGAAAAGATCGGCTCCTGTGCTTAGGGATTCGGCTCGGCTTATCTGGATAAAGGAGTCGCAGCCCGCAAAGATGTGCTCATCTGCCTTATCAAACAGACTCTTTTGCGCTCGGGGCTGGGGCTTGGTCTTAGCAACCTTGTCATTTTTGACCTTAGCCCTGGTCTCTCGGATGACAACTTCTTCATGGTTGATTGATGTCTTGATGGTGTGAGCTGCCTCGTCGTAATCATCCTTTGAGCAATTAGTCTCGCTCGGATTAGCTCTTGGTTTAGCTGTTTCTTTAATAGTGAAGACTTGAGGTCTGCGAGCTATGATTGGTGCTGCGTCTTCAGCAGTGATTCTTCTCTTCTTTGGAGATTCGACGGGCAGCTTCCCTTTTCTAATTAGTGCATATGTGAGCTCCACATCATCACTATCATTGTCATCACTGTCATCATCCGAGTCTGATTTGTCACTCTCCGTGCCCACGCTCTCGGAGGCCTTGTCATCAGTGTTTGTTTGGGCTCCACTAGACGATTCACTGGCCGTTTCCTCAGCGTCTTCCTCGGTGCCCTCAGCCGCCTGACTCGTCTCTAGAGAGTCGTCAGACTTCCCTTCATTGGGCGAACCGGCCACTGGTTTCTGTGGCTTTTGGGCTCTCTTGGGACCCTTACCATCACTCGGCTTTGTCCCCGGGGTAGGTCCAGCTGGGTTTTGCTGAACCATAGGGACAGTTCTCTCAGTGGCTTCCTTGTACTGCTGGACCGCTGGATTTGAAGATTTGACAAGCTTGAGCAGAAATCCAGGGATCCTTAGACCGAAGACAGGATTCTTGTCTGCTTTGAAATATTGCAGCTTCGGTGCATTGAAGTGTGGATCTGAGCTCCGTTTTGGTATTGAGGAGTGCTCTGCCATGGAGTCGTGTATGATTAGCCCGAGCCACCTTGCATACGGGATGGTACCTGGCCTGTTCTTTTCTTTGGCTTTGACCAGGTCCATTAGCTCTGAGAAGAAGAGCTCTGCCAGGTCGTAGTTCTTGTTGAAAGCGATGCCATGAAAAATTAGCAGTATCTGCTTGTTGCACTTGTCGAAGCCGGCATGCTTAGGTGACAGGCACTTGTTCACCAGCCCGAAGAGATTCTTCCACGGATGGTGAAGATATGCTCCGTTGAAGTTGGAGAGCTGTGGCAGTAGTGATGTGTAGCCAAGGGATGCCACGTCTTTGAGCAGATCTGGGATGGACGGCAGCGCATCGTACTCATCATGGATTGGCAGCGATAGAGTAGCCCGTAGAGTAGATGGTGTAAGTATCACCCGCATGCCGTTTAGCTTGGTCTTTATTTTTGAACGATCCTTCAGCGAATCAGTATGCATATGCCCCCAGAACTGTTGTAGGTATATCTCTGGCACCGGTTTTGAGTTGTGAAGTGCAGGCCAGAGATAATGACCCTTCATGATGGCTGGAATGATTGGGTTCTGGCATTTGAAGACTGCAAGGTCTAACTGGAAGTTATTGTCCAGCACCTTGATCCATTTGTCTTGTGAGTAGATGGCATCATCGATCTGTGCTTTCGTGTTTCCTGCCATTTTAAACTGTAGAAGCATGGGGTCAGCACATGAAGTTCAACTGTTTGATTTGATTTTGAAAGAATTTGATTTGCGTTTGTCAGATAGGTTTATGCAGGTGGAATTTTGAAATAATTTCTAAGTCCACATCTCGAGATCTGAATCTCGAGATCATGATTTCGAGATCCAAATCTCGAGATCTTGATTTCGAGATTCAAATCTCGAGATCATGATTTCGAGATGCAGATCTCGAGATCTTGATTTCGAGATTCAAATCTCGAGATCAAGATGTCGAGATGCAGATCTCGAGATCTTGATTTCGAGATTCAAATCTCGAGATCATGATTTCGAGATGCAGATCTCGAGATCTTGATTTCGAGATTCAAATCTCGAGATCAAGATGTCGAGATGCAGATCTCGAGATCTTGATTTCGAGATTCAAATCTCGAGATCAAGATGTCGAGATGCCCATCTCGAGATCTTGATTTCGAGAAGTTGAACCCACGATCTCGAGATCCAAAAACTCGAAATCGTGATTTCGAAACGAAGAATCCACCTGCAAAAACAAAGATATATCAATAAATAACAAACGATTTCGACCTAAAGTCTAACAAAAACTTTTTTATGTTGATTTTGAAAAGTTGATCGATTTGCGAGAATGATTGTTTTCGAACTATGATTGAGGATTATGATTTCGAGTTCGAAGGATGTTGATGAATGAGATTTCGAACGAAGAACTACCTAGGTAGTTGTTAAAGGTAAACGAAGATGGAGTATTGTGAATTTGGTCTGAGGAGAAGAAGAAGGAGAAACGGCGGCAGGAGCTCTGAGAGTCTAAACGTTCGGATCTTTTGCAAAAAATTCTGAGAAGTATAAGGATGGGAGGTTTTACGAGGGCTTATATATGCGAAAAGATTTTGGACCTCCTCTTTAACAGTTTAGCCCGAAATATTGGGCTGGCACACAGTGCTCTTTTAAAAGATTTTCGAGGCCCAAACCAGTAAAAAATAGAGAGCTCCCCCTTAATCAGTGAAAAATAGCTCCCCCTCAAACAGTGAAAGTTTTCTCCCCCTCAAAAAAATGCAACGAACAATATGTACAAATGCAACCTACACACACACTATTTTTTGTTCTTTTTTGATTTTTCACACACACTCAACACATGCAACGCACACACACTATTTTTTGTTATTTTTCTGGTTTTCTCCCCCTCAACCCATGCAACGCACACACACTATTTATAAATCCCACACACACACACTTTTTAGATCAGTGGAGATATAATTAAACAGGCTCGAGGTTCAACATGCCCAACTTGGAGACTAGGAACTGGAATCGTTTTTCATCCAATGCCTTAGTGAACAAGTCAGCCAGTTGAAGCTCTGAGCTTACAAAATACATGTCAATGTCTCCTTTCTCCACATGATCCTTGATGAAATGATAGCGCAGGTCGATGTGTTTGTTGCGGGAGTGATGAACCGGGTTGCTGGTGATGGCTATGGCGCTTTGAGAGTCACTGTAGATCGGGATATGACGGAGTGTGTAACCGTAGTCCTTTAGCTGGGTCTTCATCCATAATATTTGTGAACAACAGCTAGCAGCCGCGACGTATTCTGCCTCGGCCGTAGATGTTGACACACAGTTCTGTTTCTTGGAAGACCAGCAGACTAACTTATCGCCCAAGAATTGGACAGCTCCCGATGTACTTTTGCGGTCCATCCGGCAACCAGCAAAGTCAGCATCCGAATATCCGACTAGGTCAAAACCTGAGTGCTTGGGATACCAAAGGCCTAGATTCACAGTGCCTTTGAGGTATCTCAGAATTCTTCGAACAACGGTCAGATGGGATTCCTTCGGATTTGCCTGAAAGTGTGCACATAAGCATGTGGAGAAGACAATGTCAGGCCTACTTGATGTGAGATATAGCAACGATCCAATGATGGCCCTGTAGTTTGTAGCATCAACTGGCTTCCCGGAGAGGTCTGAGTCCAGTTTGTTGTTTGGGGACATGGGGGTTGTCATGGAAGATTTGCCATCAATGTTGAATCTCTTAAGCATTTCCAGGATGTACTTTGACTGATTGATGAAAATGCCGTCAGAGAGTTGTCTTACTTGCAGTCCTAGGAAGAAATTCAGTTCACCCATCATGCTCATTTCGAACTTGGTTTTCATCAGTTTCTCAAAGTGTTTGCACAGGCGTGGATTAGAGGAGGCGAAGATAATGTCATCAACATAGATCTGAATCAGGATGATGTCAGACTGCTGTCGCTTGATGAAGAGTGTCGTATCAATCTTCCCTTTTGAGAAACCTGAATCAACCAGAAATTCGGTTAAGGCATCATACCAAGCTCTTGGTGCCTGTTTCAACCCATACAGAGCTTTCTTCAGCTTGTACACATGGTCGGGATATCTGGGATCTATGAATCCTTCGGGCTGAGCGACATAGACCTCTTCTTCCAAGACTCCATTCAGAAAGGCAGTCTTGACGTCCATTTGAAAGACAGTAAAGTTCTTGTGGGCTGCGTACGCAAGAAAAAGGCGGATTGCTTCAATTCTTGCTACGGGTGCAAATGTTTCATCATAGTTTATGCCCTCTTGCTGATTATATCCTTTAGCGACCAGTCGTGCCTTGTTCCGTATCACTATGCCTTCTTCGTCCTTCTTGTTCTTGAACACCCATTTTGTGCCAATGATGGTTTTCTGAGGGGGTTTAGGCACGAGTGTCCACACATTTAGTCTGTCAAACTGATTGAGCTCATCTTGCATGGCAATCACCCAATCTGGATCAGCGAGTGCCTCTGAGACTTTGGACGGTTCATTCTTGCTTAGGAAGCATGCATAGTGACATTCATTTGTTGTTGCTGATCTCGTTCGCACACCTTGACTTGGATCACCTATTATTTGTTCAACAGGGTGTGCTTTTGTCCACTTCCTCTCATGAGCTAGAGGAGTTGGAGTGATTATTGGTTGATCTGAGTCCTGATATGAATTTGAAGGCTCTGGGGCAGCTGTGGTGTGTAGTGGAGATGATTCCGAACTTATGTCAAAGCCGTGATCATCCACACCTCTGGGATTGGTTTGAGGGGTTGAGGGTGTGGATGGTACATCATCTGGTCCTGTGAGGAGCGGAATCTCTGCTGTTGGCGTTGATGTTGTCTCTGGAGTGTATGCAGGAGGTGGAGATTGTGAGTTCTCGTAAAAGTGTCTGAAGAGAGAGTCGAGAATCACATCGTCGTGTTCGGTGTTTGGTTCAGCTTTATCAGAAGCTACTGGTACAACAGTGGATGGATCGGTCTGGAGATGTTCAATAGCAAAGTCTGCCATTTCATAGAATGTAACATTTACACTCTCGATGACAGTCCGCTTGTCTCTGAGATAGACTCTGTAAGCTTTGGATTGCAGTGAGTAGCCAATGAACACGCCTTCTCTGGCTTTGGGATCCAGCTTATTTCTCTCTGTCCGATCATTGAGTATGAAGCACTTGCAGCCAAAAACCTTGAGGAAAGAAATATCAGGAGTTTTGTTGAATAGGATCTCATATGGAGTCTTGTCGAAGCACTTGTGGATGAAGGTTCTGTTCTGTGTGAAGCACGCAGTATTGATTGCTTCTGCCCACATGAAGTAAGGCAGTCTTGATTGAATTAACATGGTGCGTGCTGCTTCAACAAGGGTTCTGTTCTTTCTCTCAACAACTCCGTTCTGCTGGGGAGTTTTAGCTGCTGCAAATTGCTGAGTGATACCAAGTGATTCATAGAACTCAGTGAGAGTCTGATTTTTGAACTCGGTACCATTGTTAGTTCTGACAATTCGAACACTGTGCTGTAGCAGTTTCTGGATCGTTCTGATAAAGGTCATAATGTTTTCCGCAGCTTCGTCTTTTGATCGAAGAAATTTTGTCCATGTATACCTAGAGAAGTCATCAACGATCACCAGAGTGTATTTGCGACCGTTGATGCTTTGTACTCTCATAGGTCCACACAGATCCATGTGTATTAGCTGCAACTGATGAGTAGATGAAGGTTCAGATTTTGACTTGTGGGAGCTTCGCGTCATTTTGCCCATTTTGCAGGCACTACAATGATTTTCAGCGGAAGACTTTAGCAGAGGAAGCCCCTTGACAAGTTTCTTGGAGGACAAAGTTGATAGATGTTTGAAGTTCAGATGGGAGAGACGTCTGTGCCATAGGTTGTTCTGTTCAGTTGAGGCTTTGGACAGCAGACAGATGGAAGTGGTGGATTGGACACTTTTCAGATCAATAGTGTACAGATTTGATGTTCTGTAACACGTTAATAATGTATTTCCTGTGCTGTCAAGAACACAACATTGTTTTGCAAAGAACCTTACTTCCATCCCGCTGTCACAGAATTGTCCAATGCTCAGTAAGTTGTGTTTGAGCCCTTTGACGAATGAAACATCTTTTATTGTAACGCTGGCACAGATGACGTCCCCATACCCAAGGATAGGAGATGAGGCATCATTCCCGAATCTGACATTTCCTCCGTAGCAGTTGGTGTAGTTGCTCAAAAGGTGCTTTATTCCGGTCATGTGGGTTGAGCATCCTGAGTCCAAGTGCCACACATGACCGTCCTGCAAAACAATCAAATAGGATTAGGTACCCAACTTGGAGTGGGTCCTTCCTTATTATCAAGAAACACCTTTTTAAAACTTGCTTTGAGCAGTGATCCAAGGTCAGCTGCTCTTTCAACAAAAGATCTATCTTCGATGGGCTTTCCAATTGCCAGATCTGCTTTTGCAGTGTGTCTGGTTTTTGGAGTCCACCTAGCACTTTCCATTTTGGTGGGTCTGATGTTGTGAACCCACCTTTCCATTTTAGTCCGTGTGGGTCTAAGTTTGGGGACCCACCTTTCAGTTGCAGTTATGATGGGTCTTCGATTTGGACCCCACCTATCAGTTTCAGTTATGATGGGTCTACGATTGGGAACCCACCTTTCAGTTTTAGTTTGGATGGGTCTTCGTTTGGGGACCCACCTATTCGATTCAGGTTTGGTAGGTCTCATCTTGGGGACCCACCTTTCCGTTTCAGCTTTGACGGGTCTTATCTTGGGGACCCATCTTTTCGTTTTAGGTTCAGGAGGAGAGAAGACAGGTGCTTTGTGATTGAACGGTTGTTTCTTGAGTTTGGTTTTAAAAATCTCCTCCTTAGAAAGCCGATTAACATGTTTCCTAGAATGAGCTCTAAGGGCATATTTCATTTCTGGAATACAAAACGTTCCCTTAGAAGTTCCTTTCTTGGTTTCTTTTTCAGGTTTAAGCTTTCTGGAAGGCTTAGATTTAACAACATTCATATCACATTCATAATTATGGGGATCTGGAACAGAATAACCATAAGCAATACTTGTATTAAAAATAGAACTTTGTCTAGAAGATGTCTCAGAAATATTCAGCTTGGGACTCAAGACTGAACTGTTAGAAGTTTGCTTTGTAGAGACAGAATTACAATTAACTTTTGAGTAAAATATTGAACTAGATCTAGGGCTGGCACTTTTCTCAAAAACTTTCTTTTTGCCATCTGCGATTTCCTTCCTCTTTTTCCTCCACTCATTCTTCTCTTCTCCTTCCTTATTCACTTCATTCCCTGTAAACAAAGGAGAAGAGAGATGAGTGAACGAACCTTTAAAAGCATTGTTTTTCTCATGTGAGGTGTGTGAGCTGTCAGGCTTGGTTGTGGAAGAGTCTGATTTAGCATGAAACTGCTCACTCAAATCATTAAATTTTTGAAGAAGTTCCTGCCAATTGCCCTCAAAACTTTTCTTTTCAGTTTCAAATCTCTCTCTCTCTCGTTATCAAGAGTTTTCTGTAGGTTTTTGAGCTTTTGAGCCATTGGAAAAATACATGGTTCCTCACCAGTTTTAGCAATACCAACTCTTGGGGGAGCGTCTAGAGGATGTCCTATGTGAGGAATATCTTTAGCATAGGGGTCTAGGCATTCACTAAAGCAGGAAGTCGGTTTTTCTTCTGAAAGTTGTTTTTCATTTACAGAGGGATAATCACAAGAAATCGCAGGTTTTGGTTTCTTTCTTTTTTCTTCTTCTGCTTCAGCATAGTCTTCATCACTTCGAAAATACATTTTCTCGCCAAACCCTAGTCCCATGTAATCTTTGTTATAGAATTGAAGGCAATTAACTTTCTTAAGATTACGTGGGTTTGTTATGCCCAGACCTGTTTTAGCATTGTAGAATCGGTCATCCTTTTGTTTGTTGTTAAGCAGAAAAACAGTTTGTTCAGATTGACCTCTTAGAGCAGCTAGATCTTCTAGTTCTTTTACTTTATTTAAAAGCGTTCTTCTTTTGTTATGCAAAAAATCGCATTCAGCCTTTGCTGTGCATTTTTCCCGTTCACTGTCCTCAAATTTCTTAGTTAATTCAGCTATCTTAAGTTCAAAGCTTTCAAAATCTGAAGACACCTTTTTGACTTGATCTTTTGCAATTTCAAGTTGAATACTTAAGGAAGACTTTTGGTCTAGATTCTGTTTCAGAACTCTATGATTATTGTCTAGTCTCTCCTTTAGTTCTTTGATTAGACTGTCCTTTTCAAGTAAGGACTGCAGTTGATTATCTAAAGAAATTTGTGAAGTACTTACAGAGCTTGTTGAGCAGTTGCTTTCGGGGATCGCAGCATCACCCTTTATTTCATCTCCCTCCACTCGTGCCATAAGAGCATAGTTGTCTTCCTCTTCCTCCTCCTCAGAAGAATCTTCTGCCCAGTTCTCATTTTCAGCAATCATGGCAGAGGTTTCTTCTTCTTTCTGCACCATCAGCATTTTCTGCTTATTCCACAGCATCTTCTGCTTGTAGAAGTTAGCATCTTTCTTCTTTGGGAGGCGGCAGTCTTTGATCACATGTCCAGGCTTGCCGCAATTATAGCATTTAGGAGCTTTTTCTGCCGATGATGCCTTCCTAGAAGATCCTTGATCATGGTTCTTCTGTTTGTAGTTTGAGGAGGAAGTTCTCAGTCTGTTGGAGGAAGTGTTCTTCTTTGCAAATCTTTTGGCCAGCATTGCCATCTTCTTCTGTAAGTCTGCTAGCTCAGCCTCTAGATCAGATTTGTCATCGTCACTCTCATCATCATCTGATTCAACCACCACCTTCTTCTTTTTCTTCTTTAGTGAAGTGGTTGTCCTTCTAGGCTGAGCATCCATTACAAGAGCTAAGGGGTTTGTGGTGTGATGATCCTCAGCGCATGCAACCTCGTTGACGAATTGCTTCAGATGTTCATAGAGTGTACATAGGTCAATTTCGTCCAGATCTATCCGTGATCTGACATCCTTCACTGTCTTTTCCCAAGCAGGATGCAGGCTGGATAAGAATCTAATATTTAGTTCCAGATTGGACCTGAATACTTTGATCTTTCTGAGTTCATTTACCAGTTGAACAAGTCTATTGTAAGTCTCATTCAATGGTTCTCCTGGTCCTGCTTTGAAGGAGTCATAAGCGATGAGAATTGTAGTCTTCTTTGTTTTGAGGCTGATGCTTGTGCCTTGTAGCAGCTTCTCTATTTCATCCCACATCTCCTTAGCTGTCTGCATGCTATCTATGAGAACATAAACCTCGTTCGGTATTGCTTGAAGGAGATACGTTTTGGCCATAAGATCACCACGAAGTCTGAGCTTGTCGGCTTCTGTGTATTCAGATGGCACTTTTCTCCTTATTTCTGGAAAAATAGGAGGATTGTTCTCTGGATCTCCACCAACTGAAATTAAAAGATCAGCTGGTCCTTCAAGTAAAGATTCGAGCATTGCAGAAGAGTTCTCTTTGTGCTCGAGGAAGTTTAAAAATCTGTTCCTCCACATTTGATATTCTCCCTTCCTGAGGCTAGGAGGGGTACTGCTGTTCCCTTGTGCATTGTATTCTGAACCCATTGCTGTACTAAACTGATCGTTTGAGAAAATTGATCAAAAGATTTTCAGAGGCAGAATCTCGAAAAATCAGATGTCGAGATCTGAATATCGAAATCTCAGATTTCGATAAAGGAGGCCCGGTATCGAGATTTGGACTCGAGATTAAGGATCTCGAGATTTGGGATCTCGAGATTTCAAATTTCGAGATGTTGATCTCGAGATTTGAAATGTCGAGAAGTTAATCTCTCGAAATCTTAATCTGATGAGTCAAATGTCGAGACCAGATGTCGAAACCTTTTCTCGAAATCAAGATTTCGAAATCCTAGATGTCGAAATCCTCAGTGTCGAAATCTTTCAACCTGTAAAAATCAGATAATCAAAATCTGAAGATTGTTTCCTGTAGAGTTGAATGTCGAGATCTTCTGGTAAAGTTTTCAGATCGAAAAACGTAGCAGAACCTGTGAGGAAATAGGATATCGAGATGCCTAGCTCGAGATATCTCGAAAACAAAAATTGCGTAAAACACAAACTGAAGTATACCCTTTGATCGCTTTGAAAAGGCGATCCCAAAGGTGTAACTTTTACAACTTTTGAACAAGAAACAAAATTACAGAGCAAAAAATCGACAGAATGAACTACGTTAACAAAAACAGAGTATTCTGCAGGAGTTCTTCTGATCGTTCTCGATCGGCTCTGATACCAATTGTTAGTCCCTGTTTCTGTAACAGCAATGAATAATCGATCTAACAAGGAAGATTAAACGTTAAAGATGAACACAGAATGAATCACCGTAAAACCTTCTTTGATAAACCGTGGAACGTACATCAGAATGATAAGCGTAAGGCTATGAAATAATAAGTACGACGTTCAACCTTTACCTAAACCTCGGCTCCCTTTTTATAGGCGAGGTTTAGGTTAGGCGAAACAGGCTTTTGGCCTGTTTAAATGGGCCTAACACCTGGCCTGATTTCTATCTAATTTATGCACTATTTAAATACAAGGATTAAATATAAAGCTAATCTATGACCAACTTGATTCACAATAAAATATCTCCAACAACCTTGTTGACGAACTCTGTTCCTCTGTCTGATCTGATGGCTTTGACTTTCTGATTCTGCTCATTCTGTAATAGCTTTAGCAGAGATGGCAGTTTCTGCAGAGTTTCATTTTTCTTGGTCAGAAAGATAGTCCATGTGAATCTGGAGTAGTCATCCACCATGACTAAGGTGTATCTCTTGCCACCAACACTTGGAGTTTCCACTGGTCCAAATAAATCCATGTGGATCAGATTCAAGGGACCAGTAGATAAGTTTCTAGCAATGGGTCTGAAGGAATTCTTCACTTGTTTTCCTTTCTGACATGCACTGCATAGATTCTCCTTTTTGTATACAAGGTTGGGTAGACCTTCAACAATGTGATCCCTTGCCAGTTTGTTGATTGTTTTGAAATTCAAGTGACTCAGCTTCTTGTGCCATTCCCAACTGAGTTTTGAATCTCCTTTGGCTATCAGGCAAATTCCATCCTTTGCAGTTGTCCAATCAACCACATAGATGTTTTTCTTTCTTGTTGCTGTTAGAACCACTTCTTTAGTTGTCTCATGCTTGACAGAACATCCTTCCTTGGAGAATTCAACTGTGTAGCCTTTGTCACAGAATTGGCTAGCACTCAGCAAGTTGAATTTCAATCCCTTGACATAAGAGACATCATCAATGATTATCTGGTTCTTTATCAGCTTCCCTCTTCCTTTTGTCTGGCCATCTTTATCATTACCTCCAAAGGTAACTCTGGGCCCTTTGACTTTCTGGAACTCTGTTAGGCAACTCTTGTCACCTGTCATGTGCCTGGAGCATCCACTATCAATGTACCAATCTTGCTCAGAGATGGCTCCAGCACACAGTTCCTACAAAATTAAAAGGAAGATTTAGGTACCCAAACAATGTTGGGTCCTAGGGGGTTATGCAGTCTTGGCAGCCGGTACCACTTTGGTCTCATCAAGTGAAACCTTGGTGGGTGGTACCCATTGTCCACCTGGTAGTCATAGTAAACGGAAGTGTGATTCACTTTGGGCAGATGCTTGTGAGGATCATGCTTCCGGTTTACATACTTCTGCATAGCCTTTTTAGTTGGGTAGAAGTCCCATATACTATCAAGATCAGAGGGGCGATTAACTTTGGGCTTCTTAAGTTGACCAGCCAACCTTTTCTGCCTAAAGTTAATTTTCTCTTGATATCTGCCTTTCTGGTGATCATCTCTGACACGATTATCATGAGTTTGTCTGTTATGGTTCTGTCTTTGATTTTTGGTATTCTGAAAATCTTTCCTGTTGTTAGTTCTTCTTCCAGGTTCATTAACTTTTAAAATGGGTTTCTGTTGAACCTTTATCTTTTCCTTTTCTGGTCTGACATTCTCATGAATAACCTTGGTGCCAGATACACCAGCCGGACAAATGGGGCTAGAAATCAGTGGCACTATGACCTTGTCTGCCTTAGCAACTCTGGTGCTGGGCATTACAGAAGGCTCACCTGATTCTGTTGAGCCATAACCAAGACCAAAACCAGTGCCAATTTGTTGGTCAAGTACAATCTTTTCCATGGAAGACTGGGCCTTCTGGTAAGCTTTGTACTTAATCTCAAGAGGCTCTATCTCTCTTATTCTCTTTAGAAGAGAAACATTTTCAGCTTCCAGTTGATCTCTTTCCTTAATAAGAAGATTGATTTTGATCTCAACCTCCTTTCTTAAGTCAAGGATTTCAACCTTAAGCTTACTGTTTTCTTCTTTAACAGAAGAATAAGTGGTTTGTATGGCTTGAAACTCTTCCCAAAATTCTGACATTGAATCAGAATCAAAGGCTCTGCCTACCGAAGAAAAGCTAGAGTTGGAAGTAGAAGATACCTCATCATCAGATTGACCCATAAGACATAGGTCTTCAGTTTCTGTGTCCAGGCAACAGAATGCTTCATCAGATTCTGATTCCGAGCTGGACTCTGTCTCAGAGAGGGGGTCCTTCTCTGGTTGTTCAGTGATGAGTGCTTTCCTTCTTCGGTGCTCGTACTTCTTTTCTCCTTCCTGGCCTTGCCTTTTGGAGACTATGGGGTGTGGACAGTTGACTTTGAAGTGCCCTGGTTGTCTGCAGTTGTAGCAGAGAAGCTCTCCACTACTTTCTGATGGTTTGGACTTCTGGTGTGGCTTTCTGCTAGAGTGTGGACTTCTGCTATCCTTCGGCTTTAAGAATTTCCTGAACTTCCTGGAAAAAGCCGCCATATACTCGTCAGTTAAAAGAATAGAAGGGTCAAAGTTATTTACCTGAGAGGTGCTGGCAGTGAGGGCAGTAGTTGTTCTGTCCTCAACTTCTTCTTTTTCTTCTTCATTCATCTCAAACTCATAAGACTTGAGATCAGAGATGAGCTTCTCAGTGCTGTAGGTTCTGAGGTCCTTGCTATCTCTCATGGCAGTGACCTTCATCTTCCATGGTGAAGGTAAACCTCTGAGAACCTTCAGATTATTCTCCTTGGGAGTAAGCTCCTTCCCAAGTTCTGATATCTCAGCAGTGAGGGTGAGCAAGCGTGCATACATCTCAGCTATGCATTCTTTGGGTAGAAGTTTGAAATCTTCAAACTTCTTCATGGCAATAGTAAGTTTGTTGTCCTTTTCTTGCTCATCTCCAGCTCCTATCAGGGTGAGAGTATCCCAGATTTCCTTGGCAGATTTGCACTTCTTGATCCTGGTGAAGTACTTGTCATCAATGGCCTTGTAGAGGATATCCTTGGCAATGTTGTCAAGGTTGTATTTTCTCCTTTCTTCATTAGACCATTCATGACGCAGTTTGGTGATCATCTGGGGTTGACCACTACCAGTGATGTATTCAGGGTTGACCTTGGTGAACTCTGTGAAAGGTCCTGCATCAAGAACTTCCCACATTTCGTCATGGAGTGCGCAGAGGTGAGCTTTCATGCGGATCCTCCAGTCATCAAACTTTGTTACTGAGAACATAAGATTCTTTGAAAGAGTGTTATCCATAATATGAGATTAAAGAGGCTAAAACAAGTGGATCTCTTGTTTAGTAAGTAACCTAAAAGATTACAAGAACAAGGAGGCTCTGATACCACTTGTTGGTCCCGTTTGTAATAGGAACAGTCTAGAGGGGGGGGGGGGGGTGAATAGACTGTTCAGGAATTTAAACTTTTCTCCAAGTCAAGTCTGACTTAACAGAGATGGTCGAAATCTGGTGACAGAGATGGTCAAGTTCTGATGGCAGAACTAGACCAGGCAGCGGATAAGTTTCTGTCCGGGTAGCCTCTAGAAGAAAGCTAAGGCAAAATGCCTTTCTGATAACTCTGAAGGGAGATCTGCTGGACACAGATTCCAACCTAAAGAGTTAGTCAGTAGAATCTTAAGTGCAGAAAGTAAAAGCTGAAAGTAAATGACACCGGGGTTTTTATAGTGGTTCAAGGAACAACTCGTTCCTCTAGTCCACTGTTCCACTAAGCTTGCAAAAACGACAGTTTACAACGCCTTAGTCCCTAGAGCTTAAGAAGCACTCCTCGTCTTCTTCAAGTCTAGTTGCCACCCGGGATGCAGTCCTGCTTCCTGATGGCTGGTCTCGTTTCACTGAGTCTCTTGAAGTATCTCCACTTCACTTACTCCAGCTAATTTGAGACGTCCCTTCTTTTTCAAGAAGTGTTTGATATAGAATCAGTTTTCTCCAACGTTTCTTCTTCACAAAAGATGAGTATGTGAAGCTCTCGAAGTGTTGAAGAACTGAGTAACTTTGCCTTTTCTAGTTGGATGAAGGATAGGAATGTTTATCTTCCAACTGTGGCCTTTTCTTGTTAGAATGGTATTTTAATCTCAAGAAAGTTGTTCACGCAAATTTATCTTGGCAAAGGTTATGGCAAAGTTATCTTCTTTGTTCTTCAGAGTGTATCTTATATACTGGGAGCGGTCTTCCCGTTGGAGTGTAGAAGACAGCTTCATTAAATGCATGTACTGTTGACTTGACCGTTTGGTCCTCCGACTTGCTATTTTGGGGGCGTAAAGATATTCGCATGGTCAATCATCAGCTTTAAATATCTCTTCATACGTACATCATTAAATGTGCATTTAATGCGTGTACAGTGCCATGCTTCCGTTGAAAGGTTCGTAACCGTTGGGGGATTTCCCGTTAGTTTAACGACCGTTGGAAGGGCTTCCGGATTCTGATGATACTTAGCAGAGTCTCAAGAGGTTCTCTGGTCCAATCTCTGAAGTCCGTCTCTGGTGCCAACTCTGGTATCATTCTGATAACCAGTTTCTGATGGCTTCTCTGGTGAGCAGCTCTGGGAGCAACTCTGGTAGAGGCAAGATGGAACTCTGGCAGGCAGACTAATCTAAAACTTACAAAAGAAATTCTAATACACAATTTCTAATGGGGTACTATCAAATTCTAATTAACCTAGCATCATCAAAATCTAAATACATTTATTCCTTACAAACAGAATCCAGTTCTGACTCAGATTCTGATGAGGCCTTCTGTTGCCTTGATACTGAGACAGAAGACCTTTGCCTCATGGCTCATTCTGATGATGAGGTAACCTCTACTTCTGAATCTAGTTTTTCTTCGGTAGGCTTAGCTTTTGATTCTGATTCAATGTCAGAATTTTGGGAAGAGTTTAAGGCCATACAAGCCACTTATTCCTCTGTAACAGAAGAAAACAGTAAGTTAAAAGCTGAAATTCTTGACTTAAAGAAGGAGGTTGAGATCAAAATCAATCTTCTAATTAAGGAAAGAGATCAACTGGAGACTGAAAATGTTTCTCTTCTCAAGAGAATAAGAGAAATAGAGCCTCTCGAGATTAAGTACAAAGCTTACCAGAAGGCCCAGTCTTCCTTGGAAAAGATTGTACTTGATCAACAGATTGGCACTGGTTTTGGTCTTGGTTATGGCTCAACAGAATCAGGTGAGCCTTCTGTAATGCCTAGCACCAGAGTTGCTAAGGCAGATAAGGTCATAGTGCCACTGATTTCTAGCCCCATCTGTCAAGCTGGTGTATCTGGCACCAAGGTTGTTCATGAGGAAGTCAGACCAGAAAAGGGAAAAATAAAGGTTCAACAGAAACCCTTTTTGAAAAATAATGAACCTGGCAGAAAACCTAACAACAGAAAAGGTTTTCAAGATAACAAAAATAAAAGACCATTCATTGACAGACAACCTCATGTTAATCGTGCCAGAAATGATCACCAGAAGGGCAAATATCAAGAGAAAGTTAACTTTAGGCAGAAGAGGTTGGCTGGTGAACTTCAGAAGCCCAAAGCTAACCGTCCCTCTGCTCTTGATAGTATATGGGACTTCTTTCCAACAAAGAAAGCTATGCAAAAGTATGTAAACAGGAAGCATGACCCCCACAAGCATCTGCCCAAAGTGAATCACACTTCAGTTTACTATAACTACCAGGTGGACAATGGGTACCACCCACCAAGGTTTCACTTGATGAGACCAAAATGGTACCAACTACCCAGACTCCATGACCCCCCAGGACCCAGCATTGCTTGGGTACCTAAATCTTTCTTTTAATCTTGCAGGAACTGTGTGCTGGAGCTATCTCTGAACAAGAATGGTTTATTGATAGTGGATGCTCCAGGCACATGACAGGTGACAGAAGTTGCCTAACAGAGTTCCAGAAATGCAAAGGACCTAGAGTTACCTTTGGAGGTAATGACAAAGAAGGTCAAACAAAAGGAAGAGGGAAGCTGATCAAGAACCAGATAGTCATTGATGATGTCTCATATGTCAAAGGACTGAAGTTCAACTTGCTAAGTGCTAACCAATTCTATGACAAAGGCTACACTGTTGAATTCACAAAGGACTTCTGCTATGTGAAGCATAAGACAACAAAGGAAGTGGTTCTGACAGCATCAAGGAAGAAGAACATCTATGTAGTTGATTGGAACACAACAAAGGATGGAGTTTGCCTGATAGCCAAAGGAGATTCAAAACTGAGCTGGGACTGGCACAAAAAGCTCAACCATTTGAATTTCAAAACAATCAACAAACTGACCAGAGAACACATTGTAGAAGGGCTACCAGACATTGTGTACAAGAAGGAGACCCTCTGCAGTGCATGCCAGAAGGGCAAACAAGTGAAGAATTCCTTCAAACCCATTGCTGGAGATCTTTCTACAAGTCCTCTAAATCTGATTCACATGGATTTATTTGGACCTGTTGAGACTCCAAGCGTTGGTGGCAAGAAATATACCCTAGTCATGGTTGATGACTATTCCAGATATACATGGACTATCTTTCTAACAAAGAAGAATGAAACTCTTCAGAAGTTGCCATCTCTGTTAAAGCAACTTCAGACTGAGAAGAATTTGAAAGTGAAGACAATCAGATCAGACAGAGGAACTGAATTTGTCAACCAAGTCATAAAGGACTTCTGTGATCAGAATGAGACTTTTCATCAACTTTCTGCCGCCAGAACCCCTCAACAGAATGGCGTAGCAGAAAGAAGGAACAGAACTTTAAAAGAAGCTGCAAGAACAATGATTGCAGAATCTGGATTGCCTATGAGATATTGGGCTGAAGCAATCAACACTGCATGCTATACTCAGAACAGAAGCATGATCAACAAGAATCACCAGAAGACCCCTTATGAACTCTGGAAGGGAAGAAAACCTAACATCAGCTACTTTCATGTATTTGGATGCAAGTGCTACATACTTAACAATGGAAAGGAGCATCTGAAAGTCTTTCAAGAGAAGGCTGATGAAGGAGTCTTTATAGGTTATTCAAACACCAGTAAAGCCTATAGAGTACTCAACAGAAGAACCCTACATGTTGAAGAATCCATACATGTGAAGTTTGATGAAAGCATCTCTGTTAAAGAGGTAACAGAGATCCTCAAGGAAGTCACCATAGAAGACAGAACACCAGAACCAACAGAAGAGGTGGCAGACAATCCTGCATTTCCAACACCTGCACCAAACCCCCTTCTGTTGAATGAAGACGAAGACTCTGAAGATGAGGAACCAGAGAGACCAAGACAGCAGCTGACAAAACCTGACCTAACATGGTTAAGAGATCATCCCCCTAACCAAGTGATTGGTCAAATCAGAAGTGGAGTTCAGACCAGATCCACATCAAGAAGAGAAGCAATGCTTGCCTGCTATATATCTCAAATGGAGCCTATTACTGTTGAAGAAGCTCTTGCAGACTCAGATTGGATCAATGCCATGCAAGAAGAGCTTACTCAGTTTGAAAGGAACAAAGTATGGGAACTTGTTCCTAGGCCAAAGCACCAGAATGTCATTGGAACCAAATGGGTATTCAAGAACAAAGCAGATGAAGATGGCAACATTGTAAGGAATAAAGCAAGGCTGGTAGCTAAAGGATACTGCCAAGAAGAAGGAATTGATTTTGATGAGACTTTTGCACCAGTTGCCAGACTTGAAGCCATCAGAATCTTTCTAGCCTATGCTGCCTACAACAACATCAAGGTCTACCAGATGGATGTCAAGAGTGCATTTCTAAATGGAGATCTTGAAGAGGAAGTTTATGTGGAACAACCACCAGGTTTTGTCATTCCTACTCAATCTTCTTGTGTCTACAAGCTTAAAAAGGCCCTCTATGGTCTTAAGCAAGCTCCCAGAGCCTGGTATGACACATTGTCCCTTTTCCTAGTGAACCATGGGTTTACTAAAGGAAAGGTTGACAAAACTCTATTTCAAATCTCTGTTGCCAATCACATTCTGTTAGTACAAATATATGTTGATGATATTATATTTGGTAGTACTAATCCAGAACTGTGCAAGAAATTTTCTCAAGTGATGCAGAGTCAATTTGAAATGAGTATGATGGGAGAACTCAGTTACTTCCTAGGACTTCAAGTCAAACAAATTCCAGAAGGAATCTTTATCAACCAAGGGAAGTATACCAGAGACCTGGTCAAGAAGTTTGGAGTGGAAGGCAAATCCTCAGTGAAGATTCCCATGAACACCTCACAAGGAATTGGTCCAGATGATGAAGGAAAGGATATAGATGCAACAACATATAGAGGAATCATAGGATCTCTGTTGTATCTAACTGCAAGCAGACCAGACATCTCATTCTCTGTTGGAATCTGTGCCAGATATCGATCAAAGCCCAAGGAAAGCCATCTAAGTGCTGCAAAAAGAATCATCAGATACATCAAAGGAAATCCTAATGCAGGCCTATGGTATCCAAAGGGAGGTAACTTTGAACTAATTGGTTATTCTGACTCAGATTTTGCAGGTTGCAGACTAGACAGAAAGAGCACCTCTGGTCACTGCCAATTGCTAGGAGGAAGGGTTGTTTCCTGGTTTAGCAAGAAGCAGAACTCCATCTCAACAAGTACAGCTGAGGCTGAGTACATTGCAGCTGGGAGTTGCTGTGCTCAGCTACTCTGGATGAAGCAACAACTGAAGGACTATGGAATTCAAGCAAAGGAGATCAAGCTGTTGTGTGACAACACCAGTGCCATTGCTATCACTCAGAATCCAGTTCTTCATTCCAGGACAAAGCACATTGAGATCAGACATCACTTCATCAGAGATCATGTTGAGAAGAAGCACATTTGCATGGAACATGTGCCAACAGAAGACCAGCTTGCAGATATCCTGACAAAGCCTCTTCCTGAGGCTAGGTTCAACAAACTGAGAGAGGAATTGGGAATGATGGATGAGATTCCAAGGGAAAGTTGAAAAGAAAGGCCCTCTGTTGCTAAATTGCTGTTAACAGATTACCTGTTGCAGAACCCCTTCTGTTAACCCCTTCTGTTAACCTCTTCTGTTCCCTACCCTGGCAGAACACCTCAGCAACAGAAACCCTTTATACAGAAAACCTCCTCTTATGTCTAACAGAAGGTTGTGGACTTAGAAAAATCTGAAAACCGGGTGACCTAGTAAATTGGTCTTTTACCCTTTTACCCTTAAAATGGTATCCAGCCGCATAATATTTACTGCGCCACTTTTTACATTTATTGGTACCTTGGAACCGTAAATTATCTCAAATGTCCACTAACCCGTACCCATAAAATCCCTTTTCGCAAACCTAAACCGTTACTGCTTTCATTACTCTCAAGCTCTTGCACTCTTATCTCTTCAAAACTCTCAAACCGCTAAAAACTCCATGGCTTTCTTGAGCTTCTCCGATCTTTCCAAGGAACAAAAGGCAACTCTTCTGAAGAATGTACTGACAGGGATGAGATGCGAACTGGAAGTCCTATCAAGGTTCGCAGAGAAAAGGGAGAGGATGACCACCATTGTTGACGGACTGTCACAGTGCCAACTGAGCAAGGTCATCACTCATGCTTATGAGGCCTACAGTAACATTGACACCGTTGAGTTCTATCTCAACGCTTCCTTCAAGGATGAAAACATCTCCTCCAGCGTCCAAGGAGAAGAAATTTTGATTGATGCTGACGTCATCAACAAGGTCTTCAATATCCAACTAGAGGAAGGCAGGGCCTCTCTACTTGATTTGGAGGATACTGACATCCCTCTGCCTGAATTCAAGAAGAAGTTCTGCAGAATAGGTGAGGAAGTAGAGAAGGTCAACATCAAGAAGAACCTGCTCAAGAAGGAATTTGAGCTGCTCATTAACATTTTCCACAAATGTTTATGGTGCAAGTACACCTCCACCGATGATGTCACAACTGCCAATGCCAAGGTCCTCTATGCAGTGCATCATGGGGTAAACATCAATTGGGGACAAGTCATGGTAAAGTCCCTGATTGAGGTGATCAAGAAGAAGAACCCAAAGACTAGCCTCTACTCTGGGAAGCTAGGGCATGGACTGCTCATCTCAGAAGTGCTCCTCAAACAAGGGGTACCCTTGAGGAAGGCCACAACTTTGGATCACACCAAGGTCATTTTCCTGTCTGCCTCTCCAAACAGGGAAAAGGCTATAAAGGCAGAGTTGAAGAGACAGCTTCAGCTTGAGGCTAAGAGACAACAAGGTGAGAAGGTGCAGAAACCCCTCTCTGGAGCCCCTTCTGCTGAAAAGAAGAAGAAGAAGAAGACCAAGAAGGCAGAACCGGTTGCTCCTCCAACCATGAAGGCTGGACAGAAGAGGAAGAGGACCACAAAACCCAAGAAGAAGGTTGCTAAACCTGTGGTCTCTGTGTCTGAGGAAGTGGCAGACACTCAGGGGGAACCAGAGATCCCCACCTCTGCTGCATCTCCTGACCAGAACAGGGTGTCAACTCCAACAGAGCACCCTAGTCCTGTCAAAGATGGGTATCTGTCCTTGCTAGACAGACAGTTTACCCGGGTCCTTGAATGGAGAAGATGGAGAATGGGACCCCTCCACAAAATAATCCAATATTTTGATCACTATGAGCCAGAAAAAGAAGCCATCCTGAATTGGGTTGGGAGTGATGATGTCTCAAAATGCTTTGCCCTCAACTTTCTTCACTCTGTCCTTGAGAAGAAGAAGGCAAGCTACAAGGGAAAGGCTGTTCTCATTTCTTCACCCTCAGAGGAGACAGTCAAACCTTTAGAAGAGGGAGAGATAGAAGCCTTTGAAGAATGGCTGTTCACCAAGATGGCAACTGACTCTGTACAGCCCAACTTCAACCCAGGAGAGCCCTCTGTACCCAAGACAGAAGGGCAAGCTATGATGGAGCATATCAAAGAGTGGAGGTCTTCTTTGCTCAAGGATAACATCATTGAGGTAATCTCTCCAACCCCTTCTGTTAATATCCCAACAGAACCCCATATTCCCTCACCTCCCACCAGCACAGAAACCCCTCCACCAGAAAACCCTCAACCTAAATCTCCTGAACAGAAAACCCCCACCCCTCCTCACTCACCCAAACAGAAAATTGCATCACCCTGCAGAACAATTGTTCCCTTCAGAAACCGTTCACCTTCACCTCCACCATCTCCTCCTCAACAGGATGCCTCACCTATTCAATCTTCACCCCAGCACCAGAACCCCTCACCCCAACAGATATCCTCTTCATCTTCTGAATCTGAACATCAAACCCCTCCACCAGAATCACCTCCTCCACAACAACCTGCAGAGAAGCTTAAACCTGTATGGTTTCTCAGAGATTCTGACCCTACAACTATCTCCCCCATCTCTGCACCCCAAGGCCATTCTAGGCATTCTACTGCCCCAATCCCTCCTTCCGGAAGAAGAAGAAGGTCATCAGGAACACAATACCCATATACTCTTCTTATGAAGATTCATCTGACATGGATGGATTCATGGTCAGCAAGTCATATCAAGTTGCATCAAAGAGACAGAAGACCCCTCCTCTGACTCAACTGAAGCATGAACTGCGTGTCCAATCTCTCTCATCTGTCCAAGAACATCACCCCCTGCCTAAGGGAAGAGGTCTAGAGATGCCTCCAGCTGATGGACAACAGAATAACATTCCCTTCAACAAATTTGTTGAATCTGCAGAAGACTTTGGTGGACAAATCCTTCAAGGCATGAACAAGTTGATAGAGATAAATGATAAACATTATGGGCACCTTGCTCATGTGAATGACAACCTCAATTCAGGAATGCAGTTCATATCTGATCGTTTTGAGAACCTCACAGGAACACTCAACAACTTCATAGCTTCCTCCTCTGCCAGAACAGATGCCCTGTCAACAGAAGTGGTAGGTATCCACAAAACACTCTCTATCTTTCAACAGACTCTCCTAGATCAAGGACAGTCAATCAACACTATCTCAGAGCATCTTGAGGCTCTGAAGAAATCTGATGCCAACACTGGGAGGCAACTGACCTCCATTGAGGAAATGTGCATAGCTCACCAAGAACAAGCTCAAGCTCTCCTATCTATTGACAGAGACAGATATAAGAAGATGGTGCTGCTTGAAGCCAATAACAAGGACATCTTTTCTGCCATCCAGAAGTAGCAAGGTCTCATTGAAGGCCTTACCTCTGTCACCCAGACTCTACCAGAGGACCTTGAGCAGATAGCCTCCACTCAGGCCTCAAAGTTCCAAAAGATAAGTCTGATGATAGAAGATCTGCATGATGCCAAAAAGGGGGAAGAGGACCCTCAACAGACTAGGCCTCGATCCCACAGAACTCCTGCTAGGGCACCCTCCTCTGCTGAGCCTACAGTGGATCCTACTCCCTACTTTGAAGCTGCCCTACAGAAGAAGAGAGCAGCAGGCATACCTAGACCCCCATCTCCAGTAAAGAAAGGCACCAAGAAGAAGAAAGTCTTTAACTTCACTGAATGGAGATTGGGTGGATCTCAGAGGATTGACAGAGCTCAATTTGAAGAGATGAAGGCCAAAATGACTCCCACCCAACAACAGCACCTCTATTTGGACAAAGATGGTGTTGTGAGAGTTAGGTATGGGGGATCCTTAGAAGAAGCTGAAGAATGGTATAAGAAGAACATTGTCCCAGGCAAGACAATACATGAAGGTGTTCTCAGCTATCTGGACTGCAAGCTTTCTCCCATTTGGACATCTTATCAAAGCTCTGGCAACCTCTCCAAGATCAGAGCAGAAATCAATGAAGAACTGCTCAGGCTTCAAAGATTGGAAGAAGAAGCTCTGCAAGCAGCAAATTTGGAGAATGTGTAAGGATTTTCTCTGTAAATCTTATCTAATAAAATCACATCTCTGCCTTCTCACTTTGAAGTGCTTTTCCTCATTTCCTGTCTTTTTGCCTTCTGCTTGTGTTTGCTTATTTCATTTATATTCTGCTATCTGAATGTACTGTACTCTTACTATTTTCCTATGCCAAGTTGCCCACCAAGATTTTAATGGAAGTTTTTAAACTTTAATCTTTCTTTATGGTGAAGGCACTTCTCTGGAAATAGTTAAAGGGTTTTGGCATCATCAAAAAGGGGGAAATTGTAAGGAATATTTTTATTTAGATTTTGATGATGCTAGATTAATTAGGACTTTAGAGTACCCCTACTTAGACTTAATGTATTAGAATTTTCATTTGTAAAGTTCTTAGTGTAATCGACTTGGCAGAAGACCTTCAGAGCAGAAGACCCTCTGAGCAGAAGGGCTCCAAGAGCAGAAGACCCTCGTAAGGCATTATTGAAACAGAGGACCTTTGGTTCTCTGCTCCAGAACAGAAGACCTCAGGGTCTCTGTTAGTCTTTACTCTGACAGAAACCCTTCTGGGTCTCTGTTGGATATTCTCTCAACAGAAGTGCTCCAGACCTCCTCTGTTCTACTCTCAGTTGAAGACACCAGAAGGTCTGACACTTAGAAGAATTCCACAGAACCGGGAAGTCAACCAAAAGATTCCTTCAACGGCTAGGAGCATTGAACGGAAAAGCTACAGTGCGCGCATTAAATGCTCATTTAATGCTCCCCGTGCTCCGTAGAGTAATTGCAGATGATTGGCCGCAATGTCAGGAATACTTTATCCCAAAATAGTAACCCGCCAACTTTACCGGGCTCTACTAGTCAAGTCAACTGATCGCTCATTTAATGCAGTTGTCCTCCTACTCCTCCAACGGGAAGACAACCTCAGTATAAAAGATACACTACGAAGAACAACCGGATAACTTTGCAATTTTTGCTAACCATTGCTGCAATTCTTCATACAAGAAATTCAAACGCCTAAAAGCAAAAAGCCTCCTTGAGATTAACACTTCATCATCATCTACAAGAGAAGGCAGAAGTTGGAAAAATACTCTTTCCAACTTAAGCAAAGTTCCAAGTGTTCTTCAACTCTTCAAGCTCATCACATACAAATCCTTTGTAACGAAGCTAGTTGGAGGAACCCCTGTTTCAACAGAAACTCTTCTTGCTACAAGAAGGACGTCCAAGTAACTGGAGTAGTGAAGTGGTGATACTTCCAGGAAACTCAGTGAAAGGACCAGTCTTAAAGGAAGCCAGGCAGTGCATCCCAGGAGACATCTAGGCTTGAAGAAGACGTGGAGAGCTTCTTAAGTGCTAGGACTAAGGCGTTGTAAACGGTCGTTTTTACAAGCTTAGTGGAACAGTTGATTAGAGGAACGAGTTGTTCCTTGAACCACTATAAAAATCCCTGGTGTCGTTTACTTACTGCTTTAATATTTGCACTTAGATAGAACTGCCTAACTCCTTAGACTTGGTATCTGTGTTCAACAGAACTTGTCTTACGAGTTAACAGAAGGCCTATTGCCTTTGCTTCTCTGAGGCTAAATCAACAGAACCCCCTACCAGAACCCCATCCGTTGCTAGTCTGTTCTGTCAACAGAACAGGCTATTCTGTAAAATCTGGTACTTAGTTTAAAAAGCTAAAAACCAATACAGTCTATTCACCCCCCCTCTAGACTGTATCCAGTACAACCGGGACCAACAAAGACAAATCGTCTGTAAAGATTCCCATGAACACATCACAAGGAATTGGTCCAGATGATGAAGGAAAAGATGTGGATGCAACAACATACAGAGGGATCATAGGATCTCTGCTGTACCTGACTGCAAGCAGACCAGATATCTCATTTTCTGTTGGAATCTGTGCCAGATACCAATCAAAGCCCAAGGAAATCCATCTAAGCGCTGCCAAGAGAATCATCAGATACATCAAAGGAAATCCAAATGCAGTCCTATGATATCCAAAGGGAGGTAACTTTGAACTAATTGGTTACTCTGACTCAGATTTTGCAGGTTGCAGATTGGACAGGAAGAGCACCTCTGGTCACTGCCAATTGCTAGGAGGAAGGCTTGTTTCCTGGTTTAGCAAGAAGCAGAACTCCATCTCAACAAGTACAGCTGAAGCTGAGTACATTGCAGCTGGGAGTTGCTGTGCTCAGTTACTCTGGATGAAGCAACAACTGAAGGACTATGGAATTCAAGCTAAGGAGATCAAGCTGTTGTGTGACAACACCAGTGCCATAGCTATCTCTCAGAATCCAGTTCTTCATTCCAGGACAAAGCACATTGAGATCAGACATCACTTCATCAGAGATCATGTTGAGAAGAAGCACATCTGTATGGAGCATGTATCTACAGAAGACCAGCTTGCAGACATCCTAACCAAGCCTTTACCTGAGGCAAGGTTTAACAAGCTAAGGGAAGAACTGGGAATGACGGATGATCTTCCCAGAAATGCCTGAATCAGAGACTCACTGAGCCAGAACTGCTTTCTTCTGCACCAGAAACTCAGATCAGAGAACCTCTATCTCTGTTCATCAGAATCTCACATCAGAGAACCCCCCTTCTCTGATCAGAGACCCCTTTCAGAGAGATAGCAGATACGGATGTGGACTTAACAATATATCAAGGTACGGGCAAGACCTAATTAATTGAAACGGTCTTTTACCAGATTACCCCTGATCGTTACTCTTCTAACGGACACGTTTTCCGCCCGCATTTCATTAAATGTTACCTCGAAACTGCCAATATCTCAAACGTCCACTATTCTAAACCTTTTTATATCCTCCGTCTTCAACCTAATCCCTACTGCAACTTCATCTCTCTTAAACTGCTCTAGCATTCAAACCTTCAGATCCTCTAAATCTTTCAATCCTCAGAACTTTTCGAAACTCAGAATGAACTTCCTAAGCATCAATGATCTCTCTAAGGAAGAAGCTAAGACCATCATTGCCAATGTTGTCTCCGGCATGAAGGTCGACATGTCATCTCTACCTTTGCTCACAGAAAATCAAAAGAGGATGGCCAAGATCATCCAGGGGATGACTGACTCACAACTCTCAAAGGTTGTTGCTCACCCCTACGAGCATTTCAGCATCAAAGATGTGGCTGAGTTCTACCTCAACGCCACCATCTCCAAGACTGGTATTCACTCCCAGGTGCAGGGTCAATGCATTTTTCTGAATGCAGATTCTCTAAACGAGTTCTTTGGAGTACAACTTGACTCCCAAGACCCGGAAGCCAACAATCTCCTTACTCTTGACTCAGTGGAAGTCTCCACTGAAGGATTTGTTCAGACATACTGTCGCCCGGAGGCCGCCGGACTGGACAAGCTATACATGAAGAAGTTCTTGCTGAAGAAAGACTATGAAAAACTTGTCAGCATTCTGCACCGGTGCTTGTGGTGCAAAATTGCTTCAACTGACGAGATGAACAAAAACAATGCCAAGGCGATCTTTGCAGTTCACCATGGCATGAACATCAACTGGGGCGAGGTAATATTTGGCTCCCTAACTGAATTCATAAAGAAGAAGGATTCAGAAACAGGTCTCTTCTCTACTAAAATGGGACATGGACTTCTCATTTCTGCCATCCTTGCTGCCAAAGGAGTTCACCTCAGGGATACCATCCCAGTTGATCACTCCAAAACCATCTTCCTCACAGCCTCTCCAAAATTCAACATAGCCATCTCCTCTGAGCTAAGGAGAGAGGAAAGGCTAGAGAAGAAGAGAGAGGAACAGGCTGCTAAGTCTAAACCTGCTCCTAAGAAAGCTCCCAAGAAGCCCAGTGAGACTTCAAAACAACCTGAGCAGTCACAGGCTGTAAGGGAAGTCAGGAAGAAGAAGAAGAGTGACAATCTGTCACTACCAGAAAAGGAAGCAACAGAAGAGGTTGCACCAGAGTTGCCCTCCCCAAAGGCAACCAGAAAATCTCCTGCCAGAAGAGAAAAGAGTCTTTCATTAAATTTCATCATAGTGCTCTTGAGGAAGGAGAACCCTCCACAGCAAATGACATTGCTCTAACCATGGAGAAGCTGATCAAGGAATGGAGAGAATCCATGTTCTCAGAAATAATTCTTGAGGTAATCCCTACACCTCCTCCTTCCCCTCCCAAATCTCCTGTTAATCAACCATCACCTTCCAAATCCCCCTCTAAACCTTCATCTCCACCCCAACAGAAAACCATCTCACCAAACCAGAAAACCTCAACCTCCACCAGAACTCCATCTCACAAGAAACCCAACTCCAGACCCTCATCACCCTGCAAACAACCTTCTAACACCAGAAATCGATCACCTTCACCCCCACCATCCCCCTCACACCAACCTACTCCTCAACCAATAATCCCATTTCCCCAGAATTCACCTCATCAGAAATCCTTACCACCCTCCAGATCTGCCTCACCACAGAGATCATCACATCACTCTGCAGCCTCTACACCAAAGAAGAAACCAATCTTCAGAGTCCCCTCTTCAGACAGTGACAATGATGGTTTCCTCACCTCCTCCATTGCTGCTGATGAAACTTCTAAAAGGAGAAGGACACCCCCAAGAGTTCCTTCCCCTCCACCATCCACTAGAGCTCCTCCATTGACCAAGGGAAGAGGATTAGAAATGCCTGGGTTTACACCTGAAGAACCCCAGATTCCCTTCAACTAGTTTGTGAAATCTGCTGAAGCATTTGGTGGTCTGTTGGTTCATGATCTGAGAAAGATCATTGAGCTGAATGACAAGCATCATGAAGAGCTAACCCATACCAAGCTTCAAATCACAATCGGATTCCAGCATTTGACAGATAAGGTTGCTACACTGTCAGAAACTCTGCACTCCTTCATGCATTCATCTACCCTGAGAATAGATTCTGTCTCCAGAGATGTCAGTGGTCTCAACTCCATTCTTCATTCTCACTCTCAAGCTCTGCTTGCCCAGAACCGGACAATCAACCAGATCTCAGATTCTGTTAATAATCTTCAGAAATCTGCTGACAGTTCAACTCAGAAACTCAATACCTTACACTCCCTCTGCAAGGAGCATCAAGAGCAAGGCCTAGCTCAGGTAAATGCAGAACTAGAAAGGATGGACAGAGCAGGACCACAGGTAGATGAAGAAGACCTCTAACTCTCTACCTCTAACTCTGTAATGATTTATTTTCTCTATCAAATAAATAAGATACCAACTCTGCCTCTTTTTGCAAGGCTTATTCAAATATCTGTTCTTATTCACCTTCTTTGTGTTTATTCTGTTACCTTACTTGCTTTTGATTTAATTGCTATCTGATTGTATCGTACTCTTACTATTCTCCTATGCTAAGTTGCCCACCAAGATTCTAATAAAAAGTTTTAAACTTTATTTTTTTTATGGTGAAAGGCACTTCTCTGGAAATAGTTAAAGGGTTTTGGCATCATCAAAAAGGGGGAAATTGTAAGGAATAATTGTATTTTAGATTTTGATGATGCTAGGTTAATTAGAATTTGAAAGTACCCCTTTAGAAATTTTGTATTAGAATTTCTTTTGTAAGTTTTAGCTTAGTCTGTCTGCCAGAGAACCACCTTGCTTCTACCAGAGTTGCTCCCAGAGTTGCTCACCAGAGAAGCCATCAGAAACTGGTCATCAGAAAGATACCAGAGTTGGCAACAGAGGCGGACTTCAGAGATTGAACCAGAGAGCCTCATAAGACTCTGCTAAAACCCACCAGATTCCGGAAGCACTTTCCAACGGTCGTTAAACTAACGGGAAATCCCCTAACGGTTACGAACCTTTCAACGGAAACATGGTACTGTACACGCATTAAATGCACATTTAATGCTGTACAAACGAAGAGATATTTAAAGCTGATGATTGACCATGCGGTTATCTTCATGCCCCCAAAATAGCAAGTCGAAGGTCCAACCGGTCAAGTCAACAGTACAAGCATTTAATGAAGCTATCTTCTACACTCCAACGGGAAGACTGCTCCCAGTATATAAGATACACTCTGAAGAACTAAGAGAATAACTTTTGCTACAACATCTGCCAAACTAACTTGCTCAGAATATACAACTCAAATACCTCAAAGCCTTCTTGAGATTAAAACTCCATTCTTAACAAGAAAAGACTACAGTTGGAAGATATATTTTCCTATCCTTCATCCAACCAGCAAGTTGCAAAGTTACTCAGTTCTTCAACACTTCGAAAGCTTCATCTACTCATCCTTTGTGAAGAAGCAACGTTGGAGAAAACTGATTTTGAATCAAACACTTCTTGAAAAAGAAGGGACGTCTCAAACTAGCTGGAGTAAGTGAAGTGGGGATACTTCAAGAGACTCAGTGAAACGAGACCAGCCATCAGGAAGCAGGACTGCATCCCGGGTGGCAACTAGACTTGAAGAAGACGAGGAGTGCTTCTTAAGTTCTAGGGACTAAGGCGTTGTAAACTGTTGTTTTTGCAAGCTTAGTGGAACAGTGGACTAGAGGAACAAGTTGTTCCTTGAACCACTATAAAAACCCCGGTGTCATTTACTTTAAGCTTTTAATTCCTGCACTTAAGATTCTACTGATTAACTCTTAAGGTTGGACTCTGTGTCCAGCAGATCTTCCTTCAGAGTTATCAGAAAGGCACTTTGCCTTAGCTTTTTCTGATGAGGCTACCCGACCAGAAACTTATCCGCTGCCTGGTCTAGTTCTGCCATCAGAACCTGACCATCTCTGTCACCAGATTTCGACCATCTCTGATAAGTCAGTTTTGACTTAGAGAAAAGTTTAAATTCCTGAACAGTCTATTCACCCCCCCTCTAGACTGTTCCCATTACAAACGGGACCAACAATTCCGCCCTGTCAGCCTTCGACTTTATATCGAGGGTGGCGGTGTTAAGGAAGGAATAACCCTCGGGCAGATCGATGGGTTTTCCTTGATCAGCAATGCAACCCTTCTTCTTGGGAGCGGGAGCCTTCGTCTTCTTCTTCTTCCCGGGGGCTACCCTGAGGGGAGTTGGGTTCAGCGGCCGAGAGCTACTCGCCTCACCAGCATTACGAGGGGAGGGGACCGCAGTAGTAACCCTCATCCTCTCCCTCTCCTTCTCCTCCTCTTCAATGGCCGTCTGCATGGCGAGGGCCATCTCCTCGTCTTCCACCACTTGTTCGAACTCCTCCGCCTCAGCTTCGGCCACTAACTCCTTCTGGACCTCCATAGCGAGGGAAGCATCACCATTCCCCGAGGACTGACTGCTTGCAGACTCGACGTCCGAAATACCCTCCTCCTCAGCCGAGGGCTCCCTTGAGACGTTTTGGGAATCACTTGCAGATGACATTTTATTTTTCAGAAACTAGGGGTAGAGGTTTTTAGAGACCGAAGGCTTTCTATGGGGCTCTAACACCTAATCTAAGGCCGGAGAGCAAAACTTACTAAAAGGGCGAAGAACAGATGGAGAACTGACCTCATAAATAGGAGTTTGATCGAAAGCAGGTTTCTCTCTCTAGAAAAATTTCGGCAGAGCTTCGCTACAGTATGATCGCGCAAGAAGAATGGCCTTGGCCTTGGGGTATTTATAGGCTTCCCACTCCGGGCTTGGGCCAAGAAACCGGGCCCCCGATGGAAAGTCATCATTACACGCCGCCCCCTTCCGCCAACCAGTGATACCCGCCTGAAGCTAGCCAACAACTACACGCCACGTGGACATCACCTCCAACGGCTACATTTTCAACGTTCCTTATTCCAACGGTCTTATCACAACGGCTATATTTTAGAAACACAAAGGTGCTCCCGGCCGGTACCCCTCATACAACATTACACTTGCATTCGGGCTTTCTCCTTCAGCACCTTTCGCACAACAAATTGGGGCTGGCCCTCGGTCCATCACATTCAAACACCCCATGTCATATGGGCCCCCGGGGTAACAACGGAAAAGCCCCTCAAAACATTGAGAACTAGGGAGTCCCCCCGGGGCAACACCTTCAGATCCCCTCATCAGTGGCTAGCCTCCGGCTAAAACACCATGACTCCCCTCAGCACATAGGAACGATCACCGACATTCGTCAACAACGAACAAGCCCTCAGCCTCATTGATTGGGGGACTACCCTCGGCAGTCCCCGGGATGCTCGCTCATGCTTATCAATTACGGATGCCTTCGTAGGAATGCTCTCGGCAGACCCTCCGGGATATCAACGAAGCCCCTCTAGCAACTCCACAGACATGCCCTCAGATCAATGGTAGCCTTCGGCATCAACTTTGTCCTTCATCTCAGACCAAGGTTTCACCTTTTCGATTCATCATTGGGGAAATTCGGTGCAATCTTTTTCCTCATTAGGATTTTTTCCCATAGGGTTTTTCCTAATGAGGTTTTTAACGAGGCATCCCCCCAAGATGAAATGAAAAGTGTCCACCTTCGGCCCCGTACAAACAGCAGACACCACTCTACTCCTTTTCACCACTTTACAATTGCCTTAAGGAGTGGGGGACTAGAGAACCTCTCCGGGAACCGGGAAAATCAAAAAATGCTAAAAAATTATTCTCACAAAGCATCAACACCCTTCAGTCCCAAAATGTGAGGGACTGAAGGGCTGCCCCGGCAGAATCGTGTGCAAACGCAAAATCTCTCACAGGTTTACAAACTACAGTAAGGCAGCATCAGAGGACAAACGCATTTTACTCCTTTTACCTCAAGTACCTTTCGGCAAAAGGAGTGAGGGACTCCTGATCAGGTATATGGCCCAAGAACCCCCGGCCCATAGACTCCCACTACTATAACGAAGGCCCAATAGGCCCAGGAAGCACGACAGGCCTAGATCACAGCGCCCCAAGTGCCAAACAGCCCACGACGAACACTGGGATGCCTTCGGCCCCCATGGCCGAAGGCTCATAAACTTACAGAACAACTGCTTTTAAGCACTCGAAGTTACTGGGAGAAAACGGCGAAAACAGTAGCCCTCGGCACCCCTAGTATGACCGTAGGACGAGGAGGATGGTGTCCCGCTGGTGCTGTGGGAGTCGCTTCCCGATCTTGAGGACCCGCTCCGGCCGGGAGGTATTCAGAGGGACTTCCTCGACCTCCTCGGCCGGTTCGGCATGCGGTCTCTCCTCGTCCTGGGCAGTGGCTGCCGTGATGGTGTCTATCCTCTGTCCTTCCCTCTCGGCCGGCCTCGTTAGCTTGAGGTAGCATGCTCTGGCTATCCTCTGGTTTCCTCTGGCGTAGCCGATGCCGCCATTGGTGGGGAACTTCAGACACAAGTGTTTCATGGAGATGATGGCCCTCAAGTCCTCCAGTGTTGGCTGCCCCAAGATCAGGTTGTGGGCGCACTCGAGGTTGACCACCATGAACTCCATGTCAATTTTGGCGCGGTGGGGGCCGTCGCCGACCTCCACGGGGAGGACTATTGTGCCCTCGGCGTTGATAGAGTCCTCAGTGAAGCCGGACAACGGTGTCTTGATCGGCTTCAGCAGAGCTTTGTCCATCTTCACCTGCCTGAAGGTGTCCAGGTACATCACGTTGACGGAGCTCCCCGTATCGATGTAAGTGCGGTGGATGATGGAGTCACCGATCTCACACCGGATGACGAGGGCGTCCCTGTGTGATTCCGTACCCGGAGAAAGATCTTTGTCGGTGAAGGTGATCGCCTCCGTTCGCTGCTTCTTCGGTTGGGGGGAACGTGGGACACTTCCCTAATGTAAAGGGATTGGGCCCATTTCTTCCTCTGGGTTGCGGAGTCCCCCCGGTATTCCCACCTACGATGAGGTGAATATGGTTCTTTTTTGGCGGAGGCTCTTCAAAGTCCTCGTTGTCGCTGAGCCTGCCGATCTCCCGCTTCTTCATAGAGGGTTCGCCCCCAGGTTTCCCGGTGTTTACCCACGTATTTTTGCGCGGGCCACCTTTAACAAATTGGGAGAGTTCCCCCTGATGAATAAGGCGCTCGATGGCTTTCTTCAGCGTGATGCAGTCGTCGGTGTTGTGTGAGGAGTTTTTGTGAAATCGGCTGTATGTGCCGCCTTGCTGGATGGCAAGGACCTCCTCGGCCGGCCGAGGAGCTTGCTCAATGAGGCCATGCTTCTCGGCGTAGTCGAGGATGGTGCTGACCGGGTGGGTGAGGGGGACCCCCGGCCGTTCTAACCTCGGCCGCCAGTGGCGGTCTTTCTTGCTTTGTCCACCAGAGCCGTGACGGCCCTGGGCACCCTGGCCGGCCGGGGATGGTCCCGGGGCCGGCGAAGGATTTGTCTTCTTGGAGGGATGGCCTCCCTCTTTTTTGTGATTTTGGAGCTTGTCGGCGTCGGCGTTCAAGCTCCCGCTCTGAAGCACCTTTGCATACGACCTCGGAGGGTCAGTGATGAGGCTCCTGGCGTACGGGGAGCTGCGGAGGGCTCCCTGGTATAGGACGAGGAGGGTGCGCTCATCGGCCCCCTCGACCTCTTCGGTCTCCCTCGTCCACCGATCAATGAATGACCGGAGGGGTTCGTCATATTGCTGCTTGACGGAGAGGAGATGGGTGAAATACTTCTTCGCACACTTCCTCCCGGCAAAGTGGGTGAGGAAGCGCTGGGCAAGGTCTTGCCATGAGTCAATACTTCCTTCGAGAAGCGCGTTGAACCACTCGTACGCCGGCCCCTCAAGAGTGGAGAGGAACCAACGGCAGATATATTCGTCTGTCGCGTTCACCATCAGCATGTTATTCTGGTAGCGGCTGAAATGCTCCTGGGGGTCTGATCGGCCGTCGTAGGACTTGATGGCGTTTCCCCTGTACTTCTCCGGGATGGGGGCCGAGAGCACCCTGTTAGTGAAGGGGGTCCTGGTCCTGACCTGGATGACGGGGTCACCTCACCCTTCGGCCAACTCCCTCTCAAGGGCGCTGACCTTGTTCATGAGAGCGTTGAGGCCAGGATCGTTGGAGGCGCCGGCCGTAGGGACGTTTGCCGATTGCCTGGCTTCCATATGGGCCAGCCTCCTTTCCAGCTGGGCGATGACCTCGTCCCAGGGATGCCTGGCGGCCGCAGCGGTGCTCTGCTGGTTCTTCATGCGCTCATCGTTGGCCGCATTGATCTGGTGGCGCACGTCGTCCTCATGCAACTTTCCCTTGCCATTGTCCAGGCGGGGCTGGTCCGCTGTCCGGGACACAGACCCCAATCTTTCTCTTGGCGAGCTAGGCCGACGCTTACCAATCCGCCCCGCCATCCTCTCCGAAACCGGACGACAGCGCGTGTCAGCTAGCCTATTGAAGGCAGAGGCTTTTCCACGCGCTGGGGTCTGCCCAGGCCGAAGAGGGGAAGCGGGGTGGGAGTGGGATGACGCCGTGTCCTGGGCCATCACCCCCTCATCGTTGCCCAACCTGACGGCCAACGGTTGGGGCTGAGGAGGTGGAGTGACGTTCCCCCCGGTCCTTGGCAAGAGTGCGCTGAGGACGGTGGGGTTCTGAGCCAAGCCGGCGATGATGACCGACAACGCGGCCTGGACTTGTGGGTCCTGGGGCCTAGACCCATATACTCCATCAAGTACTTTTGTTCCTTTTAAGAAATAAAAGTCATTTCAATGATGCGATGGAACCTTACCTCACACCATTCTATCACTTTATTGCGTTTGTAACTTTGCTTTACTTAAAATCTATCTTAAAATGATACATGTTCTTTTATGGCTTTTCTTTTGACAGTTTGTGTGGTTCGAATCCACCAAATTTGAGGATGTTGTGCATAACATCCTCAAGAAGATGAAAGAGCTTGAAAATCAAGATGATCAAGATGGGAAATCTGCTGAAGAAGGAAAAATGTCTCTGAACCTTTCACACTCTAAGAGGCACTTGGACAACCAATTGAAGGCTAGAATATCTACTTGTGAACAATTTTGTTTCTTTCCTTCTTTGCTTATGTTGTCTCTGTTTGGAGCATATAATATCTAATGATATCTTACCATACCGTACCATGCTGTACCATACCATATCACATCACACGTCTCCTTGATGCCTAGATGTCACCTAGGTGACAAGACGGATCGTTGACGCCGCACCTTGCATACACGCTGTGACCTTGGTTGGAGTATTCTTATGCCTTGACTAATTCCATTCAATCATTCTTTGTTCATGCTGTTTCTCTGATTGGAGTATTTATTATGTCTCTATTATAGATTTTTAAAGAGTTGCCATTTAAAGATATGTGCCTAGAGATTAAAATGCTTGTGGGGAGAGGAGTAAGTAAAGAATATAAAAACTTGGTTGAAGACGCTATGGAAGCAATCTGGGAGACTTGTTGTGCCCCGGTTGCTATTAGAAAGAGGTTTCACGAACAATCTGAAATGGTAATATGTTGCTTTCTGATTTGTAATTATTGCCATTCTCATTGCACCTAATCCTAAGTATGTTTGTATAGATCCCTTGCCACCGTGAATTGGGAGATTTTCTTGATTCTTTACTCAATCAGGTTTGCTGAAGTCGTACAGCTTCCCCACCCCTATTTTTGCTATTTTTAATCCACTAAGTTTCTCCATTGAATTAGGCTAAATCATTTAGAGAAGTGTGGGCCAGTATCGAGCAAAGACTCTTTGCTCCATCTGAAGAACCAGACCCTAAGAAACAAAAGTCATAGCACTAAGAGCAAACATGCTCTAATGTAAAGTAAGTCTTCTGATTATAATTTCAGGTTATTTTCCCTGTATTTGGGAATGCTTTCCTCTGTCATGAAGGAATTATCTTGTACTCCCCTACCTAACCACATGTATGGCCAGAGAGTAGAAAGCGTAATAAAAAGATATAAAATAGGAGTACCAAAGATGTTATGTAAAGTAAAGAATAAAACTCAGGGCAAAGCTTGCCAAATTAGAAAATAGGAAATAAAAGTAGACCTCAGAAACACTACATATCAACAAAAAACAGAGGAAGTATTCGAAAAATATGCTCAAGTGAAAAATATGCTCAACAAAAAATATGCACAATAGCATTTTTTGTTTTATTCCAAGGATACAATCTGCTTTTTAAGGTATTAAAGTACTTATAAGATATGTTGGAACGTTGGAATGTGTTGGTCAATTAATATTGCCGAACATGCATTCCAGTTATTATGTGTACCGTTCTAGAATTATCAAACAAGATATATGTAACATCAGATTGAATGAAATGCATTTAAAAATGTTTCACCAAAGCAAAGTCTTGATTCACAACAAAAATAAATAAATTGAGAAGTAATTACGTAAACATAAGACTAAAGATTGATTTTTGTTAGGTTGTAGCCCATTTGAGTGTCTTGCCTTAACCTATTTTTGCATGATGATTGGATTGTATTGTTGTTTCCCTATTATTTGAATAAAATATATCTAATTCTAAATATGTTTTGTTATAGCAGGCCCAAACCTTATTTGAAAATTGAAAAATAGCTCAAAAAGCCTTTCCCAACCTGGATACTAGAGGCTTGCGCTTCTTGTGCTTCTCCTGTGCCTTATCCATAACCCTTTTCCTAGAGGATGATAAAGCGCTACACCTGTTCAGCACTTCGCAAATTGAAATTTTATACATGCTTTGCATGTATAAGAAAATGAAAACATGTGTGCGTGACTCCCCGATTGTTTAGGGCATGTTATATTCATATTAATTACTGCATTTTGTTAATGCACTAATTAGGCCACTTTCATGAATGATGTAATTTATTATTTCATCATATTTTGTTTGTGGCAGATAACATCGTTGACCTGTAAGATCTAATAATTTATAATGAATAAATATATAACCCTCTGTTCTTTTTTAGTTGCAATGGTCAACATTTCACATTTGTCAACGCACGTCTTTGACCATAATTATATCTTAATTCTATTAGTAAAAAAATACGTAGTATTAAAAATCAGATTTTGAAAATTTGTAATAAGATGAAGTGAACAATATTTTTTTAAAAAAATAGTTAAGTTTTCTTAAAATAAAAGCGTAAAATGTAGTCAAAGTAGAGCATATGAATAATGTAAAATTCAACATGTTGTGATTAAAACGGAACGGGGGATAGTATATTTTTACATAGTAGTGGTTTATTCTTAAAAGGGTGAATCCTTTTAAGTTGGATCTGAACTTTTTTTTTGAAGATCATTAGAGACCCAAATAAGTTAATTTGACCCGACTGACATTTTTTAGAGACTAAAACTTATGTGTTTGTATACACATAGCCTTTATTAAACCCGTTGAAAAGCTGGTCACATTCCTCCTAGCAGTTGCTCCTTTCTTCTTTCCTTTCCCAAAATGGCATACTCTCCGTTTAAAGAGAACTATTCCGAGCTTTGGATCACCAATTTCCAGATGTCTTTCTGGGTTTATGAAGCTTTTGGTTTATCTGTCAATGGCCATTCAAATGAAATAATTCTTGCATGAGAGGCTATGATATGCACGGCTGCACAATTTATTTCTTGAAATTTTTGTGTTGGAATTTGTGGGAGCAGAGCCTCGATTTAGGGTTTATATTTTAAGCTCCTGCACTATAGCGGTGAGGCATCCGACTTCGAACCATTGTTTTAAAAAGAAGAGGGATGTTTTGACTTTTGAAATTTCTAATTTACAATTTCAACCATTAATTAATAGCAGTGCTTACTTGAACACTTATCCAAGGTGCCACACTTACTTCAATATTTTGAGTTCATGTTTTAACATTTAAGTTCACTACCTGTACAGGCTTGTTCAACTAAAAGAAAGAAGTATGATTGCTTTTAAAATAGATAATAATATGTACTTGTGGTAATGTGTGATTAGTTGTTTTATTTGTTGAACTTGTGATCCACTACTTCTTTGGCATATTTAAGGTCATGTTAGTTATGTCACTTTAAGTTGTTTAATGATGTTTTAATCAAATGTCACCATAAAAAGAATCGCGAAGAGTTATCATAAATAATAATTTTGATGCTCTGCGAGTTGCTCCCCTGAACTGTCGGAATGACTTCATTGAGTACAGATCACCAGCCTTAAGTAATACTGAGATCTCTTTTAGCAAGTTATTTTAGAAAAGATTTTGAGGTCTCTCCAGAAAACATTTCCAAAAACAATTTTTAGAAAGTTTGAGATCACATTTGAAAGCTTAAACAATTTTTAGAAAGTTTGACTTTCACGTTTGCAAACACACAATTTTGACTTTAATCATCTTTAATTATGTATTAGTAAACATTAGAAGATACTCTTTTAGATCTTTTTAGGGACAACTCGAAAAGAGTTTTTTTATAGATTCCCTTGAGAAAGTTATTAGGCTTGAAGTCATTTGGACATATTTGCCAATTCTGCTAAGACTTATGGCCAAAGCTTATCTATTCACAATTATCATAGATGTGACACGTGTGAAATGTTTTTTTGTGGATTCGTAGTGGCTTATAAAGTGTTTCTTACAAGTGTTTCTCCGCATGTACAGATACCGATCTAGGAAGACAATGATCGATTTGAACGGTGGTGTGGCATGATGAGTTAACGTGAAAGACCTTGACCGGTTATATTTATATTTATATTTATATTTTAAAGTCAGTTAAATTTGAGCAAGTCTCTTTTGTTAATATTAGTAAATCCATGATACATGTGGATGTAATTATTTAGTTATTATGGAGTCATATTTTTATGAGTTACTTTTCAGCGTTAACAATTGTTATACTTTTTAATCTTTTGAAATATTAAGTAATTGTAATGTGTGTTGCCTACTTGCCTTTACTTTGAGAGGGGTGTTAGAGTGTGGTTGTCTAGACTTCTCCCAGGAATTCGTATTTAGTCTATACATATAGTTTTGTGCCATAAACGTATTAATTGAACATTGTAGACAGATGTTCCAAAAAGGGATGGCCCGGTTCGGTTTCTGGTCGGGCCCGGGCAGGCTTGATTTCTAGGGTGAAGCCTAGCACCGGCTCGGGAATCAATTGGTACTGGGCCAGGCCGATTCTTTTAATTTTTTGTAGTTTTTCTTATTTAATCCAAGTTTCCAACCCCCACCCCCAACCAAACCCCGCCAAAACACCCTGCCTAGCCCACTTACCATAAGCCCATCCGCCCAAAGCCTAAAAAACATTAACAAAAAGAAAAAAGCCCGAACAAGACCCGGACCGTCCGAGCTGGTCCCTATTTACTCAGCCCAGGAACTTTCCCCAAAAAACCCTCGGGTTAGTCCTATGTCTGGAACTAAGGATGGACCGGTAACCCCCGGGTCCGGGCCGGGTCGGGCCTCTGTTTTTTTTTGGCTTTTCCTAGTTAACCCCTAACCCTCCCCCTCACCCCCAAACCAACCCTAATCACCTCAAATGGCCCAAAATACCCAGCCCAACCCAAAAACTTAAAAAAAGTTCAAAAAAAAAAAATTGGCTCAGCCTGGGCCCGAACCGGCCGGGCTGGTTCACCTTTTGAAGGGCCCGAGCCCGGCCCGAGTCCAACCCTATCTGGAACTGGTTCCCGATCATCGGGCTAGTCTGGTCCTGCACAGTTGCAGTCCGGTCACGCACAGTTGCAGTTCGGTCCGGCTCTCTCGCCGGTCAGATCGGAACTGGAACCAAGGGGCGTTGGGGGAGGGGGTTGGTGGAATTGAACTCGGTACGTGTAGGGATGGATCAACCCGGGCCGGTTCCAGGCCCAAGGATTTGCAAAAAACGCCCGCTCGGACCTGGCCTGGAACCGGATTGGCCCGGGTCCATCCCTAGGTACCTGCCATAGGGGATAGTGAGTCGGTGACCAACTAAGGTGAACTGCTTCTTGAGTTTTAGGTTTTTTTTGTGTTACAAACCGATGTGCAATTGTGCATTAATAAATCTTAAGGATGAACTGCTTATCGTGCATCTAATTAAAATAACTTTTAATTTTAGATATACATAATACAAACATTCATTAAAGTCAACTACTACTACAATTTTAAAGCTTAATCTACTTTCTTCTTTTTATTAAAAAAGAAAGGGAGTTTTCTACCTAGGGCTGCACAAGAATAACCCGAACCCGCATAACCTGCCCGACCCAACCCTACCCGACCCTATTTAATCGGGTATTTGATTTTTAAAAATATTCATGGGTTAAATATGATTGAACCCGCACCTAATGGGTAGGATTGCGGAATTAAAATCTCCAACCCGATAGTACCCGACCCGGCCGAAGTTCATTTTACTATTATTATGCTACAATGTTTTCTTGGATAATTTCGATTTAAGACCAATGTGCTCTATCTAGGACTTTATGATACTAGAATTATAATTAAACATTTACCATTTTGACTAGGTGATTATTATATATTTATGTTTCCTTCTAAATGATCTTCCTTTACGGAAGGATGTTTTAATACTATTATCTAATGTTTTTGCTTATAAAAGATACGAGTATTTGTATTTGTTTGTGTGTTTTGAAAATAAGTTAATCGAGTTTTAAATTGGTTACATTAATCTCTCACATAAAGATGCAACCCGAAGTGATTTTTTTTCAATACCCGACCCTACCCGACCCGTTCATGCATGGGTTACCAACTTATTGTGTGCACCGCGGGTTGAATAATAGACAACCCGAACAAATCGGGTAGGCCAAAAAAATATAGCAAACCCGACCCAACCCGCCCGATGTGCAGCCCTATTTCTACCTATATTTCTAGCCTTGCAAGTTGCAATTAGGCATGTTGGCCTGTCAATGGGTCGGGTCGGGTCCGGGCCGGAATGTAGTGTTCCAGACCCGAGTCACTAAGTTATTAATGGTTTTAGACCCGACACGTTTACCCGTTGGGTCTGAAAATTTGGATCCAGACCCAGATCCAACGGGTCTCGGAACTGGGTCGGGTAGACCCGTCAGTAAGTATGATATGCATAACATTATAAACTTTGTGAAAAGTAACATGACTTGTATGTAAAATGTAAAGCAACGTGCGCAAACTTAAAAACAAAATGTATCTTCACTATAAAAAAATATCAAGATTCTCATAGAAAATCAATACTTTTATCCAATAAAGTATTGGTTCTTGTAGAGACATATACCTCCACGCTCTGTTTAGCTTTCTCTAGCACATAAAACTCGCAGAATAGACTTGAAATTAGGTCACAAAAAGATCTCTTGGACTAGTGAGAGTATAAAAACATATTATATATGATAGTGATATAATAATATTAATATTTAAAAACAAATATTGGGCTTTGCCTACTCCACACTTTATCATTACACATGAATGCCGAAAAATGTGTATTAGGTTTAGGATATCTTAATATCTCGATCAATATCACTTATACGGTACATATGTATTAGTGTGTGTATTTTTAATTGAAGAATTACAACTAATAACTTTATGTATTATTATGTGTATATGTGTGTGTGTTAGTTTGTATTTTTTTATTTGAAATATTATGAGTAACCATTTTATTTATTAGTGTGTGTATACTAAGGATGTTTTTACTTGGACTGAAATTTGCTGGTATGGTCTAGTCTGAACTGGTCTAGTCTGGTTTCTTTGTATTTTTATAACTATCCAAGTCTGGTCTGGTCTGAACTGGATCGCGAGATTTGTTAGCGGAGATCAGGGGAAGTGCGTTGGATCTGGCTGCGCAGATCAACAGAAGCCTGTGCGGCTTGTTTTCCCTTGACGGCCCTCCTGGCACCAGAAGTAGCAGTGGCTTCCAGTGAGGGTTCAGCTTGGGCGACAACGACAACAACACGTCCGTTTCTCGCAACTCTCTTTCGAGCCATTGTTAAGGAGGAAAACTTGCCGTAACTTTAGGCCTTGTTTGGTTCAAAGGAGGGGAGGGAAGGGGAGAGTCAAGGAGGGAATGGAATGGAAGGGGAAGGACGGATTTTGATAAAAATTTGTGTTTGGTTGGAGGAAATAGGAGGAAAGGTTTAATGAAAATATTTTCGCAATTTAGTTTTATTTGATAGCTTACTTAAAAAAATAGATACATGTCTAACTATTGTGAATATTACTCCTATGGTCATGAGTCATAACTTTAATTTATTTGATTTTTTACTTCTTTAATTTTATAATTTTTCATTTTTCAATTTGGAATTTTTTATTTTTTTTATTTTTAATTTTTAAAATTTTTAATTTATAATTTTTAAATTTTTTAATTTTTAAAATTTTTAATTTTTTAATTTTTAAATTTTTTAATTTTTAATTTTTTTAATCTTTAAATTTTTAAATTTTTAATTTTTTTAATTTTTCAAAACTTTTTTTTTTTTACCTTTTTATATTATAACATTTTGTTCATTCACGTAGGAGATGGATGGTTTGTTGTTATCAACACATTTCCTCCGAAATACCCCGATTTGGGGGGTTTAGAATGGGAGGAAGTAGAGGATTTTGAAAGTCTTCCACTTTTCTCCCCTTCCCCCCTATTTTCTTCAACCAAACACACAAGAATCCCCCACTTTCCTCCCCTCCCCTCCAAAACCCTCCAACCAAACAGGGCCTTAGGAAAAATGGGAGGATCTCACTTGATTCACAGTTCAGATCTTAATGAAAGCACAAAAAATGATGGATCACCGAATTGGGGGGGGGGGGGGGGGGGGGTAGTCGGAATCCAAGTAAAACGAGAGAGAGGAGCTGATCGGAAAGTACAGTTAAGCAATTTAGCAGAGTAACAGTAAGAGAGTATAAAATGTGATCCCTTTCCACAAGTTGAAAGGTGATATTTATACTGAAATAGGCAATACTTGGTGCCCAAGTAAAAAGATGTTGATCTAATAAGAAGAGGACACATGTCCAATCTATTCTAACAAACTAACAGTCTAAGTCGATGGGGAGCAGCCACGTGTAAATGTGATTGGAGAGATAGTCCAGGACATCTGGTTGTTGGAACTACCTGTAACAAACTGCTACTTGAATGCCCGTGTGGTTATGCATGTGCAATCCGGAATATTACCCGCTGCTCGGAGTGACGTGGCAGCGTCTTTCTGTGATGCTTGTCCTTGTGAATTTGTCTAAGTCCATAATGCTTTAGTCAGACCCTGAGCTCATTGATGTCGGTATTTGGGAACTCGTGCTCGTCGCAGGGGACTTCGCCTTCTGTCTTTAGTTCCGTCTTCGAGATCGTTGACTACTTCGTGTTTGACTCTTATTGACCATGTGTTGACGCCTGAGGTCAGAGTTGGTCCCGAGCTCAGTACATTCGAGGTCGGACTCATAACTTGTCGAGTTTGGTTGATTCCTGAGTTTGGTGTTTTAACGACCTCGGTGGTCGAGGTCAGGGTCAGCTGGCCCTTCGGTCATTAGCTGATTCTTTGCCTGGTGCTTTGTCCCGACCTTGGTCGGTCGGGGTCGGTCTCAGTTGTGAATTTAGTAGTTTTACGTGCTCCGGAGTAGATCCGTGACGCTTTATGCGGCGATTATGATACCCTTGGGGTATATGGGAATATACTCCATCAATAGTAAAAAGACGAAACTGACACTTTTCCCTTTATAATGATTCAAATTTATGAAAAAGAAAAATAAGGGTTGTCTATATCAAAAGTGTAACTATAAATAGAAGAGATCTCTAAATATAATCTCGTTTAAAGGGTGGTAGACTAGTAATGTCTATTTGGTTCAAGGAATGTCATATTACCACGAGAATGTTAGATTACCGGGTATGTTAGATAGATGGGAATGTGATTAATGTATAACTCATTTGTGTTTGGTTACGATTAAGGGAATGTGACATTAAATTGTTTGGTTGAATGATATCTTATATTGCATATTTGGTGAATTACTTAAGTGTCCTTTAAATATTTGTCTCTTAACACATTAAACTCATTACAACAACATCCAAGCCTTAATCCCAAAAGAATTTGAGGTCGGCTAACATGAATCGAATGATCGATCTATGATATCGATGCCAAAAAGAGAAGGCGGACAAGAAAAGGAAAAAAAAGTAAGATAAAATGAATAAAATGAAGATACATAAATATGAGTGATGGAGTATATGGCACAGGAACACCCGGCCCATAGACTCCCACTACTATAGCGAAGGCCCAATAGGCCCAAGAAGCACAGCAGGCCCAGATCACAGCGCCCAAGTGCCAAACAGCCACGACGAACACTGGGATGCCTTCGGCCCCATGGCCGAAGGCTCATAAACTTACAGAACAGCTGCTTTTAAGCACTCGAAGTTACTGGGAGAAAACGGCGAAAACAGTAGCCCTCGGCACTTGAGCCCTTGGCACCTAAAGGCCCCCGGGATGAAGACCCTTCAGCTAGTCATCTACAGGCGAAGGCATCTCCTCGACAGAATCTCCCACCCACATGCGCTGGATCAACGTACCAAGTACAAACGTCACATCCAACCGCCGCATTTAATGCGGCCACATGCGAATGCCAGTGCCACCCCGTTGAGGTGACCCCTCGACCACCAAAATGATGACACGTGTCCCTATCTAGCATTTATTGCTGCTATAAATAACACCCCTTTCCCCATTTGTAAACCACGCTCAATACGCTGAATACACTCGATATTAATATACACTCTCTCTACTTTTGCTCTGACTTCTCTCTAAGTTACTCCCACAGTAACCCCTCGGATAGATACCCCCCGGGTACACTCATCTATCATTTGGTGCTCTCGTTGAGAGCCGAACAATCAAGTAAGAAACCCTCCCCTTCACCTAAAAATACCTACCAAAATGGGAAGAACCACCTCTGTTCAGTCCAAGAACCTTGAGGACAACAACCTGGCCCCCGATGAAGTCAACGCCCCCGGAGCCTCTAATAAGGCTCCCGAGCGCGGAGTCATCACTGAGTTGGAACAGGCTGCTGTTGACCTGCGCCTTCAGCTCCAGCAAAATGCTCCCGACGCCCGCCTTGGCATCGAAACCCGAAGGAGGGACAAGAGCGAAAATCAAGTGAGCCCTTCGGTTCTCACTATCGACGTACAGCCGGCATTCTCTGCCTTCATCCAAACACTCACCCAAAACCCAAGTGCCTTCAGCACTCTCCTACCCCTTCAGCCACAGCTCGGGGAGAACGTCGTTCCTCCCCCTCCTCCGCCCCCCTTCGTGAACCATATCCTTCGGCTGGGGAACAACGAGGGGGTCATGGACCAAGATACCGCGTCCCAGGAGGTCCAATCCCAGGACCAATGCGGTGCGAATAAGGAGGGGCCTCGAACCTCCGCCCTCGAGAGGCTCGGAGGGGCGCAAGACCGCCGAGGGGTCCAAGGCCGCTTCGGAGGAAAGGCGCTCCAAAAGCCTCAGGAAAGCGGGGGTTCTGTCTCGAGGGCAGACGAGAGGCGTCCCCTTCCAAACAAAGGCAAGGCACCACTCCATGCCGATGACGCAAGACATCAAATCAATCAGGCCCACTCGGCCCGTGTTCGTTCGCAGGGGGCGGAGGCCCTCCCGAAGGATCCCAGGGACGAGATCATTGCGGCCCTCCAGCACCGACTTGATGAAATGGAGGCCCATCGGGCACATACCGCTGTCACCACCCCTCATACAGATCCCAAATATGAGGCCATGATGGCCAAAATGGAGGAGATGCAAAAGAGAATAGCCGAGGGCTCCGGGGAACCCGTCATCCAACTCCGGACTAGGACGCCATTTATCGCAAGGGTATTGGCGGCCCAAATTCCGGAAAAATACCGGGGGCAACCCATCAGGCCCTATGAGGGAAAAACAGACCCCCAGGAGCATTACAGCCGGTACCAAAACAGTATAATGATGGTGGGGGCATCAGACGAATATTTGTACCGTTGGTTCCTTTCCACCTTAGAGGGACCAGCGTACGAATGGTTCAACCGATTGCCCGAAGGCTGCATCGATTCATGGCAAGAACTCGCCCAATGCTTCTTGACGCAGTTTGCAGGGAGGCACCAGTCAAGGAAACACTTCTCCCACTTACTAACGGTAAGACAAAGGAAGGAGGAGACCCTTCGGGACTTCTTGGAACGCTGGAGGACGGAGGCGGATAAAGTTGATGGCGCTGACGATGGGACCCGGCCTCCTGGCCCTCCTTCAAACAGTCCTTTGCCCCGGGAACTTTTCAAGGAGCCTTATCATCGAACCTCCCCGCGATTACATAAGGGCCCTACAGTGGGAGGACCGGTACGCCGAGGCCGAGGAGGTGGAAAAATGCCATCACAACCCTTATCAGCAACGCCCTCGGCCAGATGACAAAGGCAACCGGGGTCCGGGGGCTCCCCCAAATCAATCCAAGGTTTTGGCACCCCCCAGTAATCGCCCCCGCTATGGCCAAGCCAAGCCCGGGGGAGGTTAAAAGGGAAACCCGAAGGCTTAGGCCCAGCCCATTCTCTTGGAGCACCCTCGGACTCCCTTGACACACCCCGTTAGTGTCATCCTAGACTTCGCCGAGGAGAGGGGCCTTGTGGAGTGCGACTCTCGCGCACCCCTGGAGGTATACGCCATCAACCCCAATTATCCTTACTGTCAGTTCTATCGCAACCAAGGGCACAACACCGACGACTGCCATCAGCTGAAGACGGCCATTGAAAGGTTGATACAGGCAGGCCACTTGTCCCAATTCATCAGAGGCCCTCCGCCTCAGGGGACCCCTCACTACCAGGGGCCCCTTAAGAAAGCAAACACTTGGGTCAACTCAAACACCATCCCCCTCGACGACCCAAAGGGGAAGAAAAGGGAGATTGGAAATCTCGATGAGGAGGAGGAGTACAACCAGTACCAGGAGAAGAAGCGCCACATCCATATGATCACTGGAGGTAACACAGGGGGGACTCCACCAGTCAGTGGAAGAAGTGGGCTCAATCGCTATACGTAGGGGAACTCACTCATATGCCCCCGGTAAAGCAGCTGAGGGAGGAGCCCATCACATTCACAAACGCCGATCTCCCCCCTGCTTTCTCTCCTCACAGGGATGCTTTGGTGATCCAAAGCGAAATAAACAACACCATCATTCATCGAACTTACATTGACCCGGGCAGCTCCGTCAATGTAATGTACCTCAGCACATTTAGAGAGCTACATCTGGAGAGGGGGTCCCTTCGGCCCATAAAGACCCCTCTTGCCGGCTTCACCGGAGACACCATTGACTCTGAGGGGGTCATAACCCTCCTGGTACTATTCGGTGACGGGCTCCATAGAGCCAAGCTCAAAGCGGAGTTCGTCGTCGTCAACATTGACTGGGCCCACAACATCATCCTCGGCAGACCAGCCCTCGAGGACCTCGAAGCCATCATCTCCATGAGGCATCTGTGCCTCAAGTTCCCCGCCGAGGAAGGCATCGGATACTCAAGGGGGAATCAAAAACTTGCCCGCGCTTGCTACCTTCAAGTGACAAAGAAGGTTAGTAAGACCGAGGTCCGAGTTGACACCATCACCAGGACCGTGGAGGAAGAAGAGAAGAGGCCGAGGGCTGAGCCCGCCGAGGAAGTAGAAGACTTCGCACTCGATCCGGCCAAGCCGGAGAGAGTTGTGAAGATTGGAGCCAAGCTCCCCGAAGACCTGAAGACCGGCATAACTGAAGCCCTCCGCGCCTACTCCATTGTTTTTGCATGGGGGCCGGAGGACATGCCTGGAATCAGCCGAAGGTCATCACCCACCGCCTCTCGGTGGACCCTTCGGTCAAACCTATACAACAACGAAGAAGACCCCTCTCGGCCGAGAGGAGGGAATTTGTGAAAAGGGAGGTTGCCATGCTCCTCTCCATCAAGCACATCAAGGAGGTGAAATACCCCTCATGGCTGGCGAACGTAGTCCTCGCACAGAAGCCACCCACCTTCTGCATGTGCGTGGACTACACGGATCTCAACAAGGCGTGCCCTATGGACCCTTTCCCTCTGTCGAACATCGATCAACTTGTGGATGAGACCGCGGGGTGTGAAATCATGTCGTTCCTCGACGCATTCCGCAGATATCACTAGATTTTTAGGCATGAGGAAGACGCAGAAAAAACAACCTTCATGACTCCCGAGGGCATATTCTGCTATCTTGTCACGGCCTTCGGCCTGAAGAACTCAGGCGACACTTACACCCGGATGGTGGCCAGAGTCTTTCAGGCCGTCCTAGGGTGCACCATGGAGGCCTATGTTGACGACATGATCGTCAAAAGCAAACAATCATCGAGCCATGCTGACGAACTCCGGGAGATCTTCGCCATCATGCAAAAGTTCAACCTTCGGCTAAACCAGAAGAAATGCACCTTCGGCGTGCAAGGAGGCAAATTTTTAGGCTTCATGGTGAGCCGAAGGGGTATTGAGGCCAACCCCGAGAAAATCCAGGCCATCATCAACATGGATCCCCCATGCAACGTGAAGGAGGTCCAACGGTTGACAGGCCGCCTGGCAGCCCTCAACCGCTTCCTATCCAAATCGGCGGAGAAGTCCTTACCCTTCTTCCAGATCATGAGGAAGACCGCCGGCTTCCAACGGACCTCAGAATGCCAGGAGGCCTTCGACGAGCTGAAACGATATTTATCTTCACCCCCTGTGCTCTCCAAACCCAAGGTGGGGGAAACCCTATACCTCTACCTTGGAGTCAGCCCGACTGCCATCAGCTCAGTGCTCATCCGGGAGGAAGATGGCGTCCAACATGCCATCTTCTATGTTAGCAAGACCCTCAGGGAGGCCGAACTCAGGTACTCCCCCGCGGAAAAGACAGTCCTAGCCATTGTTTGGACTGTGAAGAAGCTTGGTCACTACTTTCAGGCCCATCTGGTCCAGGTCCTCACTCACCAACCCCTCGGCGCCTTGATGAGGAGCCCCACCAACTCCTCCCGAATGGTAAAATGGGCCATCTTCCTCAGCCAATATAACATTGACATCCGTCCGAGGCCTGCCATAAAGGGCCAAGCCATGGCAGACTTCGTAACGGAGTGCAGGGCCAGATCAGCAGTAGATGAGGAGCCCTCGGCACCTTCGGACGAGTGGTGGACCCTCTATTCTGATGGCTCCTCAGCCACCAAAGCATGCGGGGGAGGAGTAGTACTCATTACTCCCGAAGGCTTCCGAGCCTACTATGCCATCCGCTTCTCCTTCAAAGTCTCCAATAATGAAGCGGAATATGAAGCCCTCCTCTGTGGCCTTCGGCTAAAGAATTGCTCAAGGTATTTGAGGCACACTCTCTCACCCAAATACCGAGGGCTCAAAATTCTGAGGCCGACATTTTATCAAAACTCTCGGATGAATCCCCCGAGCACCTCTCTAAAATTGCAAGGATAGAAGAACTCAGCCTCTCAAGCATACACGCCAGCCCCATCATGCAAATTCAACAAAGGCAAGAGGACTGGATCTCAGACATCATCGCCTTCATCACCACAGGGCAACTACCCGAGGATGAAGCCCGCACCTAATTAGCAAAGCTGAGGACCTCTAGCTACACCATCGAAGACGGAAGGCTCTACAAACGATCTTACAACGACACACTACTCCGATGCCTACATCAAGACGAAGCCGAAGTCGCCATGGAGAAAGTGCACAGTGGCACTTGCTCAGCTCATCAGGGACCCTTCTCCATGTCCCGAAGGCTCATAGTCCGAGGCTACTTCTGGCCTACAATGGCCCGAGATTGTGCGGATCTCGCCCGAAGGTGTACCGCGTGTCAACACTTCCAGAAGGCTCCCGACAGACCAGCGGTCAACTATCCCCCCATCAGCACATCTATACCCTTCTCTAGATGGGGCATAGACCTTGTGGGCCCTCTGCCGAGGGGTACCTCCAACAATAGGTACATCATCGTTGCCATTGACTACTTCACCAAGTGGGTGGAGGCTGAGCCCCTCGCTAGCATTACTGAGGCCAGGTGCCGCCACTTTGTCCTAAAGAACATTCTCACAAGGTTTGGCGTCCCCAAACAAATCATCTCCGACAACGGAACCCAATTTGAGGCAGCCCCCTTCTGTGCCCTCTTAGAGGCATGGGGCATCAAGCACACCTTCTCATCCGTTGCTTACCCTCAAGGCAACGGTCAAGTGGAGAACGCCAACCGGACATTACTTGAGGGCCTCAAAAGAAGCTGGAGGCCAAAGGGGGAGGCTGGGTAGAAGAACTACACAACATCCTATGGGCTTACCGCACCACCCCTCGGCGGGCAACAGGTGAAACACCCTTCTCCCTGTGCTATGGATTTGAGACTAAAGCTCCCACGGAGGTGACCCTTCCTACCCGAAGGGTAGCCCAATATGATCCCGATGTCAACGACTCCAATATGGCCCTCGACCTTCACCTCATCTCAGAACGCCGAGAGCAAGCCTTCATACGAGCGGAAAACTACCGAAGGGAAGTGAAGGGCTACATCGACGCCAAGGTCCGCTCTCGAGAATTCCAAGTGGGGGATTATGTCCTCCGACGGAGGGAAGCTAGCCAACCAACTGAGGGCGGAAAGATGGCACCTAAGTTTGAGGGCCCATACATCGTAGCAGCCATCATCAAACCGGGGACTTACAAACTCAAACGCCCCAGTGGGGCAGAGGTTCCTAGACATTGGAATGTACATCACCTAGTTAAATTTTATCAGTAATATTAGAGCGGCCAAGCCCTCATAACTAATGAATGTATTATCCTACGGCCCAAGGCCTTCAAATTTAGAGACATATTGAAGGCATCAAGAACAAGAAACAAGACACGTATGAGCGGCCAAGCCCTCATGTGGACTACTGACCCAAGGCCTTGTCACAAGCAAGACCCTTCGGCACCAAGTGCCGAGGGTAGACACTCCCATCACCTACGACAAATGAAGAAAACACCAAGTGGTTTTCAGAAGACCCCTCAGTACCAAGTGCCGAGGGACCGTACTCCTATCAACTCTAGACAACGAAAAACACCAAGTGTCTCCTTTGAAGACCCCTCGGGGGGCCATATGCCGAAACAAACACCAAGTGTTGTTTCGAAAGCCGTACCCCTCGAGGACGCATTTATAACGAAGGCACCACCTATCGGTGCCAGCAGCACGTAGTGCCCCCGGCCATTTGTAACCAGTGTGCAAATGAAAACCCTTCCTTGAAACGCTTTCCGCGTCATTACCGCAAGGGAATGACTAACATCTAATATACCTAGGATTCGACTTGCAAAACGAAACGCTCCCCGCGCCATTACCCCAAGGGTATGGCAGGCCACAGACTATGTCTCGCGCCGAGAGGACGACTTTCAAAACTGAGGCGCTTTCCGTGCCATCCCCCAAGGGGAGGCATGCTACAGACTGTGTCCTATGCCGAGGAAACGACCCTCGATCCCCTCGGAACTCAAAAGGTTAACCTGAGGGGGAGCTAATGGTGTATGCTGTTGCCTCCCGATAGGCCAAGCCTTACCAAGAAACCAAATTTCTTGAAGCCTTCCCTTCACTCCAAAAACAATGGGGTGAAGGGGAGTAGACTCAATGAGCAATCAATGAGTACATAACTCCAACAATCCACAACGGAACACCCTTCGGCAAACAGCAAGAAGGATCATCACAAGACAATACAAATCATACCGAGGGCTCCCCAAGGGAACGCCTCCGATACCCGGGGACTACTAATTCCAGAAGGTCGCTATTCAACAAAGGCTACCGAAAAATGGCTAAGTCCACTATCTGGATTAACAAACAAATACCGGTGCCCCTCCGGTGTCAAACAACACCGAGGGATCTCCAAAGGAATGCCCCCGGTCACCATACATCAAATATGAGTTAGGTCCACAAACTGGTGGCCTCCGGCATCAATGAATACCGAGGGCTCTAATCCTGCTAAAGGATTAAAAATGGCTAAGTCCACTCAACAACGACTCAAGGGATACCGAAGGCATCCACTTTCCGTCCGCCCTTACTACAGCATGAATGTCTTACAAAATTTTCCTAAGTCCGCACTTTGGAGCCACTATGGCCGAGGGCGCCTGCTACACAATACCGAAGGCAAGTACCCACAAACATGATCTTGAATTTCCTAAGTCCAAGTGCCAGCAACCCCCGACGCTACAACCAACACCGGAGGTTTGTACTCACATGGCTCATTTAGCGAAGGCCAAGTGACAAGTAACACTTAGAAAAATGTCTAAATCCTAAATGGTTGGCCCTCAGTCAAATCTCCATGCAGCCAGAGGGGTCACACAACCGAAGGCTCTGTGGTGAAACCACACTTGGAAAATTTTTCTATGTCCTACATATTTGGCCCTCGGTCAAATCTCCATGCAGCCAGAGGGGTCACACAACCGAAGGCTCTGTGGTGAAACCACACTCTGAAAAAATTTCTAAGTCCTACATATTTGTCCCTCAGTCAAATCTCCATGCAGCCGGAGGGGTCGCACAACCAAAGGCTTAGTGGTCAAACTACACTTGGAATATTTTTTCTAAGTCCTAAATGTTAGGCCTTCGGCCATACATATAGCCAGGCATACATTCACGCACAAAGGAAAAGCAAGTCGGGGAAGGACGAAGGCATACAAAAGAGAATGACAACCGAGGGCAAAAGTTGCGAACAACACAGAAAAATATTCTAAGTCCTGAAATTTTGGGCCCTCGGTCAAATCGTGACGGCTGCCCAAGTTCAGAGGGAAGCATCCGTCGTGGGCCCAATACTGAACAAACACTTAGAATGATTTTCTAAGTCCTAAATGATTGGCCCCCGGTCAAATCATAATGCAAACATACACGCATACATGAAAGGAACGTAAAGAAAAACGAAGGCCATTCACTCACCAGAAGGTAAGAAAAGAGTAAATTCAAACATTAAAGCCCGAAGGCATATCATTCATTCGGAAGATAACATTCAAATGAAAGGGCGGTAAACGTGTTCAATTAAAAATATTGTTTAAAAGATTTACAAATACAAAGTCACTCGGCGGTTTTCTCCTCAACGGCCTTTGGAGTAGCGTCCCCTTCAGCAGCTTTAGAGGTAACCTCTCCACCGACATTCTCCTCGGCACCACCATCGCCGAATAGCTATGTCGCCAATGTGTCACTATATTGTGATATCGTAGTGTCACAATTCTGTGACACTTGTAGTGACACTTAAAAAGTGTCACTTGTAGTGTCACTAGCCCCCACTTTCAGCGACACTTTTTTAGTGTCACAGAAACTTTCAGTGACACTAATTTGGTGTCACTGTAAGACATTTTTCTAGTAGTGACTGGTCTTTCTTCGCCCCGGGGGAGGGGGATTCTCACATTAGGCTGCAACGGGGGAAGGCCGTACACCGCCGGGTCGAACTGATCGAGGGAGACGTTGAAGTGACGAGCGAGCCTCCGGTATATCAGGTGCTAGGTGAAGAACTCACCTCCTTGGTAGTAGCAGTTGCCTCTCTCGGCCAACCACTCCTTGTCAGGGCCTTCAACCCATGCGTCTATCTTCTTCCGCACCACGGAGGAGACCCATTCTTCCCTATCAGCAGCCTCCCTGCCTTCTGTAGTGAAGGCATCAACCGCGGCCTTCCCAGCTTTCACTAGCGCCTCGTTCTTGGCCCTCTCGGCCTCCTCGGCGGCTCTCTTGGTGGCCTCGGCAGCAGCACTCTCGGCCTCAGCCTTCCCATCGGCCCTGGCCTCTGCTCTGGCGACCTCCATCTTCAGCTCCATCTGTTGAAGGGTCTCCTCCAGCTTGCACATTTCCCTAAGGGAAACATCTTTTTCAAGGATAAGCTTCCTTAGGAACTCCTCCTGCTAGGCCTTCTGGAGGCGCCATTCTTCCAACCATCGGGCCTGTTCACTGAGGGCTATGCAGACCTATAAGCAATGAACAAAGGAATCAAGCTATCATTCAGGATGTACTAAGTGAATGAAAAAGAAAACTAAGGAACAGAGACTTACGGTAAGGGATGACCGGAGGATCTTGCTCTCGAGGGCAGCATCGTCGTAAGTGCCGAGAGCCTCCATATCTATCTCCGAAGTAATTTCCCGCAGAAAGGCCTTCGGCTCAACCGTGGCGTGCATCACGGAAGTTCCGGGGGCCAGGGAGAATTTCACGGTCTCCCGGGGGAAATCTCCCAAAGGAAGATCAGAAGGAGCCGTTGCCACCTCAGCACGCGGCTCAGAAGTGGAATGTTCATCCACTATCACAATCGAGGGGTCATCCTTCCCCGCATCCCCCTTTTTGGGTTTCTTACCCTCAGGACCACCACCCTTCCTGGTGGGCTTCCTCTTCTCCGCAACGGCAGCTCCTTGGGAGCCCCCAGCCACATCAACGGTGGCAACAGCCGCAGAAGGCACCACCACCTCCTTCTGGAAAAAGGCCCTGACGGGTTGCTGAACCGAGGGATCCTTCTTCTTGACTTAGGCCTTGCCCTTCTTCTTCTTCATAGCAAACAGAGCGTTCGCGTCCATGTGATTACCTGCAAAAAGAAAACACAAGATGGTTAGACCGAGGGGTAGAAAGCACGAACAGAAATTAAAGTACAAAATTCCTAAGTACAAAATATAAAGCCTCAGCAACTACCTCCTGTTCCCCCGAAGGCTCTATCAAGGATGGGGTACTTCTCGTCTGTTTCCCCCAAGAAGCGGTACCTCCGGAAGCCGAGGGAATACAAATCGCTCTCGAGGATGCATTCTTTGATGGTTACGTTCTTATTCCGCCCCTCCGGGATCTTGGCAATCTTAAGACCATCTTTTTCGAGGGCGGCACTTCCCACCCTCTCATGCCGACGGAAACGGTCCCGCAACTCCCTCGGGAAGGGGCTCTCATCCAGTCTGACATAACACCATCGCTCCTTCCAGCCTTTATTTGAGGAGGGCGCCTCGATGAACAACTTCCACTGGGCTATCTGCTGCAGGTTCGTGAAGCCCTCAACATTCACATGGCCTCCCCGGCACAGGTTGAACCTTTGGAAGAAAAGGTCCAAGCAAGGGGGTACCCCCGGGACTGGCAGAGGTGCAGGAACCCGGCAATATAAGAGTGACTGTTGGGGGTGAGTTGGCAGGGGGCTAAGTGAACGAACCTGAGGTACTCCCGAAGGAATGGGTGCAATGGGAAACGAAGGGCCACCGACACTGAAAGAATGTAAACCGCTATGCACCCCTCGGGAGGTCGAGACATGATATCCTCAGGGCCTGGCTCTATCACTGTTGCCGATGGACCAACGTGCAGCTGCGTGACGTAGCATTCCGCCCTGTCAGCCTTCGACTTTATATCGAGGGCGGCGGTGTTGAGGAAGGAATAACCCTTGGGCAGATCGATGGGTTTTCCTTGATCAGCAACGCTACCCTTCTTCTTGGGAGCGGCAACCTTCATCTTCTTCTTCTTCTTCCCGGGGGCAACCCTGAGGAAAGTCGGGTTCAGCGGCCGAGAGGTGCTCGCCTCACCAGCATTACGAGGGGAGGGGACCGCAATAGTTACCCTCATCCTCTCCCTCTCCTTCTCCTCCTCTTCAATGGCCGTCTACATGGAGAGGGCCATCTCCTCGTCTTCCACCACTTGTTCGAACTCCTCCGCCTCGGCTTCAGCCACTAACTCCTTCTGGACCTCCATAGCGAGGGCAACATCACCATTCCCCGAGGACTGACTGCTTGCAGACTTGACGTCCGAAATACCCTCCTCCTCAGCCGAGGGCTCCCTTGAGACGTTTTGGGAATCACTTGCAGACGACATTTTATTTTTCGGAAACTAGGGGTCGAGGGTTACAGAGACCGAAGGCTTTCTGTGGGGCTCTAACACCTAATCTAAGGCCGGAGAGGAAAACTTACTAAAAGGGCGAAGAACAGATGAAGAACTGACCTCGGAAATAGGAGTTTGATCGAAAGCAGGTTTCTCTCTCTAGAAACATTTCGGCAGAGCTTCGCTGCAGTATGATCGCGCAAGAAGAATGGCCTTGGCCTTGGGGTATTTATAGGCCTCCCACTCCGGGCTTGGGCCAAGAAACTGGGCCCCCGATGGAAACTCATCATTACACGCCGCCCCCTTCCACCAACCGGTGATACCCGCTCAAAGCTAGCCAACAACTACACGCCACGTGGACATCACCTCCAACGGCTACATTTTCAACGTTCCTTATTCCAACGGTCTTATCACAACGGCTATATTTTGGAAACACAAAGGTGCTCCCGGCCGGTACCCCTCATACAACATTACACTTGCATTCGCGCTTTCTCCTTCAGCACCCTTCGCACAACAAATTGGGGCTGGCCCTTGGTCCATCACATTCAAACACCCCCATGTCATATGGGCCCCCGGGGTAACAACGGAAAAGCCCCTCAAAACGTTGAGAACTAGGGAGTCCCCCTGGGGCAACACCTTTAGATCCCCTCATCATTGGCTAGCCTCCGGCTAAAATACCATGGCACCCCTCAGCACACAGGAACGATCACCGGCATTCGTCAACAACGAACAAGCCCTCAGCCTCATTGACTGGGGGACTACCCTCGGCAATACCCGGGATGCTCGCTCATGCTTATCAATTACGGATGCCTTCGTAGGAATGCTCCCGGCAGACCCTCCGGGATATCAACGAAGCCCCTCCGGCAACTCCACAAACACGCCCTCAGATCAATGGTAGCCTTCGGCATCAACTTTGTCCTTCATCTCAGACCAAGGTTTCACCTTTTCGATTCATCATTGGGGGAATTCGGTGCACTCTTTTTCCTCATTAGGACTTTTTCCCACAGGGTTTTTCCTATGAGGTTTTTAACAAGGCATCCCCCCAAGATGAAACGAAAAGTGTCCACCTTCGGCCCCGTACAAACAACAGGCACCACTCTACTCCTTTTCATCACTTTACAAGTGCCTCAAGGAGTGGGGGACTAGAGAACCTCTCCGGGAACCGGCATAATAAAAAAATGCTAAAAAGTTATTCTCACAAAGCATCAACACCCTTCAGTCCCAAAATGTGAGGGACTAAAGGGTTGCCCCCGGCAGAATCGTGTGCAAACGCAAAATCTCTCACAGGTTTACAAACTACCGCAAGGCAGCATTAGAGGACAAACGCATTTTACTCCTTTTCCCTCAAGTACCTTTCGGAAAAAGGAGTGAGGGACTCCTGATGGAGTATATGACCCAAGAACCCCCGGCCCATAGACTCCCACTACTATAGAGAAGGCCCAATAGGCACATGAAGCACGACATGCCCAGATCACAGCGCCCCAAGTGCCAAACAGCCCATGACGAACACTGGGATGCCTTCGGCCCCCATGGCCGAAGGCTCATAAACTTACAGAACAACTGCTTTTAAGCACTCGAAGTTACTCGGAGAAAACGGCGAAAACAGTAGCCCTCGGCACCTAAAGGCCCCAGGATGAAGAGCCTTCGGCTAGTCATCTACAACCGAAGGCATCTCATCGACATAATCTCCCACCCACATGCGCTGGATCAACGTACCAAGTACAAACGTCACATCCAACCGCCGCATTTAATGCGGCCACATGCGAATGCCAGTGCCACCCCGTTGAGGTAACCCCTCGATCACCAGAATGATGACATGTGTCCCTATCTAGCATTTATTGCTACTATAAATAGCACCCCTTTCCCCATTTGTAAACCACACTCAATACGCTGAATACACTCGATATTAATATACACTCTCTCTCTACTTTTGCTCTGACTTCTCTCTAAGTTACTCCCACAGTAACCTCTCAGATAGATACCCCCGAGTACGAAAAAAGTAAATCTGAACTAATGGCTAATAATTTTTCTAAGTGGAAGGACCCGAACATCGGGAATTGGACCGCAACTTAAAATATTATTCACATATTCCACATATTTATGGTATTGCATTTGTTCTCGATCCTCGTTTTAGACTTGGTTCTTTAGAAGAATGTTTGAATTATTATTATGCTGCTTTTTTTGGTCCATTTCCAATGTATGAGGACAACCCAATTGATCCAAAAAAAATACAACGAGGTTAGTGATATATTTTATGCATTATTTAATGAGTTTCATGCACAATATGGCAATGCGCCCCCTCCCCCGACACAAACATCATCTAAAGGAAAATTAATTTTCAAATCTACATTTGCCAATCTTATTAAAAAAACGAAATCAACTCCCGCTACGCAACGAAGCACAATTAATGAGATTTCTTTGTATTTAACATATGATGTTGATTTTGAAGAAGATGATGATTTTGACGTACTAAACTGGTGGAAGGGAAAAGAAAGAATGTTCCCGGTTTTAGCAAAGATGGCTAAGCAAGTGCTATCAATGCCGGTTTCAACAGTTGCAGTGGAACAAGAATTTAGTTCGGTCGGCAATGTCCTAACGCAATGTAGAACGAGGTTGAGCGCAGAATCTCTTGAAATGCTTATATGCTACCACGATTGGTTGAAACCGGCCCGTAGAGCTCAAGAAATTGACATCACCCCATCCCAACACTTTATGGATGAATCTACAACCGAGGGTGGCTCTATCTATGTCGGAGATTCCGATTGAATGATTGATTAGTATTTCATGTTTTAATTTTACCTTCAATTCTCAATTGTAACTTGTAAACTTGTAGTTCATATTTCAAATAAATATACATTCATTTTTTTATATGTAGCATTTTTTACTGAATTCATAAAATTAATTAATTAATTTTACATTATGTAATTTATTCAAACTAAAACATACAAAAAAATTGAAATCAAAAACCCCAAACTATTGTACAAAAATCCAATCAATAGCCGTTGTGGTACAAGATTTTTTTGAAATTTGAATCAATAGCCGTTGGGGGTGGGGGTGGGTGGGGGAGGGGGTACAAAAAATTCTATAAATACTCTTCTTTTCTAACATTTTTATACACATCTTCTCCAACATCCAATCTCTAATCTCCATTCTCCATCTTCATCTCCATCTATTGTAGATTTGTAGAATTATTATATCTACCATTTTTAAGATGGAAAGTCAATATACCGTTATACGGTATAATTTTGATAAACAGAAGGACTCGAGGACCGGGATGTGGTACACAACTTGCAAATGGTGCGGGAAAAAATGTAGCATGGGGGTTTCAGGCGGATACGGGATGTCAATGAAGCATATTAAGTCATGTGACAAAGCCAAAGGATCGGGAGGTGCGAGAAGTTCCGATTGATTACAATTTACAAAATGTATTTCATATTGTATGTTTCTCTTAATTTTCAAATGTAGTTCCTATTTCATTTCAAATAAATGCACTTGAAGTTTGTTTTTAATACTTGTATAAAACTATAAAGTATAAATTATATAAAAAAATAGTTTTAACCGGCCCTGCCCGGCCCGGCGGGTGGCCCGAACCCGTGACCCAAACGGGTGGCCCGGCCCGAACCGGACCCGTCCAAACCTCGGGCCGGTTCCGGGTCCATGTGTTACGAACCGGCGGCCCGACTGGGCCCGACCCGGCCTAAGTCCATGCCTAGTCTCATCTCACATTTTGTAATAATCGTTATGACAAAGTATTATGAGAACGTCACAATTTGAAACCTTTTACACAACAACATATAATTTTTCATAGTTTGACATTGAATTGAATGTGACTTTTATTAATGATCATTTAATGATCGGTGCATTAAAAGTCATTATTAGAGATTGTTGTTTTCGAAATAAAAAATGAAGTATGACAGTAAAAGGTGTTAAGAAGAACCTTAAAATGAAAATACATTTTCTTGAATGCAAATCACTTATAATTTCAACTTTTTATAATAGTCTCCTATTATAAAAAAGTTACAAACTCATGGATTAATCATTGACGCAGTGTAGATTCAGCAAGAGTATGCCATTTATCTTCAATATCAACCTATGGTTTGGCTCATCTAATAAAAGTGCATAGAAATAAAAGTGCATCGATATCAGTACATACTTTCGAAAAAACCTTATCTGATGCATTTTTCGATATTAAAGTACATCGATCAGATAATGTTTATTAAAAAATGCTTTAGATAGTGTTATTGTGAATAAATTTCTACCCGTACAATATATATGAATATGAATATCACATCTACATTACGTGGCGGCATTTCACCATATATATGAATATCACCTACCCTTAATTTTGTCCACATTTAGGATGCTTTAATTGGATTGCAATTTATTGGTTTGATTTGATCTGGTCTGTGTTGTTTAAGTCTTATCTAATCTGGTCTTATAAGAGTTGTTTGTCTGATCCAGTAGATGCATGTCTGTTTTGTGTGTATTTAACAAATGTTGAAGTTTAATCTATTTAAGCTTGATATGACCTAGTCTGAGACCGAAACCGATCCAATTGAAAATATATAGAGAGTCCGTTTGGTGACCTTGTTTTTGGCTTATCAGTTTTATCAACCAACTTTTTCGCCAAATGCATAACTTCTGATTTCGCACAATAAGTTGTGTAATAATCAAAATAAGTAAGACGGAGTTACTTTTATACCTTAATTGATTGAAGTTACTGAAGAGCACAATTTTTCCTGTTTTTTAATATAATTTTTCATATAATTTTTTCTCCGTTGTCTTACAAAAAATTGGTCACGTTGTCTTTCCTTGTTCAATGACGGATAAGTTTGATCAAATGTACTTTTATTACACTCTTATTCAGAAGATAAAACTTCTATAAAAATATTATTATTATTTTAAAATACTTTCATAAAAGTTTTAAAGTGATAATTTTCAAAAAAAATATAGGAAAAATTGATAGTAATAATCTCAACTATTGACGGTCCGCTCATAATTATCCCAACTATCCATTATTTCAGAACAATCCCATCTTTAAGGACCTTCCGCCAATAATGGTCCAACGTGACCGGTTACCTGTTCAGTCAATCAAAAAAGAAATATCAGATTATAATAATCCGAACTATCATCTATCAACTTCTGATGGACCCATTAAAATATTATTAAAATTTCCATAAATAAATAGAAAGGGTAAAAAAAGATTATAAAAATTTAATTTTACTTAATTAACTTTTTTAGATAGCTTGTAGAATTAAAGAATATAAAATATATAATTATAGAATATGGAAAAACTTATATAAATTTTAAAATTAAAATTACATAACATGTAAGATATTTTAAAGGATAGTAAAAAGGTCGATATAAAGACTTTAAAGGATAAATGAAATTCAAATTAATTACAAATTCAAATTAAAAAATGAAAACTTTGATTTTCAAAATTAAGAAAGTGAAAAAGATAAAAATATTAATAATTATAATCAAAATATAAAAAAATAAAAAGCTAATCATTCCAAAATAATAAATCATTTTAAAGTAGTTAAAAAATAATAAAAACCGTGAACTGTAAAAGAATTCAAAAATGACTATTTATAAAATAAAGTTTTGAGAATAATAATAAAAAATGAAAAGTAAAATATTTTATTTCTAAAATGCAACACGCTTTAATATTCAGTTAAACTTTTATTTATAAAATTATAAATCTGAAATTTGAATAATTATTTGTAATTTTTGTAAAAAAAAAACATATTGAATTGATACTTGGGATTATTAAAAGAAGAGCGAGCTTATTTCAGATTATTTATAGAATAAGCCTAATTTCTATTACAGTTGACCTATTATAGCAGGTAGTAACCGGTCATGGACCACTATTCACGAATGTTTCATATAGTTGGGATTATTATTAGCGGATCGGGAATAGTGAGATTATTATTTTCAATTTTTGCTAAAATATAATAACTACAATTGCTACTCTAAGTTTATTGCATAGTACTCCGTATCATTTACCGAGTAGATAATTTCACCAAATTTTGTGAAGTAGAGGAATATTAAATACTGCATTTTAGTCCCAGACTGGAACAGACCAATTCAGTTCAGACCAAATTTTGTGAAGTAGAGGAATATTTAATACTATTACAATCTAGTCATTTCATTCAATTAAATCAAATATTGCAAATACAACCAATTCAATGTTATCAAAAGATTCTTACTAAGGATGTCTTTACTTGGACTGTTTCAGTCCCAGACCAGATCAATTCAGACCAGATCAGACTTCGACAATTATAAAAGACACATAAAGCAGTCTTTATCAGATCAGACCAAACCAGTTCAGGCCAGACCAGACCTACCAGAAAATCTTAGTCCAAGTAGAAACATCCTAATTGGACAAAGAAATCTACTATCTTTGGCTATTCAAATCAAAATTCGGAAACATTTCTTGTCTGTTTGATAACCCCTATTTTTAGTTGATCAATATTATCAATTTTATAATGCAGTTTTTTTTACCAAACATGTAGTTCTTTATTTAAGTTGGAGTTGGAGTTAGTTTTATGATTGAATTAATTAAAATTCATGTAGATTATTATTTAAACTGTTTTTCATGATCATGTAATGTTTTCTTATTTTTATTAATAAAGTATATTCCAAATACTCCATATAATATTATATATTTCAACAAATTTAGCTGATTCACTTACTTTAGTCAAATTTTCATAAACTATAAATTTTTTTATAAAATTTCATAAGTTATACTCCGTCTTAATCAAAGAATTTTTTATTTATAGCATAACTAAATTTTCAATTCATTGAAATTAAACCTTTCAAAAAATAAATTCATTAAAGTTACAAATACATACAGAGTACAATGATAAGTTCGTATTACAATGATAAATTCATCAAACGCGTGTTGAAGTCGGATGTTGATGATTTTCCTAGCTTTAAGGTGTTGCAAGTCTCAATTTTAGCTCAAGATGTAATTATCAAGCGTTGGGTCGAGTTTTGTTGCATTTAGAGTTGAATTGAAGAAGTTAGAGATCGGCATCGATGCTTAAAGAGGAAATCGGGAAGATTTTGGAAGAATTTGAGGAAGATTTGAGAGCTTTGGAGGTCACCGGGAGATTCACGATGAAGATTTGAAGGAAACAGAGCTCTAGGATTGGCTACGGGATCAAAAGAAGATGAATGGAGCTTGAAATCAGTGATCAGGATGACCTTCTGTCAATCGTTCAAGCATATCTCTTTGTAGAAACATTCCATGTACACGATTCAAAGTCCATATGAAAGCCAACTTCAAGGGCAACAAATCATATGAAGATACATTTGCAAGAATCTGAGAGCAAGAAGGTGAAAACAGACAATGAACTCAGCTGATCTTTGATGCGATTTCAGAATGATACCTTCCACCGTTTTGATCATATCTCTTGATTGGATGATTCAAATCACATTCGGCAAATTGGGTTGGATAGAGGACTTCTTTATCTACAATTGTCATGAAGGAAGAATTGCCAATTTCGGAAATTAAGTAGGCACGATCGTGCCCTCAAAGTAAGGCACGATCGTGTGTGAATAGAAAGCATCGCGGAGCTACTGCCAGGCAGGCACGATCGTGCCTGGTAGGCAGGCACGGCGTGCCTGCCCCAAATGCGCGTTTTTGCTCCGGAGGCACGATCGCAGGCACGGTCGTGCCTGACCCCGTTTTGTTCTAATTCAGCCCAAATTACCTTGTTTCCTTTAAATAACACCCCTATAACCCTAATAAGGGGGGATGAAACTTATTTAGCAGCTGAAGGACGAATTTGAGAGCTTTTAGCCCTGGTTTTTTCTATTCATTGAGATTCTTTGTAAGTTCCTACTTTTTAATTAATGACAATTATTTCTATTCTTCCCAATTCTATTGATTCTTCAATTATGAGCCGGGAGTAGTTTTAATTAGGGATTTGGGATTGATGAAGGGGTTAATCACGATGTATGGTTAGGTTCTTGATGGTGTAAATTGCATGAATGCCGTTTAATTTGTGTTTGAGTAATTTAATTGTTATCTTTTGTAACCTAGATGGCCACTAGAATTACAATAATCGCATGTAGGATAAATTAAGAGAGATCTAATTTATTCTAGGACACATTCACACACACTTAATCGTTCGCTAAGAGATTAGTAGCGATTAAGGGGCCGTAAGCTCATTCGCTTTGGCAATAATTTAGGATCCTGTCATATGAGAGATCAGCCTGGTCCCCTAAATTATTGTACTCTACGCCGCGAGAGCGGTAATAACTTAGTATTGATTAGCTAGGCTCAATTAAATTAAATTCATGTAATTAAGCCTGATCTGCCAGAAATTTGATCACCCCGGAATCAATCCCTGTTCCCTTCATCGTTAATTAAGAAGAACCCAATTTTAGTTTTCTCAATCAACCAAATCTCGCACGACTGCATTTATTTTATTTCTTTTCTTTATCGCTAAGTTTAGTTAGTCCTTAATTCCCTTTTTACTGTCCCTGTGGAGACGATACTCGTACTTTCACCGCTATTCTACCATCTTTTTATGTGCGATAAAACTCACATCAGTTTTTGGCGCCGTTACTGGGGACGATGTCAGTTTTAAGGGTTAATTAATTTCAGCGAAATTTTTTTTAGTTAGATTTTTTTTAGTTTTCCGTAGGATTTCTCTGTACTAACCTTTCAGGTATTTTTCTAAGAGGCATGAGATGAACCCATTCAACCAAATTTCTGGAGGAATTCCTTACCCTCAAACCTCCATGGAATATTCACCATATACGCCATATCCTCCTTACACTCCTCCTCCTCCTCCTCCTCCTCCTCAATACTACACACCTCATCAAAATTATTCTCCAACACCATAAACTCTTCAGCCATCATATTCATATCATCCAAAAGAGTGGGGGCGAGGTAGATGATGTTCATAATGAATAAGTCTCACTCCACAAGCAAGAATTCCCCTCTTGTACGCATGCACCGATCCACTCTTATGTGGTAGATTTGGATTTCTTTGATTCACTCCTTGAGGATGATATTCCTTTTTGTGTGGAGAGTGACAACATCATCCAAGAAGACATTCATGAGAACGGTGTTACCGAGAGTTGGGATGCTCACATGGGGAGTGATATAGAGTCTGGAGGAGAGGTTGTGAATGTTCATGATATTTGTGGAGAAGAAAAAGACTTTTCTATAGTGCAGTTCGATTACGGTGTTGCTCCTACTCCTTGTTTTGAAACATCTTTTGAGCTTCCGGTGATACCTAGAGTAATCAAAGTTTTGACTCATGTTCTCTGTCCACCCGAAGAGGATGAGAGTTTCATACTTCACTTCTGTGCTGATGAGGGTTATGAAGACCATGTGCTGCCTACGTGTACTCGAGAATTTAAAGGTCTGCGACACCTAATGACATTTGTTGAGAGGAAGCTGGAGACGTTGATTATTAGTGCACCACTGCAGTCTTTGCTATTTGAGAGCATATGAGGTATCGGCGGGCAAACGACGTTAAAAATAGTGCTTCTTGGGAGGCAACCCATGTTTAATTCTGCACTTTTGTCTTTGTCTGTTTGCTTTCAAAAAAAAACCCGAAAAAAAGAAAAAAAATCCGGAGTGTTTTCTGTTTTTGTGTTTATGTTTGTGTGTTTTGTTTTTGCAGCTCAGGGTCTTGTTTTGGGGATGATGTGCCGAGGATCACTTGACTCAGTTTAGTTCTGCACCGACCAGCACCTTAGGGAAGTTTCTGGGACTCTTATAATCGCCTATTTGTAATGTTGACTTGAGTTGAGATTGAGCACGTGTGACCCTTTCCTCTTTACCCCTTGTGCATAGTGCATTTTTGGTCATCGAGGGCGATGCCAAAGTTTAAGTGGGGGGGGGGGGGGTGAATTGGGCATTCGGGCAGTAGTTGTCACATGAGATTTTTAGAGTCAGCATGCGCACGTGTTAGTTGTATATTCATAGAAATTTCATGTCAAAATTTTTGAATTTTTTTCTTTAAACTATGTCTTTGTGAGTTGGCTAGTGTTTTGACTATGCTTTTAGAACATCTTTGAAGTGTTTAGGATGAAGGCATTAGTCACCCATTTAATTCATAATTTTTCCATCTCACATGAAAAAGTCCTTTAGGAAAAGACACTTTGAGCCTGACCATTTTGTTCCTTACCCAATCAATTGAGCTCCATAACCAAATGACATGTGTTCCTTACCCGTGAATATTTTTGACTTAACCTTGGCATTTAGGGAACTAGGGGATTAATTTGTTAAGTTTAGGGAATTTGTGTAGGAGCCATTTTTGGCACTGTTCCTATGCCCCAAAGTGGGGTAAGAGCAGTCACTTTTTAGGAATTTGATACTTTCGAGAATTGCATTGTAGGCATGGATTCACATTAATAAATGAACTTTAATTGTTATTTTTCCTTGGTGAGGCCGACATTAGAATGGGGTAATGTCTAGTAAGAATCCGAAAGGTGAAAAATTAATATAGCTAGACCTCTTACCTTGCGAAAAAGAGAATGGGAGCCCCGGTCAAAAAGCGTAAGTGTTTTGCACAATAAGATGAGACCTTGGGTATCTTTCGAAAGAAATGACGTTCTCGTGCCAACATGATAAGGAAAACTGAACTTATTTAATGAACTTGGAGGCTTTAGCAAAATTAGCTTTAGTCCTCTGCGTACTTTAAGTATACGTCAAAGCACCAATATTCCACGGCGGTTTAGCTTAGTTGTACACACCATGTCTACTCTTTGCATAAGTTTAGGTGATTGTTCCTAAAGTGTGGCCTACTGAGTTCCATGATCCTAAGAATAGCCCTGAAGTTCCTGAATGCATTGAGTATTTGTTAGAATATTCCAATCTCTCAAAAGAAAGAGACTGTTTATTACCATTCACCATTCACCATCACCTTCTCAAATCCTTCTGATCGATAGCTAGTTTATTTGTGTTTTGCTGTCATTACTTCGAGGATGTTGTGAGTACTTCGTCAAATAGTTTAGCTTGAGTACAAAGATGTAGTTTAGGGAAGAATTTTCTTGATTTAGATTGTCTGTTCTGTGAATATCCCTTTAGCTACGTGTGCATGCTAACTGTTTTAAATTCCGTGTGATGATTATCGTAAGTCCCGTTGTTCGATTTGCTTGAGGACAAGCAAAAGCTTAACTGTGGGGGAATCTGATAAGTTCGTATTACAACACGCATTTGATGCGTGTTGGAGTCGGATTTTGATGGTTTTCCTAGCTTTAAGGTGTTCCAAGTCTCAATTTTAGTTCAAGATGTAATTATCAGGCGTTGGGTCAAGTTTTGTTGCATTTGGAGTTGAATTGAAGAAGTTAGAGACCGACATCGGTGCTTAAAGAGGAAATCGGGAAGATTTTGGAAGCATTCTAGGAAGATTTGAGAGCTTTGGAGGTCACCGGGAGGTTCACGATGAAGATTTGAAGTAAAAAGAGCTCTAGGATTGGCTACGGGATCAAAAGAAGATGAATGGAGCTTGAAATCAGTGATCAGGATGACCTTTTGTCAATCGTTCAAGCATATCTCTTTGTAGAAACATTCCATGTACACGATTCAAAGTCCATATGAAAGCTATCTTCAAGGGCTACAAATCATATGAAGATACATTTGCTAGAATCTGAGATAAAGAAAGTGAAAACAGACAATGAAGTCAGATGATCTATGATGCGATTTCAGAATGATACCTTCCACCGTTTTGATCATATCTCTTGATTGGATGACTTCATTATATACAACTTTTATGAAGGAAGAATTGCCAATTTCAGAAGATAAGTAGGCACGATCGTGCCCTCAAAGTCAGGCACGATCGTGCGTGAAGAGAAAGCATCGCGGAGCTACTGCCAGGCAGGCACGATCGTGCCTGGTAGGCAGGCACGACGTGCTTGCCCAAAATGCGCGTTTTTGCTCCGGAGGCACTATCGCAGGCACGGTCGTGTCTGGCGCCATGCCTGACCCCGTTTTGTCCTAATTCAGCCCAAATTGCCTTGTTTCCTTTAAATAACACCCCTATAACCCTAATAAGGGGGGATGGAACTTATTTAGCAGCTGAAGGACGAATTTGAGAGTTTTTAGCCTTGGTTTTTTCTATTCTTTGAGATTCTTTGTAAGTCCTACTTTTTAATTAATGACAATTATTTCTATTCTTCCCAATTCTATTGATTCTTCAATTATGAGTCGCGAGTAGTTTTAATTAGGGATTTGGGATTGATGAAGCGGTTAATCACGATGTATGGTTAGGTTCTTGATGGTGTAAATTGCATGAATGTCGTTTAATTTGTGTTTGAGTAATTTAATTGTTATCTTTTGTAACCTAGATGACCACTAGAGTTACAATCGCATGTAGGATAAATTAAGAGACATCTCATTTATTCTAGGACACATTTGCACACACTTAATCGTTCGCTAAGAGATTAGTAGCGATTTGGCAATAATTTTGGATCCTGTCGCATGAGAGATCAGCCTGGTCCCCTAAATTATTGCACTCTACGCCGCGAGAGCGGTAAGAACTTAGTATTGATTAGCTAGGCTCGATTAAATTAAATTCATGTAATTAAGCCTGATCTGCCAGAAATCTGATCACCCCGGAATCAATCCCTGTTCCCTTAGTCGTTGATTAAGAAGAACCCAAATCTTTATTTTTATTCGTTTATTTGTAATTTTAGTTTTCTCAATCAACCAAATCTCGCACGACTGCATTTATTTTATTTCTTTTCTTTATCGTGAAGTTTAGTTAGTCCCTAATTCCCTTTTTACCGTCCCTGTGGAGACGATACTCGTACTTTCACCGCTATTTTACCATCTTTTTAAGTGCGAGAAAACTCACATCATACAACATCAGTGGGCTGCTAGATTTCAGGGTTGATCTGTTCGGCCTCATAACCATGAAGCCTAGGGTTAGAGTAAACACCAACTCCCAACTCCCAACTCCAGAAGCCTCCACGCCCCCTTCGAACATCTCCCTTACCTACCATCTAAAAACAGTTCCGGATTCCTCTTCTAAAGCAAACTTCTTTGATGGTAACCTCCATCCGACATCCGACAAAAAACCACACCCTCCTCTCATTCACTTCTAGTACTTAGCTACCATTCAAGCAAAACCTCTGTCAACATTGATCGATCAGTAACAGGATGTTTTAGATCTGAGGATAAGTGGCCGATACCTAAAACATTGAAGGTTCTCAAAGACCGGGCACAAGAGATCTATTAAAGGTGTGCTTCCTACAATTTTAAGTTCATTGATTTGAATTTCAAACTGAGAATTGATTTTTTTGGAAGATGTGGATGGAGATTCCGCTGAAATTTAGAAACGGTCTAATCAAGGCGCTGCTGACAGACAAATGCTTCTCAAAATTATTCCTCGTACTTTAGAAGTTCAGTAAATCCATTGTAATTTATGCAATTGATGGTATTTTACTTTTTTAATGCTCATCATTTTTCAATTTTTTCATATTCCATTGATGGTTTCTTATGCATAGTTTAAATAGATGCTTGGAGAACAAAAACTGGAATGCTGCGATTTGGATAAAATGCATCCTAATCTGACTATATTATACGGAGTACTCCTTAATGTTCAAAAGCTAAAGTGTTGACTCAAAATCAATGATTTGTTTGAAATGCCTAAACTCTACCTAATCTGCCTAACCTGCCGAATCATCATAATCTTAATTATTGGCGTATTCACTAATAATTAAAATCTCTAGTATGAAGTTACAAACAAATAACCTCCACATTTTTTAATCATTACTACTACATAATCATTACATATAAAGTATAAACTCATGAGTTCAAATAAATAATTTTCAGGGATTAGCTAAACCCTGTTTTTCTCTTATAATACAGTTTCCCGAAAATGAAAACAATGATTTCTCGAGCATAACTAAAATCTGCCCAAGCTGTATAACTTAAAATCTTATAAATTAATCTCCTGAAATGAAACCAAGGAATTGTTAGTCTTTGCTAAACTCCATCAGTTTGCCTAGTTTTTCTTCTCTATACTACGCACTACTACAGGAATGACTTACTACGACGCACATTTCACGTCAGTTTTCAAAAACCGCCCTCAAAAGGTATATTTTACATTGGTTGTCTAAAAACCCGACGTTGTAGATTTTTAAGAAAAATTATACTTCCTCCGTCTCTAAATAAAAACATATGTTTCCTTTTCGAGTAGTGCCTACATAAAAGTTCCTTTTCCTTTTTTGGCAAACAAAATAGTGCAAAACAGTGCAAAATAGTGCCAAACAATGCCAAACAGTGTCCAAACAGTACCAACCAAATCCACTTTCTTAAAATGTGTGGAAAACGAATGGATACTTTTATATATGGACGGAGGGAGTACTTTCCTCTCACGTCGGGTTATATTGCGACTGCCGTAGTAGATGTGCATTTATATTAAATAAATAACGCCTGTTATGAGCAAACAGCGTAAAAATGTCTTCGATTTTAGCACGAACCGCTTTACTTTGTTATAGCCACGCTGAAGTTGTTTAAAATTAAAAATAAATACACCACAAGTTAAAAGAAAGGAAATTGGATGGCCATGGAACCCTTCTTTCATCATCTCTATTCCCTGTGCTCGAAATCTTTCTCTGCTAAATTTGCCGATCTCCTTCCTGCGCTTAAACAACGCTTGTCAGCTCTTTTCCATACGCTCGAAATATGGTTACCTTCTATCGCTCAGAGTGGGACGATCCGGTACAAGGTTGGCCGCATTGTCTAGCGAAATCTCCTCACTGGGTTACAGTGCGAATTTTCTTTCTTATGCGATTGAAATTCTGGAATACTTTCTATTGTATATGAAATCCCCCCCCCCCCCCCCCCCCCCCTCTAAAATTTAGGGTTTATGTTTCAGACTTTATTTTTTTATTTCAATTGTGAGTTCGGCTCTGCATGACGCTCGTATTGCAGAGAGCCAACTTCAAACTATCTACTCCTTTCCCGGATCCTAGTCTTTCTCATAGGTTTTCGGAAGAGCTGTTGGTTTGTATAGATGCATCTTAGCAGCGGCTCCTGCTCGCAACCACATGGACCCGCCCTGCGAGGCCAGATTGGGCCTAGCGGTCAGACTATTATGTTTGCTTAATTTTCTTTCTCTATTTATGTTATTGGTGCTTTGTTAATATATTTTGATTATAATATATAATTAGTGTGTATACAACTGTGAAACAAATTTTAAGTATTTACTTAAAATTGATCACAAATAATAATATGTGAGAATATTGGGTACAATCTCTAAATATTAATCCTCTGATTCTTCACTTGCAATTTGAAATAAATATAATTAAAGAAATTAATTCAAAATTAAATCTTTAATCTTTCAAACGTTCGAACGTTCTTCAGATCTTCAAATCTTTGTTCTTGAGATCTTCGAATCTTCGAATCTTCGTTCGTCAAATCTTCAAATCTTCTTGAATTAAGAATTCAACTTGAAGGGTCTCCGGTTTTCAAGTGGCTTGATCTTCAACAAAAGGGCCGTTTTATGGCTTGATCTTCTGTTTAAGGGCCTTCCGGGATATATGGCTTGATCTTCAATTGAATCTTGATTCAATCTTCATATGAATATCTTCAAATCTTTGAAGATTCGTTCTTCATATCTTCGAATCTTCAAAGTCTTGTTCTTCAGATCTTCGAATCTTCAAGCTTCGTTCTTCTGATCTTCGAACGTTCTTCAACTTTTCGTATGATCTTGAGAAAATTCGTGGCTTGATATCTTCTTCCTCTTCTTTGGAATCGTTCAGAGCCTCTCGGGAGTTCTTCAGAGCTTTTCTGCAGCGTTTCTTTGACTTGAATTTTTTTTCTCTTTTTTTTTTCTCAACTGGGACCCTATTTATAGGTGTGGAGGGGATGAAATATGCTTTAGGGTTCTCAAAATTCGTTCATATCATTTGGGCCCCAATTAAAATGGGCTTTGGGCTCAATTTGCTTGCTTTTTAATAGCTACAAAAATCAGCATCTATTCGATGTATCTGAACAGCTTTCTTAACAAGATTCAGAGCTATTTCTCATGCATGCGGATGGATTTCTTAACCAGATTTATTGCTCTCTTTATCAATTGAATCATGGCTCTTAAATATTGAGCCAATATTTGATAATGAGCTTAATAGGACCAGCCCATTTTTTTTAAAGATTTAATTTATAATTAAATTAATTGGATATTGTAAATGATCCAAATTAATTTAATCACTAAATTTTATTTGAGCGGATTCATATTAATGTTTTCCTTTTGATAGGCTGATAGCATTCATGAGCAGCCCTGTAGAATTCAGCGTTGATCTACTAGCATTCAAATGAGGCCCAATAAAACAGATAATAGTCTGATAGCATTTGAAGAGACCCAATGACTACCAGCCTTGATTGTGTATGTATTTGAAGGAACAGTATGTCTCGACCCTGCATGATCAGCCCAATATTCATTTGTTGCTTAAAGAAAAGTTTAATCGATCAGACACATGAATTGAATTTTGAATGGCCGACATATACGAACTATCAGTATATAACCACTCAAATTCTGATCAATAGCCAACTTATAATTTGCCATCATGATCTAATCAATTTACGGGTATTAGAATTAGAATTCCTAATTTCCGTCATCCTTCAAATCCTATTAGGACTTTGATCTTGCATTTTGTATCCACTGTTACTATTTTTATCATAAAACATCAACTAGCTTCTCTTCTCCGTATTCAAACATTACAAGAAACATTAGAATCTGATTGGAGCTTTCGGAAGAGGAGACAAAAAAATTCAGCAGGTAACTCTTTTCTTCCTCCTCTTCACTATTGCTCTTTCTTTCTTTCTTTTGGTGTTTTGCAGGGAAATTTGTAGGTCGCAGCTCCCCTGTTTGCCGCCGGGCTGATTGGCCGTCGTTCCTATCTCCGCTGCTCTTGTTCGTCGAAGAAGAAGATTGCTGCTTCACTTTGTAATTTCCGGCGAGGAGGAGACCACGGCACCTGTTGCTATCAGAGACTGGCGTTGCGAGAGGCTGATTTACGGCGAAGGAGATGCCGTTCGAAGTTTTAGTGGGGCTGTCGTCCTGTTGTTGTCTTTATACGAGAAAGAAGACGGACCAGGTCACAACTTGGGTAAAGATTTAGCCCGATCGATTTCAGCCGATGTATTTCAGTTTCAAGGAGGTTCTGGTGCTGCGATGATTTTCTTCTGGTGGTGAGCGGCGAACCGTTTCTTCTGGTGCCAAAATATGAATTCTTCGGGTTTAATTTCACCTACGTCAAGGAGGGAAAGAGCTCGCCGTCTAAATCCTGGGAGGAATTGCTGTTCGCAGATTTGAGACCGAAGCTGGTTGGAAATTGCGGCCGGAGACGATGGTGACGAGCTGCCGTTTGCTGTGTTGTCACAGGCCGAGATGACGCCTCTGCTGCAGTCTTGCGTGAAGATGACCAGGGATGAGGATGCGGATGAGGATGCGGATGAGGATGCTGTACTGTTTTTAATAAATATTGGGCCTGTCTAGAATTTTAACCTCCTCAAAGGGTAGTTCTAAAAGAGGCCCAATTTTCTGCTATTTCATGTGCATTGAATATGGTCTCGTTTATTGAAGAGGAAGGAGATTGACTAATTATCAATCGTCGGTGTCGCTTGGGGTCCTTCGTTGGGCTAGTGATACTGATCTAAAGAATTAGGTCGATTTCCGACCGTCGGTGTCGCTTGGGGCCTTTCGTTAGGCTAGTGGCACCGATCTAAAGAAATAGGTCTATTGCCGGTTGTCGGTGTCGCTTGGGGCCCTTCGTTGGGATAGTGACACCGATCTAAAGAAATAGTCCGATTGCCGGTCATCAGTGTCGCTTGGGGCCCTTCGTTGGGTTAGTGGCACCGATCTAAAGAATTGGTCTGATTGCCGATCATCGGTGTCGCTTGGGGCCCTTCGTTGGGCTAGTGACAACGATCTAAAGAAATAGTCCGATTGCCGGTCTTCAGTGTCGCTTGGGGCCCTTCGTTGGGTTAGTGGCACCAATATAGAGAATTCGGCTAATTGCACCTGTTGAAGACTGAGATGTTCCCGCTACTTTCAAACTTTGTCCATTCTGAAGGAGCTTGACTAATTATTGGCCAATGTTACTGATTTATTTTGTTTGTCTAGTCATAAGATGAAGCCAATCGCTCGGGCTTGAGATTGATTATCATCGCTGAGCGGCCCTTTTTATTATTATTACTATTATTGTTATTATTACTTTAGTATTTTTTATATAGTAATAATAATAATAATAATAATGATGATGATGATGATGATGATGATGATGATGATGATGATGATGATGATGATGATGATGATGATGATGATGATGATATTTTTTTTTGCAGTCCAAAATGATATATTTTAAGGACGTAAGGCGTGGAGGCAAAAAGTATCTCTCAATATCAACGAGCAAGAAGAATGATGAAGAGATTCTTTTGGAGATGCACAAACCATTTGCTCGCGAGTTTTGGGGTCCAACGGTTGTGTCCTATCGAGTTACAAACTGGACTCCTGAGCGCGAGTATCAAGCTCAGACAATGCGGACTTTAGTATCTGGCTTTACTCACATGTCCTCTTCTGAGATTCTTCCTTCTTTGGGTAGACGTATCCTTGATGAAAACATCCCTTTGACAAAGACCTTATCATTTGGTGGTGAGTTTAGATTCATCACAGGCTATTGGGACTGGGCCGAGGATATTTTGGGCATGAGTAAAAGCGTTCTGGAGGAAGGGCTTATTTACGATGCTGTTTATACCTCATTATTCACGTATGACCGATGTACTAATGCTATTCAAGCATTTTGTGAGGCATGGTGTCCCACGACGAATACTTTGCTTACGTCAATTGGCGAATTGACGATCACACTTTGGGACTTGCACGTTATCAGAGGATTGCCTATCATAGGAGACGCATATGATGAATCTATTCTGGGCACTTCTGAGTTGTTAAATACGAGCGCTGACCGTTCATTTCATCTCTGCAAATATTTGTTTCACGCCTATCATCATCTCTTTCCCAAAGCCGGAGATAAGCGTGTTTTGCATGTTCATGTGTGGGTCAAATTCTGGTTCAGAAAGGCCTCCAAGTATACTATGCCTCCAGTGAGAACTGAGAAGAAACGAACATCTCGTACCAAGGCGACCCATAATCCGAGCGGAGCTATTCCAAAATTTTGAGGATGGTCGACTTCTATGAAGGTACCTTTCCATGTACTCAAGGTTCCTGCTGAATATGAGGACGAGGTATATTTAGCGGCATTTTATCGTGTTGGCTTTGTGCATTTGTATTGCCGCATGAAGGTTCTAGTGTTATCCGCCCGGAAACATTTAGAGTTGCTTGTATGTTGGCTCGAGGGAAACGTGTATGCCTTGCGGTCCCGATTCTTGCAAGTGTCTATCATGGGCTTAATCGGATCTCGAATGCTCCAGCTCCTGATCAAGTTAGAAAGTGTTTTCCCGTTCACTATGTCTATGGATGGTTGGCATCATACTTTGATACACATTTTAAGAACGAGATCCAGTCCACGACGCCATTAATGATTTCTTATTCGGGAGAAAGTGGAGCGAGATCCCTCAAGAAGAGAAGTGCGTGAAAACGAATTTTCCAGGGAGATGTATCAGCATGGGTGTGTTCTACACATCGGAGAATCAGAGAATATTCATTCTGCGATGGTAAAAATCCTCCAGAGGCTGAGTTGGCACTTTTTAATTAGGAGTCTTTGGTCTAATTATCTTGTATTACGCTACCGGGGTCATTGCATTGTTGAACCTTACACTCCTCACCGCTTTAGTTTCCAATTTGGGTACTTTCAGGCTTATGCTTTTGGCTTTCTTGAGATGCGTAATCGGAGTGTCACACTTGCTGCTGGCTTTCAGCTTTGGCTACAGTTTGAGCACGGTATGTCACAAGCTGAAGCGGTATTTCCGACTCCTCCTACTATTCTAGCGAAATTTTATTCATTGCAGTATAAAGAATGGTGGGGTCAAGTCCATGGAAGTTATTTGGAGAATCATGTGAGTGGCTTGATCAAGATTTGCGATCTTGCGGTTGGTGATGTGATCACCCCTTCAGATCCTGTGACTCCAATCTCCAAGAAGAAGAAAATGCCTGATACTGAAGCTAAGTCTTTGCCTCAGAAAAAGGCTAAGTTTGTAGCACCTAGGGCTGAAGTTTTAATTAAGGATGCTGAGAAGGAAATGTCTCCTGCTAATGAAAGACAGAGTAGTGATGAGAGGAACTGGAAGCATTTTAGGAAACCTCATGTTGGGCAACTTAAGGTTAGTTTCATCATTTCATAATTTTATTTAAAGCGTGTACTTATATTTTTTTTCTTCTTTTGTGGATTCATGCAGTCCTTGATGATGCTAGTTCCTCGAATCATGTTTCTTCATCTAGCTCAAGTGAAGGAGAAAGCGCAGATCATGACACCGTCGCTGGATTGATAGCAGAAATCGGCCCAAGTCATTGCAAAGAAGTTCCGATCCATGAAATACCCAAGTCTTCTCATGCGAAACCGGCTGCATTTGTATTCCATGCAGAAGACTATTTCTTTACTTTGTATAAGCAGTTCATCATTAATACTTGGAGTGGCATTCAACAAAAGTTAGGACGGGCTACAGCAGAGAACGTCTCATCTCTTCGGGAGAGTGTTGAGAATTGTGTTATCTTGATGGAGAAGGAGGGCATTGACCTTTCCATGTTGAAGACGAGAGTGAAGCATTTCTTTGAAAGGGCACAAACATTTGATCAGACGTGCTCGACTGTTGCTGATAGGGTTCCTTCTGAGAAACAATCTCAGGAATTGGCTATGTCGCAGGCTTTTTGTGAAGATATTGAAGCTAAGAGATCTTAAAACCAAGTGGCATTACTTGATGATGAGAAATCTCGTAATGATATCAAGAAGAAGATAGCCTTATTGGAAGCTGAAGCTAAGGAAATAGAAGTTTCGATCTCCAAGCGTCGTGTAGAGGCTAGTGACTTAGACGCAGCTCTTACGAAGGCTAAGGAGGAGTCTTCACGGATTTTGAAGACTATCAAAGCATCAGATGAGGATCAATTTGCTTTAAGTACTCAAAAGAAGGAGCTAGAGGCCTTGAAGGATGACTTAGTTAGCTTTAAATTGTTTTTAGGCTGATACTTAGCTCTTAGATTAGCTTTTAGTCAGCAAACAACTCTTTTCCTTACTTCTTACCAAACTATATATGGATATTTGCTTCCTTTGTTGCTTCTCATGAGTTGATATTGCCTTGCTTCTTCTTCTGTTTTCTCTTTTTTTTTCAAAGTGACTGAGATCAAACTTTATTGAGGGTTTGTGTTGTTATAACTGAACTCAAAAATGAAACTTTTGAGCTGCCTACGTACTCCTATGAAGGAGATCAAGTCAAACGTAGTTCATAAGTACCATTCGAATTGGTAATCTAAAGGAGGGGACCGTACACAGTTTTAACTCATGCGAGTCACGAGCTTGCCGTACACATTTTTAACTCTCGTGGGCCAAGAGCTTGCCGTACACATTTTAAACTCTCGTGGGCCAAGAGTATCTATGATTATGCTCACCCATAGACAAGGAGAGATGTTTTAGCAGTTTAGCCACTTACAACATCATTGGTGGGTTTAAGCCATTCAACATTTCTTATGGCCATATCTATACCCCAAATATCAAGGGTAGTAGAGCTTTAAAAATCTTCCATTGATCGGGCCAATCTTTGAGCCATCTCCATCGATCAATTTGTAGGCACCGCCTGAATATACTTCTTGAATAACATAAGGACCATCCCATTTATGTGAGAATTTGTGCCCCGTTTTTCGTGTGATAATGATAGGTCTTCTCACAGCTAGAACTTTATCGCCGACTTGGAATAAGCGAATTCTAACCCTTTTGTTGAATGATTTCGATGGACGAGCCTGATAGCATTCTAGGTTCTGCTGAGCTTCTAACCTCTTTTCATCAAGTGCCTCGAGTTCTGTCAACCACAACTTGACGTTTTCTTCATCAGTGAGTCCTTCTTGAATAGCCAATCTCAGAGATGGTATTTGGCGCTCAAGGGGAAGGAATGCTTCGGTACCATACACCAAAGAATATGGAGTGCTTTGAGTAGGTGTTTGATAAGTCGTTCTACATGCCATAATGCTTCTTCCATTCTTTCATGCCAATCCCTCTTTGATTTTGACACTACTTTCTTCAACAGGTTGCATAGTCTTGTTAAAAGCTTCAGCGAGGCCATTGGCAGCAGCATAGTACATAGAGGACTTCCGTTGCTTGAAATCAAATAACTTGCATATCTTGTCCATCAACTTGTTTTCAAAAGGTTTCCCATTGTTCGTCAAGATATATCGGGGAATACCAAAGCGGTAGATGATATGAACTCGGATGAAATCAGCAACATTTTCCTTTTTCACCTCTTTCAATGCAACTGCTTCGGCCCATTTTGAGAAGTAATAAGTAGCGGCTAGTATGTATGAATGCCCTCCTGATGAGCTAGGTGTAATTGGCCCAACCACGTCAAGTCCCCAAGCGTCAAATGGAAATGATGCTACTGTCGGATGCAAAGGCTCCGGTGCTTGATGGATGAAATTTGCGTGATATTGGCATGCTTGACATCTTCTAGCATAGTCCATGCAATCTTTTACCATGGTCGGCCAATAATATCCCATCTTTTTGATATGAAAGTGCAGGTTAGGACCGGACTGATGAGCTCCACATATTCCTGAATGTGCTTCTTCCATTGCTTGTAAGACTTCATCTCCACCCAAACACCTAAGGAATACACCATCGAATGATCTTCGATAAAGTGTATCTTTATAATAAATGAAACGCGGTGAACGCCTCTTCAAGTCTACTTTCTTGCGGGGATTTTCAGGTAATTTCCCATCAGTGAGATAATCAATGAGCGGTTGCCTCCAATCTTCATTTTCAATATCATAAACCGAGGTAGTTGGCATCTCGACTATCTCTTCGGCTGCACCATCGTCTCCAATGAATGGAGGAATTACCCATTTTTGACATACCCGTACTTGAGTTCCATCGTCAAGGTGTGCCATGTTCGATGCTAACCCTGCCAGTGCATCGACTTGTTTGTTTTCCTTTCTTGGCATGTGTTCAATTGTAACTTCACCCAGCCATCCTATGAGTACCCTTACTTCATAAATTCCAAGCACTTGATTGATGATTAGTTTTGAATCACCATAGATATTAACTCGTGTTTGCTTCATGTCTACAGCTATTTCAAGTCCGAGAATGAGTGCTTGATATGCAGCGACGTTATTGGAGCATTGTTCCGTAAGCGTGAAAGCATATGACAGAACTTGACCTTCGGGTGTAACAAAGACCACACCAGCTCCAATACCTTCTCTGTGTGCAGCTCCATCAAAATACATCTTCCATGGAGGCAAAACTTCAATTATGAGCACATCTTCATCAGGTAGATCATCAGAAAGTTCCTACTCAGCAGGGATAGGGTGATCGGCTAGGAAATCTGCCAAAGCTTGTCCTTTTACAGATTTTTGTGAGACATAAACAATCTCAAACTGTTGAAATATCAAGTACCACCTAGCAAGACGATCAGATAGAACCACTTTGGACATCACATACTTCAGCGGATTTTCTCTGGAGATAAGACTTATCGTGTGAGCTTCAAAGTAGTGTTTAAGCTTCTTGATTGCAAATATAAGGGCCAAACACAATTTCTCAATGGGCAAGTACTTCAACTCGTGTGGGGTCATCATTCTGCTTAAATAATAAAGGGCATTCTCCTTCCCTTTATCATTTTCTTGAGATAATAGAACTCCCACAGACCTTTCTTGAGCAGCAATGTAAAGTATCAAAGGGCGGCCAGAGATAAGTGCATTTAGGACCGGTGGTTTCATCAAATAAGCCTTGATATTTTCAAACGCATTCTCACACATTTGGTCCCATATGAAAGGCACACCCTTCTTCATAATTCGACTAAATGGATGACATCTTCCAGATAAGTTCGATATGAACCTCCGTATGTAAGCCAATTTTCCTTGCAAACTCTTCAACTCATGAATATTTCGAGGCTCCGGCATATTCACAATAGCGTCGATATTGGCTTGTTCTATCTCAATGCCTTTGTGACGGAAAATAAACCCCAAGAATTTCCCAGCCGAAACTCCGAAAGCACACTTCAGAGGGTCATTTTGAGACCAAACTTCCTCAAGCGATCAAATACTACTCTTAAGTGTGATAGATGATTGCCTCGGACTTTTGACTTCACCACGAGGTCGTCAACATAGCACCCCACGATTTTGTGAAGGATATCATCAAATATTGCCTGCATAGCTCGTTGATAAGTAGCTCCTGCATTCCTAAGTCCAAATGGCATGACCGTGTAGCAATAGATCCCCTTAGGAGTTCGGAAGGCAGTCAATTCTTCATCTACGGGAGCCATACAGATCTGATTATAACCTGAGAAACCATCCATAAAAGACATAATTTCATGCCCAGTCACAACATCTATCATTAATTCAATTATTGGAAGTGGAAAATCATCTTTTGGACAAGCAAGGTTAAGATCCCGAAAATCAACACATATTCGGATTTGTCCATTTTTCTTTCTGACCGGGACAATGTTGGATATCCAAGTAGGATATTTCACTTCTCGAATGAATCCGGCCTCAATAAGTTTATCAACCCCTACTTCAATTAATGGAATTAAATCTGGGTGGAAGCGCCTTTGAACTTGCTTTACTGGTCGACATCCTTTCTTTATCGCTAAGTGATGAACAACGATTTTTGGATCCAACCCCGACATTTCTTTGTATGTCCATGCAAAGACATCCTTGTATTCTTGGAGTAAGGCCACATATTCTTCTTTTTCTTCGCTCGATAGAAGAGCACTGATATAAATGGGATGAGGGTCCTCTTCGGTGCCAAGATTTACCTCCTTTAGTTCATCCAAGGCTGTTCACACTCCTTCTTCAAATTCCAGAGGAGCTTCATCAGCATCTTCACCTTCGACCGGGATTTCATCACCAAGGGTAATATGGTAAGATGAGGCAATGTATTCCTCGTCATCAATCAGTTCATCATATTTAAACTTATTGTCTGCCGGCATTCGAGTATGAATAATTGTTTTCAACTGTACTTTGAGAGTTTCTCCACATGAGACTTGCACATCAGTTTCTCGCCTCATTCAGGATGGAATCAAGCTTCTATATTCATTCAAAACTTGTGTTTTTGTATATTTGTTGAGAGACTTCTTGCGTGAGCGAACTTTCCCCAACCTTTCATGTACCAGCTTTCTCTCAAAGTTTTGCCCACTACATGGGTCTTCCATGTGCTTTACCATGAAGGGGATCATTCCAAGCCTTTCTTGTAAAGTTTTCTTCATGATCTTCTTTGGCTTTGGCCCCATTCTATCAAAGATGGCGGGTTTTGATTTTGCCCCCCCAATCCGATAAAAAATGGAATACTTCGGTTTAGAAGTCACCTCATCTTCTTCATCCGCACTGATATGATGCGTTGTGGCTCTATTTATAAGGATTCTTATGGGTTTCAGCTGAACGTAACCCAAACCTGTGTGTCCTCGAAGATTGATTTGCTTCGATGGTCCTTCTCCACCAGCTTCTGGAATGAGTTTTCCTAACTTCTGTTCATTAGGATTATACCCAGCCTTGGCCAGAAGTTTGTATGCATTTGGGTCAAATCCTTCATTAGTGCGTGCCTTGGGGATTTGAAACTCCTTAACATCATCCTTGTGCTTTATTTCTTCCTGAGACGTGTCTTGAGGAGGCCTCGATATCTCGATCTTTGCAAGAGGGAATGTAAGCCCTTCTACGCCTTCAACAAGTTTCCCTTTCAGCTTTGGTTGAGTCAAGGGGCGATATATTTCTTCTTGTCTAATATCGTCTTCTTTAGAAATTTTGGCCTTCTGGTAAAACTTTGCATCTGCAAAGTATGTCTCGGCTTCTGTGAATTGAGTTTCATCGGCCACTACCTTCTTTACAACACCGATCTCCTCATACATGAAGCATTGATGCCATGTTGAAGGAATCACACCGTTCTCATGGATCCATGGACGACCTAGAAGGAGATTATATGAAGCCTTTGCATCAATGACGTGACATAAAGTACTTGCTTTCAACCCGCCAATGACCAAATCAAGACGGATCATTCCAATCGCTCTTTGCCCCCCTTGATTAAAGCCTTGAATCATTAAGCGACTTTGGGAGAGTTCATCCATTGATATATCAAGATCTTTCATAGCTCGAACTGTTAAGATGTTAACGGCAAACCCTTGATCTATCATAATTCTTCTGAATCTTCGTCCACGAGTGTATCCTTCAACAAAAAGCGGACGGTTATGGGGAGTAGCACCCAACATAAGATCTTCATCTTTAAAGACAACGTCAGTGGCGTATGAAGTAGATCTTTGTGCTCCAGCCACCTCCTCTTTATTTGAAACTGGAGATAAACCCCTATTTGAACTCTCAACGTCTTTTTCATGGGTGCTAAGGCAAGAACTCGATGTTTGAGTTTTCTTTCTCTTGAAACCCTTTGGCATATAATTGTTGAGAGTAATTACTCTTCGTGCAACCTTGGGACGATCATGATCCTTCCTTTGCTTCCTTTTCTTCAATTCATTTATCAGTTGTCGCATAACCCATTTCTTTATCACCTTCTTCGGTTGTGGCTTAGGTTCATGATTCTTCCTTTGTTTCTTTCGAGTTATCAAGATCCATGGTCTCCCTTTGTCATCGACACCCTCAAGTGCCATTCTTTTGGTGAGAGGCGGACATCCTTTCATTCCTTTGACCGTAGCAGGGAGCTTATGCTTGTGAGAATTTAGGTCATCGCCGACCATGAGCGGAGCAAACCTACCAAATGTAATGGTAATTTGATTTGTGCTTGCTGCAGAATCAACAAGTTCAATCTTTCCTTCACGGGCCAACGCCATAATCTTGTCTTTGAACACCCAACACTTCTCTATCGGGTGACTCAACACTCTATGATATTTGCAGTAATTAGGATCATTGACCTTTGTGGCTTCCTCGGGTCGTTTCGACTGAGGTAAATCAACAAGTTTCAACATCGTCAATTCATCGAACATTGGAGAAACATCAGATTCCATGAAAGGATATTGCTTCTCCATCATCTCCTGCAAAGTCGGCTTGACACGCCCAGAGGTTTCAGGTTCAACTCTAGCAACCTGCTTTGCCTTCTCGGTAGTTTGAGTGAAGACTTTGACTGGTGAAGCTTTCACAACCATCGCTTCTTTCTTCTCAAATTTAGAGAAGGGATTGCCCCCTTTCTTGGTATCTTGCTTTTCAACGGCATTGTTCATGGGATATATGCCCATGGTTTGTCTTCCACTGCTTTCAATGCTAACTCCATGTTTTGAGCTTTGCTTGCTAATTCATCGAAAGTAGTTGGATTCACTCCTTTCAGAATATAACATAACTCCCAATGCATGCCTTCAATGCACATATCAATTGCAGAGTTTGTAGAGATCCGATCTTTGCAGTTGAGGGCAAGTTCCCTCCAACGTTCAATGTAGCTTATCACGGGCTCATCTTTCCACTGGCGAGTAGTTGTCAACTCAAGCAAACTCACCACCCTCCTTGTGCTATTGAAACGGTTTAGGAACTCACGTTCCATATCTTGCCAGCTGTCAATGGAACCGGGCTCCAAGTCAGTATATCAATCAAATGCATTTGCTTTCAAAGAGCGCACAAATTGTTTGACCAGGTGATCCCCACCCGTTCCCGCATTATTGCAAGTTTCTACGAAGTGGGCAACATGTTGTCTCAGATTTCCCTTTCCATCAAACTGTATGAACTTTGGCGGCTGGTAAACGATGGGCATCTTCAAATCCTCGATCCTTTGAGTGTATGGCTTAACATAGGAGTAAGTAGATTGTTTTCCTTCTATCTTCCCCTTTATGGTTCCCATGATGAAGTCTTTAAGTTGATCAATCGGGATCATGCCCCCAGAGGTTGAAATGTTCTTTCCCGAATCCTCTTGGTGAGAATCATTATCTTCATGCACTTCAGGATCCTTCTCATGGGTATGACTTGACTCGCCTTCCAAGCTTTCCACTTTGTTGTTTAGATCGTTCAACTTCTGATCTTGAGCTTGCATGAACATGCTCATCCCCTCGATGAACTTAGTTAGATGGGCGATTTGTTCTTCCATAGACGTTGTACTCGTCGTCATAGTGGGCATCACAGTGTAGACATTTGACCACTGTGGGGTAGTTCTTCGTGGAGAAGTTGATGGAGAAGTAGAGTCTGAACCAGATGATGAGCTTTCACCACCGTTTGTCCACTTTGGGGAAGTAACTTCATGTATGGATGAAGAAAGTTTCCGGGCCATCTCTTGCGCAGTTTGAAATCCCTCGATCGCACCGGGAGTAGTTCCCGAAAATGACTGTGCAGCTAGGATTCTTGATCGGCTCCTAGTGATGGGGCCTTGCATGTTTTGATTCGAGCCTGATGATGCTTGAGAATTCAAAGTGAACACGGGCTTGCTTGATTCCATTGGTTCGCTTTCCTTGATCAAAACTGAAGAGATGAGAGGTAGAGATGTCCCATCGGGCGTGCCAAAAATTTGTGAAACAAATTTTAAGTATTTACTTAAAATTGATCGTAAATAATAATATGTGAGAATATTGGGTACAATCTCTAAATATGAATCCTCTGATTCTTCACTTGCAATTTGAAATAAATATAATTAAAGAAATTAATTCAAAATTAAATCTTTAATCCTTCAAACGTTCGAACGTTCTTCAGATCTTCAAATCTTTGTTCTTGAGATCTTCGAATCTTCGTTCGTCAGATCTTCAAATCATCTTGAATTAAGAATTCAACTTGAAGGGCCTCCGGTTTTCAAGTGGCTTGATCTTCAACAAAATGGTCGTTTTATGGCTTGATCTTCTGTTTAAGGGCCTTCCGGGATATATGGCTTGATCTTCAATTGAATCTTGATTCAATCTTCATATGAATATCTTCAAATCTTCGAAGATTAGTTCTTCATATCTTCGAATCTTCAAAGTCTTGTTCTTCAGATCTTCGAATCTTCAAGCTTCGTTCTTCAGATCTTCGAACGTTCTTCAACTTTTCGTATAATCTTGAGAAAATTCGTGGCTTGATATCTTCCTCTTCTTTGGAATCGTTCAGAGCCTCTCGGGAGTTCTTCAGAGCTTTTCTGCAGCATTTCTTCGACTGGATTTTTTTTCTTTTTTTTCTCAACTGGGACCCTATTTATAGGTGTGGAGGGGATGAAATATGCTTTAGGGTTCCTGATATGCACTAGTTTATAGTGCATAAATGTATGTTTTTGTATTAACTTTGTGTGGATTTTCTTTCCTCTTTAGTTAGTTTGTAAACATTTGTTTTATGTTGTTTGTAATTGTTTTTTGCTTTCATTTATAGTTGTAGAATAGTAGTAGTGTTTTTAGCAAGGAAAAGGAGAAAAGCTGAAGATAAAAATGGCCAGGAGCGCAAACCCGGTCGGGTCATGCACTACACCCGGTCGGGTCTGAGTTGAGAACCAGGTCCTTGAGAAAATAGCTAGACCCGGTCGGGTCCCCTACTTGACCTGGTCGGGTTGGATGTGACCCGGAACACCAGAACGTGCCAAGGATCGCCCGAATAAAGAATATTTAATTTTTGAGTCAAACCCGATCGGGTCCCCTACTTGACCCGGTCGGGTCTGACTTGACCCGGAACATTTTAACGTGCTGAAACACAAAAACGTGGGAGATAATCTGATTTTGACCGGTACCTGGTCGGGTAAGCACTAAACCCGGTCGGGTACCCGATGAAAGGTGTTGAAAAACACCTATAAATAGCACACTTTTTCTTCACAAAAAATCGTCCCTTCTTCCATACTCTTTAGCTCAGTTTAGAATAGCATTTCTTTATATTTTCTAGCTATGTTTAGTCTCCAAATGAGGAGCTAAACTTCCATTCTTGGTGTTGCTCTTGAAGCTTGTTAATTATTAAAGTTGTGAGTTATTTTCTTAACTTCTTTCCTTGAATATTAATTAATAGTTCTTTCCTTAATACCATCTCTATATTAATGTTGGACAGTGTTGCTAAGATGAAAATTAGTTAACATCTCGACATTAGTTAGAATGGTATTTTCTTCCTCTATATTAATATTGGGGAGTGTTGCTAAGATGACAATTAGTTAACATCTTGATATTAATTATAGTAGGATTCATCTTCTTTAATAATATTCTTCCTTGAATATTAATTAATCCCTACTCATATTTCATATTAATATTTTGAACATTACTTAAAGGATCAACTAGTTTTGTTTCATATATTAATTATTACTAGAAATGATCAACGAACCGATGGTTAATCCTTGATGGTTTCACAAGTAAGTAACTTCGGTTTATTAATGTACGGTCGTGGTTAATAAACTTAAGAGGGATTAATTTTGTTGGTTAAACCGAAACCGTTGTGTTGAGGTTATCAATCTCAATTGATTTTATCAAGGAGTTAGAAAGATTAAATGCTACTATTAAATCGGTATAAGGCGTTGTTCTATATTTGATTAATAGTAAGGGTTATTAATGAACGGTTGTTGTTAATAACTACCCTCGATGAAGTGGATATACTCCCCGATTGAGTATTCGAGAGGGAATAAGTTATAGATATAACAATGATCGACTAAAATATATCAACAAGTGGAAAGTAGCAATGTCAAGTCCTTTTTATCTTTGAATTAAACACATATAAGTCGTTCATCTTAGTGTTAATTAAATTAAATTAAATCACTCAATCCAAATCCCCCCTTTTTATTTACTAAGTATCATAAAAAGAGAATTATTCCTTTCCCTGTGGATACGAACTCTACTACGCTATACTACGTATAAGTGTTTAGTATTGAAAATTATTTTGAGTGCACCTCACGACAAGTGCACGTCAAATTTGGCGCCATTGCCGGGGAAAGACAATTAATTTTTCTTTTTATTTTATTTCAAGAAAAATAAAAAAAAATTATATATAAAGTTTTCTATTTTGCTGAGCTTTGTTTGAGTATATGGTAAAAACCCGATCCATAAACCAACTCACCTACCAAACAAACCCCGAAATAGAAAAAGCTCTCGAGCGGTTAAAAAGAAAATTCTCAAGTACCGACTCGGTGGAATCCTCAAGTGCTAGTTCTCAATCTAGCGAGTCCGAGGAGCCAATATCAATGGCTCTTGAAACAAGAACGCTGAGGGAGCTCACAACTCCCAATCTAAACCAACAACCCTTATGTATCACCTTCCCAACTCTTGATGCGGGTGCAACATTTGAGTTAAAATCCAGACTCATACATCTACTTCCATCCTTCCACGGGCTAAGAGGAGAGGATCCAAATAAACATCTTTCGGAGTTCCACATCGTTTGCACAAGCATGTGCCCGAACGATGTTACCGAGGAGCAAATTAAGTTGAGGGCTTTCCCATTCTCCCTCAAAGACACCGCCAAAGACTGGCTATTCTATCTTCCCTCGGGAAGCATAGACACTTGGGCGGCCATGAAGAAGAGCTTCCTCGAAAGGTATTATCCCGCCTCAATCTCCTCATCTCTAAAGAAACAAATCAGCAATGTGGAGCAAAAAGATGATGAATCGTTCTACGAATTCTGAGAACGATTCAAGAAACTCTGTGCGAGCTGCCCGTATCACGGCTACTCGGAGCAAGACTTCATCCTTTACTTTTATGATGGTCTTTGCGATGATGATAGACGGATGATCAATGCTGCATGTGGAGGAGGAATAGTCAACAAAACTCCTTCTCAAGCTAGGAATCTTATCTCGGAGTTGGCCGAAAATTGTAGACACTATGATCGGCGGTCAACAAAGAGAGTCATAGCGGCGGAATCCAACAACTCGTTGGAGAGTCAAGTAGCCGGCTTGACTTCTTTGGTTAAAGATTTCCTTTTAAATCCAAAAACCCAAGAAGTCAAGGTCTGCGGCATCTGTTCAACACAAGGGCATCCCATAGATTCTTGCCCAACTTTACAAGAGGAGAACTCCGAGCAAGTCAATGCTTTGGGGTTCCAAGGCCAAAGGAGGTACGATCCTCACGGCAACACCTACAATCCAGGATGGAGGGATCATCCAAATCTAAAGTACGGAAACTCTCAACCCCCTCAACAATCAAACCATCCTCCTCAACAATGTAAACAACAAGCCCAAACATCGAACTCAAACATGTCCACCGAAGACATGATTCGAGCATTAGCCATGAATATGACTACGATGCAACAAAGTGTGGCCCAATTTCAAGAAAAAACAAAGTCTAGCATCCACAACTTGGAAAGCCAAATGAGCCAAATCTCAAATGCCGTGAGTAGGCTAGAAGCTAGGGATTCGGCAAAACTCTCATCTCAAACGGAGCCGAATCCAAGGCAACAAGCTCATGCGGTCACTTTGAGAAGTGGCAAAGAATTGGTTATGGCTAAAGCAAAAGCAAAGAGCCATGTGGGAGAAGAGGAGGAGGAGATCTTGATGCCAAGCACAAACCCTCAAAATGAAGAGGAAAAAGAGGAGAAGATCACACCTCAAAGAAAGTTCCCACCGCTCGACTCATATGAGCCGGTGCCACCTTTTCCGGAGGCTCTCAAGGATAACCGAAAATACAACAATGACAAAGACATCTATGAGACCTTCAGCAAATGTGAGGTAAATATCCCTATTCTCAATTTAATAAAAGGTGTTCCTAGGTTTGCAAAGTTTTTAAAAGAACTTTGCACAATTAAAAGGAAACACAAGTTGAATGGCAAGCATAAAATCCAAGTAAGTGAAAGAGTGTCGGCCGTTTTTCAAAAGAAACTGCCTAAAAAGTATAGTGATCCGGGAATGTTCACTATACCATGTAAACTTGGAAATTCTAGTTCTTCTAGGGCTATGTTAGATTTGGGTGCATCAATCAATGTCATCCCATATTCTCTATATAAGTCCCTAGAACTAGGACCCTTACATGAGACGGGGGTCGTTTTCCAACTTGCCGATAGATCCAATGCCTACCCAAAAGGTGTGGTAGAGGATGTTCTCGTCATGGTAGATGATTTAATCTTTCCCGCTGATTTTTACGTTCTTGAAATGGAGAACGATAAAAATGCAGTCCCAATTTTACTAGGCAAACCTTTTTTGAAAACGGCCAAGGCAAAAATTGACGTTTTTAGTGGAGTGTTAACCATGGAGTTCGATGGCGAAAAAGTCGAATTTAATATCTACGACTCCATGAAATATCCCACTGATAATCACTCTCTATTTGCGATTGACACTTGCGACACTTGGGTCCAAGATGTATTTGAAATTGAGGGAAAGGATGAGGTACTAAGCTCAATTGAAAACGACATAGCGGATTTTACATTGGAATACTCTATGTCGAATAACATGAAGGTTATGGTGGCGGAGTTAAATCAACTCCCACTTTTGCCACCGGGCTCTAAAGCCCTCCCACTAACCATTCCAAGCGAGGAGCCGCTACCATCTGTTTTGCAGGCACCGGAGGTGGAATTAAAACCACTCCCTGAAAATATGAAGCATGTGTTCTTGGGTGAAAATCACACTCTACCGGTGATTATTTCAAATGCCCTGTCCCAAGAACAAGAAGAAAGATTGATCGCGGTCCTCAAGGAATATAAATTGGCCATTGGATGGTCTATTGCCGACATAAAAGGCATTAGTCCATCCACATGCATGCACAGGATCTTGCTCGAAGATGAGGCTAAAGCGGTGAGACAACCGCAACGAAGATTGAACCCACCCATGATGGAGGCGGTGAAAAAGGAGGTGATCAAATTGCTTCAAATGGGAATCATATTTCCCATTTCTGATAGCAAGTGGGTGAGTCCTACTCAAGTGGTGCCAAAGAAGACCGGAGTAACGGTCATTGAAAACAAGGATGGCGAGATGGTGCCCACCCGAGTTCAAAACGGGTGGCGAGTTTGCATTGACTACCGAAGACTCAATTCGGTGACTAGAAAATACTTCTTTCCATTGCCTTTCATTGATTAAATGCCAGAGAGGTTAGCAGGGCACAAGTTCTATTGTTTTCTCGATGGTTACTCCGGGTATTTCCAAATACCAATAGCCCCGGAGGACCAAGAGAAAACAACCTTCACATGTCCATTTGGCACTTTTGCCTACCGACGAATGCCCTTTGGATTATGCAACGCACCGGGCACCTTTCAAAGGTGCATAATGAGCATATTTTCAGAATTTGTGGAGGTATTCATGGAGGTCTTTATGGATGATTTCACAATCCATGGGGACTCTTTTGACTCTTGCCTCTATCACCTCACTCTTGTGCTAAAAAGTTGCATTGAATCCAACCTTATGCTGAACTATGAAAAATGCCACTTCATGGTAGAACAAGGGATTGTTCTTGGGCATGTGATCTCATCAAAGGGGATCGAGGTGGACAAAGCAAAGATTGATGTGATTCAAACACTCCCATACCCCACAAATGTACGAGACATCCGCTCTTTCCTCGGTCACGCCGGTTTCTATAGGAGATTCATCAATGATTTCTCAAAAATCTCATCTCCTCTATGCAAACTTTTACAAAAGGATGTGGAATTTGATCTAAATGATGAATGCAAAGAAGCTTTTGACACTTGCGACGTAAGTGACTATGCGGTGGCGGCAGTTTTAGGCCAAAAAGCCGGAAGAGCCTCTCATGTCATCTACTACGCCTCATCAACCCTCAATGAAGCCCAAAAGAACTATTCCACCACCGAGAAGGAAATGCTAGCGGTAGTCTTTGCTTTGGAAAAGTTTCGTTCCTACCTTCTTGGAACGAAAGTTATTGTCTACACTGACCATGTCGCTCTCCGATTCCTTATGACAAAGAAAGAAGCCAAACCAAGACTCATTCGATGGGTCCTTCTATTGAGTGAGTTTGATGTGGAAATTAAAGACAAGAAAGGAGCGGAGAACTTGGTGACCGATCATTTAAGCTGCCTCATTCCTCACAAAGACATCGAAGACCTCCACACAAATATCATCAAAGGAGAATTCCCGGACGAAACTCTCTTCTCCATCAAAGTCACACAACCATGGTACGCAAATATCGTGAACTTCCTCGTTTCCGGCAAATTTCCTCCACAACTCTCAAAATCTCAAAAAGAAAAATTAAGAATGGATTCAAGACTCTATGTGTGGGATGACCCATATTTGTGGAAGCATTGTAAGGATCAAATAATCCGAAGATGCATCCCTGAATATGAGATAGCCCATATCATAGAGTTTTGTCACTCTTATGCTTGTGGAGGACATTTCGCTCTGAAACGAACGACAATGAAGATACTTGAAAGCGGTTTTTGGTGGCCGAGTCTATTTCGGGATGCACACGGCTTTTGTCAATCTTGTGACAATTGCCAAAGAGCGGGCAACATTTCCAGGAGGAACGAGATGCCACAAAACCCCATGCTTTTCTGTGAGATTTTCGATGCATGGGGTATCGACTTCATGGGACCCTTCCCAAATTCCCAAGGTAACATATACATCCTTCTTGCAGTAGATTACGTCTCCAAATGGGTGGAGGCCAAAGCAACAAAAACTGATGATGTCAAGGTGGTGGCTAGTTTTCTAAAATCACACATATTTTTAAGGTTCGGGGTCCCTCGAATTTTAATAAGCGATCGAGACACACATTTTTGTAATAAAATTGTGGGACCCCTACTGAAAAAATATGGTGTGACTCACAAAATTTCTACAACCTACCACCCTCAAACCAATGGCCAAGCGGAAACCTCAAACAGGGAGTTGAAATCTATACTCCAGAAAACAGTGAACCCGAACCGAAAGGATTGGAGTATACACATTGATGATGCGCTATGGGCATACCGAACTGCCTACAAAACCCCAATCGGTATGTCTCCTTATAGACTTGTGTTTGGGAAAGCATGCCATCTTCCCGTAGAGCTCGAACACAAGTCCTATTGGGCGGTTAAAGAATTCAACCTCAATCTTGACGAGGCCGGTGTACATAGGAAGCTCCAATTACAAGAATTGGAAGAACTTCGCCTGGATTCTTATGACAATGCAGAAATATACAAGAGAAAGACGAAGGAGTGGCATGATAAAATGATCATACGAAAAGACTTTAAACTTGATGAAAAAGTCCTCCTATTCCAATCACGCCTTCGTCTATTTCCGGGAAAGCTGAGATCCCGTTGGACCGGACCATACAAAGTGGTCAAAACATATCCACACGGGGCGGTGGAAATTCAGGACCTGGAGACGGGAGAGGTGCTGAAAGTGAACGGACAGAGATTAAAACCCTTCTTTGAGGGTTTTCAACCCAAAAATGTGGAAGTCGTAGACCTTTCTGAACCGGTCTACGAATGAGGAACAACAGAAGATATATATATTAAACATTTTTTCATATCTCTTCTCCAATTCTTCCTAAATCCTATTCTTAACTCTCTACTCTCTAATTCTTTTATTCTCCAATATATTATATTTATTGTTTATATATCTACTTTATATTAATTATCTACTTATAATTTATAAATACATACATTATAATATTATATTACTTATATTTGTTATCTAATTATATATTACTCATACATTTATTATACCTATTAATATAGGTGGAATTATATCTAATTAATTTGAAGTCATTCTATTACTCCCATCCGAAAGACCGAAAGTCCGAAAGAGGTACGAAATTATTCTATTATTTACACTTGTTTAATTTTGTATTAACGGTACTTGAAAAAAAAACTAGTCAATTCTCATAATTGTTAAAGTTAAACTATAATAATTTGATTGTTAGTAAAAAAAATAGGTTGTATAAAAACTAGTTGTAATTCTAATTATAGTTAAAGTTAAAATACTAATTTTCTATAACTCGAATTAATAGTTAGATTAATAGTTAATTACTTTATTACAATTTTTTATTAATTGCTACATTTGACTCTAGTTTAAAAAACTAGTTAATTGTCATTATAGTTAAAGTTAAAGTGTATTAATTTCATTGTTAGTAAAAAAATAGGTTGTACACAAAACTAGTTAATTCACTAGTTAATTGGATTAAAGTAAACTTTAAAATACTAATTTGCTATAACTCGAATTAATAGTTAGATTAATAGTTAATTATTTTATTACAATTTTTTATTAATTGCTACATTTGACTCTAGTTTAAAAAACTAGTTAATTGTCATTATAGTTAAAGTTAAAGTGTATTAATTTCATTGTTAGTAAAAAAAATAGGTTGTACACAAAACTAGTTAACTCAAATTAATAGTTAGATTAATAGTTAATTACTTTATTACAATTTTTATTAATTGCTACATTTGACTCTAGTTTAAAAAACTAGTTAATTCTCATTATAGTTAAAGTTAAAGTGTATTAATTTCATTGTTAGTAAAAAAAATAGGTTGTACACAAAACTAGTTAATTCACTAGTTAATTTGATTAAAGTAAAATTTAAAATACTAATTTGCCATAACTCGAATTAATAGTTAGATTAAGAGTTAATTACTTTTTTACAATTTTTATTAATCGCTACATTTTTTAGATGGATCGTGCTAGATATTCGGTTGATATGGGTAACCTCGAGCGCAACCGAACGAAAGAGCTTGCGAGGAAGAGATCCCGCAAAGGTAAATCACATATCGGCTCTTCATCTCAAAGTCGAGATGATTTTGATACGGATTACGCAAGGAGGGATGGGGATGCGATGACCGACGAACACCCGGTGGAGTATTCAAAATTAGGCAGCGGAACGGGGAAGCAAACTCAAATATCAAGGTTTGCAAATAACCAACAAGCTTTTGGTAATTTCTCATACAATGATGCACAAAATTTGACTGGTATGGCTAACTTACTTGTTGAATAAAATTTGCCTTATTTGTTTTCTGAAAGTCTTGCTTTTCGTGATTATGCACAAATTTGTTTAAATCCGCAATATAGAGGTTATAGTCGCAAAACGGTTAAGAAAGAAATTTCAAGGCTTTATAGTGCGGAAAAGGTAAGGTTACAAAATTATTTTGCAAACTTTGATGGACGTGTTACTGTATGTTCTGACATATGAGATGATACTTATGATAATTTACATTATTTGGGTCTGACTGTACATTATATTGATAATGATTGGCATATGCATAAACGTGTTCTTGCTTTCCGTGAATTTAATGATCGTCACACCGCTGAACATATTTATATTTTGATTGAGCGTATTTTAATTGAGTATAATTTAATTGATAAGGTGTTTGCTATTGGTTTTGATAATGCTACTAATAATACTGCTGTTATTCCTAGATTGCGTGAATTGTGTGGTTCTACTTCTTTGATGGGTAGATTTTTTCATCAACGATGTGCATGTCATGTTCTAAATTTATGTGTGCAAGATGGTCTAAAAGCGTTGGGAGCATCGTTGGAGGTAGTCAAGAGGGGGATTAGACGTATTTGGGGTAATGGACAACTTAGGAAAAAATGGCATGATTATTTGATAGAAAGAGGTGAGAGATATGTGGCTTTTCCTAAAGATTTGTCTATTCGTTGGAATAGTACCTATAAGTTAATTGGAGTTCTTCTTAGATATAAACAACATTTTCCTGCTTTTATAAAACAATATGATAACTATATTATAAACTCGGCTGAGATCGACACCTGTGAAAAAATTTGTAATGCTTTGATATATTTTAATAATGCAACTGAAACTTTTAGTCATGTTTATAAACCTACCTCAAACCAATTTATTCGTGAAGCTGTTATCTCGCCGGTGCTTTTTCAAATTTTGAGAATGCTGATTATGTGAGTTATTTTGCTAGTTTTATGAAGGAAAAGTTTTTAAAATATTATTCACATATTCCGCATATTTATGGTATTGCATTTGTTCTCGATCCTCGTTTTAGACTTGGTTCTTTAGAAGAATGTTTGAATTATTATTATGCTGCTTTTGTTGGTCCATTGCCAATGTATGAAGACAATCCCATTGATCCGAAAAAAATACAACGAGATTAGTGATATATTTTATGCATTATTCAATGAGTTTCATGCACAATATGGCAATGCGCCCCCTCCCACGACACAAACATCATCTAAAGGAAAATCAATTTTCAAATCTACATTTGCCAATCTTATTAAAAAACAAAATCAACTCCCGCTACGCAACAAAGCACAATTAATGAGATTTATTTGTATTTAACATATGATGTTGATTTTGAAGAAGATGATGATTTTGACGTACTAAACTGGTGGAAGGGAAAAGAAAGAATGTTCTCGGTTTTAGCAAAGATGGCTAAGCAAGTGCTATCAATGCCGGTTTCAACGGTTGCCGTGGAACAAGAATTTAGTTCGGCCTGCAATGTCCTAACGCAAACTAGAACGAGGTTGAGCGCAGAATCTCTTGAGATGCTTATATGCTACCACGATTGGTTGAAAGAAGCCCGTAGAGCTTAAGAAATTGACATCACCCCATCCCAACACTTTATGGATGAATCTACAACTGAGGGTGGCTCTACCTACCAGAGATTCCGATTGAATGATTGATTAGTATTTAATGTTTTAATTTTACCTTCAATTCTCAATTGTAACTTGTAATTTTGTAAACTTGTAGTTCATATTTCAAATAAATATACGTTCATTTTTTTAAATGTAGCTTTTTTTTTTAATTCATAAAATTAATTAATTAATTTTACATTATGTAATCAAAATTCAAAAGCCCCAAACGGCTCTATTGAAATTTGAAATTTGAAATTTGAAATTATAGATGCATAGAGCCGTTGGGGGTGGGGGTGGGTGGGGGTGGGGGTACAAAAAATTCTCTAAATACTCTTATTTTCTAACATTTTTATATACATCTTCTCCAATCTCTAATCTCCATTCTCCAATCTCCATCTTCATCTCCATCTATTGTAGGATTATTATATCTACCATTTTTAACTTTTTTAGATGGAAAGTCAAGATGCCGTTATACGGTATAATTTTGATAAGCAGAAGAACCCAAAGACCGGGATGTGGTACGCAACTTGCAAATGGTGCGGGAAAAAATGTAGCATGGGGGTTTCAGGCGGATACGGGATGGCAATGAAGCATATTAAGTCATGTGACAAAACCAAAGGATCGGGAGGTGCGGGAAGTTCCGATTGATTACAATTTACAAAATGTTTGTCTCTTGAAGTTTGTTTTAATTTTCAAATGTAGTTCCTATTTCATTTCAAATAAAATGCACTTGAAGTTTGTTTTTAATACTTGTATAAAACTATAAACTATAAAATATAAATTATAAAAAAAATCTTTAACCGGCGGGTGGCCCGGCCCGAACCGGACCCGTTCAACCCTCGGGCCGGTCCCGGGCCCATGTCATACAAACCGGCGGCCCGACCGGGCCCGACCCGGCCTGAGTCCATGACTAGACCAGACCAGACCAAAACAGACCAGACCAGACCAGCAAATTACAGTCCAAGTAAAAACATCATTAGTCCATGCCAATTCTTTTCTACTACTTCACCAGCTTATATGGGAATGAACTGTGCATCAAATGGAGTTGAAGGGAGATTCATAATGACAGATACCAAAACAAGGTCGAACTATTCATGTGTGTTGAAACTATTCATGTACGGAGTAATGATTTATGAATTACTCCCTCCGTCCCTAATAACTTTGCCAGGTTTGACCGGCACGAGGATTAATAAAGTAAAAACTGTGTGGTTGAGGTTTGTGCAGAGGAGAGAGAATTAACTGAAACCACAAATGCTTTACTTAAAGGGGAAAGTGGCAAAGTTAATGGGACATCCAAAAAAGGAAAGTTGGCAAAGTTATAAGGGACGGAGGGAGTAGGATTTATGTATAATGCTATTGTTATGTATTTTTTATTAGTGTACTAGACTACTAGTATTGCATCAAATAGTATTTTATTTAGCGAGTGTTTTTATCTTTCTAGCTTCTTTTGTTTTAATTGGTTAATGTGATAATTTGGTCTAACTTGTTGCCTTGGTTCATTTATTTGATATAAATATAGGTTATTCCATCAAGGAAATTGATGTTCAAGAAGGCCAGCCTTTCTTGTATAATAATGATGTAACATTAGAGGTAGTTCTAAGAATCTAGAATAGCAGACCAAACAAAAAATGTGTATCACAGTTTCTATGTTTATAGTTTATGGTATTTTTAGATGAAATTGAGATTTTTGTGAATGTTGTGTTTATGAGATATTTGTCTTGATCTTTTCAATTTAAAGTTGTATTAGTTCATCGATAATTCTATTATTTGATATTTTTTAAGTTAACGTTGTATTAGTTCTTTTGTAATTCTATTATTTAATATTTTGATTTGGAGGCTCTAAATATGCATGAATTATCGAGCACACTGATTTTTTTTTAAATGAATGAAGTTTTAACGTCGGTTATGAATAAAACTGACGTGATATGTGAAAATATATTACCTATAACGTCGATTATAAATAAAACTGACATTATACGTGGACATAATAGTATCAATAACGTCGGTTTTCTACGACAACAGACGTGAAAAGTCTTCCAGATTTTCACAAATAGATTTTAGACGTCGGTTGTATAACCGACGTGGAAAGTGGTCGCCTATAAAGTCTCTTACTTACACGTCTGTTTGAAAACCGACGTTAAAGGGGCAATATAACTGACGTTATAGCCCCTTTGTGTAGTAGTGTCGAGTATTAAAAACTCTAGGTGGTTTAAGCTCTAGAAAACTTTTTGAGTTTCCTAACACTAACTAACTTAGTGATTATCTTTCTAAAATGACACCTATATCATCTTAAACATATCTTACTGAAATGGCTAAACCCTGCCTAATTTGCCTAACTTGTCTTCATAATCTGAATTACTGGCTAAAGTACCTTTTTTGTTAGTGGTGATTTAGCTTTTAGGAGCTAATACACCGAGTATATCTCTTTAGGTCATCTTAAGTCAAGTCTTTTTTAATCACTCATATAAAATTGTCATTTTTTACTCATCTTATAGTGAACTTAATCAGCTTGTATACTTCACATAGTAGTTGTAAATAGAAATCACTACCTCTTGATTTAAATAGATATTTTTGTATCTTCTGGTTTGATCAACGTTTCATGGTGGTTGCAGCTTGGAGCAATCTAGTAATGCAGATCTTTGTGTAACCTATATTAGAAAGACAAAAACCTTGAAGTTCCAAGTCAGGTGCAAAATCAAGCTCTGCCACATTTTCCTTATTCAAAATTTAAAGAGAACTCAAATATTGGATGTCTATACTAACATTTTCACCTTCTCATCAGGAAATATAGATTCAAATGATGTTGGTTATTGTAAATACTGAAAGCTTGAAACTCAATTGGCATATTTTATTAGAGCTGATAATTGAAACTCATTTATGTATGTACTTGTGAAATGTATGTCTATTTTGTGTCTATATGCATAGACACATCCCTGCATGTTTAAACTTCTTGTTGAGATTTCTTTTATGATTGCATTTACAAACCATTTAATACATGAATAGATCTAAGCCTAAAATAATCATTTTTTTTGTATAATGTTGACGACCTCTTTATCATAATTTTGGTTGTGTAAATGGGGCTGAAATAAAATGCCTTCATTGATCTACAGAAAAAATGACTTTTACTTTTGGACAGAAGCCTTCTATTTTGTTTTAATAGGTGACAAACTTTCAGCAAGGATTAGCTGTGGAGATTGGGGAGACCCATTCCGGACAGGTACTTGCTTATTTGTAAGATAGACATCCAGAAACTCTTTTTTATTAATAAAGTATATTCCGAACATATGCTAGTTGTTTAATTCCAATTCCCCTAAAGCAAATATACTTAAATGTTAATACATTTTTGTAAGGAATAATTGTGTTTAGATTTTGATGATGCTATATTAATTAGGACTTTAGAGTACCCCCTTTAGAAATTATGTATTAGAATTTTCCCTTGTAAAGTTCTTAGCATAATCGACTACCAGAAGGCCTCTCTACCAGAAGACCTCCGGACAGAAGATTTTGGTTCTCTGTCTAGGAACAGAAAACCTCAGGGTCTTTGTTACCCTTTAGCTTGACAGAAACCCTCTTGGTTCTCTGTAAGCTACTATCAACAGAAGTGCTCAAGACCTTCTCTGATCAGTTCTCTGCCAAAGACACCAGAAGGTCTGACACTTGGAAGAAATCCACAAAGCCGGGAAGTCAACTTAAAGATTCCTTCAACGGCTAGGAGTATGAAACGGAAAAGCTACAGTGCTCGCATTAAATGCTCATTTAATGCTCCCCATGCTCCGTGGAGTAATTGCAGATGATTGGCCGCAATGTCAGGATTACTTTATCCCAAAATAGTAACCCGCCAACTTTACCGGGTCCTACTGGTCAAGTGAACTGCTCGCGCATTAAATGCAGTTGTCCTCCTACTCCTCCAACGGGAAGACAACTTCAGTATAAAAAGATACACTACGAAGAACAACTGCAGAACTTTGCAACTTTTGCTACACATTGCTACTACTCCTCAAACAAGATATTCAAACTCTGAAAAAGCAAAAAGCCTCCTTCAGATTCAAACTCATTATCTTCTACAAGAGAAGGCAGAAGTTGGAAAAATACTTTTTCCAACTCAAGCAAAGTTCCAAGTGTTCTTCAACTCTTCAAGCTCATCACATATAAATCTTTTGTAACGAAGCTAGTTGGAGGAACCCCAGTTTCAACAGAAACTCTTCTTGCTACAAGAAGGACGTCCAAGTAACTGGAGTAGTGAAGTGGTGATACTTCAAGGAAACTCAGTGAAAGGACCAGTGTTAAAGGAAGCCAGGCAGTGCATCCCAGGACACATCTAGGCTTGAAGAAGACGTGGAGTGCTTCTTAAGTACTAGGACTAAGGCTTTCTAAACGACAGTTTTTACAGCTTAGTGGAACAGTGGATTAGAGGAACGAGTTGTTCCTTGAACCACTATAAAAATCCCTGGTGTCGTTTACTTACTGCTTTAAATACTTGCACTTAGATAGAACTGCCTAACTCCTTGGACCTGGTATCTGTGTTCAGCAGAACTTGTTCTACGAGTTAACAGAAGGCCTACTGCCTTTACTTCTCTGAGGCTAACAGAACTCCCTACCAGAACCCCATCCGCTGCCAGTCTGTTCTTTCAACAGAACAGGCTATTCTGTAAATCTGGTACTTAGTTTAAAAAGCTAAAAACCAATACAGTCTATTCACCCCCCCTCTAGACTGTATCCAGTATAACCGGGACCAACAAGTGGTATCAGAGCCTCCTTGTTCTAATAATCTCTTAGGTTATTTGTTGAACAAAGATCCACGTGTTTTTCTGTTTTACCTCATTTCTATCTGATATAATGGATCACTCCTTGTCCAAGAATCTTATGTTTTCAGACCTTAAGTTTGATGACTGGAGGATCCGGATGAAAGCACATCTCTGTGCCCTGCATGATGAGATGTGGGAAGTTCTAGACATTGGCCCCTTCACAAGCTTCCAGAAGGTCAATCCTGAGCATGCCATTGATAACACCAGACCCCAGATGATCAGTAAAGCCAAATCAGAGTGGACCACTGAAGAGAGGAGAAAGTACAACCTAGACAATATTGCTAAGGACATCCTCTACAAGTCCATTGATGATAGGTACTTCAACGGAATCAAGAAATGCAAGACTGATAAGGAAATCTGGGATACTCTTGAGCTCATTGGTGCTGGTGATGAGCAAGAGAGGGACAACAAACTAACCATAGCCAACAAGAAGTTCGATGACTTCAAACTTCTCCCTGGTGAAAGCATCTCCAAGATGTATGACAGGCTCCTCACTCTCACTGGAGAGATCTCTGAGCTTGGCAAGGAACTCACCACCAAGGAGATCAACCTGAAGGTGTTGAGGGGACTGCCCTCAGCATGGAAGATGAAGGTGGTTGCTGTCCAAGCCAGCAAGGATGTAAAGACTTATCCCACTGATAAGCTCATTTCAGATCTCAAAGCTCATGAGTTTGAAATGATTGAAGAGAAGGAAGACCTACCAGAAGAGAGGACCACTACAGCCCTCCCTGCCAGCACATCTAAGGTAAATGATTTTGACCCTTCAGTACTTTTATCTGATGAATATATGGCTGCCTTTGCTAGGAGATTCAAAAAGTTTATGAAGAATCCCAAAGATGGAAGGAGTCCATCTTTCAACAGAAAGCCATACCAGAAGGTCAAAACAACAGAAAGCAGTGGAGAGCTTCTCTGTTACAATTGCAGACAACCTGGTCACTTCAAGGCTGATTGTCCCCATCCTAGAGTGTCCAAGAAGCAAGGACAGGATGGAGAAAAGAAGAAGTACGAGGACAACTCCAGAAGAAGAAAGGCACTTGTGACAGAACAGCTGGAGAAAGACCCTCTGTCAGAAACAGAATCCAGTTCTGACTCAGATTCTAATGAGGCCTTCTGTTGCTTGGATACTGAGTCAGAAGACCTTTGCCTCATGGCTCATTCTGATGATGAGGTAACCTCTACTTCTGAATCTAGTTTTTCTTCAGTAGGCTTAGCTTTTGATTCTGATTCAATGTCAGAATTTTGGGAAGAGTTTAAGGCCATACAAGCCACTTATTCTTCTGTAACAGAAGAAAACAGTAAGTTGAAAGCTAAAATTCTTGACTTAAAGAAGGAGGTTGATATCAAAATCCATCTTCTAATTAAGGAAAGAGATCAACTGGAGACTGAAAATGTTTCTCTTCTTAAAAGAATAAGAGAAATAGAGCCTCTCGAGATTAAGTACAAAGCTTACCAGAAGGCCCAGTCTTCAATGGAAAAGATTGTGCTTGATCAACAGATTGGCACTGGTTTTGGTCTTGGTTATGGCTCAACAGAATCAGGTGAGCCTTCTGTAATGCCTAGCACCAGAGTTGCTAAGGCAGATAAGGTCATAGAGCCACTGATTTCTAGCCCCATCTGTCAAGCTGGTGTATCTGGCACCAAGGTTGTTCATGAGGAAGTCAGACCAGAAAAGGGTAAGATAAAGGTTCAACAGAAACCCTTTTTGAAAAATAATGAACCTGGCAGAAAACCTAACAACAGAAAAAGTTTTCAAGATAACAAAAATAAAAGACCATTCATTGACAGACAACCTCATGTCAATCGTGCCAGAAATGATCACCAGAAGGGCAAATATCAAGAGAGAGTTAACTTCAGGCAGAAGAGGTTGGCTGGTCAACTTCAGAAGCCCAAGGTTAACCGTCCCTCTGCTCTTGATAGTATATGGGACTTCTTTCCAACAAAAAAGGCTATGCAAAAGTATGTAAACAGGAAGCATGACCCTCACAAGCATCTGCCCAAAGTGAATCACACTTCAGTTTACTACAACTACCAGGTGGACAATGGGTACCATCCACCAAGGTTTCACTTGATGAGACCAAAATGGTACCAACTACCCAGACTCCATGACCCCCCAGGACCCAGCATTGCTTGGGTACCTAAATCTTTCTTTTGATCTTGCAGGAACTGTGTGCTGGAGCCATCTCTGAACAAGAATGGTTTATTGATAGTGGATGCTCCAGACACATGACAGGTGACAGAAGTTGCCTAACTGAGTTCCAGAAATGCAAAGGACCTAGAGTTACCTTTGGAGGTAATGACAAAGAAGGTCAAACAAAAGGAAGAGGAAAGCTGATTAGGAACCAGATAATCATTGATGATGTCTCATATGTCAAAGGACTGAAGTTCAACTTGCTAAGTGCTAATCAATTCTGTGACAAAGGCTACACTGTTGAATTCACAAAGGACTTCTGCTATGTGAAGCATGAGACAACAAAGGAAGTAGTTCTTACAGCATCAAGGAAGAAGAACATCTATGTAGTTGATTGGAACACTGCAAAAGATGGAGTTTGCCTGATAGCCAAAGGAGATTCAAAACTGAGCTGGGACTGGCACAAAAAGCTCAACCATTTGAATTTCAAAACAATCAACAAACTGGCCAGAGAACACATTGTAGAAGGGCTACCAGACATTGTGTACAAGAAGGAGACCCTCTGCAGTGCATGTCAGAAAGGCAAACAAATGAAGAATTCCTTCAAGCCCATTGCTGGAGATCTTTCTACAAGCCCTCTAAATCTGATTCACATGGATCTATTTGGACCTGTTGAGACTCCAAGCGTTGGTGGCAAGAAATATACTCTAGTCATGGTTGATGACTACTCCAGATATACATGGACCGTTTTTCTATCAAAGAAAAATGAAACTCTTCAGAAGTTGTCATCTCTGTTAAAGCAACTTCAGACTGAGAAGAATTTGAAAGTGAAGACAATCAGATCAGACAGAGGAACTGAATTTGTCAACCAAGTCATAAAGGACTTCTGTGATCAGAATGGAACTTTTCATCAACTTTCTGCCGCCAGAACCCCTCAACAGAATGGCGTAGCAGAAACAAGGAACAAAACTTTAAAAGAAGCTGCAAGAACAATGATTGCAGAATCTGGATTGCCTATGAGATATTGGGCTGAAGCAATCAACACTGCATGCTATACTCAGAACAGAAGCATGATCAACAAGAATCACCAGAAGACCCCTTATGAACTCTGGAAGGGAAGAAAACCTAACATCAGCTACTTTCATGTATTTGGATGCAAGTGCTACATTCTTAACAATGGAAAGGAGCATCTGAAAGTATTTCAAGAAAAGGCTGATGAAGGAGTCTTTATAGGCTATTCAAACACCAGTAAAGCCTATAGAGTACTCAACAGAAGGACCCTACATGTTGAAGAATCCATACATGTGAAGTTTGATGAAAGCATCTCTGTTAAAGAGGTAACAGAGATTCTCAAGGAAGTCAGCATAGAAGACAGAACATCAGAACCAACAGAAGAGGTGGCAGACAACCCTGCATTTCCTACACCTGCACCAAACCCCCTTCTGTTAAATGAAGATGAAGACTCTGAAGATGAGTAACCAGAGAGACCAAGACAACAGCTGACAGAACCATACCTAACATGGTTAAGAGATCATCCTCCTAACCAAGTGATTGGTCAAATCAGAAGTGGAGTTCAAACCAGATCCACATCAAGAAGAGAAGCAATGCTTGCCTGCTATATATCTCAGATGGAACCTATGACAGTTGAAGAAGTTCTTGCAGACTCAGATTGGATCAATGCTATGCAAGAAGAGCTCACTCAGTTTGAAAGGAACAAAGTATGGGAACTTGTTCCTAGGCCAAAGCACCAGAATGTCATTGGAACCAAATGGGTATTCAAGAACAAAGCAGATGAAGATGGCAACATTGTAAGGAATAAAGCAAGGCTAGTAGCTAAAGGATACTGTCAAGAAGAAGGAATAGATTTTGATGAGACCTTTGCACCAGTTGCCAGACTTGAAGCCATCAGAATCTTTCTAGCCTATGCTGCCTACAACAACATCAAGGTCTACCAGATGGATGTCAAGAGTGCATTTCTGAATGGAGATCTTGAAGAAGAAGTTTATGTGGAACAACCACCAGGTTTTGTCATTCCTACTCAATCTTCTTGTGTCTACAAGCTTAAAAAGGCCCTCTATGGTCTTAAGCAAGCTCCCAGAGCCTGGTATGACACATTGTCCCTTTTCCTGGTGAACAATGGGTTTACTAAAGGAAAGGTTGACAAAACTCTATTTCAAATCTCTGTTGCTAATCATATTCTGTTAGTACAAATATATGTTGATGACATTATATTTGGTAGTACTAATCCAGAACTGTGCAAGAAATTTTCTCAAGTAATGCAGAGCCAATTTGAAATGAGTATGATGGGAGAACTCAGTTACTTCCTAGGACTTCAAGTCAAACAAGTTCCAGAAGGGATCTTTATCGATCAAGGGAAGTACACCAGAGATCTAATCAAGAAGTTTGGAGAGGAAGGCAAATCATCAGTGAAGATTCCCATGAACACTTCACAAGAAATTGGTCCAGATGATGAAGGAAAGGATGTAGATGCAACAACATATAGAGGAATCATAGGATCTCTGTTGTATCTAACTGCAAGCAGACCAGACATCTCATTCTCTGTTGGAATCTGTGCCAGATACCAATCAAAGCCCAAGGAAAGCTATCTGAGTGCTGCAAAGAGCATCATCAGATACATCAAAGGAAATCCAAATGCAGGCCTATGGTATCCAAAGGGAGGTAACTTTGAACTAATTGGTTATTCTGACTCAGATTTTGCAGGTTGCAGACTAGACAGAAAGAGCACCTCTGGTCACTGCCAATTGCTAGGAGGAAGGCTTGTTTCCTGGTTTAGCAAGAAGCAGAACTCCATCTCAACAAGTACAGCTGAGGCTGAGTACATTGCAGCTGGGAGTTGCTGTGCTCAGCTACTCTGGATGAAGCAACAACTGAAGGACTATGGGATTCAAGCAAAGGAGATCAAACTGTTGTGTGACAACACCAGTGCCATTGCTATCACTCAGAATCCAGTTCTTCATTCCAGAACAAAGCACATTGAGATCAGACATCACTTCATTAGAGATCATGTTGAAAAGAAGCACATCTGCATGGAACATGTGCCAACAGAAGACCAGCTTGCAGATATCCTAACAAAGCCTCTTCCTGAGGCTAGGTTCAACAAACTGAGAGAGGAATTGGGAATGATGGACGAGATTCCAAGGGAAAGTTGAAAAGGAAGGCCCTCTGTTGCTCATTTGCTGTTGACAGAATACCTGCAGCACAGGAGAAGCTGGAGGACTCTGTCACCTCTGCCCCAGCCAACAGAAATGCTTGGCACGGCAAGAGGATCATCTTTGAGTCAAGTGACTCAGAAGAAGAAGTAGTGGTGCAGAATGCCACTACTCAGGGGGAACCACATTCTTCTCCTCCTGCCTCTGCAAATGATCAACCTATGGTGGTTTCTTCACCAGAACACCAAGAAGTAAGCAGCACTTCAAGCCCTGATAGGAAATTCATCAGGGTTCTGGCATGGAGAAAGTGGAGAGTGGGACCTCTCACTGAGCTACTGAAGAACATGTCCCATTTCATCTCTGAAGAAGAAGAAGTACTCAGATGGGCTGACACAGAAGATGTGGAGTCATGCCTAAACAAGGATTTTCTTCTTTCTGTCCTACAGAAGAAGAAGGAGAAACTTCAAGTAAAAGCACCTCTGGTCAGAAACTCACCAGAAGACCATGTGAAGGCTCTTCAAGAGCATGAGATGAATGACTTTGATGCTTGGTTAGTTGAGAAGAAGAGGAAGGAGTCAATGATCAAATTTCGCCACAGTGCACATGGAGAAGGTGAACCCTCTACTGCAAATGATCTACCCCTGGTCATGGAAAGGCTTGTCAAAGAATGGAGAGATTCTCTGTTCACAGAAACTATACTAGAGGTAATTCCCCCAATCATTCCTTCTCCCCCTCCCTCTCCTAAAAACACTTCTCCCCAACCACAACAGAAATCCCCCTCGCCCTCACAGAAAACCATCTCTGCACAGAAAATCCCTACACACCAGAAACCCTCCACCCCCAAATCTTCATCTCCTTCACCCTGCAAACCGTTCTCTCCTCCAAAGAACAAATCACCATCCCCTCAAGGACAAATTATCCAATACCAACACCAACAGATCATCTCTTCTACAACTTCACCCCAAGAGAATACCTCTTCACCCAAAACAAAAAATCCATCTCCCTGCAAATCCCAACCCTCAATCAGATCCAGATCACCATCACCTCCACCCTCTCCTCCACAACAACAGAATGCTCCCTCACATCAACAGGAAAACCCCTCCAACAAGAAATCCAGAACTGCTTCTCCAAAGCCTGCACCACAAGATGCAGCCATTCCTCTTTCCCCTCAACACTCTGTGGCTTCTACCCCCATCAAGAAACCTATCTTCAAGGTTCTTTCATCTTCTAGTGATAATGATTGGTTCCTCACCTCCTCGATAGCTGCTGACCTTACTTCCAAAAGGAGGAAGACCCCTCCCCAGAATGAAGCACAACCCAGAAGGCCTCCTATGCCTAAATCAAGAGGTCTAGGTATGCCTGGGAACACAGAATCCAAAGAAGCTAAGCCCCAAATCTCCTTCAATCAGTTTGTCACTGCAGCTGAGGACTTTGGTGGTAAAATGCTTGATGGAATGGATCAATTGGCTGAGATCAACACTAAGCACCATGAGCATATCACCTTCGTTCATAATCATCTTGAGGCTGGACTTCAGCACATCTCAGAGAAGGTTGAAGCACTGACTCAGACACTGGTCACCTTCATGGAATCCTCATCTGCAAAGCTTAATGTTGTTGCCAGAGAAGTTGATGGTGTCCACTCTGTTCTCTACTCCCAGTCTCAGACTCTCAACAAGCAGAATAAACAACTCAAGGATATAACAGAATCCCTTGACATTGTACAATGGTATGAAGACCAATCTGCTGAGAAGTTTATGCAGCTACAACTCTTGAACAATGATCACAAAGATCAAGTGGCCAACCTGATCAAGAAGGATCAAGAAAGGTATCAGAAGTTGATACTACGTCGGTTTTCTACGACAACAGACGTGAAAAGTCTTCCAGATTTTCACAAATAGATTTTAGACGTCGGTTGTATAACCGACGTGGAAAGTGGTCGCCTATAAAGTCTCTTACTTACACGTCTGTTTGAAAACCGACGTTAAAGGGGCAATATAACCGACGTTATAGCCCCTTTGTGTAGTAGTGTCGAGTATTAAAAACTCTAGGTGGTTTAAGCTCTAGAAAACTTTTTGAGTTTCCTAACACTAACTAACTTAGTGATTATCTTTCTAAAATGACACCTATATCATCTTAAACATATCTTACTGAAATGGCTAAACCCTGCCTAATTTGCCTAACTTGTCTTCATAATCTGAATTACTGGCTAAAGTACCTTTTTTGTTAGTGGTGATTTAGCTTTTAGGAGCTAATACACCGAGTATATCTCTTTAGGTCATCTTAAGTCAAGTCTTTTTTAATCACTCATATAAAATTGTCATTTTTTACTCATCTTATAGTGAACTTAATCAGCTTGTATACTTCACATAGTAGTTGTAAATAGAAATCACTACCTCTTGATTTAAATAGATATTTTTGTATCTTCTGGTTTGATCAACGTTTCATGGTGGTTGCAGCTTGGAGCAATCTAGTAATGCAGATCTTTGTGTAACCTATATTAGAAAGACAAAAACCTTGAAGTTCCAAGTCAGGTGCAAAATCAAGCTCTGCCACATTTTCCTTATTCAAAATTTAAAGAGAACTCAAATATTGGATGTCTATACTAACATTTTCACCTTCTCATCAGGAAATATAGATTCAAATGATGTTGGTTATTGTAAATACTGAAAGCTTGAAACTCAATTGGCATATTTTATTAGAGCTGATAATTGAAACTCATTTATGTATGTACTTGTGAAATGTATGTCTATTTTGTGTCTATATGCATAGACACATCCCTGCATGTTTAAACTTCTTGTTGAGATTTCTTTTATGATTGCATTTACAAACCATTTAATACATGAATAGATCTAAGCCTAAAATAATCATTTTTTTTGTATAATGTTGACGACCTCTTTATCATAATTTTGGTTGTGTAAATGGGGCTGAAATAAAATGCCTTCATTGATCTACAGAAAAAATGACTTTTACTTTTGGACAGAAGCCTTCTATTTTGTTTTAATAGGTGACAAACTTTCAGCAAGGATTAGCTGTGGAGATTGGGGAGACCCATTCCGGACAGGTACTTGCTTATTTGTAAGATAGACATCTAGAAACTCTTTTTTATTAATAAAGTATATTCCGAACATATGCTAGTTGTTTAATTCCAATTCCCCTAAAGCAAATATACTTAAATGTTAATACATTTTTGTAAGGAATAATTGTGTTTAGATTTTGATGATGCTATATTAATTAGGACTTTAGAGTACCCCCTTTAGAAATTATGTATTAGAATTTTCCCTTGTAAAGTTCTTAGCATAATCGACTACCAGAAGGCCTCTCTACCAGAAGACCTCCGGACAGAAGATTTTGGTTCTCTGTCTAGGAACAGAAAACCTCAGGGTCTTTGTTACCCTTTAGCTTGACAGAAACCCTCTTGGTTCTCTGTAAGCTACTATCAACAGAAGTGCTCAAGACCTTCTCTGATCAGTTCTCTGCCAAAGACACCAGAAGGTCTGACACTTGGAAGAAATCCACAAAGCCGGGAAGTCAACTTAAAGATTCCTTCAACGGCTAGGAGTATGAAACGGAAAAGCTACAGTGCTCGCATTAAATGCTCATTTAATGCTCCCCATGCTCCGTGGAGTAATTGCAGATGATTGGCCGCAATGTCAGGATTACTTTATCCCAAAATAGTAACCCGCCAACTTTACCGGGTCCTACTGGTCAAGTGAACTGCTCGCGCATTAAATGCAGTTGTCCTCCTACTCCTCCAACGGGAAGACAACTTCAGTATAAAAAGATACACTACGAAGAACAACCGCAGAACTTTGCAACTTTTGCTACACATTGCTACTACTCCTCAAACAAGATATTCAAACTCTGAAAAAGCAAAAAGCCTCCTTGAGATTCAAACTCATTATCTTCTACAAGAGAAGGCAGAAGTTGGAAAAATACTTTTTCCAACTCAAGCAAAGTTCCAAGTGTTCTTCAACTCTTCAAGCTCATCACATATAAATCTTTTGTAACGAAGCTAGTTGGAGGAACCCCAGTTTCAACAGAAACTCTTCTTGCTACAAGAAGGACGTCCAAGTAACTGGAGTAGTGAAGTGGTGATACTTCAAGGAAACTCAGTGAAAGGACCAGTGTTAAAGGAAGCCAGGCAGTGCATCCTAGGACACATCTAGGCTTGAAGAAGACGTGGAGTGCTTCTTAAGTACTAGGACTAAGGCTTTGTAAACGGCAGTTTTTACAGCTTAGTGGAACAGTGGATTAGAGGAACGAGTTGTTCCTTGAACCACTATAAAAATCCCTGGTGTCGTTTACTTACTGCTTTAAATACTTGCACTTAGATAGAACTGCCTAACTCCTTGGACCTGGTATCTGTGTTCAGCAGAACTTGTTCTACGAGTTAACAGAAGGCCTACTGCCTTTACTTCTCTGAGGCTAACAGAACTCCCTACCAGAACCCCATCCGCTGCCAGTCTGTTCTTTCAACAGAACAGGCTATTCTGTAAATCTGGTACTTAGTTTAAAAAGCTAAAAACCAATACAGTCTATTCACCCCCCCCTCTAGACTGTATCCAGTATAACCGGGACCAACAATTTTAACAAACATAAGTAACTTTAATGTTTTCCTATATTTAAAGTTGGAAATTAACTAACTAATTTTTTTATCCTTACTGTGCACACATGAATCATCTATTAATGAAAGCAGCAATGAAGTATTGCTGTAATTTTTGTGATAATTCAGCACACTTAAATTATGTTTAGAAATGTTGTTTTTAGTATTCTATATCTCAAAATACATTCTCTGAGACACTATTTTCAAATAAACAATTTTCATTGTAACCAAAATATGCATTTTCAGAAGGGGAAAAACATGTTTTTAAAACCACAACACTACTTTCTCGAAGGTGCTTTTACAAAAATATTGGATGTTTGCTTTCAACTATATGTATGCATTCAAATGACATTGGTAAGCAAATGTAAACACTAACAACTTTAAACTTAAATGCCAATGTTGTTCACACCAAACAAATTATATGTATTTTCTTTCACATATGTGCTTATGTTTGTGTCTCACATATTGTGATGTATATATGTATTTGTGTTTGATTTTGTGTTTCTATTATGATTTGAATTACATAACATTGAATACATGAATGAATTGAACCAAAGCTCCAAACACTCTTATAGTGTAGATGATCGCTTCTTCTCAAGAAGCCTGGGCCCCTTTTTTCCTATTTTTCTAGAGCTGTACTGCCACAATGCCACTTGCTTTTCTTCTTTTAGTACTTTACGTTTCTATACTTTGCGGTTCTCATCAACTAAAGAATAGCTTCAACTGAATATTATTCTTGAATATTTATTTAAGTGTATGTATATTTATATATAGGGATGATTTTCTTGAATCGGGCTCAACAATTCAAGCAAAAGAGAAGAGGTAGAAGTATTGAGTGGTGTGTTCATTTGAAATTAGGTCCTTAGTACTGATAGGTAAAGCTTTACGATCCTTCCTAAGGGCGATTCACATGTCCCGACTCCCGAGGATAAGCTGGCAAGATTTGATGGGTTGGATATTTTTTTATTTTTTTTAGATGTTGATACACATGCCCAAACTCAAACAGGCCGGCAAGATATGATCGAGGTTTCTTTGCATATTTCTAAAGTGCTACGGTAGCTAAAGCTTCCTAATGTCCAATCACCATTTATTGCACTTTTTACTTTTTAACTTTTTACTATGCACATGTACGGATAGAGTTCTTTCATAGCTAACTTTATTTGTCATCACGTGTACCGAGATATGTTTCCTTTTGGATACTTTTTGAACTGAATTCTTTTTTCTTTAATTTATTGTTTTGAGATATCATTTTTTCCTTGTTAGTTTGCACTATTTGTTGATGGTGACTTTTCTAAGCGGGAATCCTGTTGAAAAAACAATACCAAAAACATTTTGCTTTTATATAATGATAGATTGTGCATGTGTTTCAAAAGTGAAAGAAAAAATCATGTTTTCAAAACCCACATAATTAATTTCTGGAATTAATGATACCTCAATATTCACACTTTTCAATTTGATTCCAGATCAAATTCAGTGTCAAGATTGACACTTTTAGGAATTCCCATTTTATTATCTTCCTTATTTTTGTCAAGGGCATTGGCTTATACATAAATGAACTTTTTATCTTCCGGTTTTGCATTAGCGGCATAATTCATGCAATTTGTGACTGCTAGGGCACTGAAATTGATTGAAATTGATTGAATCAAGTCATTCTGTTGAAATTTATGATGTTCTGACTCAAACGACTGAATCGGCTCATTTTGTTGATTTATGAAAAAATTATATTTATAATATATATTTTATTACGGAGTAATAAAATAAAGAAACAATTATATGAAAAATAGCTAAACAATCTTTTTCAATAATCTCAACCAATTCGGTTAGAAAAGCAACTTCAACATTACTTATTTTGATTATTATGTATTACGTAGTATTATACAATGATGACAACTATTGTACCCATGCCATTCAAAAATTGGGACATCGTACCTATCATTCACCTGATTGGTCCAAATCATTATATCATTTTTTAATTTATATTTAAATAATTAAACTACAATATTCTGAATGGTCCATGTGGACAAATGTATGATACTTTGAGGTACCATAAAATCCCCCTTATATAATTTAGCGCGTGAAATTAAAAGTTGAATTTTAGGTGAAAAAGATACATTTAAGGCCGATGTTTTTATTTGGAATGTTTCTAGTTCAGACCAGATCAAGCCAGACCAAACCAAACATGCATATCAATAAAACACACAAAGACCAGACATTTATCGATCACCAGAATTTCAAATCAAACCAGACCAAATGAGACCAGAAAATTTCAGTGTAATTAAACGCTTCCTAATTGTATCATTGAGTTTATTAATAACAGTGTACATATTATGAAATTGGGCATCTAATCAGCCCTTTAAATTTTGCAAACACATAATTTTGATTTGTTAAAGAAACAATCCAAATGATCAATCCATCCACTATATTACACAATTGTAAATGTTAGAAATGAGGGCTGCTAGATACGTAGTACTCCTGCTAAGAGAGTGTAACAATACTCATCCCTATATATGTTGCTTCATGTAGGTTTTGGTAAGCTGCCGCTTTTTGAGCCTCTACTGTCTACAACCCATCCAGACCTTTCGTACATCTTCACCGCTAACGATCTTCAAACAACCAACATCTTCAGATCTCCTCCATCCATGGTAAACTCCGGCCATCTCGATCCCAATACGTAGAAGACCGTGATCTCACAACATATTCCTCTAAACCCGTCTCCCTAAACTGTACTACTCGTGCCTCTCTGGAGTCCTTATATACCATTCAATTACAACCGTGTTAATCGTTGACCAAGGCCGGAAGGTGATATTTGATATGGGAAAGCGACTACGATCTCCTTGAAGCTTCTCAGAGAAAGGGTGTAATATTGTGTTTAAAGGTACAATCCATCCAAATCTACAATTTTGGGTTCATTTATTTGAATTTTAAACTAAAATTTTTAGTAATCTACTTTACGACTTGTACAAAGATGCATGTGAAATTTCCTATACGAAACCCTATCTGAAAGGCGTTGCTGCGAAACAAACCCTCGGGGCAATTATTTTTTTCACCCTTAATTCAAACCTCTAGTTTTTTTGTAACAATTATGTTTATTGTTTTTAATTTCCAAATTTTGAATTTAAATCTTTCAACTACTCCGTTCTATTTTAGACTTATTCATAAATAGTTTTTTAATATGACAAATATTTGATTTAATCATATGGTTAGAGTCCATACCATTAAATTATATATATGTTGTTATACCTCATGTTATAAACTATGGAGTATTATTTTCAAACGTGTATTTTAGATTGTTTTTCTAATATATTTTGTTAAGAAGATATTAGACCGTTGTATGAAGACATCAATTCTACATGTACCATACCTTCTATGAGTTTGTTTTAATAGAAGATTGACTTGTACGACCTACAAATACATTGTCTTAAAAATAATGCTCTAAAACTCTCACGACGCTTATATCCTATATCAAACCCCAGCTCTTTCATCTAAGAAAGGTAATTTTCTTACTAAATAACTTTTCTTAACAATGTAACACAAAATAAAAGTTAAATGATATTCCGAATGGTGAGGTTTTTAATTACACTTGTATTGGAGGCATGATATGAAATATAATACTCCATATGTAATATAATCTGTCTTAGGTAATCAATTACTAAAACCTCCATTGAAGGACAATGGTACATTTGACATTCTAAACAATGCCTTCAATGAAATTGCGCACCTAAAATGAGGTTCTCAATCAAAACTTAGAGAAGCTTTCTTTTGTGCTTCGAAACATGAACTCCAAAGGTCATATGAGTATTACGGATCACATTGTATTTGAATGCATCTTTTTGTGTCTAAAAAACTGATACTTTTACACATGACTTAGACATAGCAATTGTACTATTGGAGTATGTCTAACCTGAACCAACTACCTTATTTTTGTCCTACCCTTTTCAATTTCTGTAGGAAATTGAACTGATATCAATGTAGCATTTCCCTCTAACATGTAACCCCTTCAGGTTAACAAATACTCAAGCACACAATATTTGAGGTAAGAGCAATGCTTTCTAATTTAATACAAGAAATATATATTTAAGTAGTAAAATGGAAGTACATAAATACAATTTTACAAAGATCTCATGTTTGATCTTTTCTGCAGGTGTTCAAACTATACTAAATCTCTTACCTACACTTGCACAAAACAATCATATTGTTGATTACCTCACATCACTTATATTGATGTTGCCTTTAAAAATAGTCTCATTCTAATATGACATGTCTAAACTACTATGTGATAGAAATCGACGTTTACTTCAAACCGTTTCCTCAACCAAGCCAAGCTTTAGTATTTTTAAAATATGAACTCTATTAGCCAATCAACTGTGTGTGTCTATATAGGAATACAAAACATAGAATGCATATATAAACCCAAGCTCAAAGCACTCTGTTTTTTCGTAAATTTTTTATGTTCTTCATAAAAAAAATGTTGTGTATATGAAGTTGAAATGCAATCCCTTCATTGAATTAGTACATATAAAAATGAGAAGGAGATAAGTCTTAAATCTCTTTTTGCATGAACCACAAGTTTTCATTAGGGATTGGTTATGGAGAGACCATGCATCTACCTCTAGACTTTTATTCCATTCTCATCCACAAAAGAACGCCTTCTATCGAATATATAGTACTAACACTAACACACATGTACACATACATATATACCGGTGATATTTTTTCTTGCAAATTCAAAACATCAAGTGAAAGAGAAATAAAAGGTTGGAGTGGTGAAAAAATGAGGTTTCTAGTATTTATAGAAAAAAATGGACAAACCTTCCTAAAGAAGGTTCACCTGTCCCAAGGGACAGGCTGGCTGAATTAGTGAGCTGATATTTTTTTTTCTATTTTTCAGATTTAACACTACTTATTTTTTCTTGAGATACGTGTACGCATGCCTCAAGACAGGCTGACTGGATTTGATCCATACTGCTTTTATACTACTCCGTACACTGAAGATTCAAAAAGTCCCATCACCATTTACTCTTTCTACTGTTTAATGGTACCTGTATATGATAGAAACCATTCAGTTTTGTACTGTAGACCTGTAATTTCGGCTGAACTATTCAAATTTCATCATTAATTAATTCATCTTGTGCAATTTTACCCTTCACAGGGCTATTTATGCAATTTCACTTTATGGACTCTTGCCTTGAGAATATGGGCGGGAACACCATTGAAAAAACAGTGTTTTCATAGATTTTGCTTTTATATAATAGTAGATACTTTTTGGAATTGCGGTTTAGATTTGTGATGTGAAATACTTTTGTTGTAAAACGAATGTTTATTATTTTGTAAATAGGATATGTTTTGGTTTGAAAGATCATCTTTGTAAGTTTGGGTAGTGGAACAAAACAAAAATAATATTACAATTTTTGCTTTTTTTTCAATTTTTTACTGCAAAATAAATATTTAAAAAAATAATACTATTTTTTTGCTGTACAGAACCGCAACAAAAAGTCAAAAATGATTTTTTAAAATAGCTATTTGTTGCGGTTATTTTTAGCTATTTTGGCTGTGGTTCTGAACCGCATCAATAAGTCAAAATTCATTTTTTAAATAGTTATTCGGTGCGTTTCGGAACCGTAACAAATACTTTTTCTTGCTATTTGCTGCCCTGCCAATTGCTACGGTTCAGAACCGCAACAAATAGCTAAAAATAACAGCACCCAATAACTATTTTTCTAGTAGTATCTTTAATTGATGTACCGATTCTGAAATTAATGATATAAATAGACAATTTCTTCTAAAAAAAGATTTTCGTGTATTGCCAGTGAAGTGTGAACCATAGCACATTGTGTAGGGGCGTAGGGCAAGATGTTAGTTTAATTTAGCACATAAACAAATTTAGGTGAAATCATAGTGTGATCATTTTCAAATGCACTAGCATACAAATTCCACGAAAGAAAACTGTCATCAAAGTGATTGCCCAAACAACATGATGTACGTACAATAATGATAAAGGGAAAATAATACATTTGACTTCCCAATTATCCATCATATTTAAATCTCAAACTCGTGTTTCAGGTTTTCTAAATTTCACCTTCGAGTTGTCCGGATAATTATAAATGTCACTCCTGTCGTTATAAATTTCACCCCTGAGTTGTCCGAATAATTATAAATTTCACCCCGGAGTTGTCCGAATAATTATAACGGCAGGGGTGACATTCATAATTATTCGGACAACTCGGGGGTGAAATTTAGAAAACCTGAAACACGAGTTTAGGATTTCAATATGGTGGATAATTGAAGGGGTCAAATGTGCGATTTTCCCATGATACAACGAAGTTTTTCAGTTTTCATAAACTCAAAAAAGTTATACTTCCCTCTCCCACAAAACGTCACTGACTAATACATAAAATAAAGTAAAAATTGCGCAATTGAAATTTATGCAAAGTACACAAAAATGAAGTTAAACACTTGCTCTGTATTTCTTATTTGAGACGGAATTGACAATACATTTTAAGACGACTAAATACAGAAATTTGGTACAATTTCGTGAGACGACGAGAATATATACTACATCCATTCTTGAACAAATGCAATAGTCAACCTTTTGCGTTTGTCGATACACAACTTTGAATATTAATATATTTAATTTTCTATTATATATATATTTAAAAAAAATAGATTGTGAAAATTTAAAATTAGATAAATTTAATAACAATTTTTTAAAATAATTCGATAATACATTAATAAATAAAACCTAATCTAAATAGACAATGTGAATAACAAATTATTCAACATCTGGTATTTATTTATGAACTATTGCATTTTTTTATTAATGGGCATAGTAAACATCGAAACCTCAAGAGACTAGTTTGGAGGGGGCTTAAAATGAGATAGCATAGAAATGGTGGGGAAACCCCCAATCATAAGTGTGGACAAACATTATTTGTCTAGCAATGGTGCAGTGATTGGTGGCCCGGTTGCCTGGTTGGTGAGATGGTGACTCTATGTGTATCCTATTATTGCTCCAATTTTTTTTGAAAGTTCAATAATAAATACACATAAATTAAATATCCACTGAACCAATTCATATCAGATTTAAAGACCTCCTTATAGTAGCATATATAATAGTAATAATAACAATTATAATAATAAGAACAACTTTATATAATTTTGTTGCATAGATATAGAGATTGTGAAAAATTCATAATAAATAATACGGATTACTCCATAATATATAAAGATAATTCCCTATCTAGGACTAAACTAAGTTTTAATTGCACCAATAGGACTGACATATTCTCGAAATATGAAAATATAAAAATAAAAAAAAAATTGACAAATAACAAATCAGAGATGGAGGAGGAGGGAGAGGAGGAGATTCAACCATACCTGGTTGCCGTCCACCAGTGGCCACTCACCATTCGCCGCCGCTCGCCGTCCTCGCAGCTCACTGATGGCCGAAAATGAAGAGAAAATTCATGCTCATATCACTGAAAATCGACGAAGATGAAGAAAATCGAGATTGCTAGAATGAAATTAAAGGTATTATAGAAGAGAAGAAAAAATGGAGGCATGAGATTAGAAGTTGTGATGGCAGATGCAAGAAAATGGATGGGGAAGAAGATAAGGGATGGAGAAGTCTTATTTTGAAACTTTTCCAATAATTTAATACTCCGCACATACTAGAAAGCATCAAAGTTTATTCCAAAATTATTAGTGGCAAGCCGTGTTCTAATAGGTGGGGCCTAGGCGCGTAAAGAAATAAATGATTAAATTACCATTATTATTAGTCGTGAAAAATCAGTGTAGTGATGTAAACAAAAGCAGCCCAAAGCTTCATAAAGCTTTCAACCCCTCAGAGAAAATTCTAGCAAAAGATTCCATTTGTTCACAAGACAATGCCAAACCCACCTCCAGCCCACCTTCGTGATCCTTAGCCGCACCAACAGAAGTGGCTCCGGTTAGATCAATAGAAGGAATGTCAAACTTTTCAGGCTTCCCCCACCCGAAATCCAGCTCATAATAGTCAAACTTGGGCGACCCAGCCAGGCTCATACACACCCTCATCTTGGCCATAACCGCCAGCCAGTCACCGGCGCCTCTCAGCACTCCATCCTTATCATCATTGTATAATTGGCTACGAATTCCCTCCCCGATCGCCTCCGCCGCCTTCACAAAGCCTTCATCCTCCATTAGGCTTTTCGTGCTCGTGCTTCCCAAACATGGCACCACACAATTGCCGAAGTAGTTTGTAGGCAAGGGAGGGTCCAAACGCGCCCGGCAATTGGCCAGGCACAAAAAATTCTCCATTTCCTCTTCTTTGTCTTCCTTGTTTATCACATTTCTTGATCTAACTAGGCAACTCCATACATATGAACAAGTCACCGTGAATGACGAGACGTGTACTAGTTTGGGACTTCGAGCGAGTACGCGATTCTTAAGTCGTTGAATGTCGTCTCGTGTGACCACAAATGTAGACCGGACCTTGTCGGTGACAAGTGGAAGGCGATAGCCATTATGTGATTCCTCAATGTTGATGGTTTTCACCAAGTCCCAATAAACCTTTGCTAGTCCGGATCCTTTGGGATCTTTGAATAGTGTTCTGTCGTGAACCGGCAAATACCGAGATGGCAATGATAATGAAATCTTGCCCTTGTCGTCTTCACGGTGGCTAGAAAAGAAAGCCCAAGCCTTCATGAACTGGAAGATGCTACTCCCATCACCCGTTGTGTGGTGGTTGGTCACACCTATGCATATCCCGACATCGGGAAATAGCGTCACTTGTAATGCGAACAATGGGATTGCGAGTGAGCCATCCGGTGCTCGTGAACACGGGAGTAGTCTTGGAATTAGTGGGTTCAAATCCATTGAACTTCTTGCATCGTTTGACACTAGCTGGCTAAAATCGTTGGAGTTCGTTGAGTCAAACTCCGCGATGACCAACGGAATGGTGTCGCCCTCCACATAACGAATTTCCGGAATGCTTGTTTTGTCTGGTGAGACAATCACTCTACCTGCTAAGGGACTATAGTGTCGGAGAGTTTGGGATAAGGAATCTTTCATCCTAGGAATTAGAGAATCTACGAAGTCGGTTCTTGATATGGGGTGGTGATAAAATATGAGCCGATGCACCGGTGCCGTTACTAGCCATACCACGTCAATAAATGTTAGGGGAATGGATATTTCGGCGGTTGTTTCCGGCGGTGGAGAAACTGCAATTTGGTCCAATACGGTGACTGTTTGATGTATGGCCATGGGGATATGATATTCTTTTCAATATTGAGTGAGTGTCTATGTTTGTAATGGTCTTTAAATAATGCCGCATGGAGTACTTGGAGGAAGACCAATTATCTTTCATTCTATTGTTCAAAAAGGTGGAATCTCCCACCCTAGGAGCCCTCATCCTGACCTGACAGGATGGTGGGGAGGTTAGTCACGGTGACTCAGTCAGAAGAATAACAGTAGCCTATACACCCATGAGCATCAGAGGTTCAGCCTTATTTCAGGTTCTATGACCTCCACCCGATCGCTGCGGGATTCGAACCTTGATCCATTATTTCAAATCTCTCACCTCTGGATCAACAAAGCTACCGGTGCGGGTTCATCTTTCATTCTATTGTCACAGGTGACGTTACGTTAACTCGTTAAGTTGGAGCCTCATAATTTAGGGGTATATGATTAGATATTTACATCTCCGACTCTCAATCAAGTTGGTAGATGTCAACAATTCTTGACATTGAATAATGCTGTCCCAATTTCAAAGCGAAACGCGTGTTAACTTTATTGAATTCACATTGATGGTGGAATCTCCTACCCCATTAGCCCTACCCTAATCCGACAACAAAGTGACGGTAGATCTTATACACGTGCGCACCAGAGATCTAATTTTATTTCGGATTCTGTAACCTTCACACGGCTGCTGTGAGTTTCGAACATTGGTCACTTCGTCCAATTTTCCCACCACTCGACTAACTGAGCTACCTGTGCGGGTACTTTATTGAATTCACAATTTGTACCTGTGTGGGTCAAATAATTTCACATTCTACTCGGTAGTAATTAATACTCCGTACTAGTAAGATTATAAGAAAATGTGCGTTAGAAATAAAGTATGTGAATATATATTGTTATAATTGTATAAACACAAAAAATTAGTATAAGGTTTACCTTGAACAGAGAGAATATATAAGTATTCAAATCAAAGAAAACTTCTAGAAGAGTATTTGAATATGTTGTTTTTATTATTAAAATTAATGTGCTTTATATAAATAAGTCCTTATTACCCCAATATAATAATGGAAGCTCGGGACTGAGACCTATTCCCCATCACTTCGAGCTTGATCCCAATTTGGGGCCTTATTTTTCGATCTTGATCTGGCTCAAAAAACATGTAGTGTCAGCTCAATAGTGAGAGTGAGACCAAGTCCACCCCTAGTCCCAACTATTCCATATCGAGAACTACAGGTTACATAAACTGGGGGTATCAATTCCAGTCTCCCTCAAGAGCATTTTTATGGTCTCTCGATCGGTCACAAAACCAGATTAGTGGTTAAGTAGGATCAGGGCCAGACTAGTATTGGGTTCATCACCAACCTAACTACCCAAGTCTAGCCTAAAGAAGAATCACCACCCCCATCAAACACATACACCACACGTGCTTATTTTGGTTACCCAGCCACTATATCAATTCACATACTCGTCTTAAATAAAGTCCAGTGTTAACGTTGACTTCACATAAATTAATGAAATAAATTTAACTTTACTGTAGAGCAGGAGCGGATCTGGCTCTGGGCCAGGGAGGGCTTAGGCCCCACCTCAAAAAAATAAATTTACTAGTATATATATGTACTATACTATATGTAGTGTTTTTAAATAATGGTATAGGTACAAAGAAAGTCAAAATAAACGTATTTTCCGTGTTAGCTAGATGGAAGTGTACTGCCGTGCTGACCTGCATGTGCTTTGTTCGAATACCAGGTGCAACACATCTTTTTAATTTGAAATTGTGTAAACATTTCAGTTTTTTTTTTTACTTCTAAAAACTATGGTCTCACACTAGAAGAATATAAGGATTCTTCTTTCAAACATACGTAGTATAAATTTAAACTTGGTCTCCTAAGTTTAATTAATACGGAGTTCAAGTTTAACACCAATCTCAAACGGTGAATGAGCTAGATGCTAATATTGTGAACGTTCTTGGGCTTTTGAGTATTAGTCTGAACAATTAATTTGTTTAATTCATTGGGCTTGGTAGGTGAGTATTAGTTTAATACGTATGCATTTGAGGCGTTTTTGTATTCGGCAAAAATTCTTATTCCTGTTATATTTATTTTTGTCTTTGACATTTATGTTGCAAAAGATTTTATTTTATATTTGAAAATAAATTTTGATAAATAACACTCCTTCCATCCCTCATAACTTTGCTAACTTTCCTTTTTTTATTGTCCCAAAACCTTTGTCACTTTCCATTTTAATCAATCAATTTGTGTTTCCTATTATTTCTCTCTCATTTGTATAAATCTCTATCACACAGTTTTTACTTTATTATTCTGCGTGCCGGTCAAACTTGGCAAACATTTAAGGGATGGAGGGAGTACTATTTTACTACGTTTTGACATTTTTTTGCAATATACGTTGTTTAATCAAATTTTGGCCCCACCTGATTGACAATGTTAGATCTGCCCCTGCTGTAGAGTACACTGTTGTGACAATATTTGGCACTGTTTGACACGGTTTTGATGTAGATAATTTGTCAAATAAGGAAGGGAGAAGAAGTGTGAACTTTATTTTGGACTGACCCAAAAAGGAAAGTGTGAACTTTATTTGGGACCGGAGGGAATATATTTCTTCTGCCCTAAATTAATTTGCAAAGTCAATTTTTGTTCAATCGTTTCATTTAAATAATGTACTAAATTTTAATTATATTCTAGATGCGTCTAGGCGTAAATTATCTTTGTAATGGTCTTTAAGATCATCCACAATGGTGATGAGTTTTGACCCTCTCCTCTCTTTTCCACATCACTTCTCTCCAAAATCTATCACATTTTCTCCCCACTATGGTGACCTAGGCCACTTAAAATTTTTACGGTCTCTCCTTATTTTTGATATATCCCACCTTTATTAATTTATTTAATTTGAAAAAGGAATACAAAATCCACATTTGGCCCACTATAATTATTTATTGTGCATAAAAAAAGTGTTTTAAAAAAATTGTTACACCCATAATTCATATTTGACGCATAGTACTATTTTACGATTTATTTAATGATGGTCTTACATGTAATTATTTATATATTCTAATCGTTAAAAAAATTGTTGTGCAGAATGAGGAATTCTTTGGAATGGGGGGCTGTTGGTGTACTATCTAGGGGGAGAACGGTTTGGATCCATTTTCAGGGAGAAAAATATTCTAAAACAGATAAAACCAGATGCAAGAGGGAAAGAAGTAGTAAATTTCGAAATGACTAAACATATCCTTCGTTGGTGTCTATTTATAGACGGCAAAAAAAACTCCCCCCATTTTTTAAAACTTTGTCATCTTTCCTTTTTGGGACGTCCCAAAAAACTTTGCCACTTTCCTTTTTAATCAATTATTTTGTGGTTTCTGTTATTTCTCCCTCCTCTGCACAAACCTCAACCACACAGTTTTTACTTTATTATTCTCCGTGTCGGTCAACTTTGACAAAATTTTAAGGGACGGAGGTAGTATGATTCTTGGCTATATTTTTTTTATAAAATAAATTAATTAAATCATAAAATATTAAATTAAAGAGTTCGTGGGGTTTGTGGCTAGAAATTTGGGAGGAGAATCCTCTTGGCCGACACTCTCATTCATTTGCTCCACCGACTTGGCTAGATTAAATAAAATGTCAGATTCCATTTTTGACCCATCATCTTAATCCATCACATGGTGATCTTCCATAGTGAGGGTCAACCCCCACCACTTTTGTTTTTTAATCTAACTTGACCCTCCATTGTGCATGCTCTAAATAATGCCACATGGAGTACTTGGAGGAAGACCAATTGATCTTTCATTCTTTTGTCATAGGTGACGTTCCGTTAAGTTGGAGCCCCGTAATTTAGGGGTATATGATTAGACTAGTATGGTAGCGCGCATTGCGCATAATCTGTGCCCAACGCTGGAAAATAAGCAAAAAAGTTGTGTAAAAAACAATTTAAAACATAAAGAGGAAATAGTAATTCAATCATGTAGGTACACCATTGCATTGTTTAAAAATAAACAAAATGGAAAAGAGCCTTTTTGCAAACACTAATACCTAAATTCCATAGGAAGTCTGCAGTTCTTTCAAATTGACAAGCCCTGATTAAGAACCAAATACTATGCTGTTTGCAAACACCAATACCAAACATTTGATGGGCAGACTGCATTATTGAATAGTTGAAGAGTGAGTGATGAGAAAGGAAGCAGAATTGCTACACAGTATGTAGCCAAATATCAATCCAACCGTCATAAAGAGTGATGAGAAAGGAAGCAGAATTGCTACACAGAGTATGTAGCCAAATATCAGTGGGGGTGGATCGGTTCCGGTTCGGGCCCGATTCGGGCCTGGGCCCGGCCGGGCCTCGGTTCTATTTTTTTTTTGGCTTTTCCTAGTTAACCCCCAACCCTCCCCCTCACCCCCAAACCAACCCTAACCACCTCAAATGGCCCAAAATACCCAGCACAACCCAAAAACTTAAAAAAAAATTCAAAAAAAAAATTAATAAATTGGCCCGACCCGGGCCCGAACCGGTCGGGCCGGTTCACCTTTTGAAGGGCCCGAGCCTGAACCGCCATCCCACCGGGCCAGGTGGCCCAAACCGGGCAACCAACCGGTTCACCAGGCCGGTCCGGGCCCGCACAGTAGCGGGCCGGTCCGGGTCCGGGCCGGTTGGCCCGGCCCGTGTCCACTCCTAAATATCAGTCCAACCATGATAAACACAAACTATGCTAGGCAGAAGGAACTATCTAGCAAGCTTTCTATGAATGCATGTCAGGAACAAGTGATACATGAGATTTCAGGATGATTTCATGTAAGAGGAACAACACGCGCTTATGAAAATTAAGAAGTTTAGGCTTGATCATAAAGCAAGTTCGTATTGTATACGTTTGCAGGCATATGTAAAAGCAATATTTCCAATTCTATTAGATCGGCTTAGAAATAGGATTTATTGCTTTGTAACAGCCTGATGAAGTCAAAGCCATATACAGATAGCAGCAACAACAGGAGACGTTACCTTTCAAATAGAACACCCCAGCATCTGTCAGATTATCAACATAGGAAGTCTGCAGTTCCTTCAAATTGACAAGCCCTTATTGAGCAAGGCACAATAAAAAATTCAGCAAGAACAAACAGGTGCATCACCAACTGGTATTTGACCATTCTTGTTGAGGACGATAGATATACCTGCAAGAGATTTCATGTCTAAATTCAGGATGCATTTACAACCTCTAATGTTGAGATATTCAAGTGTGGTTAAAGCTGTCAAAGCAGCATGCCAGGGTTAAATGAAATGCCAAATGATCCATCAACCAAGAAAGATCTAGGTACTCATTCCACAAATACTTCTCATCTATTACACCGTGATGACAACAAATCAGATGAAGATGACTAAACATTCTAGCTTCTTAAGACACAAGACCTACACACAATAACATACCTTCAATATCAACGAGTCCTCCATGGACTCGAGGGCACCACTCTGTCTCCAGCTATACCAATTTGACTAAACTGGTAAGAAACCGCATTTGCTCAGCAGTGGCTGTCATGATGTTTTTTATACCCAAATATGTCAACTTGTGGAAGCCTGATCAGGACCAGCATTATAATATATTAATACCAACTTCTGTGACATCGCACTCGAACGTCCTTGAAATTCAAATTAAATTTCAAATCTTATGTATTGAATTTCCCTATTATCGAACAAATTGTAAAACGATTAAAGTTTTACGTAACGTGTGATTAATCATATTACTGTTTGGGCTCGTATAATAGTAATGGACTTCCAAATAATTAATTGGGCCACCTTATTGATATTGGGGCCCAACATTCCTTAAATAAGGATATATAACCCCTCGATACAAAGTAAGAACGGTTGGGCAACCCAAATGTTATTTTGGGCCTAACCTGCTAAAAATAGCAATTATTCAAGAATAGCGTCCTAGACCCACTGGAGGGTAAGCCACACGGATACTATCCCAGCTATATGAATACTATTGTCATAAATAAGTGATAGAATGATCGGAGAAGAATACAAATGCCTATGGTCCCATCTTTGGCATTATTAAGCTAAATAATGGGAGTAGGGTTTTCTTTTATAATTATACATCATATAAATTATTGAGATGATCCTACACATATTGGAGATCAATAATATGATGTAGGGAGTTGACTTGGTCTATATAAATTAATGAGTACAAAAAGACATCTCATGACAAAGATAAAACAATAGGACCCATCTTTCCATTTTTTTCGAAGTATTGGTAGATATTTTGGACCCCAAATTAATTGGGATCAATAGGGGTGCCTCCCATACTTCTTGAAAAATGAAAAACAAAGAAAAATAAATTTTAGGAGTAGGAATTAAAGGATGAAAATGAAGGGGAGCTGCACAAGACATGAAGAACATTCAAGAGGGGCCACCACTCCTATTTTCACACAAATTAGGTGTACTGATTGTCTCCTTCATAATTTGAGTTGTACTCGTCCAAATAAGGTGATTAAGGTTTCCCTGGATAGACTTTGAATTATAGTTTCATTATAGAGTGGTTTATGAGCAAGAAGAGAGAGTATTACACACAATAATCGAGGTTCAGTGAACTGCTGCGTATAAAATCGAGCAGTGAGAGTGTTGGTGTTGTGTGGTTCATATCTTGAGATATACTCATCCAAATAAGGCGTGTGAGGTTCCAAAAGAAATATCTAAAGCTAAGGAATCCAAAGAGATGCGGTTTGCATAAAACGGAGCAGTTTATGGCTTCCAAATCGTCGAAAGAAAATGCTACCTTGCAGAAACAAATTTGCCTCTTCAAAGTGAGTTTGAACTCCAAACATCCTTTTTCATTATCTAAATAATATGAAAGATTCATGGAGCTATTATAAACTATTTAAAGTGTATAATATGTACTTTATAAGGTTACTATATTGAAGTAAATGTTTGATACTAACCTAGAACAAACCTTGAAAGGTTAGGAAACAATTTCGTCGGAAAACACCCATTCTAGGGGCTATTTTTGTATCATTGGTTAGGAGTTAAGATAGCACCTTGAGGAGGCAGTCTAGCACTCATTTCTAAGAAAGGAATCAGTTCTCAAACTTCCTTTTCCGAAGCTTTGAGCATTCGATTGAGAAGGAAAAGTTTAAAGCTCATTTGAGGTGAGGATCGACATCTAGTTGCTTACAACTTGTAGGTTAAGCATGAGATTACTTAAATGTCTAAATCACGTTTTCATGAATTACGATGATTGATTATTGATGAAATATTGATATATTTGATCAGGAATGAAATTGGAAATGATTTGAAATCATATTAATAAAAATAGAGCTAAATGAGCTATTAATGAGCTATTATGTAAAATAGGCATTTTTTCATGTGTGAAATGTGTAGATACATAAGTGAATATTTATGTATTACATTAAATTATCAAGTTGCTGCTACATATCCCTAAATATGTAGGTATTTACAAATGGAATATTTGAATGATAGGAATAATCTTAATAATATTGAAATACTAGTTAATGATTGTTGGTAATTGTTAAGGAATTGAATCTAAGGATTTGTTTGTAAGTGATGTACTTGAATGTGATTCAAGTGAATAATTTGATTTAGTATGAAGTTAAGATCATGATTGGGCAGTCCTTAGGGATGTCCCAAGGTAGATTAATGATATGTCAATTCTAGGCATAGTGTTGCTTAGGAATTGGGTCTATGCCATGACACGGTGATGTACTTGAGTTGGAGTCTAGAAGTGCATGGGTAGACAAGGGGTTGTGATTGATGACATGCATGGTGATGTACTTGAGTTGGACTCTAGAAATGCATGGGAGACATGAGGCTGTAGCCTATGATGTGCATGGTGATGTGCTTGAGTTGGACTCTAGAAATGCACGGTGGAGTAATTAACTAGTGTCATATGATTTGCATGGTGATGTACTTGAGTTGGACTCTAGAAATGCAAACATATGTGTTAGGGTTGTACCCTATGAATTGTCGTGACTAGTAGTCATGGGGTATTGGGTTGATGTTTTGTAAACAAACCTTGGACCTACGGGTCGACTACTAGACTTTATATAAAGTAAGTATATTTTTAAAAGGGGTAACTTGGGGTTACGACCTGGATTATATTATCACCCTATTTGAGGGTCTTGTGTTTGAAATACTTGTTGTATATTTATTAGATGCCATCCACACCAGCACTTTATAGCCCTATAGAGTGCTGACCCCTTCGGGGGCGTCCCACCACCATTTCAGGTTGAGGCTAGAGCTTGCTTGTTGTGCTCGTTGCTCGAGTGATCATCTAGGAGGGAAGATTTGGTTCGTGCTTCCTCCATTCCGTTGTTGAACATTAATAAACCTTCTCATGGATATTTTACTATAGGGCCTGCGTACTCATGTTTGCCACCAGTGGTGGAGCCACTATAGTTCAAGGGTGTTCACTTGAACACCTAAAATTTAGAAAAACGTATTAGTATACATGTATAAATTTAGTTTAATTATTTATTGTTCTTCCAAATTTTAATTGTACAATAAAATGAACATCCAAAACTTGAAGTATAAATCCGCCACTGTTTGCCACGTGTGGCATTTGTTTTCAAACTATGTTTTCCGGTGTGAAATGAATTGCTTATTATGTTTGTTTATGGATATCTTATGTGTGAATGATATTCAAGACGCCTTGTATAATATGGATGTGTTTGACTGCGGTTGACTATTCATATTGTACGGCGGGTTGTTGACGTGACCGGGTAGGTCCGGGGCGTGACAATTTAGTTGGTATCAGAGCCCTTAATCCATAAACTTCATAATGAAGTCTCCAAATTCTCTTTTTAAAAATGATTTTTGAAAACCATGAGCATAGGAAATGTTTTGTACTTAAGAACTTTTGGTGTTTGAGTTGCAAGGCCTCTAATCGTTAAGATGGCGCCCTTAACGATTGGTATGTCGGTGACTTGGCTCAAGAGATGTCTTAAGTGCCTATCTGTCAGTTGACATTTGAATCGAGTCTAATGACTCATCCTAAATATATCTTTCATCAATGGGATGCGACGATGGAATTAAGGAAAGGGAGAACTCGGGAGGGTTTGCACCAGGTGGAACCGGGCATGCCAACCGAGAAGAGTCCTTAGTACCAAAGGTTCACGAAATTCTAGAAGCTCAAATCGTGAATGATGGTCGTGTTGAGACCAAGAAAGAGTCACCTCGTCAGGGTGACACAGAACCACTCGAGGCTTCGAGTGAGGGAGTAGATGGTCATAGTGATGATGACGTTGATAGTGCGCCCATAGAATAAATGGGCATTGTCATAGACTGGCTTCAACGCAAACGTGCGAGGCTTTTACAAAAATGCCGAACAAGGCAAGCCGAGGGGGTACCGACAGGTAGGAAAAGGAAGCGGGGAGACGACGACCCCCAAGGGCATTCTAAGAGGACGAACACTAGGGGTGAAAAATCCTTCAGGGCACACGCACTACCCCTTGGGTGGGGTCGAGGCATGGGTGGTCAGAACTCGAGGTCACGGGGTTCGAGGGTACCCAAATGCAGCAATTGCAATATGAATCACTCGGGTAAGTGTTGGAACCCTCTTAGATGTTACCAATGTTGGGAGGTGGGGCATATGAAGGTAGCATGTCCACCACTCAGGCAAATCAATCACTCAAGGGTTGACGGTGGAACCTCGGGAAGCAAGAACTAAACAGAAATGACCCAATCAAGCACGGGAGAGGGAAGGACTCAAGCGAGAGTCTATGCGGTGACGGAGGCGGATGCTCAAGCTAACCCGGACTCTGTTGCATGTATTACCTCTTGAATACTTGTATTTCTCCCATGGTTAATCCATAAAATGAGGTTACAAATTCTAGGGGTCAATTGCAAATAGCCTTAGGACCAAACCGGGCGAATTCGGGTGAAATCGGGCTGATTTTTGCCCACGCACGCCGTGCGTAGGGTCAGGCACGACCGTGCGTCCTTCGTGCGTCCTCCGTGCGTGGGTGGCGGTAGGTACCCAGGAAAAACGGCCCCAGGTACGCCGTGTGCAGCATGCACGCACGCCGTGCGTAGCTGCACGCACGTCGTGCGTCCGCCGTGCGTAAGGGGCAGTAGCTCCCAAGAAGTATTTTAAACCACGCACGCCGTGCGTGCCTCCTAGGCACTCCGTGCGTGGCACCCAGACTGCTCAACGTCAATTGTTTTGCACCGATTTGCGACGTTAAGACCTTTTCTTTATCCCAAACATGTGTATGAACATAACAAACCTCTATAAATGTATATAGATGGTAGGAAGGTATCTTACATGGCTCATAAATGAAGGAACGTTAAAGATTAATGGGAGAAGTGCACGAACCCTTATCAATACTGGGACGCAACGTTCATTCACGAGTGAGACCTTCACCGAGGACTAAGATATACAGTTGATGCCAATGACACAAACCCTAGTGCAATCAACACCAATTGGTGATGACGTTGAGAGAACTTGTTACTATACATCTTGTGAGGTGGAAGTCGATGGCCAAACCTTGACGTGTGATTTCGTACCACTGAGCATGACTGATTTTGATGCGATCCTACGGATGGATTGGCTAGAAAAGCATCATGCTAGGGTAGATTGCTACACGAAGGTTCTAGAACTCGAAGGCAATGATGGGAATGCCCTACGCTTCGAGGGTGATCGAGGCAAATCAAATAGTTGCATCATATCCGCCGTGAGGGCGAGGAGTATGATGAGAAAGGGATGCCCCGCATATCTAGCTTACGTGGTTGACAAAACTAAGGAGGAACCGAACATCGACGATGTTAGGGTGGTTTGTAAGTACCCGGATGTCTTCCCTAAAGACCTACCGGGGCTTCCACCTGATAGAGAGATTGAATTTGTGATCGAGGTTGAGCCCGACCGGCACCAAACCAATCTCTATACCGCCATACCAAATGACACCCGCAGAACTTAATGAGTTGAAAACCCAATTGAAAGAGCTCTTGGATAACAGTTTCATTAGGCCGAGCTACTCCCCTTGGGGAGCACCGGTTCTATTTGTGAAAAAGAATGTGTATTGGCTATCGTCAACCGAACAAGGTCACAATCAAGAATATGTATCCTTTACCTAGGATTGATGACTTGTTTGATCAGCTCCGAGGAGCAACAGTGTTTTGGAAGATTGACTTGAGGTCGGAGTACCATCAATTGAAGATAAAGGAGGATGACATACCGAAGAGTGCTTTCCGCACAAGGTATGGTCACTTTGAGTTCCTAGTCATGTCGTTTGGGCTAACAAATGCCCCGTCGGCATTCATGGACATGATGAATCGAGTATTTCATAAATACTTGGATCAGTTGTAATTGTGTTCATAGATGACACCTTGATTCACTCAAAGAGTGAAGAAGAGCATGAGGAGCACTTAATACTTGTTCTTGAGACACTACGGGAGAAGCAACTCTATGCTAAATTTTCCAAGTGCGAATTTTGGATAAGGGAGATTGGCTTTCTCGGGCATGTGGTTTCGGGATTGGAAATTGCAGTTGACAACAAGAAGATTGAGGCCATTACCGAATGGGAGAGGTCAAAGAACGTGAAGGAAACTCGTAGTTTCCTTAGTTTGGCAGGTTACTATGGGAAGTTCGTGGAAAAGTTCTCAGTTTTGGCATCACCATTGACGAAGCTCACTCGAAAGGGGGTTAAGTTCATATGGGATGACCGATGTGAGAAGGGATTCTTGGAACTGAAGAAAAGGTTAACTGAGGCACCGGTACTCGCCTTACCAGAACAAGGTATGGGGTACGATGTCTATAGCGATGCGAGCATCCAAGGGCTTGGATGTGTATTGATGCACAATGGGAGGGTGATTGCCGACGCTTCACGACAGTTGAAGAAACACGAGGTAAATTATCCTACTCATGACTTAGAATTGGGAGCGGTGGTTTTTGCACTAAAGGTATGGAGGCATTATCTCTACGGAGAGACGTGTCACATATACACTGACCACAAGAGTTTGAAATATGTGTTTACTCAGAAAGAGTTAAACATGAGACAACGACGGTGGATGGAGTTGATAAAGGACTACCACCTAGTGATTGATTACCATCCAGGAAAAGCAAATGTTGTGGCTAATGCCATTAGTTGGAAGAATTCATCGGGGGCATTGATAACCAACTTGAGAGCATTGAGAGCTCAATAGGAAGTATCTACTAATGGCACCTTAGTGGCAAGATTTGAGGTGAGACCTACCTTACTTGATAAGATCAAGAAGGGACAAGAACTAGATGATGAAGTCAAGAAGGTCCAAGAACGCATGCTAGCGGGACCGCTTGAGGATTTTAGGGAGAGAGACGATGGTCTCCTATTATTTCATGACCAAGTGTGTACCATTGGATGATGAGCTCCGAAAGTCCATTCTGGAGGAGTCTCACTCATCGGCGTATGCTATGCACCCTGGAGGCACGAAGATGTACATGGATTTGAAAGAAAGCTACTGGTGGTCTGGGATGAAAAGAGAAATAGCAGAGTACATCAGTCGGTGCCTTACTTGTCAGCAAGTCAAGGCATAGCATCAACATCCAGCGGGATTAATGCGACCACTTTCCATCCCTGAATGGAAGTGGGAACATGTGACTATGGATTTTGTGGTAGGTTTACCACGGACAGTTAGGAACTATGATGCAGTTTGGGTTGTTGTTTATAGGCTTACAAAGAGTGCACACTTCTTACCTATCAACACTACTTATCCACTTGAGAGACTAGTCAAATTGTATACGGATGAGATCGTGAGGCTACATGTGGTTCCGGTGACCATGGTGTTCGATTTTGGCCTAAATTTCGAGAGTCTATGGGAACGAAGTTGAAGTTCAGTACTGCATTCCATCCACAGACGGATGGGCAGTTCGAAAGGGTTATACAGATCTTAGAGGATATGTTGAGGGCTTGTGCATTGGAGTTTCAAGGAAGTTGGGACAATCACTTAGCACTTAAGGAGTTTGCCTATAACAATACTTATCAGACAAGTATAGGCATGCCTCCATACGAAGCATTGTATGGGAGGAGGTGTCGTACACCGTTATGTTGGGATGAGGTTGGCATGGCCAAACTCGAGAGTACTGAGTTGGTGTAGATCACCAAGTCAAAGGTGAAGTTGATTCAAGAGAGACTCAGAGCGTCTCAAGATAGACAAAAGAGTTATGCAGATAAGCGTTGAAGAACCTTAGAGTTTAAGGTCGATGACGAGGTATTCTTGAAAGTTTCTCCTTGGAAAGGAATCATTCGATTCCAAAGCTGAGGGAAGTTTAATCCACGCTACATAGGGCCGTTCAGAATTCTGGAGAGAAATGAGGCCATAGCATATCGTCTACAGTTGACTCCAGAGTTAGAGAAGATACACAATGTGTTCCACGCATCTATGCTGAAGAAGTATGTACATGATCCTTCTGATGTATTGGAAAAGCCGCCGTTGGAAATACGTGAGGATTTGAAATACGTCGTACAACCGGTCAAGATCACCGATAAAAGGGTAAAGAAATTGAGGAGTAAAGAAGTTCCAATGGTTAAAGTCCTTTGGAAAAGTGACCAAGTTGAAGAAGAGACTTGGGAAACGGAAGTTTTGATGAGGGAGCAATACGCTTTCCTATTTGAGTAGCATTGTGAATTTCGGGGACGAAATTCCTATTAAGGGGGGGGGGTGAACTTGTGACACCGCACCCGAACGTCCTTGAAATTCAAATTAAATTTCTAAGCTTATGTATTGAATTTCCCTATTATCGAACAATTGTAAAACGATTAAAGTTTTACGTAACGTGTGATTAATCATATTACTGTTTGGGCTCGTATAATAGTAATGGACTTCCAAATAATTAATTGGGTCACCTTATTGATATGGGGTCAAACATTCTTAAATAAGGATATATAACCCCTCGATACAAAGTAAGAACGGTCGGGCAACCCAAATGTTATTTTGGGCCTAACCTGCTAGAAATAGCAATTATTCAAGAATAGCGTTCTAGACCCGCTGGAGGGTAACCCACACGGCTAGTAACCCAGCTATATGAATACTAATGTCATAAATAAGTGATAGAATGATTGGAGAAGAATACAAATGCCTATGGTCCCATCTTTGACATTATTAAGCTAAATAATGGGAGTAGAGTTTTCTTTTATAATTATACATCATATAAATTATTGGGATGATCCTACACATATTGGAGATCAATAATATGATGTAGGGAGTTGACTTGGTCTATATAAATTAGAATGAGTACAAAAAGACATCTCATGACAAAGATAAAACAATAGGACTCATCTTTCAATTTTTTTGGAAGTATTGGTAGATGTTTTGGACCCCAAATTAATTGGGATCAATAGGGGTGCGTCCCATACTTCTTGACACCTGCAAAACATAGAAAAATAAATGTTAGGATTAGGAATGAACGGACGAAAATGAAGGGGAGCTGCACAACACATGAAGGATATTCAAGAGGGGCCACCACTCCTTTTTTCGCACAAATTATGTGTACTGATTGTCTCCTCCATAATTTGAGTTGTACTCGTCCAAATAATGTGATTAAGGTGTCCCTTGATAGACTTTGAAGTCTAGTTTTATTATTGAGTGGTTTCTGAGCAAGAAGCAGGGCCAGTCCTGGGGCATGGGCAAAGGGGCATGCGCCCAGGGCCCATAAACTTTCCAGTTATATATGAGGAATATTTTGGTCAGTTCGAACAGACCAGAACCACGGTAAGGCCAATCCCGTTTGAGAGCGTTTTGTATTGACTTTTTAATGAAATTTTGTAAGCACGTTCTTCATTAAATGCAAAACATTCACATAAAACTTCATCAAAATATTCAATTTGGAGTCAGTTAAATAAATTATTCACAAACACTGCGCAAACATATGCATAAAAATCGAAGTGTTTTTCAACAATTTATTTAACTGATTTTCAAATTGAATTTTAAGCTAAAATTTTGAGCGAATGTGCCACACTTCATAACGAACATGTTCACAAAATTTCATAAAAAATGTAACTTGGAAAGCCCTCAAACAGGCTTGGCCGCAAAGCGGTTCTGGTCAGTCTGAACTGACTAGAAATTTATTATATAGATATGTTTGGACTTTAATATATAAAAATTTAAAAATAAAATCAAACTTATAATTTTTTCATTACGTTGAATTTTTTATTCAACATCTACAAACTACAATTCTAAAATTTTGAAACATCTATACCATAATTGTTTGTGAACAAATTTTACACTTTCTTTTGATTCATTAAGTGTACGTTAGCACATAAATGTCAATATTTTCATCTACTTCTCTCATGTAAACTCATGATTCATTGATAGTATTTTGCTAATTTTTCTATTCTCTCATGTAAGTGAAATATTAAATTAGCGTACCCATGATTTAGAAACTTGCAATATGTTTTAGTCTAGTGAAAATGTGAATCAAAATATGAAAATTTTACTCCATAAACGATATAACTTTCGCGTCTTTCCCCAATTTAAAATTATGTACTATTAAAAATCGTTCTACTTTTCCATTGATCCGTTTTGGTACATGGTATTCTCGAACGTCAATTATCAAATACTTCAATATAATATCTCTAACCGTTCTTTATTAATTTCTTTGATACGTTATACTCGTATTTGAATGAAAACAAATTCTTAAATATATTTAATTTTAATTTTTTATAAACAAATATAAAAATTCACACGTTGTCCTTAAGGCCTACTCTATATGTATCGCCCCGGGTCCATAAAATGTCAGGACCGGGCCTCGCAAGAAGAGAGAGTATTACAGACAATAATCGAGGTTGAGTGAACTGCTGCGTATAAACTCGAGCAGTGGGAGTGTTGGTGTTGTGTGGTTCGTATCTTGAGATATACTCATCCAAATAATGCGTGTGAGGTGCCAAAAGAAATATCTAAAGATAAGGCATCCATAGAGGTGCGGTTGGCAACAAACGGAGCAGTTTAAGGCTTCCAAATCGTCGAAAGAAAATGCTACCTCGCAGAAACGGATTTGCCTCTTCAAAGTGAGTTTGAACTCCAAACTTCCCTTTTCATTATCTAAATGATATGAAAGATTCCTGGAGCTATTATACACTATTTAAAGTGTATAATATGTCCTTTATAAGGTTACTATATTGAAATAAATGTTTGATACTAACCTAGAACAAACCTTGAAAGGTTAGCAAACGATTTCGCCGGAAAACACCCATTCTAGGGGCTATTTTTGTATCATTGGTTAGGATTTGAGATAGCAGCTTGAGGAGACTGTCTAGCACTCGCTTCTAATCAAGGAATCAGTTCTGAAACTTCCTTGGCCGAAGCTTTGAGCATTGGATTGAGAAGGAAAAGTTTAAAGCTCATTTGAGGTGAGGATCGACATTTAGTTGCTTACAACTTGTAGGCTAAGCATGAGATTACCTCAATGTCTAAATCATGTTTTCATGGATTATGATGATTGATTATTGATGAAATATTGATATATTTGATAAGGAATGAAATTGGAAATGATTTGAAATTTTATTGATAAAAATAGAGCTAAATGAGCTATTAATGAGCTATTATGTAAAATAGGCATTTTTGTTCATGTGTGAAATGTGTAGATACATAAATGAATATTTATGTATTACATTGAATTCTCAAGTTGCTGCTACATATCTCTAAATATGTAGGGATTTACAAATGGAATATTTGAATGATAGGAATAAACTTAATAATATTGAAATACTGGTTAATGATTGTTGGTAATTGTTAAGGAATTGAATCTAAGGATTTGTTTGTAAGTGATGTAATTGAATGTGATTCAAGTGACTAATTTGATTTAGTATGAAGTTAAGATCATGATTGGGCAGTCCTTAGGGATGTCCCAAGGTAGATTAATGATATGTCAATTCTAGGCATAGTGTTGCTTAGGAATTGGGTCTATGTCATGAGGCTGTAGCCTATGATGTGCATGGTGATGTGCTTGAGTTGGACTCTAGAAATGCACGGTGGAGTAATTAACTAGTGTCATATGATTTGCATGGTGATGTACTTGAGTTGGACTCTAGAAATGCAAACATATGTGTTAAGGTTGTACCCTATGAATTGTCGTGACTAGTAGTCACAGGGTATTGGGTTGATGTTTTGTAAACAAACCTTGGACCTACGGGTCGACTACTTGACTGTATATAAAGTAAGTATATTTTTAAAATTGGTAACTTGGGGTTACGGCCTAGATTATATTATCGCTCTATTTGAGGGTCTTGTGTTTGAAATACTTGTTGTACATCTATTAGATGCCATCCACACAAGCACTTTATAGCCATATATAGTGCTGACCCCTTCGGGGGCGTCCCACCACCATTTCAGGTTGAGGCTAGAGCTTGCTTCCTGTGCTCGTTGCTCGAGTGATCATCTAGGAGGGACGACTTGGTTCGTGCTTCCTCCATTCCGTTTTTGAGCATTAATAAACATGCTCATTGATATTTTACTATAGAGCATGCGTGCTCATGTTTGCCACGTGTGGCATTTGTTTTCAAACTATGTTTTCCGCTGTGAATTGAATTGGTTATTATGTTTGTTTATGGATGTCTTATGTGTGAATGATATTCAAGATACCTTGTATAATATGGATGCGTTTGACTGCAGTTGACTATTCGTATTGTATGACGGATTGAATTGGTCCGGGACGTGACAACTTCAGCAAGCAATGCATATGGCTAAATGTTAATCATTATCAACACATACATATAACTTGGGACTTCAGAACAATCATGTTTTGTTCATTCTTAAAAAACTATGCAGACGCTCAAAGAACCAAATAATAAATGTACCGATCAAACATAATTTGTAGCTTTATTGAGCCAGCAATCAGCATAGTTTTTCTGCAAATAAAAGAAGATACAGATCAGACGCAGCATCTATCCTTTCATATTTTTTAATAATAAATCTATTAACGTGTATACAAAAAATTGTTAAAATGGATTTTTCTGCAAATAAAAAAGATATAAAGGCATCATCAATTAATGCTTCTTAATAAAAATTCCATTATTATATATCCAAAAAGTATTGCATTAAATAACACCGCTTGCTATGCAATGCTGCCACTAAACCAAACCCCTTAGCTTTGATATGCAATGCTGATCTATATAGTTTAACATCAAGAAAGATGCAGTACGGGCCACAGCTTATACAAAGGCATAGGTAAAGCTATGCACCGTCTTTGAGGATTGACAGGTAAAATCCTAATATGATGATCACAAATGGCAGTTTCCTACAGGAATAATTTCAAAGGAGTTCACGACCCCCGATCAAATATAAAAAGCAATTATGAAGCGAGTTCAGAATAACATACCACACTCATTGACTCCCTTAAGTCATAGGAATCATCTCTCTGGCTCAGTGAAGGATATACCACCAAATTCCAAACCTCCAAACATAGTCTTGTTCAAATTTTCTTCATGTATTCAAGTTAAATTCTTAATGATAGGAGAAAATAAAGGTGCACTTCGCTTTAATGCAATAGCTTCTTCAATGGGAAAGTAACAGATTGACCGGGCACGCTGAAAAGAAAAATAGGGATACCGTATTTCATCGAGATATCAATCAGACAAAGTCTAAAGCATCTGAAAACTAACGTCGTGGTCCAGTCATTTTTTTATCTGCCGGTGGCAGTGGTGGCAATGTAAAACCTTCCCAAAGTTAATCTTTTTACCAACAAAACTTTCCCAAACTACACTGACTTTCTTTCACATTATATACAAGGGATTAAACATCTTTCCGGGTAATTCATGAGATCACTCAAATAATTGAAAATCAAGACAAAATCATTCATTACCTTTATTATCAAAATATATAGTTGTGTGGGGGTGATTTGCCCCTGGTTGTTCCAAATATGTAGCTCATATCTTGACACCATAAAAATGATCCTTGTGAATCAATAACAGACCTTAAAAAGTCAGAGAACACACGAGAACTGAGCACTTGTTCAGCTCTTTGAACCTCTCTGTTCCATTTGATGAAGTTTCTGAACCACACAAGATAAGCCAAATGCATATCCTGTAATGAAAGGGATAAACAGAACTGATATGAGTTAGAATTAACAAAAAAGTGAACTCAAATGACCGAGGCTAAAAAATCTGTAAATTCTTTTGGACAAATGGACTCCATCATCAGCTGCTTTAATTTAGACATAAACAAAAGTAGTATACCTTTTCACATTTAGAATATTGTTATTCAAAGTTTGAGGCCAAAACAAATCAACACATCTTAAATGGTAATAAGATATGAACAAAACTCTTTATCCTTAATGTGCATATTCTGGATAATCTGATTTAAAAAAATATACTACACTGATGCACTTTATTAGTTTCACTTATTAAATAGGAAGGGAAATGATTTTTCTCTTGATATAAAATTCTAGGAAGGCCCCCTGTTAATAGTTATACATAATAAATATGATAGATAAACTAGGGGAAAATGAGTACAAAAAATAACTTATATGTAGAAACAACATAATGAATTTTCAAAAAGAAAAAACAGAAAGAAGAATTTTTATCACACATCAATAAGGATGGTTGCTATGATTTGAGAATTTCATTACAAGCGCTATATTTGTACCCCAGTTCTTAAAATCTATGTCCAAAGTAACTAAGGTGTGTAGTTATTTAGCAATATTTTCCATGATGTTTAAGCTCTTGTTACCTCATTCCAAATGTTAACTTTGATAAATACATATATCAGAAACATTTATGCAGAAACATAAAGAGGTAAATGAGGTTAAACTATCATTACAAACATAAATCACTTGTATGGTACGTAGTATTTGATAATAGTCAAAATAGAGCACTTAAATTACATGATCTAGATGTTTTATCACTTCAAAGATTTAGATAGAAATCACCTAATGGATTGGTGATGGATAATCTACCCGGGGATATATATCCGAAGGGTTATTGCTGAGAATAACTTAGAGAGAAGTCATAGCAAGTAAATGTAGAGAGAGGGTGTATTATAAATGTGGAGCGTTTTCAGCGTGGTTAAAAATGGGGAAATGGGGTGCTATTTATAGTAGCAATAAATGCCGGACAGGGACACGTGTCAAGCGCCTATTGGCCGAGAGGTCACCTCAACTGGTTGGCGTTGGCAGCCGTATGTGGCCGCATTTAATGCGGCTGTTGGATGGGACGTCTGTACAGGGTACGGTGATCTGTACGCATGTGAGGCGGATATCATGTCGGGAGAGGTGCCCTCGACTGCAGAGGACTAGCCGAGGGCTCTTAGTGCCAAGGGCCCCTGAGTGCCGAGGGCTACTATTCTCGCCGTTTTCTCCCAGTCCCTCTGTTTGTTCGAAATACCCGTTCTGTGAGAGTTTGGAGCCTTCGGCCAGGGGGCCGAAGGCACCGCCTGGTGCGTATTGCGGGCTGCTGGGTACTCTGGGCGCCGCGATTTGGGCCTGTTGGGCCTTCTGGGCCTGTTGGGCCTCCACTGGAGTAGTAGGAGTCTGTGGGCCGGGTGTTCCCGGGCCATATACTCCATCAGGAGTCCCTCACTCCTTTTGCCGAAAGGTATTTGAGGGAAAAGGAGTAATTTGTGCTTTCCCTTTGATGTTGTCTTGTCGTGATTTCTGAAGTTGGTAAGGAGTTGTTGCTTTTATGTCCCTGCCGAAGGCAGTCCCTCAGTTACCCACATGTCGGGACTTGAAGGCTTGCTTTGTCGTTTGTTGGAATTTCACTAACTTTGTAATTTAGTGATTTTCCTGAGGGGGTCCTCCAGTCCCCCACTCCTTGAGGCACTTGTAAAGTGGTGAAAAGGAGTGAAGTAGTTGCGTTGCTGTTGTGGGCCGAAGGCTGACGCTTTTCGTTTCATTTTGGGGGGATGCCTCGTTAAAAACCTCATTAGGAAAAACCCTGGGGGAAAAAATCCTAATGAGGGAAAAAGAGTGCACCGAATTCCCCCAACGATGAATCGAAAATGTGAAACCTTGGTCAAAATGGAGAATAACGGTAATGCCGAAGGTTCTTCTTTTTCTGAGGGCTCATGTGTTGATTAGCCGAAGGCTTGCTGTTGATGTCCTGGGGGTGCCGAAGGGGAGCCCCTCAACCTGGGGATCGAGGGCATGATGGATGAGGGCAGTAATTGATTTGTCGCCGGGGGGGTCCTCTGCCTGCTGGTTAGTTGGTGATGAGGATACCCGAGGGCTCCCATTACCTGTGTGCTGTAAGCTATCCGTCAATGAGGCAACGCCCCGGGGGCTACCCGGTTTTTACAGTGCTGAGGGGGAATCCCCGAGGGGTGCCCTGATATGAAGCCCTGGGTTTCTGAAGGAGTGATCCCGAAGGCGTCTGTTATGTGCTGTGTGGGGCACAACCCGGGGGCGTCTCTGGGTAAGTGTACCCGGAGGCTCTCCTTGAAGAAGTGGAGTGAAGTAGAAAACCCGGGGGCTTCCAGAATACAGCCGTTGGAGATATAGCCGTTGGAATATGTAACGTCAGGTTTATAGCCGTTGGGGGAGGAGTACACGTGGCGCGTGATGGCTGGCTGTCCGTGGGCGGCATCACTGGTTGGGCGAAGACGCGGTGTGTAATGATGGCGGTCCATCCGGAGGCCCGGAATCCAAGCCCAAGCCCGGATTCCAGCGCCTATAAATACCCCTAGGCCAGAGCCATTTCCTCTTGTGCGATCATCTGTCTTAGCGAAGCTCTGCCAAAACTTCTAGAGAGAGAAACTCAAGCCTTCGGTCAAAACTCAGCTTTCAAGGTCAGTGTCCTGCTCTCCTCTCCAAACTTTTAGTAAGTTCCGCCCTCTGGCCTTAGATTAGGGTTAGAGTCCTGTAGAAAGCCTTCGAAATCTTAGGCACACTTCGTGATAAAAATGTCGTCCGAGAGCGATTCCCAGGACATCTCGAGGATGCCCTCGATGGAGGACGAAGGCATCTCCGACGTGGAGTCCAGTAGCAGTCAGCCCTCGGATGGTGGTGATGCAGCTCTCGCCACCGAGGTGCAGAAGGATCTGATGGCCGAGGCCGAGGCGGAGGAATTCGAGCGGACCGCCGAAGATGAGGAGTTGGCCCTCGCCGTCCAAGTTGTTGAGGAGGAAGAGGAAAAGGAGATGGCGAAGGTTACTGTGGCCGTCCTTCCCCCTCGGGGTGCTGGTGAGGCCAGTACTTCTCGGCCGCTGAATGCGGTTCCCATCCGGGTGGCCCCCGGGAAGAAGAAGGCCAAGGCAGCTGCCCCCAAGAAGAAGGTTGTTGCTGCTGATCAGGGGAAACCCGTAGATATGCCGGAGGGGTATTCCTGGCTCAATACAGCTGCCTTGGAGATAAAGTCGAAGGCGGACAGGGCGGACCTCTACGTCACGCAGCTACACGTAGGGCCCTCGGCCGTGGTGGTCGAGCCGGGAGTTGACGACGTGCTATCTCGGGTGCCCGAGGGGTGTATTGCAGTACACGTACTGTCGGTCTCCATGGGCCTTCGGTTCCCTCTGCACCCCTTCCTCCGGGAGTACCTGAGGTTTGTTGGCTTGGTACCCTGCCAGCTGACACCTAATAGCCACTCCTACGTGGCGGGTTTTTTGAACCTCTGTAGGGACCGAGGGGTGATCCCCAGCCTGGACTTGTTCTTTCAGAGCTTCAACCTCTGTCGAGGGGGTCACGCGAATGCCGAGGGCTTCGCCAACCTGCAGCAGGTAGCCAGGTGGAAGCTATTTACGGAGGCGCCTTCGTCCAATAAGGGCTGGAAGGAGCGCTGGTGCTATGTCAGGGTTGCTGAGAACCCATTTCCGGCGGAACTTCGGGATCGCTTCCGTCGGCATCCGAAGGTTGGAAGCGCCGCCCTCGAGAAAGATGGCCTGGTGATAGCCAAAATCCCGGAGGGTCGCACGAAGCAGGTCTCTATCAAAGACTACACTGCCGACAAGGGACTCTACGCCCTCGGCTTTCGGAGATACCGCTTCATTGGGGAAGCGGACGAGAAGTACCCCATTTTTGCTGAGGCCTTCGGGGGAGCAGGAGGTAGTCTACGAGGTCCCTTGGTTTTCATATCTTAGCACATAGTTTATCTTGTTCGTTGTTTTTTTTATTCCTTGTGCCTTCGGTTAGTAACCCCTCGATTTTAACCCCATACTATTTTTGCAGGTGTCTCAGTGAAAATGATGAACGTCAAAGGCCTTGCGGACCTGAAGAAGAAGAAACCCTCCAAGAGCCCGAGGGGGACGGACGCTGGTGTCCCGAAACCCGCCAGTGACTTTTTCAAGAAGCCGGAGGGGCTGTCGGTGGGCCCAAGCGCTGACGCGGCCGCCGCCGCCAAAAGGAAGGGCACGGGCAGAGATCCCGAGGGCAAGAAGCCCAAGATCGGGGATGCCGGGAAGAAAGTCCCCCCGGTGATCATTGTTGATGAATGCCCTGCCTCCGGGGCGCATGAGGAGATGCAGGTGGCGAAAGTGCCGTCGGGTGTTCAGGGGCCATCTTCCGAGGTCCTTATGGTTTCCCCCCCGGCTGGTACGGCCGTGATGAACGGTACGGCTGATCCGAGGGCGCTTCTGAGAGGCATCACCCTCGAGATTGACAGAGTAGCCCTCGGGGCTGATGAAGATGAAGCCCTCGAGGACAGGATCCTCCGGTCTTCCCTCACGGTAAGTCTTCGATGGTTATATCTTTCTCCCTTACTTTGAGCTAAGCAACCATGTTCGGCCCTGCTAACTCCTTTGTTTTTGTAGACCTGCATTGCCCTCGGGAGCAAGCCCGACGGCTAGAGGAGTGGCGCCTTCGCAAGGCTGAGCAGGAGGCTAAGATGCGGGAGCTCATCCGCCAGAATGCTGATGTTGTCCGGCAGATGGCTATGCTGGAGGAGAGCCTTCGGCAGATGACCCTGCGGGCGGAGGCCGCAGATCGGGGCAGGGCAGAGGCTAAGAGGTCCGCAGCCGAGGCCTTGGAGAGAGCTGCCAGGGAGGCCGAGGCCGCGAAGATGGAAGCCGTCGAGAGAGCCCGAGGGGACGCAATCTCGGGGTTCTTGGCAGGGGGTGGCGGGCCGAGGAGCACAAGCAATGGCTGTCCTCGGTCGTCGAGTCCTCGGTTGACGAGTGGTGTGATGGGCCTGGTGTGGAGTGGGTTTCCCGAAAGGGTAAACAATACTATGATGGGGGCGAGTTTTTCACCCAAGCCCTCATCTACCGGAGGATGGCTCGCCACTTGAAGATCGAGCCAAAGGACTTTGACCCGGCGGCATACGGGCTCCCCCCTGCAGCCAGACGTCCGCGTTCCTCTCCCCTCCGATGTCGAGAGGCCGGATCTAGAGGATACAGAGCTCATGAAGGAAGTCGAGGGTGACGAACCTGAGGCCGATGCAGAGGTTACCTCGAAGCCATCGGAGGAGGCAACCCCCGGAAATGATCAGATTTGTAATTTGTAATTTACACCTAGTAATTTGAACATACTTGTAATGATCACATTCTAATGTTTTCGGCCCCGTCCATCTTTGTAACTATCACATTTACTCTTTCTTTTTGCCGATTGATGAATGTCTGCCTTCGGGCTTCGTATATATGACTTGTTTTCTCCAATTCCTTTCTTCTTGAATGTATGCCTCCGTTTTTCTTGAGTGTATGCCTTCGGTATTTTTGAATGTATGTCTAGGACTTAGAATATTTTCTGATTGTAGCTTGCCCTTGGAAGCCTTCGGTAGTTGGGCACCCTTTGCTGGATATACAACCGAGGGTTCAGCAATAATCAGGACTTAGAAAATTTTCCTAAGTGTAACACACCATAGGGCCTTCGGGTGCTTGTAGTTCCATTGCTGTGTGGTGATTAGGTTGAGAACCCAATTCCTAGGACTTAGAAAATTTTCCAGGTCTAGTTTTGCCCTCGGATGCCCTCGGCTGGTAGCCTCCTTCCTGATGTGTGAATATTGGACCGAGGGCCCAATGTACAGGACTTAGAAAATTTTTGCAAGTGTAGTATGTCACGTAGCCTTCGGCTACTGTGGAGCCCCAACTGAAATATTGATTAGGCCGGGGGCCAATTCTTTAGGACTTAGAAAATTTTCCTCAGTGTTGATTCCTTGTGTACTGTAGCCTTCGATTGATAGGTAGCCTTCGACTATTAGGTCCCTTGAGATGAGGGTGAAATATGTAGGACTTAGAAAGATTTATAAGTGCAGATTTTCCCTTGGGAGCCTTCGGGAGATGGCATCCCTTCTTGATGTATGAGTAGTTGACCGGGGGAAAAATATGTAGGACTTAGAAAATCTTCTAAGTGTAGATTTTCCCTTGGGAGCCTTCGGGATATGGCATCCCTTCTTGATGTATAGCCTTCGACTGTCATATTCATTTAGCTGTAATATTGATTGAGCCGGGGGCCCATCTTTAGGACTTAGAATTTCTTTGCAAGTGTTGTTGTATCGCATAGCCTTCGGCTATCATATTCCCTTGGCTGTAATATTGATTGGGCCGGGGGCCCAATCTTTAGGACTTAGAATTTTTTCCAGGCGCTGCTTCCTTGTGTTGCCTTCAGGTGATAGGTGCCCTCTGACTCTGCATCACTTTTGCGAGATGCCCGGGGGTTACTCATTTAGGACTTAGAATATTTTCTAAGCGTAAATTGATGTTGAGCTTCCGGATGTAGATCCCTCTGGGTATATGAATAGGACCCTTCGGGTGATTGTGAGGCCCTTGTGTTGTATGAGTCTTTGGCCGAGGGCCAAATATGTGGGGCTAAGCAAAATTTCACAGAGTGTCGTAGATGTTGAACCTTCGGTCAGTGCGGAGTCTGTCCGAGGGGCAAATATTTTGGAATAGTCCCCCTCGGTTGGCTTTTGATGATTTGTAATATATGCCCTCGGTTGTCTGGTGATATATTTAGCCTCCGGTTGCCGTCATTTTCCAAAAATGTGGACTTAGGAAAAGTGTGGAATCCTGTTGTTGTGATGAAAGCCAATGATGAGTGTGTGCCCTCGGCATACACTCTGAAAAGTTGTAGAGCTTGACTCAGCCAGTTGTGTCCCTTGTAATGGGGTAGGGGCCCTCGGTATTAGTGCATAACAGATGCCTTCGGTGTTTGAAGTACCATTTAGTGGACTTTGGATAGTCCCGTCCCTTTGTATTGTTGAAGCCTTCGGTGCTTGTGTGACCGGAGGTGACCAGGCAGTGGACTTAGCCGTTTCTTGATGATATTTGTTTGAGTAGTATCCTTCGGGAAATAGGAGCCTTCAATTGCCGGAGGTGTTCCCGTGGGGAGCCCTCGGCATGTTGTGATCTGTTGGAGTGTACTCTTTGATTTCTCGCTGAGTCTACTCCCCTTCACCCCCTCTTTTGTTTTGGTTGGTGGTGAAGGGAAGGCATCAAGAAACTTGGTTTCTTGGTAAGGCTGGGCCTATTAGGAGACCATCAGAATACACCAATGGCTCTCCTCCCTCGGGTTAACCTTCCGAGTTCCGAGGGGATCGAGGGTCGTTTCCTGGGCACAAGATATGGTGGTCTGTAACCTGCCTCCCCTTGGGGGATGGCGCGGAAAGCGCCTCATTTTTGAAAGTCGTCCCCTCGGCGCTAGACATAGTCCGTGGCCTGCCACACCCTTGGGGTGGTGGCGCGGGGAGCGTTTCGGTTTGGAAGTCGAATCCTGGGCATTTCTCGTGCCTGTCATACCCTTGGGGTGATGACGCGGATAGCGTTCCGTTTTTGAAAGTCGAATCCTGGGCATTTCTCATGCCTGTCATACCCTGGGGGTAGTGACGCGGAAAGCGTTTCAAGGAAGGGTTTTCATTTGCACACTAGTTGCAAATGGCCGGGGGCACTACGTGCCGCCGACACTGATGGTGGCGCCTTCGGTATATGCGTCCTCGTGGGGTACGGCTTTTAGAAACAACACTTGGTGTTAGTTTCGATGTGTAGCCCCCCGGTACTTGGTACCGAGGGGTCTTCTGTAGGAACACTTGGTGTTCTGATTGGAGTGTTTGGTGCCGGAGGGGCCCTCGGAGGAAACACTTGGTGTTTCCCAACAGATGTTTGGAAGCTGATAGGAGAGCATATCCCTGGCACTGGGTGCCGAGGGGTCTTCTTTGAAACATTTGGTGTTTTTCTTCGTTTCGATGTTTGATGATGGAGGTGTACCCTCGGCACTGGGTGCCGAAGGGTCTTCTGTAGGAACACTTGGTGTTCTCATCTTTTCTTTTTTGATGTTGAAGGTGGGGATGTACCCTCGGCACTGGGTGCCGAAGGGAAATAAAACACATGGCGTTCCTTGCCGTTGGTGACGGGAGTCACCACCCTCGGTACTTGGTACCGAGGGGGCTTGTTCGAAAACACGTGGTGTTCTCCTTTTGTTGTAGGTGTTGATGGTGTCCGCCCTCGGTACTTGGTGCCGGAGGGGGTTTTTCTCGTGGTGAGGCCTGGGGCCTGTAGTCAGTATGAGGGCATGGTGTCTTGAATGTGTCTTCACTCCTCAAAAGTGGAGGCCTTGGGCCATAGGATAGTACATTCATTAGTTATGAGGGCTTGGCCGCTCTTACATTATTGGTAAAATTTAACTAAATGGTGTACATTCCAGTGCCTAGGGACCTCTTTCCCGTTGGGGCGTTTGAGCTTGTAAGTCCCAGGTTTGATGATGGCTGCTATGATGTAGGGGCCTTCGAATTTTGGTGCCATTTTTCCTCCCTCGGTTGGTTGGCTGGCTTCCCTCCTCCGGAGGACATAGTCCCCCACTTGGAATTCTCTGGTGCGAACTTTGGCGTTGATGTAGTTTTTGACTTGCCTTCGGTAATTTTCTGCCCGGATGAAGGCCTGCTCCCGGCGTTCTGAAATGAGGTGGAGGTCGAGGGCCATGTTGCTGTCATTGACCTCGGCGTCATATTGGATCACCCTTCGGGTGGGAAGGGTGACTTCCGTAGGAGCTTTGGCTTCAAAACCGTAGCAGAGGGAGAAGGGTGTTTCACCTGTTGCTCGCCGAGGGGTGGTGCGGTAGGCCCACAGGATGTTGTGGAGTTCTTCCACCCAACCACTGCCCTCGGCCTCCAGCTTCTTTTTGAGGCCCTCGAGCAAGGTCCGGTTGGCATTCTCTACTTGCCCGTTGCCTTGAGGGTAGGCAACGGAGGAGAAGGTGTGTTTGATGCCCCATGCCTCCAGAAGGGCACAGAAGGGGGCTGCCTCAAATTGTGTCCCATTGTCGGAGATGATCTGCTGGGGGACGCCAAACCTTGTGAGGATGTTCTTGAGGACAAAATGACGGCACTTCGCCTCTGTGATACTGGCGAGGGGCTCAGCCTCCACCCACTTGGTAAAGTAGTCGATGGCCACAATGATGTACATGTTGTTGGAGGTACCCCTCGGCAGAGGGCCCACAAGGTCTATCCCCCATCGAGAAAAAGGGACAGATGTGCTGATGGGGGCATAGTTGGGCCTGCCGGGGGCTTTCTGGAAATGTTGACATGCGGTGCACCTCCGGGCAAGTTCAGCACAATCTCTGGCCATGGTTGGCCAGAAGTAGCCCTGGAGAATGAGCCTTCGGGACATGGAGAAGGGTCCCTGGTGAGCTGAGCAAGTGCCACTGTGCACTTCCTCCATTGCGACCTCGGCCTCATCTTGATGAAGGCATCGAAGTAGCGTGCCATTGTAAGATCGTTTGTAGAGCCTTCCATCTTCGATGGTGTAGCTAGGAGCCCTCAGCTTCGCCAGTTTAGCGCGGGTCTCATTCTCGGGTAGCTGCCCTGTGGAGATGAAGGCAGTGATATCTGAGATCCAATCCTCTTGGCGTTGTTGTATGTTCATAACGGGGCTTGCATGGATACTTGAGAGGCTGAGTTCCTCAATTTTGGCAATTTTGGAGATGTGCTCGGGGAAGTCGGCCGAGAGCTTAGATAATATGTCGGCCTCGGAGTTCTGAGCCCTCGGTATTTGAGTGAGAGAGTGTGCCTCAAATACCTTAAGTAACTCCTTGGCCGCTTCCTTGTACTGTTTCATTCTTCCCTCCTTGGCCTCATATTCCTCGGAGATTTGGCCAACGACCAACTTAGAGTCGCATTTGATGTGGATCTGCCGAGCCCTCATGTTGGCAGCCAGCCGAAGGCCACATAGGAGGGCCTCATATTCGGCCTCGTTGTTGGAGACTTTGAAGGAGAAGCGGATTGCGTAGTAGGCTCTGAAGCCCTCAGGAGTAATGAGGACTACCCCTCCCCCGCATGCTTTGGTCGCGGAGGAGCCGTCGGTGTAGAGGATCCACCAGTCGTCTGAGGTAGCCGAGGGCTCCCCGTCCATGGCTGCCCTTGCGGTACACTCCGTCACAAAGTCCGCCAGGGCTTGACCCTTGATGGCAGGCCTCGGACGGATGTCAATGTTGTACTGGCTCAAGAAGATAGCCCATTTCACCATGCGGGAGGAGCTGGTGGGGCTCCTCATGAGGGCGCCGAGGGGTTGATGAGTGAGGACCTGAACTGGGTGAGCCTGAAAGTAGTGGCCCAACTTCTTGACGGTCCAAACGATGGCTAACACCGTTTTTTCCACAGGAGAGTACCTGAGCTCGGCCTCCCTTAGGGTTTTGCTTACATAGAAGATGGCATGTTGGATGCCGTCTTCCTTCCGGATGAGAACGGAGCTGATGGCCGCCGGGCTGACCCCAAGATAGAGATAGAGGGTCTCCCCTACCTTGGGCTTTGAGAGCACAGGGGGTGAAGATAGATACCGTTTTAGCTCGTCGAAAGCCCCTTGGCATTCTGGAGTCCATAGAAAGCCGACCGTCTTCCTCATGATCTGGAAGAAGGGTAGAGACTTCTCCGCTGATTTAGATAGATAGCGGTTGAGGGCTGCCAGGCGGCCCGTCAACCGTTGAACCTCCTTCACGTTGCGTGGGGGCTCCATGTTGATGATGGCCTGGATCTTCTCGGGGTTGGCCTCAATACCCCTTCGGCTCACCATGTAGCCTAAGAATTTGCCCCCTTGGACGCCGAAGGTGCACTTCTTCGGGTTTAGCCGAAGGTTGAACTTCTGCATGATGGCGAAGATTTCCCGGAGGTCGTTGGCATGGCTGGAAGATTGTTTGCTTTTGACGATCATGTCGTCAACATAGGCCTCCATGGTGCGCCCTAGGACGGCTTGAAAGACCCGGGCCACCATCCGGGTGTAGGTGGCCCCCGAGTTCTTTAGGCCGAAGGCCATTACCAGGTAGCAGAAGATGCCCTCGGGAGTCATGAAGGCAGTTTTTCGGCGTCCTCCTCGTGCATGAAAATTTGGTGATACCCTCGGAAGGCATCGAGGAAGGACATGATCTCACACCCTGCGGTCTCATCCACCAAATGATCAATATTGGGCAGAGGGAATGGATCCATAGGGCACGCCTTGTTGAGGTCGGTGTAGTCCACGCACATGCGGAAGGTAGGGGGCTTCTGTGCGAGGACTACGTTGGCCAGCCATGAGGGGTATTTCACCTCCTTGATGTGCTTAATTGAGAGGAGCATGGCGACCTCCTTCTTCACAAATTCCCTTCTCTCGGCCGAGAGGGGCCTTCTTCGTTGCTGTACTACTTTTGCCGAGGGGTCCACCGAGAGGCGGTGGGTGATGACCCTTCGGCTGATTCCCGGCATGTCCTCCGGCCCCCATGCAAAGACAGTGGAGTAGGCGCGGAGGGCGTCGGTGATACCGGTCTTCAGATCTTCAGGGAGCTGGGCTCCAATCTTCACGACTCTCTCCGGCTGGGCCGGATCGAGCGTAAAGTCTTCTACGTCCTCGGCTGGTTCAGTCCTCGGCCTTTTTTCTTCTTGGTCGATGGTTCCGGTGATGGTGTCAACACGGAATTCCGTCTTGCTTACCTTCTTAGTGACTTGAAGATAGCAGGCGCGGGCGATTTTCTGATTCCCCCGGGAGTAGCCAATGCCCCCCTCGGCGGGAAACTTGAGGCAGAGGGGCCTCATGGAGATGATGACCTCGAAGTCCTCGAGGGCTGGTCAGCCGAGGATAATGTTGTGGGCGCAGTCGATGTTGACAACGACGAACTCCACTTCGAGCTGGGCTCTATGGAGCCCGTCGCCGAAGATCACCGGGAGGGTTATTACCCCCTCAGAATCAATAGTATCGCCGGTGAAGCCGGCAAGAGGGGTCTTAATGGGACGAAGGGACCCCCTCTCCAGAAGCAGTTCTCTGAAAGTGCTGAGGTACATTACATTGACGGAACTGCCCGTGTCAATGTAAGTTCGGTGAATGATGGTGTCGTTTATTTCAGTCCGAATCACCAAGGCATCCCTGTGAGGAGGAGAAGTAGGGGGGAGATCTGCGTTGGTGAAGGTGATGGGTTCCTCCCTCAGTCGTTTTACCGGGGGCATATGAGTGACCTCCCCCACGTAAAGCGATTGAGCCCACTTCTTCCGCTGGCTGGTGGAATCGCCCCCTGTATTGCCACCGGTGATCATGAGGATGTGGCGTTTTTTCTCTTGGTAGTGGGGGTACTCCTCCTCTTCCTCCTCGAAGTTTCCGATCTCCCTCTTCTTGCCGAGGGGGATGGTGTTCGGGTTCACCCAGGCGTTTACCTTGGTGTGGTGCCCTCGGGGAGGTCCCTGATGAGAAGGTCCCTCCTGTCGAGGGCTCTGAACAAATTGGGACAGGTGCCCCGCTTGTATCAACCTCTCGATGGCCGTCTTTAGCTGATGGCAGTCATCGGTTCTGTGCCCCTGGTGCCGATGGAAGCGACAGTATTGGAATTGAGGGTTGATAGCATGTACCTCCGGGGGCGCGCGAGAATCGCGCTCAACGAGGCTCCTCTCCTCGGCAAAATCAAGGACGATGCTGACGGGGTGCGTTAATGGTGTCCGAGGACGGTCCAGGAGTATGAGTTGTGCCCAAGTCTTGGGGTTGATCTTATAACCTCCCCCGGGCTTGGCTTGGCCTTGCCGAGGGCGGTCATCAGAGGGTCCTGAAGCCTTGGGATGATTTGGAGGAGCCCCCGGCCCTCGGTTGTTCTTGTTGTCAGCCCTCGGGGGCTGCTAATCCGGATGTTGGTGATATTTCTCCACCTCCTCGGCCTCAGCATATCGGTCCCCCCGCTGCAAAGCCCTTATGTAGTCGCGGGGGGGGGGGGGGGGGGTTCAATGATGAGGCTCCTTGAAAAGTTGTCGGTGCGGAGGACGGTCTGTAGGAGGGCCAGGAGGGTCCCGTCATCAGCACCGTCGACTTTGTCGGCTTCTGTCCTCCAGCGCTCCAGGAAGTCCCGAAGGGTCTCATCCCTCTCTTGGCGTATTGTTAGGAGGTGGGAGAAGTGCTTCCTTGTGCGACGCCTCCCGACAAATTGCGTCAAGAATCGCTGGGCGAGTTCTTGCCACGAATCAATGCAGCCCTCGGGCAGCCTGTTGAACCATTCGTATGCCGGCCCCTCTAAGGTGGAGAGGAACCAACGACACAAATATTCGTCTGACGCCCCTACCATCATCATGCTGTTCTGGTATTTGCTGTAGTGTTACTGGGGGTCCGTTTTCCCGTTGTAGGGCTGTATGTGTTGCCCTCAGTATTTTTCCGGGATCCGGGCCGCCAATACCCGTGCGGTAAATGGCGTCCGATCCGGAGCTGGATGACGGGTTCCCCGGAGCCCTCGGCCACCTTCCTCTGTAATTCCTCCATCTTGGCCATCATGGCCTCGTATTTGAGGTCTGAATGAGGGGTGGAGGTGGTGGCGTGGGCTTTGTTGGCCTCCATTTCGTCAAGCCTGCGTTGGAGGGCCGCAATAATTTCGTCCCGGGGATCCTTCGGGAGGGTCTCCGCCCCCTGCGAACGAACCCGGGCCGAGTGGGCCTGGTTGATCTGGTGGCGAGCATCGTCGGCATGAAGGGGGGCCTTGCCTTTGTCCCGAGGGGGACGCTCCTCGTCTGCCCTCGAGACAGACCCTCCGCTTTCCTGGGGCCTCTAGAGTGCTTTCCCTCCGAGGCGGTCTTGGACCCCTTGGCGGTCTGGCCCTCCTCCGAGCCGGTTGAGGGCGGAAGTGCGGGGCCTCTCTCTGTTGTCATTGTGGCGGTCCCGGGATTGAACTTCCTGGGAGGACGTATCTTGGGCCACTACCCCTTCGTCGTTCCTAACCCGAGGGGTGGGGTTTCCGAAGGGGTGTGGCAAAGGGGGAAGTATGATGTTTTCCCCAACCTGGGGTTGCGCCGGAGCCAGGGTGCCGAAGGCACCCGAGTTCTGAGTGAGCGTTTGGATGAAGGCGGAGAGCGCCGATTGCACGTCGATGGTGAGAACCGGAGGGCTGACTTGGTCATCGCTCCGGTTTTTCTTCTTGGCCTCGATGCCGAGGCGGGCATCGGGGGCATTCTGTTGGATCTGAAGGCGTAGGTCGACAGCCGCCTGTTCCAGCCCAGCGATGACACCGCCCTCGGGAGCCCTGTGAGAGGCTTCGGGGGCGTTGACGTCGCCGAGGGCCAGGTTCTTGTCTTCTACGTTTTTGGAGTTGGCACGTGTTGTTCTCACCATTTTGGTAGAGGGCTAGTGTTTGGCGAAGGGGGAGTGTTTCTTACTCGATCTGTTCGACCTCTCAACGAGAGCACCAAATGATGGATAATCTACCCGGGGGTATATATCCAAAGGGTTATTGCTGAGAATAACTTAGAGAGAAGTCAGAGCAAGTAAATGTAGAGAGAGAGGGTGTACTATAAATGTGGAGCGTTTTCAGCGTGGTTACGAATGAGGAAATGGGGTGCTATTTATAGTAGCAATAAATGCCGGACAGGGACACGTGTCAAGCGCCTATTGGCCGAGAGGTCACCTCAACTGGTTGGCGTTGGCAGCCGTATGTGGCCGCATTTAATGCGGCTGTTGGATGGGACGTCTGTACAGGGTACGGTGATCTGTACGCATGTGAGGCGGATATCATGTCGGGAGAGGTGCCCTCGGCTGCAGAGGACTAGCCGAGGGCTCTTAGTGCCAAGGGCCCCTGAGTGCCGAGGGTTCCAGGTGCCGAGGGCTACTGTTCTCGCCGTTTTCTCCCAGTCCCTCTGTTTGTTCGAAATACCCGTTCTGTGAGAGTTTGGAGCCTTCGGCCAGGGGGGCGAAGGCACCGCCTGGTGCGTATTGCGGGCTGCTGGGTACTCTGGGCGCCGCGATTTGGGCCTATTGGGCCTTCTGGGCCTGTTGGGCCTCCACTGGAGTAGTAGGAGTCTGTGGGCCGGGTGTTCCCGGGCCATATACTCCATCAATTGGATTGGAGCAAGGAAGAAAAAATAAAACTACTGAAAAGGGATTACCATGAATGTTTTTTATTTAGTTCCAAAAATACCAAAGAAACAACATCAACGATTAATTCAAGAAACAATTTATCATAAGAGGTCGCTGATTTCTGGATCTATCCATCAACATTGCCCCAATAACAGTGACAAGAACCTCTTGAAAAACCATCAATTAATCTGAACCGAGCCTTCCAACAGGGCCTTAGATAGATATGAAAACATAGATAGTGACAATAAGTCTATAAGTGCTCAGATGAGAAACTACTTATGATAAGGCATTTACACAATAATACATCCCAAAGAGGTTCATAGCAACCCTGCATTCAAAATATTACAAAATACTCATATAAAGTAAAAGATATGAGCAACTAAGCACAAATATAAAACTGCAAAAGAAAAAGAATTTACTTTCCACTCCAGAGGAGGAGTGATACAAAATAAGTACATAAATTTTCTTACAAGAATTGTAACACCGTCCTCAATTATATTTACTTTTATGAAAATCATGTATTGAACCTTATGAACTGATTAATGAAATTACGAGGTTGTAAATTTTTGTTATTACTTTTGCGTGAATAGTGAATTGCATGCGGAGCCCACATCGGGAGCGGGGACCATCCTATATTTACGAGATCACATATTATATTCATCTTGGTCTAGATAATATGTATATGGTGGTGGATATTTTAGTTGGGCCATGGAAGGGGCATAGGGTTGACCGGTTGGTCAAACAAGGCCCAATTACCGGTATCGGTAATTTATCGGATAACAGTCTGAAATGGATTTCGGAGGCTTCCAAATTAAAGTTGAGGAATGTATATTCATTAAGAGTCATATGGGTTGAGAATGTGTGATATATTTTATTTGTACCAATAAAATAAAATATAATTAAAACAGTCATTGTAATCATCATAACGGACGGCCAACCCGTCAGTAATGTACAAAGCCACCATGAGAGCATTAATTACCTTTCCTATAAATAGGACATCCCTCATTGTAATCAGGGAGCTTGATATTCGAACATCACACTGAAATACACTCTTATTCGCTCACTTCTCATCTTCCTTATTATTCTTGTACGAGTCCCATTCTTCATATAATTTTATTTTTTAATTAGTTTTAGCATATCAAAAAATTGCTTAAACAATTCGGCGCCCACCATGGGGCCTCATGCAAGTAAATGATCATTGAAGATGGCAGGAAACAACCCTCTGTTAAATGAGTTCCAGGCTCAAATGGAGGCAATTAAAGAGGAAATCCGCCATTAAGTGGCGGAGCGGATGGCACATCTCCAACGGGAAAACGACCTGCTCCGGTCCTAAGTCCAATCGACGGTATCAACCGCATCTAATTCCAGGGGCAACCGGAGAAACGATGTCATGCCCATCGTAACAAGGTTAGATTTGGAATCCACTACGGCGGCGACGGAGTCACCCATCATCACTACTGAGCCCATCTCTCTCACGTTGGGCCTTTCCCCAGCTCCAGATTCACAAACCATCGTCATATCTCAGGTTATACCCTGTACACCTCTCGTCCCTGAGATGACTCCCACTCCCAGTATACCAACTTGTTTCTTTCCGAAGTCCCTTCGTCCCAGATCAAGGATGATAGGCTTACACTCTTCCACTCAAAGCATTCCAATGACTTCCTCCATAATAGCGCTGACAGAGCCTTCTATCCCTCATTACAGAAGCATACCTCATATAGAGCACAGTCCGTCCAGCCTCGTATAGAACCGCAGACGGAATATCTTCGAAGACCGACTACCTGGAGTTCGGACGCAACGACCACGTAGACCAGTCGCTTCAACAGATCAAAGTTGCGGGGGGGGGGGGGGGGGGGGGCAACGTCCAGATGTCATAATCATTCCGTCACCAACCCGCCCTGAAGTGACTCAGATGACGGGACCAACGGTTGCGACAGGAGGGCCGCTTCAACCAGGTCTGGCGGACACAATGTTTTTCATGATGGACCAACTCCGTCAGATACAAGAAAAGATCAACGGGTTACCAGGAGTTCCACCACCTTTGGATCGAGCGTCACGAACATGTTATGCAGATTCACCCTTCAGCAGACAGATCACCGATGTGAAGATACCATGAAAATTCGCCGCACCGTCAATGAAAATGTTCGATGGTACATCTGATCCGATGGAACACGTTGCTCAATACAAGCAACAAATGCTCGCCGTATCACTTCATCCAGATCAGAGAGAGGCGTGCATGTGCCGAGGCTTCGAAGCGACTCTATGTGGTCCAGCACTAACTTGGTTCGTCAACTTACCAAATGGAGAGATCAACTCGTTCGTGGATCTGGTTGATGCGTTCAACCAACAGTTTGTGAGTAGTCGCGTTCTTGAAAAGCAGACAAGCGATCTATACAGGATCATCTAGCGCCGAGGTGAGTCGCTAAGAGACTATTTGCATCACTTCAACAAAGAAAAAGTGTCGATTTCCAGGTGTGACATCCCGACGGCAGTAGAGGCGTTTCGAAGGGGCTTTGTCGACGATTCAGAACTGTACAGGGATTGACCAAATACCCCTGCAGAACCTTCGAAGATGTCCAGGCCAAAACCCTAGCCTTCATCAGGCTCGAGGAGGATCAGCAATCATGGCTTCGACCAGACGGATACGATGGGGGCAACGTAAGTCCAATGCGTCCAAGAAGCACGACTACCGAATCTGCAAGCCCTATGCCATAACTGAAGACCGGCCAGTAGCATCAATAACGAGTTGGCTTGATGATCCAGATTTACCACCCGTCATCACCGAATACTGCTTCAATGTCACAACCTCGGGACTCATTCACTCTTTAGAAAAACTGGGGGAAAAGGTCTGATGGCCCAAGAACACCAACAAACCAGCGGGACGTCGAGATCCGAGCAAACGCTGCGATTTTCACAACGACATCGGCCACAACACCGAGGATTGCGTCGCACTGCGAAAAGAGGTGGCATACTTGCTAAGAAATGGCTATCTAACAAAAATCATGTCTGAACATACCAAATCACTTTTGGGACGGAATGCCAAAGCGTCGTCATCAACCGAGCCGTGACCCCCGTCGCCCTTTGCTCCTTGTAAGGTAATCAATTTCATTAATGGTGGTTCTGACTTATGTGGACTAACTTACTCTGCAGCAAAGACACACGCTCGGGATTATTCCCGAGACAAGTCATTGCAGGTTTGTAGGGTCGAGAAACGTCAAGAGGAATGGAGAAATGCGTCAATAACTTTTGACGAAATGGATATTCCTGACCCGACGCAATCCCATCATGACACGTTAGTCATCTCTCTCATAATGGCGAATTGCGAAGTCAAACGAGTCCTTGTAGACAATGGAAGCACCGCAAATATTACCACAATGAAAATGCTAAGGGAAATGGGAATCAAGGAAGACGACGTAACGGAGTCTGGATCCAGCCTATCGGATTCAACAGGGAGCCAAGCCGAACTCTAGGTAACATATCATTGCATGTATATGCCCATGGTCTTAATGTGCAGGTCAAATTCAATGTGGTAGAAGACCTCCCAGCCTACAACATGATTCTCGGAACCCCGTGGCTGCATCAAATGGGATCCGTCCCATCAACAAATTTCCAACACCATGGGGAGTGGAGGCCATTCGTGGAGATCAAAGAGCAGCCAAGTCATGCTATCAAACTGCCATAAAACCAACAACAAGCCAATCAACTTCAGCATAACAATTAAAGGGTGGCTCCGCTCTGGAAGAGGATGATGACAGAACAGAAGAAATTGCTATTGATCTTAAACATCCAGGGAGAGTCGTCTGAATCAGAAAGAATATGCCAGAAAACCTCAAAAATGAACTAGTAGAGTTTCTCAAAAAACACAAAGACGTATTTGCATGGAGTCACGACGACATGACAGGTATTGATCCTAACATCATAACTCACAGGTTAAATGTCGGCCCATCACACAAACCCGTCAGACAAAGGAGAAGACGCTTCGCTAAGGAAAGAAATGCCATTTTCAATCACGAAGTTGACACACTGCTCCGGACCGGCAAGATAAAAGAGGTAACGTATCCTGACTGGTTAGCTAATGTTGTTGTTGTTCAGAAAAAGAAAGGACATAAGGAGGGCATGCTAGTTAAATGGCGGGTCTGTGTCGATTTCACCGATTTAAACAAAGCGTGCCCAAAAGACTTGTTCCCGATGCCACATATAGACGCATTAGCTGACGCCACGTCCGGGCATGAAATGATATCCTTCATGGACTCTTTCAGCGGTTATCACCAAATACAACTGCACCCCAATGACCAGGAGAAAATGGCCTTCATCACGGAAACAAGTACGTATTGTTATATCGTTATGCCTTTTGGCCTTAAAAATGCAGGTGCGACGTTTCAAAGGTTGGTCACCTTGATGTTCAAGGACCTGATTGGAGACACCATGGAAGTCTATATTGATGACATGATCGTCAAATCCAAGAAAAAAGAAGATCATATGTGCCACCTGACGGAAACTTTCAGAAGATTGAAGATGTACAATCTGAAAATCAATCCGGCAAAGTGTGCTTTTGGAGTGTCATCAGGAGAGTTTTTGGGGTATATTGTCAGTGAATGAGGAATAAAAGTAAGCCCAGAACAAGTATGCGTAATCCTCGAAATCGAATCCCCCGGATCCATCAAAGACGTCCAAAGATTGACAGGACGAGTCACAGCTTTGAATCGATTTATCACAAAATCATCAGACAAGTGCCACATGTTCTATGATGTTTTGCGAAAGAATAAAACATTTGAGTGGACGGAGCAACACGAGCAGGCACTCCAGCAATTGAAGAAATACATGACAACTCCCCCATTACTTGCAAAGCCTAGACAAGAGGAAGAACTCCAGCTTTACCTAGCCGTCTCAGAGCATGTTGTCGGTGCCGTTTTAACAAAAGAAGAGGACGGGTTACAGACACCAGTCTACTACGTAAGTAAGTCTTTAAATGGACCGGAATCCAGGTACGCTTTACTTGAAAAGTTGGTTTTGGCATTAGTTATGGCTTCAATTAAATTACGTCCTTATTTTGAATCCCATACAATTTGTGTCCGGACTAACTATCCCATGAAGTCAATCATGAGGAAACCTGTCAAAAACCTGAGTTGACAGGCCGCATCGCTAAATGGTCAATCCAGTTGGGAGCTTACGATCTCAGATATGAACCAAGAATGGCTTTGAAATCTCAAACACTCGCTGACTTTGTGGCAGACTTTAGCCCAAAGCTCCAGACCGAAGCAGAAAAGGAGACATGCGTGCTGATTGATGGGTTGCCCCGCCAAAGATGGATGTTACACACTGACGGAGCATCAAATATGAATGGAGCAGGCCTGAGCGTAGTTCTAAAGTCGCCATAGGGGGACACCATGCTCCAAGCAGTCCATTGCGATTTCAACGCCACAAATAACGAAGATGAGTATGAAGCGTTGATAGTCGGTCTAACTTTGGCAAAGGATCTAGGCGTCAAATTCCTCAAGGTAAAGTGTGATTCTGTGTTAATAGTTAATCAAACTAACGGTGTGTATGCAGCAAAGGACCCCAAGATGACGTCTTATTTGCAAGTCGTCATAAAATTGATAACATCGTTTGAGGAAATTACCTTCGAGCAAGTCCCAAGGGAAGAAAACACACAACCCGACGCCTTAGCAGCCATCGGCTCATGTCTGGGGGCAGAAGTCAACAACAACATCCCTTTTGTCCATTTGACGAGACCGGCTATTGACAGGTTGAAACCCGTCACAACTATTGAAACCGCACCACAGGATGATTGGATGCAGCCATACATAGCATACCTAAAGCACAATATCCTTCCGGCAGACAAAAGGGAAGCCAATGCATTTCACTCTAAAGTAAGTAGATTTCTATTAATTGATGGTGTCTTGTTAAAAATATCTGTAGCAGGTCCATATCAAAGATGCCTGACGCCTCAAGAAGCTATCAAAGTGCTGAAAAACTTTCATGAAGGGGAATGTGGAAACCACGTGGCCGGACGAAGTCTATCTAACAACGCTCTCAAGTTCGGATACTACTGGCCAACCATGAGAGAAGACGCAACCACTTTCACTCAAAGATGCAAGACTTGTCAGATGCATGGACCAATCCGTCATCAACCCTCTAAATCACTTCATCCAGTCTTATCACCGTGGACCTTTATGAAGTGGGGAATGGACATCGTCGGGAAATTGCCAGAGGCACCAGGGCAAAAAGTATACATGCTGGCAATGACGGATTACTTTTCAAAATGGGTGGAAGCTGAGCCATTCCGTCAGATAAGAGATGACAAGGTAATTTCATTTATCAAAAGAAACATACTTTGCAGGTTCGGCATTCCGTTAGAGATTGTTTGCGACAACGGGTCTCAGTTCATAAGTGCAAAGATCAGACGGTTCTGTGAAAGGTACAACATCAAGCTGTAAACGTCAACTCCCAGATACCCAAAATCTAATGGACAGGCTGAATCCAACAACAAGATCATTGTTTCCAATTTAAAGAAGAGGCTCGAGAAAGCACAAGGCAGGTGGGCAGACGAGTTGCCATTAATACTATGGTCAGATAGGACAACTCCAAAAAATGCAACTGGACAGACGCCATTCTCTCTAGTATATGGCTGCGAAGCAGTAATACCTGCCGAAGTTGAAATACCTTCTTCAAGATATGGGCTCGTGACTGAAGATTTGAACAGTGTGGAGTTGACGCATGACTTGGAAAGATACCATTGATGAAATCCGTGAAAGGGCCAAGCTCCGCTTACAGACGTATCAACAGATGGTGGCAAAGAGCTATAACAAAAATGTCAGGGCCAAAGTATTCAGAAATGGCGACTGGGTCCAAAGGAGAGTATTCGATAACGAGGCAGCTGATAAGTTCAGTCCTAATTGGGAAGGACCTTACAGGATCATTGACGTTGTTGGGCAGGAGGCATATCACCTGGAATCAATCGATGGTAAACAGGTTCCCAGAAGTTGCGGTACACCTTAAACTTTTCCATTTTTAAAATTCTGTTGTCTTATTTATCATCTTAGACGACTTACTGACTTAATCATCGGAGGGCCGTTGGTTTAAGGCCAACGACCGATCCTAACGACGTTTTGAGTACAGGAAAGTAAATGAGACGTTGACTTAAAAGAAGTACCATCTGTAAGTCACTTTAATACTTTTCACAAGTTGATTTACTTGCTGACGACGGGTCGAATACGTTGAAACGAGCGGGACCTCATGTCAGAATTTTACAATATCAATCTGTACGTTTCTTACAAATTATTTCCTACTTTTTTTTTACCTTTTCCTAAAGATTGATTAGTCACCATATACTGACTTGACCGTACAAAGCCATCATGAGAGCATTAATTACCCTTCCTATAAATAGGATATCCCTCGTTGCAATCAGGGAGCTTGATATTCGAACATCACACTGAAATACACTCTGATTCGCTCACTTGTCATCTTCCTTATTATTCTTGTACGAGTCCCATTCTTCATATAATTTTATTTTTTAATTAGTTTTAGCATATTAAAAAAGTGCTTAAACACCATGTGAGCTCAAGAAGACAAGGCCCAAGGAGGAAGTTTTACGAAAGGAAAAGTGAGGAAAAAGTGCGGTGATTAAGGTAATGACCTTATATTAACTTTTCCTCTACTCTTTAACTACCATATGGATTATATTAACTTTTCCTCTACCCTATATTAACTTTTCATTGACTCTTTAACTACCATATGGATTAAGGTTCTTACCGGAATATGCGGCTGATGAGGACCGCATGACTGAACATTTTTGGGATGCATTACTGTCGCACATCCGTGATCGGGCCACCTACTCACGCCAAATGACTTTTAGTGAGGTGGTGGAACAAGGTATGCTTGGGGAAACCCAATGGAATGAAAGGAAGGAAAGAGATGTCGAAGAAGCGAAGAAAAGGAAGTGGAATGGTTCGGGGCCACCCGATCATTCACGGAAGCACAACCACGGAGGCGGTGGTTTATTTAAGGCGTCGGCACCACCGGATAAGAAGAACATGGAATCTTGATGGCATTCGTCCCCTTCTCTCAAGTCAGGGCCGCCTAGGTGTGCCAATTGTTCGAAGAACCACTTCGGAAAGTGCAATGCACCCCCGAGGTGCTACGAATGTGGGAATACGGGTCACATGAAGACCAATTGCCCACAATTGGGGAGAGAGGGAGCCTCGGGAGCCGGAGGAGGAACCATTATGGGAAAGAAGCGTGCGGGACCGTTACACGGCGGCACGGGCAGAGGCAGCGCATCAATGAGCCATACCGCGGCCGTCAACCAAGGTGGGGCCCAAGCACGGGTTTATGCAATGACCGAGGCCGATGCTCGGGCTAACCCCGACTCCTTCGCAGGTAATCCCTTGTTAACGCTTTATAAATTGTATATTGTTAAGTGTTAAAAATGATAGCGGGTTTAAATGGGCCGCGGCCGGGGTCTTTACCCGCCGATTTTTAGCAAAAAGTAGCAAAAATGGGTCTGCCCAGGGGCAAACCGGTGCCGGTCAGGGAGTGAACCAGCGCCAGTTCGAATTAAATTAATTAAATTGGAGTACGCCGTACTCTAACCGTCGCCGGTTAGGGCCATAATCGACACCGGTTTGGTTGAAAAAATGTCGACGTGCTCAAAACCGGGGCCGGTTTTGATTAAAATCGATTTTTTCGAAGTGCTGAAGGTAAACCGGCGTCGGTTTTTCCCATAACCAGCCCGGTTCAGTTCATTTTTGCGTAATCCGGCATCCCAGGGGAAAACCGGCCCCGGCCCAGCCCAAAACCGGCGCCGGTCTAGTGCATTTTCGACCCGAGAGTGTCCGTTTAGCCTATTTTCGATCCGGTACTTCAAGTAGAGTGCTTACATCATCTATAAATATAGGAACACTACTGATCAATGGAAGAAATGCTAAGATTCTCATTGATACCAGAGCACAACGTGCATTTGTGAGTGAAGCGTTCGCCGAAAGTCTTGACGTATCGTTGACATTGATGAAACAAACCTTGTTAGTCTCCACACCGTTAGGAGATGACATTGAGAGGAACCATTACTATCCATCATGTGAGGTAGAAGTGATGGGTCAACCTTTGACTTGTGATTTCGTACCTCTAAGTATGTTGGAGTTTGATGCAGTCCTAGGAATGGATTGGCTCGAAAAGCATCATGCTCGAGTTGATTGCTACACCAAAGTCTTGGAACTCGAAGATGATGAGGGAAACGTCTTACGTTTCGAGGGAGATCGGGGAAGATCTCATGGATGTATCATATCCGTGATGAAAGCACGGAAGATGATGAGGAAACGATGCCACACATACCTTGCTTACGTGGTGGATGAGACAAAGAAAGAAGTAGACATCAACGATGTACGTGTCGTGTGCAAGTAACCAGACGTCTTTCCCAAGGACTTACCAGGGCTTCCACCCGATAGGGACATTGAATTCGTGATCGAAGTAGAGCCGAGGACCAAACCCATTTAGATTCCTCCTTATCGAATGGCACCGACGAAACTTCAAGAGTTGAAGGTCCAATTACAAGAACTGTTGGACAACGAGTTCTTTATACCTAGTCATTCACCGTGGGGAGCACCAGTACTCTTCGTGAAGAAGAAAGATGGTACACTAAGAATGTGTATTGACTACCGACAGTTGAACAAGGTCACAATCAAGAATATGTATCCTCTACCGAGGATTGATGACTTGTTTGATCAATTTCAGGGGGGGGGGGCGATGGTGTTCTCAAAGATTGATTTGAGGTCGGCTATCATCAATTGAAGATCAAGGAGAGTGACATACCTAAGAGTGCTTTTCGCACTAGGTATGGTCACTATGAATTTCTTGTGATGTCATTTGGTTTAACCAATGCACCGGCGGCATTCATGGACTTGATGAACTGTGTGTTTAGTGAGTACTTAGATCAGTTTGTCATTGTATTCATTGATGACATCTTAATTTACTCAAAGAATAAAGATGAACATAAGCATCATTTGAGGCTTGTGCTTGAAAGGCTAAGAGAGAAGCAACTTCTCACCAAGTTCTCTAAATGCAAATTGTGGCTTAAAGATATTGGCTTTCTCGGGCATGTCATATCCGGATCGGGCATTGCGGTGGACAATGTAAAGATAGAAACTATTATGGATTGGGAACAACCCAAGAATGTGAAAAAGATACATAGTTTCCTTGGCTTAGCGGGTTATTATCATAAGTTTGTTGAGAAATTCTTCGTGTTGGCGTCACCACTTACAAATCTCACGAAGAAGGGGCTAAGTTCGTATGGGACGACAAGTGTGAGAAAGGGTTTCTTGAGCTAAAGAAATGACTTACTGAGGCACTAGTCCTGGCTCTACCCATACAAGGTATAGGGTATGATATCTATAGTGATGATAGCATCAAAGGGCTTGGATGTGTTCTAATGCAAAATGGTAAGGTGATTGCCTATGCTTCTAGGTAATTGAGGAAACACGAGGTGAACTACCCAACCCATGACCTAGAGTTGGGGGCTGTATTGTTTGCACTAAAGATTTGGAGGCATTATCTCTACGGGGAGACATGTCACATATTCACCGATCATAAGAGCTTGAAGTATGTATTCACTCAGAAAGAGTTGAATATGAGGCAAAGGGGATGGATGGAGTTGATCAAGGACTATGACTTGATCATCGACTATCATCCTGGTAAGGCCAATGTGGTGGCTAATGCACTGAGCAGGAAGAGTACGTCGGGGACGTTACTCACATGCCTACGGGCATTGAGAGCGTGTGTGGAGGTGACCACGAGCGAGGCCCTCATAGCAAGATTCGAGGTTAGACCTACATTGCTTGATGAGATCGGCAGATGTCAGATGATTGAAGAAGAATGTCAGAAGATCCGGGAACGAATTCTTGTGGGGCCCATTGAGGATTTCTGGTACGTGAAGATGGCCTCTTATTGTTTAGAGATCGTGTGTGTATACCGAAGAATGAAGAGATCCAAAAGTCCATACTAGAGGAGGCACATTCTTCGGCCTATGCTATGCATCCAGGAGGTACAAAGATGTACCGAGACCTGAAGGAAAGTTATTAGTGGTCAGGTATGAAGAGGGACATCACAGAGTATAAGAGTCGATGCCTTACTTGTCAGCAAGTTAAGGCGGAGCATTAGCACCCGGCGGGGCTTTTGCAGCCACTTAACATTCCAGAATAGAAGTGGGAACATGTGACCATGGACTTTGTGGTAGGATTACCACGAACGGTGAACAATTACGACGCGGTATGGGTGGTGGTTGATAGGCTTACTAAGAGGTCACATTTCATACCTATCAACATTACTTATGCTCTTGAAAGATTGGCCAAGTTATACACTGAAGAGATTGTGATATTGCATGGAGTCCCGATATCCATTGTGTCAGATAGAGACCCACGATTCACATCTAGATTTTAGCCAAATTTTCAAGTATCTTTGGGAACTAAACTGAAGTTTAGCACATCATTTCATCCACAAACGGATGGACAATCCGAGCGGGTGATACGACATTCTTAGGGCATGTGCTTTGGAGTTCCAAGGGAGTTGGGACAAACATTTGGCTCTAGTAGAGTTTGCCTATAACAACAGTTACCAGGCAAGTATTGGCATGCCTCCATACGAGGCATTGTATGGGAGGAAATGCAGGACACCATTGTGTTGGGATGAGGTTGGCAAAGCCAAGCTCGAGGGTATAGAACTTGTTGAGATCACCAAGGCTAAGGTGAAGACCATCCGGGATAGGCTTAAGGCCGCCCAAGATCGACAGAAAAGCTATGCTGATAAACGGCGTAGACCGTTAGAGTTTGAAGTTGGTGATGAGGTATTTCTAAGGATTTCTCCTTGGAAAGGTATCATCTGGTTCATATCGAGGGGTAAGCTTAACCCCTGATACATTGGTCCGTTTGAGATCCTAGAAAGGATTGGAGTTGTGGCTTACCGGCTTATGCTGACACCTGAGCTTGAGAAGATACACGACGTGTTTCATGTGTCCATGATCAAGAAGTATGTACGAGATCCGTCTCATATTCTTGAGAAACCGGTGAAGATTGTTGGTCAACAAGTGAAGAAACTTAGTAACAAGGAGATTCCTATGGTAAAAGTTCTATGGAGTAGTGATCGAGTCGAGGAAGAAACCTGGGAGACCGAGGTCTCAATGAGGGAGCAATACTCGTTTCTTTTCGATTAGACACATGGATTTCGGGGACTTGTAACACCGTCCCCAATTATATTTACTTTTATGAAAATCATGTATTGAACCTTATGAACTGATTAATGAAATTACTAGGTTGTAAATTTTTGTTATTACTTTTGCGTGAATAGTGAATCGCATGCGGGGCTCACATCGGGAGCGGGGATCACCATGTATTTCCGAGACCACATATTATATTCATCTTGGTCTAGATAATATGTATATGCTGGTGGATATTTTAGTTGGGCCATAGAAGGGGCATAGGGTTGAACGGTTGGTCAAACAAATCCCAATTACCAGTATTGGTAATTTATCGGATAACAATCCGAAATGGGTTTCGAAGACTTCCAAATTAAAATTGAGGAATGTATATTAATTCTAAGAGCCATATGGGTTGAGAATATGTGATATATTTTATTTGGCCCGATAAAATAAAATATAATTAAAACAGTTCGCCAAATACAACTTTCGGGGCCGAATGTACAATTCGGGAATTATTGGGATGACCTCCCACATGAGTGGGGGACATCCCACGTTTTTAGGCTATCAATGTTTACTTGTGTGAGCTGCAAAACATAGGGGAGTGATGAGAGTGGGCTGATGAGATGTATTGAGCAAGAGAGGACATGAGGTGGACCTCCCATCCACACTCATTTGATCAATGAGACAAAAAGACTATCCCTACTCCTCTCTCTTACTCATTTTCGACCAAGCACCCTACAAGCAAGGGAAATAAGCTCTGCAACTAGTATCCTCCATATCCAAGTGAGCTCAAGAAGACAAGGTCCAAGGAGGAAGTTTTAAGAAAGGAAAAGTGAGGAAAAAGTGTGGTGATTAAGGTAATGACCTTATATTAACTTTTCCTCTACTCTTTAACTACCATATGGATTATACATCATATGAGGAGACCCTAGGATTGTTCTACATGTTTAGAAATGTAGAATGAGGGGTTGGAAGGTAGTTCTAAGTCCAAGAACAGACTTAGAAGCCAAAGTGACTGGTTCATCGGAAAATAACCTTTTAGAGGTTACTTGTATTGATATGGGTTTTATGATGATAAAACCTTTTTAGAAACTAGTCTAAGGTGTTCCTATATCTTTCATAGAGTTGAAAGAGTCACCATAGTTATCTCCGGGGCCAGACAAAGTTCGCCAGAGTTTCGCCGGAGTTCAACCGAGAGGGGTAGAACTTCATAAAGCTCATTCGAGGTGAGTGGATGGATTAATATCTTGTAAGTTGTAACTCTTGGGTTAAGTATGAGATTACCTAAGTAAATTCTATATGTGTTTATAATGATGTTTAAAATGGTTTACGCGTGTGATTATCCAAGATGATTAGCCATATATGAGATGAACCATCATGATTATGCATGGAAAATGATATGAAAATGATATAAAAACATGTGTGATGTTTTGGAGGGCCAAAATGGAAAATATTGATTGTTTAAGAGTTAATTCATGTTTGGGTTAAGTTTCAGATCAATCAGATTCGGTTCGGGCGGTCAACGGGCCGTTGACCGCAAAGAAGAAAGTGAACCGGCACTGGTTTAGGCTATAACCGGCGCCGGTTTGAGTACGGGGCAGCTAAATTAATTAAATTAAATATGAACCGGCGCCGGTTAGGTGCTGTTTTGTCCCGAATGATTATTTTCGTGCACGGTTTTGCATGGATTGTTATGCTTAGGCTTCAAGACTTGGTTTAGTCTTGATAAATGATTATGATATAGACCCTATCTATGTATGATATGTGGTAGATCATAGGAATGGATATATAGATGGTGGAGACCCAAGGACGATGATACTGTCCTCAAAACTCGGTATATAAACGGTGGAGACCCAGAGACGACGATACTGTCCTCAAACCTCAAATATATAAACGGTGAAGACCCAAGGACGACGGTACTGTCCTCAAACCTCAAATATATAAATGGTTGAGACCTAAGGGCAACGGTACTGTCCTCAAACCTCGGTATATAAATGGCGGAGACCCAGGGACGACGGTACTGTCCTCAAAACTCATATGTATAAATGGTAGAGAATCCAAGGACGACAGTACTATCCTCAAACTCGTATGTATAAATTGACTTGGACCAGGAGGAGTCTTATACACTCATAGGATATGGGTGGGTTGGAATTTAAGTCAAAGATATTGACTACTATGATATTTCACAAATAAACAATGACATACGGCGTCGGGTATTTCCAAGTGTATATATATACTGATATATATTTTATAACTTGGGGGAAAGTACTATATGTGTATATATCACCCTATGTTTGGGTTTTATACTTGAAACGTTAGTTATGCTACATTTGGCTTGCTACTCGCTCGGTACTTTACTGACCCCTTCAGGGGGGCACCGTTTTCATGTTGAAGCTAGGGCTTGCCACCTGCACCTTCTTACGGGTGAAGTCAATTCAAGAAAGACATGATCCATGCTTCCTTATTTCCTTTCAAACTACCAAACACTTGCTCATGGATATTTGATTCACTATAAAGTATTTTGGGCTTGTGAGCCATGTTTTGGCCGGTTGTGGCCCATGCTTTACTGTTGAATATTTACGCTATTCATTGGTTTAAATGTGATGTTGTTATGCATGTTTACTACTGGTATGGATGGATTATGTTCATGGACGCCTTGTATGATTAAGTCACGTTGACTTGCGAGTGACGTCACTTGGTCATACGGTGGTTGTACACGTGCTTAAATGCGGTCTAGAGCGTGACAAAAATATTCAAGTAGATCAAAGAAAGAGTGGATGTTCAACGGCCAACATACACTTGACCAAATCCTCCTTTCCCGAGCTTATTACTAATCCCATATGCAGAAGACCAACCAACTTGGACCTGTTTTATTTAAAACAAAAATAAATTGTCAACAAAAAAGCATCCTACTTATTTATCCATCAAAAGTATTTTAAGGAAATTAAAAAATTCAAACAAGAGCACTTAACTAAAACAAACATTAAAAAGAATAGGAAACCACAAAATGTGTCTTTCTTGGTAAACCAGAACTATTCAACACTTCAACTATTAGGCATGAAGCAACTTTTGCACCATGTGAAAGAAGGAACTTCCTTGAGCTCAAAAGTGAATCGCACCTATGATTCAAGCGTATCCAATTAAGACGAATTTGAAAATTCTCTGTATGTACAATCTTTCAAGCCAAAATAAAGATGTTAAAAGTAAACGTAAATTGATTTACCTTCTTTAGAAAAATCTTGTGTGGGTGTGCGCCTTTCATCATCGAATCCATGAACATGTGCTGAATTGGTCGATCTTTTCTTTATACAAAACCCTCCCAAATCAATTGAAGGACTATGACTTGATCATCGACTATCACCCCGGGAAGGTCAATGTAGTGGCCGATGCACTGAGCAGGAAGGGTACGTCGGGGGTGTTACTCACATGCCTACGAGCGTTACAGGCACACGTGGAGGTGCCCTCGAGCGGGGCACTCATAGCGAGATTTGAGGTTAGACCTACGTTGTTGAGTGAGATCAGTAGAGGTCAAGGCATTGATAAGGAATGTCAAAAGGTCCGAAAATGGATCCTTGCGGGACCCGTTGAGGATTTTCGGGTACGTGATGATGGCCTTTTATTGTTCAAAGATCGCGTATGCATACCACATAATGAGGAGCTCCGGAAATCCATACTCGAGGAAGCCCATTCTTCAGCCTATGTTATGCATCCAGGAGGTACAATTCACTATTACGATCCCAAATAAAGGGGGGGGGGGGTGAACTTGTAGCACCGTCCCCAAGTATATTTACTTTTAGTAAATCATGTAATAAACCTTGAATAATGATTCATGAATTTACGAGATTGTAAAAATTTTGTTATTTCTTTTGCGTGAATAGTGATATGCACGTGGGGCCCACATCGGGATCGTAATGCGTCGTTTTCCCGCTGAAGAATGGGCTTCCTCGATGCATTGTGAATTGTACTCATTATGTGGTATGCATAGCATAGGCTGAAGAATGGGTTTCCTCGAGTATGGATTTCCGGAGCTCCTCATTATGTGGTACGCATACGCGATCTTTGAACAATAAAAGGCCATCATCACGGACCCGATAATCCTTAACGGGTCCCGCAAGGATCCGTTCGCGTACCTTCTGACATTCCTCATCAATGTCTTGACCTCTACTGATCTCACTCAGCAACGTAGGTCTAACCTCAAATCTCGCTATGAGTGCCCCGCTCGAGGACACCTCCACGTGTACCCGTAACGCTCGTAGGCATGTGAGTAACACCCCCGACGTACCCTTCCTGCTCAGTGCATCGGCCACTACATTGGCCTTCCCGGGGTGATAGTCAATGATCAAGTCATAGTCCTTGATCAACTCCATCTACCTCCTTTGCCTCATATTCAACTCTTTCTGGGTGAATACATACTTCAAGCTCTTATGATCGGTGTAGATGTGGCATGTCTCCCCGTAGAGATAATGCCTCCAAATCTTTAGTGCAAACACTACCGCTCCCAACTCCAAGTCATTGGTAGAGTAGTTCACCTTGTGCTTCCTCAATTGCCTAGAAGCATAGACAATTATCTTCCCGTTTTGCATCACCACACATCCAAACCCTTGGATGCTAGCATCACTATAGATATCATACCCTATCCCTTGTATGGGTAGAGCAAGAACTGGTGCCTCGGTGAGTCGCTTATTTAGCTCAAGAAACCCTTTCTCACACTTGTCGTCCCATACGAACTTAACCCCTTTCTTCGTGAGCTTCGTAAGTGGTGACGCCAACACGGAGAATTTCTCCACAAATTTACGATAGTACCCCGCTAAGCCAAGGAAACTACGTATCTCTTTCACACTTTTGGGTCGTTCCCAATCGATAATAGCTTCTATCTTTGCATTGTCTACCGCAACGCTCGATCCGAATATTACATGTCCGAGGAAGCCAATCTCTTTAAGCCAAAATTCACATTTTGAGAACTTCGCAAAAAGTTGCTTCTCTCTCAGCCTTTCAAGCACAAGCCTTAGGTGATGTAAATGTTCTTCTTCGTTCCTCGAGTATATCAAGATGTGATCAATGAATACAATCACAAACTGATCTAAGTACTCACTGAACAAACGGTTCATCAAGTCCATGAATGATGCCGGTGCATTGGTTAAACGAAATGACATCACAAGAAACTCGTAGTGACCATATCTAGTGCGAAAAGCACTCTTAGGTATTTCACTCTCCTTGACTTTTAACTGATGATAGCCCGATCTCAAATTAATCTTAGAGAACACCATAGCCCCCTGCAGTTGATCAAACAAGTCATCAATCCTCGGTAAAGGATACCTATTCTTGATCGTGACTTTGTTCAACTGTCGGTAATCTATACACATTCTTAGTGTACCATCTTTCTTCTTCACGAAGAGTACCGGTGCTCCCCACGGTGAATGACTAGGTCTAATGAACCCGTTATCCAATAACTCCTGTAATTGGACTTTCAACTTTTGAAGTTCCGCCGGTGCCATTCGATAAGGAGGAATCGAAATGGGTTTAGTTCCCAGCTCAACTTCAATCACGAACTCGATCTCTTTATAGGGTGGAAGCCCTGGTAAGTCTTTGGGAAAGACGTCCGGGTACTTACACACGACACGTACATCGTTGATGTCGATCTCCTTCTTAGTCCCATCTACCACGTAAGCAAGGTATGCGTGGCAACCTTTCTTCATCATCTTCCGTGCTCTCATCACGGATATGATACAACTTTGAGATCTCCCTCGATCTCCCTCGAAACGTATGGTGTTTCCCTCATCATCCTCAGGCTCTAAGACCTTGGTGTAGCAATCAACTCTAGCATGATGCTTTTCGAGCCAATCCATCCCTAGGATCACATCAAACTCCAACATACTTAGAGGTACGAAATCACAAGTCAAAGGTTGACCCGACACTTCTACCTCAAACGATTCATAATAGTTGTCCCTCTCCACATCATCACCTAACAGTGTGGAGACTAACAAGGTCTGAGTCATCGACGTCAATGGCACGTCAAGACCTTCGGCAAACGCTTCGCTCACGAAAGAACGTTGCACCCCGCTATCAATGAGAATTCTTGCGTTTCTTCCATTGATCAAGAGTGTTCCTACATTTACAGATGATGTAAGACACCCTACCCCAAGTACCGAATCAAAAACAAGCTATTTTTTTTTCAAATTGGATTGGACCGGCGCCGGTTCTAAGCCTAACCGGCGCCGGTTGGGCCTTTTATTTTGTCGGAAATGGGGTACGCACATGTGCGTCCCTTCCGACGCACGCGTGCGTGGGTGGCAGTAGGGTAACAGAGTGTTTTAACGCAACGAACGTCACCGGTTGGCCCAAAAACGGGGGACGCACGCGTGTGTCCCTTCGCATGCACGCGTGCGTGGGTGCCAGTAGCGTTTTGGACGCTACGACCGGCGCCGGTTGGCCGGGGAACGGTGCCGGTTGGGCCCTGGGCAGCCCCTTCCCCTTTTTCTTGCTCCTTTTACTTAGAAACCGACCGACAAAGTCACCGGCTGGCCCGTACAACCCCTCTATCACTTCCAACACATTAATACACGTATTTTATCAAGCATTAGCAAGGAATTACCCGCAACAGAGTCGGGGTTGGCCTGAGCATCGGCCTCGGTCATCGCGTAGACCCTTGCTTGGGCCCCGCCTTGATTAACGGAAGCGGCGTTGCTCGTTGACGCGCCGCCTCTTCCCGTGCCACCGTGTGACGGTCCTGCACGGTTCCTCCCCGTCATGGCCCCTCCTCCGGCTCCCGATGCATTTCGTTGTGTCAATTGAGGGCAATTGGCCTTCATATGGCCCGTATTCCCGCACTTGAAACACCTCGGTGGTTCATTGCACTTCCCAAAGTGTTGTTTGGTGCAATTGGGGCATCTAAGTGCCCTCGAATTCTATGGCCTAGGTCCGTGCCACTTTGCATCCCTATTCTTCTTTGCCGGCGGCGCCGGTGGTCTAAATGAACCACCACCACCACCGTGGTTGTTCTTCCGAGAATGATTGGGTTGCCCCAAATTATTCCATTTTCTCTTTTTTCGCCTCTTTAGTGTCCCTTTCCTTTCTCTCGTTCCATTGGGTTTCCCCAAGCATGCCCTGCTCCACCACCTCACGAAACGTCAAGTGGCGCGAGTATGTGGCCCGTACACGGATGTCCAACAGTAAGGCATCCCAAAAATGTTCAGTCATGCGGTCCTCATCAGCCGCATACTCGGGTAAGAACCTAGCCAAGGTTCTAAATTCTTGCTCCAATTGCTTGACCGTACCACCTTCCTTTTGTCTAAGGTTGGTGTACTCCCTCCTCTTCACGTTGACCTCAAAGTCGGAGTAGTATTGAGCATAAAATTCTTGCTCAAAGTTCTCCCATGAGATTCTCCCATGATACTTTCCTTCTACACCTTCCCACCATGTAGAAGTCATTCCTTCAAGCAATCGCGAAGCAATAGTCAACTTTATGTCCGGTGTGATTTGCATATCTCTAGATGCATCCTTCACTTTCTTGATACAATCAGCGGCAACCGTGATGTCACCGGTGCCGTCGAAGGACTTACACCCCAAGGCCCTAGCCTCCTTGAGGTATTTAGAGATTCTCACACAAAATTCTCCTCCACGTCCACCTTGAGACATCCCTGGAACGGCCCTTGAAGATCCCCGGCTTCCTTGACCCGAGCTCCCTTGAGAGGCACGCCTAGCTTGGCGTCTAAGCTCTCTTCTCAGTTTCTCCTTTTGGTACCACTCGAGCACCTCTCCCATTTGAGAAAAGCGGGCGTCGCTCTCATTGTCATTATCATCATGAGTATGAAAGTCCCAAGTCACCGTCATACCAATTGTTAAGGGTACCATCTTAACAACCAGAGACCTTGCAACCTAGGTAACAATAGTTCTATGAACGTCAAAATACAATGCTCATGGTTTTCGGAAAAATATTTTTGTAAAATCTCATGTGAGAGGATGAATACATAGTTTAGAATTGAGATGGCTCTGATACCACTTAATTGTCACGCCCCAGAACGCATCTAAGCGCGTGCACAACCGCCGTGTGATTAAGTGACGTCACTTGCAAGTCAACCTCACATAATCACACAAGGCGTTCATGAACATCGTTCACACCATACTCAGTAGTAAACATACATAACAACATCACATCATAGATTGAATGAATAGCGGAAAATATTCAACGGTCAATAATAAGCCACATATGGCAAAACGTAGACTCTCAGGCCAAAACAATGTAATATTACAAAAGTATCCATGAGCATAGTTTATGATTTAAAATACGAAAGGAAGCACGAACCACGTCTTCCTCTAGATTCTTTCCACCCGTGCAAAGGTGTAGACAACAGGCTCTAACTTCAACCTGAAATGGTGGGGCCCCCGAAGGGGTCAGTACAAGTACCGAGCGAGTAGCAAGCTAAATGTAGAGTAACTAACGTTTCAAGTATAAGACCCAAACATAGGGTGATACATATACTATTACTTCTTTACCCCAAGTTACAAAATACATATCAGTACTTATATACACTTGGAAATACCCGACCCGTAGGTCATTGTTTATTTGTGAAAAATACGGTAGTCAATGTCCTTGACTTAAAACCCCTACGCACCCATAGACCTATGAGTGTATAGGACTCTTCCTGTCCAAATCAAATAATCATAAGGACACCGCCGAGTCCTGAATTACTAAACAATAACTTATGAGTTTTGAGGATACACGCCCGATCCTTGGGTACTCCACCCTATATAACCGAGTTTTGAGGATACCGCCCGATCCTTGGGTACTCCACCCTATATAACCGAGTTTTGAGGATACCGCCCGATCCTTGGGTACTCCACCCTATATAACCAAGTTTTGAGGATACCGCCCGATCCTTGGGTACTCCACCCGATATAACCGAGTTTTGAGGATACCGCCCGATTCTTGGGTACTCCACCCGTCCTATGATCTACCACATATCATACTCGATAGGGCCTATATCATAATCAATAAACAAGACCAGACCAAGTCTTAAGGCCTAAGCAAAATCATTCATGCAATTCATGCATTAAAATTAGCATATAGGCAAAGTAAGTCCAAACCGGTACCAGTTCAAATCTGACCGCTGCCGGTTCGTAGTCAAATAATATGAGCTGGGCTAAACCCACTCGAACCGGCGCCGGTTCCATGCATGACCGGCGCCGGTTGTCCTTGGACAACCGGTCAACCCTCGGTTGACCCGCTATTTCAAATCCATAAAATGTAAAACTTAATTACAACATGTATTAAGTTATAAACAACCATAGTATGCACCATTTATCTCTAAACATGTCACATATGTTTTTATAAACGTTTTCATATCATAATTCATGCATATCTCGATAGTTCATTTCATAAAAGCCTAATCACTTTGGATAATCACGTGTTTAATCTCATTTAAACATTATTATGAACACATATAACATTTACTTAGGTAATCTCATGCTTAACCCAAGAGTTACAAGACATTAAGCCATCCACTCACCTTAAATGAGCTTTAGCGCGTTCTACGCTTCTCGGTTGGACTCCGGTGAAACTCCGGCGAAACTCCGGCGAACTCCGGCGAAACTCCGGAGAAATCTAGAAACACTTTATTTATGCTCCTAACATGGTTTTATCATCACAAAACTCATATCAATACAAATAACCTCTAAAAGGTTATTTTCCGGCGAACCGGTCGTTTTGGCCTCTAAGTCCGTTCTTGGACTTAGACTACCTTCCAACCCTTCATTCTACATTTCTTAAACATGTAGAACAAGCCTAGGGGTTTCTCATATGATGTATAATCCATATGGTAGCTAAAGAGTAGAGGAAAAGTTAATATAAGGTCATTACCTTAATCACCACACTTTTTCCTCACTTTTTCTCCCTTAAGTCTTCCTCCTTGGACCTCTTTGTGTTGAGCTCGAAAATGGAGGATGGTATGGAGTATTTTCAGAGCTTCTTATTCCATGGATGGCAGCTGGGTCGAGCTAATGAGGTTAGGATTGAATGAGAATGCCTTTTGGCATTTCTCTCAATCATACATGGAAGGGAGTCCCACTCCCTTAAATGTATTGCTCCCAAAACATCTCATGGTTCATTTCCCATGTGATGGTGCGGCTCCCTTGTCCAAAAACAAGGCTAAAAACGTGGGTTTTCCCCCACTTATGTGGGAGGTCATCCCTTTGTGTCTCGAACTGTACAATCGGCCCCGAAAGTTATATTTTTCGGACTGTTTTAATTATATTTTATTTTATCGGGTCAAATAAAATATATTATGTGTCTCCCATCATTATGGACTCTTAAAATGAATATACATTCCTCATCCTTAATTTCGAAGTCTCCGAAATCCATTTCGGGCTGTTATCTGATAAATTACCAATACCGGTAATTGGTCTCGCTTGACCGACGGGTCAACCCTATGCCTTTTCTATGGTCCAACAAAAATATCCACCACCATATAAATATTGTCTAGACCAAGATGAATATAATATGTGGTCCCGGGATTATCGGGTGGTCCCCGCTCCCGATGTGGGCCCCACGTGCAATTCACTATTCACGCAAAAGAAATAACAAAATTTTTACAATCTCGTAAATTCATGAATCATTATTCAAGATTTATTACATGATTTACTAAGAGTAAATATACTTGGGGACGGTGTTACATAAACTACACTAGAGATATTAATGAATTAGGAATCGAACAAATATGAACCAACAAAAACCGGGAACAAAGAAAATGACTGATGTATCTGAAATAATTCGAATAATATGAATGTGTGTGTGTGATCGTAATTGATCGTATAGTCGAGAACTTTGATCCCAAATACTCCCTCCGTCCCTAATCTTTCTCCCTTTTCGGCTGGGCACATTTATTAAGATAGTGGGATTTGTGTGGTGGAGAGTTGTACAGAGGAGAGAGAAATGTGTAAGAATGGTTGTGAACCACAAATTTGTTGCTAAAAGAGGGAAGAAGAGATAATTTTGGGACGGATGAAAAATGAAAGTTTGAAGATAACTTAGGGATGGAGGGAGTATCACGATCATCCAAGACAAATCAATTAATCAATTAATAATAATTGATGTGGGAAGCATAAGCACGTACTCTTTAGGCCAAGTACAACAAATAAAATAAAATTGAGATCAATATCAAGGCGTACTCACGGATTCTATTTATACAATCAAATTCCTCCTATTCTAGTGGACACGTCCAACTGCCCAACATTTCGGCCCCTATTTATTATGGAGTTAGTTCTTTGGCCTTATCACTTTGCTCCAAGAGTAGACGCGATCCGGAACGATCCGATAATTTGGTAAAATCCGTAATAAATTCGTGATGTTTTTAACGGTTCGGTACGGTCCAGTTTCAAGGATAGAATCGTTTGGTACCATACCGTTTCGGAATGATACAAAATAGTACGGTACGATGCCAAACACATGCTAAAAAATTTGATCAAATTTTTTAATTAGTAGATATTATCATACCAACCAACTCACATGAAAATGTTGATATAAACACAAGAAATTGCATACGTAGTATTAAAATTCACAAATACAAAATAATGCAATACAAGTAAGAAAAAGTATAGTAAAATGATGACACACGAGATAGATATCATCTTTAATTTACTAAGTTCATGTAAAAATATAAAAAAGAATATCATCAAATTGTTGAATATAATAGAAATCTTCAATGTTCTTTCTCTTCTTCTTCTTCATTCTAGATTAAATATTACTCTGTAGTTCTAATTTAATTTTTCATCATTTGCAATGGAGCAAAAAACTCACTATTTTTTGGCTTGAGATATAATGGAATAAAGCAAAATGACTCACTATACTGTCTACGCTTATTTGTTATGAAGCATCAGCCAGTCCATGCAATTGTCGACGAGATTTTCACTATGGGTCATCTGGAAACAATCTCTCTATGCTTTAGTACAGGGGAAAAACTGCGTACATCCGACCCCACCTTACCCCACAGAAGGTGGAGCCTTTGTGGCACTGGGGTAATGATGATGATGAATGAATGAATGAATGAATGATACAACAAAACTTCATGTACACTACATTACTAGAAATGAATAGTCATTAATGATTTCTAAAATTTTAATATTCTTTCAATACATATCAATATATAACATAAATTATCTAAAATGAAAAAATAACTATATATATAAACACATTTAGCTATTTTAGAGACGCATAAATACATACTTGGACTATAAAATATATCTATTGGTATAGAAAAAATATAAAAAACTTCAAAAGCATTATTTTCGAACGGTCTGGTTCGGTAATTTTCGATTCTTAAAATCTAGGACCGGTCCTGTACCCGTTTCAAACGGTATGGTTTCGGTACGAGACAAAAATCTATGCAACCATTTAAATACCCGATATTTGGTTCGGTACCATTACGGGACGGTTCGGTACCGGTTCGGTTCGGGTTTTATGCCCACTCATATGCCCCACCTCTTGTGCTCCAAGCTTCGTTTGAACTGGATTGACTTGATTTGGGAAGTTCCCGAAATATGACTAAAAAAGTTTCAAAATTTCAAAATAGGACTGTCATATTTTTTATTCCCAAAATAGGCTTAATTATTGCGATGTTTAGAAAATATTGTCATGTTTGAAGTCTGATACTGTCAAAACATGGCAGTAATTAATCCTATTTTGGGAATAAAACATGAAAGTCCTATTTTAGAATTTTCAAACTGTTTTAGTCCTATTTCAAGTAATATCTCTTATTGATTTATGTTTATGAGGTATTATACTTATTGATTAAAGAACCATCTGTCTTTTTGCACGTAGCCTAAGAAAAGCGTAATTGGCCCCTTGCTCATTTATTAAGGAACAAAATTACGTACATGACCTTCAATTAAGCCGTGAAACATCAAGATCAACTACGTCCTGACTCCTTTCTTCTTTTTCTTTTTTTACTTTTATTTTTTGTTTATCATTTTTCTGATGACTTTTTCGAGCGGAGAAATGAATAAAAGTTCCACTTACTTTGTTTAACTTTGTGATAGTCAGAATTATAAAATAATCTGATGGTAGAAAATAACCCGGGTAGAGAATTCGGCAGCATTTCAGTATAGTGAGAATAACTTAGCAGAATACAAGGGGTTGATGGCCTATTTATAGACGTATACAATATGCCCACTAATTAAGTGCTACGTGGGTCTGGCCCGATTAATCTACTATTACTAACGCTAATGGGCCAGCAAGCCCAATAAGTAATTGAATAATCTCGGGCCAATATCCGCTAGCCGGACTGTGATGTGAGCTTGGTCGAGGCAAAGCTCGGGTGTAATGGGCCGATAGTCTTGGACCCGTCCCATTATCCCAACACGAGTCCCCCACTCCCTTAGTCGAGTAGTAGACTCGGCTAAAAGGGAGTAGTTAAGCTGTTTTGGAATTGGTCCGATTCTTGGTCCGGTCGGTCAGTGGCGAGCCTTGAATTAGATCCAATTGCTTGTGAAAGAATGGAGTCTTCCTTGTTCCGACTGGGAGACCTCTTCTTTTGTTCATGATGAGGGGGTGCCTCGTTAAAACCTTACTAGGAAATAACCCAGTGGGAAAAAATCCCAGTAAAGGAAAAAGAGTACACTGGAATCTTAAAATAAAGCAAAGGAAGGCTAGTCTCCTCGGTTCTTGATTGAGTGTATGCTTTACTGGTAAGTTGAGATATGTTTCGAGAAGGGCAGTCCTACGGTTGTTTGCCAGTGGAGGCGGTCGAGCCAAGGTATGCTCGGGAGAGACTAGTTGCACAATTGTCTGTTGATGACGCAGAACCGAGGTGTGCTTGGGAGAGGCCAACGGCTCAACTGTCTGTCGATGATGTCGAGCTGAGGTGTGCTCGGGAGAGGCCAACAGCTCAGTTGTCCGCTGATGGTGATCAGGTGAAGCATGCTCTGAAAAAGCCGGTTGCACGCTGTCCACATTATTCCCCGCTGCTTGCGAAAGGATTTGGTTTCCTTCGTCTGGGTAGCAGTCCGGGTCTTGTTTGTTCGACCAGCAGCCCGGGGTCTTGTTTATCAGATTAGCAGCTCGAGGTCTTGTTTCTCCGACTAGCAGACCGGGGTCTTGTTTCTCCGTCTAGCAGCCCGGGGTCTTGTCTATCCGATTAGCAGTCCAGGGTCTTCTTCCAAATTCAGCAACAAGGTGAGCCCTCCGAGCATCGTGTGAAGCTGCAACGATCGCCATCTGCTAAGGGAATGGCAAATACCAGTCTTCACTTGTGACAATGCTCGTCTGACGTTCTCAGAAGGATGTTGTAAGTAGTCCACCATGATAAGTAGTCCCTATTGATTGCTATTACTACGGTGTCATTTGTCGTTCAAGTTTCCCCAGGGTGGATGTAAGATCCCAGACTGAGAGCGATGCTTGGAGGGGGGACCCCCTAATGCAGAGTAAGGGAGCGATGCTTGGACGATCCCTTGAATTGATTCAGGGAAAGAGAGCAATGCTTGGGTGACTCATTCCTTGTCGTTTGTTGAATCGATGAGAGAGTTCTTTTGTAGGTCTGCTCATTCATGCCAATGATCAGAGGGTTGCACCTATTTTCTCGTGTGAAGAGGAGCCCAAGGTGCCCCCACCTGCTGCGATTCGAGGGAGGTCGGAGTGACATGTCATCTTAATGGTCTCTGAACATCATGGATGGTGAGGAAGGCAAGACTTCCACTTTGCTTCGTCTTGATGAATGATTATTGACGAGGGTGGCATGTGATTGCATTCGGGCTTCCAAGCTATGCATCGATACGTGCCTCTCTAACATTGTGAGAGCATCGCTTGATCGTAGGTGGTTTGGAAAGATAGACAATCTCGTTCCTCTACACAAACATGGCTATATACCAGGATGACGAGCTTGACGTAGAAGATGCGCAAGTTACGGAATCTCCACCTTGTGATGGCATGTGTGACCGACCATGATTTATTCTTAGGAGTGAGAGTCCCGAGCTCGGAGCTTGGGCGGGCTCTCACCTATCGATGAGCCCATACGTAAGCCATGCAATGTCACGCGCACACAACCTCGGTGAGGGGGCAGCCCTGGACGAACTTGACTTGGAGGTAGCCCTGCACGAACTTGGGCTGGAGATGAGTGTGCGGGACTTGACATGGATGGTGAGGTGATGATCGGTGGCCTCGCCATGACCACGTACTTGGTTTGAACTGTAAAGAAGAGCTTGAACCAGCTTCAGGTAGTCTAGGCTCAGGAGTGGATGGAGAAAACATAGGATGCCTTGAAGGTGCACATCTTGCCTTGGAGAAAATGATCGGAGCATACCCAAGCGTGGCTGCGACCAAAGATATGAAAGTTTCATCCGAGCCTGTATCAAAGTAAGACCAGCTGGAGTCGTTGTCCTGAGATGCAAGGCATAAGGTAGTTGCAGCGTTAAAGCATTCCCAGTGATTTCAGAGTTCGCAAGATCTAAGCTCGAGGCCCGGCCACCAAAGCATATCCGAGCATTGAGGACATAGTAGATGAGGCAGTTTCCATGTTCAAGGTCTTCCTAAAGTTTCCGAACCTTGTCAATTCTTGGATCGAGGATCGGCGTCCAGAGTATGTCCAAGCTCAGTTGCGGACCAAGGAGGGTTGCAATTGGCGTGAAAGGAGGCCTTGTTCTCTTTTAGATGTGGCATGCATGATATGCAGACTACCCATGATGAGGCGGAGAAGATGGGCAATGATGATCTTGGAGTTGTTCTCCGCGATTGATTTATCGCTTGAGCTTGTATGCATCATTCGTTCTTTCAATTTTCTTAGTCGTTTTTCATTCAAGAATACTTGGAGAACTAATCGGGGATCTGGCTTCCCACCTAGGCCGTCAGGGGCGGAAGGTTGGTAGGACCGACCTTGACCGCACCCTGCTTGGTAAGGCGGACTGACCCGCACACTATTGATCTATGACTGATGAGTGTGCAAGCTGTTCGGCCATCGGTTAGACAACGGATGTACGAGAGGGGCTCGGGGCCTGATCTCTCGCATACCTTCGACCCGGAGGCCGGTCTTACATCTTGACTTGTACAACTAGTTTCATACTTAGGAAACATTTTGGCTATTCCCTTTCTGAAAGTCGAACTGAAGTTGGCCAAACGTAAGGGCAAGGCCCTGCATGATCACACCAGAACAGACCCGCACTGTTGATCCTGTCAAGCGCGTATGCGGGCTGCTAAGCCTAGCAACATTAGACAACTGATATACGAAAGGGGTTCAAAGCACAACCTTTCGCATACCTTCGACCTAGAGACCGGTCATATAGTTGCCGCATTGTTGATTGGATCATACGTGCATGCGAGCTGTTTAGACGGCAACGTCAGACAACGGATATACAAGAGGGTCTCGGGGCACGACCTCTCGCATACCTTTTCGACCCGGAGGCCGGTCTTATGGTCGCCATGACCGAGAAGCTATTCCTAGACTTAGAAAATAGTTTGATCATTTCCTTGCCCGAGGATTGAGCCATGGTCGTCTAAACACCGAGAGCGGGGCATCATAGTATTTTTTACTCTCTTTTTGCGTTTTTTTGTTTTTTTTTTGTTTCTTTTTTTTTTTGCCGTCGCCCGTTCATTTCCAAGTGAGGTCGGACCTCATTAAGTTCCAGACTAGAAAACGAAAGATTTTCTTTTTTTTAAGTAATAAAAGAATTTGAGAACTTGAGGAGTTGCCTCGAGTTCTACACTTGATTTACAATTTGTGATGATGGACTCATAGAATGAGAGAGAGAGCTGAACTGCAATCCACACTTGATCAAGGAGCTTGCAGTGCCCCGCTCACAAGATTAGAAAAGGTGCTCGGCGCTCAGCATTTGATCTGCGAGCTTACAGTGCTCCGCTCATAGAATTTGACAAGGTGCCCTACGCTACATTCTTGATCAACAAACGTGCAATGCTCCGTTCCTAAATTTTGCCAAGGTGCCATGCACTTTGTACTTGATCAACAAGCTTGCGGTGCTCCGCTCATAGGATTTGGCAAGGTGCTCTGCACTCGGTCGTGAGTCTTGCACCTAAGTTGACCTTCCATTCCGGTCTCTCGGGGTTAACCTGGATTTCTTCGACTAGTCATGCTCAAGGTGTATGGCTGCACGTCAGTGAGTCACAGCCGACCACCCAGGCCATAGAAGATATGTGACATCTTCGTCTTCAATCTGTCATTCTCCGTGCGTAGGAGCACGGGAGCACGGGAGCACGGGCGTACGGGCGTACTGGAGCACAGGAGCACGGGAGCACGGGAGCACAGGCGCACAGGAACACCGGCGTACGGGCGTACGGGAGAATGGGAGCATGGGCGTACGGGCATACGGGAGCACGGGCGTACGGGCGTACAGGAGCATGGGCGTACGGGAGTACGGGGGTATAGGCGCACTGGCGTACGGGTGTACGAGCGCACAAGTGTACATGCATACTTGGCGTACAGGCATACCGGTGTATGAGCGTACGGGCGTACGAGTCACAACCGACCACCCGGGCCATAGAAGATCTGTGACATCTTCGTCTTCAATCTGTCATTCTTCGCGCGTAGGAGCACGAGAGCATGGGCGTACGGGCGTACGGGCCTACGGGAGCACGGGAGCAGGGGAGAACGGGCGTACGGGAGCATGGGCGTACGGGCGTACGGGCGCATGGGAGCACGGGCGTACGGGAGCACGGGCATACGGGCATACGCGCGTACGGGTGTACCTACCCCGGGCTTGCGCTCCAAGATAAGGTTGTGCATCCGGACCTCCCGACAGAGATGGGCCTCCTGATGGAGAGAGACGGACCTCCTGATGGAGATCGGAGTTTCACGCTAATGGGTTGAACTCGTGCCACCAAGCTTCAGCGTACGGGCGTACTGATCCTGGTCTTACACTCCAGGACAAGGCTGTGCATCTGGACCTCCTGGCAGAGACAGGCCTCCTGATTGGGTTGTTGGTATGTTTCGTTCGTCCTCGTCTTCCCTTGGTACTTGCTATGGAACAGGGGTGCGAGGGTGCTGCTGCGAGAGGGACCACCTCGGTCTGGCATGGTCGTCCTTGCTGTGCCTCGCGTGGATTGATGCGGTGGCGGAGCCACCTGGGGTGAACTGCAAAGCGGTGTTGCGACAGCGCACGGAGGTGGCCTGAACGGCGATGTCGGACATGGAGGGATGAACTGCAAGCGCCGCTGCGAAGAAGGTGGAGAAGCCGCCTATTATTGGATGGTCCGGTCGCAATAGGCGTCTGACGATCCTGCGACCGGGAGAATGAATTCTGAGCGTCGCCGCGGTGAAGGCCAACTCTGGCGGCGCTGGACGGACCACTCAACCTCCTAGGGTTCAACGCCGACTTCCCTGCCTACAGACGGGAGTAGATGCCCAGCATCAGCACTGTTGTTTGACTAGTCAAATGTTGTCTTTTTTTATCCAACTATGATATTCAAACTTATTCTTTCTCAAATTTCTGAATTTCTGGTCAAATTTTGTATAGTTTTTGGAGGAATCTCACTCGTTTTTTGCCAATCTATCTCTTCAAATTCTACCGGGAAAAAATGAGAGATTAGCTAGCTCTCAATGAAAGCACCAATGTTGGTAGAAAATAACCCGGGTAGAGAATTCGACAGCATTTCAGTATAGTGAGAATAACTTAGCAGAATACAAGGGGTTGATGGCCTATTTATAGACGTATACAATATACCCACTAATTAAGTGCTACGTGGGTCTGGCCCGATTAATCTACTATTACTAACGCTAATGGGCCAGCAAGCCCAATAAGTAATTGAATAATCCCGGGCCAATATCCGCTAGCCGGACTGTGATGTGAGCTTGGTCGAGGCAAAGCTCGGGTGTAATGGGCCGATAGTCTTGGACCCGTCCCATTATCCCAACATAATCATTTATTGTTTATTTTTTTAAAATTCGTACCAAACCGATATGTATCTAATAGTGTAAATTATATTATGATTTATTTATTAAAATTGTTAATTGGCATCAAAGTATGTAATTATTGATTGGCCTGAAGCTATTGACAAAACGTGAATGGAAGAAAGCAAATAAAAGTGCGATGATGCCATGAGAATGGAAGCTAGCTCGAAGCTTCATAAAGCTTTCAAACCCTCTTTGAATATATTGGTAAAAATGTGCATTTGTGCGACGGGCAATGCCAAGCCCACCTCTAGTCCACCTTCATGATCCTTGGCTGCACCAAGAGAAATAGCCCCGGTCACATCAATAGAAGGAATGTCGAACTTTTTAGGCTTCCCCCATCCGAAATCTAGCTCATAATAGTCGAACTTGGGCGAGCCAGCCAGGCTCATGGTTCGACCGAAATTGAATCCCGAGATGACCGTTAGCCAAGAATCAGCTCCTCTCAAAACTCCATCCTTTTCTTTATTGTATAATTGGCCACGAATGCTTTCTCCTATCACTTCAGCCGCCTTTATGAACCCTTCCTCCCCTATAAGCTCCTTTGTCATTGCCCTGCCTAAACATGGCACGACACAATTGCCAAAGTAGTTTCCTTGCACGGGAGGGTCCAAACGTGCCCGGCAATCAGCTGGGCACAAAAAATGCTCATCTTCTTCATCTTCCACGTCATTTTCGCCTATTTCGTTTCTCGATCTCACTAGGCAACTCCATATGTGTGAACAAATCATTGTAAACGACGAAACGTGAACCAAATCGGATCGTAGCGCAAGCACTCGATTCTTAAGTCGTTGAATATCGTCTCGGGTGACTACAAATGTGGACCGGACCTTGTTGGTGATAAGTGGACGACGATTAACATTGTGTGTCTCTTCAATACTAATGTTTTTCAGAATGTCCCAATAAAGCTTTGTCAATCGTTGACCATCTTTGACCTCCACATTACCGTAAAATGGTACACATTGAGATGATGTGTTGTCTTTCTTACTATCTCCGTGACTACTAAAACAAAGACCAGACCAAGCCTTCATGAAACCAAAGATGCTACTGCCATCGCCGATTATATGATGGTTGGTGACGCCGATGCAAAACCCGACGTCGGGAAATAGCGTAACTTGTAATGCAAACACCGGGACGACAACCGACCCGTTCGGTGCTCGGGAAGTCGGGGGTAGTCTTGGTATTAGGGGTTGATAATCCATGGAACTTCTGGCTTGGTCGGAAACAAGGTTGTTGAAGTTGTTACTCTCGCCGGAATTGAACTCCGCGATGATCAACGGCACGGTGTCGCCCTCGGCGTAACGAATTTCCGGGACGATTGCGTTGTCGGGTGAGGTAACAACTCTTCCTGCTAGGGAAGTATAGTGTTGAAGAGTTTGGGATAAAGATTTTCTCATCTTAGGAATTATAGAGTCTAGGAAGCCAGTTCTTGATACGGGGTGGGGGTAGAAAATGAGGCGGTGGACTGGAGGCAATGTCAGCCACACCACGTCAAGAAAAGTGAGCGGAAGGGACATTTCGGCGGTCGCTTCTGGCGGCGGTGAGACCGGAATTTGCTCCAGCACGGTGACGGTTTGGGGTATGGCCATTGGATAAGATAGTTTTTTGAGGTGTTGGATAGGATAGAGCTGTCAGTATTACTTAATTTAGGACGAATGCTCTTTAAATAATGCGAGGAGCTCGCAGAAGAGGACCCCTTGAATATGTTCCAGACTTCAATTCCGTCATGTGTGACCGTTAGGTAGGCGCAATAATTTAGAAGCATTTTAGTCTTTATATTCTGGTGCAACCATTTTAGTCACACGATAAAATATACTCCGTATTACTCGGTGTATGACTAAATTAAAAAAATATTACTCTCTACGTTCCTAAATAAATTTCCAATTTTCCCTTTTCGTCCGTTCCAATTAAACCTTCAACTTTCCTTTTTTGGTAAAGAATTTATGGTTCACAACATTTCTTACACATTTCTCTCTCCTCTGCACAACTTTCCACCACACAATATTCACTATCTTAAATTTTGTGCCAAACCCATTTGAAAGTTAAAATGGGAACGGAGATAGTATATGGAATACACGTAAAATAGTCATATTCAGACAACTTAGTCAATTATGTCACAAAAATAACTATTAATTTATTTAGATGAAATTCAGGAAAAAATTAATCCCTAGTTTTAGGGGTTTTACAATAATAATTTTTGCTCAAAGTGTTCACAGAAATAATCCAAACTGACAATGATGTTCATAAAAATAAACTATGGTGAATTCAAAATAATGCATGTTTAATATTCTCAATCCTTTTTCCTTCTTTTCTCTTCTTCACTCTTCTTCTCGGGGAGATGTGGAGAATTCAAACTAAAACCCGTTTAATCTCAACATCATTTCCGCTATGTGTGGGTTTCTTTAGGTTGAAACATAAACGTGTTGACCGGGACGAAGAGTGGTCAACGAGAAAGTAGAGGTAGGGGTCGATAGTACTAAATGGGCATTGATTTGAATTCACTCGAATTTATTCTTGTGAACACTATTACTAGTACATAGACCTGTCCCTAGGGTTGGATTCGGGCCAGGCTGGGTCCGGGTTGGGTCTAGGCCCGGGCGGGCTGGCGGTTTAGGAATGGTGGACCCGAGACCGGCCCGGGTAGCCACCGGGTGGCCTGACCCGAGTCCACCCATACCTGTCCTCGGTTTCTTGTTTAACCAGAACCGGAACCGGTCTGAATCCAAGGTTATGAACCTTCGGTTTTAGTAGGTGGTTCGGTTTTTAGGATTTGTGGGAACCGGAGCCGCCGGTTCCGATTCTGAACCGGACGGTTCCGGTTCAAAACCGTTTTTTTGATTTTTAAAAAGTAGACTTTTTTATAATAAAACAATAGCAATGCAGTAGACTTTTTTTATAATAAAGCAATAGCAATGCAATAGACTTATAGACATTCTAATTTTTAAAAAGTAGACTTTAAAGTTACGATAAGTCCAAGCTCAAATTTATTAAAAATAAATAAGTTACAAAATTGTTATGACATCTTTCATGTTTTTATATCACAATGTGTATGTCTTTAATTCACAATGTATTGTTATTATATCTTAATTAATGTTTTAATTAAATATGTATAAATAACCTAAATAAATAAATAAAATTTAAAAACCGCCGAACCGGACCGGCCCTTTAAGGTTCCGATTCAGGTTTTGAACCGCCTAGACCCGGCCCTTTAAGGTTCCGGTTCAGGTTTTGGAATTTGACGAACCGTGAACCGCCGGTTCGGTTCCGGTTCTGGTTCGGTTCCGAACCGGGGACATGTCTACTAATACATACTATCTATTGTTTTTATGGACACTCTCAATAAGGATTATTATTGTAGAATCCATAAAAGTAAAAAATTATTTTTGTGAATTTCCCCATTTATTTATTTTGAGTATTATATACAACGTATAAGTTATACACATAAAATCAATACTTGTTTGATACTACCTCCGTCCTAAAATGAAGTTTTCATTCACTATTCATTGGTCAACTTAAATCACTCTTAATCTTTTATTTTATATATCAAATTTTTATCAAATCTAAATTTTCTTGATCAGGCTTTGTAGCGGTTTTAATGTAGTTTCTGAATATGTAAATTTTATTTACTAAAAATAATCTGAGTATGGACAAAGATCAAGTTGTTTTATCATCAGTCAAACATCGTAAACCGAACGTGAACTTCTTTACGGGACGGAGGGAGTAAGAAATGATTCATGGTATTAATAAATTTCAATAAAGTTGAAAACCAATGTTTGACATTGAAATAAAGGTCCAACCAGCTAGTGTCACTATTTCAAAGAGAATCACACGGTGTAATGAATTCACAGGCTGTGAATAGATCGACACGACCACAAAATTAGGAGTTAGGAATATTTCATACGGATTTCATACGGAGTATGCAGCAGATATATACTCCCTCCGTTTCTGAAACAAGTTTCACCTTTCCTTTTTGGAAAGATTTAAAATTAAGTTCCACTTTCAAACATTTCCTTATATGGCAAATTATCTACATCAAAACAATGTCAAACAGTGTCAAACAGTGTTCAAACAGTGTTCAAACAATGCCAAACAGTGCACTCCACAGTAAAGTCAATTTTATTTTCTTAATATGTGTGAACTCAAATGTGGAACTTGTTTCAGAAACGGAGGGAGTAGTATTTATTTTTTAATTAAAATTGAGCACGTAGTTATAAAAGTTTAATTTATAAGGCTAAAACTATACAGAGTATATTGTAGCTGCTACGTACTACCTTCATCCTTTTTTATTTATAGAAATTTCTCTTAATAACACTAAAGTTTATCAAAATCACAAATAGGACTACTATTTTTTATTTCCTTCAAGTATGACTAAACACTGGTTTCTGCCCCAAATACCTCTAAGGGTATTGATTCATAATGAATGTCTAAATTCATAATAAAATCAAAAAGAAGTAATTAAAAAGTTTTGAAAAAATTAATAAAAAAAGTAAAAACACATAAAAAATACAAAAAACTATGGATGTCTGTCCCACTGCCTCCCTGCACCATCACCTCCGATCGGTGAAAATTCTGTCTTTTTTGTAAAAAATGTCATTTTATTATGAAAATGTCAAGAAAATTGCGTTATTATTCTTCATAATGCCAAAATTTTCATTGAATCAACCATTATTATGACAATAATAAAATTTTTGGAAGATTTCCAACCAGTGATAGGAGGTGTTGGTGCTGGGGGTGGCAGAAGCGGCAATGTTTTTTTATGTTTTAATTTTTGTTTAAATTTTTAGTTTTTTTAATTTTTTATTTTATAAATATTTTATAAAGTTTTTACTTTTTTTTACGTTTTTTATTATTTTCTTACGATTTTTATTATTTTATATGATTTTATTATTAATTAAGACATTTCAAAAGCTACAAGAGTATATTTGTCCAACACACATAAATAGTCCTACCTTGGGTCAATTTAAAAGATGTAGTCCTATTTATACTCTTAAGCCACTTTTTTATCCTATTTAGGTAATTCACTCTTTTATTTAGTCACGTTTGACTTTTCCAGTCAAAGATGATAAATTTTGATCTATTATTGTAACTAATATATTTATGTGAAAATAATAAATTTATACTTATATGATATGTAGTAGAGTATTTTTAACAAACATTTTCAAACAATTTTCATATTATCAATATTACCGTGTATAAATATGTAAGCAATCAAGTTGAACAATTTTGACTTGAAAAATAGTGTTTGGTTAAATAAAAATGGACAGAAAGAATATGATTTATCACTCTCTCTTAATAAGCTTTTGGTGTGACTTTACAAAAGAAAAACGCTTTTGTGGTGACAGCCCGGCGACTGTGTACAGCAATCGTGGTGTAGTGATTGCCCACGATTAGGGATGTTTCATATCTAATGGTTGTACACAGTGGAGGACCTAGGAAGGGGCCTAGGGGGGCAAGTGCCCCGCTTTCGGTCAGTAATTTCACTACTAGTAATTAGAGTAAAATAATGTTAAATAAAAGCCTTTAATTCAATAGTTGATTAGTTAGCCGGGTTGTTGACCGGGTTGTTCAGTTTGTTATCTTTGTATTGATCTAATCATTCTGTTAAGCCTGAGCTATAAGTACTATGATTTCCATTTGAATAAACAGTCTGCTTTCTTTCTCCAATAACGATCTCTTATTCTCCTTCAAATTGGTATCAGAGCACAGCCGGCAATCTCAGGGCCTCAATCGTGAACGACGAAGATGAACAGTACTGGTTTTTCCATGACGCTTCCGGTGCTCAACGGCAAGAATTGGCACCGCTGGGAAATTCAGTTGAAAGCTATCCTTGGCTTTCATGAATTAACGGAAATCGTTGAAAGTGGTTTTTCCGATCTTCCGGAGACTTCAACCGAGGCTCAAAGATCGGTGTACAAGGAGAATAAACGCAAAGACTGCAAGGCTATGTATCTTCTTCATCAATGCGTTGATGAATCACATTTTGAAAAGATTTCTGCTGCAAGCTCGTCAATGGAAGCTTGGCAGATTCTCGAGAAATGCTACAAAGGGGCAGACCAGCTGCAGAAGGTACGCTTGCAAACCCTACGCAGGAAGTATGAACTGATGCAGATGAACAGTTCTGAAACAATAGCTCAGTACTTTACTCGAGTTATTGCTATCACAAATGCGATGAAGGAATGTGAAGAAAAGATATCAGATCAGTCGATTGTTGAGAAGATCTTGAGAACTCTAACCCCTAATTATGATCACATAGTTGTGGCCATTGAAGAGTCCAAGATTCTTGCTGATTTGAAGATTGAGAATCTTCAGGGATCACTTGAAGCACATGAGGTGAGGATCCTTGAAAGAACAACGGAAAGGTCTGTAGAGCAGACACTTCAAGTACAAACCACTAAGAGAGGTGGTTTCTCTGGTAGAGGTGGACCTCGAGGCAGGGGCGAGGTAGAGGTAACAAGAACAAGTCAAGACCTCATCACAGTCAAGATACCAACAAAGATGAGCCTGAAAGTTCTACACAGAGAGGTGGTCACAAGAACTGGAGAGGGGGAAAGAAAAAGATAGACAGGACCAAGATTACATGCTTTAACTGCAACAAGATTGGCCACTTCTCAAATGAGTGTCAAGCACCACCAGGCCAGTTCCAGGGTTCTTCTCAACAGTATGATGAAGCTCATTTGGCCAAGAATGATTCAGATGACAAAGAAGATGATGAGAAGGTCTTACTGTTAATGACAACTAGCACCAAAAATGATTTGAAAGGAGATAACATCTGGTATGTAGACTCTGGTTGTTCAAATCATATGACAGGCAACAGAAATTGGCTTGTTAATTTTGATTCTAGCAAGAGAACTCTGGTGAGATTTGCAGACAACAGGTCAATTGAATCTGGGGGTCATGGTGATGTCCTGATCTCAAGGGATTGTGACAAGAGTGTGCTGATAACTGATGTAATCTATGTTCCTGGTATGAAGACCAATCTGCTAAGTCTTGGTCAGTTATTGGAGAAGGGTTTCACCATGAAGATGCAGGATGGACACTTGGAAATTTTTGACAGTGTGAAGAATAGGGTTATGAAAGTTCCTCTCTCTCAGAATAGGACTTTTCAGGTAACCCTAAATACTGTTGAGTCTCAATGCTTTAATGCTGAAATTCTACTTGATGATACTTGGCTATGGCATTTGAGACTGGGACATCTGAATTTCAAAGATCTCAGCCTCATGAAATCCAATGAAATGGTGCATGGATTGCCTCAAATTAGCATACCAAAGAAGGTATGTGATGGGTGCTTGATCAGTAAACAACCCAGGTCATCTTTCAGTAGTCTTGTGTCCTCTAGAGCTACATGTGTGCTTCATGTTGTGTATTCTGATGTGTGTGGACCATTAGAGATACCATCTCTAGGAGGAAACAAGTACTTCTTAACTTTTGTGGATGAATGGAGCAGAAAAATCTGGTTGTATTTGGTAAAACTGAAAAGTGAAGTGTTTGATGTGTTTAAAACATTCAAATGCTTGGTTGAAAAACAATCAGAAAAATCAATTAAAATCCTCAGGACTGATGGTGGAGGTGAATTCTGCTCTAAAGAATTTGAACTATTCTACAATAACAATGGAATTGTGCATGAAGTGACAACCCCCTATACACCTCAGCACAACGGGATTGCAGAAAGGAGAAACATGACAATTCTGAACATGGTGAGATGTATGCTGAAACATAAGAACCTACCTCGTGGTCTATGGGGTGAAGCTGCGGTTACTGCAGCTTACATCTTGAATCATTGTCCAACCAAGATCTTACAGTTTAAGGTACCTGAAGAAGTCTGGACTGGTAAGAAGCCTTCTATCAAACATTTCAAAGTATTTGGATCACTTTGCTACAAGCACATACCTGAACAAAGGAGAAGAAAATTGGATGACAAGAGTGAACCTATGGTTTTTATAGGTTATCATCCTACAGGTGCCTATAAGCTGTATAACCCCAAAACAAATGAGGTGATGTTTAGCAGAGATGTTTACTTCCTAGAAGCAAGTTCCTGGCATGAAGAAAATGTTTCTGCAGAACCTAGATCAGTGGTTTCATTTGATTTGGATATCAGTGAACCAAATAACACATTGCAGTTAAATGCTGACAATGAGACTGAGCCTCCAAGGAGATCTTCCAGAGCTAGAAACATCCCATCCAGGTTAAATGATTATCATTTAATAACTGATGATGCAGTTGATAATGAAGGAGAACTGGTGCAACATATATCATTATTTGCTGATATGCAACCAGTTGACTTAGATGAGGCTTTGAACAGTCAAGTCTGGAAGGAAGCAATGGATGAAGAATTGAAGTCTATAGAGAAGAACCAAACATGGGAATTAACTGTTTTACCAGCTAACAAAATCCCGATTACAGTAAAATGGGTATTCAAGACCAAACTTAATCCTAAAGGGTCAATAGCTAAGCACAAAGCTAGGTTGGTAGCTAAAGGTTTTATGCAGAGAGAAGGTGTGGATTTCTCTGAGGTTTTTGCACCAGTTGCTAGGCTAGAAACTATTAGGATGATAGTTACTCTAGCTAATCTGAAGAGTTGGAAACTATGGCAGTTAGATGTAAAGTCAGCCTTTCTTAATGGCCCTTTGGAAGAAGAAGTGTATGTAAAACAGCCTCCAGGGTTCTGCAAGAAAGGAAAAGAAGATATGGTATACAGGCTTAAGAAAGCTTTGTATGGATTGAGGCAGGCTCCAAGGGCATGGAATAAAAGGATAGATGCCTTTCTTGTGCAGACTGGGTTCAAGAAATGCACTACTGAGCATGGCTTATATGTTAAACATTTAGCTAATGGTCAGACACTTGTTATATGTTTGTATGTTGATGATCTGCTTCTAACAGGTAGTTGGGATAGTGGCATTGAAGAAATCAAGGTCAGACTGAAGTCAGAATATGAGATGACAGATCTTGGAAGATTGTCTTATTTTCTGGGAATAGAGTTCCTAGAGACTGATCATGGAATACTCATGCATCAGAAAAAGTACATATTTGATGTTCTGAGAAAGTTTGAGATGTTGAGTTGTAATCCAGCTGAGACACCTGCAGAAGCTAATCTGAAGTTGGACCTATGTGAACATGAATCTACTGTTGATGCTACTTTGTTCAGACAAATGGTTGGTTGCTTGAGGTTTATTTGTCATACCAGGCCTGAAATCTCATATGTTGTTGGGCTTGTGAGCAGATTTATGAGCAATCCAAAGAAGTCTCATTTGGTTGCAGCAAAGAGGATTGTGATATATCTTAGTAATACTACTGATTATGGAATTTTACTCTCTAAACCAGCTGCTGAAGTATCTCTTCAACTAACTGGTTATTCAGATTCAGATTGGTGTGGGGATTTACTTGAAAGGAAAAGTACTATGGGGTATGTATTTTTACTTTCAGGTACTCCTATATCCTGGTGTTCGAAGAAGCAAGAAGTCATTGCTTTATCTACTTGTGAGGCTGGATACATTTCAGCTTGTCATGCTGCTTGTCAAGCCTTATGGCTGATATCCTTGTTAGATGAACTGAAGATTGGTTTGAGAAGTAAAGTTGAGCTGAATGTTGATAACAAATCAGCTATCAACTTGGCAAAGAACCCAATTGCTCATGGACGAAGCAAGCATATTGAGACAAAATATCATTTCTTAAGAGAGCAAGTTCCCAAAGAGAAGATCATTTTGAAGTACTGTAGAACTGAAGTTCAAGTGGCTGATATTTTGACAAAATCTCTTAGAATAGACAGATTCAGAATGATTAGAGGATTGCTGAACGTTGTATGTTCAAACTATTGAATTATGGGGGAGTGTTAAATAAAAGCCTTTAATTCAATAGTTGATTAGTTAGCCGGGTTGTTGACCGGGTTGTTCAGTTTGTTATCTTTGTATTGATCTAATCATTCTGTTAAGCCTGAGCTATAAGTACTATGATTTCCATTTGGATAAACAGTCTGCTTTCTTTCTCCAACATCGATCTCTTATTCTCCTTCAAATAAGTTCCCCGCTTCCGGCCAAGAATTTCACTACTAGTGTGCCCCTGCTCTGACAAATCTCTGGATCCGCTACTGGTTGTACATGAAAAGTATAAGCTCAAATTTTCATTTCGGGTTATGTGCCATGAATTTAATGGATGTTGCCAAGTACTAGAGTTCAGCTGTGCAAGATTTGTGAGTACTGTGGTGGGTTCTTTCTCATCCCCGAGGGCCCCTAACCCCGACCGGACAGTACGTTGGAGGATGTAAGTTGGACTATAATCCCAATCTGACAGATAGAGAGTGGGGCTCTATCCCCGGTACTTGCAGAGGTCCTATGCATTTTTTAGCATAGTAACCCCTCATCGCAGTTGCCGGGATTCGAAACCGGGACCTAACCTTTGTGGCACTCCCTTCCTACCGGTTCAGCTACGTCCACCGGTTGGGTTCTTCCTCTTCATTTTCCACGAGAGTGCGTTCTAGTCATCGCTCTCGTGTTACAGCTTGTAACTTTGGTAAGTGTTGTCCATGTTGACAGGTTCCTATGCGCCAACAATTAGAGACCCTGGAATGAATTGAAGGACTCAAATTCCAGATTTACATTTGAGGTTGTGAACTTCTGCTAAGAAGTCAGAGGAGAAGCTCCAAAAGTGGGTGGCTAAGGCTGGATAGCTGAGCTGACCTTTGTTGAGCAGGTGATAAGCACAGAGGAACATATTCTTCCAAAGAGATGCAAATTTTAAGTACATTAGAGTTTAAATGAATCATTCTGGTGGTCTTTTATATATAAATCTTTCTATATGATATGCTTGAATTTATCTTGTAGCTGTTTGGCCACACATTTTTTGCGCTGTTCTTCGTAGTCAAGCTCGAAATTGATATGGTCTACAGATCTTGTTGACAGATTTAAGGAAGAGGAATAAGACATTAAGAATTACGAATAATAGAAGGGAGAAGCTCTAGCTAAGGTTCCTGGTCTCCTGTGCTTTACGATAGTGCAGAAATGCTGAAATAGAAAAGATTGCTTCTGTGGTGCTAAGATGGAGAAGAAAAGTAACGGTTAGATTACTTTGATCTGACGGGGAAGTACTAAAACGATACAAAGAGATTTCGAGAATAGCTACATGGGGTAGACACCTCCCTATTTGAGGCAGAACTTCAAAATATGACAAGCACCCTGATATAATCATCAAGGGTATCCGAATTTTATTGGCAAAAAATAAATACTCCACATCTATGTAGCACGGAAACTCTTGGGAAGGAGTACGTTTCCGTTTCGGAAACTCTACGGAAACTCTTGGAAACTCTCGAAACAAGTCTTTTTTGGGCAACATTTGATGTTTCCCGTTTCCCGTTTCCTCGTTTCCTCATGACTTTCATGTTTCCGTTCAACATAGCTCCCCATTGTTTCAGGTCAATGAGGTCAAACCCAACCTACAAGGCCTTCAAACCCTCCTCAAAAAATCTGGTAAAAGCATCCATTTGTGTAAGGGGCAGTGCCAAACCAATCTCAAGTGCACCTTCCGCATCCTTGCTTGCACTCAGAGACATGGCCCCTGTTATATCTATCGATGGAATCTCAAGCTTTTTAGGCTTCCCCCATCCAAAATCTAACCCATAATAGGCAAACTTGGGGGACCCAGTAAGACTCAATGTACGGTCCATGTTAATTGTGGATAGGAGCGTAAACCAATCTTCAGCTCCTTTGAAGACTCCATCTTTATCTTTATTGTACAGCTGGCCACGTATGCTTTCTCCGATCACTCCCGCCGCCACCGCCAACCCATCCTCACCCACCTGTTCCTTAACCTTCGCATATCCATAACAAACCGTGATGCAATTCCCGAAGTAGTTCTCCGGCAACGGCGGATCCAAACGCGCCCTACAATCCGCCGTACAACCAAACAGCTCATCTTCCTCGTCATTAGCGTACACGCCCGCCACGTGGCGAGACCGTATCACGCAATTCCAGACGTACGAACACGTCACTGTGAATGAGGTTACGTGTGCCAGCTCCGGGCGTCGAGCTATGACGTGGCTCTTGAGCCTTTGGATGTCGCGACGTGTCAGTGTAAACGTGGAACGGACTTTGTTCTTGATCGTTGGAAGCAGGTCAACATGGGTATCCTCGATCTTGAGATTCTTCAGATTTTCCCAGAAAATGGTTTCTAATTTTCCCCTGCCTTCTTTGAGCTCTGTTCTGTCGAAATACGGTAAAGAATCCGGTTTGACTTTTTGGTCTCCGTCGCCGGCAAAGAAAGCCCACGTCTTCATGAAACCGAAGATGGTTTTACCGTCACCGACGACGTGATGATTGGTAACGCCGATGCAAACCCCGACGTTTGGGAATAGTGTCACTTGTAACGCTAACAGAGGTACCAGGGCAGATCCGTCAGAGTTTCTTGACGGCGGGGATAGTCTCGGAACAAGCGGATGAAAATCAGCGCAGCTTTTAGCTCCGTTAGACACTAGACGGTCAAAATCGCCCTCGGTTAGTGTAGACTCCGCCAAGACTAACGGGACGGAGTCGCCGTCAGCGTAACGGATTTCCGGCAAGATCGAATTGTCAGATGAGACTATCAACTTTCCGGCGAGGGGACTATAGTGTTGAAGGCTTTTGGACAGAGAATTTTTGATGATGGGAAAAAGGGTATCTATAAAATGCGTTTTCGATATGGGGTGGTGATAGAAGATGAGTCGGTGAACTGGGCTCATGTGTAACCACAGCAGGTCGAGAAACGTGAGCGGAAGAGTGAGACTTGCGGCGGATTCCGGCGGTGGTGCCACCCGGAATTGATCCAGTACGGTGAGGTCAAGGGGTTGACTTCCGGCCATGAGGAATTATGTTTGGTGATAAATATGAGGTGGGGTCTTCGAATGAGTGGCCAGGATGGATTATAAGATAATATGGGATGTGAATTTCTATTTAAAGGAGGAGGAGAATTCACTGCCAATATTTCCAGCTTGCCAACTTCGACATGTCTGGTACGGCTCTTGTAGTATTATTATGTAGGCCCTTTGACATTTGACACCTACCCTTATCATCACTTTTTTCTCGTTACGTCACGAGTGACTCAAATGTTAAACTCGTGTATCACAAGGATAAGTCTCGCATTTGATATTACAAGAATACGACTAAAACAAGGCCCAGGAAAGTAAATAACTCCCAACTTTTTAAACCCTAAATAGAAAAGACGCTGCCTGCAAATGTTTGTAGTTCCCATTCTGCCATCATAGGGAGGTAACACACCAGCCAATCAACTCACCCGCAACTCCGCAAGGCAACGACGGTGAGACCCATGGATGACCAAATTTTTCTCTTTTTCTCATCAGTCGCACATCACACTGCGTTTTCCTTTGAAGAAATCACCGAGCTTCCCGAATCTCCGAGAAACCAAAATAGGTTGGGTGGAGTGATTGATTCGGAAATTGCTGAAGATGAAGGGTTGAAGGAGGATGTATTAAAGCCGATGAAGGATCATACAGATCTCGCTCTCGATCTGCTACAACTTCTTCCTATTTTCTTCTTCTTCTCTCTTCCACCTCCTTATTCTTCTTTCTTCTTCCTCCCTGCTATGAGACAACGCTTCGTCTGTAGCTTTTTATGTTTGTTTTACTTTTCGATTTCTAGATACAACACTATTATTTTTCTTTTATAATTTCTTATTTCAATTTTATGAATTCATTTAATGAATTCAATTCTCTAGATCAGAGGTTATATCATTATTCATTTTGAATTTTTTTCATTGATAATAATATGATAAACAATGTCACTAATATCAATATTAATAATGATGTCTTTATTTCCAGAGACCTTTAGCCTGGTGTTTCCTGCGACATAGTGCTCTCTGTGGAATCAAAAATGGGTGTTGACAACTATTACATATTATGAGAATTATAGAAGACGTTTGCCAAAGCAGAGTCATCTAAAATTATCATAATCGTAAGAATGTCGGACATTCATTGGTCATAAAATGTTGGTTTGATCTCACAAAGTCATCAAAACGGTTTTGGACTTTGAGGCAAAGTGTTGAGTAACTCAAACATAAGATATAAAACTCAACAAACCAAAAATTACATAGGATGTAATTAGCAATTGTTGCTTACCCAATTAATAAAGTTTTGAGTGAAAAGCCAAAGCTTTCTCAAATTTTTGCTAAAAGGGATCTTGGTCCTACTATGTCCCATTGGGATGTTTACTTGTTTGACATAGTAGGAGTCTTTAATAATAAGCACACATATTAATCTTTGTACATGTTTTCTGTAGAAAATGGCAAATAACAACACATCCACTTTTTCCCTGCGATCCGTCCTTGAGAAGGAAAAACTGACACAACCAACTTCCTAGACTGATCTATCCCTATAGACCTTGATCCCTAATATATAGGTTGCCTCGCCCAAGTCTTTCATTGAAAAACAATTTCCCAGCCAAGTCTTAACAGATTGAAGCATGGGAATATCATTTCCAATGAGTAGTATGTCATCTACATACAATACCGGAAAGATTATTGCGCTCCCACTGACCTTCTTGTATACACAAGGTTCTTCTTCGTTTTTCATGAAACCAAACTCTTTGACAACCTCATTAAAACGAAGATTCCAACTCCGAGATGCTTGCTTAAGACCATATATGGATCTCTTAAGCTTGCATACTTTATTAGCATTTATCGGATCGACAAAACCTTCAGGTTGTGTCATGTACACATCCTCTTCAATGTATCCATTTAGGAAAACAGTTTTGACATCCATTTGCCATATATCATAGTCATAATACGGGGCGATGCTTAAAAGTATCCTGATTGATTTAAACATGACAACTGGAGAAAAGGATTCATCATAGTCAATACCATGAATTTGTCGATATCCTTTTGCAACCAATCGAGCCTTATAGACATCGATCTTGCCATCCTTATCAAGCTTTATTTTGAAAATCCATTTGCATTCTATGGCTCTATAGCCATCTGGCAAGTCAACCAAGTCCCATACTTGATTGTCGTACATGGATTTCATTTCGGATCTCATGGTTTCTTGCCATTCTTTGGAACTAGAACTCTCCATTGCTTCCTTGAAAGTGAGTGGCTCATTGTTGTCTAACAACAACACGTCTTTCTCATTTGAGACGATAAATGAATATCTCTCAGGTTCTTGACGTGGCCTACTTGACCTTCGTAAGGTTGTCACTTCTTCTGGAGCCTGTGAACCTGTTTGCATATTTGATTCAGGCTCTTCATTGAGAGCATCAATTTCATCTCGAATTTCTTCAAGATGTATCTTGCTCCCACTGTTCTCCTTTGAAAGAAATTCTCTTTCTAAGAAGACACCATTCCGAGCTACAAACACTTTGTTTTCGGTCTGGTTATAGAAGTAATATCCTTTGGTTTCTTTAGGATATCCAACAAAGAAGCATCTCTCTGATTTGGGTTCTAATTTAGTCGTGGTCAATAGTCTAACGAAAGCTTGACATCCCCAAATCTTAAAAAATGATAAACTAGGAACCTTTCCAGTCCATAACTCGTAAGGTGTCTTTTCTACAGCCTTGGATGGAGATCTATTCAGTGTGAACACTGCGGTTTCAAGAGCATATCCCCAAAAGGATGCTGGAAGGGAGGTCTGACTCATCATTGATCGAACCATGTCTAACAGAGTCCGATTCCTCCTTTCGGATAGACCACTCCATTGTGGTGTTCCTGGTGGAGTAAGTTGGGAAATGATGCCACAACTTTTAAGATGATCATTGAAATCATGGCTTAAATATTCTCCTCCTCGATCTGATCGAAGAATTTTAATACTCTTACCAAGTTGATTTTGTACTTCATTCTGAAAATCCTTGAATCTTCCAAAAGATTCTGATTTATGTTTCATCAAATAAACATAACCATATCTACTGAGATCATCAGTGAATGTGATGAAGTATTGATATCCTCCTCTAGCATGTGTGTTCAGTGGTCCACATACATCGGTATGAATGAGTCCCAAAAGATCACTTGCCCTTTCGTTGTTACCAATGAATGGACTATTAGTCATCTTTCCCAATAAACAAGATTCACAACGTTCAAGAGACTGGAAGTTAAATGAACTTAGAAGACCATCTTTATGGAGCTTCTGTAAGCGTTTCTCATTTATGTGGCCTAAACGACAATGCCATAGAAGAGTAGGATTAGAATCATCAGACTTGATTCTCTAACTACTTACGTTATAGATATCTATTTCAAGATTTAGAATGTAAAGATCATCCAATAATTGGCCAAAACCATAGTGCACATTATTCTTAGAAAACGAACAACTATTGTTCTTAAAGTTAAATTCAAAACCTTCCTTGTCCAACAAAAAATAGAAATAATGTTTCTGCTAAACGAAGGCACATGGTAGCAATTATTCAATTCTAAAATAACTCATGAAGGCAAAGGTATTTCGAGTGTTCCTAAAGCTAAAGCAGCAACTTTTGCTCGATTTCCAACTCGTAGGTCCACTTCTCCTTTAGCCAGCTTCCTACTCCTTTTGAACCCCTGCACATTTGTACAAATGTGAGATGCACTTCCAGTATCTAATACCCAAGAAGTAGAAGAAGCTGAAGTAACATTTACTTCTATAACGTAAGTACCTGATTTAGAAGAATTCATTCACTTCTTTTCCTCAAGGTATTTCTTACAGTTCCTCTTCCAATGACCCTTTTCATTGTAGTGGAAGCATAACATTTTAACTTGTGGATTGGGCTTGGGCTCAGATTTCACCTTGTTGTTTTTCCAGTTTTTAACGGGAGTTTTGCCCTTGCCCTTTCCTTTCTTAGTTCCATGTCTCTTGAAAACCTTTCCCTTTTGAACCACTAGAACATCGTTCTTCCTTTTCTTAACAATGTTCTGCTCAGCCGTTTTCAACATTCCATGAAGCTCATTCAATGTCTTCTCCAGGTTGTGCATGTTGAAATTCATGATGAAACCATCAAATGATTCTGGCAACGACTGAAGAATGACATCAGTAGCCAACTCTTGGCTAATGGTTGTCCCCAACCTTTCAAGGTGATCAATGTACCCAATCATTTTGAGTACATGGGGTTTAATAGAGCTTCCCTCGTGAAGCTTGCATGAAAACAAAGACTTAGTAGTCTCATAGCGTTCAACTCGAGCTTGTTCTTGAAACAAACCTTTTAGTTCCTTAACCATGTCGAAAGCACTTAAGTTCTCAAACTGTTTTTGCAGATCAGTGTTCATGCTAGCAAGCATGAGGCACGAAACATCCAAATCATCATTTAGATGCTTCTGATATGCATCCTTTTGAGCACGAGGGGCATTAGCTGCTGGTTCTTCAGCAGGAATTGCATTCTCGAGGACATAGTCTTTCCTCTCATGCTTGAGAACAATTCTCAAATTCCTAAACCAGTCTAGGAAGTTGGTTGTGTTCAGTTTTTCCTTCTCAAGGACGGATCACAGGGAAAAAGGGGATGTGTTGTTATTTGCCATTTTCTACAGAAAACATGTACAAAGATTAATATGTGTGCTTATTATTAAAGACTCCTACTATGTCAAACAAGTAAACCTCCCAATGGGACATAGTAGGACCAAGATCCCTTTTAGCAAAAATTTGAGAAAGCTTTGACTTTTCACTCAAAACTTTGTTAATTGGGTAAGCAACAATTGCTAATTACATCCTATGTAATTCTTGGTTTGTTGAATTTTATATCTTATGTTTGAGCTACTCAACACTTTGCCTCAAAGTCCAAAACCGTTTTGATGACTTTGTGAGATCAAACCAACATTTTATGACCAATGAATGTCCGACATTCTTACCATTATGATAATTTTAGATGACTCTGCTTTGGCAAACGTCTTCTATAATTCTCATAATATGTAATAGTTGTCAATGTTGGAAAGGCACAAATGATTCATTTTTATAGGGACATAACTATGCAATGCAATAAGGTGTTTAAACATTTACAAAGAAATAAATATGGGTAAAATGCATGTGATATAGTATGGCCAATATATCAAGCTATTGTTAGCTTCTAGCACTCCATTCTTGGCAGCTCTGGACACTCCAACATGCTCACCATGCTTCTCCATGATGAGCACTCCTCCATCTTTTGATGTATAATTTACAATATTTACATTTTGCATCCTAATACAAAATCCTAATACTGAAAATCAGATTAGTGTTATCTCATAGCATACTATATCAAAACAAAAATATGGCCATACTATATCACTTATAACCATAATCCTGCAGGTTAGTGTTATCTCATAGCATGAAGTATCACATACATGTAAAAGCCCATAAGTAGAGTTTAATCTATGAATTATCAGTTAATATGTCTAATCTCATTAGACATAATTCTTTTGGATCTTTTATGATATGAAAAATCTAACAAGATAATTCGTATATGCTAAATATGGTAATTGCGGAATTTTTTATCATAATAGCAAATAATGGGAAACTTCTGAATATAATAACTTTCTCAAAATCAGATTGTATCATTTTCCTTAACCATATCATATTTTTGGAATCAATTTCTACTTTAGTTCTCCTTTTCTTCACAATGATGGCCCCACTGCCTCTCACGATTGGTTATTCCACTACTCCACAATTGGTTTTCTTTTTTGGGTATTCCACTACCCCGCAATTTGTTTTCATTTGTACCTAATGACAATGTCATAAAAATATATAGAAATGTCATCAGTTTAAGAAAATGTCATAAGAATGTATGTAGAAAACAATGTCAATGATAATGTCATAAGAATGTCAATGATAAAGTCATAAAAATGTCCATAGAAAACAATGTCAGTGACAATGTCATAAGAATGTCAGTGACAATGTCACGCCCCGGACCGCATCCGAGCCACGTAGACAACCGCCGTACAACCCGATAAGAACAACAACAGTTCATCCCTATTGAGTTGTACAAGGCGTCCGATTTATTCTATTGCCAAACCGATTAGTAAACACATACAATCAACATCAATATCATAATCAATCAAATGCGGAAAATAATAAAATGTTTGATACTTAGCCACACGTGGCAAACAGGGGCACGCAGGCCCCCAACTGTTTTAATGAAAATATTGTTCAAAAATCCATGAGCGGTTTATACATTTGAAATAAGAATGGAAGCACGAACCACGTCTTCCTTCTCGATCAGTCACCCTAGGCAAAGGTGCAGGTAGTAGGACTCTAGCCTCAACCTGAAAAATGTGAGGGCCCCCGGAGGGGTCAGTACTCCATAGAAGTACTAGTGACAAGCAGGCTATATGAAGAATAACTAATGTTTCAGACACGAGACCCAAAAATAGGGTGATATATACATATAGATGTCCCTCATCCACCCGATGATACATACTGTATATATACTCGTAAAATACTCAACCCGTAGGTCATTTACCTTGAAGAGTCTTTTAGAGATAAAGTTCTTGCCTGACTTTTCTCACTCCTTTCCCGGTTACCTAGCTCACAAGCTATAGTCTACTTCGATTCATACTACCGAGTGTTTTAGGATCATTTACCGTCCAAGGCACTCAACCCATCCTGGAGTATTTAAGATCATTTACCGTCCAAGGGTACTCGGCCCCACCTGGAGTATTCTGGATCATTTACCGTCCAAGGGTACTCAACCCCACCTGGAGTATTCTGGATCATTTACCGTCCAAGGGTACTCGACCCCACCTGGAGTATTCTGGATCATTTACCGTCCAAGGGTACTCGACCCCACCTGGAGTATTCTGGATCATTTACCGTCCAAGGGCACTCAATCCCCAGTCTATTCTCTACCAAATCCTAACCTGGATATGGCTAACCTTTCATTCCTTTAACTATGGACAATGCCTAGCCCTATAGTCATATAACAATCCTTAGGATCCAACGTGGGCGGGTCCCACCCGAACGGCCCACGTTAACCTACTCAAAACTGCCCGTTTTGAGCATAACCCAATACTCGATCGAGTATTAACCCATACTCGGTCGAGTACAGGATACAGTAGTCCACAAAGCTGATTTTCAACAAACTAGTCTTTTACCCGTGCGTTGCACGGGATTACAAATTACGAAATTATCCATGAAGTCGTCCATTTTCCCTGATAATCTGAAATTCATATATTTTACTCTTTGCAAGTATGATACGCACTACCAACTAAATTATGAGTTCTATTTAAATGTGTACTCAAGATTACGGGCTAACAAAAAATCAATATGTATTAAAAGTGAGCTAACCATTGGAGTTCCGGTTACCCATCTTCAGCGAGTCCTGGGAACTTGTGCATTTGAAATTTTCAAATATGAAGGCATTATAAAAGAACCTAATAAAGATTTAAATTTAAAACAACAAAATAAAATTATAGTAACATATTATTTGTAAAAGTTTACATCTATCATAAATATATTTGATGAAGGTGAGATTTTAGGAAAATTTGATTCTATATCTCATAGGAAAGTTTTCTTGGTTTTGGTGATAAATTTCATCCTCTCTAGAAACTGTGTGAGGTGTAAAGAAAAAGAGAAATTGATATGTTAGTGAATTGAATGATCAAGTAAAGCGGCATATGAATAAACTTGTAGATGATAATTAACCTTAGCTTCTCTATAGATTCAAGACTTCAAGTTGTACCACCCCAAATGGTTCAATCAACATTGTGCAATTTTCTAGAAATAAAAAACTAACTTGGATTAGCAAGAAGCAATACATACTATAGAGCAACCTTTATTTAATGTCATGATATAATTAAGATTATATCTATTGGAGAACCTATAATTCTATAAATGCATCATACGAAAACCGACTTCAAAATTCACAATTGTCCGGTAAAAGTAAAACTGAAATAATACAAATGTATCATCTAAACTTTAAAATTTCTGGCATACTCAAAATTGGAATAAGGTAAATACGCACATTAGATTGTTTTTTCAAAACCACATTATAGTTAATCAAGCTGATCATAGAAAGCGTAGGTTCCAATGTTACTATTCCTTCTAAGTTTGTTGCATCTCCAACTCATGAGATAAAATGAGATATACTACTCAATATCAACTATAGAAGTAACAGGTCAGATCAAACGTAAACAGACCAAACCATGTAATTTCAATTCAATTTAGAACACCCTAACATGAAATATAAAAAATCACAAAGAACGTACTATTTTTATGAATTAAAAGCTAAATTAATTAATAAATTTATAGATTAAACTTAGGATGTTTTACTTGAACTTATATCAGTACCAGACCAGACATCAACTGACCAGCCAAACTTCGACAGTTGTAAAATATATAGATACCAGATCAGACCAATTCAGATTAGACTAAACTAAACTTAAATAAACCAGACCACAGACCAAAATATTTAGATCCAAGTAAAAAAAGCTTTAGACAATTGTAGAGTACACATAAAACAGATCTTTACCAAACCCATTTAGACGTAGACAAACCAAGCCTAATGACATTATGCCCTCTTTATTAGGTTCCACACTACCGGGTTAGTTTCGTGATTGGCTCACCAAAGATTCACTTAGATGCCAATAATAGGTAGACTTCATTGTGTATTATGTTTTAAAATCTTATAGTCTAAGAAAACAAATAACTAAAATCTCTCCCGGAGTCCCGGCCATATACTCAATGGTCCATTTTTAAATTTTATCCCAACAGGAGAATTACAGGGCAAAGTAATTCAGTTCGAAATATTAGAGAGGTGCACTTTTTCTTAAGAATAGGGGGAAAAACTCAGATTTAAAGAAGAGAAAAAAAGTTCATTTTTCTCTTTTGATCTAATCATTTTGGTTTTTGGAAATCTTAGCAAAAAAACAACAAATTAAACAAAAAGTGCACCTTTTATCGTCTTGTCATCATTGTTATTAGCTCAATGCTAAATTGTCTTTTAGGTCATTTAAACTAAAAAGTAGTTAATGGATCATTTCCCGGAAAGTCTTTCACCTAGCAACTATCCCTTACAATCTAATGCAGAAGGCAGAAGCAATAGCATATAAGTCTTTATAAAGCTTCTTGGACGAGTTTCTGAATTCATATATCTAAAATAACACCCAAATAACTAATGTCCCATTCTTTACTAAAATCAGCGATTGTATGTTAATAAGAATGTCTAATTTTAGTATTTTTAACCCAAATTTTAATAATACTAAAATCCACTCAAAGTTCTTTTGTCTCCTCATTAATAGGGAAATAGTAAGATATGTACCTACTCATCGATGAGAACCGTTTAAATCATATATGCTCCATATATGCTCCAGAAGAACTTCCATAATTAGAGAATTGATAGGTCCAATATAAACTTTCATCCATTTCAATAGTTGTAGACCAAAGTCACCAAACTTCAGCATTTGAAGACACAGGAGTTGTGGATGAAACTTCAGCATTTGCAGCCATAGGAGAAGTTGGAACAACTGACAGGGGCAGAGCTAGGAGGTGCCCAGGCTAGGCCCGGGCCCACCCCAAATTTAAAAAATGCCAATATGTTTAGTGTAAAAAAAATTGTGTAAATATTTTCAATAATATTCTTTGTACCGGCCCAGTCTGGTCCAGTGTCCTGGCTCCGCCCCTGACAACTTATGTTATATAAATCTGGAAAAAAACCAAAGAACAGAGCAGCTCAATCTGAAAAAACCTGCAAAAAATGTTTTCATCAAATGAACTTGAGTTTTCATTGCAGATAATATTATTGACTTGACTTAGTTTTAAAGCAAACTTTTTTACACTATTAGTTACTTAGTTGAGGGTAGTAAAATACATTCATAAGAAATTTATAAGAGCTGTCACACTTACTCCATAGTCTATATAATAGTAAAACCTTTCCCTATGCCCATTATCATCATTGAGACGTTGGTATCTAAATGAAGCTCAAATTGGTTGGATTTTAGCAAGGGAAAATATATATAACTACTTAAATAGGATGAATATTATTATTTCGCAACATGTCAAACCTCAAGAGCGGAAGAGCTGCAAGATGTAGTCACGAATTGATAAAGATCAAATAGAGGTTGGACTCATAAAAACATAAATCTTCATTGCAGCGTGGGCGTTGGACTTAATATATTGGGGTAAATAATCCCAAGTGTTAGAAAATCACCAGGCACATAGAATCTCGATTACCAAGTTTATATAATGGTGGGAAAAGAAGAGTTTTAGTAAAACACTCATCTTAGACAATTGAATGGCACACACAATGAAACTTAACAGTTATTAGTAAATATGCATGGCCCATATAAATATAAAATATGGCCAACATATGCTAAAAACTTAAACAGTTTTCACAAATGAAGCTTTACAACAAATCATTGAAATCAACAATAGAATGCTCTTCATGGTTATAAAATAAATTATGAGTAAATATGACTCATATAAATTTGAAATATGAGTCATATTTTAGATAAAAGCTTAAACAGTTTTCAGATAAATTTGAAATATGAGTATCTTAGACAATTGAATGGCCCATATATGCTAAAAGCTTAAACAGTTTTCAGATATGAAGCTTTACACAAATCATTGAAATCAACAATATCAGGCTCTTCAAGGTTAAAATATAAACTGTGAGTAAATATGGGCTATATAAATTTAATATATGGCCCAAAATAAATTTTAGAAGACTTCATCTTTGAGCCAATCGTGAAACCTAGGTAATGATTGTAGATGTTTCAGCCCTCCTCCTCATGAGTATAGAATGGAGCGAATAGGGCTGAATGTAGAATACATAGTAGATAGCAAGGCAGGTGTGCACATCTGTACAGAATAATTGTTTATTGGCTTTTAAAGGTCATGGGTTACCTGATCATTTTCAAGTAAAAGCTCTCTAATTGAGTGCATTCTCACCGTGTTCTAACTTCTTATGGCACAATCTACCTGCAAAAGACATGAACAACAATTGTTTAATTTCTACACATATTTATTACGGGAATAGCTAATGGATGCTTGATTGAAGCCAATGTTAGTTGCTAAGTTCACACTACTCTTGGTTGACATATACTACTTAAGTTTGTCACTAATAGAAATACAGGCCTAATGAAGTTGGAAGTTCAATGTAATAGTTATAAAAAAGAACAACAAAAAAACGAAATATGTAAAAGTTAATAGATATAGGAATATGGAAAGAACATATCACCTTGAACAGTCTAGGACTACAAAAATATTGGCCCCGACTTTAGGGAATTTTACTCAATACAATACAGTTAATGCAAATACTGAGTTTTCAATCCAAAATCAAGTAATTATATAAGCAGAACCATATATTGCATCCTAGTTGGTAATTAAGAATAATAATATTATTTTTATTATGGTACTCTTTTTTTGTGACCCGACACAAAGCCACCAAGATGTGTGGTAGGGGTCAGGCCAACCCTATCACATTTATTCATATGTAAATTCAGAGTGCAAGATAAAATGGAAACCAAAGGGATGCCTAATAATGCCAACACATATATGATTTGAAAATCTTTGAGTAAATGAACCGTGCAGTGTTATGTAATTGATATGTGGCACTCTATAGAAACTTATAATGACCAATCCCAATGCAATAAACTCAAGATATCAATTATATTCTTGAGCCCTTGAATCTATGTTCATGTGCACATGAGCCAAAAAGGTGCAAAGGACATGCATAGCTAAACTGTTGCTAAGGAGAAAGACTCACCGGTAGTCCAGCTCCTTCCCCTGCTTGAAAACAATCCGGAAAAAAATGAAAATAAATCTCCATTGCACCCGCTTCCCTTCGCAATATCTACAAGCGTTTCCAGTACACTTAATGAGCAAAGTCTCAAACTACACTCTATCAGGCAAACATAAACCCAACTTAAAAAACTGAAAGTCAATAAGTATTTCTTCTTCCCTAAGGTGGTAATCAACCATATCCGATTTGATCTCTCTAAGACTTGCATCCCATTTATTTTACTTGACCAGATTTTCATTTGGCCTTTAAAGTCCTAAAATCCCTTATATTTCTCAAACTTTAAAATGTTTCCTCCTTGTGACATGCTCTTTAAAAATTTGAGTGCCTTTTGGGTGACCAAATTTGCATGGTGCTTGGCCTTCCAACCAAAAATTATAGTGTTCCCCTGTTTAGCTGGAGTCTATAACTTAATATACATCGATGGAATATATGAGAATACACAAAAAATACTAAAGATAAATTAGATATAACAGCAAGTCTTAAAAAAGATACTATATTGTACCCACTGAAGCTTAGACCTTTAAATTGAATAATCATGAGCTAAGGATGTAAAAATACAAAAGAAATGGGTAATTGGACCTAAAATACATTTTGTTAGATCTATATAGCTTCGAAGCTCAAAGTTTCAAATTCCTTACTCCTTATACCACATTGTTTATATAGCAGTTTAGTACGTATATAAGAATACTAATTCTCTTAATTTTATTTGGTTTCAAAATTATGAGAAAAAAACTATTTTGTTGTTAATGTGTCTCCTAATAGTGCTTCCTTTTCTGTTAGCTGATTCTTTATTGGCGAGTTTATTATCTTTTTAAGGTATCTGGGTAATAGTACGGATGTACAAAAAATATTAACCCCACTGAACACAACTGAAATTTATCTCTTAGGAATTTTAACAAACATGTCATCTTCATACTGGATGCATTCAGAGTTACCCAATATGTTACAAATTTGCTACTAATTTCAAAGCAATTTGTTGCAAAGTTGCATCATTTTTGTTTTTTTTTGTTTTTTTATAATTAATCTTTAGGACTTCTATCTGGTTTATGTGTATGTAAAAAAAGAACTTTTATAAAAAAAATAATGGGATAAGAAATAAAAGATTCATCTCCATCAAACCATATGCAAATTGAAGAGGGCAAAATGGAATGCATAAGTTAAATGATACAGAGTACATGACATTACTGGGGAGTGAGGGTACGGTGTCAATCATAATAGAAACTACAAAAAACGATTAGTGATGCAAGCATACAATTGATTTAAAGAGGTTACCATCGACATATATCATGCATAAATAAAAGCTCCAATTTTGGATTAGTGTTTTGAAGGGTTGTCATGTACAATCGTGCTCGAGAGATGAACCAAAACTTCATCAGATGCTTCATATCTGGAAGAGGAGTTGAGATTTCAGCCTAGTATAGATTTGAAATGACAATGAAGTAGATATATGAAGAAGGAGAAGAGGCAGAAAGTTCTTAAACCTGAGAAAACGCAGAGGAAACGCAGTAGCAGTAGGAATCGACTCAGCGATAAGTAATTCCGTAGGAATTTACTTAAATGCCCCAAGATTAGGCGGGATACTCACTTAAGTGAGTTAATAAGGTATAGATACCCGGTCGGGTATGTGTCAATACCCGATCGGGTATGGCAGTTGACTTGGCGGTCAACGCCCCTTTTGACCCCCCAAACAGAGTCCGATTAACTTGAAATTTTATACACATATACTTCTTGATGTCCTTGATCCAAAAATACCATTTTGGATCCCTGGATCATCACACAAAATATATTATCACATTTTTAATCACCAAACCTACATAACATGCCTTTTAACTATGTTTTGTGTATAATCATGGCATAAACACACACTTGGTTATCTTTAATCATTCCACAAAACATATTCCTGATTACTTTAGGTAATCTCATGCCTCACGCAAAAGTTATAAAGCATAAAGCCGTCTTCTCACCTTAATGAAGCTTATGAAGTTCTAGCCTCCCCGATTTAGCTCCGACGAAACTCCGGCGAACTTCAACGAACTCCGGCGACAACTCCGGCGACCTTTTCAACTCCGTGAAAGTTTCTTGAATACCTTAGACAAGTTACTAACAAGGTTTTATCATCATAAAACCCATAGTAATACAAATAACCTCAAAAAGGTTATTTTCCGGCGAACCGGTCACTTTGGCTTCTAAGTCCGTTCTTGGACTTAGAACTACCTTCCAACCCCTCTTTCTACACATCCCAACGTGTAGAACATTACTAGGGTGTGAAATATGATTGAATAATCATAAAAGAGTATTGAAGAACAAGAAATAGGAGTAATGGAGTCATTACCTTGTTAAACACAAGTTTTCCCACCTAAACTCCTCTTTTCTCTTCTCTTTTCCCTTTCTTCTTCCTCCCTTAACTTGGTGCGTGTATGATGGATGAAAATGGTTTATTTGCAGAGCTCCTCTCACTTGGTTGATGCCTGATACGAAATGGGGTGGGTTGGTATGATTGAGAATGCCTTCTTGGCATTTCTCACAATCATGGCATGTGGGAGGCCCTACTCCATTTAATGCCTTTCCCCTCAACCCCTTCTCTTTCCCCTCCCCCTTCTCTTTGTGCGGCTCCCTTGACATCTGCAGCACTAAAATCCGTGGGGTGGCCCCCACTCATGTGGGAGGTCATCCCTTTATGTCCCTAAGTGTAGAATCGGTCCCGAAAGTTGTATTTTCCGGACTGTTTTAAGTATATTTTATTTTATTGGGTCAAATAAAATATAACACTCGTTCCCAATCCTTATTGGGCCTTAGAATCATTATGAAATCCCCAACTTTAATTTATAGGTTCTCGGAATCCCTTTTTGGGCTGTTATCTGATAAATTGCCGATACCGATAATTTAGCCCGTTTGACCAACCGGTCACCCTTGTGCCATTGTCATGGCCCAATTAGGATATCCACCACCATATACATATTATCTAGTCCAAGATTAATATAATATGTGGTCCCGATAATATTGGGCGGCCCCACATCCGGTGTGGGCCCCACGTGAATTTTACTATTCACGTAATAGAAACGATAAAAATTTACAATCACGTAAAAATGCTTTTATACATTTCTCAAGGTTCAATACATAGTTTGGTACAGTACAAATACTCGGGGGCGGTGTTACAAGTTCTACCCCCCTTATTTGGGATTTCATCCCCGAAATCCATGTGTCTAATCAAACAGAAATGGATATTGTTCCCTCATTAGGGTCTCCACTTCCCACGTTTGCTCCTCGACACGATCACTCTTCCAAAGTACCTTGACCATCGGCACCTCTTTGCTCCTTAGCTTCTTTACCTGTCGGTCTATGATCTTTACCGGCTGTACCGTATAATGTAGGTCCTCTCGGATTTCTACCGGTGGTTTCTCAAGAATATGTGACGGGTCCCGCACATACTTCTTGAGCATAGAAACATGAAATACATTATGAATCTTTTCTAACTCTGGAGTCAACTGAAGTCGGTAAGCTACAACCCCAATCCTTTCAAGGATTTTGAACGGGCCTATGTAACGTGGGTTAAGCTTACCCCGACTGAGGAACCTGATAATCCCTTTCCAAGGTGATACCCTCAGAAATACCTCGTCACCAACCTCAAACTCCAACGTCCTTCGACGTTTATCAGCATAGCTCTTCTGTCGATCTTGGGCAGCCTTGAGCCTATCCTGTATGACCTTTATCTTCTCCTTAGTGATCTCGACTAACTCGGTGCCCTCAAGCTTAGCCTCGCCGACCTCGTCCCAACACAATGGTGTCCTGCATTTCCTCCCATACAATGCTTCGTATGGGGGCATGCCTATACTTGCCTGATAACTGTTGTTATAGGCGAATTCTACTAAAGCCAACTGATTGTCCCAGCTCCCCTGGAACTCCAAGGCACATGCCCTTAACATGTCCTCCAAGATCTGAATCACCCGTTCAGATTGCCCATCCGTTTGAGGATGAAACGCGGTGCTAAACCTCAATTTTGTACCCATGGATTCCTGGAACTTAGGCCAAAACCGTGATTTGAACCGTGGGTCCCTATCCGATACTATAGTAACCGGAACCCCATGCAGTCTCACAATCTCATCTGTGTACAATTTGGCCAACCGCTCGAGCGTATAGGTAGTGTTGATAGGTAGGAAATGAGCGCTCTTGGTCAGCCTATCGACTACCACCCATACCGCGTCGTAGTTCCTAACCGTCCGTGGTAGACCCACCACGAAGTCCATGGTAACATGCTCCCACTTCCATTCTGGAATGGTAAGTGGTTGTAGTAACCCTGCCGGGTGTTGGTGCTCTGCCTTAACCTGTTGACAAGTAAGGCAACGGCTCACATATTCTGCAATTTCTCTCTTCATCCCCGACCACCAGTAGCTTTCCTTCAAGTCCCGGTACATCTTTGTACCGCCCGGGTGCATGGCATACGCAGATGAGTGAGCCTCCTCAAGGATAGATTTTCGGAGCTCCTCATCCGATGGTACACACACTCGTTCCCTGAATAGTAGAAGTCCATCTTCCCTCTCACGGAAACCCTCGACGGGCCCCACAAGCATCCGTTCCCGGATTTTCTGAAATTCCTCGTCATTGCCTTGACATGTTCTGATTTCATCTAATAAGGTGGGTCTCACCTCAAATCTGGCCAATAGCGCCCCACCCGTGGATACCTCCACGCGTGCCCTCAGTGCCCGTAAGCATGTGAGTAAAACCCCTGATGATGAGCTCTTCCTGCTCAGTGCATCAGCTACAACATTAGCCTTGCCTGGATGATAGTCAATGATCAAGTTGTAATCCTTAATCAACTCCATCCATCTCCTCTGTCTCATGTTCAACTCTTTCTGAGTGAACACATACTTCAGGCTCTTGTGGTCGGTGTAAATGTGACACAACTCCCCGTAGAGGTAGTGCCTCCAAATCTTCAATGCAAATACCACAGCACCTAGCTCCAGATCATGTGTGGGGTAGTTTACTTCATGCTTCCTCAACTGCCGAGAAGCATAAGCGATTACCTTCCCTGATTGCATCAGTACACATCCCAGTCCCTGAATGCTAGCATCGCTGTAGATGTCATACCCTAACCCTTGCACGGGCAAGGCAAGCACTGATGCTTCGGTCAAACGTTTCTTTAGCTCAAGAAACCCCTTCTCACACTTGTCATCCCACACAAACTTAGCCCCCTTTTTAGTGAGCTTCGTGAGTGGGGATGCTATCACCGAGAACTTTTCCACGAATTTGCGGTAATACCCCGCTAAACCGAGGAAACTCCTTATCTCCTTCACGTTCTTGGGCCTCTCCCAATTAGTGACCGCCTCAATCTTGGAGTTATCAACTGAAATGCCCGAGCCCGATACCACATGCCCTAGAAAACCGATCTCCCCAAGCCAAAATTCGCATTTAGAGAATTTGGCAAAGAGTTGCTTCTCCCGCAGTGTTTCAAGCACAAGCCTTAGATGTTTTTCGTGTTCCTCTTCATTCATGGAGTATATCAAAATGTCATCAATGAACACTATGACGAACTGGTCTAAGTATTGGTGAAATACTCGGTTCATGAGGTCCATGAATGCCGCGGGGGCGTTCGTAAGCCCAAACGACATTACTAGAAACTCATAGTGACCATACCTCGTACGGAATGCACTTTTGGGTATGTCACCCTCCTTGATCTTTAGTTGATGGTAGCCTGACCTCAAGTCAATCTTAGAGAACACCGTTGCCCCCCGTAGTTGATCAAACAAGTCATCGATCCTTGGCAAAGGATATTTGTTCTTTATCGTGACCTTGTTCAACTGACGGTAGTCGATACACATTCTGAGTGTACCATCCTTCTTCTTTACAAATAGTACCGGTGCTCCCCATGGTGAATGACTCGGCCTGATGAATCCGCTGTCCAGCAATTCTTCCAATTGCACCTTCAACTCTTGAAGTTCAGCCGGTGCCATCCGATATGGAGGAATCGAGATGGGTTTTGTACCGGGTTCTACCTCAATGGTGAACTCAATTTCTCGATCTGGTGGGAGTCCCGGGAGTTCTTCAGGGAAAACTTCTGGGTACTCACTCACCACTCTCACCTCAGTGAGACTCTTCTCCTTGCCCTCCTTGCCTATGACATAGGCCAAGTATGTTTGACACCCTTTCCTCATCATACGCCTTGCTCTTATGGCCGATATGATACAAGGGTTGAATTTCCCTCTATCTCCCTCGAAGCATAGAGTGTTTCCTTCTCCATCCTTTAGTTCTAACACCTTGGTGTAGCAATCTACCTTCGCATGGTGTTTTTCGAGCCAATCCATGCCAAGTATAGCATCAAACTCGAGCATATCTAACGGCACAAAGTCACCCGTTAGACAGTGCCCCCCTATCCCTACGTTACACGAGGGATAGTAGTGTTTCCGCTCTACATCATCTCCCAATGGCGTAGAGACCAGCAAAGGTTGCATCATTGCTACCAAAGGCATGTTCAATCCCTTGGCAAACGTTTCGCTCACAAACGAACGTTGTGCCCCGGTATCGATGAGAATTCTCGCATCCCTATCGTTGATCTTTAGTGTTCCTACATATATAAGTCATGTAAGACACCCTATTCGTCATCCCGACAGAAAAGGACCGGACGAAAAAATTTCAGCCTAGAATTACCCTATACCCGGTCGGGTAGGGTCTTCTACCCGGTCGAGTATCACTCGAATTCTTAAAGGGAAACCCCCCTGTCTTCCTTGCTCGGTCGAGTACCAGCCTCGAATTCGGGCAAAATGTCAATACCCGGTCGGGTATATACCTATACCCGGTCGGGTATCACTCAAAATCCACAAATAAAAGCTCCCTGTTTTCTACGCTCGATCGAGTACACACTTCGAAGCTCAAAATATACACATACCCGGTCGGGTATATAGCCATACCCGATCGGGTATTGCTCGAAATGTCAAAAAAAAGGCATCCTGCCTTGGCTGCCCGAACGGGTGCACACTTCAAACTCGAAGCATAGCTTATACCCGGTCGGGTCTATAGGAGTATCCGATTGGGTCCTTCATATTTTTGAAGATTTTTTCAACCCATTACATGATCAAATACATGTGAAATCAAGAGATTACCTGCAATGGAGTCCGGGTTGGCCCGAGCATCAGCCTCGGTCATTGCATACACCCGTGCTTGGGTCTTCCCTTGGTTAACGGACGCGGCGTTGCTAGCCGTGGGTCCGCTCCTTCCCGTGCCGGCCTGAGACGGCCCCGCACGTCCCCTACTAGTCGTAGGTCCTCCCATGGCTCCCGATGGTCCTCCCCCGTTCAGCATTGGACAAGAGGATTTGAGGTGTCTCGTGCTACCGCATTTGTAACACCGGGGTGGTTCATTGCACTTCCCCGCATGATTCCTGCCGCAGTTTGCACACCTCGGTGACCATGTACTCCCTGGTTTGGCCCCTTGCCCTCCTGAACCTTTGTTCCTTTTCGCCGGTGGTGCCGGCGCCCTGAATGAACTGCCACCCCCAGCATGATGCTTCCGGGAGTGGTCTTGGGGTCCAGCGTTTCCCCATCTTCTTTTCTTCACCTCCTCGGCGTCTCTCAACTTCCTCTCGTTCCATTGGGCTTCCCCAAGGAGCCCCTGATCAACGATTTGGCTAAATGTCATACTGTGATGGTAAGTAGCCCGGTCACGGATGTCCAACTGTAGAGCATCCCAAAAGTGATTGGCCATACGATTTTCATCCAATGAGTATTCTGGGATGAATCGTGCCAAGTCACGGAACCTTTGTTCCAATTGCCTCACCGAGCAACCATCCTCCTGTTTCAGGTTCGTGTACTCTCTTCTTTTGAGATTGACTTCAAAAGTTGAGTAGTACTGATTATAGAATTCCACTTCGAATTTCTCCCAAGTGGCTTCACCGTGGAACTTTCCCTCCACGCCTTCCCACCATACAGCGGCTATCCCTTCTAGTAACCTGGTGGCCACCCTCAACTTCACGTCGAGTGAAATTTGCATGTCCCTAGAAGCATCATTCAGCTTCTTAATCCAGTCGGCGGCCTCAGATATGTCGCCCTTGCCATCAAATGATTTGCACCCCAAGGCCCTGGCCTCCTTGAGGTACTTGGAGATACGCACCATCGTGTCTCCTCCAAATGCCCCCGATGGAGCACTAGAAGCACCTCGGCTTCCTTGCCCCATGGTCTGCCTAGCCTGTCTAGCTTGGCGCCGCTGTTCTCTCTTTGCCTTATTCTCGAGGTACCATTCTAGTACCTCACTCATACGGTCATAATGAGGATCATCATCCTCATCTTCTTCCTCAAAGTCCTCCCCGTTGTACGGGGTCTCCTCTTGCTCCGTGCTTGGAGCATAGGTGAAGTCGTCTGGTTCGGTGGCCCATGACGGGTGCACGGAACCGACGCGTGTGCTACTTGTCGTCGGCGTGGTAGAACGCCCACGACCCCTGCCTCGGCCTCCTCCTCGGCTTTGGCCCCGGCCTCTACCCCTAGAGGTCCGTGATTCCGCCCGAGTGGCATGCCCGGTGGCCCCCTGCACATGCCCTGTCGGGTTCCTCCTAGTTATCCTGCGTCCACCCTCCATTTCTGAAAGAAATAAGGAATGAGTCATTAGACTCGTTTCAATGTCAATTGACGGATTAGTACAAAAGACACCCCTTGGTCCAACATTATGGCCAACAAACTGTTAAGGGTACCGTCTTAACAATAAGAGGTCAATAACTTGGTTTCCAACGGTTCCTTAAGTACAAAAACTGTTGCTCATGGTTTTATTCAAAACTTTTTGAGGATAACCATATTGAGAGGTTAATTATATAGTTTAGAAATCGATGGCTCTGATACCACTTAATTGTCACGCCCCGGACCGCATCCGAGCCACGTAGACAACCGCCGTACAACCCGATAAGAACAACAACAGTTCATCCCTATTGAGTTGTACAAGGCGTTCGATTTATTCTATTGCCAAACCGATTAGTAAACACATACAATCAACATCAATATCATAATCAATCAAATGCGGAAAATAATAAAATGTTTGATACTTAGCCACACGTGGCAAACACGGGCACGCAGGCCCCCAACTGTTTTAATGAAAATATTGTTCAAAAATCCATGAGCGGTTTATACATTTGAAATAAGAATGGAAGCACGAACCACGTCTTCCTTCTCGATCAGTCACCCTAGGCAAAGGTGCAGGTAGTAGGACTCTAGCCTCAACCTGAAAAATGTGAGGGCCCCCGGAGGGGTCAGTACTCCATAGAAGTACTAGTGACAAGCAGGCTATATGAAGAATAACTAATGTTTCAAACACGAGACCCAAAAATAGGGTGATATATACATATAGATGTCCCTCATCCACCCGATGATACATACTGTATATATACTCGTAAAATACTCAACCCGTAGGTCATTTACCTTGAAGAGTCTTTTAGAGATAAAGTTCTTGCCTGACTTTTCTCACTCCTTTCCCGGTTACCTAGCTCACAAGCTATAGTCTACTTCGATTCATACTACCGAGTGTTTTAGGATCATTTACCGTCCAAGGCACTCAACCCATCCTGGAGTATTTAAGATCATTTACCGTCCAAGGGTACTCGGCCCCACCTGGAGTATTCTGGATCATTTACCGTCCAAGGGTACTCGACCCCACCTGGAGTATTCTGGATCATTTACCGTCCAAGGGTACTCGACCCCACCTGGAGTATTCTGGATCATTTACCGTCCAAGGGTACTCGACCCCACCTGGAGTATTCTGGATCATTTACTGTCCAAGGGCACTCAATCCCCAGTCTATTCTCTACCAAATCCTAACCTGGATATGGCTAACCTTTCATTCCTTTAACTATGGACAATGCATAGCCCTATAGTCATATAACAATCCTTAGGATCCAACGTGGGCGGGTCCCACCCGAACGGCCCACGTTAACCTACTCAAAACTGCCCGTTTTGAGCATAACCCAATACTCGATCGAGTATTAACCCATACTCGGTCGAGTACAGGATACAATAGTCCACAAAGCTGATTTTCAACAAATACCCGGTCGGGTATGTGTCAATACCCGATCGGGTATGGCAGTTGAATTGGCGGTCAACGCCCCTTTTGACCCCCAAACAGAGTCCGATTAACTTGAAATTTTATACACATATACTTCTTGATGTCCTTGATCCAAAAATACCATTTTGGATCCCTGGATCATCACACAAAATATATTATCACATTTTTAATCACCAAACCTACATAACATGCCTTTTAACTATGTTTTGTGTATAATCATGGCATAAACACACACTTGGTTATCTTTAATCATTCCACAAAACATATTCCTGATTACTTTAGGTAATCTCATGCCTCACGCAAAAGTTATAAAGCATAAAGCCGTCTTCTCACCTTAATGAAGCTTATGAAGTTCTAGCCTCCCCGATTTAGCTCCGACGAAACTCCGGCGAACTTCAACGAACTCCGGCGACCTTTTCAACTCCGTGAAAGTTCCTTGAATACCTTAGACAAGTTACTAACAAGGTTTTATCATCATAAAACCCATAGTAATACAAATAACCTCAAAAAGGTTATTTTCCGGCGAACCGGTCACTTTGGCTTCTAAGTCCGTTCTTGGACTTAGAACTACCTTCCAACCCCTCTTTCTACACATCCCAACGTGTAGAACATTACTAGGGTGTGAAATATGATTGAATAATCATAAAAGAGTATTGAAGAACAAGAAATAGGAGTAATGGAGTCATTACCTTGTTAAACACAAGTTTTCCCACCTAAACTCCTCTTTTCTCTTCTCTTTTCCCTTTCTTCTTCCTCCCTTAACTTGGTGCGTGTATGATGGATGAAAATGGTTTATTTGCAGAGCTCCTCTCACTTGGTTGATGCCTGATACGAAATGGGGTGGGTTGGTATGATTGAGAATGCCTTCTTGGCATTTCTCACAATCATGGCATGTGGGAGGCCCTACTCCATTTAATGCCTTTCCCCTCAACCCCTTCTCTTTCCCCTCCCCCTTCTCTTTGTGCGGCTCCCTTGACATCTGCAGCACTAAAATCCGTGGGGTGGCCCCCACTCATGTGGGAGGTCATCCCTTTATGTCCCTAAATGTAGAATCGGTCCCGAAAGTTGTATTTTCCGGACTGTTTTAAGTATATTTTATTTTATTGGGTCAAATAAAATATAACACTCGTTCCCCATCCTTATTGGGCCTTAGAATCATTATGAAATCCCCAACTTTAATTTATAGGTTCTCGGAATCCCTTTTTGGGCTGTTATCTGATAAATTGCCGATACCGATAATTTAGCCCGTTTGACCAACCGGTCACCCTTGTGCCATTGTCATGGCCCAATTAGGATATCCACCACCATATACATATTATCTAGTCCAAGATTAATATAATATGTGGTCCCGATAATATTGGGCGGCCCCACATCCGGTGTGGGCCCCACGTGAATTTTACTATTCACGTAATAGAAACGATAAAAATTTACAATCACGTAAAAATGCTTTTATACATTTCTCAAGGTTCAATACATAGTTTGGTACAGTACAAATACTCGGGGTGGTGTTACAGACAATGTCATAAGAATGTCAATGACAATGTTATAACAATGTCAATGTCATAAAAATATCAATAACAATGTCATAAGAATGTCAATCATTATGAAAATGACATTGTTATAACTAATGTCAAAATTATTGTCAATTTTATTAAAAGGCGTTCTACTTTACAACTAAAATTAATGTGTAGCAATTGTTTCGAAATTATTTATCGCCACCCACTAATTATTATACAACTTTTGAAGCCACATAGTAGTAGACTAGGAGCCGCTAGTCGCTACTCTTCCAATTAATTTACTACTTCAGTCGGAATCCGTGGTTTCGACCACAATTTTGCATTATCTTTCCATAGTCAGAACCCATCGTTCCGACTCGCGCTATTTTCAGACCAAGAACTCCCGTTACTTCATCATTTCTCCGGATCCACAACCATAGCCTATACCCTAGCTTGATGGCCGAAGCAGGGGCACAGGCCCCCTGGCAGATGCGCCACTGCCTTCCGTTGCAGCCGCTACGTCACCGTGTCATCCAGCCGCCGCACTGCCACTGGCGCGTCGCCGTACTGTTGTGCTTGAATCACCGGCCAAGCTCCTCTGCCTTGGAAGAGATTGAGATGCCTTGTGTGAGAATTTGTTGACACGGTCACAGTGAGAAGCAAAAATAAAGACTTAAGGGCAAATATGGCAGACACAGAAAATTAGGTCCTATTTAAGAGTAAAAAAGTCAAGGTCTTATATAATTACATAAGAGAACTTAAGCTCTTATTTAGCACCATTTCTCTATTACAAAAGATTAAACTCCAGCCACAAGACCTTCACACACCCCGACCGACAAAGTATTGGAAGGTCCTAGGTCATTCTGACTATGTTTGGCACAAAGAGCTAGAACTGGAGGTTAATGTCTGAAATAGGGGCTATAGTCTGAATAGTGTAACACCCCCAAATTTCCCACCCAAAAATACCTTTAAATAAAACATTTTTTATTAACTTTATTTGAAAACATCAGAATTGTGCAGCGGAAATTAAAAGGGAAATAGGGTGTTACCGCCACACTCGGTTCTAACCTAACCGAGTGCACATGCTAAAACAATTTAAACTCAAAATAAATTAAACTTCTAAAATAAATGTTTACTAATTTAAGATGCTGAAAATGTAATTACAATTATTTACTAATTTGATGTTCTAGCGGAAACTCTCTCGAAATCAACTTCAACCGGATCAACTCAACACCTGTACAAAATCAAGTACAGAAAGAAAAAAAAGAAACAAACATTAGCAACAATGCTAAGTAGGTTCCACCTAACCCCGAAAAAAAAACAATAAAGAGTATGTATATATATATATTCGTAAAATATTTCGTAAAAAAAAAGTTTTCAAATACTTTATAAATCATAAGTAAAACAACATTTATAAAATATTCTTATAACACAAATAATATGCAAAATATCAATACTTCAAATATAAGTACATATTTCAAAACCATAATAATTCCAAAACATCAATATACATAAACCCACCAAATATGATCACAATTATTCCAAACCGTAAATAAAACATGAAATATTCATCTCAAAATACATATAAATAATTATAAATGATATTCAATATAATCAAACGAAATCAAATCCAAAAGTATTTATACTCTAAAAACCCACAATACTTTAATAACTCAAGCCAACTCAAATTCAATCCAAATATAATCCAATCCAATAATCCAACAATTCCAATCAATCCAATAATTCAATTGCACCTCAAATCCAATCCAATCAAATAATATTCAACTCAAGTCAAAATCAAGCCAATCAAATAATCTCAATCACCTCAAAGCATCAAAACCAATCTCATCAAAGTCTAGTGGAAGCCGAACTCCTACCTTAAGTGTGCACACACCCCCTAAAAGGGATTCCAAGCCCTCCGGGTAGTAAGAAACCCGAGTAGTCGGGATTTTTCTACCAACTACACTACAATTAAGCTGGGATACTCCGCTTTTGGGAAGTACCCCTGGTGGATTTAGGCTTAGAGCCATTACCACTCACCAAATATTCCACATTTATCCGGATGTGGCAAATCGACACCACGTGTTTCTCCGGGTGCTCACAAAATCATAATTTAATCTCAATCAAAACGGATATGAAATCCAAACTCCACAAAATCATCCACAATGTAAAATATTAACGTCGCTAACAACTACACTCGAATTCACCATACAACAAAATTTCACAAAAGAGCCAAATACTTCATAAATATAATCCCAATAACAATTCATAAGATATCTCAAATACTCAAAAATAGCATCCAATATTCAATATCCAATACTCAAATCTCAAATATAATTCTCAATAACAATCCATAAGAAATTTCAAATACTCAAATGTAAATACTAGAAATCTCATAAACTACTCAAATAATTTCAAAAATGATTAACGAGGAAAGTATAATTTTGGTTGACGTGAAACTTACCTCAAATTGCGATAAATCTTAACGGAAACCTCTACCTCGATCTTCTCCAAAAATCACCTTTTAAGAATATTAAAATTCTAATATCAATATTTTATCTCATAATGATTTGTCTACCCTTTATTTATAAATTATCCATCTTAGTATTTTCTTATTCCACAAATTATTAATATATAGTCCATAATTTATTATTATTATTATTATTATTATTATTATTATGACTTTTAAAATTTAGTCCAGCCAATTAAATCACTTTATAAGTTAACCAGATCAGTCCATTGTCTTATTCATTCGGCCAACCTAGGTTATAACTATAGTCGGCCCACGATTTAAAATAAAAGAGATCCGGCCCAAAAGTATATGATAACATACAGAGTACTGGAGTAGTACGGAGTAATAGACGTACGCTTCAAGTGCGGACTAATACACGTTCGAGTCATCTTCTTCGGTAGTTCACCGCAGAACAAGGTGCAAGTGTAGCAACGGCACTCCTTCATCGACGTCCTATGCGGTCTACTCCTCCGGAGATACCATTGGTTCCTCCTCCAGCGAGCCTTTTTATATTCCCGGCGTGAATTCAGTCCGGCAGCAGTACTCCGGCGAATACATCGGCGGAAACGGTTTAGCACATTCCGGCGTTGATCCCTCTGTGGTCTTCTCTTCAGATAGTATTGACGGAACTGGAGCCTTCCTCCTGAACATTACAGTAGCTCTCCGGACTCCGATGCAGCGGCTGGACTTCTCCTCCGGCGAGCAAAACTCAGCGCCTCAGCGGTGTTTTCTTCCGGGGATGGCGTTCAAGTGTCCAAGCGGCAGAACAGGTGCCTGGTTGACACTGTTGGGATTGCTTATGAAAATAAATGCATGCGTAGCTTTGCTTAGGAAATGAAGTAATTGAATTGCTTAGAACAAATAAATACGTAGCTTTCCTTTTTGTTGTAATACTCAAAGCATTAAAGCTTTGCTTCACCAATTTATAAACAAAGCAACATAGCAACCCTGCCAACACACGTACAAGTGTAGTTACAACCCATGACAAATCACCCACTCCCCCACTACACTCATGCATGCGTAAATAATACTACGTACGTAGTAACATAATGCAGTACTAAATGCAAATAACTAATGTGCAACTTAACTAATTGACCCAACTTAGACTAACACTATTGCAACGGCACACACGCACATCAGTGTCGCTACAACATATGCACGCTGCCACGCGGCGCACACTACTTGGCATGACTCATCCTACCGTGCACTCACACTCTAGTCTAAAATTGCATCAATGACTCAAAATAAACTAAATTAAACATGATGAAATTATAAACAACAAGGTTAATTCCAACAATCACCCCCTTAACCTTGTTGTCATTTATTTTGAACTCCTCGCGGACCATCACATCAGTGCCGGCTCATCGTCGTCGATCGCGGTGGTGAGATGTGCCTGCTCCTTCCTTGGTGCTGTGCAATCCTTGGAGAAATGCCCATACTCTTGACAATTATAGCATCGAACCTTACGGATGTCGAACGTACTCTTCTTCTTTCCGGTGCGGCCGCGGTAGCGAGAAAGCCACTCCTCCTCTGTGAGGAGCAAACGATCCCCACCGCCATAATCGTTGTTGTCGGTGCCGTCGTCCGCATCACTCCTATCCTCCGCTGTTTTGAGCCTTCCCACGAGCTCCTCCATAGACATCGATTTAAGATCAAGAAGTTGCTCAATTGCTATAGCTACCTGGGTGTACTTGGATGGCACGATGCGGAGTAATTTCTTCACGACCTTCACCTCCTCGAGGGTCTCACCGAGGGTGTGAATCTTGTTGGCGAGCCCGTTCATCCGCATGGCGAGTTCGTCGATCATCTCCCCGCTCCGCATGCGGACGACATCAAATTCCTTGAGTAGAGTTTGTGCCTTGGTCTCACGGACACGCTCATCGCCCACACGCATGGATTTGATGGCATCCCGAGCCTCCTTTGCCGTCGCCTTCACGGCAAGCGTGGAGTGCATCTCCGGTGGTACGGCTCGCAGAATTGCCGCAAGTGCCACCCTATCCTCGGTGAAGCTCCCGCCACCCTCGACGGCGTCCCACACACTTTGGGCCTCCATGTTCACCTTCATGATGAGCGCCCACTCGAAGTAGTTCGTCGCCGTCAATGTCGGGTAGATGACAGTGCTGCTAGCCTGGTGAACGACGCGCTGCTGCATCACCACCTCGCGGCCGCCTCGCCGCGTTGTGCTCCGTCCACGACGTACCGGAGAGCGTGACGGAGTGCGCGAACTTTCGCCGGCCATGGCTCTGATACCAAATGTTGGGATTGCTTATGAAAATAAATGCATGCGTAGCTTTGCTTAGGAAATGAAGTAATTGAATTGCTTAGAACAAATAAATATGTAGCTTTCCTTTTTGTTGTAATACTCAAAGCATTGAATCTTTGCTTCACCAATTTATAAACAAAGCAACATAGCAACCCTGCCAACCCACGTACAAGTGTAGTTACAACCCATGACAAATCACCCACTCCCCCACTACACTCATGCATGCGTAAATAATACTACGTACGTAGTAACATAATGCAGTACTAAATGCAAATAACTAATGTGCAACTTAACTAATTGACCCAACTTAGACTAACACTATTGCAACGGCACACACGCACATCAGTGTCGCTACAACATATGCACGGTGTCACGCGACGCACACTACTTGGCATGACTCATCCTGCTGTGCACTCACACTCTAGTCTAAAATTGCATCAATGACTCAAAATAAACTAAATTAAACATGATGAAATTATAAACAACAAGGTTAATTCCAACAGACACGAACGAGCAGCTGTGATCTTCTTCCTACTCCGTTGAATGGCAGGCCGTCAGTCCGGCAAATCTGCGGCAATACCTTGACGACGTTTGTTCCTTGTCCGGTGGCACTCTCTCTGCCCTCACTCTTCCTTTCCGTAGAGTACATATGCGGTGGCGGTGAGCTGGAGTGTAAAGGTTACATGTTCGCTCATTGTATGGTATATATGGATATTATGTATATATAGTTATACGCAGTTAGGATTTCTTTGTTGTGGAGCGACGATAGATTCCCAGGCTCTTTTTACGCAGTAGGGAAAATTCTAGAACTGCGGTTACGTATTTTTCTCATTTATTATCAGCCTACCATACATAGTATGTATTGCCATACATACGTATTACCATATACGGAGTACATGCATCGACGTAAAGCTTGTGTGGGAGCACTGGGTTACATAATATGTACTACTATTATTTGTACGTAGTATTTTACTTTTTTTATAACTCCTACAGTATGATCGAGTATGTTCACTATAATCGTATATGGTTTGTTATTGAAAAGTCAACTTTTCAATGTTATCACATGGTTGGTAAATCATAAAAATGTAAAACGTTACTTTTTTTTAAGTTTAGATTTTATTAATTCAATGTTTTATAGAAATGTCATTTTTACTATTTAAGTGAAAATTTTTATCTGATCAATTTATATATATTAAAAAAATTGAAGTGTCACACAGAGACTATTGTCCGAAGCTGAACGTTGAAGTGCGGAATCGGAATTGCTAACTGAATGGAATAGATCCATTGGCAAAAAGAACTGAAGAAGTACAGGGATAATGTAAAATTACATTAAAGGACATATGGTTTATTAATAGAATAAAATATTAGCTAGAATAATTTTTATATTTTCAGCCGTTTTAAAACTTAAGTATATATACTACGTATTTAATATATTATATTTGTATATGCCTGTGTGTATATAATATTTATTATAATAAATTAACTTTATGAATGTATACGAATCATGAATAACCCATTGTTGAAGAATTAGATTTTTGGCATCTAGCATCGTGGAGTAAAACCTACGTTTGTAGCATTATAGAAGTTGGAAAATTTCAATTAGTTGCTCCTATTACCCGAGGAAGGGACAAACTAGAAAAGAACAACGATCTAAACAGGAAGGATAATTCTGGAAGGAGAGTGGAGTAGACAAATTGACTAAACCCAAACGCTATTTCTCAAACGTTTTATTTCAGCCCTTTTTTTCCTACTTCAGCTCCATGTTGCCTTTCATTGTTGGAATTATTGTGTACATTTATTTTTATGTCACAAAAAACATTTTTTTGTGTACTACGTAGCTTTGTGGTCAACATGGGATGTTGTATTTCATTTATTTTCTTTCCTTCTTTTCCTTTGTCAAAGATGCCGTTCTTCCTGTATCACCATGTGATACACCTTGGTGAGAGAAGAAAGTTCATCCAAATTAAGTATGTTTGAACGTAAATTCCCGTAAATCTCATGATCGAGACCCATAAAAAAATCATGAATCTTTTCCGTCTCCATGTGCTTGAGAAACAAGCACCACACGTACATTGGGGAATATTTCGGAATTCATCATAGTCGTCCTAGTAGGCCTTGAGTCGTCCAAAATACGTTGTGATGGTTTGTCCATTCTGCCGGCAATTCCGGATTAGCTCATTCAATTCATGTGTCCGCATCGCGTCTCCAACATCAAATCGTTGCTCCAAATCGTTCCACAGATCACAAACACTTTCCATATAGACCATGTTTGTTCGTAGAGGCTGGTCCACCGATGTCATAATCTATCCCACGGCCATGGAATGGACAGTCAGCCAGTCTTCGAGATCCCTTTCGTTGTTCTCAGACCATTTTAGGTTCCATCGAGTCATCGAGAAACGCATATTTCCGTTTCGCATGGAATGCATTATTCATAGACGTGGCCCACTCTCTGTAGTTACTTTCGCCTTTCAGTACTACCCCACAAATATTCTGCCCAGGATAGTCTGCGTTGGACAGAAACTAAGGCGAAGCAGGGTCATTGATTTTCCTACGTTCAGCTTGTTCACCGGCCATTGTTTGTCATCTCCGTTCTTGATATGTCACGTAAACTTGCCCAGAACGTTTCATTGCTCTGATACCATGTAAAAGAAGGGCCGAAGAATAGGAAATATTCTGTATATTTCGTATGATCACAAGAGTACATCAGTTTACATATATACACACACGTATGTGCTTAACTTCCTATCTACATGCTGCCTAGTGGCTTTCTTGGAGGAAAAGAAGGAAAGAAAATAAATGCAATACAAGTTCCCATGTTGACCACAAAACTATGTAGTACACAAAAAATGTGACACAAAACTAAATGTACACAATAATTCCAACACATTGAGCTTGATTGTCATTTCATTCGGGATCACATTCAGGCAGGTACGATCGTTCCGTCAAACACTTCCAGCACCGAACAACCTGCCGACTTACTCACTAAAGCCCTTGGTGCTTCTCAGTTTTCTTATTTACTCAGCAAGATGAGCATTTGCAACCCCTGTACTCCATTTTGAAGGGGGTGCTGGAATTATTGTGTACATTTATTTTTGTGTCACATTTTTTTTGTGTACTACGTAGCTTTGTGATCAACATGGGAAGTTGTATTGCATTTACTTTCTTTCCTTCTTTTCCTCCAAGAAAGCAGCTAGGCAGCATGTAGATAGGAAGTTAAGCACATATGTGCGTGTATATATGTAAACTGATGTACTCTTTTGATCATACGAAAATATACATAATATTTTCTATGGTTCGGCCCTTCTTTTACATTCACCCAAACACTACTAGATATGTAATTATTGGTTTAAATAGAAAATTTTCAGCCCATTATCAGCTGAAATGACTTGACAAACATAGCCAAACTATGAATCTCATTTCGTTTCACGCCCATTTGATTTGATCATACATGAAAGAGTCTAATTTTTTAATAATCTCAAGAAAAAATCGGACGCTAGATATTAAGGGTGGGTAGAGTCACTCCAACCTTACTATTTCGGGGCGGATTAGGGTCGCGTCCTAATTTTAGAAAGCACAAATGGTTCGGGGTGGGGTGAGTCCTGAAAAACTTAAAAACTGAACGGGTCTTAAAACTTGAAAAAACGGGTACCCGAATCGAACCGTTTTAAAATATTATTTTAATAATCTCTATTATTTTTAATATTAAATACTATCAGCACACGAAATCTCTTCATGTTCTGGTGTCTGCACAAAGACCAGTGCCTGCCATAGGGGGAGTGAGGCAAATCAGTTGCCTTGTGCCTCCATTTTTTGGGGCCCCATATTTTAAAAACAATATCATTCATATGAATTACAGTAGTGTTTAGTAACGGGCACTTTGTCGTAGTGCGGCAAAATAAATTCAAAACTAACACTTATACGTAGTATAGCGTAGTAGAGTTCGTATCCACAGGGAAATGAATAATTCTATTTTTATGAACTAGTAAATAAAGGGGAGATTTTGGGATTGAGTGATATAATTTAATTAATCACTAAGATGAATGACTTATATGAGTTTTAATTCAATGATAAAAGGGACTTGACTTTGCTACTTTCCACTTGTTGATATATTTAGTCGATCCTTGTTATATCTATAACTTATCCCCTCTCGAATACTCAATCGAGGAGTATCTCCAATTCATCGAGGGTAGTTATTAACAACGACCGTTCATTAACAACCCTTACTATTAATCAAATATAGAACAACGCCTTATACCGATTTAGTAGTAGCATTTAATCTTTCTAACTCCTTGATGAAATCAATTGAGATTGATAACCTCGACACAACGGTTTCGCTTTAACCAACAAAATTACCCTCTTAAGTTTATTAACCACGACCGTGCATTAATAACCCGAAGTTACTTACTTGTGAAACCATCAATGATTAACCATCGGTTCATTGATCGTTTCTAGTAGTAATTAATGTCAAGATGTTAACTAATTGTCAGCTTAGCAACACTCTCCAACATTAATATAGAGATAGAATAAGGGAAGAATTAATATTCAAGGAGATAAATTAAGAAAATAACTCATAACTTTAATAATCAGCAAGCTTCAAGAGCAAAACTAGGGGTGGACTTGGGTCCGGGCCGGGTCCGGGTCGGGCCTAGGCCCGGGTGGGCCGGCGGTTCAGGAATGGTGGACCCGGGACCGGCCCGGGTAGCCACCGGGTCTGGTCCGGGTCCGCGCCGGGCCACCGGTTTGGGTATTTTTTTTTTGCTTTCCTACCCCCCCCCACCCTCCCAAACCCCCCAAACCCATCCTAACCATCAAGCCCAACCCGGCTGGAACCCAAAAAATGAAAAAAAAAAATCAATTTGGCCCGGGCCCAGGCCCGACCCGGCCGGGCCGGTTCGCCAAATGTGAGACCTGAGCCCGGACCCGCCCTACCCCCTAGGCCTGACCCGGACCCGGACCCGAGAACCGGGCCGGTCCCGGTCCACACAGTAGCGGGCCGGGTGGCCCGACCCGAGTCCAACTCTAAGCAAAACCAAGAAATGGAAGTTTAGCTCATCATTTGGAGACTAAACATGCTAGAAAAATATAAAGAAAATAATATTCTAAGTTGAGCTTAAGTATATGGAAGAAGGGATGATAATTAGTGAAGGAAAAGTGTGCTATTTATATGTGTTTTTCAAACCCTTTGGCCGGGTATCCGACCGGGTATAGTACTTACCCGACCGGGTACCGGTCAAAATCGGATCGATTCGCCATGTTCTTGTGTTTTCTGCACGTTCTTTGGTCCGGGTCACATCATACCCGACCGGGTAAAGTACCATACCCGACCGGGTATGTGTGCAATTTCTTGGCTGCTTCCGTTTTTACTTCCTACCCGACTGGGTAAGTAGTTGTAACACCGACCCCGAGCATATTTACTTTTAGTAAATGATGTAATAAACCTTGAAAGATGATTTATGAATTTGCGTAATTGTTAATTTTTACTATTTCTTTTACGTGAATAGTAAATTGCATGTGGGGCCCACAGCGGGACGGGGACCGCCCGATAATTCCCGAACCACATATTATATTCATCTTGGCCTAGATAATATGTATATGGTGGTGGATATTTAATTTGGGCCATAAGAAAGGCATGTAGTTGACCGGTTGGTCAAACGGGGCCCAATTACCGATATTGGTAATTTAACGGATAACAACCCGAAATGAGTTTCGGAGACTCCTAAATTAATGTTGGGAAATGTACATCTATTCTAAAGGCCCATAATTATTAGGAACGCGTGATATATTTTATTTGGCCCGATAAAATAAAATATAATCAAAACGGACCGAGAAATACAACTTTCGGGACCAATTGTACACACCGAGACATAACGGGATGACCTCCCACCTAAGTGGGGGCCACCCCACGTCCCTTTAGACTCCATCAGACAAGGGGAAGCTGGAGGAGACCATGGAAAGTGTGTGTGTGCGGAGTCATTAAGTGAGGGGATGGCATGAGTCAAAATTGCCATTTTAGGACCCTACTCATGCATTATTTTGCTTGATTGAGTAGAGGTGCCTCCCCCCTTCCCATTCCACTCATTCAGCCAACACAAGGGGAGAGAGAAGGGCTCCAGGAAGCTATCTCAGCAGGCCATAGTTGGAGGAAGCTAGGAGGAAGAAATCCTAGGAGGAAACTAGCTAAGAAGAAGGTAAGAACTCATCTACCCTCTTTTAACTAGTTTTATGGTGTATGATTTTTAAGAAATCATATGGTGGATTAAACATGATGTTCTACACGTTTAAAAGTGTAGAATATTGATATAAAGTGGTGATATTTAACTTAGAAGAGTTGGTGAATCGATAGGAGTCGAAATCGCCGGAAACCGCCACTTTAAGGGAGCTGCCCGTTTCTGCAGAACACGAAAGCCGCCCGGCTTTCGTGAAAGCCGCCCGGCTTTTGCCCAGCAGTTCAGTTTTACACCTTCAATCGGCCTAGAACGGGGATTGATCGAGGGGCTTAGCAAAGGCAACTATTTCAGCACTTCATAAGGTGAGGATGGCTGACTATATTGCTTATAATTAGTGAGTTAATTTCATGAGATTACCGAAGGTAATTAAACGTGTTTTTTGGATTATTAATGTTTAATAATGCCTAAAAGGGATGAAAAGACTAAATGTCTAGAGAAGAAGGAACATGATATACAAATTTAGGAATAAATTGTGTGTGTTCATGTGTTATGAGTATGGTGACTTGAAAGTGGATTTTTTTATGAAACATGTGTTGAAATGTACTTTTTCTTCATATTAGAATATATGAGTGATTAAAAGTGATATTTTGGGTATTGAGATAAATGATATTTTCAAAGGAAAATCAGTTAGAATTGTCTATATGACTATGAGTTGAGAACTTGGTTTGTTGATATTAATTTGACTAGTATCAAGATACTAGTTGGACATTAAGATGAAATGTTGTTAAGATTGATCCTAAGGTTGGATTGTGAAATGTTATGCCTTAAGTAGTCTTAAGAGATGCTTTAAGGTAGGAAAGTATGAACTCTAGGTTATACTAGGGGTAGGCCTTAAGGGATACCCAAGATAAAGTAAATAATAAATTGATCCTAAGTATAGGATTGGCCTACGGGTGTGATCGGTGATTCTTGTGGATAGCCGGTTGAATTATGGAAATAGTAAGGACCATGGCCCTTCCCGACTCTAGAGAGCGGGGTTGGATAGCATGGACTTACATCGTGATCACGGGTTAGGGTGGAATCCGAATCGGAGACCTAACTAGGTTCCGGTAGCGGTAACACATAAGATAGGACCCCGAAGGGCCTTACCTTCCTACGGGATGATGGGTACGAGTCCAGGGGCGGGATGTTGGAGTCCGAACCGGGAGCCTCATGAGGTCTCGGACAGCGGTAGCAAGTCCCGTAGAAATAATAGGACCCAAGGGTTGGGTTGTGCAAATGATAAATGAAAAGGATATATAAGAAGGGCCGTGTGCCGACAAATAAATAAATTTACTTATTATAAAGATAATAAGTGGGAAATATAAATTATTATTTATATATGATATCACCCTATTTTGAGGGTCTTGGAAATTAAAACGTTGATTATACTTAGTATAGTTGCTATTGTACTTGTCAAATATTTCCAAGTACTGACCTCCCCTTCACGGGGGAGGCCACCTCACAGTTTCAGGTAGAACTTGAAGGTTGCTACCGGCGCCCGTTGCTTCGGGGATTTTCAAGGGAGAAGACGTGGTTCGTGCTTCTTCTGTTTCCTGTTTTCAAAACAATTATAATAGTGCTCATGGATATTATTTTGAATAACTAATTGGGGGCTTGCATGCCCATGTTTGCCAAAGTGTGGCTAAGACACTTCTATTAAATGCTTCCGCTGTTTTAAATGAATGTTTTTACATTATGTTTGTTTATGGATGTACTATGTGTGAATGATATTCATGACGCCTTGTATAGTATGGATGAGTTGGACTACGGTTGACTATTCGTACTGTACGGCGGGTTGTTGACGTGTCCGGCTAGGTCCGGGGCGTGACAATTTAATTGGTATCAGAGCCTTAGTCCGTAAACATCATAATGAAGCTTCAAAATGCTTTTTGAAAATGAAATTGAAAACCATGAGTATAAAGTTTTGTACTTATAGAACTTTTGGTACTTGAGTTGCAATGTCTCTAATTGTTAAGATGGTACCCTTAGCAATTGGTATGGCGGTGATTTGAGCCAAAAGATGTCTTTAAGTGCCTATCCGTCAATTGACATTTGATACGAGTCTAATGACTCATTCTAAATTTCTTTCAGAAATGGAACGTACCGGGAAGGTTACTCGACGGAACCCGACTGGCCAAGCACCGGGAGGATCCCAACGTGGCAGTCGGGGAGGATCGAGGGTGTCTAGGAGACAAGGCCGTGCAGGCCACTCGCTGACCGTGAGTGACGGTCATGTGGAAACTATCGACGAGCACTATGAGTCCGAGGAGGATTCAACCTACCGACCGGGAACTGAGCCGGTTGAGACCCCATATGATGGGGAATACGATGATGCAAGTGACGAGAGCGATGATAATGAAGCTCTCGAACGGATTTAGGAATTGCTCCAGCAATACCACCAAGATCGCCAAAGGCGCCGGGCAAGGCGTGCTTTGGAAGGGGCTTCAAGAAGAGGAAGCCGTGTGACTCCCCGGGAGATCATAGAATCCCGAGGAGGGGGAGGTGCTGAGATCCCTATAATAAGGATCTCAAAGTACCTCAAGGAGGCAAGAGACTTGGGATGTAAACCGTTTGATGGAACGGGGGACATCTCCGTGGCGGCCGAGTGGATCAAAAGATTCAACGAGGCGGCCCTCGACATGCAACTACCACCCCACATGAAGCTGAGGGTAGCCACGAGGCTACTAGAAGGCATGGCGTCCACATGGTGGGATGGAACAAAAGGGAAGTACGGTGAGGCCGTCACTTGGGAGAATTTCAGACAGGAGTTCTTCAGCCAATACTACTCCGACTTCGAGGTGAACTTGAAGAGGAGGGAGTACACGAATTTGACCCAGGGAGGTGAATGTACGGTGAAGGAACTTGAGCACAAGTTCAGAAAGCTTGCTGAGTTCATACCGGAGTACATTTGTGATGAAAACCGGATGGTGAACCATTTATGGGATGCCTTGGACCTTGACATACGCGAGAGGGCAACACAATTGCCTAATATGACGTTCAGTCAAGTGGTTGAACAAGGCCTGAAAGGAGAGAAGAAGTGGGAGGAAAGAAAATGAAGGAATGCCGAGGAGGCAAGGAAAAGAAAATGGGAGTGTCATGGCCCTCAAGGTTCCAACAAGAAGGGGAACCACGGGGGAGGCGGATCCTTCAAAACCCCTGCACCACCGGTAAGGGGAAATCAAGGCCCGAGCGGGCAAAGCTCTGTGTCACAAGGCTCAGGCGCGAAGAAGTGCAGCAACTGCAAGAAGAACCACTTTGGCAAGTGCCGCGATCCCCCGAGGTGCTATCAATGCGGGGAGGTCGGGCATTTGAAGGTGAGTTGCCCACAACTTGGGCGAGCCATGGGGGCCGGACCGAGTAGTGCAACGACGGTGAGCAGGAACCGAACCGGAGCACCAAATGCTAGTGGTGGGCACGGTGGGGCGAGTGCAAGCAACGCGCCATCCGTAAACCAAGGAAGGACCCAAGCTCGGGTCTATGCTATGACGGAGGCAGATGCTCGTGCCAACCCAGACTCCGTTGCAGGTAATTCCTTGAACTCACGTATTAATTTTCATAAACAATAGGAGCGTGGAACTGGTAAAATGATAACCCCGACGAGTTTGGTCGGGTTTGAGGAGGAAAAGGGGAGGAGAATCCTCGCCCTGGGTGAATGCCGCCCGGCTTTGACGAAAGCCGCCCGGCTTTCGTCTTGATCATTGGGGAAAAATACTACGGCAACGAATGCCGGCCGGCTTCCACCGAGAACCGCCCGGCTTTCGTATATAACAACCTACAAATTTTTCTCGCAAACGAAAACCGGCCGGCTTTCACAGAAACCGGCCGGCGTTTGGAAAATTGGTCCGGATTAATCTGCGGCGCTCAAAGTCGCCCGGCTTTGGGGGAAAGCCGCCCGACTTTCGTTTAGCCTGGGGATTCCCGTGCTGCTGAAACCCGGCTGGGTTTCGTAGAAACCGGTCGACCTTCGAAATCTTTCCACGAATAAAATTGCGGCGACGAAAACCGGCCGGCTTTCGTGAAAGCCGCCCGGCTTTCGTGATTTTCATAGATGGATTTTTCTCGCAGACGAAAAGCGGCCGGCTTTCACCTGGATTGGTCCTAAAACGGTCCTAAAGGTTAGAAACCGGGAAATTTCGGAAGGGTATCGAACGGACCCCACCCGAAACACGACCAACATACTCTACGAATTAAGAAACGAGCCTATTAATTAGATAGTGTGTCTTACATTACTTATGAATGTAGGAACACTAAAGATAAACGGGAGAGACGCAAGGATACTTATTGATACCGGGGCGCAACGATCATTTGTGAGTGAGGCGTTCGCCAGCGGATTCAACGGACCACTTGTACCAATGACTCGAACCCTATTGGTGTCCACGCCTCTAGGGGATGATATCGAAAGAAATAGCCACTATCCATCGTGTGAGGTGGAAGTGGAGGGCCAAACCTTGACGTGTGATTTCGTACCGCTGAGTATGATCGAGTTCGATGCAATCCTAGGAATGGATTGGCTTGAGAAACATCATGCTAAGGTCGATTGCTACACGAAGATTCTTGAACTCGAAAGCGGTGAAGGATTGACCTTACGCTTTGAGGGAGATAGAGGCAAATCAAACAGTTGTATCATATCCGCCGTGAGAGCGAGGAACATGATGAGGAAAGGATGTCACGCATATCTAGCTTATGTGGTGGACAAAACCAAAGAAGAGGTAGACATCAACGATGTGAGAATTGTGTGCAAGTATCCGGATGTCTTCCCAAAAGACTTGCCGGGACTTCCACCCGATAGGGAGATTGAGTTCGTGATCGAGGTTGAACCCGACACCAAACCAATCTCTATACCGCCATACAGAATGGCACCCGCTGAACTTAACGAGTTGAAAACCCAATTGCAAGAGCTATTGGACAACGGTTTCATAAGGCCGAGTCACTCTCCGTGGGGAGCACCGATCCTTTTCGTGAAAAAGAAAGATGGAACACTTCGAATGTGCATTGACTATCGTCAACTGAACAAGGTCACAATCAAGAATAGGTACCCCTTGCCTAGGATTGATGACTTGTTTGATCAGCTCTGAGGAGCGACGATGTTTTCGAAGATTGACTTGAGGTCGGGGTACCACCAACTGAAAATAAAGGAGGATGACATACTGAAGAGTGCATTCCGCACCAGGTATGGTCATTTCGAATTCCTAGTTATGTCGTTCGGGCTGACCAACGCCCCGACGGCATTTATGGACTTGATGAACCGAGTATTTCATAAATACTTGGACCGATTTGTGATTGTGTTCATAGATGATATCTTGATTTACTCAAAGAGTGAAGAAGAGCATGAGGAGCACTTGATACTTGTTCTTGAGACACTACGGGAGAAGCAACTCTATGCCAAGTTTTCCAAATGTGAATTTTGGCTAAGGGAGATCGGCTTTCTCGGGCATGTGGTTTTTGGGATCAGGGATTGCCGTCGATAACAAGAAGATTGAGGCCATTACCGAATGGGAGAGGCCAACGAACGTCAAGGAAATTCGTAGCTTCCTTGGATTGGCAGGGTACTACCGAAAATTTGTGGAGAAGTTCTCAGTTTTGGCATCGCCATTGACTAAGCTCACTCGAAAGGGGGCCAAGTTTGTATGGGATGACCGATGTGAGAAGGGATTCCTTGAACTGAAGAAGAGATTGACCGAGGCACCGGTACTCGCACTACCCAAACAGGGTGTGGGGTATGATGTCTACAGTGACGCAAGCATCCAAGGGCTTGGATGTGTCTTGATGCAGAATGGGAGGGTGATTGCCTATGCTTCACGACAGTTGAAGAAGCATGAGGTAAATTATCCCATTCATGACTTAGAGCTGGGGGCGGTGGTGTTCGCATTGAAGATTTGGAGACATTATCTCTACGGGGAAACATGTCATATATACACCGATCACAAAAGCCTGAAGTACGTGTTTACTCAGAAAGAGTTAAACATGAGACAGAGACGGTGGATGGAGTTGATAAAAGACTACCATCTAGTTATCGAGTACCACCCCGGTAAAGCCAACGTGGTAGCGGATGCCTTGAGCCGGAAGAATTCATCTGGGGCATTAGTGACTGGCTTGAGGGCATTGAGAGCCCAATTGGAGGTATCTAGCGATGGTGCCTTATTAGCCAGATTCGAGGTGAGACCTACATTACTTGATGAAATCAAGAAGGGTCAAGAAACCGACGAAGAAATTATGAAGATCCGTGAACGCATGCTAGCGGGACCGGTTGAGGGTTTCAGGGAGAGAGATGATGGTCTCTTATTATTTCATGACTGAGTGTGTGTACCGTTGGATGATGAGCTCCGAAAGTCCATCTTAGAGGAGGCTCATTCATCGGCGTATGCCATGCACCTGGGAGGCACGAAGATGTACCGTGATTTGAAGGAAAGTTACTGGTGGTCAGGTATGAAGAGGGAAATAGCCGAGTACATCAGTAGGTGTCTTACTTGTCAGCAAGTTAAGGCAGAACATCAGCATCCGGCTGGGTTACTACAGCCACTTTCCATTCCTGAATGGAAGTGGGAGCACGTGACTTTGGATTTCGTGGTGGGGCTGCCACGAAAGGTTAAGAATTATGATGCCGTATGGGTTGTGGTCGATAGGCTCACGAAGAGTGCACACTTCCTACCTATCAACACTACCTATGCATTGGAGAGGTTAGCCAAGTTGTATGTGGACGAGATCGTGAGGCTACATGGGGTTCCTATAACCATTGTATCCGATAGAGATCCGCGATTCACATCACGATTTTGGCCGAAATTCCAAGAATCTATGGGGACAAAATTGAAATTCAGTACAGCCTTTCATCCACAAACGGATGGACAATCTGAGCGGGTTATACAGATATTAGAGGATATGCTGAGAGCCTGTGCATTGGAGTTCCAAGGGAGTTGGGACAACCAATTGTCACTTGTGGAGTTTGCCTATAACAACAGTTATCAGACGAGTATAGGCATGCCTCCATACGAGGCATTGTATGGGAGGAGATGTCGTACACCGTTGTGTTGGGATGAGGTTGGCATGGCCAAACTCGAGAGCACGGAATTGGTGGAGATCACCAAGTCTAAAGTGAAGATGATCCGTGAGAGACTTAAGGCGGCCCAGGATAGACAGAAAAGTTATGCTGATAAGCGCCGAAGAGCCTTGGAGTTTAAGGTGGGAGATGAAGTATTTTTGAAAGTTTCACCTTGGAAGGGAATCATCCGATTTCAGAGCCGAGGGAAACTTAACCCATGATACATAGGGCCATTCGTGGTTCTTGAGAGGATTGGGGCCGTGGCATACCGATTACAGTTGACTCCAGAATTGGAGAAGATACATAACGTATTCCACGTGTCCATGCTTAAGAAGTATATGCCAGATCCATCTCATGTATTAGAAAAACCACCCGTGGAAATACGGGAAGACTTGAACTATGCCGTGCAACCGGTGAAGATACTTGACAGGCAGGTCAAGAAATTGAGAAGCAAGAAAGTTCCAATGGTTAAAGTCCTTTGGAAAAGTGACCGAGTCGAAGAGGAAACTTGGGAAACGGAGGCTTTGATGAAAGAGCAATACGCGTTTTTGTTTGAATGAGCATTGTGAATTTCGGGGACGAAATTCCCGTTAAGTGGGGGTGAACTTGTAACACCGACCCCGAGCATATTTACTTTTAGTAAATGATGTAATAAACCTTGAAAGATGATTTATGAATTTGCGTAATTGTTAAATTTTACTATTTCTTTTACGTGAATAGTAAATTGCATGTGGGGCCCACAGCGGGACGGGGACCGCCCGATAATTCCCGAACCACATATTATATTCATCTTGGCCTAGATAATATGTATATGGTGGTGGATATTTAATTTGGGCCATAAGAAAGGCATGTAGTTGACCGGTTTGTCAAACGGGGCCCAATTACCGATATTGGTAATTTAACGGATAACAACCCGAAATGAGTTTCGGAGACTCCTAAATTAATGTTGGGAAATGTACATCTATTCTAAAGGCCCATAATTATTAGGAACGCGTGATATATTTTATTTGGCCCGATAAAATAAAATATAATCAAAATGGACCGAGAAATACAACTTTCGGGACCAATTGTACACACCGAGACTTAACGGGATGACCTCCCACCTAAGTTGGGGCCACCCCACGTCCCTTTAGACTCCATCAGACAAGGGAGGAGCTGGAGGAGACCATGGAAAGTGTGTGTGTGCGGAGTCATTAAGTGAGGGGATGGCATGAGTCAAAATTGCCATTTTAGGACCCCTACTCATGCATTATTTTGCTTGATTGAGTAGAGGTGCCTCCCCCCTTCCCATTCCACTCATTCAGCCAACACAAGGGGAGAGAGAAGGGCTCCAGGAAGCTATCTCAGCAGGCCATAGTTGGAGGAAGCTAGGAGGAAGAAATCCTAGGAGGAAACTAGCTAAGAAGAAGGTAAGAACTCATCTACCCTCTTTTAACTAGTTTTATGGTGTATGATTTTTAAGAAATCATATGGTGGATTAAACATGATGTTCTACACGTTTAAAAGTGTAGAATATTGATATAAAGTGGTGATATTTAACTTAGAAAAGTTGGTGAATCGATAGGAGTCGAAATCGAAACCGCCACTTTAAGGGAGCTGCCCGTTTCTGCAGAACACGAAAGCCGCCCGGCTTTCATGAAAGCCGCCCGGCTTTTGCCCAGCAGTTCAGTTTTACACCTTCAATCGGCCTAGAACGGGGATTGATCGAGGGGCTTAGCAAAGGCAACTATTTCAGCACTTCATAAGGTGAGGATGGCTGACTATATTGCTTATAATTAGTAAGCTAATTTCATGAGATTACCGAAGGTAATTAAACGTGTTTTTTTGGATTATTAATGTTTAATAATGCCTAAAAGGGATGAAAAGAGTAAATGTCTAGAGAAGAAGAAGCATGATATACAAATTTAGGAATAAATTGTGTATGTTCATGTGTTATGAGTATGGTGACTTGAAAGTGGAATTTTTTATGAAACATGTGTTGAAATATACTTTTTCTTCATATTAGAATATATGAGTGATTAAAAGTGATATTTTGGGTATTGAGATAAATGATATTTTCAAAGGAAAATCAGTTAGAATTGTCTATATGACTATGAGTTGAGAACTTGGTTTGTTGATATTAATTTGACTAGTATCAAGATACTAGTTGGACATTAAGATGAAATGTTGTTAAGATTGATCCTAAGGTTGGATTGTGAAATGTTATGCCTTAAGTAGTCTTAAGAGATGCTTTAAGGTAGGAAAGTATGAACTCTAGGTTATACTAGGGGTAGGCCTTAAGGGATACCCAAGATAAAGTAAATAATAAATTGATCCTAAGTATAGGATTGGCCTACGGGTGTGATCGGTGATTCTTGTGGATAGCCGGTTGAATTATGGAAATAGTAAGGACCATGGCCCTTCCCGACTCTAGAGAGCGGGGTTGGATAGCATGGACTTACATCGTGATCACGGGTTAGGGTGGAATCCGAATCGGAGACCTAACTAGGTTCCGGTAGCGGTAACACATAAGATAGGACCCCGAAGGGCCTTACCTTCCTACGGGATGATGGGTACGAGTCCAGGGGCGGGATGTTGGAGTCCGAACCGGGAGCCTCATGAGGTCTCGGACAGCGGTAGCAAGTCCCGTAGAAATAATAGGACCCAAGGGTTGGGTTGTGCAAATGATAAATGAAAAGGATATATAAGAAGGGCCGTGTGCCGACAAATAAATAAATTTACTTATTATAAAGATAATAAGTGGGAAATATAAATTATTATTTATATATGATATCACCCTATTTTGAGGGTCTTGGAAATTAAAACGTTGATTATACTTAGTATAGTTGCTATTGTACTTGTCAAATATTTCCAAGTACTGACCTCCCCTTCACGGGGGAGGCCACCTCACAGTTTCAGGTAGAACTTGAAGGTTGCTACCGGCGCCCGTTGTTTCGGGGATTTTCAAGGGAGAAGACGTGGTTCGTGCTTCTTCTGTTTCCTGTTTTCAAAACATTTATAATAGTGCTCATGGATATTATTTTGAATAACTAATTGGGGGCTTGCATGCCCATGTTTGCCAAAGTGTGGCTAAGACACTTCTATTAAATGCTTCCGCTGTTTTAAATGAATGTTTTTACATTATGTTTGTTTATGGATGTACTATGTGTGAATGATATTCATGACGCCTTGTATAGTATGGATGAGTTGGACTACGGTTGACTATTCGTACTGTACGGCGGGTTGTTGACGTGTCCGGCTAGGTCCGGGGCGTGACAGTAGTAATACCCGACCGGGTAAGTCACATGGGCAGTTTTCTTCACTTCAAAGTCCTCTTTTCCAACACTACAAATCCTAACACTACTTTACAACTTACAAATGAAAGCTAAAATACATTTACAACTAAAATCACACAAATGTTTACAAACTAAATTAAAAGTCAAACAATCAACATAAATCAAACATAAAAACATATAATTATGCACTACTAATTAGTGTGCATCATTTAGCTTAATTTGTTTACCAAATTGGGATCCATCGTCTACTGGTCTGCAGAGTCACGAAACACATTGATTATTGATTACTTAGAGAAGGTTAGAACATTTAGGGTGATGTACCCTACAATTATTTTATTCTCTTTTCTTTAATTTTTAATATTTATGTAAGAAAAAATATCATTAATATTACTCTTTAAAATGTGACGGACAAAAAGATTACTTGGTAACTATTTGTGATTATAATTGTGTTCAAATTTACATTGTAGTAATTACATGTAAGCTAGTTACTACGATATAAACTTTAAACACAATTGTAGTCACTAATAGTTACTAAGTAATTGCTTTTTGTCTATCACTGATATTTAAGGAAAATCCCTTTATGTAATGCTTTTCATTACTCATTGTTATTTATTTATCACTATATGGGTCCCAATTTTAATAAATATTTTTAGCTTCTTATATTAAATATTAATACGAAGTAGTTTATTTGTTGTTATATTGATTGTGTTGGTGGAATTCGCCGGATAAACCTGCAAAAACTGTTATAGATAATAATATAGCTCGAGACGCGTCAGATGCTGTCCTCAAGAAAGTATTTCCGACTAGCGAAAACCTTTCCCCAAAATATAACGAGCTCTTCGGCGTAAGCCGGTAACAGAACAACGAGAATACAAAACAAATACTTTGTATTAATCCAGCAGAGTGAAAATATTAGGGAATGTTTAGCTCAAAATTATCTATCTCACATAGCTAGCATAACACACACACACACACATACATACATACATACATGCATATATATATATACATATATATATATATATATATATATATATATATATATATATATCGATTTGTGCGTGTCATCCTTGCGCAGGGGCCATCATGCTAATCTTCTCTGTATCGTTCCAATTTTATCGGATGTCCCTGAAGGGACACACACACACACACACACACACACACACACATATATATATATATATATATATATATATATATATATATATATATATATATATATATATATATATATATAGATAAGAGATCAAATACAAACCATGCTTAAAATACTAACCTACAAACTCAATAATATGCATCACTTTGAACTTCAATATGCAGTAAAAATAATGTAAAGCTGCAAGGGTTGGATCACATACAAACTAGTCCTCCCATTCAAATAATCTTTACATTATTTGTATTGCGCATTGAAGTTCAAAGTGTTTCATATTATTCAGGCCATAAAACAGAACTTTCATATTTACATTATTTGTATTGCATATTGAAATTCAAAGAGTGCATCTTTACATTATTAGTACTGCATATTGAAGTTCAAAGTTGTGCATATTATTGAGTTTGTAGGTTAGTAAGTTAAGCATGGTTTGTATGTGATCTCACCCCTATATATATATATATATATATATATATATATATATATATATATATATATATATATATATATATATATATATATATATATATATATATATATATATATATATATATATATATATATATATATATATATATATATATATATATATATATATATATATATATATATATATACGTGTTCTTATATGTTTTGGTTCAAATAAGAACACGATCGTAGGAGAGAAATGAGAATGAATCTGGACTGTTAGATTTGCTTTAAGTGAAATTCAATGTGCATTAGATGAAACTGTAATGTGCATTAGGTGAAATTGAAATATGCAGAATAAAAGGTACGATGTGATGTGATTTTTGTACATTTTATTCCGCACATTTCAGTTTCACCTAATGCACACTTGAGTTTAAATTTTTATTATGCATATTTCAATATCGCCTAATGCACATTTCAGTTTCATCAAATGCACATTTCTGTTCCACATCAGTCGCCTGATTTTTTTTCTCTGCTGCTTTTCTTTGCATATCTTTTTTAAATGTTAGATTAAATTAATAAATTCATGTATTTATAAATGTTATTTTCAATTTTATACGATTTAGGATGAAAAAATATGTAGAAAATTTACAATGAGCTGAGACAAGTTTAACAATATTTTTTTCATAAAATAACATTATTACATTAATAAATAAAACGTAGTCAAAGTAGAACATGTGAATAGTGTAAAAGTCAAAGTGTTTCATTTATTTAAGAATGGAGGTAGTATACTACTACCTCCGCCCCCTAAGTTTTGGACAAAGGGGTGTGGTATGATTTTTAAGAAAAAGTGGAATTGTGTGGTTGGTATCGAATTGATAAAGTGTGAATAAGTAAGAATGAATTCTAACCGCTCAAATATTATCAAATATGGTATGGGACAAACTGAATGGGACGGGGGAAAAGGTAAAAGGGGACAAAGTTAGGGGGACGGATGGAGTAATATATACAAACACCCTAAGATTATTGATTTATTACTATGATTATTACGGTTCTAGCTAGGTTAGCTTATAATCCTTTTTCTTTTCTCTATTTACCTACTTCATTATTTATATATTTATAAAAAAGACTTTTCTGATATTTTAGTATAAGCTAATTTCTTCCAATACACACACATAGAAATGAAAAAAAATTATAAAGTATAAAACCAACTATATAAGAAATCAATATAAAAAATTACAAAAACATGAAAGAAGAAACTAAGAAAAAACAAGTTACATCGTGAGTGGGTGTGCAATGTGCTCCCAAAAGGTAAAATGTAGACTTTTTTGCTCCAAAAATAACCTTAATGTCCAATGTGCTTCTTGATCTAGACCTTATTAGTGGTCAATACGCTCCTTCTCCCAAAGATGACTACCTGAACAAATAATAATAACCGAACAACTAACTGCTCGGAGGAAGAACAATGAAAGGTGTTAATAGTACCGACCCGAATATGATCCCGAATAAAGTGACAATCAATTTTAATATGCTTAGTACGTTCATAAAAAGCATGATTTGAATTCTCACATCGAAAACTTGTGAATGCATCAAGTGTTATGTTAAAATGTAGGGTTCCATCCTAAAAGGTCAACCTGATAGGATGAGTAATTCGGATCTTAATATAACACTTAATTCCTTCACAAGTATGCGGTGTGGGATTTCAACAGGAACTGAGGTTATAATTTTCACAAATGCTAAAACTACCCCCATTTTATACCCTATTTTGTACCCCATTTTGTACCACCTATATATGTGTGTTGTTCACAAAAGCACTTCGTTAAAATGGAGCAATTAATTTAATTGGGTTGAGTTTTTGTGAGCTACAAACATGAGTGGTGTTCAAAATGGGGTACCTCTAGCATTCCTCTGTGATTTTACTCTGTATAACATTATAATTTTATAATGTATATAACATTATAACCTAGTCATTAAACAAATGAAATGGGTGTATTCTTTGTATTTTTTATTTCAGACGCGATATAATACACAATTGAGATTTTATTTTTACACATTACATTGACTAAATTTGAATTAATACACAGTAATACACTGATACCAGCACTCTCTTAAAGTCTTACTCCATTTCGTGTATTTCTCAAATAGTGCACGGAGTACATTATTTGAGAAAAACATGAAATGTGGTAGTGAAAGTTGGCTTATACATAATCTACTATGAAGCATTAAAAAAGCTGGATTCACTTTAAGGGACTGTTTGGTACACAAAATACCAATCAAACCAACCAAATTGGCTACTTGAGTTGATTTTTCTTATCAGCTGAAAAAGGAAGTGTTCAGTTACTTTTTGGGCTGATATTTATTATTCTACTCTTAGCAATAGCAAAGACCCTTTACCCCCACAACTGAAGACTGCCTTTAGCTCACTTGTATCGGAAGATTACCCAAGCCTTCGGTTGCTATCTAGTTTGCTCACTTTCTTTGGCATCTATTAATCTGCATTTTCTTCCTTTTGGATGAGGAAAACTCAATTTCAAGATTCTTTTTCATTTGAGGCCGTCTTCATTCTTCTTGTGTGTAATATCTCTTAAATTTGGCTTTGAATCATTACATATCAGAATTTTTCCTCTAAAATGGCTTTCGTTACCGATTTTTTTTGTTTTTATTTTATATTGATCTGATTTTTTAGAGCTTTTAGTTCTAGGTTGTAGAAATTTGGTGAAATTTTGCCTGATTTTCTTCTCTTAAAAACAATTCCGTTTTTAGTATTGGAAAGATCTCAAAAGTGGGTTAAGAAAAATTTGGCCATTTTTCACTGATGTACATTGGATATGTGGATGTGTGTTTTCACGAAGAATAGATGCATAACAATTTGAAGGACACAACAATTTTAGGAAAGTAGTAGCATATATAAAAATTTAATATCCTTTATGGTAATTTTACTTTCGATCAGCCATTTCAGCCAACATATAACCAAACACTTTCGGTTCATCGAATTCACTTTTTTCAGCCAGTTCAGTCACTACAGCCGTTACCAAACATGCCCTAAGATCCATTATTTCTAGTAGATAAATATAGATGCACCACGTGATAAGTTCAGATGTATAATACCTACAACGTGATGCACACTTATTCCATATTATTATTAGTACAAAACAAACCCTAATTTTAGGATGAAGCCGAGTGGAAGAAATCGAAATCAAAGTCTGGTGAATGATGTCATCCATCAGAAGCTAGCTAGCCGCCCAAAGCTTTCAAACCATCATAGAAAAAAAATCTTGGTAAAGTAGTGCAAAAAAAAAATTCGGATGGGAGAGGGCTAATAAGTGTGAATTTCCTTCTATTGATTTGAACCATCATAATAGAAGCGACCTTTGTTTTTCAAACCATCATAGAATATCTTGGTAAAGTAGTCCATTTGTGTAACGGTCAAAGTCACGCCCACTTCTACTCCACCTTCATGGTCCTTGGCTGCACCAAGAGAAATAGCCCCGTTCAAATCAATAGAAGGAAATTCACACTTTTTAGCCCTCCCCCATCCGAAATCGAGCCCATAATAATCAAACTTGGGCGAGCCAGCTACAGTCAAGGTTCGGCCGAAGTTCAACTTGGAGATAACGGTAGGCCTGTCGCGAGCACCTTTCAACACTCCCTCCTTTTCATTATTGTATAATACGGTGCGAATGCTCCCTCCTATCCCCTCAGCTGCCTTTCTCATCCCTTCATCTCCTACAAGGTCTTTTTCTCTTATGCTATATAGACATGGTACCATACAATTGCCAAAGTAGTTTTTAGGCAAGGGAGGGTCCAAACGTGCCCGACATTCAGCGGGGAACAAAAAATTCTCCATTTCTTCTAAGTCCCCGCCATCTTCGTCTTCCTTGTATGTCTGGCTTCTTGATCTCGCTAGACAACTCCATGTGTATGAGCACGCCACCGTAAATGTCGATACGTGCAACGAATCATGTCCTCGTGCGAGGACGTGATTCTTAAGTTGTTGAATGTCGTCTTGTGTCATGATAAAAGTGGACCTAACCTTGTCAATGATAGGCGGAAGGCGATGAGCGTTATGTGTTTCCTCATAGTTGACGTTTTTCACACGGTCCCAATAAATCGTTGTCAGCTCCTTATGATCTTTGAAGGATGTTCTATCGTAATCTGGTACAAATTGAGGTGGCGCGTCTTTGTCGTCTTTGGGACGGTTAGAGAAGAAAGCCCAAGCTCTCATGAAACCGAAGATGCTACTCCCATCACACATTGCATGGTGGTTGGTCACACCTATGCATATCCCAACATCGGGAAATAGTGTTATTTGTAACGCCAATAATGGGACTGCGAGTGAGCCATCCGATGCTCGTGAAGTCGGGAGTAATCTTGGAATTAGTGGATTGAAATTCATTGAACTTCTTGCATCATTTGACACAAAGTGGTTAAAATCGTTGGGGTTCGTTGAGTTGAACTCCGCGATAACCAACGGAATAGTGTCACCCTCCGTGTAACGAATTTCGGGTATGTTTGTCTTGTCCGGTGAGACAACCAATCTACCTGCTAGGGGACTATAATGTTGCAGGCTTTGGGATAAGGAATTTTTCATACAGGGAATTAGGGAATCCAAAAAGTCCACTCTTCCCATGGGGTGGAGATAGAATATGAGCTTATTCATTGGGGGCCTTGGCAGCCACTCCACATCGAAAAATGTTAGGGGAAGGGGGATTCCGGCGAATGCTTCCGGCGGTGGTGAGACCGGAATTTGGTCTAATATGATGACGGTTTGGGATAAGGCCATGGGGATATACGGAATAATATATTTTTCAATGTTGACGGATGGTTTTCATATTTGAAATGGTCTTTAAATAATTAGAGGAGTCTAATTTAGGTGTACGTTTTGCATTGAATTTTTGTACATCCACCCACAAAATTAATTTATGACGTGATGTTTGATATTTCAGTAGCCGTAGTCCATTTAACATCGAACTAAAGGCTGGCCTCTGGTAGCTCAGTTGGCATATTAATTCTAATCCGGAAATTTTCACAAATAGTCTAAACATGAACGTAATATCACTTTTGTTTCTTTTAAAACTCTTTCAAATATAGATTACTTGATAGTTTCTTTTCAAAAACGGACCATTGGCACGTATGAAGCCCACAGATTAAAGTTTCTTTTCTTTCAACTGACACGTACATCCCTTTACATGTAAATTTGAATCACTGTTTCACTTCTCAAAAAATAATAAATATTCATTAACTCATATTGTTCATAATGTTTAGAAAACAATAAAATTAGAAAAAGGAAATTGAATTTTAAAAACATAAAAAAACTCAAAATAAAAAGTAAAACTAAAAAAATGCAAAATTGGAAAATTGTAAATTGAATTTAAAAATTAAAGTAAATGAATTTAAATTTTACAAAAAAGTTATAAATATAAAAAATATGTAAAAACATTAAAAAAACTTGAGAAGTATATTTTAATGTAGCGTTTTTAAATAGATAATATATTTTATTTTATAAAATATAAAAATAAAAAATTTTATAAAAAAAATGTAAAATGGTTAAAAAATCGATAACCTTAAAATTATCAAAAATAAGTTATATTAGATAAAAATATTTTGAAAATATTAAATAATACTATCCTCCGTTCCGTTTTAATCACAACATGTTGAATTTTACACTATTCACATGCTCTACTTTGACTATATTTTACGCTATTATTTTTTGTGAATTATTTTTTCAAAAAAAAATATTGTTCAATTCATCTCATTACAAATTTTCAAAATCTGATTTTTAATATTTTTTACTAATAGAATTAAGATATAATTACGGTCAAAGACGTGCGTTGTCAAATATGAAATGTTGACCGTTGCAACTAAAAAAGAACGGAGAGAGTATTAATTTTATTCTTTGAGAACGTTCTAAAAGGCTCTGAAATAAATATATGATATTTTAAAACAATAGAAAAATCAAATTAAAATGTAAACAAGGTTCTTAGAATTAAAAACACTAAATTACAAGTTGTTTAAATATTGAAAATCGAAAATAAAAAAGTAAAAAGAAAAGAAAAATTAAAAAAATTTAGAACTTGCAATAATGAACTTATACACTTTAGATATTATTATTATTATTATTATCAATTAATTGTTACTTTTTGTTGCATATTGTTTCTTTATGCATGTTTTTTATTGTTTCTTCCTGTTTCTTTTTGTTTATTCATAAATCCAAGTTTACCATTTTAGGTGTTTATATGTGTGTATGTGTGTGCTTTTTATTCCAAATAAGTAAGGAATATAAATATAAATATAAATATAAATAGACAAAAAAATCAAAATCAATATGCAACATTATGTAACAAAAAACAACATAATAAAAAGCAACAAGATGCAATCAAAAGCAACAAAAAGGAACATGATACATAAATCCAAAAGAGAAAATTTTGTTTTTAATTGTTTATTTATGTTTCCTGTCATTGGTTTATATTCATAAATCCAAAGTTATCATTTCTGAGTTTTTCTTACTTCAAAGAAGTAGCAAAAGTAAATAAAAACCTAAATAAACAACAAAAAACAAGATCAACAATAAAACAAAAATAAGTAACACAATGCAACAAAATGCAACACCGTGCAACAGAAAACAACAGGAGGCAACAAAAAGCAACACATTCAATGCAACAAAAAGAAACAAAAAATACATAAAAGTATCACATCAATTGTGTAATTCAATCTAGCATTTCAATTTATTACATATATGTGTATCTATCATATAATTTGGCTTTCCTTCATATCACTTCTTTTTATGCATCTTAACACACAATTTTTCAAGGTTGAATATCTTGTCTTCACTTTCCATGATAGTCTTCGTTTTATTCTTAAAAATCAATGAATCAGGGAACCTTCATCAATCCTTGTGTAAGTCCACCAATATTCTGTTCATCCCAAATAAATAAAGCATATATGAGTAAAACATTAGAATACATGTACAACACAATGAGAGAATACATTTGACAGCATTGTGTAAAGATAAAAGACACAGTTTTGATGCTCAAATCCAAAGATTTCATCAACTACTCAGTCATGTTGTATTAAATTATTGATTTGGGATGTGCTACATCTTTCATCTTTCTGGTCAGAAAAATCTTTTATCAAACACAGGGATATACTTCTTGTCCACGGAATAGGCAATGGCAGAACGTACATTAAGTACAACAATAACACCTACATCCTTGGTAGCTCTTGGTAACCTGCATTTGAGTATCACTGTAGCATAAAACACAATATGAATTATAATTTTTTCATTCCATTAAAAAACAAGCAGCAGCAGGGAGCAAACAATTGGCCGCAACAGAGATTCTTTCCCCTTTCTTCTGAAAGGACCCCAATAACAAGAAGAAGACCAAGAGCATTTTTTTCTCTTCCTTTTTCTGGAATAGCCGCAGCAGCAACCAAGAGAGGAGAATCAAGGCATGTGGAATGATACATTTGATCAAATTGCATCTCAAAGAGTTCCAACATACCAAGAACACTAATTTCAGCGTCTGTCAGAATTGTTGCACTAATGTTAAAAATACATTAGGATTGGTAAGAAATACAGTCACAAGGGGATGTAATTGCGGCGTGCTACTCTGATTTACTAATGTCATCCATCAATATCCAACATATTTTGCTTCTCTCCACACTCCAACTCTATAATTATATCCCCACATGCTAAAAACAGATAAAAGTAATTAATTATACAGAAGTTCTATCAAGCCTTAATTTGAAGCTGGTTTGGCATGACAGTTGGAAGTATATGAATATTGCGCATATACCAAAGCAAGAAGACAATCACTTATAGTCTAAGCCCAAACCCAATAGACAACACGCTCCAAGTCTCCGTAGAGATTTGTGGATATAAGTATATAACCTATTGTTTTTTATTTCTCTGTTTCGATATATTATTTTCTGAAATAGGTGATTTTTTTAGTTTTAATGTTGAACTCTAATTTCAGTTGCTAATCATGGCTCAAATTTCATGATCAAAGCATTTTTGTGAGTTTGCATAAGCTCAAGAACAAAAATGAAAGATAATGACTTGTGCAGAGAAACTGGAAAACAATGAACTGCATCCACGGAACAGCAACCTAAGACGGCCCTTCTCCTATGCTATAAAAAATTGTAGATTGGGGGAATTTGAGAGTAGAGCGGCACACGGTTGTCTTCTAGTCTGGTTGGTTAGAAATCCTGCTTTTGGAGGCAAGAACACAGCAGCAAGGAAGATTTTTATGTTATGCTTATTCCAAAAAGTTTGTGTTTATCTAAACCATACCAAATTCTTAATCGATTCACAAACAATTTTTCTAAATTAACAAATAAAATGATAAAAGACATATAGATAACATATAGAGAGGAGGAGAACTGAAGAGCAAACCTGTGAGTAAATCAATTGAGTTGCTTGAACATAAGATTGAGAAAGCGATTGAAATCGCTTCTTGCCTTGAGCTTCTCGTCGCCGATGATGGCTTTGAGTTGGGCTTGTATTGGAAATCGGCCGAGTGTCTCCATCAATGTCGAGGAAGAAGATGAATGCCTAGCTAATTCACCATAGAGTAATTCCCCGTGGGTTCCTGCCAACTTTTGTCTTCATCGATGGAGCATGAAGGATTTTCATCGTCGATTCATCGAGGGATGCACTGCGTATGTTTTAATTTAGGGTGTGGATTACTTTTGAAATAAAAAGTGTTAAAGTGAAAAGATGAAAGTCAGAAAATGAAAACAAAATACTTGTGTGACATAAATGAAATGTGATGCCTAAAACGGAACCGTACGGGTAATTTCCACATTCTAAAATTGGTGTATGTGGCCCATATGTCAATAATTTAAAATCAAACAAATACTTCTATTTTATTTTCCTTTTTATATTCCAAGGTAATAACTTGAGTTTTGCTAGAGGTACCCTAAAATGTACCTCATTTTTACCTCACTCCCTAATTTGTGGCCATAAATGGGGCAATTCATTTAAGTGGGTTGGGGTAAAAATGAGTTACATTTTGGGGTACCTTTAGCACTTGTGTAATAACTTTGCATGCAAATTCATGCTAGTATTTGGTCAATCACCATGTAATTTGTCACAAATATTTTTAATTCGACTGAAATTTTTTGATATGATTTGATCTGTTCAAGTATGATTTGATCAGGTTTAATCTGATTAGGTTTGAACTAACTTGATTTGGTAGATGTCCGGTTCTATATATACTTTACTACCGTCAAAGTCTGGTCTTATATAGAACCTGTCTTCTCCTTCTCATCACATTCCACCCCAACCTACCACCACCACAATGAACACACATTTATTGTCAAGAGTAGATGATGTAGTTGACGTGTTAATAATTGAAAGAATAGATACGTGTTTGTATTCTGAGTTTGTTTTATAATTGAAAGAATTAATTCCATTTTTTGTCCTCTGAATTTTGTGCCAATTCTACAATTAGTTAACTTGAGCATTTGTGATTCTTTTTTCGGCGATTTTAATCGTGAGAAACATTGACTAAAGAATCATATATGAAAGAAAACACAATAATTATGTACCAAAAGTGATCAAAGACGTGAATCAATTATGAAATTGATGTAGTCATGCAAACAGCCAAGAGGTTCTAAAAGAGAGTGAAGATCGAATTGTTCCACGTAGTGTCACTAGTGTGGATGCTGATGATGAAAGCTAAGGCAACTGTTATGTTATCATTAATTTGTTTCCCTGAAAGCTGATGATCAAATTGTTCCACGTAGTTTCCTGAATATCGAGTGATTTGGATTGGTTAACCTCATTCTGGTGGCACAAAAGCCATGCTCTCTTCTGCCGCTGTTCACTGATCATGTACACCCCATTGATTTTATTTAAGCCATGCTACTTGTACACAGTACAAATTTTTGTACATACCACCTAATTGCTCGTGTATACAATAGCTTCTTAATGAGTGTACACATGCAACTAGGAAATGTGGGTATAAAAAATGTATACAAATGATATGTACAAATGATTTTTTCATTTTATTTTATACTTGGTATATTTTTTCTATGTTCAACTGTAAACAATCTTCTAAAAGGTGCTAGACGTTAGTTGCGCGCCAGCCAACGTCTAGCGCCTAGGCGTCTAGGCGAGACTAGTCAGAAATATATATATATATATATATATATATATATATATATATATATATATATATATATATATATATATATATATATATATATATATATTAGTTTTATCAATATATTTGCGTAAATATGATTAGTAATATTGTGTTTGCGTGTGTATAAAACTTATATACACATAAACATTATATGAACATGCATGAATGATAGACTTATCCCATTTAATAATATATTATACATATTTACTTAACTTCATTATGTAATAAATATTACGTAATTACTTATTAAATAATAACAACATTTAAGATTATATACAAATAAACATGTATAATTTTTATCTTAATCTACAACTAGTAGCTTTCTTCATATGTATCATCTTAAGTTAAAGGTGCATACATATTTTAAAGAAACAAAATAAAAAGGCAAAAATAAAAAATGTTTTGTAAATTTAGACATCCTAAGAGGCCGATTAAGGTTGGGCAGTCAATTAAGTGTTAGAACATATTTTGTTGTGTTTAATTTAATTAGATTTATCTTTGTCAGTTAGATTTAATTAGTGGGCCTTTGTAATTAATTAGAGATCATTTAATTAGAGTTATTCGGCCCATCCTAATGTAACTAGGATGTTCCGCCATACTCCTATAAATATAGGATGTATAGACCGAACAGACTAAGAGCTTCACAATTAGAATAGCCATATCATTATTAGAAGCTCACACGTTAGAATAGAGAGAAAAGTCTCTACACATTCTGTTTCGCATATTATTCTCTTGGAGCGTCTAGATAGAAAAATTCTCTCTCAACAGTTCATACGTGTATTGTTCATCATTGACCCATTATTATGAATACATGGTATTGAATGTTGATGAATTTCTCTTCTACTATTTAAATTCTTTCTATTATTCTTTAGAATTATTTGACTGTTGATCTGGGAATCGTTCACACATTAAGCACCCTTGGCGGCGAACTAATTCATGTAGGCGCCAAACCATCGGGCGCCTAGATCAGACTAAAATCGGGGTGCCCGACCACCGCCTAGCGCTTAGGCAGGGACTAGTCGAGCGCCTAGATCAATTTTTAGAACAGTGCCTATAAATGATGAAAAATATTCTCATTTTAAAAGTAAGTGAAATTATGAATAGTGAAAAAAGATATAAATTATTGTGGGTATGATAGGAAGATAGTTATAATAGTGTTATTTTCAAAATTATTGAGAATATAATGGAAAGATTTAGAAATGGGAAGATTGTTTAGTTAGGGATGAAAAAGGAAAGTGAGAAGATCTTTTTGTTACGGATGTAGTATATGATTTCATATCTCTCTATTAGAGTTGATTTTACCTTCGGGAAATCGAAAATTAAATAAAACATTTGTTCAATTTTTAAATAGACATTATGCCTGATCATATTTGTTCAACTTTTATGAAATTTTATACTTCTAGTTTGATGATATTTACTTACTAACTACCAAATAGTAATTACTAGTATTAGTAGTGACTATAAATATTTTAAAATTCTATACTATGGTGACTATAAACTAGTACAAATATACAGTCATTTCAGTCACACTTTTACACTTATTTTATTTAGTAATATTTTCAAGAAATCCTATTGTAATTATTTGAATTCATTTATTTAAATATAAATAACATAAAGTAAATAAATTTGTGAGTATTTAAAGTTTAATAAACGTGTTGCGTTCAAAAAAAAGTTTAATAAACATGTTACGTATGAGATTTTTACTGTGAGGATTCCGACAGTGATCATATTATATGCATATGAAATTTGAGTTATCAGATTTTCATATTATCTTCATTCACTATGTAAACTGAATGTATAAATTAATAAATACATATAATTAAGGTATTGAGTTTGAAACATAATATATAATAGTAGTATGATTTAATGCACAGTCCAATCCAAAGTTAAACATACTATGTAGATGTTACATACTATTGTAGTATTGTATTTATCAATATTTTGTAATGTAAAAATATGAATTATTTTTTATATTGTATGAGCATTTGCATTAGTTAAGGAGTTAAATGATGTTTCTAAAACTAAAGTAAATACGGAGTATATATTTATTGTTCGAAACTAATAAAAGAGTGATGTGTCAAACATTCATAACTTAAATTTATTATATAGAACATTAGATATTTCATGCATTCTTATTATTTCATTCCTTTAATAAGGATGATATACTATCTCCTTTTTCATCACATAATTTCATCCCACTGTTCTAGCTATCTCGAGATCTTGATTTCGAGATTCAAATCTCGAGATCTTGATTTCGAGATTCAAATCTCGAGATCATGATTTCGAGATTCAAATCTCGAGATCTTGATGTCGAGATTCAAATCTCGAGATCAAGATGTCGAGATTCAAATCTCGAGATCAAGATGTCGAGATGCAAATCTCGAGATCAAGATTTCGAGATTCAAATCTCGAGATCAAGATTTCGAGATTCAAATCTCGAGATCATGATGTCGAAGTTCAAATCTCGAGATCATGATTTCGAGATTCAAATCTCGAGATCAAGATGTCGAGATGCAAATCTCGAGATCTCAAATGTCGAGAAGAAGAAATCGAGTCCCTAAATGTCGAGATCCTGCAAAACGAAAACATTGATTTTTGAAAATCTGAAACCTGTTCTGAATAGCCCTGAAAGTCGAGATTCTCCTGTATCAGTTTCAAGCCAAAAACGTTTCTGCAACAGTGAAAAAAGAGGATTTCGAGATCTCAATGTAGAGATCTTCGAAAAACAAAAATTGCAGAAAACGAAAAAAGAGGTATGCTGCTGGATCGGTTTTGAAAGGCGAATCCAACAGTATGATTTTTACAAAATTTCGTTCACAAACGAGATTACAGGAGAAAATCTCTACATGTAGAAAAACAAAAGAAAAAACAGAGTAGTTCTTCGTTAGATCACACAAAAGAATCGCAGACAGATCCAACCTGTTTCACGCCTCGACTCTGATACCAAATGTTAGTCCCAAAATACTAACAATCATACAATCATAAGCAGTAAAAAAGAAGCAGATAGAAAGAAGTCGACAAGATTGAATGCGAATCTGGTATACCGTATGAAAACTGTCCGCTGCTCTCCCTGGAGAAGGAGAGCAGCGGCAACCCTAATCTCTCTATCTTTACGCCTCTGAACTCTAAGCCTTTTTTTCGATTAGTAGGGTTCCCGTAAGTTAGCCTCCTTTTATAGGAGAAGTTGGCTAACTTACGGGTTACAAGGAAGCCCACGGGCTGATACACATTTGTGGCCCGTATTACACGATTAATTAATAACTACACAAATACAAAGATAACTAACTAGATTGAACACCATAAAATATTCCCAACATGCACATTTACTGATGATGCCAACGATGAGTATGAGGACAAGCTCACATTCCGTTATCTCAACGATGAAAAAGAGTTAACGAAACGTGAGTTTGCAGAACATTTTGGACTGCCAATTTTAGAAAAGGATGAAAGAGGGAAGAAAATTGGCACCTCAGTTGTGCATGAGATGTGGAAAAGAATGATAGGTGAAAGAATTGTTAAAACTTCTGATATGTATATCAGTCGTGTCCAACACCCTGTTTTTCGAATTTTCCTTAAATGGTTTTGTTATTTTGTCTTCGGTAGACCAAATAACCATCAGACTACAAAGACTGATGTGGGCATTCTTGCTATGACTGCTTTGATGGAAGCACCTAAATTCGATGTTGCCTCATTGATGTGGAAACATTTGAAAAAAGAGTGTTGTGATGCCACATGAGATTTGTTTATTGGGGGTACAGTACTCCATATCTGTTCCAAATTTGGGTATACTCAGAGGCAACCAATGCCTGAGTGGGGTCTTGTATGCACTCAATTTCTCCTAAATGCCCATGATTTAAACTCCTCTCACAACTTTGGGGATAATATTTTTAACAAATGGCATATCAACACAACCCCACAACGGTTCTTTATCCTTCCCACCGAGACAGAACTCCCCACTGACATCTTTGATGCACAATTCAGGGATGGAAGACACTTTTGCCTTCCTGGAGCAATCCCAGAACACTACCTCATCCCTGAAGAAATCCCAGAACAGCTTGAGCCACCCCCACACATCCCCGACCCGCCACAAAATGAACCTCAACCCGACCCTCACGCCCCTCAATTTAGCATTTTTGAACAACAAATGCAAGTCGGGATGAACCAAATCCATCTTAACCAAACGGCTATGGATGGGAGAATTAATAATCTTTATGAGGAAGTCCGGCATGCAAGGGAGGAACAACGCTTCAGGCTCGAATGCTTAGAAGAAAATCAACGTAGGGCATTGGGACATATACATGCCTACTTTGATAATCAGGGCTACTTCTCCTCCATACCAGTTCAACATCAACACCCTACATGGTATGACCCCTCCTCTTGGGGCAATTTTGGTGGAACAAGCGGTAGCGGAGGAGCCTATGACGGTAAGGGCAGCGGTTATGGTGGCTACCACGCCGAGGCTAATGACGGGGAGCACTAAGGACAGTGCTTGGACAAAGTAGGAGGGAGTCACTCATTTGGTATGTACACCTTCATTTTCTACCATGATAAATTGCATTATTTTCTTTCCCAAAAAAAAGAATGCTAGTTAGATTGAAAACCCAAAAACGGGCAATCTAAGCAAAAAAGGGCTTTAAAAAAATGAGTGAGTGGTAAGGAAGAAAAAAATAAAAGAGATGTTAGGATAAAACCTGAAAAGGCTCCTAAACAAAATGAGAGATACGAGAGAAATGCGCACTTTTGCAGAATATCATCTCTTGGAGAAAGAAAAAGAAAAAGGACCAGGAGAAGAAGGAGAAAAAGAAACAAAGAACATAGAAGACCAAAAACCCAAGAAAATGTTGTTTTGTAACTCATTTGCAATCCTTGGTGTTCTTGTGTTCTTTCTAACTATTCTTGAACTTATGATCTTTTGTTGACACTTGTACAAAGAATCTGGCTTTACTCGAGGTCGAGTAAAGAAACTAAGTGTGGGGGAGTTGACATTCATGTAATTTCCATGTTTATGTTTGTAGTTTTAATTAGTTTTGATTGATTGTTACTTTGGAAATTACACACTTTTGCTGTAATAGTTTAGTTTGTAAAATAGTTGTAATTTGTTTAGATTAAGGATTTTCTGAGCTTAAACTAGGTAAAGATCATCAAAAGGATCCTGGAAAGGTCAAGGAAAGTGCAAGGGAACAAGAGAAAGTAAAAAATTGGGAAAATAGTCAAAAACCCGGTCAGGTTTTGCAAAAACCCGGCCAGGTTTTGCTAAAAAACCGGTCGGGTTTTGCGAAAACCCGATCGGGTTTGACTTGACCCGAAGATCAAATTTGATTTGGAGGCAATTATACGTGCAAGGAGAAGATTTGGGAAAGATTTGTCTTTTACCCGATCAGTTAAATCAAAAACTCGATCGAGTAGATGTGACTAATGAAGATTCTGGGCAATTAATCAGGAAACCCGATCGGGTTTCTGAAAACCCAGGTCGGGTAAATGACCCTGCCACCTCCAAACACCTATAAATACACCCCTTTTCTTTCCCATTTGATTACCAATTCACATACACTCTTAAGCTCAGTTTAGAATAGCATTTCTTTATATTTTTCTAGCTATGTTTAGTCTCCAAATGAGGAGCTAAACTTCCATTTCTTGGTTTTGCTCTTGAAGCTTGTTGATTATTAAAGGTGTGAGTTATTTTCTTAACTTCTCTAAGCTACTTGAATATTAATTCTTCCCTTAATCTCATTCTATATTAATGTTGGGGTGTTTCTAAGTGATGATTAGTTAACACTTCGACATTAATTATTACTAGGAACGATCAACGAACCGATGGTTAATCGTTGATGGTTTCACAAGTAAGTAACTTCGGTTTATTAAATTGGTTTCACAAGTAAGTAACTTCGGTTTATTAATGCACGGGTGTTGCTAAGGGATTAATTTTGTTGGTTAAACCGAAACCGTTGTGTTGAGGTTATCAATCTCAATTGATTTCATCAAGGAGTTAAAAAGATTAAATGCTACTATTAATTTGGTTTACGGCGTTGTTCTATATTTGATTAATAGTAAGGGTTGTTAATGAGCGGTCGTTGTTAATAACTACCCTCGATGAATTGGATATACTCCTCGATTGAGTATTCGAGAGGGGATAAGTTATAGATAACAAGGATCGACTAAATATATCAACAAGTGGAAAGTAGCAAAGCCAAGTTCTTTTTATCTTTGAATTAAATCACATATAAGTTGTTCATCTTAGTTTTTATATAAATTAAAATATTCAACCCCAAAACCCCCCTCTAATTACTAGTTTCATTTAAAAAGAAATTTATTCCTTTCCCTGTGGATACGAACTCTACTTCACTATACTACGTATAAGTGTTAGTATTGAATTTATTTTGACGCACTACGACAAAGTGCTCGTCAGATCCGCCCCGCCCCGTGAAACGCATGGGTCCAAACTTGTTGACCCATGGCCAACATCCCACCCAAGCGGTATGGGTCCATCCCGCCCCGCCGCACCCCACCGGAACAGTAGATAATACTACATATGATTTTTTGTTTGCGTGAAGTTGTTACCACTTAAATCTACATAAAGTATATCTCTAAATAATTATAAAAAAAATTAATATATTAAACCAACGTCGCAATACACTAAAAATTCAAAAATTATGGAAAAGTACATAGACTTGAATAATTAATCTATTTATATTAATAATTGAATATATCAAATGCTATTTAAAAAAGACATTGACAATTTCTCGTTCATCTCATTCAAATATAAATATTACTTCGTAATATATGACAAGACCAAATAGTTTATGATTTATTATATACATACATATGTGTGTGTGTATGCATGTATATTTGTAGTATAAATTTCTCAAAAAGTATGCATACTTATATATTGAGGGGGGCGGGGTGAGGCGACACGAGTCAATACTAATGCTCGGACACGCTTCATTGTCTAGGCAGGGCGGACCTGCCCCATTCCCAAGACGGGACAGAGCAAATTAACCTCAAATGTCTCGGGCCAGGGCAGGTTCTTGCAGGCCGTTTTTTTTTTTGACATGCCTAGTTATACGGAGTACTAATTAAATTTAAATGCATTGATAGATTTTGAGACAAAAAAATATTACATACCGAGTACCATGTATAAGTTACATCACTCATATCTATCATTATATAAAAGCAAAATCTTTTTAGCAATGTTCAAAAAACAGTGTTCCCGCCCATAGTCCAAAGGAAATGTAGTGCAAATTGGAAATTACAATATAAGCCCTATGCAGGGTAAAAATTACACATGAATTCAATGAAATTGGACTGTTGGGCCGCTAATTATAGAAATGAATCGTTGGGCCGCCATTTATAGAACTAGACTTGATGAAGAACATGACATAAAAATTTCATCAAAAAATTCCACTGGCCGATTATGGTCGGTTATGGTCGGTTATTCGGTTACCGACCGAAACCGAATGACATTTTTCGGTCGGTTTTTGTAATGTTGTCGGTCGGTTTTAGGTCGGTTATTTGAATAAAAAATATTGGTCGGTTATTCGGTTATCGGTCGGTTATTTGACCGACCGACCGAATGCTCACCCCTACATTTGGCCCAATTTTACAGAAAAACAATGAATAGATATAAATGTGTGTGTATTTTATGAACACACAATACATCTCAGTTTCTATAAATAGCCATTCTAGCCATCACTTTCTACCATCCCTTCCTTGAGTTCACTCCAAAGTACTATCCTACCCAAAATGTTTAGCATGTGGTCTTCAGTAAATGAGTTTCATCAAGGAAAAATTGTTTGGGAATTCAAAGCTAGAGCAGTGCGTGTTTATGCAATCCCAGCCTATGGGATAAATGGTGAATCTTTGCAGTGCATCTTCCATGACTCTGAGGTATTTTTAAAATTTCCAAAATATATTTCTATAGACAAAGTTGTTCTATGAACTAACAATTATGTACATAGGGAACAAAAATACATGCACACATTAGTAGATCCTAGGTTTCAAAGTTCGAGTCCATGTTTAAGGAAGGAAATGTTTATGCAATAAGAAATTTCTTGGTTCAAGACAATTATATGAATTTTAAGACAACAAGGAATGAATTTAAGTTGTTGTTCATCCAATGAAATGAAGCTTTTCAGATTTCAAATATCAATTCCCCAATAAGAATGTTTGAGTTTACATCTATTGCTACTTTGCAAGATGCAGAAGTACGTTGTGGATGAAAGCCATGGCCATTGGTAAATTTTTCATAAAAAACAGTGAGTTTTATTAAAACTTTTACTTGAAGAAAATTATTTATTGTGTTGTGATCTCTTTTAGATGTGATTGGCAAGATAACTTCCCTGTCAAACCTCAAGGTTCTTACAAAGAATGGTAGGCATACTCAATTGGTTGATCTTACCCTTGGAGATGCCCAGTAAGTATTTTTAAAAATAAAACATCATAGTTTGGAAATACATATGCCTAAGTAATATTCAGAACTGTCATGCATATTATAATTTGTAGTGGAAATACTATCTCTTGCGCTCTATGGGAGGACTTAGTAGATCAGTTGGTAGGCTTTCTGCAGACAAAACCCAAGTCCATTATTCTTATTCTTCAACTATGTCGTGCAAGAAAATTTCAGGGTATCTTGCAAAACCTATGAATGTAATTTTGTTTTGTTTATTTATTTCTAACAATGTTAAATATTCAGATCGTGTGAGTGTGACAAATATGTTCAATGTGACCAAGATGCTGCTGAATAGCGACAGTGAGAAGTGTGTGGAGTTCAAAGCCACATAAGAAAATGTTAAATAACATGTTTTCACTGTTTTCACAAATTGTGACTTAATGTGAATTTTTCTTCTAAATGGTATAGATTTGGTCCAGATAATGATGATGTGGATGGACTGGCCTTCGGTGGCTTTGTTACTCCTACTTTTCAAGATGACCTCGCATGTGGAAGAGCCCCTTTGGTTTCGATTGATAATCTAATGAAAATAAAAGAGGTTCTAATATACCATAGACTTGTGTTATTAAGTTCTATATCTTAGTTGATATGTAAGAAATGATTACTGATTTTCTAACTGCCTAAACTGTAGGATGGGAAACGCTGGTTCTATGGAGAGATTTTTGCAATAGACAGTTACAAGGACTGGTACTATATTTCTTGCAAGGGGTGCAACATGAAGGTGTTAATTGAGGGTGATAGTTTCCGTTGTGGTTTGTGCAACACAACAGAAGTGGTTCTCATGTTATAAATGTTTCTTTCTGCTTTAAATTTTTGTACTAGCAGCCTCAAACATTTACTAAAATTTTGAAATATTCCAGGTACAAAGTTAATGTTAGGGTGATGGATGATACATGTCATGCCTCGCTCCTTTTTGGGACAAAGAGTGCACAACTTTGGTTGAAAAAATAGCAAATGCTCTTCGTGAAGAGATTTAAAAGGTTTTGTGTGTGTGTGCATTTCAGTATTTAATGATGGATATCTAATGACTCTACAAAATTTAATACTTGTGAGTTCGCTGGAATATACAGAAAAATGTTGGACCTTACTTTTTTCCAGTTGAGATTAAGGGGTTGTTTCGAGTTCAGGCAAAGAGGGAGAGCATTTGCTACATAGGTGTTCCAACATTTAGTGTTATCGGAATGAATTGTGATCCCACTGTTCTCTTTTTGCACGAGTACAAAGGAAATTAAAGTAGATGAAGAAGAAGAAGAATTTACACTTCTAAAGAAGGAGTTTTCTGTGGCTGAAGAAGTGTGTACTAACTTCTGATCAGTTTCTTCTTGTAAAGTAAAACTTTGATAATTTATATGATGATATTTAATTTTGTCATATTAAATTATTGAGCTTTTTATACTTTTTTCAGGTGATCACAGTCAATGAAGAAGATACAAGCCCCCTACTGACAAAAAAAGAAAGGAAAGCAGTTGTGGTTAACCTGGATGGCATCAAGAGGAAGTTGTTTATTGAGCCCCCACCTGTCTAGTCAGCAAAGAAGCTGAAGAATGTCAAAGTCAAAAAGCAGTAGCAATGTTGGAAAAGATACAATTTTTTTGTGAATGGGCCCTTAAGAACAGATTTTTAAAACATAGGAATATCTTATGATTTTGTTGTTGCATGGGCCCTTAGGAACATATTCTGTGGCTTGTTCTATAGTCGGGAATAGCTTAGGGAAAGGATCAGATTATGCTACAAATTTTTGATTTGGATTATTTTGTTAGGTAATCTATGTTGATCCAAAGTTTGTAAGTAATGGCATTTAATTTGCCAAGTGTAATGTAACTTATTCTCTAGCATTTACATTTTTTAACTCATTGCAACCAAATATTTCATATAAATGGATGTTAAATGAAATATTATTCATTTCAACTCATGTAATATTTGGTCATTTATTTTGGTGAAATGCACTATGCTAAATGTTTCCTAATATATAATACAAAACATCGTAAATCATATCACACTTGCATTTGTTAATGAATTATTATTCATTTAAACTTGATGGTATTTAGAGATTCAAATTTAATTAGAGATACAATCGTATTACATAATGAATAATCATGATTTTTTAAAAAAAAATTAAAATAATTGGATGTTAAAATATTTTTTATTGAATTAATGAATAAATAATTACTATAAAATAATTACATTTTAAAATAATTACATTTTAAAAATAATTACAGTTTTAATTACATTTAATTAGAAAACATACAAATAATTACTCTAAAATAATTAAATTTTAAAAATAATTAAATTTTAAAAATAATTATATTTTAAAAATAATTACTCTAAAATAGTAATCAAATGCTTTGAAAATGAAATATCGGATCGTATGCTTTAAAAGTCATTTTTGAATTCAATTGATGAATTCTTTTTTGTTAAACATTTCGAAAATATTGAATAAGATACATTCAAAATTAAAGAAAGGGAAAAATATTGTCAATGTTGTACAAAAATAATTTATGTGAAATAAGCATTGCTTCATAATTATTGGAATACATTAATTACAATTACTATTTATTTTTAAAATAATTATTACTGATTTACCTAAAATATTTTTATTTTGGGATATCAAATGAAGTATGTGAAGTATCTAATATCAAATGGGGTAATCATATATCAAATATGTTAGAATAGAATGAGTGTTAGTGAATGTATATGTCATAATACCAAATTTAAAATATGGTTATTAAGATAGATTTTGTTATACAATTTATTCACTACAATCATATATGTATATTAATGGTCATAAACAAATTTTGTTTATAGATATAAAATAGGCAAGTAAGAAATAGGTTAAGATGTAATCATGATTTTATAATGAATTCAACACTAATTGTTGAAACAAATATAGTATTGTATAAATTACATTTATTTGTATAAGTGTATATAGTAATGTAGATATATAATTAATAAATGTGTTCCTACATTTGTTAGTTCTGAAAAGGTGCCTATGATTTATCATTTAACAAAAATCTGTTATGTTTGTATGTATATATATATATATATATATATATATATATATATATATATATATATATATATATATATATATATATATACACACTTGATATATTAAGAACATAATAATATAATACATTAATGTGAATATAATTGCAAAAACATTATAGGGAATGTGTTGACATATATATATATATATATATATATATATATATATATATATATATATATATATATATATTAATGAATTTTTATTAATGAAATTCATTATACATTCATTAATGTATTTTTAATGTATTATATATATATATATATTCATTAATGTATTTTTAATGTATTATATATATATATATATATATATATATATATATATATATATATATTACCCCGGAGGCAAACCACCAAAATCAGTGGGGTAAATGTCGGGGAACATTTACCAGATATTATTAGATAGCAAAGTATTACAAATGAAGAAGGGGACCTGACCAAAACCTCTTCAGAAAAGAGAACAACTCAGCATACAAAGAATGAGAAAAAAACCGAAGATTGAACCAGACCCGATCGAGTCAAATAACATAAGGCATTGACTCAGCATCAAGCCTAATAACACCCTGAAGCTCTCTAGGAATGAAATGACCCATCTTCCCAATGAAAGCCTGTTTGAAGCCCAATTTAGCCACACATTTAGCAGCCTTGTTTACACCATCCGGAACAAAATCAAATCTCAAATTTCCCCGGCCCAAATCAGAACAAGCCCACTCCAGAATCCTTAAACAGGAAACATCAGTCGCCACATTAGGAAACCCCAATCCTTCTGCCCAAACCACTGCCTGAAGTAAGACCTCCTTATCTGTCACCGATGAGCCACTCAACGGGAAGCCCATCGCAGCAACCATCGCTCCAGAATGATCCCGAAGAAGGAAACCCGAACCTGACTTTCCATTCTTCCTGAAAGTCGCCCAATTAAGCTTCACCCAGAAGGCATCCGGCCTCTTCCATCTAAAGATTTGAGGCTTCATTTGTATGAGATTCGCAGGTAATAGGCCAAGCTCTTGTAATCTTTCACTTCCCTTTAAAATTTTGTTTGCCCAACACCAATTAACCATAAATTTGTTTATTTGATGTATAACCACATCTGTATCTGGCTTTGATTCCTTCCAAATTGCCTCCGAGTAGACCTTCCATAGATGCCAAGATATCACACCAGGTACAATTGCTTTATACATTTGATCCATGCGGTTTTCCCTTTAGTTGAAATCCACCACTTCATTAGATGATTTTGAATGCTATTAACTCTACCACCCCCAACTTGTAGAGTACTGTTATAAAATTTCCACACCGAGTCAGAAAAGGAGCATTGAAGCAAAATACGATCTTGCGAGGCACTGTCTGAGCTGCATAGAGGGCATATAGAGGGATATACAGCTGAGAAGGAGGCTAACTGCTCAGGGAATGGTAGACCTCTATGTCACACCCTCCACAGGAAAATTCGTATCTTAGGCACCTGTTTTTTGTGCCAAATGTGATTTGTTGATAAAGCTCTTCCTCCCTATGTCCATAAAGCCTTATAGGCTGATTGTGAAGTAAATTTCCCATCTTTAGTATACTTCCATTTTATGGCCTGAGAGCTTCTGATAACCATGCTTTCTGCCTCCTCATGGTAGAAGCAAATTCTCCTCTAAGTGGGAGAATCAGTAGGTTTACACTCCCTGAGGGTTCTCTTGCCATACTTGCTATTCATTAAAACTGACCAAATATCTTCCCCTGTTTGAAACTCCCACCATAATTTGATACCAAAAATCTCCTGGATATCATCAAGAGACCTAATACCAAGCCCACCACAATCCATAGGCTTGCAAATATTTTTATAACTGATCCAATGATGTTTTGGCTTGTTGTTGTTGCTACCCCAAAAGAAATTACATATCTTTCTTTTAATCATAGTCCTCACCGATTTGGGTAGACTAGTGACAGCCAAAACATGTAGGGGGATAGAGCTGAGTACATGTCCTATTAAAGTTAATCTGCCCCCTTGCGACAACCATTTATTACTCCACATAGATAGTTTAGCATTAAGGTTGTCTAATATACCTTTGCAATGGCTCATCCTGATAAATCCTTTGTGGATTTGTACTCTTAAATACTTAAAAGGGAGTTTGGACACTTTCATCCCCAGGATATTTTCAATATGGCTGATTCTGCCAATCGTAGTATGCTTCCCAGCAACAAAGCATGATTTATCCTTGTTAACTAACTGATCTGATACCTCTTGGTAGTAATGTAGGAAGTCATTGAATTTATTAACTGACTTGGAAGAACCGTTGAGAAAAACCTTAAGATCGTCCATGAATGCCAAGTGTGAAATTCAGGCGCCTCTTCTCAGGTTATAGGCTTCTATAGCACCTTTGCTCATCAAATAGTTCAAACCTCTTGAAAAGGCTTAGGATATGATAATGAAAAGCAGCGGAGAAAGAGGGTCTCCTTGCTTGACCCCTCTATATGGTTTAAAAAACCGTGTGGTATGCCATTAACCATAACTGAAATAAATGTAGCTATCAAATTCCCCATTATCAGCTCCTGGACCTTCTGGCTAAAACTAAACTTCCTCAACATAGCCTCTAAAAAGTCTCAATCCACTCTATCGAAAGCTTTTGCCATATCTAATTTCACCACAATGTTTGAACCTCGAACCTTCTTGTCTAAATTGTGAAGCATCTCTAGAGCCACCAGTACTTGATGCTTGATTTCTCTTCCTTTCATAAAACCGGATTGCTCTATAGAAATAATTTTAGGCAAGCATACAGTTAGCCTATTAGCTAGAATGTGTGTATTAACTTTGCTAATAAAGTTGGAGAGACAAATAGGACTAAAATCTCCAAAGGAGACCGGGGCTTTCTTTTTAGGTATGAGAACCATGTTGACACTTCCCACACTTCTTGGAATCGGCAAACCCAAAAAAAATCTTGGGCATCAAGAGCCACATCCTTCTTTATTATGTCCCAGCAGCCTCTATAAAAAGCCCCTCCAAAACCACCAGGACCAGACGCAGAGTCTTTATTTAAGTTCCAGATGGCTTCTTTTATCTCCTCTTCTCCCGGTAAAGCACTCAGCATCTCATTATCTACATTATCTAGTAAGCACGGAATATGTCTAAGCACTTCGTCCTCAGATCCAGTATCTTCCTTCTCATAAAGTTTACTGAAAAAAGCTACGGCCTCATCCGCAATATCTTTTACCATAACGCCAGATCCCATCCGACCCTTTGATAACTAAAATATGTTGTCTTCTTACTTTTTCTTTGGCTTTTTCATGGAAGAAACGGGTGTTTGCATCACCTTCCCGAATCCATTTGACATTAGCCTTCTGTTTCCAAAAGGCCTCCTACTGCTTTACACGAACAAGTAAATCTGCCTGCTTTTTAAAACAGTTAGCTCGAGTCTCTTCATTAGAATTTTCCTCAAATTCCTTTTCATCTGCTAAAGCTTCTAATTCCATCTTACTAGTTTCGGTAAAAATATCACCAAATACCTCTTTGTTCCAATTCTTCAAATCACCCTTCAAGGCTTTAAGTTTGGCAGAAAATCCCCTCATTCCACCACTGGTTGGGTAAGTTTCCCATTTACTTCTCACATAAGGCAAAAAATCCGAATTTGAAAACCACATATTTTGGAATCGAAACTGTTTAGGTCCAAACCTACCTTCTTCTTCACACATAAGTAGAATTGGACAATGATCTGAACTAGATTTACTCAAATTTTGAGTGGTGACAGTCCCAAATTTGGAAAGAAAACCATAATTAACCAAATACCTGTCAAGCTTTTCCCATATACGACCATTAAACCTCAGCCCAGTCCACGTGTAAGTAGATCCAATAGTAGGAGGCTGAATAAGCTCACAATTCTCAATACAATTACTAAAATCCAGCATCTCATTAAGCACTGGGCCGGCTGGTCCTTTGTACTCGAATAATGCAGACACCGTGTTAAAATCACCTCCCACGATCTAGTCTGAAGCATCCCGCTGCACAAAATTAACCATACCCTCCCACAATCTAGTCCTCTCACCTCTTGTGTGCAAACCATAGACGGGCAAAAAAACAAAATTAAGATTCATATGTAAAAAGGTAAAATTAACCATCAAAAATTGGTCCTTCTCTTAGATTGATTGAACGTCAAAGGAATGAGAATTCCACATCAACCAAATTTTATTAGAAGTAGACATAAACAACTTGGAGAACCCCAAATTATGCATAAAGTAATCCCCCTTATTTTGATTGAACATGGGTTCAATAATGGTAATAAAGTCAATAGAATAGTGCCTAGAGATTTCACGCAACCTTGGGCACGAAGAGGCAAACCCGCGGACATTCCAAATGAGAAGCTTCATGAGGAAACATCAGAGGAGGAATTCCTCTTAGCCGCCAGCCTAGTAGTGACCGCTCGAGGTGGAACCTCTTTGATTTTCCTTCTAGGGATATCACCTAGAGCAACTGCTTGTTCTAGTTTTATCAATGCCACCTTTTTTTGTAGTTCTCCACAAAGAATCTTCCATGCATCCTTAGTTATCTCCTCTACCGAAGCAGCCTCACCCTCAGAAACAAAACCTTTCCCTTCCACCACCTCCCTTTCTTCATCCAGACCATTACTACCTTCCTCAAAAGAGATAAGTTTGGTAACATCAATAGCCCTCTTGATAGAATCCTCAGCCACCTTGTCCGTATTTATGACCCCCGCCGGGTTTTCAGTGTTGCCAATTGCCAACTGGGATTCCTCCTCCATATTTGGGCCTTCCTCCATAACTGCCTCCTGAATTGAACTTATCTTCATCTCGTCATTATCACCCAACAAAACATCCGGTTCCACCACCCCATGATCACCCTTCGCATGGGCTAATATCCGCTTCAGTGACTGGTTCAATCACCCCTACTTCAGAATCTTTGCCTAACTCATTTTTCTTTGAGGATTCCACATATTCTCTAATTGGCTCAATGCTTGGTTCAATGGTTGTCTCAATTACCTCTTTCCATTTATTTTTCTTAGTGACTTGGATCCACCGTTCAGGTTGTTTTTGAGTATCCTTGCCATTTTCTTTAATGATAAGCTGCCCTTTCTTCAAGTTTTGGTTTGTATCCTTGACTGCCCGCAACTTTGGAACACCACATTCCTCCTTGCAATGACCCAAACGATTACACTTCACATAATATTTGGGTAAATCCTCATACGTGACAGGCTGAACCAACTCCTTCTTGCCATTCACAATATAAAATCGCATTTAGTGTAATTTATTGATAGTGATATATAGATAAGAATGTGAATAGTTGTTTTTGAGAGTTCATGATGAAAATGGAAGATGCTACGGTTGAAATGCACTTTACAAGTTGGGGAGTGTGAAGAGCATGCGTGCAACTGGCACATTTAATGCTTGATATTTTCAATTTATTGATTTAAATTATCAAACTATTTACATTGTATAATTGTACAACAGATTTAATATATATTGGTGTTAGTTGTTACATAGAATAATCGTGTAAGTTGCATACTACGTTTATAATAATTCAGTACAATAATTTACATAGATTACACTAACAAGTAGGTATAATTATTGCATTCAGTTCAAAAACACCTTTTAACAAGCTATGTGATGTGACAGTGCAAAGTGTTATTATCACTCTCAAAAAGGCAGCCGTTTTATGGGTTGACATATTTGAAAGGTCATTTATTTGGGTTTTATTTACTTAAAAGGGTTTTGTGTTATGTAGCTAAAATCAATTGTGACAAGGAGTACTCAAATTAAATAGCACTACAAAGATATGATTATTTGTTTGTAAACTATATAAATATAATTGAAAAATATATAGTTATTACATTGATATATTTATTATACATAGCACATGAAAACATATAGTACTGCATATTCAAGTAAACATATAGTACATGTAATAATTACTAATGGCATCTATTAACTGTGATTTGACCTTGAAAACACCTTTTCAGCACACTTGATAACTCATTTCAAGAGGGATTAGACAATCAGAAGAAATGAGCTGTCTAAGCTCCTGTCAGATTTGATATGTGGGTGGCGGCTCACGTTTCTAATAAACTCAATAAATACATGCATGGTAAAGATGTTTTCATATAAAGGTAGATTCTATGGTACCCTTAAGGTATCATATCTTTATCCACGTGGACCAATAAGAATGATGTAGTTGAATTATTAAAATCAAAATTAAAAATAATGTAATGATTGAAACCAATCAAGTGAGTGGTAGGTACGGTACCCCATTTTTTAAATGGGTACCGGAGTTGTCACCTCATATAAATAGAGGTTTCACCTGCTCACTTTCTCATCCTCTCCACATCAAATAGATTGGCTTAGCATTGAAGTTAAAGTTTGAAGTTGATTTTGTACTTTCATCATGTAATAACTTTCGGAAAAATGATATCATTTAATATTGTAAAAACCTTAAACTGTTCATGTTTTTCTTAAACATCCGTTTCTACTAGGCATTTATTATGGTAACTGCCTTTAATGTCCAAGTTTCTTTTTAAACAACTGCTTCTACTAAAGTATGGACAAAAACTAAAGCATGCATACTACTTTTCTTAAGAAATAATTAATTCATCTCATTTTTAAATTATAGGTAGAGGGACATGGGGGAAAAAATTCAACCCGATATGATATGCGGTGTCTGTGGGAGCAGTGAATGGGGATATTTGATCGTAAAGTGTTTGGTATGCTCAAATGCACAACATCGGTACTGTATGAGGGACGTGTCGTTTGATCCTGATCTTGTGTGGATGTGTGACTATAGTCAAAGTGTTATTCACCAAATGAATGATCTGGACTCGTTTGGGATGATTCCAGAAATCAAACCTGAGGTTGAAATGGCGGAAGATCAGCCATTTTAACCATTTCAACTTCATGTGAAGGAAGAAGTGTTTGAGATGGATGATGTTCCGCCCTTTATAACTGAGGTGAAGGAGGAAGTTGTGAATCCTGATTTCCAGCCAATAACCTCTCGGCTTGGACCAGTGATGGTTTCAATGGCTGATATCCACCGTGAGCCTATGGAGGTCATGGATGGGGCTGTTGAGATGGTTGTAGAACAGCCAACTGCTAGACGTTCTCCCAGAAAGAGAAAGCTCAACAAAAAATATTTTACTGGGGTGATGGTGGTTACAATGAATTTTAATTGGCTGACTGGGAAGGATGGGAATTAAAAATGGTTGTTCATGGATGGTTATGTAATGTACCTAGATTAAGGGTGAAACTTTTGTATGTTGAAATTTATCTACCATCCTTACTGTTTTTCGCATAGATGGTGTTTGGCTTATGATATGTATTTGATATAAGGGTGTTGGTGATGACCTCTTTTGTTTATTGAACTTCACCCATTGTGTGTATTATGTTTTGAAAATCTGTGGGTAAGAAATGAACAAATTTATTTGGTAAATGCTGTTTTGCAGTTCAATATATTGAAAATGTTTGTAATTTAAAAAAGTTGTTGTATTATTTTATTCTTATGTCGTGAGTTCCAAATAGAGAGAGAATCGTGTTGAGGTTGAGTCGATAACGATGCCTAAACTCTCTAAGTCCACAACAATGAGTCCAAAGAGGGGATCTTTGTCAAAGTGTACTAGCGGTAAATACTTTTTTGCTACTTAAATGTAAATGATGTATTATTAGCTTAACACAAATGCTGGGGATTTTAAAAGCTGGGAGAATATTTTAGACAATCTAGATTGTACATATCAATCTTTGTTAAATCACACCATAGAAAACTGGCTCTGGTCCAAACCATTTTGCCATCGTTATACTCTTTTTGGAATTAAAAGAGAGTAAATCTTATCAAATATATAGCATTCCCATCATTGTGGGACGAGAGAACTATCAAATAAGCCCTCGAATTTACATAAAAAGTGCAAATCATCTCTTTTATAGTAGGCTCTGTCCGGCCGTCGCCATTTGGGGTGGTTTCCGGTGGAATGTTTTGATTAAATTTTTTGAGCATCTTCTTCATTAAGTCTAGTTTACTCATACCAAATTTCAGCTAAAAATTCAACCGAGAAGGCAGTCAAATGATTTTCTTAAATATATTGTGTTGTCTAAATGCGTAGTTATCTTCAAAAATTCATTTGATTGCCTTCCCGATTGAATTTGTAGCTGAAATTTGGTATGATTAAACTAAAATTAATGAATAAGATTCTAAAAACAATTCATCAAAAAATTCCACCCGGAACCGCCCCAAATGGCGATGGCCGGACAGAGCCTCCTATGAAAGGGCTGATTTGCACTTTTTATGTAAGTTCGAAGGCTTATTTGACATCTACAGAAATCGACAAAGATAAGGACAACAAAAACAACATTTATTAGCATTTGTTTAAAAAAACAGGAGAAGTAAAAATAGGACAGCTCATTCAAGTAACATCCAATTTATAGGGAATTTCTACATGCATATTATTTTAGGGTGTTAGATTAACACAGAAATAAGAAAACTTAGCATATGACAGATCATTCAAATAACATCCAACTTCACATATGACATATCATTTATAAAATGTTTCCTATATATAAGGTATATGTACCAAGACACACAATATAATCTCAATGATATTTTAATCATATATGAAGACATATATTTGATAGCAGTCAGTTTGACTAGATCGTGCACATCAATGGTTTTCTAGAGTATCGAATTCACTCGATTGAAACAGATTATATGATTTCTATTAAAAATGGTAGAAAAACATATTGGTTGAGGTATGGGGTAATATTTAGACAGTATATAAATAAAAAACAGATTAAATCCTTGAATCAGTGGCTGTTCAGTAGGAAAAAAGAAGAGTTGTGGTATTGACGAGAGTGATATTCCCACATGCCATCAAATAGGCATGTGGGTATGTTTATTTGCGTATAAAACTTGTTCTGGTGCAAAACATTTTACCATACATGCTTATATTTTTTGGAGAACTTTGTACTTTTTCATCAAAATATTTAGCACATTTTTAATGAAATGTTTTGAATTAAAACTAAGTTGATGAAAGTGTCAAATGAATAGCTTTCATTATCTTAGCTTGGTAAATACATGGTTTTGTCTTTATGGGATGGCATAGGTTTACAACAGAGGTTGTAACACATAATGTTGTAGGTGATCAATAACTTAGTTTGAGAAAATCTTTGATTGACAGAATTTTTTAAGAGTGTTAGATTAAAAAAGATACAACAACAACAACATCCAAGCCTTAATCCCAAAAGAATTTGGGGTCGGCTAACATGAATCGATCTATGATATCGATGCCAAAAAGAGAAGGCGGACAAGAAAAGGACAAAAAAGTAAGATAAAATGAATAAAGATACATAAATATAAGATAATAATAACACAAGAATATAACCAAGATAAAAGAAAAATAAATAAAAGAACATAAAAAAGCTAGAAGATAAAAATAACATAAGAATATAAAAAGATAAGGAAGATAAACGATAAAAGAAACAAGAGAGGAAAGGTAGACAAGACATCAATCGTCCACATGGATGTGCGCCCTCCACTTTGCTCTCTCCAAAGCCATACTCTCATCCAACCCAATAAGACGCATATCAGTTCTGATTACTCTAATCCAAGTCTGTTTGGGTCTTCCCCTCCCTCTCTTCTCTCATTCTTCTCCCCACCCCTCAAGTCGTCTAATAGGTGCATCACTCGGTCTTCTATGCACATGCCCAAACCACCGCAAACGAGACTCCTGCATCTTATCTTCTATAGGTGCTACTCCCACCTTTTGTCTGATTACCTCATTCCTCAGGCGGTCTTTTCTGATATGTCCACACATCCAACGCAACATACGCATCTCTGTCACACTCATCTTTTGAATGTGGCATTGCTTCACCGCCCAACACTCTACGCCATACATTAATGCCGGCCTAATTGTTGTACGATAAAATTTACCTTTCAATTTAGTCGGCATACCTCGATCGCATAGAAATCCTGAAGCACTTTTCCATTTCATCCACTCAGCTCTGATTCTATGACATACATCTCCATCTAATTCATCATCCTTCTGAATTATGGATCCCAAGTAACGGAACATATCACACACCGGTATCTCCTTAGCATCAAGAGTAATCCCACTGTTGCTACCGCTTCTACCTCCACCGAACTTGCACTCCATATACTCAGTCTTGCTTTGGCTCAGTTTGAAACCCTTGCTCTCCAATGTTTGTCGCCATACTTCCAACTTTGCTTTAACACCGGATTGTGTCTCATCAATCAATACAATATCGTTGGCAAACATCATGCACCACGGTATATCTTCTTGAATTGACTTCGTAAGTTCATCCATGACTAAAGCAAATAAGAAAGGACTCATAGAAGATCCTTGGTGCACTCCAATAGTAATAGGGAACTCTGCGGTCCTCCCTACAATAGTGCGGACACTTGTAGTACAAGCATCATACATATCCATGATGATGATGATATACTTACGTGATATGCCTTTCCTAGTTAAGGCCCACCAAAGAACTTCTCGAGGTATCCTATCATATGCCTTTTCTAAGTCAATGAACACCAAATGCAGATCCTTTTTAGTGTCTCTATACTTCTCCACAATTTGTCTACGAAGGTGAATTGCCTCAGTTGTTGAGTGTCCAGGCATAAAACCAAATTGATTCTCCGAAATTTTCATACTTTTACGTAGTCTTTGCTCAACCACTCGCTCCCAAAGTTTCATGGTGTGACTCATAAGCTTAATCCCTCGATAGTTAGCACATTCTTGCACATCACCCTTATTTTTAAATAAGGGAATGAGAGTACTCTTCCGCCAACTCACTGGCATTTTGTTGTTTCTCCAAATCATGTTGAAGAAACGTGTTAGCCACTCGATGCTTTTCTCTCCCAAACTTCTCCACGCCTCGATCGGTATGCAATCTGGACCCACTGCTTTCTTCCGACCCATTTTTCTCATAGCCTCTTTAACTTCTATTGTTTGAATCCTTCTCACGAAGTCTCTATTTACCATACACTTTGGTATAGTAAGATCATCAATACCTTGGACTTTATTCCCGTTGAACAAGGTATCAAAGTATGACCTCCACCTCTCTTTTACTTCTTCATCGTCCATTAGTACCCTTTGATCGACATCCTTCACACACTTAACTTTTCCGATATCTTGAGTCCTACGGTCACGAAGGCGAGCAAGTCTGTAGATATCTTTTTCTCCTTCCTTAGAATCCAACTTTACATACAATTCCTTATTCACTTTTCCTTTGGCTTCCTTCACAGCTTTCTTTGCTCTTCTTCTAGCCTCTTTGTACTCCTCTATGTTCTCGTCGCTCCAACTTTTGCCCAATTTCTTATAGCATTCTCTTTTGGCCCTTATTGCTTGTTTCACCTCATCATTCCACCAAGATGTGTCCTTTTTTGGTGGCAGACATCCTTTAGATTCTCCGAGTATCTCCTTCGCCACTTTGTTAATGGTGGACTCCATTGGTAACCACACATCATCCACGTGTGCGTTATTATCAATAGACCAAACATCTTCCTCCAACAATTTGTGTGCAAAACTTTGTTGGAGATTCCCCTCGAGCCTCCACCATTTTATCTTTGGCTCCCTTTGTACCTTAACTCGTCCACTCTTTTTACCTCGAAAATCAAGCACAAGCATCCTATGCTGAGTGACAGCACTCTCACCTGGGATAACCTTACAATCAGTGTAGCTAGTTCTCCAAGTCGTCCGTACTAAAAAGTAGTCAATTTGGGTACTATTAGCACCACTTCTATAGGTGACAAGGTGAGAGTCTCTTTTCTTGAACCAAGTGTTCATCACAGCCAACTCATATGTCGAAGCAAAATCCAGAATGTTCTTCCCCGCTTCATTTCTAGTGCCAAAACCATGTCCGCCATGGACACTCTCAAAACCATCACGACTTGGGCCCACATGCCCGTTGAGGTCGCCTCCTATGACCAATTTCTCTCCCCTTGGCACTCGTCTCACCACTTCCTCAAGATCCTCCCAAAATTGTTGAGTGATAGATGCATCCAATCCCACTTGTGGTGCATAGGCACTAACCACGGACACAATCTCATCCCCCATTATCAACTTAATGCTCATGATGCGATCGTTCTTCCTAAACACTTCAACCACACCGTCAACATAATCATGTGCCACCATAATACCAACTCCATTTCTGTTCCTCTCTCTCCCCGAGTACCAAAGCTTAAAACCTCCGGGATTAGTCTCGCGTGCCTTTTCTCCAACCCACTTAGTTTCTTGCATGCACATTATGCTGATATTTCTCCTCTTCATAACCTCAGCTATCTCAGATGATCTTCCCGTAAGAGATCCAACATTTCATGTCCCAAAGCGCAATCTAACACCCTGCCTTCTCTTCTTCACCCCACATCGACCCCCACCATGCCCTTGCATATTTGACACCATCCCCAGGCATTGGAGTGGCGCATCGCTTCCGGGCGACGACCTAGCAGCCTTAGCATTCTTATCACCACACCCAGGCCTATGAAGTGTAGCGCGCCCTTGCCCATTTGACACCATCCCCAGGCGGAGGGATGACGCGTCGCTTACGGGCGACAACCTAGCTGTAGCGATATTCATATTTCGATTCATGTCATGTGATGTGACTAAGTGATACTGTTGGCCTACCACAGCACCCTCCTCCTTTATCCTGGCTTGGGACAGGCATGATACCAAAAAAATGATCTCATGGCGGAGTTTAGATTAAAAAAAGATAAGTTTACAAAAATCATCAAAGGTAGGGACAACAAAAACAATATTTATGAGTATTTGTTAGAAAACCCATGAACATATGACATATCATTCAAATAACATCCAACTCAAAAACAGTTACCTGTATATAAGGTATACATACCAAGGCCACACTCTATAATCTCAAGGAAATTTTAATCACATGTTAAGAGGTATATTTAATAGAAATTAGTTTGACTTGACCATGCACGAAAATGTTTTCTATTAAAAACATTCAAATAAAAAATAATCAAATTCATTCGATTGAAACATATTATCTGATTTCTATTAAAAACAATAGAAAAACATATTGATTGAGGTATGTGGTACTATTTAGACAGTATAAAAAATAAAAAATAAAACAGATTAAGTCCACAAATCAGTGGCTGTCCAGTAGGGAAAAAGAAGAGTTGTGGTATTGACCAGAGTGATATACCCACATCCCATCAAATAGGAAAGATAGTTGTTTATTTGCGTATACAACTGGCTCTGGTCCAAAACATTTTACCATGCTTATATACTTTAGGAACTTTATACTTTGAAATGAAAACCAAGAGGCGATCCAAGGATAGGATAAGTTAGTGAAATGAAACATTTTTTAATTTTTATACATGTTTATTTTATTTTATTTTTGATCGCTTTATACATGTTTATTTGAAAAGTGAAATAATCATGTATTGTTAATGGAAGTTACTTATGAAATTGCATGTTTTTTATTTTTTAAAATATGTCATACTTATAAAAATTTATGGGACTTTTGTAATACCAACTCTATTAGTTGCCTTGAGGTCCAAAGGGGACATCGTATTAAATGTGACATCTAGCGTCATTGATTCTCTACTGCTGCCTGGAGTGAGAACTGCTCACTTGCGTTTTGCAATTCCAATTAGTTTGAATGAAGATTCCACTTGCAATATTGATGGAGTATATGGCCCAGGAACCCCCGGTCCATATACTCCCACTACTACAAACAGGCTCAACAGGCCCAAGCGGCCCAAGCACAGCAGACAAGACTCCGGACAGCCCATGTTGTACAGCTTATAGCCTTCGGCCCCATGCCCGTAGGCTTCATATTGAGGAAAATGATTATACCTGGTCCAAAAACATGACTAGGAATCAGGGCCAAAATCGTCAGCCCTCGACATATACACCTTCGGTTTCTCCAGCCCTCAGGTACACGCAGCCGAAGGCACTACCCCCGACAAGATCTTCTCTCTGCATGCTCTGAATCGCCACATTAAATGCGATGTCACATCCAAACCACTGCATTAAATGCGGTGCCACATGCTATGTCGGCGCCATTCCTGTCGAGTTGACCATCCACCGTTGATTAATTGACATGTGTACTCGCATTAAATGCACTTAGCATTTAATTGCTACTATAAATAGCAACCACTTTTTCATTGTAAAGGATCGAACAACAAGTTCATTTATTACATACATACTCTCTCTTATTTGTTCTGACTTCTGTCTAGATACCCCTGAGCGGTATCCCCGGATATACTATCCGTCATTTGGTGCTCTCGTTGAGAGGTCGAACAATCAAGTAAGAACACTCCCCTCCAAAAAAACAAAAAATACTCATCAGAATGGGAAGAACTTGAGGTCAATCCAAGATCCTATGAGACAATCATCTGAGCCTCGGCGACACAAACGCCGTTAAAGCCTCCACCAAGGCTCCCGAAGGTGGGGCCCTCGCTGAAATGGAGCAGGCCGTTGTTCACTTGCGCCTTCGTGGCATTTGTGCCACCTCAGACACACGTTGGGGAGAACATCGTTCCTTCTAGGGATAGTGCTTTGGTTAGCTTGGGGGAAGAGTTTTATGGAATACTCACATTCATACTCTTTATTCTTGTTAAAAAAAATTAAAAAAAAAATTAATAAAAGCTTGTTAAGTTGAAAACCTGAAAGGACAACTTATGCAAAAATAAAGCAAAAATAAGAGTGAGCTATGAGGATTAAAATAGAAAAATGTGGGAAGCGGGATGAAAACCCGAAAGGGGAACCTAGGAAAAATGAGAGAATGAGAGAGAGTATTTTCTTTTATTTCTGCAGGATCCTAAGGGTAATGAAAAAAAAGTTGAGGTTGATAAGAAATATGGAGTTGAAGACCCCTCTTTACTGTTATATTTTTGGGGATATACTTTATGTGTTTCTAAAAACACTCTAGGATTTTTATGTTGATACTCTTGTCATTTTAAGGACTTCTTGGACAGGATTTGATTTACTCGGGACGAGTAAAGGTTTAAGTGTGGGGGTGTTTGATATGCACTAATTAGTAGTGCATAAGTGTATCTTTTTATGTTTGATTTGTGTGGATTGTTTACCGTTTTATTTAGTTTGTAAAAATTTGTGTAATTTTGTTGTAATTGTATTTTAACCTTCATTTGTAAGTTATAAAGTACAATTAGGAATTATGGTGTTGAAAAGGAGGACTTTGAAGTGAAGAAAAAGGGATTTTGACAGTCCAAGAGCAGTTACTCGACCGGGTAGAAGACTTCACCCGGTCGGGTCTGATTTAACAGACGAAGATACCTGGAAAATAACTGGACCCGGTCGGGTCCCCTATTCCACCCGATCAGGTCAGACTTGACCCGGAACACCAGAACGTGCCGAAGATCACCAGAACGTGGAAGATTATCTGATTTTGACCGGACCCGGTCGGGTGAGCACTTGACCTGGTCGGGTATCCGGCCAAAGGTGTTGAAAAACACCTATAAATAGCACACTTTTTCTTCTTTCATACTCTTAAGCTCAGTTTAGAATAGCATTTCTTAATATTTTTCTAGCTATGTTTAGTCTTCAAATGAGGAGCTAATATAAACTTCCAATTCTTGGTGTTGCTCTTGAAGCTTGTTGATTATTAAAGTTGTGAGTTATTTTCTTAACTTCTTCCCTTGAATATTAATAATTAGTTCTTTCCTTAATATTATCTCTATATTAATGTTGGGGAGTGTTGCTAAGATGACAATTAGTTAACATCTTGACATTAGTTAGAGTAGTATTTTCTTCCTCTATATTAATGTTGGGGAGTGTTTCTAAGATGACAATTAGTTAATATCTTGATATTAATTATAGTAGGATTCATCTCCTTTAATAATATTCTTCCTTGAATATTAATTAATTTCTATTCATATTTAATAATAATATTTTGAACATTACTTAAAGGATCAACCAATTTTGTTTCATATATTAATTATTACTAGAAACGATCGACGAACCGTTGGTTAATCCTTGATGGTTTCACAAGTAAGTAACTTCGATTTATTAATGCACGGTCGTGGTTGATAAACATAAGAGGGATTTATTTTGTTGGTTAAACTGAAACCGTTCTGTTGAGGTTATCAATCTCAATTGATTTCATCAAGGAGTTAAGAGATTAAATGTTACTATCAAGTCGGTATATGACGGTGTTCTATACTTGACTAATAGTAAGGGTTATTAATGAACGGTTGTTGTTAATAACTACCCTCGATGAATTGGATATACTCCTCCGATTGAGTATTCGAGAGGGAATAAGTTATAGATATAACAATGATCGACTAAAATATATCAACAAGTGGAAAGTAGCAATGGCAAGTTCTTTTATCTTTGAATTAAAACACATATAGGTTGTTCATCTTAGTTTTTAAATTAAATCATTCAATCCCAAAACTTCCTTTTTTGTTTACTAGTTTCATAAAAATAAAAGTATTCCTTTCCCTGTGGATACGAACTCTATTTCACCTATACTACATATTAGTGTTAGTATTGAATTTATTTTGAGTGCACACTACGACAAAGTGCTCATCACTGATGAAGTGAAAGTTTTTGGTTATATATTAGCTAAAATGGCTGATTGAAAGTAAAATTACCATAAAGGATATTAAATTTTTATATATGCTACTACTTTCCTTAAATTGTTGTGTCCTTCAAATTGCTATGCTTCTTTTCTTCGTGAAAACACACATCCACATATCCAATGTACATCAATGAAAATGGCCAAATTTTTCTTAACCCACTTTTGAGTTCTTTCCAATACTAAAAATGGAATTGTTTTTAAGAGAAGAAAAGCAGGCCAAATTTCACCAAATTTCTATAACCTAGAACTAAAAGCTCTAAAAATCAGATCAATATAAAAAAAATCAGTAACGAATAAAGCCATTTTAGAGGAAAAATTCTGATATGTAATGATTCAAAGTCAAATTTAAGAGATATTACACACAAGAAGAACGAAGACTGTCTCAAATGAAAAAGAATCTTGAAATTGAGTTTTCCTCATCCAAAAGGAAGAAAAGGCGGATTAATAGATGCCAAAGCAAGTGAGCAAGCTAGATTGCAACCGAGGGCTTGGGTAATCTTCCAATACATGTGAGCTAAAGGCAGTCTTCAGTTGTGGGGGTAAAGGGTCTTTGCTATTGCTAATAGTAGAATAATAAATATCAGCCCAAAAAGTAACTGAACACTTCCTTTTTCAGCTGATAAGAAAAATCAGCTCAAGTAGCCAATTTGGTTGGTTTGGTTGGTTTTTGGTGTACCAAACAGTCCCTTAAAGTGAATCCAGCTTTTTTAATGCTTCCTAGTAGATTATGTATAAGCCAACTTTCACTACCCCATTTCGTATTTTTCTCAAATAATGTACAAATGGAGTAAGACTTTAAGAGAGTGCTCGTACATTATTTGAGAAAAGCACGAAATGGAGTAAGACTTTAAGAGAGTGCTGGTATCAGTGTATTACTACATATTAATTCAAATTTATTCAATGGAATGTGTAAAAATAAAATCTCAATTGTGTATTATATCGCGTCTAAAATAAAAAATACAAATAATACACCCATTTCATTTGTTTAATGACTAGGTTATAATGTTATACTTCGTATACATTATAAAATTATAAAGTTATACAGAGTAGAATCATAGAGAAATGCTAGAGGTACCCCATTTTGTACCCCACTCATGTTTGTGGCTCACAAAAATCCAACCCAATTAAAATAATTGCTCCATTTTAATGAAGTGCTTTTGTGAATCATACACATAGGGGGGTACAAAATGGGGTACAAAATGGGGTAGTTTTAGCATTTGTGAAAATTATAACCTCAGTTCCTGTTGAATTCCCACACCGAAAACTTGTGAAGGATTAAGTGTTATATTAAGATTTGGATTACTCATCCTATCAGGTTGACCTTTTAGGATGGAACCATAGATTTTAACATAACACTTAATTCCTTCACAAGTTTTCGATGTGAGAATTCAAATCATGCATTTCATGAACGTACTAAGCATATTAAAATTGACTGTAACTTTATTCGGGATCATATTCAGGCTGGTACTATTAACACCTTTCATTGTTCTTCCTCCGAGCAATTAGTTGTTCGGTTATTATTATTTGTACATGTATTCATCTTTGGGAGAAGGAGCATATTGATCACTAATAAGGTCTAGATCAAGAAGCACATTGGACATTAAGGTTATTTTTGAGGCAAAAAAGTCTACATTTTACCTTTTGGGAGCACATTGCACACCGACTTACTATGTCATGTGCTTCCATCATCTTCTTTATTTTGCTAATGCTACGTATAATGGTTATCTGTTTTGTTTTTTCTCGGTTTTTTCTTTCATATTTTTGTAATTTTTTATATTGATTTCTTATATAGTTGGTTTTATACTTTATAATTTTTTTTCATTTCTATGTGTGTGTATTGGAAGAAATTAGCTTATATTAAAATATCGGAAAAGTCTTTTTTATAAATATATAAACAATGAAGTATGTAAATAGAGAGAAAAGAAAAAGGATTTCTAAGCTAACCTAGCTAGAGCCGTAATAATCATAGTAATAAATCAATAATCTTAGGGTGTTTGTACTCAGATCAAATATTTTCGGCCTGATATGGTCTGAACTGATTTGGTAAATGTCTTATCTCTGAGTATTTTACAATTGTCGGAGTCTAGTCTGATATGAGACTGGAATAATTGGAATAATTCTAATTAAAAACATTATTTATGTATACATACTAGTTTATATGTTAGTATATACGACTTTATATATTAGTATACTCCGTATATACCAAGTAGTACGGAGTACATATTAGTATACTAGTTTATATATTAGTATATTAATAAAACTCTTTTTCTTTCAAAAATATTACTCAGTATATAAATTAGAATGAAAACAAATGATTAGTTGAAAACAATTGATTTCACGTACATATCTTCCGTCAACAATTTTATGGATAAACATGTTTTTTCGTCTTTCTAACTTGGTCGTGAGAGCTACACTAACCACCTGTTTGGATGGAGTGTTGGGAGGTGTTAGTAATGGAAATGTTAGTAAGTGTTGGCAGGGCCCGGAAGAGAAGGTATGTGTAAGTGTTACACATTATCTTACCTTGTTTGGGAGATTTACGGTCTGTTTGGATGGATGGAGTGTTAAAAGATGTTAGTAATGGAAGTGTTAGTAAGTGTTGACAGAGGCCGAAGAGAAGGTAAGTGTAAAGTATAAACTTACTGTTGGAGGAAATTGGCCGGATAAACCTGAAAAAAATGCGTTAGAAAATAATATAGCTCGAGTCGCGTAAACGTTGTCCTCAAGAAAGTATTTCCGACTAGCGAAAACCTTTCTCCAAGATAAAACGAGCTCTTCGGCGTAAGCCGGTAACAGAACAACGAGAGTAGAATAAATATATTAATCCAGCAGAGTAATAGGGCAGAAAATATTATTTGCTAGCTACTAAATATGAAGAGTAATATTTTCTTTATCTTTAAAAACAAGAACAAATGAATTTTGAAGCTAAAGCTCATTCCACCCTCCTCCTAGCTCCATGCAAGCATGTATATATATATACATAAAACTCCAATGAAAAGAATGAAACGTTAGGGAGTAAATATAACTTTAATAATAATTAAAGTTAGCAACTTGCAACGGTTTTAAAATGAAGGAGAATACAAAAGGTTCATTAATGCATATTAATCAAAAATCAATAGCTTGTAACGGTTTTTATTAGAGCTCATTGGAAAATGTGCATTAAAGCATGTTTATTTCAATTAATAATCACAATAAGATCAATCCTAGCTTGAAACGTTCAAAACTTCCTCCATTTTCATTATAGTTACAATTTACTATGTATAATATGTATAAATATTTATTAATATATTAGTGTGTGATAAATAATTAAAGAACATAACATTTTATTCATTTGAAATACTACTATTTTCCAACAATCCCCCACATATTTCAAATGAATAATTTTACATTTTGGAAAATAGTTTAGAAAATTTCTGCTGGATTAAAGGAATGAGACTTTAAGTTTGGTGTCCGTAGACTATGAACCAAACCAAGACGATTAAGTCTTAATAAACCGAGCTTTTGGTGAAACGTGTAGTTTCTTGAACCAACAAGCTACTATTGGTAAATCAGGGTCTTAACGGTCGTGTCTCATCCCGCACAATTTCTCGTTATTACGCCGTTGTGCGCCGTAAGGCCATGCGCGTGCTTGGTGTTTATGAGTGCTCTAGAAGTTTTGTCATGCTTCATGGAGGCGGCCCCACCTCACACTCATATAGGTGACATCATCAAGTGTGTACCGTTTTTGCACACCACCCTAAAATTAAGGGCTATGATAATCATTAAGAGCTTTTAGCTCACCCTCTCAAAGAATGCGGTTTCTAGCATATATCTCACATCATGGAAATGGGGAATGTTAGTTAGGCTAGCAGAACTAAATGGAAGACTTGTTATTACCCATTTGAACTTGCTTCATGGGATCTCCAATCACACAAGTTGGGTTCCCATCCCCATTCGTTTCAAAGTGACACTAGTCCCATTTCCTTCGATGTTTCGGTTGTCATTTTTCGTCCTAGGGATTCTGTCAAAGGAATAGCTAATTCCTTCTGACTTCATATAATTAATTGAAATAATTCCATTCTCAAACATCATTGCACCCCTTTTAAGGGTGAATGGATATCCACTATTTTAATTTATCTCATGTGAGTTTACTCAGATGTCGTCGTTGTATCCCGGCAATACAATAGATAATTCTCAATAAAATATAACATCGATGTGACCCTCTAGTACATCGGATAATTCTCAATAAAATATATACCATCATTGTATCATTATAGTACAATGGATAATTTTCATATAACATCATTGTACCGCTCTAGAACAATGGATATTTCTCAATAAAACATATCGTCGTTGTATCAATATATTACAACGGATAATCTCAATAAAAAATACCATAAATAATGGTACCTCTCAAATATATCAATAATCACCTTAACGCAATTCAATGATCCCTACTTGGGTCATGAGTATATCGGCTCAATCTTCCGACAACACAAACTATGTCAGACCTAGTAAAATTTATAAAATATAATAAACATCCAATAATTTGGGAATACTCATATTGAGCCTCACGATCACCTCATTGTTTTTGAGTGCATATGAAATTCATAAGGGATACCCACGGGTGTGACATTAAAATGTCCAAACCTCTTTAGAAGTCTATCAGCATAATGCTCTTGAGATAGTATAACATCATATCCTTCCTTGTGACTTTCATATATACCCAAAATCATTTTTGTTACCCCCAAGTCTTCCACACTAAAAATTAACATATCATCCACATACAAGCAAATTATAATGCACACACCATTTTTACATTTAGTGTATACACACTTTGTTTTCCTGACCACTAACCACATGACCTTCCGGTTGCACCATATAAATTTCTTCTTCCTCTAGTTCACCATTTAAAAATGCAATTCTAATATCCATTTGATGAATAAAAAGTTTGTGAATAATTCAAAATTTTCATCATTAAAAGATTAATTTTCTTTTAATGGATTACTATCACTAGAGGGTTGAATGGTCTTGTGTTCAATTTTTAAAGGAAACACATTCTCAAAAAAAAATTCAGCATTTTTGTTTCATCGGCGTATAAAAAAAATAATCACACATGCATCATTTAGTGTGTACACATTCTCCAAAAACGGTCACATTAATAACTTCAATAATATATCATAAAACATTGCACATTATTTCTTTCATTTATGAAAATAATATATATGCTCCACTATTTCAATTTATGCAAAAATATCCAAGAGTTATAAAGCTCATTTTCACTCAATGAGATAGGAATAAGAATATAGCTAAGCACCCCCACAATTTTAAATATTTAAAAACAGGTGCATAGCCCTTCTAGAATTCATAGAGAGATAATTTATATCTCAACCTTTATTTGTACACATTGAATTTATCAAAAACTCTCCTTTTATATTTAAATAAGATAAAATTTAGTTTATCTCAAAAAATCACCAATAAATGTGACAATGAACTTTTACCACCTCTAACCACAGTGTAGATGCTCTAATAAGATTTATATAAATTCATCAATTGTATCACAATTTTCTAGAGGTGCTTCTGTATCACTCTTAGGATATTTAGGAGTTTCATATAACAAACAAAAATAAAGATCAACTTAAAATGCCATGTAAAACATCAAATCTATTATATCACATAACACAATAATTAACCAACCGTTAGTACGCAGAAGCATCATCATGCGACTTTCAAAAATACTAAGCATAAAAAGTCCATTCTTACAATAGTCATTTCCCACAAGAACATCATTTTTTTTGTCATAACAAAATTGTCACAACCAAAAGAAACTTTAACCCCAAATTTTTCCAAGAGAGAAACGGAAACTAAATTAGTCCGAATGTTGGGCACATGAAGCACATCATTTAGTGATAAAGTTTTCCCCGATGTGAGCTTCAGGAAAACTTTCCTTTTCCATGCACCTTAACGGTTTTAGAGTCCGTTAGGTACACGAGCTCTTCACCATCTTCTATAATACTCTGTAGTATAGGAGGTAATAGCATTTTTGTTTTTACAAATATGCTTGGTAGCCCCGGAGTCTACCGCCCACTCATTCACATCATTATTTTTACAACTTTGAGAAACAACCGCAATAAAATTATCATCACTACAAACCAAGTTTAAACTTGATTTTAGTGGGTTGTTGTTTTCCATAGTTGTCTTTTTATCACTAAATAAATGAATAACATTTTTCTTAAAAAGTGGTGTTAAAGTATGGTTTATTGTAAGTAGGAAAAAAAAAGAGTACGCATTATACGTAGAAATATATCCAAATACCAGTCTAAATCACAACACACGTGCAAAGATAACATAGCCGCGATGAGTGCGACGGCGACAACTTGTAAGATCATGTGTGCAGGCATATCTGACGCCAAATACTTTCTTGAGATTGTTGGAGGAAATTAGCCGGATAAACCTACAAAAAATGCGTTAGAAAATAATATAGCTCGAGTCGCGTAAACGCTGTCCTCAAGAAAGTATTTCCGACTAGCGAAAACCTTTCTCCAAGATAAAACGAGCTCTTCGGCGTAAGCCGGTAACAGAACAACGAGAGTAGAATAAATATATTAATCCAGCAGAGTAATAGGGCAGAAAATATTATTTGCTAGCTACTAAATATGAAGAGTAATATTTTCTTTATCTTTAAAAACAAGAACAAATGAATTTTGAAGCTAAAGCTCATTCCACCCTCCTCCTAGCTCCATGCAAGCATGTATATATATATACATAAAACTCCAATGAAAAGAATGAAACGTTAGGGAGTAAATATAACTTTAATAATAATTAAAGTTAGCACCTTGCAACGGTTTTAAAATGAAGGAGAATACAAAAGGTTCATTAATGCATATGATGGAGTATATGGCCCGGGAACCCCCAGCCCACAGACTCCTACTACTCCAGCGAAGGCCCAAAAGGCCCAACAGGCCCAAATCACAGCGCCCAGAGTACCAGGCAGTCCGCACTACGCGCCAGGGGTGCCTTCGGCCCCCTGGCCGAAGGCTCCAAATTCTCACAGAACGGGTTTCTCAAGCAAATTAAGAAACTGGGAGAAAACGGCGAAAACAGTAGCCCTCGGCATTGTGAGCCCTCGGCACCAGGGTGCCATCGGGTGGAAGAGCCCTCGGCTACTGCTCTATAGCCGAAGGCATCTCACTCGACAAGATATCCGCCTCACATGCGTACAGATCACCGTACCCTGCCCAGACGTCCCATCCAACAGCCGCATTAAATGCGGCCACATGCGGTTGCCAGCGCCAACCAGTTGAGGTGACCCCTCGGCCAATGAGCGCTTGACACGTGTCCCTGTCCGGCATTTATTGCTACTATAAATAGCACCCCATTTCCTCATTTGTAACCACGCTGAAAACGGCATTCATACTGAATACACTCTCTCTCTACTTTTACTTACTTGCTCTGACTTCTCTCTAAGTTATTCCCCGTAATAACCCTTCGGATATATACCCCCGGGTAGACTATCCATCATTTGGTGCTCTCGTTGAGAGGTTGAACAATCGAGTAAGAAACCCTCCCCCTCGACCAAACACAAAACACTAGCCCTCTATCAAAATGGTGAGGACAACACGTGCCAACTCAAAGAACGTAGAAGACAAGAACCTGGCCCTCGGCGACGTCAACGCCTCTGAAGCCTCTCACAGGGCTCCCGAGGGAGGTGTCATCGCTGGGCTGGAACAGGCGGCTGTCGACCTACGCCTTCAGATCCAACAAAATGCCCCCGATGCCCGCCTCGGCATCGAGGCCAAGAAGAAAAACCGGAGCGATGACCAAGTCAGCCCTCCGGTTCTCACCATCGACGTGCAATCGGCGCTCTCCGCCTTCATCCAGACGCTCACCCAGAACCCGGGTGCCTTCGGCACCCTGGCTCCAGCTCACCCTCAGATCGGGGAAAATATCATACTTCCCCCTCTGCCACACCCCTTCGGAAATCCCACCCCTCGGGTGAGAAACGACGAAGGGGTGGTGGCCCAAGATACGTCCTCCCAGGAAGTTCAGTCCCGGGACCGCCATAATGACAACAGGGAAAGGCCCCGTACTTCCGCCCTCAACCGGCTCGGAGGAGGGCCAGACCGCCGAGGGGTCCAAGACCGCCGAGGGGGGAAAGCACTCCAAAGGCCCCAGGAAAGCGGGGGATCTGTTTCGAGGGCAGACGAGGAGCGTCCCCCTCGGGACAAAGGCAAGGCACCCCTTCATGCCGATGATGCTCGGCACCAAATCAACCAGGCCCACTCGGCCCGGGTTCGTTCGCAGGGGGCGGAGACCCTCCCGAAGGATCCCCGGGACGAGATTATTACGACCCTCCAACGCCGGCTTGACGAGATGGAGTCCAACAAAGCTCACGCCACCACCTCCACCCCTCATTCAGATCTCAAATACGAGGCCATGATGGCCAAAATGGAGGAGTTACAGAAGAGGGTGGCCGAGGGCACCGGGGAACCCGTCATCCAGCTCCGGACTCGGACGCCATTTACCCCAAGGGTATTGGCGGTCCGGATCCCGGAAAAATACCGAGGGCAACACATACAGCCCTACAACAGGAGAACGGGCCCCTAGGAACACTACAGCAAATACCAGAACAGCATGATGATGGTGGGGACGTCAGACGAATAATTGTGTCGATAGTTCCTCTCCACCTTAGAGGGACCGGCATACGAATGGTTCAACAGGCTGCCCGAGGGCTGCATTGATTCGTGGCAAGAACTCGCCCAACGATTCTTGACACAATTCGCCGGGAGGCGTCGCACAAGGAAGCACTTCTCCCACCTCCTAACAATACGCCAGAAGAAGGATGAGACCCTTCGGGATTTCCTGGAGCGCTGGAGGACGGAGGCCGACAAGGTCGACGGTGCTGATGACGGGACCCTCCTGGCCCTCCTACAAACCGTCCTCCGCACCGGTAACTTTTCAAGGAGCCTCATCATTGAACCACCCCCCCCCCCCCCCCCCCGCGCGACTACATAAGGGCTTTGCAGCGGGGGGACCGATATGCTGAGGCCGAGGAGGTGGAGAAGTATCACCAGCATCCGGACCAGCAGCCCCCGAGGGCTGACAACAAGCATAACCGAGGGCCGGGGGTTCCTCCCAATCACCCCAAGGCTTCGGGACCCTCTGATGACCGCCCTCGGCAAGGCCAAGCCAAGCCCGGGGAGGTTATAAGAGCAACCCTAAGACTTGGGCCCAGCCCATTCTCCTGGACCGCCCTCGGACACCATTGACGCACCCCATCAGCATCATCCTCGATTTTGCCGAGGAGAGGGGCCTCGTTGAGCGCGACTCTCGCGCACCCCCGGAGGTACACGCTATCAACCCTCAGTTCCCCTACTGTCGTTTCCATCGGCACCAGGGGCACAGGACCGATGACTGCCATCAGCTGAAGACGGCCATCGAGAGGTTAATACAAGTGGGGCACCTGTCCCAATTTGTTCAGAGCCCTCGGCAGGAGGGACCTTCTCATCAGGGGCCTCCCCGAGGGCACCACACGAAGGTGAACGCTTGGGTAAACCCGAATACCATTCCCCTCGGCAAGAAAAGGGAGATTGGGAACTTGGAAGAAGAGGAGGAGGAATACCCCCACTACCAGGAGAAAAAACGCCACATCCTCATGATCACCGGTGGCAATACAGGGGGCGATTCCACCAGCCAACGAAAGAAGTGGGCTCAATCGCTTTACGTGGGGGAAGTCACTCATATGCCCCCGGTAAAGCGACTGAGGGAGGAACCCATCACCTTCACCAACGCGGATCTCCCTCCTACTTCTTCTCCTCACAGGGATGCCTTGGTGATTCGGACGGAGATAAACGACACCATTATTCACCGAACTTACATTGACACGGGCAGCTCCGTCAATGTAATGTACCTCAGCACCTTCAGAGAGCTGCATCTGGAGAGGGGGTCCCTTCGGCCCATTAAGACCCCTCTTGCCGGCTTCCCCGGCGATACTATTGATTCCGAGGGGGTAATAACCCTCCCGGTGACTGCGCCCACAACATCATCCTCGGCCGGCCAGCCCTCGAGGACCTCGAAGCCATCATTTCCATGAGGCACCTTTGCCTCAAATTCCCCGCCGAGGGGGGGCATTGGCTACTCCCGGGGGAACCAGAAAATTGCCCGTGCCTGCTATCTTCAGGTCACTAAGAAGGTAAGCAAGACGGAATTCCGTGTTGACACCATCACCGGAACCATCGACCAAGAAGAGAAAAGGCCGAGGGCTGAACCAGCCGAGGACGTAGAAGACTTTGCGCTCGATCCGGCCCAGCCGGAGAGAGTCGTGAAGATTGGAGCCCAGCTCCCTGAAGATTTGAAGACCGGTATCACCGACGCCCTCCGCGCCTACTCCACTGTCTTTGCATGGGGGCCGGAGGACATGCCGGGAATCAGCCGAAGGGTCATCACCCACCGCCTCTCGGTGGACCCTTCGGCAAAGGCAGTGCAACAACGAAGAAGACCCCTCTCCGCCGAGAGAAGGGAATTTGTGAAGAAGGAGGTCGCCATTCTCCTCTCCATTAAGCACATCAAGGAGGTGAAATATCCCTCATGGCTGGCGAATGTAGTCCTCGCACAGAAGCCCCCTACCTTCCGCATGTGCGTGGACTACACCGATCTCAACAAAGCATGCCCTATGGATCCATTCCCTCTACCAAACATTGATCAATTGGTGGATGAGACCGCAGGGTGTGAGATCATGTCCTTCCTCGATGCCTTCCGAGGGTACCATCAAATTTTCATGCACGAGGAGGACGCCGAAAAAACTGCCTTCATGACTCCCGAGGGCATCTTCTGCTACCTAGTGATGGCCTTCGGCCTAAAGAACTCGGGGGCCACTTACACCCGGATGGTGGCCCGGGTCTTTCAAGACGTCCTGGGGCGCACCATGGAGGCCTATGTTGACGACATGATCGTCAAGAGCAAACAATCTTCCAGCCATGCTGACGACCTCCGGGAAATCTTCGCCATCATGCAAAAATTCAACCTTCGGCTAAACCCGAAGAAGTGCACCTTCGGCGTCCAAGGGGGCAAATTCTTGGGCTACATGGTGAGCCGAAGGGGTATTGAGGCCAATCCCGAGAAGATCCAGGCCATCATCAACATGGAGCCCCCACGCAATGTGAAGGAAGTCCAACGGTTGACGGGCCGCCTGGCAGCCCTCAACCGCTTTCTATCTAAATCGGCGGAGAAGTCTCTACCCTTCTTCCAGATCATGAGGAAGACGGGTGGCTTTCTATGGACTCCAGAATGCCAGGGGGCTTTCGACGAGCTCAAACGATATCTATCTTCACCTCCTGTGCTCTCCAAACCCAAGGTAGGGGAGACCCTCTACCTCTACCTTGGGGTTAGCCCGGCGGCCATCAGCTCTGTGCTCATCCGGGAGGAAGACGGCATCCAACATGCCATCTTCTACGTTAGAAAGACCCTAAGGGAGGCCGAGCTCAGGTACTCCCCTGTGGAAAAAACGGTGTTGGCCATCGTTTGGACTGTCAAGAAGTTGGGCCACTACTTTCAGGCTCACCCGGTTCAGGTCCTCACCCATCAACCCCTCGGCGCCCTCATGAGGAGCCCCACCAGCTCCTCCCGCATGGTGAAATGGGCTATCTTCTTGAGCCAGTACAACATTGACATCCGCCCAAGGCCTGCCATCAAAGGCCAAGCCCTGGCGGACTTTGTGACGGAGTGTACCGCAAGGGCAGCCACGGACGGGGAGCCCTCGGCTACCTCGGACGACTGGTGGACCCTCTACACTGACCGCTCCTCCACGACCAAAGCATGCGGGGGAGGGGTAGTCCTCATTACTCCCGAGGGCTTCAGGGCCTACTATGCAATCCGCTTCTCCTTCAAGGTCTCCAACAATGAGGCCGAATATGAGGCCCTCCTATGTGGCCTTCGGCTGGCTGCCAACATGAGGGCTCGGCAGATCCACATCAAATGCGACTCCAAGTTGGTCGTTGGCCAAATCTCCGAAGAATATGAGGCCAAGGAGGGGAGAATGAAACAGTACAAGGAAGCGGCCAAGGAGTTGCTTAAGGTATTTGAGGCACACTCTCTCACTCAAATACCGAGGGCTCAGAACTCCGAGGCCGACATATTATCTAAGCTCTCGGCAGACTCCCCCGAGCACATCTCCAAAATTGCCAAAATCGAGGAACTCAGCCTCTCAAGCATCCATGCAAGCCCCGTTATGAACATACAACAACGTCAGGAGGATTGGATCTCAGATATCACCGCCTTCATCTCCACAGGGCAGCTACCCGAGAATGAGGCCCGCGCTAAACTGGCAAAACTGAGGGCTCCCAGCTACACCATCGAAGATGGAAGGCTCTACAAACGATCTTACAATGGCACGCTACTTCGGTGCCTTCATCCAGATGAAGCCGAGGTCGCAATGGAGGAAGTGCACAGTGGCACTTGCTCAGCTCACCAGGGACCCTTCTCCATGTCCCGAAGGCTCATTCTCCAGGGCTACTTCTGGCCAACCATGGCCAGGGATTGTGCTGACCTTGCCCGGAGGTGCACCGCATGTCAACATTTCCAGAAAGCTCCCGGCAGGCCAGCGGTCAACTATGCCCCCATCAGCACCTCTGTCCCATTTTCTCGATGGGGGATAGACCTTGTGGGCCCTCTGCCGAGGGGTACCTCCAACAACAGATACATCATTGTGGCCGTCGACTATTTTACCAAGTGGGTGGAGGCTGAACCCCTCGCCAGCATCACAGAGGCAAAGTGACGTCACTTCGTCCTCAAGAACATCCTCACAAGGTTTGGTGTCCCCCAGCAGATCATCTCCGACAATGGGACACAATTTGAGGCAGCCCCCTTCTGTGCCCTTCTGGAGGCATGGGGCATCAAACACACCTTCTCCTCCATTGCCTACCCTCAAGGCAACGGGCAAGTAGAGAACGCCAACCGGACCTTGCTCGAGGGCCTCAAAAAGAAGCTGGAGGCCGAAGGCGGTGGCTGGGTGGAAGAACTCCACAATATCCTTTGGGCCTACCGCACCACCCCTCGGCGAGCTACAGGTGAAACACCCTTCTCCCTCTGCTACGGTTTTGAAGCCAAAGCTCCTACGGAAGTCACCCTTCCTACCCGAAGGGTGATCCAATATGACCCCGAGGTCAACGACAGCAACATGGCCCTCGACCTCCACCTCATTTCAGAACGCCGGGAACAGGCCTTCATCCGGGCGGAAAACTACCGAAGGCAAATTAAAAGCTACATCGACACCAAAGTTCGCACCCGAGAATTTCAAGTGGGGGACTATGTCCTCCGGAGGAGGGAAGCCAGCCAACCAACCGAGGGAGGAAAAATGGCACCAAAATTCGAAGGCCCCTACATCATAGCAGCCATCATCAAACCTGGGACCTACAAGCTCAAACGCCCCAACGGGAAAGAAGTCCCTAGGCACTGGAATGTACACCACTTAGTTAAATTTTATCAATAATGTAAGAGCGGCCAAGCCCTCATAACTAGTGAATGTACTATCCTATGGCCCAAGGCCTTCAATTTCGATGAATGAAGATACATTCAAGACATCAAGCCCTCATACTGACTACAGGCCCCCGGCCTCACCACGAGAAGAACCCCCTCCGGCACCAAATGGCGAGGGCGGACACCATCAACACCTACAACAACGGTGAAAACCCCACGTGTTTTCAGTCAAGATCCCTCGGTACCAAGTACCGAGGGAGGGAACTCCTATCACCAACAACAAGGAGCACCATGTGTTTCATTTCCCTTCGGCACCCAGTGTCGAGGGTACATCCCCACCTTCAACATCAAAAAAGAAAAGATGAGAACACCAAGTGTTCCTACAGGAGACCCTTCGGCACCCAGTGCTGAGGGTACACCTCCATCATCAAACATCGAGACGAAGAAAAAAAACACCAAAATGTTTCAAAGAAGACCCCTCGGCACCCAGTGCCAGGGATATGCTCTCCTATCAACTTCCAAACACCTGTTGGAAAACACCGAGTGTTTCATTTGAAGACCCTTCGGTACCAAGTACCGAGGGTAGACGCCTACATCAACTACAACAAAAGAGAACACTAAGTGTTCCCACAGAAGACCCCTCGGTACCAAGTACCGGGGGCTACACATCGAAACTAACACCAAGTGTTGTTTCTAAAAGCCGTACCCCACGAGGACGCATATACCGAAGGTGCCACCATCGGTGCCGGCGGCACGTAGTGCCCCCGGCCATTTGCAACTAGTGTGCAAATGAAAACCCTTCCTTGAAACGCTTTCCGCATCACTACCCCCAGGGTATGACAGGCATGAGAAATGCCCAGGATTCGACTTTCAAAAATGGAACGCTATCCGCGTCACTACCCCCAGGGTATGACAGGCATGAGAAATGCCCAGGATTCGACTTCCAAACCGAAACACTCCCCGCGCCACCACCCCAAGGGTGTGGCAGGCCACGGACTATGTCTAGTGCCGAGGGGACGACTTTCAAGAATGAGGCGCTTTCCGCGCCATCCCCCAAGGGGAGGCAGGTTATGGACCACCATATCTTGTGCCCAGGAAACGTCCCTCGATCCCCTCGGAAGGTTAACCCGAGGGAGGAGAGCCATTGGTGTATTCTGATGGTCTCCTAATAGGCCCAGCCTTACCAAGTTTCTTGATGCCTTCCCTTCACCACCAACCAAAAAAAAAAAAAAAAGAGGAGGTGAAGGGGAGTAGACTCAGCGAGAAATCAAAGAGTACACTCCAACAGATCACAACAAGCCGAGGGCTCCCCACGGGAACACCTCCGGTAATTGAAGGCTCCTATTTCCCGAAGGATACCACTCAAACAAATATCATCAGGAAACGGCTAAGTCCACTGCCTGGTCACCTCCGGTCACACAGGCACCGAAGGCTCCAGCAAGCGTCGAAATCTACACCTTTTCAAAATTATGCCGAGGGCACACACTCATCGTTGGCATTCTTCACAACAACAGGATTCCACACATATTTGGCCCTCGGCCAGAGACTCATACAACACAAGGGATCTACATCCGGAAGCTCAACACCAATTTACGCTTAGAAAATATTCTAAGTCCTAAATTAGTAGCCCCCAGGCATCTCGCAAAGTAATGCAGAGTCAGATGGCACCTATCACCCGAAGGCTACACAAAGAAACAACACTTGAAAAAAAAAATCCAAGTCCTAAAATTGGGCCCCCGGCTCAATCAACATTACAGCCAGGGGAATACAATAGCCGAAGGCTATGCGATACAACAACACTTGCAAACAAAAAAAAAATCTATGTCCTAAAGATGGGCCCCCGGCTCAGTCAGTATTGCAGCTAGAGGAATATGACAGTCGAAGGCCATACATCAAGAAGGGATGCCATCTCCCGAAGGCTCCCAAGGGAGATTTCACACTTAGAATGTTTTCTAAGTCCTACATGCTTTTCCCCGGTCAACTACTCATACATCAAGGAGGGATGCCATCTCCCGAAGGCTCACAAGGGAGATTTTACACTTAGAATATTTTCTGAGTCCTGCATATTTTCCCCCCCGGTCAGCTACTCATACATCATGGAGGGATGCCACCTCCCGAATGCTCCCAAGGGAAACTCTACACTTAGAAGATTTTCTAAGTCCTACATATTTCACCCTCATCTCAAGGGACCTAATTGCCGAAGGCTACCTATCAATCGAGGGCTACAGTACACAAGGAATCAAAACTCAAGAAAATTTTCTAAATCCTAAAGAATTGGCCCCCGGCCTATTCAATATTTCAGTTGGGGCTCCACAGTAGCCGAAGGCTACATGACATACTACACTTGCAAAAAATCTCTAAGTCCTGTGCATTGGGCCCTCGGTCCAACATTCACACATCAGGAAGGGATGCCATATCCCGAAGGCTCTCAAGGGGAAATCTACACTTAGAAATTTTTCTAAGTCCTAGGATTTGGGTTACTGCAAACACCCGAAGGCCATATGGTGTGCTACACTTAGAAAAATTTTCTAAGTCCTAATTGCTGCTGAACCCTCGGTTGCATATCCAGCAGAGGGTGCCCAACTACCGAAGGCTCCCAACGGCTAGCTACAATCAGATAATATTTTAAGTCCTAAAACATACATTCAAAGGAGCAAAGACATACATCCAAAACAAAAACGAAGGCATGCATTCAAGAAGAAAGGAATTGGAGAAAACAAATCATATAAACACGGCCCGAAGGCAATCATTCAATCATCAACAAACAGAGGGCAAATGTAATACGAATAAATGTTACAAGCAGGCCGAAGCCGAAGGATGAATAATGTCACCATTACAAATACATGTTTACATAATACAAAATACATATCAAATCATGTCATTCCCGGGGCCGCCTCCCCCGATGGCTTCGAGGTGACTTCTGCGTCGGCCTCAGGTTCGTCGCCCTCGGCTTCCTTCATGAGCTCAGAGTCCTCCAGGTCTGGCCTCTCGACATCGGGGGGAAGAGGAACGCGGATGTCTGGCTGCAGGGGGGAGCCCGTATGCTGCCGGGTCAAAGTCCTTTGGCTCGATCCTTAAGTGGCGAGCCATCCTCCGGTAGATGAGGGCTTGAGTGAAAAACTCGCCCCCATCATAGTATTGTTTACCCTTTCGGGAAACCCACTTCACGCCAGGCCCATCACACCACTCGTCGACCGAGGACTCGACGACCGAGGACAGCAACTGCTTGTGCTCCTCGGACCGCCACCCCCTGCCAAGAACCCCGAGATTGCGTCCCCTCGGGCTCTCTCGACGGCTTCCACCTTCGCGGCCTCGGCTTCCTTGATGGCTCTCTCCAAGGCCTCAGCTGCGGACCTCTCGGCTTCTGCCCTACCCCGATCTGCGGCCTCCGCCTGCAGGGTCATCTGCCGAAGGCTCTCCTCCAGCATAGCCATCTGTCGAACAGCGTCTGCATTCTGGCGGATGAGCTCCCACATCTTGGCCTCCTGCTCGGCCTTGCGAAGGCGCCACTCATCTAGCCGCCGGGCTTGCTCCCCGAGGGCAATGCAGGTCTACAAAAACAAAGGGGTTAGCAAGGCCAAACATGGTTTCTCAGCTCGAAGTAGAAGAGAAAGAAATAAACATAAAAGACTAACTATGAGGGAAGACCGGAGGATCCTTTCCTCGAGGGCTTCGTCTTCATCAGCCCCGAGGGCTACTCTGTCAATCTCGAGGGAAACCATGAGGACCTCGGAAGATGGCCCCTGAACTCCCGGCGGCACTTTCGCCACCTGCATGTCGTCATCCGCCCCCGGAGGCAGGGCCTTCATCAACAATGATCACCGGGGGGACTTTCTTCCCGGCATCCCCGGTCTTGGGCTTCTTGCCCTCGGGATCTCTGCCCGAGCCCTTCCTTTTGGCGGCAGCGGCAGCCTCAGCACTTGGGCCCACCGACGGCCCCTCCGGTTTTTTGAAGAAGTCACCGGCGGGTTTTGGGACACCGGCGTCCGTCCCCCTCGGGCCCTTGGAGGGTTTTTTCTTCTTCAGGTCTGCGAGGCCTCTGACGTTCATCATTTTCACTGGGACACCTGCAAAAAAAAAGGTATGGGGTCAAAATCGAGGGGTTACTGACCGAAGGCACAAAAAAAAAACGAACAAAATAAGCTATGTGCTAAGATATGAAAACCGAGGGACCTCGTAGACTACCTCCTGTTCCCCCGAAGGCCTCAGCAAAAATGGGGTACTTCTCGTCCGCTTCCCCAATAAATCGGTATCTCCGAAAGCCGAGGGCGTAGAATCCCTTGTCGGCAGTATAGTCTTTGATGGAGACCTGCTTTGTGCGACCCTCCGGGATTTTGGCTATCACCAGGCCATCTTTTTCGAGGGCGGCGCTTCCAACCTTCGGATGCCGACGGAAGCGATCCCGAAGTTCCGCCGGAAATAGGTTCTCAGCAACCCTGACATAGCACCAGCGCTCCTTCCAGCCCTTATTGGACGAAGGCGCCTCCGTAAACAGCTTCCACCTGGCCACCTGCTGCAGGTTGGCGAAGCCCTCGGCATTCGCGTGACCCCCTCGACAGAGGTTGAAGCTCTGGAAGAACAAGTCCAGGCTGGGGGTCACCCCTCGGTCCCTACAGAGGTTTAAAAAACCCGCCACGTAGGAGTGGCTATTAGGTGTCAGCTGGCAGGGTACCAAGCCAACAAACCTCAGGTACTCCCGGAGGAAGGGGTGCAGAGGGAACCGAAGGCCCATGGAGACCGACAGTACGTGTACTGCAATGCACCCCTCAGGCGCCCGAGAGAGCACGTCGTCAACTCCCGGCTCGACCACCACGGCCGAGGGCCCTACATGTAGCTGCGTCACGTAGAGGTCCGCCCTGTCCGCCTTCGACTTTATCTCTAAGGCAGCCGTGTTGAGCCAGGAATACCCCTCCGGCATATCTACGGGTTTCCCCTGATCAGCAGCAATGACCTTCTTCTTGGGGGCAGCTGCCTTGGCCTTCTTCTTCCCGGGGGCCACCCGGATGGGAACTGCATTCAGCGGCTGGGAAGTACTGGCCTCACCAGCACCCCGAGGGGGAAGGACTGCCACAGTGACCTTCGCCCTCTCCTTTTCCTCCTCCTCTTCAGCAACTTGGACGGCGAGGGCCAACTCTTCATCCTCGGCAGTTCGCTCGAATTCCTCCGCCTCGGCCTCGGCCATCAGATCCTTCTGCACCTCAGTGGCGAGGGCTGCATCACCACCATCCGAGGGCTGACCACTTCTGGACTCCACGTCGGAGATGCCTTCGTCCTCCATCGAGGGCGTCCTCGAGATGTCCTGGGAATCGCTCTCGGACGACATTTTTATCACGAGGTGTGTCTAAGGTTTCGAAGGCTTTCTACCGGACTAACCCTAATCTAAGGCCAGAGGGCGGAACTTACTAAAAGTTTGGAGAGGAAAACGGGCACTGACCTTGAAAGCAGAGTTTTGACCGAAGGCTGGAGTTTCTCTCTCTAGAATTTTCGGCAGAGCTTCGCTAAAACAAATGATCGCACAAGAGGGAATGGCCCTGGCCCTGGGGTATTTATAGGCGCCGGAATCCGGGCTTGGGCCCGGAAACTGGGCCTCCGGACGGACTGTCATCATTACACACCGTCGTTTCACCCAACCGGTGACGCCACCCACGAACGGCCAGCCATCACACGCCACGTGTGCCACCCCCCCAACGGCTATATCCTGTCGTTACATATTCCAACGGCTATATTTCCAACGGCTATATTCTGGAAGCCCCCGGGTTTTCTACTTCACTACTCTTCATCAAGGATAGCCTCCGGGTACACTCACTCAGAAGTGCCCCCGGGTTGTGCCCCGCACAGCACATAACATCCGCCTTCGGGATCACTCCTTCAGAAACCCGAGGCTTCATATCAGGGCACCCCTCGGGGTTTCCCCCTCAGCACTGCAAAACCGGGTAGCCCCCGGGGAGTGCCTCATTGACGAATGGCCCATGGCACACAGGTAATGGGAGCCCTCGGGTATCTTCATCACCAACTAATCAACAAACAGTGGACCCCCCGGAAACAACTCCATTGTCGCCCTCATCCAGCAGGCCCTCGATCCCCGAATTGAGGGCCTCCCCTTCGGCACCCACAGGATATCAACAGCAAGCCTTCGGCTGATCAATACATGAGCCCTCAGGAAAAGAAGAGCCTTCGGCATTACCGTATTCTACATTTTTGACCAAGGTTTGACATTTTCGATTCATCATTGGGGGAATTCGGTGCACTCTTTTTCCCTCATTAGGATTTTTTCCCCAGGGTTTTTTCCTAATGAGGTTTTTAACGAGGCATCCCCCCAAAATGAAACGAAAAAACAACAGCCTTCGGCCAACAACAGCAACGCAACTACTCTACTCCTTATCACCACTTTACAAGTGCCTCAAGGAGTGGGGGGCTGGAGGACCCCCTCGGGAAAATCATTAAATTACAAAAGATGTAGAAACTCCAACAAACAACAAGGCAAGCCCTCAAGTCCCGACCTGTGGGTAACTGAGGGACTGCCTTCGGCAGGGACATAAAAGCAACAACTCCTCACCAACTTCAGAGATCATGACGGGACAACATCAAAGGCCAAGCACAAATTACTCCTTTTTCCTCAAGTACCTTTCGGCAAAAGGAGTGAGGGACTCCTGATGGAGTATATGGCCCGGGAACCCCCGGCCCACAGACTCCTACTACTCCAGCGAAGGCCCAAAAGGCCCAAAAGGCCCAAATCACAGCGCCCAGAGTACCAGGCAGTCCGCACTACGCGCCAGGGGGTGCCTTCGGCCCCCTGGCCGAAGGCTCCAAATTCTCACAGAACGGGTTTCTCAAGCAAATTAAGAAACTGGGAGAAAACGGCGAAAACAGTAGCCCTCGGCATTGTGAGCCCTCGGCACCAGGGTGCCATCGGGTGGAAGAGCCCTTGGCTACTGCTCTATAGCCGAAGGCATCTCACTCGGCAAGATATCCGCCTCACATGCGTACAGATCACCGTACCCTGCACAGACGTCCCATCCAACAGCCGCATTAAATGCGGCCACATGCGGTTGCCAACGCCAACCAGTTGAGGTGACCCCTCGGCCAATGAGCACTTGACACGTGTCCCTGTCCGGCATTTATTGCTACTATAAATAGCACCCCATTTCCTCATTTGTAACCACGCTGAAAACGGCATTCATACTGAATACACTCTCTCTCTACTTTTACTTACTTGCTCTGACTTCTCTCTAAGTTATTCCCCGTAATAACCCTTCGGATATATACCCCCGGGTAGACTATCCATCAGCATATTAATCAAAAATCAATAGCTTGTAACGGTTTTTATTAGAGCTCATTGGAAAATGTGCATTAAAGCATGTTTATTTCAATTAATAATCACAATAGGATCAATCCTAGCTTGAAACGTTCAAAACTTCCTCCATTTTCATTATAGTTATAATTTACTATGTATAATATGTATAAATATTTATTAATATATTAGTGTGTGATAAATAATTAAAGAACATAACATTTTATTCATTTGAAATACTACTATTTTCCAACAATCCCCCACATATTTCAAATGAATAATTTTACATTTTGGAAAATAGTTTAGAAAATTTCTGCTGGATTAAAGGAATGAGACTTTAAGTTTGGTGTCCGTAGACTATGAACCAAATCAAGACGATTAAGTCTTAATAAACCGAGCTTTTGGTGAAACGTATAGTTTCTTGAACCAACAAGCTACTATTGGTAAATCAGGGTCTTAACGGTCGTGTCTCATCCCGCACAATTTCTCGTTATTACGCCGTTGTGCGCCGTAAGGCCATGCGCGTGCTTGGTGTTTATGAGTGCTCTAGAAGTTTTGTCATGCTTCATGGAGGCGGCCCCACCTCACACTCATATAGGTGACATCATCAAGTGTGTACCGCTTTTGCACACCACCCTAAAATTAAGGGCTATGATAATCATTAAGAGCTTTTAGCTCACCCTCTCAAAGAATGCGGTTTCTAGCATATATCTCACATCATGGAAATGGGGAATTTTAGTTAGGCTAGCAGAACTAAATGGAAGACTTGTTATTACCCATTTGAACTTGCTTCATGGGATCTCCAATCACACAAGTTGGGTTCCCATCCCCATTCGTTTCAAAGTGACACTAGTCCCATTTCCTTCGATGTTTCGGTTGTCATTTTTCGTCCTAGGGATTCTGTCAAAGGAGTAGCTAATTCCTTCTGACTTCATATAATTAATTGAAATAATTCCATTCTCAAACATCATTGCACCCCTTTTAAGGGTGAATGGATATCCACTATTTTAATTTATCTCATGTGAGTTTACTCAGATGTCGTCGTTGTATCCCGGCAATACAATAGATAATTCTCAATAAAATATAACATCGATGTGACCCTCTAGTACATCGGATAATTCTCAATAAAATATATACCATCATTGTATCATTATAGTACAATGGATAATTTTCATATAACATCATTGTACCGCTCTAGAACAATGGATATTTCTCAATAAAACATATCGTCGTTGTATCAATATATTACAACGGATAATCTCAATAAAAAATACCATAAATAATGGTACCTCTCAAATATATCAATAATCGCCTTAATGCAATTCAATGATCCCTACTTGGGTCATGAGTATATCGGCTCAATCTTCCGACAACACAAACTATGTCAGACCTAGTAAAATTTATAAAATATAATAAACATCCAATAATTTGGGAATACTCATATTGAGCCTCACGATCACCTCATTGTTTTTGAGTGCATATGAAATTCATAAGGGATACCCACGGGTGTGACATTAAAATGTCCAAACCTCTTTAGAAGTCTATCAGCATAATGCTCTTGAGATAGTATAACATCATATCCTTCCTTGTGACTTTCATATATACCCAAAATCATTTTTGTTACCCCCAAGTCTTCCACACTAAAAATTAACATATCATCCACATACAAGCAAATTATAATGCACACACCATTTTTACATTTAGTGTATACACACTTTGTTTTCCTGACCACTAACCACATGACCTTCCGGTTGCACCATATAAATTTCTTCTTCCTCTAGTTCACCATTTAAAAATGCAATTCTAATATCCATTTGATGAATAAAAAGTTTGTGAATAATTCAAAATTTTCATCATTAAAAGATTAATTTTCTTTTAATGGATTACTATCACTAGAGGGTTGAATGGTCTTGTGTTCAATTTTTAAAGGAAACACATTCTCAAAAAAAATCAGCATTTTTGTTTCATCGGCGTATAAAAAAAATAATCACACATGCATCATTTAGTGTGTACACATTCTCCAAAAACGGTCACATTAATAACTTCAATAATATATCATAAAACATTGCACATTATTTCTTTCATTTATGAAAATAATATATATGCTCCACTATTTCAATTTATGCAAAAATAGCCAAGAGTTATAAAGCTCATTTTCACTCAATGAGATAGGAATAAGAATATAGCTAAGCACCCCCACAATTTTAAATATTTAAAAACAGGTGCATAGCCCTTCTAGAATTCATAGAGAGATAATTTATATCTCAACCTTTATTTGTACACATTGAATTTATCAAAAACTCTCCTTTTATATTTAAATAAGATAAAATTTAGTTTATCTCAAAAAATCACCAATAAATGTGACAATGAACTTTTACCACCTCTAACCACAGTGTAGATGCTCTAATAAGATTTATATAAATTCATCAATTGTATCACAATTTTCTAGAGGTGCTTCTGTATCACTCTTAGGATATTTAGGAGTTTCATATAACAAACAAAAATAAAGATCAACTTAAAATGCCATGTAAAACATCAAATCTATTATATCACATAACACAATAATTAACCAACCGTTAGTACGCAGAAGCATCATCATGCGACTTTCAAAAATACTAAGCATAAAAAGTCCATTCTTACAATAGTCATTTCCCACAAGAACATCATTTTTTTTGTCATAACAAAATTGTCACAACCAAAAGAAACTTTAACCCCAAATTTTTCCAAGAGAGAAACGGAAACTAAATTAGTCCGAATGTTGGGCACATGAAGCACATCATTTAGTGATAAAGTTTTCCCCGATGTGAGCTTCAGGAAAACTTTCCTTTTCCATGCACCTTAACGGTTTTAGAGTCCGTTAGGTACACGAGCTCTTCACCATCTTCTATAATACTCTGTAGTATAGGAGGTAATAGCATTTTTGTTTTTACAAATATGCTTGGTAGCCCCGGAGTCTACCGCCCACTCATTCACATCATTATTTTTACAACTTTGAGAAACAACCGCAATAAAATTATCATCACTACAAACCAAGTTTAAACTTGATTTTAGTGGGTTGTTGTTTTCCATAGTTGTCTTTTTATCACTAAATAAATGAATAACATTTTTCATAAAAAGTGGTGTTAAAGTATGGTTTATTGTAAGTAGGAAAAAAAGAGTACGCATTATACGTAGAAATATATCCAAATACCAGTCTAAATCACAACACACGTGCAAAGATAACATAGCCGCGATGAGTGCGACGGCGACAACTTGTAAGATCATGTGTGCAGGCATATCTGACGCCAAATACTTTCTTGAGATTGTTGGAGGAAATTGGCCGGATAAACCTGCAAAAAATGCGTTAGAAAATAATATAGCTCGAGTCGCGTAAACGTTGTCCTCAAGAAAGTATTTCCGACTAGCGAAAACCTTTCTCCAAGATAAAACGAGCTCTTCGGCGTAAGCCGGTAACAGAACAACGGGAGTAGAATAAATATATTAATCCAGCAGAGTAATAGGGCAGAAAATATTATTTGCTAGCTACTAAATATGAAGAGTAATATTTTCTTTATCTTTAAAAACAAGAAAAAATGAATTTTGAAGCTAAAGCTCATTCCACCCTCCTCCTAGCTCCATGCAAGCATGTATATATATATACATAAAACTCCAATGAAAAGAATGAAACGTTAGGGAGTAAATATAACTTTAATAATAATTAAAGTTAGCAACTTGCAACGGTTTTAAAATGAAGGAGAATACAAAAGGTTCATTAATGCATATTAATCAAAAATCAATAGCTTGTAACGGTTTTTATTAGAGCTCATTGGAAAATGTGCATTAAAGCATGTTTATTTCAATTAATAATCACAATAGGACCAATCCTAGCTTGAAACGTTCAAAACTTCCTCCATTTTCATTATAGTTATAATTTACTATGTATAATATGTATAAATATTTATTAATATATTAGTGTGTGATAAATAATTAAAGAACATAACATTTTATTCATTTGAAATACTACTATTTTCCAACACTTACCATGTCCGGGAGAGTTTAAAAAAGAAATGTTAGTAATGGAATTGTTTACACTAAAGATTGAAAAAAATGTCCTCATACCTTTTAAATTATTAATACTCATTAGTAAATAAAACCAAGCCAAGTCCAGCCCTTCTTCCCCAACGATTAAAACATCTGCTCCGGTACACATCGCTTGACGTTTAAAACATCTCAGCCTCTTCGAATGAGTTCTCTATGTCCAACCGTGCCTTCAATTTTAAATTGACTTTGAATCGAGAAACCCATTCAACCAGGTAAATAGAGTATATTCTTTCTAACTCGCGCGGGTAGCTCAGTTGTTCGAGTGGTAGGAAAATTGGACCAAGTGACCAAGGTTCGAAACTCGCAGAGACCGTGTGGAGGTTACAGAACCTGAAATAAGGTTGGACCTCTGGTGCGCACGTGTATAAGGTCTACCGTCGTTTTGCTGACTGAGTCACTGTGATTAACCTCCCCAACATCCTATCGGGTCGGGGTGGAAGGCCTCAGGGTTGGGCATTCAACCTTTTGGACCAAGAGTATATTCTTTCTATGCTTAAACTCAATCGTTGCTCGAAGCTAAACTGAAAAGACATTTTTTAATTTCTTAGATTTTCGTATTCGATAAACCCCAAAGGAGTGATATTTGGGCAATAAAATTCAGACTCTTAACTCGACTTGCAGCAATCAAAACTCATCATGGATGGGTAAGATGGGTTGATCTGCAAGTCGGATAACAAGAATGGTTTTTATGAAGGTCTTTGTGGCACTGACGTAACGATGATGACGGTTGATCTAAGGTCATGATTGAATATGAAATATTGAAGGGAAAGACTTGTCAAGACACTTCCCTACATGCACCTCGATTTGGGGTGTTAAAAAAGCTGCCTATTGAAGTGTTGGAGTGTGTACACACTTATACACACCACGTTTGTGAAGCTTTTTTTTGTCTGTGAATCCGATTCACAGACAATATTTTGTTTGTGCAAAATATTGTCTGTGAATCGATGTTCACAGACAAAAAAAAAATTCACAGACATAGGTGTGTACAAAAGTGTGTATAAGAGTGTGTACAAACATCATTTTTATTTTTTAAATAATTTTCTCCCAAACAAGTGTCATAACAACACCCTTCAACACTTTCATTATTAACACCTTTCAACACTCGATCCAAACAGACCCTAAGGATGTTTTTAATTTTGTATATTTCACACTCAAAATAGACCAGATTTTGATAGTTGTAAAATACACAAAGACTTGACATCCACCAAAATAGTTCAAATCAGATCAGATCAAACCAAATTAGAACAAAAAAATTCAGTCCAAATAAAAACATCCTAAAATTATTAATTTATTATTATGATTATTACGGTTCTAGGTTAGCTTATAATCATTTTTCCTTTCTTCTCAATTTTACATACTTCATTGTTTATACTATCTTCCGTTCTTTAATTCTTGCAAAACTTTGACTTTCACGTTTGTCAATGCACAACTTTGACTGTAATTATATATAATTATGTATTAGTAAACATTATAAAAAGTTGATATTTTGGAAATTCACAATGATAGGAATTCAATAACATTTTATACGAAATAATTTGATTATGTATATTAGTAGAAAATTGTGGTCAAAGTAAGATTTGTGAATAGTGCAAAAGTCACAATATTGCAAGAATTAAAGAACGGATGAAGTATATTATATAGAGATGACAAAAAATTATAAATCATAAAAACCAACTCTATAAGAAATTAATACTATCTCCGTTCTCTTTTAATTGTAACTGATGGAGTATATGGCCCAGGAACCCCCGGCCCATAGACTGTCACTACTGTAGCAGAGGCCCAATAGGCCCAGGAAGCACAGCAGGCCCAAATCACGGTGCCCTAAGTGCCAAGCAGCCCACGACGAACACTGGGCGCCTTCGGCCTCCTGGCCGAAGGCTCATAAACTTAGAGTACAACTTCTTTAAAGCCCTCAAAGTGTCTGGAAGAAAGCGGCAAAAAACAGTAGTCATCGGCACCTAGAGGCCCCGGTATGAAGAGCCTTCGGCCAATCATCTACGGCCGAAGGCATCTCCTCGACAAAATCTCCCACCCACATGTGCCGGATAAACGTACCGAGTACAAACATCACATCCAACCACCGCATTTAATGCGGCCACATGCGAGTGCAGTGCCACCCCGTTGAGGTGACCCCTCGACCACCAGAATGATGACACGTGTCCCTATCTGGCATTTATTACTACTATAAATAGCATCCATTTTCCCCATTTGTAATTCAAGCTTAATACGTCCAACACATTATCAATAATATATACTCTCTCTCTTATTTTCGCTCTGACTTCTCTCTAGTTACTCCCCGCAGTAACCCCTCAGATAGATACCCCTCGGGTACACTTATCCATCATCGACCCCCAGCCAACAATCGACGCCAGCCAACAATCGTAACCCAGTGACCCAGCCAACAATCGACCCCCAAAAACCCTCCCAAACAATCAACGCCCAAATATCTAACGACGCAAGAAAAACCCTCCCCAAACAATCGACTCCCAACAATCGAACGACGCAAGAGGTCGTTGCTCCCTCCGGACGAAGGAGACGACGCGGCTGAAGACGAGCACCGAAGGCGACGCGGCTAAAGACGAGCGGCTGAAGGTGACGCGGCTGAAGACGATTGGCTGAAGACGATCGGCTGAAGGCGACACGACTGAAGGCGACGCGGCTGCTGACGAGTGAAGGCTGTAGACGTGAAGCGAAGGGGAGGGGGCGAGGGGCGAACAGTACAACTGCGATTTTGGGCTGCAACAGGACAACTGCTCCTTTTCTTCTTCCCATCAACAAATCCACGACTCCACTACTCCACTCTAGGTATGTCCTCCACGCGAGGTATAGTCTCTTCATTGGCAGTACATATGGCTGGGAAATAGCTAGGGATAGCGAAGGAGATGGCAGTGAAAGGTGAATTTTAATTGGTTAGCTCTTTTTTGTTAATTACTTTGCTCATGAATGAGTCATAGCAGAGAACAAATGGCTAAAGTTTGTAATGCTAAAAATTGGTTCGTACCGTATGAGGAAGCATTAGGGTGGTGGACGGCACAGTGAGTAGTAGTTTTGTGTGGTAACTATTTTACTGTGATTTATAGTCTAGCATACTGTTTTTTGACCTTATACCAGTTTTCCATAGATTTATTATCGGATGTACTAATGGATCTAAAGTTGAGGTTATTTGCTAGATAAAATAGTCAGATTAATGAATCTGTAAAGAGGACTGATTATAGGCCAAGAAAGTGATATAATTCTTCGAGTAAAGAACATAGAATCCTTTTTAAAAATCTTAACAACATTTAATGCGTCTTTTTCTACTTGTTTGGGAGACTACCATCTTGCATTTGCTGCAACTTTATCATTCCCGTGTCTAATTATTATAATGCAGTAGTGTTCAATTATTATTGTATTTTCTTTTTTATGAAAAGCATAGTACTTGCAGGAAAAAAAATGAATCTGTAAAAAAAAAAAAGAAAATGACTTGAAAATATAATAGTTCAAATAAAAAATAGTTATTTGCTATAAATGTTCATTCATCACCTAAAGTGACAATGTGAAAGAAACAATTAGGTGGGATCTATATGAACTTGATGGGATGATGAAATGGCCATAGAAATGCAAAACAGCTAAATTAATTTGATTTTGAAAGAGTGGTCCACCCCCTCAGGGCATTCCTGGTAAGGCCAAGCTGTCATCTAGGTGTGACAATGGATTTAGCTGTGATCACATTTCTTAACCCCCTCTCATTCAATGAATGTCCACTTGCTGGAATATGTTTAGTTTTAATTGTGGTTATTACAATTGAGGAAGCTTTGAACTTGTTTGTTAGGGGTATGTGTATTTTGTATTACATAATAATAATACAATCCTTATTTTTTAATGAATTTAGCCCTTTTTTAAGGGGTACTGGACTGACAGCAGGATAAAGCCAACAATCAACATAGGAGCCTTCTCTACTGATACTACTTGTTGGTCCAAAATAAGCACACTAACTGTTACCAGATATACCCATATGCAATCTATCATATTAAATATTTTAACAAATAATACTCCAGCTATAACTCCAGTACTTGGCAATTTTGAAACATCTAATTTAAACTAACTAGGTTGTCCGCAAGAATATCCTTAGTACCTACTTGTACTTCATTCAGCAATCAAGATGTAGATAGAAGAGATAAGGTGGAAAATTAGTTTTCAATGCTGTAATGATTTTTTTATAAAAAAGAGATGGGTCAATACAAATCATTTCAACCAAAACAACACTATTGTGAATTGAGGGAGTATACAGAAGTGTGCATTTTGTAAGGCAGAATATTTTAAAGTTGAAGGATTTGCAGTTTCCTTAAAGTACTATATGTGCACTACGTAAGGTGTTTACTGATTCAATCACATCTAAAATGCATTTAACTGCCAACAGAACACTGGTGAATTAAATATTTAGCAAATTTGTACCCCTAGCAGCTTATTCTCTATCAACTAACTAGGTTGTCCTATGTTTTTTTAATGTAATCAGGCTTTATCCTGTTGTCAGTCCAGTACTTCACAACACATTGGCCTCCTGAGCAAAGGACACCATTACAAAAAGGTTGAAAAAATTATTGCAGGAGGTTTTGTACAACACTAGTTACACTACAACATGTCAACATTAAACCGTTCAACACTAAAACATTAAAATATTGAATAGAAAGATTTTAAAGCAATTAATTAATACAACCTACTGGAGCAATGAAATAAAGAAACACGGAATACAAAACATCAAAATATTAAACATTAAGATTTTAAAGCAATTAATTAATACAAATTAAATAAATAAACACATATCACGAGGTGTTGTTAACTTCAACATTTAGGAAATATCATATACTTACATGTTTGGTTACATATGGTGCAGACATTAAGGTCATTATGGATCGTAGTTGGATCAACTGTAGACGAACAAGTGATGAGTATGAGAATGGTGTAGAATCTTTTATTTAGTTTGCTAAAACAAATCTTCCCTATAATGATGGAAGGTTTCATTGTCCTTTTGTTAATTGTCTGAATGGGAGACGACTAGATGTTGAGTTGATAAGAGAGCATGTACTATGTGACGGTTTTTGTAAAAATTACAGCGTATGGATATGGCATGGCGAGCGATTGAATGTGACTAATACATCATCTCATAGAGAAGAAGTTTCCGAAGCAGATAATGGCGATCATTTAGAAGACATGATACATGATATTGGTGAGGAAGCCTTTAAGCGGTCATATGTGTATGATACGCTATGTGTTGATTCAGAAAAGCCTTTGTATCTTGGGTGCACCAAGTACACACGGTTGTCAGTAGTGTTGAAATTGTTCAATTTGAAAGCAAAGTATGGTTGGAGTGATAAAAGTTTCACTGAATTACTTATTTTGCTAAAAGATATGCTGCCTTAAGGAAATACATTGTCGAACCGCAACTATGATGCAAAGAAGATATTATGTCCTTTAGGTATGGAGTATAAAAAGATACATGCATGTCCTAACGATTGTATACTGTATTGGAAGGAGTTTGAAGAGTTGCACAAGTGTCCAAGATGTGGGTTATCACGCTATAAATTGAAGGACAATGATCCAAGTCCCGATGATAACTATACAAGCAGTCCTCCTGCGAAAGTGCTATGATATCTTCCGATAATACCAAGGTTGAAGAGACTATTCAGTAACCCGGTAGAAGCAAAAAACATTAGATGGCATGCAGATGAGACAAAACGTGATGGGATGATTCGCCATCCAGCAGATTCTATTCAATGAAAGAAAATAGATAAGGAAAGAACTAATAATTAATATTCAAGGGGAGAAGTTAAGAAAATAACTCACAACTTTAATAATCAACAAGCTTCAAGAGCAACACCAAGAATCGAAAGTTTAGCTCCTCATTTGGAGACTAAACATAGCTAGAAAAATATAAAGAAATGTTATTCTAAACTGAGCTTAAGAGTATGGAAGAAGAGATCCTTTTTAGAGAAGAAAAAGTGTGCTATTTATAGGTGTTTTTCAACACCTTTGGCCGGGTGCTCGACCGGGTCAAGTGCTCACCCGACCGGGTCTGGTCAAAATCAGATAATCTTCCACATTCTGGTGATCTTCGGCACGTTCTGGTGTTCCGGGTCAAATCTGACCCGATCGGGTGGAATAGGGGACCCGACCGGGTCCAGTGATTTTCCAGGTATCTTCGTCTGTTAAATCAGACCCGACCGGGTGAAGTCTTCTACCCGGTCGGGTAATTGCTCCTGGACTATCAGAATCCCTTTTTCTTCACTTCAAAGTCCTCCTTTTCAACACCATAATTCCTAATTCTACTTTACAACTTACAAATGAAGGTTAAAATACAATTACAACTAAAATTACACACATGTTTACAAACTAAATAAAACGGTAAACAATCCACATAAATCAAACATAAAAAGATACACTTATGCACTACTAATTAGTGCATATCAATCAGATTCAGTCTTTTCACCCATTTCAGCCACTACAGTTGTTACCAAACAGGTCCTAAGATTCATTAGTAGATAAATAAAGATGTGCAATGTGATAAGTTCGTATAATCGTATGTATGATTCCTACAACGTGATGCACACTTATTCCATATTATTATATATCATTAGTACAAAAACAAACCCTAATTAATTTAGGATGGAAATCAAAGTGTGGCGATGATGTCATCCATCATAAGCTAGCTAGCCGCCTAGTTTTCAAGCCCTCATAGAATATCTTGGTAAAATAGTGCATTTGTGTCACGGGCAATGTCACGCCCACTTCTAGTCCACCTTCTTGGTCCTTGGCTGCACTCAGAGAAATAGCCCCGTTCAAATCAATAGAAGGAAATTCATACTTCTTAGCCCTCCCCCATCCGAAATCGAGCCCATAATAGTTAAACTTGGGCGAGCCAGCTATGGTCAAGGTTCGATCGAGGTTAACCTCGGAGATAACTGCAATCTTGTCACCAACACCTTTCAACACTCCATCCTTTTCCTTATTGTATAATTGGCTATGAATGCTCTCTCCTATCACCTCAGTCGCATTTATCATCCCTTCATCTCCTATTAAGCTTTTTCCCCTTATGCTAGCTAGACATGGTACAATACCATTGCCAAAGTAGTTTTTAGACAAGGGAGGGTCTGAACGTGCCCGCCAATCAACCGCGCACAGAAAATTCTCCATTTCTTCCAACTCCCCACCATTTTCGTCTTCCTTGTATGTCAAGCTTCTTGATCTCACCAGGCAACTCCATGTGTATGAGCAAGTCACCGTAAATGTCGATACATGCAACGAATCATGGCCTCGCTTGAGGATGCGATTCTTAAGTCGTTGAATGTCGTCTCGCGTCACGATTAAAGTGGACCGGACATTGTTAATGATACGCGGAAGGCAATGAGCATTATGTGTTTCCTTAAAGTAGATGTTCTTCACACGGTCCCAATAAAACGTTGTGAGCTCCTTATGATCTTTGAAGAATGTTCTATCGTAATCTGGTACAAATCGAGGTGATGTTTCTTTGTCGTCTTTGTGATGGTTAGAGAAGAAAGCCCAAGCCTTCATGAACCCGAAGATGCTACTCGCATCACCCATTCCGTGGTGGTTGGACACACCTATGCATATCCCGACATCGGGGAATAGTGTTATTTGTAACGCAAATACTGGGATTGCTAGTGAGCCATCCGATGCTCGGGAAGTCGGGTTCAGTCTTGGAATAAGTGGATCAAAATCTATTGAACTTCTTGCATCGTTTGACACGAAGTGGTTAAAACCGTTGGGGTTCGTTGAGTCGAACTCCGCGATCACCAACAGAACAGTGTCACCCTCCACGCAACAAATTTCGGGCACGTCTGTCTTGTTGGGTGAGACAACCAATCTACCGGCTAAGGGACTATAATGTTGGAGGCTTTGGGATAAGGATTTTTTCATACTAGGAATTAGGGAATCCAGAAAGTCCATTCTTCCCATGGGGTGGTGGTAGAATATGAGTTGATGCATTGGGGGCATTAGCGACGCTCCCACATCTAAAAGTGTTAGGGGAAGGGGCACTCCGGTGATTGCTTCCGGCGGTGGTGAGACCGGAATTTGGTCCAATATGATGATGGCTTGGGATATGGCCATGGGGATATAATACACGGAGTACGTACTTCGTATTTTTCAATGTTGAGCGAGGGTTTTCATAGTTAAAATGGTCTTTAAATAAATGGATGAACGGGAAGGTGCATGTGGGTGTTAATAGTGTAGAATTAATTAAGTATTAATTATTAGGTAGTTTCCTAATTGTACTCAGATACTTATTTCTTATATATATACTGTCAGGGTTACCAGTCTAGGTAAGTCCACTAACGGAACTAGGTGGGGGCGAGCCGGTGCTGGCGCTCCCCCTTCTCCGGCGGTGGTTCTGTATATATATATATATATATATATGTGTGTGTGTGTGTATATATCTCAGCCCCGGTTCAGAAAGTATTCATATATTAAATGGATTCGCTATTTGAACGTATGAGTTGTGATAGTTCAAATGGTAGGGTGGAGGTTGGGAGAGCTTTGTCTACCTAAATGGCCTGGATTCAATTCTCAAGAGCAACAATTTTTTTTTGCTTTCTCCTTATTGCTTCTTTAGACTTTAGCCCATTTGGTAATTATTTATGTTCAATTAAATCACTCTAGGATGCAATGTTGTTTAAATCTCACTTTTTGAATTTCTATATCTTTTATTTTAAATTCTCATTTCTTCAATTCAAATTAATTTTAATCATTTCTTCTTCTAATAATGACATATACGGACGTTGTCATTTAATGTCAAGAATAAATCTAAAACTACTTTAAGTTAATAAAAGTATTTATCTTTTGTTTAGTATAATAGCATTTTTATTTGAAACACACTACATATACATATATATAAGTTTCGGATCAAATAAAAAGAGTTCTTATCATTAAAATTGATCGAGAATAAATCTTGTGTATTTAACTTGAGATCCGATGAGTCAAAATCAGTCAACAATGCACTATATTTTATCAAAAACTCGGTGACAATTTGATAAATAAATCAAAATTTTCTCTCATTGTGAAAAAGTGTAAAATAAATATTTACTAGTGTACCAAAACGAGTAAAAAATGCGCCCGTTCTCATTTTTCACGGGAATAACTCTTTTTATTAGAACCTCACTCTATATGTATTAATAATTATTTTTCACTCGTTTTTATTTTATCCTAATAAAAAATTGTTTTTCAAAAAAAAATATAAGAGCACCCCCTCAAATTATTGTCTGGTTCCGCCGCTGGGTAAGTCTGTTATTATTTCTCACATGGTATCAGGAATTTAAAAGCCCTCAGCTCCGGCACTGGCTGCGCTTATGAGTGATTCACATGACGCTGTCTGGTTTCCAGACTCCGGTGCCTCTGCCCATATGACTCGTCAGGAAGGTACACTAGTAAATAAATCTACTTATTCCGGACCATTAAATGTTACTGTTGCAAATGGCACCACCCTTCCCATTAAAAATGTTGGTGATCTTTATTAATTCCGAATCAAAGCCCTTCCACCTAAGATCTGTTTATCATGTGCCTCAGATAAAATACAATTTACTATCTATACAAAAATTGTGTTCTGATAATAATTGCATGGTGATTTTTGACAAAAATTCTGTTTTTCTAAAGGACAAAACAACGGGGGCAATTCTTCTACAGGCTTCCAGTAGCGGCAGTCTCTATCCCATTCGTGTTCCTTCATCTTCTGTTTTGGCACTTGCTTCTAATGCGGCACCTGGACCTTTATGGCACCGCCGGTTGGGGCATTGTGGCACTCGAGTTTTAGATAGTCTTAGAAAGTCTGGTCAGCTTTGTAGTCTTTCATCTTTTAATCATGATTGTACCTCGTGTCGATTGGGTAAATCTCACAGATTACCTTTTCAAGATGTTTTTCATTGTTCAAAAACACCATTATTTTTAATTCATTCAGACGTTTGGCAATCTCCTGTGTTGTCTCATGATGGTTTTAAATATTATGTCTCGTTTATTGATGATTACCCTCCACCAAATTTACTAGTTTTTCTCCGTATCAAAAATTATTTCACCGGTCTCCTGATTTCTCTTTTATGCGTGTGTTTGGATGTGCTTGTTACCCCAATTTTACAGCAACATCTGCCAACAAACTCTCTCCTAGGTCTATACAATGTGTATTTTTGGGATATGCGTCTGAGTATAAGGGGTACAGGTGTCTTGATCCTAAAACGGGACGAATCTATGTCAGTCGTCATGTCAAATTTCACTAAAATATTTTTCCATACAATCAATTAGTGTTCACCACTTCTTCTGAGTCCGCACCTGTTACGTCCAGCTCTATGTCCATCTCTATGTCTTCTCCGGTGTCTGCACCGCCTACTGAACAGCCTATACCGCCGCTACTATCTCTGTCCCCACCAAATTTTTCAGACACGTTGAACAGCCCACAGTAGCCCGGTATCCTCTCGGCTCCGCAGTATGCCTCCTCGAAACCTAGCTCACATGCCTCGTCGGCAGGGGGTGCGGTGTCCACTCCGGGGTCGCCAGCTAGCACGGTGTCGACGAAATCTCCGGGTTCTGCGCGTGAGGTTACCACAGGCGACAATTTGAGTGTTACTAATGTTCATCCCATGCAAACTCGATCAAAATCAGGAATTTTTAAACCCAAGACAATTTTTAATTTAAATACTGGGGTTTTAATTCCTGATCCTACCTGTTTTTCTGTTGCAAATAAAGATCTAAAATGGAGGGCTGCTATGGCTGAGGAATTTAATGCACTTATTGCTAATAATACATGGGAATTAGTACCGTTTACTTCTGGTAAAAATGTGGTCGGGTCTAAATGGATATATAAAACTAAGTATCGATCTGATGGCTCTATTGAACGGCATAAAGCACGTCTAGTTGCTCAAGGTTTTAAGCAGCAAGCTGGAGTTGATTTTTCTGAAACCTTTAGTCCTGTTGTTAAATCCACCACCGTTCGCATTGTTCTCACCTTAGCAGTGTCTTATAATTGGCTCATTCGTCAACTTGATGTTAAAAATGCATTTCTTCATGGTCATCTAACAGAGGAGGTATATATGCGTCAACCACCGGGATTCATTCATCCACATTTTCCTAATCACATTTGTCGCTTGCGCAAGACCATTTATGGTCTTAAGCAAGCTCCCCGGACCTGGTTTTATCGTTTCAGTAGCTTCCTTTTAACAAATGGTTTTCTTTGCAGTCGTGCTGATAATTCTCTGTTTATTTTTCGTCATAACACTAGCATCATTTATTTACTTTTATATGTGGATGATATTATAGTCACTGGAAATTCCTCCTCTCTCATTCGGAAATTTATCTCTCTTTTGGGAAATTATTTTGCAATGAAGGATCTTGGTGATCTTCATTTTTTCTTGGGGGTTCAGGCTGTGCGTACTTCATCAGGTTTATTCTTATCTCAAGCCAAATATGTGTCTGATCTTCTATCCAGAATTCATCTTCATACACTGAAACCCGTTCGCACACCGCTACCAAACAGAACTAAATTGTCTATCACTGATGGTGAGTTACTTTCTGATTCTACTGAGTACCGTAGCATGGTAGGTGCATTGCAGTATTTGACTATGACTAGACCTGATATTACATATGTTGTTCACTTGGTATCCCAATTTATGCATGCTCCTCGTACTTCACATATGTTTGCTGTAAAGAGAATTTTCAGGTACCTTCAGGGCACTATCACGCATGGACTTCAACTTCAGCCTTCCGCACGCCCCACCTCTGTTGTTGCATACTCTGATGCTGATTGGGCTGGTTGTCCTGATAGCAGTCGATCTACCTCAGGTTATGCTATTTTTCTGGGTCCTAATTTGATTTCATGGCGTTCCAAGAAGCAACCCACTGTCTCCAGATCTTCTACAGAAGCTGAGTATAGAGCTATTGCCTACACTGTGCAGGATAATTACACATTCGGTCCATACTTTTCGAACTTGGGTTTCCTATACATCGTCCGGTTCGGCTTCTATGTGATAATATTTCTGCATCTTATTTATCTGCTAATCCCATTCAGCATGCTCGCAGCAAGCACATTGACATTGACTATCATTTTGTTCGCGAACGTGTGGCTCATGGTGATCTCCTGGTGCAGTATGTTCCTACGAAGTTTCAGTTGGCTGATATTTTTACAAAAAGATTGGCTCCTCAGCAGTTTTTATTTTTTCGAGACAATCTACGCGTAGTTCCTCCTGCATAGCTTGAGGGGGTGTAATAGTGTAGAATTAATTAAGTATTAATTATTAGGTAGTTTCCTAATTGTACTCAGATACTTATTTCTTATATATATACTGTCAGGGCTACCAGTCTAGGTAAGTCTGTTATTATTTCTCACAGGTGTAGTCCAATGGATGACCATCCACCACAAAGTCTCTCCTTTGTGGGAGATCTTGGATTATCAAAAAAAAATAAAATAAATGGATGAGCATAATTTAAGCGTACTATGTGCAGCGTACTATGTGCAGCGTACTATGTGCAGCGTACTATGTGCATTGAATTTTTGTGTATCTACCCACAAAATTAATTTGGCACGTGGGGTTTGATACTTCAGCACATGTAGTCCATATAACACTGTTGAACTACAGGCCCGTAGCCCTATGTGTGACGTTCTCATTGTCGGCGGAGGCGGATCTAGGCAATTATATTAGACTTAAATATTAGTATAATGCGCTAAATATAAAAAATGAAAAAAATTACATCAAAAAATTGAAAAATATTAAGTTATCACGTCTTTCAATCCACCATAGCTCATACATAAGATCCCTGATTGTAGTTGACATTCTCCTTCAGTGTGTGTGCTGATCCTTTGTGGGTGTGTCTCGAGAGATATGTGTAGAATATATGAAATCAAAGCACTCTGTATAAATTAGCGGTAGTGTAGTTTGTTCATTAAGTTTAATTTTGAAATAACTGATACTGAGTAGAGTTTTTAAAAGAGTTACTTTTGACATAAAATATGAATGGTATGACATACGTAGTAACTTTTATTTAAACTTATTACATTAATAGTGCCAATCACTTAATTATCTAGCTCTTTAATATATGCATGTTTGGCAGGCATAAATTCGTACCCTTTAATTTTTGTACTATTTTAAAAGTTTTATAATTTTTCCGGTTGCTTGTTTGCACGATAATTTTTAAGAGTTTTTTAAAAAATAGAAGATCTTTTTTCAGATTTAATGAGTAGCATCTAAGAAAAAGGCTAGTAGCTATTAGAATTAATTAGTGTCAACCGCTTGTATACTAAACGGAATTACATCAAACAGTCAATTTTTTATCAAACAACTACCACATTTTACTTTTAAGATCTTTTTAATCACTAAAAACTAACATTTATTGAAAAGCTCATAAGATTGTCTTTTCGGCGAGCTGTGTCAAACATACTAGAAAAAAAGAATTTTTTTGCTCGTACACTATGTGTAGGTAGAAGTATAATTAGGTTAGGAAGTACTCCATCTGTCCGCTAAGATTGTCTCATTTTACCTTTTTGAGATTGCATGTAGACGTCATGGGTATGTGCAAATTTTCTCGCTGTATTATTACGAATATTCGAGAAGGTGGTTCATCTTCCAAGTCGGTGGCGAGTGAAGAGCGGGTGGACAAGCTTCAAGAAAGATTGGGTAGGGAGGTTGAAACGCGGGAAGAAATGAAGAGACAAATGTGATTATTCAATTTATTAACAACCTTGAGGAAAACCCCCTCAGTCCCGATAATATGTAATTGTATGACAACAATATTATTATTTCCCAGAGAATACTACGGAGTATTATTTCCCAGAGAATACCCCACTCAATTCTTCAACCTCTTTCTCTCTTCATTCTCAACCTGCAAAACGAAAGAGTATCAACCCAACATGCACATGTATATATTCATATCCCATACAAGTAGTTCCTCTCTTAATGAGAAATGAAAAGTAAAATAGTTGAACTGATAAAAGTAGAAAGCCAATAGATTACAACTCGAGGGAGCATAAGCAGAAGAGGTAAAGGCCAAGGTAATAGCGCGCTTTGCATGCAACTCAAAAAGAAAAAAAAAATTGCATGCAACATGCAACGTCATGCTACTGATGCTAGGGGTTGAAAAATTTGTAATGTATGTAATCGATATATTTTTATACCTTACATACATAATACATATTATTCTCTGTTCTTTAATTATTGCAACAGTTTCACTTTCACGTTTGTCAACGCACAACTTTGACTGTAATTATATATAATTATGTATTAGTAAACATTATAAAAATTTGATATTTTGGAAATTCTCATTGATAGGAATTTAATAACATTTTATACGTAATAATTTGATTATGTATATTAGTAGAAAATCGTGGTCAAAGTAAGGTCTATGAATAGTGCAAAAATCACAATGTTGCAAGAATTAAAGAATTTAGGAAGTAATAAGTAATTCAAATGTAAATCCAAATAATATAATGAGCCAAAATGAGCGAGATGTATTGAACAATGAACCCTAGTAGCAGCAGTGGCGTGTTTCTACTTAGCTTCTCCAGCGCTCCCTCTGGGATGGAGTCAGGATTTAGGCGTAGGGAGACAAGAAAGAACACAAACAATAAATATTAGAGAGAATTTCTAAAATAGGACTAAAAGATGAGACAATTGCAAAAACAGGACCTATTGTTTTAATTTTCCTAAATAAGACTAAAAATTTGTGTTTGGACAAGAATAGCCTTAATGAAACCGTCGTAACATTTTATGCGCATCCCATCCTTGCCGCAGCCATCACCCAAACATGTGCGGCAACATCTTCCAGTGTCGCAACTGGGTATCCTCCAGCAAGTTCGCCGCCTCCGCTGAGTTCGCCGCCACCATCCTCCGACGAAGCCACCGTTCTCCGACAAGCCCCTGCAACCTCCATCGAGAATGCCACTTGATATGCGAGAATGCCACTTGGTATGCATAATGACACAATAATGACAATTTCGTATAGAATCATGGCATTCTCAATATGACAATTTAAAATACTGTAATGATATAAAAGAGACACTTTTCAAAAAAAAGTGTCATTTTTTTGAGAATCATTAGTCAGGACATTTTGAGGATCAAATTAATCAAAAGTGATAAGAAGAAATTCAAGTTCAGATATATCCTATTACTTGTCATGTTTGTAAATCTAGCTCTTCATTTGAGTAATAAAATTACATCTTTATAAAGTGACTAGCATAAAAATGACACTATTTTGTCAAACGGACCAAAAACATGGCATTACATATATTTTAATTTCAAGGTGATCTTGTCAATTTAATATATTTGTGACCTTTTTTAATTCAATTTTAAATAGTTATGAAATTTTCAAATTCAAAAATAATAAAATAAATTAAAAATCCAATAATTTTTTATAACACTCGTTGCTCAAATCTTTCTCAATTCCCGTCCCCTTTAACCTTATTCAATTGCCATCCCAAGGCACAAAATTTATCAGATCTAATTGAATCCCAAGGGACAAAAACAGAGCACAACCAAGAAGGAAGTGGAAGAGAAAGAAGAGAGGAGAAAAGATGAGAAGAGAAGATAGAAGAAGAAGAAGAAATTACTTGATTCCATGAGAAAAATTGCAGAAGGCTGGCGGAGATGGAGAAGTTTGGCGGTTGCTATGGATGCGGTATCGACGAGCGGCGGATATAACTGTGGTACTGACGAGCAACGGCAGCGGTGATGGTTGTCGCTGATGAGGAAGGAGCTGGACAACAGCTCCTAAACTGGGGAGATGCAGATCGATGTAAGAGACGGTGATGTTGGATTTAATTAGGGGAAGGGCAAAAATGTAATATGGAGTCCTCTTTAGGGATAAATAAACTTATACTCCTATTTTGGAGTTTTGCCAATGTTTTAGTCCCATTTTCTACAATTTCTTTAAATATTACCCTTATTGACTTTAAATAGATAATACCCTAAAAATAAAAAGGCAAGTGCACTTTTGAAAATATTATCCTAAAATATATCCTCTTTTTCCTTCCTGGTGGCTGGTAAAATCGGGATGCTTGAATTATTTTGTTGCTTTTGTTCACAGAATTCTTGTTTAAATTAGTTATCTTTCATTTTAGTAGCAAGTTCAGCAGTGTTGTTAGATTAGTCTTCATCATTATGGGGTTAACGAATATGATTGGTCCTTGGGGGCTAATTGGATTTGGTTCTATGTCTCATTCCGGTGTAGTCATTGAGCTATTGTGTATTGTTTTACATCTTGTTACTTTCATTATTAAAAAATAAGTTTTCTTTCAAAAAAAAGTAATCATTTCCTTTAAAATCATTGTGCAAGGTATTTGGTCGATCACCATGTATTTCGTCACAAATACTACCTCCGTCCCATAAAACTTGGTCAACTTTCCTTTTTTGGTCGTCCCAAAAAACTTTGTCATTTTCATTTAAAGTAACAAATATGTGGGTGAAGTTATTTCTATCTCCTCTACACAAATATCAACCACACAGTTTTTACTTTATTAATTTACGTGAAGTCAACATTGGCCAAGTTTTATGGGACGGAGGGAGTATGTTTTAAGTGAATTGTAATTTTGAAACTGTTCAAGTCTGAAAGAGAGAGTGAAGATCGAATGGTGATGTCATGCAAACAGGTTCTAAAAGAGAGAGTGAAGATCGAATTGTTCCACGTAGTGCGGATGCTGATGGTGAAAGGCAGGCAAGTGTACTGTTATCATTTTTTTTCTTTGACGTAGCTGGTAGCTGTCCTGAATACCGAGCGATTTGGATTGGTTAACCGATCATGTACATCCAATTGATTTTATTTTGAAATTTTCAGTTGTAATTGAAGTCACTTTATTTTTTATTAACCGAAAAAAGTAAAAACAAAAAGATATTTAATGAAATTTATATCTATTATTATAATCTAAAAGAAAAATGTTTTTTGTTACAAGTTTGCCGCTCAAAAACATCAACATCAAAAAAGTACAAAAAAAATATTGAAAAGTATGGCGTATATAAAATCTGTCAGAGTTTGTACCGGTACACTTTTCAACATACATGCAGAGTAAAAAAGTAAATAAAAGTTAAATAGTACACAATCAAATCCTCTCCGATCAAGTCCACAATCAAGTCCTATCCAATGACTTCAAAATAAAAGTTAAATAGTACACATTTTAAGCCAATCAAAATTAGGAAGATCATCACTTCCCTATACATACTACGGAGTATTATTTCCCAGAGAATACCCCACTCAATTCTTCAACATCTTTCTCTCTTCATTCTCAACCTGCAAAACGAAAGAGTATCAACCCAACATGCACATGTATATATTCATATCCCATACAAGTAGTTCCTCTCTTAATGAGAAATGAAAAGTAAAATAGTTGAACTGATAAAAGTAGAAAGCCAATAGATTACAACTCGAGGGAGCATAAGCAGAAGAGGTAAAGGCCAAAGCATCCTGATGTCTCTTGACACCTATCTTCTTCAAGTAGAAAGAACTGCAAAGAAGCAGCCACCATATGCAGCAACGTTGCAGCTAATACAAAACCGGAAGATAATAAGCTTATTTATGCATATTCCCAACGCTCTCAACAAAAATGAGAATTTGGAAGATAATAAAATAGCAATTTCTAAAAGAAATTTCAATGCCGAACCTGAATATGTTCAGAAATCTAATATAAGTGTCAATCTTGACAGTAATTTTGATATGGAATCAAGTATAAGTGTGAATTTCGATCTGATATATTTTTGTAATAGCACCTTCAAGAAAGTAATGTTGTGGTTTTAAAAACATGTTTTCCCCTTATGAAAAATGCATATTTTGGTTACAATGAAAATATTTTATTTGAAAATAGTCTCTCAGAAAGTGTATTTTGAGATATAGAATACAAAAAACAACATTCCTAAACATAATTTAAGTGTGCTGAATTATCACAAAAAATTACAGCAATACTTCATTGCTGCTATCACCTTATAGATGATTCATGTGTTCATAGTAAGGATAAATAAATTAGTTAGTTAATTTCCCCCCTTAAATATAGGAAAGCATTAAAGTTAATTATGTTGGTTGAAATGTTTTTAAATAAAGAAAAGAATGTTAAGGTCAAGCACACACTACATAGTGGCTACCTAAATGTGGAGTATCTTACTGCCACCATAAGTCTATAATATAACAATTATGTTTTTTACCTTAACATGTGAGTCTAATTTATTTTCATTCTCTATGGAATAAAAAATACGGATGTTTTCAAATAGGAGTAAAATAGTCCTATTTACGGAAAAAATCATACATGGTCCTATTTGAGATTTTCTCTCCTCTTTTAGTCCTATATGGGGTAATTACTTTAAATTAAACTCGGGTGGGTCTAGGTGTCTTACTACAATTTTTTAAGCAGATTCGCCTATACTCAAGATGTCTGTCAAGTTTAGCAATATTGTTATTTACCGTTCAAAGAACATCTATAAAAATCTTTATTCTACCTATTATCATGTAGATATGTAAAAGAAATAAACAGATTTGATTTAAATTTTCTAAATCTCAACTGAGATTTCCGTAAGTGTACATGAGTAAGAACCATTGCTCTATATCATCAAAGAAAAATGGATTACGAAATCAGAAATTGCCCTACAGGTTTTAGAATAGATATGTATGTAACAAAAACTTGCAGTTAACAAATAGATTCTTATAAAAATTATGGCATGCAAGTACCGATCTAAGAATTTTTGCTACCAAAGCCTTGGAAGATCTTCTCTGCTTTGCGTCTTAACGTTGTATATCTACGAACATGACTCTGTCGTGGGTAAGATCGGTTTATCTGATTACCTATGGAAGCGATTGTGAAATCTCTATCAGTTAGGGACCGAAGATGTGGTGATAGTTGGCCGGAGTTTGCCGGGTGAGTGTGTAATGGTGATTTTTTGGGGAGTGAAGATCGCGATGAAAATGAAACACCAACCCCGAAGCCCAACACGTAAGTTTTGATAGTGTAGTATACTGGGTTGGTTTGTTTGAGTTATTTGTTGGGCCTGAAATGGGTTAAAATGGACTGATCTAAATTTAATATGAAGTACATACGGAGTATTTTTAGGTTGCTAGACATTAATTTATTTATTACTTAAAAATTGACTGATCATATGGTTTGATTTTAGAAAAATAAAAATTACTTCGTACGTGTTTTCAAAATTTAAATACGTGGATCGAATGCATAATTCCAGTGTCAGTCATAAATTTTGTGATAAAATTAATCAGAGCCCGTTTAGTGACAATGAAATTGACTGAATCGGTTGATATGAAGTTATGACTGAAGTGACTGCATGAGCTGCTTTTCTTGAATTATGAAAAATTATACTTTAAACATATTTTATTTATAAAAAAGAAAAATTTACATGACAAATAGCTAAAATGGTGCTCTACAATAGTTTCAGCAAAGAAAGTAATTCCAACCTTATTTATTTTGATATATTAAAATATCAAATCGGGAATTTAAAATTGTTATTTAAATATAGGTATTCGGGTCATAACAAATTAACTAAATGTTATGTAGTTTTACTACAATTCTAAGTAAAATTGTTCATCAAATAAGGTTATTCTGCATCATATTGACAATTTGGACGGATGAGATTAATTCTTTATCACATCTTAGAGGGTGAAATCCTAAGTGGTATACATTCAAGAATATATTTTCATATTAAGGCTCTTCTTAACACCTTTTGATGCCATACTTCATTTATGATTTCAAAAGCAGCATTGTCTATTAATGACTTTTAATGCAATGATCGTTAATACAAGTCACATTCAATGTCAGACTTTGAATTATTATACGTTGTTGTGTCAAGGGTTTCAAATTGTGACGTTCTCGATCATAATACTGTCTTATTATGACATAATGTGAGATGAGATCTTGAAAGATGTCTTCGTTCATAGACGTTTTCATAACCTGTAATCTTCATTCTATTTCATGAATTATGATTTACAATTAACTCTAATATAATTTATCAACAACAAAAAAGTGCATATCGCAATTTTACACACACATTAAATAGTTTTTATACTTTTTAAGCAGTCTCATTATCAAATTTTGCTTATCATAGTTGTAGCATGTCTCATTTTCACATATACATGCACTCTTACAATTAAAAAAAACATATTTATTTTCAAACAACATTCACCCACCGTGCATCGCTCAGGGGCTATAGCAGTTGACTAATAAGGGTTTGGTTCTCCCGTGGAATGAACTAATGAGGATCCGAGTGGTGAGGGATGCATTTTATTGGGCCTAATACTTTCTAACATCACTGGACTAATAATGAAAAGCATGTTAAAATGCAAGACCCCTGGAACGTGGTTAGGCAATGGCCCATGCTCACAAGTTGCCAAATATGGTTACACATTTCCACATATTTGCACCCCCTGATTTGCCTGTTTACTTAGGCATTTCGTTAAAACAATGCAATTCGTATAAACCTATTACTTATTTACTAAAATAATTTACCTTCAATAAAATTACTTTTGAAAAGGCAAAATTCTTTGGCAAAATCATTTGTGTATCGTGCGGGTAAATTACTACTAGAAGAAAGAATTTTAAAAGGGGTTAGTGTGAGACAGAAAATGTCAATTCTCAAACATTCATTAACAATTTCAAATGTTATCTTATCATTCCAATTCCATAATTCATAATGTTTTTGAATGGAATATAATGGGGTAGTTTGGATTCAGCGTTTCATCTTCAACATGCTGCTTTTTGGAACGTTTTATTTGTTAAAAGATTAGTGATTTGGCTACAAAACTAATAACCAAACGGTTTTCAAATTATTTTTATATTTCGTGTTACTTACTATTTTGTGGGGCTATAACAAATTGTGTACTACTCCAAATCATTGGAAAATTGTATTAAGTATTACTATTGTCATGTTGAAAGTTTCATATGGTAAAATGACACGGTTATGAAAACAATAATTGAATAAGGTAGTTCGAGTTTATATCGAGAAATAATTTTAATGGGTATATATTATAATGAGATTAGTGTTGATAACTATGATATTATAAATGTATTATTTTTAATATTTAGTTATTAATATGCCATTTAAGATTGTTAATTGTTTTTTAAAATGAAAACGAGAACCTTTATGCGGGACATCCTAAACAGGTACTAAGAACCTTTCTACGAGACAGAGAGAGTATATTTCATTTTATGTCAAATTGTATTATTATATAATTCTAAACTATTCAATTGAAATTACAAATTCCATATTTATTTCTAATTTGACTAAAATTTTACAGATGCAATTTCACCCACCGTGCATCGCACGGGTGTTCTACTTGTTGTTTTAATATCAAATTGTGTATTTTTTAATTTCACTATTGTTTTGGAAGAAATATCAAAGGAAAACATGTCATAAAAGTTTAATTAATGTTTTACTAAGCTGATATGTAGGAAAATATATTGAGTGTATTTTATTGACGGTGTTGGAATATAAGGAAAAAAGATATTGACGGAGTCTAAACAATGTTTTCATATCGACAGAGTTCATATATAACAATTTAGACTCCTTACCACTACAAATTGTCTTTAGGATGTTTTTAGGTGTACCATAACTTTATGGAATAATCTAATTATGTCCATTTTGTTAAGATATACTCCCTCCGTCCCGCAAAATAGTTCCCGATTTCCTTTTTGGGCCCTCCCAAAAATATAGTTTCCATTTCCTATTTTGGAAAGTTTTGTGTGCCTCACATTCATTTACCTTTTTCTTACGCAACCACAACCATACATTTTCACTTTATTCCCACTTTCTTAAACTCCGATCCAAGTCAATGCGGACACTATTTTATGAGACGGAGGGAGTAATCTGGTATGAGCTAGTCCGGTTTGATGGATCTCTATTCTATTATTAATGCATACTATCTTATAAAATTTATGGACGAGAGTGGACGACCGTGGACGAGAGGGGATGAACCGCCTAGCCTGGACATCGGACGAAGACTGCGCACCCCTGGACCTGCTACTGTGGGCTGGCGAAACCATCCCCTGGACTGCCGGAACCATCCCCTGGACTGCCGGAACTGCACAGTCGAAGGTCTGTTCGAAGGTGTTGGTACTGTGGACTGCCTGAAATGCAAAGAACTTCAAGTGGATGAAGACTGCTCCATTCAAATTAGTTGAAGCTATGGTGCGAAGCAGTTTGACAGATCTTGTTGAAAGGTAATATTCTCATCCTTGTGTAGTACTCACCTTTATATAGTATTTATTTTGATTAAACCAGACCTAATTTTGTTGAGGTAAAAAGAGTTTTCTGAGATGTTGTTTGTGTGTTGTGAGTTGTCTATCATTTGTTTTGAATTGTCCGTAAGGAGTTTATAAATATCTGTGATGTTATAAATAGATGTTTGTCATTCATATTTCCTTTTCTGTCATTTATGTTTAGTTGTTTGTAATTGTTTGGAGTTGTCTGTATGGACTTTATAAATGTCTGTGATGTTATAAATAGATGTCTGGCATTCATATTTCCTTGTCTGTCATTTATTTATAGTTGTCTGTAATTGTTTGGAGTTGTCCGTATGGTCTTTATAAATGTTTGTGGTGTTATAAATAGATGTATGTCATTCATATTTCCTTATTTGTTTGTGATTTCTAAGGAGTTATCTGTAAGGACTTTATTGTTGTCTGTGGTTGTTAGGTATTGGCCCATTATTTTCGTAAGCCCAACTCAACTTAGGTTTTCACCCGGCACCTTGCTCTTTCTTCCCTCCGCACTACGCTCTTCGTTGATGGCGATCGGCTTCTTCCCTTCGCGGCACTTTCCTTGTTATGGGCAGTAATTTGCGTATCTCCTTGTTAAGGTAAGTTACCATCCTTATTATCATTGCTCTGCCTATTTATTCTCTCTGGTTCTCTGCCGATTTCTGAGCTTGGCCGAAACCCTTCTTCCTAAATAGCACCTTTGTGGAGCTTTAGTTGAGTTGGCTGAAAATACATTGAAGGTTGACACCCCTTTCTTTCCTTTGAGACCTAATGGTTTGATTTCATCCTTTGTGGGTGTCAAAGAAGTGAGACCTGAGCTGGATTCGAGTTATTACAGTGGTATCAGAGCCAGCCGCCGCCCGCCGCCGTCTCGCCGCCGTCGTACGCCGTCGCGGGAGATCCAGGGAGTGTCGCCGGAGGTCCAGGAGTGTCGCCGGAGGTCCAGAGAGGTCTGCCGCCGTCTGCCAGGAGCCTGCCAGTCCAGTCCGCTGCCGGTCCAGACCTGCTGCCGCCAGTCTGGGAGCTCTGCCGCCTCGCTCTACAGCAGCCCACGCTGCCTACGGTAAGTCGGGTAACCCAACCTCGGGCCCCGCTCAGGTAAATTGGCGTTAACCACCCTTGGTGTACCGGAGTGCCACCGGATTTATTTTGTTCCCCGCTCCCCGCTGCTGACCTGCGTGGTCTTGGATGCCGGTTGTGCCCGGCCCCAGGTACGTTTACTAATCCTTTGTGTGATTTTTATTCGTAGTTCATTTATTTTAATTTCAAGTTGAATTACAATTACTTGTTTGTTTAAATTGTGATTACTTGTTGGTTTGTGATTAATTTTTTCGGTGAAGAATATTTTTGTTTGGATACTCGTTGTCCAAAGTTGTGAATATTTCTTCCGGTTTAAATTAAATCACATGTTGGATTTTTTATTTTGATTTTTTCTGTTGATTGATTCGTGGATAAACTCTCCAGTTAAGAGTATTTGTTTGGATACTTGTTGTCCGAAGTTGGAAATATTTTTTTCCGGATTAGTTTTAAATCTCGTCTCTTTGTTTGTTGATTTAATTCTAGCCTATTTGCGCTTGTACGAAAGAACAAGGAGATTGTACCCGAGCTTTGTGTTCATTGGTCTTCTCGGCTTGTTCGTGCTAGTTGCTTCGTACAATTGATAGCCCTATAGGTTATAATTAATCATTTATCTGTCTGTTGATTAAATAAAAAAAATTTTATCTGTGCTTGTACGAAAGAACAAGGAGATTGTACCCGAGCCTTGTGTTCATTGGTCTTCTCGGCTTGTTCGTGCTAGTTGCTTCGTACGGTACGAAAGAACAAGGAGATTGTACTCGAGCTTTGTGTTCATTGGTCTTCTCGGCTTGTTCGTGCTAGTTGCTTCGTACCGGTTGACAGCCTGATAAATTTTTTTTATTTACTCTCTTGCGTGCTGTGCTTGCTTTCCGGTTAATATGGCTGTCAATCAATATGACATGCTTCCATTTAACGGAAAGACATATTTTGATATCTGGAAACAGAAAATCAAATGCGTGTTGATCCAACAGAAAGTCTATAGAGCTGTGACTGGTCTCTATTTAGACTCTGAGGATGCTACCAAGCGCGTTGAAATGAATGAAACTGCTTGTTCCTCTATTTACCTAAACCTTTCTGATTCAGTGCTCAGGAAGGTGGGTATCATAGATTCTGCAAAAGAGTTGTGGGACAAGTTAGATAAGTTGTATACCGATACTTCTTTGCCTGGTAAATTGTTTTTGCTTGAGAAGTTCTTTAGGTTTAGGCTTGACCTGACTAAGGACATAGATGAGAACCTAGATGTGTTTAACAAGCTTATTCAGAACATTAAGCAAGCCGGCGATAAACACATAGATGACTACACACTCATAGTGTTGCTTAATGCCATCCCTGACTCTTACAATGACGTCAAATCTGCCATAAAGTATGGTAGAGACGATATCACACTAGATATAGTCGTTAATGGGTTAAGGAGTAAGGAGTTAGACCTTAGACACTCGAGGGGTAGTAACAGTCAATCTAGGGACTCTGGTGAAGCGTTGCTTGTGAGGGGTAGGTCTAAGAGTAGATCTAGAAACCATAAGAAGGGTAGCAACAATAAGAACCAGACCAATAACAATGACCCGGGGAAGAAGAGAGGTAAGTCTAAGAAGAGAGTGTGCTATAATTGTGGTAATTCTAGTCACTTCATTAAGGATTGTCCCCATCCTAAGAAGTCTGAACATGCTAATGTGGTAGATGATAATAACTTGCATGAAGAAGTTTTTATGGTCTGTGATTCTGCAAATTCTGTGTTGAGTAGCATGACTGAAAATGAGTGGTTGATTGACTCTGATTGTACTTATCATATGACACCTTTTAGATCTCTGTTTGCTTCTTATGATTCTTGCAATGATGGTTTTGTGTCTCTTGCTGATAATAAGAAATGCAAAATACATGGGGTGGGTGATGTATGCTTAAAGTTTGATAATGGGACTGTGTTTACTATGAAAAATGTGAGGCATGTCCCTGATTTGCGTCATAACTTGTTTTCTGTCGCTGCTTTTGAGGGTAGTGGGCTTGAGGGTAAATGGGGAAATGGGTGCATGAAAGTTTTGAAAAATTCCCTTGTTTTGTTTAAGGCAAAAAAGGTGAATAATTTGTATGTGTGCCATGCTCAGCCTTTCTGTGATTCTGCTCATGTTGTTAGTTCTGATAAAACTGCTTTGTGGCATAATAGATTAGGACACATGAGTAATAAGGGTTTAGAGATTTTGCATAAATCTGGTTGTTTTGGTAAGGATTCTGTGTCCTCCATCCCTTTCTGTGAATCTTGTGTTAGGCAAGCAGCATAAGGTTACATTCCCCTCTTCCCCTTATCCTAATCCCACTAAGTGTACCTCTGTGTTAGAGTATGTTCATGCAGATGTGTGGGGTCCTGCTAGTGTCTCTACCCACGGGGGTAAGAGATATTTTCTGTCCATTATCGATGATTTCTCTATGAAGGTGTGGGTCCGTCTTCTTGAGCATAAGTCCGATGTCTTTGTGAAATTTAGGGAGTGGAAAACCCTTGTAGAAAATCAAACCGGTAAGATGGTCAAAACCCTTAGGACCGATAATGGATTAGAGTTTTGCAATAAGGATATGGACCAACTCTGTGTTGATTGTGGGATTAGAAGGCACAAAATTGTGCCCTATACTCCCCAACAAAATGGGATAGCCGAGAGAATGAATAGGACTGTTTTAGATAAGGTTAGGAGTATGTTTGCCACCTCCGGTTTGTCTAAAAAGTTTTGGGGTGAAGCAGTCAATACTGCTGTCTACTTGATTAACCGGTCTCCTTCTGTTCCCTTGGGTGGGAAATGCCCTGAATCTGTTTTTTCAAACAAGCCCCTTGATTTGTCTAATCTTAGAGTGTTTGGGTGTGCTGCGTATGTGCACCAACAAGGTGACAAATTGGATCCTAAGTCTAAGAAAGGAGTCTTCTTAGGTTATCCTGAGGGTGTGAAGGGGTACAGGGTTTGGGATAGGAACCAGGTAGGTTTCAAGGTTGTGGTAAGTAGAAATGTTGTTTTCAATGAATCCGAGTTCCCTTGTCTGGTTAAGTCAGTTCCTGATTCTGAGTCGAGCCCTAGTAGTACACCTGTTGAGGTGGAGTCCATACCATATGCTGCTAGTCCTTTGTTTGCTAATCATGATTCTTCTAATTTGCATGATTCTTCTGAATTGCATGATTCTTCTGAGCATGATAATACCACCACTTCGAGTGAGGTGGAGCATTCTCATCTGCATTCAAATGACAATGAATCGCATGATGAGAGTGCTGATCCTAGTGATAATGTTTTGCATGATTACCAACTTGTTAGAGATAGAAGTAGGAGAGAAATTAGGAGAACTGCTGATAGCATGCCTGATTTTGCTTTCCATGCGTGTGATACTTCTATGTTTGCTTTCTTTGTGTTTGAGACCCTTGAGCTTAACGAACCTAAAACCTATAGGGAGGCCCTTAAGTCTGATGAGTCCGCTAAATGGCTTTGCGCCATGGAGAGTGAGATGGAGTCACTTAGAGCGAATAAGACTTGGACGTTAGTTCCTAGACCGCCCAATAGTTCCGTAGTTGAGTGTAAGTGGCTATTTAAGGTTAAGGAAGAGCTTAACGACATTAGATATAAGGCTAGGTTAGTTGCTAAGGGATTTACTCAAAAGGAAGGTGTTGATTATGGTGAAATCTTTGCTCCTGTTATTAAATTCACTACGATTAGAACTATGTTTGCTCTTGTTGCTCATCATGATTGGGAAATGAAGCAAATGGACGTCACCACTGCTTTCTTGCATGGTGATTTGGACAAGAAAATCTATATGACCCAACCTGAGGGTTTTGTGGATCCCATGAAGAGTAATTATGTGTGTTTGCTTAGGAAGGCCTTGTACGGCCTGAAGCAGTCCCCGAGGCAGTGGAATATCAAATTTGACCAGTGCATGTCATCTTTGAAATTTCACAAGTCCGAGTGCGACCATTGCCTATACTTTAAAAATACTTCTTCTGTGCCTGTATTTTTATTGCTTTATGTGGATGACATGTTGATTGTTAGTCCTTCGAGTGACGCCATTAAAGGTGTGCAAAAGCGTCTCAGTGAGAACTTTGCAATGAAAGACCTAGGTGATGCCAAGAGGATCCTAGGCATTAACATTGTTAGGGATAGGAGTAAGCGTGTGTTAGTACTCAATCAGATTTCATACATTGAAAAGATTTTGAGTAAATATAACATGCATTCTGCTACTACCGTCTCTATCCCTATGGCGTCCCACTTTGTGTTAAGTAAGGATCAGTCTCCCAAGACTGCTCCTGAAATTGCTAAAATGAATTTTGTGCCTTATTCCAATGCTATTGGGTCCGTGATGTACCTCATGGTGAGTACTAGACCCGACATTGCCTATGCTGTTAGTTGTTTGAGTAGGTATATGTCTAATCCTGGTTTGCCTCATTGGAATGCTCTTAAGTGGTTGCTTAGGTACTTGAAATCTACTGTTAATCATGGGTTGGTTTTCACTAGGTGTTCTGAGGGTGTTAAGTTGAGCGGGTATGTGGATTCGAATTTTGCTAACGATAGAGACAATAGGAAATCCACTACCTCTTATGTGTTTACCCTTTGCAGGTCTTGCATTAGTTGGAAGTCTCAACTTCAACCCATAGTTGCCCTTTCCACTACTGAGTCCGAGTATGTGGCCGCTACCGAAGGTTTCAAGGAAGCCATTTGGCCTAAACGTCTCCTAACGGAGATTGGTAGTCTTAATCAGGATATTTGTGTGTTTTCTGACAGTCAATCTGCTATTCAACTGTGCAAAAACCCTGTTTTTCATGATAGAACTAAGCATATTGATGTTAGATTTCATTTTATACGTGATATTGTTAGTGCAGGTGATATCAAGTTGATTAAAATTCCATCTGAATTTAATCCTGCTGACATGGGGACTAAATGTCTCTCTGTCGAAAAGTTGTTGTCGTGCAAACGCACGTTAAACATTGATTGCGGATAAGTTGCCTGGTGATCTTACCCCGTTTGCCTGAATGTGTCTTTGTGATCATTCGGGCAATCCAGCGATGATGAGTCTCAAATTTGTGTTAGAGCGTTGTGCTCTACACCATTATGGTCCAATAAGGTGGAGAATGAGTTAGGTATTGGCCCATTATTTTCGTAAGCCCAACTCAACTTAGGTTTTCACCCGGCACCTTGCTCTTTCTTCCCTCCGCACTACGCTCTTCGTTGATGGCGATCGGCTTCTTCCCTTCGCGGCACTTTCCTTGTTATGGGCAGTAATTTGCGTATCTCCTTGTTAAGGTAAGTTACCATCCTTATTATCATTGCTCTGCCTATTTATTCTCTCTGGTTCTCTGCCGATTTCTGAGCTTGGCCGAAACCCTTCTTCCTAAATAGCACCTTTGTGGAGCTTTAGTTGAGTTGGCTGAAAATACATTGAAGGTTGACGCCCCTTTCTTTCCTTTGAGACCCAATGGTTTGATTTCATCCTTTGTGGGTGTCAAAGAAGTGAGACCTGAGCTGGATTCGAGTTATTACAGTGGTGTTATACATAGATGTATGTCATTCATATTGACTTGTCTGTCTTATGTGGTGTGTATTTGTAAACATGTGATAGGGCTTTGAAATTACAAATTCTTGTCCGCGACCACTTCCCTACGCAATACTCTCTATGCCCAAAATTCAAAGATGCTGCAACATTGGTGAAATCAGCTTTGTCTGTTCAACAAATTGCTGAGTTTAGGAAGATGTCGTGGGGCCATCTTCTTGATGTGTCAGACCTTTAGTTTTCTGCTCAAATTGTACATAGCTTGTTGTTAAGGCTTGTTTGTGAGCAGCCCAAAGACGAACTATGGTTTTGCGTTAATGAGCAGTTGGTGAAGTTTACCTATGTCGACTTTGAACGCATCACTGGGCTCCATTCTAGGGGTCCAACTCCAGTCTTCTCGGATGACGATGAAGGTGATGGGATGTTGCTTGATGACTACTTTGGGGGTGCCGCAGAGATTAGCTTCAGAACGTTAACGGAAAAGATGAAGTCAATTAAGCCGAAAAAGAGAGGAACTCGCGGTGATGCTTTGAAGCTTGCTTCAGCTTTTTATGTGTTGTGTGTTTTACTACCAAGGAACAAGAAAACAAACATCACTTCACACTATCTAAAATGGGCTGATGAGTGGAACAAATTTAAAAGTTACCCATGGGCGAAAGAGTCCTACAATCTGATGGATTCTCACATAAAGATCCTTATGGTTGGGCAAGCCGAGAAGTTCAAGCAGAGTAAGGCCGTCAATCCTGGATACAAAAACGCAAAGTTCACATTGCACGGGATATCGTATCGATTTGTAAGATATGTTGTGTCAAAAGTTATGACATCACCAAAGTCTTTGTAGGCATATCGACATCGATTGTCCGCCCAAAACACATTCTGTAACCTTGACTCCTCATCCAAATCAATCATGAAAAAGAAATCGGGGCATTGAGCTTGCATCCTACAAAAAAAGTCTTGAATGGCCATTGCATCACCACTTCCTAATCTAAGTTGGCACACCTTATTTATGTAGTTCCTACAATCCTTTTCAATAAATGGAAGTTCTTCATATCCATCGGCTTCCACTACGGCGGAGTTGAAACTCTTATAAACTGGTATTCCCGCAACATCATTAATGTCAAGGTTTCTCATCATGTGCGATGTCAACTTTCTATTACACTGAAATAGTTTTGCCTTCGTAGGACTCATATCATGATTATGATCTAAACAGGACTTTGAAATGACCCATCCTCTGGCGTAATTTCTACGTGCTCTTATTCTTGCAAGGCAACCGACTTGCATTGAAGGTTGAGGCTTTAAAACATTTAGTGACCGGTTGGCCCTACTCCCAGCCCGAGCACACTCTAAGACTATCACAATGATGTTGCCTGTTTTGTCTTTTCTTGAAGTTCATTGTCTAACAGGAAAGCCCACTCTTCTACCATAAGCCTTGTAGAAATCATAAACTGCCTCTTTGCTAGGAAACTCCATACCAACATCGGGGTCTTTATTATTATTGTTTTCTTCCTCTTCGTCTATTATTCCAAACAAAAATACATGTTCATAACAATTGAAAACACACAGCATGTTGTTTGTGCAGACAGACAATAGTATGCATAATTTGTTGTTGAGTGTAAATCCCGTAGATCCGAAAGCCCAACACGAACTTTGGATATATCAGGAATGTCACAGAATCAAAGTGTATAAACAAAATATAAAATGTGAACTCACTAATACTCGAAAGCTCACTTGTATTAACTAACCAGTCTGATTACAAGGAATTTCCCGATCGGTAGGTCGGAAACAATGTTTTAATACAAGAAATAAGAGCAATGATGCTATTCTAGAGCCTAAGTATTGAAATGCTAACCCTTACAATGACTTGAAACCTTCTATTTATACTAATGGAGAGAATGGACTGCCCTATGCTGATTGGCCATTGTTCCACCGACTTGGTCATCCATGTTTCCACTTGTTGATATCACAATCTGGCATTAATTGCACCTGGCCACTTGCTGGTTGGCCGTTGCCCGAACGGGATGTTGGGCTATGCTGAATATGCTGGCAAATTGGCCCAAGTATAATATATAGCCCGAACTCCGTTCGGTATGTTTTCTTACTGGGCCAACCCTTATTTGGGCCGAATCTCGTTCGGCATCAATTCTACCTTGATTATCTCATCATAGAGTGATGGGCCCGTTGCTTGGGTCGGGTATCTTGGGCCTTCTTGATCCGGGTATTGGGCCTCTAGGTCAATATCCCAACACAAGTCCCCCACTTCCGATGTCTCGAACAACAGTGAGTGCATTAGGAAGTATGAATACCAATGTTGCAATCCGCCGATTGGCGATCAGGGGACAGAAGTAATCAGTTCCCCATGCTGTGATTTGACGGCTGCCGCTTCATTTCCCCATATTCATCATGGTAACCGTCGTTTAGTCTTTTCATTAGACACGCGTTTATCTTAAATGCTTTTAGTGACGTGTCGCTCCCTGATTGGTTCTTGACACGGCGGTTTCAAGGCTATAAATTAGCCTTTAACTTCTCAAATCCGGGTTTCGATTCTGCAATTCTCTGCGCCTTGTTGATTCCTCTGCAATTTTCTCCCAGCTTCCATCGCTCAGGTACCTTTCCTCCCTCTGTTCCTTATCTTCATTTCCGGCTCGACCGGGATGAGTCCCAAACAGCATTCTTCTGATTCGTAGATGGCCTCCCATGGAGATGACCGTGACGCCGCTATTGTGGACATCATCACAGTCCCATTCGCTGGTGGTTCTACTGAAACGGCGACAAATATCGGGGCTGAGGCGGAGGACCTTCCTAGCACTTCATCTTCCTCTGGTGAAAGTTCCGATGGCACAAAATCTGAGGACGAAATGGCCTTAATGGCGGCTGGACGGCCAAAAGATGTTCCCCGTCATTCCCTCGACTTAGGTTTAATTAGGGCAAGACGGCAGAAATTGACCGCCAATAATAGGGCCGTAATCCCGGCCCTAATCCCAGACCCAGTGGACTTTCGATTGCACGCTGGGCTTCATCCCCTACGTCACGCCCCTGGGATGACCGTGGTCCACTTCGATTCAGTGAGGGCTGGGCTTAGATTCCCGTTACACCCCTTTTTTATTTCATTTTTTAATTTTTATGAAATTGTACCTGCCCAAGTCATGCCGAACTCCTATCGGGAAATGGCGGGCTTCATCTGTCGTTGCAAAGATGTCGGTGCTTCGCCGACCTTAGATTTATTCCATCAATTTTTCAAAGTAGCCCCTCAACAAACTCACGGGTACCTAGCTGCTAGTTCCCGAACGGGCCATATCTTATTCAAAGGCAATCCAACCTCGATCAAGGGATGGAAAGATAGATTTTTCTTTGTGTCTATCTCGGACGGGTTGATCCCTCATAAATGGAACGCCTTTCCCCGCAAGACTCCCGACCCAGTTCTTACTGAAGAAATTTATAAGGACGTTCTTGCTGTGGAGAAGGACAAGTGTTGTGATATCATGACCTACTTGACTCCCGATCGGCTGGTTAAAGCCGGGATAGGTACTGTCCGTTCTCTTGGGTTTACTTGTTTTGAGAATCAAGTGCCATAGTCCGGGCGGTCCTTCCCGTGCGAGAAACGTTCCCTTCTTATTACTAGTTTCTCTCATGCTAAAGGCCGCTCGGTACTAACATTTACCTTTGTCACTTTTCAGCTCCCAATCCAGACGCTACTATGGATGACAGCCGTGTGCTCCTTGCCAGTGGGATCGGGAAAAGGAAGAAGAAGATGAAGAGGAATCTGAAAGCTGATTCACCCACTACTGCTGCTCCTCAATCCGAACCGGCACCGACCGTTCAGCAACCGGAGCCTATCCAGCAATTCTCCGGTCAGGATCATTTTGACGCCATGATGATCGATGACCGCTTTGGTTCTGATCAACTGCATCAGTTCCCCCAACACTTTGATTCCGTTCAGGGGGAACCCTCGAACGTAAGCGGGACTCATACCGACCATATCACTGGTCAGGTCGAGCGGATCTCTTTATCGGATCCTGTTCACGAGGTGTTGGAAAGGGCTGGTTCCACCGCGAGCCAAATCTAGTCAACATCTTCCTGGTTCAACAACTTTTCCCTTCCCCAGTTGCCGGTCGAGCAATCTGAAGAATGCCTGGCCTTGACTGCACTGAAGGTATATTATCTTTTGTGCTCTGTTTTTATTTTACTCTGTGATCAGTACTAACTCTCGAACGGTGCTTTGTAGATGGGTTTGTACACCCTGCAAATGCGGGAAGCCCGTCTGGCCAAGGAACGGGAACTAATTGTTGCTCAATCTTCTGCTGAGCAAACCGCTGCCGCCGCCATCACCTCTCTGGAAGCCGAACGGAAGGCCTTTGCGGAAGAGAAACAGAGGCTGGATGCTGAGCTTGGTACCCTTCGGGTCCAACTTGCAGCTTCCCAAGCAAAAGTCATTGCTGTCGAGGCTGCACAGATCAAGTTTGAGGAGATGCCCTCCAGCATCCCGGACGGCCCCTATGAAGTGAATGTGGATCTATCCGCCGTCCGGGAAACATTTAAATCCTCTGATGAATTCTCCATCATCAAGGATGATCATGCAAGGACGCAAATCCCGTTTGCCTTTGGAGCATATCTGAAGGGTTTTCCTAAAGGTGCTGGTCGGCTCTCGGCAGGGGTGGCTCTTTTGGACAAGGATCCTGAGGCCAAGAAATGGAATGACTCCATCGTTACAGATCGGCCAGGTCCTGCTGCGTCCCTTCGTCGCTCAACTTCAAAACAATCTGGGGAAGCCGGTTCAGGCTTCTGATCTTCCCCAGGATGACATTATACAAGCCCAATTTGAGAAATTTCAGCGAGATCAGCAACGGGAAGCTGATCGGGCTGCTGGGAGAGAGCCTGAACCCCCGTCTGATGATGATGAAGACGAGGATGAAGAGGGAGAGGAAATGGCCCCTGGCCAATAATTTATATGTTTACTTTTAAATTAATCGTTGTAATTCTCTTTTCTTTAAGTAGCTTGTACTTCCCGGTCAGTAGAACCGATGAATACAGATCTTTTGTTTTGCACAAAACACCTCTTGCTGTCTTTTTTGCGCTTTTTGAATGCTTACTCACCATTCGGGATTCGGCCCGTTTTGTAGGACTTAACCAATTTCCTGACTTTATTTCTTACTTAAATACTCCTAATGCCGTTGATCGCCGTTCGGGCATTGGAGGGTTCTGATAATTTATCAAGGAAAACCCCCCTTCTTTCTGGGACTCAGCCGTTCGGGCTTCAGATCATTTTTTAGGACTTAGCACATTCTGGTCTCAGATAATCTTTTACAACGTTGATGGCCGGTCGGGCTTCAGATCAATTCTTAGGACTTAGCCATTTTCTTGATTTTCTTCGCCCTTGGGCTTCTTCGTATGTTGGTAGCAGTTTGGGTTTCAGATCAATTTTTAGGACTTAGCACATTTGATATCAGATAACCTTTTACGACGTTGATAGCCGGTCGGGCTTCAGATCAATTTTTAGGACAACACATTTGATTTCAGATAACCTTTTACGACGTTGATAGCCGGTCGGGCTTCAGATCAATTTTTAGGACTTAGCCGTTTTCTTGGTTTTTTCTAACCAGCAAGTCGTTGTGATCTTTGTTAATCCTCTGCAAGCCCGTTCGGGGTACGTGCACAAAAATGAATCATAAATGCCCCAGATTAATCGTAACCACTTAATGCCACGTGTCGCTCATGGATTAGGGAATTGTGCGGCACTTTCCCTATTTATAGAGAGGTGCTTCCCCTAATTTCTCCTCCTGTTTTCTCACTTTTCCTTCAAGCTTTCTCTCTCTAGAATTCCCAGAATTCTCTTGCGTACTTTCAAGCTTTCTCTCTCTAGAATTCCCAGAATTTCTCCAGTGTTTTTATGTATTACCCCTCTAGCTCAGAATCTGAAGAGATGTCGTTGATTCGCACAAGTAAAACATCCGATGGTAACAAGGCCAAAGGCTCTTCTTCCCAAATACCTAAACCCGCCAATCCTCAGGCAGGCAAACACACCGAACAGCCACAAGATGATGGATGCCTATCAGGTGATGACGTCCAGGTCTATAACAAGGGGATGCCCGAGCGGCCACCCTGCATTCCCCTACACTTCACTCGTATCCGCAAACAAAAACAACGCCTCTCAGAAGATATCGAACGGCAACTTAGCCAGTTATTGCCCCCACCAAGGGAATACTATGCTGGATTCATTCGGCACCCGATGAGGCACCGACCGGGGCACGCGCTAGTGCACCTCGACGCTCTGACTGCTCGGCTTCGCTTCCCTCTCCATTCATTCATTGTGGAGTTTTTACGCCGGGTTTCTGTACTACCCGCTCAGTTCGTGCCCAGCACTTACCGCATTCTTACAGGCTTCATTATTCGATGCCATGAGTTGAGGATCACTCCAAGCGTCGACCTGTTCCTTTACCATTACTGCTATCAGCCTTACTGGACGACCGGATATCTGAAGCTGGTAGCTCGTTCTGATCGTTAGCTATTCACAGAGAATCTCACTCCGCCGGCTGACTGGGAGGAGCGTTTCATGTTTGTTCGGGTAGGCGATTCTCTGCCATTTCCGGATAGGTGGAACGCCTATCCCGTTCGGGATTCTCAGCCCAGGGTGGACGTCGTTCTACGCTCCCAAGCTGAGTCTTTGCGGATGGGAGGAACCAGAAGTCTCCGGAGTTTTGTCACTACTTCAAGCATGTTATCTGCTGGAATTGGTAAGCGTAGTAGGGTTTTAACCCGATCATCCTTCATTCTCACAATTCAGCTTCTTATCTCCTATTCCTCTTTTTTGCAGGTGTGATATCCCCCATACCCGTCCGACGTTCTATCTCTTCTGCTACCCTGACGACTTCTTCTGGTAAAGGCAAAGAGAAAATGATAGCCGATCGTGCCTCTGCGGAGCAAATCCGGAAGAAACGCAAGGGAAATGATGGTGATCAACTGATCCCGATCGACCATGTGGTTGATTTGACCGAGCCGGAGGCTGAACCCAAAAGATCGGCGCCTGTCAAAACATCAACTCCGGCTCTTTCTGATGCACCGATCGATGATCGAATGTTTGTCGAATTTTCAAATATGGGCCCCAGATCAGAAGGGAGGTATCTGTTCGGGTTGATGCCATCTTCTATGTGGTGTCACACTGCAATCAAGGTTCCCCCGAGCTTCACAAACCTGACCCACTGGTCGGATCTTTTCGAAGCAGGTCACCAGGAAGCACTCAAGGTACACCTCATTCCGATCCATGCCTTTCTACTCTTCATGTTTTACCTTATCTGACTTTTATCGTAATCTCGTTTTCAGGCCGGTGTATACTACCACAAGGCCTTTCTTGCGGCCGAGAAGGAAATGAAGGCATTGGCCAGCGATCGGGATGACAGCCAGGTCCTTCTTTCTGCCGCTCGGAAGTTAGCGGCCGATCTCCAAGAGCAGGCCAAGGAGGGTGAGAAGGCAAAAGCTGCTCTGGCTGAGATGCAGGAGAAATCCCGTCGTCGCGACCGGGAGATTAAACAACTCCGGGCCAAGGTGCGAGCTGCTGAATCTGCTGGGATCAAATTTGATAAAGCCGTTGGCGACCAACTGCCCGAACCTTACACGGTCAACACTTCCCAGATTGCTCATCAATCAATAGTGGATTTTCAACGGGGCAAGGGGCTGAACATCGCTCTGGAGAACACGGCCCGGCAGTTCCTGGGTCCTCACCTTTGCCAATTCTTACGTGAAAGCGAAGATCCCATCAAGGCAGGGATCGATCTTCTGGACAGCACCCCAGAAGGGAAATCTTTCTTGGATGACCTAACCGAGAAAACTGTGAAGCAAAGTCAGGACCTGCTTCTGGATAGGAACCTTGACTTGATCCTAGAGCATTTCCCCAAGCCGTTCGATCCTGACGAATTAGGCTTCGACGACCTGTTTGGGAACACATATGACCGTATCATGGAGAAAAGGTCCAAAGCAGCGCCTGGTGATGCAGTGCAGGAAGGGAGCTCTCAACCTTCACCTTCCCCGAACGGCAACCCTTCAATAACATAGACTTGTAATTTTTGCTTTTTTGTCCTTTGTTCTTCTTGTAATTTTTGCTAGTAATGCTTTTTTGTCTCTTTATCTGTTGATGTCTTTTTTCTATTTTTCCTTTGATTTTTCATTCACAAACCTTTCTATCTGGCCGAACATCACTCGACTCATGTATCTTTATGTCTGACACCTTTCCCGAGCCCGTTTTAATCCCTTTTCCGTTCGTGACGCACGGGTTCAAAACTCTTAGCTGAGGTGAATTCCTCCAAGCCGTTTTGATCGTGACCACATGGTCAAACTCTCAGCTGGGACAGGGGCTCCCTCCAAACTGTTAACCCGTTCGTCATTCGGTCATCCGGAATGATCCTCTGTGTTAACAAGCTCAGGTGAGGCTATCCCTTCACACTTGTTCTGACACCTTTCCCGAGCCCGTTTTGATCCCTTTTTCCGTTCGTGACGCACGGGTTCAAAACTCTTAGCTGAGGTAAATTCCTCCAAGCCGTTTTGATAGTGACCACAGGGTCAAACTCTCAGCTGGGACAGGGGCTCCCTCCAAACTGTTAGCCCGTTCGTCATTCGGTCATCCAGAATGATTCCACGTGTTAACAAGCTGAGGTGAGACTATCTCCCTTCCAAACCCATAATTCTGATGCATTCCGAACTATTCTCTCTGGCTCGTATCATCCATATTAGGGGTCTGAGGTAACCCTTTTCGAACTGTAAGCAAGATCACCGAATTGGGTCATTCCTTACTTATAGCTAAAAGGGAGACTCGCTTCCGAATCAAGTTCATGATTGAGGCGAGCTTTTTCAAAACCATAGTTCCGATTCCCCGGGCGACAATCCGTACCTTATCTGAACGTCGCTCGGTTAATCCATATCTTACAGTCTTGACACCATCTCCAAGCCGTTTTGATCCCTTTGCCCGTACGTAATTACAAGGTCGACTTTGGCTAAGTTGACGACTCAGCTCCCTCCAAACTGTTAACCCGTTCGTCATTCGGTCATCCGGAATGATTTTGCATGTTAAAAAGCTGAGGTGAGAATCACTGTCCTCGAACTCCAGGCCATTTTGACCCCTTCATCAATGCGTAATTACAGGGTCAAAACTCTTGCTGAAATAATGGCTCCCTCCAAACTGCTAATATGTTCATCATTCGGTTCTCCAGAACGATTCTCATATTAACCGCTGAGGTGAGACTATCTGAGCGTCAAACTCCAAGCCGTTGGCTGAGAATGACTTTCCTTCCATGCTATTAACTCGTTCGTCATTCGGTCATCCGGAATGATCGTGTTAACCACGGGCACCGATTTTCTGAGCCTCAATTCTTCAAGCCGTTTTTGATCTCTTTATTCCTTCATAAATCTAGGGTCAAAAACTCCCTTAGCTGAGAATTGATTTTCCTTCCATGTTGTTAACCCGTTCCTCATTCGGTCATCCAGAATGATCGTGTTAATCATGGGTTGTGTTTATGTGGAAGTTATGTCTCCCTCTCTATACATTTTTTTAGAGGTGGCAACAGCCGTTTTTACTGATAAAATTTCCTTAGATGTTCCACATTCCAAGTACCTGCCGGTCGGCCTTCGGTATTTTGTAGGCCAAACGTTCCTGAAGCATACTTCTTACATATTTGGTAGGGGCCTTCCCAATTTTGTGCCATTTTTCCACCTTCGAGCGGTTTGCTTTTTTCTCGCTTCCTTAGCACCAGGTCCCCTACCTCGATTGAACGAACTTTAACTTGCTTATCAAAATATCTTCTTGTGGCTCTGTGATACTCCTCCATTCGTGCAGCTGCCAGATCCCTTCTTTCTTCTATGAAATGCAATTCGGCCCGTAAGTTGTCCTCATTCTGTTCTGGGCTGTAATGTACCGTTCGGTGTGTGGGAACTAGGATCTCCGTTGGTACTTTGGCCTGGAAACCATATGTGAGGGCAAATGGAGTTTCTCCCGTGGCCGTTCGGGGTGTGGTCCTGTAAGTCCATAAGATATAGTTTAACTGATCAGGCCACGATGAGGAGTATTCTTCCAGCCTTTTCTTCATACCATCCATGATAGTACGGTTCATATTCTCTACTTGGCCATTCGCCTGAGGGTACGCCACGGATGCTCTGGAATGCTTGATTCCCCATTTGACCAGGTAGTTCTCAAAATTCCGGCTCACGAACTGCCTTCCATTATCCGTCACGATCTGCTCAGGAATTCCGAAACGGCAAATGATATTCTTCCAGACAAACTTTTGACACTTAACATTTGTGATGCTGGCCAGTGGCTCGGCCTCTACCCATTTAGTAAAGTAATCTATCCCCACGATGATATACTTGTTGTTTCCAGGGGCCGTAGGTAGAGGACCTAACAGGTCTATCCCCCATCTTGCGAACGGAAGGGCCACCGTCATTGGAGTGTAGAAAGTGGCAGGCCGTCCGGGGACCGGTGCGTACAGTTGGCATACCTTACATTTCCTAGTATGTGCAAAGCAGTCCTGTTTGATAGTCGGCCAATAATACCCTTGTAGGATGATTTTTCTGACCAGTGTCTTTGGCCCTTGGTGGCTGGAACAGATACCTTCATGAATTTATTCCATTACAGCCGCCGCTAGATCGGGTGGGAGGCATTTCAGATACGGCCCACCAAATGTCTTTTTGTACAGTTGCCCGTCCACCAATTCGAACATGGAAGCCCTCCTCTGGATGCATTTTATCTGATAAGCAGGATTTTTATCTTGTGGGAGGGTCCCGTCTTTCAGGTAGTTGGTCATATCTATGACCCAGCTCGGGATGGCATAAGATATGGCCTCGATCTGGAGCACCATGATTGCTGGGGTTGCCAAAGTTTCCCGATGGGCAAAACGTTGGATATGAGCCGGGATCTCCTGTGCCCGATCGTCGAACGCTGCATTTTCTAACTTGGATAGGATATCTGCTTCAGTATTCTCTATCCTGGATATTTGGTCGAGCACCACCTGTTCAAATTTACTTATATGCTCCTCAACTATCTCCTTGTAGGCCTTCATTCTCTCTTCTTTAGCCTCAGCAGTGCCGTTTACTTGATGTACTACCAATTGACTATCCGACCGGACTTTTAGCCGATCGGCACCCAGGGCCTTTGCATATTTTAAACCAGCAATGAGAGCCTCATATTCAGCCTCATTGTTGGTTACCTTGAAGTCAAAATGGATAGAATAATATGCTTTGAACCCCTCGGGCGATGTAATCACAGCTCCAACTCCACAACCCTTGGCACTAGTTGCTCCATCCACATACATTTCCCACCAGTTATCCAGCCTATTGTTCTCTGAGTCTGTTTCTGAGGGCCGGGCGGTACATTCTGCAATGAAATTTGCCAGGGCCTGTCCTTTGATAGTAGGTCGAGGCTTGAAATCCACCTCATATTGCCCGATCAGGAGGCTCCACTTGGTAATGCGTCCACTTGCCATAGGATTTCTCAAGATGGTGGCCAGTGGCTGAGTAGTATACACAGTTACCGGGTGTGTCTGGAAATATGGTGCCAGACGTTTAATGGCAGCTATTAGGGCCAGTACAGTTTTCTCTAGCAAGGTGTACCTGGTTTCCGGGCCGTTCAAAGCCTTGCTTACAAAATAGATTGGCCGTTGAACGCCATCTTCTTCTTTCAACAGTACTGTGCTCACGGCCATGTCAGCTACAGCAAGGTACATATACAGATGTTCCCCTGGTTCGGGTTTTGTCAAGACCAGGGGGAAGACAGATACGTCTTGAAATCTTCAAAGGCCGTTTGGCATTCGGCCGTCCATTCAAAAGTGTTGGCTTTCTTCATGATCTGGAAGAACGGAATAGCTCGATCGGCCAGTTTGGATAGGAATCTACTCAGGGCTGCTAACCGGCCGGTCAATCTCTGCACTTCTTTGAGATTTCTTGGAGCCTCCATATCCACAATTGCCTTTACTTTTTCAGGATTGGGCTCAATCCCCTTTTCGCTCATCATGTATCCCAAAAATTTGCCCCCTCTTATAGCAAAAGCACATTTTTGGGATTCAGTCTCATATTTGCTTTCTGCATTATCCCGAACACCTTTTCTATGTCCAGGACGTGGTTTTCTTTCTTCCTGCTTTTGATTAGGATGTCATCAACATAAGCTTCCATTGTGACCCCCAGCACTTCTTTGAACAGCATCCCGATCATCCTTTGAAAAGTTGCCATTGCGTTCTTTAATCCGAATGGCATGACGATATAGCAAAACACACCATCCGAAGTAACGAACGCCATTTTCTCTGCATCCGCCGGGTGCATGAATATCTGATGGTAACCCCGGAAAGCATCCATGAAGCTCAGCAATTCACATCCGGCAGTTTCATCTACTAACAGATCGATCCTCGGCACTGGATAGGGATCCATGGGGCAAGCCTTATTCAGGTATGAGTAATCCACGCACATTCTCCAAGTATATTGTTTTGGGGCTAGAACCACATTGGATAGCCATTCTACGTGGATTACTGGACGAATGTGCTTTATTTTCAGCAAGGTGGCCACCTCCCGCTTTGTGAATTCCCGCCGTTCGGTTGCTTGATACCGTTTCTTCTGCTGGACTGGTTTTGCATCAGGCCGAACGGCAAGTTTGTGACATATTATCTCCGGATCAATACCGGGCATATCTTCTGGCCCCCGGGCAAACAATACCTGAAACTTTTTTAGGACGGCAATCACGCCATCCCGGATGTCAGCCTCCGGATCTACCCCGATAGCTATCTTACGCTTCGGGGAGGAATCCAGGTCGATTTGTTCAAGAAGAGTGGCGGGCTCTGGATGTGCCTCGAACTCCGTTCGGTGTGTTTCCACCTCAATTGTATTAACCCGCATCCCACGAGTGTTCATCTGTTTCAGGGCCTCCCGATAACATGTCCGGGCTGTCGTCGGATCAGTTCTGGCCACCCCAACCCCAGTGTCTGTAGGGAATTTGATGCATGAGTGGCGGACAGAGGCTATTGCCTCCAGATCTTCCAATCCCGGTCGGCCCAATATGGCATTGTGGGCACACTTTATATCCACCACCACGAACGTCATTCGGAGTGACGCTTTGTGGGTTTCATCCCCAATTTCAACCATCAATTGGATGGTACCCTCAGCCTCAATGCAATTACCGGTGAAGCTTGCCAGTGGGGTCCCTAGGTGGGTCAGTTGACTTCTTTGTAGACCCATTTTTTCGAACGACTGTAGATACAATACATTCACACTGCTCCCGGTATCGACCAGTACTCGGCGGATCAAAGCATTGTCAATACACATGCTTACCACCAGTTCATCCCTGTGTGGGCTTGGAGAGTTGGGTAAATCAGCTGGCCCGAACGTGATCGGGTCCGTCCTTCCTTTCTTCTGGGGGGGGGGGAGCGGAGACAGATCCCACACAAAGACTTCGCTCGAACCTTTTCCGTTCGGCGTTCGAATCCCCTGTCTCCCCGCCCCCGAATATAACCTTGACCTCCATTCGAGGTTTCTTTCCAGGGCCTCCCGAGCCCTCTGGTTCATCCCTGGGGGGAACATATATGTCATTTTGAGGTTGGGCATCACGTTGGGCATCCCGGCACCAGCTATTAGGTTTCCTGATTGGTTTCAACGTGCCTACATCATTTGGATCTTTATTCACATACTTGCCCAGATGACCTCTTCAGATCAAATCCTCAATGGCTGTCTGTAGGGCCCTGCAGGCATTAGTGGCATGACCCTTCCGGTTGTGATATTTACAGAAAGCATTGTCATCCGCTCCCATAAACTGTCCAGAATCAGTCGGGAGGGGAATATTGTCCCTCTCGTGCTGATAAATGGTCGCTACTGATAGGACCAGGGGAGTAAATCTCCCTTGCTTGGGAGGTATAGCGGTCGCTGGGCTAGGACCCAGCCGATCGGCCATTCTGATCGGGGCAGCAGGCGCAATGACCTTATCCCTGATCATTATCTCCTCTTCTAGGGCGGCATGCTTGCGAGCCCTGTCTAATACCTCGGCGTAGACTGTACCCGGATTTTTCTTTAACTCCTTGTACAACTCCCCCGTTCGGAGAGCATTCGTGAATAGGGTAATGGCGGTATCATCCGTCATGTTTCCCACCATTAAAGTTTAATCCCTCCATCTTTTCAGAAATTGATTGAGGGTCTCTTTGGCGTTTTGCTTCACGCTGGTCAAATAGCTGAAATGCCGTTTGGGATTGGCACTGGAAGCAAATTGGGCCAAGAATAACGCTGATAACTCGGCCAAGCTGTTGATTGATCCGGGCTGTAGTGTCCCGAACCACTCCTGGGCGGCCCCCCTGAGCGTACTAAAAAACAACCGGCAAATAGCGGCCTCGGGTGCTCCTAGCAGCATGAGTCCCCCTTGGTAACTCCTCAAATGCACATGGGGATCTCCCACCCCGTCATAGATTTGGCCAGTCGGTGGCTTGGCACCCCCTTGGATGTCTGCGTACATGAGTTCCCTAGTAAAAGGGGAAGTAATTCCCAGCTGAACTGGGGCAGGTTGTACAGGTGCCCTGTTCATTTGGTCCCGCATCTCATTCATCTGCCTCCTCATCTCGGCCATTTCTTCCTCCTGGGCCGTCAAAGGGGGCGGTGGTGGAGCCCTCATGTCCGTATAGTCCCGGTCCCAATGCCGTTGAGGGGCCCTGGTATTCTCCCGCTCGGCATTCTGGAAATGATGACCAATGGGAGTTGGTCCTCTAGCTTGTGACCCGATCGGGGTTCGGTCACTGGGACTATGGTGCGCTGTTGGTGGGGCGCTACGTCGATTATCCCGATGAGCATGCGAACGGGATGATGTTGTAGTTGTTTCCGTGCGTGGAGTCTCCCCTGTAAAGTTGGACCCTCCTTCCTCTTCGTTCGCCATATGCTGCATGACCTGAGCCATGTCTCGCATGGCCTGAGGATTTCTTCTCAGAGATTCGGGAATCACAAAATCCCCATCAAAACGAGGATACGATCCTTGGCTAGATTGTCCCTGAGGGTTTTGACTCCCCGGGGTGTGACTCCTCCCGTGACGGTGTGAACCGTCGTTTGTATGATAGGAGCTGATTCTGACCATTTTTGAAAATAGTGGTTTTTGGATGATTTGAATGTGAAACTTTTTGTAAGGTTCCCACAGACGACGCCAATGTTGAGTGTAAATCCCGTAGATCCGAAAGCCCAACACGAACTTTGGATATATCAGGAATGGCACAGAATCAAAGTGTATGAACAAAATATAAAATGTGAACTCACTAATACGCGAAAGCTCACTTGTATTAACTAACCAGTCTGATTACAAGGAATTTCCCGATCGGTAGGTCGGAAACAATGCTTTAATACAAGAAATAAGAGCAATGATGCTGTTCTAGAGTCTGAGTATTGAAATGCTAACCCTTACAATGACTTGAAACCTTCTATTTATACTAATGGAGAGCATGGGCTGCCCTATGCTGATTGGCCATTGTTCCACCGACTTGGTCATCCATGTTTCCACTTGCTGATGTCACAATCTGGCATTAATTGCACCTGGCCACTTGCTGGTTGGCCGTTGCACGAACGGGATGTTGGGCTATGCTGAATATGCTGGCAAATTGGCCCAAGTATAATATATAGCCCGATCTCCGTTCGGTATGTTTTCTTACTGGGCCAACCCTTATTTGGGCCGAATCTCGTTCGGCGTCAATTCTACCTTGATTATCTCATCATAGAGTGATGGGCCCATTGCTTGGGCCGGGTATCTTGGGCCTTCTTGATCCGGGTATTGGGCCTCTAGGTCAATATCCCAACATTTGTTTTCACAATATTCTTGTGTACATTCACAAATACAATCACATGTCCAACACGCACACACACTTTTACATAAAAACAACATCAACTATCAAAACATACTACAAAACACTCTTTTACCAATACTTGCATGCCCATACAGACAAATGACATTGTATGTCAAATAAACATTATACATATGGGTCAAACAACTATGAAACTAAGTTTCAGTAGACATACACTGCAATTATAAGTTGTCTGTTAGACAGAGAACACTTTTCATATCTAAAATACATTAAAAAATCAAGAAAACAAAATCAAAAAAATCAAGAAACCAAATTAAAGACAACAACACATACTCAAGCCTTCGGCCTCTACAGCTTGTTCATCATCCTCCCTTGACCTCTCATTCAGTTCAACGGCAACTGATGTAAGAGCATCGTCTACACCTTCATCACCTAGCTCTCCAAAAGTCAAGCTATCCATTGAAGAAGTTTCTACGGAGAATATGATGTAGCTCGATCGTGGGATGGGTGCGGCACTGTAGCTCGATCGTTGCTTGTAGGTTTTTTGGCAGAACAAATTCAGCACAGGGAAGGAAGGAGGAGAGATGTGAGAGGAGATAATTTTTGGAGGGATAAAGAATGGTAAAAATAGGAGGGATAATTTTTGGAGGGATAAACCGTGTAATTAAAATTTATGCTGAACAAAGAGAATTAGCTTTAGGCCCATATTTCTTTATTATAAATGAAAATGGACCATATTTCTTGCAAAAACTGATTGTTGAAACTTGAAACTTGAAAGCGGAGAGGGAAGAGGAACGAGAGAAGGAAGAACAGCAAACACAGGTTGATAAGAACCAGCGTCATCCCATTTTATTACAAGATTTTCTCTCTTTCTTTGTTCTTTAATTATATTTTTCGATTATAACTTTCATCCCAGCGTTAGAGATGTTTGCCCGTAGTAAAATCTGATTTGGCCTCTGAAATTGGTTGTTTGTTCTTTACTTTGTATCCTTTATTCTGCTGTGTCGTAATAACTTGGGTTCCTTTTAGAAAAAGAACGATGCTAAGAAATTGAACAAACTCGATCCAATGGAATTATGATTGGTTTGTGGATTGCAGTCTCAATGTTATTACACTGACCATTACTGGTCCGGATTATTTTTTTTTGCAATTTGTGAGATCACATTTGTGGAAGTATAAGGATATATTGAGCTTTCAACTGCACCACCACCATTATCGGTTTATCCCGAGATTCTCAAAAAGAGTATTTTGTCCAAAATTTTGCTAAGTTTTGTATAGAAGTGCATAGCTCATCAAAATAGAAAAACTCAAAATTACTTCTTGAACGGAAACATAACCATCTGTCCAACTCGGGCAGCTCATTTATTCTACGGCCGACTTGAACTTATTTCTATGTTATTTATTGAATACGAAGTACAAAAAGGAAAAAAGAAAACCATCATCCCTATCAACCAGTTAATTTTGATTTTGTTGTTCCTTGTAAGAATGTTTTGCCTGGGTTCTTACAATTGCTTTGTTTTTGCAGTTATTCGACATGACGACAGCAGCTAGACCTACATGGGCACCTGCTAAGGGTGGCAGTGAGCAAGGAGGGACTCGGATTTTCGGCCCCTCTCAGAAATACTCATCAAGAGATATTGCATCTCATACAACCTTGAAGCCAAGGTTTTTACTTGAACTCAATATTTTCTTAGTGTTTTTTTGTTTTTTTAGTTGTGGTGGTGGAGGGAGGTTAAAGGTATAAATATCTATGCAGCTGTAGTTGTTGAGTGCATGATACTGTTTTCTAACAGAGCTCTACCAATTTAATCTACTCCTATTTTATAGCAGTTGCCTAGTCAGGATACTTTGATAATATGGTAGTGAATTGGTTTTAAATATTGACCTTTTGTAATAGTGATTCTCCTAGAGTTAACATCATGGATTTGGTTTTACTTGTAGATATTCGGACTATGTGGTTCAGGCTTCACTGTGCATAAATTTATCTGGCAATTTCATAATTTGAATGGATATGTTGCTGCGCAGAAAGGAAGGACAGGAAACGCAGGATGAATTGCAGAAGAGAAACCTCAGAGAGGAACTTGAACAGCGTGAATCAAGGCACTTCTCTTCAAAGGAAAAGGGCTACAATGGTTCGTAGATCCTATATTCTCCTTCTCATCACATTCCACTCCAACCCACCACCCACTACAATGAACACACATTATTGTCAAGGGTAGATGATGTAGTTGACCTGTTAAACTCTTGATTTTTTGGTTGCAGAGGACAGGGATCGCCGAAAGAGTAGTCATCATTTTTTAGAAGGCGAGTGATTCTTGTTTGTCTTATGAGTTTGTTTTATAATTGAAAACCTTGAATTATGTTTCATCAAATGGTGATGTCATGTGCAAACAGGTTCTAAAAGAGACGGTGAAGATCAAATTGTTCCACGCAGTGCGGATGCTGATGATGCAGATGTGGATCCCAAAAGTGATGATGAAAGGCGAGTGTTATGCTATCATTAGTTTTTTCCCTGACATGCTGTCCTGAACACCGAGTGAATTGAATTGGTTAACCTCATTCTGGTGGCACAAAAATAATATCTCCCTTGTCATGCTCTCCTATGCCACTGATCATGTACATCCAATTGATTTTATTTTGAAAATGTTCTTTTTTATATTCAGCTGTAAATGATATCTGATATCAAGTGTTCATCAACCAAGTTATATATGATTTCATATCTCTCTTCATGTCTCACTGTTTAAAAAAGTGCTGGGCCAGCTGTGCATGCGTGTGTTTACTCTTTAATGATCCTTCACATTTTCTATACTTTCAATATGGTGTCATAAAATATTTAATGTGCCCACTGTATAGTGATGAAGATGAGGATGAGGATGACATGGAAGCTCTCTTGGCTGAGCTTGGTCAGATAAAAAAAGAAAGGGCAGATGAAAAAATGAGAAAAGTAAGTTTTTTAATCTTATGTTTTTCAATCAAGTAATTGATGCAAGACTTCATGCCCTGATTTATCCTTATATATTTGGTTCAATGAGTAGCGTGGTGATTAAAGAACACTGCCAACTAATCACTCTTCCTTAGTTGTAATGAAGTGTGTGCTACTTTCAGGAACGACAACAACTAGAAGAAGATCTCAAAGCAAAGGAAGCAGAACTCTTAAGAGGAAATCCTCTCATAAACCAGCCAACATCCTTTAATGTGAAGAGAAGGTCAATTCTCTTGCTCTTATATTATTTTAGATTTGATTTGAATTAATTAATTTTTAATATTAATATAATATGTTGTTTTACTTAGGTGGGACGATGACGTGGTCTTCAAGAACCAGACTAGGGGAGAAACAAAAGCACCGAAGCGCTTTATAAATGACACCATTCGGAATGACTTCCATCGCAAGTTTCTCCACAAATATATGAAGTGATATCATGGATGCCATGCTGGTACAATCCTCTTTGTTTAAATAAATGTGATTAATTCACAATTTGAGCTTGCCGAGGACATGCCATTACAAGTTTATTATTATGGGTAGTCTAAACGGGGAAAAGAATTACTTTAAATAAACATTTACGCAATAAGTTTTTCTTGAGTTTCAGCCCACAATAGATAACTTTATTGTACATCAGTTATAGTGCTCTTGGTGGAACACATTTCATCTATTTAAAAAGTATGTCATTGAGGTTTTAAAAAAAATTGTCATTGAAGGTGTCTAATAAGGTTTGACCTGGGCTGGTTTTGGCCCGACTCTGGGTAAATCAGTTCTCATAATGGTTTCGTTTTTGTAAATTAAGAAAATATAAAATTAGAACCTGGTCTTATATTTAATTGGAGGGATCAAAATGGTTGTACTGGTTATGGATGCCAGTTTCCGCCCAGAACAAGAATCCAGTCAACTAACTCAGTTCTTTACTCGTCCGGATCTGATTTGGTTCTTGAACTTGATCTTCTCTAGCGTCTAGTACTCTAGTATGCTTCACGGAGTTTCCTTCAAGTCTTAACATTACCATTTTGGATTAGCAGTCAATTCTTTCCTAGTTGAATCTAGGGAATGGTTAGTGGTAATGTTCTGGTATGCAAGGGTGGACATTGGTTTCATTCCCAATTGGTATCTGCGTTTCCATACCATCTTAGGCGATGGGGAGTTTAGGGCTAGGACTAAAGCTGACCGGTCTGACTGGCTATGTTTGTCTATCAGCATTCGAGTCAAAACGTCAAAATCCGTTGAACCTAAAATGCTACCTAAAGCAGCGTGTTGGGATTGCGTTTTTTCCCATCTGTCAAAAAACAAACGCAGCCTGTATGTATGAACCAGAATAGCATGTCTAGTTTCTGGTGAGGCAAGCACCATTTCCCAGAACAAAAAACATTGACAGGTTAGGGCTGGGACTGAGATGTGTTCCACTCCCAGTCCTTGATTCGCTCTGTTAGCAATTAGAGGCCAACAACCAGAAACTGTGTAAACTATTAATTATCAGAGAAATTTCATAATCCATGTTCTTTCGGCCCATTCAAACAAAGTAATGTTCAATTCTGTTGCCACCAAATTTTGGTGTCTATATACTATGCATATAATAATTTTCTTAGAGGAGCTCATGTCTTTTCTCATTGAAATAATAGCTTTTGCTCTGTACACAAAGACTTCAAGTGTCAAAGACTGCATATATTAACATTTCTTCGAAGGCAAAAGTATGCACACAATCTATAAGCAACAGCCATGGCGAGTAGAACCCAAACTTCCCTTAGGCCGCCATTGAGATTCACGGTGTCAAATGAAGGTGAACTTTGTAGAGTCTTACACCCTCCTTCACTTCCACACTCGTACAACTCATCCCCGTCATACTGCACTTTTAACAGAAGCCGAAAACCGTAGTACATGAATGACACATACTTTAGCCACCTCATGAATTTTGGTATGTGCTGTACAAAGTATACCCCTTGAAAATTAGTTTGGAGTTAAAGTATACTATTATTAGTGACTGGAATACAGACTTCAGTTTATACTCTATGCAGAGTTCATATTGAGTAGTACCTGAACATAATAGCCTCCTGTAAGTAGAAACAACAACAATACTAAAGAAGCTAATGTTCCTGCCCTTCTAATGCTCATCACTGTAGCTCCAAACAGCTCTCCTGCCCCCTAGTTCACAAAAGTGTAATCAACACATGAAAAGTCGTAGCAATGTCAAAATTCTGAAGGTGTCAAAGATGTATAATGGAATCATCATCATCACCCCAGTGCCGCAAAGGCTCCCACCAACGGTGGGGTAAGGGGGGTCAGATGTACGCAGTCTTACCCCTGTACTAGCATAGATAAACTGTTTCCGAATGACCCATAATGAAAATCACGTCAAAAATTCAAGACTGAATGCTGCTTCATAACAAAGAAGCGCAGACAGTTTAGTGAGCCATTTTGCTTTATTCCATCATATTCCCAAGCCTAAAAATAGTGAGTCTTTGACTCCATTACAAATGATGGAAACTATATTGATTAGATTGTGTTAATGATAATGGTAAATAGAGTATATGGCCATATAGGGGTTTACATCGGACACTAGTCCACACCATAAAGGGAATGTGATTTGAAAAGTGAACAACAATATGATAGTTACAAGGATATTACTAAGCAAGTACTTAATATTTCGAATATATGAATAGTAAAATTGCTAATAGAAGTTAAATGGACATGTTCTAATCACGCTTATGTCAGTACCAAACCAGACAAGAAAGACTCGATATTACACGCAAAACTATCTTTAGAGAACACGGTAAGAAAAAAATGTCTTTAGTATGTAGCAAGTTCTTTTTGTACTTACTTGGCTGGTGACTGCAATCAAGAGGATTGCGGATAATGTGAGGAAGAAGCACTGGACCGTTCTTTTGAAGCCAACCATGAAATAAAGAATGGACATGAACACAGTAGGGTATGTGACATGAGCAACCATGTCGCACAAAGTGCTGCAGACATAGTACACACTTAATCTGTACATGTCTGCTTTCCTCTCCTTCACTAGATATATCTTCTCAAACGGGAAAACATATACCGCTCCAAAGATAGATGATGAAGTCCAGAAAATACAAATGTAGAATATCAAACCAATCTGCAGTTCAGGGGGAAATTTGAGGTTGTTTGGCTCTTAAAAAATTAGAGTAATGTGGCAGAACAGGAAAATATAAAGTATGAGATTGCCTGATCTCTAAGCTGAGCCTCAGTGGTAGTAACAGATTTCCACCAAAGAAGGCCTAGGAGGATGGCAACTCCAAGGGCCTGAACCAAGCGTAACTTGTCGAAATAATCTCTACGTCTTTCTTTATATGTTCTTTTGGACAGTATCAAGAACTGATCCCACCAGGGCAATGTCCAGTCTTTCTTGACTTGAATGGCTGTTTGGAGATGTGTCGGAGCATTTGGCATTTGTTGTTTCTCTTTTGGCTCCAATTGTGTTTTGCACTTGTGTTGTAAATACTAATAGTAGTTACATATATACAGATATTTAAAAATGTGTGTGTCACAACATATAAAATGGCGGAACTTCGCCTAGTAGGAAACAAATGAGCCTGCACCTCACTTTTTCTTCCAAATTTGAATTTGCACCTTATTTTATATAACTTAGATCCACACACTATCATTAGAAAAAATTTGATGTTAAAAGGTATTGATTTCATGTGCAATTTCACTACAAAATATTGATTAAGATTAGAGTTTGAACCACGGCTTTTCTTCTAAATTGGAGTTTACACTCTGTTTTAAAACTTCGTTAACAGGTTTTCTAATAGCGGGGCGCAAATACTAATGCTAGTGAAAGTGGGGTGAAACCTCCAATCAGAAAGAAAAAGTTAGGTGCAACCTCCAATTTTGCCTTTTATTATTAGAAAATAGCAATTAAATCAGATGTGCCTTTAGTTGGAAAAGAAGTAAAAGCTCACTCTGATAATGAGTCTCTCAGATTCAGATGTGCCTTTAGTTGGGATTAATAACTCTTCAGGAATACTGATATCATTCACTTGTCCATTTGCTAAATCAATCAAGAACTCCGCAGGATTCATCACTATTTCCGGGATGAATCTCAGAGATGAGAAGTAGTCCATGGACTCTCTTGCTTTCCCATAATATACTGGAGAGCCTTCAGATATTAATAAAATTTTATCAAACATGTGATATATCCTACTTGAAGGCTGATGGATTGTTGTGATGATAGTTCTTCTCCCCTGATTGTCACAAAAAAACAGTCTCTATTAATTTTGTATGAATGTTTTATTAAATAGAGGAAATTTTTCATTAATATGACTAAAACATGTAATGTTTCTCAATTAGAGCTATCATTTTCTTTAAAATATGACATTTTCACCAAAAATTCCCTAAAGAATTGCACCTACTTGTATACCTTTTTAGGACTATATGAGTCATATGAAAAAGTATATTCACATTTGTGCATATTACCTATGTTTTACTCCTCTTTAGAATAATTTCTACTAATTAAGTCAACAACTTTGTACCTTTGCAAGGCCTTTTAGATTCTGAAGCAGTCTATTGGCAGATGATGAATCCAATCCAGAAGTTGGTTCATCAAGCAATAATAGTGAAGGATCAACAAGAATTTCATACCCAATGCTTGTTCTTTTTCTTTCTCCCCCAGATATGCCTTTGACAAATCCTCCTCCAACACGTGTTTGTCTACATCTGTGATTTTAAAACTGGAAAGTTAAAACACTCATAAATATCAATTTAGAGAAATATTTCTCCATAAGCACATACCTTTCAAGCCCCAAATCCTTAATAATCATCTCCACCCTTTCATGTTTTTCTCGCTTACTCATCTCGCTTGGCAATCTTAAAAATGCAGCAAACACCAAGGTTTCCTCCACCGTCAGCTGTGGGAAAAGCACATCATCTTGTGTCACAAACCCCACCCTAGTAATCCCACCACATACAATTCATACAATGATATAAGAGTCTCACACTGCCATATTATAAAAGAAGAAATGGACTACAATTATCTCGATGAGATGTAATCAGGGGCGTAGCCAGGATCGAAGCTTGGGGTGGACCGGTATAAATAATTTTTTCAGATAAATTTTTACACGTATATTTTTACACTAAAAAATACAAAGAATTTTAAATTTGGGGTGGCCCGGGGCCCGGTTGGCCCCCCTCTACCTCCGGTTGATCAATTAAATTTGATCTTTTAGTGTGTCCAGTCCAAATGTCTTAGGAACCATTTTTTAGGAGAGCCTAATTCTTACGGATTTGAGTTTTAGTTCATCACGTTAGTTTACGATTGTATTGCAAAAACTTAAGTTTTAAAGAACTATTGAGAACCTCAATAATCCAGTCCTTGAGAACCTCCTAATAAGAGGCTCTGAGAGTTTAAAATCTTCTATGTATAAATTGTTTTGCTGTGCTCACCTAGGTTTATAACCTCCATCCAAACGTGATTTTAACACATCCACCCAGGTTAATCTAATAATTATCATACCAACATTTTTGTACATATATCTTGATTCAAAAGGGTTTTACTTGACCTAAGCTGACTTGAACTTACTAGGTTTATTCAAGTTCACTTTAGCTTAATGTAGCCTATGTTATGTTTTTATGACCTCAACTCAGTTCTGAGTCCTTTCCAAATAAAAAGAGTTGACAGGTAGAGAGGATTCTGACCTCCTTTTAAGAGCAGCAGTGTATGTGATGTCATTGTAAGTTATAGTTCCTTTAACATTTTCATGAATTCTTCCTCCTAATATCTTCAGCAGTGTTGTTTTCCCACTACCAGAGGGCCCCATCAGAGCAAGAATTTCCCCAGGTCCTATGCTTCCCGTGATGCCTTTCAGTATCTGCTTATAGTTGTTTGGCGCAATGTTAAGCTGAGAAGCCACATTTGACACCACTGCCTTAACGGGATTTGTGGAGGACTCTTGTCTGACCTTCACCTTGTACTCTACATCTACAAACTACAAGGAGCTATCCACATTAGTATGATATTTTCCAAAGCAGTGGAGTTAGGTGGTTCCTATTTCATATCATTATGTCAATGTGAGATTTGAGTTGCATTAAATGAAAACTTCTCGTGTCAATGTGAGATGGATGTACACTATGGCTATGGTGCACCGAAGGCCTGTGCGTAGTTTTATTTCTCTTAAATTTTTAATGTATACGTAGTATTTTTTTTCGTTTTTTCTTTATTTAGGCTACTTTATTATTTTTCCATGTGAAAATGGGAATGTTGCAACTAAAAGAGAATGGATGAAGTATTTATCTATTTAGTCTAGTCATATTCAGATTCTTGGATCCGCCCCTGCTGGTAATGTATACTTCATTAGGACAACTAACATATTTTAGAGTCTAGGCAAGACATTATTTACCTTGAGATATATTGGAAGGGGATGATTAGTATTTGAATGTGATACATCATCAACTATGTCGATTTCTGAGCTTCTGCTTGTGAGGTAGGCTTGAGGCATGAAGTCTATGTTATGACCAAAGCCATTGCTGCCTCCAATTTGCATGGACCCCATGGTGGGAGGGGACAAAGCCAAATCTTCATGAATTTCATCATGTCTTCCATGCTCCATTCTCTATTTGATAATCTTTCTTAAATGACTTTCAAGAAATTACTTGTTCTCTATTTGATAATCTTTCTTAAATGACTTTCAAGAAATTACTTGTTCTCTATTTGATAATATTTCTTAAATGACTTTCAAGAAATTAAACTCATGCTATATATGTAGGAGCCAATAGCCACACCAAGTCACCAATAATTAACCTGCTTGTGTAAAAAGAGCGGTTAAGCCACATTCTTTATATGCTTGACAAAAAAACTAGTCAATATGTAGTTGTTACATGCCCATAGCACTGCTTTTGATTTGCCATTTATGTCTTTGAAAATCCAAATCCCTAATTGTAGTGATTTTCGAAGTCCTTACTCATGATGCGAAAGAGGTGTTTTTATTATTACTATGACGAGTGTATTTATTGTCTCCGGCCGGTAGAAGGGTAGAACAACTATTTTTCAAAACAGTCTAATTTTATTATTGTTGTTGTTGCTATTATTACTTCTGGATTATTATTTTTTCGACTTTCTAGTCTCTTACCGTATTTGTTCAATGTTAAATGCCAATGAGTTTCGAACGCGTGACCTTCTGATTGAGAGCGTCACAATGATGTCATCAAATCACAATGAGTCTATATACCATACAATCGGTTGTACGTGAGTCTATATATCATACAATCGGTTGTACGGCTTGCACTGTACAACCGGTGACATTTTGGTAATTTAAGTAAAATTCGCGACTTCCGCTAAATGAGCATTAATCAATGTTTAATGAACATCAGATCTATTCTATTGAGTATTGAGAGTCTAATAATGAGTATCGTGATATCAGCTTCATATCTTATAATTAACTTTCTTTTTCATATTTTTTAAAATATCGACAATGAACCCGCATGAATCTAATATGTAAATTTAATGTAATATTATACTTTTGAAATATGCAAGAATATGACATTTTAAAATGAGTATTACACCAATACCTAATGAGCATACATGAATTATGAAATGAGTATCAAAAAAATATAAAAGCTCATTTAAATCTCTATTATGCTCATAATTTCATTTGTGTATGCTCATACCTTTATTACGTATAGTTTAGATTTCTCCTAACCCAAAAAGCGACAAAACTCATCAAACCTAAACCTGAGTAAGAAAAAGAGAAAAATGAAAACAGTGCAAAGAAATAAAGGAGGAGAGACCGTCGGAGAATACATCGCAAAATCCATCCATATCCTCCTCTGAGAGCTCCATTGTCGCAGATCCGAGAGGTGAGCGAAGCGATAGTGGTGAGGAAGCGACGAGCCACGTGAGGTGGTGGAACGACTGTGCGAAGTCCACCATTCAGAGCTCCATCGTCGCAAATCTGACTGTGCGAACGAAGCTGTGAGGAACGACGAACGGTGCACAGCGAACAAAAAGTCAAATCCGACTGTGTGAGCGAAGCTGTGAGGAACGACGAATGGTGCGCAGCGAACAAAAGCTAGGTTGTACCTGCGCATAGTACAACCGACTGTACGATATATTTTACTCCACATGATACTTGGCTCTGATCGGGATTATTATTGTTGTTGTTTGTAGTATTACTATTATTATTACAATACTCTTATTATATTTTTAAATCCTTCGAGGATTCCCTCACTTAATACAACATCTGTATCAAACTATGCATTGTCTAGATATATGATTTGGTGTTATTTTCGTCCAAAAAATGATTTTGTTTTATTTCAAATTTAATGCTATCGTAATACCCGAAGGGTGTATCCCTGTATGAATAAGAATTTCCAAAAACAATGTGTTGACTTTTATATTTGTGCGAGCGAAAGGAACGACGCACGGTGCGCAATGAACAAAAAGCTCAGTTGCACCTGCGCACAATAAAAGCTTGGTTTCAGCTGTGAATGAGATTATATATGGTAGAGTAAGAATATTTTTACTTGGACTAAAAAGATCAGATCAGACCAGACTTCGACAATTATAAAATACACAAATACCAGACATTTACCAGACAAGTTCAGATCAGACTAGATCAATTAAAAACATCATCACTTATTATCACTTAAGTGACCATGATGTCATTATAATATAGTAACTTTTGTCATATATTTGTAAATAAGTTCCACTTCAGTAATATTTATATAAAATTCTTGACTTAAATTTACCAAAACGGACCAGACTCCGATAGTTATAAAATACACAATGATCAAACATTTATCATACCAGATAAGACTAAAAAAATTCAGTCCAATTAAAAGATCTTTATTTTCATTAGTACTAGCTATTGATTTTAGCCATTAGATTTAATATTTGTAGAAAAATAGACACCCCATACTCACTTTTTCACTTTCAATTCTAACCTAACAGTTAAGATTAATTCATCACTAAAAATATTTTTTTCTTTAGAATTTTGATTTGATATGATCTATTTAGGTCTACTATTGACTTGTTACTTGGCTAAGGCTATGTTTGTCAGACATAAATCTCTATCTTCTAACTTTTGTACTACGTACTATTTAAAAAGTATTTAAGAACTTCTAGTTGTATGTTTGACATGCCAATTTTTAAGAGATTTATAAAATAAAAGATATTTTATGAAATGATACAGTGAGTAGCATCTCAGACAAGTCTGTAGATTCTGACATTAATTAGTCCCAATAGCTAGTGTACCAAACAGAGCTAAATCAAAACAATCAGTTTTTTATCAATCAATTACTACTTTTTCTTTTAAAATCTTTTCAGTCACTAAAAGCTAACAATTACTAAAAAGTTCATAAAAGTATCTTTTCAGCTAGTTGTGTCAAACATACGCTAAGTCTGATCATATTCGATATGTGTGATTTTGTTTGATCTAGTGTACTCAAATTTGAAATCAATCTAGGTGGAAATTTTAATATATATATCAACTTTATCGCGAATCTTTCTAATTTTATTGACATTTCATAAATGTCTTAAAATGTAAATAATCATGAATTTCTATCCCAGAAAGAAATCATCACTCTTCTTTATTGAATGTTTCAAAAGAAGTTCTAATTTCTATAAAAAGATCTTTTTATACGAAATGTCACAAGACTCGCAACTATCCTTTTTTTGAAGAAACAACTATCTTTATTTGTTACCTATTATTTGCTGGATTTGAAGTAAACAAATCGGAGTAATTAGTAAATAGAAATTGCCCAATATAGGAGTAAACATAAACATAATTGCACAAATAGGAGTAAAACTTAAAACTTCCTTCAATAGGAGTAAACATTAATTTTGTACCCTTAATATCCCTAACCTAGTTAATTCTAAAATATGACTTATTTAATCTTAACCTAGTTAATTTATGACTTATTCGATAATAATAATTTATTTATTTATTTATTTTTCAAAAAATAAAAAAAATATAATTTTTTTTAAAAATAAAAAACTCAAAAAAATAAAATAAAATTCATCGCCTCCTCTGCCGACTCTGTACCACCACCTCCAGTCACCAGAGGAAAAAAATGCCAAGTTCATTACGAATGCCATATTTATGGCAGAAAATAATGAAAATGTTGGCATTCGCAAAGAGAAATATGCCATGTTTTTGGCATTTTCAGAAAAAATGGCAGTTTTTAGGAAAAATGGAATTTTTTTTCACCACCCGAAGGTGGTGGTGCAGGAAGGTTGTACAGGCGGTGGGAAAGACATCCATATTTTTTTAATTTTTTTATGGAGTTTTACTATTTTTTATTAATTTTTTAAAAAACTAAAAAAATTTTAAAAAAACTTTTAAAATTTTTTATTTTATTAATATTTTATAAAATTTTTTATTATTTTTCTACGAATTTTTGATTTTTTTCTGAATTTATTATGAATTAAACATTTAATTAAAAGTTGTTGGGGCTTAGGGCTTGTGTAGGGGTATACTTGTCCAAACACTAAAGTTACTCCTATTCAAAATATGATACTCCTATTTTTGCATTTTGCCTATGTTTTGTTCTTATTTGGGGAATTCTCTCATTAGTAAATCAAAGTTGGATTTTTGTGAAATGTAGGCAATACGTTTTAATTAAAGTGCGAAGCCGCGAGGAATATTGATCGGGTTTTTGCGTAGAGTTTAAACATACTCCCTCCGTCCCGGTCATTTCTTCCGGTTTTGACCGGTATCGCAAATTTAGGTAGTGGGAATAAAGTTAAAATGTATGGTTGTAGTTGTGTAAGAAAAAGGTGAATGAATGTGAACCACATATTTTTTTCAAAAGTGGAAGTTGGAAGAATTAATTGGGACGGTCCAAAAAGGAAAGTTGGAAGAAATGATCGGGACGAGGGGAGTATTTGATTAAAAAAGTTAATCTTACTATTCATTATAAATATTAAAAATTAAAAAGTTGAATAAAGTCAATAAACTAATCCTTTTAAACCTGCCCAAATAGGCTTATGAAAATTTTAGAGATATTACCTAAAATAGGACTAAAAACGTTTATATATTCCAAAATAGGACTATCATGTTTTTATTCTCAAAATAAGACTAATTAATGTCATGTTTTGGCAGTATCAGACTTTAAACATGGCAGTATTTTCCAAACTTGACAGTAATTACTCATATTTTGAGAATAAAAACATGTCAATCCTATTTTAAAATTTTCAAACTTTTTTACTCCTATTTGATGAATTTTCCCAAAATTTTATGGTTTGAAAGAATTGGCCCATCGATACCTTTTCTTTTACTTTGTAAAATCCAAAATTCGTAACATGCATTGATTTATTACTAGTAATTAATTAAATCGGAGCGTTTGCGGAGCTATTTGGCGACCAAACTGACCAACGGTGGAGATGGAGCCTTTCCCCCAACGTTTTAATTTCCCCTCTCAACGGTCAGAAACGGAGAAATTCGCCTTCTCATAATCTACGCCCAACTTCTCATCGCTCTCACACTTCAAGAACGGAGAAAGAATCCATCGATTTCTCCCTTTGTCAGGAAAATATTCTTTAACACAGAAGAAAAATGAGTGTCTTGCAATACCAACAAGGGTTAACCCCCACAGATATTCAGATATGGAATAATGCTGCATTCGACCATGGAAGTTCTGAAGAGCCGGGGCGTTTTCGGGCTCAAATGAAGCCTCTTTCGGTGAAGAAGGTTGCAGATTCATTCGAATCAGTTTCTAGCAAAGAGAATCGAAGTCCTCTTTTTGAAAACTCCCTTTGCGCCAAATCTCCAACGCCTGCAGTCAAACCACTTCACCCGAACAGAGCTCTGGAGAATCCGAAGTTTGGGTATGGGGCAGGGAATCTCAAATCCGGTTCTGTTGGCAACACTGAAGAGGAAATTCGGGATGAGAAGAAGATCGACAAGGAGATTGAGGAGATTGAGAAGGAGATCAGCTTGCTATCCTCAAGATTAGAGGCTCTGAAAATGGAGAAAGCTGAGAAATCTGTCAAGAATGTGGAAAAGCGAGGAAGAATCGTGACTGCGAAGTTCTTGGAACCCAAACAGAGCCTTAAGAATGCGGATGGGATAAAAAAGATCGAAGAAAGATTCTCATTGAGCGAAAAGGCTAGAGTTCAAAGAAGAGGACTTAGTCTGGGTCCATCTGAGATTCTTTCTGCAGTCAAATCGCCTCTGTTTGGCAAGATTACTCCAATTCAACCCATAAACAACAGACGAAAATCATGTTTCTGGAAGCTTCAAGATATTGATGAGGAGAACCAGAGAAAGACGACAATGGCAAAACCCTTCCCTTCAAGACAGGCAGTGACTACGCTTCCCTCTAATAAAACTGTGAAGAAAGATGAAGTTTTTCTCAGCTCAGTTCAGCCCAAAAAGTTGTTTGACAAGTCTACCCCTGCTTCTAACAAAAAACCCCAGAGGGCGGGGAGGATCATCCCCAGCCGTTATAATCAGAACATGGCTGTCTCATCAGCATTGAGGAAGCGATCTTTACCTCTGGAAAACGACAAGGATGATAACAAGAGATGTGATAAAAAATTGTCCTTATGGGGAACTGAAATCCGGGTGAAAAAAAGATGGGAAATTCCTGAGGAGATTGTGTTGCATCAGGGATCAGATTCAGAGAAATCCCCAGAAAGCCCATCTGTGGTGCCTCATATGCTGCTGCTTCCACGAATCAAGACTGGTCGGTGTGTGAAGGAGAGTCCAAGGGATTCTGGACCTGCTAAAAGAGTTGCTGAGTTGGTTGGGAAAAAATCATTCTTCTGCAATGATGAGGATGAAGACGATGAGGAGAGAGTGGTCTGTCAAGCTTTGAGATTTGCAGAGGAAGATGATGCTTAAGATGGCAAAGTAGTAAAAAGCAAATGATGTGTGTTTCTGTGGGAGAATTTTCATATTGTTTCTCTTTTTAGTTGGTTTCTGGTGGCATATATGAGTTCCTGGCTCTACAATTACATGTGTATGGTGAACTTTTCAACAAGTGTTGTTTGTTTGTCACTCCTCCCCGGCTTATAATGCATTTTTTACTTTGTAAAGTGGCATAAATCCTTTTTTATGCTTCAAGGGGAGAATTTTTTGTTTTAGTTTTTTTGCTTTTTTGTTGTTTTCTGCTTGTCATTTTTATATGGTCAACTAATGATGTTCTGTGATCTAAAAAACTGGACATCAAGACACATATCAAGACTTGAGAAGAATGCCGGGGCCCAAAAGCCCTGAATGATTCAATTCAATTCAATATATACAAGAGTAACAAGGATATATAATCTGTCTTGAGCCCAAAAGCCATTCAAAGATGATTTATATTTTTCGTCAAGGTAAAAAAAAATATAGAAACTAATAAGATCCATAGAATGGTGTGACATGGTGGCATCAAATACGGCTGGAATCCCTTCCAAAGATGAATCTCCGCGCCCAGTCACCAACAACAAGGTACCGAGTGCGCCAGCTCACTTGCTTGCTAGCATATACAGAGTACCAGAGCCATAGAATGGTGTGACGTGGTGGCATCAAATACGGCTTGAATCCCTTCCAAAGATGAATCTCCGCGTCCAGTCACCAACAACAAGGTACCGAGTGCGCCAGCTCACTTGCTTGCTAGCATATACAGAGTACCAGAGCCACTGTGTGCTGTGACCCATGGAAACCCAGTCTCCAGGAAGTTCTGCTGCTGCTTGCTCCCCACCTAAGGGAGCAAATTGTCCAAAATGCTTATACCTGATATGGAAATGCAATTTGTTAGCAGCATTGTCTTGTTGATTACTTTTTACAGTGTTAAAGAAAATTAAATATCAGAAAAAACTAGGGGTATAGGAGGGTCTATAAAAACATAACTACATAGTCAGTACAATCACTTCAAAAACAAAAATTCTACTCCCATCATAGTCACTCCATAGTAAATTTGAACAAATATCATTGTCACTAGTCACTGCAAATATTCCACTATGGTCACTGTGATAAAAATATTTTTCAATATGTTTCTGATAATAGGTAGTAATAATAATAATTTGAAACATAACTAAAAACAACCTGAAAGGGAGAAACTCATGTCGTCCAGTACTTTTGAAACGGCGAGGGCCTTCAGGATTACTTTTACAGTGTTCCCAACGGTTAAAGCACCTTGACAGGTATGCACCTTGTTGTGCGGCAACCTAGTAAGTCAAAGATTCTTAAAACATAACACATTTCGCCAAATAGGCATATCATTATTTTCTTAAACTAGAGTTCATTTCTCATCATCATCATTACCCCAGTGCCGCAAAGGCTCCCACCTACGGTGGGGTAAGGGGAGATCGGATGTAGGCAAGTCATACCCCTGTACTAGAGTTCATTTCTCCTAAATAAAATTTTAACATCTTTATTCTTTTATTAGAGCTAAACGAGTCTTTTCCGATGTTTCAAAAAAAGACCTAAACGAGTCATCTTTAAGATAAAATAAGTATACACCTATTTATCACAAGAGCTAAACGAGTCTTTTCCGATGTTTCAAAAAAAGACCTAAACGAGTCATCTTTAAGATAAAATAAGTATACACCTATTTATCACCTTTATTCATGCTTTTACACCTATTTACAGCAATTTCTTAATTTATATTATAACTGAAGATTGGAGCAATAATGCAATATATTACCGGAAAAGGAGAAAATAGAAAAAGAAAAATGAAAAAAGGACTACACCTGAGCAGTTGCAGGAAGACTCTTCATCTGTGAATCAACATGAGAGAGTGCTAACTTGAAAACCTCAATATCTATCTTACCTTGTTTGTTCCCTTCATAATCATTCAGCAAGTCTGCCACTTCCAGGAGATGCTTGGTCTTCATATATAGTTCCACTTGTGGATATCTGATGATGACATCTTCAATGACGTCTTCAAATTCCTCTTTAGTTAAGGTGCCAGATCTATCTTTATCTGCTGCTTCAAAAATGGTTGTAATATCTTCCTGAACCATTCAATCACAAGTGTTAAAGACAAGAAAAAGCATAGTTACATAGTGATCTTTGGGGAAAGATTCAAACATGCCCTTTCATTCTACACTTGTTAGTGATGACACTCCTTTTGTCACTAAAATTAGGTGTTTCAAAAAAAAAGATTAATCTGATTTCAAGAATGGGAATCAGAATCATAATTTGTGTTGTGTGAAGAATTGACTAACCTAGAGGTGCTTGGATTGATTCTTTTGTAAAAAACAAGAACCTGAAAGTGATCATTTTCAGGACTCCAAGAATCAGTAATATGAATTACGTCAAACAACATAAAAATTGGATCTTTTTTATTTCTGTTGGGATGCCTGACACAATAGAATCAGTTCAAAAAGCTGAAACAATACTCTCTTAGTGCAATCTCTGAAAGTGCCCAATAAAAAGTTCTTGGGAGGTGAAGTTACTAAAATCTGCTGAGTACTTAATAAATGGATCCAACTGAAAGAGAGAACTAATTCTCTCAAAATAAAAATAAAAAACATAAATAATTCAAACTTTTAAAGATACATACCATTACTTTACGTTGATCAACAGTAGCACAATCACCAAGAGCATAGATGCCCTCACAACCTTTTACTCTTAACCATTCATCTGTTGCAAGAGCACGCCTGTTGGCCTTCACAAGAAGAAATATAAGAGAATCTCTCTGTATATATATTTCTAAAAAACAATGATTTGATCAAAACAAACAAGAATACCTGACCAATCTGTTCCATGAAATCTGTGACGACCGGGCGAGTACCAACCCCAGTTGACCACACAATTATTCCATGTGGGACTGAAACGTTTTCTCCAGTAGATTTTATTTTCATGTTAAGTGACTCATCAGTTACACTGACCACTCGGCATCCTGTCAAAACCTCAATTCCATCTCTTTGAAACTTCTTCTCAGCAAAAGTACTTATTCTTTCATCAAACCTGCCCAGAAACATGTTAAGATCTGTTTGGATTTTAAGACTTTGGAAATGACGAATTTTTTTAATGGATTTTTGTTATAAAATTATCAAAATAGGCCTTATAGACAACAATGCAATTATATGGTAATTGCAGTGTGAAATTGAATACCAGTCTGGTCACTATAGTCACTGCAAAAATACAACTCTGGACACTGCATACATACGTATTAAAAATTATATTCTTGTCCACTATTTTCATTTTAGGTATATATTTTTCATTTTTTCATATTGGAATGATGGTACTCACGTATTCAAAATATGGTCTCCAGATTGGATGATGGTGATCCTAACAAGATCTTTCACAGATGGGTATATTTTCACTAAATCTTCATGAACAAAGTCGTGTAACTCTGCAGCAAATTCTATACCAGTTGGGCCACCCCCTACTATGACAAAATGGAGGTTCATTTTCCTCTCATCTTCACTTAACTCTGGAAGCACTGCCTTTTCAAAGCAATCAATCACAGCTCGGCGGATGCTTTGAGCATCTTCCACTTCCTGTCAGGAATAGTTTGTTTCTTTTTAATAAATAAAAACATGCTCCGTATATCTTATTTATGTATGAAATGAGAGCTCGTTTTACCTTCAGAAAGTGACAATGCTCCGAAACGCCAGGGGTGTTAAAAGTGTTCACTTTTGCTCCAACGGATATAACCAAATAGTCATAATCTAATGAGAAGTCATTTTTCCCAACTAAATTTTCATCAATGAGAGAACGGCAGTGTACTCTCTTTTCCTTTGGGTCAATCTTCAAGCACTCCGCTTCCCAAAATTTAACTTCTCCATTTCTCTGTCAAGACAAGGTGAAGGAGAAAAGTTGAAGAGAAAACATAAAAACAAATAGGGCGCAAAGTTATTATTATTTTCTTACCTTCTTTATAATGTTGCGTATTGGCTCAACTATGCTTCGTGCCTCAACAGTACCACAAGTGACACTAGGTAACAATGGAGTGAAGGCAAAATAGTTCCGAGGGGAGACGACTTGAACATCATAGGATGAAATGTCCAAATCCTTAAGGAAACTAGTGGCACCCCATCCAGTTCCTAGCACCAAGACTCTCTTTTTCTTTGGTTCTAATGAATGAACATATTCCACAACTTTTGTTTCACTGTTTGAATTGGAGTCTGCATATGCAATCAAACCTCCACTACTGCAAAAACAAACATCGTGGATAAAACTGAAGGCCCCATACATGTCTCACACCCAAAAAAATCATTTGTGATTAAGTGAAAGCAATAGATGTTCATTACACACAAATGATTAGTTAGATAAATCTAACTATCTATTAGGCCAAAAGGATCCACTAAGAAGAATACTCTGGGTATACTACTTCGACAGTCAAGAATAGGATTATAAGAAAGTCCAGAGATTAGTCTCCATTCACATAAGATCATGGAAAGCTCCGAATAAGAAAATATGGAATAGGAGGCAGTATAAGGGAGTAGGGTCCAGATCACGAACCATAAGGGAACCCAAAAATGGTGAAAAGAAAGAGCAGGTAACTGGGGTTTTCCAAGAATCGAGATGTGCTACTGGGCAGTCTGGGCTCTGATAAAAAAGTAATCTTTTTAACAAATTAAGGCTGGAAGAAGAAGGGAGGAGTGGGAAAGAACCTGACAGTGAGGAGAACAACAAGCTTAGAATAGTTCGAAGGTTTGCTATGCAGAGCTCTGCTCAAAAATGAGAAAGCGCCCATTTCCGTCTTCTAGTTTTTATTATGACCTTCCTATCCAATGCTCTCTTTTAGTCTCTCTTGTTTGCCTTTCACCTCTCAGCTTAGTATGATCACACTCCCCTCAAATCTTCTTACATGGTGGCACGATGAACACGAGATTCATGAGACCCAAGTCAACGAGAACCCAGCGCATAAAAGTCTTCTTTATCTGTCTTTTTTTACTTGTACTTTATATTCGAGGGTGTTTTTTATACAATTGGAGGTGTTTGATTACGTATAAAAATAGGTTGCATATATTTTTAGTCTTTTAAATATGGTACATTTTGTTTTACATTTACGTAAAACAACTTTTAAATTTTAATCTTTGTAATACGGAGCATATTTACATTTTTTTAGTTCATCATCAATCACAGCATCCTCCTTTAAATAAAGAAACATTCCACCAGGGCTGATCCTGAGGAAATGAAGGTCTTGTACAACAAAAATAATTAGGCCTTCTTTTCAAATTTTCAACACAAATCGGGACCCGAAAGTCGGGACTCGTACATAAATCGGTTTAATGAAGGTTTTTTGAGTTATAAAATCGGTTCAAACCGAACCGAACCGATTTTTATTAAAAGATATTTTTAATTATTTATTTTGTAAAACAAATAGGTAATATAAATCTTGTACGTCCTTATTTCAAGAATTAGTTGATTTGGTCCAGTGAGTTGATGTTTAGAGATCAGTGTGCATGATTTTATTTTCACCCGGGTTCGAATCCCGCATGCCTCGCTTCTTATCTTTTTAGTTTCTAAAGGTTAAGATTCCCACACCGGTGGAAACGGAGGATTTACTACTCCTTCGTTTCTATATATACGCCCCACCTCTAAGTAATACTAGTATATTACTACAAAAAAATTTGGGCCCTTCCAATTTTTTGGGCCTTGTGCGGTTGGACGCCCTGCACACCGCCAGGGCCGGCCCTGCATTCCACATAATAGATTTTTCTCTAATTCTTTGTCTTATTATTCATAAAAAAGTAATATTGCTTTCAAAATGTTGTTAAAACCTATTTTTAAAACTTAAATGATAAGCTTTACAATGTTTTACCTCTCACATTAGTCTCAAAAAAATATAAAATAATAAATTTAAAAGCTTCTAGTAGATTTATGTAATTGACATTAATTTTTTCTAAGTAGAGTGGTCTTAGATTTAGAGATGAATTAAAAAGGAAATAATGCAAATTGCAATGATGAAAAATAAAAATAAAAATAAAAATGCATGGGATTTAAAATAAAATATGGCATATTTATATTGACCAAAAAGGCATTTAAGCATACAAAATAATTGCTTTGGAGGTAAGATGTAGGGACGTAAAAGACTCTCACTTCTCTATGTTGTATACTTGCAACAGGAATGATCCTGTCCAGCCGGAGGGACGGGACCCTTCGTCCGACCGTCGCCTTTTGAAGCGGTTCGCGATGGAATTTTTTGATGCAATTTTTGAGCATGTTTTTTATCAAGTCTAATTTAGTCATACAAAAATTCAGCTAAAAATTCAATCGGGAAGACAGTCAAATAAATTCTTGAAGATAATTGCGCCAAAATATACACATAAAACGCAGTCATTTTCCAAAATTTATTTGACTGTCTTTCCGATTGAATTTGTAACTGATTTTTTTTGAAAATAAACTAGATTTGACGAGGAACATGTTCAAACGACTTCATCAAAAAAACCACCACAAACCGGCTTAAACAGTGGCGTCCGGATAGAGAATCTTGTCCATCACGATGGACATGATCTTTTTTCATACATTCAAATTATTTAATTGTTCACCAACTTATAAAAGCCCGCAACAACTTTAAATATTCTCCGTATATTGTATGGGCTACTTTATGGTATTAGCTTATTGAGCTTTTATTTTCGAAAATGTAGGAAACCTAAAAAAGTTGTTTTTCATTTTAATATTTAATTAGTTCATGAGTAAAAATATATGTATCGACGACACTTCTTAATACCAGTTGTTATACCGTGGGATCATCCCACGGTGAGCATCCTACTCCCACATATAAAATGGTGTCATTTAGGTTAAATTTAACAAAATTCGCGTGAACAGTACTCTTATTTTTGTCTAATTTTTTTCGTGATGTAAATCCTTTATATTGATATGTAACTCGCGTTATTGTAAAATGTAAATCAAGTGTTTTCAAATGTAACTCACGCGCTGGAGTATGTAACTTGTTTTATTCATTTTTTTAAAGAGTAACTTGTTTTACTCTCTCAACTTGTTATACCAGTTGAAATATAGTTTTATAAAATTATTTTTATAAAAATCGGTCTATATTTTTTATTTCTATAAAAATGATTTTTTATAAAAATAATTTTTCTTTGAATACAAGGAGCTTGTTTTGTTGTGTAACTCGCATTATATTGCGGTGTAACTCGCATTATAAAAAATGTAAATCACGTGTAAATGAAATGTAACTTGTTGAGAAAAGTTGACATGTAACTCACGCTTATAAATATGTAACTTTAAGCGAATTCAGATGTAACTTGAGTGTGTTCAAGATGTAAACTGAGAAAAATAATTCATAGCAGTCATCTTCAACATGTAAATTGTATAAAAAAAATTCCAGTTGAGTTCTTAAAAAGTACCACGTAACAAGCAAAATTCATAAGCAAAATTCCAATGAGTTCTCTCAGCAGCTTTCTTTGAGAGTATTAGATGAAGAGATGTTCTCTTAATGAAAAATTAAACCCTAAGTGCGCACAAAATATCAAAGGGAATGAGCTGAGAAGTTTTTGTGAACAGAGCATAGCTTCGATGGACTGCAGGGATGAGATTGACGCATCAAATATGCCATCAAGGTTGAGCGCCGCAGCCGCCGCTGCACCAAAGCTGTGCCGCTGCACTGTTGCACCGCTGCGCCGCCGCCTCGAGGATGAGCAGTTGGACCGCTGCCACTTCCTCGCCGGCGAGTGTCATGACCAATTTCCGATGCTCTCTCGAAGGAACACTCATAGCTTCTTTAATCCGGCGTAATAACAACGGCGATACCCGCTTTTTTAATTAATACAGAGCAAAACTATGTCGTTTTGGGATAGGTGCACCATGAGGATGGTGCACCGATCCCACGATATAAATTGTTGTCTTAATACTAGTGTACGTTCACCGAATGAAAGTGACTTTAATGTGTGATGCATTTTTTTTTGACACCATAAGGTTTGATATATACGTGGGAATGGATAATAGAGGATTTCTACTTTTGGAGCTTAGTTAACAACTTAACATATGCTTCGTATAATGAGTGGGAAATAAGGAATGGGAATTGAATACAATACCCTAGAGAAAGGGGTGAATTCTGGCTAATAAGAGTGTAGACGAGGTGTCATAAAAGGCTAAGAATTTAAGAGCACAAAAAGCTTAAATTTGAAGACTTGGAAACAAATACTCATAAGGATATATCCCACACCGGGAACGTAAGGATGAGTTGCTGCGATAGCATCTATATATTGGCTAACTTGATTTCCTTATTTCACACGCAGCCATGCTACAAACACAAAGCGAACTATTCTTTCGCCTTTTACTAAAGAATACCGTGTGTTTGTAGCGATCAGTGGCATACGCCCATTTTTGGAGGGTCTCCTTAATAAAGGAACCCAACTAAACTTAGTTCAATTTTCTTTTTGTACTTATGGTGCTTAATAGTGGATTGTTTATTCCGAAATTCAAACACGGTTCATATTCAACAAATATTTTATAATTCCAAAAACGAGTTGGAAAGTATGCCTTTTTAATTGTTAACATATATTATATTAATCTGAAATAATTAATTAATACTCCGTTTAATTCAAACACGAGTTGGAAAGTATGTTTTTTAAAACGAGTTGGAAAGTATGCTTTTTAATCTGAAATTCAAATAACTCCGTCTCGCTATGATTGTCTAATTTTACCTTATCGGTCCGTTCCACTAAGATTGTCACATACCAAATTTGGTAAAGTTTGTGTGACTCTAAATCATTCTTACTTTATCAATTCAATATCAACCATATAAACCACTTTTTATTAATTTGCGTGTCACTCCCTCTTGTCCCATTGTTAGCGGGACGGAGGGAGTAATATTAAACGAGTTGGAGTATATCAATTATTATTATGTTTTAGGGAGAACTATCAAATAAGCTCTTAAACTTTCATAAAAAGTGAACATAAGCTCTTTTATATGAGGCTCCGTCCGGCTGTCGCCATTTGATCCGGTTTCCGGTGGAATTTTTTAAGCTAAAAATTCAATCGAGAAGGCAGTCAAATGAATTTTTGAAGATAACTGCGCAGTTAGACAGCGCAATATTTTTTTTATATCGGTATTGTTGGTAGGCTACATTGGAGTAGATGTTGAGGATCTTTTGTAATCGAGCAAGTAAATTAGTAATCTTTAAAGCTATTTAAAGTAGTAATTCAATAAAAAAGTTGTGATATTTTACATATTTCAAGTGATCGCGATGATGATAAAGATGTGAGTGGTTTAGTGGTTAATCATTAGATAGATGATTTGATGATTATTAACCTTCATATTAATTTTGAGCATCAATGAAAACATTATAAAAGCTTGGTCGAAAGTGGGAGGATACACTTTGCTAATCATATTGTGATGGTATTATTTCATTGACAATCAAGACATGCGTCCTCCCAAACTTATAAGTTTTCTTTTGTACTGAAATTTGCCGATCTGATTTGATCTGAACTGATCTGGTCTGATAAACGTCTGATCTTTGTGTAGTTTATAACTATGGAAGTCTGGTCTGAATTGACCTGGTCTGGGACTGAAAACAGTCCAAAAGAAAACATCATAATCCCATGTTATTGTTCATGGTCATGAAATGCCCACTAGTTGTTACATAAGCAGGGATTAAACTAAACAGGCCTCTTTCCAAAAAAACTAAGCAGACCATATAGTTTTAGGCTATGTTTGGTAAACATAAGTCCCTACCTTCTAGCTTTTGGCTCTGTTCGGCGGAGCATTTAAGCTCATAATGAGCTTAAATATTTGAGTTCCAGTCAAGTAATATACAATTAAAGGTGTTCGGATAAAGGACTGATTTGAGCTGGAACTAGAAAACAATAGCTGGATTGAAACACTTAGGTTAGCAACGTTTCCCTTCAGTCAATTCCCTCTTTCCGATATTAGCCTCTTCGCTTTACCTTCCGCTTCAATCTCTGCTGCCGCCTTCAAAACAAATCCCAATAAATTCACTACACCCACTGTTTTTCTCTCTAGAACACATAATTATTTCATACATATTATTTCATCTGGCATTGTTCATTTTATAGAATTGAACGGTATTATACCTTTAAAATATGGGATGACTTTGGACTGAGATAGTGCTATTATATATATATATATATGTATGTATGTATGTATGTATGTATGTATGTATGTATGTATGTATGTATATTTATAGCATCCAAATGCACGCACAGAATATGAAGATAGTACTATTATTAATACATATATATTTATTCATGTATAAATTCAAAAATAATAAAATATATATACACACATACATATATATACACGTAGTATATATAGATATATACGTAATTTATTGAAATTTTAAGAGGTCACATTTTAGTTAACGTAATGTTGATATAAATGATTAATTTTATATTATACGTAGTACATAAATATACAATATAAAATTCTATTATTTATTGAAATATAAGAATCGTTAAAATAAATTTGTTTTTATTAATAAATCATGTGCCCTTTAATGTAATTTCATATTATCCTGCACTTTTCCAGCTCTTTTTGCCAAACGAGACTACTTCATTCAGATAGGAATTCAGATTCAGCAATTTAAGGTTCAGCTCCACACAATTGTCTCTGATTCAGACTATAACCTCTATTTCAGACATCAGCCTCCAGCTTCAGCTCGTTGTGCAAAAAAAAACATGTTTAATAATAATAATAATAATAATAATAATAATAATAATAATAATAAGGATTGTAATATCTGAACCTCCAGCTTCAGCTCGTTTGTACTATTTAAAAAGTCTTTAAAAGCTTCTGATTGTATGTTTGGCATGCCAATTTTTAAGAGCTTTTATAAAATTAAAAAATCTTTTTTGAGATGCTACAGTGAGTAGCATCTCAGATAAGTCTGTAGCTTCTAGCATTAATTAGTCCTAACAGCTTGTATACCAAACGGAGCTAAATCAAACAGTCAGCTTTTTTTCAAACAGCTACTACCTTTTTCTTTTAAGATCTTTTTAGTCACTAAAAGCTAACAATTACTAAAAAGCTAATAAAAGTATCTTTTCAGCTAGTTGTGCCAAACATACCCTTAAGATCTTTTCAGTCACTAAAATCTAACAGTTACTACAAAGCTAATAAAAGTATCTTTTGAGCTAGTTGTGCCAAACAATCCCTTAATATCTCACTCTTCATAAATCATTCTATTAAAATCAATTTGGGGAAAAGAGAAAATAGTCTGAGCTTTTCACCTCAAAGTGGTACATGGTACCCATGAGAGGGGTAATAGATACTCCATTCAAATGTGGGGCTAAAGATAGATTAAAATCTCAATTTTCTAACTTTTTTATTTGTATTCTAATATATAAAAATTCAAAATTTTTATGATATTTCATTACACTAATGTTATATGTATAAAATTCAAAAAATGGAATTTCATATATTGAAATTAAGTTAACATGATTAATTTTTTTAGTAAGTCTAAAATAAGTCTGAAGTGATCACAACAAAGCTAAAGTCTAAATTTATTTATATTTAGATCAAAGTTGTTGACTTTTTAAATCATAATTATTTACAAAAAATGGCAAAGAATTGATGTATAACAATAAAAGAAAAACTTTAATAAAAAAAACTTTGTTAAGTAAATAAATTGAATGCTGGATTTTGGAGAAAATATAAATTAATTTAATTAATTTGACTAAATTGATTATGAAAAAAAATTGTATAAATTGATGAAAATTTTGATTTATTGATGAAACTGAGTTGCAGTAACCTTATAAAGAGCATAAACTAAGAATGACAAGATAACTCTTACAAGTTAGTACATTCATCACATTCAGTGATTCTCTTTACAAATTAAAGTGACACAATTAATTAAATAATAATTAAATATGATAATTTAAGCATATTTTGAAAATAATTTTGTAATTACATAATACAGTGTATAATGGAGTATTTCATAACAACTGCAATGTTATATGCATATCTTTATATATTTAACAATGGAATAACTGTTCCCGCCTGATTCCATTGTGTGAATTGCTTCGTACCAACCTAGGATTCCATTATCTTTAATGATAAGTGATCACGTGCCAAAATTATAGGGAAACCACGATCTATTATTTATGCAACACACCACGTAAATGGAACAAACTGCAAGAAATAAATGATAAATGTATAAATACAGTTGTACTACACAAATTAATTTTATAATTTTATAATAATAACACACGTCCAGAATATACAGATGGCCCCACTGAATACACTTGAGCAGTTTCTTCCACAATTTATAAATACAGTTGTACTACACAAATTAATTTTATAATTTTATAATAATAACACATGTCCAGAATATACAGATGGCTCCACTGAATACACTTGAGCCGTTTCTTCCACGTTTAGCACACGTCCAATCACACTTCCTAATAACCGCCTCTGCTATCAGTATATATTCAAGATCCAACCTACGATTAAAATAGCTCTGGCAGGAAACTCTTTTGCAGAGATAAACTAATATTGTGTACGGTTAGAAAAATGCTTTACGACAAAGTGTTGGAGATTAACAAGTCCAGGACAAACTAGACTTTACGATTGAGGCTGATTCGAGCATACACTACTCCATCTTTCAGTAACAAAAGTATCACGAATACTTTAGAGTGCGTCTTCCATGATTCTGAGGTACAATTTTATAGAAGAATTTATGCTATCTTCAACCTAACCTTACTTTTTTTGTAGGGGGACAGAGTGCATGCCACAATACGTCGTGAGAGAGTTATGCATTTTAAAGAAAGTCTCAAGGAAGGAAAATTGTATAGTGTTAGGAACTTCATTGTGGCACCTAATGACATGAAGTACAAGACAATGACACTAGCGTACAAGATTCTCTTCAACCACAAGACCACGGCAGTTGACATCATTGATGGAAACTTTCCTACTTTCCTGTTCAACTTTAAGCCATTTGTCCAGCTTGCATATGCAAATAATGTTGACCAATCCGAATTATTTGGTAATGAATAATATAAGAATTCAGTATCTTATAATAATTCTTACAACTTTTAATTTTTAGTATTATAATATTTTAGATTATGTAATACCCAAATTATTATTGATTTGTATAACTATTGATACATTATATGATATAATATCATAGAATTTACAGAAGAATTTAAGCTCTTACAAACTGTCTCTAAAGATGTCATAGGTAGCATCAAGTCTATTCACTACCCTAGACCGCAGAAGTTCAATGGTGAATGCCAAAAGTTGTGTGAAATAGTCCTAGAAGACCCTGGGTATGTTTTTCAAAAAAAAAAATAGCTTTGATCACATCCATCAAGTAGTGTATTATATATTGATACATATTTAACATGACAGACAACGGACTCTAAAGTGCACATTGTGGGGTCCATTTGTTGATGTGATCAAAGAACAAATTAAGAAACACCCAAATTTCATGCTGGCAGCAATTTTGTTTGTGAAAGCAAAAGTGTACAAAGGTATAATTTTCCCTTTTCTAAAAATGTATTGGTTAGTTTATCACTTTATCCTTAAAAGGTTTGACAATGAGAATTATAACTTTTCAGGGGAGTTTTCGGTTTCAAATTCTTTTTTCGCTACTAAGTTGATAATCAATGGCAAAGACAAAGAGCTCAATGACTACAAAGACAAGTAAGGCATTTGTCAATAAATAAATTATATATTGACATTCTGTTATTGTATATTGATAACTTAACGATCTACAGATTTGACGTGCATGGAGACGACGGCTTCACAGGAACCCCAATTGTGATCACTTCATATGAAACGGATGAAGTGAACACAAACAACAATGATATCATTCCTATTGACACCCTTTTCGAGAAAGACTTGGTACTTATACTTTGACAGCATAAATTCCTATTTAAAATTAAATTGCAAGTATAACAAAAAAGGTTGTTATTAGGTTGGACGTTTTTGGATAGCTGGAGAGATCATAGACGTTGACGTTGGAGAAGGTTGGTGGTACTTAGCATGTAAGGATTGTGCTAGAAAAGTTGCACCAAAATGCGGCAGATTTGGATGTCTTAATCCAAATTGCAAAAACAATGAAGATGTTGTTATCAAGTATCTAAAGCTATTAAATAGGTAGTTTGATATCTTAATTGCATGTACGCACTCTTTGAGGTATGTGTAACACTTCTCATAAGTTCAGGTTATTTGCTAAGTCACTAAGATTGGTAAATTCGTAGGTACAAGGTAAAGATTAGAGTAATGGACAAAACTGGAAACACATCACTTCTGCTGTGGGATAATGCATGCTATGAACTCTTTGGCAAAAAGGCTTCACAATTTGTGAATGAAATGGTATTACTCTTTTTTTAAAACTGTTTAACCTTCAGCTATAGTGAATGAGTAATGCATGCTATGAACTCTTTGGCAAAAAGGCTTGACAATTTGTGAATGAAATGGTATTACTCAATTTTTAAAAAACCGTTTAACCTTCAGCTATAGTGAATGAGTAATGCATGCTATGAACTCTTTGGCAAAAAGGCTTGACAATTTGTGAATGAAATGGTATTACTCGTTTTTAAAAAACCTGTTTAACCTTCAGCTATAGTGAATGAGTAATGCATGCTATGAACTCTTTGGCAAAAAGGCTTCACAATTTGTGAATGAAATGGTATTACTCAATTTAAAAAAAAACTGTTTAACCTTCAGCTATGGTGAATGAGTGATGCATGCTATGAACTCTTTGGCAAAAAGGAATCACAATTTGTGAATGAAATGGTATTACTCAATTTTTTAAAAAAAACTGTTTAACATTGGAACAGAAAAACAATGAGGACGATGACACCCCTATTGAGATTTTTAATTTGATGGAAAAGAGAGTCGTTTGCTTGGTACAAGTAAACAATGAAAACTCAAGGAAAGGGGAACAGGCTTTTAGTGTTGTCAAGGTTAAAAGTGAAGGTGAGGCAAGTTCAAAACAAATTGGGGAGTGTGATGAAGCTACTACCTCCAAGGTCACACCAACACAAACTACGGTACGATTTGATTTAATTTCATAAGACTTCATCTATATTATGTATAATTTTAATAACATTCGTGTTTTATGTTTATATATACATCTTTATATATATAACAAAATAGGATATGCAAAATGGGGTTGATGTTGAAACCAGAAGTGACATGGAGAGTGAAGCAAACGATGTAGGTCCTATTGACCTGACTACCGACATTGTTGATACTAATGTGTCAGAAGTATCAAGAGGTAAAAGGCCCGCTAAAGATGATGAAGGGAACAAGGTTTTGGCAAAAACCCGCAAGGCAATTCGTGTGAAGCTCGAGAAGGTTTAACATAGTTTCTAGGATTTCCTGAGGTTAATCTGATGGTGTGTGTGTGCCACATATTAGCTCAGATGTTTGTGTCTAGATTTCATTGGACCCTGCAATTAGATTTGTGTTTGGTTTCCCTAAGCATGTGTTTACAAACACAGCATGTTGTTTTTAATTTTTAATTCCCTAATTTCCGTCTATTGTAAATATTGGGTCAACAACTAAGATTGGTATTTGAGTTCCCTAAATTTATGTTTCCCATGACACTATGTTACATTTAAATTTAAGGTTTGTGCGATAGAAGTGTTTCCATTGCTAAATTTTAAAAAATGGTAATTTTGGTTATGGGCTTTTTTGGAGCTCGCAGAACTACATCATTTAAAAAAACAAAATTAAAACAATATCTTACGGTCTTAAAAGGTCGTTTAAAAAAACAAGGGTAATAATTGCTATACGAATAGTATGCATTTCTTTCAAACAAAAAGTAATTATTGGAGAGAGTTTGAAACAAAAACAAAAATTATAAAAATTATAAAATAAAGTGGAGAGAAACATATCTTGGTAGCCTGTAATTATTGTAGTTCGGAACTTGCACTCCTATAAACTAACTACTTATAAATATTACAACATCGTGCACCATATACAGGTCCCATAACCTATTAAATTACAATTTGTCTACAACAATAATTTGGAAAAAAGGAACGACGTGGGCTTGCAAAACAATATTTAAAATTTTTAAAGATATATATCGTATATCATGTATACACGTATTAATGGATGAGAAGTTATTAAAGAGTAGTGGGGCAGTTATTTCTGAAAGTAGTGGGCCAGACATGATCAAGGAAAATCATAAATATTAACAATATACAATAAACCGTGTACCTAAGCAAAAATGGTTTGGCCAAATTAAAGAGAGCACACATCAGGATATCAGAGAGAAGAGTGAGAAGCAGGGTTGTTGGCAATGAAAAAGCTTACACATAGTTCTATCATTCTACCAGGTAACAGAGTTGTTCAGAAAAAAAGGAGCAATGATAACATTGAAGGTATGTTTTGATAACTAATTCGTTAGCCTCATTTATATTCGTTTTTGATTTTCAATGTTAGACATATAGAGTATTCTGGTTTTGTTCATCTAAGTTGGCAGACAATAATGACATTCAGAAATTCATAGAAAATGCCATAGGAAAACACTCTTTCATCAGTTATGATTACACAAATCAAAGAAGTTATTGAACACATTAATATTAATTGTTTAAAAGTTTGATGACGCTTGGTAGTAGCAAATGTTTTACAGATGAAGGATGTTGTTCTTAACAATGTATGGCAATTCTAACAAATTCATTTAAATAGCTTATTTTTATCTAACAAATGTCATTAAAATGTCAAGAAAAAGAACTTAACAAATACAGACAACAAAAGAAATAAGCACATGCTTGAACATTAAATTGATTTGTAACTTAGTTTTCATTAAATGAAAAAACATACAAATAAACAAGCATAGACAGAGAGGGTAAAATCCATTCTTAATTTCTAACTAATTATTTTTGCTTTAATATTTTTATACACCTGAAATGAAACTTCTTTAGCAATTCATAGGTTTTTACAAATGTATATTTCTAATTATAAAAGTTAAGCACACATAGGTTTTGTATGCTTAAATTAAAATGTCATTTACCCTCCGTGTATGCCTATGAAAATTAAGTACCAACAAAAGAAAAAATAATGATGAAATATAAATCATCAATACTTAACAAAGAATAAGTTGTTGAAATCAAATTGTTAAGAACTCCACACAAAAATTATGCGGACTAACTATCTGGCATAAATGGTCATCCAAGGATCTGAAGCTAATTCATCAGTTGAAAATAAAATTGTTAAGAATTATAAATCATTAATAGTTAACAAAGAATAAGTTGTTGAAAATAAAATTGTTAAGAATTAGACATAAAAATAATGAGGTCTAACCATCTGGCAGAATTGGTCGTCCACAGTTCTGAAGCTTCATGCCTTCCTTAAGCTGCACCAGTCCCCAACTCACCAAAATGAAGTTGAGTTCATAAAACATAAAACAATTAAGATAAGTAAGCCTATTAAAAAGAAGCATCATCAAAAGATAAAACCATGAAAGAATATAAACCATCAATGCTTCAAGAGATAAGTTGGTTCAACAAAAATTACATATTTACACAAAAAGGTAAATAAAAAACTGTCAAAGATAGAGAGTGTATAATACCCAGGGCAGATTGTACAAGTATAAACAATGTAGGCAAAAACAGAATAGAGGGTAGAATACTTGCATCTTTATCTCTTAAAAACGGAATCTTTTAAAAGAATAAGTCAATAAGTGAATATGTATGATGTGGTAAGAAAAATTACCATACAATTACTTCATTGTAATGCTTAAAAGTTATTAAATAAGCATGAAGATTAAATGTATAATCAAAATTTAGAAGCAATCCTTCAACTTAGAAAAAATTATTGGTTCACAAAATGTATGCCAAATCATATTGAAATGAAGTAATTATTTTATAGAGGCAAATGAGGCCTAACCATCTGGCAGAATTGGTCGTCCACGGTTCAGAAGCTTCATGCCTTCCTTAGGCTGCACCAGTCCCCACCACTCACCAAAATGAAGTTGAGTTCATAAAACATAAAACAATTAAGATAAGTATGCCTATTAAAAACAAGCATCAACAAAAAATAAAACCATGAAAGAATATAAACCATCAATGCTTCAAGAGATAAGCCGGTTAAAAATTTAAAATACAATTATATATTTACAGATTAGATTATAAAAAGGTAAATAAAAAACTGTCAAAGAATTAGAGTGTATAATACCCAGGGCATATCGTACAAGTTAAAACAATTTAGGCAAAACTATAATACTTAATCAACGGATCTATGTTTTTAGTCTGTGTGAGACATACTACAACATAAGTCATCAAAAATAAGACAATACCAAAACACTACAACATTAGTCATCACAAATAAACAACACCAAAACAAATCTTCAAAGAATTAACAATGAATGAATAATTGTAAAACACATCAAGTACAGTTGTAACCGGACAAACTACATTTCAGAATAATCATATGTAAGCGGTGAATCTATTACCTCATGGCCTGAAGTTTAGCAGATGCCTCCATAAAAGTCACCAATTTTCAGTTCATATCAATCATCCACATATATAAGACAAGCAAATAAACAATAATCAATTAACAATGCAAGTAAGTGTAAAGGATATTTATTTCACAAAAATGCATGAAACGAAAACGGGAGAGATGTGGAACCTGGAATCACATAACGCGGGCGCGACCTGAATATTTGCGGGAATGTCAATCGGAGACGGAGAATGTCAAGGTTTTGGTTCATAACACACATCGATCTGCTCACCTTTCGAAAATCCGACAGTAGAGTGTGGAAGGATGAAATGTTGATGGTGAGTTGTGCGAGGATGGTAGTGTGTCGTGAGTTGAGTAGGGGAGTTTGGTCCGTGTGTAGCAGACTCTGGAGACTTCCAGAGCTGCGGTGTAGGGAGTGCGGCTGTGCGGTAGAGTGAAGTGAGGTGAGGTGAGTGATGCTAATATGATGAATACATACTCATACACAGACCTAAACTAAAATGAGAAATGGCCAATTAGATATGGGCTCTGAATTCAGGCATTGGGCATTAAGTTCAATTAATCTTTCATTTAAATTAAACCATTGGGCTATCAATGAATTTTTCAAATATAAAAAGTATTTATAAAAGTATTATAATCTGATCTAATTTTTTTAAGTTCTGATCTCATCTGAATTTTTCTGATCTGATCTGATCTGATATGAATTTTTCTGATCCGATCTGATCTGAATTTTTCTGATCTGATCTGAATCATTCTGATTAGGTCTGATCTGATCTGAATCTTTCTGATCTGATTTGAATCCTTATGATCTGATATGAATCCTTCTGATCTGATTTGAATCGTTCTGATCTGATCTGATTAGAATACTTCTAAAAGTATATACATTTATTATTGTTATTATAATTAAAATTTTAATTATAAATATAATTTAAATATAATAATAATCATAATTATAAAAAATTATAATTATAATTAACATTTTATAATAGGTACATTTTATAATAGGTACATTATAAAAGTATAATTAACATTTTATAATTATAAAAAATTATAATTATAATTATAATTAACATTTTATAATAATAATAATAATAATAATAATAATAATAATAATAATAATAATAATGCATAAATGTTTCTGAATGTTTCTGAACTGATCTGATCTGATCTGAATGTTTCTGATCTGATCTAAATGTCTCTGATCTGATTTGAATGGTTCTGGTCTGGTCTGATCTGATCTGAATAAAATAAGAATAAGCAATAAGTAATAAGAATAAGACGAACAGAACAGCTTCTTAACCTCCGATTTTATTATTTGCAACATGTATTGAATTTTAGATTATTTACATGACCTATTTTGACCATATCTTTTATTAAAAAATAACTATTTGCATATTCCTCACTAATTTTTCGTGCATATGCTTGACATAGTATGTTCATATTTATTATTTATTTTCCATTTGTAAATAGAACATTGGTGAATTTTAAGTAAGTTATGTTATGATAAGTATATCTGAATTTTAATGTTATGTAGACGAGGTAGATCACATGAGAGTAAAGCGTACAACATTGGAGAGTCGTTTGAATGCCCCGTCACAAAGTGGAGTATCTGCAAGCGATGGTCATGACTATATTTCCGCATATTCATATATTTGCATAACAAACTTTATTCCTACAGCGTCTCCATTGCAAAACGCTACTACCTCACAAACAAATGAACTCCCACAATGGCATTATTCATCTCACCCCGGTACGTATTGCATACGACATTATGTCATGGCATTATTCTTATGTGAATAATCATTCCACAATTATTATACTATTTTTTAATGAATTAATTGGATTTTTACACTATGCATCTTATGTAGACATTCCATATTGGGATATTGGAGATCCCGTAAATAAATGCCAATTTTGTGGAGCATGTTTTTGGTATGATGAAAGATTGAGGTCAGACTATAAATCTAAAAGTCCAAAATATTCTCTATGTTGTGTGCATGGTAAAATTAAATTGCCACCTATGAAGGCTCCTCCTAAAGTACTCTTTGATCTTATATTTGGTGATAATGAAAAGAGCAAGCATTTCTTACAAAACATACGATCATACAATAGTATGTTTTCATTCACATCAATGGGAGGAAAAATTGATGTCAGTCACAACACCGGTAATTCTCCGCCAATTTTCAAACTACACGGACAAAATTACCATTTGATTGGAAGTCTCGTGCCTGAGGAGAATGTGGTGCCTAAATTTGCACAACTGTACATTTATGATACTGCAAATGAGGTGGTTAATCGCATCAATTCTGTGAGGTTAGTGTTTTATCAATTAATTTATTCAGCATGTAACCAATGTTGTCAATATTTAAATGTATATGTGGATCGTTGCGCTTACCGCTACACTAAAAGCAATCGCTGATAGTGAAGCACGCTCCTCCCCCTTTATAGCACAAGCGAAGCGCCACGCGGTCCGATTGCACCGGCAGGCTGGCTATTGCTGGCACTGCATACCCGCGGCCCAACAATCTCCCCCCCCAGCACCTGCCAGCCTACAACTGCGCAGCATGCTGTTGCCGGGGGTCGAACCCGTGACCTTGGCTCTGATACCACTTGTGGATCGTTGCGCTTACCGCTACACTAAAAGCAATCGCTGATAGTGAAGCACGCTCCTCCCCCTTTATAGCACAAGCGAAGCGCCACGCGGTCCGATTGCACCGGCAGGCTGGCTATTGCTGGCACCGCATACCCGCGGCCCAACAGTATAATATGATGTACTTATGTCAAAGGAATGCAGATGATATCGACTCCCTACACGCTCACATTGTTAGCGATTTAAAACAAATGTTGGATGAAAATAATGTGTTTGTCAAGTCTTTTAGAATGGTTGGTGAGAAAGTTAATGAGGGAGAGCTAAACATTCGTCTGAAACTCATTGACAAATGGGGTTTTGATGCAAGAACGTATAACCTTCCTTCAACCTCTGAGGTGGCTGCGTTAATTGTTGGTGACTTCGATGAAACATTAGGCGAGAGAGATATTACGCTACAACTTCGCTCTGGATCTTTGCAACGCATCAATGAACTACATCCAGGATATCTTTCTTTACAATATCCTCTTCTGTTCCTTATGGAGAAGATGGATATCGAGAAGACATTCAGTTTTTTACTTCAAAGGATTCAACAACAAAAAGGAGAAGCTTTGTTAGTGTTAAGGAATATTTTTCTTTTCATTTGCATGAACGAGATCAAGAATTGCCAAACATATTATTCTCAAAAAGACTATTCCAACAGTTTGTTGTAGATGCGTACACAATGGTGGAAGCTGGCAGGTTAAAGTTCATTAAAACACATCAAAACCAACTACGATGTGAGTTGTACAAAGGTCTGTCTGATGCACTGCTGCGGGGCGAAACAGACTCACGTACTCAAGGAAAACGTGTTATATTACCATCTACATTTACTGGCGGAGCTCGGTATATGATCCAGAATTACCAAGATGCCATGGCGATATGTCGTTGGGCTGGATATGTTGACTTATTTATAACGTTTACGTGCAACCCCAAATGGTTAGAAGTCACCCGCTTTCTTGAGAAACGTTATCTCAATGCAGAAGATCGCGCTGATATTATTTGCAGAATTTTTAAAGTCAAATTGGATGGATTAATCAAAGACTTTCGAGAGAATAAAATTTTTGGATGTGCTAAAGCAGGTAATATACACATTATTCATTTATTATGCCACTGACTCTTTCTGTTACTGTTACTACTACAATTACGCTAAAATATGATATGAGTAATGAATTGTTTACATGTTTTTGTAGTCATATACACCATAGAATTTCAAAAGAGAGGACTTCCACACGCTCACATATTACTCTTCTTAGTCAAAGATGGTCAATTTCCAATTGCAAATGATATCGACTGAATCATTTCAGCTGAAATTCCTGACAAAAATGAGGATCATGTTTATTATAGTGCAGTAGCGGACCTAATGATGCATGGAACGTGTGGAAATTCTAAGAAAAAATCTCCGTGTATGTCAAATGGTCGTTGCACTAAACACTTTCCCAAGAAGTTCAATCAGGAAACTACCGTTGATGATGAAGGGTATCCCATTTATAGACATAGAGATGATGGAAGAGCAATTACAAAAGGAGGAGTTGAGTTGACCAATCAATTCGTTGTGCCGCATAATCGTTATTTGTTGCTTAAATTCGGTGCTCATATGAACGTAGAATGGTGCAACCAGTCACGTTCTATAAAGTACCTATTTAAATATGTCAACAAGGGGAATGATCGTGTCACTGCTACATTTTATCAAACTCCAAGTGCCGAAGAATCCACTCAAGCTGTGGATGAAATAAAAATGTACTATGATTGTAGATATGTGTCCCCCTGTGAGGCAGCATGGAGAATCCTTGGTTTTGAGATTCAATATAGAAATCCTCCTGTTGAGCGGTTAAGTTTGCATTTACCTGGTGAACAGAATGTATTTTTTTCAGATGATTCCTCTCTATCAAAGGTAGTCGATCGAGAAACGGTGAAAGAGAGCATGTTTTTGGCTTGGTTTAAAGCAAACGAAAAATATCCTCAAGCAAAGACTTTGACTTATGCCGAGTTTCCTCAAAAGTTTGTATGGCACCCATCAACTAAGGAGTGGAAGGAACGGAAAAAAGGTTTTTCCATCGGTAGAATAAATTATGTGCCACCTGGCAGTGGAGAGATATACTACATGCGATGCCTTATGAATGTAGTTCGTGGAGCAACATGTCATGACGATCTGAAAATATTGGATGGCACACAATTCTTGACCTATCGAGACGCGTGTTACGCTCGAGGGTTATTAGATGATGATAGGGAGTATATTGATGCAATTGATGAGTCGAGTTATACCGCATCTGCTCATTTGCTCAGATACCTATTTGTTACGATCTTAACAGCGAATTGTGCATCGCGTCCGGAACATATATGGGAGAAATGTTGGAAAATCTTTTCAGATGACATCCTTCATAGACAACGTCGTTTGATGCATTATCAAGGTATTATATAAATTTTAATTCCATCTTTTATTGTAGTAAGTAATTTGATAATACATTGCATGACGACTAGATTTTTGCTCTAATGATATAGATCATAAATAATAAAATTTGCATATGTTTGTAGATTTGACACTGTCAGAAGACGAGATAAAAAACTTGGCACTCATAGAGATTGAGCGATTGTTGCAAAGTTATGGGAGAAGTTTGAAGGACTATCATCCTATGCCGCTTCCACATGGTGATGTAACACCGAGTACAGTCAACAGGTTGATATTTGAAGAGTTGCGATACAACAAAAGTGAAATGAAATCACTTCATGATACTCTTATATGCAACTTAACAGTGGAACAACGCACGATTTACGACGCTGTAATTAATGCTGTTCATTCTAACAATGGAGGTGTTTTCTTTGTATATGGGACTTTGCAATGGAACACGACTAATTATTACAAGGCTTGGAAATCATGTTCTTAAATGTTTTGGTGTTCCGAATCACGAGTTGACGCTAAAGGTAGGAACTCCGGTTATGCTATTGCGCAATATAGATCATTCTATGGGACTTTGCAATGGAACACACCTAATTATTACAAGGCTTGGAAATCATGTTCTTGAAGCTATAATACTTTCTGGGCGTCAAACTAGGCAAAAAGTGTTGATTCCAAGATTGAACTTAACTCCTTCAGATGTGAGGATGCCTTTTAAGTTCCAACGAAGACAATTCCCTATAATGGTGTCATATGCAATGACGATCAATAAAAGTTAAGGTCAATCACTTTCTCATGTTGGGTTATTCTTAAAAAACCCCGTGTTTTGTCATGGACAACTGTATGTGGCTGTGTCAGGAGTCACCAAGCGTGAAGGGTTAAAGATATTGATATGCAAAGATGATGGTACCTCAAGTTCGTCAACATTAAATGTTGTATATCCAGAAGTTTTTCAGAATGTTTAATATTTTTTATTTATTTTTGAGAATGTTTAATGCTTTTTACGTTGTGAAGTGTTTGTTTTACGAAATGAGACAACTTTTCGTTATATATCATACATGCGTTTAATTGTTAGTTGATTAATAATATTCTACAAAAACATTTCAATATGCGCCTTACATTATAAACAAAAACAACTACAAACTTTTGTCCCGTGCATCGCACGGGTGCAATACTAGTTATTTTAAATCCTTGCTAATTAAATTGTCATTTTTCTCCAAAAAAATTAAATTGTCATTTAAAAATATTAATTGTTTATTAAACTGAAATGAGAGCCTTTAATACAGTTTCAACGCATTCTTTTTACCAATTGTCCCTAAAAATTCACATCACACCTCAACAAATCTCATCTAGATTGTTAAACAGTTTATATTTACCGTTGAAAATATTCATATCAGTCTATTTCATCTTGTGTCTGTCTTTATTCTTTTCAAAACCGAATACTCCGTACTACGTAGAATTTAAACATGAAGGAGATTCTTTTTTTGGGAAATTCTTTAGGGAGCCTCTTTGGTGCATTCATACCAGTATGGCAGTATGTATCACAAAATGATATTTAAATACACAAGTAAAATGGAGACAGTTCAGCAAAACAGATGAATTATTATTGGGAGAAAACCCCATGCATTAAGCTTCATATCTAACTTTTGTCTTTTGAAGAAAAACTAAAGATCCAACTATAATGGAAACTATTATTGGAAACCCTAGTTTGTGGTTCTTCTATTTCCCGATTCAGAGTGCAATTTTTACCCAAAATATTTAGACGAACACGATTAATAATTCTTGTAGTTAAAAGTAGGCTTGGACTCGGTCCGGGCCTGACCGGGCTTTTTTTTGGTTTCTTGAGGCCCAGAACCGGCCCAGGTAGCTACCGGGTCCGGGTCGGGCCCTGGCCGGGCCGGGTCGGTTTGGGCCGGGTCGGGTACATTATTATTATTATTTCTAATTACTTCCTACCCCACACCCCAAACCCCTCCAAAATACTCAGCCCAGCCCATTTACCTTTTAAAGAATTTGAGAAACAAAAAATATAAATAAATTTGGCCCGAACCAGGCCCGAACCGGCCGGTTCATGTTTTTTAGACCCGAAGCCCGCCCCAAAAGAGTACCGGGTGGCCCGAACCGTGCACGGACCTGGGTACCGGGCCAGGTGGCCCGAACCGGGCACGGACCCAGGTACCAGGCCGGGCCGGGCCGAAACTATACCGGGCCTGGCCGGTTACGGGCCAGGTGACCCGACCCAAGTCCATCCATCCCTAGCTAAAAGAATAACTCCATTTATCTTCTACTCTTAGTTTCCCTATATGATTAATTATCCATTGTATTTGATACTTAAACGCAAAGGTATTAATATTTCCTAGTAAATTATACTCTCTATTATGACAAACAAGAAAATACACAAACAAGCAACAAAAATGTAGCTAACAAATTATATTCTAAGCTCAGGTAAAGTCTTTCTTAGAAAGGGTGGGTTCCATAGGCTTGTTTGAATACTTCAAAGTGTTATGCTGGTGTACTAAATCTATCATTATATAAAAGCAAAAGATTTTTGACACTATTCTTTGAACATTGTTCCCTCCCAAAGTCTTAAGGTAAGAGAGTGCATGGCTGGAAATTACTAAAATAGCCCTGGTGTAATGTAAAATTGCACAACAAGAATTAATAATGGAAGTTGACAAGTTTTCGGCCAAGCATCCCTAAAATGGCGATTGGACTTTAGCATGATGTATATTGAATGGTATACATCACCTACATTGAAAGTGGCATAATACAAAGTCAAACAGTAAAATGAATACTAAATGGTATACATCATCTTCAACTTTGGTAACACTTTATAAGTAAAAAAAGAGCATTAATCAAATCCCGCCACCTTGTGTCTTGGAGGGTGTGAGCACACCAACCCTTACTATGGCCAGCTTGTCCTTGGGAAATGTGAATCTTCTCAAGGAAAGATTCTCCATTTTCCCTATAAATAAGGACCTCAATACAATTGAACCCTTTCTGTCCTTCAACCTCTCTTCCTTCATTTCAAGTTTTTTGCCTACGGGTGTTAATGAGGAGAAAAGCAAATCAACATACAACTCTAGAAGTATAAGCAAGGTCTAAAGTTCATATAATTCCTTAAAAAGTAAAGAGTATAATAACTAAAGCTACTGAAAGGAGAAAATAGGCTATTAAAAGGAGAAAAACAAATGGGAATACAGTTTCCGGAAGTGTAAGCAAAGGAGAACAGTGTCAAAACCTCCTGAAGCTGCTTGGCACCCATTAGAGAAGATTTTGCGCAACAATGGTTCCAGGCTTCCAGCTAATCCCCTAGATGAAAATATATCACTTATCCAAAAACAAATAGAGGGCTTTTGTCCTCAACTCATTAGTCATGAACATTGCAGCTCTAAAGGTAGTCCCCTAATTAAAAATTGTAGCTCACTCAAAACCAAACATGATACTTTTTTGCTAAGCTACAATTTTTACCCTTTTAATTAAGATATTTTATTTGAGCAGCTCACGGGTACATTCAATACATTCATCTTAGCAGGCCAAAGACTTGAAAAAGCACAATGTAAACACCAGTTTAAGAAGCACAAGCAAAGGAAGAAAAACCCAAAATTCTTAAAGTTTACTAGAGTATATACAGAGAAGAATATAATAGGCAACATGATAGAGTAAGCCAAGGTCGCATCAATTCATTGATATCATTTCAGGATATTATTTTAGCAGATTAAGCCGAAAAGTATTTTAGCTTAATCTTAAAGTTTACTAGAGTATACAAAGAAGAATAAAATGGCCGGTGTGATAGAGTAACGAAAGGCCAGCAATTCAATGATATCATTTCATGATATTATAATAGCATATTAAAAGATATACAGCTGAGACACAGTTTAGCTATGCCCACTAAATCGTTGTTTTCATTTTTCAGAAATTATCTTTCAAGAAATATCTGTTTAGCAAACCCCAAAACATAGCATGTTGTTTGTTTGTAATTCTACATTTGACATTAAAAAAACAAAATAAAATTGACCAGAAATTCAGATTATGAAGACAAGTTAGGCAAGTTAGATAGAGTTTAGCCATTTCAGTAAGATATGTTTAAGATTATATATAGTTGTCATTTAGAATGATAATCACCAAGTTAGTTAGTGTTGAGAAACTCAAAACGTTTTCTAGAGTATAAATCACCTACAATATAATTCTTAGTTTTTAGTATATAGAGAAGAAAAAACTAGGCAAATTGATAGAGTTTAGCAAAAACTGACAATTCATTGGTTTCATTTCAAGAGATTATTTTATAAGATGTAAAGATATATAAATCTTCGGCAGATTTTAGCTATTCCCATGAAAACATTGTTTTTATCTTCCAAAACATCTATCAAGAAATTGTTGTTTAGCCAACCCAAAATATAGGCAGGTTGTTTGTTCGTAATTCTACATTTGAGATAAAAAATCCTTAAAAATTGGCAAGTTATTCAGATTATGAAGACAAGTTAGGCAGATTAGGCAGAGTTTAGCCATTTAAGTAAGATATGTTTAAGATGGTATGTAGGTTTCATTTTAGAAAGATAATCACTGAGTTAGTCAGTGTTAGGAATTTCAAATTGTTTTCTAGAGTATAAATCACCAATAATATAATTTTGAGTTTTTAATATATAGTATATAGAGAAGAATAAAATAGGCAAATTGATGGGGTTTAGTAAATGACCAAACAATTCATTGGTTACATTTTATATACAGCTTGGATAGATTTTACTCATTTTAGTTGTGCCCAGAAAATCATTGTTTTCATTTTCGGGAAATTATGTTATAAGGGAAAAACATGCAATTTCGCCAGCGTTTAGCCAATCCCAAAAACTTATTTATTTGAATTCATGAGTTTATATTGTAATGATTAAAAAATGTGCGGGCTATTTGTTTGTAATTCCACACTAAAAATTTTAAATATTGAAAAATATGTCAGTGATGGAGTATATGGCCCGGGAACCCCCGGCCCACAGACTCCCACTACTCCAGTAAAGGCCCAACAGGCCCAGAAGGCCCAACAGGCCCAAATCATGGCGCCCGGAGTACCAAGCAGTCCACAGCGCACCAGGGGTGCCTTCGACCCCCTGGCCGAAGGCTCTAAACTCTCACAGGACGGGTTTCTCAAGCAAACCAAGAAACTGGGAGAAAACGGCGAGAACAGTAGCCCTCGGCATCGGGAGCCCTCGGCACCGAGGTGCCCTCGGTTTGAGAAGCCCTCGGCTACTGCTCTACAGCCGAAGGCATCTCACTCGACAAGATCTCCTCTTCACGCGCGTACAGATCACCGTACTCTGTGCAACGTCCCATCCAACAGCCGCATTAAATGCAGCCACATGCGTTTGCCAGCGCCAACCGGATGAGGTGACCTCTCGGCCAATGGATTGTTGACACGTGTCCCTGTCCGGCATTTATTGCTACTATAAATAGCCTCCCATTTCCCCATTTGTAACCACGACATTCAGACTGAATACACTCTCTCTCTTACTTACTTTTGCTCTGACTTCTCTCTAAGTTATTCTCAGCAATAACCCCTCGGATATATACCCCCCGGGTAGACTATCCATCATTTGGTGCTCTCGTTGAGAGGTCGAACAATCGAGTAAGAAACCCTCCCCCTTCGCCAAACACTAGCCCTCTACCAAAATGGTGAGAACAACACGTGCCAACTCCAAAAACGTAGAAGACAAGAACCTGGCCCTCGGCGACGTCAACGCTCCCGAAGCCCCTCACAGGGCTCCCGAGGGCGGTGTCATCACTGGGCTGGAACAGGCGGCTGTCGACCTACGCCTTCAGATTCAGCAGAATGCCCCCGATGCCCGCCTCGACATCGAGGCCAAAAAGAAAAACCGGAGCGATGACCAAATCAGCCCTCCGGTTCTCACCATCGACGTGCAATCGGCACTCTCCGCCTTCATCCAAACACTCACTCAGAACCCGGGTGCCTTCGGCACCTTGGCTCCGGCTCAACCCCAGGTGGGGGAGAACATCATACTTCCCCCTCTGCCACACCCCTTCGGAAACCCCACCCCTCGGGTTAGGAACGACGAAGGGGTAGTGGCCCAAGATACGTCCTCCCAGGAAGTTCAGTCCCGGGACCGCCACAATGACAACAGAGAAAGGCCCCGCACTTCCGCCCTCAACCGGCTCGGAGGAGGGCCGGACCGCCGAGGGGTCCAAGACCGCCTCGGAGGGAAAGCACTCCAAAGGCCCCAGGAAAGCGGAGGGTCCGTCTCGAGGGCAGACGAGGAGCGTCCCCCTCGGGACAAAGGCAAGGCACCCCTTCATGCCAATGATGCTCGCCACCAGATCAACCAGGCCCACTCGGCCCGGGTTCGTTCGCAGGGGGCGGAGACCCTCCCGAAGGATCCCCGGGACGAAATTATTGCGGCCCTCCAACGCCGGCTTGATGAAATGGAGGCCAGCAAAGCTCACGCCACAACCTCCACGCCTCATTCAGATCTCAAATACGAGGCCATGATGGCCAAAATGGAGGAATTGCAGAAGAAGGTGGCCGAGGGCTCCGGGGAACCTGTCATCCAGCTACGGACCCGGACGCCATTTACCCCAAGGGTACTGGCGGCCCGGATCCCGGAAAAATACCGAGGGCAGCACATACAGCCCTATAACGGGAAGACGGACCCCCAGGAACACTACAGCAAATATCAAAACAGCATGATGATGGTAGGGGCGTCGGACGAATATTTGTGTCGTTGGTTCCTCTCCACCTTAGAGGGGCCGGCATACGAATGGTTCAACCGGCTGCCCGAGGGCTGCATTGATTCGTGGCAAGAACTCGCCCAGCGATTCTTGACACAATTTGCCGGGAGGCGTCGCACAAGGAAGCATTTCTCCCACCTCCTAACCATACGCCAGAAGAGGGATGAGACCCTTCGGGACTTCCTGGAGCGCTGGAGGACGGAGGCCGACAAAGTTGACGGTGCTGATGACGGGACCCTCCTGGCCCTCCTACAAACCGTTCTCCGCACCGGCAACTTTTCAAGGAGCCTCATCATTGAACCCCCCCCCCCCCCCCCCCCCCGTGACTACATAAGGGCTTTGCAGCGGGGGGGCCGATATGCTGAGGCCGAGGAGGTGGAGAAATATCACCAGCATCCGGATCAGCAGCCCCCGAGGGCTGACAATAAAAACAATCGAGGGCCGGGGGCTCCTCCAAATCACCCCAAATCTTCAGGACCCTCTGATGATCGCCCTCGGCAAGGCCAAGCCAAGCCCGGGGGAGGTTATAAGAGCAACCCTAGGACTTGGGCACAGCCCATACTCCTGGACCGCCCTCGGACACCATTGACGCACCCCGTCAGCATCATCCTTGATTTTGCCGAGGAGAGGGGCGTCGTTGAGCGCGACTCTCGCGCACCCCCGGAGGTACATGCTATCAACCCTCAGTTCCCATACTGTCGCTTCCATCGGCACCAGGGGCACAGGACCGATGACTGTCATCAGCTAAAGACAGCCATCGAGAGATTAATACAAGCAGGGCACCTGTCCCAATTTGTTCAGAGCCCTCGGCAGGAGGGACCTTCTCATCAGGGGCCTCCCCGAGGGCACCACACGAAGGTGAACGCTTGGGTAAACCCGAATACCATCCCCCTCGGCAAGAAGAGGGAGATTGGAAACTTGGAAGAAGAGGAGGAGGAATACCCCCACTACCAGGAGAAAAAACGCCACATCCTCATGATCACCGGTGGCAATACAGGGGGCGATTCCACCAGCCAGCGAAAGAAGTGGGCTCAATCGCTTTACGTGGGGGAAGTCACTCATATGCCCCCGGTAAAGCGACTGAGGGAGGAACCCATCACCTTCACCAACGCAGATCTCCCTCCTACTTCTTCTCCTCGCAGGGATGCCTTGGTGATTCGGACTGAAATAAACGACACCATCATTCACCGAACTTACATTGACACGGGCAGCTCCGTCAATGTAATGTACCTCAGCACCTTCAGAGAGCTGCATCTGGAGAGGGGGTCCCTTCGGCCCATTAAGACCCCTCTTGCCGGCTTCACCGGCGACACTATTGATTCCGAGGGGGTCATAACCCTCCCGGTGATCTTCGGCGACGGGCTCCATAGAGCCCAGCTCGAAGTGGAGTTCGTCGTCGTTAACATCGACTGCGCCCATAACATTATCCTCGGCCGGCCAGCCCTGGAGGACCTCGAGGCCATCATCTCCATGAGGCACCTCTGCCTCAAGTTCCCCGCCGAGGGGGGCATTGGCTACTCCCGGGGGAATCAGAAAATCGCCCGCGCCTGCTATCTTCAAGTCACTAAGAAGGTAAGTAAGATGGAATTCCGTGTTGACACCATCACCGGAACCATCGACCAAGAAGAAAAAAGGCCGAGGGCTGAACCAGCCGAGGACGTAGAAGACTTTGCGCTCGATCCGGCCCAGCCGAAGAGAGTCGTGAAGATTGGAGCCCAGCTCCCTGAAGATCTCAAGACCGGTATCACCGACGCCCTCCGCGCCTACTCCACTGTCTTTGCATGGGGGCCGGAGGACATGCCGGGAATCAGCCGAAGGGTCATCACCCACCGCCTCTCGGTGGACCCCTCGGCAAAAGCAGTACACCAACGAAGAAGACCCCTCTCCGCCGAGAGGAGGGAATTTGTGAAGAAGGAGGTCGCCATGCTCCTCTCCATTAAGCACATCAAGGAGGTGAAATATCCCTCATGGCTAGCAAATGTAGTCCTCGCACAGAAGCCCCCTACCTTCCGCATGTGCGTGGACTACACCGATCTCAACAAGGCGTGCTCTATGGATCCATTCCCTCTGCCAAATATTGATCAACTGGTGGATGAGACCGCACGGTGTGAGATCATGTCCTTCCTCGATGCCTTCCGAGGGTATCACCAAATTTTCATGCACGAGGAAGACGCCGAAAAAACTGCCTTCATGACTCCCGAGGGCATCTTCTGCTACCTAGTAATGGCCTTCGGCCTAAAGAACTCAGGGGCCACTTACACCCGGATGGTGGCCCGGGTCTTTCAAGCCGTCCTAGGGCGCATCATGGAGGCCTATGTCGACGACATGATCGTCAAGAGCAAACAATCTTCCAGCCATGCTGACGACCTCCGAGAAATCTTCGCCATCATGCAAAAGTTCAACCTTCGGCTAAACCCGAAGAAGTGCACCTTCGGCGTCCAAGGGGGCAAGTTCTTGGGCTACATGGTGAGCCGAAGGGGTATTGAGGCCAATCCCGAGAAGATCCAGGCCATCATCAACATGGAGCCCCCACGCAATGTGAAGGAAGTTCAACGGTTGACGGGCCGCCTGACAGCCCTCAACCGCTTTCTATCTAAATCAGCGGAGAAATCTCTACCCTTCTTCCAGATCATGAGGAAGACGGCTGGCTTTCTATGGACTCCGGAATGCCAGGGGGCTTTCGACGAACTTAAGCGATATCTATCTTCACCCCCTGTGCTCTCAAAACCAAAGGTAGGGGAGACCCTCTATCTCTACCTTGGGGTCAGCCCGGCGGCCATCAGCTCTGTGCTCATCCGGGAGGAAGACGGCATCCAACATGCCATCTTCTACGTTAGCAAGACCCTAAGGGAGGCCGAGCTTAGGTACTCTCCTGTGGAAAAAACGGTGTTAGCCATCGTTTGGACCGTAAAAAAGTTGGGCCACTACTTTCAGGCTCACCCGGTTCAGGTCCTCACTCATCAACCCCTCGGCGTTCTCATGAGGAGCCCCACCAGCTCCTCCCGCATGGTGAAATGGGCTATCTTCTTGAGCCAGTACAACATTGACATCCGTCCAAGGCCTGCCATCAAGGGCCAAGCCCTGGCGGACTTTGTAACGGAATGTACCGCAAGGGCAACCACGGACGGGGAGCCCTCGGCTACTTCGGACGACTAGTGGACCCTCTACACCGACGGCTCCTCCGCGACCAAAGCATGTGGGGGAGGGGTAGTCCTCATTACTCCCGAGGGCTTCAGAGCCTACTATGCAATCCGCTTCTCCTTCAAAGTCTCCAACAACGAGGCCGAATATGAGGCCCTCCTATGTGGCCTTCGGCTGGCTGCCAACATGAGGGCTCGGCAGATCCACATCAAATGTGACTCCAAGTTGGTCGTTGGCCAAATCTCCGAGGAATATGAGGCCAAGGAGGGAAGAATGAAACAATACAAGGAAGCGGCCAAGGAGTTGCTTAAGGTATTTGAGGCACACTCTCTCACTCAAATACCGAGGGCTCAGAACTCCGAGGCCGACGTATTATCTAAGCTCTCGGCCGACTCCCCCGAGCACATCTCCAAAATTGCCAAAATTGAGGAACTCAGCCTCTCAAGTATCCATGTGAGCCCCGTTATGAACATACAACAACGCCAAGAGGATTGGATCTCAGATATCACCGCCTTCATCTCCACAGGGCAGCTGCCCGAGAATGAGCCCCGCGCTAAACTGGCAAAGCTGAGGGCTCCTAGCTACACCATCGAAGATGGAAGGCTCTACAAACGATCTTACAATGGCACGCTACTTCGATGCCTTCATCAAGATGAGGCCGAGGTCGCAATGGAGGAAGTGCACAGTGGCACTTGCTCAGCTCACCAGGGACCCTTCTCCATGTCCCGAAGGCTCATTCTCCAGGGCTACTTCTGGCCAACCATGGCCAGAGATTGTGCTGACCTTGCCCGGAGGTGCACCGCATGTCAACATTTCCAGAAAGCCCCCGGCAGGCCAGCGGTCAACTATGCCCCCATCAGCACATTTGTCCCTTTTTCTCGATGGGGGATAGACCTTGTGGGCCCTCTGCCGAGGGGTACCTCCAACAACAGGTACATCATTGTGGCCATCGACTACTTTACCAAGTGGGTGGAGGCTGAGCCCCTCGCCATGATCTCAGAGGCGAAGTGCCGTCATTTTGTCCTCAAGAACATCCTCACAAGGTTTGGCGTCCCCCAGCAGATCATCTCCGACAATGGGACACAATTTGAGGCAGCCCCCTTCTGTGCCCTTCTGGAGGCCTGGGGCATCAAACACACCTTCTCCTCCGTTGCCTACCCTCAAGGCAACGGGCAAGTAGAGAATGCCAAACGGACCTTGCTCGAGGGCCTCAAAAAGAAGCTGGAGGCCGAGGGCGGTGGCTGGGTGGAAGAACTCCACAACATCCTGTGGGCCTACCGCACCACCCCTCGGCGAGCAACAGGTGAAACACCCTTCTCCCTCTGCTACGGTTTTGAAGCCAAAGCTCCTACGGAAGTCACCCTTCCCACCCGAAGGGTGATCCAATATGACCCCGAGGTCAACGACAGCAACATGGCCCTCGACCTCCACCTCATTTCAGAACGCCGGGAGCAGGCCTTCATCCGGGCAGAAAATTACCGAAGGCAAATCAAAAGCTACATCAACGCCAAAGTTCGCACCAGAGAATTCCAAGTGGGGGACTATGTCCTCCGGAGGAGGGAAGCCAGCCAACCAACCGAGGGAGGAAAAATGGCACCAAAATTCGAAGGCCCCTACATCATAGCAGCCATCATCAAACCTGGGACTTACAAGCTCAAACGCCCCAACGGGAAAGAGGTCCCTAGGCACTGGAATGTACACCATTTAGTTAAATTTTACCAATAATGTAAGAGCGGCCAAGCCCTCATAACTAATGAATGTACTATCCTATGGCCCAAGGCCTCCACTTTTGAGGAATGAAGACACATTCAAGACACCACGCCCTCATACTGACTACAGGCCCCAGGCCTCACCACAAGAAGAACCCCCTCCGGCACCAAGTGTCGAGGGCGGACACCATCAACACCTACAACAACAGGAGAACACCATGTGTTCTCGAACAAGACCCCTCGGTACCAAGTACCGAGGGTGGGAACTCCCGTCACCAACGACAAGGAACGCCATGTGTTTTATTTCCCTTCGGCACCCAGTACCGAGGGTACATCCCCACCTTCAACATCAAAAAAGAAAAGATAAGAACACCAAGTGTCTCATTTGAAGACCCTTCGGTACCAAGTACCGAGGGTAGACACCTCCATCAACTGCAACAAAAGAGAACACCAAGTGTTCCTACAGAAGACCCCTCGGTACCAAGTACCGGGGGCTACACATCGAAACTAACACCAAGTGTTGTTTCTAAAAGCCGTACCCCACGAGGACGCATATACCGAAGGCGCCACCATCGGTGCCGGCGGCACGTAGTGCCCCCGGCCATTTGCAACTAGTGTGCAAATGAAAACCCTTCCTTGAAACGCTTTCCGCGTCACTACCCCCAGGGTATGACAGGCATGAGAAATGCCCAGGATTCGACTTTCAAAAACGGAACGCTATCCGCGTCATTACCCCAAGGGTATGACAGGCACGAGAAATGCCCAAGATTCGACTTCCAAACCGAAACGCTCCCCGCGCCACCACCCCTAAGGGTGTGGCAGGCCACGGACTATGTCTAGCGCCGAGGGGACGACTTTCAAAAATGAGGCGCTTTCCGCGCCATCCCCCAAGGGGAGGCAGGTTACAGACCATCATATCTTGTACCCAGGAAACGACCCTCGATCCCCTCGGAACTCGGAAGGTTAACCCGAGGGAGGAGAGCCATTGGTGTATTCTGATGGTCTCCTAATAGGCCCAGCCTTACCAAGAAACCAAGTTTCTTGATGCCTTCCCTTCACCACCAACCAAAAAAAAGGGGGGGGGGGGGTGAAGGGGAGTAGACTCGGCGAGAAATCAAAGAGTACACTCCAACAGATCACAACATGCCGAGGGCTCCCCACGGGGAACACCTCCGGTAATTGAAGACTCCTATTTCCCGAAGGATACTACTCAAACAAATAGCATCAAGAAACGGCTAAGTCCACTGCCTGGTCACACCCGGTCACACAAGCACCGAAGGCTTCAACAATACAAAGGGACTGGACTATCCAAGGTCCACTAAACGGCACTTCAAACAAATACCGAAGGCATCTGTTATGCACTAATACCGAGGGCCCCTACCCCATTACAAGGGACATAACTGGCTAAGTCAGACTCTACAACTTTTCAAAGTGTATGCCGAGGGCACACACTCCTCATTGGCTTTCTTCACAACAACAGGATTCCACACTTTTCCTAAGTCCACACTTTTGGAAAATGACAGCAACCGGAGGTTAATATGTCACCAGACAACCGAAGGCATCTATTACAAATCATCAAAGGCCAACCGAGGGGGCTTATCCCAAAATATCTGCCCCCCGGACAGGCTCCTCACTGACCGAAGGTTCAACATCTACAGCACACTTTGAGATTTTCCTAAGGCCCACATATTTGGCCCTCGGTCGAATACTCATACAACACAAGGGCCTCACGATCACCCGAGGGGTCCTATTCATATACCCGGAGGGATCTACATCCGGAAGCTCAACATCAATTTACGCCTAGAAAATATTCTAAGTCCTAAATGAGTAGCCCCCGGGCATCTCGCAAGAGCGTTGCAGAGTCAGAGGGCACCTATCACCCGAAGGCGACATAAGGAAGCAGCACTTGGAAAAAATTCTAAATCTTAAAGATTTGGCCCCCGGCCCAATCAATATTACAACTAAGGGAATATGACAGCTGAAGGCTATGCGATACAACAGCACTTAGAAAATTTTCTAAGTCCTACATATTTTTCCCCCGATAAACTACTCATACATCTAGAAGGGGTGCCATCTCCCGAAGGCTCCCAAGGGAAAATCTACACTTAGAAATCTTTCTAAGTCCTACATATTTCACCCTCATCTCAAGGGACCCAAAAGCCGAAGGCTACCTATCAATCAAAGGCTGCAGTACACAAGGAATCAACACTTAGAAAAATTTTCTAAGTCCTAGCTATAGTTGTGCCCTCGGTTGTATATCCAGCAAAGGGTGCCCAACTACCGAAGGCTACACCTGTATTCAAACACTTGGAAAATATTCTAAGTCCTAAACATACATTCAAAAAAGGGCGAAGGCATACACTCAAGAAGAAACGATGGCATACATTCAAGGAAGAATGAATTAAAGCGAACAAGTCATGTATACATACAATGCCCGAAGGCTAGCACTCACCCATAAATCATCACAAAAAAGGAGTAAATGTAACTGTTACAGACGGGCCGAAGCCGAAGGATCAATGGTGTTCATTACAACAGAAGTTTAAAAAATTTACTAAGTACAGGTTACGAATCAACAACGGCATTCCCGGAGGCGTCCTCTACTGCAGGTTTTGACGCAACGTCATCCCCAATTTCCTCCTCTTCGTCACTGCCCTCGGCCATCAGCAGGGAGTCTTCCAAATCAGGCCTCGCAACGCCTTCAGGGAGGGGAACCCTGGGGTCTGGCTGAAGGGGAGGGAGACCATAGGATGCCGGATCAAAGGCCTTCGGGTCCACCCCAAAATGTCGGGATAGCCTTCGATATACAAGGGCCTGAGTAAAGTACTCACCCCCGTCATAATACTCTTTCCCCTTTCGGGCCAACCACATTGCGCCTGGGCCTTTCACCCATTCGTTCACCGAAGCTTCCACCACCGAGGCCACCCATTCCTGCCGGCCTTCGGCTTTCCATCCCTCCTCAGCAAAAGCGGCGACAGCGTCCTCCCGGGCTTCGGCGACAGCTTTGATCCGGGCCTCCTCGGCATCCTCCGCGGCCTTCTTGGCAGCATCGGCCGCAGCCTTCTCCGCCTCTGCTTTGCCTTCGGCTCTGGCCACCGTCTTGGAGCCCTCGAGGATTTCTTTGAAAGCCTCTTGCTCAGCTTTGCGAGCGTCCTCGGCCTCCTTGAGCTGCCTTCGGGCCTCAGCCAGTGCTTCAGTGGCTTTCTTCTTCTCCGAGTCATGCTGTTCTATCCTCTGGACCAGCTCGCCAAGGCCAAGGCTCGCCTGAAAGCAGACATGAATTACCGGAGGTTTAGCCACTACACATGTAAAGAATGAAGTTATCTACAAAAGAGAGGGAAGGAACCTTACCGTAACCGAGGCCATCAGAACCTTAGAGCAGAGGACATCGTCGGCCTGACGGGAGAGCACAGACTTATCGGTCGGAGGGGTGGCACCCCTCAAAAACTCCTTCGGGTTCAGGGTCCCGTGCATGATAGCAGTCCCCTTCGTGATGGAGAATTGGACTTTGTCCAGGGGCCATGTCAGATCAGTGGCTTGACCCGAAGGCTTGGGAGGAGAAGATTCGTCTACGACCACAACGGGGGCTTCCTTCGACTCCGGGGCCCCCTTCTTCTTCTTCTTCCCCTCCGGTTGTGTCGGGTCCTTCCCAAGCCTTTTCCTCTTCGGCTCCAGACCGGGGGAGCCCCCGACGGCGGCCTCCGGGACGGGCCCCACCTCCTTGGCCTCTTCGGCCCCTCCCGCCTTGGGGAAGATCTCATCGACCGCCCTCTGCTGTGCGGGGGCCTCCTTTTTCTGCTCCTCCCTGGCAAGTTGCCTCTTCATCTTGACAAGGTTCCGAGCGTCCATGTCTGGTCCTGAAACACAAGAAGGCACACAAGGGTTAGTTCACTACTACAACAAAGCAAAAAAAAGGGGGGAAGAGATTTTTCTAAGTATGAAAATTGAAGCCCTCGGCATTACAACAACCTTCGGCACTCTCATATACGCGATCAATCATGGGGTAGCCTTCCTCCTTCTCCCCCATCAGCCGGTACCGACGGAAGCCGAGCTTGTACAACTCACTGGAAAGCGTTGCGCTTTTGATGGACACATGCTTATCGGAACCCTCCGGCTTCTTGGACAACACCCGCCCATTTTTTTCGAGGGCATACCCTTCTGCCTTCAGGTGCCGCCGAAACCTATCACCAAGCGGGGCGGAGAAGGGGTTCTCGGCCAACCGGATATAACAGAACTTGTCCTTCCACCCCTTGTGAGACGAAGGCGCCTCATCAAAAATCCTGAACCTCGGGAGCTGCTGCAAATTACCATAGCCCCCGGCATTCGAATGCCCCCCCCCCCCCCCCCCCCCCGACATAAGTTGAACGACAGGAAGAATTGCTCCAGAGTAGGGGGGACCCTTCGGCTGAGGCACAGTGACAGGAACCCTGCCAGATATGAGTGACTGTTCGGGGTCAACTGGCAGGGGGCTAGCTTGACGAAGCGTAGGTACTCCAACACGAAAGGATGAAGGGGAAATCTGAGACCCAGCTCCACCGAAAGCAGATGTACGGCGAAACAGCCGTCGGGGGCACGAAGGAGCACATCATCCGGCTTTGGCTCTACCACTTGCGCCGAAGGCCCTACCAAAAATTGTACCGCCATCATTTCCCCTCGGGTAGCTTTATTCTTGACCTCCAAGGCGGCCGTATTTAGGAAAGAATAGCCCTCGGGCAGTCCCAGTGGCTGGCCAGCGTCGACGGCAGCTTGCTTCTTCTTCGGAGCCATCCTCGCCTTCTTTCTCTTCTGCCCTGGGGCCACACTGAGGGGTACAACGTCTATAGGCCGGGAGCTCCCAGCTTCAGTACCACACCGAGGGGGAGGGATAGCTACAGTCACCTTCAGGCCTTCCTTCTGGGCCTCGTCCTCGGCCACTTGACAGGCGATAGCAAGCTCCTCATCCGCGTTCACCTGCTCGAAGTCTTCGGCCTCGAGCTCAAGCCGAAGGTCACCCTGTATCGCCTCGGCCACGGCCCTATCATCGATGACCGAGAGCTGCTCGCTCGAGGATTCCACGTCAGACGGCACTTCAACGTTCACTGAAGCCTCCCCGGAGATGTCTTGGGAATCACTAGCTGACGACATTACTTCTAAAAGGCGAGGGGTCGGGAAACTCGTACAAAGGGGGGGTTCCTGAAGGGTCCTAAAGACTAACCCTAAGGCCAAAAGCTAAATACTAAAATGGAGCTAAGGGCGGAAGGAGAACTGACCTCTGAAAGCTGAGTTTTGAACGAAGGCTTGAGTTTCTCTCTCTAGAATTTTTGGCAGAGCTTCGCTAGGGATGTTGGATGCGTAAAGAAGGAATGGCCTTGGCTTGGGGTATTTATAGGCTCCCAGATCCGGGCTTGGGCCGAGATCCGGGCTCCCAGCAGCCAAAGCCATCATTACGCACCGTCGTTTCACCCAACCGGTGACGCCCGCCCACGAGCAGCCAACGGCTACACTCCACGTGTACCCCCCCCCCCCCCCCCCCAACGGCTATAAATCTGACGCTACATATTCCAACGGCTATATTTCCAACAGCTATATTCTGGAAGCCCCGGGGTTTTCTACTTCACTCCACTTCATCAAGGAGAGCCTCTGGGTACACTTACCCAGAGAAGCCCCCAGGTTGTGCCCCACACAGCACATAACAGACGCCTTCGGGATCACTCCTTCAGAAACCCAGGGCTTCATATCAGGGCACCCCTCGGGGATTCCCCCTCAGCACTATAAAAACCGGGTAGCCCCCGGGGAGTTGCCTCATTGACGGATAGCCTATGGCACACAGGTAATGGGGAGCCCTCGGGTATCTTCATCACCAACTAATCAACAAACAGTGGACCCCCCGGTAACAACTCCACTGCTGCCCTCATCCATCAGGCCCTCGATCCCCAGATTGAGGGGCTCCCCTTCGGAGCCCCCAGGACATCAACAGCAAGCCTTCGGCCAATCAACACATGAGCACTCAGAAGAAGAAGAGCCTTCGCCATTACCGTTATTCTCCATTTTTGACCAAGGTTTCACATTTTCGATTCATCATTGGGGGAATTCGGTGCACTCTTTTTCCCTCACTAAGATTTTTTCCCACAGGGTTTTTCCTAATGAGGTTTTTAACGAGGCATCCCCCCAAAATGAAACGAAAAGCGTCAGCCTTCGGCCCACAACAGCAACGCAACTACTCTACTCCTTTTCACCACTTTACAAGTGCCTCAAGGAGTGGGGGACTGGAGAACCCCCTCGGGAAAATCATTAAATTACAAAATGGGTGAAAAATTCCAACAAAACGGCAAAGCGAGCCCTCAAGTCCCGACATGTGGGTAACTGAGGGACTGCCTTCGGCAGGGGCGTGAAAGCAACAACTCCTCACCAACTTCAGAGGTTACGACAGGACAACATCAAAGGGCAAGCACAAATTACTCCTTTTCCCTCAAGTACCTTTCGACAAAAGGAGTGAGGGACTCCTGATGGAGTATATGGCCCGGGAACCCCCGGCCCACAGACTCCCACTACTCCAGTAAAGGCCCAACAGGCCCAGAAGGCCCAACAGGCCCAAATAATGGCGCCCGGAGTACCAAGAAGCCCACAGCGCACCAGGGGTGCCATCGACCCCCTGGCCGAAGGCTCTAAACTCTCACAGGACGGGTTTCTCAAGCAAACCAAGAAACTGGGAGAAAACGGCGAGAACAGTAGCCCTGACATCGGGAGCCCTCGGCACCGAGGTGCCCTCGGTTTGAGAAGCCCTCGGCTACTGCTCTACAGCCGAAGGCATCTCACTACACAAGATCTCCTCTTCACGCGCGTACAGATCACCGTACCCTGTGCAACGTCTCATCCAACAGCCGCATTAAATGCGGCCACATGCGTTTGCCAGCGCCAACCGGATGAGGTGACCTCTCGGCCAATGGATGCTTGACACGTGTCCCTGTCCGGCATTTATTGCTACTATAAATAGCCCCCCATTTCCCCATTTGTAACCACGACATTCAGACTGAATACACTCTCTCTCTTACTTACTTTTGCTCTGACTTCTCTCTAAGTTATTCTCAGCAATAACCCCTCGGATATATACCCCCTCCCCCCCCCCCCGGTAGACTATCCATCAGTCAGTAATTAGGATTATTAAGAATAAGACATGTTAGGTAGAGTTTAATTAGCCACTTTAAACAAATTATTGATTTCAAGTCAACACTGTAGATTTTAAACATTAACTATAGTGATATTAGGATGGAGTCAGGCCCGATCCTGACATTTTATGGGTCCGGGACAATACAGATAAAGTAGGCCTTATGAACAATGTGTGAATGTTTATATTTTTTTATAAAAAAACTATAGGCAAAATTAATTAGTGCAGTTTTTACTTGCAATATAGAATTTTAAATAGTCAAAGACTTGAAAGTTATATCGTTATGGAGTAACATTTTCATATTTTAAATCATGTTTTCACTATATAAAAAAAGTGCAAGTTTCTAAATTGTGAATATTATAATTCAATTTTTCACTTACATGAGAGAACCAAAAGAAATTAGCAAAATGCTATCAATGAATCATGGAATTACATGAGAGAAGTAAATGGAAAGATTAACATTTATGCATTAACCTTTAATGATTCCAAAGAAATGATGAAGTCTATTCCCAAGGAATTCTAGTGTGGAGGTTACAAAATTTTAGACTTGTACGAGTATATTGTAGATGTTGAATAACGAATTGAAAGCATCAAAAAAATTATACTACCTCCGTCCCATATTGGTTGTCCACTTTCAATTTGCACGATTATTAATAAAGTGGTTGAAGAGTAAAAGTTGTGGTTGGGATTTGAGTAAAATAAAGTGAAATGGTAAGGATCACATATTTCTTACCAAAAAATGAAACAAGACATTCATTTTGGGATAATCCAAAAAGGAAAGTAGGACAACCAAAATGGGATAGAGGAAGTAAGTTGTATTTTATTTTATTTTATAAATAATATATTGTATGTATATTTGAAATACATATGTATATATAATTGGGAAATTTATGGGCCCTAGAGGTGCAATGGGCCCTGGGCACATGCCCCTTTGCCCATGCCCCAGGACCGGCCCTGGATGGAGTTTACCCAAATTGCAGCATTCCAATTACATTTTCCAAGCAGCTGTTAAAATAATGCATAAGACACCATCAATGGAATCTGCAAAGTAGTCAAGTGACGACCATTAAAACAGTAAAAGACCATCGATTGCATTAATTACAATTGAATTACCAAATGTCCGAAATACCAAGAATAATTTTGAGGAGCATTTGACTCTCAGCATCATCTCGGTTAGGATTTGTCTAAAATTTCAGCAGAATCTTCGTCCGTCTCTGAAAAATAAGGTCTTCAGTTTGAAATTCAAATCAATAAACTCAAAATTGTAGGAGTCGTACCTTTGATGACTCTCTTAAGCCCGATCTTTAAGAAGCTTCATCGTTTTAGGTATCAGTCACTTTTCGTCGGACGTAAAACATCCTGCTACCGTCGGTCCATGACGACATAGATTTTGCTTGAATGATAGCCAAGTAGCTAGAAGTGGATGAGAGAAGGATAGTATGGTGGAGGATGCGGTGTTTGGAGGATGTCAGATAGTGTAGAGGTTACCATCGAGTTTGCGATGGAAGAGGAATTGGGACAGGATGTTTCTGGATGTTCGAAGGGCGTGGAGGGGGAGCTTGGGGAAAGATGTTGTACGGAACCCTAGATGTAATGTTTATAAGGCCCAAAAAGATAAGCCCTATATCCAGCATCCCACATTTAAAGGGTACTACTATTTGCAACTTTAATGATTTTTTTTGACTAAATTTGTGCTTTAATGAACTGAAAATTTAGTTTTGTTATAAATAAAAAATTAAAATTAAGACCCCATATTACAATCAGTGGAGGACCTAGGGAGGGGCCTAGGGGGGCAAGTGCCCCCGCTTTCGATCAGGAATTTCACTACTAGTACTTAGAGTAAAATCAATGCCCCCGCTTGCGGTCAGAATTTCACTACTACTAGTTCGGGTAAAATTAGTGCCCCCAACCCGTACAAAAAATTATCAATATTAGATAATTAAGATACTGAAATGTTACAGTTATATAAATTAAAAGTTAATACACATTATTTAAATTTGAGCTGAATTAAAATAAAAAATCTCAAAAAAGGAGAAGAAAATAGTTAAGGTTTTTTTTCTTTTGATAGAAAATAGTTAAGGGTTGAAAACCCAAAAAGTTAAAATGTAAACCGTAACCAAATTAATGTACGGCCATCTTAAAGTAATCTAAAACAAGTAAAAGTTTAAAAATGAAATCCACTAATAACTCACTATTACTCTACAAGGCAAAAGGGGGGAAACTTCCAAAATATAAACCCTCACGGACGTTTACACTGGCCTCTTTCTGGGGCTTGCCGCTGCCTTGCTAAACTACCTCTGCAGCGCTGCACCACCCAATCACCCGTTCATTTGTATTTTGTAAGTTTCTTTAGATGATTATCTTACATATTGCTTGATGTGCTACATCGACAGAGATGTTTTTAAAAGTATTGATAATGAAACTATTATGCAACATTTTCAGAATATGAAAACTCGTAGTATTGATTACCAAAGTTGCAGAAATGAACTATATAATATGTAATTAACTACTCCGTATAATTTATGCTATTCTCTTACTTTTTACCATCTTTATTACATTTGAAAATTTTATTATAGAGTAAGTTTAGTGTCTAGTGTGCCCCTGCTCTGACAAATCTCTGGGTCCGCCACTGATTACAATTAGTTGAATCAGTTAAATTTGCTATAGCTTATGAAATTTTATAAAATATGCTATTATTTAAAAAAAAATGAGTGAAGTTACTAAATTGGGAGAGTTTAATGAATTATAGAAAATTATTCTGAAGGTATATTTTATTAATAAAAATTAGAAATTTTTTATGGAATAATAGCTTAAATGATCATCTACACTAACGTTAACAAATTCAACCAGAAATGTAACTTCAATTTCAACTTAAGTAAGAAATCACATGTTTAGTATAAAAAGTGACTCATAAGGGTGATAAGACTGACAAACTAAAATAGGGTTATCAAACGGGCTGGAAGTATTTCCAAACTCTAAATTGAGTTGCCAATCAAATAATTTTTTATTTAATTAGTAAGGGTCCTTTTGATGAATGATGGAATGACTAGATTCGCTTAATCCGGTGATTTTTAAAAACAAAATATTTGATACTTTTCTCCTCCACAAAATTTGGTAAATGATACTTAGTACTATGTAATAAAGTTTGAGTAGCAATTGTAGTTATTATATTTAAGTGAAATTTAACATTTCTAAACTTTCATGAAAGCATTTGAAAATAGTAATATTTTCATAGAATTTTCATCTTCTAAATAATAGCGTATTAAAAATATAATTGGTCAACCTTATATGTCATCAATCAAGAGCAGTACAATTGACCAATTTTATGTGGGACAGTGTGAGTATGTCTTGCCCAACTAGCTCAAAAGATAATTTTGTTTAACTAACTGTTAGTTTTTAATTATTGAGGGACATTAATTCGCTATGTCGTCATTTATGCTAGAACTATGTGATTAATTATGTGGGACATGATGCGGTTTTTTAAAGATAATTGTCACATTTATGAATTAATTCTCTAGAGTACAATTATGATTTGATTATTAATTCATAAATGTGACAACTCCTGCAATTACATTATATATACATATATGCTAGAACTATGGCAAAATATTATAAATAGTATTAACTTTTGCAATAGAAATTCAAAATAAAAATTCTAAATAGTGAGGAATCATTTTTTGCAAAAAGTTTAATTCAATCATCATTTTGAAATAACTTCTTCACCATAATTGAAAGAACCTTTTCTCTTTTGACAACTTATACATACTAAATTCATCTCATAAAACTTGGTCAAAGTTGAATTATGTGTAGAATAATAAAGTATTAACTGTGTGGTTAAAATTTGTGCAGTGGAGAAAGAGATATAACTCTAGCCACATATTTATTACTTTAAATGGAAATGATTGAGTTTTTTGGGATGACCTAAAAAGAAAATTTGACCAGATTTTATTAGAGAGAGGTGGTATATGTCAGCTTAGGTCATATCATCGTGGGCATACAGGCGATATGTCTTTTGAAAAATTGTTTTAATCATTAATAATTGTACTCCGTATGCTTCAATATCAAGGCTTATGAATCTTGCATGTTTCAAAATCTATTTATCACTATATAAAGGCAAAATCTTCAATATCAAGGCAAAGTGCTTTAATACAAAATCTCTCCTTGGCACCTTCACATGTCATACTTCATTTATTATGTTGAAAGTAACAATATCCAATAATGATTTCTTATAAATGACCATCAAGAAAACTGAAGGTCAAGTATGAATTATTGTGCCAAGAGTTATGAATTGTGGCGTTCTCAAAATACTTTATCAAAACAATTATGACAAAATACGAGATAACACCATGAAAGGAATCTTTAGGGTTGAAAGAAGTTTTTCATGACATGTAATATTGATTCTACATTATGAATTGTGGTTTACAATTAGCTCTATTTTGGGAACAATAAAAAACTTATATTGCAATTTTACATTGATTGGTTCTTACAAATTTTGTGTAGTCTCATTGTCAAACTTTACTTTTTATAGTCATATTACGTTCCATTTTCACATTGAAATGCATTTTAGAAATTAAATCACCCACCATGTATTACACAGGTGTTATACTAGGAGATTATTATTGACCTTTCCCCCATAAAAAATGGTACACCTTTTGCCAATGGCTTAAATGATTAGATATCTGAAAAATGTTAATAGATGAGTGACATGACGAAATTCTAATTTGCAAGAGTGTAGGTAAAAAAGTTTTAATGCCAAGGATCTCTTTAAATTATCAACGTTAGAGTTCCTTCTTAGATTTCAAATGCAAAAATATAAAATATTAAAAAATGTTATCAACCATGGACAATTATTCATCATTATCTCAAGGCCTACAAATCGTTTTCATATTGAAATACTTATTTAAGGCGAAGATGAAAGACCTCTGGAAGAGACCACCAATGTGGTATATCCGGTGTTTTGTAACATACAATTTTTTTTAGAAGAAACATACAATCTTGATTATATTAAACAACATTTAGTACTCATTATGCCATTTTTGTCACAACATTAACCCGCGTTGTACTGTTGAACTATTATGTTCATTTCACACTTTGAATTTATTTAACAATCTCATATTACCTTAGATTTCTTACAACAACCACTCAATTTAAAAAAAAATACTCACACACCGTGCATCGCACGGGAGCTATACTAGTACAACTAATATTAGAAGTCATACAATTCTACAAGAACCGTGTGAATTAATATACAATAAAGGATGCACTCAAATACATACAAATAGTCTATAATGTTGAATGCTTCAACGATCAGATGGACATATGCTGAATCATTTGGTAAACTATAGCTAGAAAATTTAAAGCTTCATGAAACAATCATAGTTTTAAGCAGGTCCGAGAAATAAAACACCTTAAAAATTTCTATAAAAAGTACTCCGTACTACCTTACTGATTGCCTGACTCGTTTGCTTTCAAGACAATATCAACTCTATGTATCTCTTAAACCATCCAATTAGATTAAAATTCTACATAAGATGCCCTTATCCAATTCTGAGAGATAACAACCCATCAACACCGTTAAAAAGTACTATGGATATTGTATGCAAGGCTGAGGTGTGAGAGGTCATTCAAGTATTTTACAAAAAACTTATTTTCGTGTAGAGATATACCACAAAAAATAAAACCAAACTATCTTGAGCACCAAGGTAAAAATGATAGTAATACAATTCAACCATGCTAGGGGTACACAAGTTGTACACAACTTGTACACAAAATGTCGGTCATAGACAATTAGTACAGAATTGTCTGTGGGCACAGACAAAAGTTATCTGTGTACACAGACAACTTTTGTCTGTGTACACAGACATTTACTTTTTTGTAAAAAGTAGATTGACAACCGCCTGACACTGACACCAATTTGTAAATCAATCAATATATGTGCAGTGTCTGTGTGCGCAGACAATATTTTCATGTTACACAGACAATAATTACCACACAAACAATAGTTGTGCGTTTCACAGACAATAGTTGTCTGTGTGATTAACTTTAGTTGTCGGTGTGATCAATTTTAATTGTTTGGGTGAACAAAAAAAATTAATTTTCTATATACATCCAAATGAATGATGTAGTTATATGTGTGTTCAATTTACATGTAATCTGAAACAAATTAGAAAAAAAATAAAAACATATGAAATAAGATGAATAAGCTGATTTTGAACAAATAATGAAAAATATTTGATATAAAAGGGTAGAGAAGAAAAGGATGAAGAAAGAAAGAATAGGATGAAGAAGATAAAGAAAAAAAAAGAGAAGGGAGAGAGGGGGAAGAGAGAAGGGAGAGAGAACCGAGAAAAGAGAGTAAGGGAAACTATGAAAGTGAGAATTTTTTTTTTACTTTTATACCATGTATAACTTGTGTACATGGTGTGTACACTAAGAAAAATTCAACACAATTTCCATAATATCAACAAATATAGATAATACGAACCGACAATGGTTAGATCCATTCAAGTGGACTTCAATTAAATTGACACTAAACCAATTTGCATTTTAAGATTCAGAAATAAGAACTTCAACAAAAGAATTAGATCATAATTAGGGAAAAGTGAATGAGTTAGAGACAATGACACTTCCTTGAGTTGTTCTGAAGAGGCTTGAGCAGCTGCCACAAATTGGCATAGCTATGCGATATTGTGGATGATCATGTTACCCGCATGGATAATTCAAGTAGTCGAGTGGTGGGAAAATTAGACCAAGTGACCAAGGTTCGAAATCCACAGTGACCGTGTGAAGGTTACAGAACCTGAAATAAGGCTAGATCTCTGATGCGGACATGTACAAGGTCTACCACCGCTTTACTGACTGAGTTACCGTGATTAACCTCCCCACCATCCTGTCGAGTCGAGTGAGAGCCTTGAGGTTGAGCATTCAACCTTTTGGACCAAGTGGATGATCATGCGGGCCGACATCGGAAGGCTTGTAGGAGCTTTCATCCTCTCCCCTAGCTTCTTTTATAAAAGCATGACAGAATATCTCAAGATTGACAAGACTAGATTTTCACCCGCGCGATGCGCGAGATATTAAAATGTAATAGTGATACGACATTATTTTTAAATGTTATTTGGTTGTGTGAAATGAACGCAAATTGTCATATACGTAACATGCATAATAAATTATTATTATTAAGGATCGAATAGTGAAAACTCAGAGATAGATAGCAAGTAAGTTTTGGAATAAGTAGAAAAAGCTAATCATTATATAGGGTTTCACAATCTACACATTGCAATCATAACTCGCAGACACAATAATCGAGAATCGAGTTGTTGAATCAATTCGTAGGTCAGAATTTGTAAGTGTAAAACGCAACCCACATAATATACATCACAAAGCAATCCAATATGTAACAGTGTAGTACTGAGAATTCATAGATAGATAGCAAATATGTTTTGAAATTAGTAGAAAAAGCTCAACGTTATGTAGGGTTTCACAATCTACACATTGCGAAAAACTTCTTTATAAACTACATTGGTGGTGTGGTCAGTTGGTTGGTCATCTTCACCGCAGATCAATATCTTCAATCCCTTAGGATTTGTTACTCTTGACACAGCAACATACAGTTGACCATGCGTGAAGACCGACTTCTTCAATAAAAGACCAACATGACACAAAGATTGTCCCTGACTCTTATTTATAGTCATCGCATAAGAGGTCATTACTGGAAATTGTCTTCTTTGAAACGTGAACGGTATTCTTGAATCTGAAGGTGTTAAGCTTAACCTCGGAATGACAACCTCATGCCCGGCATATTTTCCGCCCATAATTTTTGCCCTTAGGATGTGGTTTCCAAGTCGTGTAACAATTAACCTTGTTCCATTGCAAAGCCCCATCGAAGGATCAATATTTCTTAAAAGCATTATTGGAGTACCAACCTTTAGGGTTAACTCATGGTTTGGAACTCCAGATGCACGTATTTTGTTGAGAAATTCTGGAGTATGCAAATCAGCCAGAAAATCAGCATTCGAGTCTGACTTGCAAATGCTATCTGAACTTAAATATGTCCTTGACTCTTCATTAATATTCAAAGAAGTCATGTATTCATTGATTGCATCGACAACATCAAGAGTTGGAGCCAGAATTGCACGCTCTTGCAAGTAAGTCAAGGACATATAGTGGCAATGGGGTCGCTTCCACACTCTAACAAAAACTCATTTGGGATTTTTACATTGGCAAAACCATCATTATCTTCCCCCGCAGTCCCGTCCCCTAAACTCGCAATCCACTTTGCAAACTCAACCAAATCTTCATATTCACGACCATCGGTCAATGATTGCAACCTCATGTTCTTCGTCAAACGTAATACCAAACATTCATGCCAAATATACGAAGAATTAATCGTGGCATTCACAATGTCTTGTCTAGTACCTTTTGCAATAACCGGTAAAATTTGTCTGAAGTCTCCCCCGAATACCACTGCTTTCCCTCCGAAGGGTTTTTCAGCACTATTTAAATTACTGAATCTCAAGATGTCCCGCAAACTTCTATCTAAAGCTTCGAAGCAATACTTGTGCATCATCGGCGCCTCATCCCATATGATCAGTTTGCACCGAATTATCAATTGTGCTAATGGACTACCTTGCTTGATGTTGCATGTGGAGTTTTCATTCGGGTTGATTGGTATTGCAAAGCGTGAATGAGCCGTCCTACCACCTGGTAACAATAAAGCTGCTATGCCACTCGAAGCAATATTTAAAACAATTTCTCCTTTGGACCTCAAAGCAGCTAACAATGTCTTCCACACAAACGTTTTCCCCGTACCTCCATAACCATATACAAAGAACACCCCACCATTATTTTCTTCAATAGATTGAATAATGGTTGTGTACACGTGACGTTGTTCATCATTGAGACTTTGCATGCATCTGTCATGCTCTTCACGTAGGGCAGCCCGATCGTACTGCAATTCGTGAAAAATAAGTCTGTTCTGATATAATGCAGCATCACTTATCGTGGGGAATGGCATTGATGGATAGTCCTTTAAAGTTCTACCAATTCTCCTTAACATCATTTCTATTTCAGTCAATGCATAATTCTTAATTTCAGCCTCGGTCGACTTCAAATCTGATATAACATGTATGAGAAGAGTAATATTAAGTAACATGTGTAATATATAATGAATGGTTTTGAAAATATAAATACATATGTGTGTATAGGTATCTGTGTGTGTAATATATCAACGATTTAGTACCTGGATGCATTAAAGCTCTTCTTTGCCTGTGTAGAATGTCATCTGACATAAATGTCCAACACTTGTCCCACACATATTCTGGTCTACCCATTGTATCTGCTGCCAATAAAATCACAAACAACTTTCTAAGTAACCATGCAGTAGCCCAATAACTACCTTCTGCAAATCCTTCAACGTACTCCTTGTCATCGTCCAACAACCCTAAGGCGAAACATGCCTCGCGATATGTATTATGAATAATTCCATCCACAGTTCTAAGATCATCATAGCTTGTAGCTCCACGTCTCAAATTAAGGACACATCGCAAATAATAAGATTCTCCTGATCCCGGCGGCACATACGTTAGACGACCTAATGCAAACCCCTTTTTCCGAGGCACGAATTCTCTTGTTGCCGGTTTCCAGACAAACTTTTGAGGGAACTCGACATAAGTTAAATCCCTTGCCTCGGGGTACTCTGCATTTGCTCTCATCCATGCAAGAAACATACTCTCCTTAACAGATTCACGCAAGACAACGTCACTCACCGTTGCACCATCTTCAAAATAAACATACTGTTCATTATGGAAGTGAAAGCTCAAACGTTCAACACTTGGATTCTTATATTGAATTTCAAATCCAAAAATTCTCCACATTGCCTCACATGGAGAGATATACTGACAATCATAGTACAGTTTTATTTCATCAACAGGTTTCTCAATGTCATCTTTACATGTTGTTTCATAAAATCCCGCTGTGACACGATCGTGTCCCTTGTTCACGTATTTGAATAAATATTTTATTGACCTCGATTGATTGCACCACTCTACATTAAGATGAGCACCATACCTCATCAATAACGACCTGTTGTGGGGAACAACGTATCTATTGTCAAGCGACACACCACTTCTGACAATTGTTCTTCCATCATTCCGCCTCCTATATTTAGGATAACCTTCTTCATCAACGTTAGTTTGCTCGTTGAAGTTCTTTGGGAAGTGCTTTGAACATTTAGATTGAACCATGCAAGGGGCGTTCCTTGCATCACTGCCACATGGTCCGTGCATCATATGTGTACATACAGCTTTAAAATAATCAGGATCGGCCCTTTCATCAGGTATTTCAGCTGATATAATGCGGTCAATGTCTGCTGAGGTGGGGAATTTGTCTTTACTCCCCATGAATAATAATATATGAGCATGCGGTAACCCACGCTTTTGGAATTCAACGGTGTAAATCACTGCGAGCAGTCAACATAACAATTATGTACACACACATACAAACATATATAAACATGTATTTATATAAATATAAATCTACACACATCATATTTAATATACCTGCTCGAATTTCTCCAAATACCTTACTTTGTCTTAGGTATTTGATCAAGCCATCCAACTTCATCTTAAACACTCGACAAACTATATATGGACGATCTTCGGGATTCAAATTCCTTGAAGAAAGGAATTTAAGAATTTCAGGCCATTTTGGGTTACATGTGAAAGTCAAAAATAGATCTGGGTACCCTGCCCATCGACATATAGCCATGGCATCCTGATAATTTTAAACCATGTATCGAGCACCCCCTACGAATGTCGGTGGAAGGACAACTCGCTTACCCTGTGTTGATGCATCTCTCTCACCGCTTAGCAAAGCATCTGATAGGTCTTTGTACATTTCACACCTGAGTTGTTTTTGATGGGTTCTAATATACATTAGCCTTGATGACTCAACCATTGTGTATCCATCGACTGTGAATTGTTGGAATAGTCTCCTACTCTTAAGGATGAAAGAGTCCTCGTTTGCTCGTTCATGCAATCTGTAAGCAAGAAACTCTCTAATACTAACACTTCGTCGACCGCGTGTGTTTGACAACGTCTCATCAGAAAAAGCTATATCCTCCCTGTACCCATCATCACCATATGGAAACAAAAGCGGATATTGCAAACCCAGATATGCCGGATTTAGCTCATTTATTCTTTTCAGATAACCTCCTTGAGTTTCAACCATGATATCTCTTTGCCCAAGTGATTCATTAAAATCACCTACCACCAATGCCGCTACCTCTGAAACTGTCGGTAAATTATAAGTTCTGGCATCCTTAGTTCTCCTCCCTATTAGCTTAAGGGATACTTTTGTTTCCCCACCCTCAGCTAGTTTATCTCTGACCATTCTAAAGGACTTAACTAAAACGTTATGTTGGTCTAACATTTCCCTTAATGTAGTCACAATATGTGCATGCAAATTGTTCTTCTTTTCATCATCCCTAAAATGATTTAACCAAATAAATAAAAAATATCATATATTTCTACCTAACAACATGTGTGCACAATTATATATGCTTATGAGTTTTAAGGTTATAAAATTACCTCACTGAGCTCAAACGATTAGCATCTTCATTTTGGGTGTCATATATATATATATATATATATATATATATATATATATATATATATATATATATATATAGTTGTGCAAATTTCGGCACACTTCCTTCATGGGGTAGCAAACTCCCAATGAGGTGATAATTTTGACCACCTAGTTTAAAGATCGGGGGAGATCCACCCCTGTTCATTGTTCTATCTACCCTTCCTCCCATGGAAGTGAACGAAAACATGCTGTTGTATGAGCGAATATTATCCTGAAAGTGCTTAGAAACCGAATCTATGCCATGAATGAATTGTTGTAGTTCCAATGGAGGATCCTTTAACTGTGGCAATTTAATTTTCCCTTGAGTGCAACATAAAGAATACTTCGGGTCTTTTTTCGAAGAACTTCGGAGAATTCTTTCTTCATACCAAAACAATGCTCCGCAGTACGCACAATTGTGTGACGAATCACTGACACTCCAATATTCCGCACTGATAAGCTCTGTGACAAATTTAAAATACATACGCTTTTACATCATAACAAATAACTTCAAACATGGGTTTGTGTAAGATAATAATATATTTTAAATGGTGTAATGACATATCATCACACCTTCAACACCGTCTGATTGGTGAATCAACACGTCTTCTTCTTCTCTTGATGTACCATTACATGGTTGTTGATGATCACGATGAACTCCCCAAGGTTCAGACATAGGATTCACAACTGAGGATATGTCTCTTGTAACGCCATTAAATTTCAAGTGAGGAACTACAATTGAAGTTGTTGTAAATAAAAGACAATTGAAATTTTTACATTTTAACAAAAAGTTAGTAATGGCAATACAAAACTATTATTGATAATAATAAAAACAATTATAATAAACAACTTCAACAATACTATAACATAATTTATGATTTTATATCATGATAATAATCTCAATAATAATTTGGATTTTCAACAATGCACAATAAATTAACAAACTTCTTAAAAAACAATGATACATCCGAATAGTATATAACAATAACAATCTTAGTAATAATATTATAATAATTTATCATATTTCTCTTTGTGAAAGATAGTGAAAATGAAAATAAGAATATTACATCATAATTTATAATTACATATTATTTCATATTTGCAATAAGGAAATATGAAAAAAAGAATACTATAACATAATTTATAATTACATATTATTATGTTAATAATAATAACATGGCACAAATAACTTAGCTCAATATTAAAAATTATAATACTAACTCAGGCCACTCAAACAATCTGAATGCTGAAAATAATAGAAATAATATGCATATAATAATTACAATTACCGTTCTTTTTAGCAGCTAAGACATTAGACAAACCTGTCTCTTCATTTGATGTTGTGTTGAGAGAACAATGCAACGGGGCAGTTTCATGGCGTCGTACATGTTTTCTTTGATTGGAATCACAATTTTCTAATCAATATAAACAAAAATTACAATTAATAATTATCATTGTAATAATATCACAATATCATAATTATTAAAATTCATAATATTGATAATTAATGATTAATAACACACTTGAAAAGTCACACTTAAAATAATATATCAGTATTTTACTTTATAGAACTAATTATATACTTACTTAGATAAAATAATATATATATATATATATATATAAATCCAGACCCACCCCAATCTATTTAATCATTGAAACCCGCCGGCCCATAACCAAACGCAGCCCAATGAATTTAGCTCCTCAAAGCCGCTGGCCCATAAACTGACCTAGCCCAACATCTATTATTTAACCATGCCCAACAACCCAGACCTAAACCGCCATATATAAATCCATCCTTACCCAGCGGTTACTTCATTTACTCTTCGGCCGACCTTACAGACCATTAGTTATCCGATGACCTCTCTTGTCGTCCCTCTTGCATTTCCTCTGACTCCCCTCAATACCTGATAATCACCAAAGCTCTTCATTGTTTTCAGTTCAGGCTTAGTAATCACCGACGGATTTCAGACCTTACGGATGTTTCAAAATTACGGTATCTCTTTATTCTGTTTGATTTAATTTAATTAATGGTACTCCTTAATTCAAGATATATATTTTCAACCGAAATGGCTTACTTTTGTCCGATCTTTGGTTATTTTACCCGTGTTTGTTCGGATTCAAAGGCTGAGTGATATTCAAATGATCTCAGACCTTCCATATATTTTTGTGTACATGGAACCGAACCTCTATTGGTTTCCTGTAGTTGTTTTTGTATATATCTAAGCCCCGATCTGAGTTATTTTTCTCCAATCTTGGTTTATGTGACCACGGTTGTGATGAAGGTCGAGTGAAACCAAAAGGATCTCAGACCTTACATATTCTGCACTTCTAAAAATTGAACCAACCAAACCTTTTTTCTGATCTTGCTTTACATAACCACGTTAGGGATTTAGGCTGACTGATTCTCAGATTTTTCTCAGACCAACTGTAAATTGTCATTAGATCGGTTAAATCAATTTCAAATGGGTTTTGTTGTTTGAAGTGAGCTCGCCTTTGTCCAATCTTGGTTCATTTGACCTAGGTTTCGGTCGGTGTGGCTGAGTGACAATTTTGAAGCACAGATCTATACAATTTTAAACGAAAAGTTGTTGATTGTTTTAGATCTCTTATTATTCTGGTATTTTGTTTTTAAACCGGGAGGTCATCTGTTTAATATGATGATGTTTAATATTTAGAGTCTGTTGGTATCTTTAGTTTGGAATTTGTCGTAGATCCATACCAAATGAATAACACGAACGCTGAGTGATGATTAACAAAGGATCTGAGATGTATTCAACCGTATTTGGATTTCTCTTTAAAAAAATTTGTATAAGTTATTTATGAAGGCTGAGTGATATTGAATGATCTCAGACCATATTGATATATGTCTTTTACATGCATTTTTGTAATTAACACTTTGCCGAATCAGATCTATACAGTTTGTTGGTCAAGTCTTCAAGCTTTCTTTTTCTGTTGATTGCGGTGCTTTTGGTGATCCTCTTCATTGAAGAGCTGTTACTAAGTTGGCCAATTCTATATGCTGTCAGATTCCCTGCCAGCCACCTAAGTGGCCTTCGGATCTGCGTGGTCTGGCAGTCATATATGAACATGTCATTGTTTATTTTATACTAAGGCTGAGTGATACCTCATGATCTCAGACCTAATACTGCTAACTGCTTCTCACTTGCATGTCAATTGGATAATAAGATTCCAATTTTGAAGCACAGATCTATACGATTTTAAACAAAAAGTTGTGGATTGTTTTAGATCTCTTATTATTCTGGTATTTTGTTTTTAAACCGACAGGTCATCTTTTTAATATGATAATTATTCTGGTATTATGTTTTTAAACCGGCAGGTCATCTGTTTAATATGATAATGTTGAATATTTAGAGTCTGTTGGTATCTTTAGTTTGAAATTTGTTGTAGATCCATACCAAATGAATGACACGAACGCTGAGTGATGATTAACAAAGGATCTCAGATGTATTCAACCGTATTTGGATTTCTCCTAAATTGTTTTTTTGTATCAGTTATTTATGAAGGCTGAGTGATATTGAATGATCTCAGACCATATTGATATATGTCTTGTACTTGCATTTTTTTAATTAACACTTTGCCGAATCAGATCTATACAGTTTGTAATCAAACAATAGTATTCAAAGATCTACAAAGGCTGAGTCAAATTTATTTTATAAACTGTATTTTTTATTTGTGTACTTCTGGAAATGTTCGGTTTCAAAGCTTGTTGTTGAGTTCATATATTTTATATGCTACCTTGACACACTACATTTTTTTGAAATTAATACATCCATAAATGGTGTTTATCAATTCTGTTATCTGTATTTGTGACTCTGGACTATTGAACTTATAAATCAGTTCAGACAATATAAACATATAAAACTACCTTTGTTGGTCAAATCTTCAAGCTTTCTTTTTCTGTTGATTGTGGTGCTTTTGGTGATCCTCTTCATTGAAGAGCTGTTAGTAAGTTGGCCAATTCTATATGCTGTCAGCTACCCTGCCAGCCAACTAAGTGGCCTTCGGATCTGCGTGGTCTGGCAGTCATATATGGCCTTAAAACATGTAACCTAACCCATTGCCATACATTCCAGTAATGTAAAGTAAATAAAACCTCACATTTCTACAATTTTTTCAAAAACATCTTTGCATTCCATATAGTTTGGATTTCAACATGTACTAAAAAACCTATGAAATGCATAAACTTATATATTCATCAAACCATTCTTCAGTTGTGTTTCTTCAAAAAGGCATATGCATACAACCATCAACATAACATTACATTACAATCATTACATAGAATACAAACATGGCCTAGGATTATTTGAGATCATAAATGTCACACAATTTGCAAAAAACAAAACAGCTTGGCTCTTACATATCCCACAAAAACCATAAGCATATTTCATGTACATAGTATGCATGAATACAGTCATGCCATTTTAAGCCAACCAAAACTCATCCCCACAGTGACGTTTTCATTGAAGTACTTGTAGTTGAGTGTTACAGACCGAAGTGATCTTCTAGGTATTATAGGGTCTGCATCTAGGCATTGTTGACATTGTTGGCATATGTAATTCCCAGTATACCTTTTCTTGTTTAGAGGCCTCATGCAGTAAAAGTGACCTAAATTTTTATTACACCAATAGCATGGTACCAACCAAAACAGCCCCAGGTGTTTTCCACATGCATGACATTTTGGAGCATTGCATTTTGAACATGAACAGCACCTCATCTTAAACAGCAAAGTTCAATTTTTGTCATTAAGTTTTATAGAAAATAAAAGTATTAAAACTGATTTCAATTTTTTTCATTATGTTTAGCATAAAAAAGATTTCACTGGTACTTATATCATTTGTAGATCATTTTGTCATTCAAAACCATAGTAGAAAACATACCTTAGGTTTGTGTAGAAATATCAATGCTCAGACTTTATACTGGAAACAGTGGCAGCCTGCTTTGTTTAGATGTTATGGTTGAGCTGAGTAAATGAGTTTCTGAGCAGGGAGTTAATGCATTTACAATGGTATATATGCACCCAGACTGCAGAAATGGTTATTGACCACTGGTAAATAATATTTGTTATTAATTGTGATATGTACCTGCTGCCTGTGCTCATTTAATGAGCAGACCTACACGCCATCCTAGTATTGGGATCCTGCAGGTTGGTTCATTTAATGCGAGCAGACCTAACTGTCATCCTATTTCCTCTGATTTGATAGTGAACTGGTATGTATTTAATGCCTTTCTTATCACTATGTACTCCTAAACACAGTAAGTCACTATATATTACTACTTCTTTGTGGTTAATTCTAAACACGGAGTATTCCTTTTACAAAAGAGCAACTGCACTTGAAATTTAATTTTTTGAGCAAACATCTTTTATTATACAAAAATCATATATACGGGACATTCTATGTTTAATTTATGTTTATTATGTCAAATGATTTGTCAACTATTACGTACATTGATGCTTCACAATAACCATATGATTGTTTTAAATACGATGTTGCTGATTTTTAAGAGTTTGGTTTAAATCAACAACTTCATTTAAATCTTTATGATTTAACAGATTGGTTATAACCAAATAATTCAATCTACGTTTTTTGTAAGAATATTACTTTGAATAAACCTTTTTACCTTCAAACTCTTATATGGCCTATGAATAATTATTAATTGGAAAAGCTTGGCATTTCAAATCAATTGGATGCCTGCGCCCGCATATCTAGGCCAAAAAAACTGCTCAACAGCTGCTTTTGTAACCATGTACTTCACGAATTTTAACAGAAATCATGTTTACGTGCTTCAATAAGTGTTCTCTACTTAATTATGACTCTGTTAATTCTCCTTCCTTGATTTCAAAATATATATACCTCATTTCTTTTCTAGCAACAACATAAAAGTCCATTTCAAAAAATGATTGGTTTGAGAAGTTTCAAGTGAAGTACATTGGTTAAATCTTCAAGTGTGGTATAAAGCAACTGCACTTGAAATATAATTTCTTGAGCAAACATCTTTTATTATACCCAAATCATATATATAAGACATACTACGTATATAGATGCTTATTATGTCAATGATAAATATAATTATTTAGTACATTGATGTTATACAATAACCAAATGATTCTTTGAAATACAAAGTTGTTTTTTTTTAACAGATTGGTTAAAATTAAAACTTTGTTTAAATCTTATGATTAATCTGCAGATTGTTGAAGTTCTATGAGAATTAGTTAATTGGATATAATGACTCTCTATACTGACTTCTTTATACCTAAATTCTTGCAGGTGTAATTTTCAAGTTGAAAGGTATTTCAATGACTGCCATGTAGAAAAATGTAATAGAAATAGTTCTGGAACCTTAGAAGGTTGCCATTTATGTAAACATTCAAAAAGGTCTGTAATATTATTTAGTTAAAATTAGGGATTGCAGGTTTCATCAACCATACCAATTGCTCAGGTATGTCACTTTACCTCTCCTTATTGGCCCTATTTTCAACTCTCATTGTTTGTAAGCTGTCTGTAGTTTCACTTCCATTTAGATTTGGAAATATTAGAAAACCAATTCTTATTTTCAATCATAGCAAATGTATTAACTTCTACAATAAACAATACAAATTTAGCTTTGAAATCCAATGAATACACTTTTGAAATCAAATAAATACACCTCTCATTCAAGAATGAACATAGTTACAAAATTTTAAGTTTCCTAATACTTCAAAACATACTCCGTAGTTAGAAACTTGTTGTCTTCATTTAGGAGTCTCCACACGCCTAAAACTTTTGAAATCAAATAAATACACCTCTCATTCAAGAATGAACATAGTTACAAAATTTTAAGTTTCCTAATACTTCAAAACATACTCCGTAGTTAGAAACTTGTTGCCTTCATTTAGGAGTCTCCACACGCCTAAAACTTTTTTTCACCTGCAAATCATTTATAAGTGTGTCAGTAGTTTTATAAAATTATTTTATAAAACTTGCCAATATGAATTATGTGTAAAGACATCCCTTGAAGTTAGCAATTTCTTCTCTCTGTAGAAAACCTGCAATTGCTCAAGAAATACACAATCTTAAGAGGACCAAGGTATAATACGTCCACAACATAGCATCATCAAATTAGCACACCACACTACAGACATAATATAGGTTATTTGAAGTCTGTCACACATAGTGTTTCACTTCCAAAATACATTCGGCCCCTTGATACAGTTTTCCAAAAAAACCAACATCGCATTAGTTGTTTCCACAAAAACATCGAAACGCTATCTTCACTTCTTTGCAAACCCGATTACAGTTTTTCCTGCTTGATTTTAATCTTTAGCTTCTTTCCATTCCCATTGCCTGAAAACTCATCATTGAGATTCCTTTTTATCTCGTCATCCAACTCAACAATCACCTCTCTTTGTGTAGAAGCAACAGGAGAATCTGAGAGCTCAATGGGGGCACTAACCTAGTATGAATAGAAAGAAACTCCATTTTCAGAATTTCGTAATTCAAACCATTATAAACCTGTTAGGTTTATGAGCATTTTACCTCCTTCTCAGCTGAAATCCGTTTTCCCTTGCACTTGGTAACAGAAGACTTCTCTCTTATCGAGTTGTCGTTTCCTTCCAAGTTTGAACATGAACCAATCTGAAATAGAAAGGTTCACTCTAGGCATCATCTTTAGATCTAAGCTGAAAATGAACTATTAAAGATTAAAGATTTTTTTCAAATACCTTCTCTGGAGTACACTCATGGCTTTCATTTGATACCAATTGCTCATGATTTCCTTCATACATTTCCAGCACATTAGGATCTCGAATCATACTAACAACTCCAAGGGAAACACAACCTTTATAGGCATTCTCTTCACCTCTCTTCTTTAGCTGTATTTTGAATATTCCCTTTTTGTCAATCAAGCTTTCAATATCTTCTGGAAAACGGGTTGGATCACCTGTTTTCTGTTTTTTTGCCAAGTTGCATTATGAAATAGAATGAGTGGTCTACATAGAATAAAATTGCCGTGAATACAATATAGATGTTACCTTTTCGACCTCAGCCATTAGGGATGCAGAAGTTTTCCCCAGAATCTCAATACATTCCCTATCCCGTAGAATAAAATTTCCGTGCCCGGTGTTGTCCATGATGCACACACTGACCTTGTAACTTAATCATTATCAGGTCCATGATGTGTTAGTTTATTTGAAATTCATATTTGTAAAATAATACATTATCCCCAACAACATTATCTCTGGCATCAAATAAGGTGATATTATAGTACCGGTAGACTCCTTCTCCTAGTGTCACGCTGCAAGTAGAACACCTGAACCTCTCCTCCTCCAGTACCAATTTTTTGTGACATGTTGGGCAGCTTAGGTAGCACCACTCCCGAGTATTTTTGATAGAAATTATCTCACCAAGCACCCAGTAAATCTCCTCCTATTCATTCAAAATGTTTTTGACACACAATGATTACAACCAATTACAAATGCTACTTACAAAAATCCCTCTAACACATATTTACCTCAGTTGCATTCATCAAATCCTCCATAGTGGTTATGACAGCATGACCACTAAGCACATCCCTACTCCCTTCACCTTGTGAGCAGTTTGTGTTGCATGTTTGAGATATGGAGTCATCACCATCCGCCGGAAATCTATTATTTGTTTCATCGTGCAAAGTAAGTTATTGTTTTTTAAAACTTACTATTATTATGAGATTAGATAATTATAAGTCAAAAAATTTATGAATCGCACTCGCTCTGGAACTCTAAGAATTCGGTTGTGTTTCCATTGATGATGAGTTTGGACACATCAAAAGATGAAGCCACACTTAGGGTGCTTGCTTGTAAATAACATTGTTAGGCAACAGTTGATGATACGTTGATGTTAGTTCATAGCAAAATTAGATGTTGTGATACCTTGATATCTTTTGGGTCTACACAGTTGAAATATCACAAAAACAGCAATTCCAGGGTTCTCATTAACATAATCCTGATACTGGTTTATATACTTGTTCCATAGAACACAGCCTAGTCTGTTTCCCCTGTAATTTCAAAAAGATTTTAGCCATTAGCATAACAAATTATTTTCGTACCCATAACATTTCTAAATGAAAAAAAAATACTCTGGGTCTGCCACAGTTAGCTCCATTAGCCTTTCTGTCTTCCCATTGATGATATGGGTTTGAACAATGCTTTTATTGATAACCTTCCCAAAGATATCTAAAACAGTGGAATGGAAACTGTTGTTAGCATAGTTCCATAAGTTATTTAGTTAGGTCTATAATTTGATTTTACCCACCAATAAGAGTTTTGTCGTTGATAACCCTTTGGGCGTGCAGCATATCGAAAGGTTGGAAATCGTAGACCATCATAGGCAATTCTGTCTTCGTATCCTCCCGGAATTGGGTTTTAGAGATGAACTGAATCAGGTAGGGATGATTTGTGGTCTTCACTGTTTGGTAATTGTCTAGAACTAAGAAGTTCCTTATAGCATAGATCTTGTGCTTAGTTATTATAGTCTTGTACATGGCAATTTGTGGTCTCTTGTTTATTGCATGAATCCGATCTCCCTATTTTACAGATTCAAAAGTTAACAACGAACGTTTTATCATATAAAATATTTTTGATAGAAGTATAAATTGTACCTCGGCGTCATGCAAAACCATCTCGAGGGTCTCCCCTCCTTTTGAGTGAGGAGGCACCTCATAAGCCCTTACAACCCTAACCTTCAGAGTCCAGGTAGACTTGGTGTGATCAATGTCCTTGATCATAGACCACATCCCCGTTGTAGATGAACCTGCCATTGTTTAGTTTAAACTCTAAATCTGGAATTGCTCGTTTGTGGTGTGTCTAGAAAATCCTTCACTTGGGTATTTATAGTGCCCGGGGAGAGAACTGTTTTTGCCAAAGGGGTATTAACCAAGGGATAATTTCCCAGTTAATCTTTAAATTGGGATTGTGGTGTAATGTAAAGATTGTACAGTGCATTTAATGTTTGTGTGGCTCAAGACTTGCTCTGGATTTTTTTTTTTTACTTTCAAAGATTTTTGAAGTACAATTTACACCATTTATTTAATCCTCAAATTAGCTTATTTCGTAATGGGGGTGAGAGCCACAAAACTGTCTAATCACAGTACAATTCAATTAATGTTTTTGTGGCTCAAGGTTGTGTGGAGATTTTATTTGCTTTTCTCCTGATTTAAAAGTACAGATTTCTGTGGCTCAAGATTTGTTACTGTACCAACATTAAAATGGTCTGAAATGTGCTGAACTCTGGCCTATTTCTGAACTCATGGACAATCCGAGCCCAGCACTTGAAGACCCGACCCGAACCCATTGATGTGATGTTTTTGAGCGGGAATACTGTGCAAAATTTCTCCTACTTTTGTATAATAGAAGATTGGGCAAGGGTTGAGAAGGACCTGTTGTGCAATAAAATAAACGTGATTTTTTAATAAAAGGTGACCAACCATGGAATGCACCAAAACATTCTCTTATGTATATGCACCATAAAATCTTCCAATTTCTTATTCTGCACCATAAAATCTTCCAATTTCTTATTCTACGGAGAATAAGGAATTCACTCTTCTTTATTCAACTTCATCCCTCCTATTTAATTTCACAAAAATTGAAGACTATCCAGTCTAGAGATGGTGAATAATCTCTCCTACATGACCATTATACTGTCGTATTAAAGAGGAGAGTTTGACTGATCAAGTAAAATTTACTAGAAATTTTTCAGTGATGCAAGCCTAAGGCATAGTTTTTGTAATATTCTGAAAGATCCAAACCCATTTTAGAAACGCTACCAGATCAGAAGTATATATAAATGGAAAATCCACTTTTTAAATAATTATTCAATTTTAAGCTCCTTATTAAGTTTTTGTTACAAATTAAGCCAGTCACAGAATTTATAATTCAGGCTTGAACTGCAATTATAGGGGCCCAAATCATTATAATACGGAGTATCTGTCACTTTGTAAGGATTTAATCACTTGTTTAGTTCTTTAGACAAAGGGGGGTAATCTACTTGATAAGTGCATCAAGTACAGGGCTGAACATTATTCAACCACGATTCTCAAAGGGATTAAAATACCTAAATTTATTAAAATTGTAAAAATACTCAATTAAACCAAGTACGATAAAAGAAAAATATAATTTTGAGTAAATAATAACGTACAAATGCATTTGTCAATTGATAACGCGAGAAAATCTAATATGATCAAAGGAATGCTGATCGCAGAGGCAGTCAGGTTTACATGAACAATGAATTCTTCAAAAATGTAAAAAATAAAGCCAGTCTCAGAATATTACAATGAATTCATCAAAAATGCATATAGCGGCCCAAAGAAATTCAATCTATGAACCGAATACATTTCAAATACTATCCAGCAATCATGTAAAAATTCATCACCGACTTCTGAAATCCAAATACCAATTGTAACACAACACACAATTTTACTCGATTTGTACAAAGCTCAGATGATAAACAGCTCTTTCAATCAATGATATTCAGAAGCAGAACTGGCTTTTAAAGCTGTAATCTAATCCTCATTGCAACGACGGCCATAAATTATCGGAGTAGCATACTATTGGATTGTTTCAACAACTTTAAGCATTATATTTTGAACTTCATAAATTTCTCTCAGAAGCGCGAATAAAAAAAGCTAATCATTTCCGATTTTCCATATATCTTGAAAACGGTAGCTTATATCCAATGAAAGAATAAAGATCATTACAGGAATTGATAAACTCGAAGATTGTGAGAGCCAGAATTAATTAAAACAAAGTATGAGTAAGAGATATCGGATGAGCCCGACGAAAGCAGTAAGAGACTCTTGCAGGCGAAGCTTTCAATTTCCGAAAAACAGGATGAAGAAGAAGGTTGTACCGTCGTTTATATATATGGGAGGTGAAAGATGGTATAATAAACCCTAATCTGAAAGCTATGGGCTATTCTTGCAGGTCCAATCCATTATCCGTTTGAAAAGTGATGCAACACACCCATCTTGTGGACGACAAGGCTCGGTGAACCATGCTATTTTTGTTTGTGAATTCGGTTCATAAACAAAATATGTGATACTATGTCTGTATAGATTTTGCACAAACAAAATATTGTTTATTAACTGAACGCACAGATAAAAAAATCCTTGCACAAACATGGTGGGTATAAAGGCGTGTGCATAAGGGTGAGCACAAACGGTGGTCATAGTTTACCATTTTTTATTGAAAAGTCAAAGGTGGCTAACTAAATTGGGACAGAGTCAGTATTTAGTAACATTTGTGTGACTCTAATCCATTATTACTTTATTTCCACTTTATCAACTCATTATCAACCACATAATTCAACTTTTCTTAAAAATCACACAACTCCCTTTTGTCCCAATATTATGGGGACGGAGGGAGTACATTAGTACACCCCTCAATTTTGCAGGGGAAACAACGTGCAAATTGGAACGTAGAAATTCAAAACACTGACTAGATAAATTCTTGGTGAATATATCAGTTAACTGCAACTGTGTAGGGATATGCTTAACAACAAGGTCTCCATGTGCTACATGCTCGCGAATAAAGGGGCAGTCAATTTTGATGTACTTACTCTGGTCATGCTGAATGAGATTCACCGCCAAGTAGAATTATGAGACGTTGTCTAAAAGAAGTTGTACTATGCCTAAATAAAAATATTCATATCTACTAGCAGAGAACGAATGAAAAGTGTGTCCTGAACTAGATAAGCTATAGTCGTGTACTCGGTCTCAGTAGAGGATTTGGATATCGTGGATTGTTTCTTGGAGCGCCATGTGATCAAATTGGAGCCTAGAAAAAACTGCATATCGTGTGGTTGACCGAGAGCTGTCCGGACATTCTACCCACTCTACATCAGAATAGGCCATAATAACTTATATATTTTTGTCAACCCGCAACCACAAATCGTGCATACGCGTACCTTTTAGATACCTGTAAATCATCTTATCAGCCAATAGGTGAGTAGTGCGTTGAACATGCATGAATTGAGACACGAGGAGTACAACATAAGTATTATCACGTCTTGTAGTTGCCAAGTAGTGAAGAACACCTACCATATTGCGATAGTCAGTAATCCATAAATATTAGATTATTATATTTCTTTCAAAATGAGAGAAGTGTGCTTTAATAGAGTAATTAATATTCATTAATTAGGTTTCCATATCTCTTATATTTCCTAATGTAGTCAGAACTCTATTTATTATATCTTTGACATTTAGGGCTCCCAATTGGGCAAGCCATTCCATTATTTTCACATGGTATCAAGAGCTCTAGGTTTTAGCCAAAATTAAATTTTTTTTTCCGGTTCCATGGCATCCGAAGGCTCCACCGCCGCCGCCGCATCCCAGGCAGTCACTGCCGCCATTGATTCGCCGCCGGCCATGATTGCACCTGTGTTGAGCGCGACAGACACGTCAAATTTCTCTGGCCATTCGCAGACGGCGGCTCTCTCCTCCACGGGTGAACCGCTTCGCTCGCAGCCCTACTCGGTCTTTCCCTCTACGGTTCCGGCAGCGCCGTTGGTCCCTCCATGTTTTCTCCTGGACTCCGTCAGCGCCAACCTTCAATCCAATAATCCAGCCACAACGCTCGCAGCAAACGGACGTCTCCAGCAGCTCTGGCGGCCCTCGGTTCGCAGGACCCACCCTGGCGGGCAATCCGGGGTTGCACCTGCCTTCGGCCGGAATTCTTGGGCAACAGTCCACTCCTATGCCCTCGTCTTTTGTCTCACTTGCTCAAGGCATGACGTTTGGGGCCTCGATTACACAAATTGTTACTTCTAAATTAGTGGTTGTTGAAGATTATTTGCCATGACGCACTCAGTTTGAATCCTTCGTGGTAGCTAATGGTCTTTTAGGCTTCCTTGATGGATCTCTATCTGCCCCGCCAATGTATACGTATGATTTATATCAGGCTCAGTCCCCGAATCCTGAGTATTATCATTGGCTCAAGTTAGATCAAGCGGTACGTGCATGGATCTTTGCAACTCTCTCGCGCGATATCTTGATGGAGGTACATTCCTTGAAAAATTCTTTGGCCATCTAACAACGTTTGGAGTCCCGATTTATGGCAGCCAGTCTTGCACGCTCCATGGAATTAAAACAAATGCTTACACGCACTCGGAAGAAGGACAATCAGACCATGGAGGACTACATTCATGGGATTCAAAATATTGCTGATAATTTAGCCGCAATTAACTCTCCGGTCTCTAACGCCGATCTTATTGAACAAACCCTTATAGGATTGGGACTGGGTTATGAGTCACTAGTGGGCCCCCTTACCTTATTTCCATAAGGCCTCACGTTTGACTCCTTAAGCACAAAGCTGGTTCATCAAGATGCACGTCTCCGCTATCAACGATCCTTGGAGAATTCAGTTACTGCGCCTGCGTTTGCTGCGTCCATTTTCGCAGGAGGAGGTGCGGCTTCCTCTCCTTCTTTTGGCAACCCGCAGCAGAACCAAGGACGCGGAGGGCGTGGCGGACGCCGTGGCGGTCGCGGACGAGGGCGCGGCAGAGGTCGAAATCAGCAGGCCTATACGTATGGACAGCCTCCTGCGTACGGCAATCCAGGCCAGCCGCAACTCCAGCAGCCACAGTCCGGTCGGGGAACCAATCAGCTCCATCAGTGGGGACCGGGTACAGTTATTTGTAATTCAGTTCAGTCATCGTTTTATACTCCGGCTCCCTATACTTCTTCTACTAACTATGCTTCTGCAGGATCTCCGTCTTTTGAGAATAGTTTTGGTTCAGTCCCTCCACCTGTTGTGTGTCAGATATGTCATTCTCCAGGTCATTCAGCTGTTGCATGTCCCTCTCGTTTTGTTCAGGCTCAGGCCCCTGCCTTGGCTGTCTCTGCAGGTGAATCCACTCCAGTTGTCTGGTATCCTGACTCGGGTGCTTCTGCTCACATGACCTCTGATGGAGTATATGGGTCTGAGCCCCCGGACCCACATACTCGGAAGAACAGAAAGCACAAGACAACAGAGTGGCGCCCTCGTCGGCCAAGACGCCCTCGTCGGCCGAAAAGGGACCAACTCGGATTATGGTCCTGAGTCCAAGGAACCCGGGTGCCCTCGTCGGCCGTGCCCTCGTCGGCCACGTTCCCGTCGGCCAAGAAGACCTCCCAGAATCGGATTTTACACTTACTCATTCGTACAGCCCATTAGTGGCTTTGTATTCGGCCCAGTAGCGGTCCAGTTGTAAATGGGCCTCCCAAGCCCAAGGCTTGGGAGCCCAACCCTAATTTTCTCTATAAATACTCCCTTTAGGAGTAGTTATAGGGGTTACAAATTCATTCTATTGAAGCATATTATTGCACTTCTCTCTCTAGCTCTCACTTCTCTCTAGATATACTCTATCATTTGGTGCTCTCGTTGAGAGCTAGAACAATCAAGTTAGCACCCTTTGTCGCTACCAGGCACAGCTAACCACTGATCATGGGGAGAACTAAGTCAAACCGCAACCTCGTCAGCAAAGCCATCCCTGAGGACCAAGAGCCCAGGGAGCACGATGAGGACGCCACGGCCGACCAGGTCGGCGGAGGGGACCTCTTCCAGGAGGCCTTCAACCTCACGACGGACCTCCGCAACCAACTCAACGGCGGAGTCTCCGATGCCCGCCTCGGCCTGGAAAAGAAACGAGCTGAGAAGACGGACCACGCCCCGGCCCAGCCTATGGCCGCGGCCTCTCCGTCCGTAGATCCACAGGTCCAGGCCGCGCTGTCGGCCATCATCGCCAGCCTAGTTCAGAACCCCACCGTCCTCAGCGCACTCTTGCTAAGGACCGGGGGGAACGTCACTCAACCTCCTCAGCACCAACCATTGGCCGTCCAGATAGGCAACGACGAGGGGGTGGTGCCCCAGGACACGACGTCGTCCCACTCCCACCCTGCTTCCCCTCTTCGGCCCGGGCAGACCCCAGCGCGTGGAAAAGCCTCTGCCTTGAATAGGCTAGGTGACACGCGCCGTCGTCCGGTTTCGGAGAGGATGGCGGGACGGATTGGTGATCCTCGTCCTGGCTCGCCAAGGGAAAGCTTGGGGTCTGTGTCCCGGACAGCGGACCAGCCCCGCCCGGACAAGGGCAAGGGGAAGTTGCACGAGGATGACGTGCGTCACCAGATCAACGCGGCTCACAACGAGCCCCTGAGGAACCAGCCGGGCGCCGCTGCGGCCGACAGGGACCCCCGGGACGAGGTCATCGCCCAGCTGGAAAGGAGGCTGGCTCAGATGGAGGCCAAGCAGTCGACCAACATCCCTACGGCCGGCGCCTCCAACGACCCCGGCCTCAACGCGCTCATGAACAAAGTTAGCGCCCTGGAGAGGGAGCTGGCCGAAGGGCGAGGTGACCCCATCATCCAGGTCAGGACCAGGACCCCTTTCACCAACAGGGTCCTCTCGGCCCCCATCCCTGAGAAGTACAGGGGGAACGCCATCAAGTCCTATGATGGCCGATCAGACCCCCAGGATCACTTCAGCCGTTACCAGAACAACATGCTGATGGTGAACGCGTTCGACGAATACCTCTGCCGTTGGTTCCTCTCTACTCTCAAGGGGCCAGCGTACGAGTGGTTCAACGGGCTCCCAGAAGGAAGCATCGACTCATGGCAGGATCTCGCCCAGCGCTTCCTCACTCACTTTGTCGGGAGGATGCGCGCCAAGAAGTATTTCACCCACCTCCTCTCCGTCAAGCAGCAGCACGAGGAGTCCCTCCGGTCATTCATCGATCGGTGGACGAGGGAGACCGAGGAGGTCGAGGGGGCCGATGAGCGCACCCTCCTCGCCTTGTACCAGGGAGCCCTCCGCAGCTCCCCGTACGCTAGGAGCCTCATCACCGACCCCCCGAGGTCGTACGCCAAGGCGCTCCAGCGCGGAGGCTTGTATGCCGACGCCGACGAGCTCCACAATCACAAGAGAGAGGGGGGGCATCCCCCCAAGAAGACAAATCCTTCGCCGGCCCCGGGTCCGTCCCCGGCCGGCCAGGGTACCCAGGGCCGCCACGGCTCTGGTGGACAAAGTAAGAAGGACCGCCACTGGCGTCCGAGGTTGGAACGGCCGGGGGTAACCCTCACCCACCCGGTCGGTACCATCCTCGATTATGCCGAGAAGCACGGCCTCATCGAGCAGGCTCCTTGACCGGCCGAGGAGATCCTTGCCATCCAGCAGGGTGGTACATACTGCCGGTTCCACAAGAACTCGTCGCACAACACCGACGATTGCATCACACTGAAGAAGCCATCGAGCGCCTTATTCGCCAGGGGGAACTCTCCCAGTTTGTCAAAGGTGGCCCACGCAAGAACACTTGGGTAAACACCGGCAAACATGGGGGCGAACCCTCTGCGAAGAAGCGGGAGATTGGTAGGCTCAGCGACGACGAGGACTTCGAAGAGCCTCCACCGAAGAAGAATCACATCCACCTCATCGTAGGTGGGAACACTGGGGGGGACTCCGCCACTCAGAGAAAGAAATGGGCCCAATCCCTTTACATTGGGGAGGTATCCCACGTTCCCCCCCAGCCGAAGAAGCAACGAACGGAGGCGATCACCTTCACCGACAAGGATCTGCCTCCACGTACGGAATCACACAGGGACGCCCTCGTCATCCGGTGTGAGATCGGTGACTCCATCATCCACCGTACTTACATCGATACGGGGAGCTCCATCAACGTGATGTACCTGGACACATTCAAGCAGCTGAAGCTGGACAGAGCTCTGCTGAAGCCGATCAAGACACCGTTATCCGGCTTCACCGGGGACTCTATCGACGCCGGGGGCACGATAGTCCTCCCCGTGGAGGTCGGTGACGGCCCCCACCACGCCAAAATTGACATGGAATTCATGGTGGTCAACCTCCAGTGCGCCCACAACCTGATCTTGGGCCGGCCAGCGCTGGAGGATTTAGAGGCCATCATCTCGATGAAGCACTTGTGCCTGAAGTTCCCCACCAGCAGCGGAATCGGCTACGCCAGAGGAAACCAGAGGATGGCCAGGGCATGCTACCTCAAACTGACGAGGCCGGCCGAGAGGGAGGGCCAGAGGATAGACACCATCACGGCCGCCGTCGCCATGGACGAGGAGAGGCCGCATGCGGAGCCGGCCGAGGAGGTCGAGGAATTCCCTCTGGATGCCTCCCGGCCGGAGCGGGTTCTCAGAGTCGGAAAGCAACTCCCCTAGGACCAACGAGACGCCATCCTCCTCGTCCTACGGTCATACGCCGTTGTCTTTGCGTGGGGCCCGGACGACATGCCAGACATCAGCCGCCAGGTGATCACTCACCGGCTGACCGTCGATCCGGCCTCCGCGCCTGTCAAACAGAAGTGGCGCTACTTGTCCGCCGACGGGCGGGACTTTGTCAAAGGGGAGGTCGCCATGCTCCTCTCAATCAAACACATCAAAGAGGTGAAGTACCCGACATGGTTGGCCAACGTCGTCCTCGCCCAGAAACCGCCGACGTTCAGAATGTGTGTTGATTACACTGACCTGAACAAGGCGTGCCCCATGGACCCGTTCCCCCTCCCCAACATTGATCAGCTGGTGGACGAGACGGCGGGGTGCGAGTTGATGTCGTTCCTCGACGCTTTCAGAGGATACCACCAGATCTCCATGCATGAAGATGACGCTGAGAAGACGGCATTCATGACCCCGGAGGGAATCTTTTGCTACCTCGTCATGACCTTCGGACTCAAAAACTCCGGCGCCACCTACACTAGGATGGTGGCCAAGATCTTCAGAGCGGTCCTTGGCCGGACGATGGAGGCGTACGTCGACGACATGATCGTCAAGAGCAGGCAGGCCACCTCCCACGCCGACGACCTCCGGGAAATCTTTGAAATAATGAAGGAGTTCAGGCTCCGCCTTAACCCCAAGAAGTGCGCCTTCGGCGTCCAGGGCGGCAAGTTCCTCGGCTACATGGTCAGCTGGAGAGGCATCGAGATAAACCCGGAGAAGACGCAGGCCATCATCAACATGGAGCCGCCCCGCAACGTCAAGGAGGTACAACGACTGACGGGGCGCCTGGCGGCCTTAAACCGGTTCCTCTCCAGGTCAGCCGAGAGGGCACTCCCCTTCTTCCAGATCATGCGGAAAGCCAACAGCTTCAAATGGACGACGGAGTTCCAGGAGGCATTCGACGAATTGAAAAGGTACCTGTCGTCCCCACCCGTGCTCTCCAAGCCCAGAGCCGGCGAAACCCTCTTCTTATACTTGGGGGTGAGCACGTCGGCCATCAGTTCCGTGCTCATCCGTGAGGACGAAGGGGTGCAAAAGGCCATCTTCTACATCAGCAAGACACTCAGGGAGGCCGAGCTCAGGTACTCCCCCATTGAGAAGACGGTGCTGGCCATCGTCCACACGGTGAAGAAGCTGGGACACTACTTCCAGGCCCACGCCGTCCATGTACTGACCCAGCAGCCTCTCGGCGCACTCATGAGGAGCCCCACCAGCTCCTCTAGGATGGTGAAATGGGCAATTTTCCTCAGCCAATTTCAAATTGAGATCAAGCCAAGGCCATCCATCAAAGGGCAAGCCTTGGCCGACTTCGTCATCGAATGCACAGCACGGGAGACGGCCGTCGCCAACCCCGGGCCGGAGCAAGACGATACATGGACCCTGTTCACTGACGGCTCGTTGGCCGCGAAATCATGCGGCGGCGGTGGCGGCCTCATATCCCCTGAAGGATTCAGAGCTTACTATGCCATCCGCTTCAACTTCAGGGTATCCAACAACGAAGCCGAGTATGAGGCCCTCCTCAGCGGTCTCAGACTCGCGGCCAGCCTCAAGGCCAAGCACCTCAAAATCAAGTGCGACTCCAAACTAGTGATGGGCTAGGTGGAGGGATCGTACGAAGCAAAGGAAGGCCGGATGAAGCAGTATAAACAGGCGGCGGAGGAGTTGCTGAAAGCGTTTGAAACCCACGAGATCACTCAGATCCCCAGGGCCGAGAACGCCGAAACCGACATCCTCTCCAAGCTCAGCTCGGACACCCCGGAGCACATCTCCCAGTTGGCCAAGATCGAGGAGTTGAGCATGTCCAGCATCCATGCCAGCCCCGTCTTGTGCGTCCAACAGCGACCAGAGGACTGGATCTCCGACATCGCCACCTTCATCACAACGGGGGAGCTGCCCTCGGACGAGGAGAGGGCCAAACTTGCCAAACTCAGGGCCCCAAGCTACACCATCAAAGATGGCAAACTCTACAAACGGTCCTATAATGGCACTCTCCTCTGATGCCTGCACCAGGACGAGGCCGACACAGCCATGGAAGAAGTTCATTGTGGCGTCTGCTCCTCACACCAGGGCCCTTTCAGCATGTCCCGGCGTCTCGTCGTCCAGGGCTTCTTCTGGCCGACGATGGCACGCGACTGCGCTGACCTTGCCAGAAAGTGCACCACATGCCAGGTACTCCAGAAGGCCACTGGTCGGCCAGCTGTCAACTATGCCCCTGTCAGCACCACAATTCCATTCTCCAGATGGGGGATTGACCTGGTCGGCCCCCTGCCCAGAGCCGCCGGGAATAACCGCTACATCATCGTCGCCGTCGACTACTTCACCAAGTGGGTCGAGGCGGAGCCCTTGGCCAGCATCACGGGGGCCAGATGCCAGAAATTTGTTTACAAGAACATCATCACACGCTTTGGCGTCCCCCGGGAGATCATATCAGACAACGACACCCAATTCGAGGCAGCCCCTTTCCAAGAACTCCTCCGGGAGTTTGGGGTAAAGCATCGTTTCTCCTCCGTTGCCTACCCTCAGGGCAACGGGCAGGTCGAGAACGCCAACAGAACAATTATGGAGGGGCTGAAGAAGAAGCTCCTGGCCGCAGGAGGTAGTTGGGTCGACGAGCTCCCCAACATCTTGTGGTGCTACAGAACCACGCCGAGGAGGGCGACAGGTGAAACGCCTTTCGCCCTATGCTACGGCTTCGAGGCAAAGGCGCCCACAGAAGTTGCCATCCCCAGCCGACGGGTGGAACAATACGAGCCTAACGCCAATGAGGAAAGCATGAAGATTGACCTGCACCTGGTCGATGAGAGGCGTGAACAAGCTTACGTCCGAGCAGAGAACTACCGGCGTCAAGTAAAATCATACTATGACGCCAAGGTACGTTCCCGGGAATTTTAGGTGGGGGACTACGTCCTCCGCCGAAGGGAAGCAAGCCAGCCGACAGAGGGTGGCAAGCTAGCATTGGAGTACGAAGGGCCCTACATCGTCAGCGCTGTGGTCAAACCCGGCACCTACAAGCTTAAACGCCCAAATGGGTCCAATGTACCACGAACGTGGAATGTACACCATCTGGTGATGTTTTATCAGTAATCCGAAGGAGGTGTAGACGGCGAAGCCCTCACCCCTTAACGGGTTACTGATTGAACGCCACCCTCGGCCCCGAGCCACTGATGAATAAAATCATGTTCTGATTTTTTCTCTGGAAATTCAAAGTAAAACATTAGCAGGTGCCCCCGTCGGCCACCTTAGAGCGAAAGGCTCAGGTATGGCCGACATGGCCCCTTGCATTTGCAGCCTACGAGCGACAAGCTCAGGCACTCCATTGTATTTTGTATCAGCGAAGGGCTCAGGCCTAGCTGAGAGAGCACATCGTCCTGGCCCCGTAAGCCTAGAAGTGAAACACTCAGGTACGGCCGACGATGTCCCCAGGACGAGGGGCCCGCAAACGGCCCACGTCTTAAAACGGGAAGCTCACCGCGTCGTCCACGCGCCAGAACGCAGGACGACAGGCCTGAAATCATGGCCGAGGTGACAAAATCCCAAAACTCAGGGATGGGCAACGACAGCCGTTGGAAACCGACCAAAAGTCTAGCCCGCGTCATAAATAGGCGACGGGACCCGCCCTGAGATCACGGACGTTATAAACGAAGTCCGAACCGGCCGAAGGACGAGCACACCCTTCGGCCGAAGCCTGAAAGAAGGATACCCCCCGAAATGAAAAAAAAAACATACAAGGGAAAAAGAGGGAAGCCGACGGCCGTGCACACTTGTCGGCCTCGAGCAATGAAAAAATAAAATCCCCACAACTCAGGCCCAACTAGGCCAAGTACATATCAGTTGAACACAAGTGTAGTACCACTGACAGGTAACATGGACGACACGTCCACACACTACAAGGGAATAATCAAGGCCGAAACACACGCCTACAAAACCCTAACCGCATCGGTTGGGTGACACGCGAGAGGTGACCTTCATCGGCCATAGTCCTTTGAGGCACCAACGCTTGGTATGAAACAAGGCATCACAATCCTGAGGATGACCAGGACGAAGCGGGCACTTATCACACCCGCGAAAGGATCAAGCAATCAAAAACAATCCCCACTTACTACAGCACCCCGGATAGCCGATGCAGACACCGGAACCTAGGCTGTTGCTGAAGCGAAACATCTTTGGGAATGTGTCCAAGTATCTACTAAACACTTAGAAAATTTTGAAAAAAAAAGGGGTTCCTCAAGAAGGAATTATGGCCAGCCGACGAAGGTAGAGCCATCTCGGGAAAGCAAGGGCCCCCCTCATTGGCCATAAGGCCAGACCTTGGCCGATGAGGGTAGGGCCACCTCCAAGCCGACAGCGGTACCACAAGGAAGCAACTATGCCTTACATCTATACTTGGGAAATTCTCAAATACTTAAATGAACTCTGGACGAAGCGGGTACCCTTATACCCAAGGGCCGATAGCTACCTCCGCCTCTGCATAGGCACTCAGGAAAAATTCTAAGTTCAAAGAGATCAAGGTAGGGGCACCCTTATCGGCCACAAAACAACGACGTAGGCCGACAATGACACTGGTTCAACACTTGGCAAATCACCCCAACCATTTGCCAATAATGGGGAGAGACTAAACCCCCTGGACGTAGCGGACACCACGGTCAAGGGCAAAAGGAAAGCACCTAAGTGGATCCAAAAGACTTAGGAAATTTTTGAATTTTTTTTTCCCTAAGTGTTATGATACTGCATCATCACCGGTCAAGCCGACAAGGCCACCAGGCCGGAAGGGAAGCAACTACAAGAATCAAAACACTTAGGAAATTTTTGGAAAAAATCCTAAATGTTGTGATAGTACAGAAATGACGGTCAGGCCGACCAAGCCACCAGACCGGGAAGAAAGCAACTAAGGGGATCAAAACACTTAGGAAATTTTTTGAAAAAATTCCTAAGTGTCCTGATAGTAAGGCAAAGATGAATAGGCCGACCAGGCCACCGGACAGGGAGGCCGACCTCATGGACGTAGCGGACACTCGCGGATGACCCAAGTTATGACCTTGACACTTAGACATTTCAGAATTGAAATAACAAATAGCAAAACAAGCATACAAGGAGTTGAAAGCCGATCAGGACAGCAAAAATATTTCATTTATATTCAATTCAATACAAAGGTGGGCTCTTCGGCCGTTACATCATTTGGGCAAAAATGAAAACTAACTACAAAGGAGTAGCCGATCAAGCCTCTGGAGCACCTCCATCTGCGGCTGGCTCTTCGGCCTCGTCTGCTCCCTCTTCGGCCTCATCCTCCTGGCCGGCGGTGGCTGCAGCACTTGTGGCATCATCCAAAAAATCAAACTCAGTGTAATCCGGCTCGCCAAGGCCGGAGCTTTCAATTGGGGACTCCCGCTCCGACAAGGGAAGCTTTGCCTGCTCTTCTGGATCCTTCATCAGCTTCGGCAGCTTCAGGTTCCGTCTAGCCCACCCAGACGTATAGTTCATGGCTTTCAAAGCACGAGAGAGCCGCCGACACAGGAGCCTTTACATCCGCTCCTGGCCCATGTTATAATACACGGACATCTCCCGGCTGAAATACTCCCGGCCGGCGGGGGAGTTCATCCCCCAACTCTCAAGCCTGGCGGCCACCACCCCGTAGCACCAGGGAAGCCTCTCATCGGCCTTCCACCCCTCGGCCAGGAACTTCTCGACGGCCTCGTCAGCAGCCCTCACGACGGCGGCCTCGGCCTCAGCCTTCGCCTTGACGGCCTCCTCGCTCTTGCGCCGCTCGGACTCCAGGGCCCTTTGGGACTCCTCGAGCTCCCTTTTGCTCTCCTCGAGCTTGGCCAGGGCATCGTCCCTGGCTGCGGCGGCTTCATCGGCCTTGGCCTGCAACGCCCTGGCATCCTCCCGGAGTCGGTCCAGGCAAGCTACCGCCTCGTCGGCCGAGGCGGCCTTCTGCTCCAGCTCCTTCAGGCGAGCTATCTCTCGGTATTGCCTCTTGTGGCTCTCCATAAGCATGAAGGCACTCTGCAGAAATAAGGGAAACAAAAGTCAGGCAAATGGTTCTACACGGACGACAAAAAAAACAACACTTACAAAGGACAGTAACTTACTTGGACGAGGAGGTCCATGCCGCCCTCGTAAATCTTAACGTCCCCGAGCTTCTTCAAGTAAGCCCGATCTTTGGCCGGCATGGCCTGGGCCAGGACGTCGTGGCCCAAGACAACATCATCAAACACACCCCCGCCGACGGGGTATTCTACCATCTTCTGGTAGGTGGCACCGGCTATCTCCTTGCCGGCCCTCTTCGTCCTCGGTTCCTGGACGAGAGGAAGCGACGGGGCAGCATCACCAGCAACAGTCAAGTCCACGACGGGACCACCATCGTCCACGCTGGGAACAACCAGAGTACCGGCCTCGGTAGCCGGGGAAGGAGAAGGTGCCCTCTTCGTCTTCTTGGAGACGTTCAGGCCGGCCTCAATTAATTTCTTCTGGCCGTCAGTGGCCGGCCTCTTCTTTTTCGATTGGGCAGGCCTTGGGGGTGCATCAGTAGTAGCCCCACTCCCACCGGCCGCGGCACGTCTGGCCGCCTCGGCCGCCTTAGGAGCCAGCTCCTCGGCCGCTTTGGCCTTGGCAATAGCCATTATGGAACGCCGGTCCATGGCAAAATCTACAAAGGGAAAACATAACAGATTAGTAAGGCAAAGGACAAAACATAAAGACAGAAAACCGAAGAGAGAATTACCATCGGCCTCAGCAGGGATGCCCAAATCCGGGCCGTCGGCCTCTTCAAAAGTGGTGGTCATCCTCGGCCAGAGTTGGAGGTCATCCTCCTTATCGCCATACAGATGGTATCTGAAGAAGCCGAGGGCGGTCATCTTGTATTCGGTAACGTAATCCTTCACGCTCCTCGGCCCCCCTTCCAGGAAAGCCTCCACCTGAGCGTCCAAGATAGAGCTCTTCGGCGGTTCATGGAGATTAAACCTCCCGGTATGGCCGAGAGAGGGGAACTCGGTGCCACTCTCACCCAGGGATACGAAAACAAACTTGCTCTTCCACCCATGAATGGACGAAGGCAAGTCCGTGAAGCTCCTCTTCTTCGGCAGCTGTTGAAGAGTAGCATAGGCCGCACAGTTCTTGTGGCTTCCTCGGCCGATCTGGTACAGATTCATGAAGAGGGCCGTTGTCGGCCTGTAGCCTAGCTCCTCACACCGGAGCAAAAACCCCACCATCAAGGAGTAGCTGTTCGGCGTCAGCAAGGCCGGAGGAAGCCCTACCATGTCCAGGTACTCAGTGATGAAAGGGTGAAGGGGGAACCTCAACCCCTTAGCAAAACTCATCGGGTATACTCCAAAGTATCCCGGTGGCGGAAGAAGAACATGGTCCGTCGGCTTGGGTGCCCTAACCCGCCCGAACGGCCCCACGTACATCTGGGCGACAAGATAGTCGGCCGCACTGCTCTCCGGCTTGATCAAAAAGATATTGGTGAGATCCAGGTAGGAGAGGCCCGACCCATTCTTCGGCCTCCTCACCCTCTTCGGCTTAACTGCTCCCTTCACGGCAGACACCGGCCTCGGGCAGGTAATGACAGCAGAAGTGGACGCCCCGTCCACCACTCGGGACGCACCTACGTCCTCACCTTCTGAAGAGGAGGCAGACTCCTCGTCCTCGCCTTCCTCGTCCACCGGCTCCTCGGATTTGTAGGGACTTAAATGCTCTATCTCCTCCTCGAACTCCTCGAGCACCTCGTAGTCAAGTGACCTCGTGGAGGGCTGGTCGTCGTAGGGGTAGTAATCTTCGTTCAAGCTCTTCATAACTACTACTACGGGCCTAAGGAGACTAACTTAAGATCTAAGGGTGTTCAAACGCCTAACACTAGATCAATACTCTAGGAAGCAAAATATGAAAAGTGAGGAAGATCGCGATGAACACTAACCTTGAACAACGAAGAACACGAAGAACAACTTTGGGAGTTTATCTCTCTAGAAAAATGGGCAGCACTTCGATAATTCAGAATGCAAATGTGATTCCTCGTCGGAGGGGAAGGGGTTTTTATAGACCCCTCCACCCAACGGTCACTACACGTGGCACTCTCCCAATGGCCACGTCAACGGCCACCAATGGGAGGCCACCACGTCACCAACGGGCCAGGCCCAACCCATATCAATGGCCCACCGGCAAATCAGACTCTACGGCCTACACGCTCGCCGGCTTCACAAGTACCAGCAAGCGCCCATAACGTCCCATTTGCTTGCCAATATCACAAATGCCAAACAATAAGAAGATGGCAACGGCCAGGAACGTAACGGCCACAGAACAAAGGGAACAAAGAGCCCACAGCCTTCGGCTCCTCGTAATAACCCTTGATGATAACTCTCTACAAGCGATCTGCGCACAATGGTTCTCCCACAGGGTTACCTTGGCCAGAAAATCGCCATGAGGGTTGGATTCAGGGGGACTACGGCGAGACCGCTTCGGCCAGGGACTCAAGCAACTCCTTCACCCCTCACACTCTTCGGCCTGAAGCAGCGGGGGACTGGGGGACTACACCGGCCTCAACAAAACAAAAGAGAATGCAAACAAGGTAACCACAGAGCATGGCCACATCGGCCACGCATCACACTGCACCTCGTCGACCGAAGGCACACAACGTCATCTGCAACGGCCAACGGGCCACCAAAGGCAAGGACGCTCATCGTCCTTCACCATCACTTAATCACAAGGGGCTCTTCGGCCAGAAACATGAAAGCTAATCAACGACGGCCAAAAAGAGTGCGCAAACACCCTCATCGGCCATCCAAAGGGAAAGACGCCATCGTCCTCGAAGCAAGGACCAACTGCAGTGGCCTCATCGGCCCAAACACAAACTTCAACCATCAGCGCCCAAGCAAAACGTGCCTTCAGCGGCCACCATTGAAAGAAGGACACTCATCGTCCCAAAACGAAGACATCAAGTAAACAACGGCCTCCCTATCCACAACGAGGAACAGGTAACGGCCAAGGGCAACAAAGCACATGAATCTACTCTCCTTCACTTCGTCTACGTCTCAGCTTAGAGAGTGGGGGACTCCTGATGGAGTATATGGGTCTGAGCCCCCGGACCCACATACTCGGAAGAACAGAAAGCACAAGACAACAGAGTGGCGCCCTCGTCGGCCAAGACGCCCTCGTCGGCCGAAAAGGGACCAACTCGGATTATGGTCCTGAGTCCAAGGAACCCGGGTGCCCTCGTCGGCCGTGCCCTCGTCGGCCACGCTCCCCTCGGCCAAGAAGACCTCCCAGAATCGGATTTTACACTTACTCATTCGTACAACCCATTAGTGGCTTTGTATTCGGCCCAGTAGCGGTCCAGTTGTAAATGGGCCTCCCAAGCCCAAGGCTTGGGAGCCCAACCCTAATTTTCTCTATAAATACTCCCTTTGGGAGTAGTTATAGGGGTTACAAATTCATTCTATTGAAGCATATTATTGTACTTCTCTCTCTAGCTCTCACTTCTCTCTAGATATACTCTATCAACCTCAAATGAAGGTATTTTGCAAAATAAATCTATTTATTCTGGACCGCTAAAAATTACAGTTGCTAATGGCTCTAGTCTTCCTGTTATGACTGTTGGTGAATTGCATTTATCTACTCTGCCTCGGCCCATACACTTAAAATCTGTTTATCATGTGCCTAATCTTAAATACAATCTTATGTCTATTCAACGATTATGTGCCGATAATAACTGTTTTGTGATTTTCGATAAAAATGCTATCTGTATTAAGGACACAATTTCGGGGAAGGTGCTCCTCCAAGCTTCCAGTAATGGTGGCGTTTACCCTATTTCTCTCACTCATTCCTCGCCAGTGGCTCTAGTCTCTCATGTTGCTTCTGGTCCAGTCTGGCATCGTCGCTTGGGACACTGTGGAAGTCGTATTTTAGAACAATTAAAAAAATCTGGCACTATTTCTAGTATTTCTAGTTTTTCTCATGATTGTATTTCTTGTCGGTTAGGAAAGTCTCAACCATTACCTTTTCAAGAAGTGTGGCATAAATCTACTGCTCCTTTATTTTTAATTCATTCTGATGTTTAGCAATCTCCTGTTCTCTCTACATGTGGCTATAAATATTATGTCTTATTTATTGATGATTTTTCCCGATTTACTTGGCTATATCCCATGCGCCATAAAAGTGAAGTCATAACACATTTTCAGCACTTTAAGCTAACGGTGGATAATTTACTTGACTCAAAAATTAAAATTTTTCAAAGTGATGGAGGGGGTGAATTTGATAATCATGGCATGCGTGATATTTTTACAAAAAATGGTATTTTATTTCGCAAGTCATGTCCAGATACCCCTGAGGAGAATGGTGTTGCTGAGCGCAAACACAGACATCTCCTTGAATTAACTCGCACTATGCTTTTTGAAGCGAATATGCCAGCTGCGTTTTGGGTAGATGCTGTGTTCACCGCCACATTTATTATTAACAGGCTTCCTACTCCAAATTTAAATGACATTTCTCCTTTTGAAAAATTATTTCACCATACTCCTGACTTCTCTTTTATGCGTGTTTTTGGGTGTGCGTGCTTTCCTAATTTTAATGCCACTTCTGCCAACAAACTTTCTTCCAGATCCACCTTATGTGTCTTCTTAGGATATGCCCCTGAATATAAAGGTTATCGTTGTCTCAATCCTCTCACTAACAAGATTTACATTAATCGGAATGTGCGATTTTTTGAAAATTATTTTCCATACTCTACTTTAACTTCTTCCACGGCCACCACTGACGTGTCTGACATTAATACTGTCACCATGCATGAGCAGTGTGCTCCCAACCCGCCGGCCACCAGCGTCTCATCCTCCCCTGTAACGCTGTGGCAGTCCAACCTATGCACTCAGCCTACCTTATTTCAGCCGGTTGCTCCCAACCGCACCTCACCACACACTCCCATCACCCCTACGGCCATCGACAGCCCCGTTCTAACCGACGCACCAAGTTCCTCTCCCACATCATCCCCCTCCACTCATTCGACCAGTCCGCATGAGCCTAGCCCAAGCCCAAACCGTTCTTCCCCTGCACCTTCTCTGCCAAATTGTCATCCTATGCAAACTTGTGCTAAATCGGGAATTTTTAAACCCAAACATATTTTTACTCTCAAAACAGATGTTTCGGCATGTGATCCTTCTTGTTTTTCTATGGCAAATAAAGATGCTAAATGGAGGGCGGCTATGGCAGAAGAGTTTAATGCTTTAATTGACAATCATACTTGGGATCTAGTTCCATTTAATGCTAGTAAAAATGTGGTCGGGTCTAAATGGATTTATAAAACAAAATTTAAGTCTGATGGGTTTGTTGAGCGTTATCAAGCACGCTTGGTTGCACAGGGATTTACTCAACAAGCTGGTGTGGATTTTTCTGAAACCTTTAGTCCTGTTGTCAAACCCACCACTGTTCGTATTGTTTTATCTCTTGCTATCTCTTGTCGGTGGAATATTCGCCAGTTAGATGTCAAAAATGCATTTCTTCATGGCAATCTAACTGAAGAGGTTTATATGCGCCAGCCTCCTGGGTTTGTACATCCACAATTTCCTAATCATATTTGTAGGCTCAGGAAGGCAATCTATGGACTTAAGCAGGCTCCAAGAGCCTGATTTTACAGGTTTAGTAGTTTCTTGTTAACCCATGGTTTTGTTTGTAGCAAGTCAGATAATTCTTTATTTATTTATCGCCATGGGTCTCATATTCTCTATCTCCTCTTGTATGTGGATGACATTATTATAAATGGTAATTCTCCTTCCTTTATTTCCACATTTATCTCTTGTCTTGGTCGTTGTTTTGCCATGAAGGATTTGGGGGATTTACATTTTTTCCTAGGTGTCCAAGCTGTTTGAACCTCCTCAGGTTTGTTCCTGTCTCAACAAAAATATGTGTCTGATCTATTAACCCGGTTTCATCTTCACACCCTTAAACCTGTTCGTACTCCGCTACCTACTCGAGCTAAGTTATCTCTCACTGATGGTGATCTTCTCGCAGATCCTACGGAGTACAGAAGTATGGTAGGTGTTTTGCAGTATTTGACCATGACTAGACCAGATATTACATTTGCTGTTCACCTGGTTTCTCAGTTTATGCAGGCACCTCGTACTTCACATATTTTGGCTGTTAAGCGTATTTTCAGGTATCTTCAGGGAACTCCGGACCATGGTTTGCTCCTGCAGTCGAGCACTTCTTCTCCTATTTTACAGGCATATTCAGATGCAGACTGGGCTGGTTGTCCTGACAGTAGTAGATCCACTTCAGGCTTTGCTATTTTTCTAGGCCCTAATTTAATTTCATGGAAATCCAAGAAGCAACCAACAGTCTCTCGTTCTTCCACAGAAGCAGAATACAGGGCTATTGCTTACACAGTTCAAGACATTCTCCACATCCGGTCTATATTGTTTGAATTAGGCGTACCTATTTGCCAGCCTGTTCGGTTATTGTGTGATAATATTTCAGCCTCTTATTTATCCACAAATCCTATTCAGCATGCTCGGAGCAAACACATCAGCATTGATTATCACTTTGTTCGTGAGAGAGTTTCACATGGAGATCTGGTTGTTCGCTATGTTCCCACACAGTTCCAGCTTGCAGACATTTTTACCAAAAGTTTATCTCCGCAACGCTTCATTTTTCTCAGAGACAATCTGCGCATTGTGTCCCCTGCACAGCTTGAGGGGGTGTAATAGAGTAATTAATATTCATTCATTAGCTTTCCATATCTCTTATATTTCCTAATGTACTCAGAACTCTATTTATTATATATGTGACATCTAGGACTCCCAATTGGGCAAGTCATTCCATTATTTTCACATGCTTTTCAACTATTTCTTTATTATTGAAATATAATTACTTTATAACAATATGATTTGAGTGACTCAATAATATCATCATGATCATCACTACATTACACGAAGTAAATCATCCATGGGTAAAAACATTTCTTGTGAAATATTGTTAAGTGAAATATTGTGAAGCAAATCTTGGGACTTAATTGATGGCAATTAGTATTTGACAATCTTCAACTTTTGGAAATATTATTGAGATAATTATGCTAGACTAAAACTTCTCCACTTATCTAACTAGTTTTTAACAAAAATAATACTAAATTCATAATATTTAATTAAAATTCGTAATAAATAAATAAGTAAATAATTTAGGTGGACAAATAAATGTACACTTCAATCATTACAAATAAATAATATTTAATTATTACATCATAATATATACACTTTAAATATACACGAAGTAATTCATACTCTGTAATATCTATAAAACTCTAACCTCCTATTTTTTTCTCCAACCATAGCCTCCATTCTACCACCTCTCTATAGATCCACCCGCCTGTAGCCACACGCCCCTACCACCGTCGCCCCATGACTCGCCGTCTGCTGCCGCCCCATAGCCCGCCGTCTACCACCGTCCAGTAGCACAATCGCCGCCAGACCAATGCTACCAATCCCCTCTGTCGTCTCTAAACATGTGTGCCGCGGCCCTGATCCATGTGAGTCACCGCTGTCCCGATCCATGCGCACCGCCGCACAGCTATGTCCCATGTGCCTACCTTAACCGCTAATGTGTTTCCAAACCCTAGGGGAGGGGGAGGGCGGCGCAGGTGATGAGTTTATGTGAATGGATTTGTAGCAATTTGTTACATGATTATTAGTGCAGTGTTGGAGTTTTACGTGAAAATGAGTTTGCTTTGGATCCGCTACTAGCTTAGGCCCTCCATTCTCATTTTCGTTTTTCTGTTTTTGAATTTCGGAGTTTGTAAAATTAGGGTTTGTGAGCATTAAATATGACATTGAACATCATAATAGATATTGTTGAGTATGTCAATATATATGTTATACATGGCAGTAAATGAATGCATTAATGAAGTTTGTTGTGCAATGATTATGACTGATAGTGCGGTAACACATAGCAGTAATTTCATCATGAAACGCAACATACTTAATTAGACATAAAATAATAACATTATTAAATCTAAAAAAATAAAAAATATAAATAATTCCCTAAAATAAATGAGAAGAGAATTAATTTTGGTGGAAGTGCAGTGATTATTACAGGATGTGCAGTAATGTCGTGCAGTAATGTCATGAAGTAATGCCAATATAAAGTGCAGTAATTTTAATTGGACGAATAGTGCAAAATGCACATATTTTAAATAAGAGAATTCCATCATTCAACATTTAAATATAAATGAATTTTTCTTTTTTTGGGGTGAATTTTCGGTCATACAAATGTCCAGGGGCGGAGCGACAGCACTGGGACGGTACAAAGAATATATTTGAAAAAAAATCACACAGAATTTTTTACACTAAAAATATGAACATTTTTTAAATTTAGGCTGGACCAGGGCCAGGGTTGGCCCTCCCCTTGCTCCGCCCCTGCAAATGTCTAAAAACTCAGTGAATTTTAGTCAGATTTCAAGAAATTTCCCAAAATTATTTTTACAAGGACGACCCTTACACATAGGGGTGGACTCGATTCGGGCCACCTACCCTTACACGTAGTGACCCGGCCCGGCCCGCTACTGTGCGGGCCCGGAACCGGTCCGGGACCGGGCGTAGACCCGAACCGGTGGGCTAAGCGGTTGCGGGCTCGGTTTCTATAAAACGTGACCCAGCCCGGCTGGGTCGGGCCCGGGTCCGGGTCACAACGGCTATATTTAAAAAAAATGTTTGGGCCAAATGACCGTTGGGGATGGGCTGCAGGGGGGTCCGGGCGGTTTCGGGGTGGGGGTGGGGGTGGGGTAAAAAAACCTATACATACTCCTAATTTTAAACATTTTTTCATATCTCTTCTACAACTCTTCCTAAATCCTACTCTTAACTCTCTACTCTCTAATTATCTTCATCTTCTCAAATTCTCTTATTCTCCAATATATTATATTTATATATCTACTTTATATTAATTGTCTACTTATAATTTATAAATACATACATTATATTACTTATATTTCTTATCTATTTATATATTACTTATACATTTATTATATCTATTAATATAGTTGGAATTATATCTAATTAATTTGAAGTCATTCTATTACTCCCATCCGAAAGACCAAAAGTCCAAAAGAGGTACGAAATCATTCGATTATTTACACTTGTTTAATTTTGTATTATCATTACTTGAAAATAAAAACTAGTTAATTCTCATTATAGTTAAGGTTAAACTATAATAATTTGATTGTTAGTAAAAAAATATGTAGTACAAAAAACTAGTTGATTAGTTTTCACACGAATTGTTTAATTTTTCATTAAAGTAGTTAATTACTTTATTACAATTTTTTATTAATTGCTACCTTTGACTCTAGTTTAAAAAACTAGTTAATTCTCATTATAGTTAAAGTTAAACTATAATAATTTGATTGTTAGCAAAAAAAATAGGTAGTACAAAAAACTAGTTGATTAGTTAATTAGTTTTCACACGAATTGTTTAATTTTTCATTAAAGTAGTTTATTACTTTATTACAATTTTTTATTAATTGCTACCTTTGACTCTAGTTTAAAAAACTAGTTAATTCCTATTATAGTTAAAGTTAAACTATATTAATTTGATTGTTAGTAAAAAAAATAGGTAGTACAAAAAACTAGTTAATTGTTAGTTTTGACAATTTATTAAAAAATAGTATTGCTATAAATTTTGGTTCGATTCACATTTTTTTACTTCACATTTCACTCGAATTTTATAAATAAATAATAGTTAGAATTTTATTTGATTAAAGTAAACTTTTTAGATTGAAGTATTATTTAAAATAGTTTTAATTACTCATTATTAATATATTTGTTGCAATTTAATATTTTTTACATTTTTTAGATGGATCGTCCTAGATATTCGGTTGATATGGGTAACCTCGAGCTCAACCGAACGAAAGAGCTTGCGAGGAAGAGATCCCGCAAAGGTAAATCACATATCGAGGTTTGCAAATAACCAACAAGCTTATGGTAATTTCTCATACAATGATGCACAAAATTTGACTGATATGGCTAACTTACTTGTTGAAGAAAATTTGTCTTTTTTGTTTTCTGAAAGTCTTGCTTTTCGTGATTATGCACAAACTTGTTTAAATCCTCAATATAGAGGTTATAGTCGCAAAACGGTTAAGAAAGAAATTTCAAGGCTTTATGGTGCGGAAAAGGTAAGGTTACGAAATTATTTTTCAAACTTTGATGGGCGTGTTACTGTATGTTCTGACATATGGGAGGGTACTTATCACAATTTACATTATTTGGGTCTGAATGTACATTATATTGATAATGATTGGCATATGCATAAACGTGTTCTTGCTTTTCGTGAATTTAATGATCGTCACACCGATGAACATATTTATATTTTGATTGAGCGTATTTTAATTGAGTATAATTTAATTGATAAGGTGTTTGCTATTGGTTTTGATAATGCTACTAATAATAATGCTGCTACTCCTAGATTGCGTGAATTGTGTGGTTCTACTTCTTTGATGAGTAGATTTTTTTATCAACGGTGTGCATGTCATGTTATAAATTTATGTGTGCAAGATGGTCTAAAAGCGTTGGGAGCATCTTTGGAGGTAGTCAAGGGAGGGATTAGACATATTTGGGGTAATGGACAACTTAGAAAAAAATGGCATGATTATTTGATAGAGAGAGGTGAGAAATATGTGGCTTTTCCTAAAGATTTGTCTATTCGTTGGAATAGTACTTATAAGTTAATTGCAGTTCTTCTTAGATATAAACAACATTTTTATGCTTTTATGAAACAATATGATAACTATATTATAAACTCGGCTGAGATCGACACCTGTGAAAAAATTTGTAATGCTTTGATATATTTTAATAATGCAACTGAAACTTTTAGTCATATTTATAAACCTACCTCAAACCAATTTATTCGTGAAGCTGTTAATCTCGCCGGTGCTTTTTCAAATTTTGATAATGCTGATTATGTGAGTTATTTTGCTAGTTTTATGAAGGAAAAGTTTTTAAAATATTATTCACATATTCCGCATATTTATGGTATTACATTTGTTCTCGATCCTCGTTTTTGACTTGGTTCTTTAGAAGAATGTTTGAATTATTATTATGCTGCTTTTTTTGGTCCAATGCCAATGTATGAGGACAACCCAATTGATCCGAAAAAAGAATACATCGAGGTTAGTGATATATTTTATGTATTATTTAATGAGTTTCATGCACAATATGACAACGCGCCCCCTCCCCCGACACAAACATCTTCATCTAAAGGAAAATCAATTTTGAAATCTACATTTACCAATCTTATTAAAAAAACGAAATCAACTCTCACTACTCAACAAAGCAGAATTAATGAGATTTCTTTGTATTTAACATATGATGTTGATTTTGAAGAAGATGATGATTTTGACGTGCTACACTGGGGTAGAAGGGAAAAGAAAGAATGTTCCCGGTTTTAGCAAAGATGGCTAAGCAAGTGTTATCAATGCCGGTTTTAACAGTTGCCGTAGAACAAGAATTTAGTTCGGCCGGCAATGTCCTAACGCAATGTAGAACGAGGTTGAGCGCAGAATCTCTTGAGATGCTTATATGCTACCACGATTGGTTGAAGGTGGCCCGTAGAGCTCAAGAAATTGACATCACGCCATCCCAACACTTTATGGATGAATCTACAACCGAGGGTGGCTCTACCTATGTCGGAGATTCCGATTGATTAGTAATTCATGTTTTAATTTTACCTTCAATTCTCAATTGTAACTTGTAAACTTGTAGTTCATATTTCAAATAAATATACGTCAATTTTTTTATATGTAGCATTTCTCAAATTAATTAATATTACATTATGTAATTTATTTAAAAATTCAAAGTAAAATAAACAAATAAAATTTGAAATCAAAGGACAAAGGCTCCTCAAGGCCCCAATTCCCCCCAAACGGCTATATAGCCGTTGGGTGCTTGAATCAAGGGTGTCCCGGGGGTGGGGTACAAAAAATTCTATAAATACTTTTATTCTCTAACATTTTTATACACATCTTCTCCAACATCCAATCTCTAATCTCCATTCTCCATCTTCATCTCCATCTATTGTAGAATTATTATATCTACCATTTTTAAGATAGAAAGTCAAAATGCCGTTATACGGTATAATTTTGATAAGCAGAAGGACTCGAGGACCGGGATGTGGTACGCAACTTGCAAATGGTGCGGGAAAAAGTGTAGCATGGGGGTTTCACGCGGATACGGGATGACAATGAAGCATATTAAGTCATGTGACAAAGCCAAAGGACCAGGAGGTGCGGGAAGTTCCGATTGATTACAAAATGTATTTCATATTGTATTTTTTTCTTAATTGTCAAATGTAGTTCCTATTTCATTTCAAATAAATGCACTTGAAGTTTGTTTTTAATACTTGTATAAAACTATACAGTATAAATATATAAAAAAATTGGATTTAACCGGCCCGGCGGGTGGCCCGACCCGTGACCCGGGCGGGTGGCCCCGCCTAAACCGTCCAGACCTCGGGCCGGTTCCGGGCCCATGAATTACTAACCGGCGGCCCGATCTGGCCCGAGTCCATGCCTACTTACACATACTATCAATATTATCCTATAAGTATTGTTGTATATAGATAGCAATTAAGCCCTTGATACGGTTCTCAAATTTAATAGTTGTGTATTTCATATTGTAAAAATGTTGTCAAACATTTTAAAATCTTGAAATATAATATATCATCCTTCTTGATATCTTCTTTTTCGCCATCATGCACAGCACATTCAAATTCCTTTAAAATTATTTCAACTAGTCATAAACCAGTGATTTAAAGACTTTGAAATAAACCAAAGAACAAAACAGTCTAAGAGAGTTTCATCTGGTCTAATATATTTTGTGAAGAGCTTAAAGTATCATCTCACTTAACATAATGTTGAAATAAAAACACTTAAAATAATCTTTATGAGGCATGACTTAATTAGAATGTGGTTTTGTTATGCGTGAACCATTTTTTATGAAATATAGGTTGAAGCCTCATTTCCATACGAATGGAATGGTTAACTCCCCCCTTCATACATGTTTAAACAGCAATCAAATTGTCCATATTCAACATACAATTAGTGCACATGCCCCTTCTAACAAGTCACTGGGCGTGTCAAAAGCGGATTCGATCAGCGGGGTTGACTAGCGGAATAAATTGGCGGGTTGTCAGAAGATGTTTGTTAATTTAGCTGTTTGACAATAAAATCAGTGGAAAACGTCATTTTTCAAAACGTCAACCTAAAACTCTCCTATTAACAGCGTTTTCATTTCAGCGTTTTCGTCCAAAACGCTGGTGCCGAACAGTTATTTACCAAACAACTTTTCAATTATAAAAAACGTTGTAAGTGGTCAAACAGTCATTTTTCGACTGAAGCGCCATTTACCAAACACCCCCACTATCTATATTAAATATTAAAGAGTGTGCAAAATTTCATATCATCATGTCATGCTCAGTAGTAACTTAAAGCTCGCTATGTATTTCAACATAGGTTTAACTTACTATTTGACAAATAGTTTGGATAATTTTTCTCAATTTGATCAGAGGTATTCTTTCTTAATCTAGACAATTAACTCACAAGGAGTATGTAGTCTTGTTTGGATGAATGTCTAGTGTTGACCAGATCTAAAACTAATCAGCTGAATTTAAGTGTTGCTAATACAGCGTTTTAATTCAACCCTTAAATCTAGGCTAAAGGGTCAAATAAGCTCATGTACCCGTCTAGAATGCTCAATTCGCTCCATAAACTCTAAAAAGCTCTTATTCACCCCTGAACTTGACAAAAAATTTCAAATCTTATTTTTTGCAGGTAAAATTTTAAAGTTCGGTTAGATGCGATCAGTGCATCCCACATGGCAATTTAAGGGGTCAAATAGTTCCCTGAACCAGACAGAGTTGTTCAATTTGCCCACTCAACCGTTAAAAGTGTAAGAAATTGCCAAAAAATAAGAAATAAAAAAATAAAAAATACAAATATAAAACAAGATACAAGGCGAAAGTATAAAATATAGACATCTATTAAATAATATAAGGATATATTTATACTCGCGATAGATTCATAAAAAATAAACTAAAAGAAATTCATTAGAACTATTTTGATATTTTAAATCTATTTTTTAAATAAACAATACATGTGTTTACAAATTAAAATTAAATTTTTATTTTGTGTATTATATGTAATAATTGGTATTTTAAAACATATTTTAGGTTTTGTATTGTACAATTTATGTTATGTTTATATTTTACAGTTGTATTTTTCATTTGATATTTTTTAATATTTTTATTATGTTTTAGATTTATATGTAAAATTACACACACATGCATATATGTATATATGATTCGTATTATTTTATTCTAGAATTATAGACTATACTTCATATAATTATCTACACCATAAAAAATTTTATACTATATAAAAAGTATAATATGAAAATATTGATTACATTTTTATATTATGTACTTAAAAATAGTTTATTTTTGTTTTTTATAAGTTTAATTTAACACAAAATATAAATATATTCATATTAGATTATAAATAGATGTCTATATTTTATATTATCAACTTGTATATTATTTTATATTTTTATTTATTTTTTATTTTCTAATAACTTTTTTGACAATTTTTAACGGTTGAGCGGATAAATTGAACAACTCTATCGAGTTCATGGGCCTATTTGACCCCTTAAATTGCCACATGAGATACACAGTTGGCATCTAACCGGGTGATGTGACGATGACCAGATTTTTACCTACAAAAATGAAATTTGAACTTTTTATTGAGTTCAAGGGGTGAATTGGAGCTTTTTAGAATTCAGGAGACAACTAGAGCATTTTGAGCGGGTACAAGGACCTATTTGACCCTTTAACCTTTAATTTATTACATGATTATGTCGAATTTACCATATTGTTATTCCAATTTTATTCTGTTCATGTACATTTATTTTTATGGTATTTTACATCCTTTAATCGTTATTTTGGCTCTATTGTCAAATAAATATACTTCATTCTACTAGTATTTGACTTTCAATAATCTCTATCTTAATCCAGATCAATGAGATAACTACACCTTTCATTTTCCAAACACAGCCTAACCTATATTTAAGCGCAAATTATACCGTGTGATCCATCTTACGCATGGTGTGCCGATCAAACTTTAGGAAAATGTCTTTCCTTTTCTTTCTCCCTGGAGTAATGTTCGTTCCTTTTTTTGCTTTTCTTTCTTTATTCTTCTTTTGTTCAATTCTTTTCTTTTTCATCAAATTAAAATATTAAATATTTAATGGCAAATCTACTTTTTTATCTTCATCCTAAATTATAATTGAATCTATTTTTTTATTCTTTATCAATACACAACAAAAGTTTATTAATCTAAATAAAATAAGTATATTGCATTTCATATTCATACACTATTTTTGTTTCTGTAATATTTTTTATATTCATATACTTTTTTTGTAATATACTTTTTATATTCAAACACTTTTTTGTAATATTTCTTATAAGGACACACTTTTTCTATAATATAATTTTTTATCACTTTTATATATTTTTAGAGATTTTCAAGACTTTGAGTTTGTTTATTTTGATTCTTGAAGTTACATTTGATAATATATCATGAAGTTACCTCTTTTTATGCGCGAGTTACATCTTAATGTACGCGAGTTACATCTTTTCTGCGCGAGTTACATCTTAATGTACGTGAGTTACATATTAATATGCGTGAGTTACATCTTAATGCATTCGAGTTACACAACGGAATAAACCCTGATATATCATATTTATAGCTCTAATATTAAAAATAAAGCATATTCACTATTTTAAAAAAGTAATTAAGCTATTAGGATAATTTTTTTTATTGTTTACATTGAAATCAATGTTTATGATATATATTATTCTCAAACACACAAAAACAAAATTGTTGAATTTCCCAACAAGTTACATTCTGTATACACCTTAAGTTATACATGAATTACATTAAAAAATCAATCCCTGCCATTGAAACAAAAAAATGATTTTTTTTAATTTTTTTTTATGGTCATGATATTAAAAACAAAACATATTCACGGTTTATCTAAAGCAATTGTGCAATTAGACTCTTTTTTTCATTGTTTACATTGAAATCAATATTGTATTTCTAATACTATGTATTTGAGAAGTTATATTTCGAATGCACGTGAGTTACATTGATCACTAACGTAAGTTACATATCTCTACACGTGAGTTACATCATTCATGCTATTGGAACAAAAAGAAAGAAAAAACAGTTACTGTACACACATGTACCGTTCACACGAATTTTCTTAAAAAAATGTGAAAAATTACATCGTTTTGAAAGTGAAGCACCGTACACAAACAAATATTTAAGCCTCTATTCTATATTTCTATAATCATCACCCGGGCACACTGCACCGAAAGTTCTAATATTGGTTGGACTAGCACACAATGGTTCTCTAGTTTTAACGTCCTCATCTTTTTTATTTGTTTTAATTTTTCAAATTTCTGGGAAAGCGGTCGTACTTGAATTCTAAATTCTCCACTCCTATGATCTCAGATCATCATCTTAATCAAAACCCCCAATCTTTAGCAAAGGAAGCCCTAATTCGTCACTGATGCCTTGGATGATCTCACCATTACCATCCTTATCCGTGCACGGGACTTTCGATTGGGTCAAGCACAGTTCGCTGAACAGCTACTCGCCACCTACATGGGCTACTTTGATCGGAGGATTCTTCACGCTTCTCTCTCTCGGCCTCTCTGTTTACCTTCTGCTCGAACACCTCTCAGCTTACAAGAATCCTGAGGTCATATTTTTTTATTTATTTAGTTTTTGTAAAAAGCGTAGTTTTAGGAATAAATATCTACATTGTTCGTCTTGCATTGGTTTTAAATGTAAGTGCCAATGTAAATGTGAACTCTTGAGTTTTGATTTATCTTGGGCTGCTGGCAGGAGCAAAAGTTTTTGATTGGAGTGATATTGATGGTGCCATTCTATGCTATTGAATCTGTGAGTCTAGTTCAACTCGATTTGAGATTTTGATTACCTTATTATGGTTATTATCATTAAGTTATCTTTGTATGTATTTCAAGCATATATTCATCCCACCTCTAGTTGCATAGCCCTTTAAAGAAAATGTTAAGATAGAATAATTGACTGTTGTCAATTGTCAGAAATGATGATTTATTTCAGTAGGAATGTAGGACTTAGCGAGCTAATGTTTAATATGCTGATAGAACTTGAGGTTCTTAAGAAGATATATTGAAGGCATGCTTTTATTTGACAAAGCTTAATTACCTGCAACTGGGCAGATAAGTATGCTGTTTTTAGCTCCAAATAATCTCTTCCCTTTTGTTCCAATTTTCCAATGACTTGTAGCGTTTGTTCAAAGTTTATGAAGTATTAGCCTGTTCCTAATTACCACGGAGTACTATTCAATACAATTTACAAGTTTGATTGCTTTTGTTGGTTCGAACTGGTTTTAAACATTATCCAACATTGTCAGGTCTATATATTTAGTTTGGTTATTGCCTTTTGTCAAATACTACTTCCATTCTTAAATAAATGCACCAGCCCCACTTTTCTCGTTTGCGGATGCACAAATTTAACCATTCGTATATTTAATTCTCTCATCATTATCATCATCATCATTCATCATCATTACCCCAGTGCCGCAAAGGCTCCCACACCTTCGGTGGGATAAGGGGGGTAGGATGTACACAATCTTACCTCTGTAGTATAGCACATAGAGACTATTTCCGGATGACTCATAGTGAAAATCGCGCCCAAAATTGCATGGACTGTTTGCTGCTTCACAACAAGGAAGCAGACAGTTCAGTAAGCCATTTTGCTTTATTCCATCATATTCCCAAGCCAAAAAATTGCGAGTCTTTGGCTCCATTGCAAATGATGGAAAATCATATATTTAATTCTCTATTAGTAAAAAATAAAAGATAAAAATCAGATTTTGAAAGTTTATGATAAGACAAATTTAACAATATTTGTTTGAAATAATTTATTTATACATTAATAAATAAAACTTAGTCAAAAAAAGAATATGTGAATAGTGTAAAATTCAACCATGTTGCACTTATTTAAGAACGGATGTAGTAATATTAGGTACTAGATTTTCCTGTTGCTGCAGCTGGAAATTGCTCCAGTTCTGCATTACATTAATCTCTAATGTGTACACTGATGTGGGTTTCTTTTTTCAGTTTCTATCTTTGGTGAATCCAGCAATCAGTGTGTATTTGGAGATATTACGAGATGGATATGAGTCCTTTGCTATGTACTGCTTTGGAAGATATCTGGTTGCCTGTTTAGGTACAGCTGTTAATTATCCTGTTAGTTTTAAATCCTTAAGTTTGATTTCATATAAAATTTGATAGATAACTATAAAACATTCCCTTTGGCTCATATAAAATTTAGCCTGCTGTTTTTGCTTGTGGATTCTGTTCTTAATTTTTCTTGAAATGTTTCTTGACTTTCTTCCTTTGTTCATCCTACTTCAAGAACTTTCTTTTAATGCTCTCACGGTCCGTTTCAAACCTAGAAAATGCCAGTGAAAGAAAACAGAGAGAGAAACTAGAATGAAAAAAACATTGAGGCAAAGTATAAATAGCTTCAGAGTTCAGACTCAGTAAATCTACATTAGATATATTGTATTTTTCCATGGTAAAACCGAAAATAGTAAACTAACTCTTCTTAGCATTTTGTTTCCTCTTCCCTGCATTTTCTTTAACCCAAACAAACCATTAATGTTATGTATCCTGGAAAAGGTGGGGAAGAGAGAACACTAGAGTTTATGGAGAGGGAAGGACAAATAGGCTCAAAGGTACCCCTACTGGAGGAGGGCGGTGGCCATGAGAGGGGAATTATAAAGCATCCGTTCCCAACCAATCTTATTCTTAAGCCCTGGAAGCTGGATCGATGGGTTTATGAAGTTATCAAGTTTGGGATTGTTCAATATGTAAGTGCCATAGCTCTATTTTTATGATATGTTAGCCCACTGCCAGCTGTTAATTTCTTTCTTTCTTGGATCGTATAAATTGTTATCGAAGAACACATGAATCTTGATGGCAGATGATAATAAAAGCATTTACTGCTATTCTAGCAGTAATTCTGGAAGCTTTTCATGTGTACTGCGAGGGAGAATTCAAGTGGAACTGTGGGTATGGGAAGTGTATTTCTTATTTCATAGATGGACAGTGCTTTTAAAATCCATAGCCATATTTCTTATAAGTTACATGACCTTTTGTTTTCCTTTTCTTATAAGGTACCCTTACTTGGCGGTGGTTTTAAATTTCAGTCAGTCATGGGCATTGTATTGCTTAATTCAATTCTATACCATTACAAAATATGAGTTATACCATATCAATCCGCTGTACAAGTTTTTGACATTTAAGTCAATTGTGTTTTTGACTTGGTGGCAAGGGTTGGCCATTGCCCTTTTATGCAGCCTGGGCATTTTTAAAAGCCCAATTGCTCAAGCTTTACAGTTGCAGTCAAGCATTCAGGATTTTATTATTTGTATCGAGGTAATTGTTCTTCTCACCTGGACACACACACATTTTGGATGCTCAGTTTCTCACCAGTATTTATTTCATTGGGTGTGTTTGGTTCAAGGAACTGCTAGTGAAAGGGAACAAATGTTAATGAAGTTATTTTTTTTATGTTTGGCTTTACCTTGGGAAAAAGTCATATATTTTTATTATTTGATTTTTAATAATAATTGTATATTCATTTATATAAAATTTATAGAAGAAATAATGACACATTTTAGAAGAAAAATGTGAATTTTACAACACGTTGGCCATGTTTGTGGTGACAGTAGTGACCATAATTATGTTCCATTTGCCATGCGGACTATTTTGGTATTTTTTGTCACTTTTTTCCCATGGATTTTGTTTTTCAAATACTACAGGAAATCCAACAACATCTAAAATTGATTTTTTTGGTTTGACTTTGTCGTTGATTTCCCCTGGATTAGTCTTTTGTTCTCATTTCCCTCTTTCCCTGGTATTTTCCGGGTTCCAAATGGACCCACTAATGATCACCTCTAACTAATACGAAGTATAAGTTTGACTTGCTTGTGAATATTGTCCAGGACAGATGGGCATTGCTTCAATGGTCCACCTCTATGTTTTTCCTGCAAATCCATATGAGCTGATGGGAGAGCGTTTTCCTGGGGGTGTTTCAGTACTTGGGGACTACCTATCTGCTGACTGCCCCATAGACCCTGAAGAGGTTAGGGACAGTGAGCGACCAACTAAAATGCGTCTTCCGCTCCATTCTGATGTTAAAGATTCAAGCAAAACGACCATTAGAGAGAGTGTTCGTGATGTCGTTATGGGTGCTGGTGAATATGTAAGTATTTTCTCTAGCTAATTTCTTATTGAGCGCCTTTTTGATAGAAAAGTCTGTAATGCCGAATGCTAATGTAGTTAACTTTTTGTATTGTTGACATGTTCAGATTAGCTAGACCAAAGAAATGCATTTAAGTTGAGATATGCTTACTATTGAGATGTCCTCTTCTTGCCTGAGATATGTTATGTTAAAGGGAAAATGGACTTTGGTCCCCCATTTATACGGGAACAGTAGGTTAAGTTTTGATATTTTACTTTTTCTTTTAGTATTATAGTCTCATAATCAACATGTTGATTCTACTGTGGACTTCTGCATGTGAGAAATTCACTTTCCTGTTCTTCAAAAGCAATCTATATTGTAATTTCATGACATTAGTTATAATCAAAGAAAGATTGAAGAATCATAAAAATTCATATTGAGGGACTAAAATCACTACTTTAAGGATGATTTAGGGATTAAAAACGTATTAATGTTGCCATTTGAAACCCTGGAACATAATCTGCTACAGATTAACTGATGGACCTCAAGTGTCATTCTTTTCCGATTTCCAGTCTATCTCTCTCATACAAACATAGAACTTAAAGATCTTGCTGAGCAAAACTGTAGACATGTGAAACATCAATGTGCAGTGATTTACGATACAAATTGCACGCTTATATGCATAAAAGTGCACATGTGGGTGTTTAGAAGTTGTCATCATATTTTTTAAGATAAGCTCATTTTGTTTCAAACTCTGACACAGTTTATGTAATGTATGCATGTGCACTTTTTGCATACAGGGACAAGTGATGAACTTTGTGACTATTTTCATCATATTTTCATTAAAAGTTACTCATATACCCATAGTATATAATAATACCAGTGTATTTGTAATTTTGTACTAAAATTGACTTAGTTCCCACGGCTCCTTTTATGACAAGTGTTTGTGTTGCATCCAGATTGTGAATGATGTGAAGTTCACGGTGACCCATGCAGTGGAGCCAATGGAGAAAGGATTCACAAGATTCAATGAGAAGTTGCAAAAGATCTCTGAAAATATGAAACATGACAAACGGGGGAGGAGAGCAAAGGATGACAGTTGTGTGGCCACAACAACTCCAACATCTCAAACCCCAAGGGTTATACGTGGGATAGATGATCCTCTTTTAAATGGAAGTGTCAGCGACAGTGGGAGAACCACGACCTCTAAGAAAAAGAAACAACGTCGGAATTCTGGGTACACAAGCGAAAGTGGTGGGGAGAGTAGCAATGATTATACTTATGGTGGTTTCCAAATACGTGGCCACAGGTGGGTTACAAAAGACTAGTTTGGGATACTCTACTCCGGATGATCAAGAAAAATAATACGCGGGTATGAGTAGTAACCCCAAGATGTCAGCATCTATTTGAATGGGCTAGTGTGTGGGCTTCAATCTGTCTGACAAATATGACGTCTCGAGGTAATCTTCATAGATGATTAAAGTGTTTGTGTTTGAAAACTAGATCTGTGTATAATTCTTGTAACACAAAACATGGCGTCATTGTATTTGTATCATAATAAAAGGCATCAAATAAAAATACCAAAAAAAGACTTTATTATGGAATCCTAGTAGTCCTAGTAGTTTCTGCGCAATTGTCTCTCACTGTCCCTCTCTTTTTTTGGGCAAGAATGTCACAAAAGAAGTCAAACCAGTAAATCACTTGTGTGTGTGTGTGTGTGTGTGTTTCTTGGGGGTTAGAATTTGTGTGGACGATTGATCTCTTTTCTCTCTTTTCTCTCATTTTCTTTTATCGTTTATCTTTTTTTTTTACTTTATATGTTCATTTGTTATTTTTATCTTTTATCTTTCTTATTCTCTTTTATCTTTTATCTTTCTTATTCTCTTTTATCTTTTATCTTTCTTATTCTCTTTTATCTTTTATATTTCATATATTCTTATGTTATTGTTATCTTATAGTACGTATTTATGGAGTATCTTTTATTCTTAGCTTTGTTATTTTCTCATATTCTTTTTTATCTTTTATTTGGGCTCTGATATCATGGATAGATTCATGTTAGTTGACCCCAAAATCTTTTGGGAATAAGGCTTGGATGTTGTTGTTGTTGTGGGGGTTAGAATTAGGAAAAAATGGATCTTTGGTTCCATGGCCATTACATTATTCTCATTTGTATGGATAACATTAATTATCTTTTTCTACATTATGACTTTTTACCACTTTTGGTCCTTTCTTGCTAATCCAGCAAAAGTTAACAAGAAATTGTATGGAAATCAACCATATAGGTCATCAGGAGACTCAGGACCATAATGAACAAAAAATATGTAGTAATCATGAGGCTAAAAGTGGAAGAATGAAAGTTTGGACCAAAAGTAAGAATAACCAACAGTCGTAGGACAAAAAATTGTTTGTTTTCTCAGAATTAAGGACTGTTTTTTAGTTCCAAAAGAGCATCCTTCGGTTCAGTCTTGTTATGTTTATCACTGCTATCACATTTGATTCCTTGTGTCATTTTCTCACAAGATGGACAAGTTACTATAGTCTTCTTAGCCTTATGAAGCTTGTCTGCAAATGGCGATAGAAGCTGCTCAAATTTGCATGCCGATCGCAGCTCGTTTAATTCTCTTTTCAACCGAATATTTTCATTATTTAGATTCTCACAATACTTCTTCAACAGCTTGCAATCTACCTCAGTTTGCTTCAGTTTAGTCCTGCATATTAATGCACGGATTTCCACTAAATTAACATAGGAAAAAGGATGAAGACCTGAAAGTAACGAGATTAGATTATTCACCTTGCTCTTCGGTTTTGAAACCAAACTTCTACTTGTCTTGGCCTAAGATTCAACTTCGCTGCAAGTTCATGTTTCCGACCCTGCAATCACGTATGTTTGGAATATTCAATAATTTAGAAGCAAAAAGAATGTACTGATGGTATATTATTTAAAATTTAATAATTTAATTATAGAAAAAATCTAATGCTAATGACCATTTTGTATACATGGGTGGATTTTGAACCTTGTGAGAGTCGTGGGCATGGGGGTTTTTTATCGAAAGGTTACATGTTGCATTTAGCCATTCTTGACCTAACGTTCTGAGCTAATGACATTGTTTTGTAGATCTCGAATGAAAATTATATACTCCCTAATCCCGTATCAATTTTGAGTTGATTTAAAGTTTGAACTCTGAAAAATTAGTTTCTCAGACATAAAAAATTAATTTAATTAACGTCAAACGAACATTCTTTTATAACTATCATTTAGCTCACTATTTATAACAGACGGCGTATTCTAAAATGTCGCATTTACACACGGTACTGTTTATCCTTCAGGGTTGGGGGCAGAAGTCCAGAACTGATCCTCCATATGGTATTATGGTGTGGTAGACAAATTATTGAATATGGAATAAATTGTATACACAATCACAATACTAAAGTGAAGGAGAATGAAACTTGACATTATGGAATGAAAGGTTGATTCACAATTGATACCATGGTAAGGGTGGTATGATGCTTGAAACATTCTTCAAGTATTGCAGACTGTTCCTTATTTAACCTCAACTTCTTCCTGCCATAAGAATTCTCACATTCTTCATCCATCTCACATGGTTTAGAAATCTCAATAATCTCCCCACTTTGGTCATTGGGATGAATGGGAAGGGAAAGATCCAAACAAATGCCAATAGTTGTTTGAGTGGGTAATCTTTCCTCTTTGGGATTGCAAAGACCTAATCCAAGTCCTAGACCAAGATCGAGTACCTTGTCATCTTCTTCCATGGCTTAGAAGATGATTCATTAATCTAATAATAACTAGGTTCAGCAATGGCAATGTGCCATATTTATAAGTTAAGGTTCAACAAATTTGTAATCTGAGATAGTATGCAATTATGACATGAGTTATAACTAAGACTTGATGTTATAAGGAACCAATTTAATTGTTTTGACTATCATTATTATTTTTAACCAACAATTGTAGATAATATGTAATTATAACTCCTAATAAATAATATGCAATTATAACATGACTTATAACTTACATGTAAGACTTGATGAAATCAAGAAACCGACTTAATGATTTTGACTACGACTAGGAGGGTTAAGGTAAGCCATCATTAATAACATGAGTTACCAAAGACTAAATAATAAATAGAAAAAAAACTAATTGCAATAATTATTAACTACGCAGCTAGAAATAATTATTTAAATGGAAAAAATACAGCTGTCATGCACATATTCATCATCACATGAGAATAAAAAAAAATATTTGGTCACATTTAGGGGGCGTTTGGTTTAGGGAATGTCAGATTAACACGAGAATGTCAGATTGCTGAGAATGTTAGATTGATGGGAATGTATCCAATTTATTCCCATTTGTGTTTGGTTAAGATTAGGGGAATGTGATATTAATTTACTTGGTTGAAAGATATCTTATATCGCACATATGGTGAATTACTTCAATGTTCTTTAAATATTTTATCTTAACACAATAAATATATTACAACCTACATCTAAAGTAATTAAAATTAAAGAAAAAATGAAATATCTTAATAATAAATAAAATTAAACCTAATTGAATTATTTTTTAGTAAATTACGTTTAATTGTAAAAAGTTGTAGATCCAATTCAAAAGTGAAAAAAACTTTGTTCAAATAGTAATCCAAATATATTTATTATTATTTTAAAAAATTAAATTTAAATATGTTCAAGTTATTCATAAAACTTCTTTTCAAATTAAATAAAAATGATCAATTTTGCCATTAAATTTTGAAATTCACCCATCAAAAACTTAAATAATCTATAAGTCTTATAGAATAAATACCTTAAAAAATTTAAATGTTAAGGAAAACAGAATTATGAAAATAACAAGAATAGACATTTGAATATAATTAAATAATTATACTCCATTTGTCCCACTTAATAGGTTGTCACACAATCTATGATCGTCTGACCATAAAACTAATTGATCTCTTTCAATGATAAGATTATTTTTTAGTAAATAAAATTTACATATTTAGAAACTAAATTAAAAGTTTTATAAAATCGCACTATATAAAGAAATTAATTGAAAAGAGATAATTAATTGAAGGTATTTTCGGAAGAAAATTAGACCATCTCCGGGAATGTAAGATAACCTAAGGCATGGATGGTTATAAGATTCTCCTCCATATTACATTCCTGGAAATGTAACTTTTACGATTTTTTCTCAAACTCGTGAACCAAACATGGGTATCTGACATTCCGTGCATCACATTCCGAACTCGTGAACCAAACTCGGCCTTCATGTGAGATTACCCCAAACTAGGGGTGGACTCGGGCCGGGTGGCCCGACCCGGAACCGGCCCGGGACCGGTACTGTTCCGGCCCGGCCTGACCCGGTGGCCCGGTCAGTGACCGGTCCGGGTAGGCCCGGCCCGTGGGTTTTCCGGTCCGAGCTCGGGTCACCCAAAACAAGGCCCGACCCGGCCGGGTCTGGGCCCGGATCGGGCCAAAACCTATTTTTTTTTTCAATTTTTTTTAAATTTTCGGGTTGGGCTGGGTATTTTGGGCCCTTTGGGGTGGTTTGGGGGGTTGGGGGGGGAGGGGGGTTAATTAGGAAGAGGAAAATAAAAAAAAATTATAATGAGCCCGGCCCGGACCGGACCCGGTGGTTACTCGGGCTGGTCCCGGGTCCACCATTTCTGAACCGCCGGCCCGCCCGGGCCTAGGCCCGACCCGAACCCGGACCCGGCCCGGACCCGAGTCCACCCCTACCCCAAACCAAACAGGCCTTTAGGGAGTTAGGGGTAGAAAATTGTTCATGAATCCTGCACTCCAATTCCAAATGATATACTTTCAAATATAATGATAAATTGTTACAAGAACGTAATCTAACAACTACTCCCTCCGCCCCACAAAATTCTCCACACTTATCATTTTGGAATGTCCATTTTTTTTTTCACATTTCATCTTTTGAAAAGTTTTGTATGACTAACATTCATTAAATTTTTCTTACTCAACCACAATCATACATTTTACTTTATTCTCACTTTCTTAATAAACGTGCCAAATCAAATTGGGAAGTATTTTTTTTGAGAGTGAAAAGTATTTTTTTTGGACGGAGGGAGTATTTTTTTGGAGGACGGAGGGAGTAATCTAAATGAATCTTGCACTAGAACAATCTTAAATCCCATTTGGCAACATTGGAATAGGCCGAAATTGAGAATGAATTGTCAAATCTGCTGAATTATAAAAAAATACATTTGAAATATGTTATTCCTACTCTTAAAATTTTATCATATTTGAAACTTTGACCAACTAAATATTTTTATTGGAAATTATTTATAAATTATCATGAAAATGTTTTGTGTTAAAAATACTTTCATAAAAGTATTAAAATTTATAACTTCCATAATACGTAGTATTATGCATAGTACTACTCATCAAAATCATTGTCCAAACTTTACGAGATTAAAAGTTTTAAGGGACGGAGGTAACATATACTCCCTCCGTCCCGAATTGAATTGCAAACTTTGATCGACACAAGGATTAAGAAATGACAATAAATGATGTTTGCCTTTTACATTTTTGCCCATCTTTCTAAAAGTATATGCCTTTAAGTTAACAGGGAAAAAGTAAAAGTAAGGATAAATTTGTCACTTTATTCTTATTTGCATACCTAAAAGAAAGTGGAAAAACATTTTGGAACAACCAAAAAAGGAAATTTTGCAAATCAAATTGGGACGGAGGGAGTATTAATTAAACATAGAAAAATTATATGAAAAAAGCTAAAATAATCTTCTTAAGCAATTTCATCCCATTCGGCTATAAAAGTAACTCCAACCTTTTCATTAAATAAAGTGTTCAAGTGTTTGGGATAAAGCCTGTACGCCAAAAATAAGAGTTAACAAACGGGTCTTTGGCAGACCCAATCTTAACTTCCATACAAATTTGGCAGCATATACTATTTCAAAACGAAGTTGAACTCTTGAGCAAGCAGATCCCATTAACTATCTTCAGCTTGACGCATATATATACTAATAACCTGCTCAGAATAGGAAGTAAACCAAGGGTTAAGGTGAAGTTCATAGCAAAGATGACAAAATGCAAGGGTTCCTTCTATTTAAAATGCTTATTAAAAGATGCAATTATCTTGAGAGAATTTTAGGTGATAATGTTCTATTACTCTATGTTAGGATAGTGGAAAATTGAAAGAAAATGCTTATAAAAGTTATTTCAATATGATTGCTTTTAAAAAACGGCAAGGGAAATGAAATATGATTAGATTTCTTAGTAATTATAACGCCTCGCACTCGCAATTGACGGGAGAATCTTTCGCTTCGCACTCGTGACCCGTTTCTCCAAGTTCGCACTCACATACCGTCTGTCCAAGTTCACAGGTGCTGTCTCTATCCAATCATCATCATTACCCCAGTGCCGCAAAGGCTCCCACCTACGGTGGGTAATGGGGTCAGATGTACGCAGTCTTACCCCTGCACTAACACGCAGATAGACTGTTTCCGAATGACCCATATATTTCTTAGTATTTATATAATAGAAAAAAATTAAAAAGGTGAACTTGAACGAACAATGAACATACATTTGAGTTTGAACCAATGCTTTGTTTTCACTAACATCTTATTTCCTTCAAATTTTATTCTTACATTCTCTTCTATTCTATTTCCCTTGCATTATCAACATGTGAAAAGAACTGGCATGATATATGATACTCTTTTTTTGTTGCTAAGGAAGTTCTTTATTTTGAATTGTTTAAAATTATCCATCATTACAAAGTACAAACAGGGGCCCTTCGGTTACAAATCCACATCCGCAGTTTTACTACAAAGTACAGACAGGGCCTCATGTAACTTTCTGTTCATAGTTTATTCTTCATGTAATAATAACTCATGATCTTGCCCTATCTAATTTTTCCAATTCTACTGTCCTCTGAAGCTCCCATGTAAAAAGGTTTTAAAATGACTAAATGGGCTTAGAGCCTTGCATGTATTTGCTTTTGCCTCACAAGGATAAGCCTCATACTCCCTTATAAAATGCATATATAGGTGTTGCTGGATTGGCCAATTACTCATTTTGTAATGAATATACATTTCGAATGCTAAAATAGTTCTTATATAATATCCACCAGAAAAGAAAAAGATTAAAGTTTATCCTAACCAATATTATTACTCCGTATGAAGGAAGACAGGGAATCTAGTCGAGGAGAAAACAAAATGTACATTCAGTCGAAAAGAAGATTCACAGGATAAATTATGAAGCAGCTTGGATCAGTTACTAAATCCCCGACACACATTTCATTATAAACTTATAATATATTCCACAAAGGCTACTTGAATTGCTTACACGTTCTTTCTAGCTAATAAAAGTTATTTGAATAGCTCACCAAAGCAAAATGAAACATAGTAAACTTGGCACATTTAAAAGTTGCTTGCTTGATGACCTTCAGTGTACACTATTTGGGCTTATCTATTGATTCTATTCTCTAGCCTTCTTCACCTAAGTGATTTACAAACATATTGCATAACTTTGTTTCAAAAGGGCATCATTAGAATTTGATTTAATGTATCATAATCAACATACTATTTCATTTTTTACAGGCAAACTAGCATTCTAGCAAAGCCTGTTTGGTAAGACTAAAATTGGTCAATTCAGCTGAAACTGCAGAAGATATGCCCGAATCTGCTCAATTATGAAAAAAATATACAGGAGTAATAAAATATTTACTTTATTAAATAAGCAAATAAATGTAAATGATAAAAGCTAAAATGATCCTCTTCCGCCAACTCTGTCTAAAGAGTACCACCAACCTTACATCTTTCTATCATTAATCAATTCGGGGGGGGAAATCCAAAAATTAGCGATTCGTAAATAATCTGACATATAAGGCTGAGGCAAAAAAAAAGGTTTCAAAATGGGCACTAAATATCCACAAAAATCATCATTAAGAGGCATTGAAAGTTCAGTAAATTAGATATATATTGTAACTTAAGAACTTACTTACCCTTATAAGGAACCACCACACTCTATCTTCTCTTCAAATTGACATACTACATACTTTTTATTTGTTTAGCTAGGCCCTCCATGATGCAGCTATGGTCTTGAAGCAGTAGAAGAGTTTCTACGTAATTCGCAACATAAAGTGAGCGGCAAGTCCCAAAAAATCCAAGCTTATTTACTACTTGGGTGTTTGGACAGTATGAAACGAGCTCACTCTTGTTAGTAGAGAAAAAAATGTCACCATTTTTCCCAAAGCCAACCATTCTTTCCATCCCTTCGACCAATTCAATAGAATGTAGCCTACTCCAAGATTCCACAACCCCATACTCTTTCATGACCCACAGTTCACATGAATTTCGGTGGACCTCTCTATTATACTTAACAACAGAAATAGACTCATCCAATGCCATAATATATAAATTTGCTGCAGGTTCCCGAGTCAATTCATCTGGGAGCATAATCTCACCAAACAACTCATCAGCCATTGAGAAAACTGCTACAGAGGACTGAAACCTCTCATTCTCCAGCGATTTGCACCCAATCCAATGAATGGCCCCACAGACGAACGTTTGAGACCAAATGAAATCGGTCATATAAAAGTTCACGCCTGCTGCTGATATCCTTCTCCACTCCCCTGTGCTTAGAGAATAAATTTCAGCCTCCGGCGGTAGGGCACACAGATCCAAATAGTCACCATTCCTTTCATACGCAACTCTCACGACTTTCAGATCATAAACACAGTTCGGGTTCACACCAAATCCCAATACAGACTTAAGCGGGCGCCCTTGTTTGATGGTGGGAGGCGGTAAGATCAAATGCTTCCGAATACTAGGGTTCCACAGGGTCACAGCGTGTGAATCGCTATACAAATCATCATATAAGCAAACGACGCCGTTGTAACAGCCAACTACACGAGAGTACCCGACCCGACATGCAACCTGGGAGCTGAGTTCGGAAGAACTGGTCAGGGAAAGTGAATGACTATTGAGGATTTCGTATTTTTCCTTTTTTGATTTACTTTCAAAACGCCTGAGGAGGAGGACGCTGTTGGCAGAATTACCTTCCAGAGAATGGCGGAGGTGCGCGGAGGCGAAGGAGAACCTGGTGATGAAGAAGAACCAAGACTTGGAAACTGCAGTGAAGCGTACTAAGGATTTAACCGGGAGCCTCGTGAGGATCTCGATCAGGATTTCTTCCGGAAAATGGCGGTGATCCGCCATTGTGGAACTTCGAACAATGGAGAGTTGGAGACCCATATACGAAGTTACGATTTACGGCCTGTTCAAAATTAACCTGAGAATCCGTATTTACCTGCGGTAATCGTATGGTTAAAATTTTACTCCGTAAATTTTACTGTGGGAACACAAGGTGATGTGGAGTGAAAAAAATAGACATGGAACCGTAAAATTAATTCCGGCCTGCTGGTCTCGATCCAGCGACCTACTGGATTGTAACATTCATGCCATCCAACAATTGGACGGACTCAATCCGTCGCTCTGCCAACTGAGCTAAGGCCGGATCTTGTTCACTGTATTACTAGTTAGTAAGTATAGAGTACGGACAACTTTATTTGTAGGATACTACGAAATTGCGTATTTTGACTTAGAGTTATTTAACGAGAAATTGCCCAATATAGGAGTAAACATAAACATAATTACATAAATAGAAGTAAAATTTAAAACTTATTTTGGGTAAACATTAATTTTGTACCCTTAATTTTAAAATATAACTTATTTGATCCTGGCATGTTAAAAAAAAATCTAAGTTCATTCATCGGAAACAATACCTTTATGCAGGCCATTTAATTTTAAAAATAATCTAAGTTCATCCCAACAATATTAAAATATTAAAAATTAAAAAACAAAATTGTAAAAATAAAAAACTTTAAAAATGAATAAAAAATAGATAAACTGTATTAAAAGATATAAACAAAATATGCGGGCCTTTCCCGCAGCCTCGGTCATCACCCAGCAATGTCACCTCCGATCGATGAAAAAAATGTCATTTTATGTAAAAATTGTCATTTTTCTTTGAAAATGCAATAAAGATGACAGTTTTACTCTTTGAAAATGCCAAAATTTCTCAAAATCAACCATCTTGATGGCATTTCTGGAAAATGTTGGCATTTTTTTTGTTTTTCGGAGCTGGTGGTGCTGGGAGGTTGTTGAGGCGGCGGCAGACGCCTACATATTTTTTTATTTTTTTTCATTTTTTTTAATTTTTTTAGTTTTTTATTTTTTTATTATATTAATTTTTTATTTTATTTAATACAGAGTATATTTTATTTGATATTTTTGTGTATTTTTTTTTTGTTTTTTTACAATTTTATTATAAATTAATTAATCTTAGGGAGTATTTCTTTTATGGTTTAATTATTAATGAAAGTTGTTGGGGTTTGGGTAGGGGTATACTTGTACAAACATTAAAGTTACTCCTATTCAAAACATGATACTCCTATTTTTGCATTTTGCCTATGTTTTACTCCTATTTGAGGAATTCTCTCTTATTTAATTTCTTTTTCCTATTAAGCTCTACCTAATCTCTTATTAAGTTATATATTTAGATTAAGACGTCTATCTGGATCAAGTGATGTTTGTATATGAAGTTGTTTATTTTGTGTGCTGAATAAATCATAGAGTAAATTAATCAATTTAATATTATTATTAAGTTATATTAACACTGAATAATGACATTTATTAGCTTATATTTATTCCATATTAGGTATAAAAAAAGCTGACTTAATAGACGTCTTAATAAGCGTCTAATGGCAAGGAGTGAATTTTCACGACTTAATGATTAAGCCATTTTTTACTGAATATAAGTTGTGTGGGGAAACTGTCAAATAGGTCATCGAACTTTCATAAAAACTAGTACGGGTGGGCATAAAACCCGAACCGAACCGGTACCGAACAGTCCCGTAATGGTACCGAACCGAATACCGGGTATTTAAATGGTTATATAGATTTTTATCCCGTACCGAAACCGTACCATTTGAAACGGGTAGGTGGCCGGTCCTAGATTTCGAGAACCGAAAAATACCGGACCGAACCGTTCGAAAATAACGCATTTGAATTTTTTATATTTTTTCTATACCAATAGATCTCTTTTATAGACCAACAATTTTATAGCCCAAGTATGTATATATTCATGTGTCCCTAAGATATCTAAATGTGTGTGTGTATATATATATATATATATATTGTTATTTTTTCTTTTTAGATAATTTATGTTATATTTTGGTATGTATTGAAAAAATATTGAAATTTTAGAAATCATTAATGAGTATTTGTTTCTAGTAATGTAGTGTACATGACTTTTTGTTGTATCATGTTTGTGCAATTTTTAAAACTTATTTAATATGATTTAAATATTAGCTTTCAAGGTTCAACTATAAATTAAGTGAGAACTACGGAGTAATATTTAACCTAGAACGATGAAGAACGTTGAAGATTTCTATTATATTCAACAATTTGATAATATTCGTTTTTATATTTTTACATGAACTTAGTAAATTAAAGATGATATTTATCCCGTGTGTTATCGTTTTGATATACTTTTTCTTAGGTGTGTTGCACTATTTGTGCATTTGTGAATTTTAGTGGTACGTATGCAATTTCTTGTATTTATATCAACATTTCACGTGAGTTGGTTGGTGTGATGATATCTACTAATTGCAATTATTCAAATTTTTTAGCATGAGTAGTATTGTACCGTACCATTTTGTACCGTTCCGAAACGACATGGTATCGAATGGTTCTATCGTTAGAACCGGACCACCCCTAATAAAAAGGTCAATTAAATAAGTCCTTCTATAGGAGGTTCTGTCCGACCGTCGCGATTTGGGGTAGTTCCCGGTGAAATTTTTTGATGAAATTTTTTGAGCATCTTATTCACCAAGTCTAGTTTATTCATAAAAAATTTAAGCTAAAAATTCAAACCGGAACACATTCAAATTAATTCTTGAAGATAACTGCGCATTTTTGCGTTCTCGAATTAATTTCAATGCGCTCCCGATTAAAATTTTAGCTAAAATTTGGTATGAGTAAACTAGACTTGATGAATAAGATGCTCAAAAAATTTCATCAAAAAATTCCACCGGGAACCGCCCCAAATCGCGACGACCGGACAGAGTTTCTTATAGAAGGACTTAATTGACTTTTTTATGAAAGTTCGAGGACCTATTTGACAGTTTTCCCAAGTCATGTGATTAAGTACTATAAAAATTTAGGTTCTTAGATGAATGGATAAATTTGTAATTTTTTTGGGGGAAAAGTGTTAATTATTATTAATAAGTCATAGATCAATGAAATCATAATACAAGATGGAAGATTAAACCAAACTTGACGATCACACAAAGAAACGGCGGCTCAAGCAAGATCTTGAACTACACGGTTCATACACCGCCACACATGAGTGGAAAAAATACTAATAGAACTAGATATTATCCCATCCAGCATCTTTAAGCCTACTCAATGCTTCAAAAATTGATAGCGCCTCCGCCACCTTCGGTGAACACCCGCCACCCCATCTTGAAGTTCCTCCAACGACGAATTGACATCCACTATCCCGAATTACCCAACCAATGTCACATGATAATCCAGAAGAGACACTAGCATCCGTATTTAATTTAAGGTGGCCTAACCTAGGTCTAGACCAACCTGCCAATCCCCGAGCTCGTTCCACCTTCGAGTTTCCTTCTTGAGTTCTACGCCAACCTTCTAAAAACACTTTGCCTTCTGTGACAATACTCCCTGCTAAACTATCCGTATGCTCCCAACATTTCAGATTTCTTGCTTGCCAAATACTTTAGGCAACCATAACAAAAACACACCAACTTTCTTCCTCCATGAGGCGGAAGAACTTCTCCACCCAAGCAACAAATTCGCCTCCCTTGCCACAGGTAAATCCCAACCAAGTAAGCCCCAAAACTGCTTTGCTTGCGAACATATGCAAAAAGTGCGCAACAACGTTTCAACTCTGTAACACCCCGACCCGCAGGATCCGATGTAGTTACTCGGGTAACTATCCAATGCGCCCATAAATCAATCTCAAATCTAAACCGAACCCCATACTCCTCCCCTGCTAAGTGTCCACCCGATATCCACCGAATCAACACACTGTCGCAGGGTTGCTCTCATACCAACTTGTAACACCCGACCCTACAGAACCCGATGTAGTTACTCCGGACCTCTACGGACCTCTAGTATTCTCCTCACAAACCACCACTAGCCTTTTCCCGCACTTTATCCTCACTCGTGCGCCCCCTGAGAAACTTCACAGGGATCAGCCATCCTACGACTACTCCCATGCAAGCACGATTAACTTTGAAGTTTTTAGCTGATAAGCTCCCTTAAAGGGAGATGCACCTTGTTGGCATGAGTAGTATTATAAATCCGTTTGAATTAATCTCAAGTGCTACAAACTCCCTCGACGCACACCTGAATAAAAGCGAGTAGTTCATGTACTGGACGGACATATTTTCTGTTGTAGGTAAGTGCCTCGCGCATGCTTTACAGAGAAAAGCTTTAACTTTCGGTGGGATGCGGAGCTTCCACGTACGAGTCCATTCTGCATTTTGGTCCGCCCAGTGTTCTCCCAAGAGAGCATGGTAGCAACTTTTAATGGTAAAATTGCCTCTTTCTTCCAAATGCCAAAAAAAGTGTATGCCAAAAATCTCCCGTCTTCGTCCCACTATCTAGCGTCAGGTTCAATCAGTCCGACCACCGTAGTCATCTCCAACCCTTTGATAACCTCTGAGGACAGTCATGGATTTGAATCTTCCGGCATCCAAGAATCCCTCCAGATATTCACAAATTTGTTGTCCCCTATTCGCCACCTGAAGTTGTCTTTAACAACGACTTTTGCTTCAAAAATGCTCCTCCAAATAAAGGATGGAGAGCCACATATCTTAGCATCAAGAAAAGAAGAGTGAGGAAAGTACCTCGCTCGAAACACCTTAGCTACCAAGGACTCTGGTTCCACGACTAATCTACATGCTTTTTTAGATTTGTCCACCAAACACCTTAGCTACACCAGTACACCTTAGCTACGTTAGCATTCCCCCAAACTTCTTCGGAACACAAAGACACTCCCAATTTGTCCACCGAATACATTTCCTCGCCTCACCTTGCCACCAAAGTCCATTCATAATACACTCAATCTCTACACACATCTCTTGTGGTAGGAGAAAGACATTATTCATTGCATAACTTGGCATAGCCTGGAGCACCATTTTAATTAGCACTTCTCGACCAGCCCAAGATAAGACTTTGTGATTCCAACAGCTAAGTCTTTTAATAACTCGCTCCTTGATGTAGACAAGAAACTCCCTCTTCCTTATCCTAACTAAAAAAGGGAGGCTGATATATTTAGCTCCGTCCTCCATAGAATTAACCCGCAACATCTCTCTAATCCCTTCATGACAGCCCCCATCTGCATTAGCGCTGAAGAAGATGGTAGATTTCAAATAATTATTAACCTGACTTGTGTCTGCCTCATAGTCCTCCAAAATATCCAAAATGTACGAGCACTCATCGTGGGAAGCCTTAAAAAAAGCAATCATCATCAAAAAAGGAGACAGGAAATTCTGGGGGCCCCTCTTGTCACCCTCACCCCATGAATTTTGTCGTCCGCCTCATCGTGTCGTATCTATGCACGCAGACCTTCTGCTACTAGAATAAAAAGATATGGGGACAAAGGAGCCCCTTGTCTTAGCTCCCTATGAGGAGTAATCAGTCCCAACTCTCAGTCATTGAAAGGAATCGAGTAAGAAACTGTCTTCACCGTGGTCATCACCAAATAAATCCATTGAACATCAAAGCCCAATCTTGATAGAATAGCCTTCACAAAATCCCACTCTATCATGTCATAGGCTTTACTCATGTCTAGCCTCTTCAGCTTTAAGTAGTGATGAGCCTCAAAAGCAATCATGACATTATCAATAATAGAACTTTCGGGAACAAAGGCACTCTGGTTTTTAGAAATAGTATAGCCCAACAAAACTTTCAAGCTATTATCCAACACAGTGGATTTTTTTAAACAAAACAATACAAAGCGAGATCGGTTTCCAATATACAATAGTCTCACGATTATCTTTCTTAGGAATTAATACAATATTAGTATGATTTAATCCCTCTGGAATAATACCACTCCTAAAAATCTCTTGATAGAAAGCAACCACATTCGGCCTCAGCAGGTCCCAAAAATGCTGATAAAAACATGGGCTCATCCCGTCTGGCCCCGAAGATTTATCTAAATGCATGGAGAATATAGCCTTCTTAATTTCATCTGCCTGTAACGGCCACAAAAGCTGGGAATTTCATCTAGACGCGATTTTGTGCTCCACACAATAAACAATTGGCTCAATAGGATCCTGCACAGAAGAAACATTGTTAGTGAATTAATCCTCCACCATTCGCCCGATCTCCTTTCGGTGTTCCTCCCACCTACCACCAGCCACTCTAAAACCTTCCACTTTGTTCTTCTTCTTCGTTGCTTGATAGCATTATGGAAGAATTTAGTATTTGTATCCCCTTCCTGCAGTCAATACATCTTTGCACGTTGCTGCCAATATCTTTATTGTTGCTCCAATAACTCTAGGTATTCACATTTGACCTTACTGAATTCGCGCACACAAAAAGTATCAGAATGTCCTCAGAGGTATTGAAGTCTTTTTTTTAATACAAAAATCAATGTGTTCACCCAACCCCTTATTCCTTTGAGCCCCCACCTCCCAAACTCTCTTCCACAAATCTCAGACTGTTTCACAATACCCTACTCTTTCTCAATCCCCAACTCTTCTCTACCACCTCCCTACACTTCCCTTCCTCGTGTCAGATGTTCTCAAACTTGAATCTCCTCCTGCGATTAACCCTCTCACTTCGCCGAAGTTTTATAAATAGGGAGAGATGATCGCTCGGTGCTCCCTCCGGTGAAACAACTTTTGCCTCATCAAAGCTTTCCTCCCAAGTACTTGATACCAGGATCCGGTCAAGTTTTTCTTCCACCCACCCAGAAGTATCCCTCTCTCTTTCCCAAGTAAATTGATATCCCTGAAAATGATAGCTAGACAAGCCACTCCCCCACACCGTCTCCCGAAAACCCTACATGAGCCATCTCGGTTAGGGAACCCGCCCTCACTTCTCATTTGGGAACATAATATCATTGATATCACCTCATGACTAACCAAGGCAAATCAAGTCGTTAGCTTAGTTGTCGTAGAATCCCCCAATACTCCATCCTCTCGAACCTTTCCGGGCAGCCACAAAACCTCGTAAAATGCCATGGGTTATCCCCTGTTTCCAACCCAACAGAAGCATTAATGAAATGGGCACTAGCACCCGTAACCTCAGCAAGCACTCCGCCCCCCCAAAACAAAGCAAGACCTCCTTTATGATCAACACAATCCACACAAAAAGAATTATTGAACCCAGTTTTCATTTGTAATAAGTGAATTTTGTCACCTTTTGCAATCGTTGAATTGCCAAGCCCCTGACAGTTCCAACTAAGACAACTCATGATGCTCGGCGGGTCTACATAGTAGAACCCGTACCATACACATTTTTTGAACCCTTCTGCTCACCATCATTTTGCTATCCTCAAAGACCACCAATCCCGCCGTCTCTGCCCTCCGCCTTTTTTCACCCACAGACCCCGCCTCCTCCCCTCCACCCGAGTATACACTCCGACCAAGAGACCACCCACTACCCTTATTCACCTCCTCCCATTCCACCCCAGCACCCCCAACAAATCACAGTCTTCTCCAACCTGACTATCAGCTCCTCTCGCACATCCCTGGTCTTCTGCCCTACTCATGTTAGGTCTTCCAGCCATTCATATGCTATCCCCTTTTGAGAACAATCACAAATTTCCCCTGTACAACTAAATTTAAGTCTATTTCCCAAAAAAACTACCTATAAATATGGATAATAGTGCAACTAACAAGGTAATAATTTTGTAAAAATGTGATGACGGCGTCAAATTTTTATGTCGCCGACATTAAAAGTATGGCTGCAACAAATATCATTGTTGTTGCCACAGATGCAATTGGTGCCATGAAATACGCCCATGTGACAGTAAAATATGCTTTGATGATTTTTTATGGAAAAAATCAAAAAATTATTGAATTTTTCTCCATCAAAATCTCCGGTACTGGTAGAGGCGATTCCCAGTGATCGGGACAGGTGTTGCTAGAAGAGACAATGAGCTGATGGGTAGGGAAAGGGGAGATGTAGGTAATGTGGTAGGAATTAGAACTAAATAAAAAAGAGTATTAATTAGGAAAAAAATGAAAAATAATAATCTCAACTATTGTCGATCCGCTATTAATAATCTCAACTACCGATTATTCCTGGGTGGTCCCAACTATAGGGATCATTTTTAAAAAATAGTCCTTAACCTGCTATAACCTGGTATAGCAGGTCAAATTTAAATGTGAACTATGCATAAGCTATAAATAACCCAACTATAGTCGATCTTCCTTTTGGTGGTGATATCATGTATCGATTCATGTTAGTCGACCCCAATATCTTTTGGGACTAAGGCTTGGATGATGTTTTTGTTGTATCAACTCTCGATTTTTTAAAAATATAAAAATATATTTTTATAAATTGCCAAATTAAATATTTTTAAACATGTAAAAATAATTATGAAAATTCTACAAATGTACCGAAGTTAAATAAAAATATTTTTAGTCATATTTTATTTATTTTCACTAAAGTTTCGTTTTTTTTTTCTTTTTCCAATTTATTTTTCCTAGTTGTGTTAACAAGTTATGATTTTGTATTATTTTCCTTTATTCAATTTTACCTTTTGTGTTTTCAAAAAGAATATTGTGATTATAAAAAATTACGATTTAAATCTTTATTCTAGATTTTTTCATGAAAATCTATTTTATTTAATTTGTATGCTATCTTAATTGTAACAACCAAAGCTCTCTATTTTTTCAATTTTAGTATTTTAAGTTTCTTTCTATTTTTATTTATTTTAAGTTATTATATTCTATAAATCATATGATATAGTTTATCATTGAATTCTAGTGATTTGGGACACATGTTTTGGAGGTTTTGGCTATGTTAATGAAAATGTATTAATATTGTAATTTTAAGTTATATAATGAAAATTAAAATATTAATACATTCATTAAAAATAGACAAAATCTATGCCCGAAATCACTAAGATTGAACGATATACTACTCCATATATTTTATAATTTATATAAATAAAGAAAATAGAAAGAAATTACAAATACCAGAATGGATAAAATAGAGAATTTAGATTTTTAGAATTAACATAGCATAAAAATATAATAAAATATATTTTCATGAAGAAACTAGAAAAAAGCTTTCAATCCTAAAATTTGTAGTCACATCTTACTTTTTGAAAACAGAAAATGTAAAATTGAATAGAGGAAAATAATATCAAATCATAACTTGTTAACACAACTAGGAATAATAAATTAGAAAAAAGAACAAAAATGAAATTGTAGTGAAAATAAATAAAAAATGACTAAAAATATTTTATTTAACTTCAGTACATTTGTAGATTTTTCATAATAATTCTTTACATGATTAAAAATATTTAATTTTGAAATATATAAAAATATTTTCATGATAAAATTTATATTTTTTTAAAATTAAGAGTTGATAATTGAGATTAATAGAAGAATATCACTTATAATGGGAATTATTTATATCTTATGCATAGTTCGTATTTAAATTTTACATGTTATATTAGGTTATTGTAGGTTAGAAACTATTTTTGGAAAATGTTACTTATAGTTGAGATGACTCAGGAATAATCGATAGTTGAGATTATTAATAGTTGGGATAATTATTTTCAATTTTTCCTATTAATTATGTAAAGATTAATTTTTATATAAAGGTCAATAAGGATTAGTCATTATTTTACCTTCATATTAGCCAATTTTGCTTCCCAATTTGTGTGCCGCCTGCTTTACATTTTCATCTCCGTACAGTTTCCATCACCGAGAATCCGAGAGAACACTCGCAACGCCATGGCTACCTCGTTGGCATTGATGGCGGCTCGTCGAGCAGCTATCTGTAATCGGCTATCGACTTCTAGCTCATCCGCTCAAGCTGCGTCTTTTGTCACCCGCCGCGGCCTTGCAGGCGCTGCTGGTACTCATCTCTCTCGATCTGAATTTCCTTCCGTTTAGTTCTCGGTTTTCATAATTTAGCCCCCCCCCCCCCCCCCCCCCCCTACCCCTGTTTTCTTTGAATTTTGTATGGATGTATTTAATTGTGAGCATATACGCTTAGATATAAGTATTTTTTTGCGACATTCCAGATCACCATGGACCTCCAAAGGTAAATTTTTGGGAAGATCCCATGAGCCCATCGAAGTGGAAGGAAGAGCATGTGAGTTTTTTAAATTTTTCTTAGACACTGATTTACAAACCGGTGTCTTAGGAAATAGTCAGGTGTAAATATTCTACTGTTCAATATTAAGTGGAGGAATGACAAGTTTTGAATTCATAGTTAAGGAATGTTACATAGAAATTGCTCATTTGAATGTGAAGCCACTCTTTCTGACATCATGCCATTTTCCAATACCTTGTTATGAAATTGCAGAACTATTCTTGAACTAGAGTTCTAAATAACAGGCATATTTTTTTCTATCATTGTTTTTTTTGTCATAAGATGGGGGCTGGGAAAAGTTTGGGGCGTTGTGGAATATTTAGCTCTGTTAAGTGGACTATTCATTCAGTTTGTACAATGATAAAATGACCTACCTCCCACCCCAATAATAGAAATGGTGTTGCAGAAAGATCCGGGCACCAATTGGATGATGGTTTAGTGATGAGTCTGTGTTTCACCCAATCTTCATTCAATATGTTCATTCGTATGCATGCTATTTGTCAAACTTGATTTATAAAAGACCATATTCTTTGAAGGTTACAAAATTAATTGAAAGCAGGATTATATGCTCTTGGAACATCTTTTTGAAGATTACTTCATTGTTTTGAACTTATTTCATTATTTGATACATACCAAACACATCTTGTTTGTATTATTGGACATGTGCCTATATTATTCAAAAACTAAGAATCATTAATCCAGTTGTAGATCATAACCACAGTGTGAAGGGGGGGGGGGGGGGAAGGAAAAACAACCTGTTTGGCCCGAGTAGTTGGACAAACTATTAAAATGGCCTATTTCACACTTAACCTTTGGCCCTAAGGCTGCCTAGAGCACATCTGTAAATCTTGGCTGTTTTTTATTTCACTAAATAGAACGAGAGAAATAATGAAACCTCCCATGAGATTTATGTCACAAACAAACAATTTAACTTGTTTCTTTAACGAATCAGTTTCATGTATCATGGAAGATCTTTCCGTATGTTTTGAGATGTAGGAAATGCGTGTTTAATCGTATGTTTGCTATGCAGTTTGTACTTATCTCCCTGGCTGGATGGGCTACAGCAATCTATGGTGGATATAAGTTCTTTACTGGAGGAAAGAAGAATAAGGAAGAGGTATATTTTTTCCTTCAGATAGATTTTAGAAACTATGGCTTGAATACCTCATCATTCAGCTTAAATTGTACTGCTTTAAGTGACTTCACTTTAAATCTTCACTGTACTGCTTTGATAGTTTGCAAGTAGTTTTCAAAGAAAACGAGTTTCAACATATATTTGATGCACTTTTCATGAAGAGTTGAGCATCTGGTATATCTTGGTTTAGCTAGACTTAGCCAGTAAGCCACTTGACTATCTTAGCCGTTGTGTTCTATGCTAAGCTTTAAAACTCTACAAATTGGGGAAATTTGAAGTTTCATATTAGTAATAATATTGTAATGACCAATCTTGAGCACACTCACAGACCTGCTACTCAAACATAAATTATATTGAGCTCAGCCTACAAATACACCAGGAGGTTATCCAGACTGTGTAATTGGCTTGGTACTTGGTAGGCTGTAGGCCTTCTTTGTGTCCCTACTATTAGTCTAAAACTCTTGTCTCTTCTCTAAGGGTCTGTTTGGACAGTGGGTGTTGGAGGGGTTAGTCTATATCTTGATATTTATCGAGATTCTATATAAATGGAATGGTTAACATAAGATTGATCGTATAACATATGAATCACCTTTTATTTGTTTTTAAAAGCATTCTATTTATCAATATAAAGAGTCATCCCTATAAAGCCTCCTCTCCACATCCCTCCATCCAAATAGACCCTTAGCGTGAGGAAGGGATTTAGTGAATAAGTGCCATTTTGGAAGATGGTCTGAACCGTCTGAAAGAGTAAAAACTTTGATCTTATTTTACTAGACGATTGTCTCTCACTATGAAAGACTGAATTTTTATTCATGGTTTTTATTATTTTATTTTTAATTATCTTTTTCATTTGACAGAATGTGGTTCAAGTGTCTTAGTAAAGCTGGAACTTTTGGGATGCATTAGTGATGATGGGATTTTGCTAGCAATAATGCAGTTGTTCTTTTTGATGCCATTTATGGGTTTCATCTTTATCTATTTGGATGTGCAATGCCTAGTTCACGTTTAATGTACCCTAAATCTCTCCTGAACTACTGCACAAGTTTCTTTTATGGACCGCATTGATGTGTGTTTAGTTGGCAGTATGTGAGTTCAATTTGCAATCACTTGCAAATAAAAGACTGAAAGATGATAACTTCGCACAGGCTAAGGTTCTATTTTTGCATAGGGATGAAAATATAGATGAAAAGTAAAGGGGAATAATCTTTCAGAGAAAGTTAAAGATAGATTCAATCTCTAAATCATACGTAGTACTACCTGATCTTGCTAAGATTGTCTCGATCTTTCCTTTTCGGTCCGCCCCAATAAGATTGTCTTATACCAAAATTGGTAAAGTTTGTGCGATTCTAAATCATTATTGTTTTATTCTTACTTCCATACTTCGTCAACTTCATATCAATCACATAAACTTACTTTTCTTAATAATTGCACCACTTCTTTATGTCTCAATGTTTGTGGGACGGAGGTAGTATTACTTTGAAGGAAAGTTAAAGTTATATTAAAACTCTTAATCTTTATTACATATTGGTTCAAATTTATTTTTGCGCGTCTATACTTATGATTGATTGACAAATGAACATAACTTCTTAAAGATTAGTGACCAAACAAAAAATATATTTAAGAAAACTGCTTTCCGATACCAACATACTCCAAAAGTCCAAATGAACATCTGAGAAAGTCTATGAGCTCTGCTAGATATTACTTAAGAACTTAGTTGTTGAAGCAATTATAGTATCTATTAAAAAAGGGACATTGAAGCAAAACAATTAGACTGATCTTTAGAGAAGCTGTGATGGCAAGAAAAGCATGAAATTGTCTAACAATGGGTAATGACATGAAGCAGTCTAAAATCCAATGTCATCTGTGCCGGAGTTTGACTTTCTAGAAGTTTCATCTTCCATTGCTGTTTCTTGAACATCTTCTTTTGCCCTCTTTTCTGTCATGCTTGTGTAAGTTATGTTCCTTCTGTCCTTGTTTCTCATTGTGGTGTTGGCTGTCTCTTCTGATTTCTGGTCATCAAGTTTGTTAAGTAATTTGCTGTCTCCCTCAAATGTTGCATTATCAGGTAACTTCTGCAGATCACTTTTCTTTCTTCCATTTGCTGATTTTCCATTTGCTGTTCTTCTAGCATCCATTTCTCTGTTTGATTCTTCAAGATGAGATTCACTATCTGTAAATGATTTCCTACTCCTCATACTCTTAACCCCATTTTCAGATTTCAGGTCCTTATAACTTATTATCCTCCTCCTCTTCCCCCGTATTCTTCTTCCTATGGTATCAGAGCTAACCCCATCTTCTCTTGACTGATAGCTGTCTACAACGGTGGAGGTAGTCCCGCTTCCGGAAACCTGTTGTGAATCACCAGTTTCATTCTTCCCCTCCTGCATCCTATCCTGTGTCTGCCCTGAGGTTTCTGCATCTTTTCTATTTCTGTTTTCATTTCCGATCTCTTCTCCGGAGGCTTTAGATGTGAAATTGACTGGCAGGTTTGACCGATCATCAGATCTGACTGACCAGACCTTGACTGGCAAATCGACACGCCGCTTCAGTTCCTCGATTTCAGCTGCTTTCTTTTGGAGGGCCTCAGACAGAGCCGTTAACCTGGCAGATTCTCGACTCTCCCCTCGCTTGTAATCCATAAGTGCATTGATCTGCTTCTGTTTCTCCTCCAATGAGGATGATATGGTTCGCTGTTCTTCTCTGAGGGAAGAGATGGTGGAATCCATCTCTTGGATTCTGGCTTCAAGATCCGCCTTCTTAGTCCGTAGCTTGTGCATTTTTCCTCTCATGTCATCAATTTGCCTTTTGGCATCTTTCGCACTGTCTTTTTCCTTCTGCAACACACAGGCAAACAAAAACTTGATGTACTTCAGTTTTCAAGACAAAGATTCATATACATAGAAATTTAAAACCTTTTCCGATGGACGTAGTAAAAAAAAGGTAAATCTCGAGTTCGAATCCATACAACTGCGATGAGAGGTTATAGGTTATTATGTAAATATCAAAAGGTCATCCTTTTTTGTAAAACCTTTTTCAAATTCAAAACGATTCTTCAAGGTTGTATCACAGAAGACACATCTACGTACGGTAAGAATGAGGATTTTACCCAACCACATTCAAGAGGATGGCACAAATGGGGAACAACACATTTGTTTCTTCTTGGAAACAAAAATTTGAAGATATAAGGAAATAAATGTTTTCCCACAGTTGACCATAATAGAATGAGCTTTCTTGTATACATTTTTTTATTATTTCTTGAACTACGCATTCTAGTAAAAAAAGAAAAACATAAGATTTATTTCTTGAAAACTTGAAATTATATTTGTTCATTTATATAATTAAAATAGAAAAAATAAAAAAGTTAAATAAAACTTTACACTGTTTTTATTCTCAAAATAGGACTAATTATTGTCATGTTTAAAACATACTGCCATGTTTGAAGTCGGTACTGCCAAAACATGACAGTAATTAGTAATATTTTGGAATTTTCAAACTGTTTAGTTCTATTTCGGGTAATATTCTCCGTGGGTACACATTTTTGTACGAGCCATTTTACAAGTCTATCGAATTGTCTATGTACGACCAATTTTGGACAATGTTTATATAGACCCGTAAAAAATGGTATGTGCACAAGAAATTCAGTCGGCCTGTAAAATGGACAGAATTATATATATAGGTGAGGAGGCCAGGAGAGACCTGCAAAAGAAGGTGAAGGGAGAGAAGCTGGCGGTCTTTTTCTTGAACGAGAAGGTTGAAGATGCGTCTCTCTCTGAACTTGTGAAGAATCATAACCCCGAGAATGGCAGCTCCAAACGCCAGCATCAGCAGCAGCGCGTACGATCTCCCCCTCCCGCCGCTGCCGCCACCCTTCGCCGCCATCTCTCACTCTCAAATCTCAGCCCTGGCTGGCCCTCTCTCTTTCTACGTGTGACTATATATACGCACAGAAACAGAGCACAGCACAGGAAGCGTGTTGGGTGTCATCAGAAATACACTTTTGAACTGCCACCCAGACCCCACCCCACCCCACCCCAGCGGTCTCTTGTCTTCATCCTTGAGAAGTGTTGCACAAACCAACTGCAACAAAATGCATGCAATGGCATTGGTCCCTCGCCCCCGCCCTTTTTCCCTTCACATCTTTTGACTTTTACTTTTATTATTATTACAGTTTCACCCCGATTTTAATATAAATTTAATTGTGTCTCGTTTTCTAAATAATCACATCTCTATCTCAAAGTCAGAGATATCTGTTTCTGTTGGGCAGAAATCCTGTTCGGGAGAAAAGCCGTAATCCTATACCTAAAAACACTACGTCGGAGAGAGAAAATTATCTCACTGAAACATTCTCCGCCTAAAATAATAAAATGTAATTTCATTTTCCACAAAAAAAATCATCATCATCATCATCATCCCTCACCTAAAAGCACTACACTGGAGAGATAAAAATTTTCCTAGCTAAGCATTCTCCGCATAAAATCCTAAAATGTAATTTCACTTTCCGCAAAAAATATCATTATTATATATCTAAAAGCACTACACTCGAGAGAGAAAATTCACTCTGCCTAAAATCCCGAATGTAATTTCACTTTCCACAAAAAAATATCATCATCATCCTATACCTAAAAGGCAAAAAGCACTACACTGGAGAGAGAAAATTCTCCCGCCTAAAATTCTAAAATGTAATTTCACTTTCCGCAAAAAAAATCATCATCATATACCTAAAAGCACTACACTGGAGAGAGACTTTCTCGCCTAGGCATTCTCCTTCTAAATTCCTAAAATGTAATCATACTTTCCACAAAAAAAATCATCATCTTATAATCCTAAAATCCTAAAATGTAATTTCATCATATACCTAAAAGCACTACACTGGAGAGAGAAGATTTTTCCGCCTAAGCATTCTCCGCCTAAAATCCTAAAATATAATTTCACTTTCCACAAAAAAACATATATACCTAAAAGCACTACATTGGAGAGAGAAAATTCTCCCGCCTAAGGATTCTCCGCTTATCCTATCCTATACCTAAAAGCACTACATTGGAGAGAGAAAATTATCCCGCTTAAGCATTCTCCGCCTAAAATCCTAAAATGTAATTTCACTTTCCACAAAAAAAATCATCATCATCATCATCATCATCCTATACCTAAAAGCACTACATTGGAGAGAGAAAATTCTTCCGCCTAAGCATTCTCCACCTAAAATGAAATTTCACTTTCCGTAAAAAAACATCTTATACCTAAAAGCACTACATTGGATCGAGAAAATTCTCCCGCCTAAGCATTCTCCGCCTAAAATCCTAATATGTAATTTCACTTTCTGCAAAAATAATCATCTATACATAAAAGCACTATACTGGAGAGAAAAAAAATCTTCCACCTAAGCATTCTCCGCCTAAAATCCTAAAATGCAATTACACTTTCTACAAAAAAAAATCATCCTATACCTAAAAGCACTACATTGGAGAGAGAAAATTATCCCGCTTAAGCATTCTCCGCCTAAAATCCTAAAATGTAATTTCACTTTCCACAAAAAAAATCATCATCATCATCATCATCCTATACCTAAAAGCACTACATTGGAGAGAGAAAATTCTTCCGCCTAAACATTCTCCACCTAAAATTCTAAAATGAAATTTCACTTTCCGTAAAAAAACATCCTATACCTAAAAGCACTACATTGGATCGAGAAAATTCTCCCGCCTAAGCATTCTCCGCCTAAAATCCTAATATGTAATTTCACTTTCTGCAAAAAAAATCATCTATACATAAAAGCACTATACTGGAGAGAAAAAAAATCTTCCACCTAAGCATTCTCCGCCTAAAATCCTAAAATGCAATTACACTTTCTACAAAAAAAATCATCATCCTAAAATCCCAAAATGTAATTTCATCCTATACCTAAAAACACTATATTGGAGAGAAAAAAAATTCCCGCCTAAGCATTCTCCGCCTAAAATTGTTAGGTTTGCAATGGCCATTAATAAGAGTCATTGACAATCGTTGGAAAAAGTTGTTATCTTACTCTGACGCCCCATTATTACTCACAAACATTTGTACGTGGCAATGTGGAGAGTAACAAGTTCATGAGATTGGAGTTTGTAATGACGAAGATGGAAAACCAAACAAATCAACATTGAATGTTGTTTACAAAGAAATATGTACTTTAGAGTAATTTATAATTTTCGTTATAATGTGGTGGACTTAAATGCGCATCCATTTCATCGTGTGATGTTTTACATTTAGTTCTTACCATTTATTCAGAATTTATGTAATGTTTTCAAATAATTCTAACACAATCATATTTTTTAAATATTTTTAAATATATAACTATATCTAAATTATTATGTGGGTGTCTCACTCCCGTGCAACGCACGGGTGGAGTAACTAGTATACCTAGTACTACTTCGGTAACAAATATATCTTCCTATTTGAAAAGTAGGTGAGATTAAGAATATTGAAAGGAGATACTCCCTCTGTCCTGGCTGAATCTTGACGTTTGCTTTTGGCGTTGTTTTAGGAGCTCAATTAATAGAAGAACAAATGACTTGGATACCCTTTGACTTTTGGGGGAATTAATGCTATCCACTCAAATATAAAAAGTGGGTGAGTGGTGAAGGGTAGTTAGGACATTTAATGTAAAAGGAGTCACCTAAAAAGGACTAAAGATTTAAATGGGACAAGGGGATTATAAATTATTGAGGGTATGATGGGAAAATAATGAAATAGTGTGCTGGAATGAATGATAAATCAAAAAAAAATAATTGTAATAGTGTATTATTTTTAAAATTATTGAGGGTATGATAGGAAGATTTAGAAATGAGAAGATATGAATGTTACAGCTAAAAAGGAAAGTGAGAAGATATAAGTGTTACGAAGGGAGTATTTAATACAGAAAAATAGTATTACATCAGTTTGATTGACATTCAGATATGAGAAGAATACATCATCATTAAGAAAAGTGAATTTATATGGTTGATATTGAATTGATAAAGTAAGAATAAATTAAGAAAAATTAGAATCTGGCATGAGTGAATAAGAATAAATTAAGAAAAATTAGCTAGTGAGCTAGATCCAAAATGACAAATTGGACAATTTTAACAAGCCGACTGAATTTGCAGGTCTCTCCTCCTCACCTATAATTATTCTCTCACAGATTGGACAGAGAGAATTATGTTTTACAAAAGGGGCGGCAAATCCAAATGTGATAAAAAAAAAGTCCGGTGAAAGTTTCCCCTAATTTTAACTCTTCTGTGTATAAATCTCAATCACATATACTTCCTCCGTTCCATAAAAGTTGCAACATTTGAATTTCTGCACTATTCACACACCTTACTTTGACTACGATTTTCTAATAATATATATAATAAAAATATTATGTATAAAATATTAATAAATTTGCATTAGTGTAAATTTCCAATATATTAACTTTTTTTAATGTTTACTAATACGTAAATAAATATAATTATAGTCAAAGTTGCGCGTTGGCAAACGTGAAAGTCAAACTGTTGCAACTTTTATGGAACGGAGGATAGTACTTTTTTTTACTTTTCTTACCTACACCTATCTAGATTTCAATTCACACTAGAATTCAGTTATCCCGATGTAGCAATGACTATAAATGTTCTTTTGATGAGGATAAGGTAAAAAACCATTTTGTGATTTGATGGCGTGGTATTTATAAATCTAAATTAGCTTTAGAATAAGATTGAGTTTGGTGAAGGCATTACATAGTTGATTATAATAGAATCATGGATTAAGGTCAATTTATTACAGAGTACTCCTTCCGTCCCCTTTTAAATGTCCCATTTTACCATATTGGGATGTCCCTATTTAATTGTCCCATACCTTATTTAGTAAAATTTGTGTGACTCAAAATCATTTTTACTTTATTCTTACTTTATTTATTAATATCAACCACACAAACCTACTTTTCTTAAAACTCGTGCCACCCTCTTTCGGGACATTTAAAAGGGGACGGAGGGAGTATATCATAAGACGTTTTTGTCAATTTACATTAAAAGAATGAACTTATTCATTATTACACACTTTTTGCACGTGTTTTGTAAATACCCCTATATTTTGTCACAAGTAATTTAGCATAAAAATATGCAAAAGTTGTATGTGATTGGCACGGACAAAATATGAGGCGTGTACAAAATATGTACAAATGACATGTATAGCAAGAGCTTCTCAATTGATTATTTTAAATAAATAAGATCGTTTGAGCTTTTTACATGTAATTTTTTCTTTATTTCATTTACGAAATATATTTTAAATACTTTTGAAATTTAGCAAATTTAGTTAATTCAGTCATTTCAGGATCGATTCAGACAAGGTTGAGATAATTTAAGCATGACCAAAGGGCCTTGTAATTTGGATATGTCATAAAATTTTGAGTTTAAACAAACTTATCAAATTTATGGTTTAAGGGTCAAGGAATTGTCAAACAGGGCACGACAAGGCTTTTAGGATGTTTTTTAGTTGCAGTCTCACACTGAACTAAATCAAATCAGACTAGATTTAAACACAAAATATCAGACTGGATCATATCAGACCAAACTTTTAAAATACATATAAAATAGACATTTATCAAACCAGACCACATTTAAATAAACCAAATCAATTTTTTTAGTCCCAATAAAGGCATCCTTAAGCATAAAAGTGTACATAGTAAATGAGAAGTATAGAGGTTAGTTTCAATATCAAAGGTTCATGAGTTGGGATGTCATCACGTAGATTGGAGACGATTATGCATATGACCTTACCCGCCCCCATACGATAATGTTTCCGCCGCGTATTTTTATTCATGAGTAACCTTATCCATATGGTAATTTTATGCCACCTGTAAGTATGTAACTGCGGCCCCAATGAATTGAATAACAGAAATAACCGCGAGTAACCATTTACTTAAATGGGTCATCAATATTTTAATATAATTACGTACTCATACACCAACCAGGTGAGAAGGAATATAAATCAAAAATTACACACAAACAATTTTTTAAATCAAGAAAAATTGGATAATATCATACCAAACCATTAACTTCTATTGTTGGACCCCAAGAGTTAGACTCTCAAATGAGATTCATGCTTTATTCATTGTAGTGATGACATCGATATATACCCAAATGGAAATGAGGAAAATTTCATTTTTATATTTTAAATATGAAATATTTATTCATTGTAGTGATGACATCGATTTATTCCTTTTTTCATTATACATTATCAACTCTGTCAACATTTTTTCTCTAAAAGCAGGCATGTGCTCAGATTTGATTTCTTGAATGTCCCTTCCCATCATCAGAAATTCAGCATATTTTAGAACAAACATTCCACAATTTCCACTGCATGAACTAATGGAAAAGGAGAACTTTAAAATCTAGTAATTTTATTAAAAATATAGTTCAATAGAAATTATATTACCAATCTTCCTGTTGTGGACAATTTTCCACTGCTTCAAGTGTGAACTTATCATTCTTGATATGTTCCATCATGTCATACACTCCGTAATTGTTGAAGACAAGATATAACAGCTCTTTCAAGCAAGGCAAATTTTCAACTATGTCCCTCAGTGATTGAGCCCTATTTGCTTTGGAATTGTAAACCCTGATTTTTTAGTGTTCATTTCTAAAACCAGCAACACCCAATGATTTCAATTATTCATAGGCATGTAAACGAAATCTGATTCAGCCCATGGCATTCCATATTCGCATGTCATTCCCAGAATTTCTAACAATACAACATCATGGTCAGAAGCATCTTTCACCGACTTACTTTGATCCTTTATTTCGTTGTATGCAGTCTTCAATATTTGAATAAAACAGGGACCAACAGAAGCATATTTTTGTGGCAATTTGTATTGTGCTCTCTTCAGATTCAAGTAGGACATGCACACTGCCATATGCTGCAAGTTAAAGAGTTTCATAAATATGTAGAATAAAAATATAAATTTACAGAGAAAACAATTTCTGTATTTAATATATTAAAGCACTACTTACATAATCAGTCGTCCATTCGGGATTGAAAAACAATTCGTATAACCATGTTTTTGACTTTATCTCAAAGTCATCAAGGATAAAAGGAAATTTCTCCAGATTCTCAAACTCCTTTTTGTACTTCCGGGAATCCTCAAATTGCCTCCTTCTTTTCAGTAGACCAAGATTCAAATAAACCCTTGCTTTCTCAATTTCAGCTTCAGGTGGCATCTCAAAAGGGTCAAGTGAAAATGACCCGTAAAATGATTTTCTTGGAGCCATTCTCAGTTTCATCATTTTCTTTTCTAGCCTTTGCACCTTCTGTTTTTTTCTTTGTTGCACATGTTCGGTAGGAGTGAATTTGTCAGGTTGAGTGGAAATCCTTTTTGGCCTTTTAAACTTTGCCAATGTCTCCTGAACAGGTATTTTTTCTGCATAAACCTACATTGCAAAATTCATATTAAATTTCACTCACAATGTCATCCCCAATGGTATTGATATAAAATATGTCATTGCCATTAGAAATGTTATTAGAAATGTCATTGTCAATGCCATTAGAAATGCCATTGTCAATGTTGTACCATTAGCAATGTCATGTTCCAGTGTCATTGTAATTAGATTGTACTTCATACAATGACATTCGAAATGTCATTGTTATAAAATATGTCATTGCCGGTGTTCTGCCATTTGAAATGTCATTGCCAATGCTACATCTGTAACATTCTCATGACATTTTTAGGAAAATTGATATTATCAGCAATAAAAATTTATGTTGTTGTTATTTTATTTTACTCTTTACCACTAGTGCTGTTTCAGGGTTACTTCTGTCTTCCTTTTTTTCAGAACTCTGACTACCTTTTCCCTGCAATAACGAATCAGAAGGTCACAAATAAGCCTTTATATTATCAAAATTTTATACAAATATGTTCAATTATCATTGTCATTTCCTTGTTTTTGATGAGATCATTCACTATTTGATCAACCTTCAGTAGATCTTCAGGTGCAAACTGAGTATCCCCCAACAACGGAGAGATTACATTGTCTGACATTGTCTTCTTAGGAGGTGTTGGAGTGAAGTGCAAATCAAAACTTGGCATATCAGAACCCCTCAGATTCTCCCCCTGTCTAGCATTTTCTTTTTCAAACACTTCTGCAGCGTTTTCTTCTTCCATTTCCTTCATATAAACTTCTTTTTCAGAGATATGATCACCTTGATTGGTTTCCTCAGCATTCTCTTTATTTTCTTCCTCTTCTTTGTTGTCCAATTCATTATTTTCTGACTTTTCCTTCTCAGAATGCTGATTTTCAGTATTTTCAACATCTTGATTTGATTCATCATCATTGATCTTCATGGTTTTCTTCATTATCTGGCTTATCATCCTCTTCTTCACCCTCCTCCTCCTCCTCCTCCTCATCATCATCATCATCTTTGTTTCTTTCTTGCTTATCACCCTCCTCTTTATCATCTTCTAACTCAGAATCTTCTTCTTCAGACTCCTCTGCATCTTCTTCTTCCCCAGAATCATTCTCTTCAGAATCCTTAGTATCTTGAGATCCAATTTCTTCTTCCTCGTGATCTAATTTTTTGCCTTTCTTCTGTTCTTCAACAGATTCATCATCCTGAGACTCATAAATGTCCTCAGTTGTGTCATCATTAGAATCTGTATTAGAATCAAGTTCAACTTCTTGAATGATCCTCTTCCCCTTCACTCTCTTACCACCATCTTTTATTTCATACCCCTTCTTCAGAAGCAATGACAGTATATGTTCAAGCATCTTATCATGTTTCTTTAGTGTATCTTTGATACCCTTCAGCTCTTTCATTATTCTATCAGTCTTCTTTTGCTGGACATTATTTTTTGCAATGTTATTGATATCTTGAAACAGATCATCTTCAGAGTTGCTTTCACTCTCACTTTCTGCCTGCTCTTTACCTTTCCTGCTTTTTGTTGCTTTCCTTTTCACATCAATATTTTTTTTGGCTTTTTTGATTTTTTTGGCTTCTTGATGCTTTTATTTTCAAAGCAGCTTTTGTGTGTACTCTCTGTGATCTTCTTTTCTCCATTCTAGATAGCATCTTGCGTTCATTGTCATCGACAAAGATCACCTTCTCCACAATTGCATTCAAATCCACTACACTTTTCCCATTTTTGGTTGTCCATAGATTTGCTATATCAGCATCTTCAAGCTCTATTGTTGTTGGAACAATAGACTGGAACTCAAACTTCAATTGTTGAACTATAATTAGTTTAACATTACAATATATCTACAGAATGGCAATGCAATGTCATTGACAATGCTATGTCATTGACATTGTCAATATCATTGTCAATGTCATTGGCAGTGCTATGTCATTGACATTGTTATGTTATACCATTGTCAACGACAATGACAATGTAATACCAATGTCAATGGCAATGCCAATGACATTTTTAAGAAATTGATAAAGAAATAATATAAATGATCTATTTTTCTGTAATTAGTATGTAATTACCTTTTTGTTGTCAAAAATATCCTCAGAAACAACTTTAGCAGAAGGTTTTTTCAACAAGCACCACCTTGTGATCCTTGGAACTGCATCCTTTTTGGTATTAATAACTCTGCACATCTTTGCCCTTGATAATGCTGGGAATGTTTCAAATGCCCAAATTTGTATGGTAAACATATACCCAGGAAAATTGTATCTTCCTTTGTCTGATTTGCACATGTTTTTGGCACATTTCCCAGCATTGTCAACAAGATCCTTCCAAACATCCTCACCCCATGCATATGAATTAAATTTATCCAGATCATTCACCAAGTCAGCATAAGCCATTGGCATTGTAATGGACATCTGATTCCCCAGAAGCAGATTTGATAGGACATACAATAGCGCCAGTTTCACCCCATCACCTGGCCTTGCATTACTGTCCTCCCTGTTGAAATTTTTGAATGCCCTTGCAACATCACCTCGGTACAGTGACATCTTCTTGTTCTGCTGGAAGTATCTGCTCCAAATATCGCCTTCTTCAGATTCTTCAATTTCTTTGTCACCAGTAAATCTTAAACATGTTATCAGACAGAACTCCACTTTGCTGAAGGTGACAAGTCTGTTTTGTATATGAAATACAAGCATGTCTTTAACGACATTGCCATTTATTTCATTGACATTGCTTTCAACTTGGTATATCAGGAGTTGGCCACTTATCCATTTCATATCAGCAATGTCCAGAATGCTTCCAAATGTTGTTGTTCTGAAGTTATTGAGTTCTTCCTCATTAAATTTCGTCTTCAGCAGTCCAACAACAGAATCAACATTGCAGTAAATATTTAATTTGTTATGTATAGAATTTCTTATCCTCTCATCTCGGCATGGCCTTGTTATAGCCTGGAACATTTCATTACACGTGAAATAAGTACAAATAAACTTAATTTAATGATCACCAATAACATCGTGTTGATATTCTTATGTTTATAAAATTAAGAAATGACATTTTAAGTTAATTTTAATATGAACACAAGCATATAACCATAGCTATTTACAATACTTATCGTAGAAACATTTATTTAGACATCCAACCAGAAGATGAACTAATTTAATCAAAACCACATTCATAACACTTCATGATTGCAATATAACAATAAAAGTAAACAATAACAGTAAATTTAAAGTTGTATATGTTCACAAAAATAATATTCTAGTTTGAGATAAATAAATGTAAACAATGATAACAATGTTACTGAAAAAACTACAATACGAACATATATTTCAATTTATTTGAGAAAACTTTAATCAAAATAAGAGAAAAATATAGCAAACAACATACCAGTGTTTGGCTATCTTCTGCGACTTCATTGCTACTTGCCATTGCAATGTTGTCTTCAACTTTCTCGCTATTTTCTCGGTACTTTCTTCGAAACTTTTCTCGCTCTTCAATTCTCTGAAGTTACGAACAAACTCTCCACCTTTTGCTTTTGTGTAAATGTAATGATGTTCGCTGTTTTTGATTTCGTGTAATGATGGCCGCGGTTTGTTTTGAGAACCGGTCATTGCAACCGCCCCACACAACCGCTCCATGTGTCGTTTTATTTTTTTCAAAATTTATATGTTATTAATTATTTGTTTTTTATTTGTTGGCCAGTTTTAATGACATTGTCAGATAGTGTTTACATTTGTATGACATTGAGAATGACATTTCAAATTACGATTAAATAGAGACATTCTTTTTCGTTTAATATTTAACCAATGTCAAATGTGATTTTTTAAAATTTATTATATAGCAATTTACAATTTTCTTTTACATTGTGCTATTTTAAGGGATCTCAAATCTTATTAACAATGTCAATATTTAGTAAAATTGATAAATTGCTTTTATTTCAATTATCAAAGTCTAACATTGTTTTGTATAATTTATTATTTGTATGACATTGTACCATTTTTACCAAATTTGCTTTTGTAGTATTTATGCCATTGTTTTTGATAATATGACATTGGTACTGCCATTGTAAAAAAAATCAAAAATCATTTATAATATGACATTGGTACCTACATTGTCAAAAAAATCATTTATAATATGACATTGGTACATTCATTTTTAAATTTGACATTGTACGCTTATAAAACAATGTCAATGTTTTATAAAATAGAATTTTGCACACAAATCGTAATACAGATACATGTATTATGTAAACATGTATGAATGTTCGCAGTATGATGACATTGAACAATAAACATAATTCTACAAATAAACGTTAAAATACAGATACACATCAAATAACAACAGGATTTTGTCAGAAATTCATCGAAAATCAGACATCCACGGATTTGCGTTATTTTGCAGAGGAGATATCTTCAAAGAAACTAAAATCGATCGAAATATGTGTGATTTAAGTTCTTGCCTCATATTTATGCCAATGAATGAGTCTCTGCTCTTTGCATACGAAATATGAGTTTTGATTTGAATTGAAAGCGAGATTGGAATAAGGTCTCAGTTTCTTTCTGCCTTCGATGACATTTGAAATTTGTGAGGAAGATTGAGTGGAGATTCGTCGTTGTCATCTGAGCTTGGATCACGATTGGGAGGAATCTTGGATCACGATTGCGAGAAAGCTTGGATCACAATTGTCATCCCAATTGTGTAGAAGCTAGATCGGGAATAAAGGAGTTGGGGGTATTTTTGTCCATCCAGATAATAATAGGTCCTATTTAGGGTTTAAAAAGTTAGAGGTCATGTTTCCTTACGAAGCCTATGTTATAGTTCTATTTATGGTCTAACGGTCCTTTTGGTCGTGAAAGTGTTTGCTGGTGTCGGAATGTTCTTTGTCCAATGAGGACTGTGTTCCATTAAAATGAGAAGTGAGAAGTAATATCATCCTTTGGATTTGCATCTAATCTTACAACGCATTAAACTTATAGACTGAATATAGGAACTTATAACCAATAAATCAAAACTTATAAAGCTCTCCATCATAATTATGAAAATGCCACCACGTCCAAAAACTTGTAAATAAGTTTCCTAAGCTCTTCTTGAAGTCACATGAAAAATAATAAATTTTTTAGTGAGTGGTTGGTCATTTGTAAAACTGTAGAGTGCTATTATCCCGTTAACAAGTTGGGCTAAGCTCATATTAGCAAGGGCAAGGTTTATTGTTCATTGCATTCAACCTCACTTTTGGTTGCTCACTATGTTCTAGAATACTCACCAACCTTACACCAAATTTTGATACACTTACATTTGTCTTGATCTTGTAATCATATGATGCAATCTTGCACTCAGGTAGTTACCCACTTAACATATGCACCTGTCATTTACCATGCACATTTTCTATACAACGTCCAGGTATATTTTCTAGATGGTGAATTTATTTTGGAGTTAACACTGCAGTACTTATGGTTCTTGAGCCCCAGAAAGAGAGGAGTAGCTCTTCAATGTTGTCTACTTGGAGGGACTCTTATTTCAACCCTACTCATTTTCCGGACGTTCCTTTTGCTTTAAGGTATGACCATTATGCATCCAATATACATCAGATCAGAGATCATATCGCATTTTTCAGTTGGACGTGTGTAACTATGTTTGTATTTAAATAGCTCAAATTATATTTGTTAACTTTAATGGAGGTGTATGTGAACATCCCAATTTCACAAAAAAAAAACAAAAAAAAAATTGAACGATGAACTCCCTCTTCCTTATACCGTATAAGCTCTCAGAAAGATATGAGCGTTAATGTGCGTGAGGCTTGTGAGACTTAGGGTTTGCTTAAGTTAGCATCCTTTTATACATAAGGATGTCTAACTTAAGGCTTACAAGTGGGCTAAAGGGATGAAATACATTTGTGGCCCATATTACACATTTAATCAATAACTACACAAATACAAAGATATTTAATTAGATTGGACACCATAAAATATTCCCAACAATCTCCCCCTTGGTGTTCAATCGTGTTGTATCAGCATTGCAGCGCAAATATCTTTGTCTTTGTTGTTATTCAGCTTTCTTTGTCTTTGAACTTGACTTCTTGAGAAGGCTTTATGAAGAAATCCTTGCAATCTCCCCTTTGATGTCTTCTTGGCAATTTGATATTTGATGTCGGGGGTTGAGGAATCTTTTGCTTGTAATACTTGCCTTCAAGAAGTAGCTCTTGATCACCTTGAATGAACTCCGGTGGCGCCTCTAGAATGATGGTTCTGATGGTTTCCAGTCGCGCATGGGATTCATCTTCAGTACGTGAGTATCTGACCTTTGTCTCCTCCACAATGTAGTCTTTTTAACTATTTGAAATGAACCCTTTTGAGGAGAGCCAGGTGGTTGCACAGCGGAAAATGATGATTGACTTGTGAGCCTAGCTGATCATTTGATGTGAAGCTGAATTTGTAGTTGATGCTTTGAGAGAATAGAGAGTCGTCGTTTTTTTTTGTTGGAGGAGAAGTGTCCAAGAATGATTTTTAGAGTAAACAGCATGCGGACCACTCTCCCCCTCATGACGATCCAATGAATCGGGGCATCATGCCTTTATTCTTTTATTCTGGGAAACAAAATAGGAAAAACAAAAAGGTAAACACCGGAGACACCATGGTGTTCTGTTATCACAATATCAATGTAAACACTGACGTGTAGCCTGTATAAAAATGATAGAAGCATTAAAGCTCTAACAGGACTTCCAACCAGTCATTGTGAGACATCTAAAGTAGATGTCACTCTGGTTGTTATGGCATGATCATAACGATCAGCAAAGATAACGTAGCCCCCCGGGGTCGTGATGACGCCCGTTATCATCACTATAGAGATAATCTCTGAAGCGATGGCCTGAACATGTTGGTGAATTCTGTGTTGCAATAGCAGGATTTCCTTCCAATCATTGGTCTTCATCTATAGTAGATGATCCCTATGGAAGTTCTCGCGGGTCATGAAGACCTGCAACTGACTCTAAAAAGTGTCTGTGTCCTAGAAAATTCAAAACATTTGGGAGTGAGATTACTAGACATGACGTGATCAATGAATGTTCAGTGGCGTGGGGCTGTGGGCCACTGTAGTCAGTATCAGTCGCCTCAGAAGGAGACGGTGATTAGAGATGAGGTTCCCCGTGAAGTATGATTAAACACATGTCTGTTGGGAGACAGGTGAGTGGTCTTAGGTAGGGTTGTGCATGCGCCGTTTGGACAAAATGCAGCGACTTCTACACGGGATCTGAATAAATTCAGTCCTGAACCTATGGGGGTTGTCCACAGTATTTCAGTGACTGGGAGTAATTCTCTCGATTGATAGCACAATAGAGGTAGCAGATTTGACAGTGATTATTGTTCTCTTGCTCACTTGAGCTTTCTACTTCCTCACTCTCATAGTGTTCACTCAGTTACTCACTCACTCTCGGCTTTGTCCCTTGGGTAGGCTTAGTTGGGTTTACTAAGCCATTAGGACTTATCTCTCATTTCTCTTTATTATTTTCTTTTCTTTCTGTACTCCCCCTCAATTAGAGCACTTAGTAGGATGCCTTTCACGATGGTTGGCGCTTGAGAGGAAAACTTTGAAAACTCCCCCTCAAAATTTGCATCCTTGAGAGAATATGTGCATTTTACATTGTCTAGCACCAGGAGGAGAAAAATAAACCCCCCCCTCAAAAGTTGCAAGTAGTGGTTTTTGTTACCCGGGGAGTAAAGTTTAAAACTCCCACTTGGAATGTGTTTTCTTCGTTGTTTGGCTCCAGGAGGAGTGAAAAAGAAACACTCCCACTCAGAATAAGCACTTGGCGTTTGTTGGTGTTGAGGTGTGCATTTGTTGATTTATCAGCTTAGTAGAGAGTATTCACCCCAGTACTCTCCTTGATAATGTGCACCAGTTGATTGCTCGCAGCTCGTCTTCATACCCGCCATGTGTGTGGAGCAATCGGGTCAGTTACCACACATGACGGACCTTCAACACATATTAAGTATGTGTCGGTACCCACCTCCAGATGGGTCCTTCCTTGTCACCACTGAAAAACCGTTTCAGTTTCTGTTTGATTTGTGATCCTAGATTGGCTGATTGAGAAGAGTCTGACATTCTTAATTTCTCAGCTTCACCCTTAGGAACCCATTGTAATTTGATCTTTGGAGCATGAGAGGTTTCACTAACAGTGACTGAATGTTCAGACAGATAGTCTTTTAAGATTGTTTCTTAAGAGAGTCTTCTCAAATGTCTGAGTGAGTAAACTTTGAGGGGATACTTTAAATATAGTAATTGATACTCCCCCTCAACATTTACTTTAGCAGAAGCTGATTTCTTTGGACATTTCTGAACATTCCTCTTCTTATCTTGGTTGGAGGAGACATCAGATTCAGAGCAGCAAGTTTTTACTTGCTTAACACAGTTCAGAGTAGAAGAGCTTGAGCAGTTATTCTTAAGAAATGTCTTCTTTTTGGCATAGAAGAGAGCACTTGAACACCAGTTCCTACTCCTTAGACGAGATTCTTCTTCCTTCTTTCTTCTTCTTAACTTGTCCTCTATCCATTCTCCTCTCCTTTCCACTCTCCTCTTCACAGGGGCCCTTGTCGGTGAAGGTGACTCAGAGTGAGAAGTGGAAGTTTCAGGATCATTTGTAGATTTTTCAGAATAGTTCTCAGAAGATGGAGGAGAAGGATAAGCACAGTTTTCAGATGATGGAGGAGAAGGAGATTGTGAGCCTGTGCTTGATTGAGAGGATGTTTGGAGCAAAGATATTTCATTCAAGAGCTGTTCTCTTTCCAGTTCAAAAGCTTGTTATTCTTTATCAAAAGCTTCTTTCAATTCAGCAAACTTTCTCACAAGGGGTGGAATGTATGCTGGTTTGGCTACAGGCTCTGAAGTTGAAGGTTCCTCTTGATCTTGCACAGTCTCTTTTGCTGGGTAAAAAGGTTGGAATCTCTTCAGGAGGAGTCAACGGGGGCTCTTTTGTTTCATAGCTCTCATTCAAGGCAGCATAATCAAAAGGAATTTCTGTTCCGAGATTAGCTCTCTTGGCATCTTCTTCATCATTCGTTTCTTTAACACTGAGGAAAGACATCAACTTAGTCAGTCCAAGACCCATATAATTGATGTCATACAGAAGAGCACAGTTCACCTTCTTCAAATTACATGGGTTAGACAGACCAAGTCCTTCTTTAGAATTATAGAAACGGGTGTCTTTAGGTTGGTTCAAGAAGATTGTTTGTTCAGTCTGCCCCTTTGTAGCAAGTAAGTCTTCAAGATCTTTGATCTTGCGGTAAAGGGCACTTCTTTTATTTTGAAGAAAATCGTTATCAGCTTTTGTTGTGCTTTGCTCTATCTGGGTCTGATTCAACTCATTTGTTAGATCAGCTATTTTCAGAGTCAGCTTCTCTGTTTCCAAAGTTATTTTATTAACCTCTTCTTTTGGAATTGTCCAATTGTATACTCAATGAGGTGGACTTATCCAGCTGTTTCAGTAGGACTTTGTGATTATTTGCTAATCTCTCTTCCAATTCCTTGATAATTTTGTCCTTATCTTTTGAAGAATGAGTTTGACAAATACATGAACAAGGAGATATAGCGTCCATTGCTGTTGATTGTTAAATGTTGACTGTAGACGTGAGGTTGATTGAAGTTTCTGCAATTTTCTGGACCTTGAAATGTGGTTTGGTCCTTGAGAAAAAAATGGTCTTAACCTTGAGTTTTTTTTAATTAACTAATTAAATAATTAATTAATTAATTAATTTTTTTAATCTCAAGGTTGACTCTTGGAAGCTTTGATTGTAAGGTTGACCTTTGGTGTTGAAAATTTGAGCTCAAAAGTTGAAATGGGCTCAAAAATAGCTCTTGAAGTTGGAGTTTAAAAAAAAATGTACTTATCCAAGTGTGGGGAGAAAAGGAATCTTTTAAGCAATCCCACACCTAAACTCCTTGGGAACTTTTGAGCCTATATATAAGAACCACTCTTTCCTTAGTAGTAAAAGGTGAAGGAGAAGAGGGGAGCTCTCAAGCACATAGGATTTCGGGTTTTCAGTTCAAAATCGAAAAATCGCACCCCCCTGCAGACAGTTTTTTAACTCGCACCTAGACCTTCTATCTCCTTCGTACAAGGAGATGGGCTAACATAAGGATCTTCTTATGTTAGCCCCCGGACCTTCTATACATAAGGATGTCTAACTTAAGGCTTATGGGCTGATGGGCTGAAATACATTTGTGGCCCATATTACACATTTAATCAATAACTACACAAATACAAAGATATTTAATTAGATTGGAAACCATAAAATATTCCCAAAACATTTTTGTAATTATTTTCGACGGGGTCTATATGTGACACCGCACCCGAACGTCCTTGAAATTCAAATTAAATTTCAATGTTTGTGTATTGAATTTCCCTATTATCGAACAATTGCAGAACGAGTAATGTTTTACGCAATGCATGATTGATCATACTGTGTTTCGGCTCGTATAATAGTAATGGACTTCCAAATACTTAATTGGGCCATGTTATTGAATATAGGGGCCCAACATTATTTAAATAAAATATATAACCCTTCGATACAAGTAAGAATGGTCGGGCAGCCCAAATGTTATTTTGGACCTAACCTGCTAAAAATAGTAAGTATTCAAGAAGGGCGTCCTAGACCCACTCGAGAATGGTCCACACGGCTTGTAGCCCGGGAATATGATTTCAATGGTCACAAATAAATGAATGTGGTTGTTAGAGAAGAATACAAACTCCTATGGTCTCACCTTAGGCATTATAGAGCTAAGTAATGGGAATAGGGTTTTCTTCTATAATTATACATCATATAAATCATTGGGATTATCCTACTCATGTTAGAGATCAATAATATGATGTGAATAGTTAACTTGTTCTAAATATATTAGAATGAGTACAAAAAGACATCTTGTGACAAAAGATAAAACAATAGGACCCATCTTTCCATCTTTGGAAGTATTAGTAGATATTTTACTCCCAAAAATAATTAAGGAACACAAGTGTGTGTTCCACACCTTCCCAGCTCTTGCAAAACAAGTAAAGGACCCATCTTTCCATCTTTTGTTATCTCGCAGAAATGGATTTGCTTCTCTAAAGTGAGTTTGAATCCAAAACCTTCCTTTTCATTATCTAAATGATATGAACGAATTGTGGAACTATTATACACTATTTTAATGGTATAATATGTTCTTCATAAGGTTACTTTATTGAAGTAAATATTAGATGCTAACCTAGAACAAACCTTGAAAGGTTAGGAAACGATTTCGCCGGAAAACACCCATTCTAGGGGCTGTTTTCGTATCATCAGTTAGGAGTTGAGCTAGCACCTTGAGGAGGCTTTCTAACCATCATTTCTAAGCAAGGAATCAGTTCTCAATCTTCCTTGGCCGAAACTTTGAGCATTGGATTGAGAAGGAAAGGTTTAAAGCTCATTTGAGGTGAGGATCGACATCTAGTTGCTTAGAACTTGTAGGTTAAGCATGAGATTACCTAAATGTCTAAATCATGTTTTTCATGGATTATGATGATTGATTATTTATGAAATATTGATATATTTGATAAGGAATGATATTGGAAAAGATTTGGAATCATATTGATAAAAATGGAGTTAAATGAGCTATTAATGAACTACTACGTATTATGTAAAATAGGAATTTTTACTCATGTGTGAATTGTGTGGGTACATAACTGAATATTTATGTATTTCATTGGATGCTTAAGTTGCTGCTACATATCTCTAAATATGTAGGGATTCACAAGTGGAATATTTGATTTATAGGAATAATCTTAATAGTATTGAAATACTAGTTAATGGTTATTTGTAATTGTTAAAGAATTGAATCTAAGGATTTGATTGTGAGTGATGCACTTGAATGTGATTCAAGTGATTATATTGATTCAGTATGAAGGATCATGTTATGGGAATTCTTTAAGGATGTCCCAAAATAGATTATTGATATCTCAATTCTAGGCATAGGTTTGCTTAGGAATTGAGTCTATGCCATGGCACGGTGATGTACTTGAGTTGGACTCTAGAAGTGCATTGGTAGACAAGGGGTTGTGATCGATGACATGCATGGTGATGTACTTGAGTTGGATTCTAGAAATGCATGGGAGATTTGAGATTGTAACCTATGATGTGCATGGTGATGTACTTGAGTAGAACTCTAGAAATGCACGGTGAAGTAATTAACTTGTGTCATATGATTTGCATGGTAATGTACTTGAGTTGGACTCTAGAAATGAAAACATATGTGTTAGGGTTGGACCCTATGAATTGTCGTGATTGGTAGTCACGGGGTATGTGGTTGATGTTTTGTAACAAACCTTGGGCCTACGGGTCGACTACTTGACTTTATATAAAGTAAGTATTTTTAAAAGGGGTAACTTGGGGTTACGGCCTAGATTATATTATCACCCTATTTGAACGTCTTGTGTTTGAAATACTTGTTGTATATCCATTAGATGCCATCCACACCAGTACTTTATAGCCCTATAGGGTACCGACTCCCTTTCAGGGGGCGTCCCAGCACCATTTCAGGTTGAGGCTAGAGCTTTCTTCCTGGGCTCGTTGCTCGAGTGATTGCTCCAGAGAGAAGACTTGGTTCGTGCTTCCTCCATTCTGTTTTGAGCAATACTAAACTTGCTCATGAATATTTTACTATAGAGCCTGCGTGCTCATGTTTGCCCTGTGTGGCATTTGTTTTCAAACTATGTTTCCGCTGCGTATTGAATTGCTTATTATGTATGTTTATGAATGACTTATGTGTGAATGATATTCGAGACGCCTTGTATAATATAGATTTGTTAGACTGCGGTTGACTATTCGTATTGTACGACGGGTTGTTGACGTATCCGGGTAGGTCCAGGGCGTGCCACTATAAGTGACGTGCACTTTGTCGCAATGTGCACTCAAAATAAATACAATACAACGATTATACGTAGTATAACGAAGTAAGGTTCGTATCCACAGGGAAAGGAATACTTTTCTTTTATATGATTAGTAACAAGGATTTTTTTTTATTTGATTTAATAATACTAAGATGAACAACCTATATGAGTTTAATTAATAGAGATGGGGGCTTGGTTTTGCTTTTATCCACTTAATGAAATGTTCGTCGATCCCGGTTATATCTTTAACTATCTTCCTCTCAAATACTCAATCGAGGAGTATATCCAGTTCATCGAGGGTAGTTATTAATAACGAGACACGTTCATTAATAAAACTTACTACCGAGTCAATATAGAACACGCACCGTATATTAACACGATAGTAGCAATAAACTTAAGATGAAAACGATTGAGATTGATAACCTCAACACAAGCGGTTTATTGGTTTAATCAATATAATTAATTCCCCTTGGATTATTAACCATGAGACACATGCATTAATAATCCAAGTTTACTACCGTGAATGAACCGAATTAATAACAAGCGTATTAATCGATCGATTCTAGTAATAATTAATATATGAAACAAAACTAGTTGATCCTTTAAGTAATGTCCACAATATTAATATGAAATATGAATAGGAATTAATTAATACTCAAGGAAGAATATTAAAGAAGATGAATCCTACTATAGTTAATGTCAAGATTTTAACTAATTGTCATCTTAGTAACACTCCCCAATATTAACATAGAGGAAGAAATAACTATTACTATAACTAACATCAAGATGTCAACTAATTGTCATCTTAGTAACACTCCCCAACATTGATATAGAAATAGTATTTAAAGGAAAAATTAATATTCAAGGCACAAAATTAAAGAGAATAACTCACAACTTACAAATTCATTAAGCTTCAAAGTAGCAAAACCAAGATGGAAGAGTTTAGCTCCTCATTTGGAGACTAAACATGATGAAAATATAAAGAAAGAACTTATCTAGATTGAGCTTAGAAGTATAAAGGAATTGGTGATTTTATTGTGAAGGAAATGGGTGTATTTATAAGCTTTTGGGAGCTGCAGGGTCTGATACCCGACCGGGTATATAAGATACCCGATCGGGTATCTTAGGAAATTTCCCAGAAAGTCACTTTTCTGGGCATACCCGATCGGGTATGTCGGCATACCCGATCGGGTATGTGACAAATCTTTTACGAAATCTTGCTCCCACGTTCATTTGTCCACTGATTTGATTTGGACAATCGAATCAAGCAAATACCCGATCGGGTATTGCTTATACCTGACCGGGTATAAGAGTATTTTATCCAAATCGAAATCTTTCTTGCCTCCTTGCACTTTCCTTGATCTTTTGAGGTCCAATCTTGATCCTTTGGATGATCTTTGACCTGTTTAGCTCAGAAAAGCAATGTTGTAAAAGGCGTAAGGCGTGCCGAGGCGGCATGACCAAGCCTTAGGCCTTTGAAGCCTAGGCGGGCTTAGGCGAGAATTAGGCGTGAAAAGGCGTTTTAATTTTTAATCATTTATTTTAATTTTTCTAGAGCTAATTTTAAATATTTAAACTTATTATTAAATAATTCTAATTTAAACATCATACTTTTCTAATTTTCAAAAACAAAGTTCATTCCTAAATGTAACCAATACTATCATTCATTTCTTTTTAGTTGCAACATAGACAATTTTACACTGTTCACATGTTCTACTTGGATTTTATCTTATTTATTGATGTATGAAAATTATTTGTTAAAAAAGATATTGTTGAATTCGTCTTATTAAAGAAATTTCATAATCTGTTATTTAGTCTTTTGTACTAATAGAGAACTAAATATAATGACAGTCAAAGTTGTGAGTTGACAAACGTGAAAGTGAGAATATTGCAACTAAATAGAGATAAGGAATTTTAAATTTACCAATTCCTCAAAAACTAGAATTGGAAAAAGTAATTGAATGATAAAATATTAATAAAAGGAAATAATATCTAATATATGATTAAAATAAGGATAGTAAACGGAAATATGACTTCATAACTTTTCGTGGTTGTAGTTACGTAGTTTTACATTAATATAAAAATATACTTATTATAGTCATTTTGGTCACATTCTTCATACATACAATGTAGATAATGATAACAATATGATATAAAGAGTACTCAGTAATACAATAAGAATACTATAATACTTGTATTAAAAAAAATAAGAATACTACGTAGTATAATAATATCAATACTTACAACAAGAATAATATCAATATAAATAATAATGCATAGTTTATAGATAACGTTCCATGGTTTCACACGATTGCTTCACAGTTGGAAGTTGGAACCGTGGCCTAGCTTCACGCGAATCCTTCGTTTAATATCCCACACCGGTGGGAGAGGAACATTTCTGCTCACCGAACTCTATAAATAAAGCCACACTCCCTCAATCTTTCATTAAACGCATTGGAAGCTTGAAAAGGCATAATGCGAGTCTAAGTTTAAAGTGGTAACCTTTTTTTACGCCTTTTGCCACGCCTAAGGGGTATGCGAGGTGTTTGATTGGCGCTTTACGCCTAGACCTGCCTTTGCGCCGCCTTTGGCCGCCTTTTAGAACACTGCAGAAAAGTCCTAATATAAACAATTTACAAATAAATATGAAAATAAAGTATTACACCAAAAGTGTCTAATTTTCACAACTAGAACTAATAAAAACTAGTTAAAATTACAAAGGAATTGGAAGAGAGATTAGCAAATAATCACAAAGTCCTACTGAAGCAGCTGGATAAGTCCACCTCATTGAGTATACAATTGGACAATTCCAAAGAAGAGGTTAATAAAATAACTTTGGAAACAGAGAAGCTGACTCTGAAAATAGCTGATCTAACAAATGAGTTGAATCAGACCCAGATAGAGCTAAGCACAACAAAAGCTGATAACGATTTTCTTCAAAATAAAAGAAGTGCCCTTTACCGCAAGATCAAAGATCTTGAAGACTTACTTGCTACAAAGGGGCAGACTGAACAAACAATCTTCTTGAACCAACCTAAAGACACCCGTTTCTATAATTCTAAAGAAGGACTCGGTCTGTCTAACCCATGTAATTTGAAGAAGGTGAACTGTGCTCTTCTGTATGACATCAATTATAAGGGTCTTGGACTCACTAAGTTGATGTCTTTCCTCAGTGTTAAAGAAACGAATGATGAAGAAGATGCCAAGAGAGCTAATCTCGGAACAGAAATTCCTTTTGATTATGCTGCCTTGAATGAGAGCTATGAAACAAAAGAGCCCCCGTTGACTCCTCCTGAAGAGATTCCAACCTTTTTACCCAGCAAAAGAGATTGTGCAAGATCAAGAGGGACCTTCAACTTCAGAGTCTGTAGCCAAACCAGCATACATTCCACCCCTTGTGAGAAAGTTTGCTGAATTGAAAGAAGCTTTTGATAAAGAAAAACAAGCTCTTGAATGAAATATCTTTGCTCCAAACATCCTCTCAATCAAGCACAGGCTCACAATCTCCTTCTCCTCCATCATTTGAAAACTGTGCTTCTCCTTCTCCTCCGTCTTCTGAGAACTGTTCTGAAAAATCTACAAATGATCATGAAACTTCCACTTCTCACTCTGAGTCACCTTCACCGACAAGGGCCCCTGTGAAGAGGAGAGTGGAAAGGAGAGGAGAATGGATAGAGGACAAGTTAAAAAGAAGAAAGAAGGAAGAAAAATATCGTCTAAGGAGTAGGAGCTGGTGTTCAAGTGCTCTCTTCTATGCCAAAAATAAGACATTTCTTAAGAATAACTGCTCAAGATCTTCTACTCTGAACTGTGTTAAGCCAGTAAAAACTTGTTGCTCTGAATCTGATGTCTCCTCCAACCAAGATAAGAAGAGGAATGTTCAGAAATGTCCGAAGAAATCAGCTTCCGCTAAAGTAAATGTTGAGGGGAGTATCAATTACATTGTTTAAAGTATCCCCTCAAAGTTTACTCACTCAGACATTTGAGAAGACTCTCTCAAGAAACAATCTTAAACGACTATCTGTCTGAACATTCACTCACTGCTAGTGAAACCTCTCCTGCTCCAAAGATCAAATTACAATGGGTTCCTTAAGGGTGAAGCTGAGAAATTAAGAATGTCAAACTTCTCTCAGTCAGCTAGCTTAGGATCCCAGATTAAACAGAAAGTGAAAGAGTTGTTCGGTGCTTCTAAGGAAGGACCCATCTGGAAATGGGTACCGAAACATACTTAATATGTGTTGAAGGTCCGTCATGTGTGGTAACTGACCCGATTGCTCCGCAGTCCACACACATGGCGGGTATGAAGACGAGCTGCGAGCAATCAACTGGTGCACATGATCAAGGAGAGTATTGACGTGTATACTCCCCATCGAGCTGAAAATCATCAAATGCACACCTCAACAGCAACACGTGCCAAGAACAAACAACGAGTGCTTATTCTGAGAGGGAGTGTTTCTTTTTCACTCTTCCTAGATCCAAACAACGAAGAAAGCACATTCCAAGGGGGAGTTTTCTACTTTACTCCCCAAGTAACAAACAACACAACTTGCAACTTTTGAGGGGGAGTTTCATTTTTCTCCTCTTGGTGCTACACAATATAAAATGCAAGGATTTTCTCGAGGATGCAATTTTTGAGGGGGAGTTTTCAAAGTTCTCCTCTCAAGCGCCAACCATCGTGAAAGGCATCATAGTGAGTGCTCCAGTTCAGGGGGAGTACAGGAAGAAAAGAAAAGAGTAAAGAGAAATGAGAGATAAGTCCTAATGGCTTAGTAAACCCAACTAAGCCTACCCAAGGGACAAAGCCGAGAGTGAGTGAGTAACTGAGTGAACTCTATGAGAGTGAGGAAGCAGAAAGCTCAAGTGAGCAAGAGAACAATAATCACTGTCAAATCTGCTAGCTTTATTGTGCTATCAATCGAGAGAATTACTCCCAGTCACTCAAGTACTCTGGACAATCCCCATAGGTTCAGGACTGAATTTATTCAGATCCCGGGTAGAAGTCGCTGCATTTTGTCCAAACGGCGCATGCACAACCCTACCCAAGATCACTCACCTGTCTCCCAACAGACATGTGTTTAATCATCTTTCACGGGGAACATCATCTCCTATCACCGTCTCCTTCTGAGGCGACTGATACTGACTACAGTGGCCCACAGCCCCAGTGCCCCACGCCACTGAACAGTCATTGATCACGTCGTGTCTAGTAATCTCACTCCCAAATGTTTTGAATTTTCTAGGACACAGACACTTTTTAGAGTCAGTTGCAGGTCTTCATGACTTGCGAGAACTTCCATAGGGCTCATGTACTATAGATGAAGACCAATGATTGGAAGGAAGTCCTGCTGTTGCAACATAGAAATCACCAACATGTTCAGGCCATCGCTTCTGAGTTTATCTCTATAGTGATGATAACAGGCGTCTACACGACCCCGAGGGCTACGTTATCTTTGCTGATCTTTATGATCATGCCATAACAACTAGAGTGACATCTACTTTAGATGCTTCACAATGACTGGTTGGAAGTCTTGTTAGAGCTTTAATGCTTCTATCATTTTCACATGCCACACATCAGTGTTTACATTGATGTTGTGATAACGGAACACCTCAATGTATCCGATTTTTATCATTTAACCTTTCTTTCTTTTTTTTGTTTTTCTGTTTTGCTTCTTAGAATAAAAGAATAAATAAAGGCATGATGCCCCGATTCATCGGAACGTCATGAGGGGGAGATTGGTCCACATGTTGTTTACTCTCAAAAATCATTCTCGGACACTTCCTTCCTCCACCACAAAAATCAACGACAGCTCTCTACTCTCTCAAAGCATCAAGACTACCAAGAAAGCTTCGAATCAAATGGACAGCTACACTCACAAGTCAACCATCATTTTCCGATATGCCACCGACAAGGTCTCCTCAAACGCATTCACTTCAAATAGTCAAAAAGACTACATTGTGGAGGAGACGGATGTCAGATACTCGTGTACTGAAGATGAATCCCGTGCGCGCCTAAAAATTATCAGAACATTCATTCTAAAGGTACCTTTGGATTTCATTCAAGCTGATCAAGAGCTGCTTCTGGAAGGCAAAAATTACAAGAAAAAGATTCCTCAACTCCTGGCAGCAAAGATCAAATTGAAAAGAAGACATCAAAGGGGAGATTGCAAGGATTTCTTCATAAAGCCTTCTCAAGAAGTCAAGTTCAAAGACAAAGGATGCTGAACAAGCACAAAGACAAAGATATCTCCGCTGGGAATAATTTATGGTGTCCAATCTAGTTAAATATCTTTGTATTTGTGTAGTAATTATTTAGATGTGTAATATGGGCCACAAATGTATTTCAGCCCATTAGTCCACTTGTAAGCCTTAAGTTAGACATCCTTATGTATAAAAGGATGCTAACTTAAGAAAACCCTAACTCTCACACAAGCCTCACGCACATTAACGCTCATATCTTTCTGAGAGCTTATACGGTATAAGGAAGAGGGAGTTCATCGTTAAAATATTTTTCTATCATTCTGTGATTCTCTCCTTCTATTATATTTGATGGAGTATATGGCCCGGGAACCCCCGACCCACAGACTCCTACTACTCCAATAAATGCCCAATAGGCCCAGGAAGCACAACTGGCCCAAATCACGGCGCCCAGAGTACCAAGCGGCCCACAATGCGCACCAGGGGTGCCTTCGGCCCCCTGGCCGAAGGCTCCGAATCTCACAAGAGGGTCAAATCAGGAAGACAAGGTTACTGGGAGAAAACGGCGAAAATCAGTAGCCCTCGGCACCTAGAGCCCTCGACACTAAGGGGGTCCCCGGTACTCAGAGCCCTCGGCTAATCATCTACAGCCGAGGGCATCTTTCTGACATAATATCCGCTCCACATGCGCGTAGATCACCGTACCAAGTACAACGTCACATCCAACAGCCGCATTAAATGCGGCCACATGCGATTGCCAGCGCCAACCAGTTGAGGTGACCCCTCGGCCAATGGATGCTTGACACGTGTCCCTGTCTGGAATTTATTGCTACTATAAATAGCACCCCGTTTCCCCGTTGTAAACCACGCTGAAAACGCTGAATACACTTTCTAATATAATCTCTCTCTCTACTTACTTGCTCTGACTTCTCTCTAGTTATTCCTCGTAATAACCCCTCAGATAAGCTGCCCCCGGGTACACTATCCATCATTTGGTGCTCTCGTTGAGAGATCGAACAATCAAGTAAGAAACCCTCCCCCTCGACCAAACACAAAACACCTAGCTAAAATGGTGAGAACAACTCGTGCCAACTCCAAGAATGTTGAGGACAGGAACCTGGCCATCGGCGAGGTCGACGTCCCCGAAGCCTCCAACAGGGCTCCCGGGGGCTGCGTCATCGCCGGGTTGGACCAGACGACTGTCGACCTACGCCATCAGATTCAACAGAATGCCCCCGATGCCCGCCTCAGCATCGAGGCCAAGAAGAAGGACCAGAGCGAGAATCAAATTAGCCCTCCGGTCAAAACAATCGACATACATAACTCGGCCCGCGTCCATTCGCAGGGGGCGGAGGCCCTCCCGAAGGACCCCCGGTACGAAATCATTGCGTCCCTCCAGCGCCGGCTTGACGAAATGGAGGCCACCAAAGCACACGCCACCCTTTCTGCCCCTCATACAGACCTCAAGTATGAGGCGATGTTGGCCAAGATGGAGGAAATGCAGAAGAAGATAGTCGAGGGCTCCGGGGAACCCACCATACAGCCCCGGACCCGGACGCCATTTACCCCAAGGGTATTGGCGGCCCGGATCCCGAAAAAATACCGAGGGCAGCTCATCAAGCCCTACGACGGAAAGACTGATCCCCAAGAGCACTACAACAGGTACCAAAACAGCATGATGATGGTGGGGGCATCAGATGAATATTTGTGTCGCTGGTTCCTCTCCACCTTAGAGGGGCCGGCTTACGAATGGTTCAATCGATTGCCCGAGGGCTGCATCGACTCATGGCAAGAACTCGCCCAGCGATTCTTGACGCAATTTGCGGGAAGGCGCCGCACAAGAAAACACTTCTCCCACTTGCTAATAGTGAGGCAGAGGAAGGAGGAGACCCTTCGGGACTTCCTGGAGCGCTGGAGAACGGAGGCTGATAAAGTTGATGGCGCTGACGACGGGACCCTCCTGGCCCTCCTCCAAACAGTACTCCGCCCCGGGAACTTCTCAAGGAGCCTCATCATCGAGCCTCCCCGCGATTATATAAGGGCCCTACAGCGGGGGGACCGGTACGCCGAAGCCGAGGAGGTGGAGAAGTGCCATCACATCCCGGATCAGCAACGCCCTCGGCCAGACGACAAAGGTAACCGGGGGCCGGGGCTCCCCGCAATCATCCCCGCAATTTACATCACTTAGTTAAATTTTATCAATAACATCAGAACGGCCAAGCCCTCATAACTAGTGAATGTATTATTTTGCGGCCCAAGGCCTAAAAATTTATGAAGAAAGAAGGCATATTGAAGACACCAAGAACATGGAACAAGGCTCTTATGAGTGGCCAAGCCCTCATACCACCCCCTGGCCCAAGGCCTTATCACAAGGAAGAACCCTCGGCACCAAGTGCCGAGGGTAGACAATACTATCACCTACAACAGCAAGAAAGTACCAACCGTCCTCAAATGGAGACCCCTCGGCACCCAGTGCTGGGGGGACACACCACTGACAACTTTCAACAAATGGGAAGAAACACCAAGTGTTTTCACAGAAGACCCCTCGGTACCAAGTACCGGGGGCCGTACATCGGAACAAACACCAAGTGGTATTCCTAAAGTCGTACCCCTCGAGGACGCCTATACCGAAGGCGCCACCTCTCGGTGCCGGCAGCACGTAGTGCCTCCGACCATTTGCAACCAGTGTGCAAATGAAAACCCTTCCCTGAAACGCTTTCCGCGTCATTACCCCAAGGGTATGACAGACACAAAATATGCCCAGGATTCAACTTTCAAAAACAGAACGCTTTCCGCGCCATTTCCCCAAGGGATTGGCAGGCATCTAAAATGCTCAGGATTCGACTTCCAAATCGAAACGCTCCCCGCGCCAGTACCCCAAGGGTGTGGCAGGCCACTGACTATGTCTAGCGCCGAGGGGACGACTTTCAAAACTGAGGCGCTTTCCGTGCCATCCCCCAAGGGGAGGCAGGCTACAGACCACCATATCTCGTATCCAGGAAACGACCCTCGATCCCCTCGGAAGTCGGAAGGTTAACCTGAGGGAGGAGCTAATGGTGTATTTTGTTACCTCCCGATAGGCCAAGCCTTACCTAGAAACCAAGTTTCTTGAAGCCTTCCCTTCACTACTCAAAAAAAATGGGGTGGTGAAGGGGAGTAGACTCGGCGAGAAATCAATGAGTACATCACTCCAATAATTCACGGAAACATACCGAGGACTCCCCATGGGAACGCCTTCGGTACCTAGGAGCTCATGAGTACCAAGGATACCATTCACAACAGACATCATCAACAAATGGCTAAGTCCACTCCACGGTTGCCTCCGGCTATATCTAAACCGAAGGCTCAAATCCTACAAAATATAACAGGCTCAGCCGACAACAACTCAAAACGTCCCCGAGGGCTACTATATAACAAAGCTATCAGATGTTGGCCAAATCAAAGCAAGAATCACCTCCGACACCTCACTACATGCCGAGGGGATACAACCAGACAATTCCCGAGGGAGTCTGTCTTTTTATACTGGGCTTGGATTACAAACTCCCCTATATCAACATTGGGGGGACATAATAAACAATCGAAGGCTTTTGTTATCGCAGGCCAACCTTGCAAGACAAAATAAACGAACCTAGGCCCACAAAGTATACAGTCGAAGGGTCCCCTCCCGAAGGCCAGCAGCAGGAAATACTTAGAGAAAATAATCTAAGTCCTAAATACCTTGCCCCCTGTGGAGCCACCATGTAACCGGAGGCACATCTGAGACAAGGTCCTCACATGCATCCGAAGGCTCCTCCCTCATACAAACTACACTTAGAAAATTTTCTAAGTCCTACATATTTTGACCATCGGTCAAATCTCCATGCAGCCAGAGGGGCCATACGGTTGAGGACTTAGTGAAGCTACACTTAGAAAAATCTTCTAAGTCCTAAATATTTTGAGCCCTCGGTTATATACCCACGCAGCGAAGGGTACCCACGCAGCGAAGGCTAGACAATGTCCAAACACTTAGAAAAAAATTCTAAGTCCTAAGCACCTTGCCTCCGGTTAACTCATGAAGACTACACGGAACCAGAGGGAAGGAATCAGCCGGGGGCCAACAGATGAACAACACTTAGAGAAATTTCCAAGTCCTGAACGTTGGGCCCTCGACAAAATATTCAGATGACTAAATAGGCCTAGTGGCCGAGGGCTACAAAAGGCACTACGCACATAGAAAAATTTCTAAGTTCTAACACACATTCAAAGAAAGACGAAGGCATACATTCAAAGAAAGACGAAGGCATACATTCAAAGAAAGACAGTCAATGAAACGAATTATATGCAAAAACCTGAAGGCAGGTATCCATTCATCAAAAGGAAGGAGTTAAAATGTGCATTACAAAATGGCCTAAGCTGAGAGCATACAAATATTTGTTACAACAAGATTGTTCAGAATTTTCTAAGTACTACACAATGACGACATCATCAGTTACAGCAGTATCGCCCCCGTCGGCAGGCTTCGATGTAGCATCCCCCATAGCATCCTCTTCCTCATCACTGCACTCCGCCATCAGGACGGTGTCCCCGAGATCTGGCCTGCTAGTGCCCTCGGGGAGGGGAACTCTTGTGTCTGGCTGAAGAGGGGGGAGCCCGTAAGCCGCGGGGTCAAATGCCGACGGGTCCGCTCCCAGGTGCCTGGCCAGCCTCCGGTAGATGAGGGCTTGAGTGAAGTACTCACTCCCATCATAGTATTCTTTCCCCTTCTGGGCCAGCCACATTGCCCCGGGGCCCCTCACCCATTCCTCCACGGAGGCCTCAACAACCGCAGCCACCCACGCTTTCTGGGCCTCGGCTTTCCATCCATCGGCGACGAATGCTGCCACCGCTTCCCCCACCGCCTCCTTCTTGGCGATCTCGGCGTCTTCAGCAGCCTTCTTGGCGGCCTCAGCGACTACCTTCTCAGCTTCAGCCCTCCCCTCGGCTTTTGCGAGCACCTTGGCATTCTCGAGGAGTTTCTCGAAGGCCGCCCTCTCCACCCTGGAAGCCTCCTCTGCCTCCCGGAGCCGCCTTTGGACCACAGCCAAGGACTCGTCATCCTTCTGCTTCTGGAGGGCATAGCGCTCCATCCGCTGAATGAGTTCACCGAGGCCGAGGCTTGCCTGCAAAAGGGATCACGAATCACCGAGGGTTAAAACCACAATGCAAAAAAAAAGAGAACAAAAAAGGGGGAGAAGGAAAGGGGAACTTACAGTAACCGAAGCCTGAAGGATCTTGGAACAGAGGGCGTCATCGGTTTACCGAGAGAGCACAGGTTTATCCGTCGGGGGGGTGGCCCCCCTCAGGAACTCCCTCAGGTTCAACGTTGTGTGCATAATGGCAGTCCCCTTAGTAATGCAGAACTGCACATTATCCTGGGGCCATGCCAGTCCGGGGGCTTGGGCCGGAGGCTCAGAGGAGGAATGCTCCTCCACAATAACGACCGGGGCCTCTTTCGGCTCGGGGCCCCCCTTTTTCTGCTTCTTCCCCTCCGGGGGCACCACGGTCTTCCCGGTCCGTTTCCTCTTCGACGCCTCGGCAGAGGAGCCCTCGGCGTTGGAACAAGCGTCGCCGCCGGTGGCAGCTTTCTCATTGGGCACGCTCTCCTTGGCCCCGTCATTTGTACCCACCCTCGGGAAGATCTCGTCCAACCCCCTCGGTTGCACCGAGGGGTCCTTCTTCTTGTTCTCCTTTGCAAGTTGCTTCTTCAACTTGGAGAGATTCCGGGCGTCCATGTCTGGTCCTGAAAAGCAAAGGGAATGCAGAAGGGTTAGGACGATAATACCACAAAAAAGGGGGCAAAAGAGAAAGAAGATATTCTAAGTATAAAACGGGAGCCCTCGGCAAGTTGACTACCTCCGGCGCTTTGATAAACTCTATCGACGGGGGGATATCTTTCGTCGCTTTCCCCCATCAACTGATACCGCCGAAAGCCCAAATTGTAGAGATCGTCTGGAAGGGTAGCATCCCTGATCTTGGTATGCTTATCGGACCCCTCGGGCTTCCTGGAGAGCTTCCTTCCTTTTTTCTCCAAGGCGGCGCTCCCTACCTTGACATGCCTGCGGAAGCTATCACGAAGTGGGCCGGGAAGGGATTCTCCGCCATCCGAATGTAGCAGAACTTATCTTTCCATCCCTTGTGGGACGAAGGGACATCATCGAAGAGCCGGAATTCTGGGAGCTGCTGCATGTTGGCAAAGCCACCGGCATTCGAGTGCCCCCCCCCCCCCCCCCCCCCCGGCATAGATTGAAAGAGAGGAAGAATTGGTCCAGCGAAGGCTCCACATCCCGGCTCCGGCAGAGGGAAAGGAAGCTAGCCAAGTAGGAGTGGCTGTTCGGGGTCAGTTGGCAAGGAGCGAGCTTGACATACCTAAGGTACTCCACCACGAAAGGATGGAGGGGGAATCGGAGGCCCAACTCCACCGAAAGCAGATGCACGGCAAAACAACCGGCGGGGGCATATAGCAAAACGTCATCTGGCCTCGGCTCCACTACCAGTGTCGAGGGCCCTACCAAGAGCTGCGTCGCCATGTATTCTCCCCGTGTGGCTCGGGTCTTCACGTCCAAGGCAGCAGTGTTCAGGTAGGAGTAGCCTTCGGGAATTCCTACTGGTTGCCCGGCGTCGATGGCAACCAGTTTTTTCTTCCCGGTGGCCTTCACCTTTCTCTTCCTCCCAGGCGCAACGCTGATAGGCATCGGGTTTAGTGGTTGAGAGCTTCCGGCCTCTGCATTCTGAGGGGGAGGAACAGCGACGGTGACCCTCATGCTTTCCTTTTGGGCCTCATCCTCAGCCACTAGAAAGGCAAGTGCCAACTCCTCATCCTCGCACACCTGCTCAAACTCCTCCGCTTCCAATTCCAACCGAAGGCTTGCTTGTACCTCCTCAGCCACCACAGAGTCCTGGTTGATCGAGGTGCGTTCGCTCGAGGACTCCGCTTCAGAGAAGCTTTCGACTCCTACCGGAGGATCCCTCGCGACGTTCTGAGAGTCACTTTGCGAAGACATCCTCAACAGCTAATGGATGAGGGGTTTCTAGGGCAGAAGGCTTCCTAAGGCAGTTAGACACTTAACCTAAGGCCGCACAACTACGACTCACTAATGCTACAACAGATGGGCGGAGAACTGACCTCGGAAGATTGGTTGATCGAAGGCAGTTGTTTCTCTCTCTAGGAATTTTGGCAGAGCTCTGCTAACACAAATCTCGCACAAAAGGGAAAGTGGCCTGGCCTTGGGGTATTTATAAGCACCAGGATCCGGGCTTGGGCCTGGAAACCGGGCCTCCGGTTGAACAACCATCATTACGAACCGTCGAACTGCCCAATCAGTGATGCCCGCCCACAGGCAGCCAACGAGCACGCACCACGTGGAAGCCCCCCCAACGGCTATATTTCGACGTTAGGTATTCCAACGGCTATATTCACAACGGCTATATTCTGGGAGCCTCCGGCTATATTTAGCAGGCCACTCCTTCATCAACCAAAGAACTAGCCCCCGGGCTTTTTACTTCACTCCACTTCATCAAGAAGAGCCTCCGGGTACACTTACCCAGAGACGCTCCCGGTTTATGCCCCTCATACTACATGACAAATGCCTTCGGGCTCACTCCAAAAGCCCACGGCTTCATAACAGGCACACCCCTCGGGGATTCCCCCCTCAGCACTTTGAGGACCAGGCAGCCCCCGGGGAGTACACCTCATTGACGGATAGCCTACGGCACACATATAATGGGACCCCCCCGGTAACACTTCGACTGCCACTCACGTTCATCACGCCCTCGATCCCCAGATTGAGGGACTCCCTTCGGCACCTCCCAGGATATCAGCAGCAAGCATCCGGCTAATCAACACACGCGCCCTCAGAACAAGGATAGCCTTTGGCATCAGCATTGTACTCCATTTCAAACCAGGGTTTCACATTTTCGATTCATTGTTGGGGGAATTCGGTGCACTCTTTTTCCCTCATTAGGATTTTTTCCCACAGGGTTTTTCCTAATGAGGTTTTTAACGAGGCATCCCCCCAAAATGAAACGAAAAGCGTCAGCCTTCGGCCCAATACAGCAACATGATTACTCTACTCCTTTTCACCACTTTGCAAGTGCCTCAAGGAGTGGGGGACTGGAGAACCCCCTCGGGAAAAATCACAAAAAAGTGCAAAATGCTAAAAACTCCCGCAAACAGCAAACATGCCCCCTCAAGTCCTGACATGTGGGTAACTGAGGGACTGCCCTCGGCAGAATAAACAAACAGCAAACTACCCACGACTCTACGAACTACAACGGAACAACGGCAGAGGACAAACACAATTACTCCTTTTCCCTCAAGTACCTTTCGGCAAAAGGAGTGAGGGACTCCTGATGGAGTATATGGACCGGGAACCCCTGGCCCACAGACTCATACTACTCCAATAAAGGCACAATAGGCCCAGGAAGCACAACAAGCCCAAATCACGACGCCTAGAGTACCAAGCGGCCCACAATGCGCACCAGGGGTGCCTTCGCCCCCTGGCCGAAGGCTCTGAATCTCACAAGAGGGTCAAATCAGGAAGACAAGGTTACTGGGAGAAAACGGCAAAAATCAGTAGCCCTCGGCACCTAGAGCCCTCGGCACTAAGGGGGTCCCCGGTACTCAGAGCCCTCGGCTAATCATCTACAGCCGAGGGCACCTTTCCGACATAATATCCGCTCCACATGCGCGTAGATCATCGTACCAAGTACAACGTCACATCCAACAGCCGCATTAAATGCGGCCACATGCGATTGCCAGTGCCAACCAGTTGAGGTGACCCCTCGGCCAATGGATGCTTGACATGTGTCCCTGTCTGGCATTTATTGCTACTATAAATAGCACCCCGTTTCCCCGTTGTAAACCAAGCTGAAAACGCTGAATACACTTTCTAATATACTCTCTCTCTACTTACTTGCTCTGACTTCTCTCTGGTTATTCCTCGTAATAACCCCTCGGATAAGCTGCCCCCCGGGTACACTATCCATCAATATTCTATGATTGTTGATTGATTTTGGGACTAACAATTACTGATAGAATTTGACCAGGTGGTGTACATTCCAATGTCTAGGGACCTCAGTCCCATTGGGGCGTTTTAGTTTGTAAGTCCCTGGCTTAATGATGGCTGTCACAATGTAGGGGCTTTCAAATTTTGGCGCCATTTTTCCGCCTTCGGTTGGTTGACTAAGTTCCCTTCTTCGGAGGATATAGTCCCCCACTTGAAATTCCTGAGAACGGACCTTAGCGTCGATGTAGCCCTTTACTTGTCTTTGATATTTCTCTGCCCTTAGGAAGGATTGCTCTCGGCGTTCCGAGATTAGGTGAAGGTCAAGGGCCATGTTGGTGTCGTTGGCCTCAGGTTCATATTGGTCCACCCTTCGGGTAGGGAGAGTTACTTCAGTGGGGGCCTTTGATTCAAATCTGTAGCACAAGGAGAGGGGTGTTTCACCGGTTGCCCTCCTAGGGGTGGTGTGGTACGCCCATAAGATGTTGTGAAACTCTTCTACCCAGCCTCCCCCTTCGGATTCCAGCTTCTTTTTTAATCCTTCCGGCAAAGTCCGGTTGGCATTCTCCACTTGACCGTTGCCTTAGGGGTAGGCAACTGGTGAGAAGGTATGTTTGATGCCCCATGCCTCTAGGAGGGCGCAGAAAGGGGTTGCCTCAAACTGAGTTCCATTGTCTGAGATGATTTGTTACAGGACGTCGAACCTTGTGAGGATGTTTTATAGAACGAAGTGGCGGCATGTAACACCCTGACCCCGTAGGCCGCGAGGTAGTTACTTCTGATCTCTAGTACTGTCCTCACAAACCGCCACCAGCCTTTTCCGCGCACTTTGTCCTCACTTGTGAGCGCTCTGAGAAACTTCCCAGGGGGTCACCCATCCCAAGACTACTCCCGTGCAAGCACGCTTAACTTTGGAGTTCTTGGCTAATGAGCTCCCTTAAAAGGAGATGCATCTTGTTGGTATGAGTAGTACTATAAATCCGTTTAAATTAAATCTCAAGTATTACAATCACCCCCACTTAGGAACGCAACGTCCTCGTTGCGCCCATGAACCAATCTCAGTCATATCCCAGAATCTTTTCCCTTGCTAAGTGCCCGCCCGATATCCAACGGATCAGCACACTGTCGCAGGGTTGCTCTGATACCATTTGTAACACCCCGACCCCGTAGGCCCTGAGGTAGTTACTTCTGACCTCTAGTACTGTCCTCACAAACTGCCACTAGCCTTTTCCGCGCACTTTGTCCTCACTCGTGCGCGCTCTGAGAAACTTCCCAGGGGGTCACCCATCCCAAGACTACTCCCGTGCAAGCACACTTAACTTTGGAGTTCTTGGCTAATGAGCTCCCTTAAAAGGAGACGCATCTTGTTCGTGTGAGTAGTACTATAAATCCATTTAAATTAAATCTCAAGTATTACACAGCACATGGCCTCGGTTATGCTGGCGAGGGGCTCCGCTTCCACCCATTTGGTGAAGTAGTCAATGGCCACGATGATGTACCTGTTGTTGGAGGTACTCCTCGACAGTGGGCCTACCAGGTCAATGCCCCACCTGGAGAAGGGTATTGATGTGCTCATGGGGGCGTAGTTAACCGCTGGTCTTCCGGGAGCCTTCTGAAAATGTTGACAGGCGGCACACCTTAGGGCGAGATCCGCACAATCCCGGGCCATCGTAGGCCAGAAATAACCTTGGACTATGAGCCTTCGGGACATGGAGAAGGGTCCCTGGTGAGCTGAGCAAGTGCTGCTGTGCACTTCCTCCATTGCAACCTCGGCTTCATCTTGATGAAGGCATCGGAGTAACGTACCGTTGTAGGATCGTTTATAGAGCCTTCCGTCTTTGAGGGTATAGCTGGGAACCCTCAGCTTTGCTAGTTTCGCACGGGCTTCATCCTCGGGCAGCTGCCCTGTGATGATGAAGTTGATGATATCTGAGATCCAGTCCTCAGGCCTTTGTTGTATGTTCATGACGGGACTAGCGTGTATGCTTGAGAGGTTGAGTTCCTCGATCCTTGCAATCCTTGAGAAGTGCTCCGGGGACTCAGCCGAGAGCTTTGATAAGATGTCGGCCTCAGAATTTTGAGCCCTCGGTATTTGAGTGATGGAGTGGGCCTCAAATACCTTGAGTAATTCCTTGGCCGCCTCCCTGTACTGCTTCATTCTTCCTTCCTTTGCCTCATATTCTCCAGAGAGCTGGCCAACCACTAACTTGGAATCACACTTCACGTGGATCATCCTATCCTTGAGGCTGGCCGCCAACCGAAGGCCGCAGAGGAGGGCCTCATACTTCGCTTCGTTGTTGGAAACTCTGAAAGAGAAGCGGATGGCATAGTAGACGTGGAAGCCTTTGGGTGTGATGAGGACAATGCCTCCCCCGCATGCTTTTGTGGCCGAGGAGCCGTATGTGTAGAGAGTCCACCACTCATCCAAGGGTGTCGGGGGCTCTTCGTCCACCGCGGCTCTTATCGTGCATTTCGTTACAAAGTCTGCCAGGGCTTGGCCCTTGATGGCAGGCCTCAGACGGATGTCAATGTTGTATTGGCCAAGGAAGATTGCCCATTTCACCATTCGTGAGGAGCTGGTGGGGCTCCTCATCAAAGCGCCGAGGGGTTGGTGCGTGAGTACCTGAACCGGATGAGCTTGGAAGTAGTGGCTTAGCTTCTTCACGGTCCAGACGATAGCCAGTACCGTCTTCTCTACGGGGGAATACCCGAGTTTTGCCTCCCTGAGGGTCTTGTTGACGTAGAAGATGGCATGTTGGACGCCGTCTTATTCCCGGATGAGGACTGAGCTGATGGCCGCCGAGCTAACGCCAAGATAAAGATACAGCATTTCCCCAACCTTGGTCTTGGAGAGCACAGGGGGTGAAGACAGATATTGTTTCAGCTCGTCGAAGGCTGCCTGGCACTCCGGAGTCCATCGGAAGCCGGCGGTCTTTCTCATCACTTGGAAGAAGGGGAGGGCCTTCTCTGCTGACTTGGAAATGAAGCGGTTGAGGGCTGCCAGGCGGCCTGTCAACCTTTGGACTTCTTTCATGTTGCGTGGGGGCTCCATGTCGATGATGGCCTGGATTTTCTCAGGGTTGGTCTCAATACCCCTTCGGCTTACCATATAACCCAAAAACTTGCCTCCTTGTACGTCGAAGGTACATTTCTTCGGGTTTAGCTGAAGGTTAAACTTTTGCATGATGGTGAAGATCTCCCGGAGGTCACCAGCATGGTTTGACGATTGTTTGCTTTTGACGATCATGTCATCGACATAGGTCTCCCTGGCCACCATCCGGGTGTAAGCGGCGCCTGAATTCTTAAGGCCGAAAGCCATAACTAAGTAGCAAAAGATGCCTTCAGGAGTCATGAAGGCTGTTTTCTCCACGTCTTCCTCGTGCATATATATCTGGTGATACCCTCGGAAGGCATTGAGGAATGACATGATCTCACAGTCCGTCGTCTCATCTACCAATTGATCGATGTTTGGTAGAGGGAAAGGATCCATAGGGCATGCCTTATTCAGATCTGTGTAATCTACTCACATGCGGAAGGTGGGTAGTTTTTGCGCTAGGACCACGTTAGCTAGCCATGAAGGGTATTTTACCTCCCTTATGTGTTTGATGGTGAGGAGCATGGCGACCTCTTTCTTGACGAAGTCCCTCCTTTCGGCTGAGAGGGGCATTCTCCTCTGCTGCACAGGTTTTGAGGAAGGGTCCACCGCCAGGCGGTGGGTGATGACCCTTCGCCATGCAAAAACAATGGAGTAGGCTCGGAGGGCCTCCGTGATTCCGGTCTTCAAGTCTTCGGGGAGCTTGGCTCCAATCTTCACGACTCTCTCCGGCTTGGCCAGATCGAGCACAAAGTCTTCCACTTCTTCAACTGGCTCTACCCTCGGCCTCTTCTCTTCTTCCTCTACCGTTCCGCTGATGGCGTCTACGCGGAACTCAGCCTTACAAACCTTCTTTATTATTTGGAGGTAGCAGGCACGTGCGAGCTTTTGGTTCCCCCTTGAGTACCCGATGCCCCCTTCAGCCGGGAACTTAAGGCATAGGTGCCTCATGAAGATGATCGCCTCTAGGTCCTCGAGGGCAGGCCTGCCGAGGATGATGTTGTGGGCGCAGTCGATGTTGACGACGATGAACTCCACTTCGAGCTTGCCTCTATGGAGCCCGTCGCCGAAGAGCACCGGGAGGGTTATTACCCCCTCGGAATCTATGGTATCTCCGATGAAGCCGGACAGAGGGGTCTGGATGGACCGAAGGGACTCCCTCTCCAGATGCAGCTCCTTGAATGTGTTGAGGTACATCACGTTGACGGAGCTACCCGTGTCAACGTAAGTTCTGTGGATGATGGTGTTGTTGATCTCACTTTGGATCACTAGTGCATCCCTATGAGGAGAGGAAACCGAGGGGAGATCGACGTTGGTGAATACGATGGGTTCCTCCCTCAACCGCTTTACGGGGGCATATGAGTGACTTCCCCCACATAAAGGGATTGTGCCCACTTCTTTCTTTGGCTTGTGGAGTTTCCCCCCATGTTGCCACTGGTGATCATGTGGATGTGGCGCTTCTTTTCTTGGCACTGGTTGTACCCTTCTTCTTCATCGAGGTTCCCGATCTCACTCTTCTTACCCTTGGGGTCGTTGAGGGGAATGGTGTTCGGGTTGACCCATGCGTTTTCTTTCGTTGGGGGCCCATGATAGGGGGAACCCCTGACGAATTGGGACAAATGACCCGCCTGTATCAACCTTTCGATGGCCGCTTTCAGCTGATGGCAGTCATCAGTCATGTGCCCTTGATGGCGGTGAAAGCGGCAGTACGGTTCATTAGGGTTGATAGCATATACCTCTAAGGGTGCGCTGTAGTCTCGCTCCACGAGGCCCCTCTCCTCGTCATAGTCCAGAATGACGCTGATGGGGTGCGTCAGGGGTGTCCGATGGTGCTCCAGAAGAACGGGTTGCGCCTAGGCCTTCGGGTTGTTCTTGTAACCTCCCCGGACATGGATTCGCCATGTCAGGGGCGATCACCGAGGGGTGCAGGGACTTTGGATTGGTGGAACGGAGCTCCCGGCCCTCGGTGGTTCCTGTCATCCATCTTAGGGCGTTGTTGCTCTGGGTTGCGGTGACACTTCTCCACCTCCTCGGCCTCCGCGTACCGGTCTCCCCGCTGGAGGGCCTTCATGTAGTAGTGGGGAGGCTCGATGATGAGGCTCCTTGAAAAGTTACCGGTGCGGGGGAGGGACAATGGTGCTGGTCGGGTTCTGTCGAGGAGGCTGCCTTCGGTTGTACATGTTGGGACTCGGGCATCTTTCGAAAGAAATGGCGTTCTTGAGCCAACATGACAAGGAAAAATAAACTAACTAAAATTGAACTTGAAGGCTCTTGCAAAATTTAGCATTAGTCCTTCGCGTACTTCAAATATACGTCAAAGCATCAATGTGCAACGACGATTTAGCTTGGTTGTACACCATGTCTACTCCTTGCATAGGTTTAAATGATAGTTCCTAGTTAGTGACTTGTTGAATTCCTTGATCCTAAGAATCGCCTCGAAATTCCCGAACACATTGAGCCGCTGTCAGGATGTTCCAAACTCTCAAAGAAAGGGACTGTTCACCATTCACCACCACCTTCACATGTCCTTCTGCTCAGTAGCTAGTTTATTAGTATGTGTTGCCATAACTTCGAGGATGTTGTGATTAACTTTGTCATTATGTTTAGCCAAAGAGTACAAAGATGTAGTTTAGGGAAGAATTTTCTTGGTTTAGTCTGTCTTTTCTGTGAGTATCTCTTTAACTACCTATGCATGCTAATAGTTTTAATGTCGTGTGGTGATTATGGTAAGTCCCGAAGTTCAGTTTGCTTGAGGACAAGTAATATCTTAAGTGTGGGGAATCTGATAAGTTCGTATTTTGACACGCATTTAATGTGTGTTGAGATCGGCTTTTGATGGTTGGCTGCGATGAAGACAACGACGACGATGTGAGTTGGCTACAACGATGACAGCAGGCCAGCAGCGGCGATGATTGGGTGGGACGAAGATAGCAGGGGCGATAGCTGGCTAAGACGAAGACAGCGGCGATGAGGGTTGGATGGGACGAAGACGGAGGCGGTGGCGCGCGTGCGATGGCTGCGAGCAGGGGCGTAGCTAGGGAGGGGCCAACCTTGGCCCCGGCCCAATCCAAATTTTAAAAATGTCTACATTTTTAAGGTAAAAAAATTTGTGTAAAATTTTTTCAAAAAATATTTCTGTACCGGCCTAGCCGAGCTCAGTGCCCTGGCTCCGCCCTTGGCTGCGAGAAAGTTGTCGTTGGTCTGTCTCCTTCAATCCAATTGCTGGAAGATCTGCTTCATTCCAAGAGGGAAAGGGGTAGTCTGTCCGTACGAGAGAAAAGTTGAATTTCAATCATATATTTGGAAATATTAAAAAGGGCCATATTTTTGTCTTATAAAAGTGTGTGAGTAATATTTGTGTCATTCTAAATATATACCTTTTCATATTATCCCTCTTTATAATAATAATAATAACACCGATAATTTATGGGTTTAAATATCATCGACATTATTCCAATTTAAAATTTTCAAATTAATAATTATTTTTATCGTATAAATAAATCAAGTCATTCAAAATATATATTCTTAAAATTGGTTTATTTGTGGGACCTATTCAAGAGGCAAGCATTGTAGCTAACCATTGGACTATCATCTTGCTAGAAAATGTATTAGTCAGATAAAGTTGGTGTGGTATGCAAAATTACGATGTGTATAGTGAACTATTGTAGATGCTCTTATTAATTCAAAGATGTTATGATGTTACATGCTTAGATGCAACCAAGATTAATATGATGCTAAAACGGTGTTTTAGAGGAACTTGCATCGAAGAGTTGCCTCAAAAAATGATTTTCTTAGGGGTGGGCATAAAACCCGAACCGAACCGGTACCGAACCGTCCCGTAATGGTACCGAACCGACTAGCGGGTATTTACATGGTTCTATAGATTTTTATCCCGTACCGAAACCGTACCATTTGAAACGGGTACGGGACCATGCCTAGATTTTGAGAACCGAAAAATACCTGACCGAACCGTTCGTAAATAATGCATTTGAATTTTTTATATTTTTTCTATATCAATAGATCTAGACCAACAATTTTATACCCCAAGTATGTATTCATGTGTCCCTAAGATATCTAAAATGTGTTGTTTATATATATATATATATATATATATATATATATATATATATATATATATATATATATATATATATATATATATATATATATATATATATATATATATATATATATATATATATTGTTAGTTTTTCTTTTTAGATAATTTATGTTATATTTTGGTATGTATTGAAAGAATATTAAAATTTTAGAAATCATTAATGATTATTTATTTCTAGTAATGTAGTGTACATGACTCTTTGTTGTATCATGTTTTTGCATTTTTTACAACTTAATTAATATGATTTAAATCTTAGCTCTCAAGGTTCAACTATAAATTAAATTAGAACTGCGGAATAATATTTAACCTAGAACGAAGAAGAAGAACGTCGAAGATTTCTATTATATTTAACAATGTGATGATATTCATTTTTATAATTTCACATGAACTTAGTAAATTAAAAATGATATTTAGCTCGTGCGTCATCGTTTTGCTATACTCTTTATTAGTTGTTTTGCTATACTCTTTATTATTTGTGAATTTTAATACTAGCTATGCAATTCCTTGTATTTATTTCAACATTTCATTTGAGTTGATCGATGTGATGATATCTTCTAATTGCAAGATTTGTTCAAAAATTTTAGCATGTGTTTGACATTGTACCGTACCGTTTTCTACCGTTCCGAAACGACATGAGACCGAATGGTTCTATCCTTGGAATCGGACCGTACCGGACTGTTAAAAACTTCACGGATACATTACGGGTTTTACCAATTTACGGGACCGTTCCGACCGCGCCCACCCCTAGATTTTCTTGTTGTGATCTCCATATTAATTTCATATTGATATTATCGAAGTAAGGAATTGAAACAGTTATTCAAATATGTAATATAATAATTGAATTATGATTACTGACACATGGTTCTAAAATTATATTATGAAACATGTTGTTCCTTTATTGTTCTATTCTACAAAATATTATGGAATTGATACTTTAATTTCTAATGAATATCGATACATTAAGATACAGGAAATAAATAAAAGCATGCAATATAAAAAGATTGCACAACAAGCAGATACATGATTCTCCAAGCAATTAAAAAAAGAAATGTAAACTTATTATCTGGAGATCGTACAACAAAGAATTCCTATTCAGCAAAACAAATCAATAATCATACTCTATTTTTTAAACCAACTTAGGCACAGTTATCAGCTCCAGATTTTTCATGAAGGAGATGATTCTCCAAGCAAGCTTCTCATCCACCAGTGACCAACTGCAGCAAAAATGCACCGACTTAGATGTGCACTGGGCATTGCCACTATCGACTCTGTGAGAGCACTTTTCCTTCAAGCAAATAACAATAACAAATGACTCTACTCGAAGATGTTCCATGTTGTTCACAATGGTCAAATCTTTGAGTCCTCCTGCCAGTTTTGCATACAATAACTGAAGCCAAACATGTAAGTCGGCGTAGCTTTGGTTGGTGTCATCCTCAGAAAAAGACAGCACCACAGGAAAACAGTAAGCGAATCTCACTTCATAGCTTTCTAATCCGAGCATTGCTCTCATCTCATTCTCATGTACAACCTTTGGTTTCTGGTTGGTCTGCATAACTAGTACCCCTTGGCCGACTCTGTCATCACATACTTGTAACACATGATTGAGCCTCGGATCGATTCCATTTAGACTAGAATCTGTTTTAGAACTGCTATTTAGGAACTTGAAATTTGGGGTTACCAAACTTTTGACAAAGGTATCTGTGGCATCCACTTGTATGTAATGAGTTGAAGGAATACACACAGTCTCATTATTTGCAGGATCGTAACACTGGATTTGCAAGTCCATTTGAATCCTCTCCTTCAGTAATGCCATCTTCGGTTTCTCACCATGTACAAGTATCACATGTTTGGGTGAAAGAAATTTAACCAAGTCCATGATTCCCTTGGCATCAGTGTGTGGGCTGAAAGACAGCTGATGGATCTATTAAATGCATGAGATTTATATTATGAGTTCATTAAGACAGAGTAAAGATAAACTATACATATGAACCCATTTTAGCTTTAACACATTTCTTATAAAATGGATTGCTAAATGAAAGACCAGACTCCAGAACCTGACAGCGCACGTCAATGTGGGTCCCTCCTTCCATTCTGATTCTGGAGGGTGTTTTCGCTGACATCAATTGATGCCCTATGGTCCCGGCTACACAATATCTGATGAGATCAGGGGAAAAGGATATACTTTAAAATGGTTAACATCATTGAAATAAATGGCAGGCAGCCAAGCACAAAGTGACATCAACAGTGACAAGCAATAAAGGTGTTATTTGTAATTGGTCGGCAAATGATGTCTGAAAATTCAATAAATGGTTCAAACAGAGGCAATCATATTTTGTGAAAACATCAGGTCTTACCCAGGAAGAGTAATGAGGTTATCTTCACATGGAGCCCACTGCTTAAAAACTTCAAGTGAGAACCCTCCACTTATCATTCCCGGAGTAGCAAAGAGTACACAAGGCCCAGAAGCATTAACTAATGATCGATCAAAACTGCATACTAAAAATTAAAAGCATAAAAAATTAGTAACAACAAAATGATGATACTTCATAAACTGTGTGTTCTACTTTTACTAATCATTAGGCTTCCAAACAAATAATACATATACAATGCAAGCAATTAGTTTTAGAAGTACTACCATTTTTAAAATCAAATGGATTGCATGTGGTGGATGTGCTTTTCACCTTTTGGCTGGTCCAGTTAATGAGCATCTTGTAATACATATTAGCTTGGACAGTCAATCCTGAAACATCACCATGTTAAGCTACATGTATTAAATACATAATGAAAAACTAGCACTATGGGGTGCAAGATTATTCAGAGCTTAAGTTAGAAATACATATTGGAAATCACAATGACTTCTATCTTGTTTTTTACAAGTTTATCAGCCTACTTTTCTTTCATTTTTCAGGTAAGCTCTCCAGCATTTATTGTTCGTTATTAAGTAACAAACCAGGGGACCACAAAGAAAACCACTGATTAGTTCATTCTCATTCCAAAATAGGTTCATAAACCAACATGCGAACTCTAAAAACACGCTGTACAGAATACAGATGGCATTCTCCCTGAAAGCTTGCTGGGCAAGGCTTGACTTGGCATTAACAGCATAATAGTTTGGAAATTAATAAATATGTTTACAAAGAGTTATAAGCCACCAAACTTAGTTTGATAGCTTCACCATAAACTTTTTCAGTTTGAGTTCAGCTTGATTAGTTATAACTGTGAACTCATAAATCCAAATAATAATCAAGCTAGTATGAAAAATGGCTTTTAGTTTGATAATATACAAACTGAATTTAAAAGCTTTCATCTCCACTAATCATTTCTTCAAAAGTAAAAGATTTTCCATGAACAGCATCTTTTGACAATTAAGATTTGGCATGACAATAAAACGCATGCATCAGATTAATACCCAAATGCATCAGTTATATTGGTATGCAAGTGTCTACATGCTAATTGCCAAAATAAAGGATGCCATTAGTGTCTCCTATAAAATTCTATTCAAAAAACATGTAAATAAATACAGCTGAAAAGAAATCATTTCAACATTGCGATAAAATAAGTCAAGGTAGAGAGAAAATGAACCTGCAGAAAAATATATAGGAACTTGAAGATTCATGCGCTCCCAATAGTCATCCAGCAGCATACATATTTCCTGACAGATAACGACACAAACAAGCTTCAGCATTATTAAAGAAGACTGATGCACACCAGTAGAAGAACAGAAAATGTGGCAATCAAAATATCTCATTAAGGGTATCTATGGAGAAAAATTAGGTAACATATTAAACACAAACCATAAAGAACTGGTATATACGAAATGTAATAAGGCCATGAAGAGTTCCTACTTTCTAGTATTTAGTTGAAGTTGACAAAAGAGCGGGGAGTATTGAATCTAAACATAGGACTTGCTTTATTTCTTTACTTTAACACTTTACCCTCAATACAAACACAAGAGTTCCCATTCCTGGACTCGTTTTTCTCTATGTAAGCATTGGTATTATAATCTTTGTATATCTTGATGTTGTATGTTTGAGTTCCATATCAAAGAATGTCTTATTATTTAATACATCAAATCTGGCTCACCCAGACATGGAGCAATGGAGCATCAAGCTTCTAATGCTTTTATTAAAGTACGCAAACAACTATCAATATTTCACTTGATACTAGACTAGAACGAGCTATCCTACCCAGCTACAATTACGACTTGGGTGAGAAATTTGAATGTGTTTGAATTGATAGGGCCCCTGTAACAAAGAACTCTAAATTCAGCAATGAGCGCTAAAATCAAAATGTGTATGCAATTTGTCTTATAGGCATCAAAGTATTCACGTCGCTCATAGTAAATGCTAATGTGTGATTACCTTTCCCAGGTATTTCAATGGCAGACCAGACTTGAACAGTTATAAAATACACAGAGACCAAACATCTACTAGACCAGCTTAGAGCACACCAGAAAATTTAGGTCTAGTTAAAAATATCCTAAATGGGCAGTTGGGCACCAAGTCTATCATTATTTGACGGAAGATAACAAAGAGAGACAATATGCCAGACATCTAAACACAGTCACGTAGAGGACATAAAACAATGGATCATTACTGAACTACCTGAGCTCTGCCCAGGGCAAATGTAGGAATTAGCACCTTCCCCCCAGCAGCAACACAACTGTGAACCTACAAACATAATGTGTTAACAAATAGCATATGGTAAATCAACTTATATATACACACAAATATTCCTGTCTGGAATTTCCGGACAGAACCGCCGTCCGGCCACCACATTTTGATCTGGTTCCCAGTGGAAGTTTTTGGTGAAACTTTATGAGCATGTTTTTCATGGAGTAGATTTATCCACCAAATTTCAGTTAAAAATTCAAACGAGAAGTCAGTCAAACAAATTTTTGAAAATGACTGTTTTTTATATATACTTTGGCGCACTTATTTTTCAAAAAATTATTTAACTGACTTCCCGGTTGAATTTCTTGCTGAAATTTGGTGGACAATTTACACTTCATGGAGAACATACTCACAAAAATTCATCAAAAAATTCTACCCAGAACCATCCTAGAACCATCTAGAAATGAGATGTCCAAACGGCGGTCATGTCCAGAAATTTCGGACAGGAATAATATTCTATATATATAAAGGCATATATTTCATTATGCCTAATAGGCAATAGTTCTGAGATACTACTTTAAATTCAAAGCTCACCAAAGATTTGCCTTAGGTGCTTTATCAAATAGCTTCTTCATATCACATGCAAAACTTGATTCTAATCATACATCCACATTTGACAATACTGGTAATCTGGTATTTTAATATGTAAATGAGTTTCTATAATATGTTTTCTATCACCTCAAAGATAATGTCATGGTTCTAATAATATCACAATTCTTACAGCTTGCAGAAACTCTCTTTCACGAGCATACTTTGAATCACGGAAAGTATTTGCATAAGTTGACCTGTTAAAGAAATAAAATATATAGAGAAAAGTGCAGGAAAATTAAAAGTAAAAAATCTTTACATAACCTCACATATATCATTCAATTATTAGCATGTGAGCATAAACAATAATGACAACCACACAAATTGAAATAAACACATTAATTATACATTATATTCACAACATTTTACTTGAAATCTTTTTATTTACCCAAATTGTAGTGTGTCTCATACAGGAAATTTCAATTAAAGTGCAATAAGATTTTAATTGACAAAATTGTATCCCATCCCATTCATTTTTTCATGTCATTAAAAAGACGTAGCAACTAGCAACAAGATTATCAAAAGGGAAAAGGTACAAATATACCCCTGAAGTGTACGTGAAAGTGCACATATACCCCTGAACTTCTAAAAGCTGAAAAACACCCCTCATGTTCCTATAAAGGAGCAACATTACCCTTATTGACTTTAAATAAATAAAACAAATTTTAAAGAACACCCACAATAGTTTATAAATTTAAAATTCGAAATTGAAAAATTAAGAAATTGTTAGTATAAATCACAACTTAATATTGTTAGTATAAGAAATTGTTTCAAAACTTTACTATATATTTATGATTCTTTCGGGAAAGTGTTAACATATGTGTTGCAATGTAAAAAAATATTGGTTTTTTGTATTCTTTGCACTCTAAAATTACATATTTTGTATGATGATAAATAGTCCAAGATTACAAAAGAGTCAATTTAATTGTATTACGTTTAAACAAAACCAAAGAATGTTATTTCAAAAATGTAACAATGTGTACGAAATGTTGCAACAAGAGTAACAAGACTAAAATTAATATTTATGAATTTGAAGTGCTTCATTTACAAGGGAAAAATAATAAGTTTGCCATTTAAAATTAATGAGATAATATTTTACCATAAAAGTAAATCTTTATTTTTAACTCTTTAATTTTTATATTTCTCAATTTCAAAATTTATAATTTATTTTTGTTTTTTAAATTTATTTTATTTATTTAAAGTCAATACGGGTAAATTTGCGCCATTATAAGAACGCTGGGGGTATTTTGCACCTTTTAAAAGTTCAGGAATATCTCTACACCTCCACATATACTTAAGGGTATATTTACACCTTTCCCCGTTATCAGAATGAGTCAATAAATGAAACTGTATGAAATATACTATCGTATATATCAATATCAAAAGAATGCTCACAACCACAACAACATCCAAGCCTTAATCCCAAAAGAGTTAGGAGTGAACTAACATGAATCGACATATTACAATAATATTAATAGTGGTAGTAATAATAATAATAACAGCAACAACAATAATAAGTACCATATAATCATCCACATGTATACTCTCCTCTCCATTTCGCTCTCTCCAAAGTTATACTCTCATCCAACCCAAAAAGTACCATATCATTCTTCACCACTCTAATCCACTTTTTTCTAGGTCGTCCACTCCCTCTCCTTCTTCCCCTCCCCACCTCTCAATTCATCTAACTGTGCAACACTCGGTCTTCTACACATATGATCAAACAATCGCAATTGGGTCTCTCACATCTTAACTTCAATATATATTACCACTTTTTGCTTGATTGTCTCACTTCTCAAGCGGTATTTTCTAGTATGTCCACACATTCAACGCAACATGTGCATCTTAGTCACATTTACCTTTTCAATGAACCCGGTTTCACCGTCCAACACTCTGCACCATTCATGTAGACCTAATTGAAATTTGATACAACTTACCCTGCAGACTAGTCAGCATATCTCAATCACATAGAAACTTTGACGCACTCTTCCATTTCATCCACCACGTTATATTTTTATGAGATACATCTCCATCTAATTCATTGTCCTTTTGAATTATGAAGCCCATGTAATGGGGCATATACTTACCAGGATCTCCTTAGTGTCCAAGGTAGTCAAAAGAATGTTCAATTCAACAAAAAATAGGGTGACTAGTGAGCAAAAAATGTGTGAAACTATGAAATAATCCAATCTTTTGGACTAAATTGAAAGATGATTAGGATTTTCCCATCACAAAATTTTACAGATTGGATTACAGAATGACATATTCTCAATCCACCACTCAGGATAAATACATACACATATGATTCTATTTGGATTGTTGTACTTTTCAGTAGAATACTAAATCAAGCTTCAACTAACTTGTTTTGAAACAATCTTCATTCCTTTATATTTTGAATAATAGGCCAACATAGATTTTGAAAGTCTGGATGCTAAGTTGTTTTGGCGCGATAACCAATATTTATCGTCATTGGTGACATTTTCAAATGTCATTGTCATTTACCACTCACGTCTTCAGAACCGATCACAAATTTCACTGCCTAAACTCTACCAATTTCATCTCCACCGGTGTATGAGTCTATCCACTCTAAAGGAAGTATAAGTAATTATTTTTACTATCAATAAGATGTTAGTGTTACTCAAGCAGAGCAAACCTAAACCTACTTGTGCAGGGAGGGCAAGACATATCGATGTTCATTGCTGAAAAGTTATATATGGAAGAGCTCCTAGGAAATATATACTACCAAACTACCAAAGCGAATGTGATTGACTATACAGAATTACAATTACACATGTGAAGGGAAGCAGCAAAACATACTCGGTTATAACAAGGTCCAACGGCAAATGGTCAATTTGGGCAGACCCAAGATGTCTATCAGGTGTCATGTTGTAGTCCCCTGTATATACCATAGTGGCATCTCCTACCTTAGCATAGAACATTGCTGCTCCAAGGACCTAGAAACATGTTTGGCAATCAGAGTACAAAGACAGTACTATTATGTGCCCTAAAAAAAGCAAGACTTCAAGTAATTACTCTGTGTGGCCTATCGTTGTCACAGTGGTAAGGCGAGTCACGGCACCAGCTGACCGGCTTATCGCCTAGGCAATTAGGTGCCCGCCTAGGCGATTAGGCGCCCGCTTAGGCAAGAATTAGGCAACTAGTCGCAACATATGTATTAAATATGTGTGTGTGAAGTATGAAATACTAAGTTACTAACTGACCATATAAAAACTATGTATATAGTGTATATATGCAAACTAGTTTATATTAATAGTTTAATACTGTATAACAAATATTAATAAACAAATTACAAATATACTAATATATAGTGTGGTGTGCATCTATTTATCTAATTATCTATAAATACTGTATAGTCTGTGTGAAGTATAGTATTAAAATTAAACTGTGTAGTGGGTATACTGTGTAGTGCGAAACTGATTATATATTACATACATATGCATTATTAATCCATATAAGAGGTCTATGAAGAAGTCTGACAAGTGAATAATCATAAAAACAAAACTTCTAGACTAGAATATACTAATAAAAGTGGAAGAGCAGGTGCTGCAGGAGAGAAGGTGCTGCAGGTCGTCTTCAACCTTGCGAGTTGCGACGCAGGCATGCAACACTGCTGCAAAGGAAATAGTGACTAGTGATGCTCTGAGTTTAGGAGTCGACAATTGTCCTTCGAATTTCGAGTTTCAGATTCGATGATGCCCATTGAGTTTCGAGTTTAAGAAATCAGAAGACGTGGGTCCCTTTATTTAGAATTAAATTACTTTCAAAAACTCTAATTTAGTTTCTAAACTTCTACTTTCTAAATCTTTTATTGGGCTAGGCTTCTAAAAATGAATTTACTGATTTTTAACACTCTCTAGCACGACGCCTGGACGGCACCTGGACGACGCCAGAGGCACCTGATCTTCCTCACACGAGTCGATCTTCCCGGTCGACCCTTATCCATCGCAAGGACGCCTAGGCGATGCCATAACAACCTTGGTGTGCGCTCACAAACCCAAAAAGGATACTCATGAAGTATTTACCTTGTCGCAGACTTGCAGTTCAATATCCTGATTCACTTTGATCAGCAAAACCAATCCTTTATAGCTTTGTAAAGGGTATCGAAGCAAAAGAAAATGTGTGCATACCCTTTACATTTGTGCATGACTGCCTGAGACCTTACTTCTATCGTATTTCACTAATTCACTCAAATAACATCAAAAGTAGATCATCTTGAAATGAAATGATGCATAAAGAAGTGTAAGATGCCTTAAATTTCTAGATAGCCAACACTGCAGCCACTGCTGAAACTTTACTTCTAGGATGTAGATAATGGAAAACCTTGAAGTCAACAGAATATATACACATGTTAAGTTTAACTCCTTACATGCCCTGCATAGTATGCTCGAATCTGTAGATTGTCATCGACCTGCACAGTCTGCTTCAGATCCACTACTATAACTGCATACAAATTTGAGTGTGCAGTAAAAATCTATGTGTGCATGTACCCCATATCAGGGTCATGGGTGCAGTCTTGCAGAAAAAAAAAAAATTGGATAAGAAGCGTATTTGATGCTTCAAATACACTTCAGTTGCTATATGACTATTTTATGAAGTCCACTTATTAATTTAATCATGCAACACTTTGTATTTGATATTGCTTAGTTTTACTAAAGGAACATACTTTTCAACACAGGAATTCAACTTGAGCAGATACGCAAATCCGCAGATTGCATGAATGAAATCATTATAGAACTACGAAGTACTGTAATAGAACAGCTTTGTCACAAGAACGATAAGTGCTTGAAATTCATTAATAAGAAAAGACAGTACCTTTATTCATGCATTCCACAATGTGTTCTGCAGTAAATTGCTCTTCTTCTCCCCTCCTATCAACCATTACTTTCCGGTAATCTTCAAGCATTAGCGGACCAAGGGCTTTTGTGGGATACTGTTAAGCCATTAATTTACCCACAAAGAAATGAGACGGAACGATTCCATTGTGCATTACAACCAAACAGCCCAGCATGATTATTTATGTATTCGCATACAACGTTGGAGGGATATTACCGTCATGTATATGGGACCATTATACCCACAAACTTCAGTGAAATATGGAAGAGCTCCTATATGATCCAAGTGGCTGCACGGATAGTTGAAATTAATTCACCCACTATATTGCAATACTACAAGAATGCAAGCACAGCTGAAACTCTGAAATCAGGCATAAATAGAGAAATATAGTAAAGAAAAATAACCATACAAATGGGTGATAATGATGCAAGATAGGGCACTAGTGAAATCTCCAGACTGAGAGATGAGAGAGAAATCGGGATAGCGACGATGATCCAAAAAGCCCATGTGCATGCCACAGTCAAACATTATCCTCTTTCCATTCATAGTCACCACCACGCAACTCTTCCCCACTTCTTGGCCTGCCCCTGTAATACATATTTGCCTCTTTCATTATTTTCACTGTAATATTCATTCTGTCAAACACGATGTAGACAAATATCGACGAGGGCATGAAAATTTATTAACCTAAAATCAGGCAGTCAATCGATGAGGGCATAAAAATTTACTAACCTAAAATCAGACAGTCTATTGTCATATTCTGAATGCTTGATTACTGCAAATGTGAAAAGAGTTGTGTGTTGGCTCTTCCTTCTAGCTGCAGAGGATGGAATTAAGCGATCTCCAAAGACTCCTTCCAAAACAACACTCCTACACTCTGAAGCTTCTTGCTTCAGGAGTCAGTACTTCACCATCGATTAAATTACATAGACTCCATTCGATTGTTGTAGAATCCTGTGGAATTCTATATCACAGAAGTCTATGGATTCTTAAAGAATTTCAGTCTCCAATTTCTTAGTGAAATCTAGTAGCGGTGGAGCTCCCCTGTTGTATCAAGAAGTCTATATCTATATATATAGTAAAACAGAAAAGTGTGGGGGTTTGAGGAGGGAATTTGTGCGGGAAGTGTGCGTAATGGATGTAGCACGAGTGAGCAAAAAAAACGTTTCAGTGCAATAATGTCGTTTGTTCGAATATTGTGCAAGTATAAATGTGTTGTCGATTATTAATTAGTCTTTTGAACTTCTCAGGATGTCTCTACATAAATGTGTTGTTCCAATATTGTGCAACGATTAATTAGAAGGCTGTTTCATTTATGTCTCTACATAAATGTATTGTTCGGATATTGTGCAACGTTAATTAGATAGGAAATGGCTTCTAGAGTGTTTTAGGAAAATGTGCGGCTATCTTTTATTTGACTCTTGGGATTCCAATTGTTGCCTATAAATTTATATTTCCAATCCTTTACTAATGCATATTTAAATTTTTTGAAAGTAAATATTTTCCCACCATTGTTAAAGTGTGCTATAAGAAGATTATTAGCAAAGTACTTGATGTCTTTAACAATATGAATTATTCTTCACCGTTGACATCTTTACTCATAAAAATGTATTCATGTTATACGCTGAAAATGCAGGTTATTAAAAAGGAATCAGGTTATCTCCTTTTGTTATATTTTTGGAATGAGCCCATCCATTACAGGTTTTTAGCAAATATATGCACCTCACTTCAAATTATTACTCCGTACTATTAGGCTATTATAACATAATTCAAAGCATTAAAAAAATTAGTGTTTAGCTTACCATCTGATTGATAAGCTTAATAAGCAAAAACACTACCAAACGGACACTTCATACATATTTGGTGTTTATTTAATAGAGTTACTAACTTCATTTGGTGTCTATTAAATAAAACACAAACTTATTTATGATTTACCTACTAATCTACTCAATAAACTCAAATTATATAAGAAAACATAAACATCACAGGATGCATCCTAATTTTCCCCAAGACAAACTGAATATTGTTTTAAAAGATGTGTTATATCCAAGAGATTGAATTATCCGATATCCTACCCAACTAAATTTTCTTTAAAGAACTACATCAACAGTTTTTCCTATTAATTTTAACCTAACTACAACAGATCATTTTTAATCTCCATAAAACACATATAATTAAAAAATATGTCTTAGAATAGAGATATCTATGATTTACAAAAAAATCTACAGAGTATTAAACATTATAAAACTTTAGGCATGTTACATATATATACTACATATGAATTGGATAAATGTTGTTATAGATACTATGGTAGTTAATAGAATAATAGTCTATATATACTGCATAATTCATCATTGAGAACACATTTGCAAATTCTAATTAATTACTACAGTTAGCACCTCTCATTATATGTAAGCATACATATAATTAAAATAATGCATGACTATAAATTAAAATTAAAATAATGAGATTACCCAAGTAGATTATTTTGAATCCAAGACTCAAGCTTTAACCGTGCTCAAGCCGCCGTACAAAGAAACTGAAATTGGCATGCACCCAAGTCTAAATATGAATGGTATAGAAGATTGACATAAATTAGGTATATCAATTGAAAAAATACCGGAACTAGGCATTGAATAAGAGGACTGGAGTTATACCGAAACTACAGAAGGTAGGAAGGTGACTATTGAGAAGCGCGGATTGGCCGAACCGTCGAAGGGTAAGTGGTGGAATGCAGGCGACCAAGCGACGGGCGTGAGGCGAGTAGGCGACGAATGACGAGACGTGCTGCGTGCTGCCGTGCTGCCGTGCTGCGTGCTGGCGCTGGCCGGAGGGCGTTCGACACTTCGGCCGTTCACGGATGACTCATACTAGATGTCGATTGGTTAATCAAGAGTCGTCTACTGGACTGCCTGAGGTCGAAGTACTGCGTTTTGTTAATTTGGGGCCTTTGTCCAGTTGGGCCTGATAAACTTTACAATAGGCTGATTTAGGGGCCCAAAAAGATTTATTTTTTTGGGCCATGGCCCTTACAATTACTACCCAGGGCTGCCTCTCGACCCGAGTTTTGAATTTGTATTTCTACTTTGGGATTTAGGAGATTAAAAATGATATAATTACATATCAATGATTACAATAAATATTGTTTACAAAAATGTTATTAACGATTAGAGTAGTAATGAAATCACAGAAACTTATGTTTAATTTTTAAACTTAAATTCCCATGACACTACATTGTAGTAAATATTAGTCATATTTGTGTAAATAAGTTTTATTTTAGTATTATTTTTATAAAAACGCCATTAGAAATTGGAGAAGAGTATTATTTAAAGGATCAACTAGTTTTGATATTAATATTAATACTTGAGCATTACTTAAAGGATCAACTAGTTTTGTTTCATATATTAATTATTACTAAAATCGATCAACGAATATGCTTGTTAATCATTCGGTCCCCTCATGATAGTAAACTTGGATTATTAATGTATGTGTCTTATGGTTAATAATCTAAGGGGAATTAATTATATTTTATTAAACCAATAAACCGCTTGTGTTGAGGTTATCAATTTCAATCGATGTCATCTTAAGTTTTATTGATACTATCAAGTCAATATACGACGTGTGTTCTATATTGACTTGATAGTAAGTTTTATTAATGAATGCGTTTCGTTGTTAATAACTACTGCACTGAAATGAGTAAAGAGTGCACCGGTTCGCGTTTTTGACGTGACTAACTCTTTTTATTGGAATCGCACTCTATATATAATTAATGATTATTTTTCACTCGTTTTTCCTTTATAAAATTTGTTTTTTAAGAAAATTTATATACGGAGTATATCATAGCACCCACTCAAATTATTCTCTGGTTCCACCACTGCACATAAGTCGTGGATAGCACTTAGCGACTAAATAAGGATGTTTTTACTTGGAATGTAATTTGCTGGTCTGTTCTGGTCTGAACTGGTCTGGTTTCTTTGTATTTTATAACTATCCAAGTCGATCTGGTCTGGTCTGAACTGGTCTGGTCTGGTCTGGTCTGGGAGGAATTACAGTCCAAGTAAAAACATCCTAAGAACTAACTAAATACTTTCTATATTAACATATTGGAGAAGAAGTATATTGACAAAACTTCAGAGGAGAACAATCGGATACTTCATACTTGGTTATCAGAGTTGGTCACAAGCTGTTTTTTCTCTTCAGCTGGAGCAATTTTCGATCCCAAACGCGGATGGTTGTATAGGAAAGATATTGAAAGGCCGATCCTAAAAGCTACAATTAATTAATAGCATTTTGTATTTTGGCTGTTTAGGATAAAAAGCAAATCCATTTAATTAAACACTTTTATTGGATGATTGGTTTGGTCAAAAGATCAAATATGGTCAAATCAGTCAAAAAATGGCTGCTAACAAAACACCCCTATATTGTAAAGATAATTGGAGTTGAATTAAGATTTCGTACTCACAATTCACAAGTCGGTTCCATAGGTTCCCTTTATAGTTAACATTTCTTTGACGCCACTCCAACAGGAGTTGGTTTATTTAAAAGTTCAAAAACATGACACTTGTAGGCTGCAGTATGAAACCCAGTGATCATAAATAGTTGGATTCTTTTTTAAACTCCACAAAATAGGTTATTCTGTATGATACTGTACCTTTATCATGGATGATATGTACACCTCTTTTTCTCCTGTATTGTTCACTCTTCGTAAGTTTCACCATTTTATTTTATTTCTAGCAGGTTTACAAAATGATGGAGCTACTTTAAGGTATGTAAAATAAGCTCCTTCAATTAGTAGAAGGAGAAGATCTCTCCACAATGTGAACAATAAACGGGATTTAATGAAAAAAACTTAAATTAGATTTTATGAAACATATCCTTTTCTGTTTGTAATAAGTGTATCTTTCAATTTTAAGCAAAATTATGGAACTACATGAGAAGAGTATGTATCCTTTATATACCTTAAATGACAACAATATAACTGGAAACAATTTAACAAATCTGCATTGGCATCTTAATTTCTGTTGTTCTCCGTGTCCTTAAACTTCACAGGAGTTGACACCTCATTATCGGAGGAACCAACCTATTTGGCTATTTGTAAAAAAAAAATATTATACGCTGCACACAGCCCCCCAAAAAATGTGGTCTAATTTGTAATTCAGCAAATACCTTTTCCCTTGTTGAATCGTCACAGTATTTGGAGAAGATATCCGATTCCTAGATGTTATGAATATAAGCGAAAAATCAATCCCCGAACCATTCTAGTATACAACACCAAATAAGAAACCATACGCTAATCACAATCACCTGGTCATCACCATGTTTCCCGGTGAATTTCTCAATTAGTGCAACGTCCGTGGTAAACCTCATAGCACTGAAAATAGAGTTGTAGTTGTTAAAATTATCCTTTTTCACTTGTATCTTAAGCAACATACTTGAATCCACAATTGCCTCAATCTCCATGAGGATAAAGCCGCTCCCACGACGGGTCTAATGTATCATGAAAACATAATACTTTTTATCTTATTTTTATACAATACAGCATATATAAAAAAATCTTATTACTTACACTTATGAGCGTGTCTCTGCAATCAACCGCTTCTCTTCCAAACAACTCTTGTCCCCTGATCACCAGTGGAATCAACGACACGAATTATGACCTTATACCTACTCATTCAAATTTTGACTAAATTATTCTTTCTTTTCCACTTAATTTCATATTGTAACAAAACTTAATTAGGAAAAGTGATAACACATTACCTAGGTACACCATCAACAAAACTCTTGTCACAATTTGTCAAGTTTCTTAGGACATTGTGGACAGGACAAATACCACCAATTATCACCACTCTCTATCGCAACAACCTTTGCATGGACCCGGAAACTCCCAACCTGTAAACGCATTTAAATTTAAATTTTGAATATGGGATTGAAAATGACACCTCTTTAGTCTCATAGAGTGCATCTATGGTTTTCAACGGCCCAATCAAGTTGTTAAGTTCTTCAAAAATAGGCATGCGTGAGTTTGATGTCATCAAAAATGTATTGATACTTGGCAACTGAATATTCCTCTACGCCATACCTACAAAAAGAAAAAAAAGCAACGCATGATTAAAACTCAATTGAAAATGCTTTATATTAATTAACTTATTCATTTATCAACATCAAATGAATATGTAATCCATTTACCCTTCCCTAAAATGTTTGAACTCATCACTTGTTCCATTGATGATAACCTTTGTAACATGAAATGAGGTTGTCAATTGTGGTGCACCTACACAACCCACCCAATACCAATGTCACTTGTAACAACAAATATTCTCAAATATTTATCTCCAAATTATGTAAATATATTCGTGTAACTCCAGAACAAACTATTAAACACCTTCGCACGACAGAACTGCAAAATACATATCATTGGTTCAGTCGCATTGTTATCCAAATACGGATTCACTTCTTTGATATAGTTGTCCCAAAACGTGCATTGTATCTGCTTCATTCTATTGAAAAATAAATCGAACTATTAATACTAATTATGTTAGAACAATGATGTGATAGTGCACACATAGTATGTCAAAAAACGTACTCATTATCTTGCAGGAAAACATGTCTGGTCTTATGTGGCAACCCTTTCACCATCACATCTTCAATACCTCTCTTCGAGTCAATGACACCAATAACCTCTAAGCATAAATTTAAAAATAAAAATTCCTTTATCACAAACATAAATTCAACGTGTTATTATAAACATTAATGGGAATAAAAACATAATCTAAACAAACCCGAAAAACTGCTCACCAAACATTTCAGTTTCATCTAGAATATTTGCTGTCAGTACACTCTCAAAAGATTTAAATTGATACACTTCGTTCAAGAACCCCGACTCATCGTGTACCCTAATCTGAGTTTTCGGGAGAAAAATTATCTTATACTTGTTTGTAGTTGTCTTGCATTTCTTTGCATCAATTGCCATAACAAAATTGCCAATGACATAAACTCCCCCATCTTTCATTGCATCCTTATATTGTGCTATTGGAAAGCTTTGAATGGTTCCATGGATACGATCTCCCTACCATTTCAAAAATAAAAAAGGTTCAGAGCACAAATATTAGCAATTATTAATGAATGAGTTTAAGCTAACAATTACAATAAACACCTACCTCTTTGTCGTGAAACACACACTCAAGACTCCTTATTTTGCCTTATTCACTTCACGTGTAGTATATGCGCACCAGTTGTAACCTTAAACCCCATGTTGTTGACTGAGGACATACATCCTTGATCAAACCGAACGTTGCAGCCATTTCTACGCAAATATTGAACTGGACTGATGCCTGGGTCGCTACATGCTATGGTGGGATGGAGTACGTGATGCCAAGATCCCTATTTATAGTGGAAATTGCAGCCACATAAAAAATCCCAGCCACCTTAGTATAACCCACATTTTTATTGATGCATTACTATTGTTAAAAGAATTTCAGGATTTATTTAAATTATTTACTGTGTGTTATAAAATGGAAGCAAATAAGCAGAAGATCAGGGAGAGAAAATATAGTATGAACACTTAGTGATAGAGGTGTATTAGAGATGTTCTAATGGTGTGTTTACAATGAAGGAGAATACTCCTATTTATAGGGGAAAATATAATCTTGTCTAGATTAGGGGCTAATTGTGAGCCATACAATTACCATCTAGAAATCATAATTATGATTTCTTATTTATATTAACAATGATGATAATGTGTTCCTAATCATGAATAGTTAGAAGATGACTAATTCAACTTTATTTCAACACTCCCCCTTGAATGGTCATCTTCTAATTATTTTGGGGTATTAGTATCATAGTATTATAATGTACTGTCTCGTTAAAAACCTTTGTCAAGAAAAACCCAGTGGGATAAAAACCCGACAAAGGGAAAAAGAGTGCAGTGCGTTATATTACTCCCCCTTAATTTAACATATATCACGAAGACGACACATTCCAATTTTGTGGACCAGTTCTTCAAATTTCTTCGGTGCCAATGACTTTGTGAATAAATCAGCAGGGTTGTCGCGGGACTTGATTTGTTTGACATCAACTTTTCTTTCTTTCTCAAGATCATGTGTGGAGAAAAGTTTTGGTGCTATATGCTTTGTTCTATCCCCTTCATTTTTATTATTATTATTTTTCACCCATGACGAAGTCAGTGTTCATCTCATTATTATCCATATAGAAATCAGACATATTAAATGTGGGCATTGGTGGAACGTTTTCGTTGACGTAATTAGTTTCCACATTCTTTCCTTTAAGAGATGATTTATATAAGTCAACCAAATGTGTAGGTGTGCGACACTTATTTTCCCAATGTCCCAACGTGCCACATTTAAAACAAGTGACTTTAGCCTTTTCTGAAGATTTCGTTGGGCCTCTTGTTTGATGGGGGTTTTGCTTTCCCTTGCCTTTGTAAGAGCTACTACTCTGTTTGTTTTTCCGGCTAGGTCCATTATAACGACCAATACCACGACCACGTTTCAAATGTCCACGAGCACCACTATGGGTTGCATTTGATTCATGTTTTGAACCACGATTTTGTGGACCAAAACTAAAAGGGCTACAACCCGTGGGTCTCATATTGTGGTTTCTCATCAAAATGTCATTATTCGTCTCAGCAAGTAGTAATACTGATATTAAATCAGAATACTTTTGAAAGTGCTTTTGTCTATATTGCTCTTGTAAAAGCATATTTGAAAGATGCATAGTGGACAAAGTTTTTTCCAACATTTCAGCATCAGTGACTTTTTGTCCGCATAACTTCAGTTTTAATGTTATTTGGAACAAGGCAGAATTGTAGTCACTTATAGATTTGTAATCCTGAAATCATAAATTGATCCAGTCATATTGAGCTTTTGGTAAAAGGACCTTTTGTTGATGGCCATACCTTTCTTGGAGATTATCCCATAATTCTTTAGGGTCATCTACCAATAAATACTCAGACTTCAAACTTTCGTGAAGATGGTGATGAAGAAAGATAATGGCTTTTGCCTTATTTTGGGGAGTAGCTGAATTATTTTCAGCAATTGTGTTTTCGAGGGCATTTGCTTTTAAATGTGCCAAAGCGTCAACTTTCCATTCCAGGTACTTTTGACCAGATAAATCAAGGACATCGAACTCTCTTTTGCTAATATCTACATGGATGAACTACATCATAACTAATTTAAAATTAATTAGTTAATGGTTTGCATAGATAATACGATTAGATACACATAATATGTTTATATAATAAACACTATAATAATACGATTAGCATGGGTGTTTTCTGTACTATATAGTTGTCCCATAATTTCAGAATGCATGTACATAGTTATCACAATCGTACACCCGTGAGTTGGCTCAAATCAAGTACATAGAGTAGTAAATATCTTCATGTTATTACTTATTTACAGAGTATTAGCCATATATAGCTATTAAACTATACAAGTACGTATTTGTTTTATTGTTAGTAGAGCCATATTATAAGTCTCATTTATTCAAAGTATATACAAGTACGTATTTATATACAAGTACGTAGGCTATTAAACTATTAGAGTATTAGCCGTATTTTATTTTCAAAGTATAAGTCTCATTTTATAATTATGCGATATATTATTGTTACTATTATTGTATGTAGTATTTACACACACACACACACACATACATATATATATATATCATGTTATCTTTATCATTTAATTTAATAAGACAAATGTCATATGCATATGTTTCTTTTTCAGGCTATGGAAATGACACATACATTGACTTTTTAATATAATAATTAGATTCCAATTTTTACTCTTTGTATACTTTGTAATTTACGGAGTATTTTGTTAAGAAGAGAAATAAGATGCCAATTTGGTTTCATATACTCAATTATCTTCAATTCTCCCATGTACGGAGTATGTATTCATTATATGATGGCATTAATTATGTGAGTGTCTTCACAAAGGAAGAAGACAAGTAAAATAAATGCTCTTTATCAATTTGTATGGGCGTATGGCCCGACTATCAACTACTCCAATGTATAATCAATGAATTAGTTTGATAAGCTTATGCTCTTCTTATATTCATACGGATTTATTTCATATATACATGAAAATCTCTAATATATGTTGTCAAATATTCTTCTGAAGCAAAAGTTCAGATTTAAGATCAGATTTTATTTCAAGAACATATTAGTATAAAGGTATGTCTTTCTTATATCCTCTTCAACCTATTTTATATAAAATATAGCTATAATTTTCTGATATGGAGGATCCCAACGGTTGGGCAACCACAGAGCATACTTCTTATAGTTTTGAATATATATATATATATATATATATATATATATATATATATATATATATATATATATATATGTTTATACTTCTCTTCCTCTGTTTTTTTTTTCAGATAAGTTGATAAATTCGTAAAAATATATACCTGCTTGAAAGATGATGATTGATCGGTTTGAACTTGCAAGTGTACAAGTGCCGATATAGTAATAAATTCCGGTAAAATACCGGGTCGAATCCACAAGGAAACGTTGTTTAATTCAAGTCCGAGAATAGATAACTTTAAATGAAGAATTGAATAAAGTGCAGGGATTTTGATTTGTGTTTTATATTTTTGGTTTTTTCACTTTTTGTTCAACAAGATAATTGTTAACTAACTTTGAGTTCAAGATAAATGATAACAACAACTAAGGCTTCGGGAATCACTTAAATGCTTAAATAGGGTTGAATATTAGTTCTTTGCCAATAATTATGAATACGATGTCGCTAATATATTCTCAACTCTGGTTAAGGCAGCGAGAGCGTGGTTTTCGTTACGTGTAAGTCCCATTACGGATTACATTCATCTACCGAAAACCCCGTTGAATATCAAGACATCACACCCGTATCATATAAGACCAGATATATTTCTATTCTCGGTACTATATATGTTTATCCTTTAGTGTTCATAGTAGAACTTTTATCAAACACCTAATGGGCATAGAAGTTCATCCCTAGCCTTAGCTAAGAAATTAGCTACTAATGCTCATATTAATTACAAAAGTGTAACTAAGAACAAGGAAATACAATAACATACAAGAAATATTACCTAGAACCAATTGTAGAAGAGAGAAATGACTTCTTCTCCAAAGAACTTGAAGAACAAATACAAGAACAAAATATAAAAAACTAGAATTAATCTATGGAATGGAATGTATTTGCATGATGAATTGAGGGGTTTATATAGGCTAAAGAATGACATCTTTTAGTCTATTCGAACTCAACAATCAGATATGGAAGCAATATTTGATTAGCATTGAGGAAGATGAAGTTTTCCCATCAAAAATCGTCTAGCACGTTGCTGTGTTTTTAGCAGAATCCGACCCAACCGGCGCCGGTTCTGGCCTGACCGGCGCCGGTCATGTGTATTTTTTTCGGAAAATAAAATCCAACCGGCGCCGGTTGGAGTATGTCCGGCGCCGGTTACTGCGCCAAATTGTTTACTTCCTTTTTCTTCTCAACTTCGTGCCTCCGATTTATCCAGAAGTGCCGATTTTCGATCCCTTTTGACTTTTGACTCCTTTTTTGTTGCTCCTAGCCATATTCCACATTTTTGAACACTTTGGAATATTTACCTGTTTTCGCTCTATATTTTTGTGCGGATAAATATAGTTACCTATGTAAAACATAAGTAATTATTGTGCTTATCAAATTCCCCCACACTTGAGCGTTGCTAGTCCTCGAGCAAATCTTCAGTCTTGGATCCCTTGGTTAGTTTGACAAATATATATGCACAAAAATATTTTCAATTTCAAGAGAGGTAAAAAAAAAGTATATAACTCTTTTATCATTCTCGGTCCAAAACCCCTTTTTTCTATTACACACACACAAAAAATATCATTAGATTTTAGAAAAATTACTAATACTCTTGAATTGGTGAGTGGATTGTGACTGGGTTTTTTTTTTTTTTTGGATGTGTAGAACGGTTTTCGATTGGGAGTTTTTGACTTTTCAGTATAGAAATGGATCAATTGGGATTCTTGAAAGAGACCATGAGCTATTCTTTTTTTTTTATAACTCATTTGGAATGGTTCTCAACAAGTATTTACTGAAGGTCATTTTGGTAGTCCCAAATTATTTGATGAGAAATGAGGATGTTTTCTACTCCAAAATGGTTCTTGAATATTTGAGATGAATTTTTTGACCATATTTGGAAGTGAAAGAGGATGATGTTTTCTAGTCACAAGGTTTATTTGTTTTTTTTTGGGAGTTATTTTCAAGAGTAAAAAGTAGTGTAATAAATCAAAAAAAAAATGATAGTTTGGTGTGTAATAATAAAAAAAACTTTCTCAACTGAATGCCTATTTAAAAAGAGAGATATAATAATTTTTTTTACTTTCCTAAAAACAAAAATATTTTGCACAAAAAATTTGTTTAACCACCATGAGATGCACCCCCCACACTTAAGATACATTGTCCCAATGTATGATGCATAATAAACAAACACTTCCAATAATATCCACGATTAAGTGTGTTTAGAGGAGAGGAGTGTTAGGAAATAACAACAAAGGGGTACTTAATGATGTGGATCGGGAAGGGGATACCCGTATTGGTTATAGTAGTTGTAAGTACTCAATATCCAGCTCAGGTCTCAACCAACTTTCATCCAGCTCAGCTCAGGTCTTCTTAGGTTATCCTGAGGGTGTGAAGGGGTACAGGGTTTGGGATAGGAACCAGGTAGGTTTCAAGGTTGTGGTAAGTAGAAACGTTGTTTTCAATGAATCCGAGTTCCCTTGTCTGGTTAAGTCAGTTCCTGATTCTGAGTCGAGCCCTAGTAGTACACCTGTTGAGGTGGAGTCCATACCATATGCTGCTAGTCCTTTGTTTGCTAATCATGATTCTTCTAATTTGCATGATTCTTCTGAATTGCATGATTCTTCTGAGCATGATAATACCACCACTTCGAGTGAGGTGGAGCATTCTCATGTGCATTCAAATGACAATGAATCGCATGATGAGAGTGCTGATCCTAGTGATAATGTTTTGCATGATTACCAACTTGTTAGAGATAGAAGTAGGAGAGAAATTAGGAGAACTGCTGATAGCATGCCTGATTTTGCTTTCCATGCGTGTGATACTTCTATGTTTGCTTTCTCTGTGTTTGAGACCCTTGAGCTTAACGAACCTAAAACCTATAGGGAGGCCCTTAAGTCTAATGAGTCCGCTAAATGGCTTTGCGCCATGGAGAGTGAGATGGAGTCACTTAGAGCGAATAAGACTTGGACGTTAGTTCCTAGACCACCCAATAGTTCCGCCGTTGAGTGTAAGTGGCTATTTAAGGTTAAGGAAGAGCCTAACGACATTAGATATAAGGCTAGGTTAGTAGCTAAGGGTTTTACTCAAAAGGAAGGTGTTGATTATGCTGAAATCTTTGCTCCTGTTGTTAAATTCACTACGATTAGAATGATGCTTGCTCTTGTTGCTCATAATGATTGGGAAATGAAGCAAATGGACGTCACCACTGCTTTCTTGCATGGTGATTTAGACCAGAAAATCTATATGACTCAGCCTGAGGGCTTTGTGGGTCCCATGAAGAGTAATCATGTGTGTTTGCTTAGGAAGGCCTTGTACGGCCTGAAGCAGTCCCCGAGGCAGTGGAATATCAAATTTGACCAGTGCATGTCATCTTTGAAATTTCACAAGTCCGAGTGCGACCATTGCCTATACTTTAAAAATACTTCTTCTGTGCCTGTATTTTTATTGCTTTATGTGGATGACATGTTGATTGTTAGTCCTTCGGGTGACGCCATTAAAGGTGTGCAAAAGTGTCTCAGTGAGAACTTTGCAATGAAAGACCTAGGTGATGCCAAGAGGATCCTAGGCATTAACATTGTTAGGGATAGGAGTAAGCGTGTGTTAGTACTCAATCAGATTTCATACATTGAAAAGATTTTGAGTAAATATAACATGCATTCTGCTACTACCGTCTCTATCCCAATGGCGTCCCACTTTGTGTTAAGTAAGGATCAGTCTCCCAAGACTGCTCCTGAAATTGCTAAAATGAAATCTGTGCCTTATTCCAATGCTATTGGGTCCGTGATGTACCTCATGGTGAGTACTAGACCCGACATTGCCTATGCTGTTAGTTGTTTGAGTAGGTATATGTCTAATCCTGGTTTGCCTCATTGGAATGCTCTTAAGTGGTTGCTTAGGTATTTGAAATCTACTGTTAATCATGGGTTGGTTTTCACTAGGTGTTCTGAGGGTGTTAAGTTGAGCGGGTATGTGGATTCAAATTTTGCTAACGATAGAGACAATAGGAAATCCACTACCTCTTATGTGTTTACCCTTTGCGGGTCTTGCATTAGTTGGAAGTCTCAACTTCAACCCATAGTTGCCCTTTCCACTACTGCGTCCGAGTATGTGGCCGCTACCGAAGCATTTAAGGAAGCCATTTGGCTTAAGCGTCTCCTAACGGAGATTGGTAGTCTTAATCAGGACATTTGTGTGTTTTCTGATAGTCAATCTGCTATTCAACTGTGCAAAAATCCTGTTTTTCATGATAGAACTAAGCATATTGATGTTAGATTTCACTTTATACGTGATATTGTTAGTGCAGGTGATATCAAGTTGATTAAAATTCCGTCTGAATTTAATCCTGCTGACATGGGGACTAAATGTCTCTCTGTCGAAAAGTTGTTGTCGTGCAAGCGCACGTTAAACATTGATTGCGGTTAAGTTGCCTGGTGATCTTACCCCTTTGCCTGAATATGTCTTTGTGATTATTCGGGCAATCCAGCGATGATGAGTCTCAAATTTGTGTTAGAGCTTTTGACTCTAAACCACTAAGGTCCAATAAGGTGGAGAATGTGTTGGTATTGGCCCGGTAGTTCTTTAAGCCCATTTACCCTTGAGGAGGTTCCAGCCCATTTCATTTTAACTTTTGCCGGCCCCGTCTTTTCTGATCCTTGCGAACGGATTGGCTCCTTCTTACCGGCGCTTTCCATCATTGCGCCTTTGACTACGTATCTTCTTCCTAAGGCAAGTTTCCATGTATGGCATCCAAGCTTGGCCTATTTATTCCCTTCCTTGTCTTCGATTTGGTGGAGCCGAAACCCTTGCATCTCTGTTCAGCCTCTCTGTGGGTGCTCCTACGAACTGGCCGGAAATATCCGCTGGCCGACGCCCCTCTCTCCCCTTGTTGAGCCTTGTGTGTGAAATTCATCCTTTGTGGATGAAAGTGGTTGAGACCTGAGCTGGATATTGAGTACTTACAGTAGTGTTGGGTGAAGTCCCCAAACCTTTGGTCAATCCCCTGGAATAGCTCCGCCATTTGCGCTTGACGTGTCTCAAAGGTGTCGAAACGGTTGTAAAGTTCTTCTTGCCGAGTCTCGTAGGTATCCATCCTTGTGTGCATCCGGTCCATGGAGTTGATTAGATAATCAAGGCTTTGTGTCATGGTCCGCCGTGGCCGGGCTGCCGATTGTGGTTGGGCTTCACCCATCTCTTCATCTCCAACTTCTTGCTCCTCGTCATCCCCTTCCTCCTTTCGTATCCATGTGTTCCCCACCTTTTTGTAGTGGAGAGCGACCATAGTGTTTGTATTGAGTACTTGGGATCCGGTCGTGTACTCCACCTCTTCATTTTCAAGGTCAACGCCGAAGCTCCTGAAGATCATAGTGAGTAAAAGAGGGTAAATGAAATTTTTGTCACCTCTTTTGGTCTTGACTACGCTCTTCATGTCCATCATGATAAGAGGGGCCAAGGGGACGCCTCGAATCTGCCCGAGCCCGGTGACCATCTTGTGCAAAAGGTAGAGGTCTACCCGTCGGATGAGGTGTGTGTCACTAGCTCGTGGCAGGATGTTGAAACCAAGAAGGTACACGATTAGTCTCTCCCGAACATTTAGGGTCTTGGCCCTAAGATCTTTATTGACGCCGGACAGTTGCATTGCCCTTATTTCGTCATAGTCAAGGTCGCTTAGCACCACTTGAGAGTTCATGGAAAAGAGAGTACCTACGTCAACGATGTTGAGTAGGTTGCAAAGCCGGCGTTCGCTCACCGTGATTTTTGTACCTTTGACGGTGCTTTCAATGTCACCGTAGGGATCATTCTTCCTTTCAATGTTGGCGTAGAATTCCCGCACAAGCCGCGGGTAGTATGCTCCAGTTAGAGTGAGCATGATAGCCCACCCTAGAACGTCAAATGCCTCGGAGATCCGATAGAGTTCATTTAGTTGCGGATCCACAGTTTTCTCAATGACAATTTTCCATTTCTTTCTCGTCTCGTACCACGCTTCATTCTCCGGGGAGGTGAAACGGGGCACGGAAGAAGAAGAAGAAGAGCTAGCACCTTTTCCTCGTTTGGGTGCCATGGACCTGCAAAATTAGTTCAACACATATGCAACACAACATATATTCATCCACTCAAGGTAATTTAGGTTTATCAATTTCCCCAAATCTCATGTTCATACACAAATTTCTTTCAATAATTATGTTTAGAAGACTATATATCAACAATAAATCATATCAATATGCTTCTAAACATCAATTATATAGAGCAATTCATCAATGAACAAGAAATTCGAAATTAGGGTTCTTAGAAATTTTTTCAAGAACTTCCCCTAATTTTGAACTTTAATCTCAAAATTTTTGGCAACAAACAAGGTTATATACATCAAATGAGCATATGAAAATAATTTTCATCAATGATAATCATCTATTTTGCCAAAAATTTAAAGAAATAAAAGATTTCAAAAATTAGAGAAAATTGGGATTAAAGCTAAAATACCTTGAATCGATGTTCGAATAGGGGCGAAGAAGATTTAGAAGTGATGTTTGATGTTGAATCCGATCTCCTAAGAGTGGTTTTTGGCTTTGGCGGGTGGATTTGGGCGTTTGGGGGTGTTTTCCGGCGAAGGGTTCTCAAAGTTTGGGGGGAAGGGTTCGAAAATGAGGTCTGAGATGCGACCTGTGTATGATTTTAACCGGCCCGACCGGCGCCGGTTGTAGGGTGTCCGGCGCCGGTTACGCGTGAACGCCAACACCCTAAAGTCTCTGGAATCGTACGGCGCCGGTTATGTGGTCGACCGGCGCCGGTCCTTGAAAATTTTATATTTTTTTTTTGTTTCAATTATAAATAAATGTGAATGTTTATAAACAGATTTATTTATAATTGATTTTTATTCAATTTATAAATAAAAATGAATATGCATGACCAAACATCCTTATTTATAATTGATTTTTTGTTGTTGTTGGGTTGCCTCCCAATTAGCGCTCGGTTTAACGTCATAGGCCGGACGCAACGTACCTTTCTAGCCCTTCAATTTGCAAGTGGTGGTTGCCAAGGTGTTATGGTACTCCATGTATGGCTTAAGTCGGTGACCATTTACAAGAAATGGTGTTTGATCACCGTTTTGAATCATCATTGAGCCGTATGGTCGGACCTCAGTGATTGTGAATGGTCCCGACCATCGGGTTTTTAGCTTTCCGGGAAAAAGGCGAAGTCTAGAGTTGAAGAGTAGTACCTTTTGGCCGACGTAGAAATCCCTTCGGTTGATGTTTTTGTCATGCCAAGCTTTTGCCCTTTCCTTGTAGATGCGGGAATTCTCATATGCATCCCTTCGGAGTTCTTCAAGTTCTGCCATTTGGAACATCCTCCTCTCCCTTGAGAGTGCAGGCTCAAGATTTAGCTTGGAGAGTGCCCACTGTGCTTTGTGTTCAAGTTCTACGGGAAGATGGCATGACTTCCCATAAACAAGCCTGTATGGCGACATACCCAACGGTGTTTTGTAAGCCGTCCGGTATGCCCATAGCGCATCATCTAATTTTAATGCCCAATCTTTTCTAGAAGTGGTGACTGTTTTCTCTAGAATTGATTTAATCTCTCGGTTGGATACTTCAACTTGCCCATTGGTTTGTGGATGATAGGCTGCCCCGGTTCGGAAATTGCACCCATATTTCTTTAGCAAGCCAGAAAAATGGGCATTCTTGAAATGTGTGCCATTGTCACTTATGATGGTACGGGGCACACCGAAACGTGAAAAAATGTTTTTCTTCACGAATTCCCCCACACTTTTGCTTGTGTTGTCGGGTAGAGCTATTGCCTCCACCCACTTGGAGACGTAGTCTACTGCTACAAGGATATAGCTTTTCCCGTATGATTTAGGGAAAGGTCCCATGAAATCCAGTCCCCATACATCAAAGAGCTCAACCACAAGGATCATATTTTGAGGCATTTCATTCCTTCGGCTAAGATTTCCGGTTCTTTGACATCGGTCACAAGCTTTCACATAACTCCTTGCATCTTTGAATAGAGTTGGCCAAAAAAACCACATTGGAGCACCTTCGCCGCTGTCCGATCCGGACCATGGTGGCCACCACAAGGAAGGTTGTGGCAATGGTTCAAAACAGACATAATTTCCTCATCGGGGATGCATCTTCTAATAATTCCGTCGGCACAATGTTTGAACAGATATGGTTCATCACTTAGGAATTTCTTCCTTTGATGGAAAGTGAGTGATGGAGGGAGAATTTCTTTTGCAAGAAAATTAATGAAATCAGTGAACCATGGTAGTTGTACCTCTTTGATAGCCATGATTTGTTCATATGGGAAATCGTCTCGTATCTCCTCCTCCTTCTTGTCATTTGAGGTGCTTTCAAGTCGTGAAAGATGATCCGCCACATGATTTTCACTCCCTTTTTTGTCTCGGATTTCAAGGTCAAATTCTTGGAGTAGTAAAACCTAACGAATTAACCTTGGTTTGGCATCCTTCTTGTTCATGAGATATTTGATGGCGGAGTGATCGGTATAAACAATCACTTTTTGGCCGATTAGGTATGATCGGAATTTGTCAAAAGCATAGATGACGGCTAAGAATTCCTTCTCGGTGGTGGCATAATTGAGCTCTGCGTCATGGAGCAACCTCGATGCATAGTATATGGCATGAAGTTTCTTTTCTTTTCTTTGCCCAAGTACTACACCAATAGCATGATCGCTTGCATCACACATTAATTCGAATGGAAGAGACCAATCCGGTGATGTGATAATAGGGGCCGTTGTGAGAGCTTCCTTTAGAGTGTTGAAAGCTTTGAGCCGAGTTGGGGTGATTTCAAATGGGACATCTTTGGCTAATAAATCGCATAGAGGTTTGGCGATTTTAGAGAAATCTTTGATGAATCGCCGGTAAAAACCGGCATGCCCTAGAAAACTCCGGATAGCTTTCACCGAGTGTGGAGGAGGTAGCTTCTTTATGACTTCAATTTTTGCTTGGTCTACTTCAATGCCATTGGGGGAAATTTTGTGCCCCAAGACAATCCCTTCGGTCACCATGAAATGACATTTCTCCCAATTGAGAGCCAAGTCGGTTTCTTCACACCGAGTTAATACTTTCTCAAGGGAAAGTAAACATGACTCAAAAGAATTTCCAAAAACAGAAAAATCATCCATGAATACCTCCATGAAGTCCCCCACCATATCCGCAAAAATTGCCATTACACATCTTTGAAATGTTCCGGGGGCGTTGCATAATCCGAACGACATCCTTCTATAGGCAAATGTGCCAAAAGGACATGTGAATGTTGTCTTTTCTTGATCCTCGGGAGAGATAGCTATTTGAAAATAGCCGGAGAACCCATCCAAGAAACAAAAGAATTCATTGCCCGCAACACGCTCCAACATCTCATCCATGAATGGAAGGGGAAAGTGGTCCTTCCTTGTGCCGGAGTTTAATTTCCGGTAGTCTATGCACATCCTCCAACCGGTGACCATTCTAGTAGGAATTAATTCATTCTTACTATTGGCCACCACCGTGATTCCACCCTTCTTTGGTACGACTTGAACGGGGCTTACAAATTTACTATCCGAAATGGGGTAAATTATACCATAGTCAAGGAGTTTGAGAACTTCCTCCTTAACTACCTCTTTCATGTTGGGGTTTAGCCGCCTTTGGTGTTCTACCGTAGGTTTATGATTTTCCTCCATAAAAATCCGGTGCATGCAAAGAGAAGGGCTAATACCCTTGATATCCGCCAAGGACCATGCAATGGATGTTTTGTGCTCTCTCAATACCCGTAGTAATTTTTCTTCTTGTAGAGATGTGAGTGAAGAAGAAATTACTACCGGGAAAGTTGAGTTATCTCCAAGAAATGCATATTTGAGATGCTCCGGTAGAGTTTTCAAAGATGGTTTTGGTGGAACTTCAATAGATGGTTTTAATGTGGACTTACTTGTTCCAAGATCTTCAAATTTTTGTCGGAAATGTTTGAAAGGAGCTCCGGCTTGCAAGTACATAACTTCTTCAAGAAGTTCATGGCTTTCTTCTTTTTCATTGCACCCTAGCATGATGCAAGTCTTCAAGGGATCTTCATGAATCATCTTTCCAAAGCATTCTTGAGTTAATGTGTCAAGAATGTCAATGCTAAAACAAGAGGGTTCATCATGGTGCTTTTTCAGGGAGTCCCAAACATGAAACTCTTGTTCTTCATCTCCAACACGGAATTTGACAATTCCGTTTTTGACATCAATGAGGGCTGCTGCAGTGGCTAGAAATGCTCTTCCAAGAATAATCGGGATCTCCATTTCCTCCATTTCTAAAATAAGAAAATCCACAGGAAAATAGAATTTCCCAACTTTGACAAGCACATCCTCCATAACTCCAATAGGGTAGCGGATTGATCTATCCGCTAGTTGTAAAGCTATTGTAGTAGATTGCAGTCCCCCCACACCAAGCTTTTTAAATAAAGAATGGGGCATGAGGTTGATACTAGCACCAAGATCACAAAGGGATCTTACCTCTCCAATTTTGCCGATAGAACACGGTACCGTGAAGCTTCCGGGGTCCTTCAATTTAGGAGGGAGTTTGTTTTGTAGGATAGCACTACACTCCTCCGTGAGGGCAATGGTAGCAAATTCCGCCAATTTTTTCTTATTTGAGAGAATACCCTTCAAGAATTTGGCATAAGATGGAATTTCCGCTATAGCTTCGGCAAATGGAATGTTGATGCTCAATTTAGTAAAAATATCAAGAAATTTTCTATATTGAACACCATCATTCTTTTTCTTTAACCTTTGAGGATATGGAATGGGAGGAACATAATTAGCCATGTTCGATGGTGGCATCATATGCTCCTCACTTTCACCTTCGTTTTGTTTTTCCGGGATCTCCTCCTCTTCCGGCATCTTTGGATCCTCCGTTGTCTTACCACTCCTTGTGGTAATGACCATTACGTTTTCCCTCGGGTTCATCTCCGTGGTTGTAGGAAATTTGCCTTGCTCCCTAGAACTTACTTTTTGGGCAAGTTGTCCCATTTGAACTTCAAGATTCCGAATGGATGCCTTGGTGTATTGCTCAATGGTGTCGATGCGTTGATTAAGCTTTATATTTTGATCTTCAAAGCGAAGATCCAACTTGGTGAATTGAGAGTGAAGATTCCCAATGGATGCCTCCACTCTATGGTGATTCTCCTCATTTTGGGCCTTCATGCTTGCCATGCTTTTGGACATGAATTGCATCATATCCTCCATGGTGGTCTCCTTGGTTTGCCCAAAATTAGGTGTTCCGGATTGGGGTTGTGAGGAACTAGCTTGTGGCTTCCACCTTTGTTGATTTGAATAGTTATTGTTCCCCCGATTCCCGTAAGAGTTCATATAATTTACCTCTTCAAGATGTTGGGATAAATCACTTTCCGGGCTTGGTATGCTCTCTACGTTGGCTATTTGCTTGACTCCTCCCAATACGGCTTGTAGAGACGTTTGGAACTTGTGTTCAATCTTTGATTCCATTTCTTCAAGCCTTTTGTTTATCTCCGTCGTGATGGAGATTTCATTAATCCCGACCACTTTGTAATCTCCTCCTTGGAGTTGAGGATTCGAAGCAATGGATTCAATGATTCGGAGTGCTTCGGTTTCATTCTTGTTGCCAATATAGCCCTCGGCTTGGTTGTCCACAATGGCTTGGCAAGATGCATTCAAACCATTGTAGAACGTATCAATTTGAAGGTCTAGGGGAATGCGGTGATGTGGGCATTCCCTTAGCAACGATTTGAAACGCCGCCATGCATCTTGAAAGAGCTCACCATTTTGTTGTTTGAAATTGAAAATGCGTTGTCTAAGCTCTTGAGTCATGGTGGGCGTGTAGTATTTAGACATGAAAGCATTGTATATACCTTCCCATGTTGTGTAACTTGCCGGAGCTTATTCTAGGAACCATCCTCTTGCCGCCCCTTTAAGAGTATAAGGGAAGCATTTGAGCTTAAGTTGATCCTCCGCCAAGCCATTTCTAGGGATTCCTTGAATGAATCCGTAGAATTCCGTGATGAAGTTGAATGGGTTTTCCCCAAGTAAACCATGAAACTGAGGCATAGCGTTGAAGTAGCTTTGCCTTAGCTCATAGTCTCTTGCTTCCTCGCTCAAAGTGATGCAAGATGGCGTGGCGGCCACCACGGGTCTCTTCCTTTCGTTCAATGTTGGCAACATCCTTGTAGATTTTTGTTCCTTCCGAATGTGTTTGCACGTTCTTTCTATTTCAAGATCAAGTGGTTCAAGAAATTTAGAACCTTGACTTCGCAAATGCATGCAAACACAAAGGAATATCTACACACACAAAAATAAATCCTTCCAAGATCAAGTGAAGTTGTGAAGAATAAATTCAGGGTTTATTAGTTTTTTTTAGGACTTTATTAAACAAGACCGTTTCCCCGGCAACGACGCCAAAAACTTGATCGGTTTGAACTTGCAAGTGTACAAGTGCCGATATAGTAATAAATTCCGGTAAAATACCGGGTCGAATCCACAAGGAAACGTTGTTTAATTCAAGACCGAGAATAGATAAGTTTAAATGAAGAATTGAATAAAGTGCAGGGATTTTGATTTGTGTTTTATATTTTTTGTTTTTTCACTTTTTGTTCAACAAGATAATTGTTAACTAACTTTGAGTTCAAGATAAATGATAACAACAACTAAGGCTTCGGGAATCACTTAAATGCTTAAATAGGGTTGAATATTAGTTCTTTGCCAATAATTATGAATACGATGTCGCTAATTGATAGAGTATATCTAGAGAGAAGTGAGAGCTAGAGAGAGAAGTGCAATAATATGCTTCAATAGAATGATTTCGTAACCCCTATAACTACTCCCAAGGGGAGTATTTATAGAGAGAATTAGGGTTGGGCTCCCAAGCCTTGGGCTTGGGAGGCCCATTTACAACTGGACCGCTACTGGGCCGAATACAAAGCCTCTAATGGGCTGTACAAATGAGCAAGTATAGAATCCGATTCTGGGAGGTCTTCGTGGCCGACGAGGGCGCGGTCGACGAGGGCACGGTCGACGAGGGCACGACCGACGAGGGCACCCGGGTTCCTTGGACTCAGGACCACAATCCGAGTTGGCTTCTTCTCGGCCGACGGGGGCGTCTTGGCCGACGAGGGCGCCACTCTGTTGTCTTGTGCTTTCTGTTCTTCCGGGTATGTGGGTCTTGGGGCTCAGACCCATATACTCCATCAGGAGTCCCCCACTCTCTAAGCTGAGACGTAGACGAAGTGAAGGAGAGTAGATTTCTGTGCTTTGTTACTTTTGGCGTTGTTTCCTCTTCGGTGATCCTGTTCTGTGCTTTGGCCGTTACCTGTTCCTCGCTGTGGGCGGGGAGGCCGTTGTTTCCTTAATTTGTTTTGGGACGATGAGTGTCCTTCTTTCAATGGTGGCCGTTGAAGGCGCGCTTTCCCTTTCCTGGACGTTGGTGGTTGAGGTTTATGTTTGGGCCGGTGAAGCCGTTGAGGTTGTTCCTTGCTTTGAGGACGATGGCCTCATTTCCTTTGTGTGGCCGTTGTTGGTTGGCCGAAGAGCCTGTCAAGATTAATTGTCGGCGGAGGACGATGAGTGTCCTTGCCTCTAGTGGCTTGTTGGCCGTTGCTAGTGACGTTATGGGCCTTTGGCCGATGAAGTTCCGTTGTGCTGTGTGGATGATGTGGCCATGCTTTGTGGTTACCTTGTTCACACTCTTTTGTTTTGTTGAGGCCGGTGTAGTCCCCCAGTCCCCCACTGCTTCAGGCCGAGGAGTGTGAGGGGTGAAGGAGTTGCTTGAGTCCCTGGCCGAAGCGGTCTCGCCGTAGTCCCCCTGGATCCAACTCTCATGGCGATTTTCTGGCCAAGGTAACCCTGTGGGAGAACCCTTGTGCGCAGATCGCTTGTAGAGAGTTATCATCAAGGGTTATTACGAGGAGCCGAAGGCTGTTGGCTATTTGTCCCCTTTGTTCTGTGGCCGTTACGTTCCTGGCCGTTGCCATCCGCTTATTGTTTGGCATTTGTGATCTTGGTGAGCAAGTGGGACGTTGTGGGCGCTTGCTGGCAGTTGTAAAGCCGCTTGAGCGTGTGTAGGCCGTAAGGTCTGATTTGCCGGTGGGCCGTTGATATGGGTTGGTCCTGGCCCGTTGGTGACGTGGTGGCCCCCCAGTGGTGGCCGTTGGTGTGGCCATTGGGGGAGTGCCACGTGTAGTGACCGTTGGTGGGGGGGTCTATAAATACCCCTTCCCCTCCGACGAAGAATCACATTTGCATTCTGAATTTGTCGAAGTGCTGGCCGATTTTCTAGAGAGATAAACTCCCAAGCCTGTTCTTCGTGTTCTTCGTTGTTTGAGGTTAGTTTTCATCACGATCTTCCTCACTTTTCATATTTTGCTCCGTAAGTAGTTGATCTAGTGTTAGGCGTTTAAACACCTTTAGATCGTAAGTTCTCCTTAAGCCCGTAGTAGTAGTAATGAAGAGCTTGAACGACGACTACTACCCCTACGACGACCAGCCCTCCACGAGGTCGCTTGACTACGAGGTGCTCGAGGAGTTTGAGGAGGAGATAGAGCGTTTAAGTCCATACAAATCCGTGGAGCTGATGGACGAGGAAGGCGAGGACGAGGAGTCCGCCTCCTCTTCAAAGGGTGAGGACGTAGGTGCGTCCCGAGTGGTGGATGGAGCGTCCACTTCTGCTGTCATTCCGTGCCCGAGGCCGGTGTCCGCCGTTAAGGGAGCCGCCAAGCCGAAGAGAGTGAGGAGGCCGAAGAGTGGGCCCGGCGTCTCCTACCTAGATCTCACCAACATCTACTTGATCAAGCCGGAGAGCAGTGCGGCCGATTACCTTGTTGCCCAGATGTACGTGGGGCCGTTCGGGCGGGTTAGGGCACCCAAGCCGACGGACCATGTTCTTCTTCCACCACCGGGGTACTTTGGAGTATACCCGATGAGTTTTGCCAAGGGGTTGAGGTTCCCCCTTCACCCTTTCATTACTGAGTACCTGGACATGGTAGGGCTTCCTCCGGCCTTGCTGACGCCGAACAGTTACTCTTTGATGGTGGGGTTTCTGCTCCGGTGTGAGGAGTTGGGCTACCGGCCGACGACGGCACTATTCATGAATTTGTACCAGATAGGCCGAGGAAGTCACAAGAACTGTGCGGCCTACGCTACTCTTCAGCAGCTGCCGAAGAAGAGGAGCTTCACGGATTTTCCTACGTCCATTCATGGGTGGAAGAGCAAGTTCGTGTTTGTGTCCATTGGTGAGAGTGGCACCGAGTTTCCCTCTTACTGTCCCCAGCATGGGCGATGGTGGTCCCGTCGTGGACCTTACTGTTGCTGACGATGCTGCCCCAGCGCTTCCTCTCGTCCCGGAACCACGGACGCAGAGGGCCGGCAAGGAGGTTGCCGATGCCACCTATCAGAAGGTGATAGAGTACCCCGTCAGCGGGGGCGTGTTTAATGAGCTCGTCCCCGGCCACGTCGTCCTGGCCAAGGCCATGCCGGCCAAAGATCGGGCTCATTTGAAGAAGCTCGAGGACCCGAAGATTTATGAGGGCGGCATGGACCTCCTCGTCCAAGTAAGTGACTGTCCTTATATTTTTGTCTCTCTTCGTCAATGTAGAGTTTTTTTTTTTGCCTGACCTTTGTTTTCCTTCTGCAGAGTGCCTTCATGCTTATGGAAAGCCATAAGAGGCAGTACTGGGAGATAGCTCGCCTGCAAGCGCTGGAGCAGAAGGCTGCCTCGGCCGACGAGGCGGTAGCTTGCCTTGACCGGCTCCGGGAGGATGCCAAGGCGCTGCAGGCCAAAGCTGATGAAGCCGTCGCGGCCAGGGACGATGCCCTGGTCAAGCTCGAAGAGAGCAAGAGGGAGCTCGCGGAGTCCCACAGGGCGCTTGAGGCCGAGAAGCGCAGGAGCGAGGAGGCCGCCAAGGCGAAGGCTGAGGCCGAGGCCGCCGTCGTGAAGGCTGCCGATGAGGCCGTCGAGAAGTTCTTGGCCGAGGGGTGGAAGGCCGATGAGAGGCTCCCCTGGTGCTACGAAGTGGTGGCCGCCAGGCTGGAGAATTGGGGGATGAACTCCCCTGCCGGCCGGGAGTATTTCAGCCGGGAGATGTCCGTTTACTACAACCTGGGCCAGGAGCGGATGCAAAGGCTCCTGTGTCGGCGGCTATCCCGGGCGTTGAAGGCCATGAATTACACGTCTGGATGGGCTAGGCGGAACCTGAAGCTGCCAAAGCTGATGAAGGATCCCGAAGAGCAGGCCAAGCTTCCGCTGTTGGAGCGGGAGTCCCCCATAGAAAGCTCCGGCCTCGGCGAGCCGGACTACACTGAATTTGATTTCTTAGATGATGCTACCAGCGCCGCTGCCGGTCAAGAAGCTGAGGACGAAGAGGGAGCTGATGAGGCCGATGAGGCAGCCGCAGACGGAGGTGCCCCCGAAGCTTGATAGGCTACTTATTTGTAATTAGCTTTTCAATTTTTTGCCCAGTGATGTAACGGCCGTAGTGCCCCCCAATTGTAATGAAGTTTATCAATTGAAGAAATTTTTGTTGTCCTTTTCGGCCTTGAATCCCCTGTGTGCTTGTTTGCTTTGTCATTTCAATTCTGTAAATTGTCTAAGTATCAAGTCATAACTTGGGTCACCCGCGAGTGTCCGCTACGTCCGTGAGGTTGGCCTTCCCGTCCGGGAGTCTGGTCGGCCTATTCATCTTTGCTTTACTATCATAACACTTAGGATTGTTTTTTCAAAAATTTCCCAAGTGTTTTTGGGTCCGTGTAGCTGCTGTCTTTACGGCCTAGTGGCTTGATCGGCTTGGTCGTAGTTTCATAATACTTAGGAATTTCTTCAAAAATTTTCCAAGTGTTTCGGGATCCATTTAGGTGCTTTCCTTTCGGCCTGATGGCCTTGTCGGCTTGACTGGTGTTCCTTTGCTATGATAACACTTGGGATTTTTTCAAAAAATTTCCTAAGTGTTTTTGATTCCTTTTAGGTGCTTCCCTTTTTAGCCTTGACCGTAGTGTCCGTTCCGTCCAAGCGTTGGCGTCCTTATCGTCCTTGCCTTGGATTCCTCCCAGGTGTTTTGGCCAGGGCCGTTGTCGGCTTGTATCCCTGTGTTCTGGCCGATAAGGGCACCCTCACCATAGTCTCGTGGACTCTGAATTTTTCACAAGTACACATGTGGAGGTGTAGGTAGCTAACGGCTTTGTAATATACTGGTACCCTCTTCGGCTAGAATTCCTTCGTTTGAGTACTTAGATAATTTCCTAAGTATAAATGTTAGGCATTTACTTCTTCGCGGTGCCACTGCCGGCCAAGGTCTGGCTTGTGGCCGATGAGGGTGCTGGATAAGGAATAGCTTGTCCAGGGAGATGGTCCTGTCTTCGTCGGCTAGCTATGGTTCCAGTGCCTGCGTCGGCCATCCGAGGTGCTGTGGCAAGTAGAGGTTGTTTCTTGATTGCTTGTTCCTTTCGCGGGTGTGATGAGTGCCCGCTTCGTCCTGGTCATCCTCAGGATTGCGATGCTTGGTTTCATACCAAGCGTTGGTGCCTCAAAGGACTGTGGCCGATGAAGGTCACCTCTCGCGTGTCACCCAACCGATGTGGTTAAGGTTTTATTGGCGTGTGTATCGGCCTTGATTGGTCCCTTGTAGTGTGTGGACGCGTCATCCATGTTACCTGTTTGTGGTACTATACTTGTGTTCAACTGATATGTACCTGGCCAAAATGGGCCTGAATTGTGGGGATTTTATTTTTTCATTGCTCGAGGCCGGCAAGTGTGCACGGCCGTCGGCTTCCCTCTTTTTCCCTTATATATTTTTTGTTTTGGTTTTTTTTTTTTCGTTTCGGGGGTATCCTTCTTTCAGGCTTCGGCCGAAGGGTGTGCTCGTCCTTCGGCCGGTTCGGACTTCGTTTATAACGTCCGTGATCTCAGGGCGGGTCCCGTCGCCTATTTATGACGCGGGCTAGACTTTTGGTCGGTTTCCAATGGCTGTCGTTGCCCATCCCTGAGTTTTGGGATTTTGTCACCTCGGCCATGATTTCAGGCCTGTCGTCCTGCGTTCTGGCGCGTGGGCGACGCGGTGAGCTTCCCGTTTCAAGACGTGGGCCGTTTGCGGGCCCTTCGTCCTGGGGACATCGTCGGCCATACCTGAGTGTTTCACTTCTAGGTTTTCGGGGCCAGGACGATGTGCTCTCTCAGCTAGGCCTGAGCCCTTCGCTGATACAAAATACCATGGAGTGCCTGAGCTTGTCGCTCGTAGGCTGCAAATGCGAGGGGCCATGTCGGCCAGACCTGGACCTTTCGCTCTAAGGTGGCCGACGAGGGCACCTGCTAATGTTTTACTTTGAATTCCAGAGAAAATCAGAACGTGATTTTATTCATAAGTGGCTCGAGGCCGAGGGTGGTGTTCAATCAGTAACCCGTTAAGGGGTGAGGGCTTCGCCGTCTGCACCTCCTTCGGATTACTGATAAAACTTCACCAGATGGTGTACATTCCATGTTCGTGGTACATTGGACCCATTCGGGCGTCTAAGCTTGTAGGTGCCGGGTTTGACCACGGCACTGACGATGTAGGGCCCTTCGTACTTCAATGCTAGCTTGCCGCCCTCTGTCGGCTGGCTTGCTTCCCTTCGGCGGAGGACGTAGTCCCCCACCTGAAATTCCCGGGAACGTACCTTGGCGTCATAGTATGATTTCACTTGACGCCGGTAGTTCTCTGCTCGAACGTAAGCTTACTCTCGCCTCTCATCAACCAGGTGTAGGTCAATCTTCATGTTCTCTTCGTTGGTGTCAGGCTCATATTGCGTGGGAGGTGGCCTGCTTGCGCTTGACGATCATGTCGTCGACGTACGCCTCCATCGTCCGACCAAGGACCGCTCTGAAGATTTTGGCCACCATCCTAGTATAGGTGGCGCCGGAGTTTTTGAGTCCGAAGGCCATGACAAGGTAGCAAAATATTCCCTCTGGGGTCATGAATGCCGTCTTCTCGGCGTCATCTTCGTGCATGGAGATCCGGTGGTACCCTCTGAAAGCGTCGAGGAACGGCATCAACTCGCACCCCGCCGTCTCGTCCACCAACTGATCAATGTTGGGGAGAGGGAACGGGTCCATGGGGCACGCCTTGTTCAGGTCAGTGTAGTCAACACACATTCTGAACGTCGGCGGTTTCTGTGCGAGGACGACGGTGGCCAACCATGTTGGGTACTTCACCTCTTTGATATGTTTGATCGATAGGAGCATGGCGACCTCCCCTTTGACGAAGTCCCGCCTGTCAGCGGACAAGTAGCGCCGCTTCTGTTTGACGGGCGCGGAGGCCGGATCGACGGTCAGCCGGTGAGTGATCACCTGGCGGCTGATGCCGGGCATATCGTCCGGGCCCCACGCGAAGACAACGGCGTATGACCGTAGGATGAGAAGGATGGCGTCTCGCTGGTCCTGGGGGAGTTGCTTTCCGACCCTAAGAACCCGCTCCGGCCGGGAGGTATCCAGAGGGATTTCCTCGACCTCCTCGGCCGGCTCCGCATGTGGCCTCTCCTCGTCCATGGCGACGGCGGCCGTGATGGTGTCTATCCGCTGTCCTTCCCTTTCGGCCGGCCTCGTCAGCTTGAGGTAGCAAGCTCTGGCTATCCTCTGGTTTCCTCTGGCGTAGCCGATGCCGTCATTGGTGTGGAACTTCAAGCATAGGTGCTTCATGGAGATGATGGCCTCCAAGTCCTCCAGCGCTGGCCGGCCCAAGATCAGGTTGTGGGCGCACTGGAGGTTGACCACCATGAACTCCATGTCAATTTTGGCATGGTGGGGGCCGTCACCGACTTCCACGGGGAGGACTATCGTGCCCTCGGCGTCGATAGAGTCCCCGGTGAAGCCGGATAACGGGGTCTTGATCGGCTTCAGCAGAGCTCTGTCCAGCTTCAGCTGCTTGAAGGTGTCTAGGTACATCACGTTGACGGAGCTCCCCGTATCGATGTAAGTACGGTGGATGATGGAGTCACCGATCTCACATCGGATGACGAGGGCGTCCCGGTGTGGCTCCGTACCCGGAGGCAGATCCTTGTCGGTGAAGGTGATCGCCTCCGTTCGCTGCTTCTTCGGCTGGGGGAACGTGGGACACCTCTCCAATGTAAAGGGATTGGGCCCATTTCTTTCTCTGAGTGGCGGAGTCCCCCCCAGTGTTCCCGCCTACGATGAGGTGGATGTGATTCTTCTTCGGCGGAGGCTCCTCGAAGTCCTCGTTGTCGCTGAGCCTACCAATCTCGCGCTTCTTCGCAGAGGGTTCGCCCCCACGTTTGCCGGTGTTTACCCAAGTGTTTTTCCGTGGGCCACCTTTGACAAACTGGGAGAGTTCCCCCTGGCGAATAAGGCGCTCGATGGCCTTCTTCAATGTGATGCAATCGTCGGTGTTGTGCGACGAGTTCTTGTGGAACCGGAAGTACGTGCCGCCTTGCTGGATGGCCAGGATCTCCTCGGCCGGCCGAGGAGCCTGCTCGATGAGGCCATGCTTCTCGGCATAATCGAGGATGGTGCCGACCGGGTGGGTGAGGGCTACCCCCGGCCGTTCCAGCCTCGGCCGCCAGTGGCGGTCTTTCTTACTCTGTCCACCAGAGCCGTGGCAGCCCTGGGCACCCTGGCCGGCCGGGGACGGACCCGAGGCCGGCGAAGGATTTGTCTTCTTGGGGGGATGGCCCCCCTCTCTCTTGTGACTGTGGAGCTCGTCGGCGTCGGCATACAAGCCTCCGCGTTGGAGCGCCTTGGCGTACGACCTCGGGGGGTCAGTGATGAGGCTCCTGGCGTACGGGGAGCTGCGGAGGGCTCCCTGGTACAAGGCGAGGAGGGTGCGCTCATCGGCCCCCTCGACCTCCTCTGTCTCCCTCGTCCACCGGTCGATGAATGATCGGAGGGACTCCTCGTGCTGCTGTTTGACGGAGAGGAGGTGGGTGAAATACTTCTTGGCGCGCTTCCTTTCGGCAAAGTGAGTGAGGAAGCGCTGGGCGAGATCTTGCCATGAGTCAATGCTTCCCTCTGGCGGTCCGTTGAACCACTCGTACGCTGGCCCCTCGAGAGTAGAGAGGAACCAACGGCAGAGGTATTCGTCTGACGCATTCACCATCAGCATGTTGTTTTGATAGCGGCTGAAGTGCTCCTGGGGGTCTGATCGGCCATCGTAGGACTTGATGGCGTTCCCCCTGTATTTCTCAGGGATGGGGGCCGAGAGGACCCTGTTGGTGAAAGGGGTCCTAGTCCTGACCTGGATGATGGGGTCACCCCGCCCTTCGGCCAGCTCCCTCTCCAGGGCGCTGACTTTTTTCATGAGCGCGTTGAGGCCGGGGTCGTTGGAGGCGCCGGCCGTAGGGATGTTGGCCGACTGCTTGGCCTCCATCTGAGCCAACCTCCTTTCCAGCTGGGCGATGACCTCGTCCCGGGGGTCCCTATCGGCCGCAGCGGCGCCCGGCTGGTTCCTCAGGCGCTCGTTGTGAGCCGCGTTGATCTGGTGACGCACGTCATCCTCATGCAACTTCCCCTTGCCCTTGTCCGGGTGGGGCTGGTCCGCTGTCCGGGACACAGACCCCAAACTTTCCCTTGGCGAGCCAGGACGAAGATCACCAATCCGTCCCGCCATCCTCTCCGAAACCGGACTACGGCGCGTGTCACCTAGCCTATTGAAGGCAGAGGCTTTTCCACGCGCTGGGGTCTGCCCGGGCCGAAGAGGGGAAGCAGGGTGGGAGTGGGACGACGTCGTGTCCTGGGCCACAACCCCCTCATTGTTGCCTATCTGGATGGCCAACAGTTGGGGATGAGGAGGTGGAGTGGCGTTTCCCCCGATCCTTGGCAAGAGTGCGCTGAGGACGGTGGGATTCTGAGCCAAGCTGGCGATGATAGCCGATAGTGCGGCCTGGACCTGAGGATCTACGGACGGAGAGGCCGCGGCCATAGGCTGGGCCGGGGCGTGGTCCGCTTTCTCAGCTCGTTTCTTTTCCAGGCCGAGGCGGGCGTCGGGGACTCCGCCGTTGAGTTGGTTGCGGAGGTCCGTTGTGAGGTTGAAGGCCTCCTGGAAGAGGTCCCCTCCGCCGACCTGGTCGGCCGTGGCGTCCTCATCGTGCTCCCTGGGCTCTTGGTCCTCAGGGATGACTTTGCTGACGAGGTTGCGGTTTGACTTGGTTCTCCCCATGATCAGTGGTTAGCCGTGCTTGGTAGCGACGAAGGGTGCTAACTTGATTGTTCTGGCTCTCAACGAGAGCACCAAATGATAGAGTATATCTAGAGAGAAGTGAGAGCTAGAGAGAGAAGTGCAATAATATGCTTCAATAGAATGATTTCGTAACCCCTATAACTACTCCCAAGGGGAGTATTTATAGAGAGAATTAGGGTTGGGCTCCCAAGCCTTGGGCTTGGGAGGCCCATTTACAACTGGACCGCTACTGGGCCGAATACAAAGCCTCTAATGGGCTGTACAAATGAGCAAGTATAGAATCCGATTCTGGGAGGTCTTCGTGGCCGACGAGGGCGCGGCCGATGAGGGCACGGCCGACGAGGGCACGACCGACGAGGGCACCCGGGTTCCTTAGACTCAGGACCACAATCCGAGTTGGCTTCTTCTCGGCCGACGGGGGCGTCTTTGCCGACGAGGGCGCCACTCTGTTGTCTTGTGCTTTCTGTTCTTCCGGGTATGTGGGTCCTGGGGCTCAGACCCATATACTCCATCACTAATATATTCTCAACTCCGGTTAAGGCAGCGAGAGCGTGGTTTTCGTTACGTGTAAGTCCCATTACGGCTTACATTCATCTACCGAAAACCCCGTTGAATATCAAGACATCACACCCGTATCATATAAGACCGGATATATTTCTATTCTCGGTACTATATATGTTTATCCTTTAGTGTTCATAGTTTAGACTTCAACGTTAATTGCAAGTATAAACTAAATTTAACATACTTCTATGTTGTACACCATAGTCATAAACAATCAATATATAAAGGATAAATCACAATTTATTGGTTTAGAACTTTTATCAAACACCTAATGGGCATAGAAGTTCATCCCTAGCCTTAGCTAAGAAATTAGCTACTAATGCTCATATTAATTACAAAAGTGTAACTAAGAACAAGGAAATACAATAACATACAAGAAATATTACCTAGAACCAATTGTAGAAGAGAGAAATGACTTCTTCTCCAAAGAACTTGAAGAACAAATACAAGAACAAAATATAAAAAACTGGAATTAATCTATGGAATGGAATGTATTTGCATGATGAATTGAGGGGTTTATATAGGCTAAAGAATGGCATCTTTTAGTCTATTCGAACCCAACAATCAGATATGGAAGCAATATTTGATTAGCATTGAGGAAGATGAAGTTTTCCCATCAAAAATCGTCTAGCACGTTGCTGCCCTATCTTGCATCATTATCACCCATTTGTATGGTTATTTTTCTTTACTATATTTCTCTATTTATACCTGATTTCAGATTTTCAGTTGTGCATGCATTCTTGTAGTATTGCAATATAATGGGTGAATTAATTTCAACTAACCGTGCAACCACTTGGATCATATAGGAGCTCTTCCATATTTCACTGAAGTATGTGGGTATAATGGTCCCATATATATGACGGTAATATCCCTCCAACGTTGTATGCGAATACATAAATAATCATGCGGGCTGTTTGGTTGTAATGCACAATGGAATCATTCCGTCTCATTTCTTTATGGGTAAATTAATCGCTTAACAGTATCCCACAAAAGCCCTTGGTCCGCTAATGCTTGAAGATTACCGGAAAGTAATGGTTGATAGGAGGGGAGAAGAAGAGCAATTTACTGCAGAACACATTATGGAATGCATGAATAAAGGTACTGTCTTTTCTTATTTATGAATTTCAAGCACTTATCGTTCTTGTGACAAAGCTGTTCTATTACAGAACTTCACACTTCTATAATGATTTCATTCATGCAATCTACGGATTTACATGTTCTTTTAGTAAAACTAAGCAATATCAAATACAAAGTGTTGCATGATTAAATTAATAAGTGGACTTCATAAAATAGTCATATAGCAACTGAAGTGTATTTGAAGCATCAAATACGCTTTTTATCCAATTTTTTTATCTTCACGACTGCACCCGTGACCCTGATATGGGGTACAAGCACACATAGATTTTTACAGCATACTCAAATTTGTATGCAGTTATAGCAGTGGATCTGAAGCAGACTGTGCAGGTCGATGACAATCTACAGATTCGAGCATACTATGTGGGACATGTAAGGAGTTAAACTTAACATGTGTATATATTTTGTTGACTACAAGGTTTTCCATTATCTACATTCTAGAAGTAAAGTTTCAACAGTGGCTGACTGGCTGCAATGTTGGCTATCTAGAGAATTAAGACATCTTACACTTCTTTATGCATCATTTCATTTCGAGCTGGTCTACCTTTGATGTTATTTGAGTGAATTAGTGAAATATGATACAAGTAAGGACTCATGCAGTCATGCACAAATATAAAGGGTATGCACTCATTTTTCTTTTTCTTCGATACCCTTTACAAAGCTATAAAGGATTGGTTTTGCTTATCAAAGTGAATCAGGATATTGAACTGCAAGTCTACGACAAGGTAAGTACTTCATGAGTATCATCCTTTTGGGGTTTGTGAGCCCACACCAAGGTTGTTATGGCATCGCCTAGACGTCCTTGCGATTGAGAAGGGTCGATCGGGAAGATCAACTCGTCTGAGGAAGATCAAATGCTTGGGCACGGAAATCTTTTGCAGAGGTTGTGGGAGGACAGGGGACTCTCTCGGCTAAAACACCTTCCAGGCATAAAAGGATGCCTGCGATTTCTTTCACTGAAGGGGACATCAAGCTTCTAGCAGATCAACACAATCGTGCTTTAATTGGCTATTTTTATAAAGGCAAGCCATCCCTTACCATTATACGCAAATCGTTTGAAATAATTGGTTTCAAAGGGAGTTTCAATTTGGGAGTTTTAGATAATAAGCATGTTCTTATTCGTTTCAATTTGGAGGAAGATTTTCTACGTTGTTGGACACGACAAGCTTGGATTATTCAGGGCCATACTATGAGAGTCACAAGGTGGACCCCGGAGTTTCGACCTAATGTCGAATCTCCTTTGGTTCCGGTTTGGATTGCTATGGAAGGGCTGCCATTACACTTGCAGGATAAAAGGGCGTTGTTGGAAATTGCTAAACTAGTAGGTAAGCCTCTTTCAATTGATTCAGCAACTGCCAATTTATCTAGGCCTTCTGTTGCGAGGGTTTATGTCGAACTTGATCTTACTAAGGAAATGCCTCAGAAGATATGGATTAATTGTGGGTCGTATGGCTTTTCGCAAAGTGTTATCTATGAGAATTGCCCTGAATATTGTACCTCATGTCTACACTTAGGGCATTCTAAATCTAAATGCTCTAAGAGGACTGCGGAGCAACCTAAAATGCTAGCATTACAAAAGGATAAATGGGTGCAGAAAATCAGTTCTACCAAAGAAGCTACTCAGGACAGGAAGTACACTACAGAGGAAAAAGGGAAAGCAAAGATTACAGAAGTTAAGCTTTCAAATGCACAATCTACATCAAAGCTTCAGATTGAGCAGATTGATATAGTTCCAGATGTGGTTTCTCTGGATCATCCAACTGCAAGGGATAAGGAAGAAATTAAACCTCTCATACAGATGGAAGTTTCTGGTCATTGCAATTCTCCTCCTGGGGATATTACAATGATCCAAGATGACTTTCATATGCTGCATTTGAACAAACAAATAGATAAGGACCTGTCAATTCTCAATAAAGGGTATCATTCAGAAGGTGATCACACTAATCAGATTTTTTCAGATAGCATTGAGAACTTAGATCCTTTTATATTAAAAACAGTGGAGGCCATGGCTATCAGATCGGAAGCAGCAGAGGCAGACAATCTTACCACTTCAGCAGAGGCAAACACTCTGTCTAAACCTGAAACTGATCAGCCATCATCTCAAATTCCTGAATCACAACAACCTGTATTAAATAACACACAATCAGAGGAGGAGGACGGTTTTACTAAAGTTGGAAGGAAAAATGCTAGGAGAAAAGCACCCACTGATCCAGCATTTAGGAGGGCAACAAGAAGTGCAGCTAGGGGAAAGGGGGCTGATATCCAAACAGTCCAATGAATTGCTTAATTGGGAATGCTAGGGGTCTGGAATCCTCCAGTTCCAGATTAAGTTCCCTAGTTCAACAATGGAGGTTGGTTCTTGTGGTGGTTATTGAGCCTATGGTGGACATTTTTAAAAATTAATCATTACAAACCTGTTCTAGGTTTTGATGAAGCAGCTTGTTCTTCTGGTACTAAAGTATGGATTTTTTGGAATTCTAATTCTGTTCAGATTAGTCAGATTCATTGGCATAATCAATTTGCTCATTTTAAAGTAACAGACAGATTGTATAATGGTTGGTTTACTGGAATTTATGGTCAGCATAATTATATTACAAGAAGAGATCTGTGGTCATCTCTTAAGTCTATTTCTGGTAATATGGTTGAACCTTGGATCTTGGAGGGGGGGGGGATTTTAATGAAATTGCTAAACACTGTGAACATAAGGGCACTTCCTTACCAATACTTCGAGGGGTGAATGACTTTGCAGAATGCATAGCAGCATGTGAGTTGATTGATCTGCCAGTTTCAGGACCTAAATACACATGGACTAGTGTTAGATCAAACGGTAGAGTTTGGAGAAGATTAGACAGGGTGTTGTTTAATCAAAACTGCATTGATTGTTTTGATCATATACAGGTCTCCTTACTCAACAAAACTCCCTCTGACCACAATCCCTTTCTTATTCAGTGTGCTAATAAAGGTTTATCTGGACCAAAACCATTTAGGTTTCAGAATATGTGGTTTTCTAATGCTTCTTTTATGGATTTTGTTAAGAAGAGTTGGAGCACTTATGAATATGGAGGAGGGATGAGGGGCCTGGTCTCTAAGTTACAGTTTCTTAAAAAGGAATCAAGGTGTGGAACAAGGAAGTTTTTGGCAATATTTTTGATGATATAAAGCATTGTGAAAATGAGGTTTTGCTGGCAGAAAAAGCTTATGAAGAAAAACCAGGAGAAGATACTAAGGAGGATTGGGCTCATAAAAGGGGTTTGCTTCTTATTAAACTTAAGATAGAAAGAAAATTTTGGAAACAGAAAGCTCACATTAAATGGATTAAGGAAGGGGATTGCAATTTCAAATTCTTTCATTCTTTTGTTAAAATTAGAAACAGAAAGCAGTCCATTACCTCTATCAAGGATGGTGCTGGGAACACTATATCTTCCTATGATCAGATAGGAGAGGCTGCAGTTGATTTTTTTAAGGGCTTGTATTCTGTTCAGAGCAATGTAGCACATAATGAGATTCTGAATCATATTCCTTCCCTCATTACTCAGGAAGATAATTTCAATCTCACCCACCTGCCAAGTCATGAAGAAGTTAAAAAAGTGGTTTGGGAATTAAATCAAAATAGTGCTCCTGGACCAGATGGGTATAATGGAATTTTTTTTAAGAAATGCTGGGATATTGTTGGACAAGATGTTACTAGTGCAGTTCAGGAGTTCTTCTTGGGCATTCCTATCCCAAAGGGAATGTCTAGCTCTTTTATTGTCTTAATCCCTAAGACTGATAACCCTAATTCCTTTGCTGATTTTAGACCTATTTGCTTGTCTAATTTCATTGGCAACGTCTGCACTAAGGTTCTTGCTTCCAGACTCAGTATTATTATTCCTAAGATTATTTCTAAGGAGCAGCCTGGTTTTATGGCTACAAGAGATATGGCGGATCAAATCTTGATTGCTTAAGAAATGGTGCACATTATAGACAAAAAGGTCAGAGGGTCCAACATGGTGATTAAGCTTGATATGGCTAAGGCTTTTGAAAGGTTATCTTGGTCCTATCTTAATGAAGTTCTTTTCAGATTTGGGTTTTCTTCTCAATTCATTAATTTGGTAATGAATAACCTCAAGTCTACTTACTTATCTATTCTTGTTAATGGCAGTCCTCAAGGTTTTTTTAAGCCTACTAGAGGGGTTAAACAAGGTGATCCCCTTTCTCCTTTCTTGTTTATTATTGCATCTGAAGGTTTTTCAAGAGGGCTTAACTAGATTATGGAGAAAGGCAGTATCAAACCTTACTGGATGGGCAGTTTTGGGTACCCCTTTTCACATTTGGGTTTTGCTGATGATCTATTAGTATTTCTAATGGGGATTCTAGATCACTTCTTAATTTTAAACACTTTTTAGAGTGCTATCAAGAAGCTTCTGGTCAGCTTGTGAATTTAGACAAGAGTTCATATATTTGTGGAAAACCCTCTCCATCCAGGCAAGTTAGAATAAAAAATCTTATGGGTATGAAGATGTCTTCTTTACCCATGAAATACTTGGGAGCAAATTTACATAAAGGGATGAACGGGTTTCAATTTTGTGGCCAGATTATTAAGCAATTTGAAAATAAGTTAACCCCTTGGAAGCAGAAACATCTGTCACAAGGTGGTAGGCTTATTTTAATCAAACATGTTCTTAATTCTATTCCACTTCATATTTTAGTTGTGGATTTGCTTCCTAAGTAAGTGGTTAAGATATTGAATAATAAAATGGCTTCCTTCTTTTGGGGTTCTTCTGATATTAAGAAAAAGCATCATTGGATAAGTTGGAAAAAACTTTGCAGACCTACTACTGAAGGGGGATTGGGTATAAGATCTCTAAGTGATTTTGAAAATGTTTTCTCTATTAAACTTTGGTGGAAGTGGAAAACTAGCAATTCTATTTGGGCTAATTTTGTTAGAGACCGATATAATAGAAGTGGCTGTATGATACCTAAGGTCACAGATTCAGCAATATGGAGAAGAATTTGTGCAATTGATGATTATGCTTCCTCTTTATGCTCAGATAGCCCTTCTGGTCACCTTACCTGGAATGCAGAAGATAGTGGTCAGTTTTCTTTTAAATCAGCGTATGAAGAGGTTAGGGAACAGTCTTTCAATGTTTTCTCATTCCAGCATATATGGCATCCAAGACAAGAATTAAGAATTAAAATCTTTCAGTGGAAAGTTTTAAGGATGATTCTTCCTTTCATAGATAATTTGGGTAGATTTAATATGGTGTTAAATCCATCAATATGTCCTCTTTGTAAAAATCATTCTGATACTCAGAATCATGTGTTGTTACAATGTTCAGTGGTAAAGCCAGTTTGGCAGTATTTCATGGGAATATTGGGTATTCCTTTCATAAATACTCAGATTTCTCAAGTTTACAGAGACTGGTGGATTAAGGCTGGTAGCAGGAGTCTGACTGACATTTTTAGACACAATTTAGCTAGAATTATCAGTTGGCATTTATGGAAGCTTTACGCTAATCAGATCTGGGGAGATGGGGGACCTATCCCTAATTCTGAAACCATCATTCTACAGATAAAGCTTTACACTCAAGATTGGGTGAGAAGTTTCTCTGGATTAAAAGTTCGAACAATAGGCTCTGTATTGTTCGAGGAACGTCTCATTCCAAGGAATTTCAGATTGGCTGGCCCTGGTTTTCAAATCATTCGTTGGAGGAAGCCTAAGAACAACAATAAATTGAATATTGATGCGAAATACTTATCTGGGAATGCTTCAGGGGGAGCGATTATGCGCGATTCAACTGGGAAGATGCTTGGGGCCACTGCGTTTCCTCTTCAAGCTTCTTCGTCTTTAGATGCTGAGATTCAGGCAATTGGTGTTGCAGTGCGTTGGGCGGTGGAAGAAGGTTTTGGGAATTTTCTGGTGGAATCTGACTGCTATCTGGCGTTGGAGTATATCTCTGGATAGGAGACGAGGAGATGGATTGGTCTCATTCAGGAAATCACGCAGACAGGTATTAGGAAAGAGCTGGCTTTTGGACATACTTATCGGGAGGAGAATTGGGCTGCTCATTATTCGGCTGATCTCCAGGCCCGACAGGTTATGTTTTTCAATAGTCTGGCCCAATTACCGACTTTGGCAAAAAGAGCTTATTTGATGGATCTTTTTGGTATTCCCTCTTTCCATTTTTAATTTCTTTTTGGTTTTCTTTGTTTTGTTGTATGGCTTCTCTGAGAGTTTTGGTTTGGTCCCCTCTCAGTTGTATCTTTTCTTTCTTTAATAAAATCTGGCAACTGTCCCCTGGCTTTTGCCCCACTGATTTTGGTGATTTGCCTTCCGGGGTAAAAAAAAAGTAATTTAATTATAAATAAAGGGACCCACGTCTTCTGATTTCTTAAACTCGAAACTCGATGGGCATCATCGAATCTGAAACTCGAAATTCAAAGGAAAATTGTCGACTCCTAAACTCAGAGCATCACTAGTCACTATTTCCTTTGCAGCAGTGTTGCATGCCAGCGTCGCAACTCGCAAGGTTGAAGACGACATGGAGCACCTGCTCTCCTGCAACACCTGCTCTTCCACTTTTATTAGTATATTCTAGTCTAGAGGTTTTGTTTTTATGATTATTCACTTGTCAGACTTCTTCATAGATCTCTTATATGGATTAATAATACTGATAGAGTATATTTTAGAGAGAGGTGAGAGCTAGAGAGAGAAGTGCAAGTAAATGCTTCAATAAATGTTTTTCCAACCCCTACAACTACTCCCAAAGGGAGTATTTATAGGGAAAATACGGACTGGGCTCCCAAGCCTTGGGCTTGGGAGGCCCATTTACAACTGGACCGCTATTGGGCCGAATACAAAGTGTGTAGAAATGATTAAGTGCAAAATCTAGCTCCGTGAGGCTTCCGTGGCCGACGAGGGTCTGGCCGACGAGGGCATGGCCGATGAGGGCACAGCTGACGGGGGCACCCAAGTTCCCTGGTTTCAGGATCATATTCTGAGTTGGTCCCTGTTAGTCCCTGTTTTCTATTACAGCAAAGATAAAGAGTATAACAAGTAGAAGATTAACCAGAAAGATGAACACAAGATGATCGATGATAACCTTCCTTGATATACCGTGAACTCGTACAGAGAATAATATTGCGCTAAGGCTATTTGGAACGAGTACGAAAGTTAACGCAGACCTGAGTCCTCGGCTCCCTTTTATAGGCGAGGCTGAGGTATGCGTATAAGGCCTTTAGCCTTTGTATGGGCCTAACACTTGGCCCATATTGAGTACTATTCTAAGAGAAACAATATATCAGTACAAAATAGGAATAGTAAACTCTAGACTATTACAGACAAAACTGACAGACTTGATTCACAATAAAATTATCTTCAACAATCTCCCCCTTTGTGATCAAGTGCTGTCTTCTCTTCCTTCTGAGCTTGGTAGTAATCTTTTCTTATGTTCAGAGCATGCTCGTATTGCCTTAGAATGTTCCTCTTGTCAAGACGATCATCAATTGCCTTTAGAATGGTTGTCAATGTTGCGTGCTCCTTCTGAGTGTATGACGATGCGTCTGCAAGCTTTTTGTCCAGTTTTTCTTTTAGTTTCAGCAGTTGCTCTGTGATAATCTTTAGAGTCCCATCACAGTACTTTGCAATTTCGTTGACCATCATCAGGCGTTTTTCATCCTTGTGATTCGGATAAGTGACTGCTGGTGGACTGAAGAATATGTGATAAGCTGGGAAGTCGTTGATCTCTGGACCTTGCAGTCGTGGTTGTGCAAGATTTGTCTTTGGCAAGTTGTTCTCTATAGCCATCTGCAGGTCGTGGGTGGAATGAACTCGGACTTGTCGGAGCATGAATCGTTTGATGGCTTCAAAACCTTCGATGTATGTTCTACTCTTCCTGATTGGAAGATATCTATATGCCATGAACATCTGATATATGTCATCTGATTTCATCATAATGAAGTCATTCTCCTGGCATGTAAATATGCTTCCGTCTGTGCGCCTCAGCTTACAGGAGTAGAACCTGATTGTGTTATGATCTTCAGCTTTGACTTCCATGATATCATGAACTGGATGTACGCTGGATCTCAGATCCTTTTCAAGGACAGCTCTTTGAGGTCCGGATGATCGATGCATCAGCATATGTAGATGGCCTCCTTCTTGTTTCCCTTTTAGATGTGTGAGACTTCGAAGCTTTAGCTCATTTAGGGGCTTGATTTTGTCTGGTCTACGCCAGATGCGCTCTCTGATTTCCTCTTGGAAAGGAGCTCTTATCCTGACATTCTTCCAGGGTTTCCGGCCTTGGAAAGTCGTCCTGTCGTTTGTCTTACTACAGATTCAAGCGCCCTCTGAGTTTCTTTGTAGTTCTCCCCTTCCTTGATTTCATCTTCCTCGAGCCTGACTATATCTTCAGCGCATTTGGCCAGTAGTTCTCGAAGCCACCAGTTTCTCTGCATGTCATCTATCTCAGCCTCACTACGAAGATCATCCCATTCTGTCCATTTTCTTGGCCATTTATCATGTATCACCGCATCCTCCACTGCATCGTGGATGTCCTTGCCTGGGGGTATGTATGGAACTCTTTGCTGCTGTTGGAGCGGTGATTGTTCTTGGGTAGCACAACCGGGTTCACTCGGATTGCCCGTTGACATCAGCTTAGAACTGGGTTCTGACTGATGGCCTGATTTTAAGGATGTACTCGCAGTAGCATCACCAGGACTTCCATCCCCTCCTCGAACAGTATCTCTGAGAGATAAGCCTCGGGATGTTATCATCAGCTTCGACGCAAGTTCTGACTGATGGCCTGAGCTTATTGATGTATCAAGGGTAGTATCGTCAGGACTTCCATCCCCTCCTCGGACAATATCTCTAGGAGATAAGCCTCGGGATGTTTCATCTAGCTCGATCACGCTAGAGAGATGGGCTTGGTTTTGGCTAGAGGTAGGTGGTGGTTGGTTAGTGGAAGTCTCGGGTTGTTCGGTTTGGGGGGTGTGGCTGGTAGAGGCACCTTTCTCGAGTATCTGTGGCCTCTTGTTCTCCCCCTCATGAGGTCCCGAATCGTCGGGATCCTCATGTGAACGTTTGCGACCACGGGGACTTTCACGACAGGTGCCCTTGTTGTCCGGATCAGAGAGAAGGGCGGTAAGGATGCCTTGCTGGTAGGGAGTGAGGTCGGTGTGGGGTATGTTAAGGAGGTGATCCAACAAGACCAATGCCAAGACCTCAAAGGGTTGGGAAAGTAGTTCAATGGGAGGTGTGGTCGGGTGTGGGGATGATACTTGGTCTGTATCATGGGTTCCCCGAGAAGAGGTAGGGCTATAGGCTTTGGTGGAGGTGGCGGAGATGACTGGAGAGGGTTGAGATTGGGAGTGAGAAGGTGATGGGTGTGGTTCAAGCTGACCGTGTTCACTATGCACCACCGGGGTGGTCTTGGATTCCTGTGCCCAAGCGGTAAATGTTTGTTGCACCCATGGCTTAATGGTGGAATCCATGAAACGATGCATAAGAACGGTAACGTCTTCGGTAGTGAGGGGTCCAGTTACAGGGGTTGTAACTGTTGTCACATCATTAGTGAAGAGGGCTGATGTGTGGCCTGCATTCAATGATGGAATCATTGTGGGCGTAGCAGGGCTTCCGGCCGTCATCGTTTGCACTCTGGTCGTTGCTTCCAGGGTGTGTGCATCTGTCTGTGCGGTGAATAGTGTAGGTATCCTAGAAAAATTAGAAAATGTAGGGAGTGAGACACCTAGACTCGATGTGCTCAAAGGAAGGGTGGTGGCCTCGGGCTGTTGGCCACTAATTCACTCAACTGGTTCGGAAGGAACCAGAGAGGTGGGTGAGTCCCGCGATTTTGAAACGTTAGCCTGTTGGGAGGCTAACGAGTGGCTAGGGGAGGGTGGTGCATGCACAGTTGAGCCAGATGCTGCGGCTTCTACTTGGAAACCGAAAAGATCGGCTCCTATACTTAAGGATTCAGCTCGGCTTATATTGATGAAGGGTTGACAGTCGGCGAAGATATACATGTCGTCCTCGTCAACTAGATTTCTTTTGACGAGGCGCCGCTTCTTGGGTTTGAGTGACTGGGGAACATCATTTTTAGATTTGATCCATTGCTCCCTGACGATGCCTGTAGCACTTGCTACAGTATGACCGGCCTCCACGGTCTTGATGACGATCTCCTTGGGGCGTGTAGCTATGATAGGGGCTGCATCCTCAGCGGAGATTTTCTTTGGAGGAGATTCAATAGGAAGCTTCCCCTTTTTGATGAGAGCAAAGGTGTGCTCAACATCGTCGATGTCATCGTCATCATCATCATCATTGTCATCGTCACTTCTGGCCACGCTATCAGAAGCCTCGTCGTCAGCCTTTTTGTGGGCCGGGCTAAGCGAGTCATCAGCGGGTTCCTCAGCATTCGTCAGTTTGCCCTTAGCCGTCCGAGTCCTCTCGGAAGATTCATCGGACTCTCCTTCATCGGGCCGACGGGCCACTGGCTTTTGTGTCTTTGGGGCTCTCTTGGGACCCTTACTTGGCGTGGTCCCCTGGGTAGGTCCAACTGGGTTTTGCTGAACCATAGGGACGGTTCTCTCTATAATCTCTCTATACTGTAGAACTGCAGGATTGGTCTGGTTTGCAAGATTCATTAGGGCATCTGGAATCCGCAGTCCCTGAGGACCTTTCTTGTCAGCTTTGAAATATTGGAGCTTGGGAGCTGTGAAGTGTGGATCATCACCCCGTCGAGGAATGGAGCTGTGCTCTGCCATGAAATCGTGAATGATCAGCCCAAGCCACATGGCATATGGAATGGTGCCTGACTTGTTTTTCTCCTTTGCTTTTACCAGGTCCATGAGCTCGGAGAAGAAGAGCTGAGCCATGTCGTAGTTCTTGTTGTATGCAATACCGTGGAAGACGCAGAGGATCTGCTTGTTGCATTTGTCAAGCCCGACATGCTTTGGTGATAGGCACTTGTTGACTAGCTCGAACAGGCTCTTCCAAGGATGATGTAGGTAGGCTCTATTGAAGTTTGACAGTTTGGGGAGCAGAGAGGCATAACCTAGAGCCTCGACATCTTTGAGAAGGTCCGGAATAGATGGCAGAGGATCGTAGTTGTCATGTACCGGGAGCGCCAGTGTAGAGCGTAGAGTTGCTGGTGTCAGGACCATCCTCATGTTGTTGAGCTTTGTGAGGATTTTGGAGCGATCTTTTGTTGACTCTGTGTGCATGTGTCCCCACAACTGTTGGACATAGATCTCTAGCACCGGTTGAGACTTGTGGAGGGCAGTCCAGAGATAATGACGCTTCATGATTCCAGGAATGACGGGATCCTGACACTTGAAAACGGACAGGTCCAGCTGGAAGTTGTTGTCCAGCACCTTGATCCACCTATCCTGTGGATAGAGGGCGTCGTCAATGTTGTGTCTCTTTTGTGTGCCTGCCATAATGAACTGAAAGAGCATGGGTCAGTGCAAAAGTCCTTTGTTATTTTTGTTGTTTCCTCAAATTTTATGAACTGTCTTTGGTTTTTCGAAAAGTGGAGTGCAGGTGAGGTGGTGGTCAAAATCGACTAAGGCAAAAGCTCGAAAACTGGATCTCGAGGTTTAGATCTCGAGATCTCCATCTCGAGGTTTAGATCTCGAGATCTCAATCTCGAGGTTTAAATCTCGAGATCTCAATCTCGAGGTTTAAATCTCGAGATCTCAATCTCGGGGTTTAAATCTCGAGATCCCAATCTCGAGGTTTAGATCTCGAGATCTCAATCTCCAGGTTTAAATCTCGAGATCTGAATCTCGAGTTTTAAATCTCGAGATCTGAATCTCGAGTTTTAAATCTCGAGATCTAGATCTCGAGTTTTAAATCTCTAGATCTAGATCTTGAGGTTTAAATCTCGAGATCAAGATCCCGAGGTTTAAACCTCGAGATCTCGTCACGACGTTCAAACGACGAGATCTCGTCACGAAGTTCAAACGACGAGAGCAAGATCCTGAGTTTTAAACATGGAGATTTCGAGTCTCGATTTTTCCCTCGAAGACATATGACGAGAACCACCTGCAAAGTCACAAACAAGAATATACAAAAACATAAATTCAACATGATCAACACAGGTTTTCGAGTTCGTTCTTTTCGCCCTTTTGCGAGATTTTGAGAAAACCGTTTCAGAAGATTTCGAAAAGCACCAGATCAATTGAAAAGTGAGTTTGATGTTTGAAGAACACTGGTATACTACCTTCGGACTGAGAAATGAGAGAGATGTCGAGAAGGAAAGGGAGATGAAGATTGCGAGAGGAAGAAGAACAACGGGAGCTCTGGTTTTCGGTTTTTGTAAATGGCGATAAACAGGTCTGTGATGCGAGATGTCGCTCTTTTATATATAAAAAATTTGGGCCCTGCGAGAAGAACTTTGGGCCCGAAACTTGAGCTGGCCCATTTAGGATGTCCAAAAAAATGAATTCCCCTTCGAGATGTGTAAGAACGAGAAAAGGAAAGAGAAAACGCACATATGCAACTCATGCACATTTTTTTGTTCTTTTTGGGTTTTCTCCCCCTTGACACATGCAACGCACACACTATTTTTGTTCTTTTTGGGGTTTCTCCCCCTTGACACATGCAACGCACACACCCTATTTTTTTGTTTGTTTTGGGTTTTCTCCCCCTTGACACATGCAACGCACACACACTATTTTTTGTTCGTTTTGGGTTTTCCCCCCTTGACACATGCAACGTGCACACACTATTTACAGGTCACACCCACACACGCTTTTTACAAGTCCCCCCCCCCCACACACACACTCTTTTCGGACCAGTGGAGATAAAATTACACAGGCTCGAGGTTCAACATGCCCAACTTGGAGACTAGGAACTGGAATCTTTTTTCATCCAACGCCTTAGTAAACAAGTCAGCCAATTGAAGCTCTGAGCTTACAAAATACATATCAATATCTCCTTTTTCCATGTGGTCCTTGATGAAGTGATAGCGCAGATCGATGTGTTTGGTGCGGGAGTGGTGAACTGGGTTGCTGGTAATGGCGATGGCGCTCTGTGAATCACTGTAGACCGGGATATGGCGGAATGTATAACCGTAGTCTTTGAGTTGAGTCTTCATCCATAATATTTGTGAACAACAACTATCAGCCACGACGTATTCGGCCTCAGCTGTAGATGTTGACACACAATTCTGCTTCTTGGAAGACCAGCAGACTAACTTCTCGCCCAAGAACTGGACGGCTCCCGATGTACTCTTGCGGTCCATTCTGCAACCCGCAAAATCAGCGTCTGAATATCTGACTAGGTCAAAACCCGAATGCTTGGGATACCAAAGGCCTAGGTTCATAGTGCCTTTAAGGTATCTTAAGATTCTGCGCACAACAGTCAGATGGGATTCCTTCGGATTAGCTTGAAATCGAGCACATAAACATGTGGAGAATACAATGTCAGGCCTGCTAGACGTGAGATACAGCAGAGATCCAATGATGGACCTGTAGTTTTAGCATCAACTGGCTTCCCGGAGGGGTCTGAGTCCAGTTTATTATTTGGGGACATAGGGGTCGTCATGGAAGATTTGCCGTCAATGTTGAATCTCTTGAGCATTTCCAGAATATATTTTGACTGGTTGATAAAAATGCCATCAGAGAGTTGTCGTACTTGCAGGCCTAGGAAGAAATTCAGTTCGCCCATCATGCTCATCTCGAACTTTGTTTTCATCAGTTTCTCGAAATGTTTGCACAGACGCGGATTGGATGAGGCAAAGATAATGTCATCGACATAGATCTGAATCAGAATAATATCATATTTCTGTCGCTTGATGAACATGGTAGTATCAATCTTACCTTTGGAGAAACCTGAATCAACCAGAAATTCGGTTAAGGCATCGTACCAAGCTCTTGGTGCCTGTTTCAACCCATAGAGAGCTTTCTTGAGCTTGTATACATGATCTGGGAATCTTGGATCTACAAATCCTATGGGTTGAGCGACATAGACTTCTTCTTCTAAAATTCCATTTAGAAACGCTGTCTTCACGTCCATCTGAAAGATGGTGAAGTTCTTGTGATTCGCGTACGCAAGAAAGAGGCGGATTGCTTCAATTCTTGCTACGGGCACAAACGTTTCATCATAGTCTATGCCTTCTTGCTGATTGTATCCCTTTGCGACCAGCCTTGCCTTGTTTCGCACAACTGTCCCTTCTTCATCTCTCTTGTTTTTGAATATCCACTTCGTGCCTATGATGGTCTTTTTCTGTGGCTTAGATACGAGTCCATTCATCCAGTCTTTCAAATTGATTGAGTTCATATTGCATTGCAATCACCCAATCTGGATCAAGTAGTGCTTCAGAAACCTTTGACGGTTCAGACTGGCTCAGGAAACAGGCGAAGTGACATTCATTTACCGTGACGGATCTTGTGCGCACACCTTGACTCGGATCACCTATTATTTGATCAATGGGATGTGCCTTCGTCCATTTCCTCTCATGAGCCAGATGAGTTGGAGTGATGATCTGTTGATCCGAGTCCTGATAGGGGATTGAGGTCTCTTGAGCAGCTGTGGTGTGCGGTGGAGATGATTCTGGCGTTGTAGCAAAACCATGATCATCCACTTCTCTGTGATTCGATTGAGGAGTTGAAGGCGTAGACGGTACATCACCTGGACCGAGAAGAAGTGGAATCTCAGTTGTGGGAGTAGGTTGCTGTGGAGCTGTTGATGTTGAAGCTGATGTGCATGGAGGAGAGGAATGTTGTGAATTCTCGTAGAAGTTTCTGAAGAGAGAATTAAGAATCACACCTTCAAATTCTGAGTTCGAATCAGCTTTATCAGAAGCCTCTGGTACAACATGTGTTGGATCAGCCTGTAAATGTTCGGTTGTGAAGTCAGCCATTTCATAGAATGTTACATTCACACTCTCGATGACTGTTCGCTTGTCTCTTAGATAGACCCTGTAAGTTTTGGACTGCAGTGAGTAGCCGATAAACACGCCTTCTCTGGCTTTGGGGTCCAGCTTACTTCTTTCTGTTCGATCGTTCAGTATGAAATACTTGCAACCAAATATCTTGAACAGTCTCTCTTCGGCCGACGAGGGTCCTTTGGCCGACGAGGGTACCACATAGTGGCTTGTACTTTCTGTTCTGAGTATGTGGATCCTGAGACCTAGACCCATATACTCCATCAAATACATATGTATGTAATATATAATCAGTTTCGCACTACACAATATACCCACTACACAGTTTAATTTTAATACCATACTTCACACAGACTATATAGTATTTATAGATAATTAGATAAATAGATACACACCACAGTATATATTAGTATATTTGTAATTTGTTTATTAATATTTGTTATACAGTATTAAACTATTAATATAAACTAGTTTGCATATATACACTATACACATAGTTTTTATATGGTCAAATAGTAACTTAGTATTTCATACTTCACACACACATATTTAATACATATGTTGCGACTAGTTGCCTAATTCTTGCCTAAGCGGGTGCCCAATCGCCTAAGCGGGCACCTAATTGCCTAGGCGATAAGCCGGTCAGCTGGTACCGTGACTCGCCTTACCACTGTGACAACAATGGCCCACACAGAGTAATTACTTCAAGTCTTGCTTTTTTTAGGACACATAATAGTACTGTCTTTGTAGTTTGATTGCCAAACATGTTTCTAGGTCCTTGGAGCAATGTTCTATGCTAAGGTAGGAGATGCCACTATGGTATATACAGGGGACTACCCCTAACGTTCTTATAAAGGAGCAAATTTACTCGTATTGACTTTAAATAAATAAAATAAATTTAAAAAACAAAAATAAATTATAAATTTTGAAATTGAGAAATATAAAAATTAAAGAGTTAAAAATAAAGATTTACTTTAGGGTAAAATATTATCTCATAAATTTTAAACGGCAAACTTATTATTTTTCCCTTGTAAATGAAGCACTTCAAATTCATAAATATTAATTTTAGTCTTGTTACTCTTGTTGCAACATTTCGTACACATTGTTACATTTTTTGAAATAACATTCTTTGGTTTTGTTTAAACTTAATACAGTTAAATTGACTCTTTTGTAATCTTGGACTATTTATCATCATACAAAATATGTAATTTTATAGTGCAAAGAATACAAAAAACCAATATTTTTTGACATTGCAACACATATGTTAACACTTTCCCGAAAGAATCATAAATATATAGTAAAGTTTTGAAACAATTTTTATACTAAAAATATTAAGTTGTGATTTAAAAATAATAAAAGGTGGAATTGGACACAAGTAGTTTTTTAATTTCTTAATTTTCAATTTCGAATTTTAAATTTATAAACTATTTTGGGTGTTCTTTAAAATATGTTTTATTTATTTAAAGTCAATAAGGGTAATGTTGTTCCTTTATAGGAACATGAGGGGTGTTTTTTAGCTTTTAGAAGTTCAGGGGTATATGTGAACTGTCACATATACTTCACGGGTATATTTGTACCTTTTCCCTTCTGATAATCTTGTTGCTAGTTGCTACGTCTTTTTAATGACATGACAAAATGAATGGGATGGGATACAATTTTGTCAATTAAAATCTTGTTGCACTTTATTTGAAATTTCCTGTATGAGACACACTACAATTTGGGTAAATAAAAAGATTTCAAGTAAAATGTTGTGAATATAATGTATAATTAATCTGTTTGTTTCAATTTGTGTGGTTGTCATCATTATTGTTTATGCTCACATGCTAATAATTGAATGATATTTGTGAGGTTATGTAAAGATTTTTTACTTTTAATTTTCCTGCACTTTTCTCTATGTATTTTATTTCTGTAACAGGTCAACTTATGCAAATACTTTCCGTGATTCAAAGTATGCTCGTGAAAGAGAGTTTCTGCAAGCTGTAAGAATTGTGATATTATTAGAACCATGACATTATCTTTGAGGTGATAGAAAACATATTATAGAAACTTATTTACATTTTAAAATACCAGATTACCAGTATTGTCAAATGTGGATGTATGATTAGAATCAAGTTTTGCATGTGATATGAAGAAGCTATTTGATAAAGCACCTAAGGCAAATCTTTGGTGAGTTTTGAATTTAAAGTAGTATCTCAGAACTATTGCCTATTAGGCATAATGAAATATATGCCTTTATACATTTAGAATATTATTCCTGTCCGAAATTTTTGGACAGGACCGCCGTCTGGACATCTCATTTTGAGATGGTTCTAGGATGGTCCTGGGTACAATTTTTTGATGAAATTTTGTGAGCATGTTCTCCATGAAGTGTAAATTGTCCACCCAATTTGAGCAAGAAATTCAACCGGGAAGTCAGTTAAATAATTTTTTGAAAAATAAATGTGCCAAAGTATATATAAAAAACGTAGTCATTTTCAAAAATTTGTTTGACCGACTTCTCGTTTGAATTTTAAACTCAAATTTGGTGGATAAACCTACTCCATGAAAAACATGCTCAAAAAGTTTCACCAAAAACTTCCACCGGGAACCAGCTCAAAATGTGGTGGCCGGACGCGGTTCTGTCCAGAAATTCTAGACAGGAATATTTGTGTGTGTATATATAAGTTGAATTACCATATGCTATTTGTTAACACATTATGTTTGTAGGTTCACAGTTGTGTTGCTGCTGGGGGTAAGGTGCTAATTCCTACATTTGCCCTGGGCAGAGCTCAGGTAGTTCAATAATGATCCATTGTTTTATGTCCTCTACGTGACTGTGTTTAGATATCTGGCATATTATCTCTTTGTTATCTTCCGTAAAATAATGATAGACTTGGTGCCCAACTGCCCATTTAGGATATTTTTAACTAGACTTAAATTTTCTGGTGTGGTCTAAGCTGGTCTGGTAGATGGCTGGTCTCTGTGTATGTTATAACTGTCCAAGTCTGGTCTGTTATTGAAAATAGTCCAAGTAAAAACATTCTTGGTGGTAATATTGAAATACCTGGGAAAGGTAATCACACATTGGCATTTACTATGAGCGATGTGAATACTTTGGTGCCTATAAGACAAATTGCATACACATTTTGATTTTAGCGCTCATTGCTGAGTTTAGAGTTCTTTGTTATAGGGGCCCTATCAATTCAAAAACATACAAATTTCTCACTCAAGTCGTAATTGTAGCTGGGTAGGATAGCTCGTTCTAGTCTAGTATCAAGTGAAATATTGATAGTTGTTTGCGTACTTCAATAAAAGCATTAGAAGCTTGATGCTCCATTGCTCCATGTCTGGGTGAACCAGATTTGATGTATTAAATAATAAGACATTCTTTGATATGGAACTCAAACATACAACATCAAGATATACAAAGATTATAATACCAATGCTTACATAGAGAAAAACGAGTCCAGGAATGGGAACCCTCGTGTATGTATTGAGGGTAAAGTGTTAAAGTAAAGAAATAAAGCAAGTCCTAGGTTTAGATTCAATACTCCCCGCTCTTTTGTCAACTTCAACTAAATACTAGAAAATAGGAACTCTTCATGGTCTTATTACATTTCGTATATACCAGTTCTTTATGGTTTGTGTTTAATATGTTACCTAATTTTTCTCCATAGATACCCTTAATGAGATATTTTGATTGCCACATTTTCTATTCTTCTACTGGTGTGCATCAGTCTTCTTTAATAATGTTGAAGCTTGTTTTTGTCGTTATCTATCATGAAATATGTATGCTGCTGGATGACTATTGGGAGCGCATGAATCTTCAAGTTCCTATATATTTTTCTGCAGGTTCATTTTCTCTCTACCTTAACTTATTTTATCGCAATGTTGAAATGATTTCTTTCAGCTGTATTTATTTACATGTTTTTTCAATAGAATTTTATAGGAGACACTAATGACATCCTTTTGTTTGGCAATTAGCATGTAGACACTTGCATACAAATATAACTGATGCATTTGGGTATTAATCTTATGCATGCGTTTTATTGTCATGCCAAATCTTAATTGTCAAAAGATGCTGTTCATGGAGAATCTTTTACTTTTGAAGAAATGATTAGTGGAGATGAAAGCTTTTAAATTCAGTTTGTATATTATCAAACTAAAAGCCATTTTTCGTACTGGCTTGATTATTATTTGGATTTATGAGTTCACAATTATAACTAATCAAGCTGAACTCAAACTAAAAAAGTTTATGGTGAAGCTATCGAGCTAAGAGTTCTGTATAAGTTTGCTGCAGTTGGTCACTGGTGGATGAGAGGCTTGCTTGGAGAATCATCTCCTTCATGAAAAATATGGAGCTGATAACTGCCTAAGTTGGTTTAAAAAATAGAGTATGATTATTGATTTTTTTTGCTAAATATATCCCCAACTATCTGGAGAATCATCTCCAGATAATAAGTTTACAATTCTTTTTTTAATTGCTTGGAGAATCATGTATCTGCTTGTTGTGCAATCTTTTTATATTGCATGCTTTTATAATTAATTGAGGAATACCTCATACAGCGGAGCCCAACCATCCTTGCCAGTAAGTAAAACCTCACCAAGGAGTCCAACTCCTAATTGAAACCCTAGATTCATAATTATTGGAGAATATATTTGTAATTATATTGTCTATTCTTATAAGTTTGTGATGTTTATCTCACACCCCATCAAAGTTTGGGGTATTTTAATTATTTTTCCCTTCCAAATATATGATTAAAATTCAACTTTTCTCTCATACGGACAGATAACCCCTCTCCCTCTTGGAACGAAGCAGATCTGCCAACAATTGGATTGAAGGAGGTGTAGGTACCCAACACCTCGTTGGAAAGTCAAGTGGCCGGCTTGACTTCTTTGGTCAAAGATTTTCTCTTCAATCCAAAAACCCAAGAAGTCAAGGTCTGCGGCATATGTTCAACACAAGGGCATCCCACCGATTCTTGCCCAACACTACAAGAGAAGAATCTCGAGCAAGTCAATGCATTGGGTTTCCAAGGTCAAAGGAGGTACGATCCTCATGGAAACACTTACAATCCGGGATGGAGGGATCATCCAAATCTAAGGTACGGAAATTCTCAACAATCAAACCCTCCTTCTCAACCATTCAAACAACAAGGCCAAACTTCAAACTCGAACATGTCCACTGAAGACATTGTTAGTAAATATGTCCTAGCGACAATCACTTTTTAGAGATATATGTAGTTGATCACATTCAGTTTTATATATTTGATATATACGGTATTACACATTGATGATTAAGTATTTCGATTGTCAATATCTTATTCATAATTGTGTTCCCTTGGACTTATGTTGTCAATAAGTAAGTGAGAGCTTATATGATATAACATAAGGTCCTAAAATAGCCCCAATCAATGATCATCAAGAATGGGATATTTATGATATGCGATAAGATTGGTATGTGGACTGCATCATACTTTTAGAAAGTATAGTTGATCTCACAACTATGAGTTCCTGTAATTAATGATGGTCACATAGATATTTTAGAGAATATTGGCATACCCACCGAGAAACCATTTGATAAGTTCTATTCATGTGTCCATGGGATTATCGGTGTATAAAGTAGTGTAATAGTCCTCCGACTTGAGGTCAATACGTACTACATGTGCGGAGTGATGTACTTTGACCATGACCAACACTTGCACTCCAATCGAGGTAGATACGGCATGTGTTGGGTGCATCACGAAGCACATGGAGTAGTAGTTGAGCCAAGAAAGAATTCATTCTTCATAATAGATTAAGAGAGAACATTTTACTTCTCATATCTAGATGGATCATAAAGTCATTGACCAATGCAAAGATATATTCGTTTTGGATATCGAATATGATCATTATGGATCATCTAGAAAGATTGAGAGATAGAGACTAAGTTATTGGAATAGACACAATATCAAGTTCTAGACTTAGTTGAATGTTCGCTGAATGAAAGGATCGTATCACTATGAGCTCTATATTAGAGGGAGTTTGTATAGTCCTCGCAAACGTCCTTATATATTAAGTTTGTCTGGAGAATCGTCTAGGGATTCGCTAAGACCTTAATTTGATTAGTGCTTAATATATAAGGCCCTATGGGTCACACAACAAGTGATCATACCTTCCGATTGAATTGTTAGAAGGAATTAAATATTATTAATTGAATTAAATAATATTTAATTCGTAATACTGAAAATGAATTAAATATTAATTAGATTAAACATATTTAATTCATGAAGTTGAAGGAGAGTTCTATTTGATAGAATTAATTAAGTTTGATGAATTAGATTTATTATACTTAATTAAGTTGTATTTGTAATTAAATAAAGGTAATATTTTCTTTTGTAATTTAGAATTAAAAAGGAAATAAAATATTATATATTAATAAAGAGAAGAGGTGAGTGGCGTGAGCCCTCCCTCCCTCTTATTACTATTGTATATTATTTTATTTAATTATTAATGAGATTGGTCCTAGTTGGACTATAACTCATTAATGAGAAAGACTTTCATTGTGATTGGGAAACTAGTTTAGAACTAGTATAAATACATCCTTCTCCTTCATAATTGACTGACCAGTTTTCAGATTCAGTATTACCAGTTTATTTCCCTGCGAAGAGATTTCCTAGCCTTTCTCTTAGGGAGATCTAACCGTTCTTTCGGAAAGGAGAAATCATGTGGATACCAAAGGTCAAGGATTATCACCGCTAGGCTGGAATATCTGTAAGTTCTAACTCATATTTGTTATTATTATCATATTCGTTATTTTGTCATAATCAGGGAAGATCTGTTTGGGAAAATTTTAAACTTCCGTTTCCGTACTTTCGAGGTACGTTACATCAATTTCCTAATAGACATGATTCGAGCACTTGCCGTTAATATGGTAACAATACAACAAAGTGTGGCTCAATTCCAAAAAACCACCAAATCTAGCATCCACAATTTGAAGAGCCAAATGAGCCAAAACTCCAATGCGGTGAGTAGGCTTGAAGCTAAGGATTCGGGAAAGCTTCCATCTCAAATGGAGCCGAATCGAAGGCAACAAGCTCATGTTGTCACTTTGAAAAGTGGCAAAGAATTGGCGATGGGTAAGGCGAAAGCAAAGAGCCATGTTGAAGAAGAATAGGAGGATCAAGTGATGCCAATCACAAATCCTCCAAATGACGAGGAGAAAGAAGAGGAGATCATTCTTCAAAGAAAGTTACCACCGCTCGATTCATATGAGCCGGTGTCACCTTTCCCGGAGGCTCTCAAGGACAACCGCAAATACAACAATGACAAAGACATCTATGAGACCTTCTCGAAATGAGAGGTAAATATCCCTCTTCTCAATTTAATTAAAGGTGTTCCTAGATTTGCTAAGTTTTTAAAAGAGCTTTTAACAATTAAAAGGAAACACAAATTAAATGGCAAACACAAAATCCAAGTGAGTGAAAGAGTATTAGCCGTTTTCCAAAAGAAATTGCCTAAAAAGTATAGTGACCCGGGAATTTCACTACACCATGTAAACTAGGAAATGCTAGTTTTTCTAGGGTATGTTAGATTTGGGTGCATCAATTAATATCATCCCATATTCTCTATATAAGTCCCTAGAACTAGGACCTTTACATGAAACGGGGGTTGTTATCCAACTTGCCGATAGATCCAATGCTTACCCAAAAGGTGTAGTAGAGGATGTACTCGTCATGGTGGATAATTTAATCTTTCCCGCTGATTTTTACGTTCTTGAAATGGAGAACGATAAAAACGCAGTCCCGATTTTATCAGGAAGGCCCTTTTTGAAAACGGCCAAGGCAAAAATATACGTTTTTAGTGGAGTATTAACCATGGAGTTCGATGGTGAGAATGTTAAATTTAATATCTATGACTCCATGAAATACCCTACCGACAATCATTCTCCTTTTACTATAGACACTTGCGACACTTGGATCCAAGATGTATTCGAAGTTGAGGGAAAAGATGAATTGTTAAGCTCAATTGAGATCGACGTAGAGAATTTCACTTTGGAATACTCTATGTCAAATAACATGAAAGTTATGGTGGCGGAGTTAAATCAACTCCCACTTTTGCCACCGGGCTCTAAAGCCACCCCCCTAACCATTTCGAGCGAGAAGCCGCTACCATCTGTTTTGCAGGCACCGTAGGTGGAATTGAAACCACTCCCTCGAAATTTGAAGCATGTTTTCTTGGGCGAAAAGCACACTCTACCGGTGATTATCTCAAATTCCTTAGCCCAAGAACAAGAAGAGAGATTGATTGTGGTCCTCAAGGAATACAAATTGGCCATTAGATGGTCTATTGCCAACATCACAGGCATTAGCCCATCCACATGCATGCACCAGATCTTGCTTGAAGATGAGGCCAAAGCGGTGAGGCAACCGCAATGAAGATTGAATCCACCCATGATGGAGGTGGTGAAAAAAGAAGTGATCAAATTGCTTCAAATGGGAATCATCTTTCCCATTTGCGATAGCAAATGGGTGAGTCCTACTCAAGTGGTGCCAAAAAAGACCAGAGTGATGGTCATTGAAAACAAAGACGGCGAGATGGTGCCCACCCGAGTTCAAAACGGGTGACGAGTTTGCATTAACTACCGAAGGCTAAATTCGGTAACTAGAAAAGATTTCTTTCCATTGCCTTTCATTGATCAAATGCTAGAGAGGCTAGTCGGGCACAAATTCTATTGTTTTCTAGATGGTTACTCTGGGTACTTCCAAATACCAATAGCCCCGGAGGACCAAGAGAAAACAACCTTCACATGCCCATTTGGCATTTTTGCCTACCGACGAATGTCGTTTGGATTATGCAACGCACCGGGCACCTTTCAAAGGTGCATGATGAACATCTTTTCAGAATTTTTGGAGGTATTCATGGAAGTCTTTATGGATGATTTCACAATCCATGGGGACTCTTTTGACACTTGCCTCTATCATCTCATTCTTGTGCTAAAAAGTTGTATTTAATCCAACCTTGTTCTAAATTCTGAAAAATGCCACTTTATGGTGGAAGAAGGGATTTTTATTGGGCATGTGATCTCATCAAAGGGGATTGAAGTGGACAAAGCTAAAATTGATGTAATTCAAATGCTCTTGTACCCCACAAATGTACGGGACATCTGCTCTTTCCTTGGTCACGCCGGGTTCTATAAAAGATTCATCAAAGACCCCTCCAAAATTTCATCTCCTCTAAGCAAACTTTTGCAAAAGGAAGTGGAATTTGATCTCAATGATGAATGCAAGGAAGCTTTTGATACTTTGAAAGCAAGATTGATGACTGTCCCAATTATACAAGCTCCCGATTGGTCTCTTCCTTTTGAGATCATGTGCGCCGCAAATGATTATGCGGTGGGGGCTGTTCTAGAACAAAAGATCGGGAGGGCTGCTCATATTATCTACTACGCCTCCTCAACTCTAAATGAACCGCAAAAGAACTACTCCACTATCGAGAAAGAACTGCTAGCGGTGGTCTTTGCTTTGGAGAAATTTCGTTCCTACCTTCTTGGAACGAAAGTCATTGTGTACACCGACCATGACGCCCTCCGGTTCCTTATGACAAAGAAGGAAGCCAAGCCAAGACTCATTCGATGGGTCCTTCTATTGAGTGAGTTTGATGCGGAGATCAAAGACAAGAAAGGAGCGGAGAATTTAGTAGCCGACCATCTTAGCCGCTTGGTTCCAAACAAAGAAATCGAAGGCCTCCATACAAATCTCATCAAAGGCGAATTCCCGGATGAGACTCTCTTCTTCGTCAAAATCATATAACCATGGTACGCAAATATCGTGAATTTCCTTGTTTCCGGCAAATTTCCTCCACAACTCTCGAAATCTCAAAAGGAAAAATTGAGAATGGATTCAAGACTCTATGTTTGGGGTGACCCATATTTGTGGAAGCATTGTAAGGATCAAATCATCTGAAGATGTATCCCCGAATATGAGATAGCCCACATCATAGAGTTTTGCCATTCTTATGCTTATGGAGGACATTTTGGCCTGAAACGGACGACGATGAAAATACTTGAAAGTGGATTTTGGTGGCCAAGTCTTTTTCGTGATGCAAATGGTTTTTGTCGATCTTGTGACAATTGCCAAAGAGCGAGAAACATTTCAAGAAAGAATGAGATGCCACAAAACCTCATGCTTTTCTGTGAGATTTTTGATGCATGGGGTATTGACTTCATGGGGCCTTTCCTAAACTCTCAAGGTAATGTCTACATCCTCCTTGCGGTGGATTACATCTCTAAGTGGGTGGAAGCTAAAGCCACAAAAACTGATGATGCTAAAGTGGTATCAACTTTTTTTAAGTCACACATATTTTCAAGGTTCGGGGTCCCCCGAAGTTTAATAAGCGATCGAGGAACACATTTTTGTAATAAAATTTTGGGATCCCTACTAAAAAAATATGGTGTGACTCACAAGATCTCTACAGCCTACCACCCTCAAACAAACGGCCAAGCAAAAACCTCCAACTGAGAATTGAAGTCTATACTCCAGAAAACAGTGAATCCAAACCGGAAGGACTGGAGTATACGCATTGATGATGCGTTATGGGCATACCAAATTGCATACAAAACTCCCATCAGCATGTCCCCATACAGACGTGTGTTCGGCAAAGCTTGTCATCTTCCCGTAGAGCTTCAACACAAGTCATATTAGGCGGTGAAGGAGTTCAACTTCAATCTTGACGAGGCCGGTATGCACAGGAAGCTCCAACTACAAGAATTGGAAGAACTCTGCCTTGACTCTTATGACAATGAGGAGATCTACAGAAGGAAAACGAAGGAGTAACATGATAAAATGATTATAAGGAAGGACTTCAAAATTGATGATAAAGTCTTATTATTTCAATCACATCTTCATTTATTTCCGGGGAAGCTGAGATCACGTTAGACTGGACCATACAAAGTGGTCAAAACATATCCACACGGGGCGGTGGAAATTCAGGACCTGGAGACGGGAGATGTGCTCAAAGTGAACAGACAGAGATTAAAACCCGTCTTTGAGGGTTTTCAACCCAAGAACGTGGAAGTCATAGACCTTTCTGAAGCGGTCTATGAATGAGGAACAACAAAAGATATCGTCGAGCCACGACTTTAAACAAAACGCTTTTGGGAAGGCAACCCATGCAAGGTATGTTTTCTTGTATCAATTTATTCAGTAGAGTGTGTGTGCAAAAACATTTTTTAAAAAAAAAGGGCCTGGGGCATATACCCGGCCAGGTACCACACATCACCCGGTCGGGTATTGTATAAAAACTCATTACCCGCACCACCACCCGGTCGAGGGAAAAATAAAGAATTTCAAAAACACGCTATACATAACCGGGTACTCTAAGTCACCCGAACGGGTATGACCCCCAAATGCCCACTGCCACGCCATAAACGAAAATACAACTGAGTAAACAACCCCACCCGGCCGTATAAAAAAATAAAGAAGATCTTAAAACCATACCCGATCGGGTACGTTCAATTTACACGGCCGAGTAAACATTACCGGACTGTTCTGCTTTAGAAAAATCAGACTACCCGGTCGGGTAAAGGGCATATACCCGACCGGGTAAACACACGGGAAACATTTTGCCGACACCTGGGACGCTTATCCGACCGGGTAACCTACCGTACCCGACCGGGTAAGCGGGCTTTCAGTCTATACAAGGTCGGGCGCAGCTCCTTCCTCCCCACTTCATATCCTTAATTTTCGAACAACCCTCCCCAAAACCTCCATTTTCACAACACCAAACCTTCGAATCCCCACCATTTCCCCCTCAAATCACCAAATCAAACCCAATTTCTTCTTCTCTTCACATGCCTCTTCCACCTTTCACCATTTAATTCCACAAAAAACCCCAAATCGTCCAAAACCAAAAAACCTAACCCAAGTTCGAACCCCCCATTTTTGGACATCAAAGGTCCCGATTTTAAGCCAAAAACTACCAACAAATAGCACATACCCCTTCTCCCCACCATCCTCTACAAAACCATACCCATCAATCCCACCAAATCCTACCCACCCCAAAAATTCGAAAATCCCTAACCAAAAATACCAAAAAAAACAATCTCCATGACACCAAAAAAGGGAAAAGCTTCTTCTTCAAGAGCTCAAAGGGCTATCCCACCAGTCAATGGCTTCGACGATGCGGAATTTGCTTCTGAAGGACAATGAACCTGTTTTCTTGAGCAATCCGAAAGAGAGGTAAAACACTCCAAATTCATGTGCCAATTGACATTGACTATGTTTTGGATTGATGATATTATGAGAGAGATATTCACAAGGTGTGGCATGCTTAAGATTTTTGATACACATTATTGGTCATATGCTCGTTTAGTGTATGAGTTCTATAGTTCCGTTGAGCATGTGAAAGATGAAAATGATCATACAAACAACAAAATCAACTTTCGCTTACTCAACGAGAACCGCTCATTAACTAAACGAGAATTTGCCGAACATTTTGGCCTACCCGTGTTTGAAGAATTGGTCACGTATAGTTCAACGGTGGCCTATGAGCTTTGGAGAAGAATGACCGGACTTGTCGGTTTTAGTACTTCTCACCTCAATGTCAACCATGTCCAACACCGGGCTTCCGAATTTTCTTAAAATTCCCGGCAAATTGCTTTTACGGGAGACCGAACAACCACCAAACTAGAGTTTGGGATGTATGCCTTTTAGCACAAGTTGTTCTTCCAGACGCTGATACATACGATGTCACCACAGTCCTGTGGGATCACATAATCTATGTCAAAAACGGTGGTGGAAAAATCCCGGTGGGGGTCTCATCACCCACATTGCCACACTATATGGCTTTGAATGCAATGGAGCAAGAACTCACAAAACCCTTCTTGGCCTTAAGCTTTTAAAAACGCAAACGATGTTACCCTCTCCCACACGGAACCTGATGGTCTGGAGATTTATCATTGGCACATCAAACCCGGCCAAGAGCTCTACTTCCCCTTCCCTTCCGATAATCTCCCTCTTAACATCATTGATCACCACATCGGTGATGGACACCATTATTGTCTTCTCGGGGGGATTCCACCGCATTATGCACCCCAAGACAATGAACCGGGGGATAATGAAGACCAAGACAATGCCGCCATAGAACAACCACAACCTCCTCCCGAACAACAACCACAACCCGATGCTCCCGCCCACCAATTCACACCCTTTGAACAACAAGTGTTAAATAGCATGAACGCTCTAAACCTACACTATACTCAACTTCAGGAGGAAGTTGGACTGTTTCGTACGGAGCACAGGTAGAGTCTCGAGAGGTTGGAGGAGCAAAGACAAAAGGACCGACGGAGGTACGAAGAGGACCGGCGAAGGTACGAAGAGGACCAAAGGAGGACCTATGGTCCTATATACTCCTACATTGCACATCAGGGTTCCTTTTATTCTGTGGCCACTCCTCCTAGTATGACCCCACAACATGGGGTACTTTTGGTGGTTCGACTTCAGGTGGGGGAGGCGGTGAGCAGCACATGCTACATGGACTCAATGTTTGATCAACGACAATCAATTTTGCTCATGAAATTCTTTCAAGTCAGTATTAGTAACTAAAATTATTTGTTTTTAATATATCGAGGATAGAAAATCAAATAAAAGATACAAGTAAACGTAATTTTTTAGACAAAAAATTAGGGATAAAAACAAATTGGGTTTAGTGTTTTTGGATTAGTGTTTCTCGGCTGGAACTTAATGAATTCAAATTTCACCTGCCATTTTTATCATCCGAAAAACCCATGACTTCACAACACTTCCTCATCTTACAACTTCATTTGTTCGTCCCATTGTGTATCGTTTGATTCGCCGGAGTACTTTAGGAGGAACTGTTTTATCTTGCGAGGCAATTATTGTATAGGTTAATACTCATGTGAGAGAGAAAATTCTTCCACTCAGCTATTAGTCCGCTTTTCTTCTTGTACCTAAAAGCACTATGTATGGGAGGAAAAATTTTCTCACTCAAATATATATTAGTCTGCTTATCTTCTTATACTTAAAAGCACTACATATGAGAGAGGAAATTCTTATGCTCAATTTTGAGTGCGCTTATCTTATATCTAAAAACAGAAAGAGAGAGAACTATATATCAAGTTTGGTGGTGTAGGTAGAGAGAAATATGGAATTGAGAAGTTGCATGTAATGTAAGTCTTCTCAAATAAAAAACAACCAAGGCTCTGGAAATTGAATACAACACCATTTATAACAATTTGCTTAAACATATATTTGTCGAGTTCAAAAAATCAAATATAACTATTTGAATAGGATGAACTTAATCAATTGTCGAGTAATATGGATAAAGTTCATAATATTCAAATCTAAAAATGATAAAATATATCCAATATATTTTAATGCCTTTCATGATTTTGTGTTTTATATTAATGAAATATTTATTTAACATTTTTACCTTCATTGCTACAGGTTGTGATAAACTAAAATGGTGACCAATATACTTTGTAAAATAAAGGGAAAATCGCACTTTTAATCCCTGAAATAGTCACCATATTGAAATGTCAGACCCGTATTTGTGAGATTGTAAATGTCACCCTCAATTTTCCAAATTGTTGTAAATGTGGTCCTTTGAGGGGTGAAATGTACTCCTCGCCCACATTGTACATTTCACACCTCTAAGGACCACATTTACATCAATTTGGACAAGTGAGGGGTGACATTTACAAACTGAGGAACATAGGTCTGACATTTCAATATAGTGACAAATTCAGGGACTAAAAATGTTATTTTCCCTAAAATAAATAAAGAAGTGTAATTGAATATATAGTTTTATATTTTTAACATAACTATACTCACTAAATATTAATAATTCATATTTTTATCCATTATCCTTATTTTGGTCACAAATTAGAATTTATTTATTTATTTAATACGGAATAATGTGTATCGAGGTTGGAAAATAGGAAGGTTGATTAATAAACCTTCAGATATTTTCAAAATTATATATATATATATATATATATATATATATATATATGCAATATTGGTGTCATATGAAAGATGTTTTATACATTGGACATCTTCTTCATTTAGAATGTTATTTAAAGTCCGGTTGGTAAAACTATAATGGCCTGAAATTGATGAAGTTCTGCCTCAATTAGTTGAATCTACTAAATTATGAAAAAATGTATTTTGAAATATATTCAATTAATAAAATAAAAGAAAATTATATGAAAAGTACCTAAATTTGTCATCAATAGTAACTCAAGTTATTCGTTGCAAATTTGTGACATTTTTCACTACAAATGTTTATTTGAGACATTTTCCTTATAGTCACTTTGATATAATTTTAAGCATAATTATAGTTATAAAAAATTAATAAGTCATATGTTTATTCATTATCCTTATTTTAGTCATATACGTATTAGGAAAGTTGTTTAATAAATCTTTAATTTTTTTTTAAATTTTATATATGCAATATTGGTGTCATATGAAAGAACGTAAAAAAATATGAAATTTGATATCCTCCTTATAAAAATTAAATAAGCTATGAAAAAGTTATAACAATTTGAAAAAAATTGATGTTTTTTATCCATTGGTCCCACATATTGATGACACACTTTTTTTGGGTATAAATGCAACTCTCCTTGTTGTGCCGTATTTATCCTTATATTTGCCAGATGGCATCTATATTTATAATAGAGGAGAGAATTGTGGAGAAAATGACATATTTGTGGTTTTTTTAAGGGTAAAATTGTATTTTAATGAGCTCATTCTTTTTTTATACGGAGTATATAAATAGAAGAATAGATATAAATAGATTGACAAGTCAGACAGTTAGAGTAGCTTCTATTTTCTATTAATAAAAGAAGTAGTATATCATCATTCATACAAGTAGTTTATCTTTATTATCGTATCCTAACTGACCAATAATATAAATTGTAGGAGTGAGTAGCTAGTGCTCTCAATGTCATGTTCAGAGCTTACTCAATGTTTGATCAACGGCAATCAATTTTGCTCGTGCAATATTATTTGTTTTTAATATATTGAGGAAGGAAGCGGTCCAGCACAGTTGGTCACCGACCCACTCTCTCTTACGAGAGGTCTCAGATTCAAAACTCAATGGAGTGAAAAACAATCAAGCAGTTCAGGCCCCCACCCCCTCCCCCAGACGCCTCTGGAGTAAAAAAAAAAGAAAGAAAAAATATAGTGAGGATAGAAAATCAAATAGAAGATACAAGTAAACTTAACTTTTTAGACAAAAAATTAGGGATAAAAATAAACTGGATTTAGTGTTTTTGGATTAGTGTTTCTCGGCCGGAACTTGATGAATTCAAATTTAGCCTGCCATTTTTATCATCTGAAAAACCGATGACTTCACAACACTTGCTCATCTTACAACTTCATTTGTTCGTCATTGTGTATCGTTTGGTTCGCCGGAGTACTTTAGGAGGAACTGTTTTATCTTGCGAGGCAATTATTGTATAGCTGGTTAATAATACGAAGTATTTCTTAAGGAGACAACCAATATATGTTTGGCTCCATCTTGTTTGCATGCAGTTTTACGTGATACGTGGACAGTGGACTACATCTACCAATTACACAGGCTTATAGGAGTAACGTACTTCATGTCGCCAATATCCATACGTATAGTAGTGATATCTGACGTGAGTTTTATCCCACCACTCGACCAACTGAGCTATTCGTGCGGGTAATATACAGAACATCAGAACTTTACCTTACATCTATTAATAGCCTTTCAGCCATGAAGGAAAAGATCCATATTTTATTATTATTCCGGAGAGATGAGAATATGAGAGAAACTTTGAGAGCAGATATGTAGGTATTTTAGCATCATATGCTTACAATATAAAAAAACAGACAGACAGATGTTATCTTTTGCCTTTTCTCTCGATCACACTTACATATATATCCCAAAACCCTTTATACTGACTCCATGATCGAGTCATCTATATATATATACCATTATTTCACTGATTTTCATAGAATTAAAGTTTCCCTGACTTTGTTTCACCACATAGTTGCTTCCTTTATAGCCCGTCCAATTCAAAAAAAAGAAAAACTCTCAGATATAGGGAACTTCAATGTTACCTAGTTATATACCGGGTCCGGGCGGCCCGGCTCAGGCCGGTAGACTCCCAGGCCGGTCCCGAGTCTTACCCAAAAACTTCCAAGCCCGGCTCGTCCTAGGCCCGAACCGGGACCGGACCGGGCCCGGTCCATGCATAATGTTACCCCATTAATTAACACCCACTTCCATTTAGCTGTCAATTTCTATCAGGGCACCCCTTCAAGTCCTTGAACCAAGGGTGGACCACGCAGTTAGAGGTAAATAGTACATACCCCACGAAGGGAAGTGGTGGTGGCCTGACTCCTGAGGGTCCTTTTGGCCGTGAAAGTGTTTACTGATGCATGTGTCGGTATTTATGGAAATATGTGGGACATTACTGCATTCTTATTCTTATTATGATGATGATTAGTCATGTACATATCACTAAAGACAATTTGTCCATTATCTCAACATATTTATCTGTGTATACTGTATAGAGATAAGTGTACCAAAAATGGACACCAAGAAGCACTCTTGACTAAAACACTTAAATTTTCCCAAAACATACCACTTCATAATTTGTCCATAGTTTTTATTACATTCTCTGCTTAGTTATTCTCTTTAATTCATTTTCTTTTTCTATGACCAGATTTATAGCATATTAGGAATAAAAGCAAAGTAGTCATGTTTTGAGCATTTTTTTCCTTCTAAATTCTAATCATCATCATCATCAATCTTTAACCAAAACCCAAATTAATTGAAACAAAAAATAAAGAATACTGGGTCTGCTGGGTTAATAGTTAGAACTATTTGGAATGAATGAACCAAAAAGTCTACTGAAAATTGGCTTACAGCTGTTGATTTAGAAAGAGATCGAATTAGGATTGAAACAACTCCCAGCCAGCCAGACATGCCAGTGCTGAGGGGGAGCACGTTTGAAATGGAATCACAGAAAGAAAGCGAGGACTATTCAGTTGAAGCTTTGACGACATTGGTAGTGAAATCAATGCAAGACTGGCAAGTGCAGTCAGGAAAGCGGCAGACATGGCATCCAAAACAGACGCAGGTGGTGCACCCTCTGCATGTAGGAGAACGGGAACATCCTCTGTACACTCTCCTGCTTCCTCGCTCTTCCTCGTCCTCGCATGTCACTCTGAACCACACCACAACAGCATTTACACATACATGCATGTCATTCTTATGTTATATATCTACCTATATATATATGTTGTGCGTGTGTGCGTGTGATAGTTCAAAATCGAGCAAAAGTGCTGCATAATAGAACGATTATGCTGTTCTGTGAGAACAAAATAAAAATTTGTTTCCCAACAGCTTGTCTGGTTCGGAGCTTCAGAGGGGAGGATCAATATTTTTCAAAATTATTTCAACATTTGGATGATTCAGAATAAAGCCGAAAAAAAAAACTACATAGATCTACCTGCTCTAATCAATCATAAAATTATTTCTAGTCTACAACTAACAAATATGATAAATTAGTTTGAATAAAAATCAATCCATGGCCTCCCCCTTCCCTCTCCAATCAACAAACCAAACAAGCTCTAAATGTTATCAAGCTTCACCATTCCCGCATCATGTGCTTTTCCCTCTTCGTGCACACTGTAGTCCATAACATAATAGCTCCAAAACTCACCACCCCCATACCAACCAATTAAAGAAGGAAAATAAAATCACAACAATTAAACTCAAAATAATGCTCCATATTATACCTCCACCGTAAACACAAGCTTTGTTTCACCAAGGTGCAATTTTTTAATTATGCTCAGGTGTGAGCATTGAATATCACCAATTCAAGTAATGTTTATATATTTATTTGTTGGTTTAACTAAATTTGACCCGACACTAGAAACTTAGCTTCTTTTGCTCAAAAAGGACTCTTTGAAAGGGAATTCTACTAGCAATAATGACTCCTTTTTATTAGTATAAAGAGTCCTATTTTCTTATCATCATAGAATTTACCAGACAATGCACATTAAGCAAATGCACCTAGAAGTTGCAATCTCAATGTGCATTTGCTCAATTACTTCTAAAGAGTAAAGTTTGAATCATGTGCACAAATAAGATAGTATCATTGTTTTGTGTGCTAAGAATATGAGTGAACGAGTCCCCATCATCATTTCATCATTTTCATTTACCCCAGTGCCGCAAAGGCTCCCACCTACGGTGGGGTAAGGGGGGGTCGGATGTACGCAGTCTTACCCCTGTACTAAAGCACAGAGAGACTGTTTCCGGATGACCCATAGTGAAAAGCGCGTCCAAGATTGCATGGACTGACTGCTGCTCCATAACAAAGAAGCACAGACAGTTTAGTGAGCCATTTTGCTTTATTCCATCATAATCTCAAGCCAAAAAATAATGAATCTTTGGCCCCGTAAACGTAATTTTTCTGTTCTCTAAACTGAAGTCTGATTAGATCAGTCCTGAATAAATAATAATGGTAAGGAGAGTTGAGCTGCAGAAACATACTTGTCATGAGGCATATCAGAGCACTTCCAGTTAGTGTCTGCCAGAGCATTGTGGAAACTTCTGCATTCCTCCTGTGTTCGAAGACGGATTCTGCGCTCTTTATTACACACGGTACACCGGATGAATTCATCACGATGGCACACTTTTGCATTATTAGACTTATTTGAACCATTTGCATGCTTTGAAGATTGATTATAATACTTGAGCAGCGCAGTTTTTACCACAGGAACCTTCTCACCATTAACTATTACCCAAATATTGTTCTTCCATTTCCTAGCAGTTTCTCTCCCAGAATGCTTCTCAAAAGCAGCTGGTGTCATCTTATCTATTCACACACACACCCACAAAACACACATAAGGCACCAGTAGAAAGATTTGAGTTATCAATATATTAATTGAGATTAGAGTAAGTCAATAAAAGCTAATCAATATAATAGAGATTTCAGTCATCAATATATTAATAGAAATATTTTTTAATTAAACAGTAAATAGATAAAAGCCACTATAGCAGCAAAAGGGGTGAAAAGGTATGAGTAAGTCAACCAAAGTTAATCATATTTTAAGCATATTACCAAAATTAACTTTAATGTGTGTTTCCCCCTTTTCCATTCAAAAGGTCAATGAACAAAGAAATACAAAAATGAGAGGCCTATACTAGTAGACTAGCAATCGTGTTCATGGCTTGAGATTAAATTCAAATACCATCCAAATACTTCTTGAGACGCATATAAAAAACAAGATTTATACCAGCTATTATAGAAACAATTTAAGAAACTTCAAGACTGCTACTAAAACACCATATAGGGTGATAAGTTAATTACTTTCATGCATACATGCAATGACAAAAAAAAAACAGTAAAGACACCTTGTAACCAAATTGCAGTTTAATTAAAATACACATCTTAGTAGTCACAAGAAACATGGAAAAAGATTGAATTTTGATGATGTGATGAAACTCAATATCCACAGTGGCAAGTCATTTGTTAAGAATACGGGTGTCCATGGTTGGCCTGACACTCTAAAGTCATCAGGAAATACTTTACTTTGTTGTGGCATACAACCAATCCATCCATGATCACATGATGTAAATATCAACTCTATCATGTTAATATATTGAATGCACAGATAACAGTCATAAAGTCATAAACTATGCAAAAGGAGAGGTCTTACATTACCTCCGTCGTTATTTAAAGTAATCATTTTGACTGATACGGTCCTCAATATCATCGCTGACCATAATTATTTGCTCTTATATATTATGCAGTCTATTATGGATTATCATCTCTAGAGTTTTATACTAAAACGAATTGTTCAAGAGTACTTTCATGTTATAGTTTAATATAATTTTTGCATACATGACAGTCAAGGTTAACAAACTTTCGTCAATAGTCAAAATCTTTAAATAGTGATGGAGAAAGTACAAAGCAAAACCTAACAGCCCATTTACATAAAAATTCAAACATCTACTTCCAGCAAGCAATGATGGCCCCAAAATAACATCAATATAAAATATAAATCCAAACTCTCTCTTTCTCAATACATAATAATAATGATTTAATAATGAAACAAAAAATATAGTTTCTATCCAAGAACCCCTCATTCTGAAAGGCACATATATATAATGATCTTTCCAAGAAAACTCTGCATAAAAGCTGGATGGATGCTTCTGCCGAGAAACACTTCCAAGAAAATATTGAACAGCATAGTGAACTTCAGCTCATGGCTTCTGAGTTTAGGCCAACCCCACAAGATCATTCGATCTTAAGTCTAATCTTCAAGAAGAAAAACGAAGCAATGAACAACTTACTTCACGAGCAAAGAGTGGGTGGTGTAGATTGACTATACATACACTGCTCACTTGTTGTGTTCTCTCAGACATATTAACATACAGTTGGGAATGCATTTCATGAGAGGGAGTGGGAAAGCCAAGAAGAATAGCACTAAACCCAGGATCTAAGAGAGTATAAAATCTGAACACAAACACATACCATGAGGCATGCACACATATATACATATATTTTCAGCACAGACCCATTGCAGAAGATGAAGCAAATATGAGATATGGGTGGTTAAAGATAGGAGAATTGAAGACCTTCTTGGCAACCGGGTATGCATTCACAGGCGATTACAAGCTCGCCAGTGGAGAAAACCCTAAGCTTTCCAACGGCATCACCGTATCGGTGGCTGGTGCACCCACACGTCACCTCCACGTAATCATCCCCCACCTTCAGCCCATCTATCTCTCCCACCTCCTCGTGGCTGAACAGCGGCGCCGCTTTCTCCCCGCCGCCGCAGTCCACGCGCTGCCTCTTCTCCGTCCCATTATTCCCCTCCATCCTATGGCCTGCGCTCAATCTCTATCTCTCCCGAACGCTCTGTTTAGGGTGTGGGAAGAATGATTTCGCATCGCAATCGAAACGTTCATGCGAAAAACGAAGGAAATCATGGAATAGGCCTGCGAGAAAGTTATGTACAACTGGACTTCATTGATATCTGTGTATATCTGCGTCTGGACTTACGTAATAGTACAACTTGACTTCCTTGAATTACGACACTTTTTATGGTTAATCGGCGAGACTTTTTACGGTTAATTGGCGACATTTATTAATCAAAATCACAATTATTATTTACTAACAAGAAACGCATAACGAGTATTTATACTTATACTCCGTATATTATAAAATTAAAATTCAATTCCTCATCATCATCTTTGCCCTGTGTCACAAAAGCTCCCACATCTTCAATGGGGTAGGGATCGGATGTACGCCGTATTACTTTTTCTTACTAAAAAATAAAGAGAAATTTGAAGTTTTTCCTAAAATATGATTAAGTTTATGCTTATTTAAAAATGACTATTTTATACTTTCTTCGTCCCGTAAAATAGTTCTCGGTTCAACTTGGATCGAAATTTAAGAAAGTGAGAACAAAGTGGAAATGTATTATTATGATTGAAAAAAAAAAAGTAAATGAATGATAATAACAAAAAAAAAATTCAAAAGGAAACGGAACAATTTTTTGGAACAATACAAGAAGAAAAAGTGGAAACAATTTTGTAGGACAAAGGAAATATCAGATTAAAAATGTAATTAACAATGTAATAAACTTAAGAAAAATATAACGTCGTTGGCAGACTTTATGTCATCTTTTTATGACGAAACTTAAAACAAAACTGAAAAAAATCAAATGAAATTTTACAGCACCGACTTTCGGCGCCTTCTACCGTTGTTGCTGGAGGTGGTAGTGACTAGTGGGGCATGGGTGGATAGTTGGATAGGAATCAAATTTAAAAAATACGGAGTATTAATTAAACAAAAGATTAGTCACATTTTTAGAAAATGAAAGTCATAATTTTATCTATTAAAAGTGTAAAAGTAATATCTTTTCCATTTTGCATAGAAATATTAAAAAATATGCTCATTATTTTTGTAAATCATCTTTATTTTAGTCTGTAATTATTTCTACTTTTGTATTAGGATACGAAGTATTAGTTTCCACAACAAAAATAATGTAATATAATTTGAGGATGTAAAAGTATTATCATGCTAATGATATCAAATGTAATATAATGTCATTACATGATATATAGTTTCAGTATAACACTGTTTTATGTTTAATATTTCCTCCGTCCACCAACATTGTAAACTTCAATTTGAATGTAGAATAAGAAAAATAAAAACGGTGTCATACAAATTTGTGCAAAAGAGAGAGAAATAAGGATAATCTCAAATTCATTACCTTAAAAGAAAAGTGAAAAAATTATTGGGATAAACAAAAATAGAAAATTGGCAATGTCTAATGAGACGGAGGGAGTAGCATTTTGTTTTTTCACCCTTATATTAAATAGGGATGGCAATTTAACCCGACCAGATGGATACCCGCACCGAACTGAACCGGTCAAAATGAGGAAAACTCCTTTGACTGGGTGATGGGTACGGGGCGGGGAATACTCGATTTATGTAAACGGGTAATGGGACGGTTATGAGTTTATACCTACCCGCCCCGTTACCCGCTCCGTTTAATTTGGATATGGTTACCCGCACCATTACCCGACCCGCACAATTAACTTACATATTTTAACAGTTTATGTATTTATTATTTAATATATTAAGTATATATGAATAGTAGTACATTAGTATATGACACTTAATCCTTCTAATTTTTTGAAAAATATTCAACTAATCGGCTATCCTTTGCAATTCTGAGGAGTTGATGCTCAAAGTTCACTATTTTAGATTTTTAATTTACAACATCATTCATCATCCTTTGTTAATTTCCTTTTTTTGATTGGTTGCTCTAATTTATATCAAGTTTTAAATTTAAATTATGAGGTTTCTAAAGCAGTAACTACAAGAATACCTAAATCATAGTATTAGAAGTACATTTTTTAGAAATAATTCCAAATCTATAATCAAAATAAAAGTTGTGGGCAAAAATGAGACTCTAGTAACTTTAGTGTTTATAATTTTATTCAAATGTTATATCGTAGTGACTATAAAACTTACACATGGTAACTTATAATCACATTTATGTCCATATTTTTTTTATTAGTAATATTTTAGTGAAAAAAACTTCTCATTTTCACTATGTTACTTGTATACATTACTGTTTTTAAATTTAGACAGTATCGAGACATATTTAATTTTTTTGATGTTAAATGTTTATATTAATTGAAGTTAGTGGTAACTTTAGACGGTATGATTATTGAATTTTTGGAAGTTAAATGTTTTTGTGATTCATATTTAGATTTTACTATCGAGACAAGACTTAATCTTTTGATGTTGATGTGATATGAGATTCATAATTTTGAATCTAGGCATATATAATTTGTGAATATTAGGTTCAAACGATTGTAATTTTTTGTGATGTTTTAAAAAACTTTATCTGTGGTGCTATTTAATTTTGATTTTTTTTATTTAGGTGGTCAATTATAAGTAGTTAATCATCATTTTTGGATTTATACTAATTTTGAAGAAAAAAAATTATCTTTTAATAAAACGGTTACCCGCGAGGAAACCGTTACCCGCGGGGAAAACCGTTACCCGCGGATAAAAAATACCCGACAGGTAACGGGGCGATTTCGGGGAAAATTATTATCAAACGGAGCGGGTACGGGTAATGGTATACCCGACCCGAACCACCGCGTTGACATCCCTAATGTTAAATAATGGATTATTTTATAGTAAAAGTTTATGGGGATGAAAAGATACTTCAAACACAGTTGAAGTTTATGACTAGTGGAACAACATAACAATGAGGTCCTATTTGGTTCACGGAATGTCAGGTTACTTTGGGAATGTCAATGTAACACCCTAGGCCCACATGCCCCGAGGTAGTTACTTCTACCTCTAGTACTGTTCTCACAAACCATCACTAGCTTTAAACGCGCACTTTGTCCTCACTCGTGCGCGCCCTGAGAAACTTCCCAGAAGGTCACTCATCCTAAGACTACTCCCGTGCAAGCAGTCTAACTTCGGAGTTCTTAGTTGATGAGCTCTCTTAAAAGGAGATGCACCTTGTTGGTATGAGTAGTACTATTAATTCATTTGAATTAAATCTCAAGTATTAAAGTCAGATTGCTAGGTATGTTAGATTCATGGAAATGTATTCAATTGTATCCCATTTGTGTTTGGTTAAGATTAAAAGAATATTACATTAATTTGTTTGGTTGAATGATATCTTATACTATAGATTTGGTATACCTTAACAATAACAAAATCAAAACTAAATGAATTATGATTAATGGTACAGATGACAAAGATACTTTGTGGATGTTGCACCCAAAGAGAAAGATAAATGAACATTAAAAAATAATTTTGTTTAAATAAATACATAATGACATACATTAATAAATAAATGTGAATATATCATTATCAAAACAGTTGTATAAAAAGAAAAAGTCAATGTTGCTCTACTTAATTTTGTTAAACTCTTTGTTCTAATTAACGCAAAAGAGTGAACTAAATTTTTAAAAACAATAGGTACAATAATAAGAAAAGCATATTCAAATCTGCTTATGATTCAAAGAAAAATCATAAGGTTAAAGAAAAATCCAAAGAACGGCACAATGTGTTGAAAAAATGGAGAGAAAATTAAAATAGATTAAAAAGAAAATTAAAGAATAATCAAAGGAAGATTAAAGAGGATTAAAGATTAAATTTAGAGGGAGAAATTACTTGATTTAGGAGACTCTTGTAAAATGAAGAGGAATTTTTTTGGACATAATGGGTTGGATAGGATACCTAAATAGGATTTAAGAGCCATTATAGAATTTTAATTTAATTACCATAAGTAAGTTTTAATTAAGGAGGGAGGAATGTAAGATAACCAAAGAGGTATATGGGTTTGAAATTCCTGGGCTTTCACTCCATTATTTTCTACGAAGTATTTGAGAATATAACATTCCCAAAAAAATTCAAACGCGCGAACCAAACGTGAATATCTCACATTTCAGGCATTAGATTCTGGCCTGCATAGATAGGGATGGACTGGGCCGGGGCGAACCAGCCCGAAACCGAACCGACCCGCTACAGTGCCGGCCCGGACCGGACCGGGACCGGTTGGCTGGTTCCGGGCTTTTAGCCCGTTTGGGCGGGTCGGGCGGGCCGGGCTCGGGCCCAGATTTGGGCAAACCGGCCCGAGCGGTTCGGGCCGGACCCTGGTCTTTGTTTTTTCTTTTTTTTCTTTTCCTAGGCTAGGGATGGGTGTTTTGGGGAGGTTTGGGGGGTGGGGGTGAGGGGGGGGGGGGTCGGGGGATAACAAGAAAGCAAAAAAAAATAGACATTGAACCGGGCCCGGCCCGGCCGGCCCTGTTAGGCCCGGACCCAGTATCAACCCGGGCCGGTTCCGGGCCCATGGATTTGCAAAAAAAAGCCCGCCCGGGCCCGGCCCGGGTCCATCCCTATTCATAGATGATTACCCCGAACCAGACGTACCCTGAGAGCTCACGTATATGTCTCTGTCCTTCAATTAAATTATCAGTTTGACATTGTTGAGTTAAATTTTTTAAACTTTATTTGACCGATAACTACTCAAAATTTACATTACTTTATCGTACAAAGTTAATTTCATTTTATTCAAATATTAATTCATTATAGATTTTACAGGTATAGAATTTTAGATATTTAGCGTCAAACTTTCACCTAAAAGATCATAAATATAACTATGTATATATATATATATATATATACACACACACACACACAGAGAGAGAGATCCATGTCCGGCCAAGCCGGACAGGAGGGTGGTCCGGCCACCTCGGTTTGAGATGGTTCCCAGTGCTATTTTTTGCTCAAATGTTTTGAGCATGTTCCCCATGAAGTGTAGATGATGTTGATGGATAGTGTACCCGAGGGGCAGCTTATCTGAATTGCGGGAATAACTTAGAGAGAAGTCAGAGCAAATAAGTAAGAGAGAGAGTGTATGTTCGATATGAATTCAACGTGGTTTACAATGGAGAAATGGGCTGATATTTATAGTAGCAATAAATGCTAGATAAGGACATGTGTCAATAAACTGGTGGTCGAGGAGTCACCTCAATCGGGGTGGCACCGGCATTCGCATGTGGCCGCATTAAATGCGGTGGTTGGATGTGATGTTTGTACTTGGTACGGTGATCCAGGCGCATGTGGAGAGGAGATTCTGTCGAGGAGGATGCCTTCGGCTGAAGGGTGTTGGGCCGAAGGCTCTCCTAACCGAGGGTTGTATATGCCGAAGGCTTGGTTTTCACGCCTGGTTCTCCTGTGATGTTTCTGAGCTCGATTCTGTCAACGATAGCCTTCGATCATGGGGCCGAAGGCACCCCTATTGCGTAATGTGGGCTGCTTAGAGCTTCATCTTGCTGGGTTTAGCCCGTTTTGGGCCTGATTGCAGTAGTGGGAGTACATGGGTCGGGGGTTCCCGGGCCAAATACTTCATCAGATGTCCACCAAATTTGAGCAAAAAATCAACTGAGAAGGTAGTTAAATGATTTTTGGAAGATAACTGAGTTCTAATTGAGCCCGAAAGATTGTACCAAGTTTTGTGAATTTTCGAAAGATGTCCGTTTTCCTGATGGGGTTGCTCAAACTTGGGAAAGAATATGGTTGGAGGCAATAGTAAAATTTCAGGGATTAAATCACATTATTGTAATGTAATTATGCAATGACTTTTGCCCACTGGTATTCGGCCATTCATGAAGAAAGAGAGTTGATGCTATCAGCGAATTGTACAATTTCTTTTAGTTGATATCTTCAAGAACTGTGAGCGTAAGTGACTTGAAAAAAACTCAGGAATAAATTGTTGTGATTTTGTGGAATCTAGAGACGATATTTCCACCAGCTTTTTCGATATCAAGGTTCATGTTACAATGCATTTACCAGAAGAAGCCCTTCGGGGAGGACCTATTCATCTAAGATTGATGTATGCAATTGCACGATTTCTCAGTTCTTTGAAGAAATATGTAACGAATCGTGCACATCCTGAAGAGTCCACCTGAGAGGATTATATTGCAAATGAGGCATTGCCTTTTTGCTCAGTGTATCTCAATGACATTGAGACAAGATTCAACAGGTTAAAAATGAACCGGAATGAGAGTGGTGATGACCTTACAGAATAAATATCCATGTTCTGATCCCAAATTCGTTGCATTAGGAAAATGACTCCAACAACTCTAGACAATAGTATATGAAATAAAGCGGAGTGGTATGTCTTACAGAATTGCCCAGAAGTTCAACATTATATTAAGTAAGTAATCAAAAATACTAAATACTCTTTGTTGATCAAATGATTAATTTTATTCACGACTATTGTTTTTATGAACAGTGAACATAAAGAGCATATAATTGCACAAAGTTCGATCAGGTCTTTGGAGGAAATTCAAGCTAAGGAGTTTCGTGAATGGTTTCAAAGGAATGTATAACTTTAAATGTTCTCAAGTTTATACTTTTTGTTGTTATCATTAATACATATTTGTCACTTTTTAGGTCTTTGCTCTCCAAAAGTGTTTAGCACCGGATTAGACAAACAGTTGATTCCGCTTGATTTCCACTCAAGTTCTACATTCAAAAGTTATCCTGGATGTGTGGTCAATGCCTCAATGGAGTGATGTTTTTGACTCACCGTCGGGATATGAATCGAGTAACACGAAATAGTGGGTTTTTTGTGAAGGGGTCAGATGATCAAATATTTTATGGTCAACTAGAGAACATTTATGAAATGACATACGGAGGTCACAAGTCTATAGTTCTCTTCAAGTGCAAGTGGTACAATCGAACATAGATAGACAAGGGCAGCGACGGGGAATAAAAGAATACGAGAATAAAATGAGTATATGCATCAAGGATGTCTAGTATGAAAATGAACCTTTTATTCTTGCTTCCCAAAGAGAGCAAGTGTTTTTACGTGGATGACATTTTTAATGGTCCACATTGGAAAGTTATTACGCATTTTTGGCATAGGAACACATGGGACCTTCCGCCAAATGAAGAAGATGATATGTGTATTATCCAAGATGTAGAATCTTCAGGGATCCGTTTGCATGCTGAAATACCAAACATAGATTATATGTTATGGAATGAATCAAGCGTACCACCAGACTTTGTGTCCATCGATGTGAGAGTTCTAACTAAGTTTGTTCAAGATGATTTCATTAGCGATGAAGAAGATGAAACTTTTATGACTACAATGAAGAGGATGAAGACCATGCTCTTTGTTTTGGTGGTGATGAAATATGATGGCAGTATCTATAGCTACATGTGCAGGTTCAATCGAAGGAGCACAGCCTCCACGAGATCCTCGTAGATTACCTTCTTCATGTGAGTCGGGTATTACATATTTGAATTATGAGGATAACTCTTTTCTCAAGTATGATGTAATATAATTATGATTACTCTTTTCTGAACAATATAAATAAAGCATGATATATGTACTAATATAAATATTGTTTGATATTGTCCAGCTACTAGCACTTGGAAGGAAAAAAAGGAAGAAAAGAGGAATAGCTAAAGAAAATAATATCATAAATGTTGTAGCTAAAGATGGTACGGTCAAGATTGAGTTTGATACGAAAAGGCAAACATGAAAGGCAGGTGGAGCTAAATCTTCTTGGTGGTTAAGCAAGTGCGAGAGGGATAAACACTCGAGATTGGTATGAGTACTACTACTAATTCATTTGAATTAAATCTCAAGTATTAAAGTCAGATTGCTAGGTATGTTAGATTCATGGAAATGTATTCAATTGTATCCCATTTGTGTTTGGTTAAGATTAAGAGAATATTACATTAATTTGTTTGGTTGAATGATATCTTATACTATAGATTTGGTATACCTTAACAATAACAAAATCAAAACTAAATGAATTATGATTAATGGTACAGATGACAAAGATACTTTGTGGATGTTGCACCCAAAGAGAAAGATAAATGAACATTAAAAAATATTTTTGTTTAAATAAATACATAATGACATACATTAATAAATAAATGTGAATATATCATTACCAAAACAGTTGTATAAAAAGAAAAAGTCAATGTTGCTCTACTTAATTTTGTTAAACTCTTTGTTCTAATTAACGCAAAAGACTGAACTAAATTTTTAAAAACAATAGGCACAATAATAAGAAAAGCATATTCAAATCTGCTTATGATTCAAAGAAAAATCATAAGGTTAAAGAAAAATCCAAAGAACGGCACAATGTGTTGAAAAAATGGAGAGAAAATTAAAATACATTAAAAAGAAAATTAAAGAATAATCAAAGGAAGATTAAAGAGGATTAAAGATTAAATTTAGAGGGAGAAATTACTTGATTTAGGAGACTCTTGTAAAATGAAGAGGAATTTTTTTGGACATAATGGATTGGATAGGAGACCTAAATAGGATTTAAGAGCCATTATAGAATTTTAATTTAATTACCATAAGTAAGTTTTAATCAAGGAGGGAGGAATGTAAGATAACCAAAGAGGTATATGGGTTTGAAATTCCTGGGCTTTCACTCCATTATTTTCTACGAAGTATTTGAGAATATAACATTCCCAAAAAAATTCAAACGCGCGAACCAAACGTGAATATCTCACATTTCAGGCATTAGATTCTGGCCTGCATAGATAGGGATGGACTGGGCCGGGCCGAACCAGCCCGGAACCGAACCGACCCGCTACAGTGCCGGCCCGGACCGGACCGGGACTGGTTGGCTGGTTCCGGGATTTTAGCCCGTTTGGGCGGGTCGGGCGGGCCGGGCTCGGGCCCAGATTTGGGCAAACCGGCCCGAGTGGTTCGGGCCGGGCCCTGGTCTTTGTTTTTTCATTTTTTTTCTTTTCCTAGGCTAGGGCTGGGTGTTTTGGGGAGGTTTGTGGGGTGGGGGTGAGGGGGGGGGGGGTCAAGGGATAACAAGAATGCAAAAAAATAGACATTGAACCGGGCCCGGCCCGGCCGGCCCTGTTAGGCCCGGACCCAGTATCAACCCGGGCCGGTTCCGGGCCCATGGATTTGCAAAAAAAGCCCGCCCAGGCCCGGCCCGGAACCGGAACCGGCCCGGGTCCATCCCTATGCATATATGATTACCCCGAACCAGACGTACCCTGAGAGCTCACGTATATGTCTCTGTCCTTCAATTAAATTATCAGTTTGACATTGTTGAGTTAAAATTTTTAAACTTTATTTGACCGATAACTACTCAAAATTTACATTACTTTATCGTACAAAGTAAATTTCATTTTATTCAAATATTAATTCATTATAGATTTTACAGGTATAGAATTTTAGATATTTAGCGTCAAACTTTCACCTAAAATTTTATATACACACACACAGAGAGAGAGAGAGAGAGATCCATGTCCGGCCAAGCCGGACAGGAGGGTGGTCCGGCCAAGCCGGACAGGAGGGTGGTCCGGCCACCTCGGTTTGAGATGGTTCCCAGTGCTATTTTTTGCTCAAATGTTTTGAGCATGTTCCCCATGAAGTGTAGATGATGTTGATGGATAGTGTACTCGAGGGGCAGCTTATCTGAATTGCGGGAATAACTTACAGAGAAGTCAGAGCAAATAAGTAAGAGAGAGAGTGTATGTTCGATATGAATTCAGCGTGGTTTACAATGGAGAAATGGGCTGATATTTATAGTAGCATTAAATGCTAGATAAGGACATGTGTCAATAAACTGGTGGTCGAGGAGTCACCTCAATCGGGGTGGCACCGGCATTCGCATGTGGCCGCATTAAATGCGGTGGTTGGATGTGATGTTTGTACTTGGTACGGTGATCCAGGCGCATGTGGAGAGGAGATTCTGTCGAGGAGGATGCCTTCGGCTGAAGGGTGTTGGGCCGAAGGCTCTCCTAACCGAGGGTTGTATATGCCGAAGGCTTGGTTTTCACGCCTGGTTCTCCTGTGATGTTTCTGAGCTCGATTCTGTCAACGATAGCCTTCGATCATGGGGCCGAAGGCACCCCTATTGCGTAATGTGGGCTGCTTAGAGCTTCATCTTGCTGGGTTTAGCCCGTTTTGGGCCTGTTGGGCCTGATTGCAGTAGTGGGAATACATGGGTCGGGGGTTCCCGGGCCATATACTCCATCAGATGTCCACCAAATTTGAGCAAAAAATCAATTGAGAATGTAGTTAAATGATTTTTGGAAGATAACTGCGTTCTAATTGAGCCCGAAAGATGGTACCAAGTTTTGTGAATTTTTGAAAGATGTCCGTTTTCCTGATGGGGTTGCTCAAACTTGGGAAAGAATATGGTTGGAGGCAATAGTAAAATTTCAGGGATTAAATCACATTATTGTAATGTAATTATGCAACGACTTTTGCCCACTGGTATTCGGCCATTCATGAAGAAAGAGATAGTTGATGCTATCAGCAAATTGTACAATTTCTTTTAGTTGATATCTTCAAGAACTGTGAGCGTAAGTGACTTGAAAAAAACTCAGGAATAAATTGTTGTGATTTTGTGGAATCTAGAGACGATATTTCCACCAGTTTTTTCGATATCAAGGTTCATGTTACAATGCACTTACCAGAAGAAGCCCTTCGGGGAGGACCTATTCATCTAAGATTGATGTATGCAATTGCACGATTTCTCAGTTCTTTGAAGAAATATGTAACGAATCGTGCACATCCTGAAGAGTCCACCTGAGAGGCTTATATTGCAAATGAGGCATTGCCTTTTTGCTCAGTGTATCTCAATGACATTGAGACAAGATTCAACAGGTTAAAAATGAACCGGAATGAGAGTGGTGATGACCTTACAGAATAAATATCCATGTTCTGATCCCAAATTCGTTGTATTAGGAAAATGACTCCAACAACTCTAGACAATAGTATATGAAATAAAGCGGAGTGGTATGTCTTACAGAATTGCCCAGAAGTTCAACATTATATTAAGTAAGTAATCAAAAATACTAAATACTCTTTGTTGATCAAATGATTAATTTTATTCACGACTATTGTTTTTATGAACAGTGAACATAAAGAGCATATAATTGCACAAAGTTCGATCAGGTCTTTGGAGGAAATTCAAGCTAAGGAGTTTCCTGAATGGTTTCAAAGGAATGTATAACTTTAAATGTTCTCAAGTTTATACTTTTTGTTGTTATCATTAATACATATTTGTCACTTTTTAGGTCTTTGCTCTCCAAAAGTGTTTAGCACCGGGATTAGACAAACAGTTGATTCCACTTGATTTCCACTCAAGTTCTACATTCAAAAGTTATCCTGGATGTGTTGTCAATGCCTCAATGGAGTGATGTTTTTGACTCACCGTCGGGATATGAATCGAGTAACACGAAATAGTGGGTTTTTTGTGAAGGGGTCAGATGATCAAATATTTTATGGTCAACTAGAGAACATTTATGAAATGACATACGGAGGTCACAAGTCTATAGTTCTCTTCAAGTGCAAGTGGTACAATCGAACATAGATAGACACGGGCAGCGATGGGGAATAAAAGAATACGAGAATAAAATGAGTATATGCATCAAGGATGTCTAGTATGAAAATGAACCTTTTATTCTTGCTTCCCAAAGAGAGCAAGTGTTTTTACGTGGATGACATTTTTAATGGTCCACATTGGAAAGTTATGACGCATTTTTGGCATAGGAACACATGGGACCTTCCGCCAAATGAAGAAGATGATATGTGTATTGTCCAAGATGTAGAATCTTCAGGGATCCGTTTGCATGCTGAAATACCAAACATAGATTATATGTTATGGAATGAATCAAGCGTACCACCAGACTTTGTGTCCATCGATGTGAGAGTTCTAACTAAGTTTGTTCAAGATGATTTCATTAGCGATGAAGAAGATGAAACTTTTTATGACTACAATGAAGAGGATGAAGACCATGCTCTTTGTTTTGGTGGTGATGAAATATGATGGCAGTATCTATAGCTACATGTGCAGGTTCAATTGGAGGAGCACAGCCTCCACGAGATCCTCGTAGATTACCTTCTTCATGTGAGTCGGGTATTACATATTTGAATTATGAGGATAACTCTTTTCTCAAGTATGATGTAATATAATTATGATTACTCTTTTTTGAACAATATAAATAAAGCATGATATATGTACTAATATAAATATTGTTTGATATTGTCCAGCTACTAGCACTTGGAAGGAAAAAAAGGAAGAAAAGAGGAATAGCTAAAGAAAATAATATCATAAATGTTGTAGCTAAAGATGGTACGGTCAAGATTGAGTTTGATACGAAAAGGCAAACATGAAAGGCAGGTGGAGCTAAATCTTCTTGGTGGTTAAGCAAGTGCGAGAGGGATAAACACTCGAGATTGTTGTGAGCCATTCTCCGATAGGTGGGATGATGTTCCGACCTATCAAAAGTCTATGATCCGACAACGGATGCTGGTAAGAGCTTTAAGACTTATCTAATTTTCTTATAAAAATAATTACCTTTTAACATAAGCTAAATGTTTCATATATTGAAGGATTAGTTTGAGAATCAAAATGATGATATCTTTGATGAAGTGCTCAACCGAGACGCTCTAGAGTGCTATAATAACTGGAAAAGTGATTTGTCTGATTATTTCAAAAACAACAAGGGTGTACAAGCATTGAAGCCTACAAATCTTCAGACTTATGAACAATGTCGACGGTGTTGTGAGAGACTTAGTTCTACAAAGTTTAAGGCTTACTATTATTTTCTCTAATGTTTATGTTCAAATAAAAGTTAATTGAGTTTAATGCATGTGTAAATTGGATATCTCAGGGAAAAACTCAAACAATAGGGAAGCTTGTGATGACAAGAGCGGGCATGGAAGAAAATCATATGCACAATATCTCCACGAAAAAGTAAGTTTTGACATCATACTCTTGAATTTACTTTTGCGCTGATTATTTATGTGCCGAATATGCTAAGTTTATATTTAATTAAGACTATAAGCTTCATGTAATTACAAGATGATAGTTTTCTTAGGATGCCAATTCCATTGAATCATTGCAGTGAGATTATATCATGATGTAGTGTTTTATATGTATATTGTGTAAGTAACTTTGATTGATGAAGGGTTGTAAACTGCTTTGATATTTAGAAATACGTTTTAGTGCAGGAGTTGCAAGTTTTGACCTTGTCAAAACTTAATATTTTGGGTTAAACTTACTGATGTTTCTTTTTTACTATTCTATAATTAATCATTGTTGTCATGTATAATTGTTGGTCCAAAATAGGACGCTCGTAGACTTTTAGGAAAGCTACGTACGACACTCAAGCAGGAATCAAGAAAGTAATATGAATAAGGAAAGTCGCAAAGGGAATTTGGTAGCCAGAAATAGCATATGGAATTCGCTCCCTAATATGAATTACAAGGCACCTTTTATAGGCGTATACAAATCGTAACCGCAACTGATAATAATGACTAATTAAATATAACATTAATACGGAATTAAATACATAATTAATAGCGCATTAATTGCTTGACCGTTACTCTTCCATGCTGGGAGGTCGGCCGGACTGGCAGGCTCCCTGCTGGGGTGGCAGACAGGCTCCAGGTTGTGGACTTGGATACACGGGTCAAAGTTCGGGGTTTAGACTGATTAGACTCTGGGCCTAGTCCCATTACTCCATCACGAGTCCCCCACTCCCTTAGTCGAGTCGTAGACTCGGCTAAGAGGGAGTAGTCAAAGTCAGTTGCTCTTCTTCGAGACTAGAAGATCCCCGCCCTTGTCCATGTTGGGGAGATGCCTCGTTAAAAACCTTCATTAGGAAAAAACCCAATGGGAAAAAATCTTAATGAAGGGAAAAAGAGTACATCTGACGCCCCCAAGATGAAGCAAAAGGTGAGATCCTTAGCCTTTATGTTAATGATCGCCATATGCGAATAGGATGGCTAGAACTGTTCTTCTCATGGGCTCAGACTCGTCAGGTTCGTCATTTTCTTCCTTGAAGACGGTAAGACCCTCAGTCCCCCACTTCATTCAGTTATACCTACACATAAAAGAAACTAGTGTAGAATAGAGCATCTGGACTGGTGTTGAACCACGGCTCAGTATGTAAGTGAATCGGACTCACTACTTGAAAAGAGTGACATCAAGTTCCCAAGTTAGGCCTCAACCCAGTCTCCGAAAGAAAGATTGAATCCGCGAGTAAGTGAGGCGGACTCCTCACTCGAACGGATTATCCAACCCCAAAGAACTAAAGTATATCAACCTTTTCGAGAAATGTGAATGCCAATTAAGTGACAAAATTGCTCTGAAAAGCGTGGATCTAGACCCCTAACAAGAGTTTAACTCGCCGCCCGAGGTTAGTAGTTCGAACCCGCAAGTAAAGACTTTTGAACGGGTGACTCAACCCCCGAGGTCGGAGTGTGATGCACTAGAAAGAGGTAAGAGCACGCAAGAACCTGTAAGAAGTCAAGAGTGTGAGGTATTAACATTTATATTGGAGCTTATTAATCGCTACACCCATATGACATGACCCGGTGGCGCGAGTGTGTGTGCTCGTCCGGTGTACGTGAGTGATCGGATTTCATAAGTCCATTTTTCAATGTTAAAATTACACACGCTCAACAATAGTTCAAGCAATTACACCACTTAAAATATCTTTTCAAATGTTTCAATTTATGATTTTTTTGTAACATCTTTTATAATAATAATAATAAAAATGAAAAATGAGCACTTAGCTTCTTCGGCTGATTATGCTCGGTCAGGTTGTGCTTGGAAGGAAGCTTTGAGCTCTAAGCCCCAGAGTTGGTCAACAAAATTGACCTAGTTCCAAAGAGGCAAAGAATTTAGCTGGTTGTCACTTTCAGTGGCCTTATCCTCTGTGAGCAGACGGTTTCAGATCTAATTTCTGGAGCTCACGAGTTGCGTATATGTCCTCGTTCAAAGGGAATGCAACGCCACCATTTTGACCCAGGGGAGGAGCACCATGGGTCCCGAACCGGAGTCGCGGCTTGGTACCGTCGCTGTGGGCTGGAGTGACCCGGAGCTGAGGCCGGATTTCCCCCCCTAACGGAGACTGGCGGCTAGCGGATTAGAACCCCACCCTGGTACATTGGTGAAGAACGGAGGAAGCTGAGGATCAGGGAGAAGTGGCAAGAGAGGTCTGGAGCGGAGGTCCTTTGGCCATCACAGAGACGGAGAACAGCTGTCGTCGCAGTAGGAAACGAAGTCGGCTGCCGCCACTTCCATCGGATGGGTCGTCTGCCATCGGAGGGCGGCCGTTAGTGCGACCTGGAGGACTCACGTCGCCCGAAGCACCATCAAATTTACATCACCGGCCCAAGAGTTTTGTCGCCAAGCTACACCACTGGATCCGGGGATTCAGCCGCCGACCTCATGGCGAACCCCCGGTCTGGATTCGCCGGCCTGCAAGGGTGCCAGACTTTTCCTACCTGCAAGAAAACTCCATATTTCTGACCTGGAAGTGACGCCCCCTCCTGAAAATGATGGTGCTGACCTGGTGGAGTCCAACTTACACGCAGTGGAGATGCCGGCCTGGGAGCTGCGGAGCGAAGATGACCCTCATGCTGGCTTAGGAGGACGTCGCTGGCTTGGTGAGATCTGGGGCAGCGGTAGGCGCTTCTTTGCTTGGCGGCGGCCAGGACGACGACAGTGCAGGTTCAGTTAAAGTTTCAGATCTGAACCTTCCAGGCCAGTGGCGACGAGCTTCATATCACGGCGCCTGGCGGCAACTCCGCGGCGGCGAGATCCGGGAGCGGGTAGGTGAGCCCAGTGAAATATTTCTACTGTAGCACACTGCTCGGCGGTGGCCAGCAACGGCATCTCCGGCGTAGATCTTGAAAATTCCATAAATTTTTCCTCTTTTTTTTTGCAATCCAGGTCCGAAATTTCGAAATTGTGATTTCCCGAACTGTTTCGATGTCTTTCTTTTGTGTTTGTGATGAATTTCTGTATTTTCTGGGAGGATCTAACTTGATTATTGATCAAGCTCTCAATGAAAGCACCAATGTTAGTCCAAAATAGGATGCTCGTAGACTTTTAGGAAAGCTACGTACGACACTCAAGCAGGAATTTATAAGCGTATACAATAAGGAAAGTCGCAAAGAGAATTTGGTAGCCATAAATAGCATATAGAATTCGCTCCCTAATATGAATTACAAGGTGCCTTTTATAGGCGTATACAAATCGTAACCGCAACTGATAATAATGATTAATTAAATACAACATTAATACGAAATTAAATACATAATTAATAGCGCATTAATTGGTTGACCGTCACTCTTCCATGCTGGGAGGTCGGCCGGACTGACAGGCTCCCCGCTGGGCTGGCAGACAGGCTTCAGGTTGTGGACTTGGATACACGGATCCATGTTCGGGACCTGGGCTGATTAGGCTCTGGGCCTAGTCCCATTACTCCATCAATAATGTATAGGACAATCCATTAACTCGTGAACCATCCTCAGCTATCGAAAATTGAAAAGATTATCCCATGACTCGTGATGGTGAATGGAGAACACATGAAGTTAATGAAAAATATGTAAGTATATAAATATATAAATTCAATTATTTAGGGTATGATATTCATTTACGATACAATTAAATTTATGATAAACATTTTGTATGATATAAAATAGAGAGAACTATCACATAAGTTCTTGTACTATACTAAAAAAGTCAATTAGACCATCGTAGTTTATAAACACCCGATTGAACCCTTCTAGTGCGAAGAAATGCTCAATTAAACTATTTAGGAGGTAACTTCCCGGTTTCCCGGTCGTCTACCCATGTGGCATTTTTTCCTTTTCCATTTTCCATTTTTTCTTTTCCCTTTCTTTGTTTTTCTCTTCTTCGGCTTCACAAAAGCTGGTTCCAGATGCGTAGATCCCGTCCACCATCCGGGAGTTGCCACCATCGCAGGGGACTGCAACGCCAACGCCGGGTACTGCGGCCGCCAGCGCCTGGAACTCCGACAGCCATTGTCGGGGACAACAGCCCCCAGCGCCGGGGACTCCGGCCACCATTATCGGGGGACAACATCCGCCATCGCTGGAGCTTGAGTGCATCGCCACCTTCCTCCACCGTTGTTTACACTCAACTAGCCTATCGCCGACGTCCTTCCTCCGCCGACAGCAAGACTCTTCTTCTTTGGCGGATTGAGGCTTACGAAATTCACCATTAGGCCTCCTTTCCAAAGACTCCCGCCGCGCTAGTGCTGGTTGGCTTGGTGCCAAAATGGTTGAACGGCTGCCAGAAGATACGCTTCCCAGCTCTGCGATGTCCCCAAGTTGAATGGAAATATGGAACATGAACAAACATGGGGAAGATGGACCCATTCTTTGCCGACGATGAAGTGAACGTGATCAAGGCTACTAGGCTGCCACACAGGAAAAGAAAAAGAAAAAATTGTCCTAAATAAGACTAAAAGATAGATAAAAAGCCAAAATGGGACTTTTTACGGTTTCTTTAATGTCCAAAAAGTCCCTCTTTTCCTCTGTCGCTCAATCCTTCTCTTATTCCTCATTGCCGCCTTCAACATTGAGCAGGTCCGCATCGCCGCCTTGTACGTTTCTTCTCCAGGGATGTTCAAAATCCCCAATTACTTTTGCCGCTCGTCTTCTAATCTCTCTGTACCTCCACCTCAGATTTCTTTATCGGAAATTTCACCGATCTATCTCCTCTCCCATTTCCGATTGAATTTGAAACACCACTGCATCACCCGATCTTCCCTCTTCCGTTTAGAAGATTTTATCTTCCAAATTAAAATGATGGTGACGTCAACTTCAATTTCAGACTTTTCCTTCTACTTCTCTTCTTCTTCTTCTTGCTACTTCTCTTCTTCTTCTTTTTCTTCGTGTTCCTCTTCTTCTTCTTCTTCATGAAGATGACATTTACAAATGTATAAAACATTTGTCATGTTTATCACGAGAATGTCATTATTACTCTGAAAATGACAAGTTTTGCTTCAAATGTTCAGTAAAGTTGTAAAGAAAGACTGTCATGAAGATGACATTTACAAATGTATAAACATAATAGTCTCTCATTCTTTTACTTTATAAAAAATGTCATGTTTATCAAAGGAATGTCATTATTACTCTGAAAATGACAAGTTTTGCTTCAAATGTTCAGTAAAGTTGTAAAGAAAGACTGTCATGAAGATGACATTTACAAATGTATAAACATAACAGTCTCTCATTCTTTTACTTTATAAAAAATGTCATGTTTATCAAAGGAATGTCATTATTACTCTGAAAATGTCAAGTTTTGCTTCAAATGTTCAATAAAGATGTAAAGTAAAACTGTCATGAAGATGACATTTACAAATGTATAAACATGGCAGTCTCTCCTTTTACTTTATAAAAACTGTCATGTTTATCACGAGAATGTCATTATTACTCTGAAAATGTCAAGTTTTTGCTTCATATGTTTAATAAAGATGTAAAATAAATCTGTCATCTTGATGATTGTGATGACATAACAGTAACATTACTTTGAAATTAGTGTTTAAATAAAACAACTATGATGACATCCAAAAGAAATAATTTAGACATCCAAAGAAAGAAGAAAAACAAAAAAAAAAACATGGAAGAAGAAAACACATGAGATGCAGGAGAAGGAGCTTACCTGGGCATGTAGCAGCAGAGCTATTATCGTCGGCTACATTCTTCGCACCCATCATCGTCGCACAAATTAATCGCTGGTGGGAAGAAAGTGAGGCAACGCGTAAATCAGGGGCAATTTTGCGATTCCATTCTATTTTTAGTCGTATCGAATTAAACGGAAAACTAATGGTCCTACTTTTGCATTTTAGACAAGTTTTAGTCTTATTTAGGTAAATCACTCAAAGAAAAACAAATAGAAAAGGGAGAGAGGAAAAACTTGCCATGTGAGCTTCCACCAAGGCTACCACACACGCAGGTGACTTGGGAACCGCCAGTTCATATACCGTGGTATCATCTCATGGTGAGAACCGTGCTCCACTCCCAAAACGACGTAGTTTTGCACATTTAAAAAAACACATGAACAGTACACGCTTGTACAACAACTTTTTTTATTTATTTTCGTCCCAACAGCATGAACTATGTAACTTGTGCATAATTAGATGTAACTCGTCTTGCTACAAATGTAACTTCAGTTAACAACAAATGTAACTTGTGCCCTGAAATAATGTAACTCATGTTTAATGAAAAAAAGGAGTCTACTTGTCCAATTATTTTACATAAGTAGTGCATACGTTTTGTTTTTAATATTAGGTCCATTAAAAATAATTTTTAATAAGAAAATCATTTTGATTGAATAATAGAGGTTTATTTTGTTGTGTAACTCGCATTGTTTTGTGGTGTAACTCGCAGTATCTCAAATGTAAATCAAGATGTAACTTATTGAGAAAAATTGAAATGTAAATCGTGTATTACAAAATGTGACTTTATCATGTTTAAATGTAAATGGGCTTTAGGGGAGATGTAAACGCAGCAGCTGATAACCGGGGATGGCCAGGGTCTTCATCTTCTTCACGCAGCGGCTCTTTCTTCTCGGAATCGAGGCGCGCTGGTGATGAGCGGACGAAAACGGAACTTGGCAGCAGCTTTCTCTTCTTCTTTCCTCTTCTCTCATCTCTTCTTCTTCGTTTAGGTATGCTGGGGTTGGGCGGTGGCGTAGGAGTTCGAGGAGTGATCTTCGACGGTGTTGATTTCCGGTGACGTGGCGACGACATAGTAGTGGAACTCGGCGGATTGAGATTCTGCGACTCGCCGACAACGGGAGTGCACTCCATAGATGCGCAATTACGGAGAGGTCGGAGGAGGTTTTGAATTTTTAACAAAATGATGCCGTTTTGGGATCGGTACACCTTGAAAAGGTGCACCGATCCCACGGTATAATTTGTAACTGACCTGCTAAATAGCTCAATTGAGTGGTTTTTGAGAGTACGAGGGTTCAATTGAGTGTTATAAAGTACGAGGGTCTAATTGACTTTTTGAGTATAGTACGAGAGCTTATTTGATAGTTTTCTCTATTAAATAATTTTAATATTTTAAGACATGGGTCAGTTGGGTAATTCAAATGTCGAAATTAAGTGTTAGATTTCAGCTGACTAGTGTGTTGCCTGATAGACAGCTGTTATACCGTGAGAGCAATCCACGGTGAGCATGATGCTCCCACGGGCAAAAATGTGTGTAACTGTTCACGCGTGAACAATAACTTCTTTTTTGTTTTTTTCATTGTCGCAGTAGCAGAATGATGTAACTCGATGTAAATAAATGTCACTCGCGCTGATAAGCAATGTAACTACAGGCAAGTTCAAATGTAACTTGTCTAATACGGATTATAAGAAATAAAATATTTATTTCAATGAAAACAAGGAGTCTAATTGATCAATTACTTTACATAAATAGTGAATATGTTTTGTTTTTTAATAATAAGGACACTAATTTTTTTTATTTGCCAAAATAATCAATTTTTTAGCCAAAAAGTTCATTTTGTTTTTTTTTTCAAAAAGTGATTTTTTGTTTGTTTCAATAGTAGGGGTTTACTTTTTTTATGGAAGGTGGCTTAAATTTATATCACACCATGCAGATAAGGGCTTTGGGCTAAAAAGACAAAAAGACCCCTGACAACTGCCGACCCTCGAACCAGACTCAGGGTTAATCACCTCAAAAGAAACAATATAACTTGATGATCCATTAATGGGCGCAACTGAGCCAAAGAAGGTTAACGCAGACCTCCTGTCACCCAAATCCAAGCTCATAGTCTTGCAATGCAAAAAAATAACAAGCTGATAAAAAACAAAGTACCCAACACCAAAGAAAATAAACAAAACGAAAAACTAAAAACTCTGCTTCGTCTTCCAGGGAAATAAAACCAAACACCATCCCGAACCTGCTTCTTGCGACTGTTCCTTCGGCGGGCTTAAATATCTGAGCCCGCCTCCTCCTCGTTTTTTGGCTTGTCAACAACCATATTTTCCCTGCTTGGCCCCTCCTGGTCCTGTGTTTCCCAGATTCTTCTTGTCTTTTGTTCTCCTGAAAATTTCTCAGTACTTCCCAAGTCCCCATCCTTAGTCGTACAATCTCTCGTGCCGGTCGTAGACTCCTTCCCGCCATGCTCTCATGATCCGCCTCCCGTCTTGTAATTCTCCAGAAGTGAGCGACTCCAAGCTGCATTGGGGGATCCCTTCAACAACCACTTGTTTCCTCCTATAGGACTAGTCTTCACCTCACTACCTGCTCTCAGGCTAACAACAAAAGATTTTTCCAATACCAGATTGTCCTCATATGTTAAAGGACAAAATTTATCAGAATGTCCAATAATATTCCACAAATAAAACAAAAATTGGGTAGTTTTTCATATTTGACATCAACCGAGTGCCCAATTACTACTTTCTTAAATACTCCCTCCGTCCCCTTTTAAATGTCCCGTAAGAGGGTGGCACGAGTTTTAAGAAAAGTAGGTTTGTGTGGTTGATATTAATAGATAAAGTAAGAATAAAGTAAGAATAAAGTAAGAATGATTTTGAGCCACACAAACTTTACCAAATAAGGTATGGGACAATTAAATAGGGACATCCCAATATGGTAAAATGGGACATTTAAAAGGGGACGGAGGGAGTAGTGTTTTTTTAATATTAAGGCCATTAAAATGTTTTATAAGAAGTCATTTTTTGCCTTTTTTTGGCAAAACGACGGTTCTTATGTTTCAATAGTAGGGCTTTATGTTGTGATGTTATTCCTGTTATGGAAAATGTAACTCGCATTGATGGAAAATCTAACTTAGATGTATGCAAAATATAAGCGTTGAGACAAACCCAAATGTAACTGGCGCATAGAAAGACATAACTCACTCACACACAAGAAAATGTCACTCGCGCATAAAAAGATACAACTCCATATACTATCAAATGTAACTCCATAAAATGTCTATAAACATAACTCACACATATGAAAAATGAAATATAATACTTTATCAAATTTAAATTGAAATAAACAAACTTAATGTCTTCAAAACACTAAAACATATAAAAGAGATACGAAATTTTTATAGAAAAAAGTGTATGAGTATGAAAAATATTTAAAAAAAAAAGTGTATAAATGTAAAAACAATACAGAAAAAATAAATTCGGTAGTAATTTAAGATGAATAAAAATTGAAAAAAAATAGTGTATGATTATGAAATACAATATACTTATTTTATGTGGGTTAATAAAATTTTGTAATTAATTGGTAAAGAAAGAAGTTAATTCAGTTGTAATCTAATTAGTTGAAGATGAAGATAAGTAAAAAATAACAAATAAGTAGATGTAACTCACGCATAATTAGATGTAACTCACGCATAAAAAGATGTAACTCGTGCATAAGTAGAAGTAAACCATAACTCACACATATGGAAATGTAAATCATATACATATGAAAAATGTAGTCTCATGTTTTATTAAACTTTAATTGAAATAATCAAACTTGATATCTTAAAACACTAAAAAGTGTATGAATATGAAAAATATATTACAAGAAAGATGTATAAATATAAAAGAATTACAGAAAAAATAAATTTGGTTGTAATTTTAGTTGAAGAAAAAAGTCAAAAATAGTGTATAATTATGAAATACAAATTACTTATTTTATGTGGATTAATAAAACTTTGTAATAAATTGGTAATAATAATAATTTATTTGTAATTTAATTAGTCCAAATTTAATTAGTTAATTACATTTGGACATGTTGAGGCAAGTTTAAATGTAACATGCACATCTGAAAATGTAACTTGCGTATAAAAATGTGTAACTCGCATATAAGAAGATGTAACTCGCGCAAAATATAACTCGCATGCACACTGGAAGATGCAACTTCATACATTATAAAATATACTCCATAAATCAAAATAAACAAACTCAATGTCTTAAAAACTTCTAAAAAATATATAAAAGAGATTAAATATCTATTATAGAAAAAAGTTTGTGAATATAAAAATATATTACAGAATAAGAGTATGAATATAAAAAATATTACGTAGTACAAAAATAAAAATAGTATATGAATACGAAATGTAATATAATTATTTTATTTAAATTAATAATTTTTTTTGTTATGAATTGAATAAAAAATAGATTGCGTTATAATTTCAGTTGAAGACAAAGAAAAGTAAAACTACCATTAAATTTTTAGTATTTTGATGGAGAAGGCGAAAAGAAATGAAGAAAAGAAAAATAAAGAAGAAGAAGAATAAACAAAAGAAAATGAGATACAATGTTTGAATAGCTAATAGCGGGATTGACACTGTTGGTAGAAAATATTCCGAGTAGAGAAACTAGCAGCATTTCAGTATAGTCAAAATAGCGTAGGAGAATACAAGAGGTTGGTGGTCTATTTATAGGTGTATACAATATGCCTACTAATTAAGTGCTACATGGCCTTGGCCCGATTTATCAACTAATACTGGCGCTAATGGGCCAGCCAGCCCAATAAGTAATTAAATAATCCCGGACCAATATCCGATAGCCGGACTATGATCTGAGCTTGGTCGGGCCAAAGTTCGGGTGTAACGGGCCGATAGTCTTGGACCCGGCCCATTATCCCAACATGAGTCCCCCACTCCCTTAGTCGAGTAGTAGACTCGGCTAAAAGGGAGTAGTTAAGCTGTTTTGGAATTGGTCCGGTTCTTGGTTCGGCCGGCCGGTCATTAACGAGCCTTGAATTAGATTCAATTGCTTGTGAAAGGATGAAGTCTTCCTTGTTCGACTGGGAGACCTCTTCCTCTGTTCATGATGAGGGGGTGCCTCGTTAAAACCTTACTGGGAAAAAACCCAGTGGGAAAAAATCCCAGTGAAGGAAAAAGAGTACATCGGAACCTTAAAATAAAGCAAAGGAAGGCTAGTCCGCTTAACTGGTAAGCAGAGATATGTTCCGGGAAGGCCAGTCCCACGGTTGTTTGCCAGTGGTGGTAGTCGAGCCAAGGTATGCTCGGGAGAGACCAGTTGCACAATTGTCTATTCATGATGCAGAACCGAGGTGTGCTCGGGAGAGGCCAACAGCTCAGCTGTCTGTTGATGATGCCGAGCTGAGGTGTGCTCGGGAAAGGTCGTTGCACGTTGTCCACATTATTCCCCACTGCTTGCGAAAGGATTTGGTTTCCTTCGTTTGGGTAGCAGTCCGGGTCTTGTTTGTTCGACCAGCAGCCCGAGGTCTTGCTTGTCCGCTTTGCAGCTCGAGGTCTTGTTTCTCTGACTAGCAGCCCGGGGTCTTGTTTGTCTGATTAGCAGTCTAGGGTCTTCTTCCAAATTCAGCAAAAAGGTGAGCCCTCTGGCTACTGCGTGCAGCTGCAACGGTCGTCATCTGCTAAGGGAATGGCAAAGACTGGTCTTCACTTGTGAACAATGCTCGTCTGACGTTCTCGGGAGGATGCAATGAGTAGTCCACCATGATAAGTAGTCCCTGTTGATTGCTATTATTGCTTATTACAGACATGGCAAGTAGAAGAGGTTCTCTCGCTGCTTTAGCTGCAGTGCAAGATGCTAAGTTTCAGCCTTCAACGTCTGATGAAGGTCTGTCTCATGAAGGGAAGAAGCCCGGAGCTTCTCCGTCTGGTGCTGGGGAAAAGCGAGAAGCTTCCCTGCTTTGCGAAGAATGACTTTCCAAGAAGAACAGAGGTATAAACTGCTCCTTAGGCCGGGTACGGGGAGGTATCCCAACCGGCAGAATCCTCGCTTACTCCGTTCGTTTCCTCGTAGGTATGGCATGTCAGAGAAGCGCACCTAGTTCCCTACCCTGACCTTTGTTTCCTCGTAGGTATGGCTGGTCGGAGAAGCGCACTTGCTGCCCTGCCCTTACCTTCGTTTCCTCATAGGTATGGTAGGTCGGAGAAGTGCACTTGCTGCCCTGGCCTGACCTTCATTTCCTCGTAGGTATGGATGGTTGGAGAACACATTTCCTGCCCTGGATGCGACGAAGAATGCTAATTCTCGAACTTTGACATCCGATGCAAGTCCATCTAATGTCGGGGAGAAGCACACAACTTCTTTGCCTGATGCCGGGGAGAAGCATGCAGCTTCCCTGCATAATGGCAGAGAGTGCTTAGAGCTTCTCTGTCTGATGTTGGGGAGAGGCACACACCTTCCCTGCCTGATGCTGGGGAGAGGCACGCACCTTCCCCGCCTGATGCTGTGGAATGCTAAGAGTTTCTCTGCCTGATGTCGGGGAGATGTCCAACTTCTCTGACTGATGCTGGGGAGAAGCACTCACCTTCCCTGCTCCATGAAGAATAAATTTGTCGAGACGAGTAAGGGTATGAAACTGAAAATGAGTAGACATGACCAGACCAACAGAAGTCTGGCTCGCCCCACAACCCATCCGAAGCATGTAAGATGTTTGCAAAAGTCTGCCATATGCTGAAAGAATGGTTGAGACCGTGCTTGCGATGAAGAAATAGTCATCATCGGGGGGGTGATGCACACTAATTAATAGTGCATAATTGTATGTTTTTATGTTTCATTGATGGTGATTGTTTGACGTTTTATTTGGTTTGTAAACATTTGTGTGATTTTAGTTGTAATTGTATTTTAGTTCTCATTTGTAAGTTATAAAGTAGAATTAGGAATTAGGATGTTGGAAAGGAGGATGTTGAAGTGAAGAAAAAGGAATTTTAACTGTCCAGGAGCAAATACCCGACCGGGTAGGAAATTTCACCCGGTCGGGTCTGATTTGAAAACTGAAGCACTGAGGAAAGAGCTGGGCCCGGTCGGGCCCCATACCTCACCCGGTCGGGCGAGAAGTGACCGGGGACAACCCGGTGTGCGAAGATCACCAGAACGTGGGGAAATATCTGATTTTGACCGGACCCGGTCGGGTGAGTACTTAACCCGGTCGGGTACCCGGCCAAAGGTGTTGAAAAACACCTATAAATAGCACTCTTTTTCTTCTCTAAAAAGAATCCCTTCTTCCATACTCTTTAGCTCAGTTTAGAATAGCATTTCTTTATATTTTTCTAGCTATGTTTAGTCTCCAAATGAGGAGCTAAACTTCCATTCTTGGTGTTGCTCTTGAAGCTTGTTGATTATTAAAGTTGTGAGTTATTTTCTTAACTTCTTTCCTTGAATATTAATTAATAGTTCTTTCCTTAATACCATCTCTATATTAACGTTGGGGAGTGTTGCTAAGATGACAATTAGTTAACATCTCGACATTAGTTAGAATGGTATTTTCTTCCTCTATATTAATGTTGGGGAGTGTTGCTAAGATGACAATTAGTTAACATCTTGATATTAATTATAGTAGGATTCATTTTCTTTAATAATATTCTTCCTTGAATATTAATTAATTCCTACTCATATTTCATATTAATATTTTGAACATTACTTAAAGGATCAACTAGTTTTGTTTCATATATTAATTATTACTAGAAACGATCAACGAACCGATGGTTAATCGTTGATGGTTTCACAAGTAAGTAACTTCGGTTTATTAATGCACGGTCGTGGTTAATAAACTTAAGAGGGATTAATTTTGTTGGTTAAACCGAAACCGTTGTGTTGAGGTTATCAATCTCAATTGATTTCATCAAGGAGTTAGAAATATTAAATGCTACTATTAAATCGGTATAAGGCGTTGTTTTATATTTGATTAATAGTAAGGGTTATTAATGAACGGTTGTTGTTAATAACTACCCTCGATGAAGTGGATATACTCCCCGATTGAGTATTCGAGAGGGAATAAGTTATAGATATAACAATGATCGACTAAAATATATCAACAAGTGGAAAGTAGCAATGCCAAGTCCTTTTTATCTTTGAATTAAAAACATATAGGTTGTTCATCTTAGTTCTTAATTAAATTAAATCACTCAATCCAAATCCCCCCCCCCTTTTTATTTACTAAGTAGCATAAAAAGAGAATTATTCATTTCCCTGTGGATACGAACCTTACTTCACTATACTACGTATTAGTGTTGTATTGATTAATTATTTTGAGTGCACCTCACGACAAGTGCACGTCAGGGGGATGGTGGGCAAGCCCGATCATAGAATCATGATGACAACGTTTAGTCCTTTCATGATGAATCCAAAGCAGCGGTCATCACCCAAGTGAAGGAGGATCTGACCGGTCTTGAAATGGGAATGATGGTGTTGTTTGTCAAACTTGAGGTTCGACACACGCCTACAAGATGATGTGCATAGCAAAGTCTGAGATTAAACACTCGATGTCATTTGACCTTCAAGCTTCCCTAATTAGGATGTAAGTTTCCAGACTGAGAGTGGTGCTTGGAGGATTCCTTGACGCAGGGCAAGAGAGCGATGTTCGGGTGACTCATTCCTTGTGGTTTTTTGAGTCAGTGAGAGAGTTCTGCTGCAGCTCTGCTCATACATGTCAGTGGTCGAAGGGTTACATGATCTTGTTCGAGTGACGGGGAGCCCAAAGTGGCCTGACCTTCTGCGATTTGGGGATGGTCGGAATGCTAGGCCAACTCGACATTGTCCAAATAGCATGGAGAGCGAGCTTAGCGAGACCTCCACTTTACTTCATCTTGATGAACGGTTGTTGACGAGGATGGCATGTGATTGCATCCGGTCTTCCAAGCTATGTGTCGATCCTTGCGTGAGCATTACTCGATCGCATGTGGTCTGGGAAGGATGGACGATCTCGCTCCTTGACACGAACGCGAAGTAGGCTACCACGATGCTACCTTGAAGGTATACGCGACTTGCCATGGAGTAGATGATTGCAGCATGCCCAAGCTTGGTATGATAGGTTGACATATCGTCTTCCCGGATGTTACTCTGAGAAGTTTGGTTCGTCCGGGATCATGTTCGACCCTGATGAGTTGGAGAAGGTGGGTGACGATGACGCCCTCGATACTTGGTCTCCTAGACACTTCCCGGAGGTTCCTGATGATCTAGATGGAGTCACTCACGAGCCGAATTTGGGACTGTTTTCCAAGTTGTCATAGAGAATATGGTCGTGATCTTGGAACTATTCTTCATCATTGCTTTATTGCTTGAGCTTATATGCGTGCATCGTTCATCTTTCAATTTACTTGGTCACTTTTCATTCAAGAATACTTGGATAACTTATCAGGGATCTGGCTCCCCACCTAGGTCGTGAGGGGCGGAAAGTCGACAAGGTCAACCTTGACCGCGCCCTGCTGGGTAAGGCGAGGCTGACCCGCACAATGTCAGTCTAGGACCAACGTGTTGTGCAAGTTGTTTGGCCGGTGATTAGTCAACAGATGTACGAGAGGGGCTCGGGGCGTGACCTCTCGCATACCTTCGACCCGGATGGTGGATCCGCCTTAACTCGTCGGCCAACAGGGGAGAGACCGAGGCAGCGACCAGAGACGCAGCTGCGTGGTGGAGGAGCGACCAAAGACCCGGGCGGAGCTGCGAGCGGTGGTGACACCGGTGAAGGTGGCGCGATCATGACCCTGGTTTCGACGGAGAGCTGCAGTGATGGTGGCCCTCGAGCGTGGTGGCGAGGCTCTGGGCGGAGACCACTGTACTCAAGCATCTGGTGAAGTCTACAGCAGCGGGCGAGCTTCTTCCGACGGTGCACGTCGGAGCCCTGGACGGCAACGGCCTCGACGGTGACGTGCTGCGAGCGTCGCTGTGACGAGGGTGGAGCGATGGCTCTAGGCAGGGTCAGGCTTGTTCGTATCTTCAAGGTTGCGATGAACGTGGACGCATTCTGGGTTGGAAGACTCCCATCTTCCCAATTTCAGATCTGCTTTTTTAGTAAAAAACCCCTTTCTCATCGCTGGATTTTGAAACTGTAATAAATTGTTCATAGTTTTTTGTTTTTTTTTGCTATCACTTGATCGTTGACATGCTAGTTTCTCTTCCAAATTCCTACGGAGAATGAGAGATGAACTCTCAATGAAAGCACCAATGTTGGTAGAAAATATTCCGGGTAGAGAAACTAGTAGCATTTCAGTATAGTCAAAATAGCGTAGGAGAATACAAGAGGTTGGTGGCCTATTTATAGGCGTATACAATATGCCTACTAATTAAGTGCTACATGGGCTTGGCCCGATTTATCAACTAATATTGGAGCTAATGGGCCAGCCAACCCAATAAATAATTAAATAATCTCGGACCAATATCTGATAGCCGGACTGAGATCTGAGCTTGGTCGGGCCAAAGTTCGGGTGTAACGGGCTGATAGTCTTGGACCCGGCCCATTATCCCAACAGACACACCATGCACATGGTGCGCCGATTGTACGGTATAATTTTCCCTCATAGATGACATGTCCCTTTCACAATATTGATATCAAACAAAGCATGTTAGTTCTTTAAAAAAACAGTGTTAGTTTACACTTCTTATCATAAATTAAAGGGAAAACTGTCAATTGCGCCCTCCTACTATGCGCGATCCGTCAATGGAGTCCTCGTACTTTGGAAACTCTCAATTGAACCAGCCAACAATGAAAATCCTGTCAATTAGGTCTACATAACCGGATGCTTCCCGGTTAGCCCGTTGCTCGCTCACGTGGACATCGTACATTGAGGGTTCCGTTGCTGACATGGATTAAAAATTTCCACATCACGTGGCCTCTCTAGCCATTAAAGGTGAAGAGTAGCGGACCAGGAAGAAAGAAGGAAGAGAGAAAAAAAGAGAAAGTAGGAAGAGAGAAAAGAAAATTGAAAAAGGAAAGGGAAAACTGTCAATTGATGTGGAAATTTTTAATCCATGTCAGCAACGGAACCCTCAATGTACGATGTCCACGTGAGCGAGCAACGGGCTAACCGGGAAGCATCCGGTTATGTAGACCTAATTGACAGGATTTTCATTGTTGGCGGGTTCAATTGAGGGTTTCCAAAGTACGGGGAATCCATTGACGGATCGCGCATAGTAGGAGGACGCAATTGACAGTTTTCCCTAAATTAAATACAAGTACATAGTTTACCTGCAGAGAAAGATGTCCCACCATCTATATTGCTACTGGCAACTGAGGGGGAAATTCATGAAATTCATGGTAATGATAGATGTACAAGAGGGGCTGGGGGCGTGACCTCTCGCATACCTTCGACACGGATGGTGGATCCGCCTCAACTCGTCGGCCAACAGGGGAGAGACCGAGGCAGCGACCGGAGACGCAGCTGCGTGGTGCAGGAGCGACCAACGACCCGGGTGGAGCTGTGAGAGGTGGTGACATCGGTGAAGGTGGCGCGATCATGACCCTGGTTTCGACGGAGAGCTGCAGTGATGGTGGCCCTCGAGCGTGATGGCGAGGCTCTGGGCGGAGACCACTGTACTCAAGCATCTGGTGAAGTCTACAGCAGCGGGTGAGCTTCTTCCGACGGCGCACGTCGGAGCCCTGGACGGCAACGGCCTCGACGGTGTCGTGCTGCGAGCGTCGCTGTGACGAGGGTGGAGCGATGGCTCTAGGCAGGGTCAGGCTTGTTCGTATCTTCAAGGTTGCGATGAACGTGGACGCATTCTGGGTTGGAAGACTCCCATCTTCCCAATTTCAGATCTGCTTTTTTAGTAAAAAACCTCTTTCTCATCGCTGGATTTTGAAACTGTAATAAATTGTTCATAGTTTTTTGTTTTTTTTGCTATCACTTGATCGTTGACATGCTAGTTTCTCTTCCAAATTCCTACGGAGAATGAGAGATGAACTCTTAATGAAAGCACCAATGTTGGTAGAAAATATTCCGGGTAGAGAAACTAGCAGCATTTCAGTATAGTCAAAATAGCGTAGGAGAATACAAGAGGTTGGTGGCCTATTTTTAGGCGTATACAATATGCCTACTAATTAAGTGCTACATGGACTTGGCCCGATTTATCAACTAATACTGGCGCTAATGGGCCAGCCAGCCCAATAAGTAATTAAATAATCTCGAACCAATATCCGATAGCCGGACTGTGATTTGAGCTTGGTCGGGCCAAAGTTCAGGTGTAACGGGCCGATAGTCTTGGACCCGGTCCATTATGCCAACAGACACACCATGCATATGGTGCGCCGATCGTACGGTATAATTTTCCCTCATAGATGACATGTCCCTTTCACAATATTGATATCAAACAAAGCACGTTAGTTCTTTAAAAAAACATGGTTAGTAACTTAGTTTACACTTTTTATCATAAATTAAATACAAGTACATAGTTTACCTGTTAGAGAAGGATGTCCCACCATCTATATTGCTACTGGCAACTGAGGGGGAAATTCATGAAATTCATGGTAATGATAGAAATTACATTACCATCAGTGTCAAGAACCATCTAGATAGCGCAAATTATACCGGATGACCGGTATATGGTGAGCACCGCATACTGGTATACAGACTTTTTTTTGCTTTTGTTGTTAAAAAATGGTAATAACTTTTTTTTTTTTGATCCGATTTTTATAAAATTTATATCAACATTTTTTATTTTTCATGATCTTTCAAATGAGACCAATATTGCTTATGTAATTTTAAGAAATTATCAAACTATTATATTAATGTGTATTGGATTATAAGGAAAATCGAACTAAATTTAATACAGAAAAATATTTGTGTAAATCACAATTTATCTTAAAATTATGTATATAAAAAATTTATTGTATTATGTATTTATACATGTGACTTACATATTTTTATACGTAAAGTTACATACTTTTACACGTAAAGTTACATATTTACACACACGAGTTGCATTTGGTCAACCAGAACGCGAATTACATATTTTTACACGTAAAGTTACATATTTTTACACGTAAAGTTACATATTTATACACGCGAGATACATATTTATACACACGAGTTGTATTTGACCTGTCTGAACGTGAGTTACATATTTTTACACGTAAAGTTACATAGTTTTACACGTAGAGTTACATATTTATACACACGAGTTGCATTTGGCCTCACTCGATGTGAGTTACATATTTCTACACGTAAAATTACATATTTTACGTAGGTTAATATAATAGTTCGATAATATGTTAAAATTACATAGGCAATATTGGCCTCATTTGAAAGATCATGAAAAATAAAAAATGTTGATAAAAATTTTATAAAAATCGAATCAAAAATAAAAAAGTTATTACCATTTTTTTAAAAAAGAAAAATAAAAAATAAAGAAGTCAATACGCTACTTGCCAAAAATCGTATGCCGGTATACGATGCTCACCAAATGATAAGTGTCTACATTAAGATGAATTAATATCTTCCAAAGAGGGGGAAATTCATGAAACCCAAACATTATTTTGAGATCAAGTACAAGCTCACAACCCTCAATCAACAATTTCACCAAGACGCAAAAAGATTAGATCTAAGTTTTCAAGTGGCATGTGATCACACCCTAATATATTTGTGTAACTATTTGAGGACTTTTGGTCAATGATACCTTGGAGAACGGTTGGTAAAACCAGCTCAATTTTGTCATCAGCTCCGCTTAGTCACTTACAAAGAAGTGGAGACCTTGAACGAACAAACTTGAAGATAATAATTATGTTGTTCCAATTGGAATTCTGTTGGAAATTTTTAGAGTATTTCAAATGAATAACACTTTATTAATCAATTTTATAAATTAAATATGATAGAGCAGAATGCAGAACCGCTGGGGGAGAGGGCAAACGTGATGAAAGAAGTGTTGGCCTCTCGGAGTCTTGGGGCTGAGAAATGAGTTTATGTGAGTGTTTTAGTTTGATACATTGAGAAAAAATAAATTATGATTATGTTTAAATATTCTAGAGAGAAGTGAGAGCTAGAGAGAGAAGTGCAAGTAAATGCTTCAATAGAATGATTTTGTAACCTCTACAACTACCTCCAGAGGAAGTATTTATAGGAAAAATACGGGCTGGGCTCCCATGCCTTGGGCTTGGGAGGCCCATTTACAACTGAACCGCTATTGGGCCGAATACAAAGTAAATGATGGGATATATGAATGAATAAGTGTAAAATCTAGTTCTGTGAGACTTCTGTGGCCGACGAGGGTCTGGCCGATGAGGGCACGGCCGATGAGGGCACGGCCGACGAGGACACCCTGGTTCCCTGGCTTCAGGATCATATTCTGAGTCGGTCCCTCTGTGGCCGACGAGAGTCCTTTGGCCGACGAGGGCACTGCGTAGTGGCTTGTACTTTCTGTTCTTCTGAGTATGTGGGTCTTGGGGCCTAGACTCATATACTCCATCAAAATATTTTCATACATTCTATTAAAATATTATTAAGTTAAGGTATGTGAATTGAATATTTCCAAATGATAAGGTACATTTCCAAATGATGCATGGATTCGGTCCACTAAATATCATAGCTTGGCATTTGCTTTGAGGAATTTTCAACATGAAGGTCATTTAATATTCCTAACGTTATTCTTAATAATAATAAAAAACATTAAAGGTTTTCACTTGGGTCGTTTCTAATCTGACCAGCAACGTTTATGTTGCATGTATATAGATATAGATGTGTTCGCCCATGCTAGTTGGTTGGCCAAGAAAAAGATTAATTTGAGCTAAACAGTAAACACCCCCTAATATTTTCACTCTGCTGGATTAATATAATTTTCAATCTCGTTGTTTTGTTACCGGTTTACGCCGAAGAGCTCGTTTTATCTTGGGAAAAGGTTTTCGCTAGTCGGAAATACTTTCTTGAGAACAGCGTTTACGTGACTCGAGCTATATTATTTTCTAACGCTTTTTTGCAGGTTTATCCGTCCGAATTACTCCAACAATTTCCATTTGATCTACACGCTTGCAATTAGGGGTGGGCGCAGTCCGAGTCGATCTGGTAATTGAAAAAAATTTCAAGAACTGTCATTTCCTTAACAGGGTGGGCGCGGTTCCTGTACATGTTTGCCCACCCCTACTTGCAATCCATGTCCGGTACTTTTTCCATATATTTGTCATTTCTAAATTTAATTTTCCAATGATTTTTTTCAAAGCACTTCAATTATAAAATGTATAAAACATGTGTTTAAACTACATATAGAATGTTTCCGAGAAATTAATTGCCTATTTTCCACAGACATTAAAGGAAATCCATAATGTAGGAATCATGGAAATCGTGTACATTCCTAAATCCATAATGTAGGAATCATGGAAATCCATAATGTCCCGGTTTTATATTTTTTTTCCTTTTGTTTTTAAAAAATGGTAATAACTTTTTTATTTTTGATCCGATTTTTATAAAATTTATATCAACATTTTTTATTTTTCATAATCTTTCAAATGAGACCAATATTGCCTATATAATTTTAACATATTAACATTTGCGTGTAAAATATGTAACTTTACGTGTTAAAATATGTAACTCACGTTCAGTCAGGCCAAATGCAATTCGTGTGTATAAATATGTATCTCTACGTGTAACAATATGTAACTTTACGTAAAAAAATATGTAACTCGCGTTCAGACATGTCAAATGCAACTCGTGTGTATAAATATGTAACTCGCGTGTATAAATATGTAACTTTACGTGTAAAAATATGTAACTTTACGTGTAAATATATGTAAGTCGCGTTCAGGCATGTCAAATGCAACTCGTGTTTATATATATGTAACTCGCTTTTAAAAAGATGTAACTTGCTTCTAAAAAGATGTAACTTGCTTATAAAAAGATGTAACTCGCTCATAAAAAGATGTAACTCAATGTATTATCAAATGTAACTGAGGCCACTGATCCACTCCCAAACATATTCGATCTTCTATTTCACAAACCTATCATCTCCCAAACAGATTCGATTTTCCTTATAATCCAATACTCATTAATATAATAGTTCGATAATTTCTTAAAATTACATAAGCAATATTGGTCTCATTTAAAAGATCATGAAAAATAAAAAATGTTGATATAAATTTTATAAAAATCGGATCAAAAATAAAAAAATTATTATCATTTTTTAACAACAAAAGTAAAAAAAAAGGGGGGGAGGCAAGCTGCGTCCTTTTGCAACCGGGCGCACCATCCTCATGGTGCGCCGGTTGCACGGTATAATTTGCCTTCCTAAACTTCTATGAATGAGTACGTTATTATTTCACAATCACAACGATTTAATGCCTTAGATATGATGATCATCAGATGTCTTCTTTTTGGTAACCAAATAGTATTATCGATTAACCACATATGAACCAAATAGTATGGCTATAATTAATCAATCGAGCAATAATTAAAACTATAACCTCAAGATTTATTAAGGTATTAAAAAATGTTACCATATTTGAATGACCATCTCATCAATATAAATAGCAAGCACTATTCCTTCAACCCCCATCTTGCATACACGAGCTATAACTGCTAATTAGTGCTAAGTGCATTGTAGTTGAAGCTATAAAAAACCATATATGGCAAAGCTTTCTTACAGCAGTCTCGTCCTTGAATCTGAATTTCTTTAATTTATAAAAATTTGTGTTCCCGTGCACGGTGCACAGTACGAACACTCAACGCGATGATCTTTTTTGCAGTGACAAAAAATTTGATTTATTTACGAAACCGCCATCACGTTTTTCGATGAAATCTAGTCCATTTTGACTTATTTTGAGTCATTAAATCCGAAATCGAATGCACAAGATTTAAATACCGATGTTTGAATAAATTGAGAAAGTGGTATTTAATTTGTTATACATACAGGTATGGAAAGGATGAAGAAGACGAATGCAATTTGTGTGGTGGATCCGAATGGTTGCGTGTTACCGAATTGTAGAAAAACGTGCTTTCTCCAGTATCAACAAGCTTTTGGTCAGTGTATCCTCAAACCCGGCGCCGGTGACCCACTCAATCCGGAATATCAATGCATTTGCACCGGCGGCGGCAAATGTAATTAGAATATATAGTTTCCACACTCTATATTATATTACCACCTTCTACCCCTCCTAATTATATGGAGCAATTATTTGTCAATTTTGCAGTTTAGATTAAATTATAGAATAATGTTGTTTATTTTTAATTCATAATTGGTTCTACATTATCGCAACATAAATGAATATATTTATAATTTATGAATGGTGTTATTACAATAGTGTGTTCATATTTCAAACAACTTTGCTTTCTTATACACGCATATGCGTACATAAGCGGTTTTTTATTTGTAAATAGCTCAATTTTTGTCTCATAAAAAACAATCTTTAATGCAAGCAAAAAATTAGTTGCTCGCAAGCAGAAAAATGAGCATGTACATAGAGTGTGTACAACCCAATATGACATTCGATCGTACACCAGAGTCCAAAACACATACGTAGTATGTTCTGACTGTCAAATTTTCGGTACGGGCACCGGCTCGCTAATTGGACCGGCTTAGTTGCGTGACGGGCTCGTGCTTTAATATTTGGGACCGGACCGGGTGGTCCCGACTCGATTCTGGCCCCAACAGTCATTTTTAATTTTTTTAAAAATAGAGGGTTGGTACATGTGATCGACCCAACCCGACTCGGGATCGATCCGTGGCCCGCCCGGGTACCTGGACCTGAAACGGTACCGAACCAAATCGGATCGATACCGGGCTTCACTGTTTCAAAACCGGGCCGGGCCGGCTCGAGTCTATGACTACTTTCACCTACTTATCGTTTTACCCTCCCCTACTTTATCACTTTACCTTTGTTCCTATTAAAAGGTGGAATCTCCCACCCCAGGAGCCCTCCACCCTGACCCGACAGGATGGTGGGGAGGTTAGTCATGGTGACTCAGTCGGCAGAATGACAGTAGGCCCATACACCCGTGCGCACCAGAGGCTCAGTCTTATTTCAGGTTCTGTGACCTCCACCCGGTCGCTGCGGGAATTCGAACTTTGGTCCATTGTTCCAAATCTCCCACCACTCGACCAACTGAGCTACGCGTGTGGGTTAAAACTTTTCCCTTAAAACTTGTGAGAAAACCTGATATTGCAAACAAAGGAATACGAAGTAACAAACTTCCAAAGAAGGAATAAAGGAGTAATAGTAATTAAGAGCGATGCACATTTAAGTATTTAAAGTTTAAACACATTGACAAGTTCGGTTAAGAGCGATACCAAGTGTAAATGTCACTATCGTCCCATTTGTCCCCTTACAAGTTCGGTTGTACTTGTATGCAAGTTAAGTTAGTTTTAATTTAATGCCTTTTTATCAGACTGCAGGTTATATCAACTACTCCCCCGTCCCGTTGGACTTTGCCAATTTTTCCTTTTTAGTTGTCTCAAAAAACTTTGTCATTTTGCTATTAAAGCAACTAATTTGTGATTCTGTACATTTCTCTCTCCTCTGCACAAATCTCAACCACACAATTTTTACTGTTCTTATTTGTCACCTACTTTGCACTTGACAAAGTCTACCGGGACGGAGGTAGTATTTCCTACCAACACGAGAAGAAAATAGATTTCATGGGAGAGCAAATATTATGGAGGCTAAAATTCTAATACCTGCAACTTTCTTATAAGATAGCATACATTTCAAAGACCAAAACATTTTTGTATTAGGAAGAGAAAACATTGCTTATAAGTGATTTCAGGGGAAAGTTCCCGAAATAGCTTTTAGCTCTGCAAATGAGCTTTTATTGGTTTCTACACACAAAACTATACAGACTAAGGACTCGATCAAGCCTTAAGCAGACTAATGTTTCTCGAAGAGTCGAAGGGAGAAAAATGAACAACATATCTAAACCACTTATCCTCTTAAATGTCTACATTTCTTATACCAAACTATATACGAAGTATATGCTTGGTCTCTATTCAACTTGCAATGAAAGGGTACTATTACTGTTGTAATAGAAATTAGAAAACACTTCATCTCAAGGCACCACATCACAAAGGTTCTCTTTCTTCATTCAAATTATCAGTTGCTGCTTGACTATCACATTCATTCATCTGTCAAGTAAAATGACAACATGTTAAAGAAGATTTTACTAACTATGTATCCTAATTGAAATTACAAATACACGCAACAAAAATATATCCATACAATATCCTTGCATTTTCATGATTTACATTTCCTTGTGGAATTAGCTAGTAGGTGTGTTCTTTGCATTCTTTGTGTTTTGTTTAGCTTTAGTAATTTGCAGCAGCTTGGAAATGATATCTTCTCAACTTGTTTAATGTTGTATTTAACTACTCTAGCTTTATTACTATTGTTAACATATACTTTTCCCAGAAACGTGCATAATAGAAAATCATTTAAAAAGATTACTAAAAAATTACTCCACAAAGATTATCTAAAATTTTCTGCTCAAAGAAGAGAAGAAAGAAGTTAAATGGTAAAATCCAATCTACAAATGGGAAAACTGAAAAGAGACAAGAAATAATCCTATCTAAAAAGAACTGAAAAAACTAGCAATATAAACAACTCTAGCTTCACATATGAGTAATAGCAATGTATGTGCCTACACAAAAGACTCACCAAATGCAAAACTTCCCTATGCTGACATTACATAATAAAATGGATGAAACCCACTAATAATTTCTTGATATACATGCAACTATTATCATAAAAGAGTAATAAAAGCACTGTATCAGTGTATCTACACTTAAGGAGCATGCAAAAGAAGCCCAATCATAGTGCCAGCCTTCCAGGCATTTTCTCAAAAGCTAGTTAATTGTTTCTTAATAATATACGTATTTTTCTGCAAGAACAAAAGAATAAAACTCTAAACCTACTGCTGGTGAGACTCTTGTTTGTAAAGGCCATATTTTGTTCTACTTCCAGTTCCAGGCTAGGTTTTTATCTTCTAAACTGATGATTGGACTAAATAGGAGCATCATAATATCATATACTTCGTACTACGTATAATTTAAACGGTTAACATGCCACTGACTTCAGAGTCTTCCTTGAAAAAGCTTTGATTTAGGCAATCTTGAGCGCCACTAGCTAGCAAATTGTAAGAGAATACATCTGCTTCATTTCTACATGCATTCGTCAGTCAAAATGTAGCAACACCCTCGTTTCCTTCTGCATTCAGAGAACGATTATCTGAAGTTGCCCTATGTTGGCTATGTGTTCAGTGTTCACCATCGTCGAATGAAATTTCACCAATTAATTCTGTTTCCATATGTGTTAAGTTGAACCATCACCACACAGGCTTGTGGTATTGAAATGCAAATTAGTTAATCCTTAAATTAAATAATAAAATTTTGTTGTGTTTAAACAATCCACGTGTGAACTCTGATTTGTCCATCAAGGCAGAGGTACCGTTGCCTTCATAATTATTAGATGCACGATAGATATTTCCTCACTAAAGCGATTGAAGAAGTTTAAGCACAAGAATAAACAAATACATAAAATATCATATCACGTAAACCAGTTGAACTAGCTATCATTATACAGAATTGGTCATATGCAATATTGCACATTTGCAGTGCATAACATTCTCAAGTACAAGCTATCATTTCACGAAACATTAGTTTTTTAGTCCTAGAGAAGACATACTTCCAGTTGTTGATTTGGCCAGTCAATTGTTGTTTTGCCGTCTACCCCTCCCGCCTCTAAAACGGCCACCACCCCTGTGATTTGTTTGCCGGCCACCGCGAAAGCTCCTTCGAAAGCTCCCAGGTTGATCAGAATTCCTAGGACGCTCTGGCGTGGCAGAAGGTTGTGGCGAGGAATCTTTACCAGGTTCACTTTGAGGTGTTGCATTGTTAGGGAGCAAGACTTGTTGGCTGGGATTCATCATGGGTAAACCTTGTCCACCAAGTGGGGGTGGTTGGTTGAATATCCCAAAACTTGGCTGTCCACCAGGAGTTTGGGGCCAAGAATCATTACCAGATTCACTTTGAGGTGTTGCATTATTAGTGAGTAAGACTTGTTGTTGGCTGGGATTCATAATGGGTAAACCTTGTCCACCAAGTGGCGGTGGTTGGTTGAATATACCAAAACTAGGCTGTCCACCAGGCAACATAAAGTTAGTCGGAAACATTGGACCCACATTATTCATTGGTATATTATTACCCATAGGCATGTTGAAAAAAGGCTGGGCCCACTGCATGTTCATGGCAGGTAAGCCACCTGGGAAGGGCATCATCTGATGTTGCTGTTGCGGTGGCATAGCAAAAGACCGAAACCAATTGTTTTGTGGCTGCTGCTGCTGCTGTTGCGGCGGCATAGCGAAAGACTGAAACCCATTGTTTTGTGGCTGCTGCTGCTGATGCGGTGGCATAGCAAAAGACTGAAACCCATGGTTTTGTGGCTGCTGTTGCTGTTGCAGCGGCATAGCAAAAGACTGAAACCCATTGTTTTGTGGCTGTTTCTGTTGCGGCGGCATAGCAAGAGACTGAAACCCATTGTTCTGTGGCTGCTGCTGCTGGTATGGCAATCCTCCACCACTTGAAGAGGCACCACCGAAACCATGGAACTGTGCAGATTGAGTCGATGCAGGATTTGACCAATGACCATTGCTGGAGCCTTGAGTCTTGGTTTGGTCAACCGGAACACCAATGCTTCCGCTACTAACATTTTCACCATCTATCACTTGATTCTGTTTCTGATACACTGGTGGATTTCTTACCTTCTTCTTCTCCATTTTGTTCCCTCCATATTTGTGTTCATTTGTGCCCCTCTTTTTCATCTTCATCATCCTCTTGTACTCTGCCTCCTTTTCATCGTCCGAAAACTCTCCCTCTTCTGATAATTCTTCGTCATTTTCCCCAGACGCATCATAACCTTTCTTGTAGATACTTTTGTCGTTAAGGACGTGATGTGCAAATTCTTGGACAAAAGACACCACTGTTCCTTGCTGGATCCCAGCAGGCACTTCATCTTCAGAATTATACCTTACAATGTAGTAAGGGTTCTTGACGGGCCCAAAAATTTCATCAACTATCCCAAGCGGGGATCTGGTTTCAGTTATCCACAGGATTGATCCCTCGTTAAGAGGACTGTGCTTCTCCACGCCTTCAACAATAACTTGAGCACCAAGTATCTGTACCATATATAACATCCATACAATGAATACAACTATACAACTATTTCCAATTAAGGAATTATAGGTGAATAATTTATATATCTGTTCACCGTGGCCTTACTGAAGAAATGTTTCCAACGGGCAGGGTCTGGTGATGGGGTTGTATAGTCACATTAACAGGTGGAACAAAAGGAAGTTCCTGCAAAGCACATATAGTATTATGATCAAATCTTCGCAAAATACGAATTCAATGCCTTCTAGAAATTCCACAAAAAATAGAAAATATGGTCACAGCTCACAGGTCACTAAAGCGTCTTGCATTCCAGTCTTTCTTTTCCTAGTAAATACTTTTGTGTGGGTTAGAAATAAATACTGGTGTACAGGGATCATGCTAATTAAAATTTATAATCTGGATTATGATAGGAATATGATTACTTTTAGTAATAAGGATAGATACTAGAAGAAATAAATAGAATGGTTTGTTATTAGTTGTTTTCTGTTAGTAGCTATTAACTAAAGTCAGTTGAGTTGTAATACTATAAATAGAATAAAGCTGAAAGATAGGAGCAGGCTGTTTGACTATTGTAGTCTGGACTGGGAAAGTTAGAGATTAGTCGTCTCTTTCTTTTGGGGTATTCGACCATTGTTGCGTGATACATTCAATAAAGTTGTTGAGATTTCTTCTAGATTTGTTTCTGTAATTTTCTGTGATATTGTTGTGATCTATCAGTGATATCAGAGCACGTTACTACCTGGAGACGGATAATCTGAATCACGGAGGATCTCTACATGACACCGCAAATGGAAAAGAGTATTGAAAATCTGGACCGACAGGTGGACCGACACATAAGGGAGACAAACGCTATGGTAGAAAGTTTCTTGCGTGAATGTGAGCGTCTAAAGCAGCGCTTGCGCCGATCGAAGAACACCGGGCATGATCGGCAATCTGACAAACAGAGTTCGTCGCTCACCAGTTCGCAGAAGGAATCGCGGATTGTTTCTTCTGTTTCGCATTCACGAAAGGCTTCACGCGGAAAAATGGGGAAGATCGCGGAAAAGGTGGAGCACGGAAAATTAGCGAAGGAGAAACATAGAAGAGCAAAGAAAAGGTAGAAAGGGATGGGGCGAAGGAAAGGATGACCGGATTGGATGAGTTGCGCACCATGCTGCGGCCACAACCTCGTCGGTGAGGGAGATTGAGGAAGGTACGTCACTGCATAAATTCGAAAAGAAAAGGTTCGTTGCAGTCGCCATCAGCTCTTTCCTATTCGCAAACTGTGTCAAACTTAGAAGCCCCCAACTCGCAGTCGCCAGATTCTTCCCTATCAGAATTGATGAGTTCGCAAGTTTCTCAACCTGCGAAAAATTTTCCCCAGTCAATAAATAAGACTGAGATGGAGCCAACGGAATCTGTAATAAAGAAAATGAATAAGGACAAAATCGAGGTGCAAGGACAGATTATCCAATGGCCAGATTATATTTCTCCTAATCTCGCAGACCATGTGGATTCAATTCCCAGCCAAGTTTTTATTGTGGATCTGCTTAACCACCCATGTTTCTTTGGAAGTAGAGTGCTAATTGCTTCTGAAACTGGATTACATAATATCAAGGACATTACAGAAATAAAACTGTTCTTGTCAAAAGACAACAAACTCGATATCCAAAGGAAATGTTTTCAGAATATTCAGGCCTGGAACAAAAGAGATCTGGACCAGTGGTTCAAAAGGATCATGTTTATCTTTTCTCTGGGGAATCTGCTATCATCTGGGGAAACTGCCCACAGATACATGACGCTGACAAGTCTATCCATTTACAGCATCTTGGCAGACATTCACTGCAACTTTCAACTTTAATTGTCAAAGACTTAGCAGGTTCTTTACATGCTGAGGTATCCAAATGGGTACAAGTAAAGTGGGAAAAGTCTTCAGGCTATGGTACAATATTGCAGCCAGGGGTTGAGAGCATGTTAGACTACCCCCAGCTTGACTTCAGGATTCATTTAAAGCACCTGAAAGTTATCTCATGTTGGGAGACATATCTGCAAAGACAGCTGGAGCAATTACCTGTTTCCTCACTCATAAAACCTCCTTCAGTGGATATGTATCGAATGGTCTAAGTATCACTCCATCGACCACTGTAGAGGTAGTAGATGCTGCATCTTATGGTGATCTGATGCAATATGCTGGGAATTTTGTTGATGTTGATCAACACAAAAAGTTTATATTTGAGCGGTCCCATGAATTTACAAAGAGTGTAAATAGATATCCTATTGTGCAGACTGGTTTAATTAATGAAGATGGAAATCTTGTTGAGGCACCTATGTCAGTACTTGGAAAATTTAAGGACACCTTCCTAGAGCTTCCTAAAGAATTACTGATAATGGTCATGCAGAAGCACCAGAAATACTTTGCAGTGACTAATGAGAATGGGGATTGGCTGCCATACTTCAAGTTACAAATGGAGCAATTAATGAAATGATGGTGATAGAAGGAAATAAAGCTGTACTCAGAATGGGGATCCACAGAATTATGAATGATGCACTTGGTGCTCAAGGAGTTGACTTTGTATTCTCATGCACAAGATGTTGCTCGGTTTCAGTGTTGCATCACACTGGCAAAGAGGTTCAGGACATGAACATAAATTTTGCTACTGGTGTAGGTGATACACCTCAGGAAGACAAGGAAATACTTGTGGCTATTGAAGGCTTAAAAGCTAGTGAAGAAATGGAAACTTCACCAGAAAAATTCGATGTTGCAAAAAAATTTGAGTTGGAAAGATTATGTACTAAAGCTCTTTGCTCTGAAAACAGTGAGATATTGGGAAGGTAGAAGCACCAGGAGGAAGAGGAAGAGGAAGCAGAAGGTTTTGGCTGTTTCCTATCACCCACCTTGAGGGCAAGGTGGATGTTTAGGAGGGAGTATTGATAGGAATATGATTACTTTTAGTAATAAGGATAGATACTAGAAGAAATAAATAGAATAGTTTGTTATTAGTTGTTTTCTGTTAGTAGCTATTAACTAAAGTCGGTTGAGTTGTAATACTATAAATAGAATAAAGCTGAAAGATAGGAGCAGGCTGTTTGACTATTGTAGTCTGGACTGGGAAAGTTAGAGATCAGCCGTCTCTTTCTTTTGGGGGCTTCGGCCATTGTTGCGTGATACATTCAATAAAGTTGTTGAGATTTCTTCTAGATTTGTTTCTGTAATTTTCTGTGATATTGGTGTGATCTATCAGATTACTTAAATGGAAATAAACTTTGATTCACATGCTCTAATCATAGAAATGATACACCTTCAAGGTTTTACAAAACCATAAATTTCAGAAGCATGTGGTGTTACTCATTTAATCTATAAGATTTTTCTTCAGGGCAGAATACCAATTGGGTTGAATCAAGGTGGATTTGGACTCTACTATTCAGGCTGCTGCATATGAGGTCTCAAAGGTAGAGTACATCATGGATGATTCGACAATGTCTTTACCTCTGCTCATTCCTAAACGGGAGGAAGTGATGATGAAGGTTCAAGTAATGAAGCTCATGGTCCAGCAATCCGTGAAGTACTGGGAAGGAAGAAGCGCCAGAATGAAGCTGATTTCCAGGACTGCGTCCTAGCTCCCACCTTGAGGACAAGGTGGTTATTAAAGGGGGAGTGATGATAGAGACCTAGTCAATAAGACTAATAAGAATATTACTCCCTCCGTCCCATTTAAAGGTTCTCGTTCATTGTTCTCTGATCAACGTGATTGTTCTTAATCTTTTACTTTATATGTCCAACTTTTATCAAATTTAAGTTTTCTTGATCAGGTATTATAAAACTTTTAATGTAGTTTCTAAATATGTATATTTTATTTACTAAAAATAAGCTTATTAATAACCGGGATCAGTTAACTTTATGGTCAGTCAAACATCGTAAACCGCATGGGAACCTTTAAGTGGGAGAAAGGTAGTATTGAACATTTTGTTAGTGTACAAGGGAGGGTTTGGGCCATGTAATTCATGAATTTGGGCAGGCTCTAAGAGAGCATTATTATAAAAGTGGGAGGAGGGAAGAATAAGAGGGTAGGCTGGAATTCAGTTGGAATTAGGCTGGGAGAGTGAGGCCTCTCGAAGAGTCTCAAACCTGTTATTTTCAGTTTACGTTGATATCTCGTTCTACCATTGTAATAAGTTACTGCCTTCTAATATTTTCATAAATATAAGACTGAATTTCTGCTGCGTTGTTGAGGTTACTATCATTTTGACAGGTCCAGGTAACCATCAAAATAGTTTCTTTGTTGATCAAATAAGAACCACAATGCCCAGTATTGAATTGGAAAACCTTTCAAATTGTTGGTTCACTGGTTTGAGAGGTTCAATAAATATTTTAAGGATGTTTTTATTTGGACTGTTTTCAGTCCCAGACCAGACCAGACCAATTCAGACCAGACCAATTCAGACCAGACTTTCATAGTTATAAAATACACGACCAGACATTTACCAGACTAGACTTAAACAGACCAACAAATTTCGGTCCAAGTAAAAACATCCTAATTACCCCACTGTACGTGGGGAGCCTTTGCGGCACTGGGGTAATGTTGTTATTGATTTGTTGTTGTACTGCTAGAGTAGTTTGGATTCTTTATCCCACTTTCTTGATCTATGTGCGCAAAAGTTTTATAACTACTCCCTCCACATATTTATCTCCTCTTTTGACTTGGCATGGGATTAAAAAGGTAGAAATTTCGTGGCCAAAAGTTGTGCAGAAGAGAGAAAATTATATGAACCACATCTTTCTTGCCATAAAAGGAAAAGTGGGTTTATATTGGGACGGAGGTAGTCTATGTTATGAGTTAATAGCATTTATAGGTGATACTTAATTTATAAAGTTTTGAAATTATGAGTATCAGGAAACTATTCCTAATAAGACTAAAGGGCAGAAACATAGTGTTTACCTTAATATCACTATCAGATTGATCTTTCTTGCTTTATGACCTAAAACTAATGACCTTCTTTCTTTAACTAATGATATTCAAGACAATTACATTAATATCACATGTAAAAACAATGATAATGGTTAACGATTACCTGTTCATCCAGGTTCATCATTCAATCTTAAAAGAACATCTTCCCTGGACTTAAAGATTAGTGTTTACAACTTACAAGTTAATCATATATTTACAGCCTCACTTCTTAAGTAAATAAATTGTTGTAATAGTTTATTAAAAGGTTAGTTTAAATTGCTACAACATAATAACAGGGATCCAAGTATCTCATATTCTAACATAAAAAATATAAATAAAACTTGAGCATAAGTTATTTAGAAGCATATACATAATTAATAAGCAAACAAAGATGCAATTTTCCACAGCTAAGAAGTGAATGTGATGGAATGCAAAGAAAATTTACCTGAAGCTCATTCTTCGACCTTATTGGGCCCTTTGGACCACTGCCTTCCACACCATCATCATCATCACTCCAAGCAACCATATCATCTGAAATACATGCGAGAATCTCACCTTCTTCAATCTCTGAAGCCCTCCTATTGATGATATTGACTCCTTTCTCATCATCATCATCACTACTGGAGGCAGACGACGAAGAAGAAGACAAACTGTCTCTCTCACATCCAGAATCAGAATCGGATGACCCATTAATCATTGCTCCTTTCTTGTCTCCAGTGTTCATGGTAATAGCTCGTTCATCGTGATCATTATCATTGTTCTTGACACCATGAGAATACATATCTTCAGTAATTCCCGCAACCTCCTCTCTATTCATAGCTTCAACACCCTCCTTCACACTATATGTGCCGTTCAAATTAACTTTTCCCATCTCCTTTTCGATCACACATCCCAACTGCCTCACCTTCTCATCTCCACAATTCACCACTACCTCCTCTTTAACTTTGACTTCCTCACCACAATCTATCTTTTCAGCTTCCAAATACCTTAATGAGCCTATCTTTTCTTTTTCCCCTGAATATTCTACCTCTTCACCATCAACATTGACAACAGACTTCATACTACGTGAGTCCAATTTCTGATCATTCAAGTCCTCAGTCACACCGCCCAACTCTCCCACCGTCTCATCTCCGGAATTCACCACTATCTCCTCCTTAACTTTAACTTCCTCACTATCATGTACCTTTTCAGCTTCCAAATAGCTCATTGAACCGATCATTTCCTTTTGCTCTGAATGCTCTACCTGTTCACAAGCTCCATCACAGCCAAATACACCATCAACATTGACAGCAGACTCCATACTATGCAAGTCAGACCCCTGCTCAATCCAGTAGTTTAAATAATCAAAATCAAGGAATGAGTCGGCAAAAGAAATTGAGTTTTCTTCCAAGTCTAAAAGCAACTGTTCAGCAAGCGGGTCACTGGCTTCCACCTGCTCTGGATCGCGCTGAGTTTTAGGTTCAGAATATTCCTCTCCACCAGTGGGACTGCGTACAAGCCCTACCATGAATCTATGATTTTTTCAGAAAGTTTTGAGCATGGAAAGGCTAACAGTTGATTTTTAAAGAAGATGTTCAAACAGAAACAAGAGGAAAAGAGAACGAAAATAGCGAGGAAAATAAATGAAAATCTAGGAACATCTAGGCCTGGGACCGGTTCGGTTCTAATTAAAATTTATTGGAACCGTTTTAAAAAATGTAATTTTTAAAATTGGTTTGGTTCTATACAAAAATAATCGGAACCGTTTTAAAACCGAACAAGGTTTAAACGGTTCGGTTCTGGACTTTTTTGGTTCCTTAAAATCGTGTACTATTTCTAAAATGAACACAATTTAATTTATGTTACATAAAAATCACTCAAAGTTCAAATCATTATAAATACAAATTTGTCAAACTTAGCTATTACTCCCTCCGTCCCCCTATAATTGTCCCATTTTTCCATTTTTGGATGTCCCTTTATTATTGTCCCATACCATATTTGGTAACATTTGTGTGGCTCTAATTCATTCTTACTTTATTTCCACTTTATCAACTCATTACCAACCACATAATTCTACTTTTCTTAAAAACCACACCACTTCCTTCTGTACCAATATTAGGGGGGCGGAGGGAGTATATCGTATGAACATCCAATTGGCCCCCAAGCAAGCAAGGAAGACTGTAGTGTTTGGTGTGTGTTAATAACTATTTATGTCATTTGTGCAGTGTGTGTTAGGAACTACTTATGTCATTTATACAGTGTGTGTTAAGGATTGCCCCCTCACTGTTTGTTAAGCTTAAAAGACCAGCCTACTGGTTTCATTTCTTAATACCCAGCCCGCAAATGGTGTTTGCATTTGATTAGGATATTGCTATTATTATGTGCCTTTTCCCCCTAAAGAAGTTTAAATACATAGTGTAAATCAGTAAATCAATAAAAAATCATTTGATTTAGTAGATGGACTTAATTGCTCTCCTGCCAAGAGTAGAATGAAAGAACAAGTAATATTACCTATGTTACCACAATCAACATTCATTTTAAGATGAGCTAAAATAACAAATACTTCTATAATACAAACAAATATGGAGTAATAAATATAATGGTGAACAAATATAATATTCCAACAAAGTTATCCTTTAAAGAGAATGTCCATTTCAAAAACTTCTAAACAGATGGGAGTAATCACCCACTACATTAAATCTATTCCCAGATGAACAAAAGTAATACTCAGTAATCAATTATACCAAAAGAACAAATTGAAGTAAACCCTAGCTAAAGTTCAAAATTTCAAATTGACAAAATAACTCCAACTAGTTTCTAAGACACTATATTGCAAAGATTATACCATATTATCATCTCGCATAGAGATAATTACAATAACAACCCATAATAGGAATAAGTGAGAACCTGGATGTTTTGAAGATGGAGAGATGGAGCACGATTTAGAGGTTCAATGTCAAAGCTTAGAACTTAGAAGACTAGAGTACATATCGTTCAATCATGCGGAAAAGCTGAGATGAAGAAATCAAGAAGCCTAATTCACAGTAGCAATGGCCGCAGATTGGTCGTTCGATTCTTTGGGAAGAGAGTTAGTAGACTTTCTATTAGGTTGGTGGTTAAAGGTAAAAGTAATTTTCAAATCCTTATTTTCTAGTGGGCCGGTCCAGCTTAATACCCATATGTCCAACTCCTTATGAACTTTGATGCAAACTAGGAGTGTATAACTGTATATGTTAGTATATATAGGATATTGGGTTCCTAGAAGTTAATATTGGTTGGAACCGCAACCGAACCGTTTGAATATATTAGGAACCGAACCAAAAATTAGGTAAGTCAACAAAATTAGGAACCAAACCGAACCGGTGATTTCGGTTCGGTTCGGCTCAGTTTTCTCGGTTTTGCGGTTCGAAGTCCCAGACCTAGGAACATCATTGCAATCAAGGGTGGCCCTGTATATTTGAAGGCCTAGGGGCGAATAATTTAAAATGGACCTGATTTTAAAAGAGAAAATTGTATAACCCTTTTCTGTCTAAATTAACATGCAAAATAATAATATTTGAAGAACTTTATAATAAAGAAAACACTTGAATTCGTTAAATTAAACATAGTCGAATCACATTTTCAAAATAACCAAATACAATTTACTTAAATACATTCCTTGCTGAACATTGTGAAGCAAAGTCATCACCTATAGCTTCATAATCAAGCTTTTCTAAAACATTATGCTCAACGTTGAATACAGCGAATCCATTAAGACTTTCTTGAGACATCGTTGATCGCGTATAATTTTTGAGAATCTTCAACTTTGAAAACTTCTTTCCGCAATGGCCAAAGTTACAACGGTACTGTCAATAGTATCATATAAGCAATTATTTTGTTCGGATAACAACCCATAATCTTCACAAAATCAAGAATTTGAATGATAGTGTCTTTGTCATCGGGTAAAACATTTTGAAAAATTTTCCATTGAACCTTTTTTACTTAGGGCACCATTATATATTCTTCTCTTCTTCATTTTTTTCTCCCATCAAGATACACCCATTTTTATTAAATCTTGAAATTATTTAAATTTATAAATTTAATTATAATTGAAAATTTTACCTAACAAAATGATTAACATGTAACAAATCAACTAATTATTTGTCAAATATTCATAATCATGTATAAACATTAAACAACTATGAATTAAATCAATTTATCAATTAATAAACTGGTCACATAATCATATGTTCGTATCAATCAAATAAATTAATAAAATAAAATGTCAATTGATAAAAACTGGTCACATAATCAATAAAAGAAAATGTTAAAGACTGTAGTTCTGTAAAAGTGTAAAACAATGGCCGAACTTCCAAAGCAGGTCCGAACTCCGAAGGTCAAAGGTGTACCTGAATACCTGATAACCAGAACTCTTGAAGGCTTGGAGAGTTGGAGCTGAAGACGTGCAGTGCTGGACGCCGATGTCGAAGGCTGAAGCTTGAAGGCGGAACGGAACCGTCAACCGCAGAAGGCTGCCTGCGTTAGTTTACAGCCGTGAGGGGTGAAGGCTGCCTGTATTGCGTTAGTTACTCCGTGGTTTTTATTTGGGCCTTTGGACTGGTTGGGATGTCTTTAGAGCTCCGGAGAGCCGGCGGCGATGTCAAGCACCGACTGCTAGGGCTACAGCAGAGAATTAGCGAGGAGAAATTGAGGACTTCGGAAAGTATAGGGTTTTGGGTTTATGGAGGGCCTTCCTTATCGGCGCACCCCAATTTTATCATCTTGTGGTCAATTATATCCTGCGTTATTTTATCATGTAGGGACAAATGACAAGGAGGAGTATCATGGATGGAGCCCGGCCTGGAGGGGGGTTTCCCTTAATATTACCAAATTACCAAATTGAAATGAATTTTCGAAAATGTGAGTACTTTTATAAATTGACAAAAAAATGATTAACAAGGTCATATAATTGGAATTAGAAAATATGATGTCACTGTAAAAAATTTATGTCACTGTGTTCGTTTTTTCATATCACAGAGAGCGGGCATCGTCAAAAAATTTCACGCCAATTACACCGTCACCACCACAGTGACATCATCATAGTGACGCCGCCATAGTGCCGCCAACACGGTGATGCTGCCATAGTGACACTGCCACAGTGACGCCGCTCTCTCCCCTGCAATCACCCCCTCTCCTCTGCCTCTTTCACATTACAACCCCTCCCTTTCTCGTAGCCCCATCACCAGCTTATTACCAGTCCGACGCCGCCCCACCTGTTGCCGCCAACTCCAATCACGCTGTCGCCCAAACCTAGCCCCATTCCAACTGGTAACTCTACCCCCATTCCAACATGTAACCCCAGATGCACCAGCTCCTCAATTTTAGCCAGAGGCGAGCAATCCGATCAAGATCGACCAGTACGATGGCAATGCTAAGAAAGGGGAAGAAAAGGTGATAACAAATCTTAGATGTGTCCGGCTGGTGGAAGCGCCGAGATGTAGCTTCTTCAGCGGTGCAACAGTAGCGGAGCCGTCGTGCTAGTGGAGGCACCGATCTGGAGAGGATGATGGCGCTTGGAGAAGAGTTGCGCAAGGTCAGGGAGAAAGAGAGTCCCGCAAGTAGCAAGGCCTGGGATATTTTGCTCTCTTTTTTGTCCAATTGAAATTTAGTGATATTTTTGTCCATCAAAAGATCATGAGTAATATTTTTGTCATTGTTTCTTTTCAATATTAGGGAGCTAATATTGAGTAAATAATACTTCTAATAATCTTTTTTAGTTTTTCCTAAATTGTTTTATACTTTAGAATGTTATATTATTAATTTTTTATTTATTTGTATTTTCAAATATTATAAATAAATAGCCATAAAAAATATATGGATCATGATTTAAGTCATATGTTGTACGAATATTTTAACTTGTTCATGTCTTAAATTAGGTCAAATCCAACTTACATGATAATAAAGCATACAAGACTTGAATGTATCTCAATGATTAGAATTTTTAAAATTATTTGAAACTATTAAGTAGTATTTATTTTTCATTTGAAACTCAAGAAATAACATTTACATCGCTTTTTTATACTTTTATGGTATATTTATGACTAATGAAATGCAATTATAAACTTAAGTTACATGTCTTCCAAATGTAAAAAAAATTACAATTTTTATGAACTACTACGTACTTTTTGTCAATTAAAAATATATTAAAATATTTAAATGAAGGGTGCACACGTTAAGGTGACAGTGGCACTGAGTCACTAATTGTTAAGGCGATAACGGAAAAGGCAAGGGCATGGCTCGAGAGTGCACTAATCGGTCGATTGTCGTGCCAATGGAAGCATAAGTGAAAGCCAGTATGGATATTTCGGGTCACCAATGGGATCACTGAAGTCGGATATTACTTGAACTGTAATGGACAAATATATGACTCGGTAACTGATAGAGTGTATGGCTCTGGACTCACGATCCACATACTCATGGATATGCAACGACGAGATGAGGACCACCCACAGAAAGACTCCCATAAATGAAGAACTCCAGAAAAGGATTCAACAACTTAGCCCAAGAGATGATCACATTGGTCAAGACCTTTAGCAGACAATTTTCGCTCAATACTTATTGGATTAGTCTGTGTAAACAACCTACAATGGTCCATCATTGTAATTGGATCTCCCAGACTCAAACCCGAGAATCCAACACACATTTCCTCTATAAATATTTTATAGAAAATCATTTAATACTTGATTCTCTCTCTAGCTCTCACTTTTCTCTATAATTAAATATACCCAATCAGTATTTTTTAGGGACTATAATTGTGTTTAAAGTTACATTACTACGATGTAGACACTATAATGTAAACTTTGAGCACAACTATAGTCACTAAAAGTTACTCCCTCCGTCCCGAAAAAGTTTACTAAATTGATTTTTCTTGGTCAACGACAATCAACTTTGACCAATCAATTACTTTTTAATACGAAATACTTTTGAATATGAAAATTATATCAAAATGTTCCTTATTCAAAAAATATCTTTATAACAGTATAAAATTTAGAAATTTTATACATATATAATCATTAAAATCATTGTCCAAAGTTTGTCATCATTTATCAGGAAAAATCAATTTGGCGAACCTTTCCGGGACAGAAGTAGTACTAAATTACATTTTTGTTCATGACCTTTTTATGTTTAACGTTTTAAAATTATCTAAACTATTTTTTTTTCCTTTGAAAATCCTAAAAGTTATATTAGGATTGTTTTTAATACGTTTATGTGTATTAATGAGTAACGAAAAAGCAATAAAAATAGTAATAATGTACGTGTTTTGAAAATTTGAAAAACAACTCTTGAAAAACAATTCTTAAGTGTGTTTTAATTTTATTTCACTGCAAGAGTTGTTTCTGGTTTGATCTACACACATATTATCTTCCGTATCATAATAGTTGGAACATTGGAATTTGCACACTATTCATGTACTCTACTTTGACTACATTTTATTTATTAATGTATGTGAATTATTTTTTTTGAAAAATATTGTTGAATTCGTCTTATTACAAAGTTTCATAATATGATTTTTAAAAGTTTTTTACTAATAGAGAATTAAATACAATGATGGTCAAAATTGTGCATTGGCAAGCGTGAAAAAAGGAATGCTGCAACTAAAAAAGAATAGAGGAAGTATTTGTGTAAGATAAAGTTTTGTTTTGACTTTCCAAGCTTACTTTTACTTTATGTCAAATCAAGAAAAAAAAGGGTAAAAAGTAAGTAAGAGTATTTATGACTTTTGAGATAAAAATGGTTTTCTTAATTTTTGGGACATTCATACAAGGAAAATAAGAACTTCCTTTTGAGAGGAAGGTAGTATTATTATTTTCATCATATTCACACTATTTACTCCGTATTTAATAAAAAGAATGTCCCAAATGACTAACGATATTCAATGACTAACGATATAATAGTCGTGTTTGAAGCAACATTTCTTCGCGTGTGCTTTTAAAAACATAGTAAATGGAGTTGAAAGTAAAAAAACGATACATCAAGAATAAAATATTACACTAATTGTATACATGTTTTCTGTCCTGATTTATTTTTTTGGATGTTCATGTTGACACTTTTTAAACACAATCGGTCTGCCAATCTGCCATTGATCAGAATAACATGTGATCCCAACTCATTTTATGTATCATATACTCTTATAAAAGTTACATGAAGTGGTCATGGGCTCAGGGCCAAGTCGGGATTGGCAGTGTGATCAAACTATAAATTTTTCTTTAATTTATTTCTTAATTTCATATATTAATAATTACTCCCTCCGTCCCATAAAATAAGTCTCATTTTCCTTTTTGGGCCGTCCCAAAAAATTGTTCTCATTTCCCTTTTTGGAAAGTTTTGTGTGACTAACATTCATTTACCTTTTTCTTACTCAACCACAACCATACATTTCCACTTTACTCCCACTTTCTTAAACTCCGATCCAAGTCAAAGTGGGACTAATTTTCCGAGACGGAGGGAGTATATAGTTACAATGTTACCCTCAGTTTAAATTTGTAAAATCACTCGCATTGCAATTTTTAAATAGAAGTTTTATTGATTGGTTTATATTTAAATATAACTATCTTTCATTTCTTTATGTAACTTTTATAAGAGTATGATACATAAAATGAGTTGGGATGATCACACGTTATCCTCAATGGCATATTGGCAGACCATTGTGTTTACAAAGTGTCAACATGAACATCCAAAAAAATAAATCAGGACAGAAAACATGTATACAATTAGTGTAATATTTTATTCTTGATGTATCGTTTTTTTTTTACTTTCAACTCCATTTACTATGTTTTTAAAAGCACACGCGAAGAAATGTTGCTTCAAACACGACTATTATATTTAAAAGTCCATTTTTAAGTAGTTTTGAAACTTATAAATATAAAAATATAAAAATGTGTACATATATATAACTTAGCCTGGAATGTTTCGTACTTGTTTACAATAAGAAGCAATCAAGCAACTACTAGAATGTCATTTAATATCATCTCTTATTTGACGTCCATCTAAATATCTAATAAACTAAAACTACCTCTCTTAAATGTCATTTATTTATAATGGTAAGCTAGACTATGACATCTAACTTTGTGTTACATTAGTTTGTATTCAATTTGACCATACATGATATATGGCATCATTAAGAAACGAGGGATTTACCTAAATGGGAGCAATTAAGTTCTTAATTGCCAAAATAGGATTAAAATTTAAATATTCCCCAAATAGGAGTTATTATCGGTTGTTGGACAAAAATATCCCTGAACCTTGGCAAAAACATACTGCAACATCCACGAGTTGACCAACATACATGCGGACCTGCAGACCGGCAGACCTGTGGCCGCTGGCATCCACCAATCGCCACTCTAGCATCAAAACTAACCACCACATGCAGATTTCGCCGCCGTAGCTGCAGATTTGGCCACTTCCGCCTTAGATTTGGCCGCCGACTGCAGCCCATGTAGATGCGGCCGCCACCATTGCAGATCTGGTTGCCGCCGTCGCTGATCCGGCCACCACTTCTGCAGATTTGGCTGTCGGCGCCGCTGATGCCAACTTTTTTAACATAATGTCAACTTGAATCGAGATTGCCATCTTAATGGCAATTTTTTTCCGCAAATGCCATATGAAATTTTTGAAGAATAAAAATGCCATTTTGATGGCATTTGCAGAAAAAAATTGGTTGTTGTGCGACGAAACAGAAGCGGGAAGAGACAGGCACAACCATAGAAGAGGAAAGAGGAGGAGGGAGAAGAATGATCTACTTTACTCTACCTACAGATCTGGATCACAATTGATACCCACTCCCTCGATGCTCGCCGATGTTCGTCGATGCACACCGCTAGATGATGCTAACCGTCACCGCAACCGAAGAGCTTGTTGTTGCAAGTTTCCAATCGAAGATAAGCTATAGTGGGGAGAAGAATTTAAGATTTAGAAAAACAAATCCTAATCTACTAAGGGAAGATTGGATGATGCGTGGAGAAGGGGAGAGAAGTTGAATGTATGATGTGACCTGTGGGGAGACGGAAATAGTCTGGGCAGAGGAGAAGGATGCACGTGGGAGGATGAAGTTGGAATAGTTGTCTTATTTCGGGAATAAATTTTATCTACTCCTATTTGGGAATATGAACAATAATTTAGTCCCGTTCAGAACAATAAACTCTTAAGAAACATATGTATAAGAAGTGACAGAGCCATAAAGAAACATCTATATGATATTATTAAGAAGTGACAATTTCATAAATACAAAGTATTTCAAGCACCCTTGGTATACATATTTATGTAGGCACTTCACACATTTTATCTGTATCACACACATATATTTCTATAAATTACAAATAACTTTTACATTTTCCGGTATATCACAAATCCGGACTTTAATTATGGGACAGATCGAGAGAGTATATATATATATATATAATTACAAATCATTTGTACATTTTCAAACGAATTGCATGTGATACACACGAATTACCCACGACCATGCAAAATGTACGAGCGTGTACACAAAAACGTGTATAACGGCATAGATTAAAATAATGACGTGATATTGCCATGGATAGAGCTTAATATCAATTTCAGCGATATGCTTTAGAAAAAATCTAAAGGTACACACTTTGTGTACACACTCTTACACACTCGTGTTTGTGAAGGCATATTTTTGTCTGTCCCAAACAAAACGTATTTGACACCGTGAATAAGGGTGTTGAAATAAACACAAACTGAAACAGCTACACGATATTAACCATGGTTACCATGCTAAATGTGCACCAAAATTATAATTCCAGCACTTTATATTTAATAGGGCACTAAATATAACAAAAATTTTGTAGAATAATGCTCCACTCGTATATCATACGTAGTAGTAGTGTAGTACTACGTATTTGTTGGTGGATTGTTACAATGATATACTTGAGATTACAAAAAAAAACGGGATTAACATGAATTTGACACAGAGTGTCCGATGATTTTGTGTCTAATAATAGCTCATGCCAAAGTATTTTTGACACGAATTTGGCATACTCTTACCAATTCATCTATGAATCTTTTGTGAATCTCTAGCAAAAATGTCTGCCAATCCCGTGCTTTTTTGTACCGACTAGTACAAGAGCTAATAATGGAGATCGTGTCCTAATTATCCTTAATCAATCAATCAATTAATTAATCAAGGATTAAAAACAAATATCGGATTCTAGCTAGCTAGTAGCTAGCTCAGTGGTAAGACCTGAGAACAGCACCGCAAAAAGTGCAGACAATGGCCTTCCAATTCTTGGAGTAGAAAGGGACGTAGCAAAACCGTGTGGCGGTCTTCATATCGGCCACGCTAGCGCCGCCGCCACATCGGGAACACGTTCCGGCTGCCGGCTTGCTCCGCCGGACCTCCTTTGTCTGATCAACCAGAAAGCAGAAGCAAACCATTGATGAAAGATGGGATTTAATTGTTAGTTGAGAGGAGCCTGGCTGGTGGGTGGTACTATACATGCCTTCTCATGATGTGTTACTTATAGGTGTGAGAACAAATTTATGGGTAATTAAAATCCCAGCAGTGGGCGGTTGGGCCTTTAGGTGTTGACTTTTTCTTTTTCTTTCTTTTTGGACAAAGTATTCCAAATCTATGATCTAGTCAACACATTAATCAGCTACTTGTATTAAAATCGGTACCCCATACCACAAACGATTGGCCCAAATTTGATGAGTGTTTTTAAATCATTGTGGGGTTGAAACCCTATTGGTCAGGCAAGAGGAAATGTGAAGCCGGTAGTCTAATTAAGCCAAAACTAGACAAAAATAGAGAGTTTTCTAAACAAGAGTATTAGGGCCTGCTTACTAACACTATTATCCAGTTTTCCAGAAAATTGGAAAACTGAAAAAAAAAGAAATCAGAAACGTGTTTACGAAAAAATTGCCGGAAAATTAAAGTTTTCTTTCATTATAGAATTATTTTAATATCATAGACTGTTACCTATATTTATTCAATTTTATTTACTCTTTCTCTCCCTAATTATTTCTGTAACTTTTCTGCACGCCTTATACCATGCCAGTATGCCACCATGGCGGCATGGCCAATGAGGCCACTCATGCAGAGTAAGGACCCCATAAAACTTAAGAAATTGCACTGCAAAATTTGCGAGTATAAATGCATAAGTCCTCAATAAAATATCACTCCTTTTGATCATTAAAATATGGTTTGTTAAATTTTGATCTGATTAGATCTATTTAACTCTCATCTAGTCTAATCTGGTTTGTTAAACATAATAAGCATTCTTAATGCTAAAAGAACAGCTGAAATAGACAAATGGTCATATATACTGTGGGCGAAGAAGCTTATGTTTTTTATTTGATACAACAAGAGTTTTTCTCGATTCTTGGCACCAAAATACTTTTGATCGTTGAGCGGGTTCCTCTTTTAGTAGAACTGATACACCCAAAGAAACTGACAAGGGAAACCATGGAAAAACAGTTAGCACTCGGGCCAGGAAACTCCCTGCACGTTTTGCTGATTTCATCATGCCTTAATTTTAGTTTAATCTTTCATGTTTTATCTCCTATAATTTAGCTAGTACGTGGGATTGTTGTTTAGTTCGTGTCTTGCTGCCCATGTAATATGCCAGTATATATCTCTGTTAGTAGAACATATTTGGTATGACTAGTAATTAATTCCTGAAATTCTACATTCTTCTCTTTTTGTTCCCTTGGGAGTTTATCCTTGACTCGAACTAAGGATCTGCAGTACAACTACGTTGTATCACTGGTGCTTCCATTGAGAGAACCAACCATGGTGAGGACATCCGACACACCCTTTGATCTAAACTCGCTGCAGCAAATGCTTGACAGGTTTCAAAATCAAATCTGTGAGCAAATGGCATCCCAGGAATCACGAATTCAATGCCAACTGGGAGAACATATAACTTCCCTCACAGCAACCATGGAGGCACGATTGCAGAGTATTCGAGGGAGGGAGCAGACCTTCGATACCCCGGGGAGGCCCCCTGACAGCTTCACGATAGGAGAATCAAGTTCTCCGCTTCGTCCCGACCCATCTGACCCACCTTATACCGGACATCCATTGCCTCGCCCTTCTACCATGTTGTTAGTCCCTGTTTTCTATAACAGCAATATAATATGGCATACAGATGAAAGATTAACAACAAAGATGAACACAGAAAGATCAAGTGTAAACCTTCTCTGATATACCGTGAACCTTTCGTACAAGAATGATAAGCGCTTAAGCTATTTTGAGCAGATACGAAAGTTAACCGCAAACCTGAGTCCTCAGCCCTCTTTTATAGGCGAGGCTCAGGTATGCGTAAAAAGGCTTCTCGCCTAAGTATGGGCCTAACACTTGGCCCATATTGAATACTATTCTAACAGATATATTTAATCAGTGCAGAACAGAAATAGTAAACATCTAAATTATTACAGACAAAACAGACAAACTTGATTCACAATAAAATAGTCTTCAACACATGCGGCTTGACATACCCAAATTCGACGGAGAAGAGCCGCAACAATGGATATTCAGCATTCAAGAATATTTTGATTTCCACAGAACCCCAGAAGACCAGAGGCTACAAATAGCAGGCTTTTGCTTAGAGAAGGATGCCGCTGAATGGTATCGTTGGACAAAACGCAACAACCTCATATATGGGTGGCACGATTTCTTAGAAAAGATACAACAACGGTTCGGTACCCAACACTTTGAAGATCACCGAGCCGAATTGGCGAAATTAACACAGAAGGGGACGGTGGCAGAGTTCCAAACTGAATTTGAATGGCTCATGAACAATGTAACCGGAATTCCGGAGACCTTGCTGATCTCTTTCTTTGTGGGCGGACTAAAATCCGGGTTGAAACGAGAGTTACTGATTGCCAAACCTCAAACGCTTTTGGAGACCTTTAAGTTGGCTAAGGCATATGAAGCACGACATGATGAAAACCAAAGAGAGTATCGCACTACATCCAAAGTATGGAGTCCCAAGAACGCATCAACTATGCCTGAGATTAGAACATGGAATACTGGAGGTCAAGGGTCCAACGCTGCTCCTAATTCCACTAATTCAAAAGGTATTCTGCCCACACCAACTCTTGTTAATCAACCTATCACTGACAACATTCCAGTAAGAAGGATGAGCGTCACAGAGGTTCAAGCGCGACGAGAGAAGGGTTTGTGCTTCTACTGTGACCAAAAATACTCCCCTGGTCATAAATGTAGGAGTAAATTCAACCTTCTAATTGCTGCACCTGACCACAAAGAGGATGGACTTCAAAGCTCTGAACTAGAACCAGACGGAAATGAAGTGGACGATATAGCAGGGGATATCTCAGCCTTGAACACACTCTCTGGTCATGACAACCCTCGTTCGTTGCGAATTTGGGGAAACATAAACAATCAAAATTTCTTGGTCATGATTGACAGTGGGAGCACTCACAATTTTATCAAGCCATCTACCGTTGAAACACTAAAGTTGCCCGTACACCCGGTTAAACCGTTTAAGGTTTATATTGGCAATGGTGACACGCTTCTATGCCAATATTATTGCCCAAACGTTGTTGTGAACTTGCAAGGTACCCACTTTGAGATGGATTTGTATGTCCTTTCCATTGTCGGGCCTGATTTGGTCCTAGGCATTCACTGGTTACAAAGTCTGGGAACTGTGGCACATGATTATGCCAACTTAACCATGAAATTCAAACATGAAGGGAAGATGGTTACATTGCGGGGAGAAACTTGCATAGACATTCAACCGATTTCCTTTTCACAGTTAGAAGCTGAGGTTGACTCCAACAACGTTGACTGTGTTTTTGCTATATATCAACTAAGTGGAGAACCTCCCCCCATGACCCCAGACACACCTCAGCCACATCAATTATCTCTTCCTTCTAGTCTGCCAGAGCCATTTAAACAATTGTTGCTTGAATTTTCTGAATTGTTTGATTCCCCTAAATCACTTCCTCCAAAACGGCCTTCGACCATCGAATATATCTTCTGCCTAACACTAAACCTATCAATGTAAGGCCCTATCGTTACCCTCACTTTCAGAAAAGTGAAATGGAACATCTAGTGAAAGAAATGTTGGCTCAAGGTATCATTCGTCCTAGTCACAGCCCGTTCTCATCCCCGGTATTACTAGTTCGAAAGAAGGACGGAACTTATCGCTTTTGTGTGGACTATCGGGCACTTAATGCTGTTACAATCCGAGACAATTTCCCTATTCCGACAGCAGATGAACTGTTTGATGAACTGGGTGGAGCAACTGTGTTCACATGGATAAACTGGATTTACGAGCAGGATACCACCAGATTCGGGTTCAAGCATGTGACATCCATAAGACAGCCTTTCGCACTCATGATGGACATTATGAGTTCTTGGTTATGCCGTTTGGATTGACTAACGCACCCGCCACCTTCCAAGCAACCATGAATACGGTACTTGCTGCTTTTCGCCGGAAGTTTGTCACTGTTTTCTTTGATGACATTCTTATTTATAGCAAGACACTTGAAGAACATTTGGAGCACCTACACCAGGTCCTTTCATGCTTACTGAGTCACCAATTTTATTTGAAATTAGCCAAATGTGTTTTTTGCCAAGACTCAACAGAGTATCTCGGACACATCATCACCAAAGAAGGGATCCATGTTGACCCAAATAAATTGGAAGCTATTGTATCTTGGCCGACACCAAAAACAGTGCGACAACTTCGAGGCTTTCTCGGGTTAGCAGGATACTACAGACGTTTTATAAAAGGCTACGCCACCATTGCCGCTCCCTTGACCGACTTATTGCGAAGGGACCAGTTCAAGTGGTCTGATAGTGCTACTGAGGCTTTCCAGGAGCTCAAAAACTCACTAACAACAGCTCCAGTATTATGTTTGCCCGACTTTGGATTGGTTTTCATCGTGGAGACAGATGCATCTAATGTCGGCATTGGAGCTGTTCTCATGCAACAAGATCACCCAATCTCTTACTTCAGTAAAAAGATTGGGCCGAAATTGCAGCACTCCTCTACCTATGTACGGGAGCTTTATGCTATCACCGAAGCTGTCCGTAAATGGCGTCAGTATTTACTCGGAAATTCTTTCATCATACGAACAGATCACAAAAGTCTGAAGGAGCTTTTTCATCAAGTGGTCTTGACTCCTGAACAAAACAAATATGTCAATAAGCTGTTGGGGTTCGATTTTCAGATTGAGTACAAACCGGGCAAGGATAACGGTGCCGCTGATGCTCTATCCCGTGTCCATGAACAACCAAGTTGTTTATTGATTGCTTCTAGACCAGTGCCTGATTTTTTGGAGCTGTTACGCGAAGAAAATGCCACTTTAGAGGATATGCGCAAACTGCATGCTCAGTATGATGCAGGAAACCTCTGTCCAGCGTATACACGGAATAACGGCATACTACTATACAAAGCGAGGTATTATCTCAGTCACAATTCATCATTAATTGATAATTTACTTCATGATTTCCACTCTTCCAAAGCTGCTGGACATGTTGGTGTCAAGCGCACACTGGTGAAACTCGCTGCAACTTTTTATTGGCCCAACATGCGTGACACGGTGGAAAAGTATGTAGCTTCATGTCTCATATGCCAACAAACGAAGTATCTCACGAAAGCACCTGCTGGACTCTTACAACCTCTCCCAATTCCAGAACAAGTCTGGAATGAGCTAACTATGGATTTTATCGTTGGGCTGCCGCCATCGCACGGGTTTTCTGCCATTATGGTGGTAGTTGATCGGCTCACGAAATTTGCTCACTTTGGTGCACTCCCTGCAAAGTTCAACGCCATCCGGGTTGCAAATTTATGTGTTGATACTGTTGTTAAGCTGCATGGCTTCCCGAGCATCATCATTTCAGATCGAGATCCTCTCTTTCTTAGCCAGTTTTGGGAAAAGTTATTTGAGTTGAGCGGGTCTAAGCTGAAACATAGTACTGCATATCACCCTCAGACGGACGGCCAAACCGAAGTGGTTAACAGGGGCCTTGAGCAATATCTACGTGCATTTGCCATGGAAAAACCTACTGCTTGGGTTGAGTTCCTGAGCTGGGCAGAATTTTGTTACAACACAAGCTATAATGACAGTATCAAGATGACTCCTTTCCAGGCTCTATATGGTCGCACTCCTCCGGTGATACCTCGTTACACTGCCAACTCAACTAATATTCATGCTCTTGATGCCTTGCTAACTGAACGCGATACCATTCTACGGTTCTTGAAGCAGTCCTTACAACATGCACAAAATCGTATGGTCCAAAGGGTTAACAAACACCGTCGGGAAGTTGAGTTTCAACCTGGTGATTTGGTTCTCTTGAAATTGCAGCCTTTCCACCAAAATTCTGTCGCCCAAAGGTGTTCTCACAAGTTGTCAAAACGTTATTTTGGCCCTTTCAAAGTGCTGAAACACATAGGCCCGGTGTCTTACAAGTTAGAGCTGCCTCCAGGTGCTCGCATTCATCCAGTTTTTCATGTGTCTCTACTCCGACCATTCATCGGTTCTGAGAAGGACTCCACTCCCATACTACCGGCTGATTTAATCGAACAAACCAAGCAACCCCCTCTGATGATATGTGACTCACGTAGCATTATACGCCATGGGCGATTGGTGTCTCAGGTTCTTATACATTGGCCAGGCAGCTCACAAGATGATGTATCTTAGGTTGATATTGATACAGTTAAGGCTCTATTTCCAGATATACACCTTGAGGACAAGGTGTCTTTTGAAGCGGGGGAGAGTGATACACCCAAAGAAACTGACAAGGGAAACCATGGAAAAACAGTTAGCACTCGGGCCAGGAAACTCCCTGCACGTTTTGCTGATTTCATCATGCCTTAATTTTAGTTTAATCTTTCATGTTTTATCTCCTATAATTTAGCTAGTACGTGGGATTGTTGTTTAGTTCGTGTCTTGCTGCCCATGTAATATGCCAGTATATATCTCTGTTAGTAGAACATATTTGGTATGACTAGTAATTAATTCCTGAAATTCTACATTCTTCTCTTTTTGTTCCCTTGGGAGTTTATCCTTGACTCGAACTAAGGATCTGCAGTACAACTACGTTGTATCACTGGTGCTTCCATTGAGAGAACCAACCATGGTGAGGACATCCGACACACCCTTTGATCTAAACTCGCTGCAGCAAATGCTTGACAGGTTTCAAAATCAAATCTGTGAGCAAATGGCATCCCAGGAATCACGAATTCAATGCCAACTGGGAGAACATATAACTTCCCTCACAGCAACCATGGAGGCACGATTGCAGAGTATTCGAGGGAGGGAGCAGACCTTCGATACCCCGGGGAGGCCCCCTGACAGCTTCACGATAGGAGAATCAAGTTCTCCGCTTCGTCCCGACCCATCTGACCCACCTTATACCGGACATCCATTGCCTCGCCCTTCTACCATGTTGTTAGTCCCTGTTTTCTATAACAGCAATATAATATGGCATACAGATGAAAGATTAACAACAAAGATGAACACAGAAAGATCAAGTGTAAACCTTCTCTGATATACCGTGAACCTTTCGTACAAGAATGATAAGCGCTTAGGCTATTTTGAGCAGATACGAAAGTTAACCGCAAACCTGAGTCCTCAGCCCTCTTTTATAGGCGAGGCTCAGGTATGCGTAAAAAGGCTTCTCGCCTAAGTATGGGCCTAACACTTGGCCCATATTGAATACTATTCTAACAGATATATTTAATCAGTGCAGAACAGAAATAGTAAACATCTAAATTATTACAGACAAAACAGACAAACTTGATTCACAATAAAATAGTCTTCAACACATGCGGCTTGACATACCCAAATTCGACGGAGAAGAGCCGCAACAATGGATATTCAGCATTCAAGAATATTTTGATTTCCACAGAACCCCAGAAGACCAGAGGCTACAAATAGCAGGCTTTTGCTTAGAGAAGGATGCCGCTGAATGGTATCGTTGGACAAAACGCAACAACCTCATATATGGGTGGCACGATTTCTTAGAAAAGATACAACAACGGTTCGGTACCCAACACTTTGAAGATCACCGAGCCGAATTGGCGAAATTAACACAGAAGGGGACGGTGGCAGAGTTCCAAACTGAATTTGAATGGCTCATGAACAATGTAACCGGAATTCCGGAGACCTTGCTGATCTCTTTCTTTGTGGGCGGACTAAAATCCGGGTTGAAACGAGAGTTACTGATTGCCAAACCTCAAACGCTTTTGGAGACCTTTAAGTTGGCTAAGGCATATGAAGCACGACATGATGAAAACCAAAGAGAGTATCGCACTACATCCAAAGTATGGAGTCCCAAGAACGCATCAACTATGCCTGAGATTAGAACATGGAATACTGGAGGTCAAGGGTCCAACGCTGCTCCTAATTCCACTAATTCAAAAGGTATTCTGCCCACACCAACTCTTGTTAATCAACCTATCACTGACAACATTCCAGTAAGAAGGATGAGCGTCACAGAGGTTCAAGCGCGACGAGAGAAGGGTTTGTGCTTCTACTGTGACCAAAAATACTCCCCTGGTCATAAATGTAGGAGTAAATTCAACCTTCTAATTGCTGCACCTGACCACAAAGAGGATGGACTTCAAAGCTCTGAACTAGAACCAGACGGAAATGAAGTGGACGATATAGCAGGGGATATCTCAGCCTTGAACACACTCTCTGGTCATGACAACCCTCGTTCGTTGCGAATTTGGGGAAACATAAACAATCAAAATTTCTTGGTCATGATTGACAGTGGGAGCACTCACAATTTTATCAAGCCATCTACCGTTGAAACACTAAAGTTGCCCGTACACCCGGTTAAACCGTTTAAGGTTTATATTGGCAATGGTGACACGCTTCTATGCCAATATTATTGCCCAAACGTTGTTGTGAACTTGCAAGGTACCCACTTTGAGATGGATTTGTATGTCCTTTCCATTGTCGGGCCTGATTTGGTCCTAGGCATTCACTGGTTACAAAGTCTGGGAACTGTGGCACATGATTATGCCAACTTAACCATGAAATTCAAACATGAAGGGAAGATGGTTACATTGCGGGGAGAAACTTGCATAGACATTCAACCGATTTCCTTTTCACAGTTAGAAGCTGAGGTTGACTCCAACAACGTTGACTGTGTTTTTGCTATATATCAACTAAGTGGAGAACCTCCCCCCATGACCCCAGACACACCTCAGCCACATCAATTATCTCTTCCTTCTAGTCTGCCAGAGCCATTTAAACAATTGTTGCTTGAATTTTCTGAATTGTTTGATTCCCCTAAATCACTTCCTCCAAAACGGCCTTCGACCATCGAATATATCTTCTGCCTAACACTAAACCTATCAATGTAAGGCCCTATCGTTACCCTCACTTTCAGAAAAGTGAAATGGAACATCTAGTGAAAGAAATGTTGGCTCAAGGTATCATTCGTCCTAGTCACAGCCCGTTCTCATCCCCGGTATTACTAGTTCGAAAGAAGGACGGAACTTATCGCTTTTGTGTGGACTATCGGGCACTTAATGCTGTTACAATCCGAGACAATTTCCCTATTCCGACAGCAGATGAACTGTTTGATGAACTGGGTGGAGCAACTGTGTTCACATGGATAAACTGGATTTACGAGCAGGATACCACCAGATTCGGGTTCAAGCATGTGACATCCATAAGACAGCCTTTCGCACTCATGATGGACATTATGAGTTCTTGGTTATGCCGTTTGGATTGACTAACGCACCCGCCACCTTCCAAGCAACCATGAATACGGTACTTGCTGCTTTTCGCCGGAAGTTTGTCACTGTTTTCTTTGATGACATTCTTATTTATAGCAAGACACTTGAAGAACATTTGGAGCACCTACACCAGGTCCTTTCATGCTTACTGAGTCACCAATTTTATTTGAAATTAGCCAAATGTGTTTTTTGCCAAGACTCAACAGAGTATCTCGGACACATCATCACCAAAGAAGGGATCCATGTTGACCCAAATAAATTGGAAGCTATTGTATCTTGGCCGACACCAAAAACAGTGCGACAACTTCGAGGCTTTCTCGGGTTAGCAGGATACTACAGACGTTTTATAAAAGGCTACGCCACCATTGCCGCTCCCTTGACCGACTTATTGCGAAGGGACCAGTTCAAGTGGTCTGATAGTGCTACTGAGGCTTTCCAGGAGCTCAAAAACTCACTAACAACAGCTCCAGTATTATGTTTGCCCGACTTTGGATTGGTTTTCATCGTGGAGACAGATGCATCTAATGTCGGCATTGGAGCTGTTCTCATGCAACAAGATCACCCAATCTCTTACTTCAGTAAAAAGATTGGGCCGAAATTGCAGCACTCCTCTACCTATGTACGGGAGCTTTATGCTATCACCGAAGCTGTCCGTAAATGGCGTCAGTATTTACTCGGAAATTCTTTCATCATACGAACAGATCACAAAAGTCTGAAGGAGCTTTTTCATCAAGTGGTCTTGACTCCTGAACAAAACAAATATGTCAATAAGCTGTTGGGGTTCGATTTTCAGATTGAGTACAAACCGGGCAAGGATAACGGTGCCGCTGATGCTCTATCCCGTGTCCATGAACAACCAAGTTGTTTATTGATTGCTTCTAGACCAGTGCCTGATTTTTTGGAGCTGTTACGCGAAGAAAATGCCACTTTAGAGGATATGCGCAAACTGCATGCTCAGTATGATGCAGGAAACCTCTGTCCAGCGTATACACGGAATAACGGCATACTACTATACAAAGCGAGGTATTATCTCAGTCACAATTCATCATTAATTGATAATTTACTTCATGATTTCCACTCTTCCAAAGCTGCTGGACATGTTGGTGTCAAGCGCACACTGGTGAAACTCGCTGCAACTTTTTATTGGCCCAACATGCGTGACACGGTGGAAAAGTATGTAGCTTCATGTCTCATATGCCAACAAACGAAGTATCTCACGAAAGCACCTGCTGGACTCTTACAACCTCTCCCAATTCCAGAACAAGTCTGGAATGAGCTAACTATGGATTTTATCGTTGGGCTGCCGCCATCGCACGGGTTTTCTGCCATTATGGTGGTAGTTGATCGGCTCACGAAATTTGCTCACTTTGGTGCACTCCCTGCAAAGTTCAACGCCATCCGGGTTGCAAATTTATGTGTTGATACTGTTGTTAAGCTGCATGGCTTCCCGAGCATCATCATTTCAGATCGAGATCCTCTCTTTCTTAGCCAGTTTTGGGAAAAGTTATTTGAGTTGAGCGGGTCTAAGCTGAAACATAGTACTGCATATCACCCTCAGACGGACGGCCAAACCGAAGTGGTTAACAGGGGCCTTGAGCAATATCTACGTGCATTTGCCATGGAAAAACCTACTGCTTGGGTTGAGTTCCTGAGCTGGGCAGAATTTTGTTACAACACAAGCTATAATGACAGTATCAAGATGACTCCTTTCCAGGCTCTATATGGTCGCACTCCTCCGGTGATACCTCGTTACACTGCCAACTCAACTAATATTCATGCTCTTGATGCCTTGCTAACTGAACGCGATACCATTCTACGGTTCTTGAAGCAGTCCTTACAACATGCACAAAATCGTATGGTCCAAAGGGTTAACAAACACCGTCGGGAAGTTGAGTTTCAACCTGGTGATTTGGTTCTCTTGAAATTGCAGCCTTTCCACCAAAATTCTGTCGCCCAAAGGTGTTCTCACAAGTTGTCAAAACGTTATTTTGGCCCTTTCAAAGTGCTGAAACACATAGGCCCGGTGTCTTACAAGTTAGAGCTGCCTCCAGGTGCTCGCATTCATCCAGTTTTTCATGTGTCTCTACTCCGACCATTCATCGGTTCTGAGAAGGACTCCACTCCCATACTACCGGCTGATTTAATCGAACAAACCAAGCAACCCCCTCTGATGATATGTGACTCACGTAGCATTATACGCCATGGGCGATTGGTGTCTCAGGTTCTTATACATTGGCCAGGCAGCTCACAAGATGATGTATCTTAGGTTGATATTGATACAGTTAAGGCTCTATTTCCAGATATACACCTTGAGGACAAGGTGTCTTTTGAAGCGGGGGAGAGTGATACACCCAAAGAAACTGACAAGGGAAACCGTGGAAAAACAGTTAGCACTCGGGCCAGGAAACTCCCTGCACGTTTTGCTGATTTCATCATGCCTTAATTTTAGTTTAATCTTTCATGTTTTATCTCCTATAATTTAGCTAGTACGTGGGATTGTTGTTTAGTTCGTGTCTTGCTGCCCATGTAATATGCCAGTATATATCTCTGTTAGTAGAACATATTTGGTATGACTAGTAATTAATTCCTGAAATTCTACATTCTTCTCTTTTTGTTTCCCTTGGGAGTTTATCCTTGACTCGAACTAAGGATCTGCTGTACAACTACGTTGTACAACTCGAACCAAAATACTTTTGATCGTTGAGCGGGTTCCTCTTTTAGTAGAACTCTCCAAATATGACAAAAACATTGCATTTTTTCAAAAATACGATCTACTAGTTAAAAAAGCCATACATACAACTTTTTTTATTTGTGATTGAACAAAGATAACCTCATAAAATTGAAGGACTACTACCCCTAAGTCACCAAACCGCCACTGCTCACGGCCGCAGATCTAGCAAGAGTTTAACCGTCACCTCTATCAGAGTTTGCCGCCGAGCAGTCACCACTACCGGCCTAAGCCACCATCAACTTGACCTTGATTAATGCAAAGAAATTATGGGACAATTAGTTAAGTTAATTAATTTATTAATTATACGAAGTATTAAGGGAAAATTGAATGATCGGTTGAATTTAAGAAAAACAAAATATGGGTTCCTATTTTTGAAAAAAATGCTACTTCATCCGTCATTTACAATTATGGCAATGTTGGCTAACACGTAAAATAATAAAGGAAAAAATTGTATGATTGAGATTTGTGCAAAGGAGAGAGAATTCATCAAAATCAAAAATTCTTTATTTAAAATGAAAAGTGACATAGTTAATAAGACAACCAAAAGAGAAAAGTTAGAAAAGTTACAACGAACAAAAATGCCTTGCTTAAAAAGAAAATCTGCAAACCAAATAATACTACTCCTGGCAATATAGTGCAAAACCAGTGCATATTGCACCTACCCAAACCAGAACATTTCCATTTAAAAGTTCAATTGCTGGCAAGATACCACTGCACAATAGAATCAAAATGAACAAGTTAGATGCTAAGGATGTTTTGTTGGACTTATTTCAATCCCAAATCATACCAGACCAGACTAAACTGATTTAGATCAGAACAAACAAAATTTAAACAGACCACACTAGAACATACTTTCTACATATACAAAATACACATGGACTAGACATTTATCAGACCAAACTACATGACACTAGACTTAAACAGAGTACAGACCAGACCAGAAAATTTCAGTCCATTTAGAAACATCCTAAATTTACATATTCAAAAAAGAGAGATTTACCTAAATAAGATTAAAACTAGGTAGTATTGCAAAAATAGGACTGCTATATTTATTTGACAAAAATAGGACTAAACATAGGTAATGTGACAAAACTACCCTTAATTAAAAAAACCTACTGTTCTGTAGCGCTACTGGTGCACACCAGCGACGCACACCAGCCTCCATCGCTTCCCTATTGCTGCTTCTAATGGTGCTGCCACCATCCAGCAATAGAACCATCGCCACCGTCCAATCAGACCACAACCTCCAGTCGTCGCCCTCCGGCTGCCGCCCTCCAGCGAGACACCAACCACCGTCAATCGTTAGTGCAGGACCTCTCCTTCCAGCAAAATCACAAAATAGGACCATAATTCCTATTTTATAAATTCTTCTTCTTCTTGAATTTCTTGTTGTCAATTTTGATTACTTTGAATCTCAAAATGCCCTGACTAATGATTCCAGAAAATGTCACTTTTTGAATAAGAGAATGTCATAATTATTGGGTATTTTTACAAAATGTCACTTTTATGTCATTACAATATTTGAAAATGCCAATTGCGAATGTCATGTTTCTATCCTTAAATGTCATATAAAAAATAAACATGTCAATTTTTAAAAAATGACATCTTGTGAACTGTGATGTTAAAATAATGTAGGCATTTTGGAATAAAATGACATCTTGTTGACATTTACAGAAGGAGAAGAGCAAGAAGAAGAAGAACAAGAAGGAGAAGGAGATGGAGGAGAAGAAGAAAAAAGAAGAAGAAGAAGAAGAAGAAGGAGAAGAATACCTGATTTTGCTGGAGATGGCGCCCGGCCCAAGCAGGCAGTTGCGATGATAGGCCACCGTCGAGTTGCGAACTTGCGATCGATGGAGGTTGAGTTGCGTCCATGGCAGTTGAGTCGCAAGGGGAGTTGTAGGTCTAGCGATCGATGCAGAGGGATTTGGGGAAAAGGTGATTTAGGGATTACGGGCAAAAAGGTAATCTGGAGTCCCATTTAGGAAATTTAAAACTTGAAGTCCTATTTTGGAGTTTTAGCCATGTTTTAATCTCATTTAGGACAATTTCTTTTAAAAAAACTCAGAATTAAGGCTCCGTATGGAGCCCCTTAAATTACTAGGAATATAAAATAAAAAGGGAGAACTATCAAATAAGTCCTCGAACTTTCATAAAAAGTGCAAATAAGCCCTTTTACAGAAGGCTTTGTCCGACTGTCGCCATTTAGGGCGGTTTTCGGTGGAATGTTTTGATGAAATTTTTTGAGCATCTTCTTCATTAAGTCTAGTTTACCCATACAAAATTTCAGCTAAAAATTCAATCGAGAAGGCAGTCAAATGATTTTCTAAATATACTGCGCTGTCTAACTACGCAGTTATCTTCAAAAATTCATTTGACTGCATTCCCGATTGAATATTTAGCTGAAATTTAGTATGAATAAAATAGACTTAATAAAGAAGATACTCAAAAAATTTCATCAAAAAATTACACCGTAAACCGCTCTAAATGGCGACGGCCGGACAGAGCCTCCTATAAAAGGGGTTATTTGCACTTTTTATGAAAGTTCGAGGGCTTATTTGATAGTTCTCTCAAATAAAAAGGAAAGAAAAAAGACACTCTAAACCCCCAAAAAAAATATTCTAGAAATTTGTTGATCCTTGTTTTATTTACTAATATGGATTATATTAAAAGTAATAAATCTAAATATATTATTATGTGTAAGATTTTCTGAAAAGAGACCATGTTTCATTTTCCAAGAAAGACAAAACATGTGAAAATAATTTCCATCAAATCCCCCCATTTCCCAGGCTTTTCCGAAGATCCAAGCATACTCTAAAGTATGTGAGAAGATTATAAACTCATTCTTACAATGAGAGAAGCACACTGAGTTTTACAGGCTTGGAAAGAGTGGCTTACTGAGTTCGAGAATGAAGAGGCAACTTATGTCAAATATTTCCCATTGAAAAAGATGGGAGGTGCCACCACAGCAACAACACAAAACCCAATGTAAAACTTCAACACGCATAACAGTAATAAAAAAGCAATACATATCAATGCATGAAACAGTGAGAGCGCCTTAAACGGAAAGCTGAAAACAAGCACTCACCATATAACACAAAAAAACCCAGCTGATTTTCAATGCACTAACAGTCCTGCAAGGAGTATAGTTGAAAACAATACATTAGATAACTGAAAATAGTTTTAAATATTTAATTAGAAATTTCCTATGCAGCAGAAGAGAGGGAAAGGATAAAGTTGAGCAAACCTCATTGCACAAATATAGAGGATGATACCATAAGACATAGGCTCCAGGGACACCTGATATGAAATAGATGATAGCAAGAAATTAGATTGTTGGGCCTGAGAGAAACAAAAGTTAACTAATCTTAATGAAGTGGTTAAATATAAAATTGGACCCAGCTATGGTAACAGGTACAATGTTCCAACCAAGATAGACAACAAGACCTGCAAATCACAAAAGCTAAAAGTGATTGCACTAGTGTGGTGCATTCATATTTCTATTCAGAAAAACTCTTCCACTAAGAAAAACTCTAACAGCAACTACAAGCTTTATAAAACCTTAAACAAATACTAAAGATTAAAATGATTAGCCAATCTGAATACTTCTTTCATTGAGTGTTATATTTATAATACAATACAACAACCGATCCTACAAAGAAGGGATAAGATTTACAATAATTAATTACAACTTAATCCTAATCTATAGTAACAACGTGTAACTAATTGACCTATTCTATAGTTATTCGACACTCCCCCTCAAGCTGGTGCAAAGATATCAATCATGCCCAGCTTGCTGATTAGTTCGTTAAATGCTGATTTGAATAGACCCTTTGTAAGCACATCTGCCAATTGCTCTTGAGTAGAGACATAAGGCATGCAAATTTCTCCACTTTCAAGCTTTTCTTTAATGAAATTTCTGTCAATCTCTATGTGCTTCGTACGGTCATGTTGAACAGGATTGTTTGCTATATTTATAGCAGATTTATTTTCACAGAACAGCTTCATGGGTTGCTCAATTTCCTCTTTAATTTCCTTCAAGATTCTTCTTATCCAAATGAGTTCACAAACACCTGAAGCCATGGCTCTGTATTCTGATTCAGCACTACTGTGTGATACAACATCTTGTTTCTTGCTTCTCCATGTGACAAGGTTACCCCACAGGAAAGTACAATATCCTGTGGTTGATCTTCAGTCATTAATGTTTCCTGCCCAATCAGCATCTGTAAATACTTCTAGTTTCCTGCCCTCATTTTTTTCAAACCAAATACCTTTTCCCGGACTTCCCTTTAGGTAATGTAATATTCTGTACACAGCCTTAAGATGAGTGTCATTTGGACAATGCATAAACTGGCTCACCAAGCTAACTGCAAAAGCAATATCAGGCCGTGTGAGAGAGAGATATATGAGTTTCCCTACCAGTTTTTGATACCTGGTTGTATCTGTGGGAGTGCTCCCATCATCTAAAGAAAGCTTTTGGTTTGGATCAATAGGAGTCACAGCCGGTTTGCATCCGAGTAAGCCTGTCTCCTTGAGCAAGTCTAGGACATATTTCCTTTGGGAAAGAGCTATCCCTTTCTTTGACCTTGCCACTTCCATTCCTAGAAAATATTTCAGATTTCCAAGGTCTTTGATTTCAAATTGTGTGGCTAAAAGTTGTTTCAGTTTCTCTAGTGCTGCAACATCATCACCTGTCATTACAATATCATCTACATACACTATGAGAATGGCTTTTTTCCCATCTGAGGAGTGTTTGTAGAACAATGAGTGATCAGCTTGTGACTGAGTGTAACCTTCTTGTTTAATTGTCTTTGCAAACTTCTCAAACCATGCCCTTGGAGATTGCTTTAAGCCATACAATGACTTATTTAACCTGCACACTTTTCCCACTGTGTTATAATTATCAAAACCTGGTGGTATTTCCATGAAAACTTCCTCTTTCAATTCCCCATTAAGGAATGCATTCTTCACATCAAATTGATGTAAAGGCCACTCATGATTTGCTGCTAACGAAAGTAGGACTCTTACTGTGTTCAGTTTTGCCACGGGAGCAAATGTTTCTTCATAGTCCATTCCGTATGTTTGTGTAAAGCCCCTAGCAACCAGCCGTGCTTTGAATCTCTCCACTGTTCCATCAGCTTTATATTTGATTGTAAAGATCCATTTACTACTTACAGTATGTTTGCCTGGAGGAAGTTTGGTCAGTGTCCATGTGTTGTTCTTTTTAAGAGCACGCATTTCTTCTAGAACGGACTCTTTCCAGCTAGGAATAGCTAGAGCTTCATGTATAGACTTAGGAATCTCATCATCAGCAATACTTGTAGTAAAGGTTCTATAGCTAGAGGAAAGATTAGCATAAGATTAATGATGGATGATTGGGTGTTTTGTGCACTCTAGTACCTTTTCTAAGGGCAATGGGGAGATTGGGATCTGGATCAGTGATGGGAACAAAATCAGACTCAAGAATATTAGAATTACCTGGAATTATAGTCGGATCAGATGTTGATGGTGCTAGCAAAGGTGTTGGTGTCACCCCTTGACGAGGACGCCTGGAGTAAACCCGAAGAATAGGCTGGGACGTTGTTTGGGGACACAGTATTACCGGAACATGTTCATTTTCAGCAGGAATCACCGGATTAGGTAGGACATATTCAGTAGGGACGACTGGCTGATCTTCAAGTATAATATTTTTCTCCCCCTGAAGATCAGTTTTGGAAAAGAAAGGAGTATTTTCAAAGAAAGTGACATCCATACTCACTATAACTTTACCCGTGTGTGGATCAAAAGCTTTGTAACCCTTTTGAGTAGGAGAGAACCCAAGGAAGAGACATTTTTTAGATCTCGGGTCAAGTTTACTTCTCTGTTGAGCATGAGTATGAACAAAAACTGTGCTGCCAAACACTTTGGTGGGTAGAGTAGTAAATGACCTATTGAGTGGGAAACAGAATTGAAGAGTTTGTAATGGTGTTGAGAAACCTAAGACACGACTTGGCATGCGATTTATGAGATATGATGCAGTAAGGACAGCCTCCCCCCAAAATTTCTTAGGGACATTCATAGAGAATAAGAGAGAATGAGCAACTTCTAATAAATGTCTGTTTTTTCGTTCGGCTATGCCGTTTTGCTGAGGGGTATTGACACGAGCTATGATGAATTATTCCTTCTTGAGTAAGGAAATCCCCTAGGACAGAGTTAAAGTATTCACGACCATTATCTGTCCTAAGGACTTGAATTTTTTATTGAAATTGAGTGTGAATCATTGAGTGGAATTTTTTGAAGATAGATGCAGCTTGAGATTTTTCTTTTAGGAGATAGATCCAAGTTGTTCGAGTGTGATCATCTATAAATGTTATAAACCATCTAGTACCAGTAATATTTTTATCTTGTGCTGGTCCCCAAATATCACTATGCACAAGAGCAAATGGTTTAGATGGAATATACTTTAGAGAAGGAAAAACTGATCTATGATGTTTAGCTAATTGACACACTTCACATTGAAAGGAAGACATGCTTTTATTTTGAAATAATGCTGGAAACATATGTTGCAAATAACTGAAACTGGGATGGCCTAAACGATAGTGCCATAACATTATTTCATCAGAAAAAACAATAGGTCTAACCGAACTAGAGGAATGTGCTTGACTTTTAGGAAGATTGTCTTGGTCAAGGAAGTAGAGTCCATCACGTTCGCTAGCACTGCCAATCATCTTCCCCGAAGATAGCTCCTGAAATATACAACCATTAGTAGCAAACTTAAGAGTACAATTACTATCAGTTGATAGTTTTCTGACAGAGATAAGATTGCAGGAGAGTTTAGGGACATGAAGAACATTAAGAAGAGTGAGTGAGGAAGAGACAACTATAGATCCTTTGCCTGCAATGGATGAGAAGGAACCATCTGCAATTTTTACTTTCTGATGACCAGAACAAGGAGTATATGAAAAGAATAGATAAGAGTTGCTAGTCATGTGATCAGTTGCTCCTGAATCTATGATCCAAGAGTCTGAATTTTCAACTGTGGTTGTTAGGGCAGATGGGATTAGATTAGATCCAAGAGTATACAGATTAAAATGATTAGCCAATCTGAATACTTCTTTCATTGAGTGTTATATTTATCATACAATACAACAACCGATCCTACAAAGAAGGGATAAGATTTACAATAATTAATTACAACTTAATCCTAATCTATAGTAACAACGTGTAACTAATTGACCTATTCTATAGTTATTCCACAAATACATTTAGCAAGAAATGCAATATTTTAAGGACAACCCTATTTCTAGTCTTCACATATATGGTTGAAAGTAAAACAAACAGCAAATCATGGTAGCAACATGTTGCAAAGACAGTTGAAATAGTCCTGGCCCTGATTTTTTTATTCTTTCCAGAAGAAAAAAATAAAAAAGTTCACTAACCCAAACAATCTTCTTATTAGACGGTTAAACAGTCAAGGATGAGTAATTGTGATTTGTGAGCACTGCAATAAAAATGAACACACAATCTTATAGTTCATGTACAAAGAAGCACTCTTTATTTCTTCATAGCTGAATTTGAGTGAAATTTCTTGAACTGGGTTGAAGATAATGCCAATTGACTTTCAGTTTTTCGTACTCTTTTTCCCTTTGCTTGAATCGTAATTTATTTTCCCAAGATACATTACACTAGGCATTTCTCCAATCACATCAAGATTCAAACAACTACAAGAAGTAAAAAAAGCATGCAAGGATGGCCATAATAAAACTTGGAAGTGTACTGGTATCACCTAAGGAGATGTACGCATAAGAAAAGTATATAGCAGAAACATCAAGTATTTACGGGGAGCCTGGGGCAGGAGGGAGAGATGTGTTTGAATTTCTTGCAAAATATGTCCATCTATCTCCAAACTCCAAAGTGTTAGAGATTGGATGTGGGACCCTTCGTGTTGGGCTGCATTTTATCCTGTACTTAAATCCAGAAGTACAACTGTCTGGAAACAGATGAGGTGTCCTTAATGGCTGCATTGAGGTATGAGCTTCCATCCCAAGGGTTATTATCCAAGCGTCCTCTCATTTTAAGAGGTGAAGACACTGAGTTTAGTAAGTTTGGATCTGGAACAATGTTCGCTTTGATATACGCAAGTGCTGCATTCCTGCATATTCCAGACAAGCTTGTTTGGGTTGGGTTAGAGAGACTTGTTAGCATTTGTCATATTTTGAGACTAGGAGGAGACATATGTGCAAAAAGGTTAAGTAATATTGGCCTTTAGTATCTTAGGAAGCACACTCATGATAGTTTACTTTTCAACCATGACGAGATTTGGTTTGAGTTTAGGAGGTTCAAGGAATAACAAGAGCTTGCTTTGAGTTCAGGTTTCATTTACTCTTCTCAGGAGGATGCTTGTTTCATCATATGGAAGTTACTGAAGTAGTTCCGTCTGACTACACTACCTTTTTACAATTGTACCTTGGCAGAATTAAAAGTTATTTTTTGACCAAATAGTACTCTTTTGGGACAGAGTCGTAGATATTCAAATGGTGAGTGGTAAATCATAATCTTGAAGGCAAATTGGAACAATGTGCTTATCACCGTTTTGTCTTAGTTCTATTAATAGACCATCTATCACCAGAAGCTGACCACTCGTGCACTGTTTTGCATAGTCCAAGAGGACATATTTTGACAGAGCAGTCTGGTTATCAATGCATAGTTAATCTGTGATAGGGAGCAAGGGGGGCAAAGGAAGAATAATAATAGTGTTACCGATTTTAACAAAGTGTACACTAGAAGGAAGGGAACTAGTACATAGCTGCTGACTGTGTAATAAGAGGTTGGGGTAAATATTAGTATAAATAAGGGTTGTGTATGTGAGTGGAGACAGGTTGGAACTATCCTGGGATTGGGAGTCGGAACTGTGTAACGACCTGGGAACTGTATTTTCTCTTTCCGTTAAACAATAAACTCCCTCTATTGATTCTCTTCACCATTTTGCCTTCTGTGAGCTCGGAATTACTGTAGCAATTAGCTACGCGTGGAACCATGGAAGGAAAGCTGGAGAGTATGGAGCGCGATCGCGAAGAGATGAGGAACGCGATCCTAGGGTTGCAAGATAATCGCGACCAATTGCGAAGTGATATCGCTGAGTTACGCGAATTGATTCTGCAACAAAATGACCGTCGCGAACGAGGAAGATCAACGACAACCAGGCATCACTCGCGACACAATAGTACGGCCACATCTGAGTCCAGAGGTAATTCTCATTCCATTTCATCTGGACGAGAGGATAATACTCAGAGATTATTCATGAAATCTGGTCGGAAAGCGGATTTACCGCTTTTTAATGGGAATGACGCTTATGGTTGGACAATAAGAGTCGAAAGATTCTTTAAACTCAATAATATAGCAGAAGAGGCTAAGGTGGAGAAAGTAATCTTAGCTATGGAGGAGAAAGCCTTAAGTTGGTTCCAATAGTGGGAAGAAAAGGCAGTAGTGCGTAACTGGGAACAATTTAAGGCTGCTCTAATCCAAAGGTTCCAACCTGATTTGGTACAAATCCATATGGCCCCTTGTTGAGTGTGAAACAAATTGGCAGTGTCATGGAGTACAGGGAAAGGTTTGAATTAGTAGTAGCACCTTTACGACATACTGATGAAGGCATACTTAAGGGAATCTTTTTGAATGGTTTGAAAGATGAAGTAAAGGCTAATATGAAATTATATCCAACAAGAACCCTAGCTGACTTGATGAATAGGGTCTTACTGTTGGAAGACAGAAATTTGATCCTCAAGACAGGAAGAAGTAGAGATGAGGAAAGAAGAGGATGGAAAGAAAAAAGTAGCAGTGCATCTACATCTCAAAGATGGATTGATGGTACTAAATTGAGATCTAATTTGAGTAGTCAGACTCAATCAGAGAAGCTGCCATTGGAGAGAAAAGGAAATGAAGTAGCTAACAAACCTGTGGGATTAAGAGCAGGTCAGAGACTATCTCCAGAGGAATTACAAGAATTAAGCAGAAAGGGACTATGCTTCAGATGTGGAGAACATTGGGGCAAGGATCACATTTGCAAGATGAAACACTTTCAATTTGTGGTCATAGAAGATTCAGAGGGTGAGGAGGAAAGGGAATTATTGCAGTTGGAAAATGGTGTTCACGAAGAAGAAATTGAAACTCCTACCATGCAATTATCTGTCCTGAGTAAAGCTGGCATCACTACTCCAAGAACTTTCAAGGTAACAGGCAGGGTACAGGGCCACAGGGGTAGCAAAAGTGTGGTGGCACTGATTGATTGTAGGGCCACTCATAACTTCATATCTCCGGCGGTAGTGCAAGAAGTGGGAATACCTATTTTACATATTCCTGGTTACAAGGTGGAGAATGGAAATGGAGAGTTGATTAGTAACAATGTTATATGTGAAGCTATAACTCTCAGGGTTCAACAGACTACTATAATTCGAGATTTTTATACTCTGGACTTGGGAGGAACTGAAATTGTGTTGGGTATGGAATGGCTTTCTGGTCTAGGAAATGTGGAATTCAACTTCAGCCAGCTCACTATCAAATGGGAGAAGGGCCAGAAACAGATGTTAAAAGGAGATCCAACTTTGAGTAGGTCTGAGATTTCTTTTAAAAGAAAAGTAAAAAATATTCAAAAACAAGGAGAGGGATATTGTGATAGAATCCTCCAGAAATCCCAGCAAATATCAAAGAGAAAGTAAGGAAATAGTATCAAGAACTCCAGAATCTTTATTAACGGTAAAACAATATACTGGCCGAAGCCCCCAAAAGCCGAAGCTCCCAAAGAAAGAGATTATTAGTCTCAGTCTTCCCAAGTCCCAAGACAAGTCTAAAACAGCCTACTCACCCATTCCAGCTAGCTACTATTTATAGAAAGTAAGTAACTAATACAACCGAAGACAGTTATTAGCTAACAATGCCTTTAACTAATAAGTAACTCTACTTTCTTCTAGAATATACTTTTCCAAAATATCTATCTTCTATTTCCGAATTAGTAGAGTCACTAACATTACTCCCCCCCTAAACATCCACCTTGCTCTCAAGGTGGGTGATAGGAAACAGCCACAATCTTCTGCTTCTTCTTCTTCCTCCTTGCTCCTCTTCCTTCCCAATACATGACTGTAGGTTGGTCAAGGAGTTTCCATTCTTGAATCTTCATCCTCACTTCTAGTAAAAACAGCACTAGATCCTCTCCCTTCAAAGCATCCATACTATTCAGGTTGTTCTGTCCCTGCTGGTACTGATCTTTATTCATCACCTTCTGCTCAATATTCCATCTGCTAGTAGCTCTTGCTTCAGAGTACCCTGTAACGTGTCATGAGTGACATTTTTTCCAGAATTGAAACTCTTGACATACCTTGATCATTGCCCACCATCACATAGCAATATCTATCATCATGGTCTGTATTCTTACTCCTCCAACCACCTGGGTAATAAGAAATAACCTCTCCTTTCCGACAATAGGACCACGAACTCCAACCATAATACAGAGTCCTTGGGTTCCGTTTCAAGACATCATAGGTAAAATTATCCACCAAGTCATCCTTAGAAAGTATTGTCCACACAAGTGGCTCCGGTTGGATGACCAACGAGTAGCAACTCGTGTTTTCAGCGCCAGATTCCCAAACCCGAGTGGTTGACTGAACTTCAAAAAGAATCTCTCTTCCAATAGTCAACATATTGAAAGAACCAGGAACATTCAATTTCTGTTGTTGATGCTGGAAGATGGAAGAGTCAAGATAAGAGCCGACAAAGTCCCGGTAAATGCCATTCACGAGTACAATGGACATAGAAGATGGGCTTCTAGCCACAGAATAAGAATTTGCCACAGCAGAATCATCAAACTGATAGTCTAAGCCTACACCTCCTATAATGGCCTCAGGGAAACGACCAGGATTGAGATCTTTAACAAACATCAGATACATGACAACTCCAATACCAGAAACATATCCCACATTATCTGTAATATTCCCAGAAAATTCTCCTTCCCACCCATTTTGATTATCTATCATCGAAGTAACACCCTCACATCCGAATCTATCAAACTTGTTCAATGACTTCAACCCTTCCAAAGCAATGTGTAATATATCACAGTCAATCATTACAGATTTTAAAACATTAAGCCAGTTCCCCCCCGTACAAACCCAAAAGTCAATGCAGATTTGACCACACAAACATCACTATCACATACCTGCAGAATGTCAGCTTCGCTATTTTCTGAAACTGTTGGTGCCACTTGCTTCAATTCATTAGGAATTTCCAAAATTATAGTCCCTGTTAATCCTTTTCCTGATGTGACTATGGTTATAGATTCCGAAACAGATGATTCATGTGGGCAGGTTGACACTCGCACACTAGGATTTATGGCTTGCAATGTCATCTGCGAATCAAGAGACCAGTCTGGCGCAAGGCAAGAATCTACTTGTGATAACGATAGAAGATGCTCGGTTAGCAAGGGCGAACTGAGAGAAACAGTTCGCGACTGCGAACTAGGGAATTCTTGTGACTGATATGGAGCTTTGCTTTTTGGATTCACGCAGCGACGTACCTTCCTCGATCTTCCTCGCCGGTGATGTTGTTTGCTCTTCTCACGCTTCTCCTTATCCCGACTGTAGCGTTTCTCTTTCTCAGGTTTAAAACTCTTCTCTTTCTCCAGGCTTGAGCGTTTCTCTTTCTCCGGTTTAGAACTCTTCTCCTTCTCCAGATTTGAGCGTTTCTCCTTCTCCTGTTTTGGGTGTTTTTCTCTCTCCGATTTTAAGCTCTTCTCCTTCTCCATATTTCCGTGCTCCATCGTTTCAGCGAGTTTCCCCAATTTTCCGCGCGGATCCTTTAGCGAGTGCGAAACAATTCGCGACTCTTTCTGCAACTCCTGCGAGTGCGAATTAGTTCGCGACTCTTTCTGCGAGTGCCTATTGTTTCTTTGCGGGCTTATTTTGCGTATCCTTTCGCACAAACGCCTGGTATCTTCACGCATTTTTTCCCAAAACAGCCCCCAATCTTCCATCGTTCCTGTACAGGACTACAGGTAACAAGATCGTTTTCTCTGATACCAATGATAGAATCCTCCAGAAATCCCAGCAAATATCAAAGAGAAAGTAAGGAAATAGTATCAAGAACTCCAGAATCTTTATTAACGGTAAAACAATATACTGGCCGAAGCCCCCAAAAGCCGAAGCTCCCAAAGAAAGAGACTTATTAGTCTCAGTCTTCCCAAGTCCCAAGACAAGTCTAAAACAGCCTACTCACCCATTCCAGCTAGCTACTATTTATAGAAAGTAAGTAACTAATACAACTGAAGACAGTTATTAGCTAACAATGCCTTTAACTAATAACTAACTCTACTTTCTTCTAGAATATACTTTGCCAAAATATCTATCTTCTATTTCCGAATTAGTAGAGTCTCTAACATATTGTGTAGTGGGAACTGAAATCAAGGAGGATAAAGCTGAAACAGGTTTGGAATTGGATTGGGTCAAGGAGATTATGGGTGAGTTTCCTGAAGTATTCCAACCTCCCAGTGGTCTAGCTCCCCAGAGGGATTGTGATCATGCTATTACCATAAAAGAGGGCGCTGCCATCCCAAATACCAGACCATATAGGTACCTCAATACCAAAAGATGAGATTGAGAAAGTTGTACAAGAGTTGCTGAAGTCTGGCATCATCAGGCATAGTACCAGTCCTTATAGCAGCCCCATTCTCATGGTTAAAAAGAAAGACGGAGGGTGGAGATTATGTGGTGATTATCGAGCACTCAACAAAATAACGGTACCAGATAAGTTCCCGATACCTGTCATTGAAGAACTGCTGGATGAACTTAGTAATGCCCAGATTTTTTCAAAACATGACCTCAAATCTGGGTATCATCAAATAAGAATAAAGGAGACAGATATTCATAAAACTGCCTTTAGAACTCACGAAAGGCATTATGAATATCTGGTTATGCCTTTTGGGCTAACCAATGCCCCTTCAACTTTTCAGGCACTACCTCAGAAAGTTTGTGCTAGTTTTCTTTGATGATATCTTAATCTACAGCCAGAATGAAGCAGATCATAAAGAACACATTCAGAAAGTTTTACAATTACTAAAAGAAAACAGTTCGGTAGCTAATCAGAAGAAGTGTTCTTTTGGGCAGAAACAGTTGACATATTTGGGCCATATCATCTCAAGAGAGGGTGTGGCAGCAGATCCCAGCAAGATAGAAGACATGTTGGACTGGAAGTTGCTTACAGATGTGAAGGGATTAAGGGGGTTCCTAGGACTCACAGGGTACTACAGAAGATTTGTTAAGGGGTACAGTAAAATAGCATCCCGACTCAACAATATGTTAAAGAAAGATGGATTTTAGTGGAATCAAGAAGCTAGGGATGCTTTTGAAGAATTGAAGCAAGCTATGACACATCTGCCAGTTTTACAAATCCCAGATTTCAATAAAGTGTTTATAATTGAAGCGGATGCTTCAGGAAAGGGTATTGGGGCTGTGCTTATGCAGGAAGGGAGACCCATAGCCTATATGAGTGAAACCCTGTCCATTAGAAACCAAAATAAATCGGTTTATGAGCGAGAGCTAATGGCAATTGTACTAGCCATACAGAAATGGAGGCCTTATTTGCTAGGAAGACATTTTGAAGTGCATACCGATCAAAAGAGCTTGAGATTCTTGGCTGAACAGAGAATTCTAGGGGAAGAGCAACAGAAATGGGTAGCTAAATTACTGGGTTTCAATTTCACTATAAAGTATAAACCTGGAATAGAGAACAAAGCAGCTGATGCTCTATCAAGAAAGGGTGGTTTATACTCTCTGTCAGTGATAGCCTGCCAGGAGTGGGAGAACTTAGGGGATGAGCTTTTGGAAGATGAAAAATATCAAGATATTCTGAAACAATTGATGGGACAGCCTGAATCAGTTTCTGATTTTAAACTAAGAAAAGGGATTCTCTATTACAAGGGCAGACTGGTGATTCCCAGACAGTCAGCTAGAATTGCTACCATCTTAAAGGAATTCCACGAATCTGCTGTAGGAGGACATGCAGGTAACTTTAAAATCATGAAGAGGATATCAGCCTTGTTCTACTGGGTAGGGATGAGAACAGATATTAAAAACTATGTGCAGCAGTGTGATGTGTGTCAGAGAAACAAATATCAAACATTAAGTCCTGTGGGACTCATGCAACCTCTACCCATTCCTCAACAGATTTGGACTGATATTTCTATGGATTTTATAGGAGGATTACCTAAAGCTCAAGGAAAGGACACTATTTTGGTAGTTGTTGATTGTTGATAGACTAACCAAGTTTGCCCATTTCATTGCTTTAACGCATCCTTACAATGCCAAAGGAGTAGCAGAAGTTTTTATTCAGGAAATAGTCAGATTACATGGGTTTCCCAAAACGATTGTGTCTGACAGGGATAGTATATTCCTCAGTTTGTTTTGGACAGAAATATTCAGGATGGCTATAACACACTTGAGATATAGCACAGCCTATCATCCACAAACAGATGGACAAACGGAAGTGGTGAACAGATGCGTGGAAACATACCTTAGATGCATGACAGGTCACAAACCAAAGTGTTGGCCTAAATGGTTAGCATGGGCTGAATTCTGGTACAATACTAATTATCATGTATATCTCAAGAATACTCCCTATAAAGCCCTCTACGGTCAGGACCCTCCTGTGCTGATAAAAGGAGATGCTGCTATGACAGCTATTGATGAGGTTACAAGGATGACATCTGAAAGAAATGAAATACTGGAAGAATTGAAAAATTCTTTGGCAGTTGCACAGAACCAGATGAAGCAACAGGCTGATAAAAAGAGAAGGGATGTTCAATTGAATATAGGGGATTGGGTATATCTGAAAATTCAGCCCTACAAGCTAAGGGGGGTGTCCTCAATTAGGAATCCATAAGATTTTAAAGGATTAAGATTTTGATGGATTTATATGAAATTGTATAGAATACGTAAGATTCTAATCAAATTCCATGGAACTTGAAATCCACCTCCAATTCTCAGCATCCACCTTTGATCTGCCTCAGACTCGTGCCACCACGAAGCCCCAGCTTCTCCATCCTAGAACTCAGCTATCTTTATTTGATTTTAATTGTTTAGGGAATTGAGTTTGGACTTTTGAGTTGGATTCACCCACGTATGAAAAGAAATTAAAAGATAGAAGATGGATCTATAAGAGAGGGCTTTGAAGGAGGGCAAACTAGATTGGAGGGACAGAGACGTCGAAGGTGGATCCAAGGTGCCCAACAGAGAACTTCTTAACCACCATTTTCTGGTGGAGAGAGATAGTTGATTCGGAAGACAGATTGAAGAACGACGGATTAGCCGAGCTCTGCTTTTAGCTTTGTTTTGCTTCAAGACGGAAAATCCATTCAAATCCGAGGGTGCACCTGCGATTTTCAGCGGTATTCTACCCTTTGTATTTTAGCTTTGAAATCCACGTAAATCCTTAACAATTCAAGAGTTAAAGAATCCATGGACAGGTTGAGGACAGCAGAATTTCCGTAGACTCCATACAAATCCTAATTGAGGACACCCAAATTTCAATGGGATTCTAAATTCCTTTAAAATCCTTAAGAATCCATATTGAGGAAACCCCCCTAAGAAGCTTAGCTAAGAGAATTAATCAGAAGCTCAGCCCTAGATATTATGGCCCTTTTCAAATAATTGACAAGGTGAACCCAGTTGCTTACAAACTGAAGTTGCCAGAGGGATGTGCAGTCCACCCTGTTTTTCATTTATCACTATTAAAGAAGACTCTCTCACACAAGACTCCATCTCAACCCTTGCCAAAATGCATCACTGAAGAATGGGAACTGCAGGTCACTCCAGAGAAGGTGTTAGACAGTAGATTCAATGCTGATGGAAGAAAGGAGATCCTGGTGCAATGGAGGCAGCTTCAGACTTTGAAAACTCCTAGGAAGAGCTCCATCAATTTCAGAAACAACTTCCTGACTTCCACCTTGGGGACAAGGTGGTAGTTCCAGAGGGGAGTGATGATAGGGAGCAAGGGGAGCAAAGGAATAATAATAATAATAGTGTTACCTATTTTAACAAAGTGTACACTAGGAGGAAGGGAACTAGTACATAGCTGCTGACTGTGTAATAAGAGGTTAGGGTAAACATTAGTATAAATAAGGGTTGTGTATGTGAGTGGAGACAGGTTGGAACTATCCAGTTAGTTGGGATTGGGAGTCGGAACTGTGTAACGACCTGGGAACTGTATTTTCTCTTTCCATTAAACAATAAACTTCCTCTATTGATTCTCTTCGCCATTTTTGCCTTCTGTGAGCTCGGAATTACTGTAGCAATTAGCTCGTACTTATCAATCTGTAAGGTGCTGCTTTGAATTTGCGCTGGAGAGTACTGTGTTTGTAATCTGGATGGAGGGTTTTGGAGAACTTGAGGGGTGGGCAGAGGAAATCAGTTATATAGAGAATACTATCTTAGAGAGGATTTTTTGTAATATGAGAGTTTTTTGTAAGATAAGATATTATAATCTTCATCCATTTTTTCTTGTCAAAAAAGAAAAAAAATCAATGCACATATTCTATGCAAACAGAAAAATAATGAAACTACACTTTGTTGATTTACCCAACAATGTCATGAACGCCACATACTGCAACCTCTGTAGATGGATCAGAATTTCATTTGCAATATCATGGTAACAATCTCATGAATGCCACATACAGCTCATCTGTGTCCCAGCTGCTCAAAGACAAAGCATAGAAAATGTAAGATTGTTATGGGACAGCTGAGAGCTTAACTAAAACAATCTGATTCTATGCAAGGGTGAGCTAATAATACATAGACCTACCTCGTTTTATGGTAGAATGCTAGATGCATGATTTAAACAAGAGGCAAATCAATTTAATAACAAAGCCCAAAAATATAGCTTTCCATGAACACAAAATAATGGGGTTACTGAGATGGAACCAACCATAAGAGAACTGGTAAAATCAAGAAACTGAAAAGATCAGATTTGATTGCACAATGAAGTTCATCACCTCGAATTTTTTGTCACATAAGAAGTCCAAATGTATGGCCTTCGGTCCTTGGTCCACACAATCCAATCCCTTTCCCTTCTCCGGCTAATGAATTTGACTTGGACAGAGCCTCCACACTGCCTAAAGCAAGGAGGGTACACGCTCATACTCTTATCACAAACTCCATATTCTTCAATTTTCCCCTTCTCAACCCCTGTAGCATCTCTATCTGCTCCTCCCCGACTTGCAATCTCCAGTCCCAGAAGGATAACATCATAATCCCTGACAAATCCCAAATAAAGCTGAATAGTCTCTTGGTGGCAGTGATGCATACTAAATGAAGAGTCCCTTAGATGCTTTCTTTGACAATACTCTTATCCTGGACTTCAAAGTTCGAACATTGCAAGCTTCAATGAATTTATTTTCTTCACATAATATCCACAACAACCAGTTAAGACTGCCTCTGCAAGGGGTATATTCACAGGAAACCATATCTTCAAGTATTTTCAGAGCATGGACCGTCCATCTATTTGCACAAAAAAGTTGGAGTAGATTTTCATAGGAAGCCTTTGAAAGAGAATGCCCTTTCTTAAGCATAATATTTGATACAGATAATGCATCACGGGGTCTTCCAGCCTTACAAAACCCCTTTATCAACATGTTGTATACCACATCATCAAGAACATAGTCATGCTCATTCATTTTATTGAAAAGATTAACAGCAAGATCGGTTTTACCTTTCCGAAAATGCCCATCAATGAGAATGGTAAGAGTCACATGATTGGGAAGCAGCCCTTCTTTCTGCATCACATCAAGATGATTGTATGCACCTTCCATGTCATTTGCCCAACATAATCCAGCAATCACACTATTGTGCAGATATAAGTTGGGAATAAAGTTGCCTTTTTTCACTTCACCTATCAATTTTAGTGCAAAGGCTTTTATTCCAACCCTTGAAATGATAAAGTTTTCTAAATCTTTCTGGCCGGGCAAATTAGTATACTCACATAGTAAATGGTAAAGCATCTCCATTGCCTTAACAGATTGTCTTTGTGACTTGTGACATTTCCTACTAATGTATCGGATATTTCTGCAAACACCACTGACCAATGCAACATGAGTTACCACATCTTTCTTTATGTGGCTTTTCTCCATCAGAACAACTAACTTAAGAGCACATCTAATTTCTCCCTTTCTAAAATATTGGTAGATTAGGGAAGTATACAAAGCAGCATTAGGCATAAATCCCTCTTCTAACATTCTACTGAGATATATGTGCCCCTCTTGTATCATGTTTTGCTTAACAAGCCCATTTATTAGTGCAGTGTAAGCTCGGTAGCTTGGTCGAATACCATACTTCAACATTTTGTCAAAGAGCTCACGAGCTGCACCTGCTTGTCTGTTCTTTGATAGACCACTAATCATTGTCACATACACAGTTTCATCAGGGAAAAGTCCAACCTCATGCATCCTGTCAAACAACTGTGATGCCTCCAACACTCTCTTTTCTCGAGCCAAACACCCTATAATAGAGTCATACATAGCAACAGTGGGCTTCACTCTAGTAGCTTCCAGCTGATCCAGAATGGAAATAACATCATTTCCTAGTCCCATTTGGCAGAGACACCAAATCATGGAGTTATATGCTAGGAGAGAAGGCTGAAGAGATAGAGTTGACATTTTATCCATGCATAACTCAGCAGCATCAAGTTTCCCTGCATAGCACATTGCAATTATGTGTATATTAAAAGCAACACGAGCTAAGCCTGAGTTTCGTGAATAAATTTCTTCTAGGAGCATATCAATCTCAAGTATGATGTCATCAACAGATTTACTACTGCTACTACTATAAGTGGTGCTAGAAATGTCACACCCATGTCTTCCGATTTCTGTCACAAAATTATGTGCAAGATCAATTTCATGCCCTACACAGTTTTTTGCTACTGTAAAAAAGAGGACATCATCAGGAAAAAGTCCAGAATCAAACAGCTGGTTATAATATTGATCAGCTTCTGCTAACCGATTTTCCTTGACCAGTGCAGCAAGTAAAGGCGTGTAACAGTGTACCGTGGGTGCTAAGTTGCACTGCATCATATTATGTAACAATGTCAATGCACAATCAACTTTAAGATCCTTGCAACACTTGCTAATCATGATTTGGTAACTGACAACGTTGAGCTTCAATCCCAGCTCTTTCATCTGGTGAAACAACACGAAAATTTTATCAATCATGCCTGTCTTAACAAAACCATGTATCAATGTATTGCATGTGTAGTTATCTGGATGACATCCTAGTTTCAGCATTCTGTAAAACAATCTGAGAGCCATCTTCATTCTTCCTTTCCGGCAATACCCATTGATAAGAGCTGTGTACATGACTTTATCAATAAAGAAGCCAAAAGATTCGGTTTCCATACTCAAAAATTCAGCCTCCTCAACCCGCTCATTCCGGCAAAGCATAAAAACTAATGTTTTGAGTAAATGAATAGTGGGAGGCACACTTTTATCACACATTATGTCATACACGTATAGTGCCTCGTTTAAGTTCCCTATTGAGCTCAACCCGTCGACCAACCTATTGTAGCACCGGTAATGCAGTAAAAATTCAGCATCATGGACAGCTAGAAACACATCAAATCCCTCCAAGAATCTGTTTTGGGCACAAAATGCAGTAATAATGTCACTGCAGGCGGCTCGACAAGGCATGACTTCCATCTTAAGAAGTCTATCGAATTGAGACTTGGATTCTTCCAACTTACCTAACTTAGAATAGCAAACAACCATCGAGTTCAATAAAAAATGGTCTGGCTCAATTCCTCTGTTCAATATGAAGTCGACATAAACGGCCTCTGCCATCTTTGCCTCGTCACAAGTCAATAGCTTTCTGATAAGAAAACCATAACTCTTCATGTCAAGCTCCACTCCCCTGGAAAGGGCAAAATCAACTGCAGAAACGGCTTCAGGGACTGATGATGAATGTCTCACTATCTTCTGAACGAGCTTCTCTGCTGGATTTATTAATCCGCGTCTAATTAGCTGCTCTAACTCTGAAAAGCATGTGGCTTTTATTTCATGTGGGAATGCTTGAGTAGTAGCAGCAGATATGGGCGGATGTTCTATGGATAAAGGGGAAGTGGAGAAGGGTACTTTGCGGGAAAAGAACAGCAGGGGCTGGAGTGACCAGTGAGGCAAAGACCTGTACTTGGCCATCGTCAGGAGCCTTGCTGAAATTACTACAAGACCTGTAAAAGACTGGGATGTCATTCAAGTATTTTCATGTAGCACAGTAGTAGCAAATTGTTAATCGGTGCAAAGATATACCATGATAAAACAGAATCGAAATATCTTAAACACCAAGCTAAAAATTATATTATTACAACTTTCATAATATCATCAAATAGAAATGAATCATAACTTTGAAGGATTCATCTGTAATATCCCTATATAAAATTGTCACAATTGATACGCAAACACATACACACATGTTTGAGATAGCACCTGCTTTCTCATGTGGAGTAGTCAAGAATTCAAATAAGCTATATATCAAGGCCTGTTGCAGCATGCAACATGCCCTTCATTTTCATTAAAACTGGTATAGTACCCGTGCATCCGCACAGGTGATTGTTGGTCTATGAATTATAATTTGTACAGAGTAATAAATTAGTCTTTTTGGGTTTATAAAATTGACCCTTTCAATGTCAGAAAAAAACATGAATGACTACAATAAACATTATTATATAAATCAAATGTGAAGATTTAATGATAATTGAACCATATCTTAAGTACAAAGGATCAAAAAAATGAAGAATCTACTTTCAAATCATTTAAATATCTAAAAAGAAAAAAGTAGAACTAAATGCTGAAGAAATTGAAAGTCGATTTCAAAATTGTTATTACTTATCATAGTTGATCCAAAAAAAGGAAATTACTCCATTGGAGGTTCTAAAATTTAAAAAATAGGAACTATATATAGATGCAATGTTATTGTCATGGTAGTTAACATAGTTTCTTCAATTGAGTAATTTGAATGAACTATAGAAAACCAGTTAGAGATATTTAAAGTGAGGTTTATTACAATTGACTTAAGCATATACACGATAGTGTTTTGAAATTTTCAAATATGAAACACGAATATAGTGAAATGCTCTTGGTGAACATCGTCCGCAGAAGCCTTCCTAACCACGATTCAAAAAGAAAAATCAGCAGTAACCATTACGAGATGTAAAGGTTTAGCAAGCCATAATACCTTCTATGCGCTATTCATCTAAACTAGACCTATCCGCGGTTTCCGGTTAAACCGGAACCGGAACCTTAACCGGAACCGCATAGTACTTCGGTTCGGAGCCGAAGGTTTACTAGACCGGTTCGGTTTCCCCAAAAATGTGGAACCGGAACCAGCGGTTCCGGTTCAGAACCGGACAGCTCCGGTTTGGACCCTCTTTTTTGAATTAATTATTTAATTATATTATTATTATTAATATTAATAATGCTAAATCTTATAATACTATTAGCATTAATTGTATTAATAATAGAAATAACATTATAAGAGTTACTAGTTACTACTCCTTAATTATTACTATACTAGTTAATCTATATTTTATTAAAATTATTAGTAATAAATATCAATTATTTATTACTAATTAACTTATTTTAGAATAATAGATTAAAAGATTTTACAATCTAGTTTATAACTATGTAGCTATTAACTATCTTATTTTTGTACTTAATTTTAACAATGAGATATATTTATTCTTGTAATTTTTTGGTAACTCTTTTATTAATTTATCTAAATATACTATACTTTAATATTTAGAAAAAATAAAAAAAAATAAAAAGCGGAACCGGAAACGGAACCGGAACCGCCGGTTTTAGAACGGGTACTGTGCGGTTCCGGTTCCCTAAAATTTGGAACCGTGAACCGGCGGTTCGGTTCCGGTTCGGTTCGGTTCCGAACCGGGGACGGGTCTAATCTAAGCATTTGATCAAACATGGTGTGTGTGAAAAAATAATTTAGGTGTCACACATGTATTATTATTATTCAAACACTAAAGGTGTGCTCAGTTTGGTTTAAATATTCAGAAACTAAAGCCCACTCATTTTCAGATATGCACAAATGTAGTGTATGTTAAAAGAAAGATTACCTATTTTCTGAGTTTTGAGTATTACTAAGGATTAGGGATGGACAATTTAAAAAATATTTATTTTAGATTGCAATGTCAAGAGACTGGGATTATTACTATTACATTTATGGTGGAAGAAATTATTAGAAGACAAAGAGCAAAGGTGACATATGTGTTGGGACATGAAGGTATATATTAAAGATGTGTCCAAACAAACTTAGATTATTGGATGTTATAGTCATATTTACTCATATACAAAACCGAGCCTTTAAGTGTTTAATAGCAAAAGATGCAATGTAAAAACCAAAATCATTTAGCCGGATAAAACAGTGGAGCATATGAAAAAGGGACGATGAAAAAAGCAGCTAGCCAAAAAAACAGTGAATGTTAATGTAGAAAACAAAAAAGTTTCAACTTAGTAATATGGTATTTTCAAGAAATGAAAAACTGTAAATTAAACATGGAAGGATAAAAAAGTACACCTTTATAAAATTATCCAGGGGAACATACTGATGAAACACCCAAAGTAAGCATGGTGTATACACACACATACCAATCCTCACATTTTATTAAAGCCGTTTGGAATCTAAAATAATGATTTTTTTAATCTAAAATAAGTTCACAGTGAGATACACACACTCAAATAGACAAACATATGAAAGCCTTAAATAGTAGTTCTCTAAGATCAAGCTTGTTTATTTTCAATCTAAAATAAGAAATGAAAAACTGTAAATTAAACATGGAAGGGTAAAAAGTACACCTTTATAAAATTGTCCAGGGGAACATACTGATGAAACACCCAAAGTAAGCATGGTGTATACACACACATACCAATCCTCACATTTTATTAAAGCTGTTTGGAATCTAAAATAATGATTGTTTTAAACTAAAATAAGGTCACAGTGAGATACACACACTCAAATAGACAAACATATGAAAGCCTTAAATAGTAGTTCTCTATGATCAAGCTTGTTTATTTTCAATCTAAAATACGTAAGCATGGTGTATACACACACTCTCTATTGAAGCATTTAACATTAAAATTAATAAATTCACCTCAAATAGACAAACATCTGAAAGCCTTAAATAGTAGTTCTCTATGATCAAGCTTGTTTTATAAAGTTATAGAAGGACACCGTTTAAAAATCAAAATTCTTTTGATAATTATTTAGAAAGATGCAATTATTATTTTCCCGATTTAGAAGTTGTAAGACGGACATTATCAATTCCAGAAAAGTTGAACACTGTATATGCTTTAGCTTATATGCTTTGTGCACCTAAAAGTCATGTAAAAACAAATAAATAAATTCATCAAAAAATAGTAAATGCGAAGAAAGGTGATGAAATGAGCAAAAAAACTAAAACTGATAAGCTGAACTATAAAAGCTATTATGCTTTTTTCATATAAACATTTCATCGAACATCTTATATGCTTTATACGTATTCTTAACGTAAAAGTAGAAGAGAACTACAAACTATTCAATGTAGTCCTTGTAGTAATGTAATAAATGATTAAAGTGGACAACATTGAGGAGCAAATATCACCTTTGCATTTCATCAAACATGAGATATGAAAAAATATAAGAACACGATATTGGACGTGAAAAAACCGGTGTGGTGTAAAAAGCTACATTTAACCGGAACTGAGAATCTCAATTTTCAGTGGATGATAAAGAGTGATACTTAAAATACTCAGAATGGGAACACATTACATAGAGATTTACCTTAAGAGAAGACTTTCTCAAAGAAATTTGCATCGCTTATCGCTTTGTCAAATTTAGGGGCACCGCTACTATAATGTTTTGGAAGTGCGTGTTTTAGGGAGAAGGTTTGGATTCAGAGAGGTTACACAAATCGTGAGAAAATGTTGGAAAGATATTGACTTTACATTATGTGAATCAAGTGAGGAAGATCACGGCGCGAACGGTGCTGAATTTAGCGTAAAACAGTAACGCGTATGAAGAGGGAGGTGCGAAAAGAGCGCAGACATTTACACATAGAAAAAAAAGGAAAAAAAAAGAAGGGAGGTGAACGCATAGTAACGAAAAAATGGAGGAGAAGAACCTTCATCTATTACTATATAAAAAAAGAGAAAAATCCTTAAATAAGAGTAAAACATAGATGAAGTGTATAAATAGGACCGTTATTGATCTTTCGAAGATAGGACTCATCCACTCCTAATTGAGGAATTTTTATGCTTTTCATAGAACATAATGAGTCCTATTTTAAAAATAAAATAGGACTGATCCTAGTTATGCCCCTTCTCTACGTTTTACTCATATTTGGAGCAATTTCTTACTCCCTCCTTCCCAATTTGATTTGCAAAATTTCCTATTTTGGTTGTCCAAAAATGGTTTTCCACTTTCTATTTTAGGTATCTAAATAAGAATAAAGTGACAAATTTACCCTTACTTTTACTTTTTTCCCATTAACTTAAAGGCATCTACTTTTAGAAAGATGGGCAAAAGTGTAAAAAGCAAGCATCATTTATTGTCATTCTTTAATCCTTGTGCCGGTCAAAGTTTGCAATTCAATTCGGTACGGAGGAAGTATAAGAAACTAAAGCTTCCCCACTTAACCTTTCTATCCTTCACCCAAGTATAGAGCTCAGAATTCAATAATAAAAGACATCTTAAGAAGTGTAAACACAAATACAAAGAGAATGGCTCCCATGAACCCAAACAATATTTAGTCGAAAAGAAAATCCAAAGTTACCTGGTCAGAGGACTAAAGACTTTAAGAAAAATCTGCAGAATATAGAAACAAAGTAGTTTAGGTAAAAAAAAGTTTGCAATTGGCATTCTATCAAAATAAAGAGAAGAAATTTGAAACAGCTGATAATTTAAGTTGTCCATGCATCAAAAAATAAAGAGTGACAATATAGATAGTGGCTGGATGCAGAATATTACATTCAAACAAAATTAAAATCACGGTTGTATAAGAACAAAAACTTGATAATAACTTTTCACGTATCATCATCATCATCATTGCCTCAGTGCCGCAAAGGTTTTTCGTACAGAACAAAAACCAGCAGAACAGCTCGGGAGTAGTTTTTAGCCAAATAATTATGTGCAGACTTAAAAATAGTTCATTTCATTGGTATTATCAGGAATGAAAAGTAGCATATGCAGAGAAGACCAAAAGAGTCCTCAGAGAGTACCCTTTGTATAGTATAATCAGGGGTACATATAAGTAGGAAGCAAAAGAAGGCTCAACAGTGAATATAAGTTTAAGAAGAGTCACATATATACTTCCTCGAAATCAGAACATTGTGAGGCTCCAAAAATTATTTAAGTTGTATCGAAACTAAAACTGAACTATAAAACTTAATATTTGTTTTATCATATAATCATTTCATCGAACATTTAAAATCAACTTAATTTAAAACCTTCCTTAAAGATAGGAACTTACTTTAAAAACTGCTTTAAAGATAGGATTTTTTTTTAAATGTGTTATGATAGATCCAGGACTTACTTGTGTTCTGTAAACATTGAAAATGTACTTATTGGGCTTGATAAAATGGTTAAGAAGATACTCCCTCCGTCCCATATAGAGGTTCCCGGTTCAGTTTACGATGCTTGACTGATGATAAAGCAACTTGATCCCTGTTCACACTCCGATTATTTTTAGAAAACAAAATTTACATATTCAGAAACTACATTAAAGTCACTACAAAGGCTGATAAAAAATATGTAAATTTCATAAAAATTTGATATATAAAGCAAAAGGTTAAGAATGATTTAAGTTGACCATGTGAATAGTGGACGAGAACCTTTAAATGGAACGGAAGGAGTATAACTTATGAGGAACATATAATGTATTCATAAGTATACAATAATTTACGAAGATAAACATTAGACTTTTATTTACCGTATAGCAGCTTGTGAAGTACTTAGAGCTTACTCTCATTTCAACCACAACCAATTCAATGAAAACCTTCAGGAAATTAAAAATAAAAGTAGATTAGTAAAAAAGTCATGGTTGCATCAGTACTTCTTTGTCTTATTGGGTTAAGATTCTTGAGCACAAAAGGCAGTACTAAGAGAAAAAGACAATAAGAAAGGTGCCAAAGGAACATATATTGGAGGAGCATAAATGTAATGGTAATACGTTTTCTTATATAGAGTAAAAAGCATGAGTTTCTAAGAAGACATGAGCTGGATGGTATTTACAAAGATCTATAACTCCCTATATGCCTAAAGTAACTCATTTTTCAAACTTCTATTTACTACCTAAGAGAACATTAGGGCAATAGGCTAAAAAGAAAAAGAATATGAAATGTAATGCCTCTTAAAAGGGAGTTTCATGGCAGCCACATTAGCACTATGAAAACTCATGAATCAAGCAAGTGATATCACCTATATGTTATAAACCAATGAAAACAGGGGGAGGTAGATACATATCTTACTCAGACTCTCACAGGTTACAACTAATAATAATCACTATACTAAAATTAAGAGCGTAAAAGTCAAAACTCACTTCAGCATTTCATCAAACACCTTATATGCTTAAAAATGTATACTTGCAGTGATAGTAAAAAACAATTTGAAACAGAGAACCAACAAACAAAGAGCTTCAATCAGTGAATGCAATGCCTCTAAAGATTCAACAAAAAACAGAGGTGCCTAACCATTCATTTAAACTTTTTGTTCAACCCACAGAGATAAGTTGAATCTGTAAGAGTTCAAATAAAGGTAGAGATTACATGTAAAGGAGAAAATGAAGTATTCAGAATTCAGATAGTATCCAAAATCAAGTTTCTGAAAGCAGGCCAATTGCAATAAGAAATCCAAAATATTAGTAAATTGTATGAAAAAATATGGAGATTATTTGGAAATTTATTACCAGAATACCAAAAACATACCTGTGAAGCGTGGGTCGAACCTGCGGCTTCATTTGCGCCAGAGAGATTCAGGGATGTGAAACTGGCTATTTTGATGTTAATGAAGTTGGATTTGGGAACGATGATGACGAAGAATGTAATAATCGGAGAATTCTTGTTGTTCTCAAAAAAAGATGGTATAGCCTAGTATGGAAGAAAGGAGGAACGGAGTCATGAACAGATATAGGTTTTAAATGTGTATAAAATGAGAATGAAATTTTATAAATTCAAAACCTGAAAGACAGTTTATTATCGATATAAGGGACCTAAAAGATAAAATGTGTCGGTATAAGACCCGAACGATTGGAAACTACGAATCTAAGACCTGAAATATCATGAACTATAATACTACCTCCGTCCCTTAAAACTTTGCCAAAGTTGACCGGCACAGAGAATAATAAAGTAAAAACTGTGTGGTTGAGATTTGCGTAGAGGAGAGAGAAATAACAGAAACCACAAATAATTGATTAAAAGGGAAAGTGGGAAAGTTTTTTGGGACGTCCCAAAAAGGAAAGATGGCAAAGTTTTAAGTAACGGAGGGAGTATTTTTTATTTTAAAATATTTTATTATTATTTAATCTTATTAAACTAATTTCTAATGCATTGAAAATGAGGCCTCCATTTCCAATATAGAACATAAATAAAGATGATAATAAACATAAATTGCTGATAAATTGTGTTAAAATACAAGTTACTAATGAATATAATAGTTAAAACTTAAAAGAAAAATATTTATTACTAAAATACATTTCACTTAAAAAAGAGGCATTCTTTGACCTATTTAAAAACATTCTTTGAGCGTGTTATATATAATCAATTTAATTACCTAATATTTATCTAATTAATACAATTAAGTGAGCTTCCGCCTACTTTTAGGGTATTTTCGTATATTCCTTACGAATTGCATATCCCTTCATCGGCTCCAGCATTTCCTCCTTCTGAAGTTCCTGCTCTCTCAAACTCCTCCTCCAACACGGCTCTCAAAGCCTCCTTCTTCTACACGCGAGCCAGAAACTCCCCTTATTTTTCGCAAGTACTGCGTTATATTTATCAAAGTTTTGAGAAACATCTTTCTAAACCACACTTTTAGTGATGGTGACACCTTACTTTTGTCGTGACATATAATAATCTTCAAATAGTCATTGAGGTAACCCTAGACATGACATCGTACGATAATTGATCATATGTAAAAATATTTTTTGGCAGATATATGTCCATTCGAGTTAAAGTTTGCCTTTTACTTTTATTTATCGTCATAAAAAATAAAACGTGTTGGAAATTACATGTGTTGAAATTTGATAGGAAGCTTTTTGTTTGATGTGATCATAGATAACCTTGGGTTGAAAAAATATGGCCAATATTTTTGCCGAGTATAACTTTTGCCTCCAAAATATATTTATCCATCTGAGTAATAATTACACAAGTCTCATTATGTAAACCAAGATAATAAGTCAATGTTTCTTATTAGCAAAATAGACACCCCAACATTTACACAAACTCTCCATTTGATAGATTCGGGTTGAACTTCATCAAGATTCACATTGTCTTGATAGATATCAGCTCGTGGATAAAACATAAAAACTATGTCATTCTAATGTAATTTGCATACACGTATGGATTTTTATACTAGCTCTAGAAAAAGTATTAATGCAAGTCAACATTTATATATTGATTTGATGTTTCCATAGTACTCTCATAATCCCATGTATGTACTCCATACATTGAGATGTATGCACAGTGCTGTACCGAATAGACAACTTTTTCAAAAGAAGATACCAGTAAGGATGAGAAAATTAAGAGTTATGTTCTTGCTTTGAGCAGTTATCTAGCGAAGTACATAATTTTATTTCAATAATCTTAAATCACCTTTTGTTTCAAATCTTTATACAATATGCTGGGTTACATATTTCAATCCAAGTTGTTTTAAATGAAAGAACACTAAAATTTTATATGATTTTTCAGTTGGGTTGGATTACTCTCGTGACGATAACTACTTTCATTATTTTCCCATTCAAACTGATGATTTCCAGATTTCTTTTACTCGTTGATGTTCTTTCACCCCTATGCACACATGCGTTTGTTTAATACTGTGATTTCACTGTTTGGTATTATATTGTTAATTGTTAATCCAATACAAAACAGAACCATGGTTGAAGCTATGTTTTTGTTCATTCTGTTTGGGTGTCCAAGAAGCTTGTAGGTTGTGGAATGATATGAGACGTATATAACCCTTCTTCCTTTTCAGATTTGCACACATTCTTGATTCTTCATAGAAAATTAGGATTCTTTGCAAATTAGCCAGAACTAAACAAAAATGTTTTCTGACCATTCTGCAACCAAAGCAAACAAATTGTCCAAATCACATGTATACTTTGACTGAATCTGAGTAGTATTCTTAAATTATGTATGTCTTCTTTGAGAACACAACCTATTTTCAAAGTATTCAGAAATTAACCCCTAGATCAAGCAGAATAGTATTTTTAAAGTTCTCCCAAATTCATTAACAAATTTTCAGAATGTCCAAATCAACTGTATAGTTTTACTGAATCTGAGTAGTATTCTTAAATTATGTGTGTGTCTTCTTGAGAACACACAACCTATTCTCAAAGTATTCAGAAAGTAACCCCTAGATCAAGCAGAATTGTATTCTTAAAGTATTCTTAAGTTCATTAACAAATTTAACAAACTGAATGTTTCTTAAAATAAAAGTCTGGGAGGAAAAATCACAATTTCATAGAAGAAACATTAGTATTCTTACAGTACTTAAAAGGTAGCCTACTACATTTCATTTTCAATAGCTTTGCCATAGTCTTTTTCCTATTCCGAAGGATTTATATGAATTTTTGCTTGGTTAATATTCTGGTTTTAACCATATGGTAGTGCCAACGATGGTCTTTTCCATCATAGGAAAAGGAAGGATTTCTTTTATTTCAAAAAAATGTTAGATATACCTTTCTGAATACTGAAGTTAATAGCCTTTGATACCAAACAAAGACATGATGTGTATTCTAAATGATTAAGAAAATTAGATGCATGTACAGATTCAGAAAGAAGTCTAAGATAATTAGCATACCCATAAAAAAAAGCTTTACGTTTGCTCCTTAGTCGGGCATGAATGAAATACAGGGTAGTGATAAGCCTATTTTTTGCCAAATTTGTCGGAAAAAAAAGAAAGCAGCAGGCTTGTATCCAAGCTGGTACATTAGTTATGTACTTTCATACTTGAAGAAAATTATAACCAAGTCACAGAGTCATTACACCATACTTCAAGAAAATAACAATCATCATCATTTTCATTTACCCCAGTGCCGCAAAGGCTCCCACCTACGGTGGGGTAAGGGGGGTCGGATGTACGCAGTCTTACCCCTATACTAAAGCACAGAGAGACTGTTTCCGGATGACCCATAGTGAAAATCGCGTCCACAATTGCATGGACTGACTACTGCTTCATAACAAAGAAGCGCAACCAGTTTAGTGAGTCATTTTACTTTATTCCATCATAATCTCAAGCCAAAAAATAATGAATCTTTGGCTCCATTGCAAATGATGGAAAATTCAAGAAAATAACAATGAAGAGAAAATAACTAAAAGATTAAAGGTTGCCTAAAAGGGTGCAAATTCACAAAATAGAAAGAATATATTATTTGTCGCAAATTGAACAAATTGGAATTGGACAATTGAACTGGTCTACTGCAAACTATGCACTTGTGTAAAAAAAAAGCTCTCTGGGATGGTTTAGTGGCAATATATGAGGTTACCTAAACCTCTTTAATTATTATGAAATTGGAATGCTTATGTATGTTAGTCTAGATGTTTAAAAACAGGTGCAATTTTTCTGCCTTTTTAGGCTATGATTTGAGAACACTAATAATACTAGTGAATAGATACAGTTTTAGTGTAGTACATACTGCAAGCTTTTTAGCTTCCTAGACATCTTGGGGTTAATTCTCTAATAAAGATGCGAACAAAAAGTTTAGTTTAAGGGATGAAAATAAAGATATATACCTGTACAGACTACAAACTTTACTTTATATTCAGGCTTAATTAAAAAAGTGGAGCACCTTCCCTTAGTAAAATGCAGTTTTAGATTATGCATGTAAAATGTTGAACATTGGGAATATACAAGCAATTTTTTTTTCTTTCTTTTTGGACTATGACTTCAGAATACTAAGATCACGAAGAGTGAAAAAAATGCATTTTTATTTCAATTCATACTGCAACTTTTTTTCTTGCTTATTTTGTGTATCATAAAACACATTTACTTAGGCGCCTATTATCTACCGAAGAGGCCATGCTTTTGAATGCTGCTGTACAAGTCAAGGAGCTGACGAAATCCATTGATGCTTTGAACGGGGAGAGTAAAATTTTGGAGAGGAACACAGTGCAAGTAGAGCAGGAGCTGATACGGGGAAAGACAAAACTGAGACAAGCTGAGAAGCAAATTGGAAGTGTGATTCGCTCTGTTTATAAGATTAAAAGACAAGCTGCAGGTTTGGAATGTGTTTTTAAAGAGCTTCCACACAGAGAAGCTTATTTGGTTAGATCACGGGTTGCCATACTTGCTTCAGAGGCAATGAAAGAAAGGAATTCTCTTACAAAGGAGGTTACAGAAATAAGTAACCATGGCATCTCGGTCTGATTCCACCCTTTCTGCCCCCATTCTTTCTACTATGATCCGTTGTGGGCCACATTTGTGGAAATTTGTTCCAGCAGATAAAAGCAGAGTTTCTAGGAGTTATAAATGTTTATATTCAGCCTGTAACGTCATTTTCCCTTCAGCTTGGATTGAACGAGATGGTCTATAGTACCAATAGTAAAAATACGGGAGGGAAGTGGTTTTAGGAAAATAAATATTTTCGTGATCAGCATTCTTGCTATTTGTTGCTTTTGTTTGAAGCTTTGGCCTTTTACTTTGTAAGAAATGAACCACATTTCCTTTCTGTTTACTTCTACTTGAAATTATCATTGTTTTAGATTTGAGAACTGTGATGACAAGAAGTGAAATAATTTTTTTGCAGACATCTTTGTTTGATTAATCTCGTAACTATCCCACCAACACTTTATATTGGATGGTTATCTGTGACTTTAATTACCCCTCCATTATTTGTTCAGGGACTTCACATGCTTTGCATTTTATGAAACTCATACTCTTGCCAGCCGTTAGATTACTACAAGATTTATGATAGTCAGCTGTCTACTCTTCTAAGAGTTTTTCACATTGCCATTGGTTTGATAAGCACATCTTTAACTCAAACATGCAGATGCAATGTTCTAAAGTTGTGTGATTGATATCCAACATCTATATAGCACGGAAACTCTCGGGAAAGAGTATGTTTCCGTTTCGGCTTTGGAAGCTCTCTAAACAAATTTTTTTGAGCAAAAGTTGGCGTTTTCTGTTTCCCGTTTCTTAATGATTTTCGCTTTTCCGTGCAACATAGTCCAACATTGATGGAGTTTGGTTGAAGTTTATAGCTATCTCTACCACTTTGAGCATTGTGTTGGAGTATGGCTTTTATCACAAGACAGCCAAGACTCTTGGTGACGGGAAGAATTCATTCTATTTTGATGGTACATTAGCTATTAAACACTACATGTAAAATGTGTAATGTTTGTCTAATTACTATTGTATTATTTTTCTCTACGCATAGTGGAGTGATTACAAAACTCAGCTGAAGCTAACACATATTCTCATCGTTAATTAAGAAAATAGCAATACATAAGTTACTCAGGCCTAATAAATAGAAAGTCAGAAACTTTACCTGGTTCATCAGTAACTAGTAAGCACAGTCAGCATGAGCAGGCAGGCAGCAGCCCAGCGGCCAGGACTTCAGGTCTTCAGCGAGGTGAGCGGCTGAGAGAGCCCCTGTGAGGCTGGAGCGGAGGCCTGGAGTAGTAGAGGAGTGGAGGCGTGGCGCGGTGGCGGCGTCCGGGCGTGAGGCGGCGTCCGGGCGTGAGGCGGCGTCCCTCTGTCGCTTGCACTCTTGCAGGCCCAGCTACCGTAGGCTATTGGGCATTTGGGATGGCAGATGAATATCCGCACCAAATTACCCCAGTCATAACGGGAAAAACAGTATTCCTGTCAAATGGGAAAAATCGCATTAATCGGGTAACGGGTACGGAACGGGGAATACCCGTATTGTTTTACTATTAACGGGACAGTTACGGATTTATACATATCTGTCCCATTATCCACCTCGTATCTGCCCCGTTTTTTTAGTTAAATTTTTATTACATTCATATCTATTATTTGTTCCACAATTAAAAAAAGATAGATTTTTCTATTTTCATTGTGTACGTATGGATGATACTATGATGGATGTACTAACTATAGTGTATGAATGAAAGTTCTTAATAGATCTTAATAGTAATGCTTGATTATTATCAAAAAATTTCGTGATTAATTTTTTTCAAATTAAATATTGTTAGGTTCAAGTTAATTTAAGTTATTTTCTTTCTTGTCTTGTAGATATACGAAACTTTAAAGTGGCGACTGAGTCTAGCAGCGTCTAGTGATGCCATCTTTCGCCTTTTAAAATAGGAAAAATTGAAAATAATAATCACAACTATTGTCGGTCCGCTAACAATAATCTCAACTATTGATTATTTTTGTATAATCCCAACTATATAGACCGTCCTCCTATAATGGTCCATGACCGCATATTACCTGCTCAAACAAGTGAATTTTCAATAGAAATTAAGCGTAAAAATTAAAATTTGGAATTATTTATGGAGATTACGTGTTATATCTCCTTAGAAACTATAGCAATTTATTTATAGTCGGTCACGTCGGACCATATATTATTGGGGGAAGGTCCCTAAAGTTGGGATTATTCTGAAATAATCGATAGTTGGAATTATTATTAGTGGACCGCCAATAGTTGGGATTATTACAATCAATTTTTCTTTTTAAATATTGTTTTTATATTAAAATATCAATGACTCATTTAATAAAGCGATTACCCGTGGCTATACCCATTACCCGTTGGCGAGGTTATGGTTTGGATAAAAAATTACTCGTTGGGTAATGGACGGGGAATTACCAAACGGGGCGGGTACAATTATATGTAAAATCGTCTCTGATTCGCCCCTTGTCATCGACCTGGGATCTGAGAAAGCATTATGGTAAGGCGAGATAGCTGGAACTTCACGTGATTTTGGGGAAGCAGTGAAAATCCAAAAGAAAAAAAAAATTGCTTTGGTCATTCTGTTGTTATTGTTTTTATTTTCGTTGTGTCAGACTATTGAGTTTGGATTTGATGATAAGAGGTCTATATTTACCGTCTTTGGCACAGTTATGTTCATTATAGAATCAACAAGTCATGTTGCTTTTTGGAAGGTAATTGACTCTAAGTCTGATTCAGGGGCTGACAGTCGTTAGTGGACTTTTTATCTTTATGTTCCTTACCCGAATTCTGTTATATCAATATAAGCCACATTCTTCAAAAAAAAATACTCTCCGTTTTCCTTTCAAAAAAAATACTCTCTCATTTTCAAAAGTTCACTACAAAATGTAAGCCGCATATTGTTTAAGGATAAAATAATAAGGGTAATGTAGTGAATAAAAACTAGGAGAGATGGTGAAAATATGAAAGAGAACATAAAAATACAAGAGTATGGGTAATCGAGTATTATTAAAGAAAAAACTTATCAAAAAAGGAAAGTATAACGAACTTTTAAATACATCCAAAAAAAGTGTATCAAACTTTAAAATATAAGTGAATATTCATTTGGTAAGACCAATTGCAACCTTGCGTGAAAAGAATAAAGTTGATGTTCTTACCCCCAAGTTTTATGCAACCATGGTATATGAGGGGGGGTGGATGAGAGCGTACACCATACAACTGGTTGTACGGTGCTCACCGTACAATTGAGTATCTATTCAAATATTCTAATATAAAAGCAAAAGAAGATTGAGGAATAGTGTTCCCCCAAGAAATGTCAACATCAAGTTTTATTTTAAATTTTATTGGATACTTTATTTTGATTAGAATACTAATTTTTCTATTGGTTGAAATGAGTGGTGGGAATAGTCAAATACTTAAACCTTATTGGTTGAAATGGGTGGTGGGAATAGTCAAATACTTAAACCTTATTGGTTGACATGGGTGGTGGGAATAATGAAGCTATAAAAGCAATGTGGATGCAAGAAGGTTTTCACATTCATTCATTCCCATGTCAAAGCTCTAATTGCACAATACACAAGTGTTGACATTTATTTCAGAGTCGAGTGCAGCAAAGATTCCTTATCTAACTTAGCATAAATATTTGGGAGACTGAAGTTAAAATACGTAGTATCAGATAACTCAACTATTTATGGTGATATATAGGAGGAGAACGAGTTCAGTCTCTTGAAGCGAGAGTTTTCTTGAAGCAAAAAGCTTAATATATTCTTATTCTCTAGATGTATTAAGTTATTTCAAACCTACAGTTAGTAGGTATGTGAATTAACACTCTATTTCTTTAATTCCCAACAGTGGATTCAACAAGTGTAACATTGTCCCCAATTATATTTACTTTTATGTAAATCATGTATTGAACCTTACGAAATGGTTATGGATTTACGAGGTTGTAAATTTTGTTATTACTTTTGCGTGAATAGTAAATTGCATGTGGGGCCCACATCGGGAACGTGGGCCACCCTATATTTCCGAGACCACGTATGATTCTCATCTTGGCCTAGATAACATGTATATGGTGGTGGATGTTTTATTTGGCCATGAAAAGGGCATAGGGTTGACCGGTTGGTCAAACAAGGCCCAAATTGCCGGTATTGGTAATTTATAGGATAATAGTTCGAAATGGATTTCAGAGACTCCTAAATTAAAAAGGAGGAATGTATATTCATTCTAAGGGCCCATATGAGTTGGGAACGTGTGATACATTTTATTCGCCTCGATAAAATAAAATGTAATTAAAACAGTCCGAGAAATACAACTTTCGGGACCGATTGTACAGTTTAGGACTTAAAGGAATGACCTCCCACATGTGTGGGGGCCAACCCACGAAATTATGCACTCAAGACCATGTCTTGGACGACTGGGATGAAAGAAGAGAAGGGGGGTTGGTTGGGTTTGAGTTGAGAAGCATCTAAGGACAAAGGTGGGCTCCCATCCCACACTTATTTGTCATTTGAGACAAAAGTGTGTACCCTCTCTCACCCCTATCATTAAGCTCGGCCAAAGCATCAAGGAAAGGAAAGGGGAAGCTCTCAAAACCACCTCCATTGTTGCAGCACTAGCTCAATAAGAATTGGTCCAAAGCCCATTTGGAACATGATAAAACCTTGTTAGGAACTTGACTAAAAGGTTTCTAGAGTTCGCCGGAGTTTCGCCGGATTTCGCCGGAGTTTCGCCGGAGTTCAACTCAGAAGAGTAGAACTTCTAAAAGCTCATTTGAGGTGAGTGGACGGCTTAATATCTTATAACTTTTGGGTTAATTATGAGATGACCTAAATAAATGCTATTTGTGTTCATAATGATGTTTAAAAGATATTTAAACATGTGATTAGCCAACATGGTTAGGTTTTTATGAAAGGAACTAATTGTTTATGCATAAAATATTATATGAGGAATTATATAAAATGCATATTTGCTTAAAGTGTAAGAGAAGCACAAATGAATATTACCAACTTAATTATATGATGATTAAGTTGTTACGTATATGATAGTCCCTGTTTCTGTAACAGCAATGAATAGCAGTATAACAAAGAAGATTAACCGTAAGGATGAACACAGATGAATCGATGTAAAACCCTCTTTGATATACCGTGAACTCGTACACAAAAGTATTTGCGCTTGTGACTAAGTACGAAAGTTAACCTAATCCTGAATCCTCGGCTCCCTTTTTATAGGCGAGATTCAGGTAGGCGAATAAGGCTTTTAGCCTTTAGTATGGGCCTAACACTTGGCCCATATTCTATCTAATAATTGCACATATTTAATACAAGGAATAATAATAAAGCTAATCTATTACAAGATAGATGACAAACTTGATTCACAATTAAATTATCTTCAACAATCTCCCCCTTTGTGATCAAGTGCCACTTTGTTATTGCTTCTGTGATTTGAAACAGTGCTTCCTCATATTCAGTGCATGCTCGCATTGCCTTAGCATGTTTCTCTTGTCTAGGCGATCGTCGATGACTTTTAGAATGGTCTCCACTGTAGAGTGTTCCTTTTGAATGTATGACGATGCCTCCTGAAGATTTTGCTCTAGCTGTTCCTTCATCTTTAGTAACTGTTCTTTGATTATCTTCAGCGTTCCGTCACAATATTTCTCAATTTCATTAACCACCATTAGGCGTTTTTCATTCTTGTGGTTGAGATATGTGACTGCTTGCGGTGTGAAGAAGATGTGGTAAGCTGGGAAGTCTTCGAGTTCTGGACCATACAGTCTTGGCTTTGTAAGATTCATTTTTGTCAAGTTGCACTCAATAGCCATCTGTGGGTCGTGAGATGAGTGCACTCTGATTTGTCTGAGCATGAATCTTTTGATTGCTGCAAGGCCTTCGCTGTATGTTTTACTTTGTCTGACTCGAAGGTATCGATATGCCATAAACATTTGATAGATGTCGTCTGGTTTAAGCATGATGAAATCATTTTCTTGGCAAGTAAATTCACTCCCATCAGTGCGTTGAAGCTTGTAAGAATAGAATCTCACTCCGTGATAATCCTCGGCCTTAACCTGCAGGATTTGATGAATAGGGGGCATATTGGATTTCAAGTCTTGTTCCATCAGCTCTCTTTGAGTATCGGTTGACCTTTGCAACAGCATATGTAGATGACCTCCAGCCTGCTTTCCTTTGAGATGGGTAAGGCCTCGTAGCTTTAGTTCATTCAATGGTTTGACTTTGTCTGGTCTACGCCATATATGCTCTCTGATTTCCTCTTGGAAGGGGGCTTTGATTCGTACGTTGTCCCAAGGTTTCTCTGTCTTGGGAAGTCTTCCCGCTGATTGTCTGACGACAGATTCAAGTGTTTTATGAGATTCCTTGTAGTTCTCCCCTTCCTTTCGTTCATCGTCCTCGAGCCTGATTATATCTTCTGCACATTTGTTAATGAGTTCTTGTAGGAACCAGTTCCTCTGCATATCTTCACATTCTTCATCCTGCATGATTTGATCCATCTCCGTCCACTGTCTGGGCCATTTGTCGTGAATAATGATATCTTCTAGTTGATCATGCATTTCATCTGACGACAGAATGGTAGTGGCAGGTTGATCTTTTGGAGACGGAGGCCTGTTAATCGAAACACCGGGTTCACTAGGATTTCCCGTTGTCATCAGCTTTGAACTAGGTTCTAACTGATGGCCTGATGTAAAAGATGTACCAGTGGTAGCATCATCAGGACTTCCATCCCCTCCTCGGTTGGTATCTCTTGGAGATACGCCTCGGGATGTTTCATCTAGCTCGACCAGGCTAGAGAATTTGGTTGCGGGTGGTGGCTGTTGGTTGGTAGAGGTTTCTGGTTGAATGGGCTGTGGAGTTTGGCTAGCTAAACCAGTTTGCTCAAGTGGTCGTAGCCGCTGTTCTCCCCCTCACGAGGATCCGAATCATCGGGGTCCTCATAGGAACGTTTGCGACCACGAGGACTGTCCTTGCATTTGCTTTTGGTTTCAGGGGAAGAAAGGAGGGCTTCGAGAATGGCTTGCTGGTGGAGGGTAAGATTGGCTTCTGGGATGTTTAGAAGATGGTCCAGCAAAGCCGATGACAGGGTTTCGAAAGGTAGTGAGGAGAGATCGATGGAGGGTGTGGTCGGACGTGGGGAGAATACTAGTTCTGTATCCTGGGTTCCCCGAGAATGTGAAGGAATGGGTATTTGGTTGATTGATTGGTGAGATAGAGGGGTGGAAGATACTGGTTGTGTATGGGAGATGAAGGGTTCGGGTGAAGGTTGGGGTGGGGGTTGTTCAGACTGAACCGCTTGGGTGGGCCTAAATTCCTGTGCTAGAGCGGTCATTGCTTCTTGCACCCATGGTTTGATGGTGGAATCTAGGAAGCGATTTAGCAGAACGTTGACGTCTTCAAAGATTGGGTGTCCAGTTACGGGGGTTGTAACTGTTGTCACAGCATCAGTGAAGATAGCTGATGTGTGGCCTGCGTGCAATGATGGGATCATTGAGGGCATACCAGGACTTCCAACCATCATAGCTTGCGCTCTGGTTGTTGCGTTCAGGGTGTGTGCACCTGTATGTGCTGTGAAAAGTGTAGGTGTCCTAGAAAATGAAGAAAATGTAGGAAATGTGACACCTAGACTCGATGTGTTTGAAGGAGGGGTTTTGACCTCGGGCGATAGGTCAATAGTACGCTCAACTGATTCGGAAGGAACCAGTGAGGGGGGTGAGTCCCGTGTTTTTGAAACGATAGCCTGTTGAGAGGCTATCGAGTGGCTAGGTGAGGGTTGTGCTTGCGCAGTTGAGCCAGATGCTGCGACTTCTACCCGGGAACCGAAAAGATCGGCTCATGTAATTAGGGATTCGGCTCGGCTTATCTGGATAAATGGATCACAGTCGGCGAATATGTGCTCGTCAGCCTTATATATGAGGCTCTTTCTGACGCGAGGTTGGGGCTTTGACTTGGCAGCTTTGTCATTTTTAATCTTAGCCCTTTTCTCCCGGATAACGACATCTTTGGAATTCTTGATGGTATGGGTTGCTTCATCATAGTCATCCTTGGAGCTGTTTGTTTCTCTGTGATTGCTTTTTGATGTTTTCAGCTCTTTGATGGTGAAGACTTTGGGTCTGCCTGCGATTATTGGTGCTGCGTCTTCAGCAGTGATCTTCTTTGGAGATTCGACAGGCAGCTTTCCTTTTCGGATTAGAGCATAGGTGTGCTCAACGTCATCGCTGTCATTATCATCACCATCAAAGCCAGACTCCTCGTCATCCGTACCCACGCTCTCGATTGCCTCATCGTCAGTGTTAGTTTGGGCATCACTCGACGACTCATCAGCAGATTCCTCAGCGTCTGTTTCGGTGCCCTCAACCGTCTGACTCGTCTCTAGAGAGTCGTCAGACTTTCCTTCATGGGGCAAACCGGCCACTGGTTTCTGTGGCTTCTGGACTTTCTTAGGACCCTTACCTGCACTCGGCTTTGTCCCCGGGGTAGGTCCAGCTGGGTTTTGCTGAACCATAGGGACAGTTCTCTCAATGTTCTCTTGGTACTGTTTGACTGCCGGATTGGATGGATTGACAAGTTGGAGTAGAAACCCAGGAATCCGCAGACCGATGACAGGATTTTTGTCGGCTTTGAAGTACTGCAGCTTTGGGGCGGTGTAGTGTGGATCAGCACTGCGTCTTGGGATGGAGGAGTGCTCTGTCATGCAGTCATTGATAATCAGCCCTAGCCACCTCACATATGGGATGGTACCTGACCTGTTTTTCTCCTTTGCTTTGACCAGGTCCATGAGCTCTGAGAAGAAGAGCTGTGCCACGTCGTAGTTTTTGTTGTATGCAATGTCGTGAAAGATTAGTAGAATGTGCTTGTTGCACTTGTCAAACCCGACATGCTTTGGCGACAGGCATTTAGTCACCAGCCCGAACAGACTCTTCCACGGGTGATGGAGATAGGCTCCGCTGAAATTTGATAGTTGTGGCAGTAGTGAGGTGTATCCGAGAGCTGCCATGTCTTTGAGGAGATCAGGGATGGATGGCAGCGCATCATACGTGTCGTGAACTGGCAGCGCTAGTGTGGATCGCAATGTAGACGGTGTCAGAATTACGCGCATGTTATTTAGTTTTGTCTTGATTTTGGTGCGATCCTTTGCTGATTCAGTATGCATGTGGCCCCAAAATTGTTGTAGGTATATCTCTGGCACTGGTTTGGCGTTGTGAAGTGCAGGCCAGAGATAGTGACCTTTCATTATGGCCAAAATGATCGGGTTCTGGCACTTGAAGACGGTGAGGTCTATCTGGAAGTTGTTGTCCAGCACCTTGATCCACTTGCCCTTAGGGTAGATGGCGTCGTCAATCTGTGTTTGAGGAGTTCCTGCCATTATGAACTGTAAAAGCAGGGGGTCAGCATATTAATTCATTGGTTTGATTGCTCTGAGATTAGATTGAAAGAGTTTTGATTTTTGCAGGTTTTAGACAATTTATGCAGGTGGATTTTTGAAAAAATTTCAAGTCCAAATCTCGAGATCCAGATCTCGAGATCAAGATCTCGAGGTTCAAATCTCGAGATCAAGATTTCGAGATTCAAATCTCGAGATCTTGATTTCGAGATTCAAATCTCGAGATCTTGATTTCGAGATTCAAATCTCGAGATCAAGATTTCGAGATTCAAATCTTGAGATCAAGATATCGAGATTCAAATCTCGAGATCTCTCTCGAAGATGAATCGACGAACTCGAGATCTGGAGAACTGAATGTCGAGATCATATATCTCGAAATGACGATCCCACCTGCAAATTCATAAGCATAAGATACGAGAAACGATATACAAAGATTTCGACCTTGAAACAAACGAAAACCCTTTTGACCTTGAGTTTGAGAAAATACAAACGTTTTGCGAGAAAGATCTTTCGTATGAATTCGATTTTAAAGGATGTCGATGGAGAAGACGAAGATGAACGGTGAACTACCTTCGAAGGGAGAGTCGAGAAGAAGAAACGGGAGATGGAGAAGAATTTGGGAGGAAGACGAGAAGTTCTGAGGAGCTCTGGTTTGCGAAAAGTTTTGAGAATGGGAAGATGAAGGTTTTCGAAGGGTTTATAACAGCGAAAAAAATTTGAGCCCTTTTCCGTATTAAATGAGCCCGAATGTATGGGCTAGCACAAAATGCCTTTTTAAATTGATTTTTTGAGGCCCAAAATCACTAAAAAATTAGAGCTCCCCCACAAACAATAAAAACTTTGTCTCTTTCCCCCCAAAACAGAATACAACAAACAAAATGTACAAATGCAACGCACACACACTATTTTTGTTCTTTTTCGGATTTTCTCCCCCTCAACACATGCAACGCACACACACTATTTACAGATCACACTCACACACGCTTTTTACAAGTCCCACACACACACTTTTCAGACCAGTGGAGACGAAATTTAAACAGACTCGAGGTTCAACATGCCCAACTTGGAGACCAGAAACTGGAATCTTTTTTCATCCAATGCCTTAGTAAACAAGTCAGCCTGTTGAAGCTCTGAGCTTACAAAGTACATATCAATGTCTTTTTTCTCCACGTGATCCTTGATGAAATGATAGCGCAGATCAATGTGTTTGGTGCGGGAGTGGTGAACAGGATTGCTGGTGATGGCGATGGCGCTTTGAGAGTCACTGTAAATCGGGATATGGCGGAATGTGTAACCGTAGTCTTTTGAGCTGAGTCTCCATCCATAATATTTGTGAACAACAACTAGCAGCCGCGACGTATTCGGCCTCATCTGTAGATGTTGACACACAATTCTGCTTTTTGGAAGACCAACAGACTAGCTTCTCGCCCAAGAATTGGACGACTCCCGATGTACTTTTGCGGTCCATCCGACAACCTGCAAAATCAGCGTCCGAGTATCCGACTAGATCAAAGCCTGAATGCTTGGGATACCAAAGGCCTAGATTCACCGTGCCTTTGAGGTATCTTAAAATTCGACGTACAGCGGTCAGATGAGATTCCTTCGGATTGGCTTGAAACCGAGCACATAAGCATGTGGAGAAGACAATGTCACGCCTGCTTGACGTGAGATACAGCAAAGATCCAATGATGGCCCTGTAATTCGTAGCATCAACTGGCTTCCCGTAGGGGTCTGAGTCCAGTTTATTGTTTGGGGACATAGGGGTCATCATGGAAGATTTGTCTTCAATGTTGAATCTCTTTAGCATATCCAGAATGTATTTGGACTGGTTGATGAAAATGCCATCAGAGAGTTGTCTTACTTGCAGGCCTAAGAAGAAGTTAAGTTCACCCATCATGCTCATCTCGAACTTTGTTTTCATCAGTTTCTCAAAATGTTGGCATAGGCGCGGATTTGAAGAGGCAAAGATGATGTCATCAACATAGATCTGAATCACAATGATGTCAGATTTCTGTCGCTTGATAAACAGAGTAGTATCAATCTTTCCTTTTGAGAAACCTGAATCAATCAGAAATTCGGTCAAGGCATCGTACCAAGCTCTGGATGCTTGTTTCAGCCCATAGAGAGCTTTCTCGAGCTTGTATACATGGTCTGGGAAATTTGGATCTACAAATCCTTCAGGTTGAGCAACATAGACTTCTTCCTCTGAGTCCCATTTAGAAAAGCTGTTTTCACGTCCATCTGAAAGACGATGAAGTTCTTGTGCGCCGCGTACGCAAGAAATAAGTGGATGGCTTCAATTCTAGCTACGGGCGCAAACGTTTCATCGTAGTCTATGCCTTCCTGTTGATTATATCGCTTTGCGACCAGCCTTGCCTTGTTCCTTACAATTGTTCTTTCTTCATCCCTTTTATTTTTGAATATCCACTTCGTGCCAATGATAGTCTTTCTCTGAGGCTTGGGTACCAATGACCATACATCCAGTCTGTCAAATTGATTGAGTTCATCTTGCATCGCAATCACCCAATCTGGATCAAGTAGTGCATCAGAGACCTTTGATGGTTCTGACTGGCTTAGGAAGCATGCGAAGTGGCATTCATTCATCGTTGCGGATCTTGTGCGCACACCTTGACTCAGATCACCTATTATCTGATCAACGGGATGTGCTCTCGTCCATTTCCTCTCATGAGCTAGAGGAGTTGGAGTAATGATTGGTTGATCCGAGTCCTGATAGGTGTTTGAGGGCTCTGGAGCAGCTGTGGTGTGCAGTGGAGATGATTCTGGACTTGTAGCAAAACCGTGATCATCCACACCTCTGTGATTGGACTGAAGGGTTGAGGGCGTGGATGGTTCATCGTCTGGACCTGTGAGGAGCGGAATCTCTGCTGTTGGAGTTGATGTAGAAGCTGGTGTGCATGGAGGAGATGAAGATTGTGAATTCTCGTAGAAGTTTCTGAAAAGAGAATTGAGAATCACATCTTCGTGTTCTGTGTTTGGGTCAGCTTTATTAGAAGTCACTGGTACAACATGTGTTGGATCAGCTTGTAGATGTTCAATTGCGAAGTCTGCCATTTCATAGAATGTAACATTTACACTCTCGATGATAGTGCATTTGTCTCTTAGATAGAATCTGTAAGCTTTGGACTGCAGTGAGTATCCAATAAACACGCCTTCTCTGGCTTTGGGGTCCAGCTTACTTCTCTCTGTCCTATCATTCAGTATGAAGCACTTGCAGCCAAAAACCTTGAAGAAAGAAATGTCGGGAGTTCTGTTGAAGAGAATTTCATACGGAATCTTGTCGAAGCGTTTATGGATGGATGTTCTGTTCTGGGTGAAGCATGCAGTATTGATTGCCTCTGCCCACATGAAGTGAGACAGTCTGGATTGGATTAACATGGTGCGTGCAGCTTCAACAAGGGTTCTGTTCTTTCTCTCAACAACTCCGTTCTGTTGGGGAGTTTTAGCTGCTGCAAATTGCTGAGTGATACCGAGAGATTCATAGAACTCAGTGAGAGTTTGAATTTTTAACTCGGTACCATTGTCAGTTCTTACAATTCGAACACTGTGTTGTAGCAGTTTCTGGATGGTCCTGATAAAGGTCATAATGTTTTCTGCAGCCTCGTCCTTTGAACGGAGAAATTTTGTCCATGTGTACCTAGAGAAGTCATCAACGATCACCAGAGTGTATTTGCGGCCGTTGATGCTTTGGACTCTCATAGGTCCACACAGATCCATGTGAATTAACTGCAGCTGGTGTGTAGATGATGGTGTTGTTTTTGACTTGTGGGAGCTTCGCGTCATTTTGCCCATTTTGCAGGCACTACAATGATTTTCAGCGGAAGACTTTAACAGATGAAACCCCTTGACAAGTTTCTTGGAGGACAGGATTGAAAGATGCTTAAAGTTCAGATGGGAGAGACGTCTGTGCCAAAGGTTGTTTTGTTCTGTTGAAGCTTTGGACAGCAGACAGATGGAAGTGGTGGATTGTACGCTTTTCAGATCAATAGTGTACAGATTTGAAGTTCTGTAACACGTTAATAATGTATTTCCCATGCTGTCTAGAACACAACATTGTTTTGCAAAGAACCTTACTTCCATCCCGCTGTCACAGAATTGCCCTATGCTCAGTAAATTATGTTTGAGCCCTTTGACAAAAGAAACATCTTTGATAGTGACACTGGCACAGATGACGTCCCCATACCCAAGAATAGGAGATGAGGCGTCATTCCCGAATCTGACATTGCCTCCGTAACAGTTGGTGTAGTTGCTCAACAGGTGTTTTATCCCGGTCATGTGGGTTGAGCATCCTGAGTCTAAGTGCCACACATGACCGTCCTGCAAAACAATCAAACAGATTTAGGTACCCATCTTGGAGTGGGTCCTTCCTTATTAACAAAAAACACCTTTCTAAATCTTGTTTTTAGCTGTGATCCAAGGTCAGCAGCTCTTTCAACAAAAGATCTTTCTCTTGTGGACTCTCCAATAGCCAGATCTGCTTTTGCAGTGGGTCTGGTTTTTGGAGCCCGCTTAGCAGTTTCCATTTTGGTGGGTCTGATTTTGTGAACCCACCTTTCCGTTTTAGTCTTGGTGGGTCTGTTCTTGGTGACCCACCTTTCAGGTTCAGTTTTGGTGGGTCTGAGTTTGGGGACCCACCTCTCTGTTTCAAGCTTGGTAGGTCTCATCTTGGGGACCCACCTTTCGGTTTCAGTTTTGGTGGGTCTTATCTTGGGAACCCACCTTTCAGTTTTAGTTTTGGGAGGAGAGTAGACATGAGCTTTGTGATTGAATGGTTGTTTCTTAAGTTTGGTTTTAAAAATTTCCTCTTTAGAAAGCCGATTAAGATGTTTCCTTGAATGAACTCGAAGAGCATATTTCATATCAGGTATACCAAATATTCCCTTAAAAGTTCTGTTCTCAGTTTCCCTTTTTGGTTTGAGCTTTCTGTGAGGCTTTGCTTTAACAACATTCACATCACATTCATAATTATGAGGTTCTCGAACAGAAAAACCATAAGCAATACTTGAATTATGAATTGAACGATGTCTAGAAGAAGTCTCAGAAATATTCAGCTTGGGACTCAAGACTGAACTACTAGAGGTTTGTTTCTCAGAGATAGAATTACAATTAACTTTAGAATAAAAAATAGAACTGGATCTAGGACTGGCATTATTCTCAAAAACTTTCTTTTTGCCTTCTGCGATTTCCTTCCTCTTCTTCCTCCACTCACTCTTCTCTTCTCCTTCCTTCTTCACTTCTTTACCTGTAAGCAAAGGAGAAGAGAGATGAGTGGACGAACCTTTTAAAAACTTTGTTTTCTCAGGTGAGGTGTGTGAACTGTCAGACTTATTATTAGAAGTAGAAGGGGCTGTTTTAGCATGATACTGCTCACTTAATTCATTGAATTTTTGAAGAAGTTCCTGCCAGTTGCTCTCAAACCTCTCTTTTCTGTTTCAAATCTCTCTCTCTCTCGTTATCAAGAGTTTTCTGGAGGTTTTTGAGTTTTTGAGCCATAGGAAAAATACAAGGTTCCTCTCCAATTTTAGAGATACCTACTCTTGGGGGTGGGTCTAGAGGATGCCCTATGTGTGGAATATCTTTTGCATAAGGGTCAAGACATTCACTAAAGCAGGAACTAGATTCTTCTTGTGAAAGTTGTTTTTCATTAACAGGGGGATAATCACAAGAAATCGCAGCTTTAGGGTTCTTTCTTTTTTCTTCTTCTGCTTCAGCGTTTTCATCATCACTTCGAAAATACATTTTCTCACCAAACCTTAGTCCCATGTAATCTTTGTTATAGATTTGAAGACAGTTAACTTTCTTTAGATTACATGGGTTGGTTATGCCCAGTCCTATTCTAGGATTGTAAAATCGGTCATCCTTTATTCTATTAAGAAAAATAGTCTGTTCAGACTGACCTCTCTGAGCAGCTAGATCCTCTAGTTCTTTTATTTTGTTCAAAAATGTTCTTCTCTTATTATGCAAAAAATCGCATTCAGCCTTTGCTATGCTTTTTTCTCGTTCACTATCCTCAAATTTCTTAGTTAATTCAGCTATCTTAAGTTCAAAACTTTCAAAATCTGAGGACACCTTTTTGACCCGATCTTTCACAATTTCAAGTTGAACACTTAGAGAAGACTTTTGGTCTAGATTCTGTTTCAGTACCCTGTGATTATTGTCTAATCTCTCCTTTAGTTCTTTAATTAGATTGTCCTTCTCTAGTAAGGACTGATTTTGATTATTTAAAGGAATATGAGAGGTACTTACAGAGCTTGTTGAGCATTCACTTTCGGGGATCGCAGCATCACCCTTTCTTTCATCTTCTTCCTCCACTCGTGCCATCAGGGCATAGTTTTCTTCCTCCTCCTCATCAGAAGTATCTTCTGCCCAGTTATCATTCTCAGCAATCATTGCAGAAGTTTCTTCTTCTTTCTGCACCATCAGCATTTTTTGCTTATTCCACAGCATCTTCTGCTTGTAGAAGTTTGCATCCTTCTTCTTTGGGAGACGGCAGTCTTTGATGACATGTCCAGCCTTTCCACAATTGTAGCATTTGGGGGCATCCTATAAGATCCTTGTTCATGGTTCTTCTGTTTGTAGTTTGAGGAGGAGGTTCTAAGCTTGTTGGAGGAGTTGTTCTTCTTTGCAAATCTCTTGGCAAGCAGTGCCATCTTTTTCTGTAAGCCTGCAAGCTCAGTCTCCAGATCAGATTTGTCGTCATCACTTTCATCATCATCTGATTCAACCACCACCTCTTCTTCTTCTTCAGTGGTGTGGTTGTCCTTCGGGGCTGAGCTTCCATCACTAGAGCCAGGGGATTTGTGCTGTGATGATCCTCGGCACAAGAAACCTCATTGACAAATTGCTTCAAATGTTCATATAGAGTGAATAGGTCAATTTCATCCAAGTCAATGCGAGATCTAACATCCTTCACTGTCTTTTCCCATGCAGGATGCAGGCTGGATAGAAATCTTATATTCAGTTCCAAGTTGGACCTGAATACTTTGATTTTTCTAAGTTCATTGACCAGTTGGACGAGTCTGTTGTAAGTCTCGTTCAATGGTTCTCCTGGGCCAGCTTTGAAGGAGTCATAAGCAATAAGAATTGTTGTCTTATTGGTTTTAAGGCTAATGCTTGTGCCTTGGAGCAGTTTCTCTATCTCATCCCACATTTCCTTTGTTGTTTGCATGCTGTCGATGAGAACATATACTTCTTCAGGGATTGCTTGAAGGAGGTATGTCTTGGCCATGAGATCACCTCGAAGCCTGAGCCTGTCAGCTTCGGTATATTCAGATGCCACTTTTCGTCTCCTTTCTGGAAGAATAGGTGGATTGTTTTCTGGATCTCCACCAACTGAAATCATCAGTTCAGCTGGTCCTTCAAGCAACGATTCAAGCATCACAGCGGAGTTTTCTTTTTGCTCAAGGAAATTAAGGAATCGATTCCTCCACATTTGGTATTCTCCTTTCCTGAGACTGGGAGGAGTACTGCTGTTCCCTTGGGCATTGAATTCTGAGGCCATTGCTGTATAAAACTGACCGTTCGAGATAATTGATCAAACGATTTTCAGAGGCAGAATGTCGAAAATCAGATGTCGAGATCTGAATATCGAGATCTGGGATTTCGATAAAGGAGGCCCGATTTCGAGATTTGATATCGAGATTAGGATGTCGAGTTTTGAGATCTCGAGATTTCAAATGTCGAGAAGTAAATCTCGAGATTTGAGATGTCGAGAAGTGAAACTCGAAATCTTATTTCAAGAAGTCAAATGTCGAGACCAGATGTCGAGACCTTAAAATCGAAATCTTGATCTCGAGATTTAGATGTCGAAATCCTCAATGTCGAAATCCTGCAAACTGTAAAAATCAGATAAGCAAAATCTGAAGGTAGTTTCTTGTAGAGTATGATGTCGAGATCCTCAGGTAAAGTTTTCAGCTCGAAATACTTGGCAGAACCTGTTTAAAACCTAGATGTCGACATATGCTACTCGAAATATCTCAAGTACAGAAATTGCAGAAAACAAAATCTGAAGGATACCCCTTGATCGCTTCGAAACGGCGATTCTAAGGGTGTAACTTTTACAACTTTTTAACAAGAAACAAGATTACAGAGTAAAAAATCGACAGAAAGAACAACGTAAAGAAAAACAGAGGTCTTCTGCAGGCATTCTTCTGATCGGCTCTCGATCGGCTCTGATACCAATTGATAGTCCCTGTTTCTGTAACAGCAATGAATAGCAGTATAACAAAGAAGATTAACTGTAAGGATGAACACAGATGAATCGATGTAAAACCCTCTTTGATATACCGTGAACTCGTACACAAAAGTATTTGCGCTAAGGCTATTGTGACTAAGTACGAAAGTTAACCTAATCCTGAATCCTCGGCTCCCTTTTTATAGGCGAGATTCAGGTAGGCGAATTAGGCTTTTAGCCTTTAGTATGGAACTAACACTTGGCCCATATTCTATCTAATAAATGCACATATTTAATACAAGGAATAATAATAAAGCTAATCTATTACAAGATAGATGACAAACTTGATTCAAAATTAAATTATCTTCAACAGTATAAGACTTGAAATGGCGGTCAACGAAAACGTTGACCGATAAATAATGGATTAATTAATACCGGTTGGTATTAGTTAGTTATAAATTTATATAAATGCATGACTTTGCATGAATTAAGATAAATAAGCTTTATGGATTGATTTAGCTATGAATGAATAAATATGGTATAGATTCTATCTAGGTTGATAGGAGGTTGATCATATATTATAAACTTGGTGGAGGACCCTAGGACTAAAAGTCCTTAACACTCATATTATCAACTTGGTGGAGGATCCTAGGACTAAAAGTCCTTAACACTCATATTATAAACTTGGCGGAGGACCCTAGGACTAAAAGTCCTTAACACTCATATTATAAACTTGGTGGAGGACCCTAGGACTAAAAGTCCTTAACACTCATATTATAAACTTGGTGGAGGACCCTAGGACTAAAAGTCCTTAACACTCATATTATAAACTTGGTGGAGGACCCTAGGACTAAAAGTCCTTAACACTCATATTATAAACTTGGTGGAGGACCCTAGGACTAAAAGTCCTTAACACTCATATTATAAACTTGGTGGAGGACCCTAGTACTAAAAGTCCTCAACACTCATATTATAAACTTGGTGGAGGACCCTAGGACTAAAAGTCCTTAACACTCATATTATAAAACTTGGTGGAGGACCCTAGGACTAAATGTCCTTAACACTCACATTATAAACTTGGTGGAGGACCCTAGGACTAAAAGTCCTTAACACTCAAATTATATATTGGTGGAGGACCCTAGGACGAAAAGTCCTTAACACTCGGATTTTAATTTGGGGGAACACCCAAGGATTATGATCCTCAAAACTCATAGGTTATGGTATATAAATATGGACAAGGAGGAGTCCTATACACTCATAGACATATGGGTGGGTTGAGGTTTTTAGTCAAGAATATTGACTAGTACTATTTTCCCAAATAAAACGGTGATCTACGGATCAGGTATTTTCCAAGTGTATTGTGTACTATTAAGTATTTTCTTAACGTGGAGGAAAGGACTATTTATATAAGTATCACCCTATGTTTGGGTCTTATACTTGAAACGCTAGTTATTCTATATTTAGCCTGCTACGCGCTCGGCACTTGTACAGACCCCTTCGGGGGGGCCACCATTTTCAGGTTGAACCTAGGGCTTACTACTTGCACCTTTCTACGGGTGATATAAACTCAAGGGAGACGTGGTTCGTGCTTCCTTATTTGTTTCAAAGTACTAAACATTGCTCACAGACATTTTTTATTATTATAAACTACTTTTGGGCTTGCATGCTCGTGTTGTTGGCCGAATGTGGCTCATAAATTACCATTGAATATTTCCGCTATTCATTGGTTTAAATGTGATGTTGTTATGTATGTTTACTATGAGTATGGATGGTTTGTTTTATCGAACGCCTTGTATGATTAAGTGAGGTTGACCCGCGGGTGACGTCACTTGATTATACGGTGGTTGTACACGCACTTAGATTGCGGTCTGGGCGTGACAATTAAGTGGTATCAGAGCCATCTCAGTTCTAAACTATGTAATCAACCTCTCACAAGAGATTTTTTCAAAATAGTTTTACCGAAAAACCATGAGCATTGTATTTTGACGTTTATAGGACTATTGTTACCTAGGTTGCAAGGTCTCTAGTTGTTAAGATGGTACCCTTAACAATTGGTATGACAGTGATTTGGGTCAATATGGGTCTATAACGTTTTCCGTAAATTGACATTGATTGGAGTCTAACGACTCGTTCGAATTCCTTTATAGAAATGGAGGGTAAACGCATGGCAATGAGAAATGACCCTAGGGGTCATGCGTCGGTAGCTTACCTGGAGGCTAGTCGGGGCGTGTCATGAGCCTCTAGGGGAGAGGAATAGGTCTTGGGGGGCGTGAGAGCCGCTAAGGCCAGGCGGCAAGTGATGGACGCGTGGACTCGGTGTGTAACATGAACACCAGGAGGAAAGAACGTAGGCGTCAGGCTAGGCATGATCGGGCCACCTACCAACGTGATATGACTGCCAGCCAAGCCCATCCTTGGGAAAACGAGCAAGGAGGAGAAAGCACTTTTACGGCACCGGCATCACTAGTGAAAAATAAAAGGAACTCAAAGTGGCATGTGTCCTCTCCTTACTCTTTCAGACCATCCAAATGTTCGAATTGCTCTAAGAAACACTTCGGAAAGTTCAATGAGCCCCCAATGTGTTACGAATGTGGGAACACAACCCATATGAAATTAAGCTGCCCATGGAGAAGGCAACGAGAAACATCACAAACCGAGGGAGGGCTCACCGCGGAAAGAAACCATACGGAGCCAACGACAAGCCACGCCGCGTCCATAAATCAAGGCGGGGCCCAAGCACGAGTGTATGAGATGACCGAGGCGGATGCGCGAGCAAACCCGGACTCCGTCGCAGCTAATACACTTATTTTTCTGTGTTTCTAGGCATATTCTGATCATATAAGTCGTAGGGATCGAGCGCGGGCTATCCTGGGGTCAAACCAGGGGAAATCGGGCCAAAACTGGCTGAAAACAGGGATACACGACCGTGCGTCCAACCCCACGCACGATCGTGCGTAGGGGGCAGTAGCTTCGGGGTGTTGTTCGCGCAGGACGCACGACCGTGCATGCCGATATGCACGCCGTGCGTGGATGCACGGTCGTGCGTGTCCGGCTATGCACGATCGTGCGTAGCCGGCAGTGGCCGGATCCGAGTTTTTCACGCACGCACGAACGTGCGTGCCCCACGCACGACTGTGCATGGACCCCGTAGCCCGAAACTCAATTTTTCCGCTCCGTTCTTCTACGATTGGACCCCCGTTTGATTCCAAACATTAATGTAAACGTAATAACCTCCAAAAAGGGTCCAAGAACATTAGAAGGTGTATCTTACATGGCGTATAAATGTAGGAACATTAAAGATCAACGGTAGGAGTGCGAGGATCCTCATCGATACCGGGGCACAACGCTCATTTGTGAGTGAGGCGTTCGCCGAGGGTCTTGACGTGCCATTGATGCCTATGACGCAAACATTGCTAGTCTCCACACCGTTAGGAGATGACGTGGAGAGGAATCATTACTATCCATCATGTGATGTGGAAGTGACGGGTCAACCTTTGACTTGTGATTTCATACCTCTAAGCATGTTGGAGTTCGATGCAATCCTAGGAATGGACTGGCTCGATAAGCATCATGCTCGAGTTGATTGCTACACCAAGGTCTTATAACTCGAGGACGATGAAGGAAACACCATACTTTTCGAGGGAGATCCAGGAAGATCTCAAAGTTGCATCATATTCGTGATGAGAGCACGAAAGATGATGAGGAAATGTTGCCACGCGTACCTTGCTTACGTAGTAGACGGGACAAAGAAGGAGGTCGACATCAACGATGTACGGGTCGTGTGTAAGTATCCAGACGTCTTCCCCAAAGACTTACCAGGGCTTCCACCCGATAGAGAGATCGAATTTGTGATTGAAGTAGAGCCGGGAACAAAACCCATTTCGATTCCTCCTTATCGAATGGCACCGGCAGAACTTCAAGAGTTGAAAGTCCAATTGCAAGAACTATTAGACAGTGGGTTCATTAGACCTAGTCATTCACTGTGGGGAGCACCGGTACTTTTTGTGAAGAAGAAAGATGGTACACTAAGAATGTGTATTGACTACCGACAGTTGAATAAGGTCACAATCAAGAACAAGTATCCTTTACCTAGAATTGACGATTTGTTTGATCAACTATGAGGGGCAATAATATTCTCGAAGATTGATTTGAGGTCGGGTATCTGTAACACCCCGGCCCCCATAGGACCCGAGGTAGTTACTCCAGACCTCTCGTACTGTCCTCACAAACCGCCACTAGCCTTTTACGCGCACTTTGTCCTCACTCGTGCGCGCCCTGAGAAACTTCCCAGGGGGTCACCCATCCCAAGACTACTCCCGTGCAAGCACGCTTAACTTTGGAGTTCTTAGGTGATGAGATCCCTTAAAAGGAGATGCATCTTGTTGGTATGAGTAGTACTATTAATCCTCTTAAATTAATCTCGGGTATTACAATCACCCCCACTTAGGAACGCAACGTCCTCGTTGCGCCCATAAACCAATCTCAATCATATCCTAGAATCTTTTCCCCTGCTAAGTGCCCGCCTGATATCTAACGGATCATCACACTGTCGCAGGGTTGCTCTGATACCATTTGTAACACCCCGGCCCCCATAGGACCCGAGGTAGTTACTCCAGACCTCTCGTACTGTCCTCACAAACCGCCACTAGCCTTTTACGCGCACTTTGTCCTCACTCGTGCGCGCCCTGAGAAACTTCTCATGGGGTCACCCATCCCAAGACTACTCCCGTGCAAGCACGCTTAACTTTGGAGTTCTTAGGTGATGAGATCCCTTAAAAGGAGATGCATCTTGTTGGTATGAGTAGTACTATTAATCCTCTTAAATTAATCTCGGGTATTACAGTATCACCAGTTGAAGATCAAGGAAAGTGACATACCTAAAAGTGCATTTCGCACTAGATATGGTCATTACGAGTTCCTTGTAATGTCATTTGGTTTAACCAACGCATCGGCAACATTCATGGACTTGATGAACCGTGTGTTTAGTGAGTACTTAGATCAATTTGTGATAGTATTCATTGATGACATCTTGATATACTCCAAGAGCGAAGAGGAGCACGAACATCATTTGAGGCTTGTACTGGATCGGTTAAGAGAAACACAACTTTTTGCCAAGTTCTCTAAATGTGAATTTTGGCTCAAGGAGATTGGCTTTCTCGGACACGTCATATCCGGTTCGGGCGTTGTTGTGGACAACACCAAAATAGAAGCCATTATAGATTGGGAGAGGCCCAAGAATGTGAAAGAGATACGCAGTTTCCTTGGCTTGGCGGGATACTACCGTAAGATCGTGGAGAAATTCTCCGTATTGGCGTCTCCATTAACGAAGTTCACAACGAAGGGGGCCAAGTTCATATGGGACGACAAGTGTGAGAAAGGATTCCTTGAACTAAAGAAAAGAGTTACCGAAGCACCAGTTCTCGCCCTACCCATACAAGGGATAGGGTATGATATTTACAACGATGCTAGCATCCAAGGACTCGGATGTGTACTGATGCAAAACGGTAAGGTTATTGCCTACGCTTCTAGCTAGGCAATTGAGGAAACACGAGGCGAACTACCCTACCCACGATCTAGAGTTGGGAGCGGTAGTGTTTGCACTGAAGATTTTGAGACATTATCTCTACGGGGAGACATGTCACATTTATACCGATCATAAGAGCTTGAAGTATGTATTTACTCAGAAAGAGTTGAATATGAGATAGAGGAGATGGATGGAGTTGATCGAGGACTATGACTTGATCATTGACTACCATCCCCAAAAGGCCAACGTGGTGGCCGATGCACTGAGCAGGAAGAGTACCTCGAGGACGTTACTCACATGTCTACGGGCATTGGGGGCACGCGTGGAGGTGTCCACGTGCGGGGCCCTCATTGCTAGATTCGAGGTAAGGCCTACATTATTGAGGGAGATAAGTATGTGTCAGACCATTGATGAGGAATGTCATAAGATCCGCGAATGGATCCTTGAGGGGCCCGTCGAGAACTTTCAGATATGTGATGACGGCCTTTTATTGTTTAAAGATCGAGTGTGCATACCAAAGAATGAAGAGCTCCAAAAGTCCATACTAGAGGAGGCTCATTCTTTGGCCTATGCTATGCATCCAAGAGGTACAAAGATGTACCGAGACCTAAAGGAAAGTTATTGGTGGTCAGGTATGAAGAGGGACATCACAGAGTATGTGAGTCGATGCCTTACTTGTCAGCAAGTTAAGGCGGAACATCAACACCCGGCAGGGCTTTTGCAGCCACTTACCATTCCAGAATGGAAGTGGGAACATGTGACCATGGACCTTGTGGTAGGATTACCACGAACGGTGAACAACTACGATGCGGTATGGGTAGTGGTTGATAGGCTTACCAAGAGTGCATATTTCTTGCCTATCAACATTACTTATCCTCTTGAACGATTAGCCAAATTGTACACAGAGGAGATTGTGAGGCTACATGGAGTTCCAATATCCATCATCTCAGATAGGGACCCACGATTCACATCCCGGTTTTGGCCAAAGTTTCAAGCATCACTGGGAACTAAACTGAAGTTTAGCACGACGTTTCACCCTCAGACGGACGGACAATCCGAGCGAGTGATACATATTTTGGAAGACATTCTTAGGACATGTGCTTTGGAGTTCCAAGGGAGTTGGGACAAACATTTGGCCCTAATGGAGTTTGCCTATAACAACGGTTATCAAGCAAGTATTGGCATGCCTCCATATGAGGCATTGTATGGGAGGAAATGCAGGACACCGTTGTGTTGGGACGAGGTTGGTGAGGCCAAGCTCGAGGGTGTAGAATTTGTTGAGATCACCAAGGCTAAGGTGAAGATCATTCAGGATAGACTCAAGGCTTCCCAAGATCGTCAGAAGAGCTATGTCAATAAACGACGTACCGTTGGAGTTTGAAGTCGGTGGTGAGGTATTTCTAAGGATTTCTCCTTGAAAAGGCATCATCCGATTCATATCGAGGGGTAGGCTTAACCCCCGACACATTGGTATATTTGAGATCCTTGAGAGGATTGGAGTCGTGGCTTATCGGCTCAAGTTGACACCTGAACTTGAGAAGATACATGACGTATTTCATGTATCCATGCTCAACAAGCATGTACGACATCCGTCTCACATTCTTGAGAAACCACCGGTAGAGATCCGTGAACACTTGCAATATGCAGTAGAACCGGTGAAGATTGTTGGTCAACAGGTAAAGAAATTGAGGAACAAGGAGATTTCTATGGTAAAGGTTCTATGGAGGAGTGATCGAGTCGAGGAAGAAACATGGGAGACCGAAGTCTCAATGAGGGAGCTATAACCGTTCCTTTTTGACTAGACACATGGATTTCGGGGACGGAATCCCAAATAAGGGGGGTGAACTTGTAACACCGTCCCTAATTATATTTAATTTTATGTAAACCATGTATTGAACCTTACGAAATGGTTAATGGATTTACAAAGTTGTTAATTTTGTTATTACTTCTGCGTGAATAGTAAATTGCATATGGAGCCCACATCGGGAACGTGGGCCACCCTATATTTCCGAGACCACATATGATTCTCATCTTGGCCTAGATAACATGTATATGGTGGTGGATATTTTAGTTGGGCCATGAAAAGGGCATAGGGTTGACCGGTTGGTCAAACAAGGCCCAAATTGCCGGTATCGGTAATTTATCGGATAACAGTCCAAAATGAATTTCGGAGACTCCTAAATTAAAAAGGAGGAATGTATATTCATTCTAAGGGCCTATATGGATTGGGAACATGTGATACATTTTATTCGGCCCGATAAAATAAAATGTAATTAAAACAGTCCGAGAAATACAACTTTCGAAACCGATTATACAGTTTAGGACTTAAAGGGATGACCTCCCACATGTGTGGGGGCCAACCCACGAAATTATGCACTCAAGACCATGTCTTGGATGGCTGGAATGAAAGAAGAGAAGGGGGACGGGGGTTGGTTGGGTTTGAGTTGAGAAGCATCTAAGGACAAAGGTGGGCTCCCATCCCACACTTATTTGTCATTTGAGACAAAAGTGTGAACCCTCTCTCACCCCTATCATTAAGCTCGGCCAAATCATCACGGAAAGGAAAGGGGAAGATCTAAAAACCACCTCCATTGTTGCAGCACTAGCTCAAGAAGAATTGGTCCAAAGAAGGAGGGTTGAGAAGGAAAAAGTTAGGAAAAAGTGAGGAGAATTAAGGTAATGACCTTATATTAACTTTTCCTTTGTTTTTCTTCTATCATATGAGATATATGTCATATGAAGGATCTTTAGGAAGTTCTGCATGTTATAAGTATGGATTTATGGGTTGGAAGGCGGTTCTATGTCCAAGAACGGACTTAGAAGCCAAAACGACCGGTTCGCCGGAAAATAACCTTTTAAAGGTTATTTGTATTGGTATGGGTTTTATGATGATAAAACCTTGTTAGAAACTTGACTAAAGGGTTTCTAGAGTTCGCCGGAGTTTCGCTGGCGTTCGCCGTAGCTTTGCCGGATTTCAACTAAGAAGAGTAGAACTTCTAAAAGCCCCATTTGAGGTGAGTGGACGGCTTAATATATTATAACTTTTAGGTTAATTATGAGATTACCTAAATAAATGTTATATGTGTTCATAACGATGTTTAAAAGATATTTAAACATGTGATTAGCCAACATGGTTAGGTTTTTATGAAAGGAACTAATTGTTTATGCATAAAATATTATATGAGGAATTATATAAAATGCATATTTGCTGGAAGTGTAAGAGAAGCACAAATGAATATTACCAACTTAATTATATGATGATTAAGTTGTTACGTATAAGGCTTGAAATGGTGGTCAACGAAAACGTTGACCGATAAATAATGGATTAATTAATACCGGTTGGTATTAGTTAGTTATAAATTTATATAAATGCATGACTTTGCATGAATTGAGATACATGAGCTTTATGGATTGATTTAGCTATGAATGAATAAATATGGTATAAACTCTATCTAGGTTGTTAGGAGGTTGATCATATATTATAAACTTGGTGGAGGACCGTAGACTAAAAGACCTTAACACTCATATTATAAACTTAGTGGAGGACCCTAGGACTAAAAGTCCTTAACACTCATATTATAAATTTGGTGGAGGACCCTAGGACTAAAAGTCCTTAACACTCATATTATAAACTTGGTGGAGGACCCTAGGACTAAAAGTCCTGAACACTCATATAGTCATATTATAAACTTGATGGAGGACCCTAGGACTAAAAGTTCTTAACACTCATATTATAAACTTGGTGGAGGACCCTAGGACTAAAAGTCCTTAACACTCATATTATAATCTTGGTGGAGGACCCTAGGACTAAAAGTCCTTAACACTCATATTATAAACTTGGTGGAGGACCCTAGTACTAAAAGTCCTTAACACTCATATTATAAAGTTGGTGGAGGATCCTAGGACTAAAAGTCCTTAACACTCATATTATAAACTTGGTGGAGGACTCTAGGACTAAAAGTCCTTAACACTCACATTATAAACTTGGTGGAGGACCCTAGGACTAAAAGTCCTTAACACTCATATTATAAACTTGGTGGAGGACCCTAGGACTTAAATTTCTTAACACTCAAATTATATATCAGTGGAGGACCCTAGGACGAAAAGTCCTTAACACTCAGATTTTAAATTGGGGGAACACCCAAGGATTATGATCCTCAAAACTCATAGGTTATGGTATATAAATATGGACAAGGAGGAGTCCTATACACTCATAGACATATGGGTGGGTTGGGGTTTTTAGTCAAGAATATTGACTAGTACTATTTTCCCAAATAAAACGGTGATCTACGGATCGGGTATTTTCCAAGTGTATTGTGTACCATTAAGTATTTTCTTAACTTGGGGGAAAGGACTATTTATATAAGTATCACCGTATGTTTGGGTCTTATACTTGAAACGCTAGTTATTCTATATTTAGCCTGCTACTCGCTCGGTACTTGTACTGACCCCTTCGGGGCCCCCACCATTTTCAGGTTGAAGCTAGGGCTTACTACTTGCACCTTTCTACGGGTGATATCAACTCAAGGGAGACGTGGTTCGTGTTTCCTTATTTGTTTCAAACTACTAAGCATTGCTCACAGACATTTTTTATTATTATAAACTACTTTTGGGCTTGCATTCCGTGTTGTTGGCCGAATGTGGCTCATAAATTACCATTGCATATTTCCGTTATTCATTAGTTTAAATGTGATGTTGTTGTGTATGTTTACTACTGAGTATGGATGGTTTGTTTTATCAAACGCCTTGTATGATTAAGTGAGGTTGACCCACGGGTGATGTCACTTGATTATACGGCGGTTGTACACGCGCTTAGATTGCGGTCTGGGGTTTGACAACAAGCCTTTGTTGAAATGTTGAATAAAGAAAAGAGAATTGTGCTGGAAGTTGATGCAAAAAGAGTGAAGATAGATCTGTTTAGAGAATTTTCTTCAACCATGCCTATGAAGAAGATGAAGGGGGTAAAGATTGAGGAGCCTAAGTCTTGATATTATTCATGGGTTTTAACTAATATGTTTTAAGTATGTAGTGCTTAGCACTAAGTTTATTATGGGTATGCAATATCTAAAACCTAGACGCATGAAGAACTTATGTTTAGAAGACAACAAGTTGAAGTAACTTAAGTCAGTGTCTTCTATGTCTTTTGCTTTTTGAATTTTGTTATTTGTTTGGTCCTAAATGTTCCTGCTCTTGCTCAAGCATGTAATTTTTAATCTTAATTCTTTCCAAAAAAGGAAGTTAGAGCTAAATATTATATATCCATTGTATAGCATCAACCTACTTAAGTAGTTAACCTACTTGTATACGAAAGAACAAACTATTAGATTTTAAGCCTACAACTTTAATACATTTGTTGTCGTACTATTTGTAAGCATGATGTTGCGAACACCAATTTGCTAAAAAACAGATGTAATTTTTTGATTGTGGGTGGGCAAAATTAAAGGTTTCAAAGATGTACATCGGATTCCCGCGTCTGTTCCAGTCCTAATTCTATCCTAATCTATACCTAATTATTAAATTATTACATTCCCAACTTACAAATTAAGATGCAACAGACTAAACTAAATTGACATTTCAAAGAGGTACAAGTTAAATAAACAACGGTCAACCGAAGAAAAGACATCCCCAGACCAGCATATCAAATGATTGTTGTTAAAAAATATTGAATATTTTTTACATTTATGAGTAGATAGGCATATTGTTCCTTTTACTTATTTATGTGAAATGGAGATTAAATTTATGTGAATATACAGATTAAGTGTGTCACTGATGAAAATATTACTACTTCAGTTCCAAAATGTATAGCCAAATCTTTAAATTTGGACCATGGTTTTGATTGGTATAATATTATGAAAGATTGAAATTTTATACTATTATGAAATGACTTTTAATCAAGAACATTTTCATATCATTTTTATATTATAAAAAAGTTTCAATAAATATATATTATTGCTCAAATTGGTAGTATTATTTTGTAAAAATTGATTTCACCAAAAATTGGTTGAAAAAAACATGCATATCGTAATTTTATAATTGTAGGTTGGACAAAAAGAAATAATTCAAGAGACACTGATGGAAGGGTAATTTTTTAATAAGGTGTTGTATTTATTAGAGTTGTGCTATTTAAATAAAAAAGGGCCGTCTTAAAATTATCAAATTCATAGAAGTCTATGTGTTTGGTGTGTGTTACATCTATGTTGTCTTTTGATATGCCGGGTCGAGAAGGGTTGGAGTGGAGATTGGATGTTGGGAACAAATAATGGGTAGGGAATAACCGTTTGAAATTCGTTTATGGCGATTCGGGTTTCGGGTTGTTCAACCTCATGAATGAGTTCATCGGTCTCCCAACAGTTCGAAATATTTAAAGGTAGGTGGTGTAGTTGTATTTAATGAGTTTGGGTTACTATTAATGGCACGTGGCATGTTTACCCAGGCAATCATTTAGAAAATGAAAAAATATTTGCTAAAACATTTGTGCATTGTGAGGGTGAATTTACTAGAAGGAAGGATTTTAATTTTAACACGAGTTAGTGCGGGACAGAAGGTGTTAATTTTGAAGCATTTCTTAACACCTTAAAACGTTAGTCATTGCAATTCCGGATACTAGAATACCTAAACATGACTTATTGTGTCATGAATGTAAATAAAATAAAAAATAGTTGGTGTCCCGTGTTGCATGGTTTGTTGTTGAAAACACTTATTTGTAGTTATTGTCAATTTTACGTGGTTGTGTCAGGAGCAATCAATCTGTCGAGCGTTAAACAATCACATTACATACAATGACAGTTGAACAAAAATTGAAACAGAGAATATTGTGGGTCTATAAAATGTGTGAACTACTGAGTAATCATTAAAGGATCATACTAAATATGTTTCATTTTTACGTCAAACTTTATTATTGTACGGAGAATAATTGTAAATGATTCAAGTAAAATTAGAAGTTTTTTTAACTTTAAATTTGATTAAAATTAATTGCATCGTGAAAATTTTCAAATCGTGCATCGCACGGGTGCTCTACTAGGATCGAAGAGTGATGTGCTAATAGGTGATGTGCCACCTCATGATAAAAAATGTTTGTTTTTAAAACTCATATAACTTCTTTATCGTACTTCAATTTTTACAAAAAAAATATATTAAAATTCATAATGTTTAAAGAGCTTTGATATGACACAAATATTGCATATAAAATTAAAAAACAAAAATTTTCAACTCTTGGGATTTTTTAAAGCTAAAAGTTTTTCTTATGTAGATCCAAATACTAATAATATCTCATGGTTACAATTTGTTTTTACATCTTTTGGTTATTTTTTCAAAACAAACTCCGGATAAGATAAATAAATATACTTCAAATTTATATATACTTACAACAGAATGCTTGACATTTTAAATCTTAATGATTTATAAATAGTTGATTTTTAATGATAAAAGTAAGAATTTAATTAAAAATTATGTTGGGTGTTGACGGTGTCGGATTGCAATGAAAACTTGGATTGAGAGAGTGAATACACACTTTTCACATAAAGTGGTTGGGAATATGGTTTATTGACGAAGTAAGGTTGCACGTAATCTAACATGAAATCGATGAAATTCTAGTTGAATTAGCCGACTTCACTAATTTACTGATTTGGGGAAATATTATATTTAAAATTTTTTTAATGATAAATAAAGAAAAAACTTATGAAAACAGCTACAATGATAATCTTTTACAATAATTTCGATCAAAATCAAAGTAAATCAAAAGTTAAGTGTTATAATAAATAAAGATGACTCATAAGATAAGTTGAAAATATTAGTTACCAAAGAAGATTTGAATAGCTTTAAACAGGAAAGTAAATGTAAAAGTTAGTAACAAAATTTTAAAGGTAATACTAGTATGTTATATATCTCATAAATTAGTCTAAAATTTAATATACGTGTAAAATTCACTCACATCAACAAGGATTGAAATATTTAAAGAAATCTTATAAATTATTTTAGCCGTGACTTATTATTTTATATCTACCATATTTTAGTAATCTTAAATTAGTGTTCATTCTAACTGTCATTTTCTTACATTAATTGATGTTTACAAAAAAATTTGCATCATAGGTATACATTTATTTCAATTAATAAGAGTTATCTCATTGAATTTCAATAGTATTTAGAAAAATTGAAATATGTGAAAGCAAAGCGTGCAAGATTTGAAAAAACATTTAAAGACTCTACTACCAAGTGTGCAATTAGAGATGAATATTGATCAATACAGTCTTGCATACTTTCTCACTGCTATTAATAGTGATATATTGCACATACTCTCAAGATTACTTTGTAACATTTAAATTTCATGTATGTAGATTGAAATTATTTTTGTCGTTTAATCGACACAAAAATCACATTCAATTTGCAAAATATTTGTAAAGTAAAAAATACGCTTTTCACACGCTACGACTTTTAGAAATGTAATGAATGAGTAATAACATAAAGGCTTATAACTACTACTATCTCATAAGTTAATGAGCGTTTTCTCTCTCTACTCTTAATCCTATCATTTCAGATGACACTTTCTCATTTTAATGAGACATATATGCCTCTCAAGTATTACATATTTATTTCAAAATTTGTTCACTTTCCTTAACAAATATTTAGAAAGTTCATATTTCAATATGAGAGAATCATCTTAGAAGTGTCAACGTTGTGGAGTAGCTTTTTGGTGCGATGAAAGGTTAAGATTCTTCTGTAAATCGAAAAAGCCGAAGTACTGTCTGTGTTGTGTTCAAGGTAAAATAAAGCTTTCACCGATGAATAGACCTCCTCAAACCCTATTTGATATATTATATAGTGATCATCAAAGTAACAACCTGTTTTTTTTTTACAAAACATACGAGAATATAATGATATGTTTTCTTTCACGTCAATGCAGGAAAGATTAATGTTTATCAGAACATTGAAAGATCTCCTCCAATTTTCAATTTACAAGAACAAAACTACCATTTGGTCAGAAGTATGATGCTTAAGCAAAGTGGAGTGCGTGAATGTACACAATTGTACATTTATGATATTGCAAATGAGGTGGTCAAGAAAAAGATTTGTTAGGTAATTTCTTTCATTACTAAATTTACTAAATGTGTAATACTTTTTATTATAATAATTCAATAAACGAGTAATGTTAAGACTTCAGGTTTCATCCTAAAAAGATAACCTGATAGGGGAAGTAGACTATTTTTTTGATGAGGTAAAAGTCGGGACTATATTGAAAAACACCTTACCTATTTATTGAAAAACATTAATTAAACATACAAGGTAGAGGGACTAGACCAAAACCTACCAAAGAAATTAAATATCATAAGGAAAAGCAATCACATCAAATTTGAGAATGTTGAGAAAACAACGGGATTTTACGTCAACACCAAGGCTTATCTCTTTTGCAGCAAAGTTGACCTTATCGGGTATAAGGCTAACAAAAGTACGATGTTTATGTAGAATCCTACGGATGCAAGTGATATTGAATATTTGATCCCAATAATTGATGCAGTGAAGGGTGAAAATGTTCTACACTTAAAAGTCAGAGATCTGAAAATACGAAATCGTGATGCCTTTGTCTCTACACAAATGAAGATAATCAAGAATAACAACAACATGGCCGTCTAATGAATTTGGAGGCCCCAGTTCAAAATATAAATTTGGGGCCCTACATTAATATAAATTTTCTTAAATAAAATCTCAATCCAAATACTTATATTCAAATAAATGGAATACTTATTAAAAGAGAACTAAAAGAGTAAAAGGATCAATGAAAAAAATAATGTATCTACATTTTTCTTTCTTACTAGCTAACTGTATTTTACTGATTAGTATTAATATACGGAGTATAATATTACTATATAATACTAATAAGTTTTTAAAAATTTGGGGCCCCAAAAAATTTGGGGGTCCTGATTTGGATAACCTATTTAACCCCCTACAAAACGGCCGTGAACAGCAATAAAAGCCTTTTGCCTAGAGTTGCTAAATAGACTATAACGGTGGTGAACAACTTTCCCCCTTGTGGTTTACGGATAAGTAAACCAAAGTGGTGTGAGAGGCCTTCCTGGGTATGGGCAATATTAAGAGTAAGGAGGTTGTCTGGGGGATGGATCCAAAACGCAGTTTTTGGCCGGTGAGGAGTAGTCCTTTTAGGGCACTTGAGCATGAAAAGGGAGAAGAGGTCCCTTTTAATATTGTAAATGGTCTCAGAGCAATTAGGATAGTTAACCTCATTAGCAGTGAGGACATTTGGAAGGGCCATAAAATCCCATATTTTGGAGCGAATCCGCATTAGCAGTCAGGTTGTTAGAGATACACCAAAGAAAAAAGCAATTTTTTTAGGGATAGGTTATTTTCATAAGACAACCATCTTGTGGGTTTTAAACCTTTTTTTTGTCTAATCTCATCATAAGCCGACCTCAAGGTGAAGCGCCCATTAGACGTATGGGTCTAGTGGACAATATCAGGAATATCGTCAAAAAAGGGAGGATTAATGGTAAGGGACTGGATGATATCATAAGGGAGGTCTTTAATGTGATTGTGGATATCATCATAGACCTCTCCAATGCTGACAGAGGGTGTTGGTCCAAAATAGGATGCTCGTAGACTTTTAGGAAAGCTACGTAAGAACACTCAAGCAGGAATTAGGAAAGTAATACGAATAAGGAAAGAAGCTAAAAGTGTTTAGTTGCCAGAAATAGCATATCTGTATTTGAAATTCGAATTGCCTTTTATAGGCGATTACAAATGGTAACTGCCGAACATAATAATGATTAAATTAATTACAAAATTAATACAAAGTTAAATACATAGTTAATAGCGCATTGATTGTTGGCCGTTACTCTTCCTGGCTGGCTAGCAGGTCGGCCTGGCTAGCAGGCAGAACGCTTGAGCTCCTCGGGCGGCAGGCTTCTGCTGGACTGGAAGGCAAGCTCCCTGCCGGGCTGGAGGACAAGCTCCCCGCTGGGTTGGAGGACAAGCTCCCCACTGGGCTGGAGGACAGGCTCCCTGCTAGGCCGAAAGGCAGGCCTCTGGTTGGGCCGGTAAGCAGGCTCCCCGCTGGGCTGAAAGACAGGCTTCCAGTTGGGCCGGTAGGCAAGCTCCCTGCTGGATTGGAGGCAGGTTGTAGGCCAGGCTGGAGGCAGGCTGCTGGCCGGGCTGGAAGGCAGGCCATCTTGGGCTTCTGCTCCTTGATGAGCTTGATCAGTTGGGCTGGCTCGAGCTCTGGGTCGCTGGGCCTGGGCCTGCTGGTCCAAGTTCGGGGCCTGGACCGATTAGGCTTTAGGCCTAGTCCTGTAACCCCATCACGAGTCCCCCACTCCCTTAGTCGAGTAGTAGACTCGGCTAAGAGGGAGTAGTTCAAGTCCGCTGCCAATTTTAGAAAATATTCACATAACAGTGAGTCATAATTGTGGATTTTGTCAATCCCACAATTTTATGGAGATTTCCAAATTAATTCCTTCGTTATCCTAGCATTCCAGCAATCGGCTTTCTTCCGGACTTCAGAATCCAAATCGGCTTCCAAATTTCTTTTTTTCCTTTCCTTTTCTTTTCTTTCCTTTCTTTCCTTTTCTTTTCTTTTTTCTCTCTCCTGGAAACTGCGTGCGTCTTCCTCGTGTAGCCCCAGTGCCGCACTCAGCAAGTTTGACCAACAAGCTCTCGATTTGGACGGATTTCCTTCGCAGCTCGGCGGTCATGCGTTCCGTCGTCGGCCAGGTGGTGGAACTCGACGGCGCTCCCCCAAGCCGTCGCCCCCACGCAGGTGCGAGGCAATGGGAATCCCAGGTTGGAGGGGCCCTTAGGCGGAAATTACAGGCCAATTTGGACTCCTTGGTTGGCAGACGAACTCGGCACATCCCTCGGCGACCCCACCTCCAGGCGGTACCCCCATGGAATCCAGGCCCGTATCGAGCATCTGAGGTAGGTATGAGTCGTCTCAGGTTGATTTCTCCAAGATGAATGTAGACGGACCTCTGCTTTCCCTCTTTTGAGTTCATGATGACGATTTTTCCTTTTTTATAGGGTTCATCCAGGATTATTGGAGAACAATCGGGCATTGATCTTCTCCGCGTGTGTCTTGCCCTACGCAGCTAGTCGGCCAAACAGCTAGGTGCCCCCCGGGTCGGATATCATCATCCCCTTCTTGGAAGCTGCCGACCAGGAGACCGCGGGCGGCTAGGCGATCGGGCGGTCAGGAGGCTAGACGACCGGGCAGCCAAAAGGCTGGGAGGCTGGGCGGTAAAGCGGCCGAGCGTCCAGGAGGGCCGGGCAGCAGGGCGGCCAGGCACCCGGGCGTCCAGGCGTCCAGGTGGCTAGGCAGCCAGGAGGCCGGGCAGCTAGGCGGGTCGGGCGGCCAAACGGCTAGGCAGCCGGACGGCTAGGCGGCTAGCCAAGAAAAGAAGAGGATGGCGGCAGCCACCTTGCTGCCCCAAGAGGATGGCGGTCAGGCAGCCGGGCGGTCAGGCGGCCAGGTAGCCTAGGTGGCCAGGCAGGCCGGGCGGCCAGGCGGCCAGGCGGCTAGACGGTCAGGCGGCCGGGCGGCCAGGCGGCTGGGCGGCTAGGCAGCTAGGCGGCCAGGCTGGAGTCTCTATACCCCGAGGTTTCGCGTTGTCTGGCGGTTGCCCCTGTGCTCTTCTTCCTCTAGGCAGCAAGGTGGTCGGGCGGCTAGGCGGCCGGGCAGCTAGTCGGTCGGCCGGGCGGCCAGGCTGGAGTCTCTATACCCCGGGGTTTCGCGTTGTCCGGCGGTTGCCCCAGTGCTCTTCTTCCTCTGGACAGCAAGGTGGTTGTCCCTGTGCACTTCAGGCCGACGCCCGGGATTCAATGGCTGCAGGCCCTTTCCGGGCGAACACCCGTCAATTTCGGACCCTCGCAACCTTTGCACCGCTGCCGCCTGGGTTGACCTTCTATCAGGCTGGGTTGACATAACTAGAAGTGATGGCTCCAGGTGATGTTAGCGGCATCCAGGTGGAGGTGGTTTCCAGGGCGCCGGCGCCTGGGAAGACGACATCCGAGATTAGTCCTTCCAGACCGGCAGCCACCCAGGCAATTGCGAGTCCAAGGTCGGAGTGTTGCTCCTCGGCGGCGAGAAGTAGGTGGGCGATCCAAACTCTCTGGACGATGCCTTCATCACCGCAAGGCCGAAGTCGTCGAGACCTTTGAGGTTGATATCGACTGTCCCAGTGCAACTGCATGCATCCTTCGCCCCCACAGATAACAGGTCAATTTGGGCCGACTGAGACCTTCGGAAAAGCATAAGTGCAGCCGACATGTGTGGGCGGCATGGTGGTGCTCCCCGAAATATCACTGTTTTAGAGCCACATAGCTCCTTATCTTTCTACTTGATTCTCTTATAGCCTTTTTCCCTTATTTGCAGGATTTCATGCCCCACAGAGGTCCCCAAACGTGTGAAAAATCATGAGGACGAGAGAGCCCCACGGCGGGGAGCCTACCTTCCAGTTTGAACTTCGAAACATGTAAGGCAGTAGGCGCCCCTATCGTGGAAATGGCAGTCAAGGCTTTCCCTCAAGAGTGCTCAGCAATGCAAGTTGACTGAGTAGACCGTACATGTTAATGACTGAGTTGACTTTCGGATTCCGAGAGAGTTCCTTAAGCTTCCTGGCAACCCCCTTGACTAGATCGTTGTATTTGATGGCGGTGGGCTCGCCCGGCCATGACATTGTACATTTTTGTTGTTTGCTTGTAGCATGAAGTTGACTGATGTGACATCTGACTGAAGTAATTTTGAATAATATTGATGGATAATTGATACTCATATTGTATAAACTAGGAGATTTGAACAAGAATGCAGTAGGGAAATGGGGAAGAAGAAGATGAATAATGTATAGAATGAATATTGGTTGTATGAGTTGTGTGTTTACAAGCCTCCTATAAGGAGTATATATAGGGGAAATTCGGGTCTGGGCCTCTAATACGGGCCTGACAGACCCGATTACATAAATGGACTGATAGTATAAAAATCTAATCTGGAACATTTGAATAATAATGTAAAATAATATGAATCCGCTAAACGTGTGTGGGCCACTGTCCAGGCCCGGTAGTCGGCATACCAGGGGGTCGGAGTCTATATACTCCATGAGGAGTCCCCCACTCCCTGAGTCGAGAGTACTCGAGGCGAAAGGGAGTAGTCCAAACTGTATCTGCAATGTTCTCCTGTCTTCGGTTTCATCTCTTCGGCCGGGGGACCACCACCCTTGTCCACGATGGGGAGGTGCCTCGTTAAAAACCTTTACTAGGAAAAAACCCAGTGGGAAAAAATCCTAATAAAGGGAAAAAAGTACACCTAGCGCCCCCAACATGAAGCAAGGAAGATAAGTTCCCTCCGGCATAATCAATTTTGTCTAGCTCAGCTCCTCTTCATCCGACTCAGCTTTCGTTCCTGCTCATGCGCGATATTTTCTGCTCATCTAGAAGCTCTGACCCCTCAGTCCCCCACTCATTGGGGCTAGTGGAGATGAGGTAAAAATGAGTAAAGTCATCTTTGTACCTACACATTTGACACACATATAATTTTTTTTCTTGGGGTTTATGTTTCCGATCGGGAATTCGTCACTTGAAAAAAGTGGAAATGTGAATTGTTGATGTAATGATAAAATACTTAGTAGAATGGAGGTGTGAGCCATTCGTACGCAACGGTCGCCACTCTTGTCGGAGAGGGCACATGGGATAGGCGAACGGGCTAAAAGCGGCAGGAGGCGGCTCCATGCCGGAAGAGGGTTGAGCTGCACGTCGCGCGCCGGACCTGGCTCCTCCCTTGCTGCTCCATTGACCAGACAGTTCCAATATGACCGGAACTGCTCCAGATCTGTAAAAACCAGGTATCCTTTTTTCTTTTTTCAATTTTCCAGAACAGTTCCTTGTTGATCCTTTGTGATTTTGATGATTTTTCGAATGTTTCGGGAGGTTTTCTTACTTGATTGTGTTCAAACCTCTCAACGAGAGCACCATTTGATGGATAATTGTACCCGGGGGGTATCTATTCGAGGGGTTACTGCGGGGAATAACTAGAAAGAAGTCAGAGCAAAAGTAAGAGAGATAATATATATTGTTGAGAATATAGTGAGCATTATGAACATGAATTACAAATGGGGAAAATGGATGCTATTTATAGTAGTAATAAATGCCAGATAGGGACACGCGTCATCATTCTGGTGGTCGGGGGGTCACCTCAACGGGGTGGCACTGGCACTCGCATGTGGCCGCATTAAATGCAGTGGTTGGATGTGACGTTTGTACTCGGTACGTTGATCCGGTGCATGTGGGTGGGAGATTCTGTCGAGGAGATGCCTTCGGCCGTAGATGATTGGCCGAAGGCTCTTCATACCGAGGGCTCTAGGTGCCGAGGGCTACTGTTTTTTGCCGCTTTCTTCCAGACACTTTGAGGGCTTTAAAGAAGCTGTACTGTAAGTTTATGAGCCTTCGGCTAGGGGGCCGAAGGCACCCCAGTGTTCGTCGTGGGCTGCTTGGCATTTGGGGCGCCGTGATTTGGGCCTGTTGTGCTTCCCGGGCCTATTGGACCTCTACTACAGTAGTGGGAGTCTATGGGCCGGGGGTTCCTGGGCCATATACTCCATCACATGTATCAAGCAAAGACCGCCCGAAATAAGACGTTACTAATGAGGCGATTAGTAAACCACAAGTTACGAGGTGGTATTTCGGTGTCAGAACACACCAGTCAATTCTAGGATCTTGTGAATCAATTGAGCACCAACGGATGGGTTCTCAAAGATGAAAAGCAGGCGATACTACTCTTGAGATCTCTACCTGACAACTGGGAGACTGTTGTTGTCATTCTTAGCAATTCTGCTCCCAATGGCAAGGTGACTATGCAGATGGTCACAGATGCCCTTATGAACGAAGAAGCCCGAATAAAAGAAGCCGGGACTGAACAATCATATGTCCTCATATCATAAACAAATAGACGAGGGGGGCAGAAAGGGAGGAAGAAGTCGAGGTCGAGGTAGAGACCAAGGTCAAAACAGAGGAAATTCTCAAGTTCACGAGAGATCACAAGAGAGAGGTATGTCCTTTGAGACAAAAGCTGGATCTCAAGTCAAACCCATGTATCTTCATCGGATATGGAGATGAAAAATTCGGATACCGGTTGTGGAATCCCAAAGTGAAGAAAGTTATACGAAGCAGAGATGTTGTATTTCATGAAAACGAGTTTCATGAGTGTGCTCCAATAATCCACAAACAACATACTCCAGAAGACGAAGTCCCTGTATCATCAAACATTCCTCTCAGCGATGAGGAGATGTATGATACTACTGAGCAAGAGAGTGATGGTTCAGTAGGCAATGATGATGATCACAATGATGATATTCCTCAGCAGGGGGAGCCTTCATCTGAAGACGAAGCTGAAGGTACTCATTTTCGACGTTCTATGCGAGGCATAGTTCCACAGAGAAAATACTCCACATCCGAATGGATACTTGTTGCCAAAGAGGGGGAGCCAGCGAGCATCGCAGGAACGAGAGAAATAAAGAAAAAGGTGGAGGGGGAGATTTGTAGGGGATCTTCCACCCTCTTTCTTGGAAGTTGCCAAGAGACATATAACATCTTCTAGGAAGAAGCCATCCAACATTGAGGTACTTCCACATCTTCTTAAAATGTCGAAAGCTCAAAACCTCAAGATCTTAAAATGTCGAAAGCTCAAAATCTCGAGATCCTAAAATGTCGAAATATCAAAATCTCGAGATCTTAAAATGTCGAAAGCTCAAAATCTCAAGATCTTAAAATGTCGAAAGCTCAAAATCTCGAGATCCTAAAATGTCGAAATATCAAAATCTCGAGATCTTAAAATGTCGAAAGCTCAAAAATCTCAAGATCTCAAAATGTCGAAAGCTCAAACTCTCGAGATCCTAAAATGTCGAAATATCAAAATCTCGAGATCTTAAAATGTCGAAAGCTCAAAATCTCAAGATCTTAAAATGTCGAAAGCTCAAAATCTCGAGATCCTAAAATGTCGAAATATCAAAATCTCGAGATCTTAAAATGTCGAAAGCTCAAAATCTCAAGATCTTAAAATGTCGAAAGCTCAAAATCTCGAGATCCTAAAATGTCGAAATATCAAATTCTCGAGATCTTAAAATGTCGAAAGCTCAAAATCTCAAGATCTTAAAATGTCGAAAGCTCAAAATCTCGAGATCCTAAAATGTCGAAATATCAAAATCTCGAGATCTTAAAATGTCGAAAGCTCAAAATCTCAAGATCTTAAAATGTCGAAAGCTCAAAATCTCGAGATCCTAAAATGTCGAAATATCAAAATCTCGAGATCTTAAAATGTCGAAAGCTCAAAATCTCAAGATTTTAAAATGTCGAAAGCTCAAAATCTCGAGATCCTAAAATGTCGAAATATCAAAATCTCGAGATCTTAAAATGTCGAAAGCTCAAAATCTCAAGATCTTAAAATGTCGAAAGCTCAAAATCTCGAGATCCTAAAATGTCGAAATATCAAAATCTCGAGATCTTAAAATGTCGAAAGCTCAAAATCTCAAGATCTTAAAATGTCGAAAGCTCAAAATCTCGAGATCCTAAAATGTCGAAATATCAAAATCTCGAGATCTTAAAATGTCGAAAGCTCAAAATCTCAAGATCTTAAAATGTCGAAAGCTCAAAATCTCGAGATCCTAAAATGTCGAAATATCAAAATCTCGAGATCTTAAAATGTCGAAAGCTCAAAATCTCGAGATCCTGAAATGTCGAAATATCAAAATCTCGAGATCTTAAAATGTCGAAATATCAAAATGTCGATTTTTCAAAAACTGAAAGTTGTATCCTGTAGTCCTGAATGACGAGATCCTCCTGTAAAAATTTCAGATCGAAATACTAAACACAGCCTGTAAAAAAATTGATCTCGAGATCTGAGTATCGAGATCTTCTAAACTGAAAAATTGTGAAAATCAAAAACTACGATATACTGCTTGATCCTTTTTCATAGGCGATCCCAACGGTATAACTTTTACAAATTTTCGTTCACAAACAAGATAACAGGAGCAAATATCTATATCAAAGAAAACGAGAAGAAAAGCAGAGCAGTTCTTCGTAAAATCAGAAAATTCGTAGATACATTCAACCTGTTTCTTGCCTCGGCTCTGATACCAAATGTTAGTCCCAATATCAATCAACAATCATACAAACAATATAACGAGTACAAAAGAAACGATGATCCGATTCAATACCAATAAAGATGTCGAAATACAGAATAGGGTATGAACGACGTTTTTCTCCCTTCTCACTAAAAATGATATCTGCGTTGAGGGTATGAACGACGTTTTTGTCCGTAGCTTTCTTGGGCACGCTGGCTTCTACCGTCGCTTTATTCGGGATTTCTCAAAAATAGCCAAACCTCTCACCCGTTTGCTTGAGAAATATGCTGATTTTTTGTTTGATGATGAATGTTTGCTTGCTTTGACCTGTTTGAGACTTATGTTGATGGAAGCTCCAGTTTTAGTTGCTCCAGATTGGGAAATCCCTTTTGAGCTAATGTGCGATGCTAGCGATCAGGTGGTCGGGGCCATTCTTGGCCAACGGAAGGATAATCACTTCCGCCCCATCTATTACGCTAGCAAAACCTTAGCGGGACCCCAATTGAATTATACCACTACAGAGAAAGAGCTTCTAGCTATTGTGTATGCTTTGGAGAAGTTTAGGTCGTATATTATTTTATCTGAAGTAATTATCTACACCGATCATTCGGCGTTGAGATATTTATTTCAGAAGCACGACTCTAAACCTAGACTTCTCCGTTGGATTTTGTTGTTGCAGGAATTTAACATAGAGATTAGGGACCAGAGGGGTTCCGCCAATCAAGCAGCTGATCATTTATCACGATTAGATGCTGACTTGGTAGACTCTTTCGGTAATGATGTTATTGAAGAACTTTTTCCTGATGAACGTCTTTTGCAGGTTGAGATTGGATCTGAGGTACCCCGGTATGCAGACATAGCCAACTACTTAGTAGGCGATGTTGAGCCTACCGGGCTATCTCGACACATGTTAAAAAAGTTTCTGTTTGATGCTAAGTATTATTTCTGGGATGATCCTTATTTGTTCAGGATTTGTGTTGATCAGGTAGTACGAAGGTGTATTCCTGAGGGTGAAATGAATGAGATTCTTTACCATTGTCATGCTGGCCCCACTAGGGGGGCATTTTTCCGGTAATAGGACAACAAGAAGAGTGTTAGAGTGTGGGTATTACTGGCCCACATTGTTTAAAGATGCGAGTTCTTATGTTGCCTCATGCGATAGGTGTCAACGGGTAGGAAATATTTCTAAATGAGATGAGATGCCCCAGACATATCTATTGCCTTGTGAAGTTTTTGATGTCTGGGGGATTGATTTTGTAGGCTCGTTCCCTAGCTCAAGAGGCAATAAATTTATTCTAGTCGCTATTGATTATGTGTCGAAGTGGGTAGAGGCTATTGCGAGCCCTACTAATGATGCTAGAGTGGTTGTGCGTTTTGTAAAAAAATTGTTTTCTAGGTTTGGAGTCTCCAAAGTTTTGATTAGTGATCGAGGAAGCCATTTTCGCAATGATCCGCTAGCTCGTGTTTTGTCTAAATATGGGGTTCAACATCGGCAAGGAGTAACCTACCACCCCCAAACTCTGGGGCAAGTAGAGAATGCAAATCGGGATCTTAAGGCTATCCTAGAAAAAACTGTAGCGCAAACTCGTAAGGATTGGTCAGAAAAACTAGATGATGCGCTATGGGCTTTTAGGACAGCTTATAAGACTCCGATTGGTACTACTCCTTTTCGATTAGTTTATGGGAAGTCTTGTCATTTACCTGTGGAGGTAGAGCATAGGGCACTTTGGGCCTTAAGGACTGTTTGTCTTGATTCATCTAGTGCAGGTAAGGAGCGGTTCTTTCAGCTGAATGAATTGGATGAGTGGAGGGCTCAAGCCTTTCATAATTCATACTTATACAAAGAGAGAGTAAAGCAGGCTCATGACAAGCACATTAAGACGGATCGCCAGTTTGCAGAGGGGGAGAAGGTGTTGTTGTATAATTCAAGGTTGAGACTTTTTCCTGGGAAGCTGAAGTCCTGATGGACGGGACCATACACTGTACGTCGAGTATATCCCTATGGAAGTGTAGAGATTGAGCATAATGATGGCCGGGTTGTCAAAGTCAACGACAACCAACTCAAGCACGATTTTGGGGGAATGTTTGGAAAGTAGAAGGAGGTTTTAAGTCTCGAACCCGTCTTTGAATGAGATTTTATCGTCAAGCTATTGACGTTAAAGAAGCGCTTCTGGGAGGCAACCCACCAAAAAAAAACTAAAAAAAACTAAAAAAAAACCTAAAAAAAAGAATTAGGAGTTTAGTATCTCTTGTTTATGCATTTTTGTCTTTGTTTTTGTGTTTTCATCTCGGAGTTGTGCGGTTGGATTTCTTTGCCTTGAATTGCAGGTGTGGCATGGGAGTTCATGAACTGATTTTGGAAGAATTGCAGCCCTATGTAGATGAGGTTACTCAGGACTACACACTGCAGTTCCTTCACTGCAGGCCCGAGTGCGATATGAGGGCTGGTCGTAAATTCAAGCAATTGCAGGGTTAATGGTTGGAGACCTATACATGCTCAAGAAGTTGGGATCTCTGGACTGAAACTTAGTACCAATAGAGGGATAGATTGACCAGCTGTTGGGAGATTCGGGATGGCATCACATCCTGATTTTTGAGGGCCGAACCAGCTGCCTGTTGACAGTAGACCATTCTTCATTGGGCCTTGGTTCACCACACTTTGGACAAACTGCCCAGCCTCAGTATTATTGCAGCATTCCAGTGGCAGGATTCAGCGGCATCTACACATCTAGGAGAGTCATTTCAGCTTGTAGATCATGGTTCTAAGACCGAATATCTCACCACGAGAGACCGAGGGGCTATCAGATGCTGAGTTTTATGTTAAGCCGGAGGTTATTCACTGCACTTTGGCTTATACGGTAATCTGTCAACTCTTACTACGCTGCTTAAAATGTGTGCTTACTGTCATATTACTCCTTTGTTGATTTGTGCTGATTATTATTCTGATTATGATGTGTTACCGGACTGAAAATCATTTTACTCGTTAATTTGCCCTGTTATTTTTGTTTTAATCTTTTCTGTGATCTCGAGGGCGTGTCACCCCTAAGTGTGGAGAGGTTTGGTTGTAATTCGAACATGACATTTGGTGATAAAGTTATTCTGCCCAACAACTTTTTGAGGTGTACGAGTTCTTTTCTGGTTTAGCAACGCAACAAAGGTAACTTATTAATCTTTATTTTCTTTTGTAATCTTCCATCTCCTCCATCTTTCTCGGAAAGAATTAGTAATGATGTAATCATCGGGGTGGTGTGTGTATTCTTGGGAATGTTGGCATGTTAGATGGTTTGACTTGTGTTGATTAAATTTGGTTTTACTCGTGATTCACTAGTTCATCATCAATAATTGCTTGACTGGCCAGGTGTTGAAAATTCTTACTCCGTAAGGAGCTTTGCTTTCTAAGCATATCGGGATAAATTCATGTTAAGTGGGCAACTAATTCTTGTTATGGGGTTACACTTCGTGTGTCGAGAATTTCATCTCCGAAAAGGGGCTCTGCTCATCTCGCGAATCACCCTGTGTGAGAGTTGAGTATGCATAGTAATGAGACAAACTCCCAGGCCCTATAGCTTGAATCAGCCCTGTAATCCAGAACCTGACCAACTTTATATATTCAAAAAAAAATCACGAGCATACCGGTTTTTATCACACAATTCTTGGGTTTTTGGAATGATTGGTGGTTTGGATTTCACACACCTACACCATTGGGACCATCATGCTTTTCTCTACATTTTAGTCGGTTGGAGGGGGATTTTACTTTTGATAATATTGTTTAACAGGTGAATCTTGGTTTCGTTGTTAAGAAAGAAAAGACCTTGTGCAGTCATTTGTTTTGGGTGTGAATGATTTTTGAACCAGATGTTACATGTGATTATTTTGTTTTCGTGGGTTTAATGCACTGTTGCTTGGGGGCAAGCAACGCTCAAGTGTGGGGACACTTGATAGACTCGTTCCGTTCCTATCTTTTCACCCATATTTTTGGGTGTTAATTGTCTAATTTTTATAATTAATCGGGTGACTATTGGGGGTTTTGAATGAAAATTTGTAATTTTTCAGTCCCGGTGCCATTCATTTTCAGTTTCGTATTTGTCTACACAATTTGACATTTTTGGAGTAATTTGATTGTAAAGTTACATATTATTAGCGGGTGTGGTGAGTTGCTATTGTACAGGCCGAGTTTGCGGTGAATATGTTTGGACCGGATCATTTACGGACTGTTTTTGAAGTTATTGTGTGCAGTCCAAAAAAAGATAAAAAAACGGGAGAACAAGTAGCCCAATGAAAAAAATAGCACCAACGTTGGAGGGGACTCCATTCTTTCTGTTCGTTAGCACTTAGCCACAGCAAGTATTTCTCTTCTTCTTTTGGAATTAGCCATAGCAGCAGGAAAGAACTAAGGAGGTTCCTCAACTTCACATTTCTTTGATTTCTCTCAATTCAATTTAGATTCCAAGTGATGATTGTAAGTTTGGATATATTTCACATTACCAATTCTTGAGTTTGGATTGATTTCGAATCTCTTTGTCTCCAATTAGTAATTACAGTTTTTTTTCCCCAATTTAATACTCGTAGTTCAATTTTTATTTCTAGCTGCTTATCATGTTTATCAATGTTATTGTGATGTTATTTTTAAGTATGAGTGGCTAATTCCATAAAGGGTTTGAATTGGGGCTAGGGTTCATGGGTTCTTGAGCTGTGAATTTAGTTTTTGAAATTCAATTAATTTTCTTGAAAATTGTATAAGATTACTCTTAATTGTCTATATGAATTTGATCGCCTCATATATGAATGTTTGGATTTAATTCAATTCTTGTCTATGGAATTTGTGTTAAATTAGCTTGGATCTTATACAAGCATTCTGATCTTAGAAAAAAGTTAAGACTGTGATAATTTGATTTAATTATTGTCTAGGAGAATTTATTTCATTTTCTTTCCAGGAATAATTAAAAATTAATTTACTTAATTCTCATCTCGAAAGAACACCCAGAACCCGAACCATCCAATTTGAACCCTATTTTAATATCTAGAATCAGTTTGCCTTTTTTACTCTATATTTTTTTTTGCACTCGTTGTTAGTTAGTTTACTTTTTTTATCAGCCGAAAACAATTTATTCGGAAAGATTAACATGACTTGTGTTAGCCTGTGATCACGGACTGTATTTAAAACTTCCTTTTTGTCACTCCTTGAGAGATGATACTCGTGGTCTGGTTATTCTACGGGTTAACCAACTACGTTTTACTCACTAAAAAAACCCGATCACTCATTATCATCAGTTTAGAAAGTAAGAAAAGTGTGTTAAGAGTGAAATACACTTAGAGTAGGAGTGTATTGGTGAGGATTGGTTTTTTGCAATAGTTGAGTGTGAGAGTTTGCTCCTCCTATTGTAATTTTGTTCTTGATATTGAATAGAAGAATTTTCCAATCCCAACAATAAGTTTGGGAAAAAGAGTTGCCTAGACAAATGAATGGAGGGAACACACTACATGCATTAAGCATCAACTAATATTTTTAACAAGGAAAAAGAGGCAAATAAGCCCACCTACTAACAAAAAAGGTCAAATAAGCCCTTATACAGGAGGTTCTTTCCGGCCGTCGCTATTTGGGGCGGTTTCCGGTGGAATTTTTTGATGCAATTTTGTGAGCATATTATTCATTAAGTCTAGTTTACTCATACCAAATTTCAGCTAAAACTTCAATCGGGAAGTCATTCAAATAAATTTTTGAAGATAACTGCGCAGTTATCTTCAAGAATTTGTTTGAATGCCTTCCCAATTGAATTGTTAGCTGAAATTTGATATGAGTAAACTAGACTTAATGAGTAAGATTCTCAAAAAAATTTATCGAAAAATTCCACCGGGAAGTGCCCCAAATGGTAACGGCCGAACAAAGTCTCCTATATAAAGGCTTATTTGACCTTTTTGAGTTAGTATGTGGGCTTATTTGCCCCTTTTTCCTTTTAACAATATCAATCAATAAAATATTAAATAATCAATTCATTAAGCAACTACACTTAACCAACCAATCAATTAATGTGAACGAATCAGATCAATGAAAGTAACTAACCTCAAAATTCCAAAACACAATTCTCAATAAACCAAACCCATACAATATAACCTCACTAAGACACTTCAACTAAGATTTGAACGTATGGTATAATATTTTGACCTCAAAGATCTTTCTTTGGCAATCCACCTATCCTAAGGAATTGAACACCCCTCACACTGACCTAAATTATCAATCACAATGATAAAGGGAGGTAAACCGTCAAAAAGAGATCAAAGATAAACGAAGGTAAACCAAGCATTCCAACCCAGCTGGTTGTGAGATCTCGAGTTCGAAACCCGCTAGGCACATAAAGGTTTGAAACTCAATGGAGTGAGTTTTAAGTCCTGATTACTTCAAGCACCCCCAGACCCTCTGGAGTGTAGATATATATATATATATATATATATATATATATATATATATACACATATATATGTGTGTGTGTGTGAATCTCATATTGGTTACTAAGGTTTCAAATGGACCAAATCGGACACTATAGTTACATGCGTACCTCATATTAGTCACCGGGGTTTCATAATTCGTAGTTTTTGGACACTCATGATTCTCTTCTTCCTTAATAAAAAGTCGTTTGTCTTATTTTACCTTTCCTTTTTTGTGTCAATTAACTAATTTAATTCATCATTTTCATTTAGCCCAATGCCGCAAAGGCTCCCACCTACAGTGGGGTAAGAGGGGGTCGGATGTACGCAGTCTTACCCCTGTACTAAAGAACAGAGCGACTGTTTCCGGATGACCCATAGTGAAAATCGCGTCCAAAATTGCATGGATCGACTGCTGCTCCATAACAAAGAAACGCAGACAGTTTAGTGAGTCATTTTGCTTTATTCCATCATAATCTCAAGCCAAAAAATAATGAATCTTTTGCTCCATTGCAAATGATGGAAATAATTAATGTATATAATTTTGGAATACTTAATTTGAGGTTTTAGAATACATAATTCGATTTTAATTAATAAATTCTTATATTTAACAAGTTAAAAATATATTTAGAACTTTTCTTTCATATGATTTTTATGGAACTTCGGAAAATATCAATTTGTTAAACTAATTTTACAATACTACAGAGTTCAATTACATTATAATAGATTTTCCTAACTGAAGCATCTGATTATATATTCTAAATCTAAATACACAAATGTGAAGTCTTATATCAATTTGTTACTTATATTTTTTAGGTACATAAAACTAAAGGAAAAAAGGACTACTTATAGCTTTCAAATGTGAAGTCTTTGGTGGGTGTCAAACAATGATCAGAAAAACATTACATTTGATTCATTTGAAACTTTAGTGTCCAATATGAGATACACATGTAACCATAGTATTCAGTTTTGTTCATTTGAAACCTAGAACATAAATGTGTAGAACAATAATTATCTTCTTAATTTTTAAAGGAAAACGAATGTCAATACCAAAGGTGAAAGGTCCCATGTTCAAACTTGTCAAATTATGATCTTAAACTATAGTCGTCGAGTATATACGTATATATGTACCTTAATGCACCGTCTTAATATTATAATATATGCTTGGTGTTTGGTCAGTCATTTACCATGTCATGTTTGTTTGGTAAAATACTGAAACATTGGTTTGTGTCAAGCTATGGTTGACATGTTATGACGGTTCAAGTCATCCAATGTCCTGGCCTTTAATCTTTCGGCTCTTAGAATTAAGTCCTCATCATGGGATCTGTCTAGAGCTTCACTCTCCATCAGAGCTTCACTCTCCATAGCTTTCCTCATTTGGATGATGTCAGATACAACAAGAGACATTTGAGGCCTGAACCCAGGCGCCTCCTGCATGCAGCAAGAGATGATGTCCGCAAACTTTGAGAGTGATTTGACAGGGTAGTCTCCCTTAAGGGAAGGATCAACCATCATTTTCAAGGCATTCATATCACAAAGCTGAGGGTATGCCCATCGCACCAAGGACTGCTCCCCACCACCTAGACTCCTAATAAGGGCGTCACATACAAGGACACCAATGAAACAGATGACAATGCATGTGGTTACATTACAAAATATGTGTTTAAGGAAGTGTTTAAATCTGTTTCTTAAAACTGCTTCTAGGAGCAGTTTTTGAGAAGTTGGGGATTATCAACTTTTGAAAAATTGATTCTGGTTCTACATTTACTTTTAAAAAAGAAATAGAAGTAGAATCAATTCAAAACGCTCCATAATTAAGGCACTACTATTTGTTTCACACTCAAAATAAAGAAGCAATGTTATGGGTTTTACCTGTCATATGGCAATCTGCCAGTCAAAAGCTCTAACATTACAACTCCAAAACTGTACACGTCACTCTCTAAGGTATAAATCCCTGACTCACATTCAGGGGCACTGTACCCATATGTTGTAAGAAGTTGTCCTGATAACTGCTTGATGCAAGAAACCCATAATAATATTTAGATATGAATAAGTTCTTAAGCACCTCCGAAAAAAGGAAAAAAGTGATGAATATACCGTTCTCAGTCCTTATTTTAATTACCTGACTGACATCTCCTGATGACATCAATGGAGCCAACCCACAATCAGAGATGTGAACAACAAGATCACCATCATCATTATGATCAAGGAGAATATTTGAAGACTTGAAGTTTCTATGAACAACTGGTGGGTCACATGTCTCATGTAGGTACCTTCAGTAATCAAGGTTGTACTATTTTAATTAAATATAGAAGATAAATTATACATTTAACATTGAGATTAAGTTAGAATTCAAAGTGGCTTTAAGTCATTTCACATATTTGTTACTGACCTCAATTTAGAAATGGTGTATTCTTTATAAGGAATAAAATTAAACTATTAAAGGATTTAACTAACTAAAAGTCTAAAATAAAGGTCAAATTCCCTATTTCATTTATGAGTTTAACTAACTAAATGCTCCATCTACTGATCAGTCTCATTCTTCTTTCTTCACTCATTTTTCAAAAATATAATTTCATGCTTTTCAAATTTGGGTATTTGTGTTTAATGAAACTTTTGAAATTGTTTTTAAATGTTTGAATTTTAAAAAAGCTTTTACTTTCTCTATTAATTTAAAAATTGTAAGAGTGAATATCCTTATACACAGGGCCACAGGCCGGGGTGGAGCCAGGGATGACCCCTTCCCCCCATTTTTTCTAGCACATATATATGAAAAATATGGATAAACAATAAAACATATGTTGAAATATTGGCCAAATTACCAAATTGGTAAAAAAGAAGAGGGTGTCTTACCAGATTGGTAAAAAAAAACATTTGAGACAAATTGGTAAAAAAAATAATATCCAGTGACAAATTGATCAATTTTTTTGAGTGAGACACTTTTGGTTCTCGATTTTAGAGTTCCCGACATTTCATATAATAAGTATTGTGAAATTGACATTTTCAGTTCTTCTACTTTAATTTTGTCATCAAAAGGAAAGGACTAAAAATATCAGCGGTCGTGTTTGATAGTAGTAGTTGTCTGTTAACTAATAGGTTAGGTGGTTGAATCAGCAGATTGATATATACCAGCGGATTCCGTTAGCTTTTTTAACTAACCGCTTTCAATAGCGGTTTGAAATAAAATGTTAGTAATTTAGTTGTTTGCAATTAGCTTTTAAGACGTAAAATGATCATTAAGGATATGAATTTAAAAGTTTACATATTTAATTAGATTTTATTTCTTTTATTTTTAATAAGTCTTGGACAAAGTTTTAATAATTATATTTACATTTATTTTAAATAATCACTAACACTATTATTTTTAACATATACATTAATGCGAGTACACACACATAAATTCAAATTTTTTTAGTATTAATATTTTAAATATGACTATTTATTATTATTTTTTAAAAACTACTCGGTTCTGTTAACTTTTTTAACTAATCACTTTCATTAGCAGTTTGAAGCAAAATGTTAGTAACTTGACTATTTGCGATTAAATGTTAAGACGTAAAATGAACAGTAAGGATAGGAATGTAGAAGTATATATATTTAACTTAACTTTAATTTTTTTTAGTTTTAATAAGTCTTGGAAAAATGATAGTGTTAGTAGTTATTTAAAATAAACGAAAATAAAATATTTAAAACTTTTTCCAAGACATATCCGTAATGATCATTTCACATCTTAAAAACTAATTACTAACAACTAAGTTACTAACAATTTATTTCAAACCACTAATGAAAGCGGTTAGTAAAAAACCCTAATGGAATCCGTTGACATTTTTAGTCCTCCCCTTTTGATGACAAAATCAAAGTAGAACAACTGAAAATGTCAATTTCACAATACTTAAAATATGAAATGTTGGGAATTCTGAAATCGGGGACCAAAAATGTTTCACTTAAAAAATTGACCAATTTGTCACTAAGGCTTTTTTTTACCAATTTGTCTCGGATGGTTTTTTTTTACCAATCAGGTAAGACACCCTCTTTTTTTACCAAATTGGTAATTTGGCCGTGAAATATTAAGCTTTGGCCCACACTGTGCGACTTTTTGGAGTATGACTATTTCCATCATTTGCAATGGAGCCAAAGATTCATTATTTTTTGGCTTGAGATTATGATGGAATAAAGCAAAATGGCTCACTAAACTGTCTGCGCTTCTTTGTTATGGAGCAGCAGTCAGTCCATGCAATTTTGGACGCGATTTTCACTATGGGTCATCCGGAAACAGTCTCTCTGTGCTTTTTAGTACAGGGGTAAGACTGCGTACATCCGACCCCCCCTTACCCCACCGTAGGTGGGAGCCTTTGCGGCACTGGGGTAAATGAAAATGAAATGAAAATGAAATTGGAGTTCATAAGTGTTTTGAATTATTCTTATTGCAATGCACAAGTGCATATGATAGCCAACCTGTTTAAGTGCATGTTCTTAAAGGTATTTTCCAAACAATAAAATTTTGATTTAGCGCGTTGGTTCGCTGAATTGTGTAATAAGTAAGGTTGAAGCTAGTTTTGTAGCTAAATTTGATGAAAAGGGCTTCTTTAGATTTTTTCTTATAATTTTTTATTTATTTTATAAATAAAATATGTTTTAAATATAATTATTTAAAAAATTAGTGGATTCAGCCATTTCAACTACAGTTTCACCAATTTCAGCAAATTTTAATCTTACCAATCTAGTTTAAAATATATTGTACGTAGTACGTTTTAAATAACAGTACTTAATAGACTAATATATCACTACTTACTCCAAGGCCTTAGCGGCTCCAAGGGCCAAATTGATGCGCATATTCCATGAAAGCTCTTTATCGGGTGTGTGGAGTGCATTGTGCAATGTACCTTCCCTGCAATACTCATAGACCAGCAGTCTTTCGCCATACTCTGCACAGTATCCGTCGAGCTGGACAACATTATCATGGCGAATTCTATCAATGTTGCTTACAAGAGCCAGAAATTCTTCATCACTTTGCCTACCACGGACTCTCTTATCAAGTGTCTTCACAGCAAGATGCTAAAAAACCATCAAAACAGTGAGTGAGCTGTGAGTGTCATCAGATGGCAATCATGCCATAAACCAACCATGCATTATGAAATCTTTGATCTGTCACAAAGACTAAGACCTGGGCTTGGCGGTTTATTGAGAGGGGAGAAGAGGTGAAAATGTATCCATGTTGTTATGTTAGTAACTTAGTATTAAGAATTGAAGTTCCATTCAAAAAGTTTAATACGTTTAATCTGATAGGAGATTAGCCCATTATCTTATACACTCCGTACTAGATTAATATTTTATATATATGTTGAGAACAGAAAAATAAAAAATCAACAGGGTAAAACGTTGCCCAGATAATCAACGATAGAAATCGTTGCCCAGAGCCAAAAGGCTGAAATCCAACTTTATTCCAAGATAAGCAAAAAAAGAACCCTCCCAAGAGGTATAAATAGCCTTCTAGTAAAAGACTCAACAGAAACCCTAATTGAGCCCAAATTAATTAAATCATAACTAAGCCCATACTAACTCTACTAAGTACTCTACTAATAATAGGCCCAAACTCAAAACATAACATAAACTTTATAATAGTAAAGAAAACTATAATCCTAGCCCACAACCAACCCACGGAGGTGGGCCCAAGCCCATTCCCACCCCTTGATCTCTCTGCTCTCTATCAATCCATCCTCCTTCGAAACAATGATAGGGATCGACCTATTAGACTAATAATTAGAAGAGTTAGTTGTTAGTTATATTTCTGTTATTAACTAATAACTAGAGTAGGTTGTACTGGAAGGCTATAAATAGAATAGTATGGGAAGGAGAGGGCAGGCTAAGAACAATTAACTATTAACTAATGATAGAACCTTCGCAATTCCAGAATTAATCACAGAAGATTAAGAACAAAGAAAAAGAAAACTGAATCTCATTCAAAGGAGGTAAACCGTACACAATTGTCCCAAAGAAGGAGATAGAACTCCAACTTCCTAGTCCCAGACAAAATGTCTAAAAAACAGCCTGCCCTCTTCTTCCCATACTATTCTATTTATAGCCTTCCATTACAACCTACTCTAGTTATTAGTTAATAACAGAAATATAACTAACAACTAACTCTTCTATTTATTAGTCTAATAGGTCGATCCCTATCAAACAACCTTGTCCTTAAGGTTGAAATCCGGAAACCGGCTCACATTTGTCCCCGGGGGCTGCCCAATATCTTTAGGAAAGCTGCCGCTCGATCCTTTCATTGAATACCCCAAATAATGATATTCAGATAGCCTTGAGGCCTGACTTGTTAGTTGAACAAAAATTGAGATGTACTCCTCCACAGTCCTTGTCTGCTCGACTCCGGACAGCCATTCAAAGCGATTGCCCTTAAACCGAGTCATAACGAGCCATCAACGCCTGTGTAAGCTCATCCCATGACATGCCCGGCTTTCGTGCCCGTAACCAGGTCAACCAGTATAGGGCCGACCCTTCCATCGCAACTATTGTGGCTGCCACAGTGCCACCTTCTTTCCCAGCGGAGTACAGTTCAGTTCGAACTGTTGCTCAACCCTAGCAACCCAGCCAATCGGGTCTTCTCCGTCAAATGAGGGTAGCGTCCTGAGAGAGGTGCTGCACAGTCCAGTTTCGAACGCAAATGCCGCTGCCGCGTCAAGTGAAGCCACCGCCGATGAATTCTCCGCCGCCGCTGGCGGCGCAAGAGCCTTCGTGAGCGCAGCCAATGAGGTTGCGATCTCTGACAGTTGGATTCCTTGTGTGTCCAGCTTTGGACCCCTCGCGTCCAGTTTCTGGTTTATCAAAACCTGTTCGGCCTCCATCTCTGACAAACGTTCACTGGTTGATCTCGTCATTCCGGTGGGAACGGGATCCGGCAGGTTGGACCAATGGATGAAAACACAAAAATAAAAATCAACGAAATGAATCGTTGCCCAGATAATCAATGATAGAAATCGTTGCCCAAAGCCAAAAGGCTGGAATCCAACTTTATTCCAAGATAAGCAAGAATGAATTCTCTCAAGAGGTATAAATAGTTTTCTAGCAAGAGACTCAACAGAAACCCTAATCAAGCCCAACTTAATTAAATCCTAATCAAGTCCATACTAACTCTACTAAATACTCTACTAATAATAGGCCCAAACTCAAAACATAACATAAACTTTATAATAATAAATAAAACTATAATCCTAGCCCACAACCAGCCCACGGAGGTGGGCCCAAGCCCGTTCCCACGCCTTGATCTCTCTGCTCTCTATCAATATAGCTATTGTGGGGAAAAAAAATTGGCACACCCCTACTCCACACCGGGATAAACATCAGCAAGGTTGATACATGGGTCAAACTGACTCAAAATGGGCCTACCTGCCTACCCAGACTATGAGTGCCAAACTAACTAACCACTTGTTTGGGACTTTGAGTTAGGGATTTTTGGAGGGGAGTGAATGAGAGAGGTTAATTTTTACTCATTTATCAATATCCATTGGTGTTATATTAGAAACTAAATACTCTTTTCGTCCCTATCTCTCTCTCTTCAAAACAAATATCGGCTACACAGTATTTATTCTCTTAAAAATTGCGACAAGTCAAAATAGGTGTTAATATAGGATAGATGGGTATCTCCTTAGTCAAATCATGGTTTTCTTTGCAATTTCTCACTTTGCCTTGCCTTTGACTAACTAATGTAGAAGTAAGTTAACTTAAAATGAATAAACGCCATCAATAATAATAGATTAAGTAAGATAATTTATGTACTAGGGAAACATAAGAAACTACTTTTGTGTCTTTTGTAGAAAATCCCTTGGCAAAGAATCCTACAAGTAGGCCTAGAACAATCTAAACTGATAAGGAGTCAATGATGGTAGAGTCATCTAATTAATTTCTTTCATCTTTTGTGATAGCAAAAGATGAAAGATGCAAAATTAAATTTCATCTCAATTATATTGCAGGCACAGCCATTTTAGGCTATGATCAATAAAGCCTATAAAACAAGACCAAACATGCACTAATTAAAAATTAATTTGCAAATAGATACTGACTGAAGGAAAATAAAGAAATGTTGCCTAAATCATTAAATATTTTTTTTTGTACAATAAATCATTGAATATCATGAAACTTAGACAGCAAGACCCCTTAAAGTTGGTATTCATAATCCATTCTTTTACCTATGTTATAAAAATAGGAAATGTTAACAACAAAAATCCATACTCATCAACTACTTCAGAAAAAGTGAACCGCCACTTAATGGTGTTAAGTTTCCGTTATATTAGTTCATTTTTGTGAAGCTATAAACATGTTTAGATTATTTTCGCACAGTTTTCCAAACTTGGGATTATTGGTGTCCAAATTTTGAACTTGTTTTTTAACATGTAACGGGTTAGAAAATGTCTTACATAAACTTAATTTTTAATAATAAATCACTATTTTATCCATTCCAAGTTATTACACATATCCAATTACAAATATCACTGAAGAGATAAGTAATTGTCATATACTTCATATTAATATTTAATTTAGTATTATTATTTATTAAAAGTAAATTAATTGCTCCATTATAACAAGGATAACAAGTTTGAATATGATAAATAAATTGATAAGAAATAAAAGAGTAAAAATGAATTTGATGAGTATTTATGAAACATTTATACAATATTTCATGAAAAAATATAATATTAGACTCAGTGGAAATAAGTCTAAGATTAAGTATAGTATCATTAATAAATAATAATCTTTTTTCTCTTTGAAAATGCAAAGAGAAAAAAGCTAACATTATTAGCTTGCGGTATTCTAAACGGTTAACGAGTTAGAATTATTGTTGTGAACTTTTCTTTAATGGATTATTTTGTAAAATGCTTAAAAGTAGGATTATTAGTGCCAGTTTTGCCATAAAAATTTAACATTATTTATTTTAGACAGTAATCATACTCTGCCATCAGGAAGCTCTGCCTTAAACACTTTTCCCAGTGTTCCCTCTCCAATAACATTATCTTCAGAAAAACTATTGGTATATTGCTGAAGATCTGCAACTGAGTACAATGGCGGTAGTTGTGTCATTGAATGCTTTACTATGGTTTGTTGTGCACCTGTAACCTCTTTGAGTGGTTGTGGTATGGGAGGAGGCGGTGGTGGTGGTATCCCATCATTATCATATATGCTCATGGTTGTCTCATGGCTTCCCCTTGGAATTGGCTTAAGTACATCCAGCACCGGAGTATATGGCTTCACAGGGGAAGCCAACGAGCTTATGTACTTCTCGTTTAATTCTACCGCTTCAAGAGCTGCTCAAAACAACACATTTATAAGAAATATAGATGTATAATTGATATAATATAAAAATATAAACCATCATACTTCGTATAAGACATGACTTCACATATAAGTTTGTTATTTAGGATGAAACCTTAGTCTTAATAGATCAAATGATATGTTCTAAAATTTGCATTACCTTTTTGCACACGAATTTTGTGTGTACCTTTCCTTTCCCAAAGGCGCTTCGGCAAACAAAGCAAGGCAGCTAAAACCAATACTATACATGATATTATAGTCACAATTGAAATCCAAACTATCCTTTTAGTGGATCCTGAGTTCTTGTTTTTCTTTGACATTGGACCTTCAGCTGGTGATTGTCCGTAAGTCTGTACTCCCGGCCCTCTTGCAGTGTTTGGTAGGGTTGGTGCAGACATGGGAGCCACAATAAAGTGTGGTGCTGCAGAAGGTGGTTTGGAGGGCGTTGGTGGAGATGCAGAAGGTGGTATGGAGGGTGTTGGTGGAGGCGAAGGAGCAATACTACCGTTGAGGGGGTTCCCATCTTTCCTGTTTTTTACACACATTTAGCCCTTGTTTGGTTTGACGGATATTGGAGGGAATAGAGGCGAGGGAGAGGAAGAGTAATTTTACTTTTTAATATCATTATCATATTATTGAAGAATAAATGAAGATGTAAATTTATATAGTTATACATTAATTAATTAAACATTTTTTAGTTTGAGACTCATATGTGAAGATAAATTAATTAACCAAAAATCAATTCTCCCTTACCCGTTCCTCGAAAAATCCCCAATTAAACAACCCTCAGAATGTAGGTGATTGAGAAATCATATCGCACATTTTCTCAAGCAAGCTATATACTAAATTTAAGTTTTCAGACTTCATTGTACTACTTTTTTTGTAAGGATTAAGGAAACTCTTACTTCCTTCATCCCATTTTGTAAGATACACTTTCCCTTTTAAATTGTTCCAAAAATCGAGCACTTTAATGAATTAAACTCTAGTGACTTTTTTATTTCCCACTTCATTCTTTTATATATCATTTCACTCTTTACTTTTTAATGAACCTGATCTTACTCTTTCTTATTTTTTGAAGGTTAGAATTGTAAAACTATCACCTTATCTTTTATTTTCTTAAAACTAGAGCCAAATCTACATTCATCGCGCATCAGTTTTCATGTTTCATCGTACTAAGTTATAAGAGTTGTAAGCCATGAGTAATACTTAAACTTTATGTTTTATTTTTTTGTTAAATACATTTATCATTTTTTATGTGTTCGGAAATAATTATTATAGCTTAAATGAAAAACCAACTTTTCTTGTTGAAAGAAATCTCATTCTTTTTTCACTTTTTTTGGGCAGGGACAAGTTGTTTTTGGAGCAGAACTCTAATTCAAGAGTGTTTATCTGGGAACTTACATGAAATTTGGAATGGCCAAGAGCTTCTGAGGTATGGGACCAGAAAACTGGTTATTTTCTATATTTCTGAAAGAGGGAGACAAGTATTAGAAGAAAACTAATTCACTTTTAACATGCAATTAGTATGACCTATTAAGAGAGATATAGTTCGGCGAAGTACAATTCTGTAAGTGGAAGATCTTGTATAACATCCAGAGTTCCAGAAAGCTGATTATTCTGCAAATGACTGGTGATCAAACTGTCAGCTTTACAGGCCGAAACTAAAAGAAACATCAAACTGAAATATTTATAGAATCATAAATTCATAATTATAATTATCAGAATCATAATTGGTTAGAGGTCACTCATCTGAGCCGTTGTGCTAAATATTGAGTCTATAGTTCTACCCCAAATCATGGGTAGTGAAACAAACATATACAACCACAAACAAGTCAAACTCTGATACATGATGAGCGACCCAAGATCTTATGTGTTGATTTACTATGTGGATAAAAACCTTAACACTAAAAGATTGGATCTAATTGATCAGCTATTCTAAAAAAGTAAATGTTAATCAGATATCTAGTATTTATTTCCATGTGAGACTCTTCACAGGATATATAAGACTCACAGAGTCACCAATGAAAGGTTCCCAAGTGATGGTGGTAATCTCCCACTCAAATTATTGCTGAACAAATCTCTGCATGAATAAAATTGACTAAACTAGATTAGCAATGCTAAAATAAAATAAAAGTCAACTCTTGCAACACATAAGAAATTTCTCAATGGCATTATCTTACAGGTTGACCAAATGGACGAGGCCTTCAAAGGAATCAGGAATTTTTCCGCTTAAATGGTTGTTATTTAGAGACCTAAACTAATGCACCAAAAACACGCATTACTGCATACAATAATACAAGCTTTACATTTGTTAGTATTAGTAACGGTTAGGGGAAGCAAGTAAACAATACTTTCAAGTAAAACAAATTGAAAAAAAACATACATAGCTGAGAGGTTGTGCAGTGAAGATAAGGAATCAGGAATGTTTCCGGTAAAATTGTTATCTGATAGAAACCTGCAAAAACTTAAAACCTATTAGTCTTCCAACATACGAGTATTTTTTTTATATGCACCAGATGTATTAAGAATTTAAGAGTATATGTATTTATTTATAATAATAAAACGAAAAAATCCTTAGATATTAGAAATATTACTTAGTAACAAGTAACCACACATTCGACAAAAAATGTTAATTTTTAATTTTAGAACCAGAATGTCACTGATGCTACCGTCAACGGGCAATGATCAGTTATCAACACATTGACCAATAATTAATGCGACAGTTACCTATTCATTGGTAACAGTTGTGTTTTAAAATGAAAAAGTAATGAGAATTTAATCATTACTATTTAAGGAATAATCACATATAAAAGTATAAAACATACAACTTTTCTAATGTGAGGGGTAGCTTGGATGGAATTGCGCCTCCAATGTGGTTGTTACTTAGATCTCTGCACCATAAACGGTGCACACTTGTTATATATGGACACATTATACAAAGAAACAATATAATATCACAACGATTGATTTGTGCCATACATTATTTTGATAGAGGAAAATGATCCTAACTCAGTGCCCAATTCACCACCCAAATTTGCACCATTGATTATTCTGCACACAAAGAAATGGTAAGAATAATTAACATTTCCATTTGGTATGCTACCAAGGATTTCAGAAGCATATGAAGGGCTCACACATTGAAACTATGTCTGAGAGATCACAGGAAACACCTTGCCAACCTCCACTGCATGGACTGCTATTTGGGATCCATCCTGGTAGATTAGGATATCCTAAAGCAGCATGTAAACTAGTAATTGCAGCAACTACACCATTGCAAAAAGTAAGGGTCATTCCTAACTGTGAGTTGTACCAGTTAGAGCAACGTGTCTAGGTTTTAAGGTTGTGACTCACTCACAGTCTAACACTAATATGAAGTATTTTTTTGGGTATATTTGAATTTAAAAACTTCTAGGAAATTAATGAAGGTTAACAACCTAAAATCTCTTCACGTAAATTATAGTAGAACGGAAATCACTTATAGGTCCCTCGACTATTTGGGATCCATCCTGGTAGATTAGGATATCCTAAAGCAGCATGTAAACTAGTAATTGCAGCAACTACACCATTGCAAAAAGTAAGGGTCATTCCTAACTGTGAGTTGTACCAGTTAGAGCAACGTGTCTAGGTTTTAAGGTTGTGACTCACTCACAGTCTAACACTAATATGAAGTATTTTTTTGGGTATATTTGAATTTAAAAACTTCTAGGAAATTAATGAAGGTTAACAACCTAAAATCTCTTCACGTAAATTATAGTAGAACGGAAATCACTTATAGGTCCCTCGACTATTTCGAATGCACAAAATTTACAGATAGAGACTACACTGCAGAATGGGAAACAAACGAGGGACCAAACCAATAATGTTCTTTTTATCATGAGTAGTGTTAAGGAAAACAGAATATTAACTCCAATTCAACAAATTAATTTTTTATATTTGATCGTATACACTTTTTACTTATTTCTATTATATAAAAGTAAAAAATCGAAAAACTGTGTACCATTTTTTAATCATATATCACTTCCCTTTGCATTCTTTGAGGTAAATCCAACTTAAGAAAGCACCTTCATTAGCAATTTCTTTCATTTCCCTAGCTTATCCAAACATATTTCCTAGACACTGTTAGTGAATGAAACTTATATTGATCCCAAAGTAACAAATATAAAAATACAAATTAATACTCTCTATATGAAGTCTTCAGAGTACAAGTTAGTTAGAAATTGTACTAAATAACTTAATTTAAGGCAATCAAAGTAATTGTGAAAAGAGAGGGGATAACTATAAAGTAAGCATCTAATAAACCCTACCATCTTGCGGATTAGTCCCATCTTCAGTACGAACAGCCAAGATGAAGAAAGCCCCCACAAGCATCTTTAAATTCAAGCAGAAAACAGCAAAACCATAAGCACCCATTGATCCAAGATGTCACCTTTCCCCCTCAATCAACTGATTAAAGCTTCTCTGAGAAAACTTTCTTCATGGCGTTGTAAATTCGAATTGGATGCATATTGGAAGAATGGAATTTAAGGTGGAATGGTCTGATTGGTTTTACACACCCACACAAGTGAAGTAGGATCAAAACATATAAAGAAAACAGAGCACAAATGGATGAAGAACATATTAAAAACAATAGGAGAATGGTGTGGCGAAAAGCTCAAAAGTCAAAACTCAAAAGTATGTGCTAAAAGTTGGAGGGAAGGAAGCGTAAGGGAGACCGGGTGACTCGGATATGCATAACGGGAAACAGCTCAGAGTCGCTTTGTTGAATATGAAGAATACTATGGGGTAACTTTTTGAAAAAATTGGTAAACCAAGTTTCCGTCCGTTTACTCGAACTATTCATGGAATCACGGGGACGAACAAAAAATGGGACTTTGTTAACATAACTATGATACCGAAAATGTCCAAAATAGAGGATTAATGAGTCTCTAAAAAACACAAATATAACTACTCCCTTCATCCAATTAGAAGGTTCTCACTTTCCTTTTTTTAGACGTCTCATTAGAAGTTTCTCATTTTCATTTTAAGAAACAATTAACGATCTTAATTGACAAATTGATCATCAAATATTAAAAATAATACATTTATAACATCACAGTTATCAATACTAACTACATTTAATATATACCTATTAAAATTATTTCTCAAAATATATTCGAAGTACTTTATTTAATTATTGTCTAAATAACTGTGCCGTTTTGCTATGAAAACCTTCCAACAGGATGGGGGAGTACTACTTTTTAAATTCCTCATATAGGAGTAAACATTGATTTTCTACCCTAAATACCCCTAAGGGTATTAATTCCTTATTAAATATTTCAATTCATAATAAAAGGGAGATTTACCAAAATGAGAGTAAATAAAAGGATAATTGCAACAATAGGAGTTTAAAGTTTAAATTCCCAAAATAGGACTAACTCTTCCTATTCTACCCTTTCCTTTGTCCTTGATAATAGGATTTTCAAACAATCATTATAAATATAAAAAAAATCAAAATAAAAAAATAAAATCGCAAAAAATAATTAAAAAATATATAGACCTCAACCACCACCTCAGCCACCTTCCAGCACCGCCACATCCGGTCGCCGGAAAAGATTGCCAAGTTGGTAAAAATTGTCATTATGATGGTGATGGATAGTCTACCCGGAGGGTATATATCCGAGGGGTTATTGCTGGGAATAACTTAGAGAGAAGTCAGAGCAAGTAATATCGGAGGGTATATATCCGAGGGCTTATTTAGGAATTGAATTTATGTGTGCTGAATTTGAATATTATTATATAAAAGGATTGTATTTGAGATATTAGTTTGTTGATATGAGTTATTTTGGAAGATTTTGTAATAGTACGTAATTTGTTATCTTTGTGGGAGTTTAATGAAAAAGGAAATTTTTGAAAGAGAAATAAATATTTTCATAAAGGGTGAGCATCACGAGAGAAATCCGTGGTGTTGGTTTTCCACGTCCCTTAAAATGTGGAGGATGGTTAGGTCTACTACTACTCAATTTTTGGTTTGTGTTGGTTTGAGGTGAATTGTCGGTCGGTAGAAAACATCCCGGCTTTTGAGTAGTAGTGGTAGTAGTAGCTCCTAATTATTCAGGTTTTGAGGTGGGGTAGTTGGTGGAAAACATCCCGGCTACCCGGATCGACTTACTAACCCGGAGGGCTTGGAATACCTTTAGGGGGTGTGCACACTTAAAGTAGTTGTTTCGGTTTCCAAGGAGCAGTTGTGGTACCGGCAATAGTTCCGGGGTGGCCGTACATAACAACGGACCACCGGGCTCAACCAAAGTGTTGAGCACCGCCCTTCTAAATTACTAGGAAGTTAGATACAAAGTGATTTCGGGAAAAATTCAAAAGAGGAGAATTTTGGTGTTTCATGTATTTTGGAATTATTATGGTTTACGAGTTAATTATGTGATTGGGATTTTATATAAATATCGTTTACTTATGATTTATGGTTTATAAAGTGTTGAAAAATATTTTATAAGGTTGTACGAATTTTATATATATTATTTATTATTATTTTAAAAGGTTAGGTGAAACTTACTTAGCATTATTGCTAATGTTTGTTTCTTTTATTTTTGTTTCTGTACTTGATTTTGTAGAGGTGTTGAGTTGGTCCCGTTGAAGTTGATTTCGAGAGAGCTTACGCTAGAACACAAAATTAGTAAATAATTGTAATTACATTTTCAGCATCTTAAATTAGTGAACATTTATTTTAGAAGTTTAATCTATTTTGAGTTTAAATTGTTTTAGCCTGTGCACTCGGTTAGGTTAGAACCGAGTGTGGCGGTAACACCCTATTTCCCCTTTGAATTTTCCGCTGCACATTTTGTGATGTTTTCAAATAAAGCTAATAATACTTTCCAATAAAGATAATAAATAATGTTTTATTTAAATGTATTTTTGGGTGGGAAATTTGGGGGTGTTACAAGTTGGTATCAGAGCCGAAGGTTTTTCTGGGAGGGTTTTCAAAGCATTTTTTTCAAAAGGTTTTCTAAATAATTTTTTAAATGTTTTCTTAAGGTCTTAAATTTCCTTAAGTGGTACCAACAAGTTGGTATGAGAGAATAGTTTTTCTGAGGAATTTTGAATATGCTTTTCGAAAAAGATTTCTAAACAAGTTTTGAAAATATTTCTATAAAAAAAACTAGGAAATGAAAATGACTAGGAAAAGAACTATTAGGAACGTGGTGAGGATGTGAGATTTTAATGATATGGATCTATATTATTGAGTAGTGAAGTTCATAAAGTTGCTTGCTTATATATGAAGTATGTGAAATTAGATAGTTTCCTTGAAGCTTATATGAGATAGAATTTAAGTATGACCTTAGTATAGGTAGGACTTATATGTTTAAGATGGCGTAGAGACTTTGCTACGTTCTTAGTACTTAAGAGAGTTGTGAGATTAGAAGTAAAGTAGTCAAAATGGTGAAAGTGTTATGGTCAAATTGTTTGACCGAAAATGCCACTTTGAAGACTGAGGAAGATATGCGCAAATGCTACCCAGAGTTATTTGATTAAGGTAAAATTATAGTTACGAGGACGTAACCCCTCTTTAAAGGGGGTAGAATGTAATACTTAAGAATTTAGTTATTTTAGCTTATGCTTCGGGGACTAAGCATTCTTTTAAGGAGGGTAGAATGTGACACTCCAAAAATTTAAATAAAAATAAAAATAATTTTTATTAGTCAGATAAAATATTATGGAAATGACAATTTAATTATTAAGTGAGTCAAACAAAAATTCAACAAATGTGACATTCGAATCAGATAAAAGTTGTCCGATAATAAAAGTTACATTTTTACCATTTTAAGTAAAACGTAATTTGTGTATAAAATACACAAATTACAAATTTGGCTTTTCTAATGATAAAATCCTAATATGAAAATATACCTACGTGCATGATAATATGTTATGCATATAATACATATCAATCCTATAATACGTACATGATAGTATACTATGTATAACTCCGTATATCATAACTATTAATACATACTAATAGTATACATCATAATACTCCGTAGACCATAAAATATATATGTAGGAAACACAACCACGTCCAACTAAACTATGTATCCAACCGTAATTACGACCAAGATACACATAACAATCAGAATAAAACTCAAACACCCACACTCGGGATAAGCTTTAACGCCGAATACAACTGCCAACAGGTAGGATAATGAAGCTAGCGGAATTTAACTCAAACTCTAACGCTATCTACCCTCGACCTACACCCATAAATATCACCCTCAGATCTGCGAATTCTTCCATTCCCAACCAGAGTTCGACACTCACACACATATATATTCATATACGTATATATGTATATGAAAAACGCAACACTTCGTTTTAGCCAAAACAGAGCCGTAAAAATACTCTAAAAACCTTCCCCTTCGTGATACGAATCCAACGGAAAAAGAATCGTTGAAAACGGTCGTGAAACGAGAGAGATATCGCTCGCCGGAGTTGCAAGTTGTGGAAGCGGGTCTTTATAAAAAGCAGATATTTTGCCGTAGATAGGGGTGGAGGAGCTTCGTCTCGCCGCAAGGATCATTTTGCAACTTGAATCGTCGAAATCCGTTATCTGTAAGTCAAGTTATAGCTCGCCGGAGTTTTCTAGTTTCCGACGAAGTCGCCGGAATCGACCTGGAGAAGATGACCCAGTTGTCTGGGTCAGAACTCTTGGGCCGGGTCGGTTTAATGGGCCAGTTCGGCCCAGTTTTAATAAAAATTAAAAATAAAATAGTAAATCAAATAAATAAAATCTGGAAAAATATAAATTAAATACCTAGTATAAATATACATATTCGGACAAACCAGAATTGAAAAATAATATTTTAGCTATTTTTAATTGATTTAATTGTAATTGGGCTAATTTATACACATTTAGTAAATAATTAACTAAATAACGAAAATAATTACGAAATAAATATTGGAGTAAACTAGGATAAATATATGACTAACTAGGACCTTATGGACCATTTATAATTAATAAATATTAATATTTAGTATATTTAATTGTAATTGAACCGGTTAATAGATATATGAAATTAAGGGAATAATTATGGAAATAATTATAAAATAGATATCTGGACAACCTAGGTCAAATATAGACCCAAAACATAGTTATAGACGGTTTTTAATTTATAAAGTCGATTCTTAGTCTATTTAATTTAATTGGTTCATATAAAACTAGTTAAGTAATTAAATAAGGGAATATTAATATTAATGGTGAAATAAATAAATCACTGAGATTGAAAAATAATATTCTGGACTAAAAATGATGTTGGAATAAAATAAGGAAAATAAAATAAGGTTGGATTAGCTAACATAAATTATTGACTATATGTAGACTTAATAAATAACTTAGTTATGTAATTAGTGGACTAATTCAATTAATAATTTTTATGATTTATTATTAGATATTCGGGCTTCATATAAATATTTAAAATATTTGAATTCATAAATTAATGGGTTAATATAAATAAAGTAATTAGATAATAATTTATGAGTAGAGTAAATTAATGGTGATTATTGAATAAAAATTGGATGTTGTGGTTAATTATATTCGGATATTTTAATTAATATTAGAATTCAAATATTGTAATTAATGGCTGAATTAATAAGGTAATTTGATTAATAAAAAGTGATTAATCAAATAAATTCGAATAACTATAAATTAAGTTAATAAATAAGGAGATAAAAGGGGAAAAATTGAATAAAATAATTTATAAATAGAATAAGTGACTAATTATATCATCTAAATTAAAAAGATGCTCATTTAGAGACTGGAATTGAAGAAGAGAAGTAGGAGCATTTGGATTTAAGGTAAGTTTCACGTCAACCGAAATTAGTTCTTTTTCTTCGTGATTTCTTTTAAATATTTTTGTGTGCTTATTTGAGCACCGGGCTCAACCAAAGTGTTGAGCACCGCCCTTCTAAATTACTAGGAAGTTAGATACAAAGTGATTTCGGGAAAAATTCAAAAGAGGAGAATTTTGGTGTTTCATGTATTTTGGAATTATTATGGTTTACGAGTTAATTATGTGATTGGGATTTTATATAAATATCGTTTACTTATGATTTATGGTTTATAAAGTGTTGAAAAATATTTTATAAGGTTGTACGAATTTTATATATATTATTTATTATTATTTTAAAAGGTTAGGTGAAACTTACTTAGCATTATTGCTAATGTTTGTTTCTTTTATTTTTGTTTCTGTACTTGATTTTGTAGAGGTGTTGAGTTGGTCCCGTTGAAGTTGATTTCGAGAGAGCTTACGCTAGAACATAAAATTAGTAAATAATTGTAATTACATTTTCAGCATCTTAAATTAGTGAACATTTATTTTAGAAGTTTAATCTATTTTGAGTTTAAATTGTTTTAGCCTGTGCACTCGGTTAGGTTAGAACCGAGTGTGGCGGTAACACCCTATTTCCCCTTTGAATTTTCTGCTGCACATTTTGTGATGTTTTCAAATAAAGCTAATAATACTTTCCAATAAAGATAATAAATAATGTTTTATTTAAATGTATTTTTGGGTGGGAAATTTGGGGGTGTTACAGGGGGGTACACGTGGAGTGTAGCCGTTGGCTGCTCGTGGGCGGGCGTCACCGGTTGGGTGAAACGACGGTGCGTAATGATGGCTTTGGCTGCTGGGAGCCCGGATCTCGGCCCAAGCCCGGATCTGGGAGCCTATAAATACCCCAAGCCAAGGCCATTCCTTCTTTACGCATCCAACATCCCTAGCGAAGCTCTGCCAAAAATTCTAGAGAGAGAAACTCAAGCCTTCGGTCAACACTCAGCTTTCAAGGTCAGTGTCCCGCTTTCCCCTCAAAACATTTAGTAAGTTCCGCCCTCTGGCCTTAGATTAGGGTTAGGGTCCTGTAGAAATCCTTCGAAATCTTAGGCACATTTCGTGGTAAAAAATGTCGTCCGAGAGCGATTCCCAAAACATATCGGGGGACCCTTCGGTTGATGAGGAGCACGTTTCTGATGCGGAGTCCGTGAGCGAGCCCTCGGTCGGTGCTGATGCCGCCCTGGCCCGGGAGGTCCAGAAGGAACTCATTGCTGAGGTCGAAGCCGAGGGCTTCGAGCAAGAGTGCGAGGATGAAGACCTAGCCCTCACATGGCAAGTAGCGGAGGATGAGGCGCAGAATGAGAGCACGAAGGTTACAATTGCTGTTCTCCCCCCCCCCCCCCCCCGGGGGGGGGGGGGGGGTTCTGGGGAAGCAAGTAGCTCGAGGCCGCTAGATCTGATACCTCTGAGGGCGGTCTCCGGGTTGAAGAAGAAGAAAGCGAAGGCCGCTACCAAGAAGAAGGAGAGGGCTGTCGATCAAGGAAAGCCAGTGGACATGCCCGAGGGGTACAGTTGGTTGAACACTGAGGCTCTCGAGATTAGGTCGAAAGCCGATAGGGCAGATCTGTACGTGACTCAGCTGCACGTGGGGCCCTCGGCCGAAGTGGTGGAGCCAGGTCCTGACGACGTGTTGTCCAGGGCGCCCGAGGGGTGTATCGCCATTCACGTCCTCTCGGTTTCTATGGGACTTAGGTTCCCTCTGCACCCGTTCCTCCGGGAGTACCTGAGGTTTGTTGGTTCGGTCCCCTACCAACTTACGCCCAACAGCCACTCCTACATTGCGGGGTTCCTCCAGCTCTGCAAGTCCCGAGGGGTGAAGCCCAGCCTGGATCTATTCTTCCAGAGCTTTAATTTGTGTCGGGGGGGCACGAAAACGGCGAGGGATACGCGAACCTGCAGCAGATTGCCCGTTTCAAACTATTCTCCGATGATCCTTCTTCAAACAAAGGATGGAGAGAACGTTGGTGCTATGTGAAGTTGGGCGAGAACCCATTCCCGAGGGAGCTGCGCGATCGATTCCGAAGGCACGAAAAGATCAGGAGCGCTGCCCTCGAGAAAGACGGCCTAAAGCTGGCCAAGTTCCCGAAAGGGAAAAATAAGAATGTGGCGATCAAAGATTGCACCCTCGAGGAGGATTTATACACCCTCGGGTTCCGGAGGTACCGCTTCATAGGGGAGACCGATGAGAAGTATCCTCCCTTCAACAAGGCCTTCGGAGGAGCCGGAGGTAGGAGCTGAGGGCTTTAGATTTTTGTACTTAGTTTTTTTTGCTTGGATGTCATTGTCCCTTCGCTTAGACCCGTCGGCCTAATCCTTTGCCGTATTTTTGCAGGTATCCCCGTGTCCATGGTGAACGTGAAGGGCCTCGCTCGCCTGAAGAAACAGGACCCGAAGGGGTCGGGACAGGGCAACCAGAAGCCCACCACTGCCCTCTTCAAGAAAGCCGAGGGCGATGCCGCTGCCAGCAAGAGGAAGGCGGCGACCAAGGGGTCCCCCCCGGCTACCAAAAAGCCGAAGAAGGGGGATATCACCGATAGGGAGCCCCCGGTCATGATTGTTGATGAGCACCCCGCCTCCGGGGTGCAGGTGGAGAAGCCGTCGGGTGGAACGCCGGCGGGGGCAGAGGAGTTGCTACCTGAGGTCCTCCAAGTTTCGTTTCCGAGGGGTACATCTCTGGCCAGCGGCGCTGTCGACCCGGGGGCCATCTTGAGGGGCATAACCCCTGAGACGGATAGGGCTGCCCTCAGGGCTTATAATGATGCGGCCCTCGAGGACCACATTTTCCGCTCCTCCCTCTCTGTAAGTGTTCACTTGGCTTTCTCCATCTTCTCCTTTGATCATTTTGTGTGATTGCCTTTAACCGTTTTTGTTGTTGAACTGCAGGCTTGTCTAGCCCTCGGTGAACAGGCCCGGAGGCTTCAAGAATGGCGCCTTCACAAAGCGGAGCAGGACGTCAAAATGAGGGAGTGTATCCTCAAGAACAAAGAGGCGGTGAAGCTGGGGGCCAGGCTAGAAGAGGAGCTTCGGCAGATGAACCTAAAATTGGAGGCTGCAGAAAAGGGCAAGGCTGATGCTGAGGCCGCTGCTGAGGAGGCCAGGAGAGCTGCCAAAGAGGCCGAGGATTCCAAGGCGTCAGCCATCGCCAAGGCTCAGGAGGAGGCCGTTGACGCCTTCGTCGCCGAGGGTTGGAGAGCCGAGGGGCGCAAGATGTGGGTGTCCTCGGTCGTGGAGGCATGCGTTGATGAATGGGCCGAGGGCCCTGGGTGGGAATGGATGGCCCGGAAGGGCAGAGAATATTATGAGGCCGGCGAATTCTTCACCCAGGCCCTCATCTATCGGAGGATGGCCTGACACTTGGGTATTGAGCCAAAGGATTTCGCCCCCTCGGCATATGGCCTCCCTCCCCTGCAGCCTGATGTCCGTGAATCCCTTCCCGAAGGTGTACAACGGCCCGACCTTGAGGACACAGAGCTGAAGAAAGAGGCTGAGGACGACGCTGTTGAGGCCGGAGCGGAGGTATCGTCGAGGCCGGCTGCAGAGGACGCCCCGGGGAATGATGATGTCGTAGTTGTTGAGTGATTTTATACTTAGGAATGTCTGAACATATTTTGTAATGAACATCATTGATGTATGAATAGTTGACCGGGGGGGAAAATATGTAGGACTTAGAAAATTTTCTAAGCGAAGATTTTCCCTCGGGAGCCTTCGGGAGATGGCATCCCTTCTTGATGCATAGCCTTCGACTGTCCTATTCATTTAGCTGTAATATTGATTGGGCCGGGGGCCCAATCTTTAGGACTTAGAATTTTTTCCAAGTGCTGCTTCCTTGTGTAGCCTTCGGGTGATAGGTGCCCTCTGACTCTACATCACTTTGCGAGATGCCCGGGGGCTACTCATTTAGGACTTAGAATATTTTTTAAGCGTAAAGTGATGTCGAGCTTCCGGATGTAGAGCCCTCCGGGTATATGAACAGGACCCTTCGGGTGATCGTGGGGCCCTTGAGTTGTATGAGCATTTGATCGAGGGCCAAATATGTGGAACTTAGCAAAATTTCACAGTGTGTCGTAGATGTTGGACCTTCGGTCAGTGAGGAGTCTGTCCGAGGGGCAAATGTTTTGGAACAGTCCCCTTGGTTGGCTTTTGAAGATTTGTAAGAGATGCCTTCGGTTGTCTGGTGACATATTAACCTCCGGTTGCTGTCATTTTCCAAAAGTGTGGACTTAGGAAAAGTGTGGAATCCTGTTGTTGTGAAGAAAGCCAATGAGGAGTGTGTGCCCTCGGCATACACTTTGAAAAGTTGTAGAGTCTGACTTAGCCAGTTGTGTCCCTTGTAATGGGGTAGGGGCCCTCTGTACTTCGTTTTGTTTGAAGTATTGTTTAGTGGACTTTGGATAGTCCGGTCCCTTTGTATTGTCGAAGCCTTCGGTGCCTGTGTGACCGGAGGTGACCAAGCAGTGGACTTAGCCATTTTTTGATGATATTCGTTTGAGTAGTATCCTTCGGGAAATAGGAGCCTTCAATTACCGGAGGTGTTCCCGTGGGGAGCCCTCGGTATGTTGTGACCTGTGGGAGTGTACTCTTTGATTTCTCGTTGAGTCTACTCCCCTTCACCCCCTCTTTTTTTTTGGTTGGTGGTGAAGGGAAGGCATCAAGAAACTTGGTTTGTTGGTAAGGTTGGGCCTATTAGGAGACCATCAGAATACACCAATGGCTCTCCTCCCTCGGGTTAACCTTCCGAGTTCCGAGGGGATCGAGGGTCGTTTCCTGGGCACAAGATATGGTGGTCTGTAACCTGCCTCCCCTTGGGGGATGGCGCGGAAAGCGCCTCATTTTTGAAAGTCGTCCCCTCGGCGCTAGACATAGTCCGTGGCCTGCCACACCCTTGGGGTGGTGGCGCGGGGAGCGTTTCGGTTCGGAAGTCGAATCATGGGCATTTCTCGTGCCTGTCATACCCTTGGGGTGATGACGCGGATAGCGTTCCGTTTTTGAAAGTCGAATCCTGGGCATTTCTCATGCCTGTCATACCCTGGGGGTAGTGACGCGGAAAGCGTTTCAAGGAAGGGTTTTCATTTGCACACTAGTTGCAAATGGCCGGGGGCACTACGTGCCGCCGGCACCGATGGTGGCGCCTTCGGTATATGCGTCCTCGTGGGATACGGCTTTTAGAAACAACACTTGGTGTTAGTTTCGATGTGTAGCCCCCGGTACTTGGTACCGAGGGGTCTTCTGTAGGAACACTTGGTGTTCTCTTTTGTTGCAGTTGGTGGAGGTGTCTACCCTCGGTACTTGGTACCGAAGGGTCTTCAAATGAAACACTTGGTGTTTTGATTGGAGTGTTTGGTGCCGGAGGGCCCTCGGAGGAAACACTTGGTGTTTCTCAACAGATGTTTGGAAGTTGATAGGAGAGCATATCCCTGGCACTGGGTGCCGAGGGGTCTTCTTTGAAACATTTGGTGTTTTTCTTCGTTTTGATGTTGGTGATGGAGGTGTACCCTCGGCACTGGGTGCCGAAGGGTCTTCTGTAGGAACACTTGGTGTTCTTATCTTTTCTTTTTTGATGTTTGAAGGTGGGGATGTACCCTCGGCACTGGGTGCCGAAGGGAAATAAAACACATGGCGTTCCTTGTCGTTGGTGACGGGAGTTCCCACCCTCGGTACTTGGTACCGAGGGGTCTTGTTCGAAAACACATGGTGTTCTCCTGTTGTTGTAGGTGTTGATGGTGTCCGCCCTCGGCACTTGGTGCCGGAGGGGGTTCTTCTTGTGGTGAGGCCTGGGGCCTGTAGTCAGTATGAGGGCGTGGTGTCTTGAATGTGTCTTCATTCCTCAAAAGTGGAGGCCATGGGCCATAGGATAGTACATTCATTAGTTATGAGGGCTTGGCCGCTCTTACATTATTGGTAAAATTTAACTAAATGGTGTACATTCCAGTGCCTAGGGACCTCTTTCCCGTTGGGGCGTTTGAGCTTGTAAGTCCCAGGTTTGATGATGGCTGCTATGATGTAGGGGCCTTCGAATTTTGGTGCCATTTTTGCTCCCTCGGTTGGTTGGCTGGCTTCCCTCCTCCGGAGGACATAGTCCCCCACTTGGAATTCTCTGGTGCGAACTTTGGCGTTGATGTAGCTTTTGACTTGCCTTCGGTAATTTTCTGCCCGGATGAAGGCCTGCTCCCGGCGTTCTGAAATGAGGTGGAGGTCGAGGGCCATGTTGCTGTCGTTGACCTCGGGGTCATATTGGATCACCCTTCGGGTGGGAAGGGTGACTTCCGTAGGAGCTTTGGCTTCAAAACCGTAGCAGAGGGAGAAGGGTGTTTCACCTGTTGCTCGCCGAGGGGTGGTGCGGTAGGCCCACAGGATGTTGTGGAGTTCTTCCACCCAGCCACCGCCCTCGGCCTCCAGCTTCTTTTTTAGGCCCTCGAGCAAGGTCCGGTTGGCCTTCTCTACTTGCCCGTTGCCTTGAGGGTAGGCAACGGAGGAGAAGGTGTGTTTGATGCCCCATGCCTCCAGAAGGGCACAGAAGGGGGCTGCCTCAAATTGTGTCCCATTGTCGGAGATGATCTGCTGGGGGACGCCAAACCTTGTGAGGATGTTCTTGAGGACGAAGTGACGACACTTCGCCTCTGTGATACTGGCGAGGGGCTCAGCCTCCACCCACTTGGTAAAGTAGTCGATGGCCACAATGATGTATCTGTTGTTGGAGGTACCCCTCAGCAGAGGGCCCACAAGGTCTATCCCCTATCGAGAAAAGGGGACGGATGTGCTGATGGGGGCATAGTTGACCGCTGGCCTGCCGGGGGCTTTCTGGAAATGTTGACATGCGGTGCACCTTCGGGCAAGGTCAGCACAATCTCTGGCCATGGTTGGCCAAAAATAGCCCTGGAGAATGAGCCTTCGGGACATGGAGAAGGGTCCCTGGTGAGCTGAGCAAGTGCCACTGTGCACCTCCTCCATTGCGACCTCGGCTTCATCCTGATGAAGGCACCGAAGTAGCGTGCCATTGTAAGATCGTTTGTAGAGCCTTCCATCTTCGATGGTGTAGCTAGGAGCCCTCAGCTTTGCCAGTTTAGCGCGGGTCTCATTCTCGGGTAGCTGCCCTGTGGAGATGAAAGCGGTGATATCTGAGATCCAATCCTCTTGGCGTTGCTGTATGTTCATAACGGGGCTTGCATGGATGCTTGAGAGGCTGAGTTCCTCAACTTTGGCAATTTTGGAGATGTGCTCGGGGGAGTCGGCCGAGAGCTTAGATAATATGTCGGCCTTGGAGACTTTGAAGGAGAAGCGGATTGCATAGTAGGCTCTGAAGCCCTCGGGAGTAATGAGGACTACCCCTCCCCCGCATGCTTTGGTCGCGGAGGAGCCATCGATGTAGAGGGTCCACCAGTCGTCCGAGGTAGCCGAGGGCTCCCCGTCCGTGGCTGCCCTTGCGGTACATTCCGTCACAAAGTCCGCCAGGGCTTGGCCCTTGATGGCAGGCCTCGGACGGATGTCAATGTTGTACTGGCTCAAGAAGATAGCCCATTTCACCATGCGGGAGGAGCTGGTGGGGCTCCTCATGAGGGCGCCGAGGGGTTGATGAGTGAGGACCTGAACCGGGTGAGCCTGAAAGTAGTGGCCCAACTTCTTGACGGTCCAAACGATGGCTAACACCGTTTTCTCCACAGGAGAGTACCTGAGTTCGGCCTCCCTTAGGGTCTTGCTTACATAGAAGATGGCATGTTGGATGCCGTCTTCCTCCCGGATGAGTACGAAGCTGATGGCTGCCGGGCTGACCCCAAGGTAGAGATAGAGGGTCTCCCCTACCTTTGGTTTTGAGAGCACAGGGGGTGAAGATAGATATCGCTTGAGTTCGTCGAAAGCCCCCTGGCATTCCGGAGTCCATAGAAAGCCAGTCGTCTTCCTCATGATCTGGAAGAATGGTAGAGATTTCTCCGCTGATTTAGATAGAAAGCGGTTGAGGGCTGCCAGGCGGCCCGTCAACCGTTGGACTTCCTTCACATTGCGTGGGGGCTCCATGTTGATGATGGCCTGGATCTTCTCGTTATTGGCCTCAATACCCCTTCGACTCACCATGTAGCCCAAGAACTTGCCCCCTTGGACGCCGACGGTGCACTTCTTCGGGTTTAGCCGAAGGTTGAACTTTTGCATGATGGCGAAGATTTCCCGGAGGTCGTCAGCATGGCTGGAAGATTGTTTGCTCTTGACGATCATGTCGTCGACATAGGCCTCCATGGTGCGCCCTAGGACGGCTTGAAAGACCCGGGCCACCATCCGGGTGTAAGTGGCCCCTGAGTTCTTTAGGCCGAAGGCCATTACTAGGTAGCAGAAGATGCCCTCGGGAGTCATGAAGGCAGTTTTTTCGGCGTCTTCCTCGTGCATGAAAATTTGGTGATACCCTCGGAAGGCATCGAGGAAGGACATGATCTCACACCCTGCGGTCTCATCCACCAGTTGATCAATATTTGGTAGAGGGAATGGATCCATAGGGCACGCCTTGTTGAGATCGGTGTAGTCCACGCACATGCGGAAGGTAGGGGGCTTCTGTGCGAGGACTACATTTGCTAGCCATGAGGGATATTTCACCTCCTTGATGTGCTTAATAGAGAGGAGCATGGCGACCTCCTTCTTCACAAATTCCCTCCTTTCGGCGGAGAGGGGTCTTCTTCGTTGCTGTACTGCTTTTGCCGAGGGGTCCACCGAGAGGCGGTGGGTGATGACCCTTCGGCTTATTCCCGGCATGTCCTCCGGCCCCCATGCAAAGACAGTGGAGTAGGCGCGGAGGGCGTCGGTGATACCGGTCTTCAGATCTTCAGGGAGCTGGGCTCCAATCTTCACGACTCTCTCCGGCTGGGCCGGATCGAGCGCAAAGTCTTCTACGTCCTCGGCTGGTTCAGCCCTCGGCCTTTTTTCTTCTTGGTCGATGGTTCCGATGATGGTGTCAACACGGAATTCCGTCTTACTTACCTTCTTAGTGACTTGAAGATAGCAGGCGCGGGCGATTTTCTGATTCCCCCGGGAGTAGCCAATGCCCCCCTCGGCGGGGAACTTGAGGCAGAGGTGCCTCATGGAGATGATGGCCTCGAGGTCCTCCAGGGCTGGCCGGCCAAGGATAATGTTGTGGGCGCAGTCGATGTTAACGACGACGAACTCCACTTCGAGCTGGGCTCTATGGAGTCCGTCGCCGAAGATCACCGGAAGGGTTATTACCCCCTCGGAATCAATAGTGTCGCCGGTGAAGCCGACAAGAGGGATCTTAATGGGCCGAAGGGACCCCCTCTCCAGATGCAGCTCTCTGAAGGTGCTGAGGTACATTACATTGACGGAGCTGCCCGTGTCAATGTAAGTTCGGTGAATGATGGTGTCGTTTATTTCAGTCCGAATCACCAAGGCATCCCTGTGAGGAGAAGAAGTAGGAGGGAGATCTGCGTTGGTGAAGGTGATGGGTTCCTCCCTCAGTCGCTTTACCGGGGGCATATGAGTGACTTCCCCCACGTAAAGCGATTGAGCCCACTTCTTTCGCTGGCTGGTGGAATCGCCCCCTGTATTGCCACCGGTGATCATGAGGATGTGGCGTTTTTTCTCCTGGTAGTGGGGGTATTCCTCCTCCTCTTCTTCCAAGTTTCCGATCTCCCTCTTCTTGCCGAGGGGGATGGTATTCGGGTTCACCCAAGCGTTCACCTTCGTGTGGTGCCCTCGGGGAGGCCCCTGATGAGAAGGTCCCTCCCGCCGAGGGCTCTGAACAAATTGGGACAGGTGTCCCGCTTGTATTAATCTCTCGATGGCCGTCTTTAGCTGGTGGCAGTCATCGGTCCTGTGCCCCTGATGCCGATGGAAACGGCAGTAGGGGAACTGAGGGTTGATAGCATGCACCTCCGGGGGTGCGCGAGAGTCGCGCTCAACAAGGCCCCTCTCCTCGGCAAAATCAAGGATGATGCTGACGGGGTGCGTCAATGGTGTCCGGGGGCGGTCCAGGAGGATGGGCTGCGCCCAAGTCTTAGGGCTGTTTTTATAACCTCCCCCGGGCTTGGCTTGGCCTTGCCGAGGGCGGTCATCAGAGGGTCCTGAAGACTTGGGGTGATTTGGAGGAGCCCCCGGCCCCCGGTTGTTCTTATTGTCAGCCCTCGGGGGCTGCTGATCCGGATGCTGGTGATATTTCTCCACCTCCTCGGCCTCAGCATATCGGTCCCCCCGCTGCAAAGCCCTTATGTAGTCGCGGGGGGTTCAATGATGAGGCTCCTTGAAAAGTTGCCGGTGCGGAGGACGGTTTGTAGGAGGGCCAGGAGGGTCCCATCATCGGCACCGTCGACTTTGTCGGCTTCCGTCCTCCAGCGCTCCAGGAAGTCCCGAAGGGTCTCATCCCTCTTCTGGCGTATGGTTAGGAGGTGGGAGAAGTGCTTCCTTGTGCGACGCCTCCCGGCAAATTGTGTCAGGAATCGCTGGGCGAGTTCTTGCCACGAATCAATGCAGCCCTCGGGCAACCGGTTGAACCATTCGTATGCCGGCCCCTCTAAGGTGGAGAGGAACCAACGACACAAATATTCGTCTGACGCCCCTACCATCATCATGCTGTTTTGATATTTGCTGTAGTGTTCCTGGGGCTCCGTTTTCCCGTTATAGGGCTGTATGTGTTGCCCTCGGTATTTTTCCGGGATCCGGGCCGCCAGTACCCTTGGGGTAAATGGCGTCCGGGTCCGGAGCTGGATGACGGGTTCCCTGGAGCCCTCGGCCACCTTCTTCTGTAATTCCTCCATCTTGGCCATCATGGCATCGTATTTGAGATCTGAATGAGGGGTGGAGGTGGTGGCGTGAGCTTTGTTGGCCTCCATTTCATCAAGCCGGCGTTGGAGGGCCGCAATAATTTCGTCCCGGGGATCCTTCGGGAGGGTCTCCGCCCCCTACGAACGAACCCGGGCCGAGTGGGCCTGGTTGATCTGGTGGCGAGCATCATTGGCATGAAGGGGTGCCTTGCCTTTGTCCCGAGGGGGACGCTCCTCGTCTGCCCTCGAGACAGACCCTCCGCTTTCCCGGGGCCTTTGGAGTGCTTTCCCTCTGAGGCGGTCTTGGACCCCTCGACGGTCTGGCCCTCCTCCGAGCCGGTTGAGGGCGGAAGTGCGGGGCCTTTCTCTGTTGTCATTGTGGCGGTCCTGGGACTGAACTTCCTGGGAGGACGTGTCTTGGGCCACTACCCCCTCTTCGTTCCCAACCCGAGGGGTGGGGTTTCCGAAGGGGTGTGGCAGAGGGGGAAGTATGATGTTCTCCCCAACCTGGGGTTGAGCCGGAGCCAGGGTGCCGAAGGCACCCGGGTTCTGAGTGAGCGTTTGGATGAAGGCGGAGAGCGCCGATTGCACGTCAATGGTGAGAACCGGAGGGCTGACTTGGTCATCGCTCCGATTTTTCTTCTTGGCCTCGATGCCGAGGCAGGCATCGGGGGCATTCTGTTGGATCTGAAGGCGTAGGTCGACAGCCGCCTGTTCCAGCCCAGCGATGACACCGCCCTCGGGAGCCCTGTGAGAGGCTTCGGGGGCGTTGACGTCGCCGAGGGCCAGGTTCTTGTCTTCTACGTTTTTGGAGTTGGCACGTGTTGTTCTCACCATTTTGGTAGAGGGATAGTGTTTGGCGAAGGGGGAGGGTTTCTTACTTGATTAGTTCGACCTCTCAACGAGAGCACCAAATGATGGATAGTCTACCCGGGGGGTATATATCCGAGGGGTTATTGCTGGGAATAACTTAGAGAGAAGTCAGAGCAAGTAAATGTAGAGAGAGAGAGTGTATTATAAATGTGGAGCGTTTTCAGCGTGGTTACAAATGGGGAAATGGGGTGCTATTTATAGTAGCAATAAATGCCGGACAGGGACACGTGTCAAGCGCCTACTGGCCGAGGGGTCACCTCAACTGGTTGGCGTTGGCAGCCGCATGTGGCCGCATTTAATGCGGCTGTTGGATGGGACGTCTGTACAGGGTACGGTGATCTGTACGCATGTGAGGCGGATATCATGTCGGGAGAGGTGCCCTCGGCTGCAGAGGACTAGCCGAGGGCTCTTAGTGCTGAGGACCCCTGAGTGCCGAGGGCTCCAGGTGCCGAGGGCTACTGTTTTCGCCGTTTTCTCCCAGTTCCTCTGTTTGTTCGAAATATCCATGCTGTGATAGTTTGGAGCCTTCGGCCAGGGGGCCGAAGGCACCCCTGGTGCGTATTGCGGGTGGCTTGGTACTCTGGGCGCCGTGATTTGGGCCTGTTGGGCCTCTAATGGAGTAGTAGGAGTCTGTGGGCCGGGTGTTCCCGGGCCATATACTCCATCAGATGGCAATTTTGAAGAGAAAGCAATAGAAAGCTGGATATTTTCAAAGAGTAAAAATGTGATCTTTATGGCATTTTCATAGAAATGTGACATTTTTTACACAAGATGACATCTTTTTCCGGTGACCGGAGCCGGTGGTGCTGGGAGGTAGAGAACGCGTTGGCAGTGACCTACATATTTTTTAAATATTTTTTAGGAATTTTATATTATTGTTTAGACTTTTTTAAAAAAATACGTAATTTATTTATTTATTTTTATTTTAATTTTTTTTTCACGTTTTCATTATTATTTTATAAATATTTTATTATTTTTATATTTTTATTATAAATAAAACTATGATTTTCTTATTAATAAAATAAGTCTACTGGAAATGATAGGAAGTGGGTAGATGAGAAGATTAGACATATATTAGTCATTTTTTGGGAATAAAGGGATTGTACTCCCATTGTTGAATTTTGGACTTATTTTAGTCCTACTAAGGGCTAATACCACATAATAAAATCATAAAAAATCGTAAAAATAATAAAAAATCGTAAAAAAATATTAAAATTCATAAAATATTTATCAAATAAAAAATTTAAAAATAATGTTTTTTTGAATTTTTTAAAAATAATAAAAAAGTAAAATCCCATAACAAATAAAAAATAAATACGGATACCTTTCCCACCGCCTCCCAGCATCATCACCTTCGATCGGTGAAAATTCAACCACTTTTTGTAAAAAAAATGCCATTTTTTCTGAAAATGACAAGAAGATGACATTTTTACTCTTCATTATCCCAAAACTTTCATTGAATTTGTCATTGTTATGACATTATTAAAAATGTTGGAAGATTTACTCCGGTGATGGGAGCGGGTGATGCTGTGGGTGGTAGAGGCGGCGATGTTTTTTTATGTTTTTAATATTTTTTCAATTTTAATTTTTTAATTTTAATTTTAAAAATATTTTATTAATTTTTATTATTTTTTGTATGATTTTTATTATTTTTTTACGATTTTTTATTATATTTTTATGATTTTTTTATTAATTAAAACATTTCAAAAGCTACAAGGGTATATTTGTCCAAACACACATAAATTGTCCTATTGAGGGAATTTAGAAAACCTAGTCCTATTTGTGCAATTTTCCCACTTTTTAGTCCTATTTAGGGAATGTACTATATTTAAAACTGCTATGATGTACGTAGGAATTAGGAATTTTATCAATTTAGGATCTGAAAGATAGATTAATTATCAATTCGGGACTTGAAAGATAAAATGCATTGATATAGGACCCGAATGATGAAAAACTATCAATTTAGGACCTGAATGATTGAAAACTATTAATCTAGGACCTAAGTTGTCATAATTTTTTTATTAAAATTTTTTAAATATTATTTCGTTTTCTTAAACTAATAAACTTTTGTGAAGAAAAGTTTATCAAAAAATAGTAATGAAATTAATAAAAAATTAAATAAATCAAAACCTATGAAACGTTAGATCCTAAATTGATAGTTTTCCATCATTCGGGTCCTATACTGATATGTTTCATCTTTCGGGTCCTGAATTGATAATTAATCTATCTTTCGGGTCCTGAATTGATAAAATTCCTAGGAATTATTATTATTATTACATAAACTGTGAATACAATTATGGTTACTAAAAGTTATTAAGTTATATTTTTTGTGTATTACTATTTTATTAGTAATATTTTAGGAAAAATTTCTTTATCATTTTCATAAAACTATTACTACTTCCGTCTCACTAACATTGGACATGAGGAGATGATGCGGTTATTAAGAAAAATAAATTCATGTGGTTGATATTCAATTGATAAAGTAAGATTGATTTAAAATCACTTAAATTTTATCAAATTAGAATGAGTTAATCTTAGTGGGATGGATGAAAAAAGAAAGATGAGACAATCTTAGCGGGACAACTAAAGTATTACTCCGTAATTAACTACACAACACTGTGTATTAAGGATAGCTAATGTTACACAATACTTCGTATTAAGGATAATGACGCAATATCAAAGATGTTTTTACTTCGACTTGTTTCAATCCCAGACCACTACAGACATAAATAGATCACACAAGACCAAGCTTTGATAGCTATAAAATACACACAAAACAAACACCTATCCGATCAGATCATGTTAGAGTTAAACAGATGGACTAAAAAATTCATACACTAGGTTTTAACTCTTCACTCGAACCTAGTTCGACTCGATCGATTCAAACTTGACTCGAACATCTCACAATCTAATCAATTACTTTGTATTAGTTAATATGAATTTTTAAATTCAAACATATAACATCGTGTCATATATCCATTGCATGGATTTATATATATAAAATTATACGACATATTATCTAATAAAAATATATTAAAGACACACATGTTGTTTAATGTTTTAGACGATGTTCTAAAATTGTTAATACGAACTTTAGGCAGTTCAAGCAAATTTAAGCAGGATTAGTAGAGCTTATATCATTTTAAATTAAATAAATTATAAACACAAGAGAGACCTAATTAATAATGTATTTATTAATATTAATTAGATTATCTAATTATAGTAGGAATCTTGATGTATATGATATAAGAGATTATATCATTGAGGTTGCCTAATTAATAAGCTAACATTGAGGTATGCTTCCATATTATTCTCACACTAATGTCTAAGAGTCAACTGCGCCGGGAGTTTTAAAACAATATGATTGTACATGTGAGTTTAAACATATAATAAAATCAAACTATTCTTTTGAAAATATGTGTCGAGCCAAAAATCCCTCTATTCCATTTGACTTTGACAACTTTCTACTTGAATATTTGTTTGGTATTGAAACTTAAAAGAATATTGTATTTGATTTGATTAACTTTTCAAATACATTTGAATTTTTTATTTGAATATATCATCATTTATTTTTCCTAATTATATTATATATTATTCATAGTATATAAAATGCTTAAGTTATAATATTAATCACAATTAAAACAAAAAATTCAATACGGTAGAAGCAGATACCTTTATTGTTTTTACTGGACATTTTGCATAGTGAAAACTCAATAGGTATTATCCCCGTTAGAAATATAGAGCAAGAAACATGTGGATTATAAAATAATTATATATATAACTATTAAAGGATATCTTTAAAAAAAACTATTAAACGATTAATTGCTGGAGGAATTCAGTCGGATAAACCTGCAAAAACGTTAGAAAATAATAATACAGCTCGAGTCGCGTAAACGCTATCCTCAAGAAAGGATTTCTGACTAGCGAAAACTTTTCCACAAGATAAAACGAGCTATCCGGCGTAAGCCGGTAACAGAACAACGAGAATAAAAATTATAATCCGACAAGAGTTTGAAAATAATATTGAGGGAGTTGTAGTTCGTTCACACCTAAAAATTATTGATCTCTCAACCTGGTAGCTCAAGCTCATCAATATATATATGCATGAAAATCCGAAAGAGCCACCACTCTTCATCCGTTGAAAAGTAACTTGCCAACCTTTATGTGCAACATTGATTTAACTAAAATGATTTATTTAAAAGGAATGGAAAAGGATTGTAAGGCTTTAACAGTGGATTCTAACTTATCATAGACATATGACCGGTCACATGAAAATTGACATTAAAATTTGACCGTTTGAGCTTTAAAAGAATCCTAGCAAAATAAATCAATAAAGGATTATTCATTTGAAATACTCCTAATATTTTCAACAATCCCCCACATATTTCAAATGAGTATTTTTAGATGTTAAAAATAGTTTAGAAAATTTCTGTTGGATTAAAGGAATGAGACTTTAAGTTTGGTGTCCGTAGACTTGAAACCCAACCGAGATGATTAAGTCTTAATAAACCGAGCTTTTGGTGAAACATATAGTTTCTTGAAACCAACAAGCTACTATTGGTAAATCAGGGTCTTAACGGTCGTGTCTCACCCCTCACAATTATATTTCTCATTATTACGCCGTTGTGCGCCGTAAGGCCATGCGCGTGCTTGGTTTTCATGAGAGCTCTAGAAGTTTTGTCATGCTTCATGGAGGCAGCCCCACCTCACACTCATATAGGTGATATATCACCAAGTGTGTACCGCTTTTGCACACCACCCTAAATTAAGGGCTATGATAATCATTAAGAGCTTTTAGCTCACCCTCTCAAAGATTGCGTTTTCTAGCCTATATCTCACATCATAGAAATGGGCAATTTTAGTTAGGCTAGCATAACTAAATGGAAAGCTTGTTATTACCCATTTGAACTTGCTTCATGGGATCTCCAATCACACAAGTTGGGTTCTCATCCCCATTTGTTTCAAAGTGACACAAGTCCCATTTCCTTAGATGTTTCGGTTATCAATTTTCGTCCTAGGGCTTTTGTCAAAGGATCCGCTAAATTTCCTTGTGACCTCACAAAATTAATGGACACAATTCCATTCTCAATAATCGTTTAATGACTTTATGTCTTAAACGAGTGTGTCTGTTCTTCCCATTATATCACATTTTCTTAGCAGTATCTATATTGCACTTCTGCAATCAAAATGAATAGACACAGATGGTGTTAGTTTTGCACCAACCAGAATTTCTGCTAAGAAAATTATCAACCACTCCGCTTCACTAGTAGCCACTTCCAAAGCAATAAGCTCGGACTCCATAGTGGATCTAGAAATTATAGTTTGTTTGGTTGATTTACACGTAATGGCACCACCTCCAAGGGTGAATATATATCCAGTATTGGATTTCATCTCATCTGAGTCAGAGACCCAATTAGCATCACTGTATCCCTCTAGTACAGCGGGTGACCCACTGTAAAATATACCATAATTAATGGTACCTCTCAAATATCTGAGTAACCGCCTCAACGCAGTCCAATGATCCCCACTTGGATTATGAGTATCCCGACTCAATCTTCTGACAGCATAAGCTATGTCAGCCCTCGTATAATTCATCAAGTGTAATAGACTTCCAATAATTTGGGAATACTCATATTGAGCCTCGGGATCACCTGTCACGCCCCGGACCTATCCGGACACGTCAACAACCCACCGTACAATACGAATAGTCAACCGCAGTCCAACACATCCATATTATACAAGGCGTCTCGAATATCATTTACACATAAGTCATCCTAAACATACATAATAAGTAATTCAATACGCAGCGGAAAACATGGTTTGAAAACAAATGCCACACGGGGTAAACATGAGCACGCAAGCTCTATAATGAAAAAAATATCCAAGAGCATGTTTATAAATGTTCAAAAACAGAATGGAGAAAGCACGAACTAAGTCTTCTCTCCGAGATGATCACCCGATCAACGAGCACAGGTAGCAAGCTCTAGCCTCAACCTGAAATGGTGGTGGGACCCCCCCAAAAGGGGGTCAGTACTTTATACGGCTATAAAGTACTGGTGTGGATGGCATCTAATAGATATACAACAAGTATTTCAAACACAAGACCCTCAAATAGAGTGATACTATAATCTAGGCCGTAAGCCCAAGTTACCTCTTTTCAAAATATACTTACTTTATATAAAGTCAAGTAGTCGGCCCGTAGGCCCAAAGTTTGTTTACGAAAAACATTAACCCAATACCCCGTGACTACCAGTCACGACAATTCATAGGGTCCAACCCTAACACATATGTTTGCATTTGTAGAGTCCAACTCAAGTACATTACCATGCAAATCATATGACACAAGTTAATTACTCCACTGTGCATTTCTAGAGTCCAACTCAAGTACATCACCATGCACAACATAGGCTACAACCTCAAATTCCCCATGCATTTCTAGAGTCCAACTCAAGTACATCACCATGCATGTCATCAATCACAACCTCATGTCTACCCATGCACTTCTAGAGTCCAACTCAAGTACATCATCGTGCCATGACATAGACTCAATTCCTAAGCAAACATATGCCTAGAATTGAGATAACAACAATCTATTTTGGGACATCCTTAAGACTGCCCGTAACAAGATCTTAGCTTCATACTAATTCAATTTAGTCACTTGAATCACATTAAAGTACATCACATACAATCAAATCCTTCGATTCAATTTCTGAACAGTTACAAATAATCATTAACCAGTATTTCAATACTAATAAGATTATTCCAGTCAATCAAATATGCCATTTGTAAATCCCTACATATTTAGAGATATGTAGCAGCAACTTAATCATCCAATGTAATAAATAAATATTCATTTATGTATCTACACATTTCACACATGAACAAAATGCCTATTTTCGTAATAGCTCATTAAACTCCATTTTCATCAATATGATTTCAAATCATTTCCAATTTCATTCCTTATCAAATATATCCATATTTCATCTATAATCAGTCATCATAATCCATGAAAAACATGATTTAGACATTTAGGTAATCTCGTGCTTAACCTACAAGTTGTAAGCAACTAGATGTCGATCCTCACCTCAAATGAGCTTTAAATTGTTCCTTCTCAACCCAATGGTCAAGCTTCGGCCAAGGGAGTTTGAGAATTAATTCCTTGTTTATAAATAAGTGTTAAACATCCTCCTCAAGGTGCTATCTCAACTCCTAACCGAAGACACGAAAACAGTCCCTAGAACGGGTGTTTTCCGGCGAATTCGTTCCCTAACCTTTCAAGGTTTTGTCTAGGTTAGTATCTAACCTTTTCATCAATAAATTAACTTTATAAGGACATATTATGCACTTGAAATAGTGTATCAAAGTCCCACCTATCTTTCATATCATTTGGGAAATGAAAAGAAAGGTTTTGGGGCTAAACTCACTTTGGAAAGGAAAATCCGATTCTGTGAGGTTGTGTTTTGTTCGAACGATTTGGAGGCCTTAAACTGCTCCGTTTTCTTCAAACTGCGAGTCTATGGATTCCTTATCTTGATATATTTCAGTGGACACCTCACATGCCCTTTTGGATGAGTAAAACTCAATATATGAGTCGAACAAGAAGACCTACGTACTGAAATTCTCCCTGCGACAGTTTGCTCTTATCTCCCTTTCTTTTGATTGTGAGGATCTCCCTTCTCTCTTATCTTCTAGAGTTCAAATGGGGATGAGGGAGAGGTATTTAAGAGTCCTATCAATCATGCTAGAAGAGTATGTGGTGCACAAAAAGAGGGTAGAGTGTTTGATTGCAATCAAACATGGGATGGTCCTCCTCTTTTATTTCTTTTTATATTGTTTGAGCTCTCAACTCAATAGGTCGGCCCCATTTATGTGTTCTAATTTATTCTTCTTGTTTTGCAGGTTCTAGGAAGGTGTGGGGCACACTCTTATGTCCCCTAATTAATTTGGGAGAAAAATATCCACCAATACTTCCAAAAGTGGAAAGATGAGTCCTATTGTTTTTATCTTTTGTCATAAGATGTCCTTTTTGTACTCATCCCAATTTATTTAGATCAAGTCAACCCTCTACATCATATTATTGATCTCTAATATGTGTAGGATGGTCTCAATAATTTATATGATGTATAATTATAAAAGAAACCATACTTCCATTATTTAGCTTAATAATGCCAAAGATGGGAATCATAGACATGTGTATTCTTCTCCAATCATTCTATCACTTATTTATGACATTAGTAATCATATTGCTGGGCTACTAGCCGTGTGGGGTTACCCTACAGTGGGTCTAGGATGCCATTCTTGAATAATTGCTACTTTTAGCAGGTTAGGCCCAAAATAACATTTGGGCTGCCCGACCGTTCTTACTTTGTATCGAGGGGTTATATATCTTTATTTAAGAATGTTGGGCCCCAATATCAATAAGATGACCCAATTAATTATTTGGAAGTCCATTAGTATTATACGAGCCCAAACAGTAATATGATTAATCACACATTACGTAAAACTTTAATCGTTTTACAATTGTTCGATAATAGGGAAATTCAATACTTAAGCTTTGAAATTTAATTTGAATTTCAAGGACGTTCGGGTGCGGTGCCACATCACCTCTATGTTTTTTCAAGTGTATATGATAGTCATAAGGGGGTGCTCACGGGAGTGACATCGAAATATCCAAACCTCTTTAGAAGTTTTTCAGCATAATGCTCTTGAGATAGTATAATGCTTTCATACCCAAAATCACTTGTGCTTCCCCCAAGTCTTTCATAACAAATTTTGAAGCAAGAAATGATTTTGTCTCATTTATTAGCTCAAGGTTGCTACTAAAAATTAACATATCATCCACATATAAGCAAATAATAATGCACACACCATTTTCACATTTAGTGTATACACACTTATCTACTTCTAGTGAGGTAAAACCATGAGCAAATAACACTTCATCAAATTTTTCATTCAATCGTTTTGGAGCATGTTTCAAACCATATAAAGATTTGGCCAACTTACACACTTTGTGTTCCTGACCAATAACTACATGACCCTCCGGTTGCACCATATAAATTTCTTCATCTAGTTCACCATTTAAAAACGCAATTTTAACATCCATTTGATGGACAAAAAGTTTGTGAATAGAAGTCAAGACAATTAAAGTTCGAATGGAAGAAATACGTGTACCGGTGCAAATGTATCAAAATAATCAATATCTTGTTTTTGAGAAAAACCTTTCGCCACAAGCCTCGCTTTATATTTATCAATTGAACCATCCGGATTTAATTTCTTTTTTAAAAAAACCCATTTGCATCCGATTGGTTTACAACATTTTGGTAAATCGATTAAAACCCAAGTTTTATTTTGTTTGATTGACTCAATTTCATTTTATATGGCCTCAAGCCAAAATGGAGCTTCTTTTGAAGAAATAGCTTGTGAATAAGTTAAAGGCTCATCATTAACAAGATATATATAAAAATCATTTCCAAAAGATTTTTCTATCTTTGACCTCTTACTTCTTCTCAAAAGAGAAGATTCATCATTAAAAGTATCATTTTCTTTTAATGTATCACAATCACTACAGGAATCATCATTAAAGGTTTTCCTTGTAATGGATCATACTCACTATATAGTGCAATGGTCTTGTGTTCACGTTTCAAAGGAAACACATTTTCAAAAAATTCAGCATTTTTTATTTCAATAATTGTATTACATTCAAGCACATCACTTTGCAAAACAAGGAATTTATATGTAGCACTAGATTCAGCATAGTAAAGACGGAGGCCGGAATAATTGTGGCAGTCACTGGTCGGGGCGACAACAGTCACTGGCCGGTGGTGGCGGCAGTCACTACCTGGGGGGAGTCACTGATCGGGCTGCGGTGGCAATCACGTGTCGTGGGCGGTGGCAGTCACCGGCGACGACGACAACAGTCACTGGACGGGATGGCGACGACAATCAGTGCACGGGTGGTCACTGGTCTAATTCCAGTCACTAAAACTACAAGTCACTATTATGGAAAATACATTAGTCACTGCATATTAGTCATATTTTGGGATTTTATCCATGTGATCACTTTTTTATCTTCATGCTTTTATTTAGTAATATTCCTAAAATAAGACCTATTATTGTTAGAATTGTAATTATTGTTATTACTAATATTACTATTATTATAAGTATTATTCGAATATATTTGAATAACTTTTGAATCGAATATATCAATATTTGTGTTTGCATTTGGTAAATGTGAAAATCGAAAATTACTAATATTCTTATTTGAGTTTTTTATATTCAAATAGTCTTATAGGAATTGGATTCACAAATCGAGCGGAGAATATATTACTCATTTACTAGTTGTAAAATGCTAAAGGTACCTCAAAGTTGTATCCCATTTTTACCCCACCCATAATTGTGTGGCCATAAATGGGGTAACTCATTTAAGTGGTGCCCCACTTAAATGAGTTGCCCCATTTATGACCACACATTAGGAGTGGGGTAAAAATGGGGTACAACTTTGGGGTACCTTTAGCATAGCTCTTACTAGTTAGGCGGTTATATGAAGTATATTGTAAAACATATTGCAGAGCAGTGTGGTTCCATGGTCTAGTGGTCAGGACATTGGACTCTGAATCCAGTAACCCGAGTTCAAGTCTCGGTGGAACCTTCTTTTTCATATTTTCAATTCTTTTTTTCCACGATCTATTTCCTCTTTTTTTTCCCTCCCATCAGGCTTCAACCCAACTAATAATAATCTTATAAGACTGTTTTACTTTAACTAGTGACTTACGTTCACGCGCCACCACCGCCGAGGATGTCGGCGCTCAGCACCATCACTGCCCATCTCTTCCCTTCACCCGCAAAAATCTCCACCTTTGAAGCCGTGAAACCTCGGACCCTTCCCTTCAATTCCGCCCAGTTATGCGATCAAAGCACTTCTTTGACCTCGCTGCTGTTACCGAAAACCACTTCCCGTCGGCGACTCAACTCCGTGGCTGAAGACAGAGAGTTGGGCCCTGCGGAGAGCATTGAAAGAGATGACGAGAAGGCTACCGGAGAGTCAAAGTCGGAGACGATTAAAAATGAGACCGTGTCAAATGTGTCTGACAGAGATCGGTTTCTTAATGCTGCAATTGTTCTAGGTGCTGGTACTCTGGCTATCACTAAGCTGCTTACCATTGATCATGACTATTGGAAAGTGAGTTAGTATCCTTCGAAATTGGGAATTTGAAATTTGGCTTATTCTAATTTTTCTATTAATACAGCTAAAGTTTCTGTTTAGTTTAAGAAAGGGGTTCACCTCATCATCCTCAAACCTCTCTTTGGATTGACTGCACTTATCAAGTTTTAAGTAAATCCCTTGAACATAGGTTTAGTAGGCTGGATAGGATGAACTAAATGCATACATAAAAACTGTGTATAATTATTAGTTGAATAGAGTAAAAGCTTGTAAGTTTGTTTCAATGGGGATTGGGGGTTGAGCTAGCTGAACTTATTAAAAATATATAAGACAGCCTAACTTTGAAAATATTCTATTCGTACTTCCTGAGGCTGTTCAAAAATGGATCATTCAAGATTTTCCGAAAATTTCCAAGGTGATTTTGGTTTAAATTTAGATTCTTATCATAAAACGGTAAACAGACTTGGTGAAACTAGAATTAAACTTGAAAGAATCTAAGCTCACCCGGAAACAAACTGTACCTTATTATGTTCTTTTTGCTATATTAGAAAGGTCTACTTGATTCATTTCAAATGTTATACCTTTGTTGCGATGAGTTGAAGTGTTGAAATGCAAAACAAGTCAGTTCTGAATTTAAGAAAATGAAGAATTCGTTTTTGTTTGGGACTCAGGGATGGACCCTTTATGAAGTCTTGAGGTATGCCCCAGAGCATAATTGGATTGCTTATGAAGAGGCTCTAAAAGCAAACCCTGTATTAGCTAAAATGGTGATTAGTGGCATTGTTTATTCTCTTGGAGATTGGATTGCACAAGTATGCTCTTCTTTCATCTGTAATTTCCAAACCCGAATTTTCATTTCCTTATTTTATGTTCATGTGAACAACCTTTTTTATTTTCCCTCTAATTTTATGCTCTTATTATGGGCTTGAAGTGTTATGAAGGGAAACCTCTTCTTGATTTTGACCGGACACGCATGTTCAGGTCTGGCCTTGTTGGTTTCTCACTTCATGGATCTCTCTCCCACTATTATTACCAGTTTTGTGAGGTAATGGTTTTGGTTCAGTTATTTTAAGTCAGCCTTTTTTACACCTTTCGAATTTTGGATGATGATATATGCAGGGACAAGATCAGGGGATGGTAAAATTTTCTTAAATTTACCCCTAAGTAAAAAAGTATAATAAGAGTTGGCGGTAATCCAAGAAAACTTTACTACTCTTAACAATTCCCTAAACCTATGCCAGCCCTTATTATTATCCTCTAAATTTTAATTTGCTAAAAAGGATTTGGCTTGATCTCACAGGCTCTCTTCCCATTCAATAGTTGGTGGGTTGTTCCCGCCAAAGTTGCTTTTGACCAAACCATATGGTCTTCCGTTTGGAACAGCATCTACTATGTCGTTCTGGGCTTCTTGCGTTTTGAATCCCCTAGCAACATTTTTAGCGAGCTCCGATCCACGTATTGGCCCATGCTGACGGTGAGAAAAATGTTTGGCTTAATCTGAAAGTAAAGAGTACTACTCAATTGTTTTTTTGTTGAAGGTTTATTGCATTATGTGATCGATAAGCATCGCTAATTTATCATCCTATGGCAATCTTGTAAATCTGTTCATGAAGTTAGGCAGCAAAAAGTTATTAACAAGAAATCAAAATGTAAACTTTGGATTTTGGGTAAATGGCTACAGGGAGACAAATCATTTTGGTTGTAATTTGTTTCAGGCTGGATGGAAGCTTTGGCCATTTGCTCATCTGATCACTTATGGTGTGATCCCGTTGGAGCAAAGGCTTCTGTGGGTAGACTGTGTTGAACTTGTGTGGGTCACTATACTCTCGACGTAAGGATATACTATAGAATACTGTCCATTTCAGAATGAATGTTGTTTCTAGTTTACCTTTGTTTCACATTAGTGGCTGATTTATATTAATGTCAAGAGATTATTGAATGCCAGTTTTATAAATTTTTCCATGTACGTCTCAGTTATAGATCAAAGAAACAATGACAAATAATTGACTGATACGGAGTATAAGTATACAACAACAACAATAAAAATGTCAAGAGTTTATTGAATGCCAGTTTTGTAATAGTACATGAAAAACAACCCATGTATATTAAATTGATAACTAATAGTACCGACTACCGAGGAGTACTGGTTAAAAGTAGTTTAGGTATATAGTACTCCGTACTACTTTTCTTTTATAGTAACATTTTAGGATATTTGATGAGTTTCTTTTTTTGAGGTAGAATTATTTATGAGTTTCTTAACCTTTCTGTTTAGCTACATAATCCTTTAAACGTCTCAGTTAATGTGAAACTGGGGGATGGATTTATTCAGACAATATTCAGTAATAAATCTTAGGTGAAACGAAGCTATGACAATGCCTGATTCATGCGTTATAATTTACTGCAGTTATTCCAATGAGAAGTCCGAGGCTCGGATTTCTGAAGATTCGTAAGAGGCCACACCTACTACTATGCCAAACAGTCCTCGTCGACAAAAAAAGGCGAGGTATGGAATTTCAGCAAGTCCAACTTGAATAGTTTTACCTTGTCCTTGGGATAAGTACAATCAACTAAGTATGTTTTAACAGTCTATATGTGTTCCGTTGGTTTTTTCAATTGCTATTTTAGCTCCAAGAAACTGCAGTGAAGTGATGATACAGATAAACCGTAGCAAGACACATACTTGTTAATTAAGAAAATCCTTGACTTAATTGTTGTAATATTATTGTTGTAACCTTACCTTCTTTATTTTCTTCCTTTTGTATTGCTTTTTTATCTACTTAATTGATGATTATATTATTGCTTAGTATGCTAAGGTGCGTCGATGAACTAGAATTATAATTGCAAGCACTGTGATGAGTGAGTGTTTTTTTAAAAAGTCTGATGAGTGAGTTAGATACTTAGATGTCCAAGAGGACCAAGACAATAAATTATTCCCTGTCCACTTTAATTAACGTTCAAGAAAAATGTAGGGAAAAAGGGTCAAATAGGCTCTCGAACTAACTTAAAAAGTGCAAATCACCCCTTATATAGGAGGCTCAGTACGGCCGTCGCCATTTGGGGCGGTTCCCGCCTTCCCGGTAGAATTTTTTGATGAATTTTTTTGAGCATCTTCTTCATAAAGTCTAGTTTACTCATAGAAAATTTCAGCTACAAATTCAATTGGGAAAGCAGTCAAATGAATTTTTGAAGATAACTGCGCAGTTAAACAACGCAGTACATTTCAGAAAATCATTTTATTGTCTTCTCGGTTGAATTTTTATCTGAAATTTGGTATGGGTAAATTAGACTTAATAAAGAGGATGCTCAAAACATTTCATCAAAAAATTCCACCGGGAACCGCCCCAAATGACGACGGCCGGACAGAACCTTCTATATAAGGGATGATTTGCACTTTTTAAGTTAGTTCGAGTGCCTATTTGAACCTTTTTCAAAAAATGTATGCATATTAGGGTACATTATAAAAGACTTATATCTCTACAAATGTTCAACATTTAATGCCTTATATTTTATTCAAACCACAAGCATGTAAATAATGTAATACAGTATTTTTTTAATCAATATATCAAGATTCAGGACAAAATAACAACAAGTGCACTCCAAAGCATTTGATATGAGACGAGTTAAGAAAAAAAACTGAGATTAGCACAAAATTCTTAACGACAGGAGGTCATTTTTATGCTAAACAATAGTTAGTCTAGCAATGGCGGAATAATTAGTATTTTCAAAATACAAACTGATCAATCTGCATGGTATTGGCACATCTAACTGACGAGATAGGCATATTTCTAATACAAAATGTTTTTTAAGTATAAAATTGGCATATTTCATCGTTTATTTGTAAATAAACATTTGTATTGAATAAAAAGGGAAAATCGCATTTTTAATCCTTCAAATAGTCACCATATTGAAATGTCAGATCCGTGTTCCCGAGTTTGTAAATGTCACTCCTCTATTATCGAAATTGTTATAAATCTAGTGCTTCGAGGGGTGAAATGTACAATCTGGGCTAGGTTTGGATTCGGTTCGGGCTACCCGGCCCGTGACCTGGCCTGCTACTGTGCGGGCCCGGGACCGGGTGTAGACCCGAACCGGTAGGAGCGGGCGGAGCGGGCACGGTTCCGGAATAATGTGACCCGGCCCGGCCGGGTCGGGCCCGGGTCCAACGGTCCTATTTTTTTTTTTAAAAAAAATTTGTTAAATAGTTACTAGCCGTTATGGCCTTGGGGGGTGGGCTGGGGACAATCCAAACGGCTATATAGCCGTTGGGTGGGGTGCAGGGGGGGTCCGGGGTGGTTGGGTGGGGTGGGGGGTGGTGGGAGGTGTGGGGTAAAAAAACCTATAAATACTCCTAAATCCTAAACATTTTTTCATATCTCTTCTCCAATTCTTCCTAAATCCTATTCTTAACTCTCTACTCTCTAATTCTCTTATTCTCCAATATATTATATTTATTAATTATATATCTACTTTATACTTCATCTCCATCTATTGTAAGATTATTATATCTACCATTTTTAACTTTTTAAGATGGAAAGTCAAGATGTCGTTATACGGTATAATTTTGATAAGCAAAAGGACCCGAAGACCGGGATGTGGTACACAACATGCAAATGGTGCGGGAAAAAATGTAGCATGGGGATTTTAGGCGGATACGAGATGGTAATGAAGCATATGAAGTCATGTGACAAAGCCAAAGGATCGGGAGGTGCGGGAAGTTCCGATTGATTACAATTTACAAAATGTTTGTCTCTTGAAGTTTGTTTTAATTTTCAAATGTAGTTCCTATTTCATTTCAAATAAATGCACTTGAAGTTTGTATAAAACTATAAACTATAAAATATAAATTATAAAAAAAAATCTTTAACCGGCCCGGCCCGACCCGGCGGGTGGCCCGACCCGTGACCCGGGCGGGGTGGCCCGGCCCGACCTGGACCCGTCCAACCCTCGGGCTGGTCCCGGGCCCATGTCATACAAACCGGCGGCCCGACCGGGCCTAGGCCCGACCGGGCCTAGGCCCGGCCCGGACCCGAGTCCATCCCTAATATGGGCTATATTTCACCCCTAAAAGGATCACATTTACGTCAATTTGGACAATTGAGGAGTGACATTTACAATTTCCGAAATACGACTCTGACATTTCAATATGTTGACTATTTCAGGGACTAAAAATGTGATTTTCCCGAATAGAAACTACTCCGTATAAAATTATCTTGATAGTTATGATAAAATGAGCAATGATTAAAGAAAACTATAAAAATATATGGGTGTAACATTACGCATCTAAGTATCTTATAATTTATTGCAACTTAGAGTTTACTGTATAGATAATTTGAGTAGGAATGTGTAATTAGGGATGGACCCGGGCCGGTCCGGTTCCGGACCGGGGCCGGGCGGGCTTTTTTGCAAATCCTTGGGCCCGAAACCGGCCCGGGTTGATACCGGGTCCGGGCCTAACCGGGTCGGGCCGGGGCCGGTTCAATGTCTATTTTTTTTTTGCTTTCTTGTTATCCCCCCCCTCACCCCCACCCCAAACCTCCCCAAAACACCCAGCCCTACCCTAGGAAAAGAAAAAAAAATTGAAAAAACAAAAAAAAATGACCCGGGCACGGCCCGAACCGCCCGGGCCGGTTCGCCCAAAACTGGGCCCGAGCCCGGCCCGCCCGGCCCGCCCAAACGGGCTAAAAGCCCGGAACCGGCCAACCGGTCCCGGTCCGGGCCCGCACAGTAGCGAGTCAGGCCGGTTCCGGCCCGGGCCAGCCCGGTTGAGTCAATCCCTATGTGTAATGTAGGGGTGGACTCGGGTCCGGGCCGGCGGTTCAGAAATGGTGGACCCGGGACCGGCCCGGGTAACCACCGGGTCCAAAATGGCCCAAAATACCCAGCCCAACCCGAAAATTTAAAAAAAATTGAAAAAAATAGGTTTTGGCCCGAACCGGGCCCGGGCCCGGCCGGGTCGGGCCTTGTTTTGGGTGACCCGAGCCCGGACCGGAAAACCCACGGGCCGGTTCCGGGTCGGGCCACCCGGCCCGAGTCCACCCCTAGTGTAATGTATAGATAATTTGAGTAGGAATGTGTAATGAATGTTAGCCGATACATTTCTATACAAAATTTCATAAATGCATCTCGTTGACTTTCCCTTACAGGTCGACTTAGTGATGGACCCGGGCCGGGCCAGTTCCGGTTCCGGGCCAGGCCCGGGCGGGCTTGTTTTGCAATTACTTGGGCTCGGAACCGGCCCGGGTTGATACCGAGTTCGGGCCTAACCGGGTTGGGTCGGGCCTGGTTCCATGTTTAATTTTTTTTTTGCCTTTCTTGTTATCCCTTGACCCACCTGACCCCCTACCCCCCAAACCTCCCCAAAACACCCTGCCCTACCCTAGGAAAAGAAAAAAAATTGAAAAAACAAACAAAAAAAATTGAACCGGGCCCAGCCCGAACCACCCGGGCCGGTTCAACAAAAGTTGGGCCTGACTCCGGCCCGCCCGACCCGCCCAAACGGGCTAAAAGCCCGAAACCGGCCAACCGATCCCGGTCCGGTCCGGGCCCGCACAGTAGCGGACCGGGCCGGTTTAGTCCATCCCTAGGTCGACCGCTTAAAGGTCGACGCCAGAACCTTAGTTGACTTCCCCTTCTTACAGCTTACTCGGCATTATGTTAGCCAACTCAACCATATTAACGTGTTAGTGTAACGAGTGTACTTAATTAACACTAAAAAATCAAGTTCATGCACGAATGTGAAAGGCAAAAAATAACTCCAACTTTATTAATCTTTTTATTATACAATTTTAACGCAAAAAATAAAAAACATGTCGGTAATAAATTGGATAATAATGATAAAATTGATGAGGCGAAATAGAGGATACCAAACCAGGTCTCAGTAATCTATTTGGACCTATTGCCAAAGATTTAAATTTTCCATTCTCCTGATACATTATTATTTAATCTTGCGATCCAGCAAACCACCCATACACAATCACTGACACGAACTAGCAGTTCCTATTGTCTACCCAAAAACACGATTACAGCATATACACATACTAATAGTGTGGCAGCATCTTCATTAAAATGGATTGTACAATTGATAAAAAAAAACTGCAAGAAAAATGGCAGCAAACTCAATACCAATGACCACATACAGAAAGCGGGAAAGCTGAATGCCCACAGCAGTTTCTTACACGAAAACCTTTCGAGAATATGACGATGAATTGATGATAACAGCGAGAGAAACTCAAATCGAAGTTCTTTCCCTCTCTCCAGAAAATCTAGGAAGTTGAACCAACGAGTTGACTCGCGTGACACCTTCCAGTCCTGACCAATCCCCCTCGTCTTCATCATACGCAGCCACTGTTGTTTTGTAAGCACTATTGCTCTCTTCTGCTGATCTAACAGTGAAGTTCCTTTGCAGTGAGGGTTCAATGCTCTGTTGTTGTACATCATCTGATTCCGCAACATATCCAGAATGGTTAGTGTTGGCAGAAGAGAAGCCGAAGCCGGCATGTTGTTCTTCTTGGTCGGATTCGGGATCCATCTTCCCATCTAGGAACAAGCAAACCACCGCACAATCATCCATCTTTGATGTAGGATACTTCGCCTTCCATTCGCGTGCTGCACATCCTACTATGCTTCTTGCTGCGCATGACCTTGAAGGTGCTGATGTCACTATTTCAACCACTTCTTCATTGCTTAGCACATCCCATACCTGAAAAAACACAAAAGTGTATTTATTCGACTATACAAAAGCTATCATAGTTATGTTTGTTAGAACTTGAGGTTCAATCATATTATACGGACATTATAGTGACACGGGAATTGCAGTTTTTTCATTTGTGCATGACTATGATTTCCGGCCACTTATATGTCAAAAATCAACCGGAAATTTTACGTAAATTGACTGGATAAGTCGTCGGCTGGACCGTAACTCATAAAGGACAGGAAGATTAGTCATAGGACCAAAAGTGAAATAAAAGTGAGGACCAAAATAAAAAATGACCTAATGGTCGTGGGATAATAAAATAAAATATTTTTAATTTGGTCAATATGAGAGACTTAACAATGTCTAATTACAATATTAATATTGTAAAACCAACATGCAAATACGACATATGCCCTGATATATTATAATTTTGAGTGTGACTTAATAATTTAAATGAATGACTTGAGGCATATCTTAACCATGCAAAAATAGCTAAATGGTATGAAGATTGGACTTACACCATCAGATGCAAGAACAATGAACTTGTCCCTATCAGTAAGAACACGGTGAGAGACTTCTGGGATAGAGATTACTCCATAATCCTTCAAACAGAAATCCCCAAATGCTCTAGCCATAGCCAACCCTGGGGCATTATCAAATGGCAGCCAAACTCTCTGCACTTCTGGTTCGTCTTGTAATGCAAAAACCCGTCCCTTGCACCGTTTTATCCTCTCTGCTTCCTCTACAACAACAAATAATGCAACCTCATTATTCAAATGTTTTTTTAATAAATTAAAGACGTCTATTTTAATATGTAAAAAAGAAAAGAAAAAAGTGAGAGAAAGAGAAGTAAACAATACTAGGTAAATCAGGCTTCAAATCAACTGTCAATTGGGTAGCCACCATCATATCATTGCTGTCTCTTGATGCCAAGATTGCCCGAGAATCGCCAATACTCCCCATGAAAAGATTTGATCCCTTATAAACAACACAAACAGATACAAACTCAATAAGAAGAAATGTTAATTACATCTACCTCCCTTAAGGTTTTTGAAAATTATAAATAAATCCCTGACCAGTTACGTTTTCAGCATATGACTCATGAAAAATGATACTACCTCCATCCCAAAATACAACAACAACATCCAAGCCTTAGTCCCAAAAAATATTGGGGTCGGCTAACATGAATTGATACATGATATCACCACCAAAAGGAAAAGAAAGAAAATAAAGATAAAAAAGATAAGCTAATATAAAAAGAAATGAATATACATAAAAATGATAAAATAAAAAGGATACAAATAATGTTTATATATATAAGGATAAAAAAACAAGGGAAAAAATGATACTAAAATGCTCTTTGTTAAAAGCACTTTCATAAAAGTACAAAATTTATAACTTTCATAATATTATACTAATCAAAACCATGGTCCAAATTTTAGGATTTGGCTAAGTATTTTGGGACGGAGGTAGTACTACATATATTGTAATAAAAGTTGTAGGACTTTAATCTTTAGCACCAAATTAACCTCACTATTTGTCCGCATAATTATAACCCATGGTTGAGTTTCTGGACCAAACTACCCTCTGTATTCGTCCACATAATTGTGACCCTAATATAACTCCCTATTAGAGCTTCTCCAACAGACCACCAAATCACACACCAAATTGGTGTATTTGCCAAAAACTTGCTCCAATAGCTACACCATTCTTCACACCATCTCACCAAAATGGGGGAGGGAGTTTGGGTTTACACCATATATGGCGCACACCATCCCCTACGCCATCTTTTTTTTTTAATTTTTATTTTATTTCAAATGTGACCCAAACTTTTGGTTGTTATACTTTTGACCCATTTTAGAACAACAAATTAGGATGTTTTTATTTGGACTGTAATTTGCTGGTCTGATCTGGTCCGGTATGATTTGGTCTGGTCTGATCTGAACAGATGTGGTCAGGTCTGATTTCTTTATATTTTTATAACTATTCAAGTTTAGTCGAATCTGGTCTTATCTGATCTGGGACAAATCGTAATCCAAGTAAAAACCTCTGTTTAGAACAAGTAATTAAAATTATTAATTTTATAGAAAATAAAAAAATATAATAAAATTTAAATCACACAATATTATAAATAGAGTTTCAAACCCAAACAACATAATAACAGAATACAAATGATACTTAAGAAAAATACATATTAAAATAGTGTATTTTAGTTTGTATGTGTGAAATAATGTGTGAAATGTCAAAATATTAAATGAGGGGCTAATGTATAAATATATGATAATTACATACTTAAATAGAAGAATGGTAAAAAGTTAGTAAAAAGAATAAAAAAGGAATATTCCTTTTTGGTGTTGAAAATGGTGTAAACTGTTGGAGATAAAATACTGTATGATGTGATGTTTACACCATTTTAGTGTAAAAAATGGTGTAGACTGTTGGAGATGGCCTTATATGATGTGCAAGTCAGGTTATTTTTTTGTTATTGGGACTAAACAAAAGATTCATTATATATAAAGGTTTCAATTTTTAAGCCTATAAAACGCATAAAAATGGCAGATATAAGTGTGGTTTCCCTCATACCTGTTTTACAATAGTAACAGCAGTACTACCACTGCAAAAGCAATCTAAGTTAGGATGAGACCTCAAATCTTTGTCCATAGCCTTGTATGATTTCAAGAAAGCCTCTCTCCAAGAAGAGCCATCCGCTTTATCCTCAACAAGACCAACCTTCTCAGGGTCAACAACCTGCAACTTTGGGTCCCTATTGCAGCAATTAGAAGTAGAAGACCCGTTGCGTTTAGATTCGATGGCCCGCAAGAATGACAATAGCTTCAAAGGCAATTGATCCCTCACTTTGCGAGCAACCATATGACCGTATGGGCCATGCCCGTCAAAGACACCACAAAAAGTTACATCTTCAGCCATGAAATCCTACAAGTATAAAGAAATAACCAATGAAGCTTCAATCTAATGGTGTATCTAAGAGGGATGTTGCTTATTATAAGGATTAAAAAAAGAAATAACAAAAACATACTTCCCACACAATCATGGCATCCTGATTTATACCCTTGCGGCCTTGTTGAGTGAATATACAAGAAGTACGGCTCCTTCCATTTGTGAAAATTCGGTTGGGTATGGAAGACAACTGCTGCAATTCCCTGATATTTTTCTGGAATGTTCTCTTTCTCCCAAACACGTTCATGCATAAACATTCAGAAGAATCTTTCTCTCCATTACTATTGGTTGAGACAGAACAGCCCATTTTTGCTCAGGAACAGAAAGCGGTCATCTATTTGAAACTTACCAATGTTCTGATCTCAGGGAAAGTCAAAATAGAAAACAAGGTTCTGCTAAATCTTTGCTCAATTTTTCAAAGCCTTCACAGAAGATCTGAGCTGATGCTAACAAAGCCAGCTAACAAAACAGTAAACCATTCATCAATTCAACTACTTATTGAAATGCACTATAAATTGTCAAATGCAGCATAATAGAGTACGGAAGATCAATCAATCAATCAATCAAAAAAAGGGAAAAAGAAATCAATATATATGCTTTTGCATGTGAGTAGAGTCCATAATTGTATACTGTTAGGCAGCCTTTAGCTTTTGTCCTTTAATGGGAATCTCAACTATACAAATCAAGTTGAGAGTTTTTAATGCTAAGCAACACACCACAATCTTGTAATTTTATATTAGAACCAGGAGACAGAAAAACAGGAAATTCTGAAAGAAGTATATCTTAAGAACAGATCAGAAGGCAAAGACAGAAAGATATCTAACCCTTTCAATTATTCAAAGTTCCATGTTCTGCGCTTCAAAATAAATAAGATAAAGATCAAATCTTTTACTGCAAATAAATGTTTATCCAAAAAACCACTCAATATACACTCTTGTCAGAAAGAGCAATCGGAATATATGGCTATTTCAATCCTCAGCTTTAGATAAAAAAGGGATTTTACATGTGATCTTACCAATACAAGCAAAGCGAAAGTAGAAGACAGTAGACTACTGTATATTGATTGCAAATAGATTAGGAAAATAGAAAAAATGAGAGATCCCTACTATGGGTCCTAAATATGAAATCCAAAATTTATTTGCAAATGAGAGAGGTAGTCAGTCAATAAAAAAAAAGTTGGTAAACTCCGGAGATATGTTTGAAATAAAGTAAGTGGAAATGAGAGACCCCAAGATTCAAAAGACTTAAAGCAAAATCACTAAAACGATAAAGGAAGAAAAGGACGAACATATGAAGTGGATTTGTCAACACTTTAATCTTATTATACTGAATTCCTCAAAAGCAGACCAAGAACAAATCGAACGCTATTTACTCTGATATAGAGGGAATTATTAACTTAACTAGGTCCGTTCATCAATTCAACTGTAAAAATCCATAACTAAATAAAAAAAAAGTATTCTTGCATGATGATTTTGACAAACAAGAAAAGCCCAAACAGATAAATAAATACCTGGAAGTGGGTTATACTCGAGCAGAGGATGCTCTCTCTGGGGATTCGATCTCAAAACAAGAAAGACTAGAGGGGATTTGGGTCAAGATTTCTTGAATAACGCAGGAAAATGAAGGATGTGGAACTGTGGAAGCCAAGAGAAGGCTATTGGTTTACAAAGGTGGGGGCTGTGAGCTGGATGGAGTGGGAGTGGTAAAGAACAAACACGGAACGTGCAGCTGACGGATGGGACTATAGGCGGCGGCGCCGTGGCGGTGGTGGTGGGGGATGTGGTTTTGTTCTTTACGTTATTATTATTACTCGTATTGTCATTATTGTTATTAAAGAAAGCCCACTACCCTGTCACCGGTCGGTATCCATACCAACAGCAGCAGAGGAGCATTCCTATTTTAATTGCTGGAGAAATTATCACAAACACCTCGTGACTAAAGATGAGAATATCCCCACATTTTTTATCATTTTATCACAATGAAATTATAATTTGTTTGAGGTCCCTCATATTCATCATATGCATAAGAAAATGATAGAGCAATGATACAAGATGCTTATGTTTATCTTATTGTCAACGTTGATTTTGAGAGTGACTGATCTTTGAGTATGTGCTTTTATGCCCCAAAATATCAGATTAAATAATATTATCTAGGTTGGTAATTTTTAGTTCTGCTCCCTGTCCTAAATTGATTCATAAAGTTACGATTTTTATTCAAATAAACTTATTTTAGTCACTTTTTTTTAATTGAAGATTTTATTGATAAAAAGAGAAGGTACAGTGTGTAAATAAGAAACAAAACAAGAAAGAAAAAACACAAGAAAACAGAAAGGAAAATAAGATAAAATAACCTAATAAACTATTGCCCAAGGGAATTTTTGGACTGAGATCTAGTCCTCTGGTTTTATTTGAAAAAAAAAACTTATTTTAGTCATTGAATTATATTTTTATTTGAATTTTGCAATTTTATAGATATTTTAATGTTGTTTTTTGAATATGTAAACTGTAACCATAAAAATTGAATTAGTGATCAAATAAAAGATTTAACTTTAAGATTGGTTGCTAATAAAATTTGACTTTTTAAATTTATTTGGGAAGGGGGAAATATTATTTTTTTGTCGAATAAAAAATGTACCGAATCAAATTATGAGTTTTTGAAAGTGATTCATTTTTTTTCTCAAAGTTTTGGATATTGATCATGATGTAAAACATATAAGTAGTAGTTTGTTTTTCTTTTGATGGACTAAATTAAAGTGGTCATTTATCGATCATAATCTTTTATATTATGACTTATTTTTTAGAATAAAAAGATCGAGATAGTACGCTAAAAAATACTTCTATCACTTTCAAGAATAAAAAGAAGAGATTCAAATTAAAACTAAAAACTTTCAAAAACCTACGCCTCACATATCACTCATGGACATTATGCAACTCCTCTTGGTTGTGTTATGATGATCTAATATCGGATATAATTGATGATAAAATAGTTTTACAAACTTCTCTATTTATAGGATCAAAACTAGATAGCAAGAAGTTAGGAGAAATGTGTGTTAAAGCTTGAAGAAAATATCAATTGTGACTGAGAGAAAGGTTAGTCCTAAATGTGTGGAAGGTTAGTCCTAGATGTTCCTTGTACTTGGATATGTCCTGAAAATTGAGTTCATTCACTTATTTCTTTCTTTTGCTAGAATTTCAATAGAAAACACCATTTGCTTCAATTATGAGAGGTGAGTGCATTAATTCCTATTTTCTCATGTTTACTCTACTTTTTGTTTAAGTTGTTTTATTCAAACAAACTAAAAATTGTGGTCGGTTTTTACTTGGGGAGTTAGGGATTACCTAACGTAAAGCACTTTGAGTTTAATGAGATAAACAAAATGAATATAATTAATGAAAAGGTAAATTATAAGGTCCTAAAACTTTCAAGATTTTGATCAACTTGTACCACCTGCTATAATCTTGGATAATTTGAGTTTACACCTCATTTTATTGTCTAAATTGAAATTTGCATCCCGTTTTTAAAATGTTTTGTATGTGCACTCCATCCCCGTACGAAAAGACAAAATACTCTTCGTTAACAATTCTATTGGCCTTCAACATATTCCTGATCCAGAGACATTTTTGTTTCCTCATATGAGGTTGAGGTGCAAATGCAAATAATTTTAAAAAGGGGCTGCAAAGTTAAATTTGGGTAATAAAATAAAGTGCACACTCAAATTATTATGATATTCTTTAATATTGGGAAAATAAGGAAAAATCACAAATCATTGAAAATCGATGTATATAGAACACATCGGACAACCCCTCTATTACGGCAAATTATATTATACACCCGGGTGTACATGTACACCCGGTTTTTAAATGACGTGGCAGGCTGATTCTCTCATCTATGCTTTTCCTGATTCTTCTTCTGCCGTCATCCTCATTCCCCCACTCCCTGTTGCTTTTATTTGTTTCAGCCGCCATTCTTTTTCATTTTTTAGCCTCCATCCCGCCATCCTAGTTCGTTTTATATTTGTTTTGTATTTTTTATTTTATTTTTTCATTACTTTTTTTCTCTTCTTTCTTTTTTTCTTTTCGTTTCTTTTATTTTACTTTTTTGTTACTTTTACTTTAGTTAATTTACTTTAGTTAGTTTACTTTTTTGTCTTTTTTCTTTTTTTTTTCTTTATTTTAAACTCAAATAACTATAGCGTCTAAAAAGAATAAATATATACAAATGAACATTTCAATTTTTGAAAACTCATTTTGTAAGTTATGTATGTCCATTTAGTACCTTTGTTATGCTCATTTTAAAATGTTTATCCATGCATATTTCAAAAGTCTCATATTACATTAGATTCGCATAGAATTTGATTATAGACACGAGACCACAAACCACGATACTCAATTTCACGATTCTAGTACACAATAACGGAGGTTCGATGCTCACTGAAAATATCTTGATATTCAACAAACAAAACATACCATTTTCATATCAATGATCATCTTGTAAGTTACGAATGCATGTTAATTAAAAATTCATTAATGTTCATTGATCTCAATAGAGGAGGTTTGATGCTCAACAGAATAGGTTTGGTGCTCATTAAAAGTTCATTATTACTCGTTCTCCAGAAGTCATGATTTCCATCTCAATAGTGTAGGTTTGATGCTCAATTAAAATGTCATGATGTTCATCTAACAAACCTAACAATTTTCATATTAATGTGCACTTTGTAAGTTATGTATGCTCATTTGGTACTCATGTTATGCTCATTTTTACAAATTCATATCAATGTATATTTCAAAAGTATCATATTACATTAGACTCGCATATTGAAATTAATAAGAGTGGATTATAGATATAATTTAATAAGTTTTTATAAAAGAAAAAAAATAAGAAAAAGAAAAAGAATTATAAGATATGAAGCAAAGATCGTGATACTCATTATTAGCCTCCTAATACTCAATAAAATAGTTCAGGTGCTCACTAAAAGTACATTATTGCTCATTTAGTGTTAGCCGTGATTTTTCGCTTAATTTACAAAAATGCCACCGAAAAAAAATTAGACTGTATCAATTGAATGGACTGTCGTTCTTAATTAATTGGGCCTTCATCAAATTCATTAAACTTTATTAAAATTGGGCTGAAGCTTCAATTAAGATACAAATAGACCCGGATGTACGGTTCCCACCCGTACACCCGGGTGTAGGATATATGAAATTATATTATACACCCGGTGTACATGTACATCCGGTTTTTAAATGACGTGGCAGTGTGATTCTCTCATCTATGCTTTTCCTGATTCTTCTTCTGCCGTCATCCTCATTCCCTCACTCCCTGTTGCTTTTATTTGTTTCAGCCGCCATTCTTTTTCATTTTTAGCCTCCATCCCATCATCCTAGTTCATTTTATATTTGTTTTGTCTTTTTTATTTTATTTTTTCGTTACTTTTTTTCTCTTCTTTCTTTTTTCTTTTCGTTTATTTTATTTTACTTTTTTGTTATTTTTACTTTAGTTAATTTACTTTAGTTAGTTTACTTTTTTGTCTTTTTTCTTTTTTTCTTTATTTTAAACTCAAATAACTATATCGTCTAAAAAAAATAAATATATACAAATGAACATTTCAATTTTTTAAAACTCATTTTGTAAGTTATGTATGTCCATTTAGTACCTTTGTTATGCTCATTTTAAAATGTTTATCCATGCATATTTCAAAAGTCTCATATTACATTAGATTCGTATAGAATTTGATTATAGACACGAGACCACAAATCACGATACTCAATTTCATGATTCTAGTACCCAATAACAGAGGTTTGATGCTCACTGAAAATATCTTGATGTTCAACAAACAAAACATACCATTTTCATATCAATGATCATCTTGTAAGTTACGAATGCTCATTTGTATAGGTTTGATGCTCATTAAAAATTCATTAATGTTCATTGATCTCAACAGGGGAGGTTTGATACTCAACAGAATGGATTTGGTGCTCATTAAAAGTTCATTATTACTCATTCTCCAGAAGTCATGATTTTCATCTGAATAGTGGAGGTTTGATGCTCAATTAAAATGTCATGATGTTCATCTAACAAACCTAACAATTTTCATATTAATGTGCACTTTGTAAGTTATGTATGCTCATTTGGTACTCATGTTATGCTCATTTTTACAATGTCATATCAATGTATATTTCAAAAGTATCATATTACATTAGACTCACATGTTGAAATTAATAAGAGTGGATTATAGATATAATTTAATAAGTTTTTATAAAAGAAAAAATAAGAAAAAGAAAAAGAATTAGAAGATATGAAGCAAAGATCGTGATACTCATTATTAGCCTCCTAATACTCAATAAAATTGTTCAGATGCTCACTAAATGTACATTATTGCTCATTTAGCGTTAGCCGTGATTTTTCGCTTAATTTACAAAAATGCCACCGAAAAAAAATTAGACTGTATCAATTAAATGAGTTGTCGTTCTTAATTAATTGGGCCTTCATCAAATTCATTAAACTTTATTAAAATTGGGCTGAAGCTTCAATTAAGATACAAATAGACCCGGATGTACGGTTCCCACCGGTACACCCGGATGTAGGATATACAAAATTATATTATACTCCCGGTGTACATGTACATCCGGTTTTTAAATGACGTGGCAGGGTGATTCTTTCATCTATGCTTTTCCTGATTCTTCTTCTACCGTCATCCTCATTCCCCCACTCCTTGTTGCTTTTATTTGTTTCAGCCGCCATTCTTTTTCATTTTTTAGCCTCCATCCTGTCATCCTAGTTCATTTTATATTTGTTTTGTCTTTTTTATTTTATTTTTTCGTTACTTTTTTTCTCTTCTTTCTTTTTTCTTTTCGTTTATTTTATTTTACTTTATTGTTACTGTTACTTTAGTTAATTTACTTTAGTTAGTTTACTTTTTTGTCTTTTTTCAAATTTTCTTTATTTTAAACTCAAATAACTATAGCGTCTAAAAAGAATAAATATATACAAATGAACATTTCAATTTTGAATACTCATTTAGTACCTTTGTTATGCTCATTTTAAAATGTTTATCCATGCATATTTCAAAAGTCTCATATTACATTAGATTCGCATAGAATTTGATTATAGACACGAGACCACAAACCACGATACTCAATTTCATGATTCTAGTACCCGATAACGGAGGTTCGATGCTCACTGAAAGTATCTTGATGTTCAACAAACAAAACATAACATTTTCATATCAATGATCATCTTGTAAGTTACGAATGCTCATTTGTATATGTCTGATGCTCATTAAAAATTCATTAATGTTCATTGATCTCAATAGAGGAGGTTTGATGCTCAACAGAATAGGATTGATGCTCATTAAAAGTTCATTATTACTCATTCTCCAGAAGTCATGATTTTCATCTCAATAGAGGAGGTTTGATTCTCAATTAAAATGTCATTACGTTCGTCTAACAAACCTAACAATTTTCATATTAATGTGCACTTTGTAAGTTATGTATGCTCATTTGGTACTCATGTTATGCTCATTTTTACAATGTCATATCAATGTATATTTCAAAAGTATCATATTACATTAGACTCGCATATTGAAATTAATAAGAGTGAATTATAGATATAATTTAATAAGTTTTTATAAAAGAAAAAATAAGAAAAAGAAAAAGAATTAGAAGATATGAAGCAAAGATCGTGATACTCATTATTAGGATGTTTTTACTTGGACTGTAATTCGTCCCAGACCAGACCAGACCAGATCAGACCAGACCAGACCAGATCAGACCAGACCAGACCAGTTCAGACCAGACCAGACCAGACCAGACTTGGATAGTTATAAAAATACAAAGAAACCAGACCAGACCAGACCCGACCAGACCAGTTCAGACCAGACCAGACCAGACCAAATCAGACCAGACCAAACCGGACCAGCAAATTACAGTCCAAGTAAAAATATCCTTAGCCTCCTAATACTCAATAAAATAGTTCATATGCTCACTAAAAGTGCATTATTGCTCATTTAGCGTTAGCCGTGATTTTTCGCTTAGTTTAAAAAAATGCCACCGAAAAAAATTTAGACTGTATCAATTAAATCGACTGTCGTTCTTAATTAATTGGGCCTTCATCAAATTCATTAAACTTTATTAAAATTGGGCTGAAGCTTCAATTAAGATACAAATAGACCCGGATGTATGGTTCCTACCCGTACATCCGGGTGTAGGATATACTAACTGCTCTATTACGATATTATTTGGTAATGTAAATACTGCTTTATTACAAGATATATTCATTTTAAATGTTGTATATCGGGCTTGTGTTGTTAAAATGTTAACCATTGCGTAGATCTGTCTTAAAATTGAGTTACTCTTAAAGTTGTAATAAGAGCAAACTACACGAGCTGGAATAATATACGGAGAAGGTAAAAACTATGAAAGAACAAACAAAAAAGATAGAAAGGAGTAAATGACTTCAGGACTTCAGGTTATATATATAATGTAAATCGCTTGAATCGATAAGTAACTTCAGGACTTCAGGTTAATCAAAATGTAAATGACACTCATTCAAATGGAACTCGTTGAAATGTAAATTGCTTCAGATGTAACTTGTGTCTGATACATAGTATAAAAATAAAATATTTGTTTCAGTTTAAATAATGAAAAAAGGAGTCCAGCTGCCCAATTATTTTACATAAATAGTGTATATGTATTATATTATTTTCAATATTAAGGCTATAAAAATGATGTTTTAATAAAAATATCCTTTCTTTGAATAGCATGAGGTTATTGTGTTATGTAACTCACATTATATTGTGGTGTAATTCGTATTATGGAAAATGTAAATCACTTGTAAACAAGATGTAACTTGCTAATAAAAGTTGACATGTAACTCACGATAATAGATATTTAACTTTAGGTAAATCATTATGTAACTCAAGTATTTTCAAATGTAATTTGAGCCAAATCAAAATATAAATTGTCTAATACTGGATAACACACACACACACACACACACACACACACACACACATATATATATATATATATATATATATATATATATAGAGAGAGAGAGAGAGGACATATTGTAACTTTTAAGACGGCCGGCCTGATGGAGACCGCCGTCAGGTTGAAGCCATTTGGGATCCTTTTCAGTGGAATTTTTTGATGAAATGTTTTGAGCATATTCTTTATCAAGTTTAGTTTACCCGTACTAAATTTCAGAAAAAATTCGGGAAGACATTCAAATAAATTCTTTACAAAAATTGTGCTTTATATATATATATATATATATATATATATATATATATATATATATATATATATATATATATATATATATATATATATATATACACACACACACACACACACACACACACACCAGAGTTTGTTTCAACAATTTATTTGATTGCCTTCCCGATTGAATTTTTCGCTAAAATTTCGTATGGATAAACTAGACTTGATTTAGAACATGCTCAAAAACTTCCATTAAAACATTCCACCGAGAAGGGCCCCAAAATCCCTCGGCCGGACGGCGAGTCCTGTCAAGCCGGCCTGACAGGATTGCTACTGTGTGTGTATGGATGAGTTCAAGTAAAAAGTAGTCTTCCCATGAAAAGTGAGAACAAATATTGACCTTTAATCACTTGCAAAATGGATGGATTAGATGAAATTTAATCACAATACACATTGTAAAAAAAGTGCAAACGTTTATAGTATAAGGTGGATAGATAATGAATAAAAGTGTACTCATAAGTGTTAAAAAAGATTGTTATTTTTTTAATTTGTGCACATTTTATTATGTACTGTAATGCACTTTTGTGTTCTACATATGCACTTTTTGCATTTCCTCGTACACATTTGTTACAATAATTTCATTAAAAGTTCATCATAATTACCAAAATACCACCGCGTTTCCAACTTAAAATTTGATCTCTTCCATCCATTTTTCACATCAATGGCCAAGATTAGTTCTTATTTTTCATCTAGGAACCACTTTTTATTTGAACCAAAGTCTCTCTCTCTCTCTCTCTCTCTCTATGTTCATGTCTGGAATTCCGGACCAGAATCGCCGTCCGGGCCGATGGCGTTTGGGGCCCTTACCGGTGGCTTTTTTCGATGAAAATTTTATGGCACGTTCTTCATCAAGTCTAGTTTATTCACCAAAATATTCAGCTAAAAACTCAATCCGGAAGGTCGTCGAATGATTTTTGGAAGTTAACTGCGTTTTATATGTATGTTTTTGCGCAGATAACTTCAAAAAATCACTTTGACGACCTTCTCAATTGATTTTTTAGCTGAATTTTTGTGTGGATAAACTAGATTTGATGAAGAATGTTCCATAAAAATTTCATCAAAAAGATCCATCGGGAAGGGGCCCAAAAGCCGTCGGCCGGACGGCGGTTCTGGTCAGGAAGGCCCGACCGGAACACTACTCTCTCTCTCTCTATATATATATATATATACATACATATATATATATATATGTATATATATATATATATATATATATATATATATATATATATATATATATATATATATATATATATATAACTAAGCATTCCAGCCCAGTTGGTTGTGAGGTTACTGTGCCTAGTGGGAGGTCTCGAGTTCGAAACCCGCTAGGCACATAAGAGTTTGAAACTTAATTGAGTGAGTTTCAGACCTGGTTATTTCAGGCCCCCAGCCTCCCTCCCCAGACCCCCTGGAGTGTATATATATATATATATATATATATATATACACACACACACACATACACACACACACACATAATATATTGATAGAGTATTAACTCCTAGAGAGAATGGAGAACTAAAGAGAGAAGTGATTTGTATTAATGGATTTCCAACCCTTTACATGGCTCCCAAAGGGAGTATTTATGGGAGAAAAGTGGGCTGGGCTCCCAAGTCTTAGGCTTGGGAGGTCCATTACATTATAAAGCCTCTATTGGACTGATTACATTAGAAGTCTAGTTCTGTGAGTTTCTTCTGGCTGACGGAGACATGGCCGATGAAGACGCTCGGCCGACGGAGACATGGCCGATGGAGACGCTCGGCTGATGAAGACATGGTTGATTGGGGCTCTGCCCGACGGATAGGGCTGAGCAAAACCGACCCTACTCGAAGAACCCGATCGGGTGAACCCGATTTTTTGTTATTGGGTCGGTTGACCCGACCCGAACCCAGCGACCCGACCCGCCAACCCTATATTTTTTGGACCGACGACACCCAGCGGGTAGGGTCCTCCTAATCCCTACCCGACCGCCCGAAAACCCGACCAAGCCTAAGCCCATTACCCAACTCCCCAACTACCCAAGCCTATAAGGCCATTACCTAACTCCCCAAGCCCATTAGCCCACTCCCTTTCCCTTATCCCTATTTCCCTTCGCCGGTTAACCACTTAACCCTAGCTTACACTCTCAGACTCTCTTTCTCTCTAACTCTCTAAGCGGCTAACCCTAATTTGGTCTGACTTCTCACTTCGTCGGCCGTCGTTGCCGTCGTTGTAGGGCTGTAGGCCTGTAGTCCTCAACTGAGTGGAAGCCTTCATCTCCTTGTAGGGTTTACCGTCTCTACTATCTAACCTAGTGGAAGCCTTTCATCTCATTCGTCTCGAGCCGTTGAGGTATAAAATACGTATTCCGTTATTCGTATTATGGTAAGTTTAGTCCTTGATGATGCATGGATGTTCTGAGTTGTGATTAGTCTTGTGATGTTCGTATATTTGTGAAAGTTGCATGTACAGATATGTTCGAATGTTCGGTTATCCAGTTGTCCCTGTTAATTGTTGATGTATATTATGATGCATTCAGAATTTCAAATCTGTTTATTTGAAATATGAATGAAGTGTGGAAGCTAATCCAGCTATATATTCTATATTCATGTGTTGCCTACTAAGTACTGACTACGGTTATCCAGTTGTCCCTGTTATGTTGTTTGTTGTACATAAGTAACATAACTGCCTTATTATTTTTATGAAGAAGCCTTTTTCAACTCTAGTACTCAAACGAGTAGAAAGAGTGAACTGGGTTCTTCAGAGTCTGTAGAGAAGTGAAAAAGCAAAGTGCTTTTATCCTTCTGTAAATCAGCTTGTTGATTGTTCCAGACTTACATATTATGGTTATTATTTGTGAGATATGAACTCTGTGGAAGCTCTTACTGACTGCATATGTACAACTCTTATTCATGTGTTGCGTACTTGCCTTATCTGTGAGGTATGAACTTTGTGGAAGCTTAGTATACACATATCAATATATCATGTGTTGCTTACTTGCTTACATTAGATGGACCCTGAAGAATGTGTGACCTTTTCTACATCTGGATCTCAACCTCCTCTGAGTCAAGAAACAGTGGTGGAAAGTCAAATTCTCGAGCCTAACATTACCAATGAGCAGACTGCACCACCTGCTGTTTCTGGACAAAAGAGAAAAGTGGTTGACAAAAGATCTAAGATTTGGGATCACTTTGATGAAATTAAGGATGAAAAGGGTGTGGTTATTAAGGGGAGGTGCATATACTGTGCAAAAATATACTGTTGTCACTCTAAGAAACATGGAACTTCCTCCATCATAAATCACATGCTTAATTGCATGAAAAACCCCATGCTAAAGACACTAGACAAGCCCTATTAACCTTCCAGCCTGTACCTCCACAGACAGGTGAACCATCTGGAAAGACTGGGGTCATGTGAACTTGGGTATTTGATCAACAAGCTATTAGGAGAGCTCTAGGTGAAATGTTAATCATTGATGAGCTTCCTTTTAGATTTGTAGACAGACAAGGTTTTAGGAATTTTGTTGCTGCAGTCTGTCCTAGATTTCAAATTCCTTCTAGATGGACAATTGCTAGAGACATTTTTCAAATATACCTTGATGAAAAAATGACTCTAAAAAGGAATTTTAGGGAACACACTCAGAGAGTTAGTATAACTATTGATACATGGACCTCTATTCAGAGGATAAATTACATGTGCATTACTGCTCATTTCATAGATCATCAGTGGAAGCTCCAGAAAAAAATAAATTCCTTTGTTCCTGTCACCTCTCACAAAGGGGAGTACCTTGCTAAAGCCCTAGAGAATTGCTTAGTTGATTGGGGTCTGAAAAGTATTTTTACTGTGACTGTTGATAATGCTAGTAGTAATGATACAACTGTTGGTTTTTTCAAGAAAAAATTAGTAGCTTGGGGCGCTTCTTCTGTAAAAGTAAAGTATGTTCATATGCGTTGCATTTCACACATCTTGAACTTAGCAGTACAAGATGGTCTTAAAGATTCAGACACTTCAGTCATGAGAGTTAGGGAAGCTGTTAAGTATGTTAGGAACTCACCTGCTAGGCTTCAAAAGTTCAAAGATATATCTGATTTGATAGGAGTGGAAGCCAAGAGTGGTCTGCACCTGGATGTTCCAACTAGGTGGAATTCCACTTACCTGATGCTAAAATCTGCAGTTTGTAATGAGAAAGTGTTTGAAGCCTATGAGGAGAATGAATCTGCATATAGTACTGATTTGGGTTCTGACATGCCTGATGTTTTAGATTGGATTGCTGTTGAATCTTTTGTGACCATTCTAAAACATTTTTATGAAATGACACTAAGAATTTCAGGCTCACTATATGTTACTTCCAATACTTTTTTTTCTGAAATTTCTGACTTGTTGCTTGTCCTCAAAGATATGGTTGCCTCTCCAACTGCTTCTGTCAGTGCCATGGGGAGTACTATGAAATCCAAACTAGACAAGTACTGGGGTGATCCTGAAAAGATGAACTATCTAATCTTCTATGCTAATGTCTTAGATCCTAGGGACAAGTTTGAGTATATGCCATTTCAGCTAAATGCTTTATATGGTGATAAAAAAGGTGCTGCTTTTTTTCTAAAAGTGAAGTCAGGTCTAACTGAGTTATTTGTTGATTATGTTTCAAGTTACCTTGACTGTGTTGGTGGAAGTTCTAATACAACTTTTACTTCTGGAGCATCTATGGAGTGTGGTAATTCTGAAAATAGGCCTGTGTCCAGGTTTAAGGCTGATCTTAAAAAGAAGAAGCTTGAGAGTGGTCAGGTAGGAGTTAAAAAATTTGAACTTGATATATATTTAGCTGAGTCCATAATTGAGGAAGATGGGGACTTTGATATTCTAAAATGGTGGAAGTTAAATAGTGAAAGGTTTCCTATACTTTCCAAGATGGCTAGGGATGTACTTGGTGTTCCCATTTCCACAGTTGCTTCTGAGTCCACTTTCAGTACAAGTGGTAGGGTTTTGGACTGTTTTAGAAGTTCATTAAGTTGTAAAATTGTGGAAGTCCTTATTTGTGCACAAGATTGGTTGAGATTGGCTCACCAGCCTATCTCAATTGAAGAAAACATTGATGAAGTAAAGAGACGGGAAAAAGGTATAACTTTTATAGTTTTATGTGTTTTCATGTATTATTTGCTTATTATGAATCTTCTTGTTTATATTTCATAATTCTAACAATTCTCTTTGTTTGTTATAGAAATAATGGATGGAAATGTTGGTGGTGGAACCGCTGCTCCTACTGGATCCTCTATTGTGCCATTAAGTGTACATTTTCTATATTTTTATAGGGTTTAGGGTTGGCATTGCGGCTCTTTGAGTTCATAACAAGCATTCTGACTTCTGAGCTATATGACATGTTTGGTTTTTGCCATTATTTGGTTGTTTGGCTATGATGAAGCTTCCACTCATTACTGCATTTAGGGTTTAGGGTTGGTGTTGCTCTTTCAGTTCATAAAATGGTAAGTTGTAACTGAAATTGTAGCAGATGCCCTCTATTTCCCCTTATGAATGATAAAAAGCATTCTGAGCTCTGAACATTAGTACATCAGTAACTGATTATGTGCATTCTGACTTCTGAGCTCTCTGATTATGTATAATGTATTATGAGTATGTATAATGTGTATAGGTTTGAATGTTTGAATGTGTATGCACATGAGTACATGACTCTCTGATTTGGCATTATGTGGTTGTTTTTCCATGTGCATTCTGACTTCTGAGCTCTCTCGTTATGTATAATGTATTATGAGTATGTATAATGTGTATAGGTTTGAATATTTGAATGTGTATGCACATGAGTACATGACTCTCTGATTTGGCATTATGTGGTTGTTTTTCCATATGCATTCTGACTTCTGAGCTCTCTCATTATGTATAATGTATTATGAGTATGTATAATGTGTATAGGTTTGAATGTTTGAATGTGTATGCACATGAGCACATGACTCTCTGATTTGGCATTATGTGGTTATTTTTCCATGTGCATTCTGACTTCTAAGATCTCTGATTATGTATAATGTATTATGAGTATGTATAATGTGTATAGGTTTGAATGTTTGAATGTGTATGCACATGAGTACATGACTCTCTGATTTGGCATTATGTGGTTGTTTTTCCATGTGCATTCTGACTTCTGAGCTCTCAGATTATGTATAATGTATTATGAGTATGATTATGTCATTCTGGAAAGCATTCTGGCAACTGTGAACTTTCCCTCGGCTCTTGTCCCTTTCTCTGACTTGTTCAGGTTTTGTGTAAGTAACTCATAATCCCATTAATCCTTGACTATATCATTTCTATTAAATTTCATTGGCTATGATGAAGCTTCCACACATTACTGAATGTATGATTTAAGGTTGGTATAGCTCTTTCAGTTCGCAACATGTAAGTTGTAACTGAAATTGTAGCAGTTGCCCCTGTATTCCTGGTGAAGGATAACAAGCATTCTGAGTCAGTGATTTTTCTGATTTGTTATTTTGTTTCATTAACTTATCCAAGTTACTCTGACTTATTATACATGTCTAATTGTCTATTGTTTTACATTTGCAATTTTGCATACTTGTATGCAGGTGGAAACTTGAAGCTGTGGAAAATAGTTGTGGTCTTGTGAGTTTTGGAACACTTGAACTTCAAATCTTGGATAGTTGGATACTTGGATGTATTAATTTTGCGTACTTGGAACTTTGGAATGTTGGATGTTAATGAATTATGTAGCATTTTGTAATTTGTAAACTGCAAGTCTGTAATATGTGCTTATTACTTTAGTCTTAAGTTCTTTACTTTGTCCTATAAGTTTAAAAGACCGATATCAAATTGCCATATATTTTACTTGAACATTTTGTCTATGAACATTTTGTATGAGTTACTTGAACCCGACATAACCTGATACCCGAACCGAACCCGCCCTACCCGAAGCTCATTAAAACCCGAAAAATTTAGGGTAAAAAAACATAGGGTAGGATAGGCTAATTACACATCCGATACCCGAAAGGGTCGTGGGTTCACCCACCCGCCCGACCCAAACCCGCCCGATGCTCAGCCCTACCGACGGAGGCCAGGTCGAAGAGGTACCCACCTCTGCCTTGGACTCGGGCTGTGATCTAGGTGCTTTTGGTTCCGGCCGATGGGGTGCCATATGGCCGATGCGACACCACATGATGTCGGTCTTCTGTGTTTAATCTTCTGAGTATGTGGGCTGTGGGTCTGGGCCCATATACTCTATCATATATATATATATATATATATATATATATATATATATATATATATATGTTTTTGGTTCAAATAAGAACATGATCTTAGGAGAGAAATGAGAATGAATCTGGACCGTTAGATTTGCTTTAAGTGAAATTCAATGTGCATTAGATGGAATTGTAATGTGCATCAAGTGAAATTGAAATGTGCAACACAAATGGTACGATAAAGTGACATTATGTGAAGCTTAAATGTGCATTACGTGAAATTAAAATGTACACTAGGCCCCAAGATTTCTAATCAACTCCAATGACTTTCCCGCAGCTCCGCTTACCCTCATGGGGTGTGGGGGTATATGCCTTACTGAAACTCCGGGTAAAGAGGTCGAGGTATGACCTCAGGAGCGTATGACCTCAGGAGTCAGGAGCAAGGTTTCCTCATGCTTGGCTAGCAACCAGCAATTAATCACTGTTGGTTTTTCTAATCAATCAACGATGAGCTGTGACCGGGCTAAACTTGCAAGTGTACAAGTGCCGATATAGTAATAAATTCCGGTAAAATACCGGGTCGAATCCACAAGGAAACGTTGTTTAATTCAAGTCTGAGAGTAGATAACTTTAAATGAAGAAATGAGTAAAGTGCAGGGATTTTGATTTGTGTTTGATATTTTTGGCTTTTCACTTTTTGTTTAAGAAGATAATCGTTTAACTAATTTTAAATTTAAGATGAATGATAATAACAACTAAGGCTTCGGGAATCACTTAAATGCTTTGCCAATAATTATGAATACGATGTCGCTAATATATTCTCAACTCCGGTTAAGGCAGCGACAGCGTGGTTTTCGTTACGTGTAAGTCCCGTTACAACTTACATTCATCTACCGAAAACCCCGTTGAATATCAAGACATCACACCCGTATCATATAAGACCGGATATATTTCTATTCGCGGTACTATATATGTTTATCCTTTAATGCTCATAGTTTTGACTTCAACGTTAATTGCAAGTATAAACTAAATTTAACATACTTCTATGTTGTACACCATAGTCATAAACAATCAATATATAAAGGATAAATCACAATTTATTGGTTTAGAACTTTTATCGAACACCTAATGGGCATAGAAGTTCATCCCTAGCCTTAGCTAAGAATTTAGCTACTAATGCTCATATTAATTACAAAAGTGTAACTAAGAACAAGGAAATATAATAACATACAAGAAAAGTTACCTAGAACCAATTGTAGAGGAGAAAAATGGCTCCTTCTCAAAAGAACTTGAAGAACAATAGCAAGAACAAATATAAAAACTAGGAATTAATCTATGGAATGGAATGTATTTGTTTGATGATTTGAGGGCTTTATATAGGCTAAAGAATGACATATTTTAGTCTATTCGAACCCAACAATCAAGTATGGAAGCAATATTTGATTAACATTGAGGAAGAGAGGGGTTTCCCATCAAGAATAAGCTTGCACGTCGTTGTGTTTTAGCAGAAAATCGACCCAACCGGCGCCGGTTGGTCAGATGACCGGCCCCGGTTGAAAACAGGCTCATTTGTGCGAGAAAAAACTTTCCGACCGGCGCCGGTTCAAGACTGACCGGCGCCGGTTGCTGCGCCCAAAAATGTACTTCATTTCTCTTCCTCCGAAATGGATCAAAAAGTGTCGGTTTTTGTACCGGGATTTTGTGGATGATCCGCTACGAATTTGGACATGATTCCTTCACCAAAGTTGTAGATAATGAAGTCTTCTATCCACCAAAACTTGAAGGACGTTTTTTAGTCATCCAATAAAACGTTATGAATAAAACACTGAGAGGTATGCATCCTGAAATCCCACCAGCAACATCTGACTTTATTTGTTGATTGAGTCTTGTTCCTTTCATATTCTGGCCATGACATCTTCATAACATTTGTACCTTATTGAGTTAACATTCACATGAAATTTTAATCGAGTGATTTCGAGTTCTATACAATAAGTTATACTCGAATTATGGGCAGAACGTCATCCTCTTGGTCCAAAAAGCTCTTCATGGCAATGGTTTATGCTCTAACTCTCATTCTCAAGATATTTTCCCAATTTATCTTCTTTTCTTCAACAAATACTTATAAATACTTATGTTAAACACAAGTAAATATAACGGCTATCAAGCTGCAGGTTTACTCCAGGATACAACACACCACGGAGCTCACGTGCGTCTTCCTTCCGGCAGATGCTTGCTCTCATGCGCTGCTACGTAATAACAAGAGCGCTCTCTTTTAATTAATACCCTGTAAAACTGTGTAGCTTTGGGATCGGCACACCATGAGCATGATGGGCTGATCCCACGATATAATTTGTGAAGAACCTAATAGGCATATGATAGAAAAGAATCTAATAGACATTGATAAGAAGTAAGAGCATATCAGTATATAGAATTGAATAAAAATCTGAGAATGTAATGGAAATGTCGAAGTAACTTACATCTGCCACTCCATGGAGTTATTCCTCTGCCCTTGAAATTAGTACAATCAACTCGTGTGACGTACACCATTCAAAATAACTTCACAATTTCAATTTCTAAGTATACTTGTATTTTATGTCAAATCAAGTCAAATGAGTAAAAAGTTGTATCAATATGCATATGAGAAAAGGAGACTACACTGATCCCCGACCATTGTGTGCATAAGAATAAAAGGTCACGGTCATTCACATATCACAATACTTGAATTGTTTCTATCCACTCCCTAAGTTGACTAGAAATTTGATAGATAGTCATGTAGTGTCTAGATTATTTTGAAATTTTAGTACATTTTTAAGCACACCATAATCACACTTGAAATTTTCTTACCACTCAGAGGCTACGTACAACCTTCCTCTTTTCCATCTCTTGCATGAAGCCTTTTTGTTTACACTTTTGGTCTCAAAATCCATGAATTTCTATTCACAGTCTAAGGGCTTCTAAGGACCATTGGTGGTACAAGATCAACCCATAGTCAACAATGAGGGAAAATTCAAAAATTTATTCCTACCCCATCCCATTCTCATTATGGGAGGTAGCACATGTGTAAATGTATCAAAAGGGAGCCCTACAAGAGTCCTTGAGAGTTCAAGACAACAATATAAAAATAGTATGAGCATCAAAGGAATATAATAGAGATTCAACTAGGCATTTTCACAAACAAATAGTGTACATAAGAAATTTCTCAAAATCCTCCATAATAAAACTAATAATCTATTAGATCGTATGGTTTGGTGATCCTTGATTACCCCCAATCTCTAATCCTACCACTAACTCAAGATTAGGTCCAATAGAGGAATGTTTATGATAAGGATGAATCATAATGGATCTAAATGAAACTAGAATAAAGATTTGGCTTACATAATACTAAGAAATGCAATAAACAGGAGTTAAGGAGGCTTATAACTGAATGGTAGGATTTGTAAGGATTTTCTTTATTAGAAACTATACAATTCAAAATAAAATGTTATTTATATAAAGGGGTAGATAAAGAAACACTGGGTGACTGCGTCCCATTGAGGAGTAACATTGAAAGGGAAAAAGTTCCTTTTGATGTTTCTCCATCTATACAAAAATTGATCTCTCACACATTGTGGGAAGGTGTGGGATGAACAACATTCTTGGTGAAGGAATAAAATAGTGGGAGGAACACGGGGAAGAACATTGCTCTCTTTGTCATTCCTCCACCTCAACATGCAATGGAACAAATTCAGAGAATGACGAGAGGAACATCATTCCTTCCAATTCTTCCTCATTTAGCCTCGAGGCGACGTTCCTTTGGGTCATTATGTTCAAATCTCCTTTGACACCATCAATTCGTACTTCTTTATGCGCACTCCTCTTTATCTTCGGGATCTTTAAATCATCCATTTATACTACAGAGACTCTTCTAGATGCTCGTTTTCACTCCAAAAATGCTAAAGTCCTCCTAGATGTATCTGATTTTTTTCAATTCTAAATAGTTGTAAATGTATTTTTCCTAAAATATTTATCAAATAACAGTACTATGAGTGTAACATCATGGTAACTAAATATAGTGTAAAATTAAATATAATTATAGTAACTAAAAACCACCGTAGTATTAATTATGAGATCACAATTTTATGTCATTATTATTTCACAAAATAAAAGGTTACTTATGCCGACCTTCTCAATGCCAACTGTAATCACAGTCGGTCATTTTTTATTGGAGAAGATGCATAAACTTAGGACTAAATTAAAAGAGGGCTGAATTAAAAATGACAAGATCGTGAACAATGCTTTATGACTTCATGTGGATGATCATTACGATAAAGATCAGATTAGTGTTCATTCGGCAATGATAGTCCCATACTAAGTACCCTCCCTTATTCTTTTATTTGAGTATTTGGAGAAAGTTTGATCATAAAAAAAAATAAGAGTTAGCATAGCTCATTCCATATATATTTCCAACTCTGTTGGGTGGCTTTTCCCCCCTTTTTTATTACTCCAGGGGGCGTTTGGGGGAGGGGCCTGGGGGCTTGGAGTAATAAGGACTGAAACTAACTCCATTGAGTTTCAAACCCTTATGTGCCTAGAGGGTTTCGAACTCCAGATCTCTCACTAGGCACAGTAACCTCACAACCAGCTAGCCTGGAATGCTTGGTTTGGGTGGCTAATTCTCTAATGGCTCATTTTCTACCATTGTTATTGTTGCATTCTAACATCAAATATAACGAATTGAATTATAATTCATTGAAACACTGGTTTTTTCATTTGAGAAAAACATGAAGATATAATATTGTTAAGGAAGGAGTGAAGATACATATTAAATTAGTATGGGTAAATTACAAAGTATTGAAGTAGGAGTAGATGGCTTAAATTGGCAAAATGTGAGTTAAAAAAGGTGCGAGTGGACGAAAATACCCTTTTAGTCAGGCCCAGTTTCTGACGGTGGGCAAGGGGCACATGCCCCGGACCCATCTTTAGTTTAGCGCCCATAATTTTTATATGTTATTATATTATATATATTTATAATAGATTAATTAGTACTGATATTAATTAATATATCACTTCATATAATTTATGGATGACCATTTATATTTTATTTGACTTATCTAAATTGCAGGTCCTTTATAACTTATAAGTTACTTAAATTATATTGAACGTATATGTATTGCAGGTTCTTGATGAGGTTGAGAACGTATATGTATGTGTGGCACGTGTGTGGTCAGGTTCTATCATGTTTTCTTTATCATTGACATCCTTGTGACTTTATTCTTCATATGAGCATCATGAGTACTCAGTGCTTCTCTAATGCATCTATGTTTTTCTTCCAGCCGGGCGCAATCCTCACTCCGATCAGTGCTCCGACATTAATCGTTTCTTCGAGATGAGTTATGCTATTTATAACTTTGTGGGTTTTTCGTTTACATTACCCATTTTAAATGTGAGCTATTTTTTAGATGAGTTATGCTATTCATAACTAAACAGATAAGTATGTCCATACAATCCATCTTAAACAACTGTGTGGTTTGTGCCAATGTGTCATTACTTCGTATAAAATGATTTATTTTTTATCTCAAATATGTAGCAACTTCATATTCCTGTTAGAGATGCAGTGTCCAGCGGGTTGAAAATTCCACTCGGTGATAATTCTCTCATCTATATACAGCTTAATACTGATAGAAGCATTGAAAATAGGTTTTTCAGTAATTAACATAAAGTTAATGCTTTTTTGTCATGTAAGAATTTACTACTCGTTAATTGCTTGTTATTGGTGAGTATACATCCAAGTGCAACTATGCAAGTCACAGATGGTGAATGACTATATTCAAACTGTATTTAAGATTCATGTTTTAATCTCCCCCTTTTTAAAAAAATAAGATGATAATACCTATTGAATATTTATCTTTCTATTTCTTCCCTTGTGTCTAGGAAATCTAAGGTCTCAGTCAATTTTCTCTACCTGTTCAACCATGCATGATTGTGTGAAACTTGCCCCTCTTACCAGGAATAGGAAGTGATCGAAAATAATAAAAAGGAAGCTAGCAAGCAATGATTATTAACACAACCATTGTGAGTATTTTATTTTTCTCTGCATTTCTGCTAAAGTTTTCATTGGATGAAAAGTGGTATCTAACATTATACTCATTTTTTTCTAAATGAATGAACATGCACAAAACTGTATACCTCGGAAGCACTTCATAATAGTAAACTAAGAATCAAGATGATCACTTTTATCTTTCTTTTTCTCTTTATCCTTATCTTTTTCTTGTCTTTGTCCTTGTGCCTTCTATGCTTCTTCTCCTTGTCTTTGGACTCACTCTTAGTTTTCCCCATTGTAGTAGGAATGCCCTTTTCAGAATTGGGCAGATCAATGGGAGATGTTTCCCTCATCTGAAAAGCTCCCCCCAAAACATCTAAATCAAATGGCCTTATTTATGGATTTGTTCATCTCTCTTTAAACAGAATTTTCCTCAATTAGATGATCCAATTGCATCATCCCTTCGCCTTTCCTAATTTATGTGTCTCCAACCACATTTTGTTGATAGTGTGTATCTGAAATTGATAATTGAAGCGACTAATAAGATCAACAGACTTGTAAGTTCCTTGGGAAGCCTGTTCCAAACCTTTTGTTTTCTGAATCTATCAACTTGCTTCAAGTATCGATTTGCTAGTCACAAACTTTAGAAGTTGATTCAATTTCACCAATGATATTGCTCTCAAGTTGAAGTGGAAGCCTGAATGGACACACCGACCAGAGAGAAACAACGAAGAATGCGTGAAAGTTTGGAGGTATGTATATACATATGGTCATACGTACCCTTGCCTTGGATTTTTTTACTTGTTCAGTTTATACAGATTTTATGTTTGACCTTTGCTCTTTTCTTTCTCTACTGTTACAGGTTTGCGCACGCCTCCACATTGAGCTATTTATTCAAGTTCATCATTCTTAGGTTTTCTTGAGAGTACTCACTTCCTTCTTTCTCGGTCTCTGCCTGTGAAACCCAACATAAGAGAGAAAAATTTGGGGATGGTTTGGTCAGGCTTATTTTAAAAAGCGTGAACTGGATGCCAAAAAGAGCCTTAATCACATAGTAAAAAATAAAATGAAATAAACTTCTTGTTTTGAATGGTTGAATTTTACAAAAATACTAATGCGGATTCTCGAACTATGCAGGCTATTTTCAACCAGATATTGATAAAGATTTGCTTTATTGGATGCCGATGGTGATGACAGGAATAGTGATATCTAGTTTGCCCAATTAAAAATATTGTATGGTTAAAGTGTAGATTTATAGTAAATTGTAATACATTTTATTGATATTGACACTATAAAATAATTTGAGTAATAAATACTCCGTACAAATTTTAATCTTTTACTTTGATTATTTATTAGTATTTCTATAATCTTTCCTAGAATCATTAACAAATAATATAATAATTATTGTAATATTATTATCATATTTATATGACACCAATGTTTCATATTTTTTATGATACCAATGTGTCACAAATTCTAACGATACCAATGTGTCGCAAATTCTAACGATACCAATGTGTCATAATTTTGTATCACATTAATGTGTCACAATTTACTCACACTATTATGTCTTACAATCAGTGACACTATATTTAGTGTCACTAGCCGCCACTTTTCCCGACACTTTTTTAGTGTCACAGAAAGTTTCAGTGATACTAAATTATTGTCACTATAAACCCTTTTTCTACTAGTGATTTTAGTGTTTATACATAAGAAAATGTCTTACAGTAATACCAAATTTGTATCACTAAAAGTTTCCACGAAAGTGAAGGCTAGTGACATTAAATAAAGTGTCACTAAAAGTGTCACAAAATTATGACACTATTGTATCACAAAAAAATGATACATATGTGACATAATGTTCAGCGACACTTTTACATCACATATTCTAATGACACTTTGGTATCACAGGTTTTTGTTTTCCATTCAAGCAACGTGACACTTCGATATCACTTTGTTTTGTATTGTTTCACCATTGGAAACCAATTATACTTTAGAAATTCCAAATCAATTACTCCCTCCGTCCCTGAAAATACTTCCAACTTTCCCTTTTCGTCCGTCCCAAAAAGAACTTCCCTTTCCTTTTTTGGCAAAGAATTTGTGGTTCACAGTATTTCTCTCTCCTCTGCACAACTCTCCACCACACAATTCTCACTTTCTTAATCCGCGTGCCACTTTATTTTAGAAGTAAATTATATATGGGACGGAGGTAGTATATTTTAAAATTTGCAATTCAATATTCACTAAGCACATAAATGATAACAAAGTCAATAAATCTCAAAACATAAATTGAACGTTTAAAGTAGAATATTTATTTCAAACTCAAGTTTACATTGTTGTTGAAGTTTACATTCTAAGCAACTACACAGTTCAATCCAAAAAAGTGAACCGCTTGCACGTCCTACATACATGCAGCAAAGTTAACCGGACATTGCCAATAACACTTCATAAGTACACACCGCCTTTGCATCATCAAGTCTTCATAGCAGCATCATTCATCGACACTGAAAATTGACCGTTGCACTCGATTAATGATATACTCCCTCCGTCCCTCTTATATTGTCCCATTTTATCTTTTCGGGAAGTCCCACAAAAATTGTCTCATACCATATTTGGTAAAGTTTGTGTGGTTCTAAATCATTCTTACTTTATTCTTACTTTATCAATTAATATCAACCACACAACCTCACTTTTCTTAATAATCGTGTCACTCTCTTCCTACCCAATATAAGAGGGACGAAGGTAGTATATAATTATAAAAACTACTAATACAAACTCATAGCAATACTACTTATGCATCAGAGGTACATAGTTTTGAAAAAAAATCACACCTAACTAACATCCATATAATATCAAACATATGTTCTTCGCTTTCAGATTATAAACTTACTTTTTATCAAAGTAACTGATAATATCACCTTCAGTGTACTCCTCACGTATTCCCAAAATATCATCTTCAGTGTACTCCTTTATTTTAGAGAAATTCAAGCATTTACATAATATCATACGTGAAAATGCAGGAGTCTTTATTTAGGGAGACTACTAGTGCACCATCAATTTCAGCATGTTAAAATTCACAAGGGAAACAATATGTTTATTTCTATCATTAGCAAAGTTACACGTTTTTTACAAAGAACATATGTGTAAATTGCATAAATGTAGCTTATATTCTTTTGATTTCCAATATAATTAAATGCACATATCATGACTCACACCCATTTCAGATTCATCCTGTTCTTAGAAGTTTAGGCGTGATGAATCCTCACTTCTCTGAAAGAGATAATACCATTATTAAAACAGCTTTAATTTAAAGGGGCTATGAATAATCACAAAAACGTTATATGTTAGGTGTTACTAAGTATTGACTTCAGTAGTAAATTTATGTGAGGTCGCTCTTAATAATTTGTTATAACAGCAGGACACAGAGTCTTATGTGCGCATATATTTCACAATACTTAACAAGTAAACTTTCACAATACTTACAAATTTCCTTCATTCATCTATATTCTATTTGACATAGAGTATAAGTTACAACATGTAGTATTGACTTTTTAGTAACTAGATATGTTACTTCCTTGAAACTGAAATTTTGAAAGAGGTTTTTTTTATTATTTTTTCCCTCAACAACTAATGTTCAACCCAAATCAAGAACTTTATAATGAAAACTAAAACTACATTGTATGACTGATTGTTATTTCAGTCAATACAACTAGAAAAGTAACTTCAACCTTACTTTTTCTTTTTACTACATAATTCAATGCTGAAATAAAAAATGACAGGTTTGATTAAGGAGTTGACTAATAAGCCTGATAAGTCGAAAACAGAATCACCTAACGGCTCTTATTATTCTTCATCACAATTTAGGGGAGGATAAATTACAGCTATTGAAGGCTTGAAGTGTGAACCAAGACGCAAACACGACATCAAATAGGATTCTATGTGATATTCTCATCCACTAAGCTACATAGGCGGATAAGGTGATGGTCCTACGTGGCATGATCGGCCACTCGTCCAGTAATTTACTACATATCCAGAAGTACATCTATTTATGATGGACAAAAACTAACCAATGATGTTTATAATTTTATTAACACTTTGTGAACAAATTTAACTCAAACTCTAAATCTCTAAATCTTAGTGACTTTATCTGATAGTGAATTGACCCGCCAAAGTGACCTCCACCAAAGTGACTTTCGCCGCAGTGACCTCGCCACTGTCGCCAGCTATCGTGACCACACCGATAATGACTAGGCGACAATGACAGTGACCATCCATTCAGACAATGACCACCGTCATCGAGACAATGACCATTACCGCTCCGGCTGATAACTATCGACCTCCACCAATGACCACCGCCATCCGGCAAGTAACGGCCGAAACACAATGGTCACTGCCGCACAATTTGGTTTGGAGTTTGAGTCGAGTTTGAGTACGATATAAACTTGAATTTGATCAAAGTAAACATAAAGATGTGTATTGAATATGGATTGTGGTGGACTTTTTTTAATCATGGACTTTTAAAAAGTCAATGAACTTTTTCACCTTGATCGCCGCTACCGACATGCCTATCCGCCTCCGTCACCGGAGTTCGCCGTCGTGATCATCGGACTGATCCTCCGCCAATAAAATGACTTTGGTTGTGCAAGACAACTAGAGGGAATTAGTTATATTAATTAATTAAATTAGGGGTAGAAATGTAATATTCAGTTCTATTTAAAGAAAATCAAACATATAATCATACTTTGAGAAAAATGATATGTTTTAGTTCTACCGTGAGTAATTTCCTTTGTATAATATGATAAGAAAAAATTAAATAAATAAATGAAACAAAAGTAATTCATCTAGTAACGTAGAGTTCTACAAGAATAAATGAAGCATAAGAATCCAAATTTATTGTTATTAAAAAGAAAACTCAAAGTTTCGAAAATGCTCAAAAATCTCGGTCTCTTTATGATCAATTGTTATGCTACACAACTCAATGAGTAAGAACATTAATTGTTACACAAACGTTACACTTATTGCGGCATGTGCTACAAGCACAGGCGCAATCAAACTTTTCTTCTTAATAATTATATTCCTTTCATCTTTTATCTTGTTAAATTTTGTATGCTTATATATCGTTAAATATTTATTAATTTGAAATTATATTTTTATGTGTTAGCGGTTTAACGATCAAACACAATACTAAGTAAGATATGTTTTTTTTCTCCAGGGGGCGTCTGGGGGCCTGGGGGCCTGGAGTGATTAGGATTGAAACTCACTCCATTGAGTTTCAAACCCTCATGTGCCTAGCGGGTTTCGAACTTGAGACCTCTCACTAGACACGATAACCTCACAACCAGTTGAGCTGGAATGCTTGGTTAGATATATTTTTTAGTTGTGACTTATTGGTCGGCTTGTGATCCCGGATAAATAAGTAGTCAGATTTGCAACCAGATATATGTGTACTTGTTACGAGTAGAAGACAACAGAAAACTCCACGGAAATCTTTGGTGAGGATAAAAGACAATTGCATGGCATTAATGAATTAAGAATGAGCTAGAAATCCATGAGAATCCATGATTTTAGAGTCAATAAGAATGGTGAGGATAAGATACAATTGTAGAGAATTAATGAACTAAAAGTGAGTTAAAATTCCTGAGAATCCATGATTTTAGAGTCAATAAGAATGAACGGAATTTTGAATACGTCTAGACTTTTATAGACTTTTAAAAGTCTACATTGAATACATCTAGACTTTTGTAGACTTTGAAAAGTCAACATTGAATACATCTAACCTTTTAAATTCATGGACTTTTAAATTTTGCCACTAGTTCCTGATACAATACACCCTCCTTAATTAAGAATCGATTCAATTTCAAATAATTTAAAAATTGTCTCATTCACTTCACACCTTGTCCCCTTCACACAATGTGAAAGTGATTGTGAAGTACAAAAAATGGGTATTAGCATAACAATTTAGGGGGAAAACCGTTTATACATAAAATTTGTGCACATTTGTTGTACACACACCCCTAGTTGCCTGTATATATAGACAGCTCGTTCAGAAACTCATATGTACATAAACAACTAGACAATGTATGGAATAAATGTGTACAAATTATGTGCAAATGTAGAGCCCGTTTGGTAACACAGAAATCGGCTGAATCGGCTGAATCGACTTAAATTTATGAAGTTGTGGCTGAAGTGGCTCTATTGACTTATTCTGCTGATTTATGAAATAATTATATTTAAAATATATTTTACTAATAAAATAAAGAAAATTATATGAAAAATAGCCAAAATAGTCATCTACAGTAATTTCAGTCAATACAACTAGAAAAGTAACTACAATCTTAGTTTTTCTTATTATTAAACAATTCTACGTTGAAATAAAAAATGACATGCTTGATTAAAGGGAGATTGACCTAAATAGGACTACATGAAAGGATAATTGAAACAATAGGAGTTTAAAGTTTAAATTCCCAAAATAGGACCATCTCTTCCTATTCCACCCTTTCCTTTGTCCTTTCTATTTTCTAATACTCCCTCCGTCCCAGAAAATTCTTCCAACTTTTAATTGGCATGGAGATTAAGAAAGTGGAAAAAAGTGGAAATGTGTGGTTGTAGTTGTGTAAGAAAAAGGTGAAATGAATGTGAACCACACAAATTGTCCAAAAATGGTAAGTGGAGGAATTTTTTGGGACTACCAAAACAGGAAAGTGGAAAGAATTTTATGGGACGGAGGGAGTAGTATTTTTTAAACAATGATTATAAAATATAAAAAATAAAAATCGTAAAAAATAAATAAAAAATATACAGACCTCAACCACCATCTCAGCCACCTTCCAGCACCGCCACCTCCGGTCGCCGGAAAAGATTGCCAAGTTGGTGGGAAAATGTCAACATGATGGCAATTTTGAAGAGAAAGCTGGATATTTTCAAAAAGTAAAAATGTCATCTTCGTGGTATTTTCAGAGAAATGTGACATTTTTTACACAAGATGACATTTTTTTCCAGCGACTGGTGTTGGGAGGTAGAGGAGGCGTTGGTAGTGAACTGCATATTTTTTAAATATTTTTTAGGTATTTTATTTTATTCTTTAGACCTTTTTAAGTTTTGTAAATATTTTATTTATTTATTTTAAATTTTTCTATGTTTATTTTATTTTTTCACGTTTTCATTATTAATTTATAAATATTTTATTATTTTTTATATTTTTATTATGAATAAAACTATGATTTTCTTATTAATAAAATAAATCTATTGGAAATTATAGAAAGAGGGTATAAAGAGAAGAAGAGACATATATAAGTCCTATTTTGGGAATAAAGAGATTGTACTCCAATTGTTAAATTTTGGGCTAATTTTAATATTATTAAGATCTAATACTTATATATAATTAAAAGTTACAGATTAAAAAGTTAAGATCTTCTGGAGTTTTTTTCACTATTAGTCCTCTGACTATTATGTCATTGACACTTTTGATACTCGACTTTGATTTTTTCCATTTTTAGTCCTCGAAAATAAATTAAGTAAACGCTTCATCAAATAGGATTCTATGTGATTTCTCGTCCAGTAAACTGCATAGGCGGATAAGGTGACGGTCCTACGTGGCATGATCGGCCACTCTTCCCTCCACATTTCTATACCTCTCCTTTAAACGCCTCATCTCTCCGACACGAGAACCCAACCTCCTCATTACCCATGGCTTCTCCCACCATACTCAACCCCGCCTCCGCCGCCGCGCCACCTAAACCGATCATAACCCGAAGCAGAGTCCAATTAATACCTTCCGGCTCTCGCAATGCCATTACTTCCAGCCGCCGAGAGCTCATCTCCCTATCCGCCGGGATTTTCTGCTCTAGTACTCTTGCCGCTGCCCTGCCCGCCCGCGCAGCTTCCGACGAGGAGTACGTAAAGGAAACTACGGAGGTGATCGGAAAAGTTAGGTCGACGATGGGGAAAGAAAAGGGGGACCCGGATTTAGTAGATGCGGTGGCTGATCTAAGACAGGCGTCGAATACGTGGGTGGCGAAGTACCGGAGGGAGAAGGCACTCCTCGGACGGGCGTCCTTCCGTGACATCTACTCGGCACTGAACGCCGTCTCCGGGCACTACATAAGCTTTGGGCCGACGGCGCCGATTCCGGCGAAGAAGAAGCAGAGGATCTTGGAAGAGGTGGAAACTGCAGAGAAGGCTTTGCAAAGAGGAAGATGATGTTGTTTTTTGGGCATATCTTTAATTTTATGTTTGTTCTTGAAAAATCTAAGTCAGTATATGGGGTCTGTATTCAGAAATTGTGGGCGAATTTGTTTTGAACTGGACTGAATTCAAGAGTGATGATATAAAATTCAAAAAAGCTATCAGGTGGGTTAAAGAGAACAAAATGAAGTGATATAATATTCAGAGTATATATATTTTTGGTATTTGAATGTTTATATTTTTAACAACCATAAATTTGATCAACATTGACCTACATTGTTTTCAAATGCACTATATTGTCAGTGCCAAGGCAATGTCCAGGCCTGCAAGTGATCTAATGATGAGAACCCCTTTCAGAGGAAGCTTGCATTCCAGTTTGTCCAGTAGGTGATATTAGTTGATTCTCTTATTACTTCCCTATAAAAATCAGTCTAGTTGTTTTCCATTATATTCATATAATCTCTTGGATAATGATGAAAACATGATTGATCTATAATAAGAGCCAGCCTCCATGAGTTAGCTTGATCTTTTCCTCCAGGTTGTCAAGCAACTTGGCATCAAAATGTATGATAATATCATGGCAGTGTGAGACTCTCTAGTAATCCCTTGGAGCTACAAGTATTTTGAAAGAAAGGGAGATGTATTTCATTTCTATCCAATAACAAAGATGTTTTTGCTTAGGCTCACCACTGATGCTTGTATTTTCGATTGAACTCTAATTTTCAGGTTTGATATCACTCGGTGTGGTTTAGTTCTTGAATTTGTTAGTTTGTTTTTATTTGGTCTGATCTATTTCTGAGGCTAAATGCAAGTGAAAACATGTGTATATATGTGCAACGAGAGGGGGCGGGTCACGGAGCCTTACCCATTATGAAAGAAGCCTATGTTTTCAAGTATGGACTATGGAGTGCCCTCTAAGTTTGAAAGGTAGGATTGTTTAGCATTACATGGCAAGTAAATGGGTGAGTCATAAACAGTTATGACGAAATATCAAGACCTTGAGATGCCAAAGCTTCAACTGTTTTGATCCTTTCTGGTTGAATGGGAGCAAAAGTCTGCTCCTTGAAGATAGTCATCATATATACAAAAATTTGGAGTCGAATTCCACCTGCATATTTGAGTTAACCCCATTCATAAAATCAGAGTAAAGCTTTGAATAATGCAACTTCTGCATGTAGAGGAGATACTGCATCAATAAGAAGGGCGAGTACAATCAATAGAAGACCTTGTTCGGTTTTTCCTACTAGCTCATCTAGCAGCATCCTTATTCACTTTGGCTGCATTAGTATTAATTTTAAGTTTATTTCCTTCAGTCTGGTCCAGACTTGAAGTATTAGTAGTATTAAAGGAGCTCTAGCTAGGGCTAGTTATAAAGGACGGAAGTAATAAGCCTCTCTTCTTCTGGAGTTCTGGAAATCAACTTTTCTAACATATTTGAATCATTCCACCTTGAAGCACCAAGAGTCTAAAGATTCATATGTATAAGGCTGCAACTTTTCAACCGTTGGGGGATCATTTGACAGCTTAGAAGACTCCACAAAATCAGCTGACAAAAAGAAGTCCTGCAATCAGAACCATTACCTCTATTGCCCAAGATACCATTTTGCTGAAAAAATTCTCCCCATCCCCAGTGTTTGAAACCTTCCAGTGTGCTTGAACTGTGAGCAGTTTTGGCAAACTTGGAGTTTGAGAGTCCCTACTAGATTTGCCTCCATAGCAAGACACTTCTTCTGGGTGATCACTCATCATAGGTTTGACTGAGAAACCGGCAATTCGGCAGTGCCATTGGAGATCCATTCTGAGGCCCTGCAGCAAACAAAGTCATTCACTTCGCAAGGTGCAAGAACCTGTGTTTTCGTGTCAACTGCAAAGTACAGTATCACAGAGAGAGGCACACATAAGTTGAGGTCCGGGCTGGACCCCAACATATGGATCGCATATAGACCGGTCAAGCTTGGACCTCAGGCCCCAATACACTAGGGCCCAAAATTTAAATACTACCTTTATATTGTATATTCTGTATATAATAAAAAAACAAGGGCCATGCTCGTTGTCTAGCTTAAATCATTCGCTACAAAAGTAACAAAACTAGCTGAACAACAGAGTTATCAACTAAGTAGTGAAGTACAAATCCGAACTGCCGAATTTGTTGATATGTCATTGCTTCCAAAAAATTATACTCCATAGCTTTTATATTGATTCGCTAATTTGATGAATTATGGATTTCGGAATGATGAAATGAAGTAAATTATGTGTTTCTATGCCATAGTTATTGACTAAATTCTATATTATTGGTTGGGATTTATAGTATATGCACATACAAATGCTATTTATAAATTCAAAAACAAGTTTTTTCTTGCTTGTTCTACGTAGTCAAGTAGAGTTGTGCCGTGGTGAAATTTTTATATTTGGGAATTGAGATCTATATGCTTTGTATTAGTACCAAAAGCTGAAACTGTAAAATTCTTCATTATTTGATTTAATCTTTACTAGAGGAAACAAAACATGTGATCAATGTGATGGATTATTTGAAATGGATGGATGTTTTTCTAATGTGTGCATTGCATATACAATCTTGTTAGTTGTACCCGTGATAGTAGCACGTGCCGATAGAAGTTTAAAAACTGAAGCTTATAAAGAAATTTTGACGACCAAACATGTTTAAGAAGGTTGAATAAATTAGCTATGTTATCGATTGAGAAGAAATTTATTAAAAACATATGCTAGGATGTTTTTATTTGGACTTATTTCCGTTTCAGACCATATCAGATTAAACCAGACCTTGACAACTGTAAAACACATAGAGAGCAGATAATTACCAAACCAAACCAAACCAATTCAAACCAGACCAGATCAAATATGATCAGACCAGACCAAACCAAAAAAAATCAATTCAAGAAAAAAATCCTTATAAGAATTGATTAATATTTTTGCATCTAAAACTGTTCGTCGAGTTGTACTTAATTGTTTGTTTTAATAAATTCACTATCGTTATTTATAATGTAAGAATTTTATCTAAGAATTAAGCTTTTGTGGTATTAATTTTTTATTTTCAAATATGTTGCATTAAGAACGTATACTACGTATAAGGATCTTTTATGAAGGTTTGTTTACTCGAACCCAATTTTATGCACGATGGACATTGTTCCAAATGGACAACAAGGTACGCATCCAATTCCATCATCCAAGAGCGCTATTGATGTGGTTCAAATGGGCATTAAGGACTTTGTTAGTCGTATGTTTTAATTGGACTCAAATTTTCTAGTGTGTTTAAGTATAGTCTAATTTGAATGAGTTTAATCTATTTAAGTTTGTTTGTTTTAATTTGGCCTGAAACTGAAATTAGTCCAAGTAAAATATCATAGTCATCTAGTAATGCAAAGTTCCACAAGATTAAATCTACAATAATGCAAGGTCTAATCGTCCAAATTTGTTTTTATTAATTTAAAAACTCGAGATTGAAAGAATGACTCAGAGCATCTCCAATGTCATAATGTGCACGGTGCACGTGTGGCATAAGAGATAGCCACATAAATATTACTACCTTCGTTCTTTAAAATTTTGCCAAGTTTGACCGGCACAGAGATTAATTAAGTAAAAGCTGTGGTGAAGGTTTGTGCAGAAGAGAGAGAATTGACTGGAATTACAAATTCTTTATTTAAAATAGAAAGTGGCAAAGTTAGTGGGACATCCAAAAAAGGAAAGTTGACAAAGTTTTAAGGGACAGAAAAAGTAGCAAATAAATTATCTCTCCTTATATAAATTGTTTTGTACAATTTTGGTATGTTTTTCTTCACAATGTCAAGAAGATCGTCTAGATGTTGACATTGTGGTTGACATTGAAGAGAAAAAATTACCGAAATTATATAAATTTATTCAAATAAGGAGAGAGATAATTTATTTGTTAATATTTATGTGACTATCTCTCATGTTACATATGCACAGTGCACATCGTAGCATTGGAGATCTCTCACAAACTTAGTCTATTTACACAAATTAATGAGATTTGTCTAATTTTATAAAAACATACTCCGTACTATTTATATTTTTATAAAAGGGGTACGTAAAACATGGACTAATCGTTAGCTACAATTTATTTCTAGAACAAGATTTGCCTAACTTTATAAAAACATACAATTTCATCAATAAAAAGTATACATGTCTTATTTTGGATATAAAAAATAGTGGTTTGTGCATTTTGTCTATGTTTCTTCCATTTAAAGAATTTTCTCATGATATACTCCCTCCGTCCCTATATAAAATTATCCATTCATTTTCCACACATTTTAAGAAAGTGGGATTGATTGGTACTGTTTGGCACTGTTTGGACACTGTTTGACACTGTTTTGCACTGTTTTGTTTGCCAAAAAAAGGAAAGAGAACTTTTATTTAGGGACGGCCCGAAAAGGAAACAAATGCTTTTATTTAGGGACGGAGGGAGTATATGGTAATGTGCATACTGCATACTCCACAAAATGACGTAATTGTCCATATGAATCATAATAAACAAGATGCATTACAAGTTAAAGAGAATAATTAATATAGTTCGAAGTTACAAATTAAATATATTGTCCGTATATATTTAAAAAAGAAAAGAAATGGGTCTTTTTAGGCTTTTAGCACATATCTTTGAGATTGACTTTCTAGAAGTTGGGTGTATCTGGAATCTCGATGCTTTGAGATCCTCTTGATTCCAAACCGTCATTTGTGGAAAATTTATACTACGGGTAGTTTTATACTACGAAGTTTCTTTCCCCATTTGGGGTAACTGAGGGTTGATATTTTCTCTACCATATTCATCTCCTCCTCACTCTCTCGTTAACGGTGGATATTTCTCTACCCCAACTTGATGTATTTTACGGACCACTATTTTACTCCATCATATCTGTCCCTCATTGTTTTATTTTAAAAATAGGTCTCGTTTACACATACCACCTCCGTCCCAGAAAACTGTCATTTTAAAAAATTTGAACATTGATTTTGATTAGTATAATATTATGGAAATTATAAATTTTATACTTTTATTAAAGTACTTTTAACAAAGGGTATTTTCATATAATTTTTATGTTATAAATAATTTTCGATAAAAAGATATAGTCAGTCAAAGTTTTGAAAATGACAATTTTTTGGGGAAGGATGTAGTATTTGGAGAAGTTTTACTCAACTTATTCTTTTAATATAACTAAATAAGTCCTAATTGGACAATAACTAGTCTTGTTTTTGCACTTTGGATATCTTTTAGTTCTATATTGAACAATTTCAAACACATATTCTAGTATCAAACTAAATCCCTCAAATCCTTCCTGATCGTTGAGCCTGCAATGATGCAGTCTAGTCTATCAGTCTTGTTGTTCTTCTTGCTGCTCCATAGAGAAAATAAAAAATTACGAATTAAAGGTTCAGCTTCACCGGTCACCGAAAAGGGAGAATTAGGTTGACCAGCAACACATAAAGAAAACTCAATTGAGTAGAAATTGTCTAGATCATCAGTTTGATCAACCACCGTCGGAGATCGAGTTGAGCGCTGTCTTCTTCTCCGATTAATTACTTGGAGCTTCAGAAGAACTATGTTGAATCTATCTTGCCAACCATGAATTATGATCCACTCGATCAGTTACATTGACAAGGAAGACAACGCCTATAGACATTGCTAGGAGTAACAAAACATACACTCACATGAAGCGAGCTTAACTCTCGGCCAAAGAAGATGCCAGACCAAAACCTGAACCCTATGAAGAAAAAAATGAGTGACAAAATAGCAAAACCTCATTTAAGTCCATAGAACATCGCAATCATCAAAACTTTACCAATCTGAGAGAAGAAGCCAGAATAGTAGATCGTCAAGGAGCTCGCCCGTCTAGGGTTTCCGTAGGACCGGCTCATGTTGAGTGTCGTGACTTCAGTAATCTAAAATAAGTTATTATGTTACCACATTGTAGTAATTATATTGTAGTAATTATTATTCGTATTTGTATAAATAAGTTCTATTTTAAAATATTATTTTTGAAAGAAACCTCATTTATTTATTTATCTTTCAAAAACTATGGAGTTTAGATACCAAGTGGTTTTGAAATATTATAAGAAAACTCGGAAACGTAGCTTTCATATTTTAAAACTGCAAACAAATAAGAAGGGTATGAACTAACAAAATCTCACGAGTCACGCAATAATTTTCAAGAATTTCAGCGTCTATGCAAAAACAGAGTCAATCGAGATTTACGAATTTATTCACATGTTGCTTCTATTAATCTATTCTTGGTTTCTTGCCTTAAATTTATTTGTTCCCATTGTTTTACTCCATAGCTTTGACTCATTTCTTTCTTACGGAGTATTTTTTTATAGAAAGTTTATTCGATTTATCCGACGCCATCAAATTCCGTTGAGAAAGGGATCGTCGCCATCGTCACCTTCGTCCTTTTCTTTGCTTTTCAAACCCCTTTTCTCCCCCCCCCCCCCCCCCCCCCCCCCCCCCCTCCATACGCAAGAGACCGCTTAGATTGATAGCGTGGCAAAAACGTAATTCCCAAACTCCCATCAATTTCTCCCCCTTTTCTTGACTCCTATCCCATGTTTCTCCCTATATATCTTCGCGTCTAAATGTGCTATCCGAAACTGCCGGTTTCACTTTCCCCGGGAAAAAAAGAAACAAATTAAAACATAAAAGGCGGTTTTGTTTCCATTGTACTTGAAGAAAAGTCTGTCTTTGCCGCAGGTTTGTGCTATCTTTACGGGTAAATTCGAATCCTTTGGGTTCACCCGACGTGGGTTTTGACTTTTTAGACCAGTAATTTTCGCCGGAATCTTGCTTTTCCGGTCACCGGGAATCCTATTCAATTGACTATGACGCTATTTTAATTATTCCATGATAGAGAGAGAAATGGAAATATTTAAAATATCTGTTACCTAGTATTTCTATATTAATTAATCCGTATATTATATGATAACATTAAATATATAATACTCCGTATGTAGATATATAGACTGTTCAGTTACGGATTTCAGTATTTTGCTTAAATAACTTCATTAGTTGCGAAAAGTGAAAGTTTGTTTACTGTTTCTCTTGTATAAAGAGTTCCAGAATCTCTTCATTTTTTTTACCTTGCATAGTTTCTCTGATTTGCCTCTCAATTTCGGTTCTGGTTTATATCATCTGTTTCTTATTTGGATCTCTTTTGTTTGGCGGATCATCGCAGAGAGAGGAAGCTCAAAACCTCTGTTTTTCTGTAATCCTTTCTGCGGTTTCTGCAATTTGCATTCATTTTCATCTGACATGGACAGGAGCTCAATGCAATCAAACCTTGAATGTTTTTTGAATTGCACCACCCCTGTAGTCAATTCCCAGTATTTGCCCAAGGTTTGTTTCTTGATTTATCATAACTTATTCTGGGTGCTGGTAATTATTGATAGTCTAATACTCATATGTGAATTGTGAGCAGAGTCAGGTAGGGAGCCTTAATAGGCTGTGGCATCGTCCCATGGAGAGTGGGGAGGGATATGAATACTTCACTTTGGCTGATCTTTGGAGCTGTTATGATGAATGGAGTGTTTATGGGGCAGGTGTTCCGATTCGCTTGGACAACGGCGAAACTATTGTTCAGTATTTTGTTCCTTATCTATCTGCACTTCAAATCTTCACAAACGGTGCTTCCATAAACTCTCTAAGGTGCCATTTTTGCACTCTTTGTTTGGACAACCCTCGCTTGTCTAGACAAAGTCTTTTTTAGGATGGTGTTCGTCTCAAACTTACATGTAACAGAATTTTATAGGTGGAGCGATGGTTACTTTTTAACTTTGATGATGATGAAATCAGTAATTTTGGGATAACGCTGATCGCGTGCCATTTTTTAAATGTAAAGTAGGGATGAAAGTGATTCTTCTTGTGAAACGAGGGATTCATATAGTGATTCCTTGAGCGATGAGAGCGAGAGTGACAAGCTGTCGAGATGGGACGGAAGTTCTTCTGATGAGTATGATGGCCTCTTGCAATCAAATTCTAGATTGGGTTTTTTATATTTCCAGTACTTCGAGCGATCAACTCCATATGGAAGAATTCCTCTCATGGATATGGTATGTGATTTACAGTTTCAAATTGATCTTCTTTTTTCCCTTTGTTTAAGACCCTCCCAAGCTCTAGTTTTTTTATGGAACATTGCCGTGTTTAAACGTGAGATTGTAAATTTCTATATAGTGTAGAACTTTATTGACTATTGACACAAGATATACTATATATATCCCGATCGGGTCGGGTTGTTCAAGTGCCGATAACACTATGACATTTATATGCCTCTTTCTTTAATATTTCGATGTCAGACTCTTAGCTGAACCTCTAACTTTTTTTATAATTGGAATGAAAGATAAAAAGCCAGTTCTAATGTTCTATGATGTTTAAATGTCAATGTTTTCATTTTTGAGATTACTTGTATATAGAGTACATCTCATAGCTAAACAGAATTTGTATTCCTTCTGTTTAGGTGATTGTTTATGCTCTTAAGAACATTGTTCTTTCTTCTTTCAGTAACAAGCTTAATATCAGACTCTACAAATTACTTGTATTGTTTTCTTTACTTTTTTGTGTATTTTAGGTCAATCTGATATGTCTGTTTTCTGTTCTTACAGATTACTAGCTTAGCTCAAAGGTATCCTGGAATTATGACTCTAAGAAGTGTTGATCTTTCACCTGCTAGTTGGATGGCAGTAGCTTGGTATACTCTTGCTTCTTTAATGTAGTTAAAAAAAAACCATACCGTGGGCATTCTAATGATGTGTTTAAAATTCATTCAAGTGTTGTAGCTCTGGTCCTCACACGTTTATTATTTTCCTACAGCAGAACATACTTTATAGTTTATACCATCTGGTTTGATGCAATGTTCAATTAGTTTTGCTGACTAGTTATACAAAAGTATTAAGCTTTAAAAAACACAACTTTACCCAGATCTGTCTTTCAACCTAATAAGAAGCCTTTTATATTTTTTCATGTTTCTATGTTTGTTTGATGTGGAGTGATGTATAGGAAGTGACATGCCTTAGAAAAGTAGTTTGTTCTTTGGTACATTTGTGCTCATTTGAGGTTAGTATGCTTTGAAGCAGCATAAAGATTGAAGTCTTATATGAAAAGGTCAACATATAGGAGTAGGTCAATGTGGTAAATGGAATAAATGATGTCACTAATGATGCAAGGAATACTCAGGTACCCAATATACCATATTCCCATGGGAAGAACCAGCAAGGATCTGTCCACTTCCTTTCTCACATTTCACACAATATCCTCATCTTTTCAAGGTACCCTACAAGTCAACTTGATCATCAAGTATCTACAATTTAACTACAATTCCATTCCCGCTTGAAAATCCTATGGTATGCAATTGTTATGTTGTCACTGCTTTGAAATGCAGAATCAGAGCTTGATGATGAGTTGAATAGTGTTAGTAGGAAGCAAAAAGGCGGGGCTGGAATCCCGGTCCCGCCATTTGGTTTGGCTTCATATAAGATGCAAGGGGATGTTTGGGTATTCGACAAAAGCGGGAAGGAGCAAGAGAGGCTGGTGTCTCTTTTAAGCGTTGCGGATTCTTGGCTTAAACAGTTAGGGGTCCAACATCACGATTTCAACTACTTCGTGGGAATCCGTGGCTAGCCCCCGATCAAGCCACTAGCCTAGTGAAGTTCTCATCTCTAGATCACATGAGGCAAAAACTTGCTAATAGCGGCACCTAGACCTTGTTTCTAATATCCCTACCACGAATTTAACCATTTTGGATTTCAGATTTGAGACTTGGTGTTTGTCTATATACTGCGTATATATGTGGTTGAATTTGTCTCAACTGGAGTAAAATATGGAACTGAGCGAGTTGGACAGAGGTTTTCTGTAATCTATAGTGATATCCTCTCTTGATTTACGTTTTTGAACTTTGGGTTCTAGTCTCGTGAGTAAATCCTTCCGATCTAAATCATATACTAAGGTTTCTTCATTTACATTGCCAAAATTTCATTAATTTAAAATGGAATGAAGATAGGAAACCTTGATGAATAGCGATTCCCTTTTGCTAAAAAAATCTACACCAAGTGCGGGTAACCTACATGAATAGCTCTGTGGAGGATGATGGGTTGTAGTCAACATGCCTTACGTTGACCTTTAAGTGCGGTTTGGTTCAACTTTTAGTGACATCATCATAATGATTATCACTTTTATTGCAAAAAAGAAGTGTACCACACTACCACATCTCGAATATGGTAGTTGCACACTGGTCAGCTTTTTTGCGTTTTAAACACCTACCATTTTTTGACTAAAAAACACTTTTATAATGAATTACAAAAAATATTATCGGTCCATTTAAAAAGGAAAACAACTTCTACTTCTTGTATAGAATGTATCTTTCCGTATATTACAATAAAGAGAAACATGAACTGATCAATTGAATGAATGAATGAATTAGACGCATAGGAGATCAACAACGGTTTAAAAGTGAAAATGTTCTCCTCGTGATCCCATGTTTTTGTGTTGTTATAATACAAATATTAAATTAAATACTAAATTAAATTGCATGGTAGCTAAAGCTTGCATCATAAAAGACCAAAACTTAAAATACTACTAGATTTCTAATGTTTTTCCAAAAAAAGCATATCAAAATTTAAGTTTTTTTTCTAAACCTAACATTTTTTTAGTATAAACTTTTACACATAAAGTCATAAACAATAATAAACGTAGTAGCCACTAGGGGTGGACCGGTTCCGGTTCCGGCTCGGCCGGGCCTCGGTTCATGAAGGGGAGGCCCGGAACCGGCCCGAGTAACCCCCGGGTCCGGGCCGGGCCGGGCCTCGGTTCTATTTTTTTTTTTGGCTATTCCTAGTTAACCCCCAACCCTCCCCCTCACCCCCAAACCAACCCTAACCACCTCAAATGGCCCAAAATACTCAGCCCAATCCAAAAACTTAAAAAAAAACTCAAAAAATAATAATAATAATAAATTGGCCCACCCCGGGCCCGAACCTGCCGGGCCGGTTCACCTTTTGAAGGGCCTGAGCCCGAACCGCCATCCCACCGGGTCGGGTGGCCCGAACCGGGCAACCAACCGGTTCACCGGGCCGGTCCGGGCCCGCACAGTAGTGGGCCGGTCCGGTTCCGGGCCGGTTGGCCCGGCCCGAGTCCACTCCTAGTAGGCACACAACTTTTTTTATATGTCATTCGTCATCTTGATGAAAATGATGAGTTTAAGTTGAGTGCTACTAGATAATTATATAAAGATAATGATTTTAATTTAGTCTCATTCTAATGTTATTATGCCTTATGTTTTGACAATATTTTGCAAAATTATGTCTTGGACTTGATTACTGTTTTTATTGTTGTCATCGACTTATGCAATTACGAATTATTCTTTTATGTAGTAATGAGATTTGTTACTTGAATATGTCTATACTTTTATTTTTTTGTACTATATATATTATTTAGTGAAGTATATAATTTAAATGTTCAAAATATTACCCCATATTTTTGTTTGAATTTTTGTAACATATAACGTATTATACACATATACTTATTTACACGTTTTTTTAAAATCAACATTTCTTTTAATGAATTTCTGACCGTTTTTTCCGATTCATATTATATTACTGAATAAAACGTGTACGTATTAAACCTCATTTAATTCTCGTATTGTATTTAAGTAATTAGGGTTGACACTACTATTAAGTAAAAATGAGATTATATGAAAGATATAGAAATCATTAACCCAAAAAAAGTGTCATCGCCAACTCCGAGTGCCCCCACATTCAAAAAGGTAGAATGATATGATATTGAATTCACGAAAGTGAGAATGGTTGTTAGCTATAAAACATGGCCAATTTTTATGATTATAAAGGAGGGACCGTTATATTAAAATCAAGAACACATAAGACAATCTTCAGACAAAAATTACAGATCCAATCGTGAACCCTATGAGTAGACTTAGAGTCAGCCACCTCATAAAAAGCAACATGATTCGCTAAATTTGAAACGGGCAAACTTAGGCCTAAAACGACGTGCTAAAACTTAGGCCTAAAACATGGCCAAATCTTATATGGGACAACTATTTTACGACGTGCACGTGCTAAAGAGGAAAAATGAATGGGGCAATGTTTTTGTGGTCGCAGTCATTGCAGTTACGAATATTGCGATCACTGCCATGCATATTGTGGTCAATGAAGTATGAATTAATTTTATGTTTTTATGAAATAAAAAATAAAAGTTGATATTAAGTTATTGGTGCGGCTGCGTTGCAGATATGTTGCGATTCTTAATGGTGAATTATAAAAACACCGTAGATACGTTGCAATCAGATATTCCGGATCAAATTTCTACAAAATACACATAGAGTTAATTATCAAAATAGGACTAAAAGTCATTTACTTTTCACAAATAGGACCAAAAAATAAAGAGTTAATTATCAAAATAGGACTAAAAGTCATTCACTTTTCACAAATAGGACCAAAACATAAACTATGTTTGCATAGGACTAATTATGTGTACCTTGGACAATTATACCCTTATAGCTATTAAAATGTTTTAATTCCTAATAAAATAATAAAAAATAATAAAAATTCGTAAAAAATACTAAAAAATTAAGAAAAACATTTCGATATTAAAATTTTAATTAATTTTTTTTTCAAAAAATTAAAAAAATTAAAAAAAAAATAAAAAAAAAATAAAAACTCAAAAAACAAAATCGCCGCCGCCTCAGCAGCACCACCTCCAGTCACCAGGGGAAAAAATTCCAAGTTCATTACGAATGCCATATTTATGGCAGAAAAAATGAAAATGTTGGCATTCGAAAAGAGAAATATGCCACTTTTTTGGCATTTTCAGAAAAAAATGACATTTTTCTGGGAAAATGGCATTTTTTTCATCGACCGGAGGTGGTGGTGCTGGGAGGTAGTACAGGCGGTGGGAAAAGCGTCCATATTTTTTTAAATTGTTTTTACGGAGTTTTACTATTTTTTATTAGTTTTTTTAAAAATAAAATTATTTTAAAAAAAGTTTTTGAATTTTTTATTTTATAAAAATTTTATAAATTTTTTTTAATTATATTTCTACGAATTTTTGAATTTTTTTCGAATTTATTATGAATTAAACATTTAATTATGGCTTTTGACTATTTTTAATTCATAATTAATGGAAGGGTAAGAATGGAATGCAAAAATAGGTATGTTTCCAATAGGACTCATATGGTCCTATTTTGGAATAAAAACATAGCAAGTCCTATTTTAGATTTTTGCCATAGTTTTAGTCCTATTTGAACTAATTTCTAAAAAATAAACTATGTTTGCATAGGACTAATTATGTGTACCTTGGACAATTATACCCTTATAGCTATTAAAATGTTTGAATTCCTAATAAAATAATAAAAAATAATAATAATTCGTAAAAAATACTAAAAAAATTAAGAAAAACAATTCGATACTAAAAATCTAATTATTTTTTTTTTCAAAAAATTAAAAAAATTAAAAAAAAATAAAAAAAAATAAAAATTCAAAAAAAAAAAATCGACGCCGCCTCTGCTGCCTCAGCACCACCACCTCCAGTCACCAGGGGGGAAAAATGTCAAGTTCATTACGAATGCCATATTTATGGCAGAAAAAAATGAAAATGTTGGCATTCGAAAAGAGAAATATGCCACTTTTTTGGCATTTTCAGAAAAAAATGGCATTTTTCTGGGAAAATGGCATTTTTTTCATCGGCCGGAGGTGGTGGTGCTGGGAGGTAGTACAGGCGGTGGGAAAGGCATCCATATTTTTTTAAATTTTTTTTACGGAGTTTTACTATTTTTTATTAATTTTTTTAAAAATAAAATTATGTTTAAAAAAAAAGTTTTTGAATTTTTTATTTTATAAAAATTTTATAAATTTTTTAATTATATTTCTACGAATTTTTGAAATTTTTTCGAATTTATTATGAATTAAACATTTAATTATGGCTTTTGACTATTTTTAATTCATATTTAATGGAAGGGTAAGAATGGAATGCAAAAATAGGTATGTTTCCAATAGGACTCATATGGTCCTATTTTGGAATAAAAACATAACAAGTCCTATTTTAGGTTTTTGCCATAGTTTTAGTCCTATTTGAACTAATTTCTAAATACACATATACTCGCTCCGTCCCAAATTGTTTTGCAAAGTTAACATTTTTTGATCAACCAATATTAATAGTCAATGCTTCGTATCGATAATTAATTTAATTTTTAATAACTAAAATTTACATATTTAGAAACTACATTAAAATCTTTTCAAAGTTGTAAACCCCAAATTAGAATATAAATAAAAATTGACGTCCTAATTAAGTCAATAAAACGAAACTGTTTGACCAAGAAAAGTCAAATTTGCAAATCAATTTAGGATGGGGGTAGTAATAGATAACCATTGTACCATACCAGACCATACTTAATAGGCCGGAATAGATCGAACTAAATCAAACCCGATCACTCCAAACCACATCGATTAAAAAATAACGATTCAATAAAAAACGTCCTTTGACAAAGTGCGGCGCAATAATAATGGATTTAGAGTGACACAGATGAGTAATGTGTGTACAAAAACTTTATAGTCCGTAGTTTAAGAAAATTGAGCTTTTTTTGACATACACAAAAAGTGTACACTTTTTATACATTGTTTTTATTTCAAGGGGTGTCTGGGGGAGGGGGGTTGGTAGAGGCTGGAGTAATCTAGGCTGAAACTCAGATCATTGAGTTTCGAACCCAAGACCTCCCATAAGGGAGAGTGAGTCGGCGACCAACTGAGCTGGACCGTTTCCTCAAACACTTTTTATACATTTGTATATATGTGTGTTAGTGTATATATACATATTATGACTTTTTCTAAACGAGCTGACTATGTACATAGATAAGCAGGGGTTTGTACACAAAGACACGATGTGTATACTTTTTGTGTTCTCCTTATTTTTTTCAAGAATATATTTTCATTGAGAATATTTTGTAGAATATTTTACAGGGAAGTAAATGTCATTGAGAAATTATTTAAAAAATACTACCTCCGTTCTCTTTTAATTGCAACATTGGACTTTTTGCATTATTCACATATTTTACTTTGACTATATTTTATTAATTGATGTTATAAATTAAATTTTTTAAAAATATTGTTAAATTCTTGTCATTCTAAATTTTCAAAATATGATTTTTTTTAAATTTTTTACCAGAAAGAAAGATATTAATGGTCAAATTTGTGCGTTGTCAAACGTAAAATATTGACTGTTGCAATTAAAAGGGAACAAAGGAAGTAGGTTGTTTTAGGGGTAACAATTAAAGCCTAAAAATGGCAAGAAATATGTAGGTTACATTTAAAATAACAATATGCGATCGCATGATTGATTGTCAAACCCACCATCCTAAAATAACTACCCAGTACGCAAGAAAGAATAACATGTAAAAAAATATAGCTAAAAGTTAAAAAAAAAAACTTAACTGTCCCACTCTCTTTAATCGTTCCTTCTAGTCTTCCATTTTCAGTTCATGGGCTAGCTCATCACCATCACAGCCATGTTCGATTTACTCTTTGGCTGGAGAAAAGCTTCCAAATGGTAATTCAATTCATTAATTTTATGCCCAAAAACTTGTTCTCTAGACTATATTCTTTAAACTGCAAGTTAAAATCATCCTTTTGTGTTTTAACTTTTTACCGTTCTTGGTTTAATGGGGTGCGGATTTTTACAGCAAGAAATTGATTGGAAGGGTTCAGTGCCGGCTGAAGCTGCTCAAGAACAAGAGAAGTTGCATAGCAAGGCACTTAAGGGAGGACTTGTGTGAGCTTCTTCGAAATGGTCACCATCCTCTTGTCTTTGATAGGGTATGCACATTATCTTATTCTTAAATGATTAAATTATTAAGATTATTATTATTGTTATTATAGAAATTCCAAAATAGGAGTATCATGTTTTTTATTCCCTAAATAGGAGTAATCTGTCAACTTTGGAAAAAAATGTCATGTTTTAAAGGCTAATAATGCCAAACTTGGCAGAATTTTACTCTTAATTATTCAAAGAATAAAAAACATAATACTCCTATTTTGGAATTTCAAAACTTTTTTACTCCTATATTTAAGGAATTCTCTCTTGTTATTATTATTGCTGAAGTAGTTGAATTATATTGCATTGTTTTAGGTTGAGCACCTGTTTATGGATGAAAATCTGGTGGCAGCATATGATATGTTGGAGAGTTATTGTGATTTTCTCCTCATTAATCTTACCTACATCCGGAAGCACAAGTGAGCATTTCTTATACCAACTCCATTTCACAATTGAGTTTTTGTTTTGACTCGATCTTTTGTGGACAAGTTCTTTTACCTTTGACTTTTAAGGATTTAAAATATTAATCTAAATCGAGAAAATAGATTTTAATAACATGCTTTACTGTTGGGTATTTATGATAGAAATGTTAAAACATTCGAAATTTTATATTTGTGGTGTTATATACTAAGTCGATTTTCACCGTGAGTCACCCGGAAACAATCTCTTTGTTCTTTAGTACAAGAGTAAAACTGCTTATAAACGACTATCCAAAGTGGAAAGCCTTTGCGACACTTGGGTAATGATGATGATGGTGTCACATACTACGCAGTAATCATCAAATGATAGAATGCATTAGTAGAATGCATTTAAGATCGTGAAAGTCAAATCCTGAATTTGACTATTCTTATTTATGATTGAACTCTTAACTTGTTATAAATTTAAAAGTGTACTCCGTCCATATTTATTCTTCCCACTTTGACTTCCACTCCTATTACGAAAACAAGATAAATTTTTCTGTAATGTACACCGTAAGTTTGACTCTATATATTGTATGTAAAAAATGATTGAAACTAAATAAACTGCCCAACACTGATTGTGTCTTAGAATGTTTTTTTTTGTCACAGAGACTGTCCAAATGACATTAACGAAGCAGTTTCAACTCTCATATACGCATCGGCGAGATTGGGGGACCTACCGGAGCTTCTATCAATAAGGAAGCTCTTTGCACAACGTTATGGTCACAGATTTGCGAAGGTGGCTCTTGAGCTTCTCCCTGGCAATCTCGTCAATACTCAGGTTTAATTCATCCTGATTTAAAGAACGCGTCAAATCTCTTATGTGATAATTAGAGCATCACCATCCATGAGATTAGTAAGTGATTATTCTAGTGACATGTCAGCTTATTTCAGGAAGCATGGTTGAGTGAGAGAGATTATTTGACACGATTAATTGATAGAATAATCTGAGATCAAAATATGAAATCGAATTATTTTGAGATTATTTGTGAAGTTAGAGTTAATTAGTTAATAAATGACCCACAAAATATTATATTATTTCGGGATGATGGTTGATGGTAATTTAGAGGGGACAAGATTATTTCTAAAACAATTATGTGACAAATATTAAAAGGTAAGAATCACAAAAAATCATATTATGTTAGAAGCATGAGTGTGGATGCTCTTATAATTAATCGTGCACATAACACAGTGAAATAATAAATTCAACATTTCCGAAATTACACTTCTTATTGAAATGGTTGACCATGAATTGAACATAAAGTTGTCAAGTTAGCCAAATTATATAAAAATACTCGGTATTAAATACTTTTGTTTCATTTGATGTTTCAAAGTTATTTTTCACACGATAGTAGATGTATGATCATAACAATATAACATTAGGGAAATTTAATTATCTATATGACTAAATATTTATGAATGTCTAATACAACGTATATGACTAACAAATTTAATTAAATATGCCTTTGTATGAGTAATAATTAAATTGAAGAGGGAAAAATAGCATGAGTGTAGTTACCATAAATGAAAAAACACCATTAATTCAGGAATAAAATAGTACATACGGTAAATAGTAGTAAGTCATATTTTTGGAATCACCACATGTCCACATAATTTACCATATTAATAGCAATTTCTCATGCTATTTTTTATGGTCACAAGTCATAACATTACACAAGTTAGATTTTACCGGTGGGCGTAGCTCAAGTCGTAGCAAGGGAATGTCACAAGGGTTAGGTTTCGGGTTTGAATCCCGATAACTGCGATGATGAGTTATTATGCTAAAAATGCATAGGGCCTCTGCAAGTACCGGAACATAGCCTCACTCTTTATCTGTCAGATTGGGATATTATAGTCCAATTTACATCCTCTCAACGTACCGTCCAATTGGGGTTGGGGGCCCCTCAGGAATGGGATGTCATCCTTTTTTTATACAGAAATTAGACTTTTATCTATTAACTTAACTGAGTCTTATTTTCTTTCGTACAAAAACAATGTAAACAGATTCAAGAGTGCCTATCCACCAAGCGTGTAACGGATGAAGTGAAGTACAGGCTAGTGGAAGAAATATCTCGAAGTTGCTTTCAACAAGGGCCCTTGCTGTTGGGTTACACTTCCGAATGGCAAAAGCAGGTTACACTTTAAGCAACATTAAATTTTAAGGTTCAAATTTATTTTGGTGTCGTTTGTTTTTTGGCCGTTGGCAGCCAAACTGCTAGAAAACGTAGCGTTTTCTTTGTAAAATAATTGGCGGTTTGAGCAATCCGTTGGTTTCCAAACAGAGCCTTTATACGGAGTAAGTTTTAAGTGTTCATATACATATCTAAACTTTAACACCAGCACTCATATACATGTATTTTTACATTAATAGTTAAGATTTGTATTGTTCACATGAACAATTTTGAACAACTATAGGTCAGTCCCTGGAGGTTGGGAATTGGGATCCAAATATATACTACCTCCGTTCCGCTATGATTGTCCCATTTTACCTTATCGGTCCGTCCCAATAAGATTGTCACATACCAAATTTGGTAACGTTTGTGTGGCTCTAAATCATTCTTACTTTATTCTTATTTTATCAATTCAATATCAACCACATAAACCACTTTTTATTAATTTGCGTGTCACTCTTTTTTGTCCCATTGTTAGCGGGATGGAGGGAGTAATTCAGAGATATAATGAGCTAGAAAAGAGAAGAAATGTGTAGTATCATTTAAAGTTTGTGTATGAACGCGTTCATGGATTTACAAGTTATTTATAGAAAAACGTAGGTTGGGTTGGTGACATGGGCCGATAGACCCGATTCGCGACTACATAAAAAGGTTAATAAGATCCGGAGCCTCTACTTTGTTTTTGAGCAAGGTATGGTGTCTGGCTTTTACTCTTTTAGGGACCGTTCAAACAAAATTTCAACCAAATGTACACTCTCTTATACACATCAGTACACCCTCGTGTCTGTGAGAGTTTTTTTGTCTGTGAATCACAGTCCACAGACAAAAACAAGCTTGTTTTGTCTGTAGAATTTTTCACAGACAAAACAAGCATATTTTTGTCTGTGGATTGGGATTCACAGACAAAAACTCTCACAGACACAAGGGTGTACTGATGTGTATAAGAAGGTGTACAAAAGGAAATTTTGAATTTCAACTGCCGAAATCTTTAGATTCACATCTAGATGAGTCATTTATTCTATCCTATGATCCTAGGCCGCACAGTAGAGGGTCTCAATCCGGTTTAATGTAATAGATTAAATGAATAAATTAAAATGTACCATATTTGGTCCAAAAGGTGGAATCTCCCACCCCAGCCCCCCATACTCCGATCCGACAGGATTTTTGGGAGGATGTTAATCACGATGACTCAGTCGGTCCAATGATGGTAGACCTTTTTCCCGTGCGCACCAAAGGCCCAGCCTTATTTCAGGTTCTGTGACCTCCACACGGTTGCTGCGGGTTTCGAACCTTGGTCACTTGATCCAAATTTCCCACCACTGAACCAACTGAGCTACCCGTGCGGGTAAAAAAAATGTACCATATTGTTTTTACTTTAAAATGAGGTTATGATCAAATATGATGGGATTTAAATGGCAGGAAGAGAGAGCAAATGAGGAACCTCGAATCTTTAAAAGTGGTGCTGAAAATTTAGACCAAAAAGATGAGCAAAGAAAGTGGTACAGATCTAATTTGGGGAAGATGAACCAGGAAATGGTCGATGAGATTGCTGAATTGGAGTCCAATAATGGCAGCATTGATCAAAGACTCTTCTTGTTCAAATCGCCTTGCCTTCTCACCTTCATAGTTTATAACAAATGTACTGTCGATGAAAAAGAGGAAGAAAAGAAATTCATTTCAAAGACTGCTGCTTTATCAATAAGTGAAGATCAAAGGGAGATAAGATGTGGAGAAAACGGGAAGAGGAAACAGAATGGGCCGCCACCGCCGCCGTATTTGAGGGCGGCCGGAGTCTCTCTGCCGCCCAAAAGTCCCAATGAAGAGAGTCTACTGGATAGCATCGCCCGGTCCATTTCATTCCCGGACCATGTCCATCCTAAGCTTCCCGACTACGATGAAATATCAGCCAAATTCATGGCTCTAAAGAGAGAGAAAATCCAGAATATTTAAATTAATGCTTGTAATTATTAGATCCATTTTATATATGTGTCCGGTTTTTTGTTTTTTTGTTAATTGATTTTTTATTTCCAATCATTGTTACATTGCGGGTTAAACATAAATCAGAGTAGTAATTTGTAGTTTATCCGTAAACCTACTGTAATTTGGATTGTATATGGGATATTTGTTTGTGTTGAAAAAATGTGTTAAAAATTGTAATAAATAGTCATTTTAGGGTAATATTTTGAGTGGGGTCCACTTCCGATTTGGATCAGGACAAAGTGGTTTCAGATTGTCCTTGCTAAGTGCTACAATTCGATATGTGGTACACTCAAAACGGATAACAGGTGAATGAGAAATTGATTCTCGAATTTCACTCGTTGAAATGGAAAAACTGGGAAATAGAATGGGTTTTTAGTGGGATTTATCCCACACCGCAAAACCCAAGAGATTTTCACTCCCTTATAAAGGGAACCCTCTTTGAAGAAGTTAAGATTCCCACGGGGAAAGGCTCTCTTCGCGCGGAGTGGGGTGTCGATCAAATCCCGAAAATGCGAAGAAAAACCGCGACTCGTGTGCGCGGGCGACCTGCGGACACGAATACCGTCCGAAAATCTATCATTCAATGATACAATTTAATTTTTGTTTCTTACCGTAACGTTTCGACAGAACTGCTCCGAACCAGAAGACCTGATAGGGTCTCTGTTAGCTTCGGAACGAGAAGCCCATGAGGTCTTCTGGTGGCTTCTTCCGGACAGAACACCATGGAGGGGTTATGGTCGCACAATTATCAGCCGTTACGAAAGTTAATGCCCAACATTCTTATATTTTAATGCTTCTTTAAATGGACAGTTTTTCGACATATTAATACCCAACGTGCTGGACATTTATGTGCAACGTTCAGGTAGTCTATTAAAGCTCGGTTAACACACCACAAATCTTCCTATAAATAGCTGGCAGGTGCTTGCAACAACACACGTTCTTACACGTTCATAACCAATGTGCACGTAGTTTTTAGCTCTAAAAACACTTCCAGCTACTCCGAAAATTTCCTTGGTGTCGTTCTACCTTTGTTCCCGTTCACCGGAACTTTCTTTGTGTTCTCAAACATTAGTTCGTTAGCCGCCGTATCCTAGGAAACGATCGGTACAACGCTTCTAGCATCGTGGGAGACGACGAATACGTTTTAAGGACATCGTGCGTAGCCGCCGTATCTATTTTCTGTTTTCTTTAGTCATTTAATTAATTAATTTTTATTAATTATTTTCTTTGTTTTTTGAAACACACTCGACATTTATTGGTAAATCTCAACATGCATGATAGAACGTTTTACAAATTTATTGGTCTTTATTTTGTCATTGGATTCAACATTACTCTTGTGTGTTTCTTTGTTTAGTATACTGCGTGTTAAGAAAGATTGATAATCATGTAGTATCTCCCTGTCATTTTGTATTTGATTTCAAAGTTATCAGTTTTATTTTGAGTGTTTTTACTTTTATAATGTTCTGCATTAGTGCATTGATTACCCAAAAAACAACCTTTCCCCTCTCTTTTATTGATCTGCGTCAGATTAAATATTGAGGGGTGTTTGGAATTGATTCTGCTTCTGCTTCTTTTTTAAAGAAGAAGCAGAATCAGAATCAGTTTTTCAGAAGCTGGTCACCCCCAGCTTCTAAAAAAACTGATTCTAGGAGTAAATTAGAGCATCAGAATCACTTCTGCACTTTCACCCAAACACTGCAACTTCTGCTTCTGCTCCCTGAAAGAGCAGAATCAGTTTTAAGAATCAGATCCAAACACTCTCTGATTTGACTAATTTTATTGTTTAACTACAACACCAGCTCATGACAGCATGACACAAGTTACCCCCATATGATTGCTTTCTATTCGACGCGTTTATGAATTTGTCACACGCCAAAGATCAACTTTAGCTCTTTACAATTCAAACACAACGTTGTGTGCTTTTTAATAACAATGTTTTCAATTTTAAATAGCCAAATGCCGAAGATGCTATAACCTAAGTTAATTAAATACGGTACGGGAATTAAACGAGGTTTAATACACACGCGTTTTATTCGGTAACATTAATGAAAAAACGGTCAAAAATACGTTCAAAAAAACGCTGACTTTTAAAAAATGTGTTAATACGTATACATGTATAATACGATATCTGTTACAAAAATTCGGACAAAAAATACGGGTACTATTTTGAACATTTAAATTATATACTTCACAAAATAACATATATAGTAAAAAGAAATAAAAGTTTACACATATTCAAGTTGCAAATCTCATTACTACATAAAAGAATAGTTCTTAATTGCATAAGTCGATGATAAAAATAAAAATAGTAATTAAGTCCAAGACATGACTTTGTAAACAAATGTCAACAAATAAGACATAAAATATAGATTAAGCCTAAGTTAAAATGTTTATCTTTATATGATCATCAAATAACACTCAATTTAAATTCATCATTTTCAGCAAGATGACGGATGCCATATGCGACTGCTACGCACGCTTCTTATTATTTATGTGTAAAAGTTTATACTAAAAAATGTCTTGTTTAGAATAACTTTAATTTTGACATGCTTATTTGGAAAAACATCAGAAATCTAATACTTTGTAGTATTTTAAGTTTTAGTCTTTAAGAATGTTAGCTTTAGCCTCCATGCAATTCATTTTAGTATTTAATAATTGTATTTTAGCAATACAAAAACATGAGGTCACATGGAAGAGCTTTTCTTTTTTTCTTTTAAATTATTGTTGATCCCCTATATATTGATTTAATGTGTTCATTCAATTCATCAATTCATGTTTTTATTTTTTGTAAATTAAGGGATGCAAGCTTAAGCCGCCATGCAATTAATTTTTGTATTTAATAATTGTATTGTATTTATTAATTTTGGTTTTACACTATTGTTGATCTCATATGCATTTAATGTGTTTATTCAATTGATCAATTCATGTTTCTATTCTTAGTAAAATACGGGAAAAAATATGTTTTATACGGGAAGTAGGAGTTTTTTTTCCTTTTTAAACGGACCGACATTATTTTTCGTTTTAAACGTGTTTTTTTGTTCAAAAAAACGGTACGCGTTTAAAACGAAAAAAAGCTATTCGCAGGTGTGTGTTTAAGATTTTCAATATTTTAGTTTCACTAATTTTTGTTATAATTCATATAGTTAAGGTTTATTTCTTGTTTCCGATTAACGTGAATCTAGTGAGAGAAACCAATAGGGTTTGCCTTAGCCCCATTCGACCTTCAACGATTTTTCTTCTCTACGTTTGCTAGGAGGGCTTATCGCTTGGAAAGAGGCGTGTAATGCATACAACACGCACTGTGATGGTTGTTGTATGCATATCAATTTAACATGTGGTGGTCATGGTTAGCCTACTAGTTACTTGTTAAAATATTTTATTGGAATTCATTGGCCTCTTAAAATATTTTATTGGAATCAATTCAACATGGGATAAGAGGAGTCAATATTTTATAGGAATTCATTGGCAAAATATTTATCTTCATATCTTTTAATTTATTGCTAACTTTTTTAAAAGATGTTTCCAATGTCGATTGCAGAATATCAACTTTTTGTTTATGGACCGGAATTACTTTGTTGCAGGTAGGTCATTCGATTTCTGAAGTAGATGATAAGGGAATTGGGTGGAGAATATACTAAAGCTGTGAAGTCATTGTTTCATTTGTGTGGTGAGTTTTCTTCTTGTGAAGTTTTAAAACTTATCATGGCACTTGTGATTTTTTTCTTATAAAATATCAACTGTATGTGTGGAGCAGAGGATAGCTTAGCACCTAATTTTTAGGCATAAACTGTGTTGTTCTGAAATAAATGTGTGGCTCTTCCGAAATGGTGGTTATCCTCTGTGTTGTTAAACTTATTTTAATTTAATGTGTAACACAATTCTAGAGCAGAGGATAGCTTAGCAGTAGGTGGTTGTTTGAGTTTATTTCAATGTGTCTTAATGATTTACTATGGAATGTGCACTTTATATATTTTGGTTATGTTTTATTTTCTGGAAAAAAGTCATCATATCTAGTGACTTGTGTCATTAATTTAGCTCTGACTTTTTTCATGTAAAATCAAAGGTAATTGATGAGGTCTGTTAGATAGGTAGTTTTTTATTATAAAATTGTAATTATTTAATCATTGATTGTGCTAAATTTTGAGGTGGTAATCTTGTCTTACTATGTCTATACAGAGGGCAGTATCTGCCTATGCTTGAATAATACTTCTTATTACTCTTCTCTTTTTCATGTAAAAATTATATTGCAACTACCTTGCAGGTGTAAAGGTAATTCAAACTATGTTTATAGTGACTATAAATCTATTTGTTGTCATATTATTGTAGATATACTTTGTTGTATAAGCTAAAGTTTTTGCCTACTTTATTGTCATATTTGGGTCATAGTGGTTGTGATCTCATTGCAGGCACAAAAAGGCAAAGAAATACAAAAAATAAAATGAATGACATTGAGATTGAGAAGATCAACGAGAAATATGAAGATAAGAGAATCAAGTATGAAGAATTGTATCAAGATGTATAAAAAGAAGAATGAATGATAAGATCCAAAGCCAAATAATATACTCCATAACAGATCAATGTAATACATTGAAATAATAGATCGAATTATTTATTTATAGTGATACTTTCCTATGTTATTTTTGTTTCTTAGTAATACTTTCATATGTTGTTTTTGTTTCTTTTTGTTGCATGTATGTGTTTCTTTTTGTTGCATCGTGTTTCTTTTTGTGGCATTATGTTTCTTTTTGTTGCATCGTATATGTTTCTTTTTGTTGCATCGTGTTTCTTTTTTTGCATCATATTTCATTTTGTGGTATCATGTTGTTTATGGTTATTTAGAATTAGGTTTCTATTTATATGTGCTACACACTTATTTGGAATAGAAAATCTATGTATAGATATGTATATTAAAACACCTTTAATAATAAATGTGGCTTTATGAATATTAGCAACAAGAAACATGGAGAAACAACAAGAAACAAAAATTATAAAGTTATCAATTAAAAGAAACAAAAAACAAACAAAAATTACTAAGTTATCAACAAAAAGAAACAAAAAACAACAACATGATGATAATATTAATTGATTTTTTTGCCTTTTAAAAAAATATTAAATAAAAAATTCAGATTTTATTTTCAATTTCAATTTATGTATGTATATATATGTGTGTGTGTAGTATTTTGATTTTTAAAAGATTTTTTTTAGAGTTTTTTAAAACTTTACATGCTTTAAAAGTTTTACAGAAAAGTTGTTATGCTTTTAGAATTTTACAAGTTATATTTTCTGTTTTTAGTTTAAAGTATAAAATACTGTTTGAAAATTCACGTGTTATCAAATATATATTTAATTTATATATTTTACTTTATAAATATGTGTGTGTGTGTATTATTCACATTTTTTAGTGTTCATACAAATTTTCATGTTTTAAAGTATATATTTAATTTTGTACATAAATTAAATATATATTATTTTCAACATACATATATTTTTTCAATCATTTATCATGTTTCTACATACCTAGCCTAGAGGATGAGAGTTTTGCCCCACCAAAGAACTTCTCGAGGTACCCTATCATATGTCTTTTGTAAGTTGCCTTCTTCGGCAACTTATGGAGAAGTATAGAGACGTTCATAAGGATCTGCATTTAGTGTTCATTGACTTACAAAAGGCAAATGATAGGGTACCTCGAGAAGTTCTTTGGTGGGCCTTAACTAGGAAAGGCATATCACGCAAGTATATCAGCATCATCATGGATATGTATGATGATTGTACTACAAGTGTCCGTAGTAGTGTAGGGAGGATTGAAGAGTTCCCTATTACTATCGGAGTGCACCAAGGATCGGCCTTGAGCCCTTTCTTATTTGCCATAGTCATGGATGAACTTACGAAGTCAATTCAAGACGATATACCGTGGTGCATGATGTTTGCCGACGATATTGTATTGATTGATGAGACATAATCAGGTCTTAAAACAAAGTTAGAAGTATGACGACAAACATCGGAGAATAAGGGTTTCAAACTAAGTCGGAGCAAGACAGAGTACATGGAGTGCAAGTTTGGTGAAGGTAGAATCAGTGGTAAAAGCGGAATTACTCTGGATGGTAAGGAGATATCAGTCAGTGATATGTTCCGTTACTTGAGCTCCATAATTTAGAAGGACAGTGAGTTAGATGGAGATGTATCCCATAGAATCATAACAGGGTGGATGAAGTGGAAGAGTGCGTCAGGATTTCTATGCGACCGAGGTATGCCGACTAGACTGTAGGGTAAATTTTATAGGACAGCAATTAGGCCTGCATTAATGTATGGCGTAGAGTGTTGGGCGGTGAAACAATGTCACATTCAAAAGATGAGTGTGACAGAGATGCGCATGCTGCGTTGACTGTGTGGACATACTAGGAAGGACCGCGTGAGGAATGAGACAATCAGACAAAGGGTGGGAGTAGCACATATTGAAGACAAGATGCGGGAGTCGCGTCTACGGTGGTTTGGTCATGTGCGTAGAAGACCGAGTGATGCACATGTCAGACGAGTTGAGATGTGTAGAGAAGAGGCAGGGAAGAGAGGGGGAGGAAGACCCAAACAGACGTGGGTTAGGGGAGTTCGAAGTGATATGTTTCTTCTGGGGTTGGATGAGGGTATGACTTTGGAGAGAACTAAGTGGAGGGCGGGTATTAACGTGAAGGAGTGATCTCGTGTAATCTTTTTCCCTCATCTTTTTTTTTCCTTGTTTTTTATCCTTATATGTATATAAGCATTATTTGTAGCCTTTTTATTTTATCTTTTTTATGTATATTCATCTCTTTTTATATTATCATTTTATAATAGCTTATGTTTTTTATCTTTATTTTTTTCTTTTCCTTTTGGTTGTGATATCATGTATCGATTAATGTTAGCCGACCTCAATATCTTTTGGGACTAAGGCTTGGATGTTGTTGTTGTATTTATCATGTTTCTGTTTTATACATTATTTTTGAGTTTATTATGTTTTTTAGTTTTAGTCTCTTTAGGTTTTTAAAATATTTCAATTTTTTATATTTTTAGTAATTTCAAAAACAAGTTTCATCTAAGTATCGTACTTTTATATGTAAAATATTTAATAGGTATAATCATTTTTTAAATTTATAATTTTACTCTTTTTTCATTTTGATGTTAGAAATTGTATAATTTCCTTGTTTTTGGATTTTTTTTATTACTTTGTTTGTTTTTCTAATAATTTTCATGTTTTAGAGTTTTAATAAACTTTTACAATTTTCCATTTGAAACAAACTTGAATTAATTCTTGCACGTTGGATTAGTTTATCAAGGAGGGGGTAGTTACGTTGTTTCAGAAGTTGGGTGCTAGGTGTTACGTGCATTTATAAGATAAAGAAGTTCCAGTAGGTGTGACTCGTCCCGGTGGGTCTATTTTTGAAAAGTAATGTCGGTGAAGTCTATTTTTGAAATACACATTAAAAATATGAAAAGGTGATATCATTTTAACTTTGTGCTTATTTGTGAAGTTTTCCCGATGACAAATTGTCAATCAAACATTCAAGTGAGTGAAAGTTTTGGGCCGGGCCCGAGTCGTGTCCGGGCCGGGCCCTGGTCGGATTGACCCATCCCAATCCATCCCTAGTTTCACTCACTTCAATGTTTGATTGCCAAATTGTCATTCTAACTCAGACCATATTGATTTTAATTTTGACCAATTTCACTTGGTCCGTTCTTACCATTTTGGCCATTTTCTCGTTTAAGTTAGGGTGGACATATTGATTTTGTTTAATCGAATCAAACCGTATCAAACCTAATTAGCTTGAACCGTAACAAAACATGTGTAATTTGATTTGAGTTAGGTAGCATTTCTTCCCAACCGTATGAAACCGATCCGAGACCGAAAAACCAAAATAAAACCGAACCAAATTAAATCAATTTAATAGAACTTTTATACTACTCTCGTTCTTTATTAACTGTCTCACATTCCTTTTTGAACCGTTTTTAATTATTTGTTCATCTTTCCTTTTTTAGTAAGTTTTTCAATTATAATACCTTTTTACCCCCACTTTAATTACTCTTAACCCTTTCTCTTTCCTACATTATCATTTAAACAAAAATCATTGCACATTTTACATTATTCTTACTATTTTCCCCTTAAGCCCATGCCAAAACATAAGACACTTAATAAAGAACGGAGGGAGTATATTAGTTAAAATTACTCGGTAACAAATACAAATGAAACTAAACCGAATCAAATCAAATAAAAAAGTACTCCCTCCGTTCCTAATTAAAACTTCCATTTTCCCTGTCTAGTAAAAAAATTGTTGTTCACAATATTTCTTACACATTTCTCTCTCCTCTGCGCAACTCTCCACCACACAATACCTACTATCTTAAATTGTGTGCCAAACCTATTTGGAAGATAAAATAGGAACGAAGGGAGTATGATTTTTGTTTAATAATGGAAAAAAACCGAACAGGAAATGTCACCCCTAGTTTAAGGTAGGGGTGGGCATTTCGGTTATTCGGTTCGGTTTTCTTCAGTTTCGGTTCGGTTTCGGTTTAATCGGTTTGATAAAAAATGTACCAGATACAAATCGATTAAGTTTCGGTTTGGTTTCGGTTTGGTATGATTTTGTTCGGTTTGGAGTTCGGTTTACCAAAGTATTAAGGTTTGGATTGGGAAAAAAAAATTAACTCAAAATAATGAACCAAGAAGTGATAGTAATGAACCAAATATAATGTTAGATATAAATTTGCAAACAGTAACAAAACACATATGAACCAAAAATATATAAGCATGACGAATTTGTATGCAACAACAACGAGAATGAATTAAATTATATATAAAGCCGAAACAAAAACAAAATTGGTGCTTGTAATAAGTAATGAACCAAGTATACAGTAGTAGTAGCTAATAAATTATAGTTAAATACTATCTACTTAAACCACTATAATTGATATAGTTGTGAATGTAACTCTTGTAGTAAACTTTATAGAAATTAGTTCAAATAAGACTAAAACTATGGCAAAAACCTAAAATAGGACTTGCTATGTTTTTATTCCAAAACAGGACCATATGAGTTCTATAGGAAACATACCTATTTTTGCATTCCATTCTTACCCTTCCGTTAAATATGAATTAAAAATAGTCAAAAGCCATAATTAAATGTTTAATTCATAATAAATTCGAAAAAAATTCAAAAATTCGTAGAAATATAATTAAAAAATTTATAAAATTTTTATAAAATAAAAAATTCAAAAACTTTTTTTTAAAATAATTTTTTTTTAAAAAATTAATAAAAAATAGTAAAACTCCGTAAAAAAATTTTAAAAAATATGGATGCCTTTCCCACCGCCTGAACTACCTCCCAGCACCACCACCTTCGGCCGATGAAAAAAATGCCATTTTCCCAGAAAAATGCCATTTTTTTCTGAAAATGCCAAAAAAGAGGCATATTTCTCTTTTCGAATGTCAACATTTTCATTTTTTTCTTCCATAAATATGGCATTCGTAATGAACTTGGCATTTTTTCCCCTGGTGACTGGAGGTGGTGGTGCTGAGGCGGCAGAGGCGGCGGCGATTGTTTTTTTGATTTTTTTTTTAATTTTTTTTTTTTGAAAAAAAAAATAATTAAATTTTTAATATCGAAATGTTTTTCTTAATTTTTTAGTATTTTTTGCGAATTTTTATTATTTTTTATTATTTTATTTGGAATTAAAACATTTTAATAGCCATAAGGGTATAATTGTCCAAGGTACACATAATTAGTCCCATGCAAACATAGTTCATTTTTTGGTCCTATTTGTGAAAAGTGAATGACTTTTAGTCCTATTTTGATAATTAACTCTAAACTTTAGTCCTGGACATTAAAATTAAGGAATTAAAGCTTCAAAAAGATTAACATCAATCAAATTAATGAGAGAAATCTTTCATTTTGGTTTGGTTTAGTTTGGTGTAAGTTGGTTTTGATTTGTTATTTTAAAAAAATAAGATATTATTTCATTTTTAGATTAGTTCGGTTTTATTCGGTTTTATTCGGTTTGATGATTTTGATTCGGTTTGATTCGGTTTAATACGGATTGAGAGGAATACTAACAAACTCAAACCAAATTACAAATGATTCGGTTTGAGTTCGGTTTGGTACGATTATGGCACCGGTGGGTTAAAGGAGCAATTTTCTCTAGAAAAAAGGAGGGCGACTAATAGAGTAGGAGCAGACTCCGTCGCCGATTTCCAAACCCCCAAATTCATTTGAAACGCCCTTTTTTCTACTGCGTAATTATATACGCATTGAGCGGGTTAGTGTTTTTAGTGTCTATGTCTATATACAGTCATTATACACCCATCTCTCTCTTTCACTCTGTTTCTTGTTCAATCTACCTCGTCAAGAGCCATGACTTTGCCATCTTGCTTTTACTAACTTTCTTCGATTCCACTCGTATGTTGTTAATTATTTCATCATCTCGTTCCACACCCATAGCAGTGTGAGATTCTGAGAATCACAGCACCGGAGGACTGCCGGATATGAAAGCGCCGGTGAGGGAGGTAATGGATTCTGAAAGGGCGCAGCAATGGAGGTCAGTAGATTCCAAGTCCGATCGCCCTTTCAAGAAAATCAAAAGTTCTGCTCCGAATCTTTCTCCTCTGTTCGGGTTGGAAGGAGGAGGGCAGTCAATGGATAATTTACGGTTGCTGAATTTACAAATGCTCTCTTCCTCATATCAGCAGGGTGGCCCTTACCCACCTCCGCCGCCGCCGGCATATTTTCCCGGTGACCGGAACTCATTCCCGAAGCAACCCCAGAATAAGCTTCTGACTCGACCTCCTACAAAAGTGTACAGGGGAGTGCGGCAGAGGCACTGGGGGAAATGGGTAGCGGAGATTCGGCTCCAGAAAAGCAGGGCGCGCATCTGGCTCGGGACCTTCAGCACCGCCGAAGAAGCCGCCATGGCTTACGACCGGGAAGCTTATAAGCAGAGAGGAGAGAATGCTCAGCTCAACTTCCCCGAACTCTTTCTTGGCTGCAATGACCGAGATGCATCATCATCCGTGGGTCCCAGATCGTGTGAAAACACCGCGCCGGTGGTTTGCCCAACGCTGCCGCTTACGGCGGAGGTGGAGCCGCGGCCGCTGCTTAGCCAAACAGCATCTTCCGGTCATTCTTCTGAATATGTGTGGGCTGGTTTAGTACATGGAATCGGAGGTGGCTTGTTCTGAGGAATTTTAACTTTGGATAATTTATGTAGCAGTTAATGATAATAATATCATGATTTTCATCACCATGACACAAATAAGTCTTACTTTAATTTGAATCTAAGTTTAAGAAAGTGGAAGTGTATGGTTAAGGTCGAGTAAGAAAAAAGTAAAGTAATGTTAGTCACACAAAACTTTTCAAAAAGAGAAATGAGAACAATTTTTTAGAACGACTCAAAAAGGAAAGTGAGACTTATTTTATGAGACGGAGGTAGTATAATATTAATAGTAATACTAGCATCATGATATTAACAACCACAGTAACATTAATAATACTCCATCTTTAACATTTTAGCAGTGTTCACTTTTCTGTTATGAAGCTTTTTTTTGTACTCCCTATTAGTTATTCTCTTCATATTTGAAAACTTTTCTCTTTTAGTTGTATTGAGAGAAACTTAGATTAGTAATGACATTTGTGTAAGCATTTTGGGAATCGTATTCACTTGTTTAAGTGACCTGTTCAAATTCAGAGGTTTGGGTAGCATATGATACAATTTTGTGATGTATTATAAGTCAAGTAGATAATGACATTATTATCTTTTCATAGTTGTACCTTTCATTGCTAATTTGCTTGTATAACTTTATTACTCTTTCTTATTTCTTATACTATACTCCGTATCATATTTATTACTTCTATAACTTCAATCTTGATTTTAGTAAAATGTGCTACAACATCATGTGCTTCAACTTCATGTCATATACACTATCATTTAGAACTTGAGAGATACAATTATAAATTATTTGTGGGTCAATTCATGGTCCAATTTTGAAGACGGTAGATTGATGTCTTCACATGGAAGAGTAAATGTTGAGGTTCCAATGTGATGTAGAACGCGCTTGGCTGAGCAAATTGAAGCAGAGGTGGAACTTCGAAAAGGGAAGCGGGAACTATGCAAATTTGGCATGAGTGTCAAAATGAGCCTCATAGTAGTTTGGGTTTTAAATTTATGTTTTGTGCCTTTTTAAATTCTTACTTTCTCAGAATTTATTTAGTATTTAAGTCTGCTAATTACTTTGTTATGGATATCACACATTCCTGAATAAATACCATGGGCATGTTTACTACTCCCTTCATCCCATTGGACTTTGCCAACTTTTCTTTTTAGGTTGTCCCAAAAAACTTTGTCACTTTCCTATTAAAGCAACTAATTTGTGGTTATGCACATTTCTCTCTCCTCTGCACATCTCAACCACACATTTTTTATTCTCACCTACTTTGCACTTGGCAAAGTCCACTGGGATGGAGGTAGTAATAGAGATATTTTCCAGTTTTCTATTCTCCAGTTTTCTGTTTTCATTATCCAATTTTTCAATCTCCAATTTTCTAGTTTTATTTTTTTAGTTTTCTATTTTCAAATTTGAAAAATGTTCATAAAAATTTTTCACCTGATTCGTGATCGACCAGAAGACCGTAAGTACGATCCCATTCCGAAATCAAACGGCTGCCGGATCGTGGATCGGACCGGACAGGGGCATGAGGTAGTGGACCGGACTGGACGGGGAATCGCCAGGTCGTGGAACGGACAGGAGCCGTCAGGTCGTCGACCGGACCGAACCAGGATTGCTCGGTCGTTGACCGGATCGGACACGGACCGTTGGGTCCATGATCGGACCGGACTGTGGGGTCGTTGACCAGACCATGTGGGGAGCGCCGGATCGTTGACCTCATTTAATGCATTGGGGCTTGTAGCACACCAACAACGTATACTGGTTACTTTACCCAGTTATATAGAGCGCATATATCGAGTGACTAAAAAGGTCCGTAGTGTCAAGTAGCTTGTGATCCGATGACATTAGTGTTGATCTTTCAAAGAGAAAATCGCATGTTTAAGTCTTATGTCAATCAACCACACAATTTTTATTTCATTTTATTTTATTCCGTGTTCAAATCAAAGTAGACAATGTTGACTAGGACGGGAGATTAACAAATAGTACTCCGTATAAAAAATTAGGAGTACGTGACTAAAAGTAATCTTTCACTAAAGTTGGTGGAAAACACATGTAGTGACGTAAATACAAGGAAACTGAAGATTCAACGACTAAAAACGCATTAATCTATTTGCAACAAAAAATGCATTAATCTAATCCCACCGACACTTTTTGTGCTTAAGTCCATGTTCAGACAACTCATTTCATAATGTCTTGGTGATGTGGGTCCAACCATAATGTCTCTCTCCATATTATTGTTACGGAATTTGTTTTTTTTATAATCCAGGTGTCGGACTTACGCTCCCATAATCATTGAGTTTATGAACTACCCTCCAAAGCTTCTAGACAGTTAAATTCGAATCTGGTCACAGTCAGTCTCGTCATTACAGGCTCCAAAGGACGAATCCAGCAGGACTTACATCACCTTTCAGGCTGCTCCTCCCATCACACGAACCCGCTACCTCCATTACCATCCTCTCCCTCCTCATCCGGTGAGCAACTCCGTGAAGGTAGGAAGAATCATTGGAAGCAAGAAATCCCTCATCTTCCCTTGTGATGGGAATTGAACCCAAGAACTCTTACAAAGGAGAGACTTGGGGATGGATGGTCATCCAATGGACTACACCCACCTTCCCCGTTACGGAATTTGTTGTTGACGAGGATGGTACACAAGTGGCCTTCGTCAAAAAAAGCCATCAAATAAAGAGTCGTACATCCATGGCAAGGCTAGATTTGGACTCGCTCAAGGAGGCCCATAAAGATGCACCGGGCATCACCTTCACCGATCCATGCATGGTGGCTCTTCCCGGAGTGAAACGTATCAAGACATTATCAAAAAAGGATGTACAAAAAGGTTTTTCGGTTTTTTCACCTGTTATGCACATTTAATATACACAGATATACTAACCCAACAAAGCAACAATATCTCCATCATAATATAAGGTCTTTTTTGTCATTCTTCCGACTCAATTAATTGCAATGACATTTCTTCCCGGAGACTAAATTAATCTCAATCAAATTCCTTCTGAAGTAGTACGTAAAGAAGAAATACTAAGCAACAAATCTGGCTTATACTCATGATGACCGATTATCTAAAAAAGAGGTCATTTAGGTAGTCTAAAACTCTAAATAAATACTCTTGTTCCAATTTTTTTTTATGTGTATCATGAATCTCAACACAATTCTTATAAAAATGTAATGCTAGTTTTACATTTGTTGGATGCATTTTTTATGACCTGTAATGTTAGATCATCCAATGAATAGATGATAAATTGCAATGTATACAAAAAGTTACTAACAAATTTAGACCAAGATTTATTGCTAAGAAAATAGACCAAATTAGTAGTTTTTTTTTTATTTAAAGCGGAAGTATTTTAGGAGAAAGAAATTTGAATGGGACAATGTGAGAAGTAAAAAAGTATACTACATAAATAATAAATTCGAATGGGATCATGGGAGGTATTTCAATTTTCAAGTAGCAACTGTTGAAAAGTTTATCATGAAAGCTCCATAAATTCTAAAGTAAAATGCAAGTCAATGCCGTATATAATATATATCAATAGGCAAGTGAAATGTCTTTTTGAATTTTGTAGGGGTCGAAAAACCGAATCGAAACCTGGAAACCGACCCTAGCCCGGCCCGAATGATATTCCCGGTCCGGGTTTTTTCTATTTAACCGGCCCGAATAAAAAAAACCCGGACTGAACCCGAAAATTCGGGCTCATAAACGGGTCCTAAAATTTATAACCCGGTCCAGACCGATAAAAACCCGAAACAATTAGCTTTAATATAAAATCAATATATTATACAAATATAATATATAAATAATTCCTAATATGTGATTATAATCACGGTGGATGAAAACATGACCTAGTAACTTTTAGTGACTCAAAATATGTTCAATTTGTTTACCATAATGACCATGGAATTATAATTATTATAGTAAATTTAGTCACTTTTTATCCATAAGTTTTATTCCGTAATATTTTTAGAATATTTTTAGAAAACCTATATTATTTATTTATATGCATCTTAAACAAAATATTAAGATAATTATCTTCTTTGGATTTGAATTGTTGGTGATTTTGGAGACTATTATTTGTGTTATTATTTGCGGATTGTGTTTTTTGGTTAATTTTATTTAAAAATAGGTTTTAAAATATAAAAAAGACGATGATATGATTTCACATTCGGGCTTTAACCGGCCGACCCGAACCCGGACCGAACCCGGTCTATCAAAAATCCGACTCAGACCGAACAAGCCATTTCACATCCCTACATGTTCATCTTTCTTCTTTCGAATTCAAAATTTTGAACCTTAACAAGATCTAATTGACAGGCTTTGCGTTGATATAAACTTCACTTTTTTTAGTTGGGAATCTCATAAAGGAGAATTCTTGAGGGGAAATGGAGATGGAAATTTCTAATTATAAATTGGGGAGGAACAATAAATACAAGAGGATGGATGAGTATAATGGTGCTGTTGGAGGTACTGGTCCTACCAAGGCCTCCCTTCCACTTTATTTGTTGAGGCTTGCACCCTATGTTTTACTCCCACTTTGGTACCTTTTACCTTGGTATATTACCTGATCAATAATATACCTGTTGACTTCTTAATTACATGGCTTTGGCCCCTTGTGCTGTCCGCTGCGGTACCTGCCCCTTGTCTTGCTATACCCGTGAGCTTCTGTCTTTGTTAGCCTCACCCGTGACTTCCCTTGGCAGCCAATTTGTAGTCCTTTGTTTGCCCCTTTGAGTTAAGCCTGCAGAACATTTGAGAGCAGTGTCTTCCTTCTTCCTCCTTGCTTGAGAGTTCCTTTGTGGTTAGAAGAAAAGAGCAAAGAGAATAGGTGTGTTATAGCCTCCCCTACAGTGGTGTATGTGAGTATAGTGGAATAGACCTGAGTCGGAGATGGAATACGATCCTAACAGTGGTATCAGAGCCAAAATCGTCGTCTGCCGCCGCCGCCATCCGCCGTATGCCAGGTTGGAGCTCGCCGCAGGTCCCTGAAGTTGCCTGGTCATTCGCACGAGCTCGCTGGTCTTCCACCGTGATCCTGCTTGTTGAAATCAAGCTCACCGGAAGCTGAAGCCTACACCGCTGGAAGTTCAGCCGTCTCCGGAAGCTCGCCGCCGCAGGGAGTTGCTCGCCGATTTGTTCGTCGCTGGAGCTGCCGCCTACCATCGTCGCTGCAGGCCACCATTGCTGCGAAGCTGGATCTGGTTGTTGGTCTGAACCTGCGCACATCGCTAGACGCTAGGAGTTGAAGCCCCGCCATCCGTCCGCCTGGAAATCGTCACCGGAGCCGTCGTTGCCGCAACCATCGTCGTCTGGGTGTTCGTCATTCGCAGAAGGCTTGGACCACCGTTCATAGCTCTGGCCGCAGAAGGCAGAGGGACGAAGCTGGGGCGTAGTATTGTTCTCTCGCGTAGAAGCATAGGACCTGAACTGATTATTGGGTTTCTCGCTTTGGGAGCTGCTAGATTGAAAGTTGGGCCTGGGCTTCTGGAGGTGCTGGATCAGGCTGTTGGGCTACCAAGCTGCTGGACCTGACTTGGACTGCTGGAGTTGCTGGAGCAGCTGGACGGCCGGGCACCGACGGTCAACGCCGGTCAACTCCGGTCAACGCCGGTCAAACTCAGTCAACAGTCCAAAAATCCCAATTTTTTAATTGGGTAGGTAAGGTCGAAACCCTCTCCTAGGGTTTCGCTAAGGTAAATTGGCGATAAACACCCTAGGTGCATCGGGTGCCTCCGGATTTAATTTATTCCCCCTCCCCGCGGGCTGCCGGTAGATTGTATCTCGGCCGCCAACCCCCCAGGTGCGTTTGCTAAACCCTATCCTTTGTGGCAGATTGTTTAGTTGTGTAAATTGAATTGCAAAGTGTTGTTAATTTCAATTCTTGTGCGTATGGGTGGTTTATTAGGTGTTAGGGGTAGAATTAATTAATCCTAATTGCTGCCCGAAGTTGTTTATGTGCCAAACTGTCCAAAATTGCTATTTGTTGCATGCTGCCCGTGGTTATTAAAGTAAAAAGCCCTATAGTATAATGGAGTCATTGTTGATAATTAAGATGCTATAGATGTGATATTTTTAATAATTGATGATCAAATTGTCATTTAAGAAACTTAATTATTTCTTAAAATATAAATAGAAATCTTTAGCTTGGACATTCAAATGAAGTACGAGCAGTTATTTGTGGTGGGCTATAGGTTATTCGGATTACTTGGGGAGTGCAATTTTGTTCACCCCAAAGGAGGGTGAACATCACCCCTTTCCCATTTGTTGCCATGTGTCTTCTTATCCTCTTTTTTCTTAATTTAAAATCATTGCAATGACATGTGGCAGCCCAATAGGGGTGAGGGTGATGTTCACCCTCTTTTGAGGGGTGAACAAAATTATATTTTTCTTCTGTTGTTTTGAAACATTTCTATTTGGAACATTTCTCTTGTTTTGATGGGCAGATGTTGGGGTTGTGAGTGGAGCAATCATATTTAGGGGTTTTTGGAACTGATTCTGTTTCTGCTTCTTTTTTCAAAGCAGAAGCAGAATCAGAATTAGTTTTCAGAAGGTGGTATCTCAAACTTCTAAAAAAACTGATTTTAGGAGTAAATTAGAGCAATAGAATCACTTCTTTATTTTCACCCAAACACTCCAACTTCTTCGGAAGAATCAGAAACAATTTTAAGAATAGATCCAAACGCTGCTTATTCGAAGATTTAAAGAATAGCTAAGTGCAGGTAGAAGTTCTAGTAGGCATTTTGAGCATCGTCTCACTTTTGGGTAGCTTAATCGGCAGAAGAACCTCAGACGCGATCGGCAGAAAATGGACAATGGGTTTAGCCTCCATTATCTTCCAATCTGGGGCAGCAATCATGGTCGTCGTTCCTTCCTACGCAGTACTGATGATGGGCAGATTTCTGGCCGGGATCGGAATCGTTTTCGGCGTCATGATTGCCCCCGTCTACATAGCCGAGATCTCACCAACCGTTGATCGAGGATCACTGACGTCATTCCCGGAGATTTTTATAAATCTGGGAATCCTTCTCGGTTATGTCTCAAATTACGCGTTTTCAGGATTACCGCCGCATATAAACTGGCGAGTAATGCTTGTTGTGGGAATACTCCCTTCCGTCTTCATAGCGCTTGCTCTGTGTGATTTGCGAAGATTCAGTTAGCTGCTGGGGTGGGGACCACAAGTGCTGATAAGTATGAGGAGAAATCGGTGTGGCGGGAGCTTTTGAGTCCTCCTCCTCCTCTTGCGAGGATGCTGATCACTGGTTTTGGAATCCAGTGCTTCCAGCAGATAATAGGTATTTTTTAGTTTTAAATTTTGTGATATGCCCATCAATATGGTAAAAGTTGAGTGCTCTTAATATTAAGACTCAAACCGTAAGAAGTTTGCCAGATTTTTCAGTAACACTACTTCAATACAATGATAATTTTCTATAAGAAAAAGAATAATGTGTCAATGAAAGGCAAAAGAGTAATGCGAGAAAGTACAATGTCAGAGAAGTTCAATTGAAGAAGCTACTCACAACTTTGGGATAGAGAAAATTTAGATGTGTGTGACTATCACACCTTTTGAGGGCCTTTTGAGTTCCATTCTAATAGATGAACTTGATAAGAAATAACATAAGGTCTTATATGTGAGTTTGTATTCTTTAATAGATGTCTTAACATGAGACCAACATGGTGGCTCGTCAAAACAAACTAATTTTGAAATATATGTTTTCTTTTTAGTCTTAGTTGGATCAAGTTGCTTGTTCGAGTGCATGACTTTCATATCATATTAAGACTTGAGTTACTTTCAATTCTTAAAGGAATAATTTGATAGATTAGTTCAATGCTATATATGTGAATCTGTATTTTAAAATTTGGTCAGATGAGATGATTTAATAGACCTAAAGTTAACATGGTCTTAGAGTTTAGTAGTTTACCAAGATTGATGTTTTTTGTGTTTGTTTTATTGCACCGATTGTGGAGTTCAATTGGTCAATGAGGATCATTTCAGGGTGTGTTGATTGTGTTCAATCTAATTTCTCACCTAAAGGGTGATTAGATTTGGAAATACATATCTCTTGTATAGTGGTGATATGGGGTTATATTTCTGGTGTGTGAAAAACTTAGCCTTCTAGCGCTAGTTGGTCTGGACATCACACAATATGAGTTTTATACTATTTGCAAACTTAATAAATTCGTAGAAGAGTTTGAAGCATGTCATCTTCTATGCAAGGTGATAGCTGGACAAGTTTTTTATGTGTGAAATTTTAACAGGTATTGATGCAACGGTTTACTACAGTCCAGAGATCTTAAAAGCGGCTGGTATTACTGGCGAGTCAAAACTCCTTGCGGCAACGGTGGCAGTGGGGATCACAAAGACGGCATTCATATTAATAGCTATATTCCTCGTAGACAGAGTAGGAAGAAAGCCACTTCTGTATGTTAGCACAACAGGGATGACGATTTGCTTGTTTGGATTGGGGTTTGCCCTTACATTTCTGAGTAGTGAAGGATCGCTTGGCATTCCAGCATCAATGTTGTTTGTTTGTGGGAACGTAGCGTTTTTCTCAATCGGTTTGGGCCCGGTTTGGTTGGTGTTGACGTCAGAGATATATCCGCTGAAGTATCGGGCCCAAGCATCCGCATTGGGGGCAGTAGGTAATCGGGTGTGCAGTGGGGTGGTTGCCATGTCATTCCGCTCTGTGTCACGGGTAATCACGGTCGGTGGAACCTTCTTTGTATTCTTGGCAATATCTGCATCTGCTGTTGCTTTCACATATATACTTGTTCCAGAAACAAAAGGCAAATCTCTAGAGGAGATTCATCTATGTTTCAAAACGAACAAGAAGGTGAAACACAACTTGGGGATGTTGAGCATCTTGTGCAGAAAGAGTGAGAGAGATTGGTCATTTGGGACTCTCTGTCCCAATTTACTTAGCCATCTTTGACTTTTTCATTCAAAGATGATAAACTTTGACCAATTATTTAAACTAATATATTTATTCAAAATTTAATAATTTTATACTTTTATGATAGTATTTTTAACAAAGAACATTTTCATATCATTTTCATATTATTAATATTTTCTCTAGATAAACATATAATCGATCAAAGTTAGACTCCATTGACTTGAAAAGTCAAGATTGACTAAGTAAAATGGGACGGAGGGAGTATCTATATATGTAATACTTGACATAGAAAAGGTTGATGGCTTGATGCAACATATGTGCTCAGGATATCACTGAATATATTCTTTTACACAAGGAGAGTCATTTTTGGGAAAAGGTACAAATAAGTCCTCGAACTAACCGAAAAAGTGCAAATCACCCCTTTTATAGGAGGCTTTCTTTGTCCGTCGACATTTGGGGCGGTTAACGGTGAAATTTTTTGATGATTTTTTTGGAGAATCTTCATCATTAAGTCTAGTTTATTCATACCAAATTTCAGGTAAAATTTCAACCGAGAAGGCAGCCAAATGATTTTCTGAAATATACTGCGCTCTTTAAATGCGCAGTTATCTTCAAACATTTATTTGACTGCCTTCACGATTGAATTTATATCTGAAATTTGGTATGAGTAAACTAGACTTAATGAAGAAGATGTTCAAAAAGTTTCATCAAAAAATGCCACCGGGAACCGCCTAAAATAGCGACGGCCGGACCCTCCAATAAAAGGGGTGATTTGCACTTTTTCGGTTAGTTCGAGGGCTTATTTGCCCATTTTTTCTTGATTATTAAAAGTAATACACAGTAACATTCTTTTAATCCATTCATCATTGCTTTAGCAACACATTCAACCGTTAACTTTATCTATTCTTCATGGAAGACTTATGTGTATGGATTTTATTCTTTACCTAAATATTCAACCAGGCCGGTGAACCATGTGCAACAATCATACCAAATATTGAAATCTGATGGTGTAAAACTGCTTTTATCATGGAGTGTTATCATCATTATTGTATATCTATCACTTGGTTTATATAAAAACCTAGTATGTATTGGTTCAAGGAAAACTCATGCTCAAAATTTGTCTTCCTATTATAACATCTAAAATCAGGATACTAATTTTCCTATTCATTTCATTTTTGGACAAATGACCCTCTTTTTGAAAAAAGAATAACCTCATGTACCAATCATGGTTAATTTTACAAAATGTTCCTCAATTCTTAAATAGCTGTCTCACGACTTAAAATAGAAGTGTAACTTTATTCGTCATAGCATCCACAATGGAAGATCAAGTTGGGTTAAAAAACAAAAGTGATGGGGGTTGACCCCCACTAAGGGAGATCAATGAAGTGCTCAATCAAATGGGAAGGTTAAAAATGAGTTCTGAGCAACCGTTGCGTGTAGCTCAACTGGTAGCAAGAGAGTGCCACAAAGGTTAGGTTCTGGGTTCGAATCCCGACAACTGCGATGAATGGTTATTATGTTAAAATGCATAGGGTCTCTGCAAGTACCGGCGACGGAGCCCCACTCTCTATCTGTCAGATTGGGATTATAGTCCAATTTACATCCTCCCAACGTACCGTCCGGTCGGGGTTGGGGGCCCTCAGGCAGAGCCGGCTTTGGGCCCTAAGGCAGAGCCGGCTTTGGGCCCTAGGAAGATAGGCAATTGCCTAGGGCACCACTTTGAGAGGGGCACCATTTTTTCCAAAAAAAAACTAGTGTTACTTAGTGGAGTCCTTTTCCTGTCCGGCCACCTCGATTTGAGGTGGTTCCCGGTCGTATTTTTGGCTGCAATTTTTTTGTGTATGTTCCTCATCAAGTCTAGTTCATTCATACCCAATTTGAGCAAAACATTCAATCGAGAAGATCGTTAAATGATTTTTGCATGATAACTGGTCCAGAATATACATATAAACCGCAATTATCATGCAAAAAATCATTTGAGGACCTTCCCGATTGATATTTTTGCTCAATTTTGGTATCGATGAACTAGACTTTATGAAGAAGATACACAAAAAATTTTAGCCAAAAATACGACCGGGAACAACCTCAAAAGGAGGTGGCCGGGCCAGCCTCCTGTCCGGCCTAGCCGGACAGGAACATTCGTATTACTTAGTGTACATATGTATTAATTAAAATGAAAACGTAACATTAGAAACTTTGGAAAAGAAAATCGAATTACCGATTGTGATTTTTCTTTGTAAATTTGCGTTATGAATTTATACTTAAAGTTATTTTTGTTAGAGTTATTCTTAAATTTGATCTTTATAAGTTATATTTATTAATGTATAATAATAACAATATAAACGGAAATTGTCCTAAATATGACTAAAAATGTTTGTATATTTCAAAATAGAATTATCATGTTTTTATTTTCTAAATAGAAGTAATTACTTTCATATTTTGGTAGTACCATACTTAAACATGACAACATTTTCCATGTTTGACAGTAATTATTTCTATTTAGAAAATAAAAACATGATCGTCCTATTTTGGAATTCTCAAACATTTTTACTCCTATATCGAGAATTTTCCTTAATATAAATAATTAGTGCTAAGTTATTATTTTACTGTTTTGCTATGATCGACGGAAGCAATATTATGTGACTTTTGAGAGAAAATTTAAGAAAAAATGAAGTCGTACAATCTTTTGCGGCTTCTATGAATAGGAATGTAAAAAAACCTTATCCTTAGGTATAGAATAGAATTTAGAGAAATATGATAAACACATGTATAAAAATATTGATGTCGAAAATGAAAATAAAAATCACGGTTCATTCTTTGTCTAGGGCACCAAAATTTCCAAAGACGGTCCTACCCTAAGGAATGGGGTGTCATCCTTTTTAAAAAAAATGAGTTCTCACCAAACTTTTGTGACTAACCGATCACAAAAGGCCATGTGGCTTTTCTTCTCCATCAACATAGCTACCAACCTAATCAAATATCCCCAACTCCCTAATTTCATTTATTATTCATTAAATTTAATTTATTGTAAAAAAAAAATTAAACAACAAATTAGATTTGTTTTCCTCTATAAATAGACATCAATGAAGGATATGTTTAGTCACATCGAAATTTACCATTTATTTTCCTTTTTCATCTTAATTTATCTGTTTAGATTATTTTTCCTCGGAAAATGGATCCAACTCGTTCTCTACCTAGATACAATGACGACAATAAATAATTATAGTGGGTCAAATGTGAATTTTTTATTTCTTCTCCAAATTATATAAATTAATAATGGTGGAATATACCAAAAATATGGAGAGACAACCTACAAATTTTAAGTAACCTAGGTCACCATAGTGGGGGGAAAATGTGATATGTTAGAGGGATTAAGTTTTAGAGGGATTAAGTTTTGGTGTGATATGTTATGGGGTCAAAAGTCATAAACAATGTGGATGCTTCAAGTCTAAGGGAATTGTTATGCGCACCGCACCTCCTTATATTACTTTATGTAATAGGGTATTCGGGTTATGACTTTATTGACCTTTTCAATTAAGGACAATTCAATTGAAATTATTTAGTTAAGGCTATGTTTGGCAGATATAAGTCTCTGCCTTCTAGCTTTTGTACTGTTCAAAAAGTCTTTAAAAGCTTCTAGTTTTATGTTTGGCATGACAATTTTTAAGAGCTTTTCAAAAATTAAAAGATCTTTTTTGAGATGCTACCGGGAGTATCATCTGAAAAAAGCTCGTGACTTTTAGTATTAATTAGTCCTAACAGCTTATATACCAAACCGAATTAAATCAAACAGTCATCTTTTTACCAAACAGCTACCACCGTTTCTCTTTAAGATCTTTTCAGTCACTAAAAGATAACACTTATTAAAAAGCTCACAAAAGTATATTTTCAGCTAGTTGTGCCAAACATACCCTAAATAAAAAATTGACACGACAAATACCCAATTACCCATATCATTTACGGAGTTTCAACTTTTAAATTGACTCCTCATCAATAATCGGGAATACCATATTACCCATATCATATACAGAGTTTCAAATTTTAAATTGACTCGTCATCCAATAATTTGTTGTCACATGGCAAAAAAGTCTTCTTTTTATATATTATAAAAATATATCAAACTAAATCATTTTTATATCTTTCATTTGACATCAATATTCGATGTGTAAATTTAAAAAAAAATCCAATCAAGTCTATTTAATGTAATTTGGTAGGCGGCTCGCAAATGTGTAATTTACTATTCTTTTAAGTCTATTCTGGTATGACCAAATTTGTTTAAATCTATATGGATCAAAACCATTAAAATTAAAAATATCATAAACATATCCTAAATCAAACTTAGATAAATAAAGGTATCACTATGATATAGTGACTATGGTGTAAACGTTGAACACAATAAAAATTACTAAAGGTTATCAAGTTACATTTTTGTCAATGACTTTTTATTGGTACTTCCTCCATCCTGTTTAAAGGTTCTCGATTTTCTTATTTAGGTGTCACATTTAAAGGTTCTCATTTCATTTTACGAAATAATTTACTCTTTAATTACACTTTTATTCAAATTTCTCTTTCCTACTCATTACATGTTAAGTTTCATAATTTCCCCTTCTCTAATTCATCTCCATTTAATTACTTTCACTTTATTTGTTTACTTTTCCTAACTTTTGTTTTTCCCCTCTTTTTTACTCAAATTACTTTATTTAACCACTTACCTAAAACATCGTGTCATTTACCCACCGGAACCTTCCCACGGGATGGAGGGAGTAATATTTTAGAAAAAAACTCTCATTTCATTCACATTTTATATATTTTTTTAGATTAGTTCCCTTCTTATAATAGGTCTTTTTCTCACCCTGCTAATTTTTTACTTTACTTTCTGTTTTTCCTTTTCTTACTTTGATTCCACCACTATATATTTTCATCTTTTTGAAAAAATCAAAGGAAACATATAAACAAGTAATCGGGAAAACTTTATAAAAAGAGACTTCAATGAATAGGAATACATAAAAAGGAAAGAAAAAAATGGAGAAGAAAAAAAGGAAAAATAAACGGAAAAAATTCAATAAAAAAACTCTTATGGTAAATGGATCAAGTAATACATAAACAAGGTAAATAAATGAAAATAAAGAAGAAGAAAAAGAAATAAAAGCATTGTGATGATAAAAATAAAACTTTTAGGAACAAAAAATGATACACGAGAACGTTTGGTGAAGATTTGTGAAAGATGAGATTTATGATTTAATGTTTTGCAAATTATTGAAAATAACTTGTAATAGTAGGTCATTAACCGGTCAGAGACCGATGTAAGAAGATGATGTGAAAAAATGGAATTAGTCTTGAATTACCGTTATGTGAGACTATTGTAAGAAGATCGCTAAAAAGTGAGATTATTAATTTCCATTTTCCTATATATAAATAGGTTTAAATAAAAAGTGCAATGCAAATGACGGTCAAAACATCAAAAATCTGTCAAGAAAATTAATGGACATTTAAGAAAATGATGTCTACTTAAAAAAAGGAAACCACGTTTAAGACAGAGTACATAAACTCATAAAAGAGTATGGTCAAGTGGTCAACAAATAAACAAATACTCCATAAAGGGAAGAGGACAGATGTGTCCAGTGTTGTAGAAAAAGAGGTGCGCCCAGCACTTTTGTATTATTAATCAAGGCTAACATGATCCGCTTCCAATTCCATATCAATCGATAAGTGATAACCAAAACGTAGAATCTAATCGGAACTAAATAGATATTATTTGTTGATGAGTTTATTTAAATCAAGAGTTTGAAACCAGGTGGAATAAAAGAATCAAATGTACGCAGTCTTATCCCTGTACTAAAACACAAAGCATAAAGGCTTTCCGGATAACCCATGATGAAAATCACGTCAAAAATTACATGGACTAACTGATGTTTCATATCAAAGAAATGCGAACAGTTTAATGTACCATTTTGCTTTATTCCATTATATTCTCATGTCAAAAATTAGTGAATCTTTGACTTCATTCTTCTCCGGAGGAATCAGAGCTCGACTCAGAGTTTCAAAAGTTCTTAATTACCGGTTTCAAGGCCATAGCAAGGCGCCAAGGCAGCATGTTAGGTCTCAGTCTACCCAAAATTTCATTTTTTATATGATTAGGGTAACCAAATTAGTTAAAGTTTTTCCAAAAAAATGTACCAGCACAGCCCAAACTCCCAAACTATGCCGACGCGGTGCATGTTCATGTTTGAGAATGCCAACGTGCTCGTTTTTTGTTAATATCGAGATGGCCGCAATCCTATTCTGTTCAGAAGTGTACAAGCAAGCTTTTATCAAATTTTAAAGTATTAAATGGACAATATATGAGAATAGAAAGTCTTTTCTGAATCAAAAGTTATTCAAGATTTAAGAGCAGATTGATGAATTCTAGGTACAAGTCTACAACAATATCTATCGACTTTAAGGTGTTCTTTGAGTTTTCATCTAAGTACCATGAACTCCCTGCCAAGCAAAAGTCTCTTCTATTTCACTAGGCATGGGCACGACCTGGTTCTTGGCCGGTTCCGGTCCCAAAAATTGCGACCTAGAACCAGCAGTACCGGTCCCAAAAATTGCAACCCAGCATCGGTCCCCCTATACCCGCCCCCACTCTCGGTTTCAGCCTAGAACCCGAAAATCAGTCCTTGGACCGGGACCTTATCCACCCCTATGCCTCACTAAAGGCACATGCAGAGTGATTGCGTAACACCATCCATTATATTGCCGACAAACACTAAATCAAATGTTTACACAATACAGATTGCTAACATTTGCAGCCAAGATTGCCATAGTTTTTACACATTAAATATATTTAGCAGATGTAGATGTACATTAACCGCATTAGATGAATCCTACCCAACACATCGATAGCCTGCCAACCATTATCCCAAACACTTTCACTCACTTAAATGCCCATTCCTTAGTTCGTGTGGTCAAGAAAACATTTTCCACTCATCTGCTTGCCTGCAAAATGTGTTAGGTTTAGTTTTAAAAAAGGTAGAGAGAATTGAACTAACGGGTCAAGCTCAAGAACATGAAACAACAGGCAAACTAGCGATTTAATCAAAACAATAATTATTAATTTAGCAACATGGTTTACCTTTCCATTCATCCGGATATTCCAAGGATCACTAGTGGATCCATAGACAGGGTCACCAACAACACATGAAGGTTGAGGGACATAGTTTTTCAAAAGTGGAACACCATCTGGTATATAATCATCATCACTGTCATAGCATCTCTCACGATATGGTCCCAAAGCTTTGAGGATCATTGACAGTAACATGCTCAGTCCCTTTATGTGAAAAAACAAGAAACCAAACCGACAGTTGGCAATATAAGATGCTAAAAGACATTTATGGTAAAAAAAAAGAAACTAAGTTGAAATGAGAAAGACGCCTGCTTGAATCATTCTCAAAGGAGAAGCTCTACATATTATTTTTAACTTTTATTATTATTTATTTATCAGAGGTGGGTGGTGACCTGCACTGCAGCCACTGACAAGCCAATCCATTTGCACAAGTCAAAATTTTCTTTGACAAACTTTTTTATCTCATCAAAGTTGCCGGTTGAATCCTCAGGAAAGTCCTGTTCCCACATCAAAGTAGAATACATGAAATACATGATATGTAAAATAATTATGAAGCTATTCATTGCAATACTGGATGTATTAAACTATACGGTAATACGGAGTATATATTTTGTTAAATGATACCTCTTCCCAGTTTTTGTTTAAGAAAACATCTACAGTGACAGCAGCTTCGAACGCAAAAAGTAGAAAGACAAACACCATGTACTACAAATATTAATCAAGGACGACAAATGTCAAATTTGGCATTGAAGTCTCAAGGACAACAAAAACATTACATGGGTCTTTCCAAAGTGAAAGAGAGCATGATTAGGAGGATACAATATACAGACAGCAGCCATTCACAGTTTCTGCAGCAATATGACCTGAGCAAGTGATGAAACACACAGTGATGCCAAGACCAAGAATAGTATAGATGAACCTGGTATTGAAGGTAAAAACAAGATCTTTGTTAACTACTTCATTGAAATCAAACTTAGAAGTACAAATGCAAGTGATGCTTGTAATTGAGAATATTAAGATAATAGCAACTACATGGTATTTGCTTTACAATATATACATATACTCCCTCCGTCCCCCAATTAAGTTACCACTTTCTTTTTTGGGCAGTCCCTAAATTAAGTTCACACTTTCTTACTTTCCTTATTTGGCAAATTATCAAAACAGTGTCAAACAGTGCCAAACAGTGTAAAACAGTGTTTGAACAAGGCAAAACAGTGCACTCCACAATAAAGTCAAATTTATTTTCTTAATACGTGTGAAGTCAAACCGGGAACTTAATTGGGGGACGGAGGGAGTATTAGAAGGATCTGAGGAACTATCATGTTAATTATAACATTCCAACATCAACATGCAAGAAATTGGTCACTTAATTACTTCACAAATGACTTTCAAAAATGAAGAACACGCAAAAAAGGCTTGCATGTCATTGAAATGCACACCATCTGTGATCAAATGATGTCAATTATAAATGGTTCATATTAGTATTTAATGATCAATATAAGAAAACCATCATAGTTGCAGGCAAAAAAGAGTCTCTGTTTAGATGTCTATTGCAAAAAGGTAAATATCCCTCATTTCTTCATTCACCTTATGATTTCAGTTTTCAGAAACCAAACAAAAACTGAAACACATACACACCAAGCATGGGATGTGACGCTACAAAATCCACGCAATATGGGCAAAGACATCTCATTTAAACGAAAAAATGGCATTGCCCCAACAAACACTGGGCAAAACATCGTGGCAAAGAAAAAAGCAAAAAAAAAAATCTGAGAGTAAAATATGACTCGCAAAGAATAAACCTAAACTTCCCCCAAACAATTATACAAAGAAATGATACATACAGGAAAGGACAGATACGCACCAGGGGATAGGGGAGCTATTGGGCCCAAAATACGGGAGAGGAGAAGGGCCGGACATGTGCTTTTGCCAAACTCTGAACATCCAAATGGCGTACATGATCATGGCGATCCCAACAATCCCTAACACAAAGTTGACGAGCTTCAGCATCGACTGGATGCAGCCCCGAGCAAATTTTATGGTCATTTCTGCACTTCGTGGCCGGATGAATGATGAAAGCCGATCCCCTAACCCTAGATCAAATCTTAATCAATTAAGCGTTAGGGATATAGGATTAGGGTTTCAAGATATGGAAATATTATCCGACGTTTCTGTGAGAGTGTAACTACTATGGATTTTCTTTTCGTCGTTCGTCTCCTGGATTTTAGGCCAAGAGGTAAAAAAAATAGTGTCAGCAAGGCAGGAGTGGATTTACTTTTTTGTTTCTTTTTAATTAACTCGTTTGTTTGTACATTTTCAAGAAGAACCTAGGTTATGAGTTAGTGTCACATCTTTATTTAATTTGTGCTTATTAATTTAAGTGATATTTTTTGTAATTTGGAATGGCCGATAGGATTATAATTGCACATATAATAAATTAAGACAAATATATTTTATTCTAGAACATTTTCACATACACTTAATCGTTCGCTAAGAGATTAGTAATAATTAGGGAGTCGTACGCTCGCTCGTTTTGATAATAATTTAGGAACTTGGCGCATGATTGCATGAGAGATCAATCTAATTCCATAAATTACGTCGTGAGAACGGTAAGAATTTAGTATTGACTAACGTTGCTCAATTAAATAATTTTCATGTGATTAAGTCTGATCAATTTCGAAATTTGATTACCCCATAATCAATTTCTATTCCCTTTCGTCATTATTTAGAAAGAACTTTTAAACTTAGCTGCTTATTCGCAGTAGTTAATTTCCCAAAAAATCAAATCTCGCACAATTGCATTTTTACTTATTTATTTTACTCGTTGAATTTATTTAATTCTTGATTCCCTTAAAAAATCAACATAAGCTTGATGATGCATGTTAAATGGATTGAGTTGAAACTCTACAATTAGACAATTAATCGAGATTCAAATCAGCTAATTATTTCTAGACCCAGTAATGAACTCATGATAAGCACATCATCAAAATGATGCTACATATCAATTAATTGTCTAAATTTATCAAATTTCAGCTGAGTGCATCAGTGTAATTTCCAATACTACCTACAAATAATGAAAAGTAAATGCTTAGATTCACCAATCTCTAATCTCATTACAAGTTCAAAGACTTGAAACTATAAAAGGATCTTGACAGACTTGATCAGGCAGCTGCAATTAAATGATGAAAATAAACCTCAAGGAGATATCTTTCTCCCAACTGAACCAAGGTATACACAATTACAAGACAGACAATTGCTCTAATGCTCTCCATTCTTATTCATTGCAATTTCCAGTTTTCCGCAATGGCATCAATGACATTCATCCTATTTTGTTTCAATAATAAATTACTATAGCTCTGCATTAAGAAACTACCATTTCAGATCAATTTGACGCAGAGGATTTGATGGCATCTGCAGCAAATCCACTGCTGAGCAGCCTCTGTACATACTTCCCCAGTATATCCACCTCCAGGTTCACCTTCTGCCCGATTTTCTTTGATGGGATCACTACATTCTGCTGCGTATAAGCAACCAACATGAAGCTGAAGCACTGATCATCATCAAACACATCCACCACCGTCAAGCTAGCCCCGTCCACCGCTATGAACCCTTTCGGCACTATAAACTTCAAAATCTCCTTCGTTGTCTTCACCTTCACCCATAACGAGTCTCCTTCTCTGACCAGTCCAACGATTACTCCGGTCTCGTCGACGTGTCCCTGCACGAAGTGGCCTCCCATACGACTACTCGGCGTCAAAGCCCTCTCCAGATTGACCCGAGATCCGCGCTCCAGTTCTCCCAGTGAGGTCTTCCGCAACGTTTCCGGGGCCAACCCGACCGAGAATTCGGACGATCCGGCGTCGAATTCCGTGACGGTCAAACAAGTCCCGTTGACGGCGATGCTGTCGCCGAGGTGAACGCACTCGAGGACGGTTTTTGCCCCGATTTTCATGAAGAAACTGTCGGGATCTGAGTGGCCTATGTGCCGGACTTCTCCAATCTCTTCGACTATGCCGGTGAAGAGGGATGTGATTGTGGCGGTTCTGGCGCGGGGTTTGGTGGATCGGAGGGAAAGGGTGAAGGGGGGTTTGAGAGGGAGGGAGGAAGTGTTGTTGTTGAGGGTAAGCGATGGACGCCATTGGTGGGATCCGATTATTGCTACACAAGATTTTGGAGCTTTGATTAGACTATAGGGTTTGGAGGTAGGGATCAACGCGACAGTGAAGGAAGCTGCTGCCATTTTCTGGTCGCCTTACAAGCCAGTTAAATTTTACTACGTACTACTTATAAAAAGAAACCAAAATGCAATTTGTTTGGAAATTGTCTGGTATATCATATGTCTACAAAATGTGTGTACCAAACATTGCTCAACAAAGAAAACGACTAGGATGTGTGTAACCCTTTTCTTATACTTAGGCATGACAATGGGTCGGGTCGGGTCGGGGCGGGGCGGGTACTACAAAACGCAGACTCACTCGGTGACCTGCACGGGTCCAAACTTGTTGACTCATGAATCGTCCCGTCGTAACCTAATTACCTAGTATTACGTATGCGTTTTTATTTGTGAAAAGTTGTTACCAATTGAATCTACATAAAGTATATCTTTAAATAATTATTAAAAATTAATATATTAAATCAATTTGAAAAGTTAAGGAAAAATTACTTAGACTTGAATAGTTAATCCATATATAAAGAAGACATTGATATATATTGATATATTTTAAGATCAAAGAATTTATGATGTATTGTATACACACATATGTATGTTGAAGTATATTTGTAGTATAATTTATGAAAAAGTATGTATATACTTATATATTGAGCGGGGCGGGGTGGGGCGGCACGGGTCGATACTAATACTCGGACCCGCCCCCATTGTATAAGCGGGGCGGGCCGGAGCCGCCCCATTTGCAAGACGGGGCGGGCCAGACCCGTCCCAAATATCTCAGGCCACGGCGGGTCATTGCGGGCCGGTTTTTTTTTACATCCCTACTTATACTTCTTTCGTCGCTTAAAACTAGACCAAGTTTGATCGACACGTGATTAATAAAGTAAAGTTTGTGTGGTTGAGTTTTGTGTGGATGATGTGTGGTTGAATTTTGTGCACATGAGAGAGTATTAATCAGAACCACAAATTTCTTTACTTGCAAGGGAAAGCGACTGAGGTAGTGGAATAGCCAACAAGAAAAATTGACAAAGTTTTAAGAGACGAAATGAGTACTGAGTACATAGTAATAGTAAGAAAACGGCAACACTTGTTTTAATTATCGAAGTGTTTTTTTGTATAAAAAGTTACCAGTTTATATAGAGTAGTGTACCCTCATATGAGTATATCAGTTAGATATTACTCACTTCATCCCGTTAAGAGTGTTTCATCTTTCTTTTTCATTCTACCCTGTTAAGATTGTCTCATATCAAATTTGACAAAATTTGTGTAGGTCTAAATCATCCACCCGTTATTATTACTTTATCAGTTCAATACTTCAATATCAACCACATAAATCCACTTTTTTAACAAACGCACATCCTCCTCATATATCAATGTTAGAGAGACAGTGGTAATACTTAGGTATTCAACTCATTTATTTTAATTATTGTTGATGACACTAATCAATCTATGACATGAGGAGGCAGTGACATTTGTCCCTTAACAGCTTAGTCATAAATCTAACACTAAACTCGTTTATTTTAATTATTACACAATTCAACTCGATCCCCTTAACCCATCAAGTGATCACCACCTGTGAGCATCATTGACCATCACCCCGCTTGTTTTTGTGACAAGCTCTCTGAGTCCAGTGACCTATGTCACGGACTTATTCTCGAACCCGTGCGGCACTAGCAACACTCACTCAAACTATGCTAGTCAGCCTAACTCTTGCGGAAACTAGGACACCGATAGTGGAGAAACTTGTATAAAGGCTTTATTGCTCTCAAGCTTTCGATGATACAAATGAGCCAGCCATGAGGGGTATTTATACTTATCCTCCTCCTCAATGGACGGCTTAGATCTACTTGATCTAACGGCTACAATTGAATTCTAGAGTATTCTATACAACTCTATGAGATTCTAGAGTATTCTACTCTATTCTATACAGGGGTACACTTATCTACATGAGTCTAGAAGGTTCTCTTAGCCTCCAGGATTCTGCCCCTCTCTCTTAGGCATCTCTAGACTTCAACTCGCCTCCAGGCCTCGTTATGCCGCGGCCTATGCCACTTAATGCCGCGGCGTTCAGGAGAGTCGTGACATTCTCCCCCACTCAATCTCACGACGTCCTCGTCGTGGTCTTCCTGTAAGCCTCTATCAAACCCTTGTAGTTCCACAAGGTTAACTCGTGTTCCCAACTTGCCTCGCTGTCCGGAGCATCCTTCCACTTGATGAAGTACTCCACGTAGCTCGGATGTGCGCCTCTCCTCGGAATGACTCTATGAGCCAATATCTCTCCAACCTCGCGCTCGGGAACCTTTGTTATAGCTGTCGGTGCTCTCTTCGAAATGCCCCTACTCGGATCCTCCTTGTCTTCCTTGTAGGGCTTAAGCAAGCTCACGTGAAACACCGGATAAATCTCCAAGTGTGAGGGTAAGGTCAAGCGATAGGCAAGCTTACCAACCCGCTTCTCTATGGGAAACGGACCCTCATATCGCCGCACCAGCCCCTTGTGCAGCTTAGCAAACGTATGCTTCTGGTGGGAAAGGAGCTTCACTAGTACCAAGTCTCCTTCCTCAAACTCCAAGTCTCTCCTCTTAGCGTCGGCCCACTTCTTCATCTTTTTCGAGGCCTTAGCTAAGTATGCCCTCGCCATGTCAGCCTTCTCATGCCATCCCTTGGCAAACTTGAATGCGGATGGACTCGGACCTCGATATCCCACGGCCAAAGAGTGCGGAGTAGCCGGCTGCTGCCCCGTGGCAATCTCGAACGGACTTGCCCCCGTCGACTCACTCCTTTGCAAATTATATGAGAATTGAGCTATGTCAAGCAACTTTGCCCAATCCCTCTGGTTTGCACTCACGTAATGCCTTAAGTACAGCTCCAACAAGGCATTAACCCTCTCGGTTTGGCCGTCGGTTTGGGGGTGAAAGCTCGTAGAGAAGTTAAGCTCGGACCCCATTATCTTGAACAGCTCCATCCAAAACTTCCCGGTAAAACGGGTATCTCGGTCGCTTACGATGGTCTTCGGTATGCCCCAATACTTTACCACATGCTTGAAGAATAAGCGTGCAGCATCTTCGGCGGTGAACTTCGTAGGGACAGGAATGAACACTCCATACTTACTAAACCGATCCACCACGACCATGATGTTCCCACACCCCTCGGACTTAGGCAAACATGTGATGAAGTCCATAGATATGCTCTCCCACGGCTTCTCTGGTGTGGGCAACGGCTCCAGCAACCCTGCTGGCTGTTGTTGATCCACCTTGTCTTGTTGGCACACAAGACAAGTATTCACATACAACTCCACCTCTTCCTTCATTTGGGGCCAATAGTACGCACGTTCTATCAGTGCCATCGTGCGTCTAATTCCGGGATGTCCAGCCCATCTCGAATCATGGCATTCCTTGATGATCTCTTTCCTCAATCCTTGCCACTTCGGCACATAGATCCGATCTCCCTTGGTCATGAGCAACCCCTCTCTAAGCCAAAACTGGCGTGTCTTCCCTCGACTTGTCAACTCCATCAAACTCTTGGCCTTCGGGTCATGCTCCAGTCCCTCCTTGACTCGATCCACCAAAGGAAAACTCGGGCTTGTGATGGCAGCTAGCTCGGCCTTCCTACTCAATGCGTCAGCCACATTGTTCGTCTTCCCCGGCTTATACTCCATCACAAAGTCAAACTCTGCAAGAAAGTCTTGCCACCTTGCTTGCTTCGGCGTCAACTTCTTTTGATTGAGGAAATAACTTGTTGCCACGTTGTCCGTCTTCACCACGAACTTGGACCCCAACAAGTAGTGCCTCCACGTCCTCAAGCAATGCACCACGGCTGTCATTTCTTTCTCTTGGACCGTATAGCGGCGCTCGGTGTCATTCAGCTTGCGGCTCTCATAAGCAATGGGATGCCCTTCTTGCATCAATACTCCTCCTAGAGCAAAATCTGAGGCATCGGTCTGGACTTCATACGGCTTTCTGTGATCGGGGAGTGCTAGGACAGGCTCCTCGGTCACAATTCTCTTCAACTCCTCAAATGCATGTTGGCACCTCTCGTCCCACTTCCATGCAACTTTCTTCTTCAACAGATCAGTGAGTGGAGATGCTATAGAAGAATAGCCTTGAATGAACCGTCGGTAATAGTTTGCTAGTCCAAGAAAGGATCGTAACTCGGTCACCTTCTTGGGCGGCTCCCATCCGCATATTGCCTCGATCTTCACCTTATCCATCCGGATCTTGCCCCCTCCAACAATGTGCCCAAGGAACGTCACCTCCTTTTGAGCAAAGGCACATTTCTCCTTCTTCACATAGAGCTCGTTCTCCCTCAACTTCTGAAACACTTGCCTTAGGTGATCAATGTGCTCCTCCAAAGTCTTACTATAGATGACTATGTCATCCAAGTAAACCACCACGAACTTGTCCAAGAACGGCTCAAATACCCGATTCATGAGGGTGCAAAACGTAGCTGGAGCATTCGTGAGTCCGAATGGCATTACAAGGAATTGGAAGGAACCATACCTTGTCACACATGTGGTCTTCGGCTCATCTCCTTCGGCAATCCTTACTTGATAGTAGCCCGACCTCAAGTCCAACTTTGAGAACCACTTTGCTCCTCCAAGCTGATCGAACAAGTCCGCAATGAGTGGAATCGGATACTTGTTCTTCACCGTAATCTTGTTTAGCGCCCTATAGTCGATGCACATACGCAATGACCCATCATGCTTCTTCTGGAACAACACGGGTGCGCCATAGGGTGCCTTGGATGGTTGGATGTATCCCGCATCCAACAAGTCCTTCAACTGCCTCTTCATTTCTTCTAACTCTGGTGGGGCCATCCTATATGGCACACCTGCTGGTGGTGTAGACCCGGGGATCAACTCGATCTTGTGGTCCACATCTCTCTTGGGCGGAAGTCTCTTCGGCAACTCAGACGGCATCACGTCCTTGAACTCCACGAGCACCTTGGCCACTCCCTCCGGCATACCACTTGTCGGCACTGGTTCCTCCTTCAAGATGGCTAGGTATGTAGGTTGCCGCTTCCTCATGCCCTTGGCAAGTTGCAAGGCCGAGATTTGCTTGGACTGAATCCTCTCCTCCCGGGATAGCTTCACCATGCAAGTCTCGCCCTCCTTCATTATGCACATAGTGTTGGCAAACGGAATCGGTATTGCCTTCACCGAATCCATAAACTCCATGCCCAACACGATAGGATAGTCGTCCATAGGAACGACCGAAAAATCAATTAAGCCACTCCACTCGCCCAAGGTAACCCTAACCCCACGAGCCACTCCATAGATTGATTTAGGTTGCGAGTTGACAGCTTTCAACCAACCATGGTCTTCAACATAGGGGATGCCCAATCTCTTTGCCTCCTTAACTTCTAAGAAGTTGTGAGAAGCACCAGTGTCAACAAGGGCTTTAGTAGTTTGTCCACGTACCTTAGCTTCCACGAACAAACGCCCCTTCTTCTCCGTCTTGGTCTCGGTTACCTTGGCCTTAATGGCATTGAGAATGTGAAGGGAACCCACCATAGCTTCCTCCCGTTCTCGTTCCTCCCTTTCTTCAACTAAGGCCGAGAGCTTGGCCTTCTTCGGACAATCCTTTGCCTTGTGTGGCCCATCACAAAAGAAGCACTTCAACGGTCTCTTCTCCCATGTCTTGGTCTCCTTTGTTCCCTTGCTCTTGTCAAAGTGTTGGAAACCTTCTTTGTGTGGACGGTGGTCTCCCCCACTCTTTTCCTTGCCCTTCTCCTTAGTCGGTGGCTTCACCTTCTCCGGCTTCTTGAACTCCACCAAGGACTCGGCAATAGCAATGGCAGTGTCGAGATCTTGAGCCCCACGCCTTTGGACCTCGATCTTAGCCCAACCTTGCAACCCATCCGTAAAAGCAAAGAAAGCTTCCTTATCAGGATAGTCAGGGATATCTAGGAGTACCTCAGTAAATTCCTTCACGTATTCGCGCAGGCTTCCCTTGTGTTGCAAACGCCTTAGCTTAGCTCTCGCCTCCTCTTCCGCATTCATAGGGCAGAACTGTTTCTTGAGTTCACTCTTGAACTCCTCCCACGTGCTTATAGTGCAAAGACCCTTCTCTCGGTCCCCGTACTTCCTTCTCCACCACAACATGGCGGTATCCTCCAAATACATGGTTGTCGTGTCAACTTTCTTGGTATCATCAACAATACCAAGAGCCTTGAAGTATTGCTCCATACTCCACACAAAGTTCTCTATCTCCTTAGCATTCCTAGCCCCTTTGTATGTCTTGGGTCTAGGAACATCAACCTTAGAGGGAGTAGGACTTACCTCACTTGACGACGTGCTTCCTCCTTGCACGACCGCCTTCTTGCATAGGACCAGCTCTTCCTTGGTTTCCACCAACTCGTTGGTGACCTTCTCCAACTCCTCCCGCAGTGAAGCAACCATGGTCATGAAAGTCCCCTCCAAGCTCTTGACCTCGGAAAGCCACCGGTCGAGGATCTCATTGACCGCTCCTTGCACCTCCCCTCGAAGATCTTCACTATTCTTCGCAAGTTCCACGATGCGTTGGTCGACTTCCTCAAACCTTTCTTCCCCATCGGCTATGGCAAGCTCCGCCTTGGCTAGCCGAGTCTCCACCTCCGTCATGGCTTCTCGAGACTTGGACCTTCCCCTCTTGGTTTGCTTCCCGGCATCCATGTGAGTTGTCTCGCTATCTGAACCGGCCATCTCTTCTCAAGGGCACGAAACCAAAAGCCTTGGCTCTGATACCAACTGTCACGGACTTATTCTCGAACCCGTGCGGCACTAGCAACACTCACTCAAACTATGCTAGTCAGCCTAACTCTTGCGAAAACTAGGACACCGATAGTGGAGAAACTTGTATAAAGGCTTTATTGCTCTCAAGCTTTCGATGATACAAATGAGCCAGCCATGAGGGGTATTTATACTTATCCTCCTCCTCAATGGACGGCTTAGATCTACTTGATCTAACGGCTACAATTGAATTCTAGAGTATTCTATACAACTCTATGAGATTCTAGAGTATTCTACTCTATTCTATACAGGGGTACACTTATCTACATGAGTCTAGAAGGTTCTCTTAGCCTCCAGGATTCTGCCCCTCTCTCTTAGGCATCTCTAGACTTCAACTCGCCTCCAGGCCTCGTTATGCCGCGGCCTATGCCACTTAATGCTGCGGCGTTCAGGAGAGTCGTGACACCTACTGACCATCATCCAGCCCCGTCAAACGATCATCGTCCCACTCCCATCTCCCCCATGCAAATCATATCTTTTACGATGCATCCATGCCAATCCAAAACTCTAACAACCGTCACTCCCATTGCCTCCTCATCATTTTCCATTTTGAAAAATTTTGTTTGACTGATATTCATTTACTTTTTTACTTAACCACATTCATATATTTCAACTATATTATTACTTTTACTTTCTTAAACTTTGATCAGAGTCAGAACAGGGAGCATTTCATGAGAAGAAGGAAGTAGCTCCTAAATAATATTACCTCCGTCCCACTTAACTTTGTCAACTTTATATTGAGTGTAAAATTAGAAAAGTAAAAACCGTGTGGTTGAGGTTCGCGTAGAGGAAAGAGAAATGAACAGAACCGCAAATTCATTGCGTTAAACGAAAAGTGATAGAGTTTTTATAGTAAACAAAAAACGAAAATTGGCAAAATTCAATTAGACGATTATGTCATTCTTATCTTTAAAAAATCAAGTTTTGATCATTACTTCGTTAGATCACTGATGGTAAAAAAAAGTTATTACCTCCGTTTCATTCAATTTTGTCTACATTATGTTGAGTAAGAAATAATAATAACAAAAATTACGTTGATGTACTCACTCTTATATCTACCTTATACTCACCATGTTCGTGAAACTTTTTTTTTTCTGTGAACCCGGTTTTACAGACAATATTTTTTGATTGTGCAAAATATTGTCTATGAATCGATGTTCACAGACAAAAAAAACTTTCATAAACATGAGTGAGTATAAAAGTGAGTATAAGAGTGAGTACAAACATTATTTTTTATTCCTTCCATCCCATAATTTACTTCTGTAGTACAAATGACATACAGATTAAGAAAGTGAGTTTTGTGTGATGGAGAGTTGTGAAGAGGAGAGAAAAATGTGTAAGAATCAGTGTGAACCACAAATTATTTGACAAAAAGGAAAAAGAAGTTTTTTTGGGAGGGAAGAAAGAGAAAGTGTGAGGAAAGTGCACAAGTCATTGGTCAACGGCTTGCAGCCGAAGCTAACTTCACCTGCCTGTCCTCCGCGTTTGATACCTGGCTTCAATCCTGATTTCTATCTCCAGAACAACTCCCGGACTCAATCTTCTAAGTCGCAAGTATTCGCAAGTTTTCGATTGGGAATGGCATCTGGGTCGTCGGGTCTGCCCAGCAATTCTGGCTCCAAGGGTTTTGATTTCGCTTCCGATGATATCCTTTGCGCCTACGAAGACTACACCATTCCGGAGAACTCTACCAGGGGCCAATCTGATCCCGCGATCGGTTCCAATTCCGGGAAGGTGATCGTTTACTTATGAGCTGTCCAGTTTTTGAGCCATAGTAGTTTTTTTCTAGGTTTTGTTCCTCTTTAGGCTAGGGCAGTTGGAAACTTGGCTAGAGTCTGAGATTTTTCTGCTAGATTTCTCTTAAACTCGTTGCACTTGGAGTTGTAGGTTGAATAATGGTTGATACTTTAATTTTCTCCTCGCAGTCGATGAGATTAAAGGATAAAAGCAAAACTAAATTCTTTTAGTATATCCTTTAGGTAACATTGAAACAAAACAATTAAAAACAAATATCTAGAATTAGTGTATTGAATCTGAAGTAATGTTTAATTTTCCTCAAAAAATTTGTTCCTTTTAAATTTCATTCTAATTTCTTTCCGTGTCATTTTAGTGTTGCAAAAATAAATGGACCTTTAAATCCGAATAATAAAACCAATTTTGAGTCATGTGTCCATAAAATTTTCTATCATGGTAGGACACCAATATATTTATTCTTTAAAAGAAGATATAGAAAAGGTTGAAGAAAAGATATAGCGTAATACTAGTATCTTTAAAGTTTATATCTTCGGAAAAGATCAAGTGGCATGAAGCTTAAATGCGTTATAAAAAAAATTGGGATATACATATACCAAGTAAAAGGACAGCTTGTGGACGTTTTTGCACTATGAAGAAGGTAGGCCAGCTCATTAAAACCCAGTGAATTGATACTGTATTTATATATGCAGTCTTTTTTGTATTTTCCAAGAATCTAAAATGACAAGAGAAGAAAGAGTTAATGAAAAGGCTTAGAATATTCTGACCATTATAGTTTCTTTGAAAGTGCAGAAGACATTTTGTGATAACAGTTTTCTCAGTTATTTGTTCATACAAGTTATCCAAATAAGTTGTTTATGTACATATTTACCTGAAAAACAGTGCCTACAATCTGCAACGTACTGAAAATAGCTATAATTTTACTAGAAACTATCATAGTTTGGTTACCACGTTTGTTAGTGTATTGATTATGTTTTCCATTATTTTTTAGAAAACACTCCCATCATTCATATTTAAATTATTTGTTTTGACTAGGGGGAGAAAGTTTGTTAACTTTGTCCATTAACTATGCCAAAGTTATATTAGATTATAACATGAAAGTATACTTGACAATATGTTTAGTATACAATGTTATAATCCCACATTAGAAATCTAAAGAGTGAATGATGTCTTAATAATACTTTGGGTTAAACTAGCTGCCAGATTGAATTCAATCTGGTTTGGTCCAATTGCCTTTGTCCACTGTGTGACCCTAATCCAATTCTAAGTTTTATCATAGATTTTGAGATAGTAATTCGTGATAAAGTGTAAATATATATTTGTAAATAGTAATAGTCAAAGTCGGACATTGAAGACCTTACAATTTAAAACAAAAATTATAAATCAGTGCGGATTGTGGAGGGAGTTAGTAAATACAGAATTTTATGTGTATTTTGTTCATGTAGTCAATAATCTGTTGCTTTAGTACAGGGGGAAGACTGCATACATCCAGCCCCCCTTACCCCATCATAGGTGGGGAGCCTTTGCGGCACTGGGGTAATGATGATGGTGATGATAATGGAGTCAATACTCTGTTCCCAACATATTGAATATATACCATACAGACTGAGTAGAGGATATTGTATATGTAACTACTATTCTGCTTTTGCACTTGACATTTCAACTGCACCATTTAGGTATTTGAGGGGTTAACAAGTACTACAGACAAAATTTAAGCTGCCAAGATATTTTAAATCTGTATTTGGCATGACTTTTGAGCAGGAGCTCCATAAAAACAGAATGACAAGATCATCCATGTTGCCTACTCCGGCTTACCACCTGCCTGAAGGTTCTTCATTCAATCAAGATGTTATTGGTGCTGTTGATAAGAGTATGAAGAAGCACACAGACAATCTCATGCGCTTCCTTGAGGGAATTAGTTCACGTCTATCTGATCTGGAGTTATATTGTTACAATCTTGATAAATCCATTGGGGAAATTCATTCTGGTTTGGTTCATGATCATGAAGACTCAAACAACAAACTCAAATCTCTTGAGAAGCATCTCCAGGAGGCAAGTTTGTTTTTACCCCTGTGCATGCCATTATTTATTAGTGCTCTTATTTGTTAGTATATGAGGAGATGGAACAATCTAACTGCTAGTTGTTGCTTTAGTCCGAGGCACTGCTATTGATATGATTTTTTTTGTGCTTTAAGTTTTTAAAACTTTCATGCTTACTTCATAATAAGGGTCCTAGAGATATTTGATGCTCAACACGGGAGTGGGGGTGGGGAGTTCCAAAGTGTTGCCCTGTGCCTTTCTAGGAATGGATAAGTTGCATTAAGTACATTGTCGTTTGAGGTTGGGGTGTTGTCGAGCTGAGCCTAGTCCAAATAGTCAAAGCTCAAAGCTAGGCTCGAAAAAAATAGAGTTTGGACCGAGTTTGATCCAACTCTAGCTTGTGAACTTGAGCTGCTCTTGACCCAAATCTCAAATTATTTGAGGTCAACTCGAATAAGCTAGATTATTTATTTATTTTGCTGAAGTTGTATCCACTATTGATAGAGTTGCTCAATTCTGAAAGAGGGGGTTTAAAAATTTGTTTTATTTATTTGTGTTTTAAACAAGAAAAAGAGTGTGAAAAAAGGCTAAGATGATTATTTTGTGTAACTTCAGTAAAAAATAGCACTTTCAGAGTTTTGGTCATTTTTTTCATTAACACCAATTGAGGCACAATGTCAAATGTATTAGTGTTTGGTAAAAATTCTAGCTGATAGCCCAAAAAATTTAACAGGGATTGACTGGTGTTTTTTGTCCTCATTGCAGGTCCACAGGTCCATACAGATCCTGAGAGATAAGCAAGAACTTGCTGAAGCTCAGGAGGAGCTAGCCAAGCTTCAGCTTGCACGCAAAGTACCAACTTCAGCTAGCAACAACATTTCTCAGCAAGATGGAGAGAGAATGTCTCATCGTCCCTCTTCTTCTGACACCACCAATATGCACAGTCATAATAACCCCCCTGAACTCCAGGGGCAGCAATTTTCACTGTCATCTCCACACCCACACCAAACAGTAGTAACACAGCCTGTCCCGTCTCTTCCATCCCAAGTTAGTATTGCACAGCCACAGGGTTACTATCTGCCACCACCAGCTCCTCCTAGTCAATTCCTCCCTCAAGGTGGTCAACACATGCCCCCTTCTAACTCCCAGTTCCTGAAATTTGCTAACCTGCCACCACATCCTTCTTCACAGGCTCAACCAGTTCAGGCCTCCCACTCTCAATCAGAACCTTCATATCAGCAGCAGTGGTTGCCACCTCAGCAACAAATCCAACAACCGTCTGATGTTTATCTCTCATACCCGCCCAACCAACCAAATCCCGCTCCTGAGATGGGTCCAAATAATATGTCCTCTGGAATTTCCCAACCAGCCCCTAACCGTTCCGACGGAATGCCATATGGTAATAGGCCAGCTCAGCAGCTGCAGGCTCCAGCTAATCATCATCTCAAGCCTGCATTTGGTACTCCTGGGGATGGGTATGGAAATTCTTATGTAATGTATGATGGTAGTGAAGGAGAAAGGGGTCATCATCATCCTCCAACATTTCCACAAGGCAGTTATCCTCCTCATCCGGCATTGCCTGCTGTAAACACTAATGTGATGGCTCATCACCCCTCACAAATGACGCGTAACCATCCTCATAACGAGTTGATTGAGAAACTGGTGAGCATGGGTTACAGGGGTGATCATGTCATTAATGTGATCCAGAGGCTAGAAGAGAGCGGCCAGGCTGTTGATTTTAATGCTGTGCTTGACAGACTGAATGGGCATTCTTCTGGAGGTGGATTTCGTAAAGGATGGTGAGTAAACCTGCATCTTACTGCTCCGATGTGGATTATTTATTATGCCTTTCACTGAACTGAATTCAGCACGGATGTGATTAAAACTTGGTACATATAGCATAATGATGTTCAAGAGATGCATGGTATTATGTGTATGTCATCTCGTACCCAGCTTTCACCCTTTAGTTGCACACTTGCACTCATCTTATTTTAAAAAATGCTGTATTTTGTTGCTGCAATGCAGACACCTGATTGTCATCTATGTCCATTTGAGACGGTGTTTGGTTCATTTATTAGAGCAACATCATAATAACCTCTATAAGCATCAGTGATAAATTTGATGAATACTCTTAAGTTCAGTTTGGATCGAATAAAAGCTTTGCAACTCTTGTATGTGTACCTTAGTTGTTTTTGTGGTGATAAAAAGTATCAATGGATGTTGGTAAGAATCAGGCAATTGTAGTGTGAGAATCTATCTAATGATGATGGGGTTTTATGGACACCAGAGAGAATTTACACCCCCTTCTATCCTGAAAATGATAACTGTCAAAAATCATGCTGGGATGGACATTAATGACTTCGGGGTGGGCTGGCCGGGTAAAAGGTTCTGCGTTTTCCATTACTGGAACATAAACCTTCTTGCATAATTACTTCGGCCCATGTCTCCTCTTATCCTAAAATCTACTAGTACCTTTTTACCAGCTCCATTCATTTTGGTTTTTTTATTTGTTTCATTTTTCTAGATGTATTTTATTTGGTTGTGTTCTTATGTGATTCTTATCATTAGATAGTAATCAAAAGACTAAACTTATGCTAGGATTTTAATTAAGAAGAATATCCATATTAACTAATATAGCTCTCATTAATACTTTTAATCCATATCCTAGAAGTAGGACTGGTTCAAGTTTTATTTGGAATTTGAGAGGATAGAGTCTTGAGTTCAAATCAGGGTACGAATTTGAGAGGATGAAAGATCTTGGATTCAAATCATCTTATATCATATATGTGAATTTGAAAGGATTTTCTCAATGATGATTCTCTATCCCTCTCAGGGTAGTTCAAGTGGTCACACAATAACTTTTTAATCAATCAGTGTTGGGTCCTCTCGAGATCACACCCAATTAATAAGAAGGATTAGTTCGTCAGAATCAGGATCATTTTTTGTTAATTAGAATGATTTTAATTTATAAGTAGTTTTTTTATATAAAAAGCGGTTTTGTATATTACTATCTAAAAATCATACAAGACAACATCAAGATAGTTATGACAGCTAGGCATGAACTCGGTGCGGGCCGGGTCTGATTGGGCTTTTTTTGGAACCTTGAGGCTCGGAACCGGCCCGGGTAGCTACCGGTTCCGGTTCGGATCGGGCCGGGTCTCGGGCTGGCCACATATTCTTCTAATTAACGACATACAATTACTAAAACGCCCACAATATTTCTACATAAATGAGTTTCCGGATAAAATTTGTCGGAGTTGTGGTCGGAAGGACGACGGGTGGTGAAGGGGAAAAGTTCACGAACTAGATTTAGTTAAATTGAACGTCAAGGGAGCAATGTGGAAGTGACATAATAGTCATGAGATCAAAAGTGAATTTTTTTCGGTAGGAAACCTATAAATGCTATTAAATGACGCAACTAACCTTCATTAATTGGATTCCGGTTAAAATTGCCGGAGTTGTGGTCGGAAGGACGACGAGTGGTGAAAGGGAAAAGGTCATTGACTAGATTTGGTTAATTAGAAAGTCAAAGGAATAATTTGGAAGTGACATAATAATCATGGGACTTGGAATTTTTTCTTTTAAAAAGCATCTTAACTTAATATGCCACACTTTTTAATTTATTCTGAAATGAACTCGAGAATAATGATATGATGCCATTATTACTTTAATATGCCATGCCCGCAGAGACGAATGAATGAAGCATAAATAAATAATTATTGTATTTTAAGTAATGTTGTATTTCATTTATTGTGTACACTAATAACATTAGGGAGCAGCAAACAAATTCCTTTCATACAGATTTTTTATATTTAACTTTGTATATATAGTTCTACTCCGTATAATAAAAAATGTAAAGGATGCCACTTGCAAGCTGACAACTGGATATTGGAGTTTATATAACCAGAATTAAAAACATGTCGTTGAAAGCAGATGACCGAATAAATTTATTGACAGTTATTTTCTATTATTAATTAAAAAGTAATTTACTAATGCGTATGCATTGCATCTATAAATCAATTGAAATTATTTGCAATCATTTTGTATTTAAAGTATCGTTGACAAATGACGACCTTGCTTTATCGACTACGTGAGATAAATGAGTTATGTATATTGAAGTAAGTGGATACGTAGTATATGCAACGGTACGCTAGCTGATTCATCTTCGGGTGAAAAAACCCGAACCGAAACTCGGAAACGGACCCTAGATCGGCCCGAATTATGATTTCTGTCCGGCTTTTTCTTTTTAACCGGCCCAAAAAAAAAGTCAGGACCGAACGTGAAAGCCCGGGCTCATTAATGGCCCCAAAATCAATAATCTGACTCGGACCGATAAAAACCCGAAACAATTAGATTTAATATAAAATCAATTTAATATACATATATAGGTATATAATTTATAAATAATTTCTAATATATGATTATAATCATGGTGGATGAAAATATAACTTAGTACTACATAATTTTAACTAACAGAGATATTTTTCAGTTTTCCAGAAAACTGAAAAACTAGAAAACAGAAAACAGGAAACGTGTTTACCAAAGAAAATTGTTGGAAAACTAGAGAAAGGAAAACAAAAAAACGCATTTACCAAACCGTTTTCCAAAACGAAAAAAATGAGACATGTCTCTCTTTTCCTTAATGATTGGAGAAGTGACTTTGACCAGTTTTCCAAATTTGGAAAACGCATATATTATAGGACGGTGCAATGAATTTGCATACTTACACCTAGTGGTGGGTCCGGTCCCGCTCCGATGTCGATTCCATTCTAGTACCTCCATCCTCGTACCTTACCCCTTACCCCTACCCTACCCACCCAACCCCACCCCCGCATACCCCTTTTCCCTACAATGACCGTACCCCCACCCCCTAGGCCCCTACCACACGATCCACCCTACCCTACCGCCACCCCTATCACCTCAACCCCACTCCGAGCCACCCTAACCCTACCCCCACCTCGTATATTACCCCTTACCCCTACCATACCCCTTCCCACATGCCCCCTACCTCGGCCCCACCCTGATCTCGGCCCCACTCTACCGCCATCCTATCCCAACTCCTTACTCTACCCCTACCTTACCCCAACCCTACTCACTACCCCCCACCCTTACCCCTAACCACCACTCTAACCCACCCACTACCCCCTGTACCCCTAGACCTTACCACCCCACCCCCGACCATACCCCACCCATACCTTCCTTTCCTACCCCGACCCCTACGAGTAGGTATGGGTGGGTATGAAGGATTTTAGGGGAGTATGGGTAGAGTGTAAGATTGTGGTAAGGGTAGGGGTAGGGGTCAAGTGTGTGAAATTGGGTGTAGGGTGTAGGGTGGGGGTACGAGGTATAGGGGCAGGGTAGGGGTTAGGAATATAGGTACACGTACGAGGTGATCGATCCCATATATTATATTATATATTTGTGTTCATGAATGTTTGTGTGTCTAAATATGCATAGGATTATTTTGGACATTTTAATGTTAAACGGTGTTTTAAACATTTTAAAGTAAACATGATCTTATAACTTTGCTTATTTTATGCATCGCTTATTAACACGAGTCTTAATAAGCATCATTTAGTAACCTGTGAAGTAACCGTGTTACGTGTCAGTCTTCTGGATGATCACAGAACTGGGTAAAAAATCGATGAACATGTTTTCAAATTTGAAAATGGAAAACTAGAAAATAGAAACAAAAAACTAGAGATAGAAAAAATGAAAAATAAAAAGAGAAAATTGGAGAACAAAAAACAGAAGTAGAAAACAGGAAAATCTCTCTCTCAGTAAACATGCCCTAATGTTCTGTAACATGAAAAAACATCTTTACGTTAGAGAGTAGTTTTTAGTTTTGTGGTTTGTCTATAGAGATGATTTCTTTTTTTTTTTGAAAAAGAGTTGCCTATATTTATATTGTTAATTTCATGATCGTTACATCGATTAAAGAAAAAGCACACCTCACACCAAATAACCTCCACTAACTACGACTATAAACTCTACGATTAGATATACAAACGGCCACAACAGAAAAATTAACATGAATCGCTAATCATTTGACACAATTATCACTGATCCTATAGATCCGTATACTCATAACGACATAAAAATAAGTTAAATTTTCAATAATCGAGATAAACCTAGCACCACAAACTTTTACAAGAAACCAAACAACAAACATTAACTAACTCGATAATTTTCTTGAATTCTAACACCTCATTCAACCCATGACGGTGGTTCAGGAGGAGGTCTTATAGTCAGTATCAATATCGTTGTGATTAATCTTTCATTACCGTCCGATCTCTCTCCACCATAGCCGTGTTTTCCCACATCTACATACGTCTTCCCCCTCCCTCACTACGCAGCGCCATCACACCTCAACCCTCTTGACCTCCTCTCCATCCCATATCACACAGAGCTTGGCCGATAGCGCCTCACAGGGTCCCCCTGAAGATCTTCGAACTGCGGCTGGAGCTATGGACACTCCAAATCGGATCCTCATCGCCGTCATCGTCCTCCCAATACCTAAAAGAAAAGAAACTAACTCACTTCAGCGTTGACAAGATCAAAACGAGCAGCTAAACACAGATAAAGAAACTCGGGGAACAATTAGTTGGTACCAAATTTCAAACCCTAAAAAGGTTACCATGCCGCAGCTCGTGTTTAGACAGGATTTTCATGTCGGATTTTTACCCTTCTTTCAAAATGTCCGATTTTTTTCTTTTTACAACTAAAAGAACGGGTAGTGTTTGGGTTTGGAAATTGAGTCGTTTGACCGTTAATATGGCACGTCAATGTTACATCTAAGTCCCAACGTTTTCGCGATTTTGAAAATCGAACCCCACGCGCTTTCGGCCCACACCCGCCACCAGCCGGTCCCGTATTCGTCCGCTTATCGGCTCTCGCCGTCCCCAACAAAAAGCCAAAACCACTGCAACACCAACTAAACCACCATTTGTAGATCTCTCTGCAAATGTCACAATGAGTGCCCGGCCACGCCCTCCCCCGCCGGCCCAGCAACGAGCCCAGCCTCATGGGATTCAAGAGTTACCTTACAATATCATTCCGATCCATAACCTACTAGCAGACCACCCTTCGCTCCGTTTCCCCGAGGTGCGTGCCGCCGCCGCTGCACTCCGCTCCGTTGGTGACCTACGCAAGCCGCCCTTCCTTCCTTGGCAACCTCACTATGATCTGCTCGATTGGCTCGCCCTTTTCTTCGGCTTCCAGGCTTCCAGTGTCCAGAACCAGAGGGAGCACCTTGTCCTGCACCTCGCCAACGCCCAGATGCGGCTTTCCCCCCCTCCGGACAACATCGATTGTCTCGACCACGGAGTCTTGCGTCGCTTCCGCCGTCAGCTCCTGAAGAACTACACATCTTGGTGCTCCTTCCTCGGTCTCAAATCTAATGTCTGGCTCGTGGAGCGTCACAACACCTCTGACAACCGCCGTGAGCTTCTCTATGTGTCCCTCTACCTTCTTATTTGGGGTGAGTCAGCTAACATCCGCTTTGTTCCAGAATGCATTAGCTATATTTTTCATAACATGGCCATGGAATTGAACAAAATATTGGAAGACTACATAGACGAAGACACGGGCAGGCCATTTTTGCCCTCGATTTCTGGCGAAAACGCATTTCTGATCCGGGTTGTCAAGCCCATTTATGATACAATACGAGCAGAGGCTGAAAACAGCAGAAATGGAACTGCCCCACACTCTGCTTGGAGGAACTATGATGATATAAACGAGTATTTCTGGACTAAGAGGTGCTTTGAGAAGTTAAAGTGGCCAATTGATATCGGCAGTACCTTTTTTGTGACCACAAACAAGGGTAAGAAGGTTGGCAAGACTGGGTTTGTGGAGCAAAGGTCCTTTTGGAACTTGTATAGGAGCTTTGATAAGTTGTGGATCATGCTTTTTCTTTTCCTCCAGGCTGCAATCATTGTGGCTTGGGAGGGAAAGGAGTATCCCTGGGAATCTCTAAAAAGCAGGGAGGTGCAAGTGAAGGTTTTGACAGTGTTTTTCACATGGAGTGGGATGAGGTTCCTTCAGTCACTTCTTGATATCGGGATGCAATACAGACTGGCTTCAAAAGAAACACCATGGCATGGGGTGAGAATGGTTCTGAAGGTTTTCGTTTCAGCTGCATGGATTGTGGTTTTTGGTGTGTTCTATAACAGAATCTGGACCCAGAGGAACAATGACCGTGGTTGGTCAGGTGAGGCCAACAGGAGGGTGGTTAGTTTCCTTGAGGTCTGTTTGGTGTTCCTTGCCCCAGAGATTTTGGCTTTGGTCTTCTTTATCCTTCCATGGGTTAGGAACTTTCTTGAGAACACTAATTGGAAGATATTCAACCTGTTGTTATGGTGGTTCCAAAGCCGGGCATTTGTGGGACGGGGACTTAGGGAAGGGCTTGTGGATAACATAAAGTATACCCTTTTCTGGGTTCTTGTGCTCGCCTCCAAGTTCTCCTTCAGTTACTTCTTACAGGTTAAACCGATGGTTTCTCCTACAAAGACGCTTTTACGTCTTAGGGACGTGGAATATGAATGGCATCAGTTTTATGGGAACAGCAACAGGTTTGCCATTGGATTGATTTGGCTCCCTGTTGTTCTGATTTACCTTATGGATATACAGATATGGTATGCTATATACTCTTCCTTTACCGGTGCAGCAGTCGGGTTATTTGACCACTTGGGTGAGATCCGGAACATGCAGCAGCTAAGGTTGAGGTTTCAGTTCTTTGCAAGTGCCATTCAGTTCAATTTGATGCCTGAGGAACAGTTACTGAGTACCCGTAGAACGTTTAAGAGCAAGTTCAAAGACGCTATTCACCGTTTGAAACTCAGATATGGATTTGGTCGCCCGTTCAGAAAGCTTGAGTCCAGTCAGGTTGAGGCTAACAAATTCGCATTGATATGGAATGAGATAATCTTGACGTTTAGGGAAGAGGATATCATCAGTGACCGGGAGGTTGAGTTGCTGGAGCTTCCACAGAACACGTGGAATGTCAGAGTCATTCGATGGCCATGTTTACTGCTTTGTAATGAGCTTTTACTTGCTCTTAGCCAGGCGAAAGAGTTGGTAGATGCTCCTGACAGGTGGCTGTGGTCTAAGATCAGCAAGAGTGAATACAGAAGGTGTGCGGTTATCGAAGCTTATGAATGCACCAGACACTTGTTGCTTGAGGTTGTCGACTCACATAGTGAGGAGCATTCCGTCGTCACAACTTTCTTTCAACAGATTGACGAATGGATTAAGCTGGAAAAGTTCACGAAATATTACAACCTGACCGCACTTCCCCCAATCTGTGAGAAACTTAATACTCTTCTCAACCTTATCCTCAAACCTAAAAGGGATACTGACCAGGTGGTGAATGTTCTACAGGCCATGTATGAGATTGCCACTCGGGATTTTTTCAGGGAGAAGATGACCGGAGATCAGCTAAGAGAGGAAGGTTTGGCACTTCATGCTGACCGGAATAAACTGCTTTTTGAGAATGCAATTGTGTTTCCTGATCCTGGCAATAATGAGACCTTTTACCGGCAGGCTCGTCGATTGCGGACCATTCTCACTTCCCGTGACTCCATGAGCAACATTCCAAAGAATCTTGAAGCAAGGCGTCGGTTGGCCTTTTTTAGCAACTCTCTTTTCATGAACATGCCACATGCACCTCACGTTGAGAAAATGAGAGCTTTTAGCGTTTTGACCCCATACTACAATGAAGAAGTGATGTACAGTAAGGAACAACTCCGGACTGAGAACGAAGATGGCATTTCCACACTCTATTACTTGCAAACAATCTATGCCGACGAGTGGGAGAATTTCTTGGAACGAATGCGGCGAGAAGGGATGCTTGATGAGAGAAAAGAGTTATGGTCAGATAAGCACAGGCTTAAAGATCTCAGGCTTTGGGCATCATACAGGGGTCAAACACTTTCCCGGACTGTTAGGGGAATGATGTATTATTACAGAGCGCTTAAGATGCTTGCCTTTTTGGATTCAGCTTCTGAGGTGGATATCAGGGATGGATCACGTGAGCTCACTTCCATGAGGCATGGGTCGAGCCCAGAATTGACACCATCTTCCAGAGATTTGAGCAGAGCTGATAGTTCCGCAAGTTTGATGTTTAAAGGTCATGAGTATGGAACCGCTTTGATGAAATTCACTTATGTGGTTGCCTGTCAGATTTATGGCACTCAGAAGGCCAAAAGAGATCCTCGTGCTGATGATATCTTGAAGCTGATGGAAAACAACGAAGCTCTCCGTGTTGCTTATGTTGACGAGGTTGTGAAAGGAAGAGATGAGATGACAGAGTATTTCTCTGTGCTTGTGAAGTATGATCAAACATTAAAGAAAGAAGTGGAGGTTTATCGAGTCAAGTTGCCTGGTCCATTGAAGCTTGGGGAAGGAAAGCCTGAAAATCAGAATCATGCTCTAATTTTCACTCGAGGGGATGCGGTGCAGACAATCGATATGAACCAAGACAATTACTTTGAAGAGGCATTGAAGATGAGGAATCTGTTGGAAGAATTCAAGCATTATTATGGAATCCGCAAACCAAAGATTTTGGGGGTTAGGGAACATATCTTTACAGGTTCGGTATCATCTCTTGCTTGGTTTATGTCAGCTCAGGAAATGAGTTTCGTCACTCTGGGGCAACGTGTTTTAGCCAACCCTCTAAAAATCCGAATGCATTATGGGCACCCAGATGTGTTTGACAGGTTTTGGTTTTTGACTCGGGGAGGGATTAGCAAAGCATCTAGAGTGATCAACATAAGTGAAGACATATTTGCTGGATTTAACTGCACGTTGCGAGGTGGGAATGTAACTCACCATGAATATATCCAAGTTGGCAAGGGAAGGGATGTTGGACTGAATCAAATAGCCATGTTTGAAGCCAAGGTTGCCAGTGGGAACGGCGAGCAAGTTTTGAGTAGGGATGTCTATAGGTTGGGACATAGGCTTGACTTCTTCAGAATGCTCTCTTTTTTCTACACAACTGTTGGGTTTTTTTTCAACACGATGATGATTGTTCTCACAGTGTATGGATTCTTGTGGGGTAGACTCTACCTGGCACTTAGTGGGCTTGAGGGTTCTGCTACTTCAGGTCGTACAAATAATAACACAGCGCTTGCTACTATTCTGAACCAACAGTTCATCATTCAGTTGGGACTTTTCACAGCTTTACCAATGATTGTGGAGAACTCTCTTGAGCACGGTTTTCTCACTTCCATCTGGGAATTCATCACAATGCAACTCCAGCTGTGTTCTGTGTTCTACACTTTCTCAATGGGAACACGGGCCCACTATTTTGGAAGAACCATTCTTCATGGTGGGGCCAAGTACCGGGCAACTGGACGTGGATTTGTGGTACAGCACAAGAGTTTTGCAGAAAATTACAGACTTTATGCACGTAGTCACTTCACCAAGGCAATTGAACTCGGGCTCATACTGATAGTATATGCCTCCTACAGCCCTGTGGCAACCAAAACCTTCACATACATAGCATTGACGATCTCGAGTTGGTTCCTGGTGGTTTCGTGGATCTTGGGTCCCTTTGTGTTCAACCCTTCTGGATTTGATTGGTTGAAGACGGTTTATGATTTTGATGAGTTCATGAACTGGGTATGGTACCGAGGTGGTGTATTTTCAAAAGCTGAGCAGAGTTGGGAAAAATGGTGGGATGAAGAGCAGGATCATTTAAGAACAACTGGTCTTTGGGGGAAGGTTCTGGAAATGATTCTGGACCTCCGTTTCTTCTTTTTCCAATATGGAATTGTTTATCATCTAGGAATTGCTGCCGGAAGCAAGAGCATTGCTGTTTACTTGCTCTCATGGATTTATATCGTAGTGGCTGTTGGGATATACACCATTATAGCCTATGCTCGTGACAAGTATTCTGCGAGAGAGCACATATATTACCGTCTTGTTCAGTTCCTAGTCATCATTCTTTTCATAATATTGATAGTTGCGCTCCTCCAGTTCACCGATTTCAAGTTTGCTGATGTATTCACTAGCCTTCTTGCCTTTGTCCCCACCGGGTGGGGCCTACTCTCTTTTGCACAAGTGCTTCGCCCCTTGTTGCAAAACACTTTTATGTGGGGAACAGTTGTTGCGGTGGCAAGATTGTATGAGATCATGATTGGGGTGGTTGTGTTGATACCTGTGGCACTCTTGTCATGGCTGCCTGGTTTTCAACCCATGCAAACAAGGATCCTATTCAATGATGCTTTTAGTAGAGGTCTGCGTATTTTCCAGATTGTGACCGGGGTGAAACCAAAGCGTGATGTCTGATTAAGGTACTTTGAACCTTTTCCAACTCATTAATTGATCAGTTTACTGTTTTTCTGTAGCTCTTGGCAAAACCACATGATAGGAATCTGGCTTAGTAGGCTAATAATAAGAAATAATAATAATAATAGTAAGTGTACTTGTAGAGTAGTATAAATAGAAGGGGAAGGGAGGAAATAGGTAGGCAAGTATTCAGTTGGGAATAGACTTGGAGACTGGGCATCTCGAATCGTCCAAGGCTACTGTATTCCTCTTTGTTCAGTTCATCTGTGATAATAAGAATTTCCGATCTTTTCTTCTTTATTTCCTATTGATTCTATACTGTTTTGAGCTAGCGATTACCAGAGATCTATCATTGTTATCAGAACTGTTTTTCATCAGCAATCGTCATCGCAAGCCGTTTCTCTCAGTCATCCGCAGGTGTCCTTGCAGTCAGCATCGTTTGTCATTTCTCGTACTTCAAAGGGACTTTCATATGCGAGCTATTCACAGCAGAATGTAAAGCAATCGAGAGAGGAATACTCATGTTCGCAAGTGCTATCGCCAGCCATTCTCAACCTGCACAAGACTATCCCCGGTTGACAAAGAATACCCAGTTGAAGTCCGCTGATCATGTAATCAAGAAACTGACGGAAGACAAAAACGAGGAGCAATCTACAGTAGCTGGAGGATCTGAAGCTGGTACAGTTGCTGGATTCCTCAATCGTTCACAGATATCATCTATTTCAGGAGCCATAAATTTAGTTGAATCAAGAATGGGATTGCAGGGCACTCCATTGTTGGCAAAGAACATTGAGTTGAAGTTAGCTGCATCTTCAGGTTTGGAACTGGATACGAATTATGGTATTAAGCAATCTATGGGACATGCACAAGAATATCTGGAAGGTATGGATAATGTGGATTCAGATTCTAACTCATCTCCAAAAGATGCTTTGATGGAAGGAGTAATTCTTACTAGTGGACTAGAAAAATGGACACACCAACAAAAGAAGATAGATGACAGTGGAAGGTGTAGTCTTGAGGTTTCACCTAGTGAGAACAGTTTATATGCAATTGCAGCAAGCACTGAGAATTTTCCGGACTTGAAATTCTTACATCTTCATGTTGATATTGCAATTAGAAATTCCGTTTTAAGGACTGCAATTAATCAGGTGCAAGTGAGTATAATTGGGACTGTTGTATGCAATGACAAGTGTGGTTTATCTGTTGCTTTTGCTATTGTACTTCGGGATGGAAAAAGTCCAAGTACACTTATTTCACCTACCAACTCGTGGGTTGGCACTTTGACAGGAGGACATGAACTGAACTTTCATAAATCAGCTGAAGCTACTACAAGGGCAGCTGGATTTTATATTGCAGAACCTTTATATGATGATATTGATTACAATGAAGAGGCTTCAAGGTTTGGTTATCATATAAAACATGTAGGACCTCATTCAATTTCCTGTCAGAAGCTTGGTCAAAGTGGAGATGGGGATAGGAACACTGCAGAAAGGGGTGAAAGAAGTATTATCTTTGACAACATAACTCCAGGGAGTTTTCATCTCCAGTTTCTGCTCCTGTTTGCTGTGAAAGAAGTGACGATGAAAGGTCAAGTAATGAAGGTCATGACCAAGCAATCTGGGATGTATTGGGAAGGGAGAGGTGCAAGAATGAAGTGGAAGTGGAAGATCATGGCTGATTCCTATCACCCACCTTTAGGACAAGGGTGGTTATTTAGGGGGGGGAGCATTGATAGGAATCTGGCTTAGTAGGCTAATAATAAGAAATAATAATAATAGTAAGTGTACTTGTAGAGTAGTATAAATAGAAGGGGAAGGGAGGAAATAGGTAGGCAAGTATTCAGTTGGGAATAGACTGGGAGACTAGGCATCTCGAATCGTCCAAGGCTACTGTATTCCTCTTTGTTCAGTTCATCCGTGATAATAAGAATTTCCGATCTTTTCTTCTTTAATTCCTATTGATTCTATACTGTTTTGAGCTAGCGATTACCAGAGATCTGTCACCACACTTGCTATGTAGGTCTAGCATAAACTGTTTATATTCGTGTGGGAATTGCTGAGGTAAAACTAATTACATGCTACAAGATAAATTACTTGGCATTTTTTAAAACTTTCCTAGCATTATCAGGGATCTATAGTTCTATACATACCCTGTATGTTGTGCTAAAATGGACAATCTTCCATTTTCCTGTATCTTTTATCCTTTTTTAGATAAGACATTTACAATTTTGAAAGGTGGCTTATCGAACCCATTAGGCCATCACATATCATCAAACCATGTTCTATAAGTGTCTAAAAGAATAACCTTACTTTGTGATTCAAAATTCGAGTTTTGGATTACCAATTCATTTGTCTAATATATGCTCATTTTGAATATATATTTTCATGTTATTGTTGTCCAAATTTTGTAGGGTTATGCTTATTCTGTGTTTTATGACCTTTCTATTTGTTTGTTTCAATTTATTGTTCAAATAATCATGATTTATATTTCATTAAAATACTTAAATACAGACCCTGCTCTGCGGGATCGTTGAAGTATATTCTTCTATCTGAGTTGCTGATTAAATTTCATTTTGTGAAATAGATGACTCCCGAATCTTGGAATGATTGCTGTGTGGACTTCTGCCCTACTGCTCCCCAGTACAGGTTTTCATAATTAAGGTGTGATATGAACAATCTTTATTGTTATGATTATGATTGGCTTTTCCAATTAAATTGACATCTTTAGTTTTAGCATAATTTGTGCATTAGTTTATATTTGGGTATCTAACTTCTTTAGAATGTTTATTAGTTTGAGGTGTTTATTGATACCTTTTCTTAATTTCTTCTTGGGCAAGAAAATCTATATTTAACCACATTCAATTTTGCATAGAAAAACATTCATTCTGAAACTTGGTGGCTGTAATATGCCCCATTTGGTAACCATATCCGGCAGTAGTAAAAATAAGTTTTTTCTTGATAAAATTCAGCAGGTTCAGTCATTTAAGCCAATTAAGGCTTACCAAAAGGGCCATTAGTGGTATGAAAAGAGGGATCGAGGCTCACTATTATTACAGTACACAACTATTACAATTAGTGAAACGAGTCAGTAGTCATTGTTTGGTGTGTTCTGTTTTGTATTAATTACTGCATCTTATTATGCCAGTGATGGCTAAATCCTTGTATGTGTTGATGCAGATTTTTTATTGGTGTGAGGAAGTACAGAATGAAGAGGGGTAGATTTTACCATTTTCCATTTGTAGAGGATTTTACCATAGAGGAGGCTTAGAGATACTGCAATATAATTAGTCTGATTTTTGTTTGTGGAATGTGATGAGGGTTCCTCAGAGATAGAGAGAGAGGTTGCATGGGGTGATGGGACCTTCATGCCACCTTTCGCCTTCTCCCATGCATTGTAATTATTTTTAATTATATTTTTGTGTAATCTTAAATTTGCAATGCTGTCTGTTATGTTATTATTATACGAAACCCGCTGTTGTGTTATTGGAGTGGGTACGGGGTCTGGCCTGAGAAAACATTAGTATATATATCCTTGTCATTCGTTATTTCTTCAAGAAAATCTTACTGAATTTTGGGAAGTTCATTTATTTTTGGCTTGTGGGTGGTCCATCTTCTCAGGACATTTTGCCACTTTAATTCCTTTTGAGACTAAGGGGGCTGAATGTTGGTCATTAGTTGTTACCATGGACAAACACAGGTATATTATACGGAGTATTGTGGTTGAGGTTTGTGCAGAAGAGAGAAAATTAACTGGAACCACAATTTCTTTAAATTCTTTATTTAAAAGGGAAAATGACAAAGTTAGTGAGATATCCAAAAAAGGAAAGTTGACAAAGTTTTAAGAGACGGAGGTATATAGGAAGAAGGGGTGATATGGACACAGGTTATTTACTTATTTACCACATGTTTAATACTCTGTATATGGATCTTGTCCATAAGTTTTTCGATTTCCATTCAATCAAATTTATTGTGCCTTGCAGAGTTTCTTATTTTTATTTTATTTTTCCTTTTTTTCTTTCTTCTCCTTCGTCACTTCTCCCCCATCTCCCTTTCTCCAAAGTTCTTAACTTTTCTCTACCCTACGCATCTGGTTTTCTCCACCACGAATTTTGGCGTTATCTCGGCTTCCTCAAAATTTAACCGCTCAGGCTACTACGTAAAAATCCCTAAAGATAATGGGAGCTCCCGAATACACAACTAAAAACTTTACAAGAAACCTTATAAGAATAAAAGACGTCGTAGTATGAAAACAAGTTCACAGTTCAAAAAATTTCCCTCAGATTAGCTTGGTTTTTTCTTAATTTCTCCTATGTACCGTTTTCATATTTCTTTTTGCATTGTAATATTTTCTTATCAATAAAATTTTCTTCTTAAAAAAAATTAGAAACAAATAATGCACACACGGTAAATGTATGTTTAATATTCTTTTAACAAACAAGAGTTTTAAAAAGGATTGAAATTAAAAAAATGGGTCGTTGAAATAAAGAACTATTCAAAGATCATGGCATAGAATTATAAAAACAAACATTTTACTGTTCCGAACTAGCTAGTTGCTTGCTAATTTTAAGTGGAATCGGTTAAAAAATCAAACACTCCCGTTTCCTAATTAATTGTATGTGTGCCGAGCATTTTGAGCAAAAAAGTAAAGAGGGTAAGTAATCCCCGTGTACAAAAACTCATTATCTGATCTTAATTTACGAGTTCAAATAAATATATTTTGTCATGATTAATTTGGGATGACAGATGGAGAGTGAGGCTCCGTCTCCGGTACTTGCAGAAGTCGTATGCATTTTTAGCATAGTAACTTCTTATCGCAATCGAAGGATTCGAACCCGGGACTCCCTTTCTACGGGTTGACCTACTCCCACCCGTATAGTCGAACGTTCAAATGAAACTGGCAGATAGGTGTTTCTGTCATCATTTCTAGTCTAGACTATACGAGGAAGAATAATAAAAGGAGTAGGCCTTAAAGCCTTAAAAGGAGTGCCGCTTCGTGTACACGCCGGATTACACGCCGGTCAAATTGTCTGTATACAGACAATTTGATCGGCTAGACATACAATTTGACTGACGTTTTATGAAGAAAATCGATTTCCATACATATAAAATATCAAAAGTTGTCTGTATCACAGACATTTTAAACCTGAATTTTTCATAAAATATCTGTGATACAGACAATTTTTTTTTTATTTTTGTGTATGTGAAAATTAGTTTTCTTCGTAAATCATCCTTCAATATGTCTGTGTAGTAGATCAAATTATTTGTACACACCAATTTGACGGGGCTTAAAACTTGAGTGTACAAAAGCAATTTTCCTAAATGGTTAAACAAAGAATCTTCACGTACAGAGGGGATTGGGAAGACTTCATCTATCACGTTGATTATTGACAATGACCAGCAAAGCTTCTTGTCTTGTGTTAATACGGAGTATAATAACTGTATAAAGTACTAAAATCCAAAAGCCACAGTTTTTGTCTGAATGCTGCTGCTGCTGCCACGACTTAATTTTAAAATTGCGATAGAGGAAGATGGAAGCGGAAGCTCTGCTGAGCGAAGAGGCCGCCGGAGGCGATTCCAACTCACGCAAGCTCAACCGGAGAGGCGCCTTCAACCGTCGCTCCGATGCTATTGTGTACGGATCATCTTATCAGATGGCCGCTGCTCTCGTTGATCTTGTACTCTGCACACCTTTCCTCATCATCAATCTCTACTGCTTTTCTTATTCTGAAAATCTTATAGTGGAAATTAGTAAACGCTAAAGTTCTGATCTTTCTTTCATTCACTATGCAGGCTGAAGATGGAGTTGGTATACCTGAAGAAATCCTTGAGCAATCAAATTTTTCAACTGCTGCAAAGCTATACTTCACTTTTATCAAATTTGATTTATTGTGGTCCCTAAACTATTATGCTTTAATCGTCCTGAACTTTCTTGAGGTACAAATACCTACTGTTAACATTTAAAAAAACATTTCCTTGTTTTAGTGTTTTCCTTTCCTGTTGCATGCATGCGATAAATAAAAGATATAAATTTTGTACTCTGTGTATTGACTGGTCCACGTCTCTTGAGTTACATGGTTGTTGTTGGCTTAATTTCAGAAACCGTTGTGGTGTTCCAAGCAGTCATTGCATTCTTGTACTGATAGAGAATTCTACTTTTTAGGGCAGCTTCTGTACTTGACAAGCACTGAGGCTCTAGTATATGAGGTCAGAACCATATAGGTGACTGGTTTGTTGTCCATTATTGTAATCATGGATATATTTTCACTATAGTGAAGGGGATTCTCGCCTTCTTGGCGCATGGGTTAAGGTGTTACTGTGTGACCGGGAGGTCACGGGTTTAAGTATCAGCCTCTTGTCAAATGTTGACAAGGTAAGGTTTTCCCCTACACACCCACCCTTCCTTGGACGGCTGGACCCTCGCCTTTGTCGGACACCAATGTGCACCAGGCTGCCCTTTTTATGTACATATATTTCACTAGTATGTCGCGAACTAGATTTATTTATATTCATAGGCGGGAGGGAAATTTTGTATACTAGCTTTGGACCAGATTCACCATTACTGTTCAGTAACATGTGTAAGAAATGTGAATTGCTTAATTAAATAAGGAAATTATGTAACGTTACTGATCGTCTATTATTTATTTCCATCATTTGAAATGGAGCCAAAGATTCACTATTTTTTGGCTTGAGAATATGATGGAACAAAGCAAAATGGCTCACAAAACTGTGTGCGCTTCTTTGTTATGAAGCAGCAGTCAGTTCATGCAATTTTGGACGCGATTTTCACTATGTGTCATCCGGACCCCCCCTTACCCCACCGTAGGTGGGAGCTTTTGTGGCACTGGGGTAAATGATGATGATGATGATGACTGATCGTCTATTATTTGAAGGGGAGCCTTGTCACACTGGTTAAGATGTTGCTCTCTGACTGAGAGGTCACGGGTTCGAGTCTTGGGAGCGGTCTCTTGTCAAAAAATTGACAAGGGAAGGCTTGTCCGTTATTCACCCTAGTGGTGGGACCCTTCCCCGAACACTCATTTGGTGGGGATTCCTTCGTGCATTGGGCTGCCTTTTTATTTTACTGAACTTCTATTATTTTCGCAATATGAGTTGCATTATACTGTGTGTTGCATTGGACCATTTAACTGTCAATTGCTTTGACTACTTCTAAGCCACTGAGTTTCTTTCAAAAATGGATTTCCTTACAAGCAACCTCAACTTGCGAAATTCTTTCACTCATATTCTAAGCCACTGAGTTTCTTTCACAAATGGATTTCCTTACAAGCAACCTCAACATGAGAAATTCTTTCACTCATATCATTATATAATTGTCTCCAATAGTAATTTGTTTTTCTGAACGAATTAACTTTATAGTAATGGCAGTATTTAACTAAAAATTTCATACCAATGATTTTTCACATGACAACTGATCTCTCTCTATTTCTCTTTAATATTTGCAGGTTTTTACTCTTGTAGTGCTCATGACTCATACTTTGTATCCAATATCATATGAAGGCATCCAGATCTACTGGATAAATGTCACCAATAGGCTGAAGGTAGTTCATTCTACTCTTCTACATCATGGTGTTTTGTGTCTTATAAGGCTAACTGATCATGATGCATGCATCTGTTTTCACCGTTCACCAAGGGGCTATATCATCTTTTTCCACTCACCTAACTTCTCTTTCACTTTATGCTAATTCCTGTGTCATAATATATAAATCTCTAAAGCTACTCTTCTCTTGAATTTTAGGTCACATTGTTGTTAGTTTTAACTGCGGACCTGTTGGCATATGTTTTGGCTTCAGCTGGACTATATTATCTTCCATTCAGGACTGCACAATATCTACGTGTTGCCTTTTTCGTTTTAAATATCAGGTATGACCAGTGGCGGAGCCAGAAAAATGGCTCAGGGGGTTCGAAACTCAACTTATATACAGAATGAAAATGATGGATCGTTTTTAAACCATGTCCAAGTTAAATATTTCATATGCAGTTTAGATAAATAGGCACTCGTAGCAATAAGATAGATTGTGTTTACTTTGTTTCTAAGTCGTGTCATGTAAGTATTTAGTGAATTTTATACCCTATTTTAAAAATTTGGGAAAATAATCTATTGTATGCATCGATCAAATATTGCTGATTTTACGTTTAGATAGTGCTGATTTTCCAGAAGTCATAACTTTTTACTCGTAATGAGTTACGGGGACCGTAATATACTAAATCGAAGATATTTCAGAGCTCTATACTCTCAAACTTTCAGCGGGGTCGGCTGACCAACCTGACCATAATATACCAAATCGAAGATATTTCAGAGCTCTATACCGTATGACTAATATGTCCAATGTGCCAAAGTTTTACATGACATCACAATTGTTGATTTTTCACTGTTAAATGTGGACTAAAATAATACGGAGTATATAATTACATGCTATTATAAGTATGTCTTGGATAGAAAATGAAAAAAATTAACGTAGAGAATTGGACTTTTTGTTTAACTGAATTCTTTGAACAGTAGAAAGCTGTAAATTGGGGTTTAGCATGATCTGCATACTTTATTTACCCTTTGCTACCCCATAATGGGGATAATTTGATTTAAGAATAAATTCCACTTTTGGTCCTACGAGTTTTAGGTCAATTCCACATTTAGTCCACATCTTTCACTTTGTTCACTTTTGATACATGACTATTGTGTTTTCACCCACATATGATCCTTCCGGCATTGTTTCCGATGGTTAAAGTCGCCGGAAAAGGACCACAAGTGGTTAAAAACATTAGTCAAGTACCAAAAGTGGACAAAGTGAAAGACGTGGACTAAAGGTTGAAATGACACAAAACTCGTAGGACCAAAAGTGGAATTAATTCTTTGATTTAATTTTATACTAATTTTGGCATGCTCCGGTTTTAAAGAATTTACTTTGAGTTTGTAAGTGTATGGTCTGTTCTTGACAATGGTGAATTACTAAATACAAATTATATCCATAATGCCAAACTGGTCTGTCGCTAAATATTCCGTATTTTTTTGTTGAATCCAGAGAGTTGAGGGAAAGCATCTACATCCTTGCTGGAATGTCTCGTACCTATCTTAATGTCATGGTATGTCTGCAGCTATACTATTCAGATCAATGATTAGGTATTGCATGCTAAATATAGTCAAACTCACACAAGCACCTAAGGATTAAAATGGATAACTAGTTGTTTCGTTTTCAACAGGGCCATCATATAATTCTTTGTTGAACTCAAGAACAATTGTTTTGTTCCCATCTCCATGACTCCACATTTGCACTTTCATCACCTTATCTTCTTTCTAAATTGCAGATTCTCTCACTTCTATTTCTTCTGTTCTCTAGCTGGTTAGGATATGTTATCTTTGAGGACACCCTACAAGGGAAGACCATATTTACTTCGTATGGCACAACATTGTATCAAATGTTTATTCTATTTACCACTTCTAACAACCCAGATGCATGGATTGCAGCATACAAGTAAGTTTTAGAAATTTCTTACACACTTAGCTAGTAATTTGTACTGTTGCAATATTTCGTTCATTGGCAATCACTCTCTTACTTCTATGATGAAATTTCACTGTTTTTTTTTCTTTTTAGAGACTCTCGATGGTATTGTCTGTTTTTTGTTCTATATGTGCTATTGGGTGTGTACTTTGTCACCAACTTGATCCTTGCCGTTGTATACGATTCTTTCAAGAGTGAGGCATAATCTCCTATCCTCTCTTATGCTACTCACATTGCAATAACTTGCATACTGATAAACTATTCCGTCCCATTGGACTTTGCCAACTTTCCCTTTTTGGTTGTCCCAAAAAACTTTGTCACTTTCATATTAAAGCAACCAATTTGTTGTTCTGCACATTTCTCTTTCCTCTGCACAAATCTCAACCACACAGTTTTTACTATCCTTTTTTCTCACCTACTTTGCACTTGGCAAAGTCAACCGGGACAGAGGTAGTATTAGTTTTTTTCTACATCTAACTGTAAGCTTAACTCTATTTCTTAAATGTAACCGGTAAATTTTCTGCTGTTGTAGCTTGTGAAACAAGTTGCTGAGAAGGATCGCCTGAGGCTAAGGATATTGAAGAAAGCATTTAGTTTGATTGATAAATATGTGAGTCACTATTCATGTTGACCAAATGATTCTTTTTCCCACTCCTAGACCAGTGTATACATACTATAAATGTAGGGCATTTTGCATAATTTGTTAGAGATAGAGTCACTAAATGTATTGCATTATTAATTATTATTGGTGTAGTTTAAAAAATATTTGCAAACTCATTTCCAGAGCATTTATGTTGATCACGACAAGTACTTGCCCCTCTAGCCCTCTGACTTTCTCCTTGAAATTTTCGATGGACATCTTTAATCTTTACTTTGCAACAATAGAACTCTGGGTTTCTCAACAAAGAACAATGCATCCGTCTATTTGAGGAACTGAACAATTACAGGTATATCCATACTTTTATGCACCCTTGCAGTTATTTGACATACATTCCAATAATCAAATTGATGAACTAACACATGCTGGTATCATGGCAAAAATACAGTTTTACCATTCATATAGACAAATGATTTCGACTTTAAAAAGATTATAAGCTAGTGAAGTTTAGTTATTTCTCTCATTTGTCACAATCATTCCACAATTTATCATTAAGATTGTTAGTTGCACTTGTTTCCTTTAGATCATGTGCCTCTACTTGCCTATATCTATTCCCAACGGTGGATATTTTTGCATTGCTAGTTTTTTAGGAGCTTTTTGTGGACTACAATTCTAGTATTTCAGAATGGAGACTGAATTTCAGAATGCTGTCTTCTCTATTCCAGGACACTGCCAAAAATATCAAGAGAGGATTTTGAGCTAATATTTGATGAGCTAGATGATACTCGTGACTTCAAGGTACTGCCAATATTCATTTATTGTATTTGTTCTTGGTGGTTGAGGTGCTTTTATTACTTTTATTTGTTAATTGCATGGTTTGTATGTGTGTCAAATGGTTTTAGTTACACAATTTGAAGCCATTGGCATCTCTTCTGTGTATGTGCTCCACATATATTTCCAATTGTGTCCTCTTCCTTTAGTAAGGATAAATACTTACATTGGAATCTGTGAAGGTCTACATACTACAATTAACTTGTTTTTAAATGAAAGTCTGAATGAGCATATTATGACATATACCACTGCTGTTTAGTTGGCACTTGTGTTTTAACCTCACGATTCGTAACCATATCCTCCAGATTGATTTGAGTGAATTTGCTGATCTAACCAACGCTATCGCACTAAAGTTTCAGAAGGGAGATTCTGTGAGTTGGATTTTTCGATTCAACTGAGGCTAAAAGAGTATAGGAAATTCCTTTTATGTTGTTAAACTGATAAGTCTTCTTCTCTCTATTAATCTCTTCAAAACTCCACCTTTCATGCTTTGCTACAGTCACCATGTTTTGAAAGGTTTCCAAATATCTACCATTCACCAACATCAGAGAAGTTAAGGGAATTTGTGAGAAGTTCAAAGTTTGAATACGTAATAATGTTGATTCTTGTCATCAATTTTGTTGCTGTTGTAATTGAGACTACGGTATGATCCAACAACCCATGTACATTTCAAAGCATTTATTTTTCATTTCTATGTTCTATAATTGAACTTTGGCTGGTGTTGGACCTAAAGTCATTCTCAATTTTCTTTTTATTGAACTCCGAATGGAATATACATTAGTATGTATTATCAGAGAGAGGAAAGTAACAATAATCACAAAATATTCTCATCAACTACATTGCTCTACTAAACTCCTTAAAAGTCCTAGGGCTTTGTCTGACCTGACAAAATTATTAGCATTTTTAGAGGCAACTTCAAGATGGATTGTTTAATTAAAAGGGCTTATTTCATAACCTTCTTGCATAGATTTTTAAATAAGCTCCATAAATTTATCATTTATAATTCAATTTCAATCTATTTGTTATTTTAAATTTATTTCAAGTAGTCTTTTTGTATCATTTTGTGCATTTCCTAGCTGAATCTATATTTGTCAAATAGATTGAAATTGAATTATTTCAAGTAGTCGTTTTGTATCATTTCAAGTAGTCTTTTTGTCAAACACCAATAATTAGGTCACCTAGCTTTTTGGCTATGAACTTATACTTAGCTATGACCTGACTTATCAGCTATCAACTTGTTTTAAAAAAGATATGCTTAGATTGTCATTGAAAATATGGTCCCTTTAGCACACTTGAATTCCCTTTGTTCATACTCTGGATATGCATGGTTTCATAATTGCTTAACTTTGTTCAGATTATCCCATCAACCAGAGTAGAAGTGTTTGAAACCTAGAGTTTTGTAATAAAAAGATAGGCTGAGATTATCATTGAGAATATATTCTCTTCATTAAGCAAATTTTCCCTTTGCTCTTTATGAGAATATGCAGTTGTTTCATAATTGGCTAACTTCTTTCATAGATTGTCCCATCAACCAGCATAGGATTTTTTCAAAACCTAAAGCTGTTGGGAGAAAATATGTAATAAATATGTGTATGCTATTCTGAATTAAGCAGTCTCATTTGTAGAAATTTAGTGAAGCTACCATGTGTAACAAGATATTCTGCTTATTCATTTATTATTATGTATTTATGTTTGCATATTTCTTTACTATATTATTAGTATTGACCTTGACTTGTGCTGGTAATCCATTCATATAAATTCCAGCTTGATATAGAGGATAGTTTGGCTCAAACCTCTTGGCAGAAGATAGAGTTCGTCTTTGGTAAGGCCTGTTTTCTCATTCTTCGTTAAGACTGACTATGCACAGTTGATGCACTCCACAATTTTCTTGTTTTGAAGCAACACACATTCACTTCAGTTAAAGGGGTCCTGATTCTTAACATATCCTGTGTGACCTGTCTCTGTTCAGTTCAGAATCATTAGTTCTAAGCTAGGAGTTGCCATGCTATATTTGTGCTACAGGGTGGCTGTATGTGGTTGAGATGACATTAAAAATATACGCACATGGATTTGAAAATTATTGGAGGAATGGCCAAAACCGCTTTGATTTTATTATCACATTGGTGATAGGTAGGTTTACCACTTTGGATACAAGCATATTATTTCTTCCTTCCAATCATCTGTTCAGTATCATGAAAAGGAACATAGCTATAATCTACTCATTAAGTTATCTGTTATCGTAATGGTACTGAGTAGCCAGCATAAGCCATCATAGTTTTCTTTTAATAATATTTCTTCTGTATTTCTGTTTTGACATATCCCCAATATCTTTTGGGACTAAGGCTTGGATGTTGTTGTTGTTGTTGTTGTTCTGTTTTGACATATGACATGGATGTTTTGTGCTGTGCAGTTATAGGAGAAACTGCTACTTTTGCTGCTCCAAATGGGCTAACCTTTCTATCAAATGGGGAATGGTAGAGATGTTTTAACTTCAGCTTTTTTAAAAAAAAAAGGGGATAAGGAACAAATGTACCCTTAAATTATATGTGAGAGAACATATGTATGAGGAGTATGTCTGGACTTTTTTGGAACAATTAAACACAAAAATTGTAAAATGGGAACAAGTATACCATTAAACTATATGTCTATATATATATCAGAGAACATATATACCCCTCAGCTGAAGGGTAGATTTTCCCCCTCACATATAGTATGGGGCATATCTGTTCATTTCTCCATTTCAATAGGGCAAGTCGTTTTTATGTTTATTTTGACATGTCCTTTTTTGAACATTAATTTGATGTTTGTTTTCTATATGTTACAACCATGTCATTATATATAGAGCACTAGAGCTACTTACACTAAAATTTGGAAACATTTTAATGAGCCAAACCATAAATTCAAAACACTAACCTTTTTAGCCTTGCTGGTTCACAATCTCGTATGAGCATCCTAGCCTCCTAGACCATTCCTACTAAGGTTGGGGAAATTATTTTTATTTTTATAGTTTTTTTAATTAGTAATTTGCAATACTCCATCCTTCCTGTTTCAAGGTTCTTTCTTGTCTTCTTTTGATGTCCATATCAAGGTTTTCATTTCCACTTTAGGAAATAATCAACTCTCTTTAACAACTGTATAATGACATATTAAAATTAGTACACTGTACACCCTTAAGTCCATAACAACACCATTATCATCAATTACCCCATTATATTATATACCCACACAAACTACTTCTCGAACTATATTCAAATTACCGTATTTACTTATTGCCTGATAAAGCGTGCAACTTTTGAATTTGAACCTTCAAACTAGACACATGTAGTACTTTTTACTAATAGTAGTATAAGTTCCCTATTATTATTGTTATATTTCTTGTTATTTCCTTATTCAATTTTAATTGGATTCTTGTGAGCTTATGGCTTTATGTTTTCTTTTATGATTAGGATTCTTGCAATAGCTATATAATGGTCTTTAGCCTGAATTAGTAAAGTACTTTATGGAGTATGAGGTGGGACACGGATTAATTCAACAAGAACCATATATTCAACCAGACACATGTGCACACTCTTAAGTCTTAACACATCAAACTTGCCACTTTATTTCATAAAAATCTTATGCATTAAAGTTTCCTTGCACAATTTAGAAGCTTTGGGCTGTTACTTTCACGTTTTAGTTTTTAACTATTCATTTTTACAGGTTACATAGGCAATAAAATCAATCATCTATAATTAGTTGATTTGAATACTGGGATGTACCTCTTAAGGCTGCGATATTCACGTTGTCAACAGGATCCGATATCTTCTTATTGCAAGGTTGCTGCGATTAATAAGGCTCTTGTTGCTAGTTCGAAGTTATCGTGCCTTTGTTGCCACATTTTTGACTCTCATACCAAGCATTATGCCATATTTGGGGACAGTATTCTGTATTTTATGCATTTACTGCTCTCTTGGTTTGCAGGTATGCATACTCTCTTGATCCCCCGTAAGCTGAACTCTAAAAAAATTCAAAAATACAATTTGCTTTTAAGCTGAAACAAGAATTTTCTTCCCTAGAAAAAGGTCTGACATTCTTCCAAAGCTTCACCGTTTCCCACATTCTAACCCCCCATATTCCACATTTTTAAAGTTCATTACTCAAGTAATTTGTTTGAGAGATCAATTTTGGTGAGCACATGAATTGGTTTATTTTGGAACGCCTTTGAGAAAAAAAATTCATGCCGTTTTACAAGTGATGAAAAAAGAAATAGAAAAGAAGAGATCTCTCTTTTTGTGTCTTTTCCATTATTTTTTGTATTAGTCCCAGTACTATTGCTCCGTTTTATCCTGTTATGTATAGTCTGAAAGTCTATTAGCTTCCCTGGCAGATCTTTGGAGGGATTGTGAATGTTGGGAATCCCAAATTGAATGAAACTGATCTAGCTGATAATGAGTATCCTTTTTGTCAACTGTTAGAAGGTCCATAAGTAGTAGTGCATATTAAGTCAAATTACAAAGACATGCATTGTTCAGGAAATAAATATATGAAGTTCTTCTCCATGCTATCTATATACTCCCTCCCCTCCCTATTTTCTCTTCCAATTTGAGTGTCCCAAACAATCATCATCATCATCATTACCCCAGTGCCGCAAAGGCTCTCACACCTTCGGTGGGGTAAGGGGGGTCAGATGTACGCAGTCTTACCCCCGTACTAAAGCACAAAGAGTCTGTTTCCGGATGACACATAGTGAAAATCGCGTCGAAAATTGCAAGGACCGACTAATGCTTCATAACAAAGAAGCGCAGACAGTTTAGTAAGCCATTTTGCTTTATTCCCAAGCCAAAAAAATAGTGAGTCTTTGGCTCCTTTGCAAATGATGGAAAACAATATAAACCACAAACTCCTTTCCGTAAAGGGAAAGCGGTTAACGTTCTTGGGGCGACCAAATTAGGAAAGTTGACAAAAGAAATAGGGACATGTGGAGTGGAATAATATACGGAGTATCACTTGTTGTTTTTCATTGATTCGTTCATTATGATGCTCAAAAGCTTCATTTTATCCATCATTAACTTTTGTTTAACTTGACACAAGAAGCTATTTGCTTTTCAACTTCAACGACTACCCAAATGGAATGGCCACGCTTTTCAATTTATTGGTGATGGGAAACTGGCACCTCTGGATGCAGGCACTTTTACACAATCTTTGTTTTACACTGCTACTTACTTGTTTGACGCTATATCATTTATGGTTCTTGCATAATATATGATTAGTGAAGCTTATCGTCACCTCAGCTAAGCTTCCCAAGTATTTTTGAGCTCTTCAATATTTTTTATTGAAGTTATACATTTCAGAGCTACAAGGATTTGACTGGGACTTGGTGGAGTTGTGCCTACTTCATAAGCTTTTATGTTATATCTGTATTGTGGCTACTGAATTTAGTAAGTCTTCCTGGTCAGCATCAATATACTACCTTTGTCCGACAGAGATTTGCTACATTTCACTTTTATGAGACCAAGAAGTCAAAAATGGCATCATCATCATCTTATCATTATCAATGCCCCAGTGCCGCAAAGGCTCCCACCTATGGTGGGGTAGGGGGGTCGGATGTAGGCAGTCTTACCCATGTACTAAAGTACATAGTGATTGTTTCCGGATGACCCGTAGTGAAAATCACGTCAAAAATTGCATGGACTGACTGTTACTTCATAACAAAGAAGCGCAGACAGTTTAGTGAGTCATTTGCTTTATTCCATCATATTCCCAAGCCAAAAAATAATGAGTCTTTGGCTCCATTGCAAATGATGGAAAAAAGTCAAAAATCGCATATGTTGGCATATGTTTGTGGGACAGAGTATGTATGAAAGTTGCATGTTACATAAAACACTAATGTTGTAAGAAAAAGTGAGTTGATTAAAGGAGCCGTTTCCTTCCTTTCAGATTGTAGCATTTGTGTTGGAGGTTTTCCAAGCTGAGATGGAGCTTGAGACTTCAGCAATGGATGAGGATGCGAAGGTTGGTGAAAGCCTGCTCACTCGTTTAAGTATTCAAGCAATAGAAGAAGAATACTAATGATTTCATTTATCATTTATTCCCTTCACCTTGCTGCATTCGTTCATCATGAAAGGAAAAAAAACTGTTCATTTTCAGGTGGCAGGAACTGGAAAGCACCAACCACGCACCGTTGGGTATGTCTGCCTCACAGCTACCTACTACTACATAAAAAATCTCCGAGCAATATTTTTGTAACTGAGTGAATATTTCATATTATGGTTGTATTTGGTGATTATGTGTTTTATTTTTTCACTGTAATTTGATACATACATACAGTGCAAAAACACGGAGCCAGCGAGTGGATGTGTTATTGCATCATATGCTGAGCTCTGAGCTGCCACCACCACAACCACATGGCTCCAGCTCCCTGTGATTCTCTTCACACTACTTCCTGGCAGGTAATAAATTTTTGAAGATTCACAATTCATTTTTCTTTCTGCATAACTTTTTCTGATCTTTAGTTGATGAAGCATTACCACATCTGGGATTCTTAATGACCATCACCTTCTTCAAGAAAGTTTGTTTTTTGCTGTCTCAAGAACCAAACACAATACATGTGAAGAACCAACCTATTGTACTACGTATTAGTGTATCTTTGTTTGCTGATAAGTGCAGCTGTGCAGGTAGCGCAGCTGTTGTTTATGATGATTGTGCATAGTCAGGGAGTTCAAATGCAATGCTGTGAATGTTTTTTCCAGTACACATCTCATTAGTCATTATACTTAACAAATATCCTATTTCCTCTTCACATGTAAATTTACATGACTAAGAAATGACTTGACCAAGTGACCGGGTTACTAGTCAATTCTCACATGACGAATTAGTCCGTAATAATGTACATATTATTGCGTAGAAAGTAACTATTTTCATAATAGTCAATTAATGAAAATACTATCTACTTAATAAGCATTTTGAACACAGCCATAATATTCTACGGAGTAATGTATAATTTGTCATTTTTTGGATCAATAATATTATTTGGTGTGCACTTTTTCAAAATAATGTTGATTTAATTTATTTTTCGAATACATATAAATATACCACAGTCCTGATTGCAGTTCAGTTTCTTATATTAGAGGCTGCTAGAATAAGAAATTAAAATTACAAAATCGAAAAAGTCATTCGAAATTGGGTTTATCCAAATTGCTTGAGTTTTTGCATATTTTGCACACTTCAAGATTTTCATTGACCTGCCTGGTTCTAAGACTGCTACCAGTTTTTGGGTGGACCTTGGATGTCCATTTTTAGACACACATAAAACTATGTATCTTTTTCACCTCACCTTTTGTTGTTGTATTTATAAAGGACTCTTTAACAAAAAACTACTCCGTAATTGTCAAGTATCTTTTGGTGAGATGACATTGTTACCCTAACAGACATCACCAAACAAAACTGGTTCAGCATTGTTTTGGGTGACCCGAGCCCGGACCGGAAAACCCACGGGTCAGGCTTACCCGGACCGGTCACTGACCGGGCCACCGGGTCGGGCCGGGCCGGAACAGTGCCGGTCCCGGGCCGGTTCCGGGTCGGGCCACCCGGCCCGAGTCCATCCATAGTTCAAAACTCATGTTGCAAAATGGCGGGCCACTTAATCAATTAATGGTTACCTCGTACTTTGTACGTTTCTAAGTTTTAGTCCCCAACTTCACTATTTTTTCTCTTTTTAGTAACGACTTAACTTAAAATAATTCAATTTTTAAAAGGGAAACGTTATAGTTGTTTCACTTGTTTGATAACGTTGTTTTTACTACTTCCTCTGTCCCCAAATTAAGTTCTCACTTTCCTTTTCGGGATCTTCCAAACAAATTCACACTTCCTTATTTAGCAAACAAGTTTACATCAAAACAGTGCAAAACAATTTCAAAATAGTGCAAAACAGTGTCAAACATTGTCACAACAGTGTACTCAACAGTAAAATTTACCCCTCAATATATTTATTTTCCAAACTTTATTTATCCATGCTTCTGTGTTCTAACCTTTTTAGCTAAAACAGTTCCCAAAGCGGTAACCACACATACATTCAAGAGATTTTAGAGGCTTTTAAATAAGATAAGACTTGGAACTTGGAAGATGCTGACTTTGGCCACCAAACAAATCCAAGATGGTAGATTCTATGATATTCTTAAGGTAACATATCTTTGTTCACATGGACCAATCAGAATGATGTACTTGAATTATTTAAATCTAAATTAAAAATGATGTAATGATTTAAACCAATCAAGTGAGTGCTAGGTACGGTACCCCATTTGTTAGAGAGACGAAACCAATGGTTCAATATATCGGATCGGTCGCCACACCAAAGAAAGTAGGAGTAGGTTTTGGGTTATGCAAACACATCGTGTATTAGCTTGCACCATACCATGTTATTAAACGATTAGCATTTAGCAGCAGACATAAATTTTAATTTTTTATTTCATATTTGTCTATACTCAAATTGTCATCCACTACTGTGGCTAGTTTGCTATATGCTTGAGTTGAGAGAAATTCTATACCATATTCCTTTGACAAAAGTGGGAACTCTTTGAATACCAAAATCTTTTTGGGGATGAAAAATACTATCATCACCAATTATTGTCCAAGAACTAAATGGAATATAATGGAGGCTTGATGGTGGTAAATGCCGGACGACACTCCAAATCACATAACTATACACTTCCTCTTGCATTAAACGCACTACACTCTTTCACCGCTTTCTCAAAAAGAGCCTTAATGGCACTCTTTAGCTACCAAATGGAGCCTGAAACTCGGATATTCTAACACCAGACAGAAGTTAAAGCAATTCTGGAATGAGAAAGTTATGTAATAAACAAATTTGGCAGAATAACAATACACTTAGTTTTTTTCCCTTTTTAAAAAGGGAGGTTGTATTAGTTATAGACAAAAAAGAACAAGGTTTGGGCCTTAAGCTCAACATGCTAGCTAATAAGAGTTTGACAAGCGTCCTTTAATAGTGGCGTCATGCGGATGTCTGATGATGTCAGCCCTTCAGAACCGTGTAGCAATGTCAGCGATGATGTCATTCATCCCTTTGGAACTGGGTTATGACGTTAGTAATAGTGTGGTTGTGATGTAAGTTTTGGATGCGTATGTGTCTGGAACATCTGAAAAACGGCTACGTGTAGAACCATAGCCAAGCCAAGGCGGATCAAACCCGCTCGGCTTCTTGCGGTAGCTTTAGTGCGCGACCGTAGGTCGGTAATCATAAGGCTCAGTATCGCTCATGTAGCTCGGCCTGAAATGGAACATGCTCGTCAACGAAGAGTTGAGATTAGGTTGAGATCAAGCCTTGATGGAGGACCTTGACCAGCAGATGGTCGGCCTAGGGCCCCGTCTCAAATCATTTGGTCTGAGCACTTGGGGGTATCAGGTATGATAATATACTCCATCACCAATAATATATTAATAGAAGATCATATTGATACACATGGTGGTCATCGTGTTAGAAGTTTAGTTTTTTTTTTAATGTGAGTGATAGACTATATGGGTCTAGACCTCATGACCCACACACTCACAGAATGCAAACACCACAAGACAGGAGACTCGACTACCCCCTCGGCTTAGGGATGGACTCGGGCCGGGTTAACCGGCCCGTAACCGGCCCGAACCGGTATTGTTACGGCTCGTAACCGGCCCGAACCGGTATTGTTACGGCCCGGCCCGGTACCCGGTTTGGGCCACCCGGTCCGACACTATAGAGGGGCAAATCCCGGGCCTCCCAAATCACGAACCGGCCCAGCCGGTTGAGCCCGGTTCAGGTCTTTTTTTTGTGTTTCACATTTTTTAAAAGGTAAATGGGTTGGGTTGGGTGTTTTGGAGGGGTTTGGGGTTTGGGGTGTGGGGGGGGGGTAGGTGGGGGGTAGGAACTAATTAGAAAAAAATAAAAAAATAGGGTACCCGGCCCGACCCGAGCCCGGAGCTACCCGGGCCGGTTTCCGGGCCTCACTTCTCCAAAAAAAGCCCGATCGTAACCAGACCGAGGCCTGGCCCGGCCCGAACCGAGTCCATACCTACCTCGGCTAGACGAGGCGACTGACACAGAAGAGCCCGAAAAACTTGAGATCAGTAAACTGAAACGAAATGGCATCCTCGTCCGTGCCTCCCTCGGCCAACACTCCCCTCGGCCAGGAACATCACCAGTAGTTTGTACTTTACACATAAACTCTACAAAATCATGTAATCGGTCCATTAGCGATCTACTATTGGATCGAACCTCTCAGGCCCAAGGCCTAGGACCCAAACTCACATTTTCACTCCCCTTGGGGTAATTGTGGGGGTTGAGAAATATTAATTACAAACTTTCTCTCTAGCTCTCACTTCTCTCTATACGTATAGCCTATCAGCGAGTAAAGACAATGTAAAATTCTTGTGTAACAACACTATACAATGATTAACAATGTCTTTCGTATATGGTTGTAATTACTCTCACTTCAGGAGGTAAATTACAATACATTTTTTTGAAGTAACACAAAGATTATATTAAAACAACATATCGTTTTCAACTTGGCTACAATACTTTTATTTTGAAATTTCACTTTATTATTGCTCCTATTTTATGTAGGGAAAGTTTTCAAATAAGCACTCATACTATATCATATCAAAAAGTCAATTAGGTCATCAAACATGAAAAACAATTAATTAAAACCATTAACATTCGAAAAACGTCCAAATATACTCATATAACTAGTGTAACACCCGGGGCATGCCCCATAGTGTTAATTTGATTTGGGCCACGTGACAAATACTAATAAACATTGTAAACTATTCATAAGATATGATCAAAATTTTGGCGATTTCTTTTTTGAACTAACCACCACCGTGGAATACATATGAAGAATCACTATCTTTTAGAGTACTAATTTGTGGTTATATTTTGATTTATGTGCTTAATTGTTGTAATCTTTATATATATAACAATGGAATCGGCTAGGATAACCTGTTCCCGCCTGATTCCATTGTGGCGATTGCTGCATACTTACTTCTTATAGAATAAGTGGACACCGTGTCAATATAATCTTTATCTTTATGTATATAAATGCTGAATCGTGATAACAACATGTCCAATCTGGCCATTAAATTATACACGTGGCAAAAGATGGGTCAATACAAAAACAATTGGGATTTTCTTACAACATCTGCGGTCAAATTCCTGGGTATTCTCAGATGCAACTAATTGGGCCGTTCAAAGTGAAATAGTGGGTCAGTTACATCTCCACTTGCACGTCCTCTACATGACAGTTCCTCAATGCAGTTTTAACCCCCTTTGATCATTATATATAGCTGCGACATAAATGAATTCAATCTATCAAAACTCAAGAGCTTTGATAAACTTTTACACCTTTTTTTTCGGTTCATAACTTTCAATCATTATAAGATTGTTAGAGTTTTTCATTCCGCTGCAGACGGTTCTAGACTATGCTGAAGATGTTCAAAAGCATTCAAGAGCTTAACACCTCCAAGACAAACTGGCAATTGCGAGTTAGGCTGGTGCGTTCATATGGAGTTCGGGCTTTCATAGCAAAACATGTCAAGTGAAGAGGATCATACCTTGGCCTGCAATATAAAAAAAACATGGTAAAATATATTTTGCATTGTGTTACATGTATATTACTTCGAATAATTTATAAAAATCTCGATTACTACATAAGGAGTATCTTTAATAAATTCATCATTTTTGGCAAATCATTTATTTACTACTAAAACAACGCATGTTAATAAAAAGAAGTTCAAATTGGCAAGTTTCACAACCTTTTAAATTCAACCTACGAATGCAGCATTTGCCCAAATCAGACTCATATGAGAAATTACTTTATAAATTACACTGAAATGGAAGAAGAAAGTATCAATGAAAAAACTAACTTAGTGTACAATCATTCTTCCTGGCACAAGCCCATTGGGAACAAGAGGAGGAATGGAGGATATCAAGGTATGTTAAAAACTCATTTATTTTGTCCTCGTTTACTTTTTTGTGATTGATATTGCTACTTAAACTGATTTAGAAATGCAAAAATACTTTAGGATAATAAACATGTGACCTTTGTAAATATGGTGAGAAGGAATAGAATTGAAAACTAACAAGAGGTGAACAATTAACAAATGAGCAATATAAAGGTGCATGTATAGAGTATAAACTGGAGCAGTGAACATTTCCTCAGAACAACTGCTTTTAAAAAAATACGTAAAATGCAAATTAATCGCTGTCCAGTACCGTGGTTCATTCATTTAAAAGAACACTAAGTACATAAAGAATAGTACATAACCAAATCAAAAGAGATCATAACAAAAGTTTGTTATTTTGATAATAACAAATTTAGAAGTCTTTCATAGTGATGGTATTAGTTATTGGATTTCAAATGTTTAAATGTAATCCTACTGACATGCTCCATGCCAGTGTGCAGATAATCATAGAGTAGAAAGAAAAAACCCATTCCTATAGATAAATTAAACACACAATGGAAGTTATGTTACATAATATGCAAAAACGGCTTCCAAATGAATGCAGCAGTTTCAGAGAATATCTTGGCTTTCAAAAAATATGAAATCCTAATTTTATACTCCGTAATAAATAATAACACCAACAGCCATACAAACACCAATTTTTTTGGAACGGAATGAAATATAATAAAATATGAAGTGATAATTGAAACAAGTGAGAATTTTAATTTTTATAAAGCTAAGCTAAATGTAAAATACATGGGGCAGTATATGCCAAACTGAATGATAGACAAAAGCAATCTGTAATCACATTTCAATCGATTATATCTAAGATTAGAACTAATATTTTAACAAAAGTAGAATAGTTTTTGTATTTATAATTTATCTCATCCTGGCTGATCAACCATTCAACCCACAGCCAGGGATGTCATGTAGGCAACATCTTTTTCTGATTTGCAAGCTTGATGTATAAGTTGGTCAAGAAATATGCAACAAATTAGGAGAAGTAACAACGTAGAGAGTTTGAAAGTATAAAATAAATAGATATGACAAATAAAACAGTAATACCTCAAAGGACTAACCAAATTGGTGTACGGGAGAAAATTTGCAGATACAGTGGTTTATCTGATGTTTACGCCTGGACATAAAGGGGGAGACGGGGATGGGAAGAAAGACCTATATGCTTCCGACCTTTAAGTGGACGAACGAAAAGATGTTGACGGATAGAAGGCCGGGAGCGTGAGATGGTGTAGAGTTCTGAGAGGATGTGAAGCCGGAGAGACAGGGATGTTCTGGAGAATCTGACTGAGAGTGGAGTGAGCCTGTCTGTATCTTTGTGTATATAGAGAGGCCTAGGATTTGCGTAGAATTGGACCAGACTGTGTATGGGCTTGGAGAGTTGGAGGCAGTCCAGAATATGTTTACTAAATTATTGTAACAAATGTTGTAGTCCAAAGTTGGTTTCATTTTTTGATTCTTTATAAAAAAGATGTCATAGCAAATTAAGTTACATTTATTACACTATGACCTATTTTATATACGGAGTAAAATATTTTTTAAAAAATCGAACTAATTTATATTTAACGATCTACAATTAGTTGTCCAATTAAGTGTATATTTATTTGATATAAAAGAATATTATTTTCTCATTTTCTTTAAGGGTGTTTTAATTTTTTGTATAATGTAATTTAACTATGTTTCGTTACTAAACCATAATACTTTGATACTATGTGCCATGTACTGTTGACTTATTATATAGTTATATTTTGGAGTAGAAAAAAAATAAGTCTTTACTTTCTCTCTAATAAATATGGATTTTAATATTGCGTAGAATGCATGGATTATTTTAAAGTAAAGCATACTTCGCGTAAGATTGGAGACACATCTAAAAGCTCCGTCACCATGCGCAAAATAATATTAATATATGTTTTGTGTCTAGAAGTTTTTCGGAATATGTAGTTTCTTTTGTAATGTACTCTATATTTTATATATATGCATTTAGAGTAATCACTTATAAACATATATTTCTTTTTTATCACAACTATATTTCAACGTTCTTAAATAATGTCTTACATTAATATTGGATCATTAAAAATTAATATAGCATAATTAAAAAAAAATATCAATATATTTTGTCCCGTGCATCGCACGGGTACGATACTAGTAGTTATTAATTATTTATAGGGCTAATTATATGATGAGGAATAATAAGAAGAAGTGTTGAATTGGAATTGAGAATATGTGAAGTTTATAAATTATATTATTTCGGATATTCACGTGTATTATTGATAATGTAAGATTAGAGTCTCGTCCACGTGAATTAAAGTTCTATTATTAAAAAAATGGTTTTGAATTAGAACCCCAATTAAGTTCCTGGTTTGACTTTACACATATTAAGAAAATAAATTTGACTTTATTGTGGAGTGCACTATTTGGACACTGTTTGACAATGTTTTGCACTGTTTGACACTGTTTTGCACTATTTGACACTGTTTTGATGTAGATAATTTGCCAAATAAGGAAAGTAATAAAGTGTGAACTTAATTTAGGGACTCCCCAAAAAGGAAAGTGGTAACTTAATTGCGGGACGGAGGAAGTATTATTGTAGTTCTACTACGTGTATTAGAGTCTTGTTATTCAAAGAATTTGATGTACAATTATTTTGGAAACTGAATTGATATGGTATTGATTCCAAGAATTATACTGCAATAATATGGTTGATATTAAGAACTTGTTCAATACGCCTGATATGAAATTTATGATTTGAAACTTTTTAAGATCTAGTGTGATCTTGTATGATCCCACGATATGATTTTTTCGGATCTCATCGAAATCTTTCAAATTTAATCTAAGTTTTTTCTGATTTTAATCTGATCTAAATAATCCGATCTGATCTAAATATTTTTTTATGTGATTGAGTATTATTTGTATTATTAAGTTTTTTTTGAAGGAATATTTTTGAGTTATAATTATGATTATCATTGTCATTTTTATCATCATATTTATAATTATATTTATAATTATCATTATAAATATAATTATAAATATAATTATAATTACAATTATAAGTGTAACTATAATTATAATATCATATTATTGTTGTTATAGTTATCCTTATTTTTATAGTTACGATTATCATCATAATAAGTGTTATCAATACCCCAGAGTAATTAAATTATTACTATTATACCCCGGAGTAATTATACTACAGATAGCAACAACGTACACTTTTATAATAATAGTCACTTATAAATACTGATAAACAATAAAAATACATTAATAATAATATAGTTAAATAATAATATTATAATTGATCAAACATAGTAATAATATATGTTGTTTTATGAATAACAATAACATACAAATAACATTTTAATAGTATTCATAATTAATTTTAATAGAAGCAACATACAATAATAACCTAGAGAAATATTTAAATTAGATTGGATTCATCATAATAGTAAAAGTAATAAACTATGTTTGAACCTTTCTGATTTGATTTTAGTGTTTCTGATCTGATCTCAATTTTTCTGATTTAATCTAATCTGGTTTAAATGTTTTGGTCTAATATATGATTTGACTTTTTGTCTAATTTGGTCTGGATAAAGTAAGAATCGGTAATATGGAGTAAACAATACGAATAAGAATAAGAGTAACTGAATAGTTTCTAAGGATATGCTTTTTACGTTTTTCCTAGTTTTTCTCTAGACTTTTCCATTAGTTGTTCCATCTCCTTTACGAACAAATTAAACCTTTGGAAAAATTTCCGAAATAGGACTAAAAACGTTTGAGAATTCCAAAATAGGACAACCATGTTTTTATTCCCTAAATAGGACTACTTACTGCCACGTTTGGAAAATACTGTCATGTTTAAAATCTGGTACGGCCAAAACATTACAATAATTAGTCATATTTCAGAAATAAAAACATGATAATCTTGTTTTGGAACAGACAAACTTATTTACTCCTATTTAGGGCAATTTCCCTAAATATTTCAATGTGTGGAGCCTATATAATGTCAAGTGTTAGTTATTACTAGGTTATTTAATGTTTTCCATCGAATTTTTTTTCCCTTTTCCATTATAGCTGATTCATCTCCTTTTGTTTGGAACTAATTAAATGATTTCATAATAAAGATAATAGAATTTTTGTTAACCAATATAAGAGTGACATATATGTTAGTAGTTTGAAATCATGTTTTACTAAATAAAATAATAAATTTCAATATTTAATGAAAATTGGATTACTTATATGTGTCACGGCTATTGTGTAAATGTGCATTTCTCATTATTCACATTCACACTAAAATTTTACTATAGATATTATATATGATTGATTAATTACTCAATTGCTACAATAGTTTATATATATGTAATTTGGTGTCATATGAAAGATCATAAAATTTTACGAATTTTGATTTATGAAAGATCATAAAATTTTACGATTTTTTAAACTACAATGTATTTTTTATATGTTTTTAAAAGACCTGTTATCTCTGTTGATATCAGAAGGATCAACATCAAATACTTTTTCAGCTTCAATAACCTCCTCCTCCAATTTCTTGATATCAGAAAAAATATTTCCAAAACTGCTTTTATTCCACTGTTTAAGAGATTGTTTAAGAGCCTCCAATTTGTCATATAAACCCCTCATACCTCCTCTAGGAGTGGACTTGGGCCGGGCCAACCAGCCTGGAATCGGACCGGCCCGCAACTGTGCGGGCCCGGACCAGCCCGGGCCTCCTAAAACGTGAACCAGCCCGACCGGTTCGGGCTCGGTCCGGGTCAAAGTTTTTTTTTCTTTTTTTTTTTTGATTTTTTTTAAGTTTTTGGGTTGGGCTGGGTATGATGGGGCATTTGAGGTGGTTTGGGGGTGAGGGGGGAGGGTTGGGGGTTAATTAGGAAAAGCCAAAAAAAAATATAAGAACCGAGGCCCCGCCCGGCCCGGCCCGGACCCGGACCGGACCCGGTGGCTACCCGGGCCGGTCCCAGGTCCACCTACTCTGAACCGCCAGCCCGCCCCGGGCCTAGGCTTGACCCGGCCCCGGCCCGGCCCGAATCAATCCCTAATCATGTGGGAGAAATTGGGGAGGCGCAATTGGTGTTGCAAACATAAATCACGCTCCCTCTCTTTGGAATCCATGTAAATTAATGATTAAAAGGTGCTACATATATTTAATGCCCGCTTTTGACATTTGCAATATTGATTTTAATGCCGGGTCGGTCCTCGGGCCTGAACCGAGTCCAACACTACACATGATTATGCATTTGTCTCCCTAATCTAAGTGTCTAGGGATATTTTGAACAACTAGCTGAGTATACGTTTTATCTTTTTTAATAATTATTAGTTTTCAGTTACTAAGGGGTTCGTAATGAAAAAATTGTTGCTATTCGATAAAAGCTTATTGTTTAATTTAGTTATGTTTGATATAAAAAGCTCTTTTAACTAATTAATATTAAAAGCTACAAACTTTCTCTCACAATTAGTGTACCTTCTTTAAAATGACTAAATTTTTAAAAACGTTATTAAGATTTGTGGTGTCAATCACACGAAATTAGGGATTTTTCTTTGCGGCAATACAACCAAAAATGTATGCTAAATACAGAAAGAGACTTATCTATTTTATTTTTGAATATTCTACTTTTGGTCCTACTATTATTAAGAAAATAGTTAATAAGTCATACTCATGTCCTTAACTTTTATTTATTCTTTTTTGTCTCATCTTCAAGGGGGATGCAAGTTAGGTACTACCTCCCTTCCTAAAACTTTGTGAGAGTTGACCGACACAGAGAATAATAAAGTAAAAATTGTGTGGTTGGGGTTTAGACAGAGAAAGAGAAATAACAGAAATCACAAAATAATTGATTAAAAAGGAAAGTGTAAAAAAGTTTTGGGACTCTAAAAAAAATATGGCAAAGTGGAGAGTATTACATACTTTCCTGCTTCCCTTGAGTTCTTCCCCTTTTTAGGTATTGAACTATTGACCACTTCCCCTAATTCATACCCTCTCATTTGTCTCATCCCTCAACACTCTCCTCTCCTTCAGTCCTTCACAGTCACAATATGCTACCTTTCTGCAGTTCGATCTGGGTATTTGGTTTTTGAACCCTTCTTGATGATCATCGCACTTTTTGTTCCCTCCCAAGTATTCAAAGTCATATGAACTGTATGTACTCTTCGGTGAAAGGAGATCTGCATGTGTGATCCTTCGGAATTCCTAGAAATCTTGAGAAGCTGAACAGACCCGACATTTAAAGATTCAATCTTTATATCCTATCTTCACCATCACTTTCTTTAATTTGGTTCACTAATGTACCCTTTTCTGATGCCAATCGGATGGTTAAAAATAAAACACGCAGAATCAGAATGGCAGCGAGAAATGACCTGTTTTACCCCATTGTTGGATTCGGGTTGCTTCTTGCTTTTCTTGTATACTTGTCTTGTGGGGATTTCTGGATGAAATCTCATGGAGCAACACAGTTGACTTTTGTGGAGCGGAATGGGACCCAGTTCTTGGCAGATGGCCGGGTCTTCTATTTTAACGGTTGGAACTCTTACTGGTTGATGGACCACGCTGTGGATCAGGATAGGAGATCAAGAGTTAGCACCATGCTTCAAGCTGGTGCTAAGATGGGACTGACTGTATGCAGAACTTGGGCCTTCAATGATGGTGCATATAATGCTCTTCAGATTTCCCCCGGGAAATTCGATGAAAGGGTATTTAGGGTACGATAATTCGCTATACGTATTTTTTCCTGTAAGTTAGAATTTAGAACAATAGTATTTGATTTGAATATCTGATAACTGTAATTCTTTTTATGTTCCTTTTTAAAAGGAATTAATTATGATGGTATCTAGCACATGAATAGTCGGATTAGCCGAATATGAATTGTTTTTTTTAGAAATATTTTGCTCTCTAGTATTTACAATCTCATGCACTCGTTTTCCAAATCCTACCTATCCCGACTTGAAACAATTTGTTGAGATAACAATACTGAACTGAGAAGTCCAATACTATCATATCATGTATGGTACACAATTCAGAGATCCTTAATATTGGGTTTTGGAGGGTTAAGTGTATAGTTTGATGTATGTTTGAGGTTCTATAAAAAGGAAAATACAAATTACAAAATTTCAATTTCCCTTCATTCTGTTTTCAGGAAATTATATTTATCAGGAAAATCTCCCAAAGCACTTCATCCAAACATGTCATTAGGAGTTCTACATGTCTGAACAAATTATGTTCTAATTGTTTTTCCACTGCTTGAAGTGTATTTGAACTTCCAGCTTTACTTCATAGATGCGTAATTTGCAGGCCTTGGACCATGTAATAGCTGAAGCCAGGAAAAATGGGATTAGGCTGATACTCTGTTTGGTAAATAATCTCAAAGCATACGGTGGGAAGACTCAGTATGTTAAATGGGCATGGGAAGAAGGTCTTGCTTTAAGCTCTTCCAACGATTCATTCTTTTACGATCCAATCATCCGTGGTTACTTCAAGAACTATGTCAAGGTAAACCCCTTTTCGGTAATTCAGCCTCTCTTTGTTGTGATATATATAGCGTCATTAATGCGTTACTCTAAAAATGGACGTCAGCTGCTGGTCGTCAAACACTTTTTAGAACGCTATTCAGTAGAATTCATAATTGGGTTGAAGTCGTCCAACTGGGACATAATGCAGATTGTTCAAACTACACTAAAAAATCGAATCCAACCATTTGCTGGTCTAACCCAAGACCTTAAAAACTCATTTGGTCTGTCTTTAACGATAAATAAATTCGTGCACTCAAAAAAGAATATTGATGTATAATGCCATTGTTGTGCAAAGATCAATGTTTTCAATCTTGTGTTCGCAGACAGTGCTTACTAGGAAAAACACAGTTACTGGAATTGAGTACAGGGATGATCCAACTGTCTTTGCATGGGAATTAATTAACGAACCTAGGTGCATGACTGATCCTTCTGGTGACACCCTTCAAGTAAGTTAGTTTTGATCTCTATTAAAGTACATCAAATGTACAATGAATAATACATTATGTTTTTCCTATAATAATACTAAATATAACTGATGGATAAAAATATAACTACATTGTCATTGCAATAATTACTGCTAAACTTTTACCATGATTACTAAAATGTGAGATTGAACATTACCATCGTCAAATAGTCATCGTGATAATATCACTGTGGCCTCAGCATATTAAATTTCACATTTGCGCTGATGATTTTTTATATGTTTTTGTATTTCATTTTTTGTGTGATTACAATATTACATTTTAATTTATGAGCTAGAGATTACGCAGGACTGGATTGAAGAAATGTCAACTTATGTGAAATCAATTGACAGGAATCATCTGCTAACGGTTGGCCTTGAAGGATTTTATGGTCCAAAAGATTCCAAAAGATTGAATGTTAATCCTGAATCTTGGGCTTCTGATCTTGGCTCTGATTTTATTCGGAACTCAAATCTCTCAACCATAGATTTTGCATCTGTCCACGTATATCCAGATCATTGGTGAGCTTATTTTTCTATAGTAAAGAAGCTAATAATTGTAGTCTAAGAATAAAGAATCTTTATATATTGTTTTATAGGGAAAATCCCCGAAGCAAACGTAAAAAATAAAAAATTCCAAAATAGGGCTTCCTTTTTTAATCCTTGAATAGGAGAAAATTATTGTTATCCTGATCAAATTGTCGTATTTTGGCATTACTAGACAATATTAATGTAGTAAATGGCAGTATTTTTCAAACACGACAGTAATTACTCCTATTTAGGAAAAAACAAGTACATCTATATAATTTATTATTTGATTTGATTTTATTGTCTACAGACAGTTTCCTTGCATTGGTGGACTATACATATTCTATTTGTTACTGATGAGGTCTCTCTGCAGGAGCCTATTTAAACCACTTCAATCTCTCTTAATTAAATACTCTTAAAATTATACCATACTAAAACTTGAGGTTAATAGTTCTCATAGCATGTACCAGAAAGTTGAGAAATATAATTTCCAGATTAAGTAACGGGAAAAAACTAGGGGCAAAATAGGTTCTTAGCAAGACACCTATTTGGCATTGATAACAAATACAATAAGGCAGCTTGCACTTGTGCTTGTGAGAAGTTATTTATTTAGTTTAGTGATTTTAGAGAAAGTGATTACTAAAAGTTGACAGTGTTTACAAGCTGGTAGTGTTTAAACATAAAAATGATTTTAAAAAAGTTAGAAGTTGAAAGTTGGGTAACACAGACTTATTTGATTATGAACTGTTAATATAAGAAAAGTGAAAAACTGTTTTAAGCACTCTTCCCCTACTGAGACATTTTAGCTTTAAACCACTTAAAGAGTTAAAGTTAACCTGAAACAACAACTTAAAAGCACTACTTTTGAGTTTTCTAAATCCATAAACACAACTGTTTTTTGAAACTTTATTGTAAGTGTTCCTCACGTCCAGTAATACTGCAATACAAGGAAACTAGCTGCTTATACAATATCAAATTAAATAAAGTAATTTATTGAGGATTTGTCTATGAGGATGGGTTAACCCATATAGGCTTATACAATACCTTTGAACTGCTTCAACTGGAATTTCAGTTTTCTCAATGCGGTTTTATTTTTTTGGGGGGCAGGTTTCCCGATAATCAAACTTTTGATGATAAATTGAAGTTTGTGAAGAAGTGGATGCTTTCTCACATTGAAGATGGTGACAGGAGACTGAAAAGACCAGTCGTGTTTGCCGAATTCGGATTGTCAAATGAGAACAAGGAAATCGAATCATCTCAACGTGACAGATTCTTCAAGCTTATTCTTGAAATCATATTCAGGTCTGCAAAGCACAATAAATCAGGGGCTGGGTCTGTCTTCTGGCAGTTCCTTGTTGAGAAGATGGAGGAGTATAACGATGAGTTCGGGATTGTTCCTTGGGAGAGGCAATCCATATATAATCTGATCACCCAGCACTCTTGTAGGCTTGCGGGTGTTCATGGACCACTGCCTTCTCAGGTTAAGCATTTGAAAAGCTTGTGCGGTTAGAGACAATATCAATCTTCTCTTTTTTTGTTGCTCACTAATCACAATATCAATCTTCTCATTTATATTGTTTAGATAGAAAAATAAAGATCATGTTGTAATAGGTAAAGATAAATTTGCACTCTTTTCTTCCTTTGGTGTTATATTTCTTATATAGATAGGCCATTGTTTTAGAATTTAAAGTGAAGATCACGTGTATCACTTAATTGTTTTAGAGATACAGATATACATTTCAAAAATTCTAAAAAATGTGTATCTATCATCTATCTTTCAAGTTTCAAGTATCACCCATTTTTATTCATAATTTTCTTTAACAATTAAAAGAAAGGCTTTCTGTATTTTATATCAAAGTTGTACTCAATCTATGGGTAAATTGCACCAAATCCCTCTCGGTAAATATGATTTCAAGAATAAGCTTGATGAATGCACAGTGGTAGGTATGGACTCGGTTCGGGCCGGGCCCAGTTCAGGCCTTGAACCGGCCGGGCCTCGGTTCAAGGTATGGGAGGCCCGGAACCGGCTCGGGTAACCCCGGGTCTGGGCCGGGCCTCGATTCTTTTTTTTTTTTATCTTTTCCTAGTTAACCCCCAACCCTCCCCCTCACCCCCAAACCAACCCTAACCACCTCAAATGGCCCAAAATACCCAACCCAACCCAAAAACTTAAAAAAAAATCAAAAAAATTCAAAAAAAAATTGGCCCGGCCCGGGCTCGAACCGGCCGGGCCGGTTCATCTTTTGAAGGGCCCGAGCCCAAACCGCCATCCCACCGGGTCGGTGGCCCGAACCGGCCAACCAACAGGTTCACCGGGCCGGTCCGGGCCCGCACAGTAGCGGGTCGGTCTGGTTCCGAGCCGGTTGGCCCGGCCCGAGTCAATTAATAATTGCCCATGTTTCTAGATTTTATGTTCCGTAGAACTTTATGCATTGGAGAACCTTAATTTAACTCTTTCAATGTGTAGTTTACATGGATATACATTATTTTATATAATTGACATTTGGCAAAGTTTTGATTTGTCAAAAGAAGTGCATTGGGAATGCTCTTAAGATGCAAAATGACTACTAATGATACAGATGCAAATATACATGAATGTAACTTAGCTTTTTGCTTATTGATAGGTACATTAACCATTATTTTATATAATCACTATTATTATTTTGTATACACACACACGCACACACAAATATAAAAATATTCTAAAATAGTATGAAGTATTCGCTCTGTCTCGTAATTAACTTCTCACTTCGTTTTCATACTCCCCCGTCCCATATTTATCTTCATAGCTCGGTTTATGATGTTTAACTGACGATAAATTAATTTGATCCCCGTTCACACTCAGATTATTTTTAGTAAATTAAATTTACATATTCAGAAACTACATTAAATTCGCTACAAAGTCTGATCAAGAAAATTTAAGTTTGATAAAAGTTTGATATATAAAGTAAAAGATTAAGAGTAATTTGAGTTGACCATGTGAATAGTAACTATGAAGATAATTTTGGGACAGAGCGAGTACATATTAAGGAAATAAATTTACTGGGAGTAAATTTTATTGTTTTGACACTGTTTAGACACTATTTGACACTGTTTTGCACTGTTTTGATGTAGATAATTTGTCAAGAGAGGAAGTGGGAAGAAGTGGGAAGTTAATTTCGGGACTGTCCGAAAAGGAAAGTGGTAAGTTATTTTCGGGACGGAAGGAGTATTATTTTTTAACTATTATATACGGAGTATACAAAAGTTCATGTATTATATTTTAGTATTAATATTTTAAACATGATTATTATTAGTATTGTTTAAAATAGCATTATAAAATAGGATTTCTCTAGAATCATCGACCTTGTAGAACTGCAAGACGGCGTGCTTGACCTTCTTGTGCTTGTGCTTCAGCTTCTTTGGCTTAGTGTAGGACAAGGAGGAGAGTTGACTCGTTCTGGATGTGTTAGTAAGCAAGGGTGCGGCCGTCCTGAGCTGCTTTCCGACGAAGATGAGCCGTTGTTAGTCCGGCGGGATACCTTCCTCGTCCTGGATCTTGGCCTTCACATTGTCGATTGTGTTCGGTTATTCCACATTTGTTAAGCTATAATTTATTTTACGTCCATGCAATTCTTCAAATAACAACCTTTTGTTTTTTATCCCTAAAATTTATGTTAGTTTAGTTTCTAGTCCATCACCGATGCATCCACTTAAAAATGAAATAACTTTGACTAATAACTTAGTTTGACAACATAAGTCCCCGTCTTAGTTTCTAGCTTTTGTACTATTTAAAAAGTCTTTAAAAGTTTCTAGTTATAAGTTTGGCATGTCAATTTTTAAGAGCTTTTATAAAAATAAAAGATCTTTTCTGAGATGCTACAGTGAGTAGCATCTCAGATAAGTCTATAGCTTCTAGCATTAATTAGTCCTAACAACTTGTATACCAAACAGAGCTAAATCAAACAATCAGCTTTTAATCATACAGCTACTACTTTTTTCTTATAAAATCTTTTCGGTCACTAAAAGTTAACACTTGCGAAAAAATTCATAAAAGTATCTTTTCAACTAGTTGTGCCAAACATATCCTTAAACTTTTTTAGAAAGTTATAATACATACGTTGTATTTTAGATATGTAAGTAATTATTTTACATTGTTTTAACTCTCATATCTGCCTAAAAAATTATAAAATGATAAATGTAAAAGTTTCTAATAACTTATGGCATTGAAAATATTTTTTTTTCTAAACAGAGGAATTCAGAATTAGGGATATACTCTCTCCGTCTCGTAAAGAAGTTCCTAGTTTAACCTACACATATTTATGTAAGGTAGAGTTTTATTTTGATTTTCCAAGTATATCCTTACTTTATGTCAAATCAAACAAAAAGTAGGTAAAAAGTAAGGGTAGTTGTGATTTTTTGGTTAAAAGTGGTTTTCTTTTATAGAAATGATAACTTCTTTTTAGACATCCATAAAAGGAAAGTGAGAATTTCTTTGCGGGACGGAGGTAGTTCTAAATATAAATAGTGTATATAACGAAGATGAAAAAATAAAAATAACATATTAACCAATACGGAGTAATAAAATGTGTCACTTTAATCTACAGAGTTGTTTGGTCAAAAAACTTAAAAACCCCTAAAGAATTGTCTGTACAAACAACTCCATCTCCATGATTGCAGGGAAAGATAAGTACGTCAAAAATGTGCGCATATGTACACCAAACAAGGCTCTATTAGAATAGTGATTTCAAGGTCAATTGATTGATATGAGGTGGAGTGTTACTCACTTTTGTACGAGTACTATTATAATTAAGCAAAATAGTGTTTGGTAGGAGTACACCTGTTCCTAAAATAACGTGGTCTAAACCACAAATGTGCCGTCTTTGCCGTAGGGTTCCAAACTGTCCTCAATGACCCCTTCTTGACTCTTCTTTCTCCTATAATCCCGGAGAGCTGGCGTGTTAAGATAGGATAGGTTTCCTATTTGACTATTTCAATAATGTACCTTCTTTTATCTACTATATCTATCGCGTGTACTTTGTCAAGTGCAAAGTAGTTAAGAAATAAGAATAATAAAAAAATTGTTGGTTGAGATTTGTGCAAAGGAGAGAAAAATGTGCAGAACCACAAATTAGTTGCTTTAATAGGTAAGTGACAAAGTTTTTTGAAACAATCAAAAAAGAAAAGTTGACAAAGTCCAAAGGGAAGGAAGATTAGCCTAAGACTCAACTAAATCTGCATTGACCACAATACCCTTACTTTTAGAAAATAACAAATATTAAATAGACACTAAATAGACAATAAGTAGACAATAAATAGATAGCTGGGGACGTACGTTCCCTGAAGTAGGAGGAAAACGTCTCCAGTTGGGGGACGTACGTCCCCTAAAGTAGAGGGAAAACGTCTCCAGTTGGCTACGTATGTCCCCTGAAGTAGGGGGAAAGCGTCTACAGTTGGGGAAGTACGTCTCCTGAACTGGGAATTTCAAACTCAATTTACTCAAGTTGAAGGGGCAAATTTGGAAACTAATAATTGAGTTTCTTAAAATAGGAGTACATGCATCACACGGATAGAAGAAACATTAGGCAGTCCTAATTTTGTAAAAGTATTGTGTTGTAATTTGTAATTGTCTACAAATAGCTAGGCCATCAACTCTTATATCTTAACCTATCTTATAAAGGCCAGTTTTAGTATTAAATGCTCATGGTTTGTCATGGTTAGGCTTTAAGGTGTAGTACCGTGTGCTATCATATTGTCCCGTATGAACTATTTTTCAAATGGTCGACCTCACCATCCAATTTTACCGTTAACAGTGTTAAATTCATTTGGCGATGGTTACTTGTGTTTAAGGATGCTTACTCCACATACGATATGAAATTGGTATATCCGCTATGTGTTATCATTTTTGTATCGACTCTTTAGTTTCAACAACTTTTAATTTTTCAGCGTATAACTCTCGTGTCGAGTTGTTTTCTTGGTTCGAGTCCATTTTTTATTTTCCAACCAAATCATCACAGAATACCCACATCTCTATTCGACAATGGACAAGATGTACCGTCTCTTATCAATTTAATTTTATATTCAGATTTTAACTTTTCACCTATTCAAATACATAATGGGATTTAAAGTTCCCTTATCCCCTTCTCACGATCATGATCATCAATATCTAAGTTGTACTATTCTCTTCCCAATTGTTAAATGAGTTCACGTTGCATTTTAACTATTTTTTTGCTTAGAGGCTATTTCCTATTTTTTAAAAAAATTGTAATGCTTGTGTTCTACAAATGTTATCTCGATTATTGATAGATGATCTGAAATTGACTAGCTAATGCAATAATCCGAAGCTCATTAATGTGATCTCGAGTATGATTAAATGATCTGAACAAGCTCAGATGAAAAGAAATGAAATGCACAATAGGTGTTTGATAATATGTGAAGCTTATTTCATTGTACTTACTCTCACATGCTAACACACATATCAGTTTTTTTTTTCTTACATATTGATTTCCACTTAGTCTTAGAATTGTCCCCATTATTTCATTCAAAAAAGAAAGAATTGTCCCCATTATTTTTGAACTTAACTTAGTGTCATTTCAAACAACTAAGAAAAAACACAAATCTTTTTTAAATATGGTTCGTTTGTGTGTGAGTTCATTGTAAGTGCGCCATCTAAATTCAAAAGCAAACATCTCATTAAAATGTTTATGCATATAGAAATGAAATGATACTAATCTTCTCTGATCTGTAGAGTGTAAGTGGGATGAATAAAAATAGCTTAAAAATAGAATTAGTGAACTTGTGTGGAATATGTTATTTTTGTGCACTCGTTTCTTTTGACATTGCACTTTCATATTTTTTCTCCGACATTTCATGTTTAGTTTTTTGAGTGTAGTGCTCCCCTGATATATTATTTATTCTACCTAATACGTTTATTGCATGAGGACTACCTTGAGTTTATCATACATTATTACTATGGGAAAAAATAGTTTACATCTCGAGTAGCCGCTTATTTAGGTATTATTATCAATACGAGAAGTTAGTGATTGACAGTTTTGTTTTAATTAAAATGTTACGTTGTTCCCATCTTCTCAATGTAGTATGTCTGTCACTAATACTCCTTCCGTTTCACAATCTTTGACACACTTTCCTTTTTTGGTTGTTTCACAATCAATGACACACTTCCTTATTTCCTTATTTGGTAAACAAATCTTTACCAAAACAGTGCAAAACAGTGTCAAACGGTGCCAAACAGTGCCAAACAATGTTCAAACAGTGCCAAACAGTGTACTCTACAGTAAAATTTACCCCTCAGTAACATTTTTTCCTTAATTCTTGACAAGTCAAACTGTGTCAAAGATTGTGAAACGGAGGGAGTATTCATTAAAACATAGAAACTACTCCCTTTGTCCCCCATTTATGTTACCACTTTCCTTTTTGGGCAGTTCCTAAATTAAGTTCACACTTCCTTACTTTCTTTATTTGACAAATTATCTACATCAAAACAGTGTCAAACAGTGCAAAACAGTGCCAAACAGTGTCAAACAGTGTTTGAACTGTGCAAAACAGTGCACTCCACAGTAAAGTCAAATTTAATTTCTTAATACGTGTGAAGTCAAACCGCGAACTTAATTGAGGGACGGAGGGAGTATATTTTTATGATTTTATTGTAGCATGCTAAGTTTAGAAACAAGTATGGTGATTTATCTTGTTTAAATTCAATTAAACCAACTATGAACTTCTTTTTCTCCGCTTGACCTATTCTTTCACGTTGAATCCCCTACGTACAACTTTTATTCCACACACAAGAGATACGCAATTGATGAAAAGATTTGTCTTGATTAGAGACCAAATATGTTCAAAATTTTCATCTTTAGAAGAAACTATCAATTTTCTTGAAAAATGTACCTTAAATGGAAAGCTTTCTTCTTCTAAGGTGTATGACTTACTAAGAGTCAAGGCCACTCCTAGGGCGTGGATGCCTTTCATTTGGAAATCTTACATACCACCAAAATTTTCATTCATTGCATGGCTGGCTTTTAGAAATAGATTAGCTACTTATGATAATTTACCTTACCTTGATGTGGCGAATATATGCCCTTTTTGTGAGGGTGGTCCGGAAACGGTACCACACCTATTTTTTGAATGTTGTTTTACAGGTCAAGTGTGGGAAAATGTCAAGCAATGGCTAGGACTAACAAGGAGCATGCATACTCTTAGGAGCTCGGTCAAATAGATCAAAAAAGAGCAAAGTGGAGCTAATCTAAAAGCAAAGGCCGTGAGGATAGCATTTTGTTACTCGATATATTGGATTTGGAGATCAAGGAACTCCATTCGGTTTGATGGTGCAAAAGCAAACATTCAAGGAGTTGTAGCCCAAATCAAGTTTATGGTCTATAAATTGTTATACTCCTTATATCCGGTCGATATGATTAACTTTTGAAACTGATGGGGTGCTTTGTCTCCCACTTTTTGTCATGCCTTATGGCTAGTTTTGGAGTGGATAGCTAGCTCTCTTTGAGATGGTTATCTATGTAGCACGGAAACTCTTGGGAAAGAGTACGTTTCCCGTTTCGGAAACTCTCGGAAACTCTTTGGAAACTCTCCAAATAAGCGTTTTTTGAGCAAAAGTTGACGCTTCCCGTTTCCCGTTTCCTTATGATTTTCACGTTTCCATGCAACATAGATGGTTATCACGCAGATGGATGGGGAATCCAAATCTTTGGATTGCCTATAGTTTTGGTTTTTGTTTATAGGTTGTACATATACTCTTTTGATGATATATATATTTACATTTCATAAAAAAAAACGATTATTATCATGAGGTATTTCATATTTGCATTGTCTTTGCGGAGTTTTGCGTTGTACTTTGAAGAAAACAATGTTTTTGTCCTTTGCCCCGTGAACCTCCAACAAAACAAACACTCCGACATTGAAAAAGAAATTCAACATCATTCGGGTGACACAAGCAAGCATAGATTTACCATTGACCCAGGTAGAGAAAGATGAAAAGGCAATGCCATAGGGATTGAAATTTATACATATCATGCAAGCAGATTCAATACATTTTCTATATTCAATTAAATAAATAAAACATCAACTTCTTATTAAATTAAATAAAAATTGTGTCTTTAGCAAGATGCATCATCTTTATTATCAATATATTCAAGTAATTGTTTACATTACGAAGCATTATACAAAACTCAAAGTACATATTAGGCATATAACATTCGCGCAAAGCGCGACCAGTTTTCTAGTAACAGTATAACACTATGTTATTTCTATTGGGGAGTTATTAATGTCACTTTCTCTCTCCACAATTTTTTCGAAAGGAATCAACTTAATTACTATAATAATAAGGTCAATGTTCAAAACATTAGCAATAAAATCACGAGGATTACACCGTCAAGAATAACAATAAGCCATATAACATGCAACATTAGTTAAAACTGTAAAAGTAATAAACAGGTTTAACCAAACTGGTAGCCCTGACTGTATATATATAATGAAATAAGTGTTCAAATACAATTAGGATACTGCCTAATAATTAATAACAATTAATACTACACTATTACACCCTCTCAATCTATGCAGGAGGAACTACGCGTAGATTGTCTCGAAGAAATAGAAATTGTTGAGGTGTCAAACTTTTGGTGAAAATATCAGCTAACTGAAACTTTGTAGGAACATACAGCACCAAGAGATCACCATGAGCCACACGCTATCGAACAAAATGATAATCAATATCAATATGCTTATTGCGAGCATGCTGAATAGGATTAGCTAATAAATAAGATGCAGAAATATTATCACACAGAAGCCGAACCGGTCGATGCAGAGGAAATCCAAGCTCAAACAGAATAGACCGAACGTGTAATGTATCCTGTACAGTATATGCAATAGCGCGATACTCAGCTTCTGTAGAGGATCTCGAGACAGTGGGTTGCTTCTTGGAGCGCCAAGAGACCAAGCTAGGACCCAGAAAAACAGCATAGCCAGAGGTGGAGCGGCTACTATCAGGGCAACCAGCCCAATCAACATCAGAGTACGCAATAACAGATAGTGGACGTTCTGCCTGTTGAAGATGAAGTCCATGCGTGAGAGTGCCTATGAGATACCTGAAAATCCTTTTGACAGCCAACATATGTGAAGTACGAGGAGCATGCATAAAATGAGACACCAAATGAACATCATATGTAATATCAGGTCTAGTCATAGTCAAATACTGCAATGCATCTACCATGCTACGGTACTCTGTGGGATCAACAATTAACTCACCATCAGTGAGAGACAACTTAGTTCTATTAGCAAGTGGCATGCGAACAGATTTAAGAGTGTGAAGATGAAAACGAGTTAAGAGATCCGACACATATTTGGCTTGAGAGAGAAATAAACCAGTGGAATTACGCACAGCCTGAACCCCCAAGAAAAAGTGCAGATTACCGAGATCTTTCATGGCAAAACATTTACCCAGGACTGAAATAAATTGACTGATAAAAGATGAAGAATTCCCAGTAACAATTATATCATCCACATAGAGAAGCAAATAAATAATATGGTTGCCATGAAGAAATATGAAGAGAGAATTATCTGCACGGCTACAAATAAAACCATGACTCAAGAGAAAACTACTGAAACGATAAAACCATGCCCGGGGAGCTTGTTTAAGACCATAAATGGCCTTGCGCAAGCGGCAGATATGATTAGGAAACTGGGGATGAATAAACCCGGGTGGCTGACGCATGTAAACTTCTTTATTCAGATTACCATGTAAAAATGTATTTTTAACATCCAACTATCGAATAGACCAATTGAAAGAAACAGCTATACTAAGAACAATGCGAACAGTGGTGGGTTTAACAACAGGACTAAAAGTTTCAGAAAAGTCAACCCCAGCCTGCTACTTAAATCCCTGAGCAACCAGACGTGCTTTATGTCGTTCAATAGATCCATCAGATCGATATTTAGTTTTATAAATCCATTTAGACCCAACCACATTTTTACTAGAATCAAACGGTACTAATTCCCACGTTTTATTAGCATTAAGTGCATTAAATTCTTCAGCCATAGCAACTCTCCATTTAAGATCTTTATTAGCCACAGAAAAACAAGTAGGGTCAGGAACCAAAACCTGAGTGTTTAAATTAAAAATCGTTTTTGGTTTAAAAATTACTGACTTGGAGCGTGTTTGCATGGGATGAACATTTGGGACCAAGGACGGAGGAGACACCGATACCGTGTCGTTATCATCGCTGCCAGACGGCGAACTATCCGTCATGGCAGAACTCACCGGTGAGCTGGGAACAGTCGGAGAGGTTGGCCCAGGTGATGATGCTCTGCTGGCGGTAGTCGGTGTAGCAGTTGAGGAAAATTGGTAGGCGACATGGCTCTCGGGGGACGTATGCCGAGAAATCAGAGATGTAGACGGAAGATCCGGGGGCTGTCCAGTAGCAGTGGAAGATAATGGAGATGTCATGGAGAAAGTAGGAGAACATGGTTGCATTGTGGAAGACTCGGACGACACTTGGGATACCAGTTGAGTATATGGAAAAATGTTTTCATGAAACCTGACATGACGACTAACATAAATTCTATCTGTCCGGGGATCAAGACAACGATAGCCTTTATATTCAGACGCATATCCTAGAAAAACACACTGAGTAGAACGAGGGGAAAGCTTATTTGTTGATGTGGCAGTAAAATTAGGGTAACGAGTACATCCAAACACACGCATAAAAGAGAAGTCTGGGATCCGATGGAATAATTTAGATTCATAATTTTATTTTATATATTTCACCTTACAATATTAACTTTTATATATCCTTGTTAAGATCTCCTAGGGTATCCATTATTCCATTTTAAAAAGACCGCTTTCATAGTTTAACTCAAAAGTTTTATCCAATTTTTAACTTTATACTATTAATGGAGTTAAAACTAAGTGAAACTCATGACTTATACTACGTATATGTTTTTAATATATATATATATATATATATATATATATATATATATATATATATATATATATATATATATAGCTTCAATGGAACATATATATATAACTTCAATGATTTTGAAAATAAAATTTTTGCACTTTTGAAAGATAAAAAATACATTCAATCATGTTTGTTTCATCCTCAAAGACAGGTTGTTAATTAGGTATTTAGGTCTCACAAGTCACAAGAGGCTAAGAGTGTTTATTTACACAGAGCTAAATTTAAATTTTCCGTTCTTATCTATTTTGAACTAGTATAATTAAGTAATAATTTTGCTCCCTTAAAAGGGTATGGTATGATAACGTATGATATCCTCCAAGTCTAACCTTCATATGTTGAAATCAATATACGTGAAATCATTCTAAAAAAACAACTTAAATACAAGGTTAGGGCTTGAAATACAAATACTACGGAGTATATTTTCAAATGCTAGAAAAATATAAGGTCTTTCAAAATTGACCTAAAAAGAAGTCGATAGTTCAAAAATATTGTAGTACAAGTTCGAAATTGCAATAATTCATTCCTTTTTAGGTGAAAAATATAATATTCTCTTATTTTAAAATTTTACACCAATTATAGTCATATTTTGAAAATTCTGTTTTATGCATTAAGTGTTTCATAAAAAATACAATATTATAGTAGTAAATATAACACTTTAGTGACAGTTATACTTATTCTTGTGTGACATTAATTTTTCTTGAAGTATCTCATTTCCCGAGATTTATGCACATTAAGTGTTTCTTTCCATAAACATACCCATTAACACTTTAGAAAAAATCGCCATAATACATACTCGTATATATAGTCGTATTACATATTCATTTACTCACATAAATGTTAATCATAATCGTAGAATTGTTCTTAAATATTAATGATTAATTGACAATAAGAATATTCTCATGCATTCATTTTCTTGAGTTGATTACTTCTTGCAAAATACAAGCGCGTTTTGACCAGTCAAACTCACCACCAAATATCGTCTCCTCTGCAAAAAAAAGGCTATTCCGTATTTCTTTTACACATCCAGTCAATTTCGCCAAAAGCTGAAGTGTCTCAAAAACGCTAATGAAACAGTTGCCGAGATCGAAGGATTCTAATTAACGTTTCTTTTGGAGGTTTGGGTTTTATCAAAAATATACGTAGTAATAATAAGGCCTGAACTCTGAAGTCATACTTTTGAGCTGATTTTTAGTTTGTGGAAAGTTGGAATCTTTTTCGGAGTCTTTGTTTGGACTTCAGGGTATTTGATTATTCGCTGCAAATCATGATTTTCCCATGTTTTGTGATCTAATTGATATGCTGGATTTCTGCTTTCTTGTATTAATGGCGATTATGATTTGATGCCTGGTTTGGTTGGATTCTTTATTTATTGTACAATGGGTTGCGTTTATGCAAAAGCTTTCCCTTCTGCGAAAGCTAAAAAAATTGTGGAGGAAAAGAAGAGAGAATTGGGCAAGGGATCATCCGAACTTCGTGCCAAAAGAGCTAATTCTTCAAGAAGAGACGAGAGTTTCACAGTGAAGGAGAGGAAGGGAAGTAGTGATGCAAGATTGATGGATAAGAAGGGAAATGGGTCTAGAAAAGTTAGGGATGATAATTTTGAGTATATTATAAACAAGAATTGTGAAGGTAGTAGTAGTGCTATATTCAGTTATAGTCCTCCTGGGTATGGAAGCGTTCCCAAGGCAATAGAAGCTGAGTTGGTTACTGCTGGTTGGCCCTCTTGGCTTGCTTCTGTTGCTGGCGAAGCCATCCTTGGATGGCTTCCTCGCAAAGCCGACACTCTTGAGAGATTGGATAAGGTACATTTTCATCCCTTATTGTTGTAATTGAAACGTTGTGGTTCTATTCAATTTGATATCCGTATTTGTAGAAATATCATACTATGAATTTAAGGAAAAACTGTGGATATTTCAATACTGATATTGGATCTTTTTTTTTGGAAAGAAAGATTACAATTTGTAAGTTTTCTCAGAAAAGATGATGATGTGAGAATGTGAGATGGGGTTTTATTCTTGCAGATTGGTCAAGGAACTTACAGTAGCGTGTACAAAGCTCGTGATCTGACTCACAACAAATTAGTAGCATTAAAAAGAGTAAGGTTTGATAATGCTGATCTTGAGAGTGTGAAGTTTATGGCTAGGGAGATCCTCATTTTGAGAAGGCTCGATCACCCAAATATAATAAAATTGGAAGGCCTTGTCACCTCAAGAACGTCTTGCAGTTTGTATCTTGTTTTTGAGTATATGGAACATGACCTCACTGGATTGGCATCACTTCCTGGTGTCAAGTTTACAGAATCTCAGGTCTGTCCCTTCATTTTCTGCACTTCAAATCTTTGATTACTCTTCCTACTAGGTTAACATTTTATTATGGAATCCCATGTTTGAAGGTCGTCTTACAAATAGAAGCCTAATTTTTAATAAATTTTGTTTCTTTTCCCCCATCTTGCTAGGAGTGCTAATCTTTTTATTGGTTGTCTAGATCAAATGCTACATGCAACAGCTACTCAGTGGGCTTGATCATTCTCACAGTCATGGTGTTCTGCATAGGGACATAAAGGGCTCAAACCTTCTGATTGACAATCATGGAGTCTTGAAAATTGCAGATTTTGGACTAGCGACGTTTTTTAATTGTGAGAAAAGTGTTCCATTAACAAGCCGTGTTGTGACTTTATGGTATCGACCACCGGAACTTTTACTAGGAGCAACTCAGTATGGAGTTGGAGTAGACTTATGGAGCACTGGATGCATACTTGGAGAATTATATGCTGGCAAGCCAATCATGCCTGGGAGAACCGAGGTACACACAATCACTTACTGTGCATTACAGATAGATTTCATTATTGGGTCGGATTCACTTAACTGGACCATGCTGCACTTTTCTAAATCAGTTAAAAAAATAATTAAATATATTAACTATTCTAACAGAAGGCATTATTTATATATATGTCTCATTAATATTTATACCTAGGACTCAACTTAGCATGATTAGTACATCTATGTTAGAGTCTCATGACAGTTGAGTGACCCCAACACAATTATTGAATTCTTACTATGCCTTAGTGTGCTTGATTGATGAGTTGGAAAAATGATGTTAGTGGCTCATAGTATGATTTTGCATTCCAAAGGCTACAAATGTAATTTTGCATTGTAGGTAGAGCAATTGCATAAGATTTTTAAGCTTTGTGGATCGCCAACTGAGGATTATTGGAGAAAAGAGAAATTAGCCCATTCCACTGTATTCAAGCCAATAAGACCTTATAGACGGCGTATTTTTGAGGCTTTTAAGGATCTCCCTGCTGTTGTTCTAGGCCTAATGGAGACCTTACTTTCTATAGATCCCGAGCATAGAGGAACTGCTGGTGGTGCTTTAAAGAGTGATGTAAGTTTTTCTTAGCCAAGATGCTTTTGAATAACTTTGAAGTGATCATGCACTTAGTCTTGTATTTTGTTTAAAATTATTGTTTCATAGTTTAACACACACTTTGGCAGTTCTTCAGAACAAAGCCATTTGCTTGTGATCCTTCCAGTTTACCGCAATACCCTCCTAGCAAGGAAATTGATGTGAAGTTGCGAGAAGATGAACATAGGAGGTAATTTATTGTGTGCTAATTTTTGTAAACGTTTTCAAAGTGAAGTTCTCAGTTGAGAGCTTGACATGCTTTAATTTTATAGGGAAACATGTATCTCGTATTACAACTCTCTGGTATAATTTATAGTGAAGTGAATAAAATTGGGCATCAACAGTAATTTATGTTAAATTTCTCACATTACAAAATATAAAAATAATTTGTATTGATTTTTGAGTACTTCTTCTAGGCAAGGAGTCATTGCAGCTCAGAACCAGCCACAAGAATCTCGAGGAGTTCCTCTAACCGTGGCAAAGGCTGATAGATCTTTGCAGGTAAATATACTTTGGGCGTTTCTTATAACATTATAATGGAATTAGTCAATTAGACCATTGAATGTTTCCCATTCTTAATTCTGGAATGGTTCCAAATTCTATCCTCCCAAAAAGGAGACATATTTGAAAAACTTATTTTGCCCCCAAAAGAGCCATTTTTGAATACAAGAATCAAATTTCATTATACGTAGTTAAATTATTTTTATAAGTGTCTTATTTAATTTGGCCAACGTATACGTTTAAAAAAATATAGCTAGAATTGGTTAAATGACTAAATCTATTAGTTCTATCTTTTCATAAAATCTTGAAGTTTTACTTGGGTGAATGAAGAGTGTTTTTCTGGAGGAATATTTAGAAAAAGAAGCCATGAATATCTTGGTTCTTCAATGGTGCCTGTTGTGCACCAATCCTTCACATTCCCAATCACTTCTCAATATAATAAATAATGTTTGAAAGTACTTACTTGATGATTTGCATTTATCGAAGTGGAGGAAGAGAAATTCTATGCTCAAGACAGATCAAGAAGCTGCTTTTGATCCTCCACATAGACTATCACATGATCCAGTCAAGAATCACTCAGATTATATTCCGCAAGCAATTTCTCACTCAGGGCCTTTAGGTCCAGCGTTTGAGTGCTCAAAATTTGGGAAGAGATATGATGATATCTCCATTTGTTCTAGTAGACCCGACTTCTCCAAACTCTCCAGGCCTGTGACAGTTTTGTCTGTAGATCCACGGGCTCCTTCACGAGTTGAGTCATTAAATCAAACTGAAATGCCAGTTGAGTTAGCAGTGAGGAAACCAGATCAAAGGTGCTACATTGGAAGTGGAAGCTCCAATACAAAACAAGCTGCTCAGGTGTGTTTCCCTCTTTTATTTATTACAATGAATCTACTGACGCTTAAGATAGTGATTTATGCATTTTTTCTAATCTTCTAAATACCGCCATGTTAATATTAAACTTGAACAAGGACAGAATAGCCTTTTTGTTAGATGCCTTAATTTGTGTGCACTATTCTAAAACATCAATTATTTTGGGTAATCATTCTATTAGAACAATAATATCCCAATTTTTTAATTAAATCATAATTAATACTCCGTATTTCTTTACCCTTTCCGCTCTTATCTTGCTGACTATAATCTCACGTTGATCTTGTGTATGCAGGGCCATGGTTCAAAAGTAGATGATCATTTCTCTGGTCCATTACTTGGTCCGTCTAGCAAAGTGGACCAATTACTCAAGGATCATGAACGTCGAATCCAAGAGGCTGCCCGACGGTCCAGGATGGAGAAGGCAAGACTTGATAGAGCCCGAGCTCAAGAAATGCATAGAAGAGCTAACTCTATATACAACTCAAGTGTGGGAGCCAGGTAGATTAGTAATTAGTTGGAGAGTATACACATAAAGTTCTGTAAAAATTAGTCTTTTTTTGTATATACAGTGATAATTTGTCAATCTTTCCATCCTCTGCCTTTAACGAGGAAGTATAAATCAATACGGTAGAATAGGAGAGCCAAAATAATTAAACTCCGCTGTAAAGCATCATATATATATATATATATATATATATATATATATATATATATATATATATATATATATATATATATATATGTGTGTGTGTGTGTGTGTGTGTGTGTGTGTGTGTGTGTGTGTGTGTGTGTGTGTGTGTTTTATACTCTTTTACAATATATACATGCATATATAGAGAGATTTTGGATTAAATAAAAAGAGTCACTGCCATGAAAATAATAATTAATACTCCGTATGTAGGATCAGATTTATGACCATGACTTTAAAATATGTTAAAATGCACCAAGTGGATGAAACACCTTGTAAAAAATCAAAGCTTTTTAACATTACAAAAGTACACTTCTAGAGTTCTAGTATGCAATAGTATATTGCATATAATTAAAAGTGGATAGCAGAAATTATCTAAATGTGAAGACACCTTTTCTTGGAACCTAAACCTATATATATTCTTCTGATATACATACAAATGTACATACGTATGGACACACTCACTCACACCCACGATACATTTAGGCTATGTTTCGCAAGTATAAGTCTCTGTCTTCTAACTTTTGTATTATTTAAAAAATCTTTAAAAGCTTCTAGTTATATGTTTGGCGTGTCAATTTTTAAGAGATTTTATAAAAATAAAAGATCTTTTTTGAGATGTTACAGTGAGTAGCATCTCAGATAAGTCAGTAGCTTCTAGTATTAATTAGTCTTAACAGCGTGTATACCAAACAGTGTTAAATCAAACAGACATCTTTTACCAAACAGGTACTGCATTTTCTTTTTAAGATCTTTTCAGTTACTAAAAGCTAACAGTTATTAAAAAGCTCATAAAAGTACATTTTTAGCTAGTTGTGCCAAACATACTCTTAAGGTGAGAACCTAAAAAATAATCATTACTTCAACCGTGTTGCTACAATTACGAGATCTCAATTAAAAGGGATTCGTAAATGAGGGTGTTGGGAAATAATTAGGAAAGAAATGGAATTCGACGAAGATATGTGTTTCATTTTATGTCCGATCCTTTGATATAACATTTTTTAATCTGACAAGTAAGTAGTCTCATATCACATTCATTTGGGATGTGTTGACCATAGATCGAAGTCAAACACATTCTCTTCCAATTTCATATAAGGTAATCAACTCGACATGATTTGGTAATGTAGTTCTCACTGCTTCATAGATCTCCACAAGGTTATAATATTGTCATACGAGCACCTGTATCCTGTTTGTGATTTTTCCTTTTGAGGATTTTGTAATTAGTATCTAGCTTCGGGATCTGTGGTCATAAGGTGGCCTTTGCATCTTTCTGACACAATAGTCTCCGATCAACTGTACCACCGAGCTAATAGAATATGTGTTTGATTTCGTTCCAATGACGCCCTCTTGAATATAAACTATACCTAGCCAATAAGTTTACTATAAAATGTAATATTTACTCAAGTATCTTGATGAATCGAACATCATTGGTGAAGTAAGAGGATGAACTTTCTCCACGTAGAATTTGTTCAAAACTTTCTCGATGTAATTTGATTGATTGATGAAAAATCCATTCTTCAAGTGCTCAATTTGATGTCCGAGATAGATAGAAGACTAGATTTAATATTGTCAGCAAAATGTGTAGAATCATTTCTCACATGATTCACCCCCAAACTAAACTGCTATAAATATTGCTTGATAAATCTTATGTAAATTCTTTTTGAAAATTTCCTATTACGAAGAAGAATATTCAGAGATCGTTATACATATATCTATCCCATGAATGTATTCTACATTTTCTTCATTCCACAACACAAATGAATTTCTTAACCATGCATGCTGTAGAGAGTTAGAAGAGAGCTTCCATTTTGGCTATTAAAGGCTCACCTGGCCACAAATAAAAATGAATTGCATACATAGAATCTCTCCACCAAATGAAAATGTACAAGTAGTTCTTAAAATAGTCTGAATTTGAGTGTAAATCTTGTACAAGTAGTACTTAAACTCAATTCAATGAAAACGATTTGCTTACACCAAATCTAGCAAGCAACTTAAACCGTACTAAATGTAGAGAGATACCGGAGATGAAATTATTACGCATATATGACTAAAATAAAGAATGTTCATAAAAATGTGACAAGTGACTAGAGTAGTAATAGAAGAGTTTTTTCCATTTTTTGTCCCCGACTATTGTGTCGTTGACACTTTCAGTACTTGACTTTTAATTTTTTCAATTCTAGTCCGCGACTATTGTGCTACAGACATTTGTAGTCCTTGACTTCAAAGTTTCTCACATTTAGTCCTCTGAGTATTATCAAATTGACACTTTTGGTCCTTCTACTATGATTTTGATACAATAAATGGAGGACTAAAAATGCTATTATTATAATAGTTGAAGAATCAAAAGTGTCACTTTTATGAAAGTCGGAGGACTAAATATGGAAATTTTCAAAAACATGCACCAAAAGTGTCTCTAGCAAGATAGTCCAGAACTAAAAGTGAAAAAATTCAAATACGAGTACCAAAAGTGTCAATGACATAATAATCGGAGGACTAAAAGTGGAAAAAACTCGTAATAGAATCATAGTAACTTATGTTCAATTTTAAAACTTAAGTTACCATGACACTACATTGTAGTAACTATTTACCATATTTTTGTAAATAAGTTTCATTTTGGTAATATTAAAAAAAATCAAGATTTAGAAAATTAATAAGAAAAATGTGAGGAAATTATATATTTATTTTAGTAAGTTTTTATTGTGCTCATTTTATTTTTAGCCATGTAATTTTTCTATGCAGATGTAGTATTATAGCTAACAAATGTGCCCATGTATTAAAAAATATCTGCTAGAAAGTATATTCTTTGCTGGAAAAATTGACTCTGGTAAAACATTTTATGGTATGTTTTCCAGCAGTTGGTGAAAAAGAATTTAAAATGTACATACATACTCCATCTGTCTCAAATTGTTTTGCAAAGTCAACATTTTTTGGTCAACCAATAATAGAAGTCAATCCTCTCTATCGATAATTAATTCAATTTTTAATAATTAAAAATTAAATATATATTTAGAAACTACATTGTAATCTTTTCAAAGTTGCGAACTCCAAATTAGAATATAATTAAAAATTGACATCCTAATTAAGCGAATAAAATGAAAGTGTTTGACCAAGAAAAGTCAAATTTGCAAATCAATTTGGAGCAGAGGTAGTAGTATTTATTACCCCCTCCACCACTGAATTATCTTGTAAGCTAAGTGCAACTCATTTCTTATTTACTTTACCTAAATAGTGAATGTGTTGTCTTTTTAATATTAAAACCACAAAATGTTTTAAAGAAATCATTTTTTTGCCAGAAAATCTTTTTTTTTGCAAAAGAAAATCGGTTTAAAAAAAAGTTTTTTAAATCAATACAAGGGTTTTATTTTGTGATTATGAAATACAATATACTTATTTTATGTGCATTAATAAAATTTTGTAATAAATTGGTAATGAAAAAATAATAATTCAATTGTAATTTAATTAGTTAAAGATAAAGATAATTAAAAGTCACAAATAATTAGATGTAACTCACACATAATTAGATGTATTTCGTGCATAAAAGTATGTAACTCGCGCAAAAAAAAGACGTAACTTACGCATAACAAGATGTAACTCACGCATAATAACATGTAACTTGAGCATAAGAAGATGTAACTTCGTATATTATCAAATGTAACTTCAAGATTCAAAATAAACAAACCCAATGTCTTAATAACGTCTAAAAACATATAAAATCGATAAAAACATTATCGAAAAAGTGTATGCATATAAAAGTTTATTACAAAGAAATGTATGAATATAAAAAAGATATTACAAAAATGTATGAAAATGAAATGTAATATACTTATTTTATTTAGATTAATATGCTTTTTGTTATGTAGTGATAAAGAATAAAAAATGGATTCAATTATAATTTAAGTTGAAGATAAAGAAAAGTAAAATTGCAATTAAATTTTTAATATTTTAATTTGATGGAAAAGGAGAAGAATTGAAAAGCAAAAGAAAAGATAAATAAAGAAAGGAAAGCAAAAGAAAAAGGAAAGAAGAAGCTCGAGGGAGAAAGGAAGTAACGTACCTAACTTCCAAAAGTGGGATCGGCACACCATGTGGAAGGTGGACCGATACCACGGTATAATTTGTGTGGTGACGTCCACGAACACGAGCGAGCATGACAAGAAACTCGCAACCGAGTGTGATTAATGACAGAACGATCTGGGAAAAGTAAAATAGATCCCAATTATAAAAGTTTAATTATTGTGATCCCCACTACCAAATTATTTTTGAACCATTCGGGCATTACATCATGCCAAAAGACGAGTAAGAAAGGTTGAATTAGGAATATAAAAGTTAGTTGTGATTAGATTTGCAAACATGAACATTTTTATTAGAAAATACCGAAAAGGCCGGAAGAGAATAAAGTATTTAGAGAAGAACATGCTATTGAGTGAATTTATTGTTTTTCAAAAAATAAGAATAAAATGGCCTAATTTTTTGGTCCTGTATGGAGGGTGACAAGTAGACACTAGAGAGCGTCAATTTTGTTAAGGAATATCACTTTTGATTTGGGTCACATACTTTTACGGTTAAATTTGGGTAATTCTGTGAGAGATCGGTCGTCAAAATACCAATGAAATTACAGTTAAATTTTAATTGAGTGGACTGTAGATATGATATACTTTCCAAATAAATCTCGAAACCAAATTCCTACTTAAACTTTTGTGCATCCGCATCATGTACATGTTCAATGTTTGTTAGAATTGGCGATGTTGAAGGTTTTTTTATTAGGATGGACGGATTTTTTGTTTGATCGATGATTGACATTCAGTATGAGGCTGGACTTAGGAATAATGGATCAAATTGATGTTCGGGCTCCCTTGGTAATCAGTTTAAAACGGATGAGAGAAAATTTATTTCTTCAGCGTGGCATAGAGAGAGAGAAAATGGGTATTTTAAAATAGTGTGTTGAAGTATTTGTCCCACACCGGAAAGCTATAAAATAATAAAACACTATATAAGGCTCTGGGCTACTCCTCTTATCAGGTTGACCTTTTAGAATGGAACATCAAGTCTTAACATGGTATCAGAGCCAAATTTTGTTGTGGTTTGACTGCTTGTTTAGCACCCATGATTACATGAAGCTTTTAAGGGTCTATTTGGCCCATTTATACACCTCAATATTGTCCAGCCCGGTTCAGGCTGAAGAGGCGTGTTGAAGTATTTGTCCCACACCGGAAAGCTATAAAATAATAAAACACTATATAAGGTTTTAGGCTACTCCTCCTATCATGTTGGCCTTTTAGGATGGAAACTGAAGTTTTAACACAGTGTCTTTATATTATACTCCCTCCGTCCCGCTGTTATTGTCCCATTTTTTCATTTTGGGTGTCCCATTATTTTTGTCCCATAACATGTACTAAAAGGGAAAGATAAATACAATGACAAATGTATCCCTACTTTATCTCTTTAACCCTCTTACACAACCGACCCAACAACTGTACATCTTCTCTCCCACATCACTCTTCTCTCTCCCATCGATATCCAGAGCTGCCGATTCCGTCTCCTAAACCCATCATCTTCACGGTCATTTCTTCCCATTAATCAAACATGAGTCACGATTCCTCCAAACCTCTTAACCTCAAAGATTTAGTAGTTGAAGATAGTGAAGTCCGGGACATGATAGTTGAAGATAGTGAAGACCGAGTTGATTTTGTGTCTGAGACAGAAGAAGCGGAAGAAGCTGACTACAATTCATACGTTGATTCTTCACCGACGGTTGATGTTGAATCTCTCAAGCAGGAGTATGGCTTCGTTCCTCCCAACCGTTTTAGCCCAGAAGTGAATAAGCGGCTTGATGATTTCATTGTCACGTACATATTACCTGGATGGGATAAAAAATCCCCAAAGTAAAGGTAAATTTCTGGAATCTCCTATCCCTAATTTGATCTTATTTTTTGGGGTGTTGAGTACTTGTTTAGTTGGACAATTAATTCTAAAAAATAGTTCCTGGGGTTTTTGTGCTTTTCTCTTGAATAGTCTTTGAATTAATCCTTTAAATTTATGAAATCTCCTCTCTCTAATTTGTTGTTTCTTGTTCACAGTAAGCAAAAAAGCATCCTGATATTTTTAATATGCACAATTAGTGGAGAACTTGTGGAATTCTCCTCCTATTAAACATTAGGATGGATACAATATGGGGTAGTTGCTGACATTTACTCATGGAGTTTTGAACTTGCTGAATTCTCTTCCTATTAAACATTAGGATGAATATAGTACTCCGTAGTTGCTGAAAATTAGTCGTGGGTTTTTTACTTTCAATGGTCAATGAACTTGGGATTATTAAACATTGATAATACAGAGGAACAATCTGCCTAAAATGATCAATCTGCCTATTAATCATCCATACAATATAGTGCATTGTCTTGAACTAGTTTATGCAAAAACATTCATAGTATGTTTACAGGCATTGTTATGTTCCTACTAAACCTTCATAGAGGTACTGCTATATACACAAAAACTTTCACAACATGTAAATAAAATTTAAGACGTTTATGCTTAAACAACCTCAAAATAGCAAAAATATAGGATGTTTATGCTTAAACATGATCTGCCTAAACCTTTCTTATCTGCCTAAAGCCTTCTTAGCTTACTTGACTGACTGCTAATCACCTGTAGCGACCATAGCCTCATTCAGGTAGTTTATAACTTCCTCAAAGAGTTGGTGTGTTACCGAGGCCTGTTGCATCAATTCCCCTTGCTTCTTTTGCTTTGATTTCCCAATGTGTGGCAACTTATACCTGTTACATCCCCTGTGCTTCAATATTTCAATCATGCAATACTGCAAACTTATCCAAACGTCATTAAGCTTATCTGGTTTTAGCTTTTCAAATGCATCCTTCACAGCTTGAATTAGGTCATCCACCGTTTTCTGTTTGAACTCTTGTTGTAGAGATTGGATGGATCTAAAAAATCCCAAATCTAAAATGTTTAGATCTGGGTTGTTAGGGGGTTGGTACATGAGACGAATGTCCCACCTGTCTTTTGTGGCAGCCTCTACAAATTCTGGATCGGAGGGGTTAATGTGGGGTTTAGCATTGTCTTGCTGAATTAAAATAGTTTTACCCGCACTTTGGGGCCACTTTTCCTTGATAGCGGGCAATATCTTGTATAGTAGACACTCTTTTGTGACTTGTTTAGTTATAGAAGTCACTGCTTTTGTCACCAATGTTCCCTTTGCCCTATTTTTGCTTTTCCTTTTCGCTGGTTCAGTTGTTGTGAAAGGGAATATGCCGATCTTTCCGTCAAATATCACTTCACCATTTGGACCAAATATTGGCCTTTCAACTGCAGCCATGAACATAATTTTGGTTATGAAACTTTTAGATTTGCAACTTCTGTGTGGGTCTTGTTCTTCTTGAGTTAGATAGTACTTTTGACTAGTTTTGGTAAAAAAAAAACCACTTTTCATCGATATGGATGTAGTTTTGATGATCAATAAACTTGGGATCCTCCATCAATAGAGTAGGCTGAAATTGAGAAAGTACAAACATGAGCCTTTTCCTTCTGTTTTCCTCTGTTAAATAGGGCTTTATTGCATTGTTATGGCTTCTGAGTTCTCCTCTTTTTACTGCCCTATGAACTGTTGATTTTCCATTTTCAGAGCTTTGGCTAGCCTTCTTATATTTGTTCTCTGTTCAAGTGGAATTTGACTTACAATGGTGTTGCTTATTTCCTTCTTTAATTTGGCCTTCCTCTTTTGCCTTGCAGTCTGGACTTGACATTAATTGCTATTTTTAGTTGCATTTGCTTCCTTGCTTTTGACCAAATTTTACTAACCATCTTCCTATGAACATTATATGCAGCTGTTGTCTCATTGATGACACCTCTATGCAATGTCCCCCCTAGTTGATGTCTTCTTTCCCGAAGAAGATCGACAATGCTCTCCCGCTCAACATCTGTCAAATTCTTTTTTGGAATGGCTGTTGTTAGAACACTTATTGTAGTCATTTTGCCTTTAATTTCTTGCAGGCATGTTGTTGTAAGATAAATTTATTAATGTATGATCGTTGTTGTAGGAGACTTAATGTCTCAGGATTTATTTATAAGGGATTTGTGGGACTACTATTGTGTTACTGAAATTTTGGTTTGGGAGGATTTGAATGCAGTGAAAATGAAAATTTCAATTTGGCGGGTAAAAAGGTATTGTGGACTTGGGAAGTTAATTCGCAGAATTGACGTGCACTACATATGCTACATGAGTTTGATTTGCTTTATGGTGGGTCTACCCTCTACAGTTACACGCACTACCTAAGCTACGTGGGTTTTGTTTTGCATTTTGGTTGCTTTATCAAAACTTATTTTTTATCTTGGTGAGCATACCACTCCCTTCCGTCCCAACAATAGGGGGACGGAGGGAGTACTACGTATAAATTAACAGAGTTGGGATAAGTATTGGTGGGAAAATTCTTGCCCAAATGAGGAGCAGAAAAGGAAATCGTTGTGCATTGAATGTCATTCTCCAACCGACTTGAATAATGGAGGAATGTAGATAGCCTAATGAAGCCCATATGCACAATCAAGCAGTCACAAGTACTACAATAACACGGCTAGTAGGGAAGCTGGTAAAACCAAGAAGGAATGTGCATCTCTCAACTACTCGAAAGAAGTCAACCAAGCTGGCAAGACCTGGTAAGAGAGAGTAAAACAAACCGAACAAACTCCATACGCGTAGGACTGTAACGTGTCTCCACACCATCTATCATATGGTAGTAAAACATGCCCCTTCAAGCAAAACCTGGGGTAGCCCTCTCGTGAGCTACGTGGCCCTGATGCACTCCATACACTGCCCCGAAAAAGAACAAGAGAGCAAAACTAGCAAAGATGTATGCTGAATGAGAACCCGAACGGAACATGAGTAGAAACTGAGAAAGGCAAGTGGCTACCGACATAATAATCTGGGAAGAAGTGAATTGTAAGTTTTAAATAACAGAAACTTAATGTGAAAGATAAATAATGGGTGAATTTGCAAAAAGAAATTGGTGAGTGGGTTAGTTGTGTTCAGAACATTTATCATTTTTAAGGAAGTAGCGAAAAGTTGAATATATATATATATATATATATATATATATATATATATATATATTTAAAAGAATCAAATTGATATGCTATTACTATACGGAGTATTATTCTTACTACACCTTATACTACATTTAAAATGGCACTGAGAAATGAGTATAGGTTTTGTTAAGACATGGGGTTCCATCATAAAAGGTTAACCTGATAGGAGGAGTAGCCCAAAGCCTTATATAGTGTTTTATTGTTTTATAGCTTTCCGGTGTGGGACAAAGACTTTTAATACGCCCCCTCAGTCTGAACCGAGCTGGACAATATCGGGGTGTATAAATGGGCCAAATGGGCCCTTAACAAGCTATCTGTAATCATCAGTGCTGAACAAGCAGTCAAACCACAACCGGAATTGGCTCTGATACCATGTTAAGACCCGATGTTTCATCCTAAAAGGTCAACCTTATAGGAGGAGTAGCCCAAATCCTTATATATTGTTTTATTGTTTTATAGTTTTCTGGTGCGGGACAAATACTTTAACACGTCCCCTCAGCCCGAACCGGGGTGAACAATATCGAGATGTATAAATGGGCCAAACAGACCCTTAACAAGCTACCCGTAATCATGGGTTCTCAACAAGCAGTCAAACCACAACCGAAATTCGCTCTGATACCATGTTAAGACCTGAGATTCCATCCAAAAAGATCAACCTGATAGGAGGAGTAGCCCAAAGCCTTATATAGTGTTTTATTGGTTTATAGCTTTCCGGTGTGAGACAAATACTTTTAACAGGTTTTAACGTACCACAAGCAGATGAGCCATCGAGACGCGTACGCCTTGAGATAGTATAAGAATGGCTTGACAGAAAAAGAGCTAAGAAATGAATTAAAAGGGATGATGTCAAATACCATAGCTTCTAGTGTTATACAAAGTAGCACAAGCTCCATAAAAAGGGATGATGTCAAGTACCTTGCGATGATGTCAAGTTACCACAAGCTCCATAAAACGTTTTGCAGCGTTTGACTTTCTTAAACCTATATGTTGAAGCTTGGACATATAAATTGAATGGCTAGGTAGTAGAAAAAGCCTCCAAGGAAATATAGAGAGCACCTAGAAAGTGTAGTAGACAGAATGCATAATGGTCTGATTTGGGACTCAAATTCGTGCAATTAAAAACATATACTATGTATCTTATTTTGATTCCAGGAAAACCCGATACTATTTATCTAAGATGGGTTAACTTTATTCAAAGAATTTATTATTTGTTAATTTCATCATCAATCAATCACCAAAACCGAAAAAGTACACTGTGTAGTAGAATAAAGCTAAAACGGATGATGATCGAAATTGGCTAAAATGTGCCCAATATAACTACAACAAATTAAGCAAGCGAGCTGCAAGCCGTGGAAGGCTTCTGAGCGGCAAGTCGGCCGGCCGGCCAGTAGAGCATAAAAGCACCCACCGGCAACACACATGAGGCTTGTCTATGACCTCTCAGAACTGAAAAACTTGGTAGACGAGCTCCATAATTTACAATAGGTCAGGGTGTTCTAGAAGTTTATGCAATAACAGGCATGGAAAATCATGATCGTAATAGAGAAACTGAACAAAATCATTATCGTAATAGAGTAATTGAACAAAATCATTATCATCATAGAGAAACTGAATAACTCAGAAATCGAAACCACAAATACATATCCATACATACTACACACAGCGTAACACAGTTTAAACAGTCAAAATTGCATCAAAAACAGTCCAAACAAAACAACAAAGCAATGCACATTACACCTCCACTCCCGATTAGAAATAGCTTCTGAAATAGGAATGTCCTGGAAGCAGCACCTGAGCGACGGAGAGAGTCCAAACGCATAAACGGAGTCGTATTTATAGGCAGAGAAGTGAAGGAGATACGATGGTGACTTCAGCTAAGTATTACTCCCATTCTTCGATAAACTGTGTATATACGAACAACATACAACCCCCGAAGTACTTCGTATTTTTTAAGATGCTTTTATACGAAGTTAATACATTTTAAAAAATTCCTTTTCCAAAAGCTTTTGTACACGTCTCAATTTTGTTTTTGTGCGCGCGTCTATAATACTCCCTCCATCCCAAAAAATTCTTCCCACATTGACTTGGCACGCAAATTAAGGAAGCAAGAATAAAGTGGAAATGTATGGTTGTAGTTGTGTAAGAAAAAGGTAAAATGAAAGTGAGTAACACAAATTGTCCAAAAATGGTAAGTGGGAAGAATTTTTTGGGACGGATCAAAAAGGAAAATTGAAAGAATTTTATGGGACGGAGGGAGTACTACGTAATTGTCTAAAAACACACAAAAATAAAAGTTGTAAATCGTTTGTGTGCGCACACAATCACACACATGTTGACGTTTACACCCAAATGATAAGGTGTACATAAAGACTTGTTGATAAATTCACGATGTATTAGCAATTTAATGATAAGGTGATATGCTTTTACTAGTTAAGGCCCATCAAAGAACTTGTGATATTCTATTACTACCTCTGTTCCAAATTATTTTGTAAAGTCAACATTTTTTGGTCAACCAATGTTAAAGTTAAATCCTCCTTATTGATAATTAATTCTATTTTAATAATTAAAATTTACATATTCAGAAACTACATTAAAATTTCTATAAAGTTTCAAAATCCAAATTAAAATTTAACTAAGAATTGATATCCTAATTAATATCCAAAAAAGTCAAATTTGCAACTCAATTTAGGAGAGATAGAGCATATGTTTAATTTTTTCTAAGTCAATGAACATCAAATGTTGATTCTATTTAGTGTCTCTAAACTTCTCCACAAGTTGCAAAAGAAGATGAATGGTCTCAATTGAGATCAAGCATAAAACCGAATTGATTCTCTGAAATTTTCACGCTTTTGCGTAGTATATTGTTTTTTTAACACAGTACATTGTTAAACAAAGAGTTTGATTTGTTATACTTTAAACACATATGTGCATTTATTAGTAATTTTTTAAACATAAATTAAAAACACCATTTTAAAATTCTTCGTCTCTTAGATATTAGGACTTTCTTTGCCGTCTATGATTTACTTAAACCTAAGATGAACTAGTTCAACAAGTCATACTTGAATCTGTTTGAATGTGACCTGAAAATGCCTCAATTCCATTTGAAACTTTTAGAGAATTGCCTAAAATGTTAAGCATTATGTGAATATCTAGTATATTTTTAGTAGAAAATAAGTATAATTGTTAAATTATTCATGGATCCATACTATGGATATATAATGTAATGTCATATGTAATGTCATATGTATGAATTTAAAAAATCGATAGTAACTCATACAAGAGTAGCTTGTGAGCGCTTTGATTCGAGTTTGTATATACGTTCAACTTGACATGATTTGGTTCGAGTCGAGCTCTATTGCGAGTCAAGTTTCAATAGAGTTGAGCTAGGTTCAATAAGAATCGAGTCGATCTCAAGTAACATGTGAGTCAGTTTGCTTGATTACTACCCCTACCCATAACCCAATTTTCCTAATATTGTCTCTTTCATTTCTCATGCTCCATCCTATTGTTGGAGGAAATTGGCCGGATAAACCTGCAAAAAATGCGTTAGAAAATAATATAGCTCGAGTCGCGTAAACGTTGTCCTCAAGAAAGTATTTCCAACTAGCGAAAACATTTCCCCAAGATAAAACGAGCTCTTCGGCGTAAGCCGGTAACAGAACAACGAGAGTAGAATAAATATATTAATCCAGCAGAGTAATAGGGCAGAAAATATTATTTGCTAGCTACTAAATATGAAGAGTAATATTTTCTTTATCTTTAAAAACAAGAACAAATGAATTTTGAAGCTAAAGCTCATTCCACCCTCCTCCTAGCTCCATGCAAGCATGTATACATATATACATAAAACTCCAATGAAAAGAATGAAACGTTAGGGAGTAAATATAACTTTAATAATAATTAAAGTTAGCAACTTGCAATGGTTTTAAAATGAAGGAGAATACAAAAGGTTCATTAATGCATATTAATAAAAAAAATCAATAGCTTGTAACGGTTTTTATTAGAGCTCAATGGAAAATGTGCATTAAAGCATGTTTATTTCAATTAATAATCACAATAGGATCAAGCCTAGCTTGAAACGTTCAAAACTTCCTCCATTTTCATTATAGTTATAATTTACTATGTATAAATATTTATTAATATATTAGTGTGTGATAAATAATTAAAGAACATAACATTTTATTCATTTGAAATACTACTATTTTCCAACAATCCCCCACATATTTCAAATGAATAATTTTACATTTTGGAAAATAGTTTAGAAAATTTATGCTGGATTAAAGGAATGAGACTTTAAGTTTGGTGTCCGTAGACTATGAACCAAACCGAGACGATTAAGTCTTAATAAACCGAGCTTTTGGTGAAACGTATAGTTTCTTGAACCAACAAGCTACTATTGGTAAATCAGGGTCTTAACGGTCGTGTCTCATCCCGCACAATTTCTCGTTATTACGCCGTTGTGCGCCATAAGGCCATGCGCGTGCTTGGTGTTTATGAGTGCTCTAGAAGTTTTGTCATGCTTCATGGAGGCGACCCCACCTCACACTCATATAGGTGACATCATCAAGTGTGTACCACTTTTGCACACCACCCTAAAATTAAGGGCTATGATAATCATTAAGAGCTTTTAGCTCACCCTCTCAAAGAATGCGGTTTCTAGCATATATCTCACATCATGGAAATGAGGAATTTTAGTTAGGCTAGCAGAACTAAATGGAAGACTTGTTATTACCCATTTGAACTTGCTTCATGGGATCTCCAATCACACAAGTTGGGTTCCCATCCCCATTCGTTTCAAAGTGACACTAGTCCCATTTCCTTCGATGTTTCGGTTATCATTTTTCGTCCTAGGGATTCTGTCAAAGGAGTAGCTAATTCCTTCTGACTTCATAAAATTAATGGAAATAATTCCATTCTCAAACATCATTGCACCACTTTTAAGGGTGAATGGATATCCACTATTTTAATTTATCTCATTTGAGTATACTCAGATGTCGTCATTGTATCTCGACAATACAACGGATAACTTTCAATAAAATATAACATCGATGTCACCCTCTAGTACATCGGCTAATTCTCAATAAAATATATACCATCATTGTATCATTATAGTACAATGGATAATTCTCATATAACATCATTGTACCGCTCTAGGACAATGGATATTTCTCAATAAAACGTATCATCGTTGTATCAATAGATTACAACGGATAATCTCAAAAAAATACCATAATTAATGGTACCTCTCAAATATCTCAATAATCACCTCAACACAGTCCAATGATCCCTACTTGGGTCATGAGTATATCAGCTCAATCTTCCGACAACACAAACTATGTCGGGCCTAGTATAATTTATAAACTGTAATAAACATCCAATAATTTGAGAATACTCATATTGAGCCTCACGATCACCTCCATTTTTTTAAGTGCATATGAAAGTCATAAGGGATACTCACGGGTGTGACACTAAAATATCCAAACCTCTTTAGAAGTCTATCAGCATAATGCTCTTGAGATAGTAAAACACCATCATCCTTCCTTGTGACTTTCATATATACCGAAACTCATTTTTGTTAACCCTAAGTCTTTCACACTAAAATTAACATATCATCCACATACAAGCAAACAATAATGCACACACCATTTTCACATTTAGTGTATTCACATTTATATCTACTTCTCATAAGCGAATAACACTTCATCAAAATTTTCACATTTGTGTTCCTAATCAGTAACTACATGAACTTCCGGTTGCACCATATAAATTTCTTCCTCTAGTTCACCATTTAAAAATGCAATTTTAATATCCATTTGATGAATAAAAAGTTTGTGAATAAGTCAAAAGTTCATCATTAATAAGATTAATAAGGTATGAATAAAAATCATTTCTAAAGGATTTCTCTATCCTTGGCCTCTTACTTCTTCTCAAAGGAGAAGGTTCATCATTAAAAGAATAATTTTCTTTTAATGGATCACTATCACTAGAGGGTTCATCATTAAAGGTTTTATTTCCTTGTAATGGATCACAATCACTATATGGCGCAACGGTCTTGTGTTCAATTTTCAAAGGAAACGCATTCTCAAAAAATTCATCATTTTTTTTGTTTCAACAGCGTATAAACAAATAATCATACATGCATCATTTAGTGTGTACACATTCTCCAAAAACGGTCACATTAATAACATCAATAATATAGCATAAAGCATTGCACATTAGCACACTATTTCTTTCTTTTAAGAAAATCATATATATGCTCCACTATTTCAATTTATGCAAAAGTGGCAAGAGTTATAAATCTCATTTTCACTAAATGAAATAGGTAATAAAAATTTAGCTAAGCACCCCCACAATTTTAAATATTTAAAAACAGGTGCATAGCCCTTCTAGAATTCATAGAGAGATAATTTATATCTCAACCTTTAATTGTACACAATGATTTTATCAAAAACTCGTCTTTAAATTTAAATAAGATAAAATTTAGTTTATCTCGAAAAATCATCAATAAATATGACAAAGATTTTTTTTTACCACATCCAAACACAGTGTAGATGCTCTAATAAAATTTATATAAATTCATCAATTATATCATAATTTTCTAGAGCTGCTCCCATATCACTAAATATCAATCTTAAGATATTTAGGAGTTTCATAAATCAAACAAAAATAAAGACCAACAAAAAATTACCATACGTCACATCTATTATAACACAATAATTAACACAATGTAAGTACGTAGAAGCATCATCATGTAACATTTTGGAAATACTGAGCACAAAAAAGTTCATTCTTACAATAGCCATTTCCCACAAGAACGTCAATTTTGGTCATAACAAAATTGTCATAACCAAAAGAAACTTTAACCCCAACTTTTCCCAAGAGAAAATCGGAAACCAAATTAGTCCGAATCTCTGGCACATGAAACACATCATTTAGTGATAAAGTTTTCCCCGATGTGAGATTCAGAAGAACTTTCCCTTTTACATGCACCTTAACAGTTTTAGAGTCCGCTAGGTACACGAGCTCTTCACCATCTCCTATAATAGTATAGGAGGTAAAAACATTTTTTTACAAATATGCTTGGTAGCCCCGGAGTCCACCACCCACTTATTCACATCACTAGTTTTACAACTTCGAGAAACAACCGCAGTAAAATTATCATCACTACAAACCAAGTTTAAACTTGATCTTAGTGGGTTGTTGTTTTTCATAGTTGTCATTTTATCACTAAATAAATGAATACCATTTTTTCTTAAAAAGTGATGTTAAAGTATGGCGTATTGTAAGTAGGAAAGTAGAGAGACTAACCACTATACGCAAAAGACTTTTCTGAGCGTTAATCCGATTAATACGGCTCCCCATGCGGGTGTATCACAGGCTACTTCGCAACGCACAAGTAGAGATAACATAACTCCGATGAGTGCGGCGGCAACGCCTTGTGAGTTGATATGTGCAAGCATATCCGACGCGAAATACTTTCTTGAGATTGTTGGAGAAAATTGGCCGGATAAACCTGCAAAAAATGCGTTAGAAAATAATATAGCTCGAGTCGCGTAAACGATGTCCTCAAGAAAGTATTTCCGACTAGCGAAAACCTTTCCCCAAGATAAAACGAACTCTTCGGCGTAAGCCGGTAACAGAACAACGAGAGTAGAATAAATATATTAATCCAGCAGAGTAATAGGGCAGAAAATATTATTTGCTAGCTACTAAATATGAAGAGTAATATTTTCTTTATCTTTAAAAACAAGAACAAATGAATTTTGAAGCTAAAGCTCATTCCACCCTCCTCCTAGCTCCATGCAAGCATGTATATATATATACATAAAACTCTAATGAAAAGAATGAAACGTTAGGGAGTAAATATAACTTTAATAATAATTAAAGTTAGCAACTTGCAACGGTTTTAAAATGAAGGAGAATACAAAAGGTTCATTAATGCATATTAATCAAAAAATTAATAACTTGTAACGGTTTTGATTAGAGCTCAATGGAAAATGTGCATTAAAGCATGTTTATTTCAATTAATAATCACAATAGGATCAAGCCTAGCTTGAAACGTTCAAAACTTCCTCCATTTTCATTATAGTTATAATTTACTATGTATAAATATTTATTAATATATTAGTGTGTGATAAATAATTAAAGAACATAACATTTTATTCATTTGAAATACTACTATTTTCCAACACCTATAGCATCCATGTCACCTATTCATGTATGTAGGTCTTCACTTGGACCACCATCTCCTCCAACATGTCGCTCCACTTCCTTTCTTGTTCATCAAATATGCATGGTTGCAACGACATATAGGGTTCAAATTGGCGAACAGGGAGAGGTTGCAGCGTGTTGCGATTTCTCCAATGAGAACATATTAGATGATACTTTGCTTCCGCGGCTCATCTTCTCCACCACTCTTGTCCTTCAAAATTCATCCTCTCCGGTACCAAATCGTCGATGATGATAAGGCTTAGCATCTAGATGGTGTGGGGTGAAGGATACCAGGATAGGGTTTTCTTTTTGTTCACGCGACCAGTCCAAGAGGTTGAAAACCCTATTTCAGGGCTTGAGTCTCGAGAAGGGAATGAGTTTGGTCAAGTTTGACAGTGACTATCATCACGGTGGTTGTTTCATTGCTGTCGGAATAATTGTGTGGCAGTGGTAACTGAAGAGTGATGTGACCATTTGAATGAGTTTTTTATGTTATTGGTATGAAGTCACTAGAAGTCTAGGCGGAGATTGATAGCAGGAGGAGTAGTCAAGATCTTTATATAACACTTTATTATTTCACAATTTTTCTTCACAATTTTTCAGTGTGGGACTCCAACAACAATGACCATCGACCGAGAGAGAAGACACGCACGAGAAAACTTGGGGGTAAGGGTTTTTTAGCCAATTGCTTCAAATCTGGTTGTTTTGTCTAATTTAAAATTTAGTCCTACGGAGTATTTTTTTTCAAAAGTCTAGGGCACTATTTTTGCCATTATTCCAGTAACTTTTATTGTATGTTTTTTCATCCTGTAATTTTCTCACCTGCAAATCTTATTTTGTAAGTAATAATTATTTTATACAATAAGAAATTTTCCACGAGAGAGTACATTTTCTAACATTTTCTATCGGATAATTTGACTTTGAAATATCTTTTCTAACAAATTTTCCATCGAAAAGTGCAGTGTTCCGTGAACATAATTATTAGCTACTTCCTCCGTCTTATAGAAAGATTCTCACTTTTCTTTTTTGGACATCCTATGTAAAAATTCTCATATCTATTTTAGGAAACAATTAATAATCTTAAATGATAATTTCAACATTAAATATTAAAGATAATACATTTATAACATCACGGTTATCGACACTAACCCCAATATATTTTGTACTTATTAAAATTATTTCTCAAAATATATTCGAATTATCTTATTTAATTATTGGTTAAATATTAAAAATAATACATTTATAACATAATAGTGTCGTTTTGTCGGAACCTAATTTCTAAGAGGTAGTACTTACCTAAAATGTGGTAAATCCTTGCGGGAATTGAATAACATTGAACAAAGCCAAAATTAAGTTAATACTAAAATATGGTAATTCTTCCAAAAGTTATTCTCGTTATGTAATCTATCTATATAAAAAGGAAAAAATTCCACTTGTTGTCCCGTGACTATTATACCACTTCCACATTTAGTCTCTTACTTTCAGATTGTCCACATTTAGTCCTTGACCATTATCCCCTCACCACCCCTCATCCTTCCGGCCAAAATTCCGGCAAATTTAATGCAGATTTTAGGTATGAAAAACCAAATTTAATGCAAAGAGTGATATGAAAAACCCAACTTTATATAAAATTTAATGCAAAGACTGATTCTGAGGCTGATAAGTGGACTAAATTTGCCGTAATTTTGGCCAGAAGGACGAGGGGTGGTGAGGGGATAATGGTCACGGACTAAATGTGGACAATTTGAAAGTAAGGGACTAAATGTGAAAGTGGTATAATAGTCATGGGACCAAAAATGGATTTTTTTTCTATAAAAAGAGGTGGATTTTTTGGCGGTTTTCCCGCCCAAACACTTTGAACTTGTCATTTGATTTGAACATCCACTATCCACATACCACACTGAGGAGTTTCCATTGTCACAACTATGTTGAGCTAAAAACAGATTTTCTTGCTCAACATAATTTGACTTTGCCTCATCTTTGCGTTGCTCTTTATCTTCTTGTTTCTTCCAACATGAAGCTTCCTTATGGCCAAATTTGTTATAGTAGTAACACTTCAAAGGGACTTTCTTTTTTGTGTACTCTTCTCTTCCTTCATTGTATTGACCTTTGCCACGGCCTCCTCTTGATCCTCCCCTGAAATCACCTCTTGATCCTCCTTTAGAACCTCTGCCTCTTCCCCTTTGGTTCGGGTGTCCCCTCTCCTTGTTTGATGACTCACCTCTAGCTTGAAAAGTCATCTCCTCCTTTGGATCATCTCTTCAGACAACCTCTCTTCATGTGTTTGAAGAGAGCCTTTTATGTCATCAAACGTATAAATTTCCATATCTATGGATTCCTCAATTGTAAGGCCTCTTAACACCTTGCTCACAATTTGCTTGGACTTGACTTCCTCCCCATAAGACCTCATCTTTTGCACAATAGAGGTGATTCTAGAGAGATAGTCTTGGATGGTTTCCTTATCTTTCATTTTAGAGTTTTCAAACTCTCTTCAATTCTCAAGGATTATAACCTCATGGAGATCACCCTCTTGTCTCCCATGTACTCCTGATTGAGAATATCCCAAGCCTCCTTTGATGTAGAGGCTGCAGCAATCCTTGGAAATACATCACCATCCAAGACTTGCTGGATAAAATAAAGAGCCTTAGCATCCTTCTTTCTCTTATCCCTCAAAACTTGATCCGGTTCTTCTGGCTGAGCATCTTCAAATCCATCACCAACAATGCTCCACAATCCTCAGATTTGAAAAGGGTTTTCATTTTCAAACTTCCAAAATAGGTTATTGATACCTTTAACATGGGCAACTGAGATATAGAATTCCCAGTTCTGGTCCCATTTGTGGTGGCCATTGTTGTTGGATGTTATGATCGGCGTTTCGGTTTATTTCCTATAGTGCCTGTGCCTTTACTTCCGTATCTCACTCCTACTTGTAGAAAATTGGTTCCGTCAAAAAACAGCGTTGAGACCAACGCGTGCCATTCTGCGATGGCGAACTATTTGATTTCGTATGCTCAATAGACAATAGTCGTCGGTGAGTGTCATACTGTCATATGCTCAATATCTGTATAGGAGCATCGCAATTTCTCAATCCTTTTATATATAAAGATGAGAACGTAGTTTTCAGAATACAAGAGAGAGCTTTGGCGATTCTTCAATTGCAACGGTAAGAGCAATGATAGACGTAGAAGGAAATTGTTTGAGATGCGTTGGCAGTCATACAAGGAATCTACGAAGGGTGAAAGAAAAGGCTACAACAAACGAATAGAGATTTTTTTAAAATTGAAAATTGGTTTAAATAGTTGTACGTATAACATTAACCTAAAAAATAATTAATGTCCTTAAGAGTCATTTAACAACTTAACATCTAATCATTTAACCAAACACTATTTTAGAAACTGCTAATACTATCAGCTAATCAAAACAGCCAACAGAATCCGCCGTCATCAATCAGCTAACACAATTAGCCAACAGTCAGGGGCGGACCGTAGTAGAGACCCAACAAATTTTTTTAGTGTGTGTGTGTGTGTGTGTGTATGAAAAATAATTTTCTCCCTCCCAAAAAGTATTTTGAACTCCTTAAAAAAATATTTTCACCCGCCCCAAAATGACTTTCCTGGGTCCGCCCCTGCCAACAGTCATTTGTTGAACAACCCCGTTGTGTGATGTTTAGGATAGGTTATAGTGATCTACCAACCCATGAATATTATATTAATGAATGAACGAACATGGCTATATATAGCCTTCTTAGTAACTGAAAATGAAGAACGCTTTAGCCACTAACAACCATCCTAATAACAAACAGATGAGTAAAATATGCTAACAAAATAATGACTTAATCAACTCCTGAGAATAGGAAATACTCCCTCCGTCCTGTTGGAATGTTTCCGGTTTGAGCTACACACATATTAAGGAAATAAATTTACCAGGCGTAAATTTTACTGTTTTGACACTGTTTCGACACTGTTCGGCACTGTTTCGACATTGTTTGACACTGTTTTGCACTGTTTGACCCTGTTTTGATGTATGATAACTTTCCATTTAGGGAAATGGGAACTTTCCAACGGGACATCAAAAAAAAGGAAAGCGGGAACATTCCAACTGGACGGAGGAGTGAATGAAGACTTGTTCTGCATTAGCCCGTCTGCATGCATAGCTAGCTTTCCACGTTTGCATGTTCAAGTTTGATCACGTTCAACATTCCTGGATATGGTTTTGGGCATGGCAATGGTAGTTTCTTATTGTTAATTTGCCTCTCATGATTAGCCAACACCAAGAAACAGCAAGCCATGGGGTGATAGCCATCTTCTTGTTTGGAGCATTATTGTTACCCTTGCCGCTTCTTCTCCTTTCTTACTTCCTACTTAACCTCTTTTTCACGGTCGTGACTCGCCGCTTTGTGTATCTTCTTGACGGTGGCCGTGGAGATTTGATTGGTGAGTGCAGGAAAAACAGATTCGTGCATTATCTTCTCACTCTAAATCCAGAGGCATACCGTTCTTTGAAAGATATTGATGATAATCAACGCCGTAGTGAAAACGATATGATGCTGAGCAAGAAGACCGTCGGAGTACCGCCGTGTCCTCCGCCGTCATTCTCTCATACCGCATGTGTTTTATCATGAATCCATGTATGATCATATCTATATATCTATATATATATATTAATTCACTTAAGTCTGTTTCCCGCTCATTACTTGGGGACATTTGCGTAAATTCTGATACCTGGCCATTCTTCTGAAAAGAGGCTCGTCGATCTTTCTGAAGTTGGAGTCTTCATCGCCGCCAAGGGAATTTAGGGCTATCTCACAAATCCTCCAACACAAAGACTTCTCCCTGAAGTCGGAGTCTTCATCGCAGCGATCTTTCTGAAGTTGGAGTCTTCATCGCCGCCAAGGGAATTTAGGGCTATCTCACAAATCCTCCAACACAAAGACTTCTCCCTGAAGTCGGAGTCTTCATCGCAGCTCTCTTATCTTCCAAGAAATTCAGATTTATCCGACGTCAACTCCAGAGAGTCCATCAACACCAGACTTCTATATATCGGTAACTATTATCTCTCAAGTCTAACCTTATATATATATCACACCCTTCGAAAGAATTATCTCCATTTTCGCTCATACCTACTGACTCTCCAATGGCTCTGAATTCCCCCTTCAAAGTCCTTTTGAAGGATGTTACTACGCAACTGGACGACAAGGGTGTGTTGTTGGTGAGAGTCGTACATATGTGGATTGTTCCTGACAAGGGAAATTCCTCCGAACCATACATGATTGACATGGTTCTCATGGATGAGGAGGTAAAATTATTATTAATTACTCATTTTTTAGTGTACTTTTACATTTGCTTTGGTGCTTTGTTCTGATTTCTACAACTGCCACTGCCTGTTGTATTCCATTTTATATATTATGTCAAAAACCCCTATGTTGTAAGATTTCTTTGGATTGGTTAAACGGAGGCTGTTCAAAGGGCAACGCCCTTAAGGTGTTTGATAAAATGCAGCAATGGAGATTTTGATCATTTTTTAGATATTTATTTCCTTTTGAGTTTGTTGATTGAATCATTGAAATACTTTGATATTTATTCTTTCTGAAATATGGTTTAGGACTTCAAAGTTATGAATAAATAATGAGTGTTAGTAAGAGACATCTATCAAACCTTTTGTTTTTGCAAATATCATCTCTAAATATTAGATTATTTTTAATATTTATGGAGCGTTGGAACATATCAAATGTGGAGTTGTTTATTTTATTTCATAGATGCTTTTAGCCACCCTTCACTTGATACTACATGGCAGCAGCCATCAGTTTGAAATTGCAAATATTTTAATGAAAGTTTGTTAAGTATTTTGATAATTTTTCACTTATAGCATTGTTTAGTATTTCATTTGGATGTCTTCTCTTATCAATATGATGAGTTTAGAATGCATTACATTGTTTCTTTTAAATTTGAAGTCTGATCCTTACGTCTATAGTATTTCTGATCTTAGAATGCAGAAATGAAGTTTTTATTCTTTTTTAGCTACTTATTTCCTGTTGATTTTCTTGAATGAAATACTTTGATATTTATTCTTTCAGAAATATGGTTTAGGGCGTAAAACTTATGAATAAATAATGAGTGTTTCTAAGATCCAGAACATATCATGCTTTGTTTTAAATTAGTTATTGTTGTGATAATTTTGCTTACCCTTACCTTCATCAATTTTTCCAAACGATATAAATAAATACACCTGTAATTAGATAGTGCATTGAAATTGCTCAGTTCAGAAAACTATGTTCAACTGTTCAGGTCATGAAAGAGCAATTACAAAACATGATGTAATTTCTGGAGTGGTATTGATAAGATATGTTTACACACAATCTGATTTTCACTTAACATTGCCTATTCTTGGTTAATTATCATGTTTTATGTCAATATAAGTGCGATTCAGCAACTTAATATGTAAAACCATAACTTATGTTGATTCTTATTCATTATGCATATGTTTGAATATGACTTAGAGAACCAAGCTTAACATATACCAGCCTGTTGTTTTCTTTTATTGAGATACTAAAATACCAGCCTGTTGTTTTTCTTTTCACTTTTAAAAGCTAGAAAACCTTTGTATGCATATGTTTAAGTATGTCTCCTGCAGAACCAAGCTTTTCAAGTAGTTTGATTTAAACTCCATGCTAAAATACAAAGGCTGGGTTTCTAAAGATATTTCAAATACTTTTGTATGGCTAATCATCATTGTAATTCTAAACCCTAATACGTTGTGTATGGCTAATCATCGTTCAAAGTCTGATTTTCACTTAACATTGCCTATTCTTGGTTAATTATCATGTTTTATGTCAATATAAGTGTGATTCAGCAACTTAATATGTAAAACCATAACTTATGTTGATTCTTATTCATTATGCATATGTTTGAATATGACTTAGAGAACCAAGCTTAACATATACCAGCCTGTTGTTTTCTTTTATTGAGATACTAAAATACCGGCCCGCTGCTTTTTTTTTTGAGAAACTAAAATACCAGCCTGTTGTTTTTCTTTTCACTTTTAAAATCTAAAAAACCTTTGTATGCATATGTTTAAATATGTCTCCTGCAGAACCAAGCTTTTCAAGTATTTTGATTTAATCTCCATGCTGAAATACAAAGGCTAGGTTTCTAAAGATATTTCAAATACTTTTGTATGGCTAATCATCATTGAGATACTGATTTTCAAATACTTTGTGTGTGGCTAATCATCGTTCTAAGTCTGATTTTCAGTTAACATTGCCTATTCTTGGTTAATTATCATGTTTTATGTCAATATAAGTGTGATTCAGCAACTTAATATGTAAAACCATAACTTATGTTGATTCTTATTCATTATGCATATGTTTGAATATGACTTAGAGAACCAAGCTTAACATATACCAGCCTGTTGTTTTCTTTTATTGAGATACTAAAATACTGGCCCGCTGCTTTTTTTTTTGAGAAACTAAAATACCAGCCTGTTGTTTTTCTTTTCACTTTTAAAATCTAAAAAACCTTTGTATGCATATGTTTAAATATGTCTCCTGCAGAACCAAGCTTTTCAAGTATTTTGATTTAATCTCCATGCTGAAATACAAAGGCTAGGTTTCTAAAGATATTTCAAATACTTTTGTATGGCTAATCATCATTGAGATACTGATTTTCAAATACTTTGTGTGTGGCTAACCATCGTTCTAAGTCTGATTTTCAGTAAAGCATTCACTATTCTTGGTTAATTATCATGTTTTATGTCAATATAAGTGTGATTCAGCAACTTAATATGTAAAACCATAACTTATGTTGATTCTTATTCATTATGCATATGTTTGAATATGACTTAGAGAACCAAGCTTAACATATACCAGCCTGTTGTTTTCTTTTATTGAGATACTAAAATACCGGCCCGCTGCTTTTTTTTTAGAGAAACTAAAATACCAGCCTGTTGTTTTTCTTTTCACTTTTAAAATCTAAAAAACCTTTGTATGCATATGTTTAAATATGTCTCATGCAGAACCAAGCTTTTCAAGTATTTTGATTTAATCTCCATGCTGAAATACAAAGGCTGGGTTTCTAAAGATATTTCAAATACATTTGTATGGCTAATCATCATTGAGATACTGATTTTCAAATACTTTGTGTGTGGCTAATCATCGTTCTAAGTCTGATTTTCACTTAACATTGCCTATTCTTGGTTAATTATCATGTTTTATTTCAATATAAGTGTGATTCAGCAACTTAATATGTAAAACCATAACTTATGTTGATTCTTATTCATTATGCATATGTTTGAATATGACTTAGAGAACCAAGCTTAACATATACCAGCCTGTTGTTTTCTTTTATTGAGATACTAAAATACCGGCCCGCTGCTTTTTTTTTAGAGAAACTAAAATACCAGCCTGTTGTTTTTCTTTTCACTTTTAAAATCTAAAAAACCTTTGTATGCATATGTTTAAATATGTCTCATGCAGAACCAAGCTTTTCAAGTATTTTGATTTAATCTCCATGCTAAAATACAAAGGCTGGGTTTCTAAAGATATTTCAAATACTTTTGTATGGCTTATCATCATTGAGATACTGATTTTCAAATACTTTGTGTACGGCTAATCATCGTTCTAAGTCTGATTTTCACTTAACATTGCCTATTCTTGGTTAATTATCATGGTTCATGTCAATATAAGTGTGATTCAGCAACTTAATATGTAAAACCATAACTTATGTTGATTCTTATTCATTATGCATATGTTTGAATATGACTTAGAGAACCAAGCTTAACATATACCAGCCCGTTGTTTTCTTTTATTGAGATACTAAAATACCAGCCTGTTTTTTTTTTTGAGAAACTAAAATACCAGACTGTTGTTTTTCTTTTCACTTTTAAAAGCTAGAAAACCTATGTATGCATATGTTTAAATATGTCTCCTGCAGAACCAACCTTTGGAATGATTGTATCGGAACATTTATACCGTGGTTTCATGCTAACTAATATACCTACGAACTGCTTTATTTATTTTTTCCAACAATCTTTGGGAAGTAATAGTGCCTGTTTTTTTTTATAAACTTTGAAGTGAAAACAAGCTTAACCAATAGTTTCTATTTTTAATATTCATGCAGGGAACACGCATACAAGCTACAATTGAAAATACTCATGTTTCTACCTTCAAGGGCAAAATCAAGGAGCATGGTCTTTATGGAATGATGCGTTTTGAAGTTAGGGCTAATAACGGTGATTACAGGCCTACTTCACATCCTTTCAGGTTATATTTTAAGGAGAGCACAAAGATCAAGGAGCGTGATCTTTCATCAGAGACAGAATTCCCAAAGGATTTGTATTCATTAAAAAGTTTCACCGAGATAAAAAATACTCATAGAAGAGCTGGAGATGACTTATTCGGTAATAAGTCATAACATTGTTTTTACAGATACAATTGGAAAGTTTAAGTTTCACAACATCAAATATTCCTTGCAACCAGATGGATTGCCGCGAGCAGCAGAATTCATCCTCGAAGATCTGGAGTATAAACTCACATCATAACAATCTTTTAGAAGTAATTATTTAATAACAATTTCCATTTACATGAGTTGCTGAATCTTGCATTTGTTCTATCTATATTTTATGCCAACAGTAAAAATCAGTTGTCGTGTACACTATGGGGTGAGTATGCACAGGCTTTGAGGAATATGCCCAGTACTTCGGCCGAACCACACATCATGCTGCTTCAGTTGTGTAGAGCAAAGACTGACTATGGTAAAACATTTATTAATTCATGTACTATAGTTATTTATGTATTCTCTATACTTGATAGAGATAACATATAAAATATTATAGGTGAGGTCATTCTTGCAAACTCCTTTTACTGTACAAAGGTTATAGTGGACGAGAGTATCCCTGAAATTGAGGACTTCCGTACTAAGTAAGATGCTTCTTCCCACAAATTGATTTAATATAGATTGGTAGCACTAAATGCATTCATAAAGTAACTTTTTAATTAGAATGTTTATTCATACTTGATTATTGACAAAAATATGCCAATATTTAGAATATAAAAAATGAAAATGAGATGTAGAAATCATTATCATATATTAAACATTTGAATCTATATACTTTTACTAAATATTGATTATTAGTTACTTCTTGATATCTAACTATTTTCCTTTAAGGTTGGTAGCCAGCTCACAGTCTTCATCATCTGCAAACTCCACCGGTTTTTTTATAGATCCTGCATTAGTTAAGTCAGTGTCTGAACTGCTTGCAATTTCTAAGGTTAGGCTATTTGAATTTTAATTTAACTCATTTTGTGAGATTACTCTATACTTCGTTTTTAACATATTTTAATTGTGAACATAATTTAGAGGTCCCGATGTTGGATCTTTGGTAAAATCACAAATATTCTCAATCGAAGAGCTTGGTCCTATCAAGGGTGTGTAAAAGAGTCTTGCTCTAAAAAGGCCTCTGCTCACGGCGACAAGTTTAAGTGCTCTAAATGCAATGAGGTGTTCGACCAGGGAATACACCGATATAAAATTACTGTTATCGTGAAGGATTCTTCGGGCTCTGTTACGTTATGTCTGTGGGATCACGAGTGTCGTCAGTTGTTGCACAAAACTGCGGGCCAACTCAGAGAACAACTGAATCTGGTATGATAATTCAAAATAATTGTTTTAAGTAATTCTCTAAAAGTATGTTAAATATGTATTTGAATAAATAATAAATTTTATATTTTTTATCTTTCAGAGTGGCATTCATGAGACAGCGACGTCAAAAGAAATTGACGATTTAGTGGGTCTACATCTTTTGTTTAGGGTTGATATAAGCGAGGAAGATTTTAAAAAAAGTGACAAAGTTTTTTCCGTGAGGTGCCTCACACAAAATGATGATCTTATGAACCAATTTCTGGCAAAAACAAATGATGAACAACAAGTGGTATATAAATGAATCAACTTTATTTTAATTTATTGTTGTCGTGACCTTTTCATTCTTAATGCCTAACAATTGATTGAAATTTTATTCTCTAGGATCTGGAATCTGATGACGATTTGGAAATTTTTTTCAGTCAGCCAGGAGTAACATCATCAAACGTAAGTAATGCTTAAAAATTTAATAATCATGTTCTCCCAAATATGAATAATGTATATTTTTATTTCAACATTTGTAAGCATATCATTATCTTGCCATATAAAATTGATGCTTAATGCTTTATGATTACTTGAAAACATATCAAGTAAACATATCATTATCCAGGAGTAACATTTGTATAAACCACTTGAAAACACAAGAGTTAAAGAGTATATTGGCTTAATGCTTTAAGATTACTTCGATTGCTTCTAGCCTAAGTGGAAAATTAGCAAAACTTGGCCAGCCCAACCAAATATATACTTGGAACATTTATGAAATATCCATAGGCACATGTATCCATGATCTATGACAACCAGGGGATAGCCTTCCTAAATATTTGTATTGTATGTATTTCATTTCAAAATTTGTAAACATATCATTATCTTGCCACAAAAAATTGATATGTAACATCTAACATTTAAATTCACATTCTAGATTAGTACTCACCCTATTTAGATATTTTAAACTTAAAGAGCTAACAATATTTAATGTTATCATTGAACTTCAGAATATTGATGATGCTACGACTACTACCCCAATGTCAAAGCGGTCTTTGTTAGATTATGAGGAAGGACATGATGGAGGATCTTCTACTCAAAACTCCACTAGCAAACTGCAGAAAACTATCAAGGTTGAAAAACCTTAAGGTTTTGGAGATGGTGTTTGAGGTGGCCAAAAAATGAAGAATTATCTTTGCTCTTTAATTTCATGTCATTTTTAGTGGATGAGTATTTACTGCATACATGTTAGTTTTTCAAGAGATGGTTTTCTTGATTTACTTTGATTTACATTGGTTTAAATTAGTTAATGTTGAGATAATCTTGCTTATGTTTACCTTCATGAATTCTTCCCTGCCAAAACAGTTTGGATTTTTTTTGTCTCTGCGCACAAATAACTGAATAAGGCATAAAAACACATACATGTTATACATTTAAGCAACTGCTTATTGAATACAAATAGTCCCTCCGCCCCTTTTTATTTTAGCCAAACACTATTTTCGAAGTCAATGATGTTAAACTTTGACAATTATATATTTATACACGGTAATATTGATAATATCATCATGACATGAAATCTTTTTTTGTTAAAAATGCTATCATAAAATATAAATTTTTTAAGTTTCACATAAGTATATACTCCCCCCATCCCACTGTGTAAGATACTTTACGTTTTACGATGTTTGACAAATGGTAAAGCAAACAGATCCTTGTCCGTACTCAAAATATTTTGAGAATTTTTTAGCGTATTCAGAAACTACATTAAGTTACCGTTTGGTGACTGTTTTTCTTAACTTATCAGTCAACTTTTTTTTACCAAATAGGTAACTTTTAATTTTGCACGCTGAGGTATTTAATAATAAGAAAAAGTATTGTTGGAGTTATTTTTTTAGTTGTATTGGTTGAAGTTATTGTAGATAACTATTTTATCTTTTTTCATATAATTTTTTCTTTATTTTATTAATTAAATATATTTTAAATTTAATTTTTTCATAAATCAGCAGAGTCAGTCAATTCAGCCGATTTCAGTGTTACCAAACAGGCTCTAAAAGATTTACAAAGTCTCAACAACCAGAAACAAATTTGATTTATAAAGTAAGAGATTAGGAGTGATTTGTGTTGACCAAGTAAATAGGAAACATATCTTACAAATTAGGATTGAGGGAATATTAGTTAACGGCTTTAGCCGGACGGCGGGTTCTGTTTGGCTGACCTGCTAGAAAACACCACTTTTATTTACTTATAGGATACTCCCTGTCCCTCTGTCCTAGATTAAGTTTGTCACTTAAGCTATTGGACGTCCCAATTGAAGCTCCACATTTTTATTTTACGAAATAAACATTCTCAAATGAGAACTTAATCATCAAATACTAAAAATAATATATTTATATAATAAAAGTCATAATGACCTCATTGTATTAAGATGTTGATTAATATTACGGATTATTATAACTTTAAAAAAAGTACCTTTAGGGAAGTAATTCATTTTATAATTTTATGAAAGTACTCTTAATAAGGAATATTTTAATATCATTTTTGTATTATAAATAATTTTTATAAATATATTTAGTTAGTCAAAGTTCAACACGGTTGACCAAAAAATTCAAAAATGTGAAAAGTTTTAAGAGACAGGGGAGTATAACATTTGTTTACGAAATAAGCATTTTCAAATGAGAACTTAATCATAAAAAAAGAGGACGTTTGGCAACACTGTTTTTTGGCTTATCGGGCTTATCAGCCAACTTTTTTCACCAAAGACGTAATTTTTCCTTTCGCATGCTGAATTGTGTAATAAGCAGAAAAAGTAAGGTTGAAGTTACTTTTCTGGCTGTATTGGTTGAAGTTACTGTAGATGACCATTTTAGCTATTTTTAAATATAATTTTTTCTATATTTTATTAATAAAATATATTTTAAAACTAATTTTTACTTAAATCAGCATAATCAGCCAATGCAATCACTTCAACAAGAACTTTATAAATTTCAGTAGAATCAGCCAAATCAGCTGATCTTCGTGCTACCAAACGGGCTCTAAAAATAATATAGTTATAACATCAAAGTTGTTATAATGACCTCATTGTATTAAGATGTTAATTAATTAAGATGTTAATTAATATCATTATAACACTAAAAAACACTCCGTAATATCTTTAATGGAATTGACAAACCCATAATATATACTCCGTAGATCAAGCAAATAAAATGTTCTGAGCCACAAGTCCATACAACTCAAAAAGTCCATATATAAACGGACACCTCCTGGTATTTGTGTTTTAATCAATGTGGAGTTTACAGCCAAGTCTCCTATTGTAACTAAATCAAGTACTCCGTATAATTGACTTTATGCTTTCAAACCCTATTAGACACTAAATAAAACACAAACGGTGCATGCAAATTTACAAGTTTTAGCTACACAATAATTCACAGGTGACCACAAAAAGGGGGTGAACACCATCTTCCCCAAGCAAGTTCCAATCCATGGCTTATGTGAAGAGAGCGATAGCTGATAAGGGATGGTGTTCGATTTGATGTCAAGTAATTAACTATTCACTGGTACGTGAATCTAATAATATGTACTCCCTCCGTCCCCTTTTAAATGTCCCGGAAGAGGGTGACACGAGTTTTAAGAAAAGTAGGTTTGTGTGGTTGATATTAATAGATAAAGTAAGAATAAAGTAAGAATAAAGTAAGAATGATTTTGAGTCACACAAACTTTACCAAATAAGGTATGTGACAATTAAATAGGGACATCCCAATATGATAAAATGGGACATTTAAAAGAGGACGGAGGGAGTAAGTTTGTACGCCAAGTAATTTCATATCTTCAGAGAACTGTTCATTATTAATAGATTATTCCATACCTTATCACACAATGAGTATAAGTTCTATGTTCATGATTAATTGTACAAATCAAGATGTTCTTAATACACATTTCATCATAAGCTAGAATATTTTTTTAAGACCTACGGATATTTTTTTATATTCAATGAAACCAAGTTAGAGATACTCATTCAAAATTGTATTAATATAAGAAATTGCAATTTCACAATTGTAGATGTCCAGTGCATAATTTTTGGACTTGCTTTCTGTTTTAATAATTATGTTGAATATCTTATTTATGACTATTACTACTGTTATTTTAAATGTTGTTGTTATTATTATGAATGATAGCTGTGAATGAAGAAATTGACAAAATCAACAATTTTAAATGGTGGAAGACTGCATCCGTCACGTAGTTCATCATGGGTTGAACCCATAAGTGATGCCGAAAATACTCATCAAACTATTAATAATCCCGCCAATGTTCCAAGCAAGAGATCAGGAGTTTGTGAAGTATCAAATTATTCACAACTACCTGATGCTGGAAGCGGTGATTTCGGCGCCCCAAAACGAGCAAAATATCATGAATCACTTAGAAGAAGATCCAGAAACCCTCTATCCGATATCACAAATGGTATAAATATGTGTATCCGTGTAATTAAATGTTTATAAGGTAAATTCAAAAAACAACAATACACCACTAATTATTTACTTATTCTTATAGTTTCTCCCACCGCTCGCTCAGTTTCATATGTGCTGTCTGGACATGTTGGTTGCAACAATTTCATGAACGATTTTCGCTATAACAATGAAGATGTTAATTCTTCTCCCTTCAATGTGCCAAAGGATATTTCTCATTCTGGTATGTATAGTCCATAGAAAAATAGTAATAGAAATTACATATTCTATCAAATAAGAACACATTTTTTAGTTATAAATAATTGATACATGGAAAGTATTATCATAAGGTACACATCGTGATGCTCTCGAGACCACAACACATGATACAAATTGTTCTCATGGTAACTCTGATGGTATGTGATTTACTATTGACGTGGTTTCCCATTTTGATATATATTAATTGATAGATGAAATTAGTGACTTATAACTCATTGTTCTTAGAGAATCAAATACAATATGCCAACGTGCCAAAGGATATTTCTCAACCTGGTATGTATAGTACGTAGGAAAATAATAGTAGAAATTACATATCCAATCAAATAATAACACTTTTTAGTTATAAAATATTGATACATGGAAAGTATTATTATAACATTATTTCAATACTTATATATATGTATATATATATAAGGTACGCATTGTGATTTTCTCGAGACTACACCGCATGATACAAATGCTTCTCATGATAACTCTGATGGTATGTGATTTACTATTGACATGGTTTCGCATTTTCATATATATACATTGACGGATGCATTTTAATGAATTATAAATCATTGTTCTTAGAAAATCAAATGCAGTGCGACGATCTTTCCTCTCCAGGTACGGGTGTATATGCTACATGAACTATGCATCATCTACTACTTTAGATTTGTTTATTTTATGTTTCCTATTTAATTCTGTATAAGAAAGTCATTTCCGGCCTATTCACTTTTTTCATATTGCAAACATAATTCTTCAATAGTAAGTTTATATTATTACAATTGTATTTTTTATTATTATTGTAATTGTAATTTTTTTATAAGAAGAATATCAATAGTAAAAGTACTAAGATTTAATGCTAACAGATGATGATGTTGAATGTGATGTTGACTGTCTCGACTTCTCAGCTCCAGGTATGAAATAACTTTTGTATTATCATCACCGATTCTTAATCCAATTATTTACTATGTTTTTTTGTATTTCATTCTCAATGTTCGTTTTAAATTTATATATTTGGATATTTGGTTATAGAATATGATGATATTGGTGATCCTACATATGTTTGTCAACATTGTGGAGCAATATTTTGGTATGCCGAGCGTGTAGAGAAACACTACCGTCCAAAGGTCCCAAAATTTACGCTATGTTGTAATCAAGGAAACATAGTCTTGCCGTTTATGAGATCACCCCCAAAGGAACTCCACAATTTACTATTTGGGGCTAATGACAGAAGCAAAAATTTTGTCGAAAACATACGTTCATACAATAGTATGTTTTCGTTTACATCGATGGGAGGAAAAATTGATTGGGACATTAATATCGGTACATCACCGCCGATATTTAGGTTGAATGGACAGAACCATCACCTCATTGGTAGTTTACTACCATTGGAAGGAAATCAACCAAAATTCGCACAGATATATATAGCTGATGCAGGGAACGAGACGAGTAACAGGATCCAATCTGTCGGGTAATTTCTTTAAAAAACATTATAGTTAATTTTATGTTTCTTATTATAATATAATTGTTTACATTAATTACTCTATTACTGCTCGAGAGTAATTCATAGTTTTTTTTATTGAATTTTAATGTTATATATTCTTGAGATTGAGTCACTTATTACTATTTTTTACAACTCAAAGGGGAAAGCCAACAGATAATAAGTTAAATCCTGAGACCGTTCGTGAACTACAAAACATGCTCGATCAACGTAATGTTCACGTTAAATCATTCAGAATGGCTAGAGATCGATTCAATAATTCTGATGTGGTAGATTTCAAACTGAAACTGATTGGCACAAGGCACAACAATGGAAGGGTTTACAATGAGCCTGAAGTCAATGAAGTTGCTGCAATTATTGAAGGTGATATTGATGTGATAATTTTGCTTACCCTTACCTTCATCAATTTTTCCAAACGATATAAATAAATACACCTGTAATTAGATAGTGCATTGAAATTGCTCAGTTCAGAAAACTATGTTCAACTGTTCAGGTCATGAAAGAGCAATTACAAAACATGATGTAATTTCTGGAGTGGTATTGATAAGATATGTTTACACACAATCTGATTTTCACTTAACATTGCCTATTCTTGGTTAATTATCATGTTTTATGTCAATATAAGTGTGATTCAGCAACTTAATATGTAAAACCATAACTTATGTTGATTCTTATTCATTATGCATATGTTTGAATATGACTTAGAGAACCAAGCTTAACATATACCAGCCTGTTGTTTTCTTTTATTGAGATACTAAAATACCAGCCTGTTGTTTTTCTTTTCACTTTTAAAAGCTAGAAAACCTTTGTATGCATATGTTTAAGTATGTCTCCTGCAGAACCAAGCTTTTCAAGTAGTTTGATTTAAATTCCATGCTAAAATACAAAGGCTGGGTTTCTAAAGATATTTCAAATACTTTTGTATGGCTAATCATCATTGTAATTCTAAACCCTAATACGTTGTGTATGGCTAATCATCGTTCAAAGTCTGATTTTCACTTAACATTGCCTATTCTTGGTTAATTATCATGTTTTATGTCAATATAAGTGTGATTCAGCAACTTAATATGTAAAACCATAACTTATGTTGATTCTTATTCATTATGCATATGTTTGAATATGACTTAGAGAACCAAGCTTAACATATACCAGCCTGTTGTTTTCTTTTATTGAGATACTAAAATACCGGCCCGCTGCTTTTTTTTTGAGAAACTAAAATACCAGCCTGTTGTTTTTCTTTTCACTTTTAAAATCTAAAAAACCTTTGTATGCATATGTTTAAATATGTCTCCTGCAGAACCAAGCTTTTCAAGTATTTTGATTTAATCTCCATGCTGAAATACAAAGGCTAGGTTTCTAAAGATATTTCAAATACTTTTGTATGGCTAATCATCATTGAGATACTGATTTTCAAATACTTTGTGTGTGGCTAATCATCGTTCTAAGTCTGATTTTCAGTTAACATTGCCTATTCTTGGTTAATTATCATGTTTTATGTCAATATAAGTGTGATTCAGCAACTTAATATGTAAAACCATAACTTATGTTGATTCTTATTCATTATGCATATGTTTGAATATGACTTAGAGAACCAAGCTTAACATATACCAGCCTGTTGTTTTCTTTTATTGAGATACTAAAATACCGGCCCGCTGCTTTTTTTTTTTGAGAAACTAAAATACCAGCCTGTTGTTTTTCTTTTCACTTTTAAAATCTAAAAAACCTTTGTATGCATATGTTTAAATATGTCTCCTGCAGAACCAAGCTTTTCAAGTATTTTGATTTAATCTCCATGCTGAAATACAAAGGCTAGGTTTCTAAAGATATTTCAAATACTTTTGTATGGCTAATCATCATTGAGATACTGATTTTCAAATACTTTGTGTGTGGCTAATCATCGTTCTAAGTCTGATTTTCAGTAAAGCATTCACTATTCTTGGTTAATTATCATGTTTTATGTCAATATAAGTGTGATTCAGCAACTTAATATGTAAAACCATAACTTATGTTGATTCTTATTCATTATGCATATGTTTGAATATGACTTAGAGAACCAAGCTTAACATATACCAGCCTGTTGTTTTCTTTTATTGAGATACTAAAATACCGGCCCGCTGCTTTTTTTTTAGAGAAACTAAAATACCAGCCTGTTGTTTTTCTTTTCACTTTTAAAATCTAAAAAACCTTTGTATGCATATGTTTAAATATGTCTCATGCAGAACCAAGCTTTTCAAGTATTTTGATTTAATCTCCATGCTAAAATACAAAGGCTGGGTTTCTAAAGATATTTCAAATACTTTTGTATGGCTTATCATCATTGAGATACTGATTTTCAAATACTTTGTGTACGGCTAATCATCGTTCTAAGTCTGATTTTCACTTAACATTGCCTATTCTTGGTTAATTATCATGGTTCATGTCAATATAAGTGTGATTCAGCAACTTAATATGTAAAACCATAACTTATGTTGATTCTTATTCATTATGCATATGTTTGAATATGTTTTAGAGAACCAAGCTTAACATATACCAGCCCGTTGTTTTCTTTTATTGAGATACTAAAATACCAGCCTGTTTTTTTTTTTTTGAGAAACTAAAATACCAGACTGTTGTTTTTCTTTTCACTTTTAAAAGCTAGAAAACCTATGTATGCATATGTTTAAATATGTCTCCTGCAGAACCAACCTTTGGAATGATTGTATCGGAACATTTATACCGTGGTTTCATGCTAACTAATATACCTACGAACTGCTTTATTTATTTTTTCCAACAATCTTTGGGAAGTAATAGTGCCTGTTTTTTTTATAAACTTTGAAGTGAAAACAAGCTTAACCAATAGTTTCTATTTTTAATATTCATGCAGGGAACACGCATACAAGCTACAATTGAAAATACTCATGTTTCTACCTTCAAGGGCAAAATCAAGGAGCATGGTCTTTATGGAATGATGCGTTTTGAAGTTAGGGCTAATAACGGTGATTACAGGCCTACTTCACATCCTTTCAGGTTATATTTTAAGGAGAGCACAAAGATCAAGGAGCGTGATCTTTCATCAGAGACAGAATTCCCAAAGGATTTGTATTCATTAAAAAGTTTCACCGAGATAAAAAATACTCATAGAAGAGCTGGAGATGACTTATTCGGTAATAAGTCATAACATTGTATTTGACTTTAAAGAGTTTATCCTCACAGAACTAAATTTTTTGCTTCGGTTTTTACAGATACAATTGGAAAGTTTAAGTTTCACAACATCAAATATTCCTTGCAACCAGATGGATTGCCGCGAGCAGCAGAATTCATCCTCGAAGATCTGGAGTATAAACTCACATCATAACAATCTTTTAGAAGTAATTATTTAATAACAATTTCCATTTACATGAGTTGCTGAATCTTGCATTTGTTCTATCTATATTTTATGCCAACAGTAAAAATCAGTTGTCGTGTACACTATGGGGTGAGTATGCACAGGCTTTGAGGAATATGCCCAGTACTTCGGCCGAACCACACATCATGCTGCTTCAGTTGTGTAGAGCAAAGACTGACTATGGTAAAACATTTATTAATTCATGTACTATAGTTATTTATGTATTCTCTATACTTGATAGAGATAACATATAAAATATTATAGGTGAGGTCATTCTTGCAAACTCCTTTTACTGTACAAAGGTTATAGTGGACGAGAGTATCCCTGAAATTGAGGACTTCCGTACTAAGTAAGATGCTTCTTCCCACAAATTGATTTAATATAGATTGGTAGCACTAAATGCATTCATAAAGTAACTTTTTAATTAGAATGTTTATTCATACTTGATTATTGACAAAAATATGCCAATATTTAGAATATAAAAAATGAAAATGAGATGTAGAAATCATTATCATATATTAAACATTTGAATCTATATACTTTTACTAAATATTGATTATTAGTTACTTCTTGATATCTAACTATTTTCCTTTAAGGTTGGTAGCCAGCTCACAGTCTTCATCATCTGCAAACTCCACCGGTTTTTTTATAGATCCTGCATTAGTTAAGTCAGTGTCTGAACTGCTTGCAATTTCTAAGGTTAGGCTATTTGAATTTTAATTTAACTCATTTTGTGAGATTACTCTATACTTCGTTTTTAACATATTTTAATTGTGAACATAATTTAGAGGTCCCGATGTTGGATCTTTGGTAAAATCACAAATATTCTCAATCGAAGAGCTTGGTCCTATCAAGGGTGTGTAAAAGAGTCTTGCTCTAAAAAGGCCTCTGCTCACGGCGACAAGTTTAAGTGCTCTAAATGCAATGAGGTGTTCGACCAGGGAATACACCGATATAAAATTACTGTTATCGTGAAGGATTCTTCGGGCTCTGTTACGTTATGTCTGTGGGATCACGAGTGTCGTCAGTTGTTGCACAAAACTGCGGGCCAACTCAGAGAACAACTGAATCTGGTATGATAATTCAAAATAATTGTTTTAAGTAATTCTCTAAAAGTATGTTAAATATGTATTTGAATAAATAATAAATTTTATATTTTTTATCTTTCAGAGTGGCATTCATGAGACAGCGACGTCAAAAGAAATTGACGATTTAGTGGGTCTACATCTTTTGTTTAGGGTTGATATAAGCGAGGAAGATTTTAAAAAAAGTGACAAAGTTTTTTCCGTGAGGTGCCTCACACAAAATGATGATCTTATGAACCAATTTCTGGCAAAAACAAATGATGAACAACAAGTGGTATATAAATGAATCAACTTTATTTTAATTTATTGTTGTCGTGACCTTTTCATTCTTAATGCCTAACAATTGATTGAAATTTTATTCTCTAGGATCTGGAATCTGATGACGATTTGGAAATTTTTTACAGTCAGCCAGGAGTAACATCATCAAACGTAAGTAATGCTTAAAAATTTAATAATCATGTTCTCCCAAATATGAATAATGTATATTTTTATTTCAACATTTGTAAGCATATCATTATCTTGCCATATAAAATTGATGCTTAATGCTTTATGATTACTTGAAAACATATCAAGTAAACATATCATTATCCAGGAGTAACATTTGTATAAACCACTTGAAAACACAAGAGTTAAAGAGTATATTGGCTTAATGCTTTAAGATTACTTCGATTGCTTCTAGCCTAAGTGGAAAATTAGCAAAACTTGGCCAGCCCAACCAAATATATACTTGGAACATTTATGAAATATCCATAGGCACATGTATCCATGATCTATGACAACCAGGGGATAGCCTTCCTAAATATTTGTATTGTATGTATTTCATTTCAAAATTTGTAAACATATCATTATCTTGCCACAAAAAATTGATATGTAACATCTAACATTTAAATTCACATTCTAGATTAGTACTCACCCTATTTAGATATTTTAAACTTAAAGAGCTAACAATATTTAATGTTATCATTGAACTTCAGAATATTGATGATGCTACGACTACTACCCCAATGTCAAAGCGGTCTTTGTTAGATTATGAGGAAGGACATGATGGAGGATCTTCTACTCAAAACTCCACTAGCAAACTGCAGAAAACTATCAAGGTTGAAAAACCTTAAGGTTTTGGAGATGGTGTTTGAGGTGGCCAAAAAATGAAGAATTATCTTTGCTCTTTAATTTCATGTCATTTTTAGTGGATGAGTATTTACTGCATACATGTTAGTTTTTCAAGAGATGGTTTTCTTGATTTACTTTGATTTACATTGGTTTAAATTAGTTAATGTTGAGATAATCTTGCTTATGTTTACCTTCATGAATTCTTCCCTGCCAAAACAGTTTGGATTTTTTTTGTCTCTGCGCACAAATAACTGAATAAGGCATAAAAACACATACATGTTATACATTTAAGCAACTGCTTATTGAATACAAATAGTCCCTCCGCCCCTTTTTATTTTAGCCAAACACTATTTTCGAAGTCAATGATGTTAAACTTTGACAATTATATATTTATACACGGTAATATTGATAATATCATCATGACATGAAATCTTTTTTTGTTAAAAATGCTATCATAAAATATAAATTTTTTAAGTTTCACATAAGTATATACTCCCCCCATCCCACTGTGTAAGATACTTTACGTTTTACGATGTTTGACAAATGGTAAAGCAAACAGATCCTTGTCCGTACTCAAAATATTTTGAGAATTTTTTAGCGTATTCAGAAACTACATTAAGTTACCGTTTGGTGACTGTTTTTCTTAACTTATCAGTCAACTTTTTTTTACCAAATAGGTAACTTTTAATTTTGCACGCTGAGGTATTTAATAATAAGAAAAAGTATTGTTGGAGTTATTTTTTTAGTTGTATTGGTTGAAGTTATTGTAGATAACTATTTTATCTTTTTTCATATAATTTTTTCTTTATTTTATTAATTAAATATATTTTAAATTTAATTTTTTCATAAATCAGCAGAGTCAGTCAATTCAGCCGATTTCAGTGTTACCAAACAGGCTCTAAAAGATTTACAAAGTCTCAACAACCAGAAACAAATTTGATTTATAAAGTAAGAGATTAGGAGTGATTTGTGTTGACCAAGTAAATAGGAAACATATCTTACAAATTAGGATTGAGGGAATATTAGTTAACGGCTTTAGCCGGACGGCGGGTTCTGTTTGGCTGACCTGCTAGAAAACACCACTTTTATTTACTTATAGGATACTCCCTGTCCCTCTGTCCTAGATTAAGTTTGTCACTTAAGCTATTGGACGTCCCAATTGAAGCTCCACATTTTTATTTTACGAAATAAACATTCTCAAATGAGAACTTAATCATCAAATACTAAAAATAATATATTTATATAATAAAAGTCATAATGACCTCATTGTATTAAGATGTTGATTAATATTACGGATTATTATAACTTTAAAAAAAGTACCTTTAGGGAAGTAATTCATTTTATAATTTTATGAAAGTACTCTTAATAAGGAATATTTTAATATCATTTTTGTATTATAAATAATTTTTATAAATATATTTAGTTAGTCAAAGTTCAACACGGTTGACCAAAAAATTCAAAAATGTGAAAAGTTTTAAGAGACAGGGGAGTATAACATTTGTTTACGAAATAAGCATTTTCAAATGAGAACTTAATCATAAAAAAAGAGGACGTTTGGCAACACTGTTTTTTGGCTTATCGGGCTTATCAGCCAACTTTTTTCACCAAAGACGTAATTTTTCCTTTCGCATGCTGAATTGTGTAATAAGCAGAAAAAGTAAGGTTGAAGTTACTTTTCTGGCTGTATTGGTTGAAGTTACTGTAGATGACCATTTTAGCTATTTTTAAATATAATTTTTTCTATATTTTATTAATAAAATATATTTTAAAACTAATTTTTACTTAAATCAGCATAATCAGCCAATGCAATCACTTCAACAAGAACTTTATAAATTTCAGTAGAATCAGCCAAATCAGCTGATCTTCGTGCTACCAAACGGGCTCTAAAAATAATATAGTTATAACATCAAAGTTGTTATAATGACCTCATTGTATTAAGACGTTAATTAATTAAGATGTTAATTAATATCATTATAACACTAAAAAACACTCCGTAATATCTTTAATGGAATTGACAAACCCATAATATATACTCCGTAGATCAAGCAAATAAAATGTTCTGAGCCACAAGTCCATACAACTCAAAAAGTCCATATATAAACGGACACCTCCTGGTATTTGTGTTTTAATCAATGTGGAGTTTACAGCCAAGTCTCCTATTGTAACTAAATCAAGTACTCCGTATAATTGACTTTATGCTTTCAAACCCTATTAGACACTAAATAAAACACAAACGGTGCATGCAAATTTACAAGTTTTAGCTACACAATAATTCACAGGTGACCACAAAAAGGGGGTGAACACCATCTTCCCCAAGCAAGTTCCAATCCATGGCTTATGTGAAGAGAGCGATAGCTGATAAGGGATGGTGTTCGATTTGATGTCAAGTAATTAACTATTCACTGGTACGTGAATCTAATAATATGTACTCCCTCCGTCCCCTTTTAAATGTCCCGGAAGAGGGTGACACGAGTTTTAAGAAAAGTAGGTTTGTGTGGTTGATATTAATAGATAAAGTAAGAATAAAGTAAGAATAAAGTAAGAATGATTTTGAGTCACACAAACTTTACCAAATAAGGTATGTGACAATTAAATAGGGACATCCCAATATGATAAAATGGGACATTTAAAAGAGGACGGAGGGAGTAAGTTTGTACGCCAAGTAATTTCATATCTTCAGAGAACTGTTCATTATTAATAGATTATTCCATACCTTATCACACAATGAGTATAAGTTCTATGTTCATGATTAATTGTACAAATCAAGATGTTCTTAATACACATTTCATCATAAGCTAGAATATTTTTTTAAGACCTACGGATATTTTTTTATATTCAATGAAACCAAGTTAGAGATACTCATTCAAAATTGTATTAATATAAGAAATTGCAATTTCACAATTGTAGATGTCCAGTGCATAATTTTTGGACTTGCTTTCTGTTTTAATAATTATGTTGAATATCTTATTTATGACTATTACTACTGTTATTTTAAATGTTGTTGTTATTATTATGAATGATAGCTGTGAATGAAGAAATTGACAAAATCAACAATTTTAAATGGTGGAAGACTGCATCCGTCACGTAGTTCATCATGGGTTGAACCCATAAGTGATGCCGAAAATACTCATCAAACTATTAATAATCCCGCCAATGTTCCAAGCAAGAGATCAGGAGTTTGTGAAGTATCAAATTATTCACAACTACCTGATGCTGGAAGCGGTGATTTCGGCGCCCCAAAACGAGCAAAATATCATGAATCACTTAGAAGAAGATCCAGAAACCCTCTATCCGATATCACAAATGGTATAAATATGTGTATCCGTGTAATTAAATGTTTATAAGGTAAATTCAAAAAACAACAATACACCACTAATTATTTACTTATTCTTATAGTTTCTCCCACCGCTCGCTCAGTTTCATATGTGCTGTCTGGACATGTTGGTTGCAACAATTTCATGAACGATTTTCGCTATAACAATGAAGATGTTAATTCTTCTCCCTTCAATGTGCCAAAGGATATTTCTCATTCTGGTATGTATAGTCCATAGAAAAATAGTAATAGAAATTACATATTCTATCAAATAAGAACACATTTTTTAGTTATAAATAATTGATACATGGAAAGTATTATCATAAGGTACACATCGTGATGCTCTCGAGACCACAACACATGATACAAATTGTTCTCATGGTAACTCTGATGGTATGTGATTTACTATTGACGTGGTTTCCCATTTTGATATATATTAATTGATAGATGAAATTAGTGACTTATAACTCATTGTTCTTAGAGAATCAAATACAATATGCCAACGTGCCAAAGGATATTTCTCAACCTGGTATGTATAGTACGTAGGAAAATAATAGTAGAAATTACATATCCAATCAAATAAGAACACTTTTTAGTTATAAAATATTGATACATGGAAAGTATTATTATAACATTATTTCAATACTTATATATATGTATATATATAAGGTACGCATTGTGATTTTCTCGAGACTACACCGCATGATACAAATGCTTCTCATGATAACTCTGATGGTATGTGATTTACTATTGACATGGTTTCGCATTTTCATATATATACATTGACGGATGCATTTTAATGAATTATAAATCATTGTTCTTAGAAAATCAAATGCAGTGCGACGATCTTTCCTCTCCAGGTACGGGTGTATATGCTACATGAACTATGCATCATCTACTACTTTAGATTTGTTTATTTTATGTTTCCTATTTAATTCTGTATAAGAAAGTCATTTCCGGCCTATTCACTTTTTTCATATTGCAAACATAATTCTTCAATAGTAAGTTTATATTATTACAATTGTATTTTTTATTATTATTGTAATTGTAATTTTTTTATAAGAAGAATATCAATAGTAAAAGTACTAAGATTTAATGCTAACAGATGATGATGTTGAATGTGATGTTGACTGTCTCGACTTCTCAGCTCCAGGTATGAAATAACTTTTGTATTATCATCACCGATTCTTAATCCAATTATTTACTCTGTTTTTTTGTATTTCATTCTCAATGTTCGTTTTAAATTTATATATTTGGATATTTGGTTATAGAATATGATGATATTGGTGATCCTACATATGCTTGTCAACATTGTGGAGCAATATTTTGGTATGCCGAGCGTGTAGAGAAACACTACCGTCCAAAGGTCCCAAAATTTACGCTATGTTGTAATCAAGGAAACATAGTCTTGCCGTTTATGAGATCACCCCCAAAGGAACTCCACAATTTACTATTTGGGGCTAATGACAGAAGCAAAAATTTTGTCGAAAACATACGTTCATACAATAGTATGTTTTCGTTTACATCGATGGGAGGAAAAATTGATTGGGACATTAATATCGGTACATCACCGCCGATATTTAGGTTGAATGGACAGAACCATCACCTCATTGGTAGTTTACTACCATTGGAAGGAAATCAACCAAAATTCGCACAGATATATATAGCTGATGCAGGGAACGAGACGAGTAACAGGATCCAATCTGTCGGGTAATTTCTTTAAAAAACATTATAGTTAATTTTATGTTTCTTATTATAATATAATTGTTTACATTAATTACTCTATTACTGCTCGAGAGTAATTCATAGTTTTTTTTATTGAATTTTAATGTTATATATTCTTGAGATTGAGTCACTTATTATTATTTTTTACAACTCAAAGGGGAAAGCCAACAGATAATAAGTTAAATCCTGAGACCGTTCGTGAACTACAAAACATGCTCGATCAACATAATGTTCACGTTAAATCATTCAGAATGGCTAGAGATCGATTCAATAATTCTGATGTGGTAGATTTCAAACTGAAACTGATTGGCACAAGGCACAACAATGGAAGGGTTTACAATGAGCCTGAAGTCAATGAAGTTGCTGCAATTATTGAAGGTGATATTGATGCATCTCGAGCTGAAAGAGAAATAATCTTGGAGAAGAGGTCAGGTAAACTAAAGCGAATAAATGAACTTAACCCAGCATACCTTGGTCTTCAATATCCATTGTTATTTCCATACGGTCAAGACGGATTTAGAGAAGATGTGCCATTGACACGTGCTGCTGCATCTACATCAAAAGGAAGAAAAAATGTCACACAGAAAGAGTTCTTTTGCTTTAGATTACAGGAGAGAGCAAGTGAGTCCCCTTATATAATGTCATCGCGTCGACTATTTCAGCAGTTTTTAGTGGATGGGTACACCATGATTGAATCTTCACGTTTGGCATTCATTCGAACTCATCAGAAGGAAATAAGGTGTGATCTGTACAATGGATTTACGGATGCAGTAACATGTGGTGAAACTGATCTTTCAAAACTAGGGAAACGAGTAGTTCTTCCCGAGTCTTTCGTCGGAGGTGCACGCAATACTATGCAAAACTACCAAGACGCTATGGCAATCTGTAGATGGGCCGGGTATCCAGATTTGTTTATTACTATCACATGCAATCCTAGATGGCCAGAAATTTTACGTTATGTCAAAGAGAGGGGCCTAAGAGCAGAAGACCGTCCTGATATCATATGCAGAGTTTTCAAGACTAAACTCGACCAACTTATAAAAGATTTGAAGCAAAATGAAGTGTTTGGTCAAGTTAAAGCAGGTACTTAATCTGTTTGGATCTTTAAATTTTTATTCTTTGTAATTTCAAATAATTAATTAATTTTTCTTTTATTTGTAGTTATATATACGATAGAGTTTCAAAAGCGTGGGTTACCACATGCTCATATATTGCTTTGGAAAACTAACAAAGTTAGGAATCCGAAACCAGAACAAGTTGATGCGTACATATCCGCAGAGATCCCGGATGAAAATGTTGAACCTTACTATTATCGTGCTGTCAAGGGTTTAATGATTCATGGACCGTGTGGTTATCTAAAACCAAAGTCTCCTTGCACCATAAATCGCCAATGTACAAAGCATTTCCCCAGGAAGTTTTCAGAATCTACTACAATTGATAAGAATGGTTATGCAGTGTACAAACGCCCAGATAATGGAAGGTCCGTAATAAAGAATGACATAGGGCTTCACAATGGTTATGTGGTACCACATAACAAGTACCTTCTGATGAAATATGGGGCACACATCAATGTGGAATGGTGCAATCAGGCTAAGTCAATCAAGTACTTATTTAAGTACATCAACAAGGGCCATGATCGTATTACTGTTGCCTTTTCAAAAGCTGCAGATAATACTGAAAAAAAGGACATTGATGAAATAAATATGTATTATGATTGTCGATATGTTTCATCGTGTGAGGCTGCTTGGAGAATTTTTGGCTTCAATATACATTATAGAGATGTTCCTGTTGAGAGACTTAGCTTCCATTTACCAGGTGAACATTTTCTATTTTATCTTAGGTTTGTTAGTTTTAATATTACCTTCTTTTTATTTGTTGAAATTTTCCATTCCTTGATTTACTTTTTCTTCCGTTAGATGTACTTTCCTTTTTAATTTAAAATAAAACTCTCCTTTTTGTTGAAAATTAAAACAGGTGAACACAATGTGTATTACTCTGGTACTGACTCTGCTGATGCGGTGATTAATCGCTCTACAATAAAAGAGAGTAAATTCACAAAATGGATGGAGGCTAATAAAAAATATCCAGAAGCTAGACTATTAACTTATCCAGAGTTTCCTAGCAAGTTTGTGTGGAAGAACACAAGTAGAGAATGGGTGCAAAGAAAATGTGGAAGTTCCGTTGGAAGATTGTATTTTGTACGTCCTGGATCAGGCGAAAGATTTTTTCTGAGAACACTACTGAGCATTATTCGTGGGCCCACGAGTTATGATGATCTCCTTACTGTAAACGGTATACGATATGAGACATTCCGTGATGCATGTTATGCACATGGTTTATTAGGTGATGACAAGGAGTATATAAGTGCATTCAAAGAGGCTAGCCACTGGGGTTCTGCACATTTAATGCGTATATTATTTGTTATCCTGTTGATATCCGATTCATTCGCTAGCCCTGAAAAAGTATGGGATAAGTGCTCTGAATACCTCTCAGAAGATGTGTTATATAATAGAAGAAGACAGCTTAATCACCAAGGTAAAAAGTTTTGTTATTAATTCTGTTAAGTTATTCCTTTTAGTTCATAGAACTAATCAATTTATGATAATTTTTACTCATTTTCGTCTATATTTTGTTTCAAATGTTCTAGATTTGCAATTGACGGATGATGATATCAGAAATTTTACTTTACTTGAGATTGAAAGACTCTTGCGTAGTAGAGGAAAGAGCCTCCGAGATTTTTCTGCTATGCCCTATCCCAAAGATGTATCTTTTCTTAGCTCAGAAAATTCTCTCATCAATGATGAGTTACGCTATGACAAAAGATCCATGGATGAAGAACTTTCAAACTTAATGAGTAAGTTGACTAATGAGCAGAAGTATGTCTTTGACACCATTATGCATGCAGTTGATTCAGATACTGGTGGAATGTTCTTTTTATATGGTCATGGGGGGACTGGGAAGACCTTCATCTGGAGAACATTATCTGCTGCAATAAGATCAAGAGGAGATATAGTGTTGAATGTGGCATCAAGTGGAATTGCATCTCTTCTACTTCCAGGAGGGCGAACTGCACACTCTAGATTCGCTATCCCATTGAATGTATTTGAAGATTCAATGTGCAATATTAGACAAGGAAGTCCATTAGCGGAATTAATACAAATTGCAAAACTTATCATATGGGATGAGGCTCCTTTGGCTCATAAGTTTTGCTTTGAAGCATTGGACAGAACCATGCGTGACATTATGCGGACGACCAATCCGCTGAGCATGAATCAGCCCTTCGGAGGTAAGACCGTGGTCTTGGGAGGAGATTTTCGACAAGTACTACCTGTTATTCCAAAGGGTTCTAGACATGATATTGTTCACGCGACAATAAATTCCTCTTATCTGTGGGATTATTGTAAGGTATGTCATGCATTACTTTTCTTCAAAAGTAACTTTAAAATGTTAACCATTATTAATTATTAATTAATAATATTTAAGATGACCTTAAGGATATTTATATGCGTAGCAACTAACACAATTTTCTTTATTTTTTCATTTATTTTATAATATTCTTTATCTCTCTCATGTGGTCCTGTTCGTGTCATGCTCTCTTCACCTCACTTTCCGTACTGAATTTGCGGTTTAAGTTCTTCCCGATAGAAAATTTTAATGAAAAATTGTGAGAATGTTCTTCATAAAGTATAAAATATTACAACAAAATTTAAGCTTAAATTTTAATCTTCAACTTAATTAAATAAATTATTGAAAAATAATGCGTTATTTATATATATAAAGCACAGTTCTTTTCAATAATTTATTTAACTGACTTTCTGATTGATTTTTCAGTTTAAATTTGGTGGACACTCCCTTATAGACCAGTTAGGTGTATCTCTAAAATTATTATGTTATTTGTGAGTTTTCAAAGTTTCAACTCAATTTTCATCTTCTAATGACTTCTAATCTTTTTTAAGGTCTTGAAATTGACAAAGAACATGAGATTACAAGATCAATCTGGTGACCGTTCGTGCATTGAATTGCAAACTTTTGCTGAATGGATCTTAAGTCTTGGGGATGGCATACTTGGTGAAGATAATGAAGGACATGGAATTGTTGAAATTCCTGAAGATCTTCTAATAAACAGCTCCACAGACCCTGTTGCATCTATAGTAGATAGTATATATCCCGATTTTACTTCACATTTTGGAGATGCAACATACTTAGATGGAAGGGCAATACTGGCACCTACGCTTTCTATGGTTGACATGATTAATGATTACATGGTTTCGAAAGATCAATCTAATGTGCGCACTTATCTTAGTTCTGATGGAATTTGTCAGTCAGATTCTGATGATCAATTGCTTAGTGAGCTACATACTCCAGAATTTTTAAATGGACTTAAGTGCTCAGGAGTTCCCAATCATGAATTGAAGGTAAAAGTTGGTGTTCCTGTTATGCTGATGAGAAATATTGATCACTCATCTGGTCTTTGCAATGGTACAAGATTAATGGTCACAAGACTTACTGATCATGTTATAGAAGCATCGATTTTGAATGGCTTTAATCAAGGGAAAAAATTCTTGATTCCAAGAATGACATTAACCCCATCCGATTTGAGTCTACCATTTAACTTCAAGAGAAGGCAGTTCCCACTTTTTGTTTCATATGCGATGACTATTAATAAAAGTCAAGGACAATCGCTTTCTAGAGTTGGAATTTTCTTGCAAAACCCAGTTTTTACACATGGACAATTATATGTTGGAGTCTCTAGAGTTACAAAGCGTGAAGGTTTGAAGATCTTAATATGTGATAAAGATGGTCGTTCTACAAACTCAACAACCAATGTTGTTTATAAGGAGGTTTTTAGAAATTTGGACTAAATCATTCATCCTTCTAATAATAAGGTATGTTTCGTTGACTTTAGTCTATAAATTAATTTCTCGACTAATGTTATTCGTAATATTAATTTTCATTTCATTGTAACTCTTCTTTCATTAAATTATCTAATAAAGGTTATTAATTGATAGGTACTTCAAGGCTTGGTGATACCAATTTAAGTAGGTATATTATTTCTCAACAATCTTATTTGATAGATATTATTCATCAATGTTACTTTGTCAAATCTTACAAGTAATTAGTGCTCAGTCTTAAGAAACAAGGCATTTAACAGTTTCATTTTTTCGAATTATTATCAACAATCTTTATTGAAACACACTGATATTTCATTTCACATACTTTGTATCATTTATCAGCATTGTTTTTGTATTCTTTTAGTTGTATGAGATGATTATGAATTTGATATAGTTCTTTACTTTATTCAACTAACATATGTCATATTTTTCTTATTGCAGCTTCGAGAGAGCATGTGATTTATCACTATAATCATAAACTTTTTCATGAGTTATGAGATCAATTTTGTACAAATCTCACCTTAATGAAATATATTTATGGTTGATATAAATTGTTGCTATATTACAAAAATCTCTTTTGATTGTTTTAGTATTAACATCTTTATTAAGTTCTTATTGATGTATTTATTAAGTCCCTATATGCGTGAGGATAAGTTGGAAGAGTCCTATTTGTAAACTCAATTTTTATACATGTTGATTTTTTTATAGGACTACTATATTGATACATATTAAAATATAACATACAAATTACTTGATACTGCGTACACTTGCATATAGTCAACGATGTGAATTTTAATTTATTTTATTGACTGGGAAAACTCAAGTGATTTCTAAACTATTTCATAATTCGTAATCCCGTGCAACGCACGGGTGAAAGACTAGTTTTAGGAAAAGTCTTAAGTTTTACTAATATTGGGGTATTTTTCCCTTTTTTCTACCCCTCCGTCCCAAATTAACTTTTTTGGATCAAACTCATTCTTAATTAAATTTAAAGTTCTATTTTGTGACTTTATAGACACTTTAATTTCTGAGTATGTAAATTTTAATTATTAAATTTAAGTTAATTATTAATATGGAGGGTTTTGGTTAAACATTAGTTGACAAAAAAATGTTGACTTTACAAAACAATTTATGAAGTATTATACTATATTCTTCTAGTTTGTTAATAACTGCTCCTTTAATTGGGGAATGTGTGTTTGATTAATTTTAACATGAGGGGTTTGAAGTATTTTTTAGATCACAAACGGTCATTTCACAATATTTATGTATATTACACTTTTTTTTATTGTGTGGTGCTTTCCTTTGATATCACATGCCCAAAAGGGATTCGTAATTAACAATACCATATACTACGCATGAAGTATGATATTTATTTACCTTTCACTTTCTTCGTATATCAATCACAATCTTAGTAAAAAGCGCAAATTATACCGTAGGATCGGCCCACCATTTGCATGGTGTGTCGGTCCTAAAACGACATCATATTAATTAAAAAGCCAAGCTCATGGGGACGAACGTCCCCACCCCTTGGCAGGAAGCCAAGATTCTGGCAGGACAAAGGAGGCAAGTTCATGGGGACGAACGTCCTCACGCCTTGGCAGTAAGCCAAGATCCTGGCGGGAGGCAGGAAGAAAGCTCATGGGAATGAACGTCTCCACTCCTTGGCAGGAAGCCAAGATCCTGGCGGGAAGCAGGAGGCAGTTCATGGAGACGAACGTCTCCACTTCTACTGTTCACACGATTTTTTTTTAAAAAAATGTGCAAAATTACGTCGTTTTGAGGGTAGCGCATGATGCTCACCGTGAGATGATCTCATGGTATACGAACTCGTAAAAAGTGGATAAAAGTTAAACATCGAGCGCATAGATCACCTGGTAGGAAGGGAGTGCCACAAAGAGAGATGTCAGGTTCAACTCCAATCAATGACTTGGGGTGGAAACTCACTCTCTTTCCATAAGAGTATGATCAAAGCTCAATTTACATCTCTCATAAATTGTCTGGTCGGTTTTAGGGGGCCTTCGGGGATGAAAAACTAGCAAACACGTCAGTAGCATGGGGACAAAAAACTCGCAACCGAGTGTGGCTAACGATCTGGAAAAAGTAAAATATAATTTTTATTTGTAAAAGTTTGATGTGATCCCCACTACCAAATTGTTTTTAAACAAGATCATTCCAATAGATGTAAAAGAGAAAGAAAAGTTGAATTAGGAAAATAAAAGTTAGTTGTGATTAGATTTGCAAATATGAACATTTTTATTAGAAAATACAGAAAAGGAAGAGAATAAAGTATATTGGGAAGAACATGATGTTGGGTGAATTTGTTGTTTTTAGAAAAATAAGAATAAAATGGCCAATTTTTTTTTTTGTTTATGGAGGCCGGGTGACTGGTAGAGACTAGAGACCATCAATTTTGTTAAGGAATACTACGTATCAATTTTGATTTGGGGGAGCTAGCTTTTGTGTGCATCTCCACATCTCATTGGTAATTTAGTTCAACTCATCTTTTTATTAAAAAAATGTTTATTGCAAGATAAACAACTTTATAAATTTATAAAATTGCACAGTGAACCCTATATCGATTTAGATTCTGCTTCATTTACATACAGATTTAGACAAGGTTATGTTTCAAAATTCAAAGTTTCATGTGTTTAGTCCACTTTGCTTGGAATATTCACTTCAGTAATACCCCTTAACAGCTTTTTTGTTAATTGGTATTTTCTTTTCTTTTTTCCCATGAGCCTCTGAATTAAAGATTTTAATTTGATCCCATCCTCTGATTATTGCGCCACAAGAGTACCCATTCTGGACTTTTATATGTTGTGACCATTGGTAAGAATTCTCTCTTATTGAGTTTTTTGTAAAACAAAATGTTTTATGACCTTAACAAATCAGTCTATAGTGAAAATTAAAGAACATTAGTCTGTTTTGTGGTTTGAAGTTAGTGAGGCCGGAGTTGTTGAAAACCTGGTTAACTTGGTTTGTTATGGCCAGGGGCGGAGTCAGGGGGTTTGGGTGGTCAACCGACTACACTGAAAAACGTAAGAGTATAGAACTCTGAAATACTTTCGATTTGATATATAATGACCCCCGTAACTCATTACGAGTTAGAAGTTATGGCTTCTGCAAGATCGGCACTATCTAAACGTAAAATCATCAAAATTTGATGCGTAATGTTGATTATTTTCCCAAATTTTAAAAATAGCATATAATTAACTTATTACTTACGTGACATGACTAGAGACAGAGCAAAGATAATATATTATTGCTACGAGTGCATATTTATCTAAACTACATACTTCGTGTGAAACATTCAACTCAGACATTGTCTAAAAACGATACATCGTTTTATTTTGTATATAGTTGATTTTCGACCCTCTGGGCCATTTTTCTGGCTCCGGCACTGGCTATGGCTACTGATTTTTTAAACTCATAATGAGTGCTTTTGGAAAGTTTATTCAATATAATGTCAAGTGTTTTGGGACTTGGGTATGTTATTTGTGATTTGTTTCGAGGTCTCCTAAGAATGTCAACATGTCACAAGCTTTTTATTAAACCTTTCAATGTCATGTGAGAGTTTATTGTAGTACGGAGTACTGTATTAGATAGCAATAGCTCAGGCAGGATGGATGAAATGAGTTTTTCAAACATGTTAATTCATGAGGGACTGAGGGTACACTAAGGTAAGCTGGGTTTTTATTTAATACATGTAAAATGAGCTAGTAATCAACTAAAAAAAATTATAGAACAATTTGCTTTAGAATTGCAGATGATGCATAATAACAGATTTTTGAATTTCTGATAGTGATGAAATTGCATATACTGCATTTCAAAATGGTAAGGTAAGCTGGTTTTTTTCTAAATGGTAGGTTGGAGCTTTCAGTGAGGCTTAATGCTTCAAAAAGGCCTAATGGAAATGTCACATTGTCACAAGATATGCTACTGCTTTTACATATTAATTTGAGACCTCATTTATGTTAATGTCATTTGTTCTTTCTTGGATAGATCTTTTTTTTTGCACTTCGTTCAGTTTTTTTCTTTTCTTCTCCATTTTCTATTTTCTTTTTTTTTTACTCCGGGGGTCAGGGGCTAGGGGTAGGGATGGAGTCGGACATGCTGACCCAACCCGGGACCAGTACTATTTGTACCGGCCCGAGCCCCGTTGATTGGGACCAGTACCGACTTGGTACCTGGGCCCGGAACCGATACCAACCCGGTATCCGGAACGGCGGATTTACAGGACAGGACTCAGCTTGCATTTTGGTGGACCGGCCTGACCAGGCCTGGTTAGGGCCTAATGGCTAACAGTTACAAATTCAAAAAAAAATCACTTTAATCTCAAAAAAACAAAAAACAAAAACAGGGCCGGCTAGACAGCCCGGACCGAAACCAGTACTGGTACAAACCAAGCCCATGCCCGACCTGACCCACGCCCGACCCAAATCCATGCATAGCTTGGGAGACGGAGGTAAACATGGCTCAAACAATCTCCATGGAGTTTCTAACCCGAAACCTCCCACAAGGGAGAGTGAGTCGGCAAGCATCTCAGCTAGACCGCTCCCTCAAAAAATGCATTTTCTCACAATATTCGAACATATCAGGTATATACAAAGGGAAGAAGGAAATCATATGCATACAAGGAAGAAAGAAACAACGCTAAAGGTCTTGATGAACGTTACCGATCTGAGAAGCCTTCAAATTAATCCAATCCATCTGATGAGTATTTTTCACTGAAGTGAAAATTGACGAATTGCTGTTTTTTAATCAGTTGTGGTCTCTCTTTGTAAGGTGGGTTAAAATTTAAAACTTTAAGGCCTAATTGCAGAATCATAAAAAGTTGGGAGCTTATTTGCCCCCTTTCGCATTCAAACACATTTACGTCAGAAAATATCCCAAAAGGAACAGTGATGTAAAGCATCGTATTCTCGTTAACCAAAGGCAACAACAATAACAAAACATTGGTGTGCGTTTTAAACCAAAATTCATTTCATCTGTCCAGTACAGGAATGTGTATTTTATTTATGATGTGTTACTACAACAACATCATATGGACAGTACTTGCCACTCCAATGTTTCGCCAGCAAACATGGGAACAACATCCCCTAAAGCGTAAGAATACGACTCCGGTACCTTCCACGGGGCTTTAGTCAGTTTAATCTTTCTTGAGTTTCTAGGGAGCCCATAAAAATCAGGTCCATTAAAGCTAGTAAATGCTTCTAGCTTGTCAAGCGCACCAGCCTGAAGGAGGAAAACCCATCAATATGGCTATGTCAAATGTAAATAACTAATTCCATTTTTAGTCCAGAAATTCCTAAATTTAATCATTAACTTTCATTATTCCCCACTTTTGGTTCCACAACTATAGATTTGTATCACTTATGATCCTTCCGACCACTTTTCAGTGAAAAGCAACCGAAAATTGTATAAAAACTGAGCTGATAATTTGTCGGAAGGACCATAAATGGCAAAAACTGTGGTTGTGGCACCAAAACTGAAAAACGAAGACCAAACGAAGACCAAACGAATGTCCTTATAGTGGTGGGAGTAAAGTGGAATTAATTCGAACTTAAACACACAATGGCACTAGAAATTCTAACCTCCTCAAAAACCTTTGTATACACAGATAAGGCTACAGGAGCATTGTAAATACCAGCACAACCACATTGAGATTCTTTCTTCCGTCTATCATGTGGAGCGCTATCAGTCCCAACAAAAAATTTTCTACTGCCACTTGTCACAGCTGACACAATAGCTTGTCCTGTATTAAAAGCGTGCACACACATTAGCGGAAAGCATGTTCAGTCTGTTGGAACAATGACTAAAGGGGGGAATGAGGAAACAAATAGAAGAAACTGGAAGAAAAGAAAATGTGTGGGGGGGATAAAGATGTAATGAAACTAAAAAAACTGTTTTAAATATTTCTTTGTACTAATTTTTTCATTTGAGTGTATTACAACTACTAACTACATAGACGAAGAAATCTAAATACAGCCAGAAGTTTGCATAAATTATTCATCTTTCTTTTGGAAAACATAAGAAGATAAGGTCCATATTCCCTTGGACTTATTTCAGTCTCATATCAATCAAACAAGACTTAAACAGATCATTTCATACCACAGACTTAAACAAATCAAACCAGATCATACAACAACAAATGACACTCCCTGGTCTGTATTACTAGTCATACTTTCTTGTTAGTGCTGTTTCAAGCTACTGCCTCATTTCCCTTTTGAAAATGGTCATTTAAAAAAAGCTGCTACATTATACCTTCAGAAAGTGTACAGTACCAAAAAGTAAAACAATCACCGAAGAAAACACTCTCTTAATGCTACAAACATTTCATTAAACTATGTAAACAACTATATATTTTTATTGAAAATTATTTATAATATAAAGAATACATGCAAATGTTCTTTGTTAAAAGTACTTTCATAAAAGTATAAAATCTATAACTTCCATAGTATTATACTAATCAAAATCATGGTCCAAACTTTACAAGATGGCAATGTTTTGGGGACAGAGGTATATCATACCAAACCAGAACAAACAAGAGTACAAGACAAGGCTAGATATAAACAAACCAAACCCTACATGACACAAACACACTAGAGTACTGCACCAATTCACACCAGACTAGAAAACTCATGTCTAAATGAACAGGTCCTAACTTTCCTTAGCAATTTGCTTCCTTGAGCTGGCATTTTGCGCAATCCAAAGTCCAAACATACTCTTAAAGAGTAGAAAATAAAATAAAAGCTTTCTAATCAACACATTGTTGGGATGACATACTGTGGATCTCTCTTTTAAGTACAGGAAGGCAGTAATTGTGTGGCTGCAACCCGCCTTGAAACAAAGAATTCCTATTCAGAACAAGATGTTGTGGAGTGATGGTAGCTGCAACATATCCTATAAACAAATACAAAACAAGTCAAACTTGAGCAATAGCTATTGACAGTAAAGTGGGAAAAGGGGAAATTTCAGTGATAATACCTTCTCGACAAGATTCTACAAAATTCACAGCATCCAATGTGGTGATGTGCTCCATCACAATCTTCAACTGTGGAAGCCTTTGCACCAAAGGCCCTAAAACTGCTTCAATAAATACCTTTTCTCGATCAAATACATCGACCTCAGGGCTCGTTACCTCTCCATGGACCTGCAGTAAACATCTCTTATAGCTAAAGAATTCATTTGGATCTCGGAAAATGCTATAGAAAGAAAACAGGGAGGATACTATATGAGAAACTTGGAAGGAAAAGAATGTGGAGGATATAATAAAACATTGGTTCAAACTCAATAAGTTTATTTTCAGTATTTGTTCACTTATTTTATTTAGCTATCTATTACCTAAAGCTATTTTGAAAAGGTTAGACAATAATCACATTTCATTTCCGTATGCTTATCTAAAGCAAAACCAAAGACAAGAAACTAACATTCAGTAACTTTTCCCGATTTCCCTATAATTTTCTTAGATTTAAACATACCCTAATAATGAAGTAATCTGCTCTATTATATGTCCAATAGCTTATCAAAGTATCCGCTGAAGTTGTGGCATACCATTGAACCTTTACATGAAATCCCAAAAAGACTACGTTGCTGAGGAGGAAGACTTATACCAGGAGAGGCATATCTTGCTCAACCATTTCCTCAAGAACTGGCATGCATTTTCCAAAAAGATCAGTAACGCCGTCCTGAGAATTTGTTGTAGCACCAGCGGGATAAAGCTTTACAGCATATACAACCCCACTCTGCCCTGTGACATGTCAGCACAGAACTGGATGGAATATATATAAAAAACATTTTTTGTATATATAACACTGGCAACATAAACTACTCCAAATCAATTAGGACAATTAACTCACGGGCTTGTTTGATTTCAAGAGGACTTGTTGTATCTGTCAAATACAGTGTCATCAGCGGCATGAAATGAGAATTAGGAGCCAGTGCTTTCATGATGGAATTCCGATATGCGACAGCTGCAGCAGTAGTGGTGATTGGAGGTTTCAAATTCGGCATGATGACTGCCCTTCCAAAGTTTAATGCACTATATCCAATAAAATTAAGATATTAAAGTGTTAAACTACGTGCAGCAGAGATGGAGTAGGTTAACATTGTACATTAGTATTCTGTGAAGTTTATGGTTGATATTACTAAATTACCAATGTTCTAAAAGGCGCTAGGCGCTAGTAGGGTGCCATCTAGCCGCCTAGCGCCTAGGCGGGGACTACCGTATTAGTCAGAGACAAAGATGTTATATTTGTATCAATATTTCTGCATAAATATAAATAATATGATAGGTAACATTGTGTTTCTCTGTCTATATATACACAACACATTAATATGCACGAATGATAGAATCATCGCATTTAATAATATATTATAACAAATGACTTAACTTCACTATATGATACTTCGTTAATTAAATAACAATAACATTTAAGAATATCTACAAACATATATAGTTTATATCTTAATCTACAAATAGCTTGCTTCATATCTATGGTTAAAGTTAAAGGTACATATATCTCATAGAAAAATAAAAACAAAAAACAAAAAACAAAAAAATGTTCGGTGAATCTAGACACCCTAGGTGGCCGATTAGGGCCACTGGACGAGCAACTAGGTGCTCAAGGTGGCCAACTAACTCCTAGGCACCAAACCAATTATTCAGGACGCCTAGACTAAAATTGCGGAGCCTGGCCACCGCCTAGGGCCTAGACGGGCGCCTAGAGCGATTTTTAGAACAGTGCTAATTAGTATTACAAACACACCTGTGAGAGACTACTGCTTTGAGAAGATGAGCATCACGGAGATGAAGATGCCAATCATCAGGTTGGGTAATTGAGAGCTCCAAATTCAATCCATTTGTTTTATTCTGGGTTTGCCCACTCAAGTTTGAAACATGGGAAAATGATGCCTGTAACATAATAAAGTTTGTACTTTGTAGTTCCCTTTTAAATGAGCTGTTTGGGGATTAAATGCTTGATGGTGAAAGAAGACTTAAGAATATTCATAATTCATCATTTAAGTTTCTAAACATAACAAATACGCGCTTCAAGAACTTAGTTCGTCCAACATACATTGATGACACCATGAGCTATATTTACTGGGACAATCGTTATTACAAGTGCATCATGAGCAGCTAGTCGGTAATGCATGCAAACCCCTTTAACTAACAAGGAATGCAACTTATGAAAATCAGATGGGGTTCAGAAAAGCAAGAAGGTTATAAATACCTTGCATGGAAATGATATGGCCTTCATCATAAGAGAGCTAAATCCCGAGGAGCATTCTGCTTAAAACTATGAAGTTCAAGTTTTACATACCACTGATAAGAAAGGAGAAACTAAAGATAGTATAAGGCATGATTAACACATGTAGACATAGAAACAACTCTGATTAAAGCATCATCACCAAGACTGATCACATCTATACTACTAAATTCAATTGATTTCCGTATTGTTACTTTTTCCGTCATTATCACTTCAATTCTAACTATGTTGAAATAAGTGGCATAATACTTGGGGACAATTGATCGACTAAAATAGATTAACACTATAAAAAAAAGGTATAACGAATTAACACTAAAGACTTACAAAAAAAAGTATAATGATAAGATTTTATGATGAAAGTTATTCCTGCTGTGATGTTCTCATGAAACAAACAGATTTTTGTAACGGATATAAACTTATCACCAAATGGTTTTCTCTATTAGCTTGGAAAATATCATTAGACAAGAATAAGTTGTGGTAGTTGATATAGTCATGTCCCACTACAAGATTATATGAACAAGCATATAATGGAATATATCATGAAATATTATGGGCTCCTATATGGGACATTTTAAACATATACTCCTATAGACCTACTTTGGCACTTTTACATTGTGTTACTCCCTTTTAAGGCAATTACTTATTTACATATCTAAAAAATTCCAGTCTGCATTTCCCTAGCAAGTTATGTGACAAACTTCAAATGCAGAAATTCCAAACATCAAATGCTATAGAAGAAGAACTAGGAGTAGCCTAATGACAAAAATCTGCAACTTTAAAAAGCGCACACTGACAAAAACATTGAACAAACTCGCCATTGGGAAATGATTTAAATAGCTCAGAATCACTAGCCAATACATAGATGCTTAGTTTGATAATTAATTTGATACTTACATTGCTCAGAAGCTAGTTAAATTAAACTACCAAAAAGCCCAAAATCATTTTAATTCCAGTTTGCTAGTAGCTGAAAACATGAATTCAATAGCATAATTTGCGTTCAATAACTCAAAATCATGGGATATTTCAGATAGTATAGCAGGTATGTTTTTAACATAGCATTACATAATAAAAATATTTCCATCATTTGCAATGGAGCCAAAGATTCACTATTTTTTGGCTTGAGAATATGATGGAATAAAGCAAAATGGCTCACTAAACTGTCTGCACTTCTTTATTGTGAAGCAGCAGAGAGTCCATGTATTTTTCGACGTGATTTTCACTATGGGTCATTCGGAAACAGTCTCTTTGTGCTTTAGTACAGGGGTAAGACTGCGTACATCCGACCCCCCCCTTACCCCACCGTAGGTGGGAGCCTTTGCGGCACTGGGGTGATGATGATGATGATAATTACATAATCAAAATCAATGATCATAAATGGCAAAACTGGATCCTAATAGTTTTATAGCTGCGTGTATATTTTTCAGAATTTACACGACCGATAGATGAGAAAATAATGTGTGATAAATGGCTTTAATATTCTGGAAGCTTAAAAAGGAACATAAAGATGAGTCCATACACTCAACTCAGAATTTCAAGTCCACTAATACACAATTCATCCAATTAATTCATTACTTAACAACCAATATATTGGAAATTAAAAAGAATCATACCTAATAAAGATTTTGCTTTATTGATCATTTTATAAATTAGAGTAATCAATAAAGCAAAATTTAAGATTAGGGTTGTATCTGCCGAGTTTCTAATTAAAACAGTTGGGGGCATGTAGGAGGTGTGGTCAGGGGCAGATCCAGAAACTTACAATGGGGTGGGCTAAGAAATAAAAATTGAAAACACATACATAATAATACATCAAATCGTCAACACTTTAAATATTCATCAAAATATCATTTAAGTTGTGCCCTACGCGACTTCAAAGTATAAAATTCATCAATAATAGAATCTACATCTATATTATTGACAAAATTTTGTTCAATGTAGTTCATGAATGAATCTTCAATTCTTCAAGAAAATCATCTCCCATTTTGTTGCGAAGTGCCGTCTTCAACATCATAGGTATAGATAGGTTCACAACTCTCTTCATCACTTTGACAATTCACTTTCGAAAAATGACGAAATCAACTTCTTTTCTTTCTTGGCAATATATTCATTATCCATTCTAAAAAACATTTTCAATGTTGGTATGGATTAAAATACTTCTATAAAATTATGAAACTAACAAGAAAAAACAATTTTTGTACATAAACCTAATAAGTGTTCCCAATTTCAAAACTCAATTCAAATTTTCAATTTTTTCTTACATAACCACACAATAAAATGATAAATACATAGTAAATCAATCTCTAATCTTCAATTGTATAATAAATAAATCATTCTATAATATTTAATTATATCTTAAATCATTATAAATTTATAATGAATTAAAAACTATTTTATTATGCACTGAAAAATTCAATTAATAATCAAATAGATTCCCTAACCCTAAAGATAATTATACAAAATAACACAAAGTCACAAAATAATAGATTAAAAATCTAAAAAAGTATTAGAGTTAGAGCATACTTGGAGGCTGGAGCAGCGGAGCTGGAGACAGAGCCCAATCGGCCAGGCAGAACCGGGTTCGGGGGGCGGAGAGCGGAGAGCCGGAGTGGACGGGGACGGCGACGCAGCTTGCGGTCTGCGGTTCTACTATTCCTGTTTGTCGCGTCTTCCTCGCAGGGTCCAGGCTCGTGAGTTCGTCTTCGTTCTTCCCAATCTTCCGCTTCTTCGTTCTTCGCAAAGGCCATAAGCGTTCAGCACTTCAGCGTTCGGATAAGAGAGGCGCAAGTTTAATTTTAAATTGGGCTGCGAATAAATTTTGAGGCGGGCCGGGAATTAATTTTGGAGTAGGCTGATAATTAAACATATACGTATACTTAAAATAAAATGGGCTGGGTGGAAGCCCACCTTTACCCTCACAGTCATCTGCCCCGGATAAAGCTAGTGTTGGGAGCCAGGTGCAAATTGTGCAATCTCATCTCACCCACATCATCAGCGCAAATTATACCGTGGGATCGGCCCACCATGCGCATGGTGTGTTGATCCTAAAATGACATCATATTAATTAAAATGGCATCCCTTTTGATCAATCTCCCGCATATCGGGATGATCCGTTTCCCGAACCTCTCTTCCGCCGTCTTTCCTACCTTCCATATTTTCATTCTTTTCTACGCAGGGGGTGTGAAAAACCCGAACTGAAACCCATAAACTGACCCTGACCCAACCCAGACCAAAATAATGCTTATGGTCCGAGTTTTTTCTTTTTAATCGGCCCAAATAAAAAAACAAATTGAACCCAAAAGTTCGGGCTCATAAATAGGCCCTAAAATATAAACCCTACTCGGGTCGATAAAAACTCGAAACAATGAACTTTAATACAAAATCAATACTCCCTCCGTCCCAAAATTAAATTCACAGTCACTATTCAAACGGTCAACTTAAAATACTCTTAATCTTATGTTTTATATATCAAATTTTTATCAAATTTACATTTTTTTCTTAGGCTTTGTAGCAGTTTTAATGTAGTTTCTGAATATGTAAATTTTATTTTGTAAAAGTAATCTGAGTATGAACAGGGATCGAGTTGCTTTATCGTCGGTCAAACATCGTAATTCGAAATGGGAAGTTAATTTTGGGACGGAGGTAGTATAATATATGAATCCAATAATGAGCAGTTCCTAATACAGGGTATATGATTATAATTTGTTGGGTTAATGGCCCGACAAGGGCCGGTACACCAACCCATGAGAGCTTCCTACGAGCGGCCCAACAATGAATGGGGGATTTCCGACGAACGTCCTCAGAAGGCCCTCAAGATTTCCCTACGAACGTCCTGTTGGAAGCCCAATAAAAAGGGGATACCTGCCGCTGGTTCGGGAGGAGGCCCACCCCCAATAGGGAGATAAGTCTCAAGGGACGCACCTACCCCGTGATCAGCAGGTATCCAGGCCCAAGACTTCCGCACGGTACATAAGGGCGAATGGCCCCACCCCTTGATACGAGGCCAAGAATAGCTCAAGGAATAGGTCAAGGATAACTCAAGTGCTTAGGGACGAATGTCCCCACTCCTTGGAAGAAGAAAAGGACCCAGCAGGAGACATGAGCCAAAGCCTTGATGACGAACGTCCCCTCCCCATGGCGGGAAACCAAGATCCTGGCGGGAAGCGCATTTGATGCAGAAGATTTGGTGGTTGGGATCATGTCATCCATAGCCAGCTACGTCGACACATCCAACCACTCGTTGGCGGTATAAATAGTAGCATTTATTTCACTGTAAAGGGTTCGCAATTTAGCACTCTAGCACTCTAGCATTTGTATCAGCACATAGCCTAGCACTGTACGAACGGCCCTTCAGCTTTGTAATCGTTTCCAGTGAATAAACACTCATTATTGGGCTCATTTCCCTGTTTACTCTTCATCTCACGTGTCCATCATCCACTCGAGACCCTTAGGTTACGTGTTAGGCCTACGGGTTGAAGAAAATAAACCTCAACACTGACGCCGTTCTGTGGGAAACTGATCAAAAAGTTCTTTCAAACTAAGCTCTCAGCTAAGAAATCACTCCAAAAAACCATTAAAAACAAGTGAGATGGCAGCCAACAACGCGGGAAACTCCCAAGACCTCTCTTCGCGGCTAGCTCACAGCAGGAAGACCCGCAACCAGGCAGCAGGGGCCTAGTCCAACAGCCTTTGGTCTCGTGGGGACTTCAGGGTACTCACTGACTTGATCCCCCAGGAAGTCCGACGGGACCCGAATGCCTTGAGGGAGATAGCAGACACCATCCGCCGCTTGGTGGATGAACGCGAGGCGTTACACGTGCATTCCGCTAACACAGGGCGAACACCGTTCTCTCCTCTCCGTTCGATGCCGACACTCGGCGAGTGTACTGGTGAGAACAAGGATTCTCGTCAGTTGGTCCATACCAAGATCGTTAGGAACATTCACTCTCCGGACATGGGGGGCAACGGGGGAACCAGGCTATTCGGAGGAGCGCAGCGGCGCACGAATCGGGATCACACTCCTGTGATGCCCCGCAATAATCAGGCTACAAAGGATCACCCCCCCTGATGGATGGCATGAGGCAGGAGGCCCGTGACGTCCATGGACAACACAACTTCTGGACCACGCAAAGGATTGATACCTTGGCATTGGCGAATCCCACACCCGTAGTCACCGACCCTCGGGACGCTATGCTCATGAATATGCAGAGGCAGATCGATGAGTTGAGTCCGCGGGCGGATACAAACCCGGCTCAGCCCAGGATCGCGCTATCTTCTCCTTTCTACGCTAGGATTATGGCGATGGAGATTCCCAGAGACATCATGCCCCTACGGCACTGATTGACAACGGGGCCGGGGACCCCAAGGCTCATTTGATTTCCTTCCAGGGAACACTCTCCATGCTGGGAGCGTCTGATGAGGCCATCTGCAGGCTGTTTTTCAGCACCCTCAAAGGGCCGGCGTAGGAATGGTTCAGGCAACTCATACCCGGAACCATTGACAGTTTTGAATAACTTTCCAGACAGTTCATGGCGCATTTCGCTTCCAGCTGTACACCGAAGAAACATTTCAACTGGTTGACGAACGTCCGCCAAAATAAAGGAGAATCCCTATCCATTTTTCTCATCAGGTGGAGGGGCAAGACTCTGAAGGTGGAGGATCTTCCGGGAGACACCGGTATTACCCTCTTCACCAACGCACTCACCACCGGGGATCTCTACCAGGATCTGAAAAGAAACCCCGGGAATAACTACATTGAGGTGCTGGCAAGGGCACAGAAATTCGCTGCAATCGAGGAGGAGATTGCTCAGCGGGATGTGGTGACAACCCATGCGACACGCAAAATGGCGGACAGACTAGGTCCCGGACCGGAGGACTGTCCAGCACCAAAGAGGAAGAAAACGATCGGCGAATACGTTCCTTGGGGCATGCAGGGCCTTGGGGACGAATGTAGCAGGGATGCCGGGTACGCTCATTTGGCCTACCCCATAAGCCAAATCTTTGGGGCCATCAAGGATAAGGGGCTCCTCGGAGAGCCTGTACCCAGTAAGGGGCTGACAATGGGCACAGACAGGGGAGCCTATTGTGAATATCACCGGAAACCGGGGCACCCGTACGGATGACTGTCACAGTCTGAGGTACGCCATCCAGAAGCTCATCGAAAGAGGTTACCTCGGGGAATTCACTGCAAGGGCACCCCAAGGCAACTCACAATCTCACAGGAAGCCCAACAGCTGGCGTTGGGATGATCGGAGGGAGGCTGAGGTCAAGGACATGGATTTCCATTACGGGGATAAACGGCCTGAAACATCTCTCGGGCCGACCGATTCCAAGAAAAAGTTGGAAATCAAGATGATTTTCAGGGGTGCGGAAACCGGGGATACCCCGACAGAGAGGAAAAAGTTCGAAAGGGCCCTCCACATCAATTCTATCTTCGTACCTCCCCCCAAGAAGCATAAGGCCAAGCCTATTGTATTCAGGCCAGCGGACTTACCACAAATGACGGGCCCACAGGGACGAGGTGATGATTAGCATGGATATCAGGGATTGGATCATCCGACGAGTCTTGGTTGACATAGGCAGTAGTGTCAATGTCCTGTACTGGGATGTTTTTGAGAAGATGCATTTGAGCAGGACTGAATTGACCCCCTTACGGACGCCCTTATCCGGTTTCATCGGTCAAAGCATCGAGGCCGAAGGGACAATTGTCCTGCCGGTAAAGATTGGAGATGGAGAACATCGTACAACGATCCCCATGACCTTTGTGGTGGTGCGGCTGAAGTGTGCCCACAATGCCATTCTGGGGACCAGGATTGGAAGACTTGGAGGCTATTTGCTCCGTACGGCATTCTTGCATCAAGTTCCCCACGAAGACAGGGGTGGGTGTAGCTCGTACGGACCCAGATACGGCAAGGGCCTGTTACAAGGAGGCTGTGAAGAAAATGACTGATTGGGGGACGAGGGTCAACAACATCGCTGAGTCCACTCGGCGGGAAGATGCCTTATCCTGACTAGAGCTGGGAATGCAGCTCGAAGAGATAGAATTGGACGATCCTTCCGATCAGAAGGTATCCATTGGAACTCAGTTGGAGCCCGAGATCCTGGAGGGTGTGTGTGACACTTCAAAATTTTAAATAAAAATAAAAATAATTTTTAGTCAGATAAAATATTACAAAAATAACATTTTTGTAATTAATTGAGTCAGACAAAAATTCAACAGTGGTAACATTCTAATCAGATAAAAATTTCAAAATTTATGATGTTTTAGTCAGATAAAAATATTTCAGTAATAAGAACAACATTTTAATAAACAAGTAAACCAGACAGAAAAATTAACATTTGTGACATTTTTAGTCTGATAAAAGTGGTCCGATAAAAGAAATAACATTTCATATCAAGTACCAATTATACATATGACATAAGAAGTAAAAGTTATATTTTAATCAAAATACACAAAATACAAACTTGACTTTTCTAATAATACTAACACACTCCTAATGCATAAAATATACCTACGTATTTATCTAAGACCATAATACTAAAACTACGTAAACTAAGTATATATATATATATACTATACTCCTATTATAACTTTAACTACATAACTACGTAATAATACTCCTACGTAACTACGTATACTATATATATATACGATTATGTGCGAACTGAACGGCACCAGCAATATACCTCCCTGCAAAACTAAACCCCATATATATATCCCATATATATACATCCTACATCGTAAACCTCTTCACACCCAAAACAGAGAACACATCTCTCGATGGCTTCGTGCGAATAAAATGCGAGCTGCTATGAGAAAGAAAAGAAAAAGAGAATATAGAAAGAATAGATAGAAAGAGTGAAAACGTTAGGGAGGTTTGCCGGAGTTGCCGGAGGAAGAAGAATTTGTCAAGGCTGCGTGCCGGGCCGTCGCTAGAACCGGAGGAGGAAGGACGTAGTGCCGATTGCGTCCTACGCCGAAGTATAGGAACTCGTTGCCGGTAAGCTCGCCGGACTGTTTTTGACAAAAAAAAACGAGAGAACTTCTACCGCTACGGCCAACCCACAAGATTGTTTGCTGTTAACCTCAAGAAGGCCCTTACGAACGAAGGAACTATGGATACGACGCAGAGAAGGAGTACGCCGTACTGCCGTAGCGCCTGAGCACGATAGCTTTGCTGCCGGTCTGGTTTTTTTTACACCGTGGGTCTGCTGCGAGGTGGCCGGGCTGGTTTATGCCGGAGCTAAGTCGTCACCGCCAAACCAAGATGCTGCTGCCGAAGTTGCTGCCACCGAATCACAAACGGAATCATCGCCGGAAAAAAAGGTATGAAACTGCCGGGGAAGATGACCCTGTGCATGTACGTACCTTCTGCTCCATATTACGTTTAATTCTGGGCCTTTTTCAGGATTGGGCCAGAAATTTTAATTTGGGCCAGTTCGACCCAGTTGCAATAAAAATTAAAAATAAAATAGTAAATGAAATAAATAAAATCTGGAAAAATATAAATTAAATACCTAGTATAATTATACATATGCGGACCAACCAGAATTGGAAAATAATATTTTTAGCTATTTTTAATTGATTTAATGGTAATTGGACCAATTTATACACTTTTAGTAAATAATTAACTAAATGACGAAAATAATTATGAAATAAATATTGGAGTAAACTAGGATAAATATATGACTAACTAGGACCTTATGGACCATTTATAATTAATAAATATTAAGATTTAGTATATTTAATTGTAATTGAACCGGTTAATAGATATATGAAATTAAAGGAATAATTATGGAAAATAATTATAAAATAGATATCTGGACAACCTAGGTCGAACCTAGACCCAAAATATTTTTATGGACGGTTTTTAATTTATAAAGTCGATTCTTAGTCTATTTATTTAAATTAGACCATATAAAACTAGTTAAGTAATTAAATAAGGAAATATTAGTATTAATGGTGAAATAAATGAATCAGTGAGGTTGAAAAATAATATTCTGGACTAAAAATAATGTTTGAATAAAATAAGGAAAATAAATATATTCGGTTATGTAAATAAAGTAATTAGATAATAATTTGTGAGTAGAGTAAATTAATAGTGATTATTGAATAAAAATTTAGATGTTGTAGTTAATTATATTCGGATATTTTATTTCAAATATTGAAAATTAATGGATGAAATTAATAAGGAAATTTTATTAATAGAAAGTGAGTAATCAAATAAATTCGAATAATAAAATAAAAGGAGAAAATCGGGTAAAGTAATTACAAATAGAATAAGTGACTAATTTATCATATTTAATTAAAAAGGTGATTATCTAGAGACCGGATTAGAGGAGGATAACTAGGAGCAACAGGACTCAAGGTAAGTTTCTCTGCCAATCCAAAATTGTTTCCTCGTATTATATGCTTATTATGCATTATGTGATTAAGTGTGATTTGTGAATTTTGTGTATGTGATTTTGAGAAGATATTATATATATGGTAGTTAAGAAGTATAAATCAAGTACTTTTGGGGTATTAAATATTTTTAAATACCTTCGAGACTTTTCAGAGAAATTAAGAAGTATAAATCAAGTACTTTTGGGGTATTAAATATTTTTAAATACCTTCGAGACTTTTCAGAGAAATTAAGAAGTATTTTTGAAGTATTATTAAGCGAAGATAAAATTTACATTTTCATAAGAAGATAGCATCTCGGGAGTAATCCGAGGTGTCGGTTTTTCCACATCCGGATAAATGTGGAGGGTGATTAGAGCTACTACTACTAAGAAGTACAGTTTGGATCTATGATCCCTTTTAAGCAAGATTTGGATCTATGATCCCTTTTAAGCAAGATTTGGATCTATGATCCCTTTTAAGTGAGATTTGGATCTATGATCCCTTTTAAGAAGAAGTTATAGTAGTAGTCCCTAATCATTCAAGAATTTTAGAATTGGGGTGGTTGGGTTCCGACCACTCGGGATGACTTACTACTCGGAGGGCTTGGAATCCCTTTCAGGGGGTGTGCACACTTAAGGTAGTCGTTTCGTTTCCAACAGAGCAGTTGTGGTACCGGCACTTGTTCGGGGTGGCCGTCTGTAACCACGGTCCACCGGGCTCTATCGAAAGGTTGAGCACCGCCCTTCTAAATTACTAGGAAGTTAGAGAAGAAGTGATTTTCTTAAGAAGTTTAAAGAGAAGAGATACTAAGAGATTTTCGAAGAGAAGTTTAAGATTTTAGTAAAGAAGTAATTTTGAGAAAAATCAAAGAGAAAAGTATTTTGGAAGAGTGCGTCATTTTTATATGATATTATATAAAAATCTATTTTTAGTCAAACCTGATTATTTTACGGGGTTGGGTAGTACTTACTTAGCTCTAAAGCTAATTTTTGTTATTTTTCTTGTCTCTCTCTTCTCCCTTAAATTTTATCAGGTGATGAGTTGGATACCTATGTGGATTGACGGATTGCTCGAGCTTGAGTGCGAATTAGAAGATGCCTTAGTTAAATCTAGTCATAAAACAAACATTTACTTATTATTACATTAGTTTTTATTGTTTTACGTTGAGTTGCCTGTGCATTCGGTTAAGAGATGACCGAATGTGGCGGTAACACCCATTTCCCTTTTAGACTTCCGCTGTATTTCTTCAACTCTTTTATGAATTAATAGAGTATTTCTTTTAAAAATATCAATGTTTTGGGTGGGAAATTTAGGGGTGTTACAGTGTGATCATAGTCCTCCGAAGGTTCAAGATCTTGTTCGGTAGAGGACCGAAGGATATGCTGGCGGTTGATCCCGAAATTATTTGCAATAGATTGGCCGTTCGGCCAGATGCCAAGCTGATACAACAAAAGAAGAGATACATGGCGGTCGAACGGAGGGACTTCATCAAGGTGGATGTGACTACCCTGCTCAGCATACGCCACATTCGGCCTGTGATGCATGTGGAGTGGCCGGCTAACGTTGTCTTAGCACCCAAGGGGCCCACATGGCGGATGTGCGTTGACTACTCCGACCTCAATAAAGCTTGCCCAATGGATCCATATCCCGTGCCGAGGATCGATCTTTTGGTGGATGAAACCGCAGTTTGTGAGCTGTTCAGCTTCATGGATACCTTCAGAGGGTACCACCAAGTATTCATGCACCTGGACGATGCCGAAATAACTGCTTTTGTCACATCGGGCAGGGTGTACTACTACATCGTCATGTCGTTCGGATTAAGGAACGTGATGGCAACCTTTCAGAGGATGATCGAGATATTGTTCAAAGAGGTCCTTGGCAAAATCATGGAAGCATGCGTGCTCGATATCTTGATTAAAAGCAAGAAGAAGGACAACCACATCCAGGATATGGAGACGGTTTTCACTATTATGAAAGGGGCGAACATGAGATTGAATCCAAAAAAGTGTGCCTTTGCTGTCAAAGGGGGGAAGTTCCTTGGCTATATGATGAGTGAGCGGGGGATTGAGCCTGACCCAGAGAAAGTAAAGGCCATCATGGACATGGAGGCACCCATGAATTTGAAGGAGGTACAAAGGCTCATGGGGCGTCTGACGGCTCTAAGCAGATTCATGTCAAAATTGGCAGACCAGGCGATTCCCTTTTTTCAAATCATGAAGAAAGCTAATCCTTTTGAGTGGACCCCAGAATGTCAAGCAGCATTTGAAGATTTCAAGACGTACCTCTCCTCACCGCTCGTACATGTATTTAGCGGTGGCTGACCTGGCAGTGAGCTCCGTTCTGTTAAAAGAAGAAGAGGGCGTTCAGCGACCTATATATTTTGTGAGCAAGGCGCTGAACGGCCCATAGACGAGATGCACACTGATGGAGAAGACGATCCTCGCTTTGATCGCATCGATCAAGCGCTTGGCACCGTACTTCCAGGCACATCGGGTGACGGTGTTCACAACTCAACCCCTTGCCACGATCCTCAGGAATCCTATGGCGAGTGGAAGGATTACCAAGTGGTCCTTAATGATCGGGCAGGATAATGCGGAGTTCAAATCAAGGCCGACAATCAAAGGACATGCACTCGCAGATTTATGGCCGAATGCACGACACGAACGGAGGATGGGACTCCTGGTAGCAATGATTTTTGACAGTTGGTGGGAGATGTACACTGATGGGCCTTCCAGCGCCAAGGGATGCGGGCGGGGGGGGGGGGGGGTCATCACTTCCCCCGAAGGCTTCAAGGCCTACTATTCCATGAAGTTTGATTTCAAAGTTACCAACAACGAGGCCGAGTATGAGGTGCTTATTGTGGGTTTAAAATACGCAAAGGCCCTCGGAGCAGCTCGTCTGAAGGTAAGGATGGATAGCCAACTGGTGGTCACACAGATGAACGACACCGCCGAGACTAGGGAGGAACGGAGGAAGGCTTACAAGGAGCTGGCGGAGGAACAAACCGCGCAGTTCGAACAGGTGATCGTCGATCCGGTGCCCCGGGTAGAGAATGTCGAGGCTGACATTCTATCCAAGCTGGGCAATCCTATACCCGAGGATCAGGCGACGTCTGTCCCCGGACACATCAAGGGTTTTGCTTGGCAGGAGGTTTTCCTCTAGTCAGCAATGGAGACTATCTAGGTACACGTTATTTCTTTTGCAGAACCCTATCAGCGTTTTGGGGAGCAACCTAGAAGAAATGGTGGAAGAGGTCCATATTCATAGTCAACCCTTCAATTTGCAACGGATGATGAATGCAGAGATAAACCTGTACGAGTTGGGCATGAATTGCGCCGGAACAACGCTATAATGACAGAAGAAGGCAAGGTAGAACGGGTGAAGGGGAAAGTGCAGTCCAGCCTTGATGGAGTCCATATGAACCATGGTCATTCCCGTACATCTCATGAACAGACTATCCGCACCACGCAAGCTGTAGACGAACAACGGAGGATGCACGATCCACATATCTTTCCAGGCTCTACGCGAGAAAGACTGCTCGATCCCAGAAACATTATGGAGCTGCACAATATGGCGGGAGACGTCCACAGGAATGCCAATATCAAAAACCTGCAGATCATCCCCTTCAGTCGCTTCGTCGCCAGAATCATAGTCAACAGGGCGATCAACCACGACATTTGCTTGGGCCACCGCCATCGGGTCACCCCCAGGGGTGACTGTAACACCCCCAAATTTCCCACCAAAAAAAATAATACTTTATTCAAAATAAATATCAACTTTATTTGAAAACATCAGAGTTTTGCAGCGGAAATCAAAAGAGAAATAGGGGTGCTACCGCCACACTCGATTCTCTCTTAACCGAGTGCACAGGCTAAAACAACTTAAACTTCAAAATCAAAAGTTCACTGATTAAAGTTATTGAAAAAGAAATTTACAATGATTTACTAATAATGTTTTCTAGCGAAATCTCTCTCTCAAAATCAACTTCAACATCGATCAACTCAACACCTGTACAAAAATCATGTACAAAAAGAAAAAAAAATAAAAGAAACACACATTAGCAATAATGCTAAGTAAGTCTCACCTAACCTTTTAAAATAATAATAAATAATATATATAATTTCGTACAACCTCATAAAATATTTTTCAAAACACTTTATAAATCATAAATCATAAGTAAACGATATCTATATAAAATCCCAATCACATAATTAACTCGTAAACCATAATAATTCCAAAATACATGAAACACCAAAATTCTCCTCTTTTGAATTTCTCCCAAAATCACTTTGTATCTAACTTTCTAGTAATTTAGAAGGGCGGTGCTCAACACTCTTGTTAAGCCCGGTGGTCCGTTGTTATATACGGCCACCCCGGAACTATCGCCGGTACCACAACTGCTCCTTGGAAACGGAAACAACTACTTTAAGTGTGCACACCCCCTAAAGGTATTCCAAGCCCTCCGGGTTAGTAAGTCGATCCGGGTAGCCGGGATGTTTTCTACCAACTACCCCACCTCAAAACCTGAATGATTAGGAGCTACTACTACCATTACTACTCAAAAGCCGGGATGTTTTCTACCGACCGTCAATTCACCTCAAACCAAAACCACAAAAATTTGAGTAGTAGTAGACCTAACCATCCTCCACATTTTAAGGGACGTGGAAAACCAACACCACGGATTTCTCCCGTGATGCTCGCCTTTTATGAAAATATTTATTTTTCTCAAAATCAGTCGAAGTTTATACTTAAAAAATTCCCTTTGCATCAAACTCCCACAACAAGAACAAATTACGTACTATTACAAAATCTCCCAAAATCATATACAATAACTCATATCAACAAAACAATATATCAACTAATATCTCAAATACAACCCTTTCATATAATATAATATTCACTCAAATTTAGCACACATAAATTCAATTCTCAAATATGCACACAAAATACTTAAAAGAAATCACGAAGAAAAAGAACTGATTTCGGTTGATGTGAAACTTACCTCAATTGCTAGTGCTTAAAAGCTCCTATCTCGGTCTTCACCAAATTCACCTTCTAAGAATATTAAAAATTCTAAGATTAATAATTATCATGTTGTTTGCTAATTCTCACCCCATTTGTGGTTTAATCACCCCATCTTTTATAAAATTCAACTATTAACTTTATTCACAATACTTGATCCAACTCCTTCATTACTATTCCAAAAATGTCCATTAACTCAAATCAATGTATAATTTCATTATCACTGTTGTGACGGGTCATTTTACTAGTCATCAGTTAACAATCATTAGTCTCTTAATTAACCCATTTTCTTTTTATCCAAATTAGGGAAACCGAAGTAGCCTTTAACAAATAACAATGCTTGGCCTAAATAGTCAGTTTCTAAGTTTCAGACACATAATCAGTCTAGCAATTCTCTTCATTTTATATCATGTAGTTTTCTAATTAATAAAAAAAATATGAAGCAGTAAAATAATATGGAGTACTAGTAACAAGGAAAATCACCCATTTGCAACTAAAATTCTCCCAACTATTATCTAAAACAACACCGTTTATCTTTATATGATTATCTTTGTTATTTTCCCTGATTGTGGCTATTTTTACTATTATTAATTTACATTAACCAGCCCAGGCCAGGTTGCTAATTTACTTCAGTCCAAGAATCATCCTTTTAGTTTATTATTATTACTATTAATATCCGTGGCCCATATATTTAGTATCATCAGCCCCCTAAGCCCAAATGATTTACAAATAGTTAAGTAGAGCAATAGTAAGGCATAACATACGGATGTCCTCTTCGTTGTATCAGCGGTAAAGATCCGGGGAGAAACGCCGGCCATGGCACCAGCGGCTCTCCAATGGCCAAGTCGTCATGCAGCGGTGTGGCGAAGCGGCGACGCGTTCCAGCAAGTGCTCCAGTGGGTTTCCCCCTCCTCTAGCGCCAAAGCAGTCCGGTGGTCTGCAACGATACTCCGGCGGCCTCCTTCTCTCAACGGTGGTAACAACAGTTTACTCCTTCTGTGCTGCACAGGTGTTCCAACTGTCCCGTCCGAAGCCAACAACGTCGTCTTCACTCGGCCAGTCAACGGTGACCAAGGTGGTTAACAGTCGGCTAAAAACTCACCCTCAACCTCTGGCGATGCTCGTTCTGCGGCGGCGTGAGGCAGCGAAGATGACGGCCATTCTATTCTCTCCCTTACTCTCTTTTCTTACGCTCCCTCTTCTCTCGTTTCTTTAACCGTGGTTTTAGACGCAGGTCACTAGGTCTATATATACTATGTATATAGTATAGTATAGTCATGCGTGTGAGTATTTGCGCAGCTAGGGTTCCGCAGGTGATATCACGTATGGAGTATAATACTGTCCGCTTGAGTTTTTATTTTGGTATCTCCCTTGGGCTGATCATAGATTTAGGTCTGGGCTTAGTTGATAGATAATGGCCGTCCGCTTAGGACTCAAATATCGTATTAGTATAAATTTGATTTGGAGTATATGTAGCTCATAAGTCTGCTTTGGATTATTGTAGTACATAAGTAGTTGGAGTTTACCTATTAGCAGTATATTAGTAAAAGTTAAATTTGTATTTTGTTTATTTTATAAACCAATTACCTTAAATCAAAATAATTATGATGTAACCTTTATTACTCATGTCATATAACTGGTACTCGATATAAAACGTCATTTTCATAATTGTTATAAAATGTTACTTTTATTATCGGATCATTTTTATTTGATTAAACATGTCACAAATGTTATTTTTTTATCAGACTTTCTTAATTATTAAAATTATTTTGTACCATTTTATCCTAATAAAATTAATTTATTTTATTACACCGTTTAGTAAATTACTTATTTTATTTTATTTAAACTTTTGGAGTGTCACATTCTACCCCCCTTAAAAGAATGCTTCGTCCCCGAAGCATAAACTAAAATCAAACAACAACAAAAAAATCTAAAGTATTTCATTCTACCTTCCTTAAAAAATGCTTTGTCCCCGAAGCAAAATAACTCTAAAATTTTCTTAGGACTACTCCTATCCAATTTTCTTCTCAATCACATACCTAGGAGCAAATATGCACATATGCTCTAGAGTTCTTCTCACTAGTACTAATCAAGTCTTTTGAGCAACATAACACCAATATACTTATCTCAAGCAACAATCTAAGTTCACATAATTTTAAGTAATTCTCATGTCATTAAAATTAATCCAACATAATCATAACAAATCACGCATCCCACAATCTCACCGCGATCCTAAGCCTTAAGCTCTATTCCTAATCAGATTAGTGTGTCCTAAACACTGAAAAGATCAATTGAATTGAAAAAGTTTTAGAAACCCTCTAAAAGATTTTGTAAAACAAACGCTCTGATACCAACTTGTAACACCCCCAAATTTCCCACCAAAAAAAATAATACTTTATTCAAAATAAATATCAACTTTATTTGAAAACATCAGAGTTTTGCAGCGGAAATCAAAAGAGAAATAGGGGTGCTACCGCCACACTCGATTCTCTCTTAACCGAGTGCACAGGCTAAAACAACTTAAACTTCAAAATCAAAAGTTCACTGATTAAAGTTATTGAAAAAGAAATTTACAATGATTTACTAATAATGTTTTCTAGCGAAATCTCTCTCTCAAAATCAACTTCAACATCGATCAACTCAACACCTGTACAAAAATCATGTACAAAAAGAAAAAAATAATAAAAGAAACACACATTAGCAATAATGCTAAGTAAGTCTCACCTAACCTTTTAAAATAATAATAAATAATATATATAATTTCGTACAACCTCATAAAATATTTTTCAAAACACTTTATAAATCATAAATCATAAGTAAACGATATCTATATAAAATCCCAATCACATAATTAACTCGTAAACCATAATAATTCCAAAATACATGAAACACCAAAATTCTCCTCTTTTGAATTTCTCCCAAAATCACTTTGTATCTAACTTTCTAGTAATTTAGAAGGGCGGTGCTCAACACTCTTGTTAAGCCCGGTGGTCCGTTGTTATATACGGCCACCCCGGAACTATCGCCGGTACCACAACTGCTCCTTGGAAACGGAAACAACTACTTTAAGTGTGCACACCCCCTAAAGGTATTCCAAGCCCTCCGGGTTAGTAAGTCGATCCGGGTAGCCGGGATGTTTTCTACCAACTACCCCACCTCAAAACCTGAATGATTAGGAGCTACTACTACCATTACTACTCAAAAGCCGGGATGTTTTCTACCGACCGTCAATTCACCTCAAACCAAAACCACAAAAATTTGAGTAGTAGTAGACCTAACCATCCTCCACATTTTAAGGGACGTGGAAAACCAACACCACGGATTTCTCCCGTGATGCTCGCCTTTTATGAAAATATTTATTTTTCTCAAAATCAGTCGAAGTTTATACTTAAAAAATTCCCTTTGCATCAAACTCCCACAACAAGAACAAATTACGTACTATTACAAAATCTCCCAAAATCATATACAATAACTCATATCAACAAAACAATATATCAACTAATATCTCAAATACAACCCTTTCATATAATATAATATTCACTCAAATTTAGCACACATAAATTCAATTCTCAAATATGCACACAAAATACTTAAAAGAAATCACGAAGAAAAAGAACTGATTTCGGTTGATGTGAAACTTACCTCAATTGCTAGTGCTTAAAAGCTCCTATCTCGGTCTTCACCAAATTCACCTTCTAAGAATATTAAAAATTCTAAGATCAATAATTATCATGTTGTTTGCTAATTCTCACCCCATTTGTGGTTTAATCACCCCATCTTTTATAAAATTCAACTATTAACTTTATTCACAATACTTGATCCAACTCCTTCATTACTATTCCAAAAATGTCCATTAACTCAAATCAATGTATAATTTCATTATCACTGTTGTGACGGGTCATTTTACTAGTCATCAGTTAACAATCATTAGTCTCTTAATTAACCCATTTTCTTTTTATCCAAATTAGGGAAACCGAAGTAGCCTTTAACAAATAACAATGCTTGGCCTAAATAGTCAGTTTCTAAGTTTCAGACACATAATCAGTCTAGCAATTCTCTTCATTTTATATCATGTAGTTTTCTAATTAATAAAAAAAATATGAAGCAGTAAAATAATATGGAGTACTAGTAACAAGGAAAATCACCCATTTGCAACTAAAATTCTCCCAACTATTATCTAAAACAACACCGTTTATCTTTATATGATTATCTTTGTTATTTTCCCTGATTGTGGCTATTTTTACTATTATTAATTTACATTAACCAGCCCAGGCCAGGTTGCTAATTTACTTCAGTCCAAGAATCATCCTTTTAGTTTATTATTATTACTATTAATATCCGTGGCCCATATATTTAGTATCATCAGCCCCCTAAGCCCAAATGATTTACAAATAGTTAAGTAGAGCAATAGTAAGGCATAACATACGGATGTCCTCTTCGTTGTATCAACGGTAAAGATCCGGGGAGAAACGCCGGCCATGGCACCAGCGGCTCTCCAATGGCCAAGTCGTCATGCAGCGGTGTGGCGAAGCGGCGACGCGTTCCAGCAAGTGCTCCAGTGGGTTTCCCCCTCCTCTAGCGCCAAAGCAGTCCGGTGGTCTGCAACGATACTCCGGCGGCCTCCTTCTCTCAACGGTGGTAACAACAGTTTACTCCTTCTGTGCTGCACAGGTGTTCCAACTGTCCCGTCCGAAGCCAACAACGTCGTCTTCACTCGGCCAGTCAACGGTGACCAAGGTGGTTAACAGTCGGCTAAAAACTCACCCTCAACCTCTGGCGATGCTCGTTCTGCGGCGGCGTGAGGCAGCGAAGATGACGGCCATTCTATTCTCTCCCTTACTCTCTTTTCTTACGCTCCCTCTTCTCTCGTTTCTTTAACCGTGGTTTTAGACGCAGGTCACTAGGTCTATATATACTATGTATATAGTATAGTATAGTCATGCGTGTGAGTATTTGCGCAGCTAGGGTTCCGCAGGTGATATCACGTATGGAGTATAATACTGTCCGCTTGAGTTTTTATTTTGGTATCTCCCTTGGGCTGATCATAGATTTAGGTCTGGGCTTAGTTGATAGATAATGGCCGTCCGCTTAGGACTCAAATATCGTATTAGTATAAATTTGATTTGGAGTATATGTAGCTCATAAGTCTGCTTTGGATTATTGTAGTACATAAGTAGTTGGAGTTTACCTATTAGCAGTATATTAGTAAAAGTTAAATTTGTATTTTGTTTATTTTATAAACCAATTACCTTAAATCAAAATAATTATGATGTAACCTTTATTACTCATGCCATATAACTGGTACTCGATATAAAACGTCATTTTCATAATTGTTATAAAATGTTACTTTTATTATCGGATCATTTTTATTTGATTAAACATGTCACAAATGTTATTTTTTTATCAGACTTTCTTAATTATTAAAATTATTTTGTACCATTTTATCCTAATAAAATTAATTTATTTTATTACACCGTTTAGTAAATTACTTATTTTATTTTATTTAAACTTTTGGAGTGTCACAGTGACATCCACAACAACTTCTGCGCCCACACCACTAGGGACAACCATATCCACCACAACCTGTCTTACCACGACTGAGGTACCAGAGTGACCGGAAGTACTAACCTCCCCCGAGGAACGGGAACTGGAGCCCGAACCAAAAGATGAGCTGGTAGAAGAGTCTGACCCGGAACTCGACTCGGAGGATATCTCCATAAAACAAACCATATCGAAAAATGAAGCAGAGGAGGAAAAGAGAGTGGGTTTAATTACCTGACGAACTTTGAAGAACGGATCGAGGAGCCAGAGAATACTTGCAGAAAAACTTTGAAGGCAATAGCGAACAATGCAGGAAGGTGAAAGCCCTAATCCACACAGAAGGCCCAATATTTAAAGGGAGGGACGCCTTACCCTATCCAATCCATGTATGACGCGTGGTGAGGAGCGTACCCATGGACACGTGTCATGCGGAGACGGACAGGCACGCAATGAGCCAATGATTACACTTTCATCGGAAGTTGAACCGGCATGCATAACTGTCACATAGAGCCCCGTGAACAGCAGCCGGAAAAGCTACCATCACATCAGGGACATCGATAGGGTGGTACGGTGGGAGTTTTACTACTTCCTTATGTCCCGAGCACGCTCGGAACATCAGAAGTGGGGGACTTGTGTCGGAAATCTCCCATTCATTGTTGGACGTGATGTGCTTATATTTTACACACTTTTTAGGCCTAGTTTGTTGATAATATTAGTTATTAAAGTTGTACTTCTGTACATATTTTTATTATTTGTCGTTAATTTGTATTAGTGCGGTGTTATGCGTGTATTTTGTATTTTCAGGTACTTTTGATGTTATTTAGATGCATTTAGCGTGAAGAAATGAAGAAAATAAAAGTTAAAGTGAGAGGATAACAAAAGTAGAATTTCCTTCAAAACAAACAAGGAGTAACTTGGAGAAAAATAGCAAAAAATGATAATGGTTGAGGTGGGATTCAAACATGGGTCAATTGGACAAGGATTGGACACACTCAACCAATGAGCTAAATGAACAAGTTGAAGGTTTTTTGTTGGCAATTCGTATATATTACTTCAGCTCAGTAGTGACAAATGGAACAAAAAGAAGTGACTAGGTTCTGAACCCGCGACCTCGGAGTCACAAAAGCTCCCCTGTAACCGCTGCACTGCTATGTGTTGTTGGAACATTATTGCGCGTTTCTGTACATAAACTCGTCAAGTTCCGTAAATTCCAGCAATTAGTGATTAATCACCTCATCATTATATTGTCTTAATCCATCTTCCTCCACACATAAGCTCGAACCAACTTCTCTCTAAACATCCCAGAAACATTTCCTCCTCCTTCTCTCTTCATTTCTCAACCCCAAATCATCAACCCATCTTCAACCATAACTAATCACTTTCTCATCCAAGATTAAGTCAAGATTAGCATCAAAGCTCCAAGGATTGTCATCTATCACAAGTTTGATCTTCCTTATCTCATTAAATCTTGTACTTTAATCATGGATTCATCTATTTCTATGTTTCCCAACATGTATAGCTAAATAAATTTGGGGCTAGAAATTGGTTAATTAATTGTTCTTATAATGTTTTAATTTGTATTGATTTTAATTGTTAAGTTTGTTCTATTTAGATTGTTGTGTCCAGAAAATTAATTATGTTGTGTTTGTGATATATATTATGAGTACTCAATCATAAACATATTGTTTGTTAAATACACAAATGAACATTTTCTGAACACACCGTTAAACTTCTTTTACCTTGTCCCGGATTGAAGTTTTACGGGAGAATTTAATTATATTATTTACACAACGGGGTTGGGTAAATAATATAGTTAATAATTAAGGTTGTCGTTGCACTTAAACAACTAGTCTCGTTTTGGCCATCACTGAGAAATGTTGACTAGTTACTTATTTTAGGAGACTTGTGTTGGGTCCTAAAATATTTATCTACAACTTCTCATAATCTATCTAAGAATAAAATTAGCAATTATGTCTTACAAATGAGCATTGAACAATTAATTGCCAATTTCTACCCCTACTTGCTATTGGTTGAACTTTGTGTTGATAAAAATCTTTTCTCTAAATCACTTTTATTTAATTACTTTTCTAAGCAAACAAAAATCAAATTAAACGCATTATCAACTTTAATCCTTAGTTTGTGATTAATTATTTTATTTCTCGCTTCTCCGTGATTCGACATCCTACTTCCTTGAGTAAAAAAATAGTTGTGTGACCGTACTAATTAGGGAGGTGCGTGATGTAATACCCTTTTGTTTTCTGGACCCCTATTTTTTGTTTTTAATACAGCCTCCTGCTGCTAGCCCGCGACACAGCCTGCGCGAAGTTGAAACTTGAAAGTGATCTGCTCTGACAACCACGCCACCTCTTCGCTCCTTCCGTTATGGAAGAGTTCCCTGCAAAATAATTCAACCTTTTCTGTTAATAATGAGATTTTCCCTTATACGCCATATGGCACTATGCACCCTCTCAAAACCCTAGTTCCTCGCAAAATCCCCAATTGTTAATCTCAGAGGTCACGATTTCTCTGGTGGGTTTTAGGATCAATATCCAATTGAACGAAGGATTTTCAGGAATCTATCACATTTCGCAGATATATTATCTATATATTTTTCGATGACACAACCATCGGTTTTGCTAGCAACAGCTAGTTATGATCACACTATTCGATTCTGGGAGGCTAAGAGCGCCCGCTGTTGCCGTACCATCCAATACCCAGAATCAGTAAGTCATACAAAGCCTCTCTTGTCGTTTTTTCTTTATAGAAAAGGGAAATTTGGTACTTTGAGCGGTATTAACTTCTTCCATTATTCATCATTTCCAGAAAATTCCTGCATTAATATATATATATATATATATATATATATATATATATATATATATATATATATCGCATTATACATAAACGTTGGTCAGAGATGTGTCTGGGCAATGAAAACTAGAAACTTTAATATGACGTAAGAGACATGGATTTGAAGTAATTATCTTTCACTTTATATGTGGAATCTGATTAGGCATCTTGTATATAACTTCTTTTGCAATAGCAAGTTAATCGGCTGGAGATTACACCGGATAAGCGTTTCTTGGCTGCAGCTGGAAACCCTCACATACGTTTGTTCGACATTAATTCAAATAACCATCAACCTGTAAGCATCTGGATCTTCCTCATTTTTATTGTCCTTCAATTATTCCTTCAGTGGTTTCAAATAAACAGTATATCTATGCTTCTATACTCTTTGGGTTTTCCAATAAAAATGTTGCTTCAATCTAATGCAGGTACAGAGCTTTGATTCACACACTAGCAATGTTATGGCAGTAGGGTTTCAATGTGATGGGAACTGGATGTATTCTGGTTCGGAAGATGGCACAGTAAAGATTTGGGATTTGAGGTGGCTCTAGATGTCTACCTTAACGTGCACATGATGTAATATTTCAATTGTTATTGTCACCTCTTATTTTATCACATTTTTAATAAACAGGGCTCCTGGATTTCAGAGAGAATATGAAAGCCGTGCTGCTGTCAACACAGTTGTTCTGCATCCAAATCAGGTCTTCTCGGATCTTTTTCTACGACAGTTGCAAGCCAGCACGTGTTTCGAGAAACTTGTGTTTTAGTAAACTCTCGTTTTTTTAGTTTATTTATAGGAATTTTCCTTAGTTTTTTATCTTTTCCTGCATTAAGCGCATGAAAACATCATGAGAAAGCAATTTCCAGTTCCATTTCCAGCACTGGAAGTTTTCCTAAGGAAATATTTTCTTTTATTCGTAAGACCTTTTGTGGAAACTGACTTGCTGTTCTGAGAAAAAAGAAAATAACATAGAGTAACATCATCTATGACAAGTTACTTTTGCAGAAATAAAGGAAGCCTTTAATGTCATATTCTTTTCTACTGCCATTTCTCAATGATTTCTTACCCTTGAGAGTAACATCTCTCCCTTGTATTCATCATCTGCAGCAGAAGCAACACCTTTCCCTCTTATTATCATAAATTGTAGTTTCAATTAATTAATTACCTTAAATTACATAACAGTGTAAAATCAGCTTGCCCTCTATTGCTTAAAAAATGTTTTCTACAACAAAACCACATAGGTGTAACCAGGCTTAGGCTTTATTGAATGCTTATCTTATTTCACTCTCCCTTATTATTTGCAGACGGAGCTAATATCTGGTGACCAGAATGGAAATATTCGAGTATGGGACTTGAAAGCTAATGCATGCAGCTGCGAGTTGGTATACAATGATAGGTTTTTTCTTGTTGTACTTCTGGAAACTTACATCTATTGTAATATGAACTTAATGTTGGCTTTCTCCAAGATGAAACATATTGTATTTGGGAACTCATTATTATCCATTTATTTGTGGCTTATATGTTGCTAATATATTTTCAGTGCAAACCGCTATCATATTATTTAGTGTAGCTTATTTGTATATATATTTTTGAAAATTAGGTTCCTGAGGTGGATACTGCGGTTAGGTCTCTGACTGTAATGTGGGATGGAAGCTTGGTTGTAGCAGCAAACAATCACGGAACATGTTATGTTTGGCGTGTATTGCGTGGGACCCAGGTGATTACGCTCACCACTTTATTCTCGGTACAACAATTTTGTTCTAAAAATTGGCAAAGGTTCCTTTTTAATTTTGACCTCACCAGTTAGCCACTCATAAGCTTAATAAATACGGAGTCCCAAAGATAAGCAACCTAATCCCAAAAATAGGCAACCCAATCCACATCACATAGCAGTAGCTAGTAATTTCAGCAGCAGGAGCTGGTAGGAGCCCAGCAGCCAAGTGGCCAACACTTGATTTCTTCACCGAGGTGAGAGATTGAGCTAGCCCTCACGAGCGGAGGCCTGGAGGTGTGGAGGTGGCTGGAGGCGTGGTGTGGTAGCGGCGTGAGGCGTCGTCCCTCCCTTTGTCGCTTGAACTCCTGCAGACCCGGTTGCTGATTGAGCGGGGACTTCAGCTTGTCGATCTTCAATTCTACTATTACGCTTCTTCTCAAATTTATTGGACGTAGGTATTGTTCATTTGGGCTGGCAGGATACTAATACTATTATTAATTTTTTTATTTTTGGGCCCTCAATAATTATGGGCTTTGTGCCATTGCACATCCTACACTTGCCCAGGGCCGGCCCTGCTGGTGTGGAGTATATGTGTATACTCCCTACGTCCCGGATGGAACTTGACATTTCGTTTTGGCACGGTATTTTAGGAGAACAAATATCAAGCCAAATTTTCCCATCTTGCCCTTCCCTCACTCGCCTAACAAATTCACGCCTTTCCTCTCTTTCTTCCTAAAGTCTGCCGCTAGCTTCCATCTTTTACCACAGCAACTCTTGATAAATCATACACTTGACAAATTCAAACATCCACTCTTATGATTTGCAATTCAATGGAAGAGAAGCTCTTGTTTCTGCAATTGGGTGATCGATGGGCTGTCGACCGATGAGTGAGGACGAATTGGGATCTCTCGCCACACACATATACATTTGCAGCAGGGGAAGGAGAAGGCCGGTAAAGTATCGTCAAAGGGGCTGTGAGATCAATGGAGTTACGGTGCAAAATTATGGGTAGACCTCGCGAATTCTGGCGTCCACTTCCAGACAGAACAAATGGACACCTTTGCACAACAATGGTGACACAACAAGAAGAGGATGGCGATGGCGTCCGGTTTTGTGCGGAGAATAAAATAGCAGAGGAAGGACCAAGAGCCCGTCTCAATTTTTCATCTCCACCGTCCATGCCCACTGGGAGGATACACAGAAGCTTCTGGGGATGTGAAAGGATAAACATATGTTTAATTGGCCAATTAAATGTAGAATGGGAGTGGTAGTGAAGGGTATTTTGGATACTTTAATGTAAAAAGAGTTTCCAAAAAAGGAAACGTAAAGGAGTAAATGGGACGTCCCAGAAAGGAAAGTGTAAAGATTTAAATGGGACGGAGGGAGTATATAAAGTCATTGGCTCCTCTAATTTATTGTTAGCTCTAATTTGATTAAATTGGTTCCTCAATAAAATATTTTTCTTCTATAAGCATCTCTTAGAAACTAAAATTGGTGTTTTTTTCTTAACCTCTTTTTAAAGGGATTGATATACAACATTACTGATATTTGATATTCATTTGGTTGAAGACAATGACCAACTTTGAGCCTCTTCATAAGTTACAAGCACACGATGGATACATCCTCAAATGTCTCCTTTCCCCTGAGTTGTGTGAACCTCACCGGTTAGACATTTTAGCTATGCGCTCTGTTTCTTTGTATCCTTTTCATTATTGTTATTTTGTTCAAATATATATGGAGTTTGGGCATCATCTTTTTATCCTGAAAAATGCTAGGGAAATGGGGGAAATGCAAAAGAGTGTTACTCTGTATTTTCTTATGTTTTTTCCCTTGTAAAACACAAAAGAAAATGAAATATGATTAGTTTTTTTTTGTTTTACGTAGACTTGGGTTTAGATTTCCTAGCCTTTATATAGTAAACATAAAAAATAAACTATTAGAAAGTATTCTAAGTATATTTGATGAGTTTTAAAGGCCTTTTTCCCCCTACATTTCATTTGCCCCAAAATTTTCTAAATAATTTTTGCTGTTTCTTTCTCTTGTTTTTTTCCAGATTCTAAATGGACCATTGAGAATACTGTTATCTCAAAGTTATTTGTTTGTCATATATTTGAGTGGTGATGTGTAGGTATCTGGCAACGGCATCTTCTGATCATACTGTCAAAATATGGAATGTGGATGGATTTACCTTGGAGAAAACTCTCATAGGTACTTAGTTCTTATGATACTCAAAACGAGCATTGGGTTTTTAACTCCGGGGGGGTGGGGGTGGGGGAGGGGGGGCTGGAGTAATCAGGGCTGAAACTCACTCCATTGAGTTTCAAACCCTTGTGTGCCTAGCGGGATTCGAACTCGAGAACTCGCATTAGGCACGGTAATATCACAACCAGCTGGGCTGGAATGCTTGGTTTAGCATTGGGTTTTTGTTTTTCTATCAATATAACTTTTTTCTACCTCCTTTATTTCAACTTTGAATTTCTTGTGGTTGCTAAATGTGAGCTGTATCTTGTGGCATTTGTGTGTGTTTTTAGGGCATGAGCGATGGGTTTGGGACTGCGTTTTCTCCGTGGATGGTGCATTTCTAATCACAGGTACTTATCTATGGTCATGTTTGACATACGGAAAACCAAGCTAATAAGCTAACTATATGATGAGTTTATTTACCTTCCATAACATAATAGCTTACAACTTATAGCTGATAAGATTGCTCATCTCATTTAGTGTTTTGTAATAACTAGTTAATAAGGTAGTTTTGAAATATAAAAAACTAGTTAATAGGGTAGTTTTGAAATATAAAATACTCCGTAACGTAAAAAGATATGTTCAAAATAGTTTTAAAACAAAAATAAGGTAAAAAATGGAACTATACACAGAACAATAAGTTTAATTAACCAAATAAAGCTTATTTGAAAAGTTTTCTTCAAATAAAATATAGTTGATAGCTTATATAAGCGCCCTTCCTCTAAACGCAGATTTGACCTTTTTGCATTACACTATAGAATTTCTAAAATTCTAATCACTTAAACGGAAAGTGGGATTTTTTAGTAGTTCTCTAAGTTGTATAACGGTGAAGCTTGTAAGCTGTAGTCGAGTTTGATGTCATCTTTGCAGCATCTTCTGACACAACCGCAAGATTGTGGTCAATGTCAACCGGCAAAGATATCAAAGTGTACCAAGGACATCATAAAGCAACAGTCTGTTGTGCTCTCCATGATGGACCTGAACTTTCTTCTTGCTGATAATTAAGGATAAACTTCGATCATCTTTGTAAGTATTTTTTTCTACGTTGTGATGATGCTATTTTATCCCATTCTTCTCTTTTAGATGAGCAGTAGATTTTCTCATTTTATTAGCATATGCATTAGTTGTTGGGCAGTGTAAACTTCACAAATCGGATCCAGCATAGTTTAAAAGAAACCGCCTTATTTCGTAGTTTGGGCCTTTAAATAAAAAGCTTTGCTACTTTTACATCTTGATGTCTCTATACTCTACTCTTGCGAGTTGCGATGGCCAGGTATTGTTTGGATTGATTATAATTGGAAGATTTTTAAGAGAGAAAACTAATAAATATGTCCACCTACTATATATTCTGATCTGGAATAAAATAAGAATAAGCAATAAGTAATAAAAATAAGATGAACATAACAACTTCTAAGTCCACATACTATTTCGTTATTCAAGTAAGTCTATCGAGTGTAAAAAAATGATCAAACTTGCCTTTTTGATCATTTGTGGGCATGAAAGAAGGGGGGATAGAAGGTTGGGTAGAAAAAATAGAGTGGAGAAGAAGAGATAGAAGAAGGGGGAAAAGAAAGCAAAGGGAAGGAATAAGGGGTGAACTACTGAGCAAGAATGAAGGCAGGGGGAGGTTGGTTGGGGACTTGGGGCTGTCGAGAAGCAGTGGGGAAGAAAAAGAGAGAAGAAAAGGGGAGAAGGACTTGCAACCTTGCAGGGAGAAGAAGGGAAGGGGAAAAGAAAAAAAAGAAACGAAGAAGGGGGGAATTGCGGGGGCGGATGACCTAGAGAAAAAAGGAAAGAACAAAAATGCTATAAGTACCCCAAATTAGTACCCCATTTGCACCCCAAATTAGTACCCCATTTGCACCCCATATAACCCGCTCCCCATTTTTACCTCACTGCGTTCTCTTTCTTCCAAAACCCCCGTTTTCTCTTCCTTCCAAAACCTCCCCTATGACTTCGAACTACCCAACCCAGAACGTCGCTGCAACTTCAAACTACCGAAGAACCCCGAACCCAACAACCGCGCGACTTCACCGACCAACACCTCGTCTAACCCTCCCCTCATCTCACCCTACCCAACCCATCCGCTGAAACACCTCCCCTCTTCGTCACCCTTGAATCGTCAATGCCTGTCGCACAAACAACTCATTTGTTTGTCTACATAGAACCATTGTCTGTATGCACATGCAAGTATTGATACAACTGTATTTTAATAGTACTTTTTGATGAATTTAGTAATTGGTAATGTAGTTATATAAATGTGTTCAGACATGGTTGTATTTGTTAATGTACAGATGAATTTGGTGACAACAAAACATGTATACTATTGTCTGTGTGGACAGACAAAATAATGTGTTGTGTTTTGTATCATTTTGAACATGTATATGTTTTCGGAATAACATATGAAGAAGAAGAAAATAGTTGTATTAAAGGCCCTGATATTGGTATGTAGTTCCCTAGTAAAGAATTATTTTAATAAATCTAAATAAACTATCATATCAAGATTACAACTTTTTGAACAACAACGGTTAGACAAGTGTGAATGATAAGTGGTTGGACTTAAACTTTAATTTGTTGTGATTAACCATTGTATGCAGTTTTGAATCAACTAGTTTTTGAAGTGAACATTAATTTTCTGTATTAACGCAATGTGTGAATGATAAGAGGTTGGATTGAAACATTAGTTTGTTGTGAATTACCATTGTTGGCATTAAGTATACACATGCAGACAATAAGTATGCACATACAATACATATGATATATCTAGACAGACAATAGAGATAACCAGACAAACATCATTTTTACGAGAGAGATAATAACTTGACACATACAGACAATACGGTGGATACCTAGATAGACAAAAATGGATATTTGTACATGTAATGTTTGCAAAAACTTACACTATAATTTTAATTAATTAACAACTCAAAATCATTACAATGAAACAAACTAATCAATTATTCAATGTTATATCATAGATAATATACATAAAATTGAAAAAAGAAAAAATAAAATAAAATAAATCAGAAATAGAGTACGTACCTCATGATCTGAGAAGTGATGCTTACCTTAGAGACAACTAAATGGGGAGGTCTTGAGACCTTCAAAAATGGAGATTATAGAGCTCTTAAAATGAAAAGGGGAAAATAATGGGGAATGGGGATGGGAGAATAGAAAGGGGTGAACAACACAAAAAAAATGGAGGATGTGGGATGAGAGATGTTTGCAAGAGGTAAAAAATGGTAAAAATGGGGAGGCTTTTATATGAGGTGCAAACGAGGTACTAATTTGGGGTAGTTATATCCCCCTATTGATAATTAATTTAATTCTAATAATTAAAATTTACATATTTTAAAACTACATTAAAGTCTATAGGATTGTAAAATCTAAATTAATTTTAATTAAGAATTGATATCTTAATTAAGTGAATAAAATGAATCTATTTGACTCAAAAAGTCAATTTGGTAATTCATTTTAGGACAGAGGGAGTATATAACATGTGAGCTTATCTTAATTTGAAGTTTATGATTGGATCATGTTGCTTGGTATTGTATTCGACACTATTTCAAATTTGCAATCGATACAACTTAAAACACCTGCATATAATTCAAGATTCGTGTTCTCTTATACTCTATAGTGTAACTGTGTAAGGGGTTTTAAGAGTTTAAAATGTCTAAAATGGATTTTTAGACTCTTAATAAAATGGATTTTTAGACTCTTAAATCTATAAACTATACATTGGGAGCTGGAAAACGGTTATATGAGGGGTTACAAATGTAAAGGGGGAAGACATAGTCTATTGTTAGCTGGTTGATGGGCTCTTAGGCTAAAAGAAAAAGTATACGTGGGTGGAGGAAATGAGAGGAAGATTTCCGCACATGCATGGGCTCAAAGTTTTTACGGAGTAACTTTTAACTATGACACCAATATGAAGTTCCAACTGCATGAGATTTCAGGCCTAAAATTTGTACATCGAAAGCTGCATTTTTTCATAACTATTTGGAAAAAAATCCGTAAAAAAATATCACCTATAGTAATTTAAGTACTATTTTACTAAACTAATACTTCGTATGTAAAACTATACCGTGTATGTATTTTATTGATGGTGCTGAGATTTCGTAAACGATGAAATCCATGCAGTTTTCATATTTATACCCGTAAAACTAATACTCAGAGAAAAACGATATTAACTTTTTAGTCTATACGTTGTTTTCATATTGATGAAGTCTATATTTAAATGTTTAGACGGTGTAGAGATATGAATAACCTTGCAAGGGTTTTAATGAGAACCATGTTATTGTGAGAGCATCTTCATAATATACCTCTCATAATGAAATTTTCTAATTGTTCTATATAATTGCTAAAAAGTCTAATCTTAAAAACACTATCCTATATGAATCGAGAAAATGAAAAATTGAATTAAAGTTAGTCTTTAAAAAGATAAAAAAAAATCCACTTATATCTATCCTAGAAAAGTGAGAAAAAATGTGACTTAGTATCTATTAGTGACTATAATTATACTCAAATTATTACATTGTAATAACTTACATTTAGTTACTATGATGTAAGTCTTGAACATAATTATAGTCATCAGTAGTGAATGCATTTAATTATCAAGTGCTACCAGTTGTTTTCATCATAGTTTCATACTTGTCTCGCTCATACTTCCACAATTTACCACTATGAAACTGCATTTTTTATTTCGGATTTTGAGCTATAAGTTATAATGTAATCTTTATAAGGTACCTTATTGATTTTTTATATATAGGACAATTCAGATAAGAATGATGTCGTAGAAGAAAAATGAGAATGAAATTTAACTTTAAATTAAATTCGATGGCCTAAATTATTATAAAAGAGAGGCCAATGTGCATAGTTTTCGGATAATTTCATTAAAAATTATGGCAGCCGTGCAACTCCATGTTAAATAGTAAGGAGCATTATAGTCATATGCACCTAATAATAGTCACACATGCGGCACCACAATAGGAAAAACATCCTAGAAATTCGGATAGTAGTTAACAAGCAATAAAAAAGATGACACCCCATCCTTGAGAGCCCCTAACATCAGCCGAAAAGTTAATTGAGTGCATGTAAATTGGACTTTAATCACACACATAGTAACATCTCAACGCAGTTGCTCGGATTTGAATAAGAGACTACATCTTATAGTAATTAATAAGCAATAACTACCTTTATTCCTACTAAGTGCTTCCTTTTATTTAATTTTCTTTCCGGAATCAATACTCTCACATATTATTCGGATAGATAATTTAATACAAAAATCATTATTCGAAATATGCATTTTTTCATGTTAACTCGTGTTCTCTTATACAATTTTTCTTTCACCTAATTTTGTATATTTACACTTCAACATTGAATAAACCCACTTTTAGTCAAAATATAATGTAACGTAAATTTAGTAAATATTTTGATATTATTTTCAATCTCAAGAGAAATGAGATGTTTATTGAGTTAATTTAATTTGTGTCATTACAAACTGCACTTTTATGATTCTGGTTTGAACTTTCTATAACATTCATTATCTACACTTTACACATGCTAGTTATGCACATCCATACACATTTTAAATAAAATTGAATTTAAATATACAAGAGTGTAAATTATCAACTATTACACGCATTTTAGATATAGCAATTGTCCTAAGTAGGACTGAACATAATGAAAGTTCACTAATAGGACTTTGAGTTTTTTATTCCTTAATTAAATAGAACTATATTAGTCCTATGTAGAAACATAATAATTTTCCATACCATCAATACCCTTCATTTAATTAATCTCTAAAATTTCTACGCTTTCCATCTCTCTCTCTCTCTCTCTCTCTCTCTCTCTCTCTCTCTCATGGACCGTCTTTCTCCTTGCGCCTAGAATTCGATCGACTTCTCCCCTGCAACTTCCCTTTGTGCATTGCAGTTGAAGACGCCGTCAACTCTCCCGTCTCATGCCACCGCCGTCGCTACCGACTTTACCACGCGCCTTCAGCGCCCCCCCCCATTCGTTCTCCCTCCGGCCTCCTCCTCCTCCTCCTCTTATTCCTCTATTTTCAGAGATATGACATTGATTTTGTGATTTTCCGCATATTCTTCTATTTTTATGGGATTTAACATTGATTTTGCCAATTTTTGGAATTCTGTTTTTTACTTTTCTTATTTTTGGTTTTTTATTTCTTAGGTTTTTTAAAAGTTCCGATTTTCCAAATGTTTGGATGATGGTTTCAGATTTTGTTAAGTTTATGACAGAAATGTGTACACTGACTACCATATTATGGCAAAAACGATTTTGTATAAATTGATTTTATGTTGTTTTGTCATTAGTTTCGTTTTTTTAATTTTCAATTTTGTTAAACAGTTGAAGTACGTGCTTGTTTCCTTTTTTTTAATTTTTCGATTATTTCATTAGACTTCATGTTTTTGACAAATTTATGACAGTTTTGTGTTAAACTTCCAAGATATATATGCCAATTTTATGGCAGATATGATTTTTTTTCATGACATCTTTTACGATTGCATCGGTTGGTCGGTAGATTACTGACACCACATTCCTGCGGCCCAACATGTACATATAGCGGAAAATTGTGGGCTGATCTGCTTTGTTGGGTTTAGCAGGCCCAATTACATCCAAAGAGCTAAGAGCATCTACAATGCTCTTGGTGCATTGGAGATGAAGTGACATAAATTTGGTTTAGGTCTACTTAGAAAAGTGGGCCCAAAATTTTAAAAAAGAGATGTTCGTTAAACACTCTCCGATGCGGAACATTTAAAGCAAATAAAAAGACAAAAGAAAAAATAGAAAACAAAGAGTAAAGTAAAGGAGATGCTTTCCATGCATAAAGGCCCACATTTTCTCCTTTGGTTTTGTTAGAAGGTGGCACCTTCGATCCATACATGGACCTTGTGCTGGACTGCAGTCCAATTTATTGCATGCCACATCGGCTACATCAGGTCTATTCTATTTTGCATTGGAGTATATACTTTTATTCAATAAATGCATTTGCTGAGGTGGAACTACAACCCACCCCAACATTGGAGATGCCCTAATAAGCTATACAAAAACAAATTTACTAGAAGATGCTTTGATGTAGGACAGAATTGGGCACATGTTGAGGTATTAAACGGGTCTGGTGATGACTGAAGGAGAAGGCCGGGGCCGAGGGCTCTGCCTTCGGTGTGCCAAGGGCACATGCCGAGGGGCAAATGCGAAGAGGTGAATGGTTGCTTGTTGGTCTTTTGGTGGCCCATCGAGCTCTATTTTTGAATTGCATGAGTATGTGGGCCAAGGGGTCTAGGACCATATACTCCATGAACATGAATCTCATACAATTATCTAAATATTTTCTATGTTTACAAATACATAAATACTTTTTAAAATGAGTAATACATTAATTAATATGTTAAAATGCATACAATTTGTAGAAGGGTAAGTACTACTAGTATATAAAAACATGAATACGTCCACACTGGAGAAGTGCATTAATCCATAATAAACCTTAACACAAATGTGGTACGCTATCTTTGCAGTTCATCAAATCATATATAGAATACAGAACACATTTCAATCGGTCAATCGACTTATCTTTGGAGAAAATCAGTAGCTAGAAGGTTACATTGGTGATTTGACACATAATCTCAAGATTTCTTCAATTTTTTTTGATAATCCAGCTGTCGGGGCTTACGCTCCCATAATCCTGATGTCTTTGAACTACTCTCGAAAGCCCCTAGACAGTTAAATCCGGATCTGATCACAGTCAGCCTCGTCAGTACTGGTTCCAAAGGATGAATCTAGCAGGACTTACATCACCTGCTCCTCCCACCACACGAACCCGCTACCTTCATTACCATCCTCTTCCTTCTCAGCCGCTGAGCAACTCCGTGAAGGTAGGAAGAATCATTGGGAGCAAGACCTCCCTCATCTCTTCTAGGTGAGAATTGAACCCAATACCTTCCACAAAGTAGAAACTTGGGGGTGGATGGTCATCCATTGGACTACACCCATCGACCCAAATCTCAAGATTTCTTCAAAAGCATACCGGATGGATGACTTTATCTTGTCCCCATCTATGAAGTCTTTCTCAACAACCATGGTGAGTCTAAGATATCCGTGTAGCTCATCATTGTTACGGTTAAACTCTGCAATCATCATTTAAATTAATTAAAAGTGTCACACCTCGGTCATAGCCTTCTCAACAAACACATATTGGGAGATTTTTTTCCCTTGCATGCCTAACTAGAAATTGGTCATGCCAACATCATTGATTCTAATGTCTTGCCATCAAGTCTTCAATTTTTTCAAAAATATACCCTACAGTTTCACTTCCGCACATTTTACACTTATCTAACAATTAATATCAATTTATTATTAAAATGGAGTCACTTCCTTAAAATTTAATCATTCACATGATATAACAACTAAAATAAATACTTGATGCTAAAAAGTTAACATTATGAATGACTAGATTCATTTTTCGCCAAAATTGAAGTGCGTCTCATTTCAATGACACTCTTTCTGCTCACATATGCCTGTGGAGATTTGATATTTTAGTCTTATCACTTTCAATTGTGTCTGTGGTTATAAGGTATCATAACTAATAAATTCATCCATTTTAAGGACTTTTATCCAAAAAGTACATTTTCTAACGGAAAATATGATGCCGATGACTTCTTTTAAAGTATGTATTTTGCCACAAATTGTACTTTAATTTTCAATGGAAAGTCGTTAAACGAATAAATTTATTAATTACAAGACTAAATTTGTAGGTGAGAAGGGTTGTACAAGGACTAAAAGTTGGCACACATGTATATCTTTCTATGATATAAATGTTGTGGCTTGCTGTTGTGGCTTGCTGGTAGCCCTATTTGTCACTCATATATAATGCTTCAGGTTCCCAACATCGTTTGTAAATTTCTCTACTCCCTCCGTCTCAATAAAAATTTCGGTTTTGACCGGGCACACATATTAAAATAGTAAGAATTGTTGGAATTTATTGAGAAATATGACTCAAGTGTTCAATTTGAACCTTATTAATATTATTTTAATTCGGTGTTGTGGAGTTCTAATTAAAATAATATTAAAGGATAATTACAAATATTATTATTCGTTAGATATGTATTTTACTTTTTGTTATTATTAAGTAAATCGTATCTTAAATAATAATAATTGTAATGGTCACGATGGTTGAATGATCATGTTTGTTATTATCCAAGATTTTATTTTTAAAATGCATCTCAATGATGACTTACGTACATAACAAAAATAATCAAAAAGTATTTTTTTTTTAAAATGAGAAAGCCATGAAGTTTCTAACCATCACAACATTTGAAAAGGTTGCCAACCTTTATCCGAATGTATCCAATCAGACATTGTGATCGTCTATAAATGGAATTGAACACGGTTGATTTTGAGTATTCGATTTTCCAACTTCAAAATTTTATCATCTTGCCTCACTATTTTATTACTGTACAGTTGTGTGACGGAGAGTTGTGCAGAGGAGAGAGAAATATGTAAGAATGGTTGTGAATCACAAATTCTTTACAAAAAAGGAAAAAGAAGATAAATTTGAGACGGACGGAAAAAGAAAGTATGAAGATAATTCTGAGACGTATTCGGGGGTACATAGCTTTAATCTGGGGTGTGATCCACTTGGATGACTCACACTCTTTTATTCGGATTTTCATGCCAAATAAATAAATATATTATAAAACTATTTTATTTATTATCACAAAAATGACATATGTATCACCTCATATTTTGGGAAGGCAAAAATACAATTATTTTTTTCTTAAAAATGCGACTTCCGTTCAAAGGTGTAAATTAAACCAAATTTCTTCACCCTCCAACTTCAATCCAACACACCTCCAATTAACACTGTCTAAGACCGCTCTATTGAAAACATTCTATTTTATTTAAATTCGTTGGAAGTGACACCGACAGTGATATACTAAATTATAGTGACATAAAAATTATTGCGACATAATAAATTGGAACCAAAATGCATAGTTTTCAACATTTTTTCTTTTGAATCACTTTTTGTCCATAGAGTTTAATTTATACTCCCTCCGTATCTATTTACTTGTCACATTTTCCTTTTTTGGTGTATCAAATTAATTGTCTTCTTTTCCTTTTTTTGGAAAGAATCTCACTCAAAAAGCAGCTACAGTACCACTACAGTACCGCTACAGTACAAAAAATCTCTTACTTTTTATAAAGTATACCGTAATTGTCTTAAACTCCATGAAAAACAAACGGATCATCTAATTAGATACGGAGGGAGTACCATTTTTTATCTCCGGACTACTATGTCAGTGACACTTTTGTCACTCAACTTGTGTTGCTTTCAGTTTTTCTCCTTTGACTATTGCGTCAAAATCATTCTTGGTACCAATCTTTGAATTTTTTCACATTTAATCCTTCAACTTTCATAAAAATGAAGCTTTTGATCCTTCAAATATTATCATAGTGACGTTTTAAATCCTTCATTAGCGTGCAAAAATCATAGTGAAAGAATTAAGAGCATCGATGTGACAATACTCAAGGGACAAAAAGTTTCTCACATAAACGTTGAGAATACAAAATGTCACCGGCAGAAGAATAGTGTCACACGGGACAGGAAGTCGCAAAAACTCGCATAAAATTGATCTTTAATAAAGTAGCACTTTTAAATTTAGTCAAATAAATGCCAAGTGTTAGTGTTGACGGTTCTATCTATCACTTTCAATTCATTTGCTGGTGGCCTAGAAAATCAATATGGTTCATATCATGTTTATAACCTTAGAAGTAGTAGAGCCTAGCTTAGCTTTAAGAACATCATATTCACTTAAAGTATAAAGTACTATATTCACTCTTCATTCTCATTGCAACTTCAATTCGTCAATTTTGAACCACATGTAAAATATGGAATATTAATATAGCAAGAGTGTGTGGTTAAGTTTGTGCAAAGGAAATAGAAATAAGTTAATTAAGATTAAAAAATTATAAGTTAATTAAGATTTAAAGTGATAAAGTGTTGGAATAAATAAAAATCGGAATGTATCGGGAGTAGTGCAATATATACCTCGGGGCCTCTGAATCTACGTAAGAACTCCAGGAGTTGACCGTTGAGATGAACTGAATTCCTTTGTCTGTTGACCATGTGGTGAGCTCTGAAGACAAAGCCGAGCGGATCAGACGTCTCACCGGTGAAAACGAGCTTCGTAATTGCGAACGCCAAGAAAGTGAACCTATTCCCCCATGGCATTTTTGCGTGTGGTTTGGTCATCTCATCTACAGATGTGTAGCCTTTAATTGCTCTTGTGTTAAATAATACTAATGAAGTGCATTCATCGTTGCATGATTCTTCATCTGTTACTTGCATGTATAATCTTAATCCATATGTCACTATTCCCGTCATTACATCATTTATTATCTGGGTAAAAATTGCACTAAATGCATTATTAGGTTGTATTGTAAATTGTACGAGTAATAAAATAATACGGAGTAATAAACATAATAATTAGCAATACTCTGTATCCCAAATAATCATGTTCTAATAATGTGTTTTTGTTGGATCAAATAAACCTTTTTATAGGTCCCCCAAAAATGACGAGCAAACTACGTAACGTATTTTAGTTAAACTAACTAACAATCTTTTCAAAAAAGACTAACTAATAATCTTTTTAGAATGATATCTAATCTAATTAAGATTAACTATAGAAATAATTACTATCCTCCGTTTCATAAAAGTTGCAACAGTTTGACTTTCACGTTTGCCAACACGCAACTTTGACTGTAATTATATTTATTTACGTATTAGTAAACATTAAAAAAAGTTAATATATTGGAAATTTACACTAATACAAATTTATTAATATTTTAGACATAATATTTTTATTATATATATTATTTGAAAATCGTAGTTAAAGTAAGGTGTGTGAATAGTGCAGAAATTCCAATGTTGCAACTTTTATGGAACGGAGGAAGTATATTTTACTCCGTATAACTCTACATCTAACTCAAACTTGATGAAAAAAAAGATGACACTTCATCCCTGAGCCCCATAGAATCGAGCGGACAATTAATTGTCAAGGATGATGTGAATTGAAATTTGATCTCACTCTGTTGGAAAGATAGTGAAGTTTCGTCCAAAGACATTGCTTGGAGTTGAACCCGACCTCGACCTCTCCCTTGTAGCACCCCTTTCCCAGGTGAGCTACGCCCCCGACAGCTCAAACTTGATGAAGTTTTATTTATGAAATGGATGAAGTGTATATTTACGTGATAAAAAAGGATGACACATCAACCATGATAGCCCCCAAAACTGACTGGAATTTTACGTGATCAAAAGTATATTAGAGTAAAAGAAAGAGAATATGTTCAATTTTTCCACTTACCACATTAAGGTCCCGTTTACTTACGACTTAATGAGCTTAATGGAAACCAGGACTTATTCGCTCAGCTATATCATTGTGTTTATTTGTGTCTTGATTGATATAGTGACTTATTCGGTCAAACTATATCTGACTTTATGAATCAGCCCAATTTTAATACTCCTCCCGGTTCAGACAAATCCAGACGCCTTTTAGAACATTGGTTGTGATTGAGTAAAAAAAATTAAATGAATGTTAGCCACACAATACTTTCCAAAACGAGAAATGCGAAAATTAATTTGATGCAATATTTTTCAATAATTTATTTAATTGCCTTCTCAATAGAAATTTAATGTGAAATTTTATACACACAATCTACACTTTATCAATTATTGAAGAACTTGCTCACAAACGTTCATAAAAAAATTTCACCGAGAACCACCTCAGAATGCGCGGTCCGACGGAGGATCCTGTGCCTCCGATTAGATATGATCATTCCTCATCTATGTACTACCATACGTAAGAGGATACTACTCACATATTTTTTGCAGTCTACATTAATGGTATTGTAATAATCTCGATTTTAGAGAACTATGATCTTATAAATTGTAAAAAAGGTCAAATATTGATATGGAAAGCTATGATTAATTAACAGCGGCGGAACTAGAAGGCCAAGAAACAACGAGTTAGGGAGATCAAAACTTAAAACTTAACTACATTTTTCACTGCTTATAAATATTGAAAGCAACTGCGCTGCATATATATATATAAAGCACAACATTTTATAAACAATTTATTTAACTGTCTTCGATCCTGATTGAATTTTTATATGAAATTTGGTGTAGTTAAAATAGACTTGATAAAAAACATACTCAAAAAATTCAACCACAAAGGCTCCCAAATTCCCTCGGCCGGACGGGGAGTCCGGTCAGACCGACCTTCTTCTCCATCTAAGTATTCCATCGCATATAAGCTAAGCTTTTTAAATTCCTTTGATCGATATTCTTTTAGTTTGCATGTACGTAAATCATTTATAGGCATGGACAGCCTCGAGTTGGTATGGTTGTTTACCAATGTTTCACTATAAATTACTCCGACTACGACTAAAACTATGCCAAAAACTCAAAGTAAGACTTACTATATTTTTCTTTTCAAAATAGGACCATATTAGTACTATTGAAAACATACCTATTTTTTTATTCCATTCTTACCTTTCCTTTAAATATGAGTTGATTAAATGTTTAATTCATAATAAATACGAAAAAAATTCAAAAAATCGTAGAAAAATAAGTAAATGTTGTTTTTTAAACTTGTTATTTTATTATTTACGTAAAATAGTAAGTGCATGTGATATTGCTTACGTAGATAAATAATAGTATGAGTCAGTTTTTAGTCTAGCTATTGTTATGGAGAATAACTACCTACAGACATGGTCATATACGGATGTAGTGCTGCGAATAAGTCATGGGTTAGTTGCAAATTTGTAGCAACAACTCACACGTTCTTTTGCTATTAATATGAGAATAAACTGGTGATGTAGCCTAAGAGCTTCACACCAATGAAAAAAACTTTGTGTATGTTCTAGTTATTCAGCTTTACACTTATTCTTTCATTGAGTGCCAGTCATTGAGAGAGGATAAATTCTTTGTGAGTGTGAAAGAGACAACAATTGGTATCAGAGCTAGGTTCTAGCAAATCTCACACTCAAAATGACTGGAACATCAGGCTCCTCAAGCAGTCCGGGAGAAGGAGATAGTTCAGTTACACTCAAATACCCCATGTTGACAAGAAGTAATTATGCTGCCTGGGCTATCAAAATGGAGGTGTTTATGGTAGCTCAGGGAGTATGGGATGCTGTGGAAGCAGAAGGCACGGTTGACAACAGGAAAGACAAAATGGCTTTGGCCGCCATCTATCAGGGGATAGGGGAAGACACCCTGGTGCAACTTGGAGCCAAAAGAACAGCAAAAGAAGCCTGGAACATGTTGAAAAACATGCATCTAGGGGCGGATAAAGTGAAAGAAGTCAAGACACAAACTCTATGGCGTGAGTTTGAAGGCTTGAGAATGAAGGACTCTGAAAATATAGACGAGTTTTCAGGGAAACTGACCATAATTGTCACCAAATTGAGGGGCTTGGGAAACACAGTTAAAGAAGAACAGGTGGTGAAGAAACTGCTCAGATCCACGTCCACTAAATTCTTACAAATTGCCTCTACCATTGAGGAATTTGGGGATCTTGAAAACAAGACGGTAGATCAGATCATTGGATCCTTAAAGGCCCATGAGGAGAGGCTGCAAGACGTTGGATCCAAAGATGAATCAATACTATTGACAAAAGCAGAATGGAGGGAACTGCAAGATGCTGAAGGAAGGGAGGATACTGCACTGCTCACAAGAGCAGAATGGAAGGCCAAAGAGGTAGAAAAATTCAACAAAAACCCCATTAGAAATCAAGGAAGTTCTAGGGGGGAAGAGGACGTGGACGTGGACGAGGAAGAATGGATAATTCACATCTCAGTGAGGATGGAGTTTCACACTTCCAGAAAAAGAAGTTTGACAAAAGCAAAATAAAGTGTTATGCATGTGGAGAGATGGGACACTTTGCAAGTGAATGTCAAAATGAAAAGGTACATCTCACTGAGAAACAAGAGGAGGAAGAGGAAACATCCCTACTGATGATGGAGACTTGTGAACTAATAAGTTCATACAAAGAAGTGGAAGATGTAGCCATGCTACACAAAGAAGACAGTAGAACAACTAAAACTTGGTACCTTGACACAGGTGCAAGCAATCATATGACTGGAGATATGAGTTGCTTCACAGAACTGGACAAGTCCATCAAAGGGAAGGTAAGGTTTGGGGATGGTTCAGTAGTAGAAATTTGTGGTCAAGGGTCCATGCTACTGGAGTGCAAAAATCAGGAACACTTGGCCTTGACAGGAGTCTACTATATTCCAAAACTCAAAAGTAACATTTTGAGTATTGGACAGTTGGATGAGATAGGCAATCAGACTGTCATAGAAGGAGGCTTTCTAAAGCTCTATGACAAAGGGAGGCTGATGTTCAAAGTAAAAAGGCAAACAAATAGATTGTATGTCATCAATCTTCATCATACAGAGAAGGTGTGTCTCATGATGAATATTGGAAGAGAGGAATGGTTATGGCATGCCAGGCTTGGGCATCTGAACTTCCATTCCATGCAAAGAATGTATGCACAAAACCTGGTGGAGGGAATGCCCAAAATAGGCCTTGTAAACCAGGTATGTGATGGGTGTGTCAAGGGCAAGCAACACAGATGTCCTTTTCCAAAGAACTCAACATTTCGGGCAAGCTACAAACTGGAACTGATTCATGTTGATATCTGTGGTCCCATTGTGCCAACAACCTGTGGAGGAAACAAGTATTTCTTGCTACTTGTTGATGACTATTCACGTTATATATGGGTTTACATAATGAAAACTAAAGATGAAGCCTTGAAACTGTTCAAACAATTCAAAGTGAATGTAGAAGTGGAAACTGGGGAAAGAGTTAAAGGCTTAAGAAGTGACAGAGGAGGAGAGTTCACTTCTTCAGCCTTTAAGGAGTTTTGTGAGAATCAAGGTGTGAAAAGATTCTATACTGCACCATATTCTCCCCAACAAAATGGAGTGGTGGAAAGAAGGAATCAATCAATAGTTGAGATGGCAAGGTGCATGTTAAAAAGCAAGCATGTACCACCAACTTTCTGGGGGGAAGCTGTGAGGACTGCAGTATACATTGCAAACAGAGTTCACACGAGGAGTGTAGATGGAAAAACTCCATATCAAGCCTGGTTTAACAAAGTTCCAAAGATCCATCATTTGAGAGTATTTGGAAGTGTGGCTCATGCAAAGGATGTAAGACCTCACCTTTCAAAGCTAGCAGACAGGAGTGTTCACACTATATTACTTGGGTATGAAGAAGGTTCAAAAGCCTATAGGTTATTTGAACCAAGACAGAAGAGGGTAATTGTAAGTCGAGATGTGATATTTGAGGAAGGAAAGAGCTGGAACTGGGAGACCACAGAAGATCCAGACACAGAAGGAGGTGAAAGTTTCATTGTGACATCCAATTCTGAAGCACAAGAAAGAGACAATACAAGGGCAGATTCAGAATCATGGGTAAATTCATCATCATCATCTCCAACCTCATCAAACTCAAACTTAAATTCTAGTTCAAGTTCAGAATCAGAAAGTCCAAAGAAGTTTAGATCTCTACAAGAGATCTATGATGCTACGAGAGAGACTGAAGAAGAAACAGGTTTGTGCTTCTTAGCATTGGGAGAACCAATTACATACAAAGATGCCTCCAAACAGGTACAATGGAAGCAAGCTATGGAGCAAGAGATAAACTCTATTAGGGAAAATAACACCCTGGAGCTCACAACTCTGCCTAGTACTCACAAAGCTATAGGTCTCAAGTGGATTTACAAAGTAAAGAAGGATTCAAATGGAGAGGTGATCAAACACAAAGCCAGGCTCGTAGCAAAAGGCTATGTTCAGAAACATGGAGTAGACTATACTGAAGTCTTTGCACCTGTGGCTAGAATGGAGACAGTCAGGATGCTATTGGCCTATGCTGCACAAAGAAAGTGAGAGGTGCATCATATGGATGTAAAAACAGCATTCCTGAATGGAGAATTGGATGAAGAGGTATACGTAACTCAACCAGAAGGATTCATTGATGAAAAAAACCCACACAAAGTACTAAAATTAAAAAAGGCTTTGTATGGGTTAAAGCAGGCACCTAGGGCCTGGAATTTAAAGCTAGACCAAAGCTTAAAAGTCATTGGCCTAAGAAAATGCCCTCATGAGCATGCTGTGTATAAGAAGGAAACACAAGGTAATACTTTGATTGTTGGAGTATATGTGGATGACCTTATACTGACAGGTTCAAGCATGACTATCATTCAAGGTTTCAAAGAAGAGATGAAAACGACCTTTGACATGAGTGATCTGGGACTGTTGAGCTACTATCTAGGTGTTGAAGTGAAGCAGAAAGAAGATGAAATATCTCTGTGTCAGTCTGCATATGCAAAGAAAATACTGGACAATTTTGGCATGAGAGACTGCAACCCTTGTCAATTACCAATGGAACCAAGAACCAAAATGAGCAAGCATGGAAATGGGGAAGAGTTTGTTGATGAAACCATGTACAGGAGCATGATTGGAAGCCTAAGATACCTTGTGCATACAAGGCCGGATCTTACCTACTCAGTAGGAGTTATGAGCAGATACATGGAGGCACCTACAACGCTACATCTAACAGCAGTTAAGCAAATTATGAGGTATGTAAAAGGGACATTACATATGGGGTGTATTTACAGGAAAGGGGGTAGCAATGAAGAACTTTTGGGCTATTGTGATAGTGATCTAGCTGGAGACATAGATGACAGGAAGAGCACAAGTGGTGTTGTGTATTTCTTGGGAAACAAACCAATTACATGGACATCACAAAAACAAAAGGTTGTAGCGTTGTCATCCTGTGAAGCAGAGTACATTGCAGCCACAACAGGAGCTTGTCAGGGCATATGGCTTGCAAATATGCTGAAAAACTGGAGGGGAGACTCAAGGATACAAGCTACCCTACGCATAGATAACAAGTCTGCTATTGCCTTAGCCAAGAACCCCTTTTATCACGATAGAAGCAAGCACATTGACACCAGATTTCATTTCATTCGTGAGTGTGTGAAAGAAGGAAATATCAATGTGGAATATGTCACAACAGAGGAGCAGTTAGCAGACCTAATGACCAAACCACTGCCAAAGCTGAAATTTGAAGAATTGCGTAGGAAAATTGGAGTGACCAAGGTAAAGTAAAGAGCACAAGTTTAAGGGGAAGAATGTTGTTTTTTAAACTTGTTATTTTATTATTTACGTAAAATAGTAAGTGCATGTGATATTGCTTACGTAGATAAATAATAGTATGAGTCAGTTTTTAGTCTAGCTATTGTTATGGAGAATAACTAGCTACAGACGTGGTCATATACGGATGTAGTGCTGCGAATAAGTCATGGGTTAGTTGCAAATTTGTAGCAACAACTCACACGTTCTTTTGCTATTAATATGAGAATAAACTGGTGATGTAGCCTAAGAGCTTCACACCAATGAAAAAAACTCTGTGTATGTTCTAGTTATTCAGCTTTACACTTATTCTTTCATTCAGTGCCATTCATTGAGAGAGGATAAATTCTTTGTGAGTGTGAAAGAGACAACAGTAAAAAATTTATAAAATATTTATAAAATAAAACATTAAATTTTTATTTTTTTTTCAATTTTTTATTTTTTTGGAAAATTAATAAAAAATAGTAAAACTCCATTAAAAAACTAAAAAAATATGGATGCCTTTCCCACCGCGTTTACTACCTCCCTGCACCACCATCTCCGGCCGGTGAGAAAAATGCAATTTTTCCTAAAAACTACTATTTTTTCTGAAAATGCCAAAAACATGGCATATTTCTCTTTGAGAATGCCAACATTTTCATTGTTTTCTGCCATAAATATGACATTCGTAATGAACTTGGCATTTTTTTCCTCTGGTGACTGGAGGTGGTGGTGCAGAGGCGGCGGTGATTTTTTTTTTGAGTTTTTTATTTTTTTTTTAAATTTTATTTTTTATTTTTTGAAAATAAATAAATAAATAAATTATTATTATAGACATATTTTTATTAATTTTTTAGTATTTTTTACGAATTTATTATTATTTTTTATTATTTTATTATGAAAAAAAACATTTCAATAGCTATAAGGGTATATTTGTTCCAAACACACATTATTAGTCCTATGAAAACATAGTTTATTTTTTGGTCCTATTCGTGCAAAGTGAGTGACTTTTAGTCGTCCTATTTTGATAATTAACCCATGTTTCACAGATAGGATGATATAGAGATTTAATTTTAGGGAAATATCAAACTTGCATATGTAATACATATATCTCGAATTTTATCAAAAAGTTAGTTTTACACAAAAATTGTATGTTTTTTTACAAATCCAAATTTGTTGGAATAATTACATCATTTAAAATACTCGAATCTTTGTTAGAATTGCAATTAACATTCTAAAATTTCATTTGTGAATTAAATAATATTACATCCATTAAAATTTAATTTTAATTGCATCCTCATAAATGTTTTATGTATTTTATATTATGTGCTTAACACCATAAAATTATATTTAGGAAAATATATATACTAATGATGCTAATATAAATGATATATATATATATATTTAAATATATATATATATATATACATAATATATATATATATATATATATATATATATATATATATATATATATATATATATATATATATATTTTGAGATATTTATCTCACACCCATTGAGAGTTAGGGATATTTAAATTATTTTCCTCTGAATTTTAAGATGGATATATAGGAAATACAAAGTTTTGTTTTACCCATGTACAACTGTTATGGAACACGAATAATATTATCAATGGATACAGTAATACAGTTTTATATTACATTAGAATTGGCCACATGTCATTTTCATAGCAAATGACCAAAATGTGGAGAGATGGACACATACGATTCATTAAAAACATAATTGTCTTTTAATGAGATATATATTTTCTTATATATAAATAGATTAAGTACAATGTAATAGACATATAAGGAGAACATATACTTATTATTAATTTTTTGAAAGGGGACCTATTATTAAATGGAGCATTTATATAGGTATTATTAATTTTAGAGCCCTTTTGGTAACCTTGTTTATTAGGCTTATCAGTCAATTTTTTCACAAAACATGTAACTTTTAATGTCGCCCGCTGAATTGTGTAATAACAAGAAAAGTAAGTTTAGAGTTACTTTGTCGGTTGTATTAGACAACCAACCTAAACAGACCATACACGAAAATACTCATCGAATGACATCTACCAAACTAGATTAGACAAGGCATGTTTAAAATAAATCAGACCAAACCTAAACAGACCAGACATGAAAAATTCATTGCTTATGTTATCGCCCACTATCATCAATAACTGGGCACACACACTACTACCTATAGCAACCATTAGCGATTATCAAAATGTTTTTGTGCTTATAAATACACTGAATACTTATTAAAAATGAGTAATACATTAATATGTAAAATGCATACAAATGTGCATGGCTAAGTACTACAGAGTATCTAAAATACATGAATACTGACTCTACAGTGAAGAAGTACATTAATCTATCAAGCTATGATAAGCTATAGCACAAATGTAATACACTACCTATGCATTTCATCAAACCATACACAATAGATAGTATATATTAAGTTTTAGCTAGTCCATCGAATTGTCTTTAAAGAACATGAATAGCTAAAAGGTTGGTCATGTTTTGACACTGAGTTTGAAGATTTCATCAAAAGCATACTCAATGGATGACTTTATCTTCTCCCTATCTATGAAATCTTTCTCAGCGACAATGGCGAGTCTAAGATTTCCCATGTAGCTCACCATTGTTACTGATAAACTCTGCAATCAATTAAATGAATTAATATTAGTCACATATCAAGCTAGCTATGATAAGCCATAACACAAATGTAATACAAGACCATTGCATTTCATCAAATCATATTGGGAGATTTTACCTTGCATATATGCATAACTTGAAATCGGTCATGCAAACATCAATTGTCGTCATTAGATCACTTTAGTGTTCAAACTTCTTTCTCATTAGTATAATATACATATTTTAGTAGTGAAGTCTTCAATTTTTGTTGGAGATATACACTACTATTTCTCTTTCACATATTTTAGACTTATCTAGCAATTAAGATTAATTCATTATTAAAGATGGAGTCACTTCCATAAAGTTTAACCCTTCACATGATATAACATCTATGATGAATACTTGGTACTAAGAAGTTGACATTATACATGCACACATACATGCATGCATCCATACATACATGCAATCATCCATCCATCTATACATACATACATACATACATACATACATACATACGTACGTACGTAGGTACACATATACATACATACATACATACATGCATGCATGCATACATGCATACACACACACACATACACACACACACACACATATACATACATACATACATACATACATACATACATACATGCATGCATGCATACATACATACATACGTACATACATACATACATACGTACATACATACATACATACATACATACATACATACATACATACATACATACATACAAACATACATACATACATACATACATACATACATACATACATCCGTACATGCATACATGCATACATGCATACATGCTTACATGCATACATGCATACATGCATACATGCATACATGCATACATGCATACATGCATACATGCATACATGCATACATGCATACATACATACATACATACATACATACATACATACATACATACACACACACACACACACATACATACACACACACATAATATGCATTGGATAGTACCAAAATCTAATAAACTTCACATGTTCTTTTTTGTTGCAAGATTGTAAATATTGTTGTATTATACGCAGTATTTTTAATGTGCAGTACTTTGACTACTTTTATTCATGTATACCATTCTACTAACTAATGTTTAAAGAGTTTATTCAAATGTATATTGGTCAGAACATATTACTTTTTCACTATTTACATATTTTACCTTGACTATATTTTACATAATATTTGTTAATGTATGACCAAATCACAGTATGAAAGAATATAAATTTCTATTGACTTTAAACTTTCAAAATATATATATCTAAATTGTTTTAGCTACAACTAATTAATTATGTTCATGATCAAAGTTATGAATTACCAAATGTAAGAGTTAAAGTATTGTAATGAATGGGAAATAAGAACAAAGTAGCCAATATTATATTTATGTACATTTAATTTAATTATATAAAATAAATATATTATTAGTCAAAGAAGTATATTGATAATTGTGATAAATATGTTGATATAATTAAAATGGGGGTTGGTATTTATGAGTAACTTAATTGGTGTTACCACTCCTCCAAAATATGTACTACCTCCGTTCTTAAATAAATGCAACACTTTGACTTTTACACTATTCACATGTTCTACTTTGACTACGTTTTATTTATTAATGTAATAATATTATTTTATGAAAAAATATTGTTAAACCTGTCTCATTGTAAATTTTCATAATCTAATTTTTTTACTTTTTTTACTAATACAAAATTATTTATATTAATGGTCAAAGTTGTGTCTCGGCAAGTGTGAAATGTTGACCGTTGCATTTATTTAAGAACGGAGGAAGTATATGCCATGTAGATACCTGTGGAGAGCCTGCTACAAAAAAATACATGTCTTTGACGGGATGATTAATTACAGTTGTTTCTTCCACCGGACCTATCATGTTTGACATTGTAATGCTTGTGTTCCTCAACATTCCATGTATATATCCTGCTGTTACCTGCAATACTTTCGATTTAGTATAGAAAAAAATTGCTCCTCAAATCTATATTTCAGAAAGTCTAGTAATTTTAACATTATTTAAAATTGGATTATTCAATTACAAAAAACATGCAAGAGATTTCATCAATCAATTACTTTTAAGTTTAATTCAAGTGGTGATAGATTTTGTAGTGGTAGCAGGGTGGTGGCCCCATTTGTCAAGGGAAAGGGTTCAAGTTCTCAACATTGTTTGTACACTTTCGGACATCCACTAATCAATGGGCAGCTTTCGCAATAGTTATCCCTGATTTGTCAACAAAATTTTGATTCCTAGCAAGATACAAACACGCGCACAGTTGGTTTTGGAGAAACATAACATTGATTAAGCAACCACTCAAGCGCTAGTCCTGATTGCTAAAAGATGGTCATTAGAGGAAAACTTTCAAATTCAGCTCGTTATTGATTTGAACTCAAGATCCCCCACAAGGAACATAAGTTTAATATAATGGATCCAATATTGTGGGTTGTGATCCAACATAAGTTTCAAACTCTCTTTTTGGGTGTTTCATGTGTAATGGATAAGTACTTTTGGAAACTATTTTTTTCATTATAAAAAACGATAACATATACGTAGTATATCACAACTATATTTTGGGAAGGAAAAAATGTCATTACATTTATTCTAAAAAATGTGACTCACCTTCAAAGGTGTAACTGAAAAAAAAATTCTTCACCCTCCAACCTATATCCAACACACCCCAATTAACGCTTCCGAAAACCATTACCTTGCAAAACATTTCCCTTTTTTTAAATTCGTCAAAAGAGCCACCGGAGAAAGTCACCAGCCATGTTTGACGGTGGAAGTGACACTGATAGTGATATAGTAAATTGCAATGACATAAAAATTGTTTGTGACATAATAAATTGGTAGCGACAAGCATAGTTTTTAACATTATTTACCTTGTGGGTCACTTTTTTCTTATCTATAGAGTTTTTATCACTTTTAATCCTTCAACTATTATGTCAGTTGCACTTTTAGCACTCGATTTTGAACTTTTCCACTATTAGTCCTTCAGTTATTGCGTGAAAGACAATTTTGACATCTGTCTTTGAAATTTTCTATATTTACTCCTTTGACTTTCATAAAATTGACACTTTTGATACTTCAACGATTATATAGTGATTTTCTAGTTGTCCATTTATTGTGCCAAAATCAAAGGGAAAGGTCTAAAAGTGTTGATTTGATAATACTCATGGGACTAAATGTAGGGAATTTTGTAGTCGATGACTAAAAGTATCTCACACAATAGTTGAGGGAGAATAAATAGAAAAGTAAAAGTCGAGTATAAAAAGTGCCAGTGATAGAATATAATCAAATACTAGAAGTGGAAAAACTTCTTTAAAATTGATCTTATATACTCCATCCGTCCCACAAAATTCTTCTTGATTTGACCTAGATGGAGTTTAAGAAAGTAGGAATAAAGTGAAATGTATGATTGTGGTTGAGTAGGAAAAAAGTAAATGAATGGTGGCCAGACAACCAAAAAGGGAAATGAGAAGCATTTTTTGTGACACCTCAAAAAGGAAATGAGAAGAATTTTAAGGGACGGATGGAGCAACTAACTAAGCATCAACGTAATGTCTTTTCATTTTGTCACCAAATCTCTCTGATCTCCTCCCCTATTTGAATGTCTGTGGGTTGCACCTTCCACAATCACCGCCATACTATGTCGTGTCACTGATGGATGGTGAATGATTTTCTCTCTCGTGGCTTGTCAAATTGAGGATGCTATGCATGTTCGTTCGATAAGAGCTACAGATGCGTCCTTCTTTCAAGGTTGTCCTTTGTGGTGGCAAAACCAGGTATAATGAGAAGGTCGAGTGATTTATGGGTCTAGTTGCAATGTTGTTGAAGCGGTAGGCTCTCTTTATGATGGCTAATGAAGTTAGGCATGCATGTTAGTGGTTGATGTGGGTTATTGGTCAAATAAATGGTGTATGGTTAATATTTAATCTATCACTTTCCTTTGCCGGTACTCTGGAAAGTCAATATGATTCCTATCACGCTTATAATCTTAGAAGTAATAGAGCCCTCAAAAACACAATGTTGGTAATCTAGATTTTGATATGGGGTGGATCATTTCCCAAGACAACTTAAAATATAAATGTAAACATTATACACTATTATATTCCCTCTCCATTCTCACTTTAACATTGACAGGTTTGAACCACATGTGAAATATGAAATAATAATAAAGTAAAACTTTGTGGTTAAGTTAGCGTAGAGAAGATAGAAATTATAAGAAATCACAAATTAATTAAGATGTAAAGTGATAGAGTTTTTGGAATAAATAAAAATCGGAAAGTGTGAGGAGTAGTGTAATATATACCTCAGGGCCTCTGAATTTCCTTAAGAATTCCAACAGATGACCATTGAGATAAACTAAAGCTGAACTCTTTTGTCTCTTGACCATGTGGTGAGCTCTGAAGACAAACCCAAGGGGATCAGATGGCTCACCGCCGAAAATGAGCTTCGGAATTCCGAATGCCAAGAAAGTGAACCTATTCCCCCACGGCATTTCCGCGTTTGGTTTGATCATCTCATCTACCGACGTGTAGCCTTTGGTTTCTCTTGTGTTAAACAATACTAGCGAAGTGCATCTCCCGTTGCATGTCTCTTTATCTATTTCTTGCATGTATAATCTTATTCCATATGTCACTATTCCCGTCATCACGTCGTTTATTGTCTGTGAAAAAAATTGCATTACCCAATACATTATCATGTTGCATTGTAATAAATAAACTAATAACAATCATAATAATTACAAATACTCATGTTCCGATGAAGTTTTTTTGTTTCATAAATTCTTTTTTTGTAGGTCGCCAATAAAATGACAAACAAACTACATAAAGTATTTAGGTAAACTAACCAACTAATAATCATTTTAGTTAGATATGAAGTTAAGATTAACCATACAAATAATCATATGTTAATGACTAAATAAAGGTTGTTCACAAAATTTTTATTTCTCAAGTGTAATGGTAGTACTTAATTTTGTCATAGTAAATTATGTTCAATGTTTTAACTTAAGTGATCATGTAAATCAATAAAGTAAAACTTGATTAATAAAACTTTATCAAATTTAACTTGCATGTAGAGTAATAAAATAAAACTTGTGTGGTTGAAATTTATGCTGAAAAGACAGAAACTACTTCAATCACATACTATGTATTTATTACTTTTAAAAAATAAAATTATTTTTTTTTTGAAACTTTCTAAAAATGAAAATTTGACAATTTGTTTGCCCTTACCACATTAAGACTGGATTTAATTTGCGTCAGGAGGTGCAATGAAAATGACATAGTAGTCAGAGAGATGGGCCGGAACTCAACTCCGTCATCTTGTGAATGAATCGCCGTCCGGTCATCATCAACCAAACAACTCTTAAGAACACTCCAAGAAAAATCCAAAACCGTGTGGGCAATCCCATACATGAATCTGGGCACAGTTTTTATGATGCCGCTGATAAAGTTTTCTCTTTCCATTTTGCTCCTTTTCCGGTGAGGAAACGTGAGGGGAAGCTTCGAATTGCCTGCCCTTTGGAGGCAAGAAAGAAGAGCGCCCATCAAAGAATACCCATCTCCGAGCGAATGATGCAACTTAAAGATGCAATTCCCGGCGGCGATGCTGGTAGGATACCTAATTATGTGAATTTCCCAAAGTGGCCTGCTCTGTGGGAATGGTTGTAGGGCTATATTTGTCAAATACTCTGACAGGCACTCATCATAGTACTCCAAAGGTTTTCCGATAGGATATGTGGGGAATTTTAGATGGTCTACCAGATTTACTTCCACAAATTTCCATTTCTTTTCGCCATTTTCTTCATTTACCTGGTTTCATTAAAAAAAGGTTAACTAAAGTATTCATAAACCAATAAAGCATCATATCGGGGTTCTAAGTAGAGGGAGTACAATTTTTTTTTATGTGGTTCTCACCTATTTTTACACACAACAAATTGATCGAGAGGAGATTCGAATCTCCTCTCGATCTTTGAGAAGATCAAGTGATGTCATGTAACTATAAAATAATAATACTAATTGTGTTGTTATAGACATATTCACTAAGAGTTGAGTATTATAATATCCATTGCATGTTATAGTTATTGAAAATGAGATTTTTCTAATTTTCTTTAAGTCATTAATAGTAATATTCTTAAATATTAATAGTAAGCGTAATTCTATGAAAAGATTATTCAATGATATTTTAATGAGTAAATATGACACAATTATTAATGTGTATTAATAATTATAACATTCACTATCTAGAGCATCAAACTAGTTACTCCCTTCGTCCTATAAATTTTTCTCAATTAGCTTTTTGAGATGTACCAATTCTTTTTCTCATTTCTTTGTTTAGAAAGTTCTGTGCGGCTAATATTCATTTACCTTTTTTACTCAACCACAACCGTATATTTCCACTTTATTCTCACATTTTTAAACTTTGATCCAGACCAAATCGATAGAATTTTATTGAATGGAGGGAGTATTTCAGATCGGAATGAACAAAAGTAGATGATAAAACCATACTGACCAAACTAGATTAGATTATACTATATCATACTACGTATTTATGTAGACTAAATCTAGTGGTGGATGAGCGGAGTGTTGTGGGTAGAATTTTTAAAGCAAAATATTATCCGGATTCTTCCTTCTTGAATGCTCAAATGGAGAATAATCCTTGTTATATTTGGCAGAGTATTATGGAGGCCCAAGCTATTTTGAAAATGCATACCCGCAAGAGAGTGGGTAACGGAAGAGATACTCAGGTCTGGGCGGAGAGATGGCTACCTGGAGAGGGTTCTGGTTGGGTCCAATCTGATCAGCTAAGGGGAGTTCGTGATATGAATGTGGTAGCCCTGAGAGATGAAACTGGAGGAGCTTGGAATGTTAGTAGAGTGCGGGCTATTTTCTCATCGGAGGAGAGCGAGAGAATTTTGAGTATTCCGATATGCCTGTATGACAGGGCAGATAGTGTTTTCTGGGTGGGCGGGGGGGGTGGGGGGTGGGGGGTGGTGGTGGTTTTTTTTCCAGTGAAAAGCTGCTATAAATTGATAACGGAGATGACTATGTCTACTAATTCAATAGGGTGGACCGTGATGTGGTCATTTAAAATTCCCCCCAAATTAAAATGTTTCTTTTGGCAATTGATGGATGGCTCATCCCTACATTTGTTAATCTTAACAGAAGGGGGGTCAATGTAACTTTGATGTGCAAGTTTTGTGATGAGGATGAGGAGCCAGCAGTGCACATTTTCAAAGACTGTGCGGAGGCTAGTGATGTGTGGTGAGAGGTGGGCTAGGGTCAGTATAATCCGACGGATAGTTTTGAGGCATGGATCAAGGCAAATTTGGAGGAGAATGATAAAGCTCGGCACCTTTTAGGGATAAAGCTCGGAAAATTTGGAGTCCTAAAACAAGTTCATGTTAAAGAAGCTGCTAAGCCCGATTAGGGATCAGGCCTAGATAGGAATCCACAGGCCGGGCTGGACAACAGACCTCGAACTTGGGCGGAGTTCTAGTAAGGTTAGGATATTCCTAGGGTTTATGTGGCAGACAATTATTTGAACATAGCTATAGTGGTCTGTTTATTGCAATTTTATGGAGTGTCTGAAAACGGAGGAATAATATTATTTGGAAAGGTGAGAACCAGAGCAGTTTGGCAGTGGTGAGAAGTGCAGACAGTATGATAGGGGCTTGGGAGGCGGCCCAAGGGAAGCAACAGGATGGGGATAGAAGAAGTCCAGTGGGGGCAGCAAAGTTGCAAAAACCTAGAATGGAGGCTATTAAAGTTAATATTGACGCTGCACTAAATGAGGTGGGTGGAATCCGAGCTTGGAGTTGGGTGGCCCGAACGGACCCGAGGTCTTTTATAAAGGCAACGAGTAGCTCTCGGAGTGGGAGTTGGAGCCCAGCTGAGTCGGATGCACTTGGAGTTAGAGATGTAGTAGAAGATGCACTAAAAGAAGGGTGTGTATGTGTGGAGTTCGAGTCATATGTACTACTAGTTGTTAACAGAGAGTGAGAGGATTGCAGAGTGGGTCATATATTGATCTGATGTATGATGATATTTGGAGATTGGTGAAAAATAAGAGTGACTTTAGTCTCTCTTATTGTAGAAGGTCTGCGAACCATGTTGTTCATACACTAGCTAGGCAATGTGTGTTACTACCATACCATTTTAGCTATTTTGAGGATGTTCCAGATAGTGTTGTAAGTCAGTTGGCAAATGATTTATTGGATTAATGATATGATGTTTTTTCTTTCAAAAAAAGTAGATTAAATCTAAGAACAATACTCGATTTAATTGTACTCCATTTAATTTTAAAGACATACAAAAGGTGATTACCGTATGGGTGGTGATATATTCCATCTCTCTCTCTCAAAGAAGTTATTGTATTTGCTTTTGCGGCATTCGAAATATAGTAATATTTCTTTATTTAGTGAAATAAATATTAACAATCTATTGTTTTATATTGTAAAACACAGTTAAAAACCGTTCACATGTCTCTCTCTTATTGGTTAACACAAATTGTATTAATACTACTATTAAAATATTTTTATATAATTAGAACGATTTATGTAATAGAAATTACCCTAAATAGGAGTAAAAACGTTTTGAAATTCTAAAATATGACTTTCATGTTTTTATTCCCTAAATAGGAGTAATTCTTCCAAGTTTGGCAAAAATGTCATGTTTAAAGCCTAGTAATGTCAAACTTGACAGAAATTTACTCCTATTCAAGGAATAAAAAACATGATAATCTTATTTTGGAATTTCAAATTTTTTACTCCTGTTTAGGTAATTCTCTCTTTATGTAATGTAAAACGCAATAAGAGAAAAAATAGGATGAAATGCGTATTCATAACCGGAGAAAAAGTTAGAGAAAAAGTTGTAGAAAAATGTGTATAATATCAACAATATAGGATTCTAAAGTTTAGGCCTTTTTATTCTAATATTACTAAAATGAATGAAAAAGACAAATTTGTGACCTTTTTTAAATTTTTCCAAAAATGTGACTAAAAGTCATATTCCTTGTATTTAATCATACATTATTATTGTAATATTCATTTTATATATTTGATTAGTAGTCCTATGACCGCCGACCGTGGCACCGCCAGCACCACTGCCACTGTCGCCGGCACCACCGCCACTGCCGCCGGCACCACCGCCACTGCCGCCGGCACCACCGCCACTGCCGCCGGCACCACCGCCACTGCCGCCGGCACCACCGCCACTGCCGCCGGCACCACCGCCACTTGGGATCAAGTCCTAAAACAAGTTCATGTTAAAGAAGCTGCTAAGCCCGATTAGTGACCAGGCCTAGATAGGAATCCACAGGCCGGGCTGGACAACAGACCTCGAACTTAGGCGGAGTTCTAGTAAGGTTAGGATATTCCTAGGGTTTATGTGGCAGGCAATTATTTGAACATAGCTATTTGGCAGCAGGCATGACTTAATAGGAAACATGGTCTGAAGAAGATAATCATTGCACAGTTGCTGAGGCGCCACAGGAGTTCTATTCGAACTAATGTACAATTAATAACATTAAATGTAAGTAGTTTCCTTCTAAAATACTAACTCCAAAAGTCTATAAATACCTCCTGTAAAAACCCTGAGAAGAGATCGGAAATCATTGTTCCAAATAATAATAATAATACTGCCTTACGCTGCCATATTTCGATATCTTGTTAAATTTAGCTCTCGTAGTTGGATTAAACTCCATCATTTGGTGCTTTCATTTAGAGCTATGTCAACGAAGACGAGGATTGGATCCAGTAGTCACAACTGTATGGGTAGCAGTTAAGGCGACGACCGTTTCCATCAAATCGTGGGCGGGAACGGAGATTCAAGGTTTCGACAAAGTGATTTCCGAAAACGCGATGATGATGAGACAATCCAAAGCAACTCGGGGGATCGTCCTCTCGGCGCTAGGGGCTCCAGGCACACAACGGTGCGACCATCACAATTTTTGGTGCCGGGTATCGGACGCGAAAACCCCAACGTGGATCCAGAACGAGCCCTACTAACATTGGATGGACTGGCCTCAATCTCAAAGAAAAGGGAGGTCGGAGTCCAACTCGAGGACGATTGCCAAGAAAGAGATCTAGGCCTACAAGAACGCCTGCACATCCACCAAATTTATGTCGGACCTGCCGGAGGGGACGCCGTGGGGAAAAGAAGGGAGTGGGATCGCAAATTGTTCATCGGGAAAATCGACCATCTTCTTGCTGGCAGAAGGATGATGTGGGAATCCATCACCTTCACGGACGATGATCTCCCCCCGTGTTCCCCGCCCCACAGAGATGCTCTGCTAATAAAGATGGGAGTTATGGATGCAATCGTCCATAGAGTTCTCGTGGACAACGGAAGCTCGGTCAATATTCTATACATGGATACTTTCGTGGAGATCGGGCTTCAAGAAGGAGCACTCAGACCGGTAAAAACCCCTTTTTTAGGTCTCACCGGAGACACGGTTGAGCCAGAAGGAGTAATCACCCTCAAGATCCAGCTTGGATCAGACCCATGTGTCCAGAAGATCGCGACAAATTTCGTCGTTTTCCAGCTGCCTAGTGTGCACAAGGCCATCCTAGGCCGGACTCCAAGTTGGTCATCAAAAAGCTTAGAAGGGAATATGAAGCTGATAAGTCCATATTTAGACACACATTTGATGCGTGTTGAGGTCGGCTTTTGATGGTTTTCCTAGCTTTAAGGTGTTACAAGTCTCAATTTTAGCTCAAGTTATGTTTAACAGGCGTTGGTCCGAGTTTTGTGTCATTTGGAGTCAAAATCAGGATTTTAGAGTTCGGCACTGGCGCTTGAGGAGAAATCGGGATGAGTTGAGAAGCATTTGAGATTGATTTGAGAGCTATGGATGTCAGCGAGAGGTTTACGATGAAGATTTGATGACAAAAGAGCTCTAGGATTGGCTTTGGGATCAAAAGAAGATGAATGAAGCTTGAAAACGACAATCAGGATGACCTTCTGTCAATCGTTCAAACATATATCTTTGTAGAAACCACTAATGGACATGATTCAAGTTTTATATGAAAGAAAACTTCAAGGGCTACAAATCATATGAAGACACCATTACGAGAATATGAGAGCAAGAAGGTGAAAACAGATGATGAAATCAGATGATCTTTGCTGCGATTTCAGAATGACACCTTCCATCTTTTTGATCATATCTATTGATTGGATGATTCAAATCACATTCGGCAAGTTGGGATGGATAGAGGACTTCATTATCTACAACTTTCATGAAGGAAGTTTTGTCAAATGCGGACTAGAGAAAAGTCTAAAGAACACGGACGCACGACCATGTGTAAGAAGACGCACGATCGTGCGTAAGAGCCAACAACGCGATAACATTCTGCCTATTACGCACTATCATGAGTGGCAGGGTACGCACGATCGTGCGTAGCCCCGAGTTACGCGCGGAAATTTCCCACATCGACCGGAATTGCGATTTTCCCCTCTTTTCTATAAATAAGGCATCCCTAACCCTTTTTAGGGCCGACGAACATTACGGAGAGGCCTAGGGGCGAATTTATTCATTGTTTTCCGCTATTTTACTCCAAGACCCTGGAATTATTTGTAAGTTCATCTTTTTAATTAATGAAAATTAATTCTACTATTTCCGATTCTGTTGATTCTTCAATTATGAATTGTGAGTAGTTTAATTAGGGGTTTGGGGTTGATGAAGGGGTTAATCATGATTGATGGCTAGATGCTTGATGGAATAATTGCATGAATGTCGTTTAATTTGTGTGTGAGTAATTTAACTGATATCTTTTGTAACCTAGAATGACCGTTAGAATTACAATTGCTGGTAGAATAAGTTAAGAGAGATCTAATTTATTCTAGGACACATTCACACACACTTAATCGTTCGCTAAGAGATTAGTAGCGATTAAGGGGCCATAAGCTCACTCGTCTTGGCAATAATTTAGGATCCTGTCGCATGAGAGATCAGCTTGGTCCCTTAAATTATTGTACTCTACGCCGCGAGAGCGGTAAGAACTTAGTATTGATTAGCTAGGCTCAATTAAAGTAATTTCATGTAATTAAGCATGATCTGCCAGAAATCTGATTACCCCGGAATCAGTCCCTATTCCATTCGTCGTTAATTAGAAAGAACCCCTTAGCTTTAGTATTCGTTTAATTGCAAGTTAATTTTCCAATCAATCAAATCTCACACAATTTATTTTATTTTATTTAGTTTTTATCGCTGAATTTAATTAATTCTTAATTCCTTTTTTTCCGTCCCTGTGGAGACGATACTCGTACTTACACCCTTTACTACAATCTATTTTAAGTGCGAGAAAACTCACATCAGTTTTTGGCACCGTTTCAGGGGACGGTGTCAGTCTAAAGGGTTAATTTAACTCAGCGATCCGTTTTTAGTTTTTCGTGGGATTTTTGTCTGCTAACCTTGCAGGTCAAATCTGTTTAAGCATACACGTTCTAAGAGGAGATAATCGCTAATCCCTCTTAATCTTGAGATCGAAAAGCTCGCCAGACAGAACCACAAGGCCCAAAAGGAGAAAATCACCATGGACCATCAATCTTCATCTGGAACTGCAGGGATGTCTAGTAACCCTAACCCCACATCTCAACAAGATTTCTATGTCAACACATCACCCCAATTTTCACCACTAATTTAACCTAGAAACCCTCCAGGTTTTCAAAACTAGCGCACTCCGATCTTTTCCCAAAATCAGCTTTCACCACAATTTAACCTCCCTCCGTTATATCAACTTTTTCAAAATACCCCTACTGCTCTTGAAACTAATTGCCAAAACCAAGTCTATGGGATGCAAGGAGCCGGGCAAAGTATTCTCGTCTTCCAGCCCAGACAGAATCCACCACCAGTCACCCAAAACCTATTCCAAAATCAGCCACAATACCAAGATCTTTACCAGAACCAATACCGTAATCAACCTCAAGTTCCCCCTGCTCAACAACAACCAGCTTTCCAGCCTAGACAGCAGGCTCCTCCACAAAATGATTATTACTGCACAATAATCCACTCTATTAGGGCCAGACCATTACAGAGCTCCTTACACCAGACGTCTCAGAATATGATAGCATTCAAGTGCCAAGAATTACCAACAATCATTATGAAATCAAGCCGGCAGTGATAAGCATGGTGTCCAATAACCAATTTGGAGGAGGCCCTACAGAAGACACAGTGACGCATATTACCCGCTTTCTAAGGATACCTGGGTTAACTGATGATCAGGTAAGAATGATGCTTTTCCATTTCTCATTGAGGGACGATGCGCAGAGGTGGTTGGACAGCAATCCTCACCACCACCTCCAGACTTGGGACCAGCTGCATAATGCCTTTATTAAAGAGTACTTCCCTACATCAAAGGCCCTGAAGTTGAAGAAGCAATTACAAGAGTTCAAGCAGGAATCTCTAGAAACACTGGGAAGATGATGCTGGATGCTTCGGTGGTGGAGCCTTTCCTGATTTATCATCGAAGGTTGGGGAAGAACTAGTGGAGAAGATTGTTTCAAATAATGCATCTTGGTACATCGACAGGAGTTCCCCTCAGCAAAAGGCTCCGGGCCTATACGAGATTAGTGATAATTCTGCTCTCTCTGCACGAGTACTTACATTAGCAAGCACGATGCAGAAGCTCACAACCAGCGTGGATGCTATAGGGAAAAAAGTGGATCTTGCTCTCTCGGTGCGCAATGTTAATATGGTAGCCCCCGGTCTTATTAGTCCTTCTTGTACTACATGTGGGGGACTCCATTGGCCGCATGAGTGCACTATGATGGCACACTCGACAGCCCCTGGAGTAGAGCAAGTTAATGAGATTTATTCTCAGCGGCAGGGCTACCACAATCAGCCCTACGGACAGCAGCAACAAGGGAATTACGGGCAAGGAAATCAGCAGCAGCAGTCTAGGAACTATAATCAGCTCCAACCACCTCAAGGTCAGCAACAAGCACCTCAGCCAATGCAAGGGAGTTTCAGGAGGGAGACTGAGCAAAAAATTTCTAGCTTGGAAGAAACGCTCAAACAATTAGCGCAAAATCAACTGAGGGCGGACTCAAGAATGCAAAACAATGAAAATCAATTGGGGCAGCTTGCAAAAGCAATATATGAGAAGCCTCAGGGATCCCTCCCTAGCAACACCAAAAATAATCCTAGAGAGCAAGTTCACGCAATCACACTGAAGAGTGGACGAGATCTGGAGCCTGCTGCCAGAAAGACGAAAGTTGAAGACGTTGAACCTACTACAGTTGTTCTTGAGGAAAAGAAGGAAGAAGAAAAGAAGGAGGAGGGGGACACGGTTCCAAAGCAACCCGTTCCAGTCAAAGCTTAGAATCCCCCCTCCCATACCCGCAACGCTTAAAGGGGGAAAGTGACACTGAGGACTTCAACAAGTTTTTGAACCTCTTCAAACAGGTTCAAGTAAACGTACCATTCATGGAGGCGCTGCAACAAATGCCAAAGTACGCCAAGTTTATGAAAGAACTCCTCTCCAACAAAAGAAAGTGGGGAGAACTGAAATCAGTGGTGCTGAATGAAGAGTGCTCGGCAGTGGTGCTAAAGGAGATGCCTAAAAAGCTCAAGGACCCAGGTAAGTTCACTATCCCTTGCTCCATAGTAAGTGAGATTTTTATAATGCTTTAGCTGATTTGGGTGCAAGCATCAATTTGATGCCCTATACCTTGTATGAGAAGCTTACACTCGGTCCGCTTAAACCAACACATATGTGCATACAGTAGGCTGACCGATCGGTCAAATATCCCCAGGGGGTTGTTGAAGACGTGTTGGTTAAAGTGGACAAATTTGTTATTCCCGTTGATTTCGTTGTTTTGGATATGCCCCAAGATCTTGATGTGACCTTAGTTCTTGGAAGGTCTTTTCTGGCCACTACTCGGGCCCTCATAGATGTTGGGGAAGGGAAATTGAGTTTGAGAGTTGGGGAGGAGAGAGTTACTTTTTGCATGGCCAAACTGGCCAAACGGTCCTATCAAGATGTTAATGAGTGTTTTTTGTTGGATGTCATTGATCCCACCGGAGAGGAGGAGGGGAAACCCCCAGCTCTTAAAGAGAATAATTTTGACTCGTTCGTTGATAAAAGGACTGATAAAGGCTTAGACTCATTCTTGTGCTTTAGGAGTGGCCCTGAGATGCACTATTGTTTTCATGAATTTAAGGTCTTACGCCATCTCAGGGCATTTGTTGATAGGAGGTTTGATTTGTGGAAGACTAGTTTTCTGAGCGGGAGTGTCTTTGACTGAGTTTTCGATGAGGTGGTTGCATCGAGCAAACGACGTTAAAAATAGCGCTTCTTGGGAGGTGCTTATTTCTTTTTTTTGTCGATCAAAAATAGCGTCGATCAAAATCAACCCAAGCTTATTTCTGCTTTTTTGTTTTTGCATGTTTCTTTTTTTTTTGTGTGTTTTTGTGTTTGTTTTGAAGCTCAGAGTCTTGCTTTGGGCATGATGTGCCGATGATCATTTGACTCAGTTCTGATTCTCCACCGACCAACGCCTTAGGGAAGTTTCTGCAACTCTTATAAATGCCTGTGTAATGTTGACTTGAGTTGAGATTGAGAACGCGTGACCCTTTCCTGTTTACCCTTTGTGCATAGTGCATTTTTGGCCATCGAGGGCGATGCCAAAATTTAAGTGTGGGGGAGTGAATTGGGCATTCGGGCAGTAGTCGTTACATGTGATTATTAGAGTTAGTATGCGCATGTGTTAGTTGTATATTCATAGGAAATTCATGTCAAAATTTTTGAAAATTTCTTTAAACTGTGTCGTTGTAAGCTGGTGATAAGTCCATTTTTGTACTTATTTTTCTTATCAATTTTAAGCGATTTTGGATTGTAAAATAGAAAAACAAGGCATGTTTTATATATTTTGGTTCAAGTTTCATGAAATCAGGTAAAAACCACGTCCATGATATGTTTGACGAAATTTCGGGTCAATTAAGCACAAAATGCGTCAATTTGAGTGAAAAATGATATCATACTGAAAGAAGCAAGCAGAATTTCAAAGTGGTCCAGAAGGGAAAGTTGAAGAGCACAAAATACAGAACAAGATGGTCAAATAAACTCATAGGCGGTTTGGCAGGCGGCCAAAAAATGGAGGCCTTCGCGGCCGCCTGCCGTTTTTTTTTTTGAAAAATCAATTTTTTTGGAAATTTGACCGAATCGGAGAAAAACGGAAGGCGGCCGACACTGGACGGAAGGCGACCGCCTTCGATGACCGCCTTCGGCACAAGATGACGAAACGAACAACCGGTCGGTGCGATGTGACGGCAGGCGGGCGGAGCAAGGCGGCAGGCGGCCGCCTGTTTGGAGGCCTGCGAGATTTTTGGTGCTATAAATAGCCCGATTTTTGCTGAACTCAAATACACCATTCTTAGCCCGAAACTAGTTCAAAAAGGTCTTCTTCTTCCTCTTCAAAGCTCGGATTTCCACCATTGTTGCACCTTCAACTTCAATCTTTCATATCTTTTTCATTTTAGCTCCAATTTGTAAGTTCTTTATATGTATTTTCATCTTCTCAACGAGTAGAATCTGAATCTGTGCTTTGTTTTCTCGATCTGTTCTTCGAATTTTTCCAGAATATTTATCTAGTATTTCGCATTTTCTTCCATAAATTAAATAAAATAGTTGTTGATGTTGAATTCATTCCAATTAATTATATAGTTGTTCACTAGCCTCAAGGTTGTTATTTATCTGAAGAAAGTTAATTTTCACGAAGTGAAAGTAATTTTTAATTAATTTCGGTAATTAGGTGTTATTATTGCATAAATTAAATTAATTACACAAAAATAGAAACAAATAGTCTCGGCCCTAATTCCAGTTTATTTCACTGTAATAGAACCCCTAGTAGTCAACAAAAATTTTAGAACGAATTTAGCCTATTTTTAATTGCCTTTTGTATTTTATAGTTAAAAGTGGGAAAATTATCAATTAGGGTTAAAATTGGATTTTAGGTTTAAAAATTCGTGAAAAATTCCAAAAAGTCATATTGTAGTTCCAGAAAGTTTATTTTGACAATATCTTATTTTTGTTTAATTTTTGCTATTATACATGTTTAATTCCTTGTTAATGTTTAATTTGTTTACCATATTGTTGAATGCAAAAATAATGTTTAGTAGCTAAATTTGTTTTGGGCATGAATTGAGTAAAGGAATATGGATTGACTTGTTAGCCGAAAATTAGGGGTTAAAATTAATTAATTGAGCTAGTTATTCAATTTGATGAATTAGTAATTAATAATTATTAGCCAATTTCATTAATTAAATTTTGGAAAATTATTTCTAACTTCTCTATGAGATTAGAAAGTAATTTGAGCCAACTTTATTCAAGCACATTAATAAGGCCTAGAAATAGGATAATTTTAATGAAATGGATTTACATCTTGTATATGAGAAATAAATTCAAATTGCTTAAATAATGAATTTAATTAGTTAATGAATTTGGCTATTTTTATTAATTAAAATTTTGGAGAATTATTTCTGCCTTGTCTATGAGATTAGAATTTAATTCAAGCCAACCATTTTTGAATACATTAATGAAACCTAGAAATAGGATAAATTAATGAAAGTAATTTCTATTCTTGTCTATGAGAAAAGAAATTATTAGTTCAATTGTTGTTTTAATTCCCCTAATTAATAGGTCCAAGAATATATCCATTTCTAATTATTCAATTCATTGCCCTTCTTTGATCAATCCATTTAGAGTTTAATATTTTTCATTTAGTTTAATTTTGAGCCATCATTAGTATTTGCATAATTTAATTACTTTATTTTTCAAAAACTAGTTTAGAAAATCAATCAAAAGTTTTAATTTGGAAAGCTTCCAATAATTTGCGATAACCCGTGACTGAGCTTAAAATCAAGAAACTCCTCCGCCATTCCTCAAGAGACACGATACTCGGGGAAAAACCGAAAGGTTAGACTCCGTTTTACTACAACGCCGCGAAAGCGGTTATCAGCTGGCTAGCGTGTTGACTATGCTTTTAGAACATCTTTGAAGTGTTTATTCTTAAATTGCTTGCACTATAACCTAGTTTTTGAGAGGATGAAAGCATTAGTCACCCATTGAATCGTTTCACAAATCATCCACATGACTTGAATAAGTCCTTTAGGAGAAGCCACTTTGAGCCTGACCATTTTGTTCTTTACCCAATTAATCGAGCTTCATAGCCAAATGGCCTGTGTTTCCTTACCCGTGAATATTTTTGACCTAGTCTTGGTGTTTAGGGAACTAGGGGATTAATTTGCTAAGTTTAGAGAATTTTTGTAGGAGCCATTTTTGGCACCGTTCCTATGCCCCAAATGGGGTAAGAGCTGTCACTTTTTAGGAATTTGATATTTTCGAGGATTGCATTGTAGGCATGGATTCACCTTGATTGATTGAACTTTAATTGCTATTTTTCCTTGGTGAGGCCGAGATTAGAATGAGGTAATGTCTAGTGAGAATCCGAAAGGTGAAAAATGAATATAGCCAGACCTCTTACCTTGCGAAAAGAGAATGGGAGCCCTGGTCAAAAAGCGTAAGTGTGCGCACAATAAGACGAGACTTGGGTATCTTTCGAAAGAAATGACGTTCTCGTGCCAACATGACAAGGAAAACTAAACTTAATTAATTGAACTTGGAGGCTTTAGAAAAATCAGCTTTAGTCCTCCGCGTACTTCAAGTATACGTCAAAGCACCAATGTGCCGAGACGGTTTAGCTTAGTTGTACACCATGTCTACTCTTTGCATAGGTTTAGATGATTGTTCCTAAATTGTGGCCTACTGAGTTCCTTGATCCTAAGAATAGCCCTGAAGTTTCTGAATGCATTAAGTCTTTGTTAGAATATTCCAATCTCTCAAACGAAAGGGACTGTTTATTATCCATAAACCATCCACCTTCACAAGTCCTTCTGATCGGTAGCTAGTTTATTAGAGCTTGCTCTCACTACTTTGAGGATGTTGTGAATACTTTTGTCAAATATTTTAGCTAGAGTAGAAAGATGTAGTTTAAGGAAGAATTTTCTTGGTTTAGTTTGTCTGTTCTGTGAATATCTCTTTAACTACATGTGCATGCTAATTGTTTTGATTCCGTGTGGTGATTATCGTAAGTCCCGTTGTTCAGTTTGCTTGAGGACAAGCAAAGGCTTAAGTGTGGGGGAATCTGATAAGTCCGTATTTAGACATGCATTTGATGCGTGTTGAGATCGTCTTTTGATGGTTTTCCTAGCTTGAAGGTGTTACAAGTCTCAACTTTAGCTCAAGTTATGTTTAACAAACGTTGGTTCGAGTTTTGTGTCATTTGGAGTCAAAATCAGGATTTTAGAGTTCGGCACTGGCGCTTGAGGAGAAATCGGGATGAGTTGAGAAGCATTTGATATTGATTTGAGATCTATGGAGGTCAGCGGGAGGTTTACGATGAAGATTTGATGACAAAAGAGCTCTAGGATTGGCTTCGGGATCAAAAGAAGATGAATGAAGCTTGAAAATGACGATCAGGATGACCTTCTGTCAATCGCTCAGGCATATCTCTTTGTAGAAACAACTAATGGACATGATTCAAGTTGTATATCAAAGAAAACTTCAAGGGATACAAATCATATGAAGACACCATTACGAGAATATGAGATCAAGAAGGTGAAAACAGATGATGAAGTCAGATGATCTCTGCTGCGTTTTCAGAATGACACCTTCCACCGTTTTGATCATATCTCTTGATTGGATGATTCAAATCACATTCCGAAAGTTGGGATAGATAGAAGACTTCATTACCTACAACTTTCATGAAGGAAGTTTTGTTAATTTAGGATTAGAGAAAAGGCTAAAGAACACGGACGGACGACCGTGCGTAAGAGGACGCACGATCATGCGTAGCCTCGAGTTACGCGTGGAAATTTCCCACATCGACCAGAATTACGATTTTTCCCCTCTTTTCTATAAATAAGGCCTCCCTAACCCTTTTTAGGGGGAACGAACATTACGGAGAGGCCTAGGGGCGAATTTATTCATTGTTTTCTGCTATTGCACTCCAAGACCCTGAGATTACTTGTAAGTTCATCTTTTTATTTAATAATAATTAATTCTATTCTTTCCGATTCTGTTGATTCTTCAATTATGAATTGTGAGTAGTTTAATTAGGGGTTTGAGGTTGATGAAGGGGTTAATCATGATTGATGTCTAGATTCTTGATGGATTAATTGCATGAATGTCGTTTAATTTGTGTGTGAATAATTTAAGTGATATCTTTTGTAACCTAGAACGGCCGCTAGAATTACAATTGTTGGTAGAATAAGTTAAGAGAGATCTAATTTATTCTAGGACACATTCACACACACTTAATCGTTCGCTAAGAGATTAGTAGCGATTAAGGGGCCGTAAGCTCGCTCGTCTTGACAATAATTTAGGATCCTGTCGCATGAGAGATCAGCCTCGTCCCCTAAATTATTGTACTCTATGCCGCGAGAGCGGTAAGAACTTAGTATTGATTAGCTAGGCTCAATTAAAGTAATTTCATGTAATTAAGCATGATATGCCAGAAATCTGATTACCCCGGAATCAATCCCAATTCCCTTCGACGTTAATTAGAAACAACCCCTTAGCTTTAATATTCGTTTAATTGCAAGTTAATTTTCCAATCAATCAAATCTCGCACAATTTATTTTATTTTATTTCTTTTTAATCGCTGAATTTAATTAATTCTTAATTCCATTTTGTCCTTCCCTGTGGAGACGATACTTGTACTTACACCCTTTACTACAATCTATTTTAAGTGCGAGAAAACTCACATCAGAAGCCAAGGAAGCCCGGATGCAGAAATACAGGGACACAGCCCTGAAAATTATCAAGGAATTGGAGGTAGGAGTCCGACCTGCTATGTGTCCCGCGAGATCAGAATGTTGAGGCCGATATCTTGTCAAAACTAACAAACGACGCGCCTGAGCATCTCACCCGCGTAGCCCGAGTATATGAACTGAGCAAACCAAGCATCGAAGTTACAAAGAACAAGGAGGTCTGGCCAGTCAACCAGGCCTCAAGGTGCTGGATTGATGACGTGATGGAATACATCGAGGACGGAATGCTGCCCCCGGAGGAAGACAAGGAAAGAGTGATCAGAAGGCGAGCACCAAACTATGTCATCCAGGGCAGCAAGCTTTACAAAAGAAGTTACAATGGAGTGCTGCTAAAGTGTCTGAGGCCAGACCAAGCCCGTCAAGTGATCCGAGAATTACACGAAGGGATATTCTCATCGCATCAAGGTGCGTTTACTCTAAGTAGAAAGGCTATCTTGCAGGGGTACTTTTGGCCAACCATGATAAGGGATTGCACGGACTTCGCATGGAAATGTGAGGTCTGCCTAAAGTTCCAAACAAACCCGGGCAGGCCTGCTACTATGTATATCCCTATCAGCACGGTCATCCCCTTCTCGAGGTGGGGAATAGATCTCGTGAATCCTCTTCCAGAGGGTTCTGGAGGTCGGAAGTTCGTGATAGTTGCCGTTGATTACTTCACCAAGTGGGTGGAGGTCGAACCAATGACCACAATCATCGCTGAGCAAGGTAAGAGGTTCGTTTGGAGAAACATATTCTGCCGGTTTGGCGTTCCCATACAAATTATCACTGATAACAGGAATCAGTTTGATTCCGAGCCCTTCAAGGAATTCTGTGGGCAATGGGGAGTTGAGGATAGAAGGGCGTCCATTGCTTATCCCCAGTGCAACCGACAAGTTAAAAATGTGAACAGAATAATTTTGGATAGCCTCAAGAAAAACTAGAATCCATGGGGACGACCTGGGTAAACGAGCTCAACAATATCCTTTCAGCCTACCGCACGACCCCAAGGAAAGCAACTGGCGAGACTCCCTTTGCTCTAACTTACGGCTTTAAAGCCCGAGCTCCCTCAGAAGCATTATTTCCAAGCAGAAGGGTGAAAGACTATGACCCTAAAGACAACGAGGAGATGCTAAGGGCGGAACTTCATCTGATTGAAGAAAAAAGAGACGAGGCCTTCATCAGGGCCGAGAATTATAGGCGGCAAGTAAAAGAATACCATGATGCCAGGGTCAGACCAAGACAATTCGAGGTCGGAGATCTAGTCCTAAGGATCGGAGGTCTGCCAGTAAGCCCCTGGAGGGCGGAAAGTTTGCTAAAAATTGGGAAGGGCCCTACAAAATCAAAGGGACAGTTGGCCCCGGGACCTATAAGCTGTGCACTCCTAAAGGAAAACTGGTGGACCGGGTGTGGAATTCTGCACACCTACTGAAATTCTACCAGTAAGTATCTAACTTCTTTTCGACATCATGAATTTTAATAGAAGTTTCGTTTTCAGTCACAAATGTCCTTTATGCATTACATGCAAAGGTTTCCCAACCAGCCAAAAAAGGGGCTACGCCTAATTGGTACTCGTAAAAGACAAAGTACAAATTCCAAACTCATCTAAGTTCTAAAAGCTCAACTTAGTCTTGCTAAAGACGAGAGCGGGGACAAAACAGCCTTTCTCAAAGTTAAACAGCCTTACAAACAAAGTCAAATTTCCTAAAACAGGAAAAGACAACCTTCCTCAGGGTTAAGACTAACTTCACAGGGCTAAAGATGAAATTAAAGGAATTAACTTTGCACCAGAGAGGCTCAAAAGCCTCGCCAATTGAAAGGCTGCTCACCAAGGTCAAAGTAACCTAGAGTGAAGCCCACCCAATCTAGCTCAACTATTAAGAGCCTGAGGGTTTGAAATTGGTAATGTCATCCTTAACAAAGGAAAGACGATCTTGACCAGAAATTCAAGGCAAAAATACGCCAAGAACAGAAGTGATTGAATACAGAAATCAGGAAGGTCTGAGGGCCATCTTGGGATTTATAAAATGCATAGGTCAAGTCAAACAAGCAGCAAAGGCGGTTATGAATATGTACATATGGAAGTAAAATAGGAATTAAGGATGTTTGATTAAACACCGCCCCAAGGGAAGAAAACAGCAACAAGCACGCAGGCCTGGAAATAATGTTCGCTGAAGGGGTGAGGGGGCCTTATAACCAGGTGCCGGGGGATCCCCCCTGTGTGCCACCTAAGACGACTGACTTTCAGAATCCGCTTTCGCGGTAGCTTCACACGGGCTCTCCACAGCTCGGGATCTCTTCCCCGCAGGCAAGGAAATGAGATGGGGTGTCGGCCTCTTCCCAGCCTCTCCCGTCAGAGGAACCCGGAGGTCCGCATCCGATGTTGCAAGAGTCACAACGCCGTTCCCTTTTCGGATTCCCTCACGCTCCCCAGGGGCAGCTTCCGTGGAGGCTCGGGTCCGAACCGTCCCAGCCCTGGCCGCCAACCGCTCCATCCCGGAAGATATCCTTTTGTCCACTGAAATGGAAGGGAACGGTCAATAAATTTTGGCTCTAAGTAACAAAGGAAAGGAGGAATAACCAGAAATAGAGTAAGGTTTTGCCAACCTGAAGTGAACGTAAGCATGACCACCCGGTTACCACCAATGTAGTGGCCCAATAAGAAGGGAGAGCCATCAGTGATAAGATTTGTAGCGTACTCAGTTCCTTCATTCAAGATCGGCATAGTCCACCGCTGGATCAGCTCCCCCCACTTGCATTCAAACCACGACTTTCCATCTGCTGGGGACATCCACACCCATTTCTGACCCCATCTCCCAGAAGGACCTGGAGAAGGTCTGGCCTCAAACATGGGAGCGTCAGGCCGGGCTGCATGGAAGAAGTGGAGAAACATGTTTAGAGAAACATGTTCGGCCTGATTCCGAGTGAAATACACCGGGCCATGAACCCAGCGATGAAGAGATGCGCGGTGGGGGTAAGATGGCCAGGCACAACGCCAAAATGGAATAAAATGTGCAGAGTGGTCGGATGAAGAGGAAACCTGAGCCCTCTCTCCAAACTGGACAGGTGGACCGCAAAATGAGAAGGGGATGGTGAGTCCACGATATTTTGACCTGGAGCAGAGCGAGTGAAAATAACGATGGGTCTGGTAAGGGCCACGACGGTATTGAACCCATCCTCAGTAATAGCAACAGTCGGGATCGCACGAGGGGTATCAGCAGGAGAGAGGAAGTCGTCCAAGAGAGAAAGTGACGAAGATGATGAAACTGACCCTTATGGCAAAGCCTTAACCGACTTGGAACCACTTTGGAACCGTTTCCAAGGCACTCGAGTACGAAGATAAGACGGCGGGTTGGAAGTCGTGAGGACTGGTGCACACTGTTTGCATTAAATGCTACAGGGCGCTACAATTCTGAGGGAAATGTGAAACTGGTTGAACCGCTCAACTTACTCTCCTAAAATCAGCCCTGCTGATTTTAGAGAGTAGGGGTGCTCGTGATGGTACCATGGATCCTGACCATGGCCCAATTACGTACTCCAGCCCATAACGGGGTCAGCCCTTAACGGGATTAGTCTAATGAGCGGAATTAGCCTATAGATGGGATCAAGTCTTAAAACGGGTTCATGTTAAAGAAGTCGTTAAGCCTGATTAGGGATCAGGCCTAGATAGGAATCCAAGGCCAGACCGGGCTGGACAGCAGACCTCGAGTCTGGGTGGAGTTCTAGTAAGGTTAGGATATTCCTAGGGTTTATGTGGCAGACAATTATTCGAACATAGCTATTTGGCAGCAGGCAGGACTCAATAGGAAACGTGGACTGAAAAAGATAATCATTGCACAGTGGCTGAAGCGCCACATGAGTTCTATTCGAACTAATGTACAATTAATAGCATTAAATGTAAGTAGTTTCTTTCTAGAATACTAACTCCAAAAGTGTATAAATACCTCCTATAAATACCCTGAGAAAGGATCAGAAATCATTGTTCCAAATAATAATAATAATAATAATAATACTGTCTTACGCTGTCATATTTCGATATCTTGCTAAATTTAGCTCCCGTAGTTGGATTAAACTCCATCACATATTTTTAAACATTCACCTAAAATACATATTAGGTGCACGCATTTTTTAAATGCACTTAATAGGAGTCTAATACATATGACACATGAACATATATAGATAATAATAATAATAGTGATGATGATGATAATTTTATTATTATTATTTTACACACCTTTTTGTTAATAATGGTTAATACACAAATTAAAATCTATTGTTTTATACATTAAAACTGAGGTATAAATCAATGATGTGTCAATTTGTGATTGGTTACTAAAAATTTAATTATCACACTGGTTAAAACAATTATTTAATTCTCCCAATGCAAGTTCAGACGGTCCATGATGAGACCATGACTAGATATTCAGCCTTTTTTATTAATATTACTAAATCAAATGTGAAAGACAAAAATATGGCCTCTTTTAAAGTTTTACAGAAATGTGACTTACTATTTCATTATGATGTCTATTTAGTAATGCATTTATTATTATAATTATATTTCTTTTTAATAATTATTAATTAGTCACTATTCACCAGCCACCCTAACAATCACCATTGTTAGTGCTGCCGCCACCAATAGTCTCGCCACTACAATTAACACCACCATAGTGACTATACCGCATTAGTGACTACTGTGACCTTCTGCCAATGACCACTCGCTCCACAGTGACGGCTGCCTCTAGCCCCGCCCATCCAGTGACCACCGTCAGTGACTCCATTGCAGCGACTTATCCACAGTAATCAATCAACATCCATCAGTGACCCCCACCTCCACACACATGACCGTCGTCCACCCGCCTTACCAGCCCCCTCCCCACTCCCCACCACCCTCCCTAGCCTTCGAACCCCTACCCTAGTCCTCCACAACCACTGCTACACCCCCTGCACCCTGCCTATGTTCCTGCAACCACCACATCCCACCCCCACCTACTGAAAATAGGGCTATCGCTCCTCACAAAAATTCTGTGTAGCCCGTAGCCATCGTCGGCTGTCATCGACAACAATGCCAATCGCACGCAATAGAAAGAGAGGAAGATGAGAAGGGGTGTGGAAATGAGCGACGACGACAGATGTGTGTGGCAGCGACGGTGGCGGGATGTTCATAGCAGTGAGAATAGGCTGGCGGCGAAAAACGTTGTGCTCTAGATCTGATGTGCATAGCTCTTGTAGGGAGAGGTTAATCGCTTAGGAGATACACGTAAGAGTTATTAGGGTTTGATTTATTGGGTGTATTTTAATTCATTTATCATTAATTAGCCACTTTTTTGTCCTATTTTAATTATGGTCATATATTTGTCCACTAAAACTCTAGGAGTAATATCTAGGTCGTTATTTCTTTTTTATTTGTACTCCATTTTTTATAAAAAATATATCAAAATTCGCAACTTCTTATGATCTTTCATATGACAACAATATTACATATGTAAAAAAAACTGAAGATCTAATTGAGGAAGATTTTAAAGCCTAAAAATTTTTTGTCAATAAAGCCCAAAACTTTTTATAAGTAGATTCAAATCTTAAAATTAATATTTCATAATTAATTTTTACATTTTTGAGATAATTTTTCATAAAAATAAAATAAAATCTAAAACACCGGATTCCTTATTATCTATGGTTCTATACAACAAACATGAATTATGAAATAATGCTACGAGTAACTCTCTTATTAATTTGACATTATAAATGTTAGGGAAAATTCCCGAAATAGGAGTAAAAAAATTTGAAAATTCTAAAATAGGACTGCCATGTGTTTTCGCCAAAGTAGGAGTGATTACTGCCAAGATTGAAAAATATTGTCATGTTTAAAGTCTGGTACTGCCAAAACATGGCAGTAATTAGTCCTATTTTGAGAATAAAAAAATGATAGACTTATTTTGGAATATATAAACGTATTTATTCCTATTTAGAGAGTAATTTGCCTAAATGTGGATATTACTTTAATTTTACAATCATTGTTTAACTCATTACATGATGCAAATACTCATATAATATAAAAACTAATTCATATTGTAAATTATACTACCCCCGTTCTCTTTTGATTGCAACATTGGACTTTTTGCATTGTTCACATATTCAACTATGACTATATTTTTATTTATTGATGTATTATAAATTAAAGTTTAAAAATATATTTTTAAACTACTCTCATTTTAAATTTTCAAAATCTGAATTTTTAATTTTTTACTAATAAGGAATGAAAGATATTAATGGTCAAACTTGTGCGTTGGTAAACGTGAAAAGAGGACCGTTGCAATTATAAAAGAACGGATGAAGTATTTCATACAATACTAATTAATTAATTATTATATGCATTATCACATTTAGTTTAAACCAGGAGTAAAACATTATGATATGAAAACATGATAACAACACCAATAATGATGAATATATAGTAAGAAAATTAATTTATGTTGTAAATATTAATGTTATTTCAGGATAATAAGAAGTAAAAAGAAAAACATACAAAGTAGTAATTATCTTTACAATAGTATCAATTATAAACTATTGCTCCCTCTGTCCCTAATTGTTCTTCCAATTATGGATTATGAAGTTTGACCAACGATACAGTTTTATTAAATAAATTTATATATTCAGAAACAACATTAAACTCACTGCAAAGCCTGGAAAAAATTATTCAATTTTCATAAGACTTTGATATATAATTACAACATTAACGCTCGAAAAGCGAAATGGAAGACCTTTCAAGGATAAAGGGAGTATTATTTTTAAATAATAATTACAATAATACGGCTATAATTATTTTTATCATCAACATGAATCAGGAACGGATCCATAATTTCGAGTCAAGGGGGGCGAAAATTTTCGTTAGTGTAGCGGGGTTAAAAAAATCACTAGTGTACGAGATGATTTTTTTTTGCTAGTGTAGCGGGGCGATATTTTTTCACTAGTGTAAGCCTCTGTGGCTATATTTATTAAAAAAAATCATTAATACATACACGATGATATTTAAATCTATATGTTACGGAGTACATTCTAAGTTTAGAAAATGGTAAAATAACTTCAATTTTATAATTGGAGTGCTCTAGAAAAAAGTATTGTTACATTAAAATGTAAGAAATGGCAAATCAAATAAAAATAATTTGAAAATTAAAAAGGATATATAACATTTTATTTAAAGAAAAAAAGTTTATAAAGTACACATTCACCAATACTTTTAAAATAACTTTAACATTGTTTAACTACATGAATCTTATAAAATAAAGAATTGGTTTTTGAATTACAATTTTTGTCTACCAGGGAGTGTGTTCATGAGCCACAAGGAGTTTTCTTAATATTACAATAGTATGTATGAGTTTATTATTTTTAGAATAATATTACATTGCTAATTCATATACTACGTATAATATATATAGTGCATACTATATTTGCTAAAATAATTAAAAGTTTATTATCTACTATGTAATTAAATAAAGTCTTTTTAGAACGTAAGAAGTAAATAAATTGTGTAATTTAATTCAACAAACATTTATAAGTTGGATTCACTTCACATGATCTAAAAACCGTGTAACTAATTTGTCTGGTATTTAATATCGTTTGATATATATTTTACAACATCGTTTACTAGTTATCTGATAAAGATAATTAAACATTACAAAATAATATTTTTTATATAATAAGTATCCTAAATCTTAAACAATGAGTTGTTCTATTGTTTATTTATTTAAGTTATGTAAATTATTTTAGATGTTCGTTCTTTTAAATCTCTAATTAATTAAATTAAAAGTTAAGGGGGGCGTATATTAAATTATATACGAAAATATTTAGAAAATTTTGAAAGTCCAAGGGAACGATCACCCTTAAATCTATCCCGAACATGAATAGTAGTAATAATGAAATATAGCAAGAAGAAAAACAGAAATAACAACCACCAGTACAAAATGAAGTTTCATATCAACTTTTGGAATAAAATGTGTGGCTATTTATTTAACAATAATTTAACAATAATATATAAAACCATAACATCATAATATACTCACTTAATTTGTTTTAGTCTACATGAATGGAATTGTAATAATTATCTCGATCTTATATGTATGCAGACAGAGAGATTGCTTAATTACCATAATTGAGGAAAACCTTCGATTGATGGGTAAGAAGACATCCTTAATTATGGAAACCATTTCTGTTTCATCAATTTCTAAAGCAACTTTTGTTTCCAAAACAGCAATAATGGAGAGGGACAGCACTTTGCTGTTCATGTATTGTGCAGTGGGGCTTGCAGGTTCCACACCTCCTTCTTCTCCATCTAAGTATTCCATCGCATATATGCTTCTAATAAGCTTCTTTATTTCTTTTCATATTCCTCTAGTTTGCATCTATGTAATTCATTTATAGGCATGGACAGCCAAGAGTTGGTATGGTTTTATAACTGTTTTTCACACATAGTATGATATGATAGATTTTTTTTAGATAGATAGATATATAGTACATCTATTAATATAATGTAAGATGCAATTGAGTTTGGTGCAGGTTAAGAAAAATAAAGGATAAAGCCGTTGTTTTACGCTTCTAACCTCTAAAAAATAAGAAAGCCTAAGATGGATCTACAAAAAGTAATGGATGAAATGATAAGTAAATAGATGAAGTAAGATAGTAAAATGTTAATGAGTCCAATTTAAAAAAATAGTCATATTTTTAGGACAATCTAAAAAGGACAAAGACACGAAGTGTACCTTATGGAATGGGACAGAGGAATATATCAAATACAAAGTTTTGTTTTAACCAGGTACAATGTTATAGATCACATATATGTTTTTGCCATTGTAATTTGTTAGGGAATGAGTATATACTAATATACGTGCACAATTGTTTTTGCCATTGTAATTTGTAACTTTTAAGGGCATCCTCATCCATGAATTTTTTCGGGGGAGATGTGGAGGATTTTTTTAAAGATCATTATTGAGAAGGTAATATTATTTTGCAAGATTATTTTGAAAAAAAAATATGGTATAAAAAATCAAATCTGGATTATTTTAGGATTATTTGCAAACTTTTAGACTCTTCTCCAACTCCCAATACATTTACACACATTGAGTGAGTCGGTGACTCTTGGGATTAAAGTGACCATTTAGTTCATACTGTGGTGGGAGTAAAAAATTTGATTGGCAAAAATGTTCCAAATTAACTGTGGCCGGGAACGGCCATTTACCTTCAAACCAACTGACACAACTTCGTATATATAGGTTGAATGCAGGCTATCTTTAAATTAGTAAAATTTAAATATAAATGATTAATCTAATTAAATTCAAACTAGTGAACTTTAAGTTTATTAAATTTAAAATTCGTAGTCTATATGTATAAAAATAAAATTAGAGATAACGATAAAGTTCGAAATATGCTAAGCAATGTTGTGTGATGGATATGAATGAGAAACCATCATTAAAGTGTAAGAGGAGAACAAATCTCTACATTATTGATCTAAAATCTGTATGATCCACCATATTCATATGTCTCATGTCCAAAGCTTCTAAAGAACAAAACAATCTATGACACAGACGTCTCTCACACTTGAATCTACCAACAATGACCGTGTTGAGATTATAACTCATTACTCATATATGCTCGACTGGACGTCTGGTGTGTATGTGTACATGATCTACTCTATCATCGTTGGGTTGACTGTGTCATCGTAATTTACATCTTGCACATGTGCTACTGTGTCGGGATGTGGGCGGCTCTTAGTATTAGTATGGATTCCATCAATTGGAAGAAGGATCCTCTCACAGGACTCACAATGGGTGTCATCCTAAAGGAAATTTCCCATATAAATTTGGTAGATTCTATGGTACCCATAAGAGCATCCACATTCATGTTACTTAAATAAATGGATTTTTCATGACACGTAGATTTTGTCAAAATAATCTCACACTTTCTAAATTACACCATTCATCGTCTCAAAATAATCGGATCTTTTGTGGGTCCCTCACTCACCAATTAACACTATTGCACAATAATCTTGAGATAATCTGGATTCATATTTCAATCCAGGATCATTTTGTCAAATAATTTCACCAAATAATCTTCATCACTCAATCATGATCCCAAAAATAATTCGACACCTCACCAACTCAATCCTCAAATAATCATATGGATGAAAATGCCCTAAGGTACCATACCTTTGTCCCCGTGGACCAATGAGAATGTAGCAGTTGAATTATTTAAATCTAAATTAAAAAAGATAAAGTGGTGTGATCCAATCAAATTAATGGTAGATACGGTACCCCATTTTTTAGAAAGGTACCGGAATTGTCACCTATAAATTTATCGAATCCTTAAACATATCGAATGAGTGGGCTTGAACCGTCCATGTGCACTTAATTAGATTTTTGTTGAAAAGCTATGCCCGGTTTTGGTGTATCTTGAATTAAGTGTCTCCCGGCCCTTAATTTCGATGGTATTAATTATTGGAAGATTGATTGGATATGCTCTCCGGCCGATCCATTGCATGAATCACGGGTTGTTAGCTCTATTTTGGTCGGTTTCAGACTTTCTGTTATGCTTTAATTTGTGCCACCTTATTTAATATAGTGCGTGACGAAACTGTCGATATTTCGCCAGCGTGGGTTACGTTGGGAGACTAGAGCTATTCGTCACTATGGTTATAAAATGACATTTTATTTCTTCTTTTCCTCTCTCTGGATTCAAAACAAAAATCAAAAGTTGTTCCAAAACATTGAGACCCAAAAGGTCCTTAACTCCTTTCTTTACCGGAATAGGATTAAGATAAAAAGAAAGTTCACTAACTAAATAGGATTAAGATAAAAATAAAGTTCATAAATAGTATTATCATTGTTTTATTTTCAAAATATGACTTATTCAGTGCTATTTTGAAAAACGTTAATCAAATCTTTATCTTTATCTTTATTTTTATCTTTATCTTTATCTTTATATTATTATTATACTTAAAGACATTACATATGAGAGAGAAAGATTCTTCCGCCTAAGATTATGACCTAAAATGTAATTTCGCCACTCAGCATTTCTACGCTCACCATATCTCCTATTCAGCCCACCTCCTGGACTTCATGCCTTCTCCTCTCTTCTTCTTTTCCGGAATTTTCCATACGATTTCCGTGGATCTCTTCGACCCACCTTCTCTTCGACGTTTTAAGCATTTGATTGAAGAGCTTCAGGAGTTCTTCTGATTCTCTGAGCCGCATGGAAGATGAAGTCACCTAGCGGCTTGAATTCATGGAGGTATCACCTTCAAGTAGCTATTTTTGTATGATTCTATTGACTCACTAGCTAAACCTTTGCCATTCTGATTTGTTTCTTCTTGAGCTTTTGTAATTTGAGGCTTCCGGACGTGGTGCATGGGAAAGTATGGCCTTGATCGAAATTGGCTGCTATGAACAAACCACAACGATTCACTCTGCCCCCAAATCATATATTCCATTGGTAATGCTTTCGTGTTGTCTTCTCACCAAATGAATTCGATGTTCTATTTTCATGTCATATTTTTCTTGATTCATAAGCTGTCATTTGGATGAGCATTCATTTTGACTGAAATTTTCAGTTTTTTCTTCTTAATTTAAATTTCTGTGCATAAATACGGACAAAAATAGAATATATAGTAACTACCATTAACAAAAAATACAACGATATTGATACAGAATTAATTAGGTTTGGTACGAATCATAACATTTTTTGGCACAGCTCTGTGCCAAACAGTCATGGCAAAACAACATTGGCCTGAAAGAGAATGTGACACCATTTTGACATATCCGTGCCAAATCCCCTATGAATATTGGTGTATACGTGCCAAATTCATGCTTGTTCGATTATTTGTTTGTAGTGCACCCTGCTGCGATGCGTAGTATATATCTATATAAAAATATTTATAATTTATAAAAATAACATATTGATCTTTTCCATTATCATATTCAGGACATAGACAAAAATAAATATTCCCTCCGTCCTTTAAAACTTTTCCATCTTTCCTTTTTGGGACGTCCCAAAAAACTTTGTCACTTTCCCTTTTAATCAATTATGTTGTGATTTCTGTTATTTCTCTCTCCTCTGCACAAATCTCAACCACATCGTTTAACTTTATTATCCTTCGTGTCGGTTAATTTTGGCAAATTTTTAAGGGACGGAGGTAGTATGTGTCTGGCCACCTAATTCAAAACTTATAAGGCATACTTTTTCAAAAGCCATTTAGAATTCATTCATGCCATATCTTAAGTCCAAATTCGTAGAACCATTCAGAATTGGACGCTGTCACATAGCTTTTTAAACAACACCAACCACGAGATTATGGAGGTGTTTGGCAATCGCCTGTTGGCTAGCTTTTGACTGATTGTTTTAGCTGATTGATGACAACATATTTTGTTGGCTGTTTTAATTAGCCGATAGCATTAGCAGTTTGTAAGTGATGTTTGATTATATGGTTGTTTATATTTAACTGATAACTTATTAAATGACCTTTTAGGACATCAATTTTTTTATTAATAATATGAGTACTACTACATAAACACCTTTTTATGATTAAAAGGTTAAATGTATTAACACAAATAATAATTAATTTAAATCTGTACTTTTTAAATTCGTAATCCATTCTTCATACTTTTTTATGAGATCAAAATTTTTTTTTATGAGATTCCACGAAGGAGGAGGCAATTCCAATCAAAATCCCATTTCTTTTATTAATAATAATCCATTCCTCGGTGTTTCTTATGAGATGATCTTTGGCTGACAACCACGTTTCCAGTCGAAATCCCTCTCTATCCATCTCTGCACGTTTCCCGCCTCACACAAACTAATGAAATAACACCATATCATACTTTTGTATACACATACACATATAAAGCTAATTATAGAAGAAGGCCGCTTTCTCCCAACATTGGATTTTGCTCTTCGGTGGAAGAAGATCTAGGTTGGCAGAATTTTATTTTTTCTCTTCGGTGGAAATGTTTTCTGCAAGTAGGAGGGGATTCGTATATGACTGGTAGAATTCAGGAAGAAGAAACTTCGAAAATTCTAACATATATTGCAGGAATTCCAAAGGAAAGAATGGAATTCGAACTAATAGTGTACAGAAGGAATTAGCTCATCAACAGAGAAAGAGAAGAGGGAAGTTTAAACATCATCGTGATCGTTCATACAATCCAATTACAGTATATGTAATGACATGCTAACTACTCACAACTAACTATAACAACTAACTGAAGAAGACCCGCTTCTAACTTCTTCCAGCATCTTCCACGCTAGTTGTCAATTAGTTCTTAGCTTATATGGGACTCGTTCCTTTATTACTCCCTAGCTGACGTGACTTTGAGTGCATAACAATCCTTCCCCCCTTAAAACAAAGCTTGTCCTCAAGCTTTGAAAATTTTGTCAGTTCAAAGGAAAATCTGGGTATCTCTTGACAAAATCTTCATACCATTCCCAAGTAGCATCTTCAGTCGTTCCATTTGACCATTGTACCAATAGATAAACAGCTCCTGCATTCCCTTTTTTAGTAATCTTTCTTTCCAAAATGGCAGCAAGTTCTATCTGCAGTTGTAGGGAGTTATCCATCATAGGGATATAACTAGTTAAAGGTAGAGGACCATGATGTTTCTTAAGCTGAGAGACATGGGAAACTGGGTGGATCCTTGCCCCTTCTGGCAGTTTCACCTTATAGGCCACCTTACATATCTTATGAGTAATCATAAATGGTCCAAAATACTTGGGAGCTAACTTCTGATTGCTCCTATAGACTACACATTGTTGTCTATAGGGCTGGAGCTTAATATACACTCATTCTCCTTCAGCATAATCCTTATCAGTTCTGTGCCTGTCAGCTTGCACCTTCATTATGTTTTTGGCTCTTTCCAAATGAAATTTAAGCATGGAAATACATTCTTCCCTTGAGGTTAAACTTCTGTCCACTTCTGCGACTTCACAATCTCCATTTAAAAGGAAATGTATAGCCGAAGATTGTCCATATACAACCTCATAAGGGGTTCTACCAATAGATGTGTGAAAGTTAGTGTTATACCATCATTCAGCTAAGGGTATTCAATTAGCCCAATCCTTAGGATTCTCCCCTGTCATACACCAGAGATAGGTTTCCAAGCATTTGTTGACTACTTCCGTTTGCCCATCTGTTTGGGGGTGATAGGCAGTGGACATTAATAGCTCAACCAGCTGCAATTTGAACAATTCCTTCCAAAAGTGACCAAGGAAAACCTTATACCTATCACTGACAATGGTTTTGGGCAGACCATGCAGTTTATAAATGTTGTCAAAGTAGGCTTTAGCGACTGTAGAAGCAGAAAAAGGATGGGTGAGCAATATGAAATGTGCATACTTACTCAAACGATCTACAACAACAAATATGGTGTCCTTCCCCTGTGATTTAGGCAATCCTTCAATAAAATCCATGGAGATGTCTACCCAAATAGCTCCTGGGATTGATAAAGGCTGTAGAAGACCAGATGGTGCTTCTAACAAGGGTTTGCTCCTTTGGCAGATGGTGCGTGTTCTAATGTACTTCCTGATATCCTTTTTCATTCCTTTCTGATAAAAGAGGGGTTTCATTCTTTGGTAAGTAGCTTGAACACCTGAATGTCCTCCTAATGCTGAGTTGTGTATCATAGAGATGAGCTCAGTTCTGAGGTTTCCTTGATCTCCAACAACCAACCTTCCTTCCTTCATTAACTTCCCGTAAGTAATATTTGAGAGGGCATCAGTTTGCAAGTTCTGAATAATACTTTTGCAAGTCTCATCCTCCCAAATAAACTGGATTCGTAGGCTTTAGCGACTGTAGAAGCAGAAAAAGGATGGGTGAGCAATATGAAATGTGCATACTTACTCAAACGATCCACAACAACAAATATGGTGTCCTTCCCCTGTGATTTAGGCAATCCTTCAACAAAATCCATGGAGATGTCTACCCAAATAGCTCCTGGGATTGATAAAGGCTATAGAAGACCAGATGGTGCTTCTAACAAGGGTTTGCTCCTTTGGCAGATGGTGCATGTTCTAATGTACTTCCTGATATCCTTTTTCATTCCTTTCCAATAAAAGAGGGGTTTCATTCTTTGGTAAGTAGCTTGAACACCTGAATGTCCTCTTAATGTTGAGTTGTGTATCATAGATATGAGCTCAGTTCTGAGGTTTCCTTGATCTCCAACAACCAACCTTCCTTCCTTCATTAACTTCCCGTAAGTACTATTTGAGAGGGCATCAGTTTCACAGTTTGCAAGTTCTGAATAATACTTTTGCAAGTCTCATCCTCCCAAATAAACTGGATTCTTTGCAACAAGTCAGATCTCAATTGAGTCGATATTAGACTCTGCCATTCTCCTCCATAGACCCTAGATAAAGCATCAACTGCTATATTCTCATTTCCCTTCCTATAAATGATTTCATAATCCAGGCCAAGCAATTTTGGCAAGCATTTGCTTTGGAAGGAAGTGGTAATCTTCTGCTCCAACAAATATTTTAAACTGAAATGATCAATTTTGATCAAGAAATGTCTTCCCACTAGGTAGGGCCTCCATTTTTCTACTGCTAAGATTATAGCCAGTAGTTCTTTCTCATAAGTAGATAAAGATTGATGCTTTTCAAAGAGTGTCTTACTGATGAATAAACTTCCCTCTTCTCTTTCTCTGTTGATAAGCTAATTCCTTCTGTACACTATTAGTTCGAATTCCATTCTTTCCATTGGAATTCCTGCAATATATGTTAGAATTTTCGAAGTTTCTTCCTGAATTCTACCAGTCATATACGAATCCCCTCCTACTTGCAGAAAACATTTCCCCTCCATATATACACTTACACACGTACCGTGGATTCAACCTCCTTTTCCATTCTTTATTCCATCGTTTGCATTTCTTTCAACCTCCTTTAAAGTACTCACAAACTGCAAATACAAAAAAACCATTATATATACGAATACTTTCAAAATCAATACTATGTATTCAATCGTTCAATAAACAATAACAAAATAAGCACCAAATTACTATTTCGGTTAACTTTTTGGTTTCTTTGTTCACACTTCTTAATTTTTGTAATGGTATGTTAATGTTGGACTCACTTCATAGACAATATGTGAGATAGCATTACATTTAAAGGTTTTGTTTTTAATTTTTTTGTCTCTCAATGAATACCATTCTTAAATTAAATTTGACCTATAATTTGGGATGGATGGGGTGCAGACGGCAGACGTCCAGTGCATTTTCAATTTTCACTTTATGAACACAATTTTATATAAAAAGAGAGAGCTAACTAGAAAGGATGAGGAATTACACATTAAAATGCAGAGTCAACTGTAATGTTGGAATGTTTTAACATCGGGATGGCAATAGCTGTACAATTTTAAAGTAATGCCATAAACCAAATGTTAGATTTTGTTTATCATGCTATGCTGCAATAAGCTTATCAATCAGCAATAACAAAAGCAAAGAAAAATCCCTGCTGCCAAAACAGAAAATAAGCAAAACTAGAAGAATAAAAAATGATTGTTTGAAATAGAAAACAAAAGCTTATTTGGCAAAATAAGCTCTAAGAACAAGAGCTTGTAAGAAAATCCTAGTACATGTTTCTCAAGAAAATCCCTAAATTAGATTTGATGAATAAACCAATTACATACCGAATTTGTTCGAATATGCTCAAGGGACCTTCCAATGCTCAAAAATCTCAATAGATTGGGTTAAGTTCCTCTTCCGCAATTATGCTCCGGCAGCCAGGGAGCGAAGGCAACAACACTATCTCGTCGGTTGCGATGGAGAGAAGAAGCCATCGTCTAGTTGCGGTGGATAGTAGGCAACCTGGAAAGCACCGGTCTTCTGGTTTTTGTAGAGAGAGCCGTCGTCTGGGGTTGCGGTGGATAGTAGGAAGAGCCGAAGAGGGACATGACTTCTGGTTTTGGTAGATACCAGGAAACGGCAAAAGAAAAGAAAGCTCCGTTAACCCAAAGTCCCCGTCTCTTACCCAAGGACTCAACTGCAATTTTTTTTCTTGACTGTAATGCTCGATCAATATAGTGCTTATCCACATGTCAACTTTTTATTTGGCCACATAAGCAGGGTACTGTATCCAAAAAAATAATTTGGGCACCATAGAAAAACTTAACTGACCGAGTGAATACGTATAAACTGGAGGGGAATTAGATTTATTGACGGGTTGGGTTGCGGTTAGCCTAAGAGCTCATTCAATCATTCATTATGTAATAGGTGTAAATTTGACGTAACATGTGTAGGTAATGGTTGAATTTGATGTAATTGGTATGAGGGACTTATCTATTTAAAAAAACATTGTTAAGAAAAAGTAATACTCCCTCCGTTCCTTATAACTTTGCCAAGTTTTCTTTTTTTGTTGTCCCAAAAACTTTGTCAATTAAGGGTTCCTAATATTTCTGTCTCCTCTGCAAAAATTTCTACCACACAATGTTTACTTTATTATTCTACGTGTCGGTCAAACATGGCAAACCTTTAAGGGACGGAGGCGGTACTATATACTACCTATGTCCCAATTTTTGAATTAGGTGAGAAATCTTTGAATTAGGTGAGAAATAAGAATAGTAAAAATTGTGTGGTTGAAATTTATGCAGAAGAGAGAGAAATGAGAAGAATCACAAAATAGTTACTTTAATGAGAAAGTGAAAAAGTTTTTTGGGAGAACAAAAAACGAAAAGTTGACAAAGTCCAATGGGACGGAGGGAGTATGTGTGTGTGTGTTCAATAATAATATCGATTTATGTAGTTTTTGTTTTTACGGTATGTAGTTTGTTACATTACTCCCGTGCAGCAACGCACAGGTGTAGTAACTAGTTAAGGTTTAAATGCATGAAACCTATACTATTATCAAAATATTTTCTCTGTTTACAAATACATCAAATACATTAAAAATGTAATATACATTTATTACTTTTAAAATGCATACAATATGTGCAAGTACTGTATAAAATATGGAGTGCATGAATTCAAGTTTTGGAGAAGTGCATTAATGTATCAAGCCATAATAAGCCATAACATAGGTGTGTTAGATTATTGGACTTATATTGTATGTAATATTCACAATATATTATTTATCGGGTTTAATTGTATGTTATATGCTATCTTATATTTAGGCCCAAAAATTAGTGGTCCTATGGATATTAATTTAAGTGGGCTAATAAGTTATCTAATAAGGTATAGGGCCCAAATGTGTAGAGACCCATGGGCTTGACCTAATCAATGATGGGCTGATTAGGGTTAAGCACTCTCTATAAATAAGGGGTTATAGTCCCTAGTTGAACACGCCATTCTGTCTTTCTGCATCCCATCGCTAGAGAGATAATCCCGAGGGTGTGTATCAGCTAGAAGACACAAACCCTAGCCTCCGTCTCCCGGATCTCTAAAGGCCATCTCCCATGGAGTCAGGTACGCTTCCGCTCAGTTAATTCTCCAGATAATTTCAATATGAAGATTAAAGTATTCATGGATTTATTTCAACAATTGGTATCAGAGCCACCTTCATATTGAATTATTTGGAGTCAATTTAACCTACCGATTCACTGAAATCAGGGTAATGCGATTTTGTGTTTATGCAATTCATTCCTGATATATTCACGTATCATATCGGTAGTTAATGAATAAACGAAACGATTGAATTTTCTGCTATTTCGTTTTTTGTGAAAATTGCCGATCGATCTTAAATTAGGGTAGTGTGATTTACTTTTATGTAATTCATTCCCCTGTAATTCCCATGCTTGAATCGATGCTGATAGATTAATTGAAACCTTAATATTGGAGTTTTTTTTGTGATCGTGTTTTGTCCCAACTGGAGTTTCACTTCAACTCTATATGCAATTACGTTGATGTGAAGCAACTACGTTGTTGTGTTCTTTTGGGTAATTTAAACATTCGGATGGTGGAATTAAACACCTTAAGGAGTATATTTTTTTTATATTTTGAATTTCGGCAATTAGTATGGTGGAATTAATCATTCGGTTTTTTTATTTTTATTTTGAGTCAGTCAAACTTGCGATTGATTTGTTGGTGAGATGATTCAATGGTCTAGTTTATTTTCTTCTTTTTATTGTTAATTATTGGAATCATCTTTTGGATTCACTGGTTTAGAAATAAATGGATGATCAAATCATATTTAGTGAATGTTAATTTATCACTTTTTATTATGATTCGTTTCCGGTTCTTTTCGGTGAATCAATTTTTGGAATTTTTTATGGCTTGAGTAGTTAAATACTTATATGTGATTTTTTACCGATTTTGGTAATTAAATACTTATATGTGATTACGGGCAAAATCAGTTCCATTAGAATTGCATATTTAGAAATAAATTACTTTTATTGGTGATCATGATTTACAGTTTAAAAATGTATTATGTGTTATGGATGTATAAACCCTAATTTGTGATCACATAAAGATTGGGTACAGGTTTTACAAATTTCGTTACACATAACACATTTGCATGTGATTCAGAAAAAATTCGCCCAATTTTATTTTCAGATTGTTGATTTAATATTAGCATGTCTAATATTTGGGTTGATTAATTGACGCAACATGCTGCCAAAGTAGCCTCTCTTGTTGAAATTAATTAACTCATATATTAAGATGATTGTGTACTTTCTTATTTCATGCGGATAGTAATCGGCCCAAAGGAAGGTTATTATTTGGCCGAAATTTAAGTGCATTTGTGATAATAAAAATTTGTGATGATTATGAAGTTTTTTCGTGTGAATATTAAGTCGGTCCAAAGAAAGGCTTAATATTTGACAAGATTTTATTATCAAAATTTTATTATCACACCAAGAGTACCACTTGCAAGTCTAATTTATGTCCAAAGACAAGATTAGATGTTGCGCTAGGTATCTTGTGATGGGGATTGCTAATATTTAAATTTAAAATTAATTATAAAATTAATTTCAATTCCTAGAGCATATCATTTATATTATTTTTGTTCTCTTTCAGTCAACAATTCTGCTGCTACAATATCTGCTAATATTAATAGCATCCCAGTGCTTAACGGCACGAATTTTAAGGAATGGAAAGAGAATGTTATGATCGTTCTCGGTTGCATGGATCTAGACCTTGCACTTCGGACTGAGAAACCCGCCGCTCTTAAGGACACATCTACCCTCGATGAAAAGAAGGAGATGGAGAGGTGGGAACGCTCAAACCGCATGAGTCTAATGATCATGAAACGTGCAATTCCAGAATCATTCAGGGGCACAATGTCTGATGAGGCCGATGCCAAATCATTCCTTGCCGAACTTGAAAAGCGTTTTGCTAAAAACGAAAAGGCGGAAACTAGTACTCTTTTGAGCACTCTTGTTTCCATGAAGTATAAAGGCAAAGGGAACATAAGGGAGTACATTTTGGAAATGTCTCATATTGCTTCGAAACTAAGTGCACTAAAGCTTATTTTACCTGAGGAATTGCTTGTGTATTTAGTTTTGATCTCTCTTCCTTCTCAATTTAATCAATTTAAAGTCAGTTACAACTGCATTAAGGAGAAATGGTCTCTCAATGAGCTCATTTCTCATTGTGTTCAAGAGGAAGAGAGAATAAAGCAAGATAAGACAGAAAGTGCTCATTTGGCATCTACCTCTAAGGGCAGCAATAAAAGAAAAATTAAGGAAGCTGCAAATTCGGGGCCTCCCAGGAAGCATCACAAGGAAACTAAGGAAGAAACTAAGGAATCTGGATGCTTCTTTTGCAAAGGGACTAATCACAAGAAAAAGAACTGCACTAAGTACCATGCTTGGCGTGCGAAAAAGGGTATGTCTCTTGCTCTTGTTTGTTCTGAGGTTAATTTAATTTCGGTACCAAAAGACACTTGGTGGGTAGATTCCGGTGCTACTACTCACATAAGTGTATCTATGCAGGGTTGCCTGAGCTGCCGAAAACCAATTGATGGTGAAAGATACATCTATGTCGGTGATGGCAAGCGGGTTGAAGTTGAGGCTATCGGTGTTTTTAGATTATTATTAAAGACTGGTTTTTATTTGGATTTGAAAGAGACATTTGTTGTGCCGTCATTTAGGCGGAATTTAATTTCTATTTCTGCATTGGATAAATTTGGTTATTCTTGTTCATTTGGAAATAGCCAGTTCAGTCTATTTCAAGATTCAAAACTTATTGGCACTGGTCTTTTATCAGTTTATGATAATCTATATTCACTTGATATAAATACCTCATATAATGAAACCTTGCATGTAAGTACTCGTGGTACTAAAAGAAAATTAACCAATGAGAATTCGTTTTCACTTTGGCACAAGCGTCTAGGACATATTTCTAGAGAAAGAATTCAGAGACTTGTGTCAGATGGAATTCTTGATTCTCTTGACTCCTCAAATTTTGATATTTGTGTTGAATGCGTTAAGGGAAAACAAACGAACAAACGGAGATTAGGTGCCGAGAGAGCTTCAGATCTATTAGAATTGATATATACGGACATTTGTGGACCATTCCCTACACCATGTAGAAATGGCCAAACATATTTTATCACATTCATAGATGATTACTCTCGTTATGGTTACCTTTATCTCATTCATGAAAAGTCCCAATCAATAGACGTGTTCAAATCTTATAAGGCCGAAGTTGAAAATCAATTAGGCAAAAGAATAAAAACCGTTAGATCTGATCGTGGTGGTGAATACTATGGTAGATATGATGGTTCCGGTGAACAACGTCCAGGGCCATTTGCTAAATACCTAGAGGAGTGTGGAATTGTTCCTCAGTACACCATGTCAGGAACTCCTAGCATGAATGGTGTTGCTGAGAGACGAAACCGTACATTGAAGGACATGGTTAGGAGTATGATTTGTCATACTACTTTACCCGATTCACTCTGGGGAGAGGCACTGAAAACTGCAGCTTACATACTTAACAGAGTTCCCACTAAAGCTACAACTAAAACCCCTTATGAAATTTGGACTGGAAAGAAACCCAGTATAAATCATTTCCATGTTTGGGGTTGTCCAGCTGAGGCAAGGCCTTATAGCCAAATGAAAAGAAATTGGACTCAAGAACAGTTAGTAGCTATTTTGTAGGATACTCTGAGAGGTCAAGAGGGTATAAGTTTTATGATCCCACTACCAGGACTGTTTTTTAGACGGGTAATGCCCGGTTCTTTGAGGATATTGAGTTTGGGGGGTGGGGAGATAAGGTTAGAGATTTTGTCTTTGAGGAAGAGCATGTTACTCTTCCTTCAGTTGTCATTGAACATGATCAAGATATTTTTATTCCTAATGATGTTCAAGAAACAACTCAAGTTCATGACAATCTCGAAAACATCCCCAATCAAGTACCTGAATTTATGAATGAGGATCAAACTCAACAATCTCAAGAACCTGAGGTGCCTTTAAGGAGATCCACTCGAGAGAGGAGAAGCGCAATTCCGGATGATTATATTGTATTTCTCCAAGAACATGAGGAAAATTGGGAATTGGTGGAAGAAATAATTGTCTTCCTCCAAGAACAAGAATCAGATGTTGGTTTTGCGGAAGATGATCCAATCAACTTCCGTCAAGCCATGGAAAGTTCTAACTCTCAAGAATGGATTAATGCCATGAAAGATGAGATGAAGTCTATGAGTGACAATGACGTTTGGGAGATAGTCTCATTGCCTGAAGGTATTAAACCCATTGGTTGTAAATGGATATTTAAAATCAAGAGGGATTCAAAGGGCAATGTTACAAGGTTTAAAGCTCGTCTTGTTGCTAAAGGCTACACTCAAAAGAAAGGAATTGACTATAAAGAGACTTTCTCTCCGGTATCCTCGAAAGACTCTTTTAGAACAATAATGGCATTAGTGACACATTTTGATCTTGAGCTTCATCAGATGGATGTAAAAACTGCGTTTCTCAATGGTGACATTGAGGAATCAATCTATATAGAGCAACCAGAAAACTTTGTTTCGGGGGATTCAAAGAAAATGGTTTGCAAATTAAAGAAATCCATCTATGGGCTCAAACAGGCTTCTCGTCAGTGGTATCACAAGTTTCATAAAATCATTATATCTTTTGGTTTTCAACCAAATGTCAGTGATGATTGTATATACCACAAGTTCAGTGGGAGTAAGCATATTTTCCTGGTCTTGTATGTTGATGACATACTGCTTGCTACTAACGATATAGGCTTATTACACGAAACTAAGAGATTTCTTTCAAAGAATTTTGAAATGAAAGATCTTGGTGAGGCTTCTTTTAAATTAGGAATTCAAATTCACCGAGATCACTCCAAAGGCGTTCTTGGACTCTCACAAAAGAGCTATATCGATAAGGTTCTCAAAAGGTTTGGTATGCAAGACTGCAAACCAGGAGATACCCCAGTTTCTAAGGGAGACAAGTTTAGTCTCATGCAGTGCCCTAAGAATGGTTTTGAATCTAAAGAAATGAGGAACATTCCTTATGCTTCGGCTGTAGGAAGTTTGATGTATGCCCAGGTTTGTACAAGGCCTGATTTGGCATACATTGTTGGGATGTTAGGCAGATATTTGAGCAATCCGGGAATGGACCATTGGAAAGCAGCCAAAAGGGTCATGCGGTATTTACAGAGAACAAAGGAATATATGCTCACATATCGGAGATCGGATCAGCTTGAGATCATTGGGTATACCGACTCTGATTTTGCTGGATGTCAAGATAGCTTGAGATCCACTTCAGGCTACATCTATATTCTAGCTGGAGGAGCTATCTCCTGGAGGAGTATCAAGCAGACTCTTACAGCTACTTCCACCATGGAAGCAGAGTTTATAACATGTTATGAGGCATCCAATCAGGCACTATGGCTGCGAGATTTTGTTAGTGGACTACGCATAGTGGACAGCATTGAAAGACCACTTAAGCTATTGTGTGACAATAGATCAGCAGTCCTCTATGCTAAGAACAACAGTAGTTTGACCAAGGCAAAACACATTGGGGTCAAATTTAAGGCTGTTAAGGAACGAGTACAAGAAGGAAAGTTATCTATAGAGCACATTAGCACAAACTCAATGATTGCGGATCCGCTCACTAAAGGATTACCACCCAAAGTGTTTCATGAGCATGTTGCACAAATGGGTGTCAAATCAGTTGAGGATTATGAGTTTTAGTGGGAGTTTGTAATGTTTCTATATTTGGTTAATTGACTTGATTCAAGTTTTTAAGGTTATTTTCTGCAGAAATTAAGTTTAAAGTTTTATGTACTCTTACAGTTATATTATTGATCTCAAGGTGGACCAGTTGGAAATAGACATTCTATTCCAGACCACACTTTATGTTATTTCCACGCTACACACCTATACTTGATCCATGTCATTTATTATATTAATATATGTGATCATTGATGGGTCTAGTTATTCAAATATAGCAAAGACTTCTTTGATCCTATGTTGATATAATTAATGGACCGGATTGATTAAAGATGACTACATTTTGATAGCAAAATTTTGGAGCTCCTAAAGTAAACATACAATTCTGAGGATTGTGTATACATGTGTATGTCGTCCAAGTGGGAGATTGTTAGATTATTGGACTTATATTGTATGTAATATTCACAATATATTATTTATCGGGTTTAATTGTATGTTATATGCTATCTTATATTTAGGCCCAAAAATTAGTGGTCCTATGGATATTAATTTAAGTGGGCTAATAAGTTATCTAATAAGGTATAGGGCCCAAATGTGTAGAGACCCATGGGCTTGACCTAATCAATGATGGACTGATTAGGGTTAAGCACTCTCTATAAATAAGGGGTTATGGTCCCTAGTTGAACACGCCATTCTGTCTTTCTGCATCCCATCGCTAGAGAGATAATCCCGAGGGTGTGTATCAGCTAGAAGACACAAACCCTAGCCTCCGTCTCCCGGATCTCTAAAGGCCATCTCCCATGGAGTCAGGTACGCTTCCGCTCAGTTAATTCTCCAGATAATTTCAATATGAAGATTAAAGTATTCATGGATTTATTTCAACAAGGTGTGGTAAACTAATTTAACATTTCATCAAACCATATATAATACATTTTAATAGGTCAATGGATATTTCTTTATAGATAATCAAAAGCTAGAAGGTTGGTGTTTTGACACTCAGTCTCAAGATTTCATCAAAAGCATACTGAATCAATGACTTTATCTTGTCCCCATCTATGAAGGCAATCGTGAGTCTAAGATTTCCCTTGAACTGAATCAAATCTCCCTTGGCGTATGTAGTGAGCAAAAAGAGTATCATTGAAGTAAGATGCACTTCAGATCAGTTTTGGCCAAAAATGAATCTAATATAACTACTCATAATGTTAAATTTCTAGCATCAACTATTCATTATAGCTGTTTTTTCTTTGAAATTATAGCTGTTATATCATGCGAAGGATTGAACTTTGTGGACGTGACTCCATTTTTACAATGAATTAATCATAAGTGTTAGATAAGTGTAAAATATGAGCAAGTAAAATTGTAGTGTATATATTTGAAAACGTTGAAGACTTGGGCGGCTAAAATTAGTAAATTATATTGATGAGCAACGATTGAAACTAATTGTTATTTGTTAATAAAACAAATATTGATGAGCAAGACATTGAATCACTGAAATGCTCTAATGGTAACAATTGAAGTTGGAATGACCAATTTCTAGTTACCCATGCAACGAAAATATATTTCAATAGAGCATGCGTAACTAGATGGTGGTGGTAAGCGAGGTGGGCCAGATGACGGCAACTAGAAAGATGTAGCGGCCGCCGGAGTTTGTGTAGTGCAACGACAACGGCCACCGGAGTTTGTGCAGTGTGTCGGCGGCGGCAGATGGTCAGAGGGGCAAGGAGATATTGGCATTGCTTCCTAAATGTCACTGTTAGGCAAACATGGTCGGGAGGGGGTCTATTGCGGTGTCCTTGGAAAAGTCGCCGGAAAATGTTGTTAGAAAATTTTTTGACGGTTAGTGACATCCGTAAGTGACATGAAAATCTGGCAGTGACAATTTTGAGTGACATGAAAAAATTCTAGTGACATGAAAAAGTTATAGTGACATAAATTTTTGCTATGACATCATACCTTTTCAAATGTATGACCTTATTAATAACATTTTTTGTGAGTATGTAAAAGTAGTCACATTTTCGGAAAATTACTTCAATTTAGTACTCCCTCCGTTCCTATTAAAACTTCCAACTTTCCTTTTTCGTCCGTTCCAATTAAAACTTCCACTTTCCCTTTTTAGTAAAGAATTTGTGGTTCACAACATTTCTTACACATTTCTCTCTCCTCTGCACAACTCTCCACCACACAATACCCAAAATCTTAAATTGTGTGCCAAATCTATTTGGAAGATAAAATAGGAACGGAGGGAGTAATATTTAGGGAAAACTCTCATATTTTTTACTTGGATTAGTTTAATTTTAGTCCTAGACTAGTTCAGATCGGACCAGATCATACTTAAACTGACCATGTCAGAGCAGAATAAACTAGACCATAAAAGATTAATCCAATTAAACTTATTCATAGTCCTGTAACTTTCAATTGTGTGTCTGTTATTAGTATTGTAACTTTCCAAATCATTTATTCTAGCTTCTTCCTTCATTGAAATACTTTTTAATTGAAGGAACAAATTTAAATGGTTGTCTAATATGAGACTGTCTACATCCCTATAATATGAACAAATTTATATATCAAATCTGTTAATATGAAAGAAAGGAATCAACACCGTCAATTCAGTTTTTCTCTGCATTCCAGGACCTCAGATGAAATCCTCTTTACGTTTTTTCACATATCGAGTTTCATAAAATATTACTAAAATTACAATAAACGATGAATCAATGTATTTCTATAATTGTTTTCTGATTTGTTTTAAATTTAAAAATGCACATTTCAACGTAAAAATTTAAAACATGGTTAAGTTAATTTTAAATTTTTTTAGATAAGAAAATTTTAAAAAGAAAGAAAAGTGAAAGATATTATTTGAATAGTTGGGTTTCATTTTGGATATTTGGATCAATCTTTCCTTTCAAAAAACAGTGTCCAATTCAATATTTGCTTGATCACCACACGAGACCACTTCACAAGCACATCTGCTGCTCCATTACTTTTTTAGCAAGTAGCCGTCCACCTTTCCAAATGGGGGAGTCGATCAGCTCTCTAAAAAGAGACCTGCCTCAAATGCTCCGGCCCAATCGTTAGGAGTCCAAGAATGTTTTTACTCAAAGCCCGTTTGGTAAACCTGTATAACAATTTATTTATTACTCAAAGTCTACGTTGTTTTCCGTCTGAGTCATAAAAAAAAGGATGACACCTATGCATTTTTTCAGCATAGTAAGTTGAGATGATGTAAATTGAACTATAATCACACTCTGACAGATGGAGAGTGGGGTTCTGTCCCCGATATTTGCAGAGGCCCCTATGCATTTTTTCAGCATAGTAACCTCTCATCGCAGTTGACGGGATTCGAACCCGGGATCTAACCCTTTTGGCACTCTCTCGCTACCAGTTGAGCTACGTTGAACGGTCCATCTGAGTCAGATTATGCCGTGATGTCGATAGTATTCAGAGAAAAACTCATTGGTATCATACTCTATGTTTTGTATCACTAGTAATTGGCTATAAAAACAACCAGATTGATAAGAGTTGACCATTCAACATAGACTTGAAGTTCGATTGACCATTCGATACCATTTGGGAATCATTTGGGAAAACGCTTCAGAGTTTATTTAGCTCATGAGTCGTTTAGTGGATCGTTTTGAGATTAAACATTTAAATTGGAGATTTAAGTCTCAACATGTTGATCATGGTCGAGCGTTCAAAGGATCGTTTAGCACAATTTTTTACAATAATTTTTTCTCTAATTGGAATTTGAACGGTCATCTAATAATAATGAAAATAAAAACTTATAATCCATCTCAAAAATATGTACAAATACATTTTTTTAAATCACTAACTTTTGTCATTTCAATTTTCAACTGCAATATCATATCACAATGTTAAAACCTAGAGTTTCATCCTAAACGGTTAACCTGATAGGAGGAGCAACCAAAAGTTTACATACTCTGTAGTATTTTATTGTTTTATACTTTTTCGGTGTGAGGCAATACAGTAACACGCTCCTTCAGCCCAAACTGGGATGAACAATATCGGGGTGTATACTTGGGTCAAACAGACCATTAACAAAGCTACCCTACCTTAATCATGAGTGTTAAACAAGCAGTCAAACCACAACCGGACTTGGATCTGATCCATGTTAAGACCCGGGTTCCATCCTAAAAGGCTGGTCGACGTAATAGGAGAAGTAGCCCAAAGTGTTATATAGTACTCCGCATTTTATTGTTTTATAACTTTTCGGTGTGGAACAAATACATTAACACGATCCCCTCACTCCAAATCGGGCTAGACAATATCGGGGTGTATAAATGAGATAATAAATATAAGTGTCTAGCACAACCAATCATCTAATCCAAAATCAGTCTCGCCATACATATATGTTAATGTTTTAATTGCACTATATATATTATTGAAAAGGTCTTCTTATTAAAAACATGAATCAACGTTCGATTAAATATGAATATAACAACGTTCGATTACAAAAGAATTAAATAGGACCCCCACCATTTGTAAACATCAACCATTGTGATTTACGAAATATTAACGTCTACAAGATGTTAAGTATGGAAAAACAAATTCTCAAAATACATGAATCATACCAGAATTTTACATTAATTTAAATATTATATTGTATATTATTGCACTCCTTCCATCCCATATATTAAGGTTCTTGTTTCAATTCAGAATGTTCGACTTATAATTAAATTACCAGTTTTCTTGTAAAGCTTAAATTAGTAGGTCTTAAAATCATACTAAAAATCTATTGAAATGTAACAATTGATTAAAATGTGACATCTGAATTCAAATATCAACAAATTTATTTATTTGAAACTGTTATTAAAATTGGGTTACGTTGATCATAGAATTAATTAATTGGTGAATGTGAACCTTATTATTGGATGGAAGAAGTAATTTACAAGAAAGACATTTTTTAAAAAAATCAAAAAAATTGAAGGTGTGTACAATTACTCTATAAATAAACAGTGTTACGTTTCTAGCAACCTATGGATCAGCAGCGTCGGAAATCATGCGGAAAGCTCTCTGGACACATTCCTTGTACTTCTCAGGATCAATGAGACCCCTTTCTGTTCCCACCGCAATCCTTAGCATCCTCATATAGCTTAGAATTGTTATGGTAAGACTCTACATGCAACATCAAAACAATACTATAATTAAGGAGAAATGACATTTTTGGTCCAGTTATCATATTGAAATATCAGACTCGTGTTTCTCAGATTGTAAATGTCACCCTTGAAGTGGCAGATTTAATTTGTTGTAAATGACATCTCTACCGTTTATAATTCATCTCTAATTCTGGACTACCAATAAATTTACGAGAGATGACATTTACGACAAATGTATTATTTTGGGGGTGACATTTACAATTTTAGAAACATTGGTTTGACATTTCAATATGGTCAATAATTGAGAAATCGAAAGTGCGTTTTTCCCATATACTCCCTCCGTCCCGGTCATTTCTTCCAAGTTTGACTTGGCTCGCAAATTTATAAAGTGAGAATAAAGTGGAAATATATGGTTGCAGTTGCGTAAGAAAAAAATGAATGAATGTGAACCACATATTTTTTCCAAAAGTGGAAGTTAGAAGAATTAATTGGGATGACCCAAAAAGGAAAGTCGGAAGAAATGATCGGAACGGAGGGAGTATAAACTAATAATACTAGTAGTGATACGATAAAAAATTGAATATAGTACTTTCAAGCTCTATCTGAAATAAATAAATAGTAAACTTAATTAAATGTATATAATATGAGGAGTTTAATAATAGATTAATAGCTTAATAAATGAATGAAAATTTTCAATGCAAGGTGTATAATGCAATAAACTTTATTTTGTTTTTATTTTAATAATAAAAATTAAAGAAATGAAAATAGCTTTTAGGTCTTAGATTAATAGTTTTTAATTATTAGATCCCTATATTGATATTTTTCATGTTCCATGTTGTTGATTGATAGTTAACATATCTCTAAATTTTTGAGGTTTTAAATCGATAAAATTACTTAATTTAATCAATCATTAGTAGGGACTAAACTATGTGCTACAATGAAATGTCACTTTAAAAAGGGAATAGTCAAAATGAAAATCTTCACCATTTTATTACATACCATAGTTTTAAAGGACAAACTTCATGAGAAAAAATAGTTTTCATCAAGCCAGTGTCTGTTGATGGTCTCATATTATTTCCCTTTTCAGTATCCCAAATTAATCATATCATTTTCTTTTTGGGCAAACTTATAAATAAATTGTTCATTTTAACTGCGGGTACTTCAAACTTTTAAGTAATCTTTATACAAGAGCCATTGAGTAATCTTATTATACCTTTTAAAACTTTTTTGCGCCAAAAGTATGAGCTTATCATGGAGTATAACTTTAGATAATTAGATGCACAATCTTGTCAGTAATTAATTTAAGCACTTCCTCAGTTCCTTTAGATACAAATGTTTTCATGGCGAGAATCGGGCCGGGCCTGGACAAGTTTTGAAAGTCCATTTACAGATAAGTACTGAATCGGCCCAATTAAAATTACTACGAATATTACTGAGGGCCCATAATACCTGCGGAACGCCGACAACCATGAAATACACCCCCTTCATGGTTTGATTTGCCAAAGCCAGTTTCTGAATCGGCCCAATTAAATTTGATATTGTCATGCTCGAATTCTTCAGGGTGTTGTGCACGTATTTAGCCGTCGCCTAGTAACCCGTCATATAATTATTCGATTAGCAACTTCAAATATACTAAAAAATAAAAATAAATAGAAAGAGTTTATTAATAAATATAAGAGAGAAAGGATAAATAAGCTTTTCAACTATTAGCAATTCTACAATCACGTATATAGCAGCCCACACATGATTAACAGACATCATTTATAATATTGTACAATTCACGTATCATTTGTATTCACTTGATAAGCATTTTGTACAATTGGGTCTACTAGGCCCATATTAGCGGTCTGGTCCGCTCTTTCTGTATATGTACTTGTTTTGAAGCTTCTTGTAAACCCTAATCAACATTATACACAATCTCTTCCTTCTCTCTAGTTCTTATCTCTCTATAATTATATGTTTGATATCCCTATTATCAATCAAAAGCGTTCAAAGATCTTGCAAATACGCTCATCGATCTATTGAAATAAAGTAATTGAACCCTTTTGACATGTTGGTGTCAATAATTTGATAACACGGTTAATTTTCTCGTGAGAATTTACCAGCAACCGTGAGTAAAAAAACTATTGCTTTATTTCAAAAAATCAAGAGTGTATTACAACTCCTTCAATTGGATCTGTTCGAGAATCAGTAATAATTCAAGAGCTTATTTACTACTCTGTATTTTTTTAAATAAAAATACTCCGTAGTAATATTAATTTACCTCGGGGCCTTTGTGTTGACGCAAGGCGTCCAAGACTTTGCCGGTAAGTAAAATGGCGGCGGAATTTCTTTTGCGCTGGATGATTTCGCGCGCTTTGGAGACAAAAAGGACAGGATTGGAGGAGTTAGCGGGAGTCAAATCAGGAGCAGCCACGTGCATGAAAGCGAATCGGTTACCCCACTTTGAGTCCACGTCGGAATGGACCATTTCTTTGGTCGATCTGTAGCCGCCTATGTGGCGGGTGTTCAGAAGCACTAACGCCGTCGCATCCCCATTTTTCATTTCCTCATTTGTTGCTTCCATATATAACCGCGTTCCCAAGAATATCACTCCGCAAATGACGTCGTTTATTGTCTGTCCATATTTATTCAACCAAAAATATATTAATAAACCCTTTTTAATCACGCATTAGCAAAAAGAGATGAACAAATATCTTTATGCAAGAATAATGTATTACGGATTTACAAAGTACTACTGCCTATAAGGTTTAAAATTAAAAACAGGAAACCAAAAGAAACACCAGCTGGTCCACTTTATTCAATACTCCCTATGATGCCTTATTATAACTAGTACTTCGTACTCCCTTCTTGAAAATAAGTTCAGAGTCCGTTTGGAGACCTCTTTTTTCGGCTTATCAAGCTTATTAGCCAGCTTTTTCACCAAACACGTAACTTTTACTTTCGTGTGCTGAATTGTGTAATAAGCAGAAAAAGTAAGGTTGGAGTTACTTTTATGGCTGTATTGGGTGAAGTTAGTGCAGAGGACCATTTTAGCTATTTTTACATGTAATTTTTTCTTTAATTTATTAATAAAATAAATTTTTGAAATATTTTTTTCTTGAATCAACAGAATCAGCCAAAACAGCCACTTCAGCTAGAACTTCATAAATTTCAGCAGAATCAACCAAAACAGCCGATTTTCGTGCTACCAAACGAGCTCTCAGTGTTTGACTCCACAAGTTTTTAGGTAGAAAATACTACCTCCGTCCCTTAAAACTTTGCCAAGTTTGACCGACACGGAGAATAATAAAGTAAAAACTGAATGGTTGAGGTTTGTGCAGAGGAAAGAGAAATAACAAGAACCACTAAATAATTGATTAAAATAGAAACTGGCAAAGTTTTTTGGGACGTCCCAAAAAGGAAAGATGACAAACTTTTAAGGGACGGAGGGAGTATAAAATAAAGTTGGTTCTTCCAAAATGTCAGGGTAATGAACATCCCAAAAAGTAAAAGTAGGTGAAAATCTCAGCGGAAATGTTTGAGTCGTCGAAATGTTATATTAAGACATGAGCTACTCCTCCTATTAGGGTTGATCTTTTAGGATAGAACCATGTGTCTTTACAGTAGGACTTCTTTTCGGAATAGAGAGAGTATTTATCTAAGCACTCAATGTACGGAATATTTTCTACTTAAGCAGAATAGTTTTACTTGCTCCCTCCGTTCCTTAAGACTTTATCAAGTTTTACCGGCAAGGAGATTAATAAAGTAAAAATTGTGTGTTTGAGGTTTGTGTAGAGGAGAAAGAACTAACTGAAATCACAAATTATCTACTTAAAAGAGAAAATGACACAGTTAGTAAGATATCAAAAAAAGGTTAGCTGACAAAGTTTGAATGGACAGAGGGAGTACATTTTTTAATGAAATCAGTGGCGTAGTTCAACTAAAGAAGGTGTCAAGGAGGTCTCATATTCAATTGCAAGTAAAACTTGGACACCCCTGTCTCTACCAGTTTGTAATCAAAGCTAATTTCCCATCATTGGCTATTCTGAAACCCATGGTGAGATGTTGGTAGGGGAGGAGCTAGAAGGGGCCCAACCTAAATCTTGAGTTACCATAAATTTAAGATTTTTAATGAAAGAACTACTCCTTCCGTCCCTAAAAATGCTTCCCGGTTTGACTTGACACGCTTATTAAGAAAGTAGAATAAAGTGGAAATTTATGGTTGTGATTGTGTAAGAAAAATGTGAAATAAATATGAACCACATAAATTGTCCAAAAATGGTAAGTGGGAAGAATTTATTGAAACAAACCAAAAAGGAAAGTGAGAACGATTTTCAGAGACAAAGGGAAGTATTATTAATATATGCTCAAATGTAGGCTGCGGGCCCATTATATTTATAAAAGGTCCCTGGTCGGATCCAAATTGGTGACGGAGTGACAGCTTTTTATTACTCGAATAAATGAAAAGAGGTTTTCTTTGCTAAGAACCGTTTTCTATTTGTCTCGAATTGTGATGTGACCTGTTCCTTAAAAATTAATGATGCAGTGATATGTTGTAGAGCAGCTAAAATCTTTTATACTTACTTAGTTAGATAAGTTGATTAGTTGTAATTTTTTTTTGATAATTTACTTGTTTGGATGTAAGAGTTGATATGTATTTACTTGGACTAAAATTTGTTAGTCTGGTTTGGTCGGTTTAAGTCTCGTATAATCTGGTTATGTCTGAATTGGTCTGGTCTGATCCGGTAAATTTTTGGTCTCTGTGTTTTTTGTAACTATGAATTCTGGTCTGATCTAATTTGGTATGTTTAAATCTGGTCTGATCTGGTGTAGGACTAAATACAGTCACAACACAACTATTTAAAGTGTTGCTATTTCAACAATATCGTCCAAAAACCCTTTAAGGCCAATTAGATAATTGCTAAATATTGTTTTCACCTATTGAAAATGTTCAAAACCTTCAAATCACATTTTTTTTTGTCAGAACGCTAATTTCCAAACACCCCTTCGTATACATGTTTATGATATACTCCGTAACAAATACTAGTACCATGTATTATTATTATACTCCCTCCGTTCCTAAATAAACTTCCAATTTTCCTTTTTCGTCTGTTCCAATTAAATTTCCACTTTCCCTTTTTGGTAAAGAATTTGTGGTTCACAACATTTCCTACACATTTTTTTCTCCTCTGCACAACTCTCCACCACACAATACACATTTTTCTTAAATTGTGTGTCAAAGTGGGTTGAAAGATAAAGTAGGAACGGACGTAGTAACAAATAGTACGGGGAGAAAACAATGTTTAATTCAGCTTATTATTGTTGTTGTTATAATTCAGTTTACAATAAAATTCTTAATTTAGAGGATCACATATGACGTATAATGAATAAATTTGAAATGAAGTCATGAACAACAAATTACATACTCCCTCCGTCCCCTTTTAAATCCGTCCCCTTTTAAATGTCTCGGAAGAGGGTGGCACGAGTTTTAAGAAAAGTAGGTTTGTGTGGTTGATATTAATAGATAAAGTAAGAATAAATAAGAATAAAGTAAGAATGATTTTGAGCCACACAAATTTTACCAAATAAGGTATGAGACAATTAAATAGGGACATCCCAATATGGTAAAATGGGACATTTAAAAGGGAACGGAGGGAGTAGTACAAAGTATTAATTTTCGGAAGATTTATTGGTTTACTCCCGAGTTATATATAGGAGGAATACAGTTATAGTACCTCCGTCCCTTAAAACTTTGTTAACTTTCCTTTTTAGATGTCCCATTAACTTTGCCATTTTCCCTTTTAAATAAAGAATTTGTGATTCATGTTAATTCTATCTCCTCTGCACAAACCTCAACCACACAATTTTTACTTTATTAATCTCCGTACCGATCAAACTTGGTAAATTTTTAAGGGACGGAGGGAGTATGAATAAGTGTTTTCGATTTGACACCTTACACGGTTGCACCGATTTGGGAATTGGGAGTAGTGTACTATTCCCGCCTATAAAGCGTAACGGTAAAGCCGATATTGGTAAGTAATTTTCCGTGGAAAAGTATTAAACTCGAAAAGTTGATAACTTGTTAGAAAATGCTTATATGGGATGTAAAATATATACAAAGTTCATATGCATAAATATCACTATTTTTTCTAGAATATGATTCACTCATAATATGAGAATAAAATATATGTAATCCTACTTTTGCATTTTGTTTAAGTTTTAATCCTATTGAAAACAATTTGGGAAAGTTCCCGAAATAGGACTAAAATAGTTTCAAAATTCCAAAATAGGACTGTCATGTTTTTTATTCCCAAAATAGGACTAATTACTGTCATGTTTAGAAAACACTGCCATGTTTGAAGTCTGGTACTGCCAAAACATGGTAGTAATTAGTTCTATTTTGGGAATAAAAACGTGGTAGTCCTATTTTGGAATTTTCAAACTGTTTTAGTCCTATTATGGGTAATATCTCAAACAATTTCTATAAACTTATTAGTTTCATTATACATCCTCAACCCTTAAGACTTTTCAAATTTAGTTTTTTGATTTTTTCACTAACTTTGATATTTTCCTTTTATAGCATAGAATTTCTAGTTCTAGTTAATTCTCTCTCTTTTGCACAAATCTTAACCAGAAAATTTTTATTTTATTAGTTTTCGTATCAATCAAACTTGACAAAATTTTAAGGGATGAAGGGAGTACTTCGTATGAATTAGAATAAATAAGATTAGAGATATAATGACTTCGAACAAATCTGCCATTTTCTCACACCATATACTCCGCAAAAAAGATGGGATATTTAGTAAGCATTACTTACCACACCAAGTTTGGTCTTGATTTGCTTGAGCTGATCAATTGAAAATGTAATTGTAGTAATATCGATGGGCCGGAACTCGACCCCGGGGTCGCCTGACCGGATCGGGGTCCGGTCATCCGCAAGAAAGCTACTCTTCATTAAACTCCAACCGAAATCCGATATGGTGTTGAAAGTGGCAGAGAGTATACTGGGCACAGCCTTACAGAGCCCCTTTTTGTCATTTCCCAGGGTGGGCTCCTTGAATGCAGGGAAGGTTAAGGGGAGGGAAGGATCATCTGCCCTTTGGAGGCAAGAGAGGAGAGCTCCCATTAAAGAGAAGCCATCTCCAAGTGCATGGTGAAGCTTGAAGATCACATTTCCAGCTGCATTGCTTGTAGGGTATTTGACAATGTGAATTTCCCATAATGGCCTGCTCTGGGGAAGTGACTCTGCTGCAATCTTGGACAAGTAATCTTTGAAGCAATCATCGTACAATGATGAATTATTCGATTTCGATTCTGGGAAAACAGGCACTTTTATGTGATCTTTTGGTCTTACTTCCACTTTCTTCCATTGTTTATCGCCATTCTCATCTATAATCTGTTTTAATACATAAAAATTTCATAAAGACAGAGTTTAGAATCTAACAAAGTAGCGCAAGTATTTTTTTAGAATCTAAATTGTTGATTACTTAATACGAAAATTCTTCCCGGTTTGACTTGGCACGCTTATTAAGAAAGTGGAATAAAGTGTAAATGTATGATTGTGATTGTGTAAGAAAAAGGTAAAATGAATGTGAGCCACACAAATTGTCCAAAATGGAAAAGTGGGAAGTATTTTTGGGAACAGCCCAAAAAGGAAAGTGGGAAGTATTTTTGGGAACGGAGGGAGTACTCTGTAACAAATTGTCAGTAAAAACGATTGAGAATTTTAAAATAAGAGCGTTGTGTTATTATTTTCTAAATAAGATTAGTTATTGTAAACTTTGAATTTACAATATTGCTATGTTTAAATTTTGATATTGTCTAAGCATGACAAGTAAATTTTTAAGATGATAGTAATATGGTACACCTATTTAAGAGAGAAATTTATGTGTCCTACACTAAATTTCTAAAAGCTTATACTCCATTTTTACTTACTTCATTATTCTTGTAGATTAAGGATTTGTTTGGCATAACTAGTTGATTTTTTTTTAACTTTTAGTAACAATAAGCTTTTAGTGATTGAAAATATTTTAATAGAAAAAAGTTGCAGTTGTTTGATAAAAAGATGATTGTTTGATTTAATTCTGTTTGGTATAACTTCTAGTTTAAAAAGTGTAGCTTTTGTACTATTTAAAAAGTCTCTAAAAACTTATAGTTATATGTTTAGCTGACAATTTTTAAGAGTTTTTCTCGAAATAAAAGATCTTCTTTGAGATGCTACAACATGTAGCATTTAGGAGAAAGTCTGTATGATTTAGCATTAATTAGTTACAACAGCTTGTTACTCCAAACATAACTAAATCAAACAGTCAGATTTTTATCAAATATTACAACCTTTTAAGTTCTTTTTCGTAACTAAAAGTTAACAATTAGTAAAATTTTCATAAAAAATATCTTTTCAGCTACTTGCGCCAAACATACTCTTCCTGTTATAGTTTGAAAAAAAATATTTTGAGAAAAACTCTTAAAAATTGTTAGGATGTTTTTACTTGGACTGTAATTTGCTGGTCTGGTCCGGTCTGGTCTAGTCTGGTCCGGTTTCTTTGTATTTTTATAACTATCTAAGTCTGGTCTGGTCTGGTCTGAACTGGTCTGGTCTGAACTGGTCTGAACTGGTCTGGTCTGATCTGGTCTGATCTGGTCTGGGACGAATTACAGTCCAAGTAAAAACATCCTTATGCCAAATATTCAATTATAATTTTCTAGAGACTTTTTAATTAACATAAAAACTAGAAGGTATGAGCTTATATCAGTTATATGCCTATCAAACATGCTTTAAGATATTTTTGAACAACTAACCGTCAAAGCTAATATAATTTGATTGAAAAAGTCAAAACACCAACTTTATTTATACCTCGGATGTCCACGTTACGTCATTAATTAATGGTCTCTAAAATTAGTAAAATATACTCCATATTTAAATGAATCTTATTTGTAATGAGAATTATTGTCATCGATGTATTTTTTCCTATAAAATATATAATCATACATACATCTAATTATGCGACTTTCTTCCCTTAAAATTCATACATTACATGCATCATATACGAATCGACTTTCTTGGCCCATACAAGTAAACTTTGTCCTTCAACTTGATTAATACTCTGGTATTTTTGTGTAAAAATTATACTTTTATATTATAGAGTAATAGGGAGTAACATTTTCGTATCATTTTTATGTTGTACAACGTATTCCGTTATAGATTTGAATACAAATATATCTTGTTGGTTAAAGTTTAATATCATGAATCAAGAAAGTAAATATTGCTAAATTTGAAGCGATGGAGGGAGTATAAAAAGTTTGGGAGAATAATAAAAAACTAAAATAAAAATAGAAGAAAAGTAGAAAAGAAATAGACCTCAAAAGTAAAATAGGATGGAAATACCGTGAGAATGTTTCTCCCTAACCATATTATAGGCACTGATTTATCTTGCTTTTATTGCAAACCTAACACACTTCGATATTTGAAGGCATATAACGAAAGTTAGGAAACAAATGGAAACTAAATTTACTTTTTTAGTATTCGAAATTTTAATTTTAGCGGCAAATTTTAAAGATAGTGATAATCTAAAGAGTTGTACGTTTATTCGACGTTACATTTATACACGACATAAACTCGCTTCCCTTTTGGAAAGGGTTAATTGCGCCTAACCCCCTTATTAATTAAATATAAATTCGACGCATTATCTCTTTATGATTTAAAAAATGCGTCAATCTCTCTTGTGTTTTAATTAATCATGCGCAAAACTTCCTTCAAGAACAAATTTTACAATTTTGAAATCACTTTCGGCTGTTATCGTTTTTGGTCCTATAACTTTAAGCATTTACAAATTTGGTCCTGTAACTAATAAATCTTTGTAATTTAAGGACTTCCCCACCGGAAAGTACACTTTCCGGCGGAAAAGTCCAACGCCGGCGACATCTTTTCCGGTATGCTATTGCCGGAAAGTGTACTTTTCAGGGAAAAGTCCTTAAATCGCAAATATTAATTAGTTAGAGGACTGAATTTGCAAGTAACTAAAGTTACGGAACTAATAATGATAACGGCCGAAAGTTACGGGATAAATATTGCAAATTTCCCTATGGTTGAATATACAAGTAACTTTGTCAAAATTTCCAAATTATACAAAAAAAGTAATCATTTTTCACTTTTAGGAAATTAAATTTGTTCTTAGAGGGGGTTTGGCACATGATTAACAATAACACATGGGGGTTTGACGCATTTTTTAAATCACAGGAAGCTAATGCGCCAAATTTATATTTCACGAAGTGGTTTGGTGCATTAAAGTGATTAAACCCTTTATGAAGATGATGAAGAAAAAGATATTCAATTTTATTTTTGTTTTCTCATTTTACCTCAATTTCCGAACAAGGATTCATTAACACATTTCCACAAATTTAGCAAATATCAACCCGACAATTATTTCATTCCGCCATTTCAATCAAATTTTACTCAACTAAGACACATTAAATAACTTCATCACTTTATTCTTGAGTAACATAATTAATTAATGAATGAAAGACCAGTCCACGAAATCTCAAACAAAAGTCACCCTCTTTGCTATTCTTATCTGGCAAGCATATTAGACCACATAATCAGGGAGTAGCCAGGGGCTAGAGGGAAAAAAGTATAACCAGTTATAGACACCGAAAAATACAGTGAAATTTTCAGTTTTGACCCGTAACAAATATTCTTTTAAGTCTCGTCTCTCGTAAGTCGTAACCTGTCATTTCTTGCTCCGCAAATAGCTCATAAAAAGATGTACCAGTGGTAGTTACCAAAAGTCTATAAGTAGCTTGAAAAGTAACTTGATGGGTTAATTAGTGCGTACCATGATGGAAGAAAACCTGGGATTAATGGGCAGAAAAACATCATTAATCAGAGGAATCGTGAGAGAATCATCAATAGGATCTTCGAATTCCAGAACAGCAATAACGCAGATGGAAAGAACAGAGCTGTTGAAGTACTGGCCGGTCGGGCTGACAGGGAAGAAGGACTCTTCATCTTCTTCCTCTTGCAAATTGGTGAATTCCATCTAATCAATCTTTGGGTATATCGATATATAATCAATCAAATAGTTATATCAAGTAAGAATACAAAAATATCGATCGAGTGAAGAATATATTGATGAAGTTTCAAGGCTGTGTAGAGCCAGAGGATTGAGTTAGTTCCACTTAAATATGGGTGGTGGTTAAGTCCATATTTATTGCTTCCAGCAAATAGCAATAAAGTATAGCCCCCCATTCTTTCCTGCATTTACCTGAAGACATTGAAAAGATGAAAAATTAGCTGTACTCTTGAAAAGCTTGGATATGGGAGTGAGGGAATGTAGACCTTTGTAGCTTTCCCACTTAGGGGAGTACAGTTATAAATGTAATTACACTTTTGATAAAGGGAAATGATGCTAAATAGGAGCTTAATTTTCTGTATGTAATTAAATAAGAGTTTGACTTTTTTAACTTCTAAATAAGATTACTTTTAGATTTTATTCCTTTTTTGTCCTTGTTTTAATTAATTGAAGTACATACTCCGTATGTTTTAGAGAAACCGTCGACTTACGCCTTCAACATTTTTTCTGGGTATCAGTGATGTCGTTGCCTCCGCAATCCTCGACGTCGGAGACGTCGAGTTCAAAGCTAACACGAACATTGCCACCGGCCCATCCCTTGACGACCTCTCCGTCTTCGTAGAAGAGTTTTCCGGAAAAGGATGTGCGATTTCAGTTTATGAATCCGGCTATGGTTTTAGAGATGGAGCTGAGTTTGACGTACTCGCACTGGCAGGGCGATAATCGATGATGGGGTAGATGTTGGACGATTGAATGACTGTAGCTTTGAGAATCCTGATTGTGGATTGGTGAGGAGCTTGCCTAATGGAAATGGTTCTACAGGCAGAAAGAGGAAAGGAACAACAGACATACTCGGTAGAAGGTCTGAAATGCTTGCTGCTTCTGAGATTGATTGGCCTGCAGATTGTTGGACGCGGAAAGTGGATGGCCTTTCATAGGCCGGCACCCTGGAAGCTCTGAATTGGGATAGAACAATTTTGGATATTTGGACTTTGTTTTTGTTTTGGGTAGGTCTAGGACTTTGTTTGGATATTGGGATTAATATTTGGACATTAATGTGATATTGTAATTTCCAATTTTAATTTGTATCCTAAGTGCGTTGTTTCTACATACAACAAGTGTTACTCCATGTTTTGTTTTGTTTTTTTGAGAGAAGAAGAGTGTTATGTTTTATTCTATGTTTACTTCGTATGTTATGACATTGTTATAAATGTTCGGTTCCACTTTCATTGTTATTCTTATGACATTGTTATTGACATTTTTATGACATTGTCATTGACATTCTTATTACATTGTCATTGACATTCTTATGACATTGTCATTGGCATTGTTTTCTATTGACATTCTTATGACTTCGTCATTGATATTCTTATGATATTGTCATTGACATTCATATGACATTGTCACTGACATTGTTTTTTATTGACATTCTTATGACATTGTCATTGACATTCTTATGACATTGTCATTGACATTGTTTTCTATTGACATTCTTATGACTTCGTCATTGACATTCTTATGACATTGTCATTGACATTCATATGACATTGTTTTTTATTGACATTCTTATGACATTCTTATGACATTGTTATTATTACAATTTCATTATTTAATGTGTCACATTTTTTTGACACTGTACCATTATTCTATATTTTGGGAATGATATTTCATGATAGTCGTTGATATTGTCATTATCTGTAGCATTGACATTGCTAGTCATTAGTCAAAATAGAAATTCAAAACACAAAATAAACGGGAAAGCAAAATCAAGATTGAAAAAGAGAAGAAAGCAAGAAAAGAAGTTGATAGAAACAGAGCTGCAACGAGGGAAGAAAATTGAAGTCAAAATCAAATCAATAAAATTGATTGGAATTAAGCCGCACCTTCACGCTGCAAATAAACAAATGTTTGTCGAATTGCCGCTGCAGCAACAAAAAACATTTGGCAAGTTCCATTCTCGACTTTTCGGGAGCATCTCCAGCCCCATCTGCGACGGAAAATCCCTAAGTGAGGAGACGTACTGGCCGCCGGTGCTAGACTATTTAGTGTAGAGAGCAGATATTAATCTGAGCTTTGATGAATGAGTCTTTGATATTAATTTCGACCAATGAGTCTTTGAAATTGATGAAGAAAATCGATTGGAGCTTTTTGTTGAAGATTATCCGAGCTTCGACAACCATTGGAATGGGCTGAAGACGGCTGAAGCTCTCGGTGTTCTGCGAAGTCGGTGGATCACGATTGAGTGAGAGGGTTGGGGTTATTTTTGTCCGTCCAGATGCAAATAAGTCCTATTTAGGGTTAAAATAGTAGGAGGTCTTATCCGTATACCAAGCCCATGTTTTACTCCTATTGGAGTCTTTTTCGGATCCCTTTGATAAATTAAAGCTAGATTTTATGGTACTAATAAGTATCGTATCTTTGTTCACATGAACCAATCAAAATACTGTAGTTGAATTAATTAAATGAAAATTAAAAGTGATATAATGGTTCGACCAATAAAGAGTATAGGTATGGTACCCCATTTTTAAACGTGTGTCGGAGTTGATACCTTAATTAAATACGTGAAAGAATGAATTTGAGTTGAAGCATAAGATGATTTTACTTTAGTGGAATACATTGTCCATAACATAACTACGTTACTCTGCTACAAATTGAACTTGTTGTAAAGTAATGATATAGATATTCATATTACTGAAAGTTTATTGGTATGAATGTTGCAATGTAAAATTAAAAAATATGGGAAAATAATTGAGTGATTTACCTTTTTTTAAAGAAACATATATATGTGGGTAACTCTATCCAACCCTTCACTTACTATGGCAGCAAATTTTATTTGTACTAGTTGTAATTAAAAAAGGAAATTGCTCAGGATTAAAATATGGACAAAATTCTAAATTAGGATTTAATGTATGTTTTTTGAAATGAGATTTAGGGGGTGTTTGGAACTGATTCTGATTCTGCTTCTTTTTTAAAGCAGAAACAGAATCAAAATCAGTTTTCAAAAGCTGGTCACCCCCCGCTTCTAAAAAAAACTGATTCTATGAGTAAATTAGAGCACCAGAATCACTTCTGCACTTTTACCCAAACATTCCTACTTCTGCTTCTGCTCCCTGAAGGAGCAGAAGCAGTTTTAAGAATTAAATCCAAACACCCCTTATTTACTCCTACTAAAAGAACAAAGCAATAAAAACTTTTCAAAATAAGAGTGAATGAATCATATGTAAAGAAGAAAGCAATAATAGTTCTATTTGAGAAATTATGTTTATTTTTCTCAATAACCACATGTTTGACATACTTTTGGAAATAGATTATTTTAACGATTCATATGCAATTTATTTTGCATAGCAACCTTTTTCATTGCATTGCACAGATATAACAAGGATTTGCTAGTTCCAAATTCATTATAAAACCATCCGTGACAAAAATTCGTGACAAACAGTTGTTTTTTTTTGCAGTGGGTGTGCAAGCTAGTATCAACCACTGGCCAAGCAATCTCTCAACTATGTCTCTGTTGTTCCTAAGGTAACTCAAGCAGTTGCTCCAACTGCTTCTTGTTTGTGAGGTTCAATAAGGCTGTCTAATTAAGTTGGTGCTGAGAAGGGATACAGAGTTCACGAGTATCTTTGTGTGTCTTTGGTACATAAAAACTTGATAAAAACTTGCTTATATATGCTTTCTTGTGAGTATGTTGTCTTGTAGTTTAGCATTGTTATAATTTTATTCAAGATTGACCTTGTTTTGCTCAATAAGCAAGTTTATATCCTTTTGTTCTTGAACTTATTTGTTGTCCTTATTTTCTTTTTTTATTCGATCCTTTAGTTCTGATCGATAATGGATCAAATCATTAGTTTAAGAAAGTGGGAATACAGTAGAAATGTACAGCTGTAGTTGAGTAAGAAAAAAGTAAATGAATGGTAGCCGCACAAAACTTTCAAAAAAGAGAAATGAGAACTATTTTTTGGAACAACTCAAAAAGGAAAGTGAGAACTATTTTATAGGACGGGATGAAGTAGTTTATACTTTTCAACAAGACAACAACTTTTAGATAAAAAGTTAAACTTTGAATTTGTCATTCTAACCAAATTCTTATAATGGATTTATTAGTATAAATGCAATAAGCAAATTTTCGTATGCAATAAAAAAAAGATTGGTTATGACAACTAATTTATTCTATTTCTAAAATACGAGTCTTACTCAGTTTTTAAAAGGATTTGCATGAATGATTTCAGTGATGTTTGAGATAGAGCTTTTAATTTATCTCAAATTACAGTTTTATTTTGAATGTGTAGACCTTCGTGTAGGTGAAATGAGTCAATAATTTTTGCTATATACGAGTACAATAGAGTGTTTTTGAGTTTTGACTGTGTATACCTTCAGTAAAATTGTGTCAAGTCTATACCAACAGGAAATGTAATTACTTTATGTTGATATAGCGAATTATGAAATGACATTTGATCCGAAGGTTTTGAGAAAATTTTGTGAGCGCTTATGAAGTTTAGATTATTTCCATCAAATTTCATCTTAATATTCAATAAGAAAGTTAGTTAAATGAATTATTGAAAACCACATCCCCGATACATATACTACATACATATAGGGAAGAGTTCAAATACAAAGAGACTTTCCGTGCAAATTGAGAATATATCTTATGCCTTCAATTCAGGATTGAATGGCTCAAAAGAAGCCAATAATTCACTAAATTTGATAAAACCGCCTGTTTTTTTGTAGTGCATTAATGCACTAAATTTGATCAAAAATGTGGTGACAAATTTGTAAATAAACCAAAGTTTTTTGTTATCGCGAAAATGCACAACAGAATGATGAAATGTATTGTTCATCTCATACTATGCACGTGAACACTAGTCGTTACTACGTATTTGAACTCTTCCTTATGTATATATGATAGCAATGATTTTGTTTTGAAATTAAACTTAAATAGATGGAATCAAACCATATTAAAAAACATGTCAAAATATGCTTGCCAGATACCAATAGCAAAGAGGGGTGACTTTGGTTTGAGATTTCGTGGAGCTAGTCATCAACACCGTGATTAGAAAGATTTATGGAAATTTAATTAATGAGTAGGGAGAAAATTAACCCCATTATAATTAACTTGAGAGGAGATGTGAGATGTACATTAAATTGAGTACAAATTAAATACAGCTCACCACGCTGAAGAAAGACCGACCCATTGAAAAATTGTCTAAAATTCATATCGTAGAAGCTCTACGGGATAGTAGTGGAGAACAACTAACTCACCGACTTAATTCTTAAACTATCGTTATTATTGTTTAAAATCTAAACATTAATTAAAAAGTTGTTTACCCAAAATAGAAATCACTCAACGGCACATTAAAAAACCACAAAAACGTGATGCATTTTCGAGCAGTTACACTATACTCCCTCCGTTTCTGTCTTTCTGAAATAAGTTACACCTTTCCTTTTCGGATAGTTCCAAAATAAAGTTCCAATTTATATATTTGGAAAGTTTTTCCAATCCATTTACTATTTTACCCCCATATCCCTTTTCCATATTTTACCCATTTACTACTCCCTATTTTCTACCCCCTACGCACCTCACATCCATCTCTCCTTTGTGAGCGTCTCTCTCCCCCTTCTGCAACCCTTCATTCCCCCGCCTCCACCCTCCTCCATCGCCACCGTTCCTAAACCCCTTCCGTCGTTACCCCCTGCAGCTCCCCCTACGCTACCCCTCAAAACTCCTTCCATCGCAACCCCTCTCTGAAACCCTTCTTCTCTGAAACCCATCTATCGCTAAATCTGAAACCCACCGGCCTCTATCACTTCCCCGGTGCATGGATCCATCTCACCCGAAATCGTCTCCACCTTTACATGGACTTGACAACCCCTCATCTCCAAAGCCAGATCCGCAAGTTTCGTCCCTTATTTCAGAATTTTGTGTTATGCGGTTTGGAAGTCAGGATTCGTCTGAATCTGATCCCGACTAGTGGATCCAGAAGAAATATGGTTCAAATCTTGTTTCTGATACCTACGATGGATTACAAGGTTTCGAGGATTCCGAAGGAGAAGAGGTCAATTCGGGAGTGGTGATGGATGGACTGTCGGACAAGGAAAAGGAAGGCAACGTGGGGCTGCATGCAGAGGATGGCAGCGATGGCGAGGAAGAAGAGGAAGGCAGGAAGGGGCTAGATTCAGACGACAAGAATGAAGGAAAAGGGTAGTACTCATCTTAAACCCTTTTTCATTTTAGCGCACTGATTTTGTGTGATGTATGTGTTGCCCGTATATGTGTGATGTCAGTGCATATGTGTTGTAATGTGAAATGTGATGCCAATGCATATGTGTAGTAACCTGAAATGTGTGTTGATGATATGGTGAACCCCATTTCGAACTGATGATGATAGGGGCCTTATTGTGTTGCTTTATGGTAGATTCCAATCTTGCATTTGACTTGCATACATTAACAAAAATCACCATTTTCTTACATTTGGGCAAAAATTAAACTGGTGTACACTATGTTGGTCAATACATATTGCATTGTATTGTCTGCCAACTACTATGTGCTTACAAAAATGTGCACTACTTAAGTCAGTGATGGTTTTTGGAGCTTTCTGATCTTTAATGGCATCTATTGTCCTGAAAAATCCCAAGTCCAAGACATTAAGGTCTGGACTATTAGGTGGTTGACATGTCGATTGGATATTCCATCCATCCTTAGTCCCTTCTCTCACAAAATCAGGATCATTAATGTCAATATGAGGCCTTGCATTGTCCTGTTGAATAATAACTCTCCTGTTGTCTGCATCTGGCCATGTCTGTTTTATTGCTGGCAATAGTTCATTCAGTATCATCTCTTTGATGACTAAACGTGTAATGCTTACTGATGCCTTTGTCTCTAGTGTTCCTGCTGGTCTGTTTTTACTGCTTCTTTTGGCTGTGTCTTCATAAGTGAAAGGAAAGATCCTCACTTTCCCATCCCACAATACTTCCCCATTGTCCCTTAGTCTTGGTCTCCCCACAGCTGCTAAGAACATGATTTTTGGTATGAATTTTTTTGACTGAGCAGTCCTGTAGGGGTCCTCTTCAGTGGGAGTGGTGTAGAAAGTGGTGGTTTCTTTGGACAAATAAAACCACTTCTCATCTATGTGCATGGTATCATAGAAAGTGTGTGTAAACTTTGTAATTGGGAGGGAAAATTAAAATTTGGGAGGGAAATTTTGATTGTATGGCCGAAATACATGTATGGTGTTTAGAAATGGGATTAGACTTGTAATGATTTCTTTTTTGGAATAGATGTTATTTACCCCCCTTCCACTATTCATTCCCCCTTTTTCTTCTTTCATATGGCCGTGTATCTCATTAAGGGCAAAAGTGGAAAGTCAACAAATAATTTACTCTTCCCTTAAATCCAAAGAAGTCAAATGTGGAACTTCTTCAAGAATCGGAGGGAGTAAAAAACACGGGATTGACAGGGATTTGACAGGGATTTTAGCATGAAAATGCTAAATTCGTGCTAAAAACACTTTGTCACGAGCTATTTGACACGAAAAATCGGTAAGTCCATATCAATTTACGTGTCAATTCCGTAATTTTTTTGTAGTGTTATATACCTAAAAATTTTATAGAATCGTCTTATCATAGTCATTCACTTTTAAAGAAAATGAACTCTCAGCTCAAAAGCAAGTGGCTATGAGGAAACCACACACCAACATGTCTCTAATTTCTTAATTATTATTATTATATCCGATCCTAAAGAGTATGCCTTTAAGGAAAACATACTCCGTATTCTGTTGCGGTGCAACCGTGCAAAGGTCCCACCCAAACCATAATATTGACGAAACTAGAATGTTTTTAATTTGATTTATTTCAGTCTCATTATATTTTAGACCGAATCAGATTAGATCTGATTTAAATAGATCAGATCAGACTTTGATATTTTTAAAATACACAAAGATCAGATATCTACCAGTCCAACTCGGGTCAAACTAGACTTAAACAGGTAAGATCAAACCAGATCAGAAAATTTCAATCCAAATGAAAAACTTGAATAGTCAAACAGCTAATTTATGTCGGAGTAGCCAAAGTTTATCTGATCAGCCGATTGCCAAAGGCAACCATATTATATCATCCATTATTGAAAGTTGAAACAAATCATAATCCTCTCTGATCTAATGCATTAAACACGCATATTTGGCTGCAATTGAAATAGTGAATGAATTGACGTATATCTTATTATCCTTTATATTTCCTCCGTCCAACTCAATTTTGCTAAATCTTACGTTGTTGGATGGGAAATTAGAATAATAAATACTGTGTAATTATGATTTATGCATAGGATAGAGAGAAACGAACACTGTCACAAATTCATTCATTTCTTAAAAATGAAAGTGAAATTTTTTTTTGAGACAAACAAAATTGACAATTTCCAGTGAAATGGAGTGAGTATTATTTAGCCTTTTAAAAACACACTTGCCGAATGCACAATAATGAGATAATAATTCACGGGGAGAGTAAAAATTAGTCAATAATTATCACTACAAAAAAATACGGGATTGACACGGAATTTGGCACGGACTTACCGATTTTTCGTGCCAAATAGCACGTGCCAAAGTGTTTTTGACACGGAATTGGCATATCCTTGCCAAAATCTCTGCCAAATCTCTGCCAAAATCTCTGCTAATCTCGTGTTAGTAGGAAATACTTCAATAATACGGATTACGGAGTCATTTGTTGCAAAAAAACAGCTTTAAATAGAGTGAGCAAGAATGAAGGCATTAAATGCTGTTGCGTTAGAAGTTAGAAGGCAAACACTTGTAATTAACAGTAGTTCAATTAAATTGGGTGCGGCATTATTTGATTAGTATGGATGGTATGAAAGTGACAATCCAATAATTCGATTATCAAAATAAATGCGTGCGCCATTCTTCATCTCTAATCTAGTTTGTGCGATCAGTGGCGGACCCAGAAAGTCAGAGTCACGAGATCCCTACCTTTTTATATCTTTAATCTTTAATTAATACTATTATAAAACTAATAAAAAAAATATTAAAGAAGCATAAAAACATAATTAGTTTAACAATTTAAAGAATGAGCTTTAACAATTTAGTAAGATTATAAGAACATAATTAGTGAATAAGAACATAATCGATTAAAGCTCATTTAAAGAATGAGCTTTAACAATTTAGTAAGATTATAAAACCATTTAAATTAGTTTGAGTGGTGTGATAAAAACATGTGAAAAGAAATTCTTTGAAAGTGAGTTTATTAACCAAATACTAGAATTCAAATGTGAAGAGAAAAAGAAAATGATGAGTAAAGATTTTCATATTAAAGCCATTAAATGTCTTGGAATAGAAAAGTCAATTACATAAGTGACTTTTCAAACACCTTAATTATGAGCATAAAAGTCAAATAAAATAGTTGAACAATTTTTATTGTTATTAACATAACAAATCTATAAATAAGCATCCAACATTATAATTAGCATATATTCTCTATTACATACATAAAATCAAAAAGGGAGAATGAACACAAAAAATATAGAAATAATATCTATAATCCATCAAACCCAAAATCATGTTAACAAAAAGGGAAAATGAACACAAGAAATCATGGATATGAATGCAAAAAACATTGAAGCATTTCAACAAACACCTTGTGAGCATAAGTGATAGAATAGTTGAATTATAATTAAAATTATAAACATCACTAGTCCATCACAATACAATAATGTAATCAAACAATAAACATTCCAACATGTATTCTATGCTTAAAACCGAAAAGAAAAAATATAAACAAATTTAAATCTAAATGCACAAGAAGGGGACAAACCTCAAATAAAGGTAGCACTACTAAAAAACCTCGGTATATGCACGGATTTTGGCTCGGATAACACCTTAAAATTCCTAGACTATCGCTCTTGGCTCAGTTTTGGCTCGGAAAACAAATACGTGCCACCTGGGTCGATCCAAACGTGTTGGCACAGAATATAGGATCCGTGTCAACAATTGGCACGACCTTTGTCTAGAACTTCGCGTCCCAAACTTAGCATCCAAATTCATCACAATTTAGCACGAATATCCTTTGTATCGGCATTTGCCTTGGATAGTAAGAACCCAACCGATTCAGTTTATATCGGTTCATGGATCGAATAAATCCGTGCCAAATAGTGTATCAGTTATAAAAAAACGTATACTGTACTTTTGTACGGTATACGTTTTTTAATACATTTTTTATACGTTTTAATTTTTTTTTGACAAAAATGAAATGTTTTTACCATACATAACAATTCACAATTCACATATTCAACACCACATACATGCACAATAATCACAATTCACAACCACAAGCATAACATAAACTGTAATAAGCATAACATTAATAAGCAGTTGAAAGAAAAAATTGTAAAACTGTAAGCAGTCCAAGCAAATGGCTAAAAAGACATTAGAAGCAGTTACAATAAAATAAAATTGTTCATAGTTTGGGAGTTCAATTAATAGCATTAAAAATAATAAAATATCATCCATGGGCACTTCATGAGAGTCGTTCAAAACGCTGTTAATTCCGTGAGGGGTCGGTGTTCGGAAAGCTGAGAACTCGGGCAGCGGGACACTCGGGTTGACGCTCCGCACCTGCTCCAAATACGACATGAACGTACTCGTCATGTTAGCCATCTGGGTTTGCAAAATCTGCTGCTGCTGGGCAAATAAGGCGTCAACCTGCTCCTGAATGCGGGCATCAATTTCTTCTTGGCTCGGCCTCGTGATTCGGCTTGTGCAATCTAGGCTGCTCGACAGCCCCTCTGCCTCAGAACCCGTCCCAAACCGCCGCGCCTTGTACTCCGGCACCGCCTTGCAAAACAACTCTGAATCATCAACGTCAAAGGACTTCCCCTCAGATTCTGCTTGGGCCTTCAGCTCATTGTACTTTTTCTGCAAAATATTACAAACAATTATATTTAGCAAGTAAAATGACAACTATGACAAATATTACTACTCATGTATATATAATTAACATACCCTCGTTTCAACAACTCTTGGAGGAGGATCACTAGCCTTGGGCACATACACCTTCTCAAAAACCTCAATCGTTAAAGGCTTTCTCTTCATAGATTCAGTTTGTAATCACAACAAGAATCTTATGTTAATGAATTGTTAGTACAATTGAAATAACACAAAAAATATAAACGTTTAGGAACTTTAATTACCATTCTTTGAACATGTGTGGTCACCGGAATATGACCTCCACGATATTGCGAACCTCTTGTTGCCTCAGTGCTACAGTTTTTTTTCCCTGCTTCACTCTTCTTCTTAAATTTTTCAGAACCCCAATACTCCTTAAGAACATCCCAATGCTCCTTTGAAATCCACTCTGGCTTCTCATCCTTTCGTCTAGCTCTCCCAATATTCTTTCTCAACCACGATGAGGCGCGGGATGCAAACCGCTTCTTTATTCTTTTGTGGATGTAGGGATCCCATTCATATTTGTTCTAAACAAAAACATAAAACAGTGTCACAAAACCTATACAAAAACATCAAACAAACTCCAATGTGATAACAAGGTTTTTAGCAACATATGAAAGTATGAAACTATACAAAACCTGAAACAGAGTCCACTAATGCTCACTCCGGGACTCATCAGCGTGCTTGTAAGAATGCCAAGGGCCATGAATGTTTGTCGTTAGAATACTAATGATGGTGTCCAGAACAGAAGGTTTGCTACATAACAATGATTAAATAATGTTGTTATTAAATAATATTTGTTTTAAAATTATGTAATCTTGATTAAGACTATTAATTGCCTTCTCATTTCCAAGAAGGTTATCTATGTTTTTGTATGACATTGGGAAGGGATGTCATCATTCACTCCGGTGGGTGGTTCACTACTAGCTCTGGAGTGGACTGATTCAAGATCATGGTCGGTATTGGGAGAGTTGTGATTCACAATAGCTTGCCGGCGGTTTGTTGTGATTCCACCGCGACAGCGACCACCACGGCTAGAACTAAAAGACAGAAGACTACTACCTCTACCAGACATCCTATTGAATTACATGCATATATAATTTGTATACAGATAGAGTACAAAGAATATTATTTAAAAAAGTGTGAAGTATTTTTAAAACCCATACAGATAGTCCACACATGCATACAGACTACCGAAATAAATAACAAATAAAAACATTAGGTAGTCTAAAAAATAAATAAACTACCGAAATAAATAACACATAAAAAAATATTATAGAAAGAATATTCTTTTTTTTTTAAATTTTAAAAAAGCAAAATAGAAAAACTGTTGAAACCCTAAATTGTCAACCGCCAATAGTAGCACTGCTGCCGTCGAAGCCAGAGCCGGCCCTTGCCCTCACCGGCATTGACTACCGCCGCCATTGTCGGCACCACCAGCTCATGTCCTTGCCGGCGCCGCCTGTCGCCACCCTCGTCGGCGTTGTTGCATCCTTGTCGATGCATCGTCGCCATACATCACCGCCCAACCAGCGTCACCATCCGCCTTTGCCGCCGCCATCCTACCATCGTCATTGCCGCATGTGTTAAATCCGGAACCACCACTTCACCTCCGAGTACTGCCTCTGCCATCACACCCCACCACCAAAAATATGTCATTAAATTATTGGAAGATTTGGCCTTGAAGATTACGTTCAAATCTGTCTTCAAAACAAATTTTTCAGATCTGCCATCATTAATAGTAGATTTATATTGATCGATTTAGACAAATCGGCCATCATCATGGCATATTTATATTGACCGATTTACACAAAACTGCCATTATCTTGGCAAAATATGAAGTCCATAACTAAATTTTTTAAAAAACAAAAATTTAAGAGAACAATAACTTTAACAAATCTCAATAAGAAGTGAATGACAAAAAATCAAAAAACTGATTTTCACAAAAAACTGTTTTGCCATAATATGATTGTCACATTACATTTCTGCCATAAACTTGGCAAAATTGTAAGCCATCATCCAAAAATTGCCATAAACTTGGCCAAATCTGAAGCTATCATCTAAAGTTTTTGAAAACCAAATTTTTGTTAAAACTTAGAGATCAGAAGCCGCAAAATCGAAAAAGAAGTCTGAAATTGACAAAATCAATTGCAAATCAAGAAAATCAGAGGAAAATTGGAATAGAAGGAGAAGAAAGAGAAGGAGAAGGAGAAGAAAGAGAAAGAGAAGGAGGAGGAGAAACCTGAAATACGAAGCAAAATAAAGATAATGGTGGTGGATAACGAAGGCGGTGAAGGCATAGACGGTGGAAGCATCGTGTGGTGCAGTAGGCGGCGGGCAGATCCACATGGAGAAGATGAGATACCAACTCTTTGCGTTGAGGTCTGTGAGAAGGAATCAATCGATCTATGAAATGAGAAGGGGAGAGACAAAGCGTAAATGGGTGCAGGGGCAAACTTGGGAAGCATATTTGTGTATCTTTAACGATAGGAGTAATTTGATCCTATTAAGGGAAGACAACCTAATAAGTCATATTTTTGCATTTGATCCTTGTTTTAGTCCTATATGGGACAATTACTTAAAAATAAAATAAAATACCTAAAAAAAATAAAATAATATGTAGGTCACTGCCAACGCGTCCTCTACCTCCAAGGACCACCGACTTCGTTCGCCAGAAAAAAATGCCATCTTGTGTAAAAAATATCACATTTCTCTGAAAATGTCATAAAGATGTCATTTTTACTCTTTGAAAATATCCAGCTTTCTCTTGCTTTCTCTTCAAAATTGTCATCATGATGACATTTTTTCTCCAACTTAGCAATCTTTTCCGACGACCGGAGGTGGCGGTGCTGGAAGGTGGCTGAGGTGGTGGTTGGGATTTATATATTTTTTAATTATTTTTTACGATTTTTTTATTTTGGTTTTTTTATATTTTATAATGATTGTTTAAGAATCCTATTATCAAGGACAAATGAAAGGGTAGAATAGAAAGAGTTAGTCCTATTTTGGGAATTTAAACTCTAAACTCCTATTGTTGCAATTATTCTTTTATTTACTCCTATTTAGGTAAATCTCCCTATTTTTGGACTTTTTAAAAAAACAAAAAAATTATCTATTATTTGTATTTTTTTTATTTTTTATTTTATTTTTTCACGTTTTCATTATTATTTTATAAATATTTTATTATTTTTTATATTTTTATTATAAATAAAACTATGATTTTCTTATTAATAAAATAAATCTATTGGAAATGATAGGAGGGGGTAGAATTGGAAGAATGAACATATATTAGTCCTATTTTGAGAATAAAAGAATTGTACTCTTATTGTTGAATTTTGGACTTATTTTAGTTATTACTCCTTGTGTTATTCTCAATTATTATTATGATCTTCAATTCAACCTCGTAGATAATCCAGGAGCAAGAACCGCATATTCTCCACAAAAAGAGCAAAACCATTGAAACCACCACGTTTACGTAAAATAATTATTAACTTTTAATTACCCTTCTTCTTAATCACTACCCCGGCCGATCTTAGCCCTAAAATTTCAAGATTAATTTATCCACATAATCGAGTCCGAATATATTACAATTCCATTCCAATATAATCAACCATCACCGGCATGGATCTTCGACTACCCGTCATTATGGCCCTAACATTATCGGCAGTATTAATGAAAGCCGTCGAATCCTCCGTCTACGGCCACACCCGGCTGTCGATCGAAAACCATGCGGCCTTTCTAACCCGTCCGAGAATAAAATGCGGCGGCGGCGGCGGGAGCCTGATCGGAGACTGCAATGAGGAGGAATTGTTGATGGAGTCGGAGATGAGCCGGAGAGTCCTGGCGCAGAGCCGGTACATCAGCTACTCCGCCTTGGCCGCCGACAGCATCCCGTGCCGGAGACGTGGCAACTCCTACTACAACTGCGCGTCGCATAAGCAGGTCAATCCGTACCTCCGCGGCTGCTCCGCCATTACCCACTGCGCTAGAGGCTGAAGATTCGCCATTATCGGATCGGCACGTAGTGATATATTACTCCGTATCATATTGTTCTTGATCGATCAAATGCTCAGTTAAGTACATCCACAATTGATTGATTAATTAATTACTCAATTAATGTTGATTGACGATTTTAAGGATGTTTATTTATTTATTTATTTATTTATTTATTTATTTATTTATTTATTTATAGTTGGACTTGCCGGCTTCATTTTTTTTGCTTCCATTTCTATTGATATACACTCGTACTACGTATGATCAAATATGTCATGCAAGAATTAATTATGATATACTGAGTGTTCGGACAGCGAATTATGTTAGCGGGTTGTCAATAGCAAATTCAGTCGGCGGATTTGACTGTCAGAGTACGTTGGCAGGTTGCGAGAAGACATTTGGTAATTTAGCGGTTTGACCATAAAATTAATATAATACATCATTTTCAAAACGCTAACCCAAAACTGTCTTATTTGCAACGTTTCCATTTCAACGGTTCCGTCCAAAAACGCTAGGGCCTAAAAGCTATTTACCAAACAATGTTTTCATTTATTGAAAACGCTAAAGTGATCAAACCGTCATTTTTCGGAAGAAACATTGTCTCCCAAACACCCCTATACATTTATTTAGTTATGTTCCTCAGTTTCGTTTCAAGCCTGGTTGAGATTATACCAAACATTGAGAGCCCATTTGGCAGCACGAAAATCAGCTGTTCTGGTTGATTCTGCTGAAATTTATGAAGTTCTGGTTGAAATGGCTGCATTGGTTGATTCTGCTGATACAAGAAAAAAATATTTTTAAAATATATTTTATTAATAAAATAAAGAAAAAATTATATGTAAAAATAGCTAAAATGGTCATCTACAGTAACTTCAGCCAATACAGCCAGAAAAGTAACTCCAACCTTACTTCTTTGGCTTATTACACAATTCAGCGCGCGAAAGCAAAATTTACGTGTTTGGTAAAAAAGTTGACTGATAAGCCTGATAAGCCGAAAATGAGGGTTGCCAAACGGCCTCTGATTAATTTAGGCATTTGTGTGCATTTTTTGTTCAATCACTTTTCACATTTAAGAAGAGGAGACTATCAAGGGTGGGGGTAGAGCCAAGTTTTAGTCATAGGGGGCCAAGAAGAGAACACAAACAATAAAAAGAAAATTCTTTAAATAGGTCTAAAATAAAAATAAAGTTCATAAACAGGATTATCATTGCTTTATGAGATATTACTTGAAATAGGATTACTATCATGTTTTGGCAGTACCAGACTTCAAATATGGCAGTATTTTCTAAACATGGCAATAATTAGTCCTAATTTGGGAATAAAAAGCATGACAGTCCTATTTTGGAATTTTAAAACTGTTTTAGTCCTATTTCGGGAACTTCCCCTTGTTTTATCTCAAAATAGGACTTATTCACTCCTATTTTGGCAAACTTTAATCAAATTATTTTTAATAGAACTAAAAAAAAATTAATTTTAGAAGTAAAACATATTTAATCATATTTTTAATAGTATATGTAATTATTTCATGAGGAATGATCCGGTCAAAACTACCTGACGGGATCCACCGTCCTGCTGACTATGTTTAAGGTGCTTTCAAGTGGATTTTTTTGATGAAATTTTGTGAAAATGTTCTTCATGATGTGTAGATTGTTTACACCAAATTTTAGTTTAAAATGCAAAAGGCAAGTTAGTTAAATAAATTATTGAAAAACATTGGGCCAAAATATATACTACGTATGTATATAAAAACGTAATGTTTCTAAATAATTTATTTAATTCAATTCCCGGTTGAAATTTAAACTAAAATTAGGTGGACATAATCTACACTTCATGAAATACATGTTCACAAAATTTCATCAAAACATTCTACCCGGAAGAAACTCAAATGGAAGCATAAGTGGACGTTTAAGGAATGTTTTCACGTGTATCCCTTAGAGCATCTCACATGCAAAAACGTGAAAGGTGCATATGTGGCATGAGAGCTAACCAATAAAATAACAAAATAGAATATTTCCTTTTTTGAACAATCTAATATGTTTTTGGCAAGTTTTTCTCCACAATGTCATGCACAATGTCTAGATGTTGATATTGTGGTTGACATTGTAAAGGAAAACTTACCAAAACACATTAAACCGTGGAAAGAAGGAGAGAGAAATATCATAAATTAAATCTTTTGTGTATGTCTCTCTCATGTCACATGTCGTGCACAATGTAGCATTGGAGATTCTCTTAGGTTGATCTCAGGATGGTAGGGTAGGATTGGTAGCATTCCCACGGGTTAGGACGGGTAATATAAGGATGTTTGTACTTGGACTGTTTTCAGTCCCAGACCAGACTAGACCAGTACTTGGGCAGTTATAATACACATAGAGACCGGACATTTAACATACCAGACCAGACGAGATCAGATCAGAAAATTCAAGTTCAAGTAAAAAAATCGTAAGTTCAGGACGGGTTAGAATGAGGTCCTAAATTTAGAAAAATAAAGCGGGACAAGGTGGGTCTTATTTAGCTTAGGAACCACGTAGGTCTTAAAATTTTAGAAAATGGCTACCTAGCTATACTGACATGTTTATCTTAATATATTTTACAAATGTAATGATACATACTCCTTATAATTATATATATATATATATAGAATAGAGATCAAATAAAAATCATGCTTAATTTACAAAGTACAAACATATCTTGGCCATCCGATGAGTTGATCTAATGGATATAAATGTAAGGTGGCATTTTTGTAATAAAACCTAACTTTTCTAGGGTGCAACTCATTCAACGTAAATGTGCAACTGCTATTTTATGACTATATAATATGCAACACTTTGAACCTCAATATGCAATGCAAATAACGTCAAGGTGCATCGTACAAACATTTGCACAATAAGCACAGTTTGTACTTGATCTTTCCCCTATATATATATAGACACACTCCGTATAATAACTTATATACGAGTATAATATAATATAATATAATATAATATAATATAATATAATATAATATAATATAATATAATATAATATAATATAATATAATATAATATAATATAATATAATATAATATAATATAATATAATATAATATAATATAATATAATATAATATAATATAATATAATATAATATAATATAATATAATATAATATAATATAATATAATATAATATAATATAATATAATATAATATAATATAATATAATATAATATAATATAATATAATATAATATAATATAATATAATATAATATAATATAATATAATATAATAAAATATAATAAAATATAATATAATATAATATAATATAATATAATATAATATAATATAATATAATATAATATAATATAATATAATATAATATAATATAATATAATATAATATAATATAATATAATATAATATAATATAATATAATATAATATAATATAATATAATATAATATAATATAATATAATCTGCATTTATATATGGTACAATATAAGATATAATTAGTTTTCCACATTAATGTTCCTCTCGTATTGATCAACATTAAATACATGATAATAAAACAATTGATCAAAAGAAAATAGATCGACCTAAAGTAATGATATACAAGTATATGCTATCTAAAACACATATGCACGCAATGATAACAACACAACTCCACAACTATGAGAATACCAAATGACTAGGCGTACAAAAAGGAGTGAACTCCTCTTGGGAAGAACTTTTTAAACTCACCACCCGTGCTTATTAAGTTGCGGATCACATCTTCCCTTCCAACGCCACTACTACGGCCGCCTCCACGTCCTTTAATACATCACCCAATCTTACCCCCGGAGCAGCTCCTATAGGCTGCCGCCGCCAAAGTTGAATCTACCGCTCTATGGAATCGTCTAGATATCGTGGTGTTGCAATGGATCTATAGTACAATTTCTTATGATCTCTTACACACAATTATTGAACCTGATTCCACCACCAAGGAAGAATGAGACCGTCTTGTTGATCTTTTCCTGGAAAACAAGCACTCTCGGGTAGTACATCTTGAGACTCAATTCTCTAATACCCGGTTAGAGAGCTTTCCTAACTTCACTACCTATTGCAAATCTCTCAAGACTCTAGCCACTCTACTCGGTAACTGATATTCATGTAATTTCCGATTGTATGTTTGTATTTTTAACTAGTTTTTATTAGTTCTAGTTGTGGAGATTACACACTTTTGGTGTGATAGTTTATTTTCATATTCATTTGTAATTTGTTTAGATTAGGATTATTTTGAGGTTAGGACAGGTCAAAATCATCCCAAGAATCAAAGGATGGATCCTAAAGACCAAAGAATGTGCAAAAGGGAGAAGATCAAATGAAGATTTTGAAATTCGTTCATGTACTCGGTCGAGTATTGTCAATACTCGGTCGAGTATTGGCCGGATATGCTGGTCAAAATCAAATCTGGGAGCAAAAGAACGTGGCTGAATATTTGATGGAAATCCGGTCTCATACTGGAACGAGTATCACTCAATACTCGGTTGAGTATGCCTATATTTCGCAATTTCTTGGAAACTACCTTTTGTACTCGGTCGAGTATCCCATATACTGGATCGAGTACAACACCCTGCCACCTCAATTTTGCTATAAATACACCCTTCTTCCTTCACATTAAGGATCCAATTCCTATATACTTCTAAGCTCAGTCTAGAATAGTTTTTTCTTTATATTTTCCTCATGTTTAGTCTCCAAATGAGGAGCTAAACTCTTCCATCTTGGTTTTGCTACTTTGAAGCTTAATGATTTATAAGTTGTGAGTTATTTTCTTTAACCTTTTTCCTTGAATATTAATTACTTCCTGATGGAGTATATGGGTCTAGGCCCCAGGACCCACATACTCAGAAGAACAGAAAGTACAAGCCACTAGGCAGTGCCCTCGTCGGCCAAAGGACCCTCGTCGGCCGAAGAGGGACCAACTCAGAATATGATCCTGAAGCCAGAGAACTAGGGCATCCTCATCGGCCGTGCCCTCATCGGCCATGCCCTCGTCGGCCGTGGAAGCTTCACAGAACTAGATTTTTCACTTAATCATTTCTACACACATTGTATTCGGCCCAATAGCGGTCCAATTGTAAATGGGCCTCCCAAGCCCAAGGCTTGGGAGCCCAGCCCGTATTTTTCCTATAAATACTTCCTCTGGAGGTAGTTGTAGGGGTTACAAAATCATTCCATTGAAGCATTTACTTGCACTTCTCTCTCTAGCTCTCACTTCTCTCTAGATATATACTCTATCACTTCCTATTCATATTCCATATTAATATTTTGAGCATTACTTTAAAGATCAACTAGTTTTGTTTCATCTATTAATTATTACTTGAATCAATCGGTTAATACGCTTGTTATTAATTCGGTTCCTTCAAAGGTAGTAAAACTTGGATTGTTAATGCATGCATCTCATGGTTAATAAACCAAGGGGAATTAATTATATTGATTAAACCAATAAACCGCTTGTGTTGAGGTTATCAATCTCAATCGTTTTCATCTTAAGCTTATTGCTACTACCGAATTAATATACGGCGCTTGTTCTATATTAACTCGATAGTAAGTTTTATTAATGAATGCATCTCGTTATTAATAACTACCCTCGATGAACTAGATATACTCCTCGATTGAGTATTCGAGAGGAAGATAGTTAAAGATATAACCGGGATCGACGAACATTTCATTAAGTGAATAAAAGCAAAACCAAGTCTTCATCTCTATCAAAGTAAACCACATAAGTCGTTCATCTTAGTGTTTAAATTTACTTCAAGTTCAACAACAATCAAAACCCCCCTTTGTTACTAATTATATAAAAGAAAAGTATTCCTTTCCCTGTGGATACGAACCTTACTTCGTTATACTACATATATTCGTTGTATTGTATTTATTTTGAGTGCACCTCACGACAAGTGCACGTCAGTAACGTTAGGTCCCTGGTTAATGAAAAACGTTTGGTGTTGTGTCTCATCAATGGCCTTTCCGAGCCATACAACACGGTGGCATCTCACATCCAGCAGGCCACTCCCCTTCCTATATTTTATCAAGCTCGGTCCATGCTAATTCTTGAAGAAACTCTGATGGCTCGTCAACTCGCTTCCTCATCCGCAGCAGCCCTTCTCACCTATGCTCCTGCTCTGCCGGCACAACTTGCTACGTGTCATGCCCGATCAAATGGTCGTTTCCGTCCGCATTAACGTAATGGCCAGTCTCGTCCTTATGTGCCCGCTGCTTTTCCCTTTGGCGCAACTGAGCAGCCTAGGTCCTAGACACTGCCTAACTCCCTGGCCTTGTTGGATGCAGACCCTGTGGGCCATTCTGTTGTGCCCTAACCCAACCACTTCCGGACAGTCCACTTACCAACCAGGCCCCTCCCCTGCGGCAAGTATTCTCGGCCCATGTCCTCCTCAGGCTCATGCAGTTAGCCACACTCGGCCCACTGATATAGCTTTCGCCATGCACACCTTGAGTCTCACACCTCCGGATGCAAATTGGTACTTGGACACCGGTGCCACATCTCACATGATGACCAACCAAGGTATCTTTATGTCACGCCTCAGACCGCATCCGGGCCACGTAGACAACCGCTGTACAACCCGATAAGAACAACAACAGTTCATCCCTATTGAATTGTACAAGACGTCCGATTGATTCTATTGCCAAACCGATTAGTAAACACATACAATCAACATCAATATCATAACCAAACAAATGCGGAAAGAATAATATGTTTGATACTTAGCCACACGTGGCAAACACGGGCACGCAGGCCCCCAACTGTTTTAAAGAAAACATTGTTCGAAAATCCATGAGCAGTTTTATAAATTTGAAATAAGAATGGAAGCACGAACCATGTCTTCCTTCTTGATCAATCACTCTAGGCAAGGTGCAAGTAGTAGGACTCTAGCCTTAACCTGAAAAATGTGAGGGCCCCCGAAGGGGTCAGTACTCCATAGAAGTACTAGTGACAAGCAGGCTATATGAAGAATAACTAATGTTTCAGACACGAGACCCAAAAATAGGGTGATACATATATGTAACTGTCACTCATCCGCCCGATGATACATACTATATACATATATTTGAAAAATACTCAACCCGTGGGTCCGTTTCCTTAAAAGTATTTTAGTGATAAAGTCCTTACCTGACTTTTCTCACTCCTTTCCCGAATGCCTAGCTCACAAGCTACATTCTACATTCATAATATCCTACCGAATTTTGGGAGCATTTAGCATCCCGGGGATACTCAACCCCAACCGAGTTTCAGGATCATTTACCGTCCTGGGGATACTCAACCCCAACCGAGTTTCAGGATCATTTACCGTCCCGGGGATACTCAACCCCAACCGAGTTTCAGGATCATTTACCGTCCCGGGGATACTCAACCCCAATCGAGTTTCAGGATCATTTACCGTCCCGGGGATACTCAACCCCAACTGACTTTCAGGATCATTTACCGTCTCGGGGATACTCAACCCCAAAGTTATTCCTTAACAAACCCTAACCTGGATATGGCTAACCTTTCATTCCTTTAACTATGGACAATACCTAGCCCTATAGTCATTTAACAATCTTTAGTAACCAACATGGGCGGGTCCCACCTGAACAGCCCACGTTAACCTACTCAAAACTGCCCGTTTTGAGCATAACCCAATACTTGATCGAGTAACCACCTATACTTGGTCGAGTATAGGAGACAGTAGCCCGTAAGGCCAATTTTTGGTGTATACTCGATCGAGTACCTACCCATACTCGATCGGGTATAGAAGACAGTAGCCCCTGGGGCAAATTTTCAGCAAATACCCGGTCGGGTATTTGCCAATACCCGGTCGGGTATAGCAGTTGACTTGGCGGTCAACGCCCGTTTGACCGCCCAAACGGAGTCTGATTAACGTGAAATTTTACATGCAAGTACTCTTTGACATCCTTAATCCAAAAATACCTGTTTGGGTCCTTGAAACATCATACATATCAATTTATGGTAATTTCACCAATCAAACCTATAAATCATGTTTTCTAACTATGTTATATTCTTTAACATAGCATAACACATACTTTAATACCATTAATCAATCCATAAAACATATTCTTGATTAATTTAGGTATTCTCATGCCTCACGCAAAAGTTACAAAGCATAAAGTCGTCTTCTCACCTTAAATGAAGCTTACGAAGTTCTAGCCTCCCTTATTGAGCTCCGGTGAAACTCCGGTGAACTTCAACGAACTCCGGCGACAATTCCGGCGACCCTTTCAACTCCTTGAAAGTTCCTTGAATACCTTATATCAGTTACTAACAAGATTTTATCATCATAAGACCCATATTAATACAAATAACCTCCAAAAGGTTATTTTCCGGTGAACCGGTCACTTTGGCTTCTAAGTCCGTTCTTGGACTTAGAACTACCTTCCAACCCCTCATTCTACACTTCTAAACATGTAGAAAAATCCTAGGGGTACTTCATTTGATATGAAAGTCATATGATAAGAAAAAGATTGAAGAAGAGTTTGCAAAAAACTTCTCACCTTTATTCCCATGGTTTTTCTCTACTTTTGCAACTCTTTCTTCTTGATTTAGCTTCTTGCTTGATTGAGCTCCCTTCAACAATGGAGATGTGGATTTGCAGAGCCCCTTCTCTCTTCCCTTTATGTATTGAGTCGAGAATATGGGGTGTGGGGGTGATTGAGAATGCCTATTTGGCATTTCTCCCAATCATGTTAGGAGAGGGGTCCATGTCATTTAATGGCTTGGTCTCCAATCAGCCCATGCTTGCCTCCTCCCATTATGTGAAGCTTACCATCACTTTTGCAAGCCTAAATTCTTGGGATGGACCCCACTTATGTGGGAGGTCATCCATTTAAATCCCGACGTGTACAATCGGCCCCGAAAGTTGTATTTTTTCGGACTGTTTCAATTACATTTTATTTTATCGGGTCAAATAAAATATAACGCATGTTCTGAATCCTTTTTGGACTTTATAATGAATATACATTCCTCAACTTTAAGTTAGAAATCTCCGATATCCCTTTTCGGGCTGTTATATGATAAATTAACGATACTGATAATTTGGCCCCGTTTGACCAACCGGTCAACCCTATGCCATTGTCACGGCCCAATTAGGATATCCACCACCATATACATATTATCTAGGCCAAGATTAATATAATATGTGGTCCCGACAGTACCAGGCGGCCCCCACTTCCGGTGTGGGCCCCACATGAATTTTACTATTCACGTAAAAGAAATGATAAAAATTTACGATCACGTAAAAATGTTTTTATACATTTCTCAGGGTTCAATACATAATTTGATAAAGTACAAATACGTGGGGGCGATGTTACACTTTACGTCTTATTTTCACGAGAACACTAATAATCATATCATTGTTGGAAATGGATCCCATATTCCCATTTTGGATCACGAGCAGTCCACCCTTCCTTACCCACACCCCCACTTCATCTCAATCATGTACTGCATCCCCCTAATTAAAAATTAAATTCTGTCTGTCGCTTTACCACCTATAATCACGTTTCTGTTGAATTTGACTTGTTTCATTTTTCTGTGAAGGATCTCCAGATGGACATCCCAGTTATGAGGTGTAACGCTCGGGTGACTTATATCGCTTGTTCTGATTTCCCTCCGTTCATGCATCCTCATCTCTTATATAAGTGTCGGAAGATATTTGGCACAATCGTCTAGGGCATCCTAACGACCTATTTTTCATCATCTTAAAAATAATAACATTTTGGGATGTAATAAACTTCTTTTCCTGATTCTGTATTTACCACTACATCACCCTTTGAAATAATTCATAGTGATCTATGGACTTCACCTGGTTTAAGTTCATGTGGTCTAGAGATGAGAGTTTTATTGGTGCACGGATCATAGCATTTGTAACCCTTGTGATTTGAGGGATAGCCGAGAAAAATGCATAGAATGGAACAAGGGTGGAGTTTATGGGTGGTGTGGGTGGGGGTGTGAGAAAAGCACAAAGATCCAAATACACGTAGATGAGAGTAACTTGGTGTTTGATTATATAACATTTTGGTAAGGGAGACATAGGAAAGGGATTGTGATGAAAGTATATTGTGGAGATAAGTGGCCATCCGGTGATTTATTTTGGAGATGAAAAATCTAAAGATATTTAGTTTAATCATTGAGAGATAAAACATAATGTTTCAGTGTGACATCCGGTGACCGGATGAACTTAAGACAGGTGAAGTCCATAGATCACTATGAATTATTCCAAAGGGTGATAAAGTGGTAGATGCAGAAACAGGAAAGGAAGTTTATTATGTTTGCCAAGTTGACAAGAGATACAAGTAGAATAATAAACTTTATTACATCTCAAAATGTTATTTTTTTAAGATGATGAAAAATAGGGTCGCCATGATGCCCTAGACGGTTGTGCCAAATATCTGCCGACACTGTCATCAGAGATGAGGATGCATGAACCGAGGGAGAGAAAAACTAGGGATGTAAGTCCCCTCAACTGTTACACCTCATAACTAGGATGCTAATTCAGAGACCCTTCACAGAAAAACCAAACGGGTCAAATTCAACATAAACATGATTATCGGTGGGAAACTAACAGATGGAAATTAATTTTTTAATTAAAGCGGGAAATGAAGTACATGATTAAGACGAAATGGGGGTGTGGGGATAAGGTAGGGTGGACAGCCTGTGACCCAAAATGGGGATATGGGACTCGTTTCCAACAATGATATGATTATTAGTGTTCTCATGAAAATACGACGTAAGGGTACCAGTGTGAGATGTGGCACCGGTATCCAAGTACAAATTTGCATCCGGATGTGTGAGACTCATGGTGTGCATGGCGGAAGCTATGTGGCTAAGTGCATGACCCTGAGGAGGTCGAGAATACCTATCATAGGGGAGGGACGTGGTTGGTAAGTGGACTGACCAGAAGTGGTTGGGTAAGGGCACGATGAAATGGCCCACGGGTGTTCCATCCAATAATGCCAGGGAGGCGGCGTACAGGACCCAGGCTGCCCATTTGTGCCAAAGGGAAAAGCAACAAGCGCCAAAGGATGAGACCAGCCATTACGTTGGTGTGGCATGGAACAACCATTTGACCGGGCAGGACGCGCATTGTGCCATTACGGATGAGGAAGCGAGATGATGAGCCTTCCCAGTTACTTCAAGAATTAGCATGGACCGAGCTTGATAAAGTATATAGGAAGGGGAGCGGCTTGCTAGATGAGAGATGCCACCGTCTTGTATGGATCAGAAAGGCCATTGACGAGACGCAACACCAAACGGTTTTCATCAACCGGGGACCCAACATTACTGAGTTGAGTGGCCATAGTCTTGAGAGGTTTGCAATAGGTGGTGATGTTGTGAAAGCTCTCCAACCGGGTATTAGAGAATTGAGTCTCAGGATGGACTGCCCGGGAGTGTTTGTTGTCCAGGAAAAGATCAGCGAGACGGTCTCATTCTTCCTTGGCGGTGGAATCAGGTTCAATAATTGTATGCAGGAGATCATGAGAAGTTTTACCATAGATCCATTGCAGCACAACAACATCTAGACGATTGCATAGTGTGGTAGATTCAGGTTTGGCAGCGATTGCCTCTAGGAGCTGCTCCGATGTAAGATTGGGTGATGTAGTAGAGGACGTAGAGGCGGCCGAAGCAGTGGCGTCGGAAGGGAAGATGCACTACTAGAATTTTAGCTATTTGTTGCGGTTATTTTTTGTTTATTTGCTGCGGTTTTGAACCGCAGAAAATGGAGGGGCACCAAAAAGTAGAATGAGTTATTTGCTGCGTTCATGAACCGCAGAAATTAGGTTTGCCAAAATGGTAAACAACTTGTTGTTGCGGTTACAAATACGAATTGTTGTCATTAAAACCGCAGCAAATACTATTTGAATAACAACACGTAGTTCTTTAGTAAATGAGCTGTTATTTTTGTTTCCCAATACTACCCACCTGTGAAAAAAATGATATGCAGTACTCTACAACAAATTGAATCTTGTTTATACAATAAGTAACTCTCTTTTCCAAATCTCGCTATCTCATAAATACGAACTGAAAACGTGACTTACAAAATATTCAGTTGTACATCCCTAAAATTAGTACAAAAAGAATACAACACACAATACCAACTTGAAGTAAATCCACCATCTGAAGTATATATAATCTACAATATATTATCAAGAATATATATGGCCAATGCATCGCGAACTTCAAATATTTAATCACTCGAGAAAGCCTCGTCCTTCGGGTGCTTTGGTAACCCTATGATATTAAAGAAAAACTATAAGCTATATAAGCACCTGAAAATGAGTTGTTACAAACTACATAAAAAAGTAGTCTTGAAAACTAACCTGAGTAGTGTTGGTCTCTTCTGTTCTAGTGAATTAGAAAACTCAACCTTCAAGCGTACTATCTGCATAGGAGCATTCAATTTTTTAAAAAACTAAAGGATTGGAGAGAGAACATATATATATATATATATATATGGGTGAGATCACATGCAAACCATGCTTAATTTACTAACCTACAAACTCAATAATATGCAACACTTTGAATTTAAATATGCAGTACAAATAATGTAAAGATGCAGTCTTTGAATTTCATTATGCAATACAAATAATGTAAATATGAAAATGCTATTTTATGGCTTGAATATTATGAAACACTTTGAACTTCAATGTGCAATACAAATAATGTAAAGATGATTTGAATGGGAGAACTAGTTTGTATGTGATCTCACCCCTGCATCTTTACATTATTTTTACTGCATGTTGAAGTTCAAAGTGCTGCATATTATTGAGTTTGTAGGTTAGTATTTTAAGCATGATTTGTACCATTTGTGCTGCACATTTCAATTTCACCTAATACACATTACAACTTCATCTAATGCGCATTGAATTTCACATAAAGCAAATCTAATGGTCCAGATTCATTCTCATTTTTCTCATAAGATCATGTTCTTATTTGAACCAAAACCTATATATATATATATAGACACACATATATACACACACATATATATAGTAAACCGGAATAGTCTATGAGGGAATCGAGGAAAGGATGGACGGGATAATATGTACCATGAAAATGCAATAGGGGGATGGGAGCAAGTGACATAATACATAAAATACATCAAATTGTTAGACTTCTAAAAAAGTATGAATAAATAAAAAAGAATAATTATTGTAGTGTCTGTTGGGATTCTCAAAAGTGTATATTGATTACCATAGAAAGAACAAGTGGAACATTTTAACTTGACTAAAATTTCAGAATAAGTGCATTTTAGATTTGTAAGGTGCTTTTTTTATCATAATTGTCAAGTTATAATTGAATTATAATCCAAACTTTGATGAGTATATAAGTTAGCTTTAAAGAGATCCTTTGATACTATGACCATTTTGCCAAGCATGACCTTTCATGCTTGATATGTCCTAGTTTCCTAAGACAATTACAAACTAGAATATGCTCTGAAAACCAATCATACAAGTTAAATTTCTTGTTCTTGAAGATCTGGAATAGAACCTGCTTCTGAATCTGAGGTCATGTTGCTTAGAAAACCTTCCAGATTGGTAAAGCTAGCCTTGGAATGTGACTTATGACTCTCTACAATCCCATCATGTGGATCTTCCTCCAGTTTTGCTTGTTTCATTCTCAATTAGGATCATCCTTGAACCTATATAGCTTAGTTGCAAGACTTTTTGAATCTGTCAACGCTCCACAGCCTTTTGATCTTTCTTATAGGTTCTATCTGTATACTACAATGCAATATTTTAACAAGTGGAAGATTAAGATTGGGGAAAATCGGATCACTTAATTCTAGTTCTCTTTTCTTTTCATCAATGTAATGTGCATACATATGACTACATAAGCTTCAAGCACGAAATGAGACTATAAACTCTCACTTCTTTCTTTGTTCTCAGTTCAAATTTATGAATAAATACCAACAATTAATTATTTTCATTTCTTGTTCATCACTATTTACTAGATAAAACCAGCAATCACTTTGAAATCAGACAACGGAGCAATCGATTATATCCGTTAAAAATGAGATTTCAAGTTTCAACAGGACAGCCAAAAATAACTCACCCAGGTGAATAAAATAGATACTTTTTCAATCCAAATAAGTTCAGACATAAAAATATGCAGTAATAATTAAGGAATAAGTGGAAACAGAGCTAACTTTGCAAAATCCAAACTTCATTCAACATTAACATCAATATTAATTCATAAATTCGTAAAATATTGTTCATAAAATGAGAAATAATTAAAACAAAGCAATTGAAATGATAAAATATTTAGAAATAAACCTCTAATATGAGAAGAGGCGGGCTGTGAGAATGTAGGAGGCGCAAGAAGGGTTGAAGGTGCAGCAGCAACTCAACTTGGGCGATGGCCGGTGATTTTTTTGTAGAGGACGGTGGCTTATTTTCTAGACTGGGAGAGATGGCGACGTCGGCTTCTTTTCTAGACTGGGAGAGACAGCGACTTGTCTCCTAGGCTGGGAGAGACGGCGACTTGTTTCCTAAATCGGGAGAGACATCGACGGACGACTAGGGCAGCTTCTTTCTCGTAGGGGAGCGGCGAAGTTCTCAGAGGGTAGCAGCAGATTGAGAAGGGGTGGCAGATTGGCTTAGGGATGAGGCTACTATCGAGTTTGGCATTGTTAGTGTTGCGGTAATTTTACATATCAAATGATGCGGTTTTTGGATGACCGCGCTTCCGCAGTAAATGGTCCATATTTTAAGCAGCAATTGCTTCGGTTGTTGCTTGCATGCAGCAAATAATGTAATTCTTTTACGTAATTTCTGCGATTCATCATAAAACACAGCAATAAGTCCCAAAAAAGTTAGGTATTTGCTGCGGTTTGTTTACAGCCGCAGTAAATACATGTAAAAATCAATTAATTGATGCGTTTTTTCATAGGCCCGCAGCAAATGAGGAGAAGCAAATATAGAAAATTCTAGTAGTGATGTGATCCTCAACTTGATAAGAAAGGGTGGTGAGTTTAAAAAGTTCTGCCCATGAGGAGTACTCAACGTTCTCCATGTCGTGGGTGATATGAAATAAATTTTTTTATATTAGTGATGGTAATAGCCGGGTGAAAAGCGGAAGACTTTTTAGAGCTCATGGAGGGGAGAGCTTGGTGTCTGATACCAATTAGTTTTCCACGGTAATGTAACTCTCGTATTGATCAAGGGGATAATACAACAACTGATCCAAAGGAAATGGATTGCACAAACTAATGATATACAAGTATATACTAATCTAAAACACATATGCGCAACATGATAAGAATACAGTTGCACAACTATGAGAAGAGCATATGACCATGCGTATAAATAGGACTAAATAACAAAAAGGGTTAATGTTAGCTAGGTTAAATCATTACACTCACATATAACATAATATGCTCGGGTTACAGAAGAGAGGAGCGGCAATGGCATGGGCAAATCCTAGCCGCCGCCTCCACTTTTTCTCTTCGTTTCTTCTCTTCTTCCAATCTTCTTTGATTTCAATAATAGAAAAACATCTTCTTAATCAGTGTTTTCAGTTTTTTTCATCTGTTTCTTTCCCAACGTTGTTTGGAGGTATTATTTTTGGTAGCGAAATATCGTTTGCCAGATCCATATTCCACACCACTTGTGGTCGGACGTTTTTGTGTGCTAAGAAGAGATATGCACTAATCTCTTCATCAATCAAAAACATGATTTTCTTTTGCACAAATATTGAGATGAATCGCCCCCCTCCTGAACCACCGTTGTTTCAGGAAGATGAGATCATTTGGATTGCTTTCTTTTCGGTGGCTGGTGAAACCGGAACAAATTCTATAGTTGGCTCCTTACCGGTGGATGGAGAAACTGGGATGTTTATGAGTTCTTTTGGTAATTATTGTGATCGTAGCAGGAGCAGTCAATCTGCAGGTAGAGTCTACTTCTTTGCGGGATTAGTGATTCAGTGTTTTCGATTAGAATCGTCTGTTTCCATGTCTCATCTCATTGTAGCCTTGAGCTTTAATTTATGATTGTAATGTTTCTTGTCATCTTCATTAATAATAATTAAGTTATTTGTTTTCAAAAAAAATAGGGTTAATTATCTAAATATGATTAAAAGGTAGTCAATAATCACAAATAAGACTACCTTGTATTTTAACTCACTAGTAGGACTTATTATGTTTGTTTAGACAAATATACCCTTGTAGGTATTGAAATGTTTTACTACCTCCGTCCCGGTGGACTTTGCCAAGTGCAAAGTAGGTAAGAAATAAAAATAGTAAAAACTGTGTGGTTGAGATTTGTGCAGAAGAAAGAGAAATGTGCAGAACCACAAATTAGTTGTTTTAATATGAAAGTGGCAAAGTATTTTGGGACAATCAAAAATGGAAAGTTGGCAGTCCAATGAGCAGAGGGAGTAATTCATAATAGAATCATAAAAAATAATTAAAATTTAAAAAATTTAAAAAACAAAAAAAAAGCATAAAATAAATAATCGACGTCACCTCTGCCACCCCAGCACCACCACCACCTCCTGTCACGGAGAAAAACAAAGCAGATTCACTAAAAAATTTGGCCTTCTCAAAGAGTAATATGCATTCTTTTGGTATTTTCAGAAAAAATGACATTTTTTTTACAAAAAATGGCATTTTTTACACTGGTCGGAGGTGGTGCTGCAGGCCGGGAGGCAGTACAAGAGGTGGAAAAAGCATCCATTTATTAATGAATTTTTACTATTTTTTATTTTTTAAAAAAAATATTTTATTAATATTTTTTATTTATTTTTTCTATGATTTTTATTATTTTTTACGATTTTATTATGAATTAAAACCTCTAATTAAGACTTTTGACTATCTTTTACTCATATTTAAAGGAGGGGTATGAATGAAATGAAAAAAAGGTATGTTTTGAAATAGGAGTTTTGGAATAAAAACATAAGAAGCCCTATTTTTTATTTTTAGTCTAATTTATTCTTATTTCAGGTAATTTCTATAACAAATAATATTAATGCTAATAATAGAGCCATGATGATACATGTTGACCGAGACCAAGCATACAGCATACGTTAACAGTATAATTATAATAAAAATATTAGAAATTGCTCTAAATAGGAGCAAGAACGTTTTGAAATTCCAAAATAGGAGTATCATGTTTTTTATTCCCTGAATAGGAGTAATCTGTCAAGTTTGAAAAAAATGTCATGTTTTAAAACTTAGTAATGCCAAACTTGGCAGAAATTTACTCATATTCAAGGAATAAAAAACATGATACTCCTATTTTGGAATTTCAAAACTTTTTTACTCCTATTTAGGGAATTCTCTCTAAAAATATTAAGTATTACTATGTACAACATTAATGGGTTTACGCCGTTGAGTTTACCACCTTAACAATAGCAATATAACTCGTTGATCCATTAATGGGTACAACTGAGCCAAAGACGGCTACCGCAGTCATACAATCACCCACATCCAAATCCAAAACCAGTCTTACAATCGATAGAGATAAAACAACAATCAAACACAGATAAAAACAGATCATTAAAATAAATAAAAGCGAAAAAATAAATTTCTTCACTCAACCTTCCAAGACCCACTGACGGCAGTTCAGGAGGGGGTCACATCACCATCACTTCATTTTCTTCCTTCATCGCCAAAATATGTTCTCTTCCTCACCTTCAAACTGCCCTCGTGACTCCCTCAATCGTGACGGCAGTTTAGGTGGAACACGTGTCGTAGCTTCAATCTTCTCTGAAGAGTCTCTCCTGATCCATGCCATTAGCCTTTCTGCCGGAAATCTCTCCTCTGCTCGCTACTTCCTCTCCCCGATTCGTCCGTCAAAGACACCACGAACTGCCGGTCTGAACCAAAATGCCTTCACCAGCCTCTTTCGTCACCCCTTCTTTCGATTCCTCTACACCGAAAATAACCAGATGGCCGGAAACCCAGCTCCGCTCCTCGGCCTAGGCCCATAGCGGACGTTCGAAGCTAGCGGTTGGCCGTGTGGCAACCCTAGAGAAAAAGACTAAGTGTTACCGCAAGGTAACCCTAGAGAGAGAAAAAATCATGTGCTTTTTTTTTACTTCAGGGGGGTTTTGGGGGTAGGAGTAATTAGGGCTGAAACTCAGTCCATTGAGTTTCAAACCCTTGTGTGCCTAGCGGGATTCGAACTCGAGACTTCCCACTAGGCACGATAAGCTCACAACCAGCTGGGCAGGAATGCTTGGTTAAATCATGTATTTAAATCAAGTGCTTTCTTTATTTTATACTCCGTAATAAATTAAATTTTTAAAAAAATGTATTTAAATTCCTCTCATTTTAAAATTCCAAAATCTGATTTTTTTAATTTTTTACTAAAAAGGAATGAAAGATATTAATGGTCAAACTTGTGTATTGGTAAGCGTTAAAAATGGACCATTTCAATTAAAAAGGAACGGAAGAAGTATTAAATATACGTGAAGACATAAAAGCTCTTCATGATCTCGTGTTTCATAAATATAAATACTGATATTTTTTATGGAAAAGAAGAATGGAGAATCCGAACCAGAACCGGCTCCTTTCAAATGGGATAGATAATGTCTGGTTCCTATTACGAGACCTGGCCGGCCTGATATACTCAAATCGGACCTACCCGTTAAATAGAAAAGGTGATTCTTAAATATATTTTTTAAATGTTACTACGGAATACGTATATAATACTTGAACCTACTCGGACTATACGCACTCTTAGGATGCTTTTACCTGGACTAAAATTTGTTGGTCTGGTCTGATAAATGTCCGGTCTCTGTGTATTTCATAACTATGGAAGTCTGGTCTGATCTTAACTAGTTGATATGGTCTGATAAGCGTTTAGTCTCTATGTAATTATGGAAGTCTGTTCTGGTCTGATCTGATTTGAATTGGTCTGGTCTGTTTAATTTAAGTCTGATATGGCCTGGTCTAGGATTGAAAATAGTCCATGTAAAAACACTTAAACAACAATAATCGTTTCAAAACAACAATAATCATTCCTCCCTATAATGAATACTCCGTGATAAAGTAAATAAAAGGGGCCATCATAACATATTTAGATTAAACATAAACAAACCCGTACAGGTAGCTCAGTTGGTCGAGTGGTGGAAGATTTGGAACAATGGACCAAGGTTCGAATCCTCGCAACGACCGGGTAAAGGTCACAGAACCTGAAATAAGGTTGGGCCTCTGGTGCGCACGGGTGTATGAGCCTACTACCATCATGCCGACTGAGTCACCGTGACTAACCTCCCCACCATCTTGTCGGGTCGGGGTGGAGGGCTCCTGGGGTGGGAGATTCCACCTTTTGGAACAATAGATTAAACCTAAACAAACCTTTAGGCTGTCCGCAATGGTAAGGATGAAAACCCCAAATTTAAGGTTTTCACCCCCAAATGTTGCTGCAACCCAACCATTTTTTGTATAGAAGGGTCTTAGAGTGAATTAGGAAAACCCATGGGGTGGGATGTTGAGACCTTGATTCACCCCAGGAGAGAGAGGAGAAACAAGAGCACAAAATGCTCTTTAAAATGGGTGATGTTGGGGCCCATTTAAAACAAAATCCCCAAAATGCTTTAAAATGATTTAACTTTTTTATTTATAATTCAAATTTTATAAAAAAATATCAAAATTTATGATTTTTTATGCTCTTTCATATGACATCAATATTATATATATAATTTTATTTAACAAAAAAAAAATTAAACTCCAAATTTATTTATTTTTACATCAGAATGTTTGACTTTTTAGATCATAATTAATGGTAATAATAAAAATGTCACATAAATGTTGTGTAGTGAGAAAATGTAAGGACTTATGTATTTATTTAAAAACATATGTGCTGAGTGATTATATTGACGGTGCTGGGTTGGAGGGAAAAACTGAATTGACTGGATGAATACGTATAAATTGAAGAGGAATTAGATTTATTAACGGGTTGGGTTACGGTTAGCCTTAGACCATCATATTTCAACTTGAAACCAGACAAATAGAAGTCTTGAATATAATCCGACAACCAAATGATTAGAGCATATTATTAAAGGGGCCGGGTACAAACGGATCCTTAAACCAGGCAAACAAACAACCCTGCCAGCATAGTAACGCCCCAAGAAATGAATACTGAGCTCTGCCCTGAGTTCTTGGGAGCCGGTGCTGGGGCCACCACCCATCCATCACCTCCTGCCGGCGGCGGCTGCTTCGAATCCGGGGTAGCAGGCGGCGGGGTCTGGGTTGCTGGAGCCGGCGGGGGAACCTGTGGGGCAGGGGAGGGGGAGGGTGGAGGTGGGGTTTTGGTGGCGTGGCGATGGTGAAGATAAGGAGACATGACGGTGACGGCAAGCCTTTGGCCCTTGAGGCAATGATCGGCAAATCCGCTGATGAAGTAGAAAGTGCCGTGGCGGGTGAACTTGAGGGCGGAGTGGCCGTCCGTGAGGTTGTGGATGGGACTGGTGGCGTTGCAGTGGTAGTACTCCCTCTTCCTCACCACCAACACCGAATCCTTCCCCTTCTCGTACTCGAAAACTGCAAGCCATACAAGCATAAGATATATTTTCAAGTTTAATTATTGGTAGAAATGGGGTCAAAGAGAATACAACTGTATGTGAAAGAGGGCCGATCCAAGAATTTGAATTAGTTTGGATTGAAGAATAACAAGAGAATTTGATTTTGCACCTCAATTTGATTTCGGGATGATATCCAACTTTGAACCTTATTTTATACTCCCGTTCGTCCCAATTTACTTAGCTATCTTTCACTTTTCTAGTCATAGATGGTAAAGTTTGACCAATTATTTAAACTAATATATTTATGCAAAATTTAATAATTTTATACTTTTATGATAGTATTTCTAACAAATAACATTTTCATATCATTTTCATATTATTAATACTTTCTCTATATAAACATATAATCGGTCAAAGTTAGATTTCATTGACTTGAAAAGTCAAGATTGACTAAGTAAAATGGGACGGAGGGAGTATGAAGTACAAGTATTTCGAAAAAGTTTTGACTTTGCATCTTATCATATACTCCGTAACATTTTGTGAACAAAAAATTCTAAATGGGATGCAAACTGAAAGAATTAATAAATCAAATGGGTGCAATTTCAAAGTTTTTTGAAAGCGATGTGCAAAGTCTAATATCATCCCGAAAATGGGTGAAAAGTCAAATTATCCCAAGAATAATATACAGATTTAAACATTTTTGGGATGGACTAGTTATGAAAAATAAAATAATTTACCTAAAATACACACCGTATTGAAATTTAGGTGCACAAAACTCATGTATGTGTGCACAATTAGACGGAGTATTTGAAAAACATCTGTAGTGAGCGTAATGTTGCGCAAAGGGCTATGGTGTGTTCAAGAAAACTAATTTGAGACAGGGATACTATTAATTACTCCGTATTTGTAAAATGAATATTTTTAAAAGTCTTAACAAAGTGTAAGCTACTGTTTAGAATAAGCATATATGGTTTTTAATGGTTGGGTTTCGATAAAAAAAATCTTAAAATATATTATCCTCCGTATCTCATTAATTGCAACATTGGAATATATACATTATTCATGTACTTTACTTTGACTACATTTTATTTATTAATGTATGTGAATTATTATTTTTTGAAAAATGTTATTAAAATTCGTCTCATTACTAAGTTTTATAATCTGATTTTTATTTTATTTTTACTAATACAGAATTAAATATAATGACGACAGTCAAAGTTGTACGTTGACAAATGTGAAATGTTTACCGTTTCAACTAAAAAGAGACGAGGAAGTAAGAAATTTGAGTTAATTATCAAAATAGGACTAAAAGTCATTCACTTTTCACAAATAGGACCAAAAAATAAACTATGTTTGCATAGGACTAATTATGTGTACCTTGGACAATTATAACCTTATAGCTATTAAAATGTTTTAATTCCTAATAAAATAATAGAAAATAATAAAAATTCGTAAAAAATACTAAAAAATTAAGAAAAACATTTCGATATTAAAAATTTAATTAATTTTTTTTTTCAAAAAATTAAAAAAATTAAAAAAATAAATAAATAAATAAAAACTCAAAAAAAAAATCGCCGCCGCCTCTGCCGCCTCAGCACCACCACCTCCAGTCACCAGGGGAAAAAATGTCAAGTTCATTACGAATGCCATATTTATGGCAGAAAAAAATGAAAATGTTGGCATTCGAAAAGAGAAATATGCCACTTTTTGGCATTTTCAAAAAAAATGGCATTTTTCTGGGAAAATGGCATTTTTTTCATCGGCCGGAGGTGGTGGTGCTGGGAGGTAGTACAGGCGGTGGGAAAGGCATCCATATTTTTTTAATTTTTTTTACGGAGTTTTACTATTTTTTATTAATTTTTTTAAAAATAAAATTATTTTAAAAAAATGAATTTTTTATTTTATAAAATTTTTATAAATTTTTTACTTATATTTCTACGAATTTTTTAATTTTTTTCGAATTTATTATGAATTAAATATTTAATTATGGCTTTTGACTATTTTTAATTCATATTTAATGGAAGGGTAAGAATGGAATGCAAAAATAGGTATGTTTCTAATAGGACTCATATGGTCCTATTTTGGAATAAAAACATAGCAAATCCTATTTTAGATTTTTGCCATAGTTTTAGTCCTATTTCAACTAATTTCTAAAGAAATTTTCCATCACACTTTTGATCTTTTAAATCAATCTTTTCCATGCGAAGATTGACACGAACAAATTTGAAAGAGAGGAGAAAAGAGTAAAAAGAAACATTACTGATGGTATCATTGACTCGGAAGCGCTGTGACTCAGCCCAGCGGTTCAACCCATCATCAGGCACCAAGCGCCACCCATCTTTTCCACCGGCGTGGAAAGTGCGTGGCGGCCGAACTTTAGTCGCCGCCGCCGCCGCCGCCGTCAACATCCCAAACGCAACTATTCCCAAGAACGTCGACATTAGCCGCAGCAGCAGATCACGACAGGAATCCATTCTCATCAGACAACCAATTAAGACCAGTTTAGAGTCAAACAAGGAAATCGAAATTATTGAAATGGAAGCTACTGGCCGGATATATAGACTAGGTGATTAGTAAAATAGAGAGGATTAGTGAATCATAATTAAGGTAACCTTAGCTGGGAATGCGCTGTACATTATGATTAGGAAAACTTAAGTTTGGCACTTTTTTTTATAATTTGAAAGGGATCGAAAACCATAACGTTCGTACGTCCACTAAAAAGTCATTATTATTGTTATTACCATATTTGGTGCTCCATATATTTATGGTAAATTCTAGTTCTTGGGCCATTATTACCAAAATAGAGGGTATAGTGGACATTTCAATGAAACTATTCAAACTCAACGTTTAATTGTAATCTTTTGTAATTGGATTTTCTTGAGCGTAATCTCTGATTTCCAGATTTCATTCCCAAATTACGGTCTTCGTTTTACATACTCCGTTCGTATTATTACGTGAAGTTTATGCATGTTTGCCACGCACTAAGGGTAGAAACTCGTGACTAATGAGTAATACTACCCATCGTCCCATCTCATATAGATTGCATATTTCTTGTGAACAAAGAATATAATATCTTTATCATTTTGAGATGACCCAAAAGGGAAAGTAAAAACTCAAAATGAGACGAAATGAGTAAGTAACAATGTAGATTTGGTATGTTTTTACTTAGACTGATTTCAGTCTCAAACCAAACCAGACATAAACAGATCGGATTAGACCATAATTAAACAGACTAAACCAGATCAGACCAGACTTTCATAGTTATAAAATACATAAGGACAGACATTTACCAAATTAGAGTTAAACAGACTAGACCAGACCAAACCATACCTGCAAATTTCAATCCAAGTAAAAACATCCTTATTGTTATTAGAAAATTTTGTATGAAAGAACTCTCTTGTGTTAGAAAACTTCTTCAATATTATAAGTATATATGTAAGTGCTACCAGTTTGGTTAAGTCTGGTCATTATTTTCACATAGTATCAAGAGCATGAGTTTTTTAATTTTTATTCGTGATCAATATGTCTTAGCTTAGGTCTGTAACCACAATGCACCTATCAAGCTCGCTCCACCCCAAACAATGACTAGAGGTCTCGAGATCTAGAGTCACCACCACAGTGTAACAGTGTCGGCCTTTCCAATCGCTGCCATGCCCCCCCCCCCCCCCCCCCCCCCCCGATAGTGTAAAATCTGATGTATCAAGATCATCAGATTTTAATTTTAATTTGTGATCAATATGTCTTAGCTTAGGTCAGTAACCACACGCTCCACCCCAAACAATGACTAGAGATCTCGAGGTCTGGAGTCACCACCAGAGTGTAACCGTGCCCTTTCCAATCGATGCCATTGCCCCCCTCTCACCCCCACCCATGATCCTGGGGATTGAGCTAGAAATATTCAAAAATATAAGAATACTATCAAAAATTGTAGACATAAATATGAATTTAATCCCTCCTGATTTAGAGTTTATTCTCATCTATATGAAAATTTCACTACTTAGTTTTAGTACGTTTGTGCCTTTTAGTAATATATATACTCTGTGTATGTCAATCTGCCTCAAAAACACATTTTTACTTTCCTCGTTTCAATATTCCAAAATGATATTCTCATTTTTCATACAAGATCTGTTAATAGAGAGATGCTCAACTTTACATGCACAAAATAAAAGGAAAGTAAAAAAAATATCTAGAATAAATAATTAGATTAAATCGGAGATAATTACATTGAATTAAAATCATATTTACAGTAAATCAAATATTAATTGAGATCACACAAAACATAATATACTAAAAAGTGTAATTTCACTCGAAAGTCGAAACTAATAATGGATCTGGGATTGTGTAACTAAAGAATTCGACTTTAGCGTACCGGGTAAAGGGAGTCATTGGCATATCATTGAATGGGTAACCTTCAAAAGAGCAACACACCTTGGAAGGGCAAGCAACCACCGGGCCATGTCATTTTTCTTAACAACCACACTGTAATCAAGCGGAAAGAGTTCAACAGAAAAAAGTAACAAAAACTAAAAGAACTAAAAAAGAGCTGAAGCAAAAAGGGGACTGTACTCCCACTAAAAGGAGCACAAAAAGATAAACAATAACATTCATGTCTCCTGCTAGAAAAATGATTTTGCTAGAAAGATTTAGCTTCTAACTTTAGTTTTGTTTTACTTAAACAATGTTTGTTAAGTTAATTTCTTTTTCTAGAGTGAAATCTGGAGTGTAATGTAAATAAAAACCTGCTGCTTTGTTTGTAAGTATATGCTTAATAAAAAGGGTATAACCTTGACTGTTGAGTGTTAATTCATGTTGTTGGCATGTATTTACAAAATCACCATTAATAGTTCACCTGAAATAGAAGTAATAGTGAATTGTTTAACCTGCTAAGTTAAAAGATAGAAGTAATACTTAGTTCCACCTTAATTCTCGATTGATGCTCTTTAATTAGTGGTGTTTTTTGTAAGTCTAGAAACTGTGTTTATGTGTTATTTCATTTCATTGTAGATCTAAGAAGATTTTTGACCCCAGATTCATTCACACTTCTTAAACTATTTATAATTCAAAGCTTTCTTAATGTTATTAAAGTTTACATAGATGGTATACGATTCATATGTAAAGTTTTAAACCTTATCTAATAAAACTAATGTTCTTGATTTATTTTCTAGACTATCGTGATGCATGGGCTAAAACACTTTGATACGGAAGATAGTCTGTTATCTTTCAGCATATCTTATTCATTAGCTTAATATAAGCTTCTAAGCTTCACTTCATACTCTTCTTTCATCTGTTAAATTTCTTTGTCTTATTTCTTTTTTCTGATTTCTCTTTGAATTGTCAAGGTTCAATGCTTTGTACTATTGCTGAATTGCATGCCCCTTATCTAAGAAAGATTTAGCTTCTAACTATAGTTTTGTTTTTCTTAAACAATGTATGTTAACTTACTTTCATGCTTTGTGTTTATTTGCGGATAAATTAAGAAAGCCAATTTCTTTACTTTGAGAATTCTTAAGCTTCACATTTACTTTGGACAAGGTATATGTTTACTTCTTCAATATCTTTGATATGGTTCTCTCAGTCTTCATCCAAAATCTTCTTCATTTACTTTCTTCTTCCCATAACATTTCAAAATACAATAATGGCCTAGGAAAAATAATATATGTCAACTACAACCTCTAATCTCATGCAGTTTTTTTTAATCTATAGATTCATTAAAGTGATAATCTGATTAATCTACTGCTATGTTTCTTTTTGCTACTACTTTAGTCATATGAGTTTCAATGTTAGTTTGTAAGTATATGCTTAATAAAAAGGGTATAACCTTGACTGTTGAGTGTTAATTCATGTTGTTGGCATGTATTTACAAAATCACCATTAATAGTTCACCTGAAATAGAAGTAATAGTGAATTGTTTAACCTGCTAAGTTAAAAGATAGAAGTAATACTTAGTTCCACCTTAATTCTCGATTGATGCTCTTTAATTAGTGGTGTTTTTTGTAAGTCTAGAAACTGTGCTTATGTGTTATTTCATTGCATTGTAGATCTAAGAAGATTTTTGACCCCAGATTCATTCACACTTCTTAAACTATTTATAATTCAAAGCTTTCTTAATGTTATTAAAGTTTACATAGATGGTATACGATTCATATGTAAAGTTTTAAACCTTATCTAATAAAACTAATGTTCTTGATTTATTTTCTAGACTATCGTGATGCATGGGCTAAAACACTTTGATACGGAAGATAGTCTGTTATCTTTCAGCATATCTTATTCATTAGCTTAATATAAGCTTCTAAGCTTCACTTCATACTCTTCTTTCATCTGTTAAATTTCTTTGTCTTATTTCTTTTTTCTGATTTCTCTTTGAATTGTCAAGGTTCAATGCTTTGTACTATTGCTGAATTGCATGCCCCTTATCTAAGAAAGATTTAGCTTCTAACTATAGTTTTGTTTTTCTTAAACAATGTATGTTAACTTACTTTCATGCTTTGTGTTTATTTGCGGATAAATTAAGAAAGCCAATTTCTTTACTTTGAGAATTCTTAAGCTTCACATTTACTTTGGACAAGGTATATGTTTACTTCTTCAATATCTTTGATATGGTTCTCTCAGTCTTCATCCAAAATCTTCTTCATTTACTTTCTTCTTCCCATAACATTTCAAAATACAATAATGGCCTAGGAAAAATAATATATGTCAACTACAACCTCTAATCTCATGCAGTTTTTTTTAATCTATAGATTCATTAAAGTGATAATCTGATTAATCTACTGCTATGTTTCTTTTTGCTACTACTTTAGTCATATGAGTTTCAATGTTAGTTTGTAAGTATATGCTTAATAAAAAGGGTATAACCTTGACTGTTGAGTGTTAATTCATGTTGTTGGCATGTATTTACAAAATCACCATTAATAGTTCACCTGAAATAGAAGTAATAGTTAATTGTTTAACCTGCTAAGTTAAAAGATAGAAGTAATACTTAGTTTCACCTTAATTCTCGATTGATGCTCTTTAATTAGTGGTGTTTTTTGTAAGTCTAGAAACTGTGCTTATGTGTTATTTCATTGCATTGTAGATCTAAGAAGATTTTTGACCCCAGATTCATTCACACTTCTTAAACTATTTATAATTCAAAGCTTTCTTAATGTTATTAAAGTTTACATAGATGGTATACGATTCATATGTAAAGTTTTAAACCTTATCTAATAAAACTAATGTTCTTGATTTATTTTCTAGACTATCGTGATGTATGGGCTAAAACACTTTGATACGGAAGATAGTCTGTTATCTTTCAGCATATCTTATTCATTAGCTTAATATAAGCTTCTAAGCTTCACTTCATACTCTTCTTTCATCTGTTAAATTTCTTTGTCTTATTTCTTTTTTCTGATTTCTCTTTGAATTGTCAAGGTTCAATGCTTTGTACTATTGCTGAATTACATGCCCCTTATCTAAGAAAGATTTAGCTTCTAACTATAGTTTTGTTTTTCTTAAACAATGTATGTTAACTTACTTTCATGCTTTGTGTTTATTTGCGGATAAATTAAGAAAGCCAATTTCTTTACTTTGAGAATTCTTAAGCTTCACATTTACTTTGGACAAGGTATATGTTTACTTCTTCAATATCTTTGATATGGTTCTCTCAGTCTTTATCCAAAATCTTCTTCATTTACTTTCTTCTTCCCATAACATTTCAAAATACAATAATGGCCTAGGAAAAATAATATATGTCAACTACAACCTCTAATCTCATGCAGTTTTTTTTAATCTATAGATTCATTAAAGTGATAATCTGATTAATCTACTGCTATGTTTCTTTTTGCTACTACTTTAGTCATATGAGTTTCAATGTTAGTTTGTTTCAGGGTTTTTTGCATTCTGAGTTTAATTCCATTTTTGGAACTCAATTCTAAGAAGAGGATATGGTCTGTGATCAAGCATGTAAACACAAAATGTGGAAATGAAAGTGGTATGCTTGGGTAGCTTCTCTTCTCTTATGATATTAACCTGAAATTTATCAATCTTCCTGCAAAAGTTAGTTTTTTTTATAAAAAAGATATTTTTTAATTTACGGCACATTTTATTTTTAGCGGTTTTAATCAAGGCCATGTGTATAATTAATTGAGGCGGAATTTATTTACAGTTTTAATTTAAGGCACAATCCTCCCCTTGATATATGCATGAGTTTTAAACCTTCCTTCATACTCCGTATAAGATTTTCCATATTTACTTTGCTTGGTTTGCTTAAATAGTTACTCTGCTAATTAAGGCATAATTGGCTTAAACAGTTTTAATTTAAAGCAGCTTTTATTTTAAGCATTTTTTAATCTAGGTCGGAATTAATTTGAATTTTTTATTTATGGCAATGTGTATGATAAAGACCGAATTTATTCAGACAATTTTAATTCAACGCAAATTTTAAAAAATGGTCTTTTTTTTTAAAGGCTTTTTTAATTTAAGGCATGTTTTATTTTAAAAAAGATTTTTTTTTTACAAAAAAGGTCATTTTTAAATTTACGCCATATTTTATTTTTAGCAGTTTTAACCAAGGCCATGTGTATAATTAATTGAGGCGGAATTTATTTACAGTTTTAATTTAAGGCGTAATCCTCCCCTTGATATATGCATGATTTTTAAACCTTCCTTCATATAAGATTTTCCATGTTTACTTTGTTTGGTTTGCTTAAATAGTTACTCTGCTAATTAAGGCATGATTTGCTTAGATAGTTTTAATTTAAGGCAGCTTTTATTTTAAGCAGTTTTTAATCTCAGTAGGAATTAATTTGAATTTTTTTATTTATGGCAATGTGTATAATAAAGACCGACTTTATTCAGACAGTTTTAATTTAAGGCAAATTTTATTTCTACTCATTTTAAATCTCGGTAGTAATTGTTGCCAAAAAAAGATCTCGGTAGTATATGAACTTTTTTGTTTGGGTAATTTTTCCATGTTTAAGTACTTTATTTATATTTTTCAGAACACAATCCTCCCCTTAAGATATGCACGACTTTAAAACCTTCCTTCATTAAAGATTTTCCTCATTTAATTTGCGAGGTTTTTTCGCAAATGCTTACTCTTTACTAAAGCATAGGAAACAGTTATATATAGCCCCTACCAATGCATACCATCATAAGTGTGTCAAACCATTCTACCACTTATTTAGGCCATTTTTTTTCTATTTTCTTGGTCTGCTACAGAACTTACATCTGTTAATATTTTCTTTCAATTATATTTTCTTCCATAACATTTTCGTTTTACAACATTCTATAGATCTTAAATGGCTCCAAAATTGCTTAAACTTGCTGAAGTCACTGGAATACTTGAACCCCATGACGCGATATTGGTTCGTGTTGTTCGCAAGTGGATTGTTCATTACAAAGACACATAGAAGGGAGTCCGTTCTCTAGAGCTTTTGCTTGAAAATGAGAAGGTATTTGACCATACTTAAAATAATTTTATATAATACGTATACTTTTGACAGAGTTTAATCTTACAGTAGTATTAATATTGTAAAATATAATAATAAATAATATTGAAAACTGATTAATTAGAAAAATATATTCAAATTATTCATATCCTATACTATATTCGCACTATTTCAATTAAGCTTTATAACAAGTTAAAGTTAACATGTTTTTATAACATTTACACTTACTTTATTAAATAAAATTTACAACTCAGTAAGTCCAATTATAATTTCGGTGAATTTTACATCTCAGTAAAATTCTTTTGGCTGATTTGTGCCCATTGAGATGAAGAGTTATACTATTTCGATGGTTATGCTATTTTAGAAAGTGCCTTCATGAATTTTTTTATTTAAAAGCCCTCATAATGCATTAAATCTACTTTAAGTAGAAGTTCTGCTTAATAGATATTATATGATATTCATCGATTGGTTGTGATGACTGATTACTTTGGAATATGTAATCGTGATCATCCAGTTGGCACGCACCAACAAACGCTATGGTAGGACAAACCTACATACACTTGCATCTATCAATTTATCGCAATGAATTATTACTTTAATTAATACTTTACTTATATTTCTTTTCAAAAACTGAATTCAGGTGAGCAGATGGGGGTCTCAACATCATATAATGCCTCAAAGGTTCTCCTTGACGTCAATGTCCCTTATATCGAAGAGTTTCGAACAAGGTAATATTGATAACGATCTTCATGGCAACCTTCAATAAGCTTTGTCAATCTATTCATCTGAATCTTTCTTAATCCTCACATGACAATCTAATACTGTAACACACTTTACCTTTGTTTTCAACCTTGGTAAGTTGGTAATGGCGTTTAAACTTAGTATTGTCATCAACTCATCAATGGTGAACAAATAATGCAACCACTTCAAGTCATACAAATAACACATGATTACTAAATTAAAAGACTCTTCATAGTTGTAAGTGCATATGTTGATCCAGCCTTGCATATAGGGTGATTAGTGTCAAAATATTGTAGAGTAGAGACCATGATAAGTGTGAATATTGATTATATTGATAATGTCCATGATAAGTGTGCAGTATGTAGCAGATTTAAAAAAACATTTTTAGCAATTATTTCAATCTATTGACATTTATTGAAATTACTAAGGATGTTGGATATGGGCTCATCACAATCCTTGAGCTCGACATCATCACGAGCTGCATTAAGTGATGATAAAGAAGTTGGAATTGTCAAGATGTTGTCTGAACTACAAACTACTAAGGAGGTATATAATCATTCAATTTATTTCTAAATTTCAAGTTCTCGCACTCTTATACGGTATGTTTATCATTTTCATTTGTGAACAATGTACACTTGGAACAGGCTCGTGGGTTGTGGTTTTATGGGAAGATAAACGCTATTCTGAATGCTACCAGTTGGGCTTATATGGGATGCTTCAAAAGGTCATATTTAGTGATAGCCTCCAAGACAGTCATATTTAGTCACAAGTAGATTCTTAATTAATCATTACATTTATTTAGATGTTTACATATCTAAATAAATAACTTAAGCTACGAGGAAAGGACATACTTAAGCTACGATTCAGCATCTTCCTTCTGACTCAGATAACGAGCTCTTTCAAGACATTCATTCTCCAGAATTTCTTAATAGCATCAAATGTTCTGGTGTGCCAAGTCATGAACTGAAGTTTTAGGTGGGTGTGCCTGTGATGCTTATGAGAAACATAGATCACACTGTTGGGTTATGCAATGGCACGAGACTCATGGTAACTAAACTCGGGACTCATATTATTGAGACTCAGATGATGTCAGGATCAAATGCTGGTGAAAAATATCTTATTCTCAGACTTAGTTTAACTCCTACGGACTTGAAGCTCCCCTTCACGTTTCAGCACAGACAATTTCCTCTTATGGTTAGTTATGCGATGACGATTAATAAGAGTCAAGGACAATCGTTAGAAAGGGTCGGTGTATTCTTGCGGCGTCCGGTTTTTACTCACGGACAGTTATACGTTGCGGTATCGAGAGTTACAATTCCATCCGGGTTAAAATTTGTCATATGTGACGATGATGGTCAACCAAGCAATACTGCTCTAAATGTTGTTTATAAATAAATGTATAACAATTTATAGATTTTTTCATATGTCATTTCTTATATGTTAAATTATATCCTTCGAATGTTTAAACTATAGTTCTATTATCATTCAAATCCTTACATTCTCGATGAAATGTTTTCCCGTGCAACGCACGGGTTAAAAACTAGTGGAACTTGAAAGGATGGACATATTGATTTGTTTAACGTAATCAAACCGTACCAAATCGAATTAACCGAACCGAATCAAATGCAATTTGATTTGAATATGGTAACATTTCTTTCAAATCATATTATACCAAATCGAAAACGAATAGCCTAATAAAACTGCACCGAATTGAACTACATAAAATTAATAAAATCTTCATATCTTATTAAAAATAATAATAAATCCAAACTGAACTAAATCGAACTGAACCAAACCAAAAGATATTTTTGTTTGGTAATCAATCATCCAATTCAATCATTTCAAACCAGAAATGATATATTCACATACAGAAAATCGATATATTCACCTCTAAAATATTTGGTTGGTATTGAATTAGATTTGTTATAAGAAACCAGAAACTAAACACATACGAGTAGTAGCATTAGTGAACTACTAGTGACCCGTCTTTTGGGAACACAAACGACCATATCCAAATACATATAAATATGAATTTCAGTAAAAAAAATGAATTTCAGTAAAAAAAAATTGAATTTCAGTGGTTTGTTATTTGCCGATCGGCGATTGTATCAGAGGAGTGATGGATGTAAATTTTATTTATATATTGTTCTATCCAATCGTTATCATAAACGGATAGAAGAAAAATAAGGATATGAACATTAAAGTTTATATATTTAAATAGGAGATTTGAGTTTTGGTTTCATAACTTTTAACGATGCTCATTATTATTCAAATAACTTTACTCGCTTGTAAATTTATTTCTATAACCAATGAATCTATGCAATTTAAGAAATTTTCTATTGGAAATGAAAAAATCTGCATCGGATGTCATCGGCATAGTATTTTCTGTAAGAGAGTGTACTTTCCTTTGTAATATCCTTAATTTGCACATATTTCTTAGTTACAGAACTAAATCTTCAAGTAAGAAAAGTTACAGAACAAAAATTACAAATCTCCCTATTTAACTTAACTTTTTTATTAAAGTATGTTATGGATTTTTTTTAACAGTTTATAAAATTGTGTGTGTATGTGTTCTCCCTTAAATATTAGTTTTCAAAACTAGTAGTCTTACATAATACTTAATAGGAGATTTAAAAGAAAAAACATGTAAAATAATTTGTCATTACTTAAACAAGTAAACAATAAAACAACTAATTGTTTAAGACTTAAGATAATTATTATATCAAAATTAATAGTTTTGTAATGTTTAATTATCTTTATTAGATAATTAGTGCTCGATTTTGTAAAATATCAAACGATATTAAATATCAGACACACTAGTTAAACAGTTTTTGGATTATGTGAAGTGAATCCAAAATATAAATGTTTATTGACATTAAATTTGAAAATTCATTAGTTCTTACTTTCTAAAAACAATTTATTCCACAGATTATAAACTTTAACTTATTTTGGAATGAATACAAATATAATATGCGTCATCTATATGAATCAGCATTGTAATATTTTTCTAGAAATAAATAATCTTATGCTTACCATTGTACTATTAAGAAAACTCCTCGTGACTCACAAAACACCTTCCTTAATAAACAAAAATTGCAATTCAAAAACTAATTCTTTATTCCAATAAAATTCATACGGTTACGTTAAACTAGGCAGAAGTCTTTTAAAAAGTATTGGTGATGTGTATCATTTAAACACTTTAGCTTCAAAAAGTTTAATAAAATGTTATATATATTTTTTTATTTTCAAATAATCTTTCTTTAATTTGTCATTCTTACACTTTAATACGTAGTATAATGTATCAATACTTTTTTCTAGATCACTTCAATTAGAAAAAACAATGTTATTTTTTCATTGTCTAAACTTCGAATGTACTCCGTAATACATTTAAATGGCCTGACATCGTGTATGTATAAATGGAATTTTTTGAATAAAAAATAACGAAGAGCCCTACACAAGCGAAAAAAATTCGCCCCGCTACACTAAAGCAAACAAAATCTCCCCGCTACAATAGCGGGGAAAAATTTGCCCCCTAGACTAACGTAAAAAATTTCGCCCTCTTGGATCAATCCCTACTTACATTAAATAGTCAATTAAAAAACGTTTCACAAACACTACACTAAACAATCAAAGTTAATCCCAAAAGCCAAATGATTGATCTATGTACCAAACACCCTCTTGGTGTGTTTGTTTGTCAAGACACATAGTTTGTACGTGTCATGTTATACACGCCGGTCAAATTGTCTATGCACAGACATTCTTTTGTTTTGTGAAGTGAATAAAATGTTGTTTGTGCGAAAAATGATTTTTTGACAAAATGAAAAAAAAAATGTTTGTGCACAAACAATTCAGACGGCGTGTGAAATGACATGTACAACAATCGTGGACATGGAACATGTATTTGGGTCGTTGTTTGTCATAGCATTAATGTACATGACTTCACTAAGATTATGGATTGTTCACCTCTTGCATAGATGTACACTTCAGTCTTTCACTTTAACATTAGAGATGCTCTAATTCTATTAGCAATTTAGCATTTCAGCTTTTTCGCAAATGATTTGAATATTAAAGTATTGCACCCTGTAAACTACTAGCATGGAACAAATGTAGCAACTCAATTTGCAAATATGTCATATCAATTTTCACACAACAATAGTAAATAAATTTGACGTAAAACGAAATGTAATAAGACAAAAAATATATGGACATTTCATTCTACGTAAATCTCTGACTATGATATTGCACGGCACTTGTTTTATAAATGGGAAATGAATGCCCGACTCCACCACCAGCACTTTCCTATAAATCATGAATCATGTAATATTGGGCCAGGTTGATTTTACACCCAATTTTTTCATCGACTCCATAAAGGTGGTCCTTCATTGGCATTTGTTGAATTGTTGGTCAGAGATTTACGTAGAATGAAATGTCCATATAAACAGAATATAAACAGGTTACAAAATGACAACAAGTCTTATGTCTGTCGTCCGCTCTAGAACCAGACCTAGAATCAATCACCTTCGTAAAAGCAATTAATTAGATTCGCTGATCCCGCTTTGAGCTTAACTGAGCCAATGACTTGCAAACCAGACTCATCATCATATGTCTTAGATTCTAGAGTTTTCTTGCCGGAAAAACACGGCACAACCAAAACAGAGTAAAAATCCAAATAAAAGTGAAACATGAAGAAATCTAAAGAAGCAAAATAATATTCTTGAACCCTAGCACCTCGTTCAACCTCTGGTGGTGGTTAAGGAGGAGGCCGAATCACCGCTATGATTGTTGACACGGAGTGGGTCGAAGCATCGACCAATCGGAGTAGATTCCTCTTGTCCTGCCTCCCATCCGTCGTGCTCACTGCCCAACCATCTCCGACGGACATCTACCCTTCCCGATTAGCCCTCATGTTCGCCGCTGCTCTCCTGCCATCACATTGTTCTTGAATGGTGGCTTGGAAGCCACCTTCATCGATTGGTAATTGAGTCCGCAAACAACCCTACCCGATTTGCACCCTGAGTGATGTTTGGAAACTCGCTGCATCGTTGAAATCTGCTCCTAGATCACTCGTTGCTACAAGAGGAAGGAAGGTCGGATCAGGTGACTGCCGTCTCCGCCGGAAGAAACTCCTAGGAATTAACCCTAGAGACGGCCGTCTCTAGTTCACTCACTAGACTTTATCCATCCCATTCTTTTTTAAGCCGTTTTTAAAGCCTGAGATTTTAATCTTACTTACAAGTTACAAATACTATATATAATACATTGCTCTACATTTTTCATATGGTTCTGCGAGTTTTTTATTGTACTTACAATATATTATTTAACTGACTTTTCGATTGAATTATAAGTAAAAAAATTGTGAAAAATGCACGTTCGTATGGACTAAAGTATGGGCTAAAGTATCCATTGCATTCGTACTAAAAGTCTAAAATGCACGTTCGTAGTATGTGGTCTTTTAGTAGGAAATAATATTTGTTATGTGTGGCTAATAAATAAATAAATATTTCAAAATAGGAAAAATACCCACGCAAATTTTATTTTTAGACAGCAGTATATTTCATTATAATTTTTTTTTGCAAGGTATCAATGCAGAAACACGTAATATATCAAAGATGAAAGCTTAAAATAATTTTAGTTAGACGAACCAATCACATTTGCAATTAATTGCAAATGAATAACGGTAGGATGGATATAGATGGGTCATTGGATTGAATCTTGTCACACTTACAAAATAAATCATAATTAAAAAAATCACTTGCTTATTTAGAATTGCAAATTTCTATGATGCCTTCTAAAATTTACGATATACTGGTACTCAGTTTGTAATTGTTCTGGCCTGTAATCTTCTCACATACTTGGCATCATAGTACATATTAGGATAACAACGGCACTCAGGGGCGGAGACAGGGGAGGGTTGATCTTGGCCTGACCCAGCCCAAATTTAAAAAATGTCTTAATTTTTAGTGTAAAAAATTTCGGGCAAAAAAATTTCCAAAAAAAAAATTATCGGCCCAATTCGGCCCAGTATCCTGGCCCCCCTGAGGGCACTCATGGTATACAACCAGTGGCGGCTTTGTGATTCAGGTTATGGGTGTTCATTTCTTTTTGTACAATTAAAACTTGAAAGAAAATCGGAATCACGAAGCCATTGGGAGTCGTCGCTGTCATGCAATGAAATTCGCTGGGAGACCGGTACGACACGCAGCCAGAGAAGGCCATGTCATGCATCAGCATCAAACGTATCTCTGCCTCCAACATGAGCAATTCGCTTGCCCATGGATTGGAGTCGTTGGACCTAGGGTCTAGGGATGGATTGGACCCAGGACTGACTCGAGACCAATACAGTTGGGCTAGACCCGGGTGGGGGTGGACTCAGGCCAAACTGGGTCGAGGTCGGGCTCGATGGGCTTTTTTTCTGCAACATTTTGCCCCGGTGCCGACCCGGGTATGCTCCGGAACCAGGTCGGGGCCAAACAATACATGGTCGAGTCGGGGCCGAGTCGGTACCACCCATTTATTTATTTTTTGAAATAATGCAGTTTGAACCAGGTTGGGCCCAAAAAATCAAACCCGAAGCCCGTCCCTTATGACCACTGGTTTGGGCCTCGGACCAGGCTTCAACAGTATCGAGCCGATCCCAGTCAGGCTACCCTGGCCCAGTCAATACCTAGGCCTCGCCTGGTTTTTTCGAGATCGGTACCAGCCGAATACCCAAACCGGTAGCTATTTTTAAAAAAATTAATTAAGTGGGTGGGTACCAACCCGGGCCCAATATGTTTGGGTAGGGACCGGAACCACTACCGGTACCGGAGCATATTGGCAGAGGAGGCTTTGGGGGAGTTAGCCCAGGCAACATCCTTGGGCCTCACATGCCAAGGGGGCCTCCAAAATCAAAGCTATTACTATTAGTATTATGTATAATTACTTAATAATTGGAAACTAGAATAGGAAAATTATCTTCTACGCATCCAGCAGGCAGTGGCATGTCACGTGGAGATGTCTAAATATGATAATAAGGATTTTAACTTTTTAGTACTGCAAGTGTTTTAGTGTGATTACAGTGAAATAATGTCTACTAAAGGAGTAAAGGTGTAAAGTTAAATATTTAATATGCTGAATGTATGACAAATATTGCTATATTGATAAAACAATTTGGTATTGTATGGATTAGATTATATGTCGTATGATATATGAATGAAATAATTAATGTGATGGTATTGGTATTACTAAATTATTTATTTTCTTTGATTTGTCATTTTTATTTATAGATTCTTGGTTTTTGTTAACTTATTATTTATGATTTTTGTATTATATATTAGTACAAAAAGAAATAATAAGTTGAGATAACTAGTGAAATTCTCTTGCATGATTTTTTTCCTTTGAACGATCACGTTATATCTGCAATTTGAATACGCTTTTTTCATATGATTTTTTATAATTTAAATATTATAATTTTTTTTGTCTAGGACCTTCAAAGTTCTCAAGACACCTCTGTATATTGGGCCGGTACTGGGCTCCACTTTTTAAGAACCGGTACCGCCTGAGCCCGGATCTAACCTGACCCAAGTTCATCCCTAGTTGGTCCTAAGGCATAAAAAGAGCGGATGCCAGAGATGTGTAAAATACTAAAATGAAGGCCAAGGAAAAAGATGCTGAGTGCTGACTATGCAATGGAATAAATGACAAATATTGGAAATTAAAAATATTATGATGTGTCAATTTGATTTAATCTCTTTGGTTAAAAAACGGATGTACCAAAAGTTCAAACCCAGAAAAGTTTAAGGTGCAGCACCGTAAACAAACCCTTTAGGATTTTATACAGCCCCGTTTGATAAGCATCTAAAGTAATCAATCACATTTGCAATCAATTTTATTCTCTTCTCCATTCTATTTTTAAAATATTCATCAACATTGATTGATTTGAAAAAATACTTCTCACTTTGACTTCACAAGCTTATTAAGAAAGTGAGAATAAAATGTAAATGTATGGATGTGGTTAGGCTTGGATTCGATTCGGACCACCCGACCCGGCCCGCTACTGTACAGGCCCGAGACCGGCCCGGTCTGGCGGTCCGAGACCGGGTGTAGACCCAAACCGGGGGAGGCGGGACGGGCTCGATTCTGGCAAAGGGCGCCGGGTCGGGCCCGGGTCCAGGTCGGGTCCAACGGTCAAATGCTCAAAAAAAATTGGGTTTGGGCCACAACTAACCGTTGGGGGGTGGGCTGGGGACTTGGTTCTTTAGAAGAATGTTTGAATTATTATTATGCTGCTTTTTTTGGTCCAATGTCAATGTATGATGAGAACTCAATTGATCCGAAAAAAGAATACAACGAGGTTAGTGATATATTCTATGCATTATTTAATGAGTTTCATGCACAATATGGCAACGCGCCCCCTCCCCCGACACAAACCTCTTCATCTAAAGGAAAATCAATTTTGAAATTTACATTTGTCAATCTTATTAAAAAAACTAAAACAACACCCGCTACTCAACAAAGCATAATTAATGAGATTTCTTTGTATTTAACATATGATGTTGATTTTGAAGAAGATGATGACTTTGAGGTTTTAAACTGGTGGAAGGGAAAAGAAAAAATGTTTCCAGTTTTAGCAAAGATGGCTAAGCAAGTGCTATCAATGTCGGTTTCAACAGTTATCGTCGAAAAAGAATTTAGTTCGGTCAGCAATGTCCTAACGCAATGTAGAACGAGGTTGAGCGCAGAATCTCTTGAGATGCTTATATGCTACCACGATTGGTTGAAGGCGGCCCGTAGAGCTCAAGAAATTGACATCACCCCATCCCTAGGGTTGGACTCGGGTCGGGCCAACCGGTCCGGAACCGGACCGGCCCGCTATTGTGCGGGCCCGGACCGGCACGGTGAACCGGTTGGTTGGCCGGTTCGGGTCACCCGGCCCGGTGGGATGTCAGTTCGGGCTCGGGCCCTTCAAAAGGTGAACCGGCCGGTTCGGGCCCGGGCCGGGCCAATTTTTTTTTTTAATTTTTTTTAAGTTTTTGGGTTGGGCTGGGTATTTTGGGCCATTTGAAGTGGTTAGGGTTGGTTTGGGGTGAGGGGGAGGGTTGGGGGTTAACTAGGAAAAGCCAAAAAAAATAGACCCGAGGCCCGGCCTGGACCCGGGGGTTACCCGGGCCAGTTCCGGGCCTCTCCTTTATGAACCGAGGCCTGGCCAGGCCCAGGCCCGAACCGGAACCGGTCCATCCCTATCCATCCCAACACTTGATCTTGATGGATGAATCTAAAACTGAGGGTAACTCTACCTATTACAGAGATTCCGATTGATTAGTATTTCATATTTTAATTTTACCTTCAATTCCCAATTGTAATTTCTTAATTGTCAAATGTAGTTCCTATTTCAGTTCAAACAAATGCACTTGAAGTTTGTTTTTTATACTTGTATAAAACTATAAAGTACAACAAAAAATTGACGGGTGGCCCGAACCATGACCCGAGCAAGTGGCCCGGCCCTAACCGGAACCACCTTTACCTCGGGCCGGTCCCAAGCCCACCTTTCACAATCCAGCGGCTCGATCGGGCCTAGACCCGACCCGAGCACGACCCGTCCCGAATTCATGCCTAGACGTGGTTAAGTAAGAAAAAGGTAAATAAATGTTAACCACACAAAGCTTCCCAAAAATGATAAGTGGAAAGAATTTTGGAACATCACAACATAATACTCCCTCTAGCCCTCTAGGGGTGGAGTCGGTTCGGGCCACCCGACCCGGCCCGGTACTGTGCGGGGCCCGGGACCGGCCCGGTTGGGCGGTCCGGGACCGGGTATGGGCCCGAACCGGTCCTATTTTAAAAAAAAAAAATCTTGGGCTACTAGCCGTTGGGGGTGGGGGTGGGGACAACCCAAACGGCTATATAGCCGTTGGGTGGGGTAAAGGGGGGGTCCGGGGGGGTTGGCTGGTGGGGGGGGGGGGTGGGGGGGTGGGGGGTAAAAAAACCTATAAATACTCCTAATCTTAAACATTTTTCATATCTCTTCTCCAATTCTTCCTAAATCCTATTCTTAACTCTCTACTCTCTAATTCTCTTATTCTCCAATATATTATATTTATTATTTATATATCTACTTTATAGTTTATACTTAAGAAGTTAAGATGGAAAATCAAGATGCCATTATACGGTATAATTTTGATAAGCAGAAGGACCCGAAGACCGGGATGTGGTACACAATTTGCAAATGGTGCGAGAAAAAATGTAGCATGGGGGTTTCTGGCGGATTCGGGATGACAATCAAGCATATGAAGTCATGTGACAAAGCCAAAGGATCGGGAGGTGCGAGAAGTTCCGATTAGTGGTGGACTCGGGCCGGGCCAACCGGCCCGGAACCGGACCGGCCCGCTACTGTGCGGGCCCGGACCGGCCCGGTTTGTCGGTTAAGTCACGGTTCGGGCCACCCGGCCCGGTCATGTAGCGGTTCGGGCCCGGGCTTATAATTTGGTGAACCGGCCCGGCCGGGCCGGGCCCGGTCCGGGCCTCAACGGTCACAAAAAAAAAAAAAAATTAAAAAAATTTGAAGGCTCTACTAGCCGTTGGGAGACCTCCCAAACGGCTCTATAGCCGTTGGGAGCATAGGAGGGGGGGTCTGGGGGGTTAGGGGGGTGGGGTGGGGGTGGGGGTGGGGTATACAAAAAAAATCTATTTATACTCCTATTTTCTATACATTTTTTACACCTCTTCTTCTACAACTCTTTCTACTCTCTAAAATCTAAATTCTCTATTCTCTTAATCTCTCATATTCAATCATCTTCATTCTTCATCTTCTCCAAATTCTTTCTACATATATATAATTTATATAATTATTATATCTACTTATATATTATAATATTAATTATCTACTTATAAATATATACTTATACACATTCATATTATAATTATTTACGCATTATATTATATACTATATATTGTTATACATTATATTATATATTACTTATAATATATTTACACATTATATATTTATATATACTATATATAGTTATACATTATATTATATATTACTTATAATATAGTTATACATTATAATATATATTACTTATAATATATTTACACATTATATATTTATATATACTATATATAGTTATACATTTGATTTATATATACACTTCTCGTTTATCTATTTAATTACTTAATTGTTTCATTTGTCATATTAGTTAATTGCTACATTTTTACATTTCTCATATTAGTTAATTGCTACATTTGTACATTTCTCATATTAGTTAATTAGTTAATTGCTACATTTTTACATTTCTCATATTAGTTAATTAGTTAATTGCTACATTTTTACATTTCTCATATTAGTTAATTAGTTAATTGCTACAATTTTACATTTGTCATATTAGTTAATTGCTACATTTGTGCATTTCTCATATTAGTTAATTAGTTAATTGCTACATTTTTACATTTCTCATATTAGTTAATTAGTTAATTGCTACATTTTTACATTTCTCATATTAGTTAATTAGTTAATTGCTACAATTTTACATTTCTCATATTAGTTAATTGCTACATTTGTGCATTTCTCATATTAGTTGATTAGTTAATTGCTACATTTTTACATTTCTCATATTAGTTAATTAGTTAATTGCTACAATTTTACATTTCTCATATTAGTTAATTGCTACATATCTCATTAACGTAAAAAAAACTAGTTAATTTTTACATTTCTCATTTTAGTTAATTGCTACATATCTCATTAAAATAACAAAACTAGTTAATTTTTACATTTCTCATATTAGTTAATTGCTAATATTTGTTCAATTTTAAAGATGGAGCGAGGTAGACATTCTGTAGATGTGGGTAATCTCCAACGCAACCGCAAGAGGGAGATTGCATCGACTCGATCTACTTCACGCAAAGGCAAAGGTAAAGCGCAGGCCGAGTCTTCTTTTCAAAGTCGAGATGATTTTGAAACGGATTACCAACGGCGAGATGGTATGATGATGTCCGACGAGGAACTACAACACCTATTGTCCCAAAATGATCCACGTTTTGCACAAGAACAACAATTCCCGACAACCATCGATGAAGAGGAGCTCGAGGATGACGATGGGGAGGAGGACGCGGGGGGCGACGGGACTCCGGATGATGAGCAAGAGGACGAGGGCCCTTCAACGACTACAACCAAAATTGGTAAGAAATCTAAATCTGCTATTATTGAAAACAATTTTACAAAAAGGAAAGACGAAAAAACCGAAAAATGGTACGCAAGTTGCAATCATTGCAAGAAAGAGTTTAGCTTGGGAATTTCTGGCGGATACGGGAGTCTCAAAAGGCATCTTCAGTCCACCCACGTTGTGGAGTTTGCGAAAATAGACAAAGGAAAGGGGAAGCAAACACAAATATCAAGGTTTGCAAATTCTCAACCCTTTGGTAATTTTTCCTATGATGATAAAAAACATTTGACTGGTATGTCTCATTTAATTGTTGAAGAAAATTTACCCTTTATTTTTTCCGAAAGTCTTGCTTTAAGAGATTATGCTCAAGGTACTTTAAATCCTCAATTTAGAAATTATAGTCGCAAAACGATTAAAAAAGAAGTTATAAGGCAATATAACTTGGAAAAAGAAAAATTACAAATATTTTTCGCAAACTTTGATGGACGTGTTAGTATTTGTAGCGATATATGGGAGGATACTTATCATCATTTATATTATTTGGGTCTAACTGCACATTATATTGATGATGATTGGAATATGCATAAACGTGTTCTTGCTTTTCGTGAATTCAATGATCGTCACACTGCTGATAATATTTATATTCTCATTGAACGTATTTTAATTGAGTATAATTTGATTGATAAGGTGTTTGCTGTAGGTTTTGATAATGCTAGTAATAATACTGCTACTATACCTAGATTACGTGAATTGTGTGGTGCTTCTACATTGATGGGTAGATTTTTTCATCAACGTTGTGCATGTCATATTCTAAATTTGTGTGTACAAGATGGCTTAGCGGCATTAGGAAATGCTTTGGAGGTAGTGAAGGGGGGAATTAAATTGATTTGGGCTAACACTCCACTAAAAATGCAATGGCGGCAATATTTGAAGGATAGACGTGTGAATTATTGTGCTTTTCCTAAAGATTTGTCTATTCGTTGGAATAGTACTTATAATTTAATTCAAGTACTTGTTAGATATAAAGATCATTTTCCAGCTTTTTTAAGACAAACTTGTAACTATATAATAAACCCGGCTGACATCGACACTTGTGAAAAAATTGTTAATGTTTTGGCATATTTTAATAACGCAACTCTAACTTTTAGTCATGTTTATAAACCTACCGCAAATGAATTTTTTGTTGAAGCTGTTAATCTCGCCGGCGCTTTTTGTGAATTTTCCGACGCCGCTTACGTTAGTTATTTTTGTGATTTCATGAAACAAAAGTTTTTAAAATATTATTCACATATTCCGCATATATATGGTATTGCATTTGTTCTTGATCCTCGTTATAAACTTCCTTACTTGGCAAATTGTATAGATTACTATTATGCTTCTTTTTTTCCAACTCAAGAGTTCGATGATAATCCCATCGACCCTAAACAAGAATTCAACGAGGTTAGTAATTTATTTCATCAATTGTATAATGAATTTCATGCACAATATGGTAATGCACCCCCTCCCATGCAACGAACATCTTCTTCATCTAAAGGAAAATCACTTTTAAAATCCGCTTTTGGTTCTCTTTTGAAAAAAAGTAGAGCAACTCCCGCTACTGAACAAAGCTCATGTAACGAGCTTTCTTTGTATCTAACATTGAATGTTGATTATGAAGTTGGTGATGACTTTGACGTTCTTAAGTGGTGGAAGGAAAATGAAAGAACATTCCCGATTTTATCAAAGATGGCTAAGCAAGTACTAGCAATGCCGATATCAACCGTTGCCGTGGAACAAGAATTCAGTGCGGCCGGCAACGTCCTAACCGATTTTAGAACGAGGTTGAGCCCGAACTCTCTTGAGACACTAGTTTGCTTTCACGATTGGTTGAAGGCCCAACGAAGAACTCAAGAAATTACCATCACTCCCTCCCGCCACTTTATGGAGGAAACAACCGAAGGCGGAGAGTCCGATTGATTTTTTATTACAAAATGTATTACATTTTTTAAATTCATCCTAATTCTCAATTCTACTTCTTATTTGAAATAAATATACCTCAATTCGAATATAATATATTGTAATTGTAATAAGATTTATTCTAATTATATAATAATTAAAAAAAAAATTAAATAGGCCCGGCCCGGCCCGTGAACCGGGCGGGTGACCCGAACCGAACCGGGCCCGGGGTTATCCGGACCGGTTCCGGGCCTGACTTCCTAGAACCGAGGCCCGGCCGGGCCCAGGCCCGAACCGGCCCGAGTCCATTCCTAGTTCCGATTGATTACAATTTTCAAAATGTTTATCTCTTAAAGTTTGTTTTAATTTTCAAATGTAGTTCCTATTTCATTTCAAATAAATGCAATTGAAGTTTGTTTTTAATACTCGTATAAAACTATAAACTATAAAATATAAATTATAAAAAAAAATAACCGGCCCGACCCGAACCGAACCCGACCTGTGACCCCGGCGGGTGGCCCGGTTCGGCCCGGACCCGTCCAACCCTCGGGCCGGTCCCGGGCCCATGTCATACTACCCGGCGGCCCGACCGAGCCTAGGCCCGGCCCGGGCCCGACCCGGCCCGAGTCCATCAATAACTCCCTCCATCCCGCAAAGAACTTCCCGCTTTCTTTTTTTAGCAGCCCTAAAAGAAGTTCCTTTTTTCCTAAACGGGAAATTATCTACATCAAAACAATGTCAAACAATGTCGAAATAGTGTCAAGACAATAAAATTTACCCTCTGATAAGTTTATTTTCTTAATGTGTAGATCAAAACGAGAAGTTCTTTGCAAGGGAGTAAGTTGGAAGAATTTTATGGAGTAAGACTCAATAGGGCTAATTTTCACCAACTACAAGGGAGTATGGAACTAGGCGTGCGGTGGTCCCAGTTCCTCCCAACCCTACTTCGTAACTTTTTTAGCTTTTAAATGAACTCGTACTTCTTTAAAAGTGCTTAAAAGCCTTGAAATGCAAATAAAATACTTAAAATGATTGAACCAGCGGGACCTAGACATGGCCTCAGTTCAGGCCGGGCCAGGTCTCGTCCGGTTCTGACTGGGCTTTTTTGGAGAGGTGAGGCCCAGAGAACGGCCCGTGTAGCTCCAGGCCCGGATCGGGCCAATTCACCCGGCGGTTACCGGGCCTGGTCTAGCCGGCTCACCCTATTTTTTTTAAGTTACTTCCTACCCCCCATCCCCCCACCCCAAACCTCTCCAAAACACCCTGCCCAATCCATTTATCTTTTAAAAAATGTGGAAAAAAAATTGGCCTGAACCAAGCCCGAACCAGCCAGAACCGGTTCATCAAATGCCCAAACCGGTCACAGACCGTGGACCGGGCCAGTCCGGGCCGGAACAGTGCCGGTTCGGGCCAGTTCCGGTTCAGTTAACCCGGCCCGAGTCCATCCCTAGTGGGACCAGATCATCCGGTTCCAGTCCACAAAAACAGTAACCGGCACCAAAGCCATTGAGGACAGGTTGGTCGCCGGTCTTCAATCAAAACCGGAAATAAAGGGTCTGGTCCGGTCCAGTCCTGGGAGCCGGTCAGTTCTGGTCCTGACCAGTCTGAACTGCAGTACTGCAAACAAAAGATCGTGGAGCCGAGAGCCGAAAAAAGTTCAATATTATTAATAAAAAAACAATAAGAGGGAAAAAGTGTGTCAATATACCAAATGAGAACAGAAAGCGAAGTACCAATAGGTATCAACCTCTAATAGAGAAATCTAACGGGCAATATTGAGGATTATACTATTTGTACACATAATAAAAGCCACCCTTGAGATTCTGTTTGGAGGCCAAAACATCAAGGCTCTAAGTTTGGGTGTGTGGCCAATTCGACAGATTTGGGTGCCTGCATAAAGTGTGATAAGACAAATATAGTAACCACATTCAACATCCTACGACTCAAGCAGCATAAAAAAAAGATGACCCTACAAAATCCAACATTGAACAAGAAAAACAGTTTTAGTTCATAAAATATAAGGGGTTACATTAGGTAATATTACCTTTTGGTAAATGATTAGGTGGTGTGAGATCACCCAGGGGTCAAAAGATGTGATATTCCATCTAACTTATGCTGTTAAATTGTTCTCCATAAAGAAAGAACAATCCAAGGATTACTTACTAGTGTAATTTCAGAATAGCTTGAGTAACCGAGTGTATAAGACTACCCTGGTAGTTCGAAAACAAAACCAAACAAGATAATCTCACATTATCTTTCTCAAATTACCAAGGTAATGTTACCCTAACCAAATACCTCTAGCTTCCTAAAGGGGATACACATTAAATGGAAGTTACTTAAAAAAAGGTACTACTACACTATTAGTTAAGGACTTAAGTGTCCATTTATTGCCCCACCTTTTTCTGCTAAATAGATACTCCCTATGTCCCATTTTATATTTGCTTTCCTTTTTGGTTTGTCCCACAATAAATGTCGTGTTTCCTTTTTGGCAAGAAGTATGTAGTACATATCATTTCAATTTGCTCTACTCAAACCTCAACCACGCCTTTTACTTGTCAGTCACTTTATTAATAGTTGTGCCAAACCAAAACAGACATAAAATGTGACAGAGATAGTACTCCGTATAACTCTTATCGAACTCTAAATTATTTATATTATATACAAAATTGACAGTGAAAGAAATTAGTACAAAAGTTATTACTTTTGTCCGGAAGTTGCAGGATTGAATGAAAACATCACTTCTATTCTCATTTTGTTTACATTATTATTATCATTAATTTATGACAAAAGATGTCAACACGTACAGAAGTACACTATCTTTTTGTAACTTCAACCATATGTCATGTGAGACTTGCTTCTGACATTATTAAACCCAAAAAAATCATATTGCAGATAAAAACAGTTCTGTATAGACATGAGATGCAAATCTAACCTTTCCCTGAAGAGTCATTATTGTGGACCTTAAAATGGTGTCCCCAACACACAACCTCAGCTTTCTAACCAACTCGTCGCGGTTAATCTTTTTACTCTGATGATAATACCACAACGGGTAGACCAAAGGGGCAAAGATCAGGAAAATAAATCAATACTTTTTCAGTGAAGTCCCCCAACAGAGATTGGTGGACAGAAACTATAATTCCATTCTAAATTCCACGCACAAACCTTGAATAACTCGTAGCTGCTATTTATAACTTTCATTTTCTCAGAAGCAACTTTCTCAGAGATAGCAGCAAACAAATCAGGGAACGACATCCAAGGGGACTTTGGGATCCTTGGGACATTTCCTTGCTGATTTTGAAGTAGACTTGTATCAGGCATTGTAATCTGACATAAGCTTCAAAAACTTGGTTACTTTTTTAGAGAGTTCTTTCCCATTGTACGAAAGAAAAAAATACACAAAGCTAAATCCATCATGGTGGAATCAATGTCTGAACCGGGCCAAAAATGACTAAAAACCCAGATCACAAAAACCCAGATGACAAAGCACAAATCTATAATCCCTATTCATTTGACCTATAGTATTGCAAACTACACTTCAAAATCTGACAACCTTAGATGTCTGTCCATAATGAAATTTGGTTAGAGATTCATAATTTATTTTGAGGGCTCTAAATAGGTGATAAAATTAAAATAAAAAACAAAATAGTGTACAACAAAAAACATGGCATCAAGGAAAAACAGTACTATTTTTAAGAATAAACTGAAATCGAGCAATGTTATGTTTCCCTGTTATAAAAAAATCACTATTTTTAAGGACACATAAAAAGGGAAGGGTGAAAAGTCAGTTAAAATGAAATGCAAAGAGTCACAAAAAGCGAGGTTCACTCGGAGTCTCAAGAGTGATAATTAGATGTAGAAGCCAATTAAGATTCACACCCACCGTCAACAAATAGATTCCAACGTAGATGTGGGAGGGATATGTTTTGCATTAAACAAGGAAAATAAAGCATTTTCCATTGTACTATTTTCATATTAGTATTATCACACACCATCATTCAAATAATACAAGTTTTGATGGCAGAGAGATGAAAACAAATCAACACCAATAAAATTAAAATAAGTGGAAAATCTCTATATACAGTTGGAGGACTCACCAAGCCTGTCACGGATGAGTCTGAGCGTACCTGATAAGGAGACCCCTCATAACAAGTACTAACCCCTGAATTGTTCATATTCTCACTTTGAACAACAGCCCCTGTCATGAAAATCCCAAATGAGTTCTGGCATGTACTGATTTCGTTTTTCTGTTTAGCAGATAGGACATGTCTACCAGCACTACATTTTATTTGAAATTTAATCTTAAAATAATTTAAGTTGAACTGAAATATATATATATATATATATATATATATATATATATATTTGAGATCTGGTACCGAAAATAAATCTCCCATTTTATGTGAGAGAAAAAAAGAGCAAGTTGGGTATGGAAAAATTATAAAGAGAGTGAAACTATCACCTTCAGCTTCAAACTTGAAACTAACAACATATTCCGGATAAATATGGGTATTCATGTTCATACTCCATACTATGTAATGCTTTGGATATTGCAGATCATCTACGCCATTATCAAAGGACTCATTACTGGGATGGAACTGCTTAGATCCAAGACTAACTGGCTCCATGTTTCCCATTATGACTCGGCACAAAATCATGTGTCGGACACCATTTTCGTCAACATCACAAAATTTTGCACTAGGAAAAAATGAAAAAAGTAACAACTTAATACAAAAGATAACATAAATCAATAAAACGAATGCCTAAGATGTCAATTTTGTCATATTTAAAACATAACAACTAAAAGACTGCATCTTGCCTACGTGTAAAAGAAACAAGCAAAAAGAAAAGTGTGCATGGAGAAACACGATTTGACGTGTTAGGAATTGGGCCTAATAGACTTTTAGGAATTGGGCCTAATAGACCAAGAATGAAAATAAATGTACTAGATTAGTATAAATAGAATAAGCTGGGAGAAGTGAGGTGGGCTGTTTAGACTTTTGTCTTGTACTGGGATGTTAGAGACTAATAATCTCTCTCTTTGGGGGCTTCGGCCATTGTTACTGTTCATCGATAACAAAGCTTGATTGTTTTCTAGATTCTATTCTATATTTTCTCTGTAAATTGTTGTGTTTTCTGGAGTTATTCTATCAGTGGTATCATAGAACGTAGATTCTGTGGATGGCCTGGACACGGACAAAGATGGATTTGCAGATGAATGAGTTGGAGAATAACCACAGCAGATTGGATGATAAGGTGGATAGGAATCATCAACAAACGACGGAGATGTTGGCAGCGATTACGGCCAGATTGGATGCAAGCGATCGAGATCGATGGAGAAGTAGGTCACATCGCTCATCTGCATTGCATCGATCATCTGCATCGCATCGCACTTCTCACCATCATCAGTCGCGACACTCAGCGAGTTCTGAGAACTCAGAAGGAAACGACAACTGTTCACCACCGCACCGCCACCACCATCGCCGCAGGGGATATGATCACCACCAACGAACTGGAAGAAAAATTGACTTGCCAATTTTTAACGTTGAAGATGCTATTGGATGGCTGGTAAGAATGAATCGTTATTTCCGCCTGAATCATACGGAGGAAGAAGACAAAATTGATGTTGCCGTGATAGCCATGGAAGACCAGGCTGATAGGATCCTGTGAATAATCTCAGCAAAAACAATAGCACACAAAACAGATTTGATAGCAAAGAGGGAAATAGTAGTTTATTGATGAAGCAAGCTTCGACTTAGGCAACAAGTATCGGGACTCTTAGGCAACCGGGACTTAGGCAACAGATAATCAAAATCAGTCTGCCCTATTACGCTACTCCCCTTTCCTATTTATAGCATTAAGTCCACGCAGGGACTAAAATAGCTAAAGTAATTACTAAACTGACCCCCAGCCCCTTTATTTCTCCTTTCAAATACCCTATTAAAAATACTAAATAGGCAGATTCCTAACATTACTCCCCCCTAAATAACCACCTTGCCCTCAAGGTGGGTAATAAGACACAGCCTTGATCTTGAACTTCCCTTTCATCCTGGAACCTCTCCCTTCCCAGTACCTCTTGGTTTTCTGCTTTGGGAGCTTCATTTCTTTCACTTTCATCATCACATTTTCCACAGCCAACAGGGGCAGAAACTGGGTATAAAAATTCCCTGGAATTACACTTGAAGCCTCCTCCTTGTAACCAACCTCTTCATGTAAGGGTTCTAAGGCAGTCCTGCTATGAGGCGTTGCAGCTCTAAATGGATCCAGGAACAAACCAGTTTGAACCCTTATAAGAACTCCCATACCAACTTCAACTGTGTAATCAATTTTCATCTTCCCTTCAATTCCTTCCAACTTGGAATCCTTCAGCTGAATTCCCTCTCCATCCCATTTTCTGCCTTCCCAGTAGATAAGATAGCCCACACCATTCTCCTGTACAGTTTGTGATGTGGTCTTCAGAGATACCTCCATAGAGTTTGACTTAGGATCCCCTTGAATTGTCTGACTTATCCCCCGATGATGCCACTTTATGCTCTGCTTCTGAAAGTTAATCTCCATTCTCCACATCCCCTAATCCAGTCAACCAATCCATGCCAAGAACCAAGTCAGCTCCCTCCAACTCCAGCATGTAGAAATCTTGTTGAATGACAGCTCCCTGCAAGCTCAGAATGAGTTTTTCACACCTGCCCTTGTTGAAGACCCTATCACCATTCCCAAGCTGCACTTGGTAGCCAGCAATGGTCTGATAAGGGAGGGTTAACTGCTCTACCACTTTCTGGGATATGAAGTTGTGTGAGGCCCCACTATCAATTAGAACATCCACTAGCTTCTCTCCCTTAGCCCATTTTAAAATCCCCTGAACCCTAAAAGCCCTCATGGAGGGTTTTCCCTCTTGGTTTATGAAGGATAATTGCATGGACTTGGATTCCATGGTGATCTTTTCTTCTTCAGGGATTACCCCTTCTGAATTATCTAATTCCTCTTCTCCCTCAGAATCTTCCACTAAAATCAGTTTGTAATTTTTCATTTTGCATGAGTGCTCTCTTCCCCATCTTTCACCGCATTTGAAACAAAGCCCCTTCCGGCTTCTATCTTGGTATTCTTCTTGTGTCAGTCGTAGCCCTACTCTTCTTATGTCTGAGGGGTTTATTTCTGTTCCCTTCCTCCCGTCCTGAGTAAACCATGGTGGGTTCCCCCAATTTTCTGGTGCATTTCTGCCACCGGTTGGTGGCCCTGAACTCCCAGGTTTGGAGTTATAGCCTTCACCCCAAACTGGGGATCTATATTGCATAGGCCCCTTGTTTCTCCCTTCATTTCTGTCTGCAATTTTACTCCTCCCATACACAACTTCATTTCTCTGCTCAATCAGTAAAGCCCTATACATGATAGCAGATAGGGATCTGGAATTATAGAGTTTGAGTTCTGTTTTAACTTCCTCCTTCAGGCCATTGATAAAAATGCCTCGCAGTATACCTCTGTCAATATCCTTCTGTGGAGCTATAACCATCTCAAACTCCTCCCTATACTCTTTTACTGTCCCATTTTGTTTTAAACTGAGCATAGGACCATATGGATTTTGTATCAAGTCGGTTGAAACCTACGGATCACAGCATCCTTCAAATTCTCCCAAGTTCTTTCCTCAGCCTGATGTTCCCACCATTGGAACCAATTCAAAGCCCTGTCCTCCATGGCCACAACCAATACTTCTACCTTATCCTCCTCTTCAATCCCATTCAATCTGTAATAGCGTTCCATTCTTACTATCTAGTTATACGCTCCCTCCCCATTAAACAACGGCAGATCCACCTTCCTACCCGTTCGAACACGATGAGCAGAGACTGGGGAGTGTACAGAATTACTCTCGAATGAGACTGGCTGGGCGGTTGTCGCGCGCGATGGTGATGAGGTGATCGCGACCTTCCCCTGACATGTTCGCTCCTATTCTGATAAGCCGCGATCGAAGTTGCGATGCTATTCTGGATCTGTTCATTCATCGCGGAAGCGAGGTTCGCGATGGTTGCCCTCATCTCCTGCTCAAAAGCCTCCATGCGATGCTCCATTTTAGATCTCGTTTTTACCATCCACAACTAAAAACGAGAGCTCAGTTGTCTTCGACCTTGGATTGTGATCCCCAGGAGGTATGCTCTGATACCAATGATAGGATCCTGTGAATAATCTCAGCAAAAACAATAGCACGCAAAACAGATTTGATAGCAAAGAGGGAAATAGTAGTTTATTGATGAAGCAAGCTTCGACTTAGGCAACAAGTATCGGGACTCTTAGGCAACCGGGACTTAGGCAACAGATAATCAAAATCAGTCTCCCCTATTACGCTACTTCCCTTTCCTATTTATAGCATTAAGTCCACGCAGGGACTAAAATAGCTAAAGTAATTACTAAACTGACCCCCAGCCCCTTTATTTCTCCTTTCAAATACCCTATTAAAAATACTAAATAGGCAGATTCCTAACACGGGCACTGAGCTGGTTCCAATGGTGGGAAGGCCAGGCTCGTCACCAGACTTGGGAGAGTTTTACGAAGGATCTAAGCAAACGTTTTCAACCAGAATTGGTGCAGGATCCTCTGGGATCTTTGTTTAGTTTGAAGCAAAAAGGGACGGTGAAGGAGTACAGAGATAAATTTGAAGTTGCTATAGCTTCGCAGGGGCATCTGGCTGAGGATGTACTTAGAGGAGTGTTCCTCAATGGGTTGAAACGAGACATAAGTGCTGAATTGAAATTATATCCTACAAGAACCCTAGCTGCTGTCATGGACAGCTTCCTTGATTGAAAACAAGAACCATGAAGCCAACATCATAAAGAATAAAGATGAGGGAAAGAAGATCCTGAAAATAAATTCAGCAGGTGGACAGAGCTATCATAAATGGGGAGATGCCGAGATGGTAGTAGAAATATTTATAGGCCCCGTTTGTTTTTTGGCCTATTGCTGCCTAACCGCTGCAAAATGCAGCGTTTTGCAGTTCAAAACAATCGGCGTATTGCTCAAACCGCTACTATCCAAACGGGGGCATAATCTGACATCTACAAATCAATTGATGAAGAACTCAGATGATAACAAGAAGCTGGAAGAAGGATCAAGTTCTGTCTCTAAGAATACAAGCCCCAGATTATCACAGAATGAGCTGCAAGAAAGAAGTAAGAAAGGGTTATGTTTTAAATGTGGTGAAAACTGGAATCGGGTCACATTTGTAGAATGAAAAATTTTAAAATAATGATGGTAGAACAATCTGAAGGGGAGGGGAATCTGATACTGACTTTAGTAAAGAACAAAAAGAAGAAGGAATTCTTATGGAAGCTAAGACTATGCAATTATCTGTGTTGAACAAAGAAGGAACACCACTCATGAGAACATTTAAAGTCCTGGGAAATCTGAAATGGCTGATTGAGGAAAAGAATGTGCATATTTTGATTGATTGTGGAGCTACTCACAATTTTATTTCACAGAAGATTGTTGAGGAATGGAAGATACCTTTTGATTGCATTAAGGGGAATAAAGTGCAGATAGGGAATGGGGAATTTCTTCCCAACTATGGTAGGTGTGATGGGTTAACAGTGGTTGTACAAGGAAATGAAATTTTGCAGAAATTTTACATTCTGCAATTGGGGGAAGTGGATGTAGTGCTGGGAATGAGCTAGTTAACTGGCCTAGGGGATATGGCAGTTAACTTTCAAAATCAGAACATCAAACGGGAGGTACAGGGGCAGAAGGCTAGTATACAAGGAGATCATCAACTAGGAATAAACAAGGAGATGAAGAGCGCAAAAACAAATGTCATGGCATCTGTGTAATTCTACTGTGAAATACATAGGGAAGAAGATGGAAGCAGCAAAACTAAAAGTCCAGCAATCCATCCAGTATTGGAAAGGGAGAGGGGCTAGGATGAAGGAAAAGAAGAAGATGGTGGATGTGTCCTATCGCCCACCTTGAGAGCAAGGTGGATGTTTAGGGAGGGAGTATTGTTAGGAATTGGGCCTAATAGACTTTTAGGAATTGGGCCTAATAGACCAAGAATGATAATAAATGTACTAGATTAGTATAAATAGAATAAGCTGGGAGAAGTGAGGTAGGCTGTTTAGACTTTTGTCTTGTACTGGGAAGTTAGAGACTAATAATCTCTCTCTTTGGGGGCTTCGGCCATTTGGGGGCTTCGGCCATTGTTACTGTTCATCGATAATAAAGCTTGATTGCTTTCTTGATTCTATTCTACATTTTCTCTGTAAATTGTTGTGTTTTCTGGAGTTATTCTATCATGACGAAATTTAATTAGGTGTTATTGGAACAAGGTCGAGGCATTCCCTTATGAGAAAATTTTGATAAGATGAAACCAAAAATATTTATGATGACTATAATTAGCATATCCTTGCATTAAAGATGATCATCATATTGTCTAAAAATATAGCGTCCAGTCTGCAACCAATAAAAGGCAATATGGGAGATGTAGTACATATGGTGCGCATCAACCTAATTGTATGAGCATGCATTGCATCATTGCATGTAGTATAAGGATGTTTTTACTTGGACATATTTCATTCCCAAATCAGACCAGACTAGTCTTTAATAGACCAGACTAGACTAGACTTTATCAGACCAGACCAAACTTTAATAGAACAGACTAGACCAGACTTTATCAGACCAGACCAAACTTCAGTTATAAAATACAACATTTATCGGACAAGTCCAATTATAACATCCTAACTTATTGAAAATATAAAAACCAAAGTTCATGTGCAAGTATACAATTTGTGCGGATGAATGAAAATGAAATGCTGAATTGCTCAAAGAAGCTCCAGAAATGGAAAAAGAAAACGCCTGCTTAGGATGAAATCATATATTTCACGTATGAAAAACTAAAACTGTTAAACACAAACAAATATTCCTCCTCATCCGTATCTGTTACTCGAGCAAAGACAATTGGTTTTGCCCTAACAAACTTTGAGTCTAAGGATGTTTTTACTTGGAATTATGTCAATCCCAAACCAGACCAGATTAGTTCAAACCAAACCATACCACATCAGACAAGAATATTTTAGTCCAAGTAAAAACATCCTAAGCCCATAGAAGAAAACCCGTGGAGGGCAGAATCCTTGAACAGCGGCAATCTTCATGCATCATACGGAGTAATATAACTAAATCAATCAACTTTATTTGCACATTTGATAATTACAACGAGCACATGACAAAGAGCGCAAAGCAACACTTACCTGATCTCTGTGTGATTAATTGGAACAAGATGAACTCCTAAGCCATAGTGAGAATTTTTATTGGTTGAATCAAAATTAGCAAGTCCATAATTCATAATACTGGAATATGCACTTTTCGTAGAAGGAAACCATGCATATTGAACATTGGCATGTCCACGCAGCTTTTTTACAATTTCAGCTTGCTTCTGAAAAAGTTCTAACCTAGCTTCCATGAAAGTGCTTGATCCATGAGCTACATTGACAATACTTGCATGAGCAGATTGTTCAATACCAGTGATAAACATTTTCCTCACCGAATCAGAATCCAGAAAACCCCGTGCTGGACCAAGCATCAGTGTTTTTTCTTCTCTATGTACATTTTCAGCTGAGCTTCCATTACCTTTTGCAGCTGAAAAGCCTTTATCATAATCACCGTTTTCCATATCAGAGTCCTCTGCTTCAGGATTCAGATCGACTTTAACTAGTTTAACATAAGCGTTGGACTCCCCGCATGATTCTTCTGGCTCAGAAAAATTTGATCTATTGATTTCAATCTCAATTTGCAAATTAATTTCATTGTTCTCATAAGCAGTATTGTTGCACTCAGCGTCCCCTTCAACACCATCTGCAAAAATTTCAGGGAAAAAGCAGTTCCCAGCCTCATCAATCCATGCAATGGACTGCTGGATACCTGTCTTCAAGTCAACCAGCATCATAGACACAAAGTCAAGCACACAATTTTTACCACTAAACTCTACTTCTATTATCGATTTCTCTATCTGCAGATCTTCCTTAACTGACGGAAGAATACTCTCAGGCAAGTCAATCCATTCACCATTTTGGTAATACATCAAACGTTTTGGGGGGCCACTTTTCTTAAAGTTCAGATATTGCTGAAGCAGAGATTTTCTGGGAGAACCGTAACCAGACTTGCTTTTGATACCAGTCAGCTTTCTTTGCTTAACAAACCTGTGTATGCCATAACTAGGGGGGCAGACATTTGGTATGTACATATGGTTAGTAACATTAGTGTACTTCTCAGGTTGAACCTCGCATTTTCGTTTTAAATTGACAGAGATTTGCCTGTTGTTATCCAATACCGGTCCGAATTTTGTTTCCATTTCTTCCAAGAGAATGAATCCCGCTATCCACGAATTTAATCCCAAGATTTCTATACAAATTAGCCTCAGTTCTGTCTTAGAGAAAGCATTCCATTGATAAATCCTGACCAATTAAAAGCAGATGCACACGTTATAATTAACGAATATGACTTTGTGAAAGTGCAGCATTCAAAAAAAAATTATACAAAAAGAGACCTCACTTCACCACATACTCCACGGGATAAATGAAGCAAAACATTAAAGAATCATTACCTCTCCGATTAAAAAGAAAGTCTTGTTTGAATAAGGTAAAACTTTTTTATTTTGGTAACGTGCAACTGCTATATATCATTAATTTTTTACTTATATTTTAAAAATCTATAGTCAGTTTATCTAAATTTATAGCACGCGTCTTGCATGTCTCTTTTTGGAAAGTTAGACAAAATTAACTTGGCTTGATCATAACTCATAAGGACTCCCCTTTTGGGACAAAAAGGCAGGGCTATAGATTAGGGCGTGCAAGAAGTGCTACCGCACAGGGTCTCTTGATTAAGAAGGCCAAATTTTTTAAATATACAGTCTATATAATATACAAAATGCTCTTTTATTTGTTCAAGATTCCTCTTTTAGTTTTTTTTTAATACAATCATTAAAAAGTACTCCCTCCGTCCCCCTATAATTGTCCCGTTTTTTCATTTTTGGATGTCCCCCTATTATTGTCCCATACCATATTTGGTAACATTTGTGTGGCTCTAATTCATTCCCACTTTATTCCCACTTTATCAACTCATTATCAACCACGTAATTCTACTTTTCTTAAAAACCACACCACTCCCTTCCGTACCAATATTAGGGGGACGGAGGGAGTAATATTTATTTGTAATTAAAATATAATTCCTAATTACAGTTGTGCAACTTTTGTTGCAATTTGCATGAGGCCTAGTTATAGACCTATACCACATAGTAATTAGCACAAGGCAGACATACAATTTCGGACGGCCTAGCAAAAAGGTGTTCGAAACATGCCTTTCACGGCATTAGTATATGATAGAAAAGGAGGGATAAAGTTTATAATCAAAATCACATACAATTTTTGTGAGTAGCACAAATCTATTTGCAGATATACATATGCGTCTATATACATATGATTAAGCATTTTACTTTGCTAATTTTACTGCAAAATCTGAAGAAACAGTACCAATGGGGAAGCTACCATGCAGATTGCTCGAGTATCTACCAAATTTTTGTAATTTTCTTTAATTTTAATTCTCGTATCGTTGTAAAGGGCTTTACACTGTAACACTCTAAGAAAATTGATAGTCATAAGCGGTTCCCATTAACAAAAGTTCAAATTTTTGAAATTCATCCCACTTAAAGAATGGGAGTGAAAAGCATGTGCTATTAAACCCAAAAAAGCATGTGCTACATCTGCGTAGTTATTTTGTTTATTCTATGCAATCCAAAAATATGAAAACAAAATAAACTTTTCATATATGTAGATGATGATAATGATGATGATCATCATCATTACCCCAGTGCTGCAAAGGCTCTCACCTATGGTGGGGTAGGGGGTTGTATGTACGCAGTCTTACCCCTGTACTAAAGCACAGAGAGACTGTTTCCGGCTGACCCATAGTGAAATTGGCGTCGAAAAAATTGCATGGTCTGACTACTGCTTCATAACAAAAAAGTGCAGACAGTTTTAGTGGGCCAATTTGCTTTATTCCATCATATTCCCAAGCAAAAAAATAGTGAGTCTTTGGTTGCATTGCAAATGATGGAAAGATGGTGATGATGATAATTATAGTAAAAATTCATATAAAAAACTAATTCACAAGATAGTCCTAAAATTCTTCCAACTTACCTTTTTGGGATGTCCCAAAAAAATCTTCTCATTTCCCTTTTTGAAAAGTATTGTGTGGCTAACATTCATTTACATTTTTCTTACTCAACCACAATCATACATTTTCAATTTTTTCCTACTTTCTTAAACTCCGATCCAAAGTAACATGGGAAGAATTTTCAGGGATCGAGACAGTATTATATAAAAACAAAATGTTTTGTGAACAGTATTCTCACCCAAACATCCTCATGGTATAGAGCAGCACGCTACTCCACAAGATAAAAGCCTCAAAACTAGAAAAATAGAACAGAATATTGTATACTAACTAAAAAATCATATCAGCTACAGTGGAGACTTTTATTACAGAGAATTAAAATTAAAAAAGGACAACACATACAGTAGAAGCATTGATGAAGGTTAACTGATGATGACAATGAACACACAATAAACAACCCCAATCAAGTCACGATAGCCTGTTTCTAGGAGAATGTGTACAAAATATACATAAAATACGGAGTATAATTATGTTTATAAAAAATACAGCCCATCAAGTCTAGCCAGCCTATTCATTGGGACGGGTGCATTTTCACCCAATATAATATCGACAGCTTGTTCATTGGGACAAGTGTTTTAGCCAATCAAATCTCACCAACCTCTTCGGGACATGTGTATTTTCTTTATGAAAAATCATTAATGTTTGTAATTTCTATAACTACTACTACCTAGCAAACACTTTCCGAAAGAATACAACTCAATCCTTCTACCTCTTTTCATCCTCTTTTTTAGTCTCAGTCTGCAATATGAAAAACATTATCTTATCTGTGAGGCTGTGAGTTATGTGTAAACCTATTATTTTATTAGCATATACAAACAAAAAAAAGTAATTTTTCTATAATGAATGATTTTTAGATGTTTGAAGTTAAGGATAAAGAACTAATTTTGATTGAATGTCAAAGAAAAAATAAACTAACTAAATCCACAGATAAGAGAAGCTCTGTTTCTGCCTCTGCCGAGTGTATATATTACTTTAGTTGTATAGTTAAAGTTTGTCTTTAATGTATACAATCAGAAATGCTTACATGTGAATTTCAACTTATACATGTATCAGACAATTAACTGGATTCATGGTTGATTTTTGTTTCACTGAGAAGGCATATATATATATATATATATATATATATATATATATATATATATATATATATATATATATATATATATAGACACACACACACAGAGAGAGAAGATTTAGAGGTAATATATGTAGATAACAATCTTGCAGAAGGCATGTTCTGAGAAAATAGAATACAAAATTAACATTAGAAAATATAGTTTAAGTAGGCTGAATTTCAAAAAAGATTACAGCAAGATTTTAATACTATTTCCACTTAGAGTTAGTTCATGTGTGTGTACAGTAAGGAGAGTTAAATTAGCTAGATAGTTTTGCTCCTTAATTATAGAAAAATTGTACTCCGTATATAGTATTTATGTTCGTTTTCTCAATAGTTATGGTAAAACAGTTAATTTAGTTGAATATATAGTGAGAATATGATGTAAAGATAACAACTAGCATATATTTGTTTGAGAGAGATGAGGATAGAAAAACATTACATTTAGAAGGTTCAATAATCAATACTGCTTTGATTTAAATGTTGAGTCACATTAGTTAGTTACTAACTTACTATTGATCTTAATTGCAGGAAAACCAGTTTTAAAAATAAGGAAAAATAGTTAGTTCACATGTGTAAAGTAAGAACAGAATTTTAAGGAAAAACAATCTATTTGAGTATCGAGTTGATTGAAGTCAAACACAGTAAAAGTCCAGCACGATGATGGTTACCCAAAAATTGTTACTTATAGCAATTAAAAGATTAATAAACAGGAAAAAAAATCATCTAACGATTTCATACAGATTAGTAAAAACAAGAAACATATTTTCTTAAATTTAACTTAAATTTAATGGCTGTAAAGGTGTTCGTGAGTAACAATCCTCGCTCGTATCATCAAAGAAGAATGAACAATGAAATCAGTACCAGAACTCGGGGTTTAGGATGATTGGTATGAACATAAACATATACTTAACGAATGAATTCATGTGAAAACCTACCGGTCTGGATATTTCGCTACTGAATCGATGGAAGATATTCGGTACTTTCCCTCTTTCTGTTGTAGATCGACGAACGTGATTCAATAGTACATGAGATCTGTTGATCTAATTATCCATGAAGAGGCTGGCGGGGTATCCATGGAAGCGGGTATAAACTCTCTGCCGGTGTGGGATCGGAGGAGGGTGGCGACGGTAGATCGAAGGAATTTACAACGGTGATATCACATAGGGAGTGCCAGGTCGGCTGAGGTGTAGCCGTGTAGGTTGTATATTGGGTTGGGTTAGTTTTTTGGGTTATTTATTGGGCCATGTAGTCGGTTAAAATGGACTGAACAAAATTATGTAAGGGGAATTCTATTTACACTCCCGTTTTTACTAAACACACACACCCCGTTTCCGTTTGCTCCGTAAACCCATTTATGCCCTTTAAGTTAACGTCGCTCGAGAGTTCAAAAGTTAACGTCGCTAAAGAGTTCTGTTCGTGTCCGAGCTTTCCAAAAAGGGGAGAATCGAACCAGATTGTGGGTCGACGACCTCCATCTAACAACACACAACCACATATCCTAACTACACACGGATGATGATGTCTGATATTTACTCCTCCAGCCAGCTAGTGGAAATGGAACGACGCACGAGAAGGAGACAGGCGGATTCCATGGATCAATTAGCAAGTCGAGTCGGTTCTCATTCTATACGCACAGAGAGCAGAGCTAAGTAAGGGAGAGCGGGTTCGAATCCCATTTCATCCGACACGAAATGAAACGGTGGTCTGTAGTAGAGTGACGACACAATTCCATGGATACTTCTATCCCATTCGCCTTCGATGTTTATTTGATTTCTAGAGGGCCCTGAAATTTGCAGCACGAGCTGAGTTCGTTGAACTCGAGGGCCCTTGAATTTGCTTCATCTCAAATGGTAAGTGTTACTCATTTAAGATACTCCATCTTGACTTTGTTCTTGTTCTGATTTTTTTGATTTGTTTTCAAATAAAATAGATCTCATGTGAATGCAGAAGATAATTAGACATGAACTTTAAGGTCTAGATGAGTATATTAAATATTGGGACGTGTGGAGGGTCAAAGACGGCGTTTTTGAACAGATTTGAATTTTGCCGTTCATAGCTCAAGCTCCAAAACTTGTAGAATCTCCTTTTTTGCTCATCAGTTTCCTGCTTATTGTCTTCGTATGTTTTCACTCATCCTGTCTCTTGATGAAGCCATCGGTGTAGCTCATGACCCTATGCCTGGAAAACAAGACCACAAACTTTGGCTTTCCTTGATGAGAGTAATGCCATTTTTAGGAAGACTCAATAGGATTGACTGAGGAAAAAAAAGGACAAATAGCCAGAAGATTGTCTGAGTTCTGCTTAGTTTGATTTCCTTTGTTATTTTATTTGACATTATCTGTTGTCATCTTGCTTTCCTTGTTTAAGCTATCATGAATTCTGTAATCCCTGCTACCAAAAGATAGATTTGCATTCATAATAAGGATACGAGAGGCTAACCAGTTCATGCAAAAAACACCTCAATTTTTCATCATGCGAGCCATCCCATAAACATAACCGTAGGAAGGAAACTAGAGAAGATAATTGGAAGAAAACACAATTTAGTGTGAAATAGAAGATATATCCAAAACTGGATAATTTATTTTAGATTATTTTAAAAATAAAGATTCATTCATTTTTTGGTTCATGAAACATGTTAGATTTATAAACACCCGGAGACTAATAACTGACATTTCTTTTATTAGGTAGTGAGTTTGAGCAATTCTTTTGTATCCTCAACACTTACAAAGAGACACACTCCTGAGATCTTGCCCACGCTTCAAAAGCCACTCTTACCGCCACAAGAAGAGGACAAACAAAGGCTAAGCTCCGGTGCTTTGCTTCCTCCTATACCTTCTTCCTGATCCTCACTTGTTAAAAAGGTGACCCATGATGGGAAAGCCTCTATATTGTGGGATCCTTTGCAATTGCATATCCATGTGACACCATTATTTCTGATTTTAAGATTTTTGGAGGTAAGTTCTTACCCTTAAATGTTCTTATCATGAAAAAAATTACTAGTATACGACAGCGTTTGCATGAGTTACTTTGTGACTCAAAGTGTGTTACTTTCATTTTGTTGCATAGTAAAATGAATGTATGAATTAGACAGATCCTGATATGCTTTTCATTGGTCTACTAACTGATTTGAAAGTTACGTATATACCCTATTTCACATGATATTTACATATTGCTTGACATTTAGCTGATAAAATAATTAGGTAACGTACACATGGAAGCTCAAGTAGTTTTTCTGAAATCCAATGTACTTAAAAAACTTAATGAATTAGTTAAAGCTTATCAAATTAGTTTCTCCATCCAACTAACTGACCCTTATTTAAAAAATTGCTTAAAAAGTCAATGACTACAAAGTAATAAAAAACTCCAACTGCTGCAATGAATGTGAGTGAGACCTTTCTTCTCCCACTACTTCAACATTGATCAAAACTGTGCTGAATCTGACAACTCCTACAATAACAAGTGCAAATTTTTCTAATAAGTAAAAAAACATGCCAAAAAGAAGCAAAGTATAGATTTGACAGGATTAAATAAAATCAAAACTAATACGTCAAATTTCGTAATGACCAATACAAGTAATTCAACAGAATATTGTGCGATGTACCTATATATTTTCTTCAATGTTAATAACTTCCTTAGTGCAATCACCCACATGGGCTAAAAGTATGGTATTAAATTCCTTAATACGATCCAAGTATGGGGTCTCCCACCCCATTGCGGTGTCAAATCTAAAATGTTTCCAATTTGCAACAATGGGAGGTATTGGCGCATAAGGATCCATTGAAACCTGCAATACATATATACATTGCCAGTATATAATATTATTTAAATTAATACATTCAATATACAATGCCAAAATGTGCATAGCAAATATTAGAATATGAAGTAATAGGTAATGTAAGTACCTGAACAAAGTGATTGCCATTTACAAATCCCAACACTAATACCTTACGGTGTTGTTCTATGGGTGGATTAAATCGAAGAGGAAGAAATGTCACACACACCGGCTTAGAAAGGTAGATCAAGACCACATTATATTTAGAAGCAATCAAATGACCCATGGCGGGTAGAGTCATCCAATTCTTATACGGTGCTGGAGCTTTGAAATAAGACAATTCTTCAAGTAATTCAGCAACATTTTCAGCGCACTCATACAACTTAACATAAAAACATCGATAATTGCACAACTCTTCAATCAACTCTTCACGAACTGTTGCCCACTTGTCTTCTCCAAAACCCAGTAGAGAAGAAATAGCACGAAAACCGCAATGTCCATCCGGTTTGACATCAATTATGTCAAATATATATGGGTGTAAGTATGATGGAAAAAGTCCAAATACTTTAGAAAACTTTTGAATTTTTTCCTGGCTATTTTCTTCTTCAGTTTTCGAACTGGAACACTTTTTTGACTTAATTCACAGTCACGCTTAGCAACTTCCGAGACAACAATTTCAAAATATGAAGGGTCACGCCGAGTTGATGAAGTCACCTTCAAAAGAGGACGACCTTTTGTCTTAACTTTTTGAGGTGGTGGTATTAGAAATGTCATTGCTAGATCACCTAATTCTCTTAGCTTCCTCTTCAATGTCAGCTTTCCGGCTTGATCAGACATATGAAATCGTGTCCATATGCAACTCATCTCAGTATCAATACTCATTTCAAATGAGGCTTCACCTTCTTGATGTTTTTGCAAGTTTAATTTCATCCAATGAGGATTAATATCTAATTTTGGAATGGGTTGAGTACATCTGACATGTTCCGCAATTTCATGTGCACAAGGCAAGCCATGTGTGCTTCTCATGACACATCCACATAAACTGGCGTCGACGCCAAACGTAGTTGCTCTTTCAGACTCGATCAAAATTAAGTTCAATGCTTTTCGTGATACTAATCCGCGCAAGTCTTTAAACAATGCAGGTCTGAAATTGTGTTAAATCACATTTAGACTTTGTTCAAATGAAGCCCTAATTTCAGTGTGTTGCAACTCAATTAGAGCATTGATTATCGTCCAAGAACAACCAAAATCTAACTGACTGGAGCCAAGCCATTTCTTCAACTTTGCATGTGCACTCTCAGCTCTGCAAAAGGCAAAGAAAAATTTGAAATTTAGTAAATTCATAAATACCGAAAAATAGATTAGATTTGAACATCATATCTATTTGTTGTCAAATTGCCAAAATGCATGATTTTATTGGTCCAGGCCGCTATAAATCTCTCTTTATATGGATTCAACCATGTATCTCTTACATATTGAATGAGACTAAGATGCATCTGGTAGTCACTTTCAATAGAATCTAAGTTTTTAGCGTACTCCTTTTCAGCTGAAGAAAATATCAAGACACTCCAAGCTGCCATGAAATCGTCACACTCATCTTTGCATTTAAACAACTTTTTAGAACTGACAAGAACATTTTTTGTGATATGAAATCTGCAGAGAAGATTTTTTGTTTCAGGGAATACTGTCTTAATAGATTTCATCAACGCCAAGCCTCTGTCGGTGACAATTACATTAGGCACAATATTTGATGGCATCAATGTTTTTAGCTTCTCCACTGTCCATGTGTAGTTTTCTTCACGCTCAGTCTCCATGTACACGAATGCTATAGAAAATGTAAGATCTGTACATGTCACACCATATCGATTGGTTTTGTAGGTACAGCCCATAAGCAACACCAACGGAAAGGCATGTAAAATATTAATAGAAGCAGGATGTGCCCAAAAAAAGTCAGTCAAACAATCAGTTGACTCATTCCTCCTATGCCATTCCACATACTTATAATCATTTAATCTTTTCATAAGTTGTTGCATTTGTGATCTTTCAGCTCTCTCAATCCTTCTATGTTTTTGACGAACATTATATATTGTCTTCATCGTGGTAGTATTTTTCTCGTTCTTCTCTTTTATTGTCATTAGTATGTTTCTCGGTTTTACCATATTCTTCGTCATATCTAACAGTATAGTGTCTTCATCTTTACTTAATCTTCCAGTAAAAGAGTGGCCTTCAAGTTGTGCAGCAGGAGGATGGTTATGAAGGTCGCAAAGAACTTTTATAGACCAATCGTCATCTTTTTCTAATTTTACGCCTTGCAACAAAAATGGACAACCATTTTTTTTTGTTCCTGTCCTCTTACGAGATAATGCTTCTTTGTTTTTTGCTTTCTTAGGATTCCTATAAGCTCCTCCACGCTCACAACCAAGACGCAGTTTGGCCTTTTTTACACCGTTTTTAGCTGAAGAAGAACTAATCACAATAACATAACCTAGATTTCTCCCGGTTTCTTTGGCCCATGTAAGCAATTCATCTTTACTTGTAAACACCTGTCATATAAATTCCTTAAAATTCCTTTCGTATACATGTTCTTAATTTCCTTGGTTACAGAAAACTAGAACTTTTACTCACTTTATCAATATGAAATGTTCCAAAGGCATTGCTTGAATCTGGCATATCTTCACCACTAAAATTCTGTTTTGCATAAAGAACTCAATTAGAGTGATATGAAATTAACATGAATTGTCATCATTAAAATGGTTTACATGAAATTCATCAATTTCTTGTTCATCATCATCCTTTACTTGTGCATGGAAAACCATGTGCTCCATGTTCTCCATTTTTAGTTTTGGAGAAGAACTCATTCAGATACACGATCGATAACAACTATAACAACTAATTCAGTAGAATATTGTTGTTAGTGTAATTTATGGATGATTGACGAGCACTTTGTCACGGTGCGTCAAAATAATTTTCAACACTAACACTTATACGTAGTATAACGTAGTAGAGTTCGTATCCACATGGAAAGGAATAATTCTCTTTTTATGAAACTTAGTAAATAAAAGGGGGGATTTGAATTGAGTGATTTAATTTAATTAAGAACTAAGATGAACAACCTATATGTGTTTAATTCAAAGATAAAAAGGACTTGGCATTGTTACTTTCTACTTGTTGATATATTTTAGTCGATAATTGTTATATCTATAACTTATTCCCTCTCGAATACTCAATCGGGGAGTATATCCACTTCATCGAGGGTAGTTATTAACAACAACCGTTCATTAATAACCCTTACTATTAATCAAATATAGAACAACGTCTTGTACCGATTTAATAGTAGCATTTAATCTTTCTAACTCCTTGATGAAATCAATTGAGATTGATAACCTCAACACAACGGTTTTGGTTTAACCAACAAAATTAATCCCTCTTAAGTTTATTAACCACGACCGTGCATTAATAAACCGAAGTTACTTACTTGTGAAACCATCAACGATTAACCGTCGGTTCATTGATCGTTTCTAGTAATAATTAATATATGAAACAAAACTAGTTGATCCTTTAAGTAATGTTCAAAGCAATTAATATGAAATATGAATAGGAATTAATTAATATTCAAGGAAGAATATTAATAAAGAAGATGAATCCTACTATAATTAATATCAAGATCTTAACTAATTGTCATCATAGCAACACTCCCCAACATTAATATAGAGGAAGAAAATACCATTCTAACTAATGTCGAGATGTTAACTAATTGTCATCCTAGCAACACTCCCCAACATTAATATAGAGATGGTATTAAGGAAATAACTATTAATTAATATTCAAGGAAAGAAGTTAAGAAAATAACTCACAACTTTAATAATCAACAAGCTTCAAGAGCAACATCAAGAATTGGAAGTTTAGCTCCTCATTTGGAGACTAAACATAGCTTGAAAAATATAAAGAAATGATATTCTAAACTAAGCTTAAGAGTATGGAAGAAGGGATGATTAAAATTGAAGGAAAAGTGTGCTATTTATAGGTGTTTTCAACACCCTGGGGCGGATACCCGACCGGGTAAAGTGCCATACCCGACCGAGTATCAGTCAAAATCAAATATTTGCCACGTTCTGGTGATCTTCGCACGCCGTTTTGTCCTGGGTCACATCTGACCTGACCGGGTCAAGTAGGGGACCCGACCGGGTCCAGTGACTTTCTTGGCAAATTCGTCTATTAAATCATACCCGACCGGGTGGGGGTTTCTACCCGGTCGGGTTTTACTCCTGGGCAGTCAAATTTCTTGTTTTCTTCTTTTCAAAGTCTTCCTTTCCAACACCATAATTCCTAATTCTACTTTACAACTGATAAATGAAGATTAAAATACAATTACAACTAAATTCACACAAATGTTTACAAACTAAATAAAACGGTAAACAATACACACAAATCAATCATAAAAATATACATTTATGCACTACTAATTAGTGCATATCAAATACCCCCACACTTGAACCTTTACTCGTCTCGAGTAAATCAAATCCGGTCCAAGAAGTCCTTAAAATGACAAGAATATCAACACTCACATCCACGAGTGATTTTAGAAACACATAAAGTATATCTCCAAAAATATAACAGTAAAGAGGGTCTTCAACTCCATATTTCTTTATCAACCTCAACCTTTTTTTTCTTTTTCTTTTTCGTTACCTTTAGGATCCTGCAGAAATAAAAGAAAATAATTTCTCTCGTTCTCTCATTTTGCCTAGGTGCCCTTTCGGGTTTTCATCCCAGCTTCCCACATTTTTCTGTTTTAATCCTCACAGCTCACTCTTATTTTTGCTTTATTTTTGCTTAAGTTGCCCTTTCGGGTTTTCAACTTAACAAGCTTTTATATTTTTTTTCTTTTTTTTTCTTTTTTTTACAAGAATAAAGAGTATGAATGTGAGTATTCCATAAAACTCTCCCACCAAGCTAATCAAAGCATGGTCCCTAGTGCTTGTGTCTGAGATGAATGTTTTTTTTTGTTACTTTTTGGGAGGTTTTGTTGGTGATTTGTGGGTGTGGAGATGAAAAGGGTGAAGAGGTGATGAATGAAATGGGTTTAATTGGCGGATGGATGTAGGAGATGTGAAACTTTTGACTTTTGGAAATGGAGGAAATTTGGGGTGTGGTTCGAATGGGAAGAAAAGAAAATGGGGAAGAAAAGCTGCCCGCCCGCACCCTTATCGGGCTTTTGCCCGACCGCCCGACCGGGTATAGTGACTGACCCGGCCGGGCGTAAGCTGTTCACCCGAGGCAGAGAGTTTTTTGCTGGGTTGCCCGGCCAGGTATAGGGGTCTACCCGGTCGGGCGGTTTATTTATTCTTTGTTCTTCATCTGCCTCGCCCGGGCGGTTGGCCGAGTGCTGTGTTTTAAGAGGTAACCCGACCGGGTAGGGTTTTATACCCGGCCGGGCTCAATCCCAGATCATTTTTTTTTTGAAATGTGTAAAAATAAAATAAAACAAGTAAACGTACCTTGAATGGGTTGCCTCCCAAGAAGCGCCTTATTTAACGTCGCGGCACGACGCCATCATTGTGTTCAGTCATTCAAACTTGGATCATGATAGTTTATCTTTTTCACATTTTCACTCCTAGGACGTTCATAGGAGTGCTCAACTTCTCGACTTTTCAATTTGGGAATCTTTCCAGGATCAAATATCCAGATTGTCATTGTTTCATGCGGTGGGAGGAAAGGGAAGAAATTATCGTTTACTATGGTCAATGAAAAGTTTTTCGATCCCTCAATTTTGAAGAGAATTTCAGAAATGTCATTGTCCTTTCCAAGTTTATGAGTTTCCCTCAAAATTTTTAGAATTGATGGGGGTACCTCAAAAGATGACAAGGATAGATATTTAACCTTGAAGCTCAGATTATCCTCTTCTTTGACCAGTTGGAGCTCCGTGTCTTTTTCTTCCTCTACTTCTTCTGGATTCTGGATCTCCTTTTGCATTTCCTCTTCATTTGTCAATGTGATTTCAAAAGTTTGCTGTCTAGGATCACATTCTAGTTGAGAAGGAGGTTTTTCTGAATCCCTTGCTTCAAGCCTACTCATGACTCCGGCTATTTGACTCGTGATTTGAGTTTCCAAATTCAAAATGTTAGACTTGGTCTCATTTTGGAATTGCACCATGTTTTGTTGCATGGCGGTCACACTGTTAGTAAGAGCCCGAACCATGTCCTCTGTGGACATATTAGAGTTGGAGAATGGATCATACCTCATGTGAGGTACATCATCAATTTGTGCAAGGTATTCTTCTTGGAGCTCTAGGCAGAAGTCCGTAAGATGCCTGTGAGACATGCAAATGTTGCATGTCTTGGCATCCTGAGCTTTTGAGTTAAAGATATATTCCTTTATTAGAGAAGTCAAGAAGGAAATTTGACTCTCTAAGGATGAAGTGTTGGTATCCATATACTCATAACTCATGTAAGCTCAGAAAATAGAAGAGCAAGATTTTTTTTTTATATTTTGTTTATTTAATTTTTTTTTTTATTTTTATTAAAATGGAATAAAAAGAAAAATTAATGGCATTTCCTCGGCAACGACGCCAAATTTGACGTGCACTTTCCAGGCGCTTTCGGCTGTTGAATCAGACCCGACCGGGTGACGTCTTATGCCTGGTCGGGTATTTGCTCCTGGACAGTCAAAATTCCTTTTTCTTCACTTCAACATCCTCCTTTCTAACATCCTAATTCCTATAAAAGCCATCCAAATCCCACCCTACCCAAAAGTCCGAAAATCCCTTTAAAAAAATTCATTCTCATGGCTCCAAAAAAATCCAAAGCTTCTTCTTCAAGGGCTATCCCACCGGTAGCGGGCTATGAAAGCGTGGAATTTGCAACGGAGGCACAAAAGCAACTCTTCGAGGGACAAGCACAAAGGGAGATAAAACAATCCCGATTCATATGCATTACTATTCTAGCCCTCCTTTGGATTGATATGATCATGCGTGATATATTTGCAAGGATTGGAATGACTATGTTGCTAGAAATGCAATATGTGACTTATCCTCATTTGGTTTATGAATTCTTTAGTTCATATGTGTATACAAAGGATGATGATGATCATGCAAATGACACCACCACCTTTCGTTTACTCAATGAAAATCGTTCATTGTCCAATAGAGAATTTGCACATCATTTTGGCCTCCCTCTGTTTGATGAAGCTCGTGCTTATGATACGCTTGTGGGGTATGAGTTATGGAAAAGAATGACATGACAAGGTGTGGTGGACCTTTCTAAGTTGAGTGTGAACTGTGTTCAACATCCGGTCTTCCGTATTTTCTTAAAATTCTGTTCAAATTGTTTCCTCGGAAGACCGAATAATCACCACACAAGAATGTGGGATGTGTGTGTTCTGACACAAGCTGTTTTACCTGGACCAGAACGAGTTGACGTTACCTCTATCTTATGGACTCATTTCAAAAATGTGGTAACGTCATCCGGACAAATTGTGATAGGGGGCCTAATCACGCATCTAGCCACTTTATATGGTTTTGTAGACCCAGGCTCCATTACTCCGAAACAGCTCATTTGCACGTCATGGCTTGTACAAAAGACCAAATATTTGGCTCTATCTCACATGACACCTACTGGGACACCAATCTACAACTGGCTTATCACCCCACGTCAAAACATATCTATCCATATCCCGTCCCCTGACGTCCCCCTAGATATCGTGGGCCATGAAATCGGTGATGGTCATCACTACTGTCTCCCCGGGGCAATCCCGGCGCACTATGCACAAGATGAACCCGATCAAGAACATGCTGAAGAAAACCCGCCCTTCATACCTAACCCACCACAACAACAACCTGATGCTCCAGTCTACCAATATTCACCATTCGAGCAATAGATGCTCAATAACATGAACATGATCAACAACAACTACATCCAGCTTCAAGAGCGAGTTGATCGGTATAGAACTGAGCAGAGGCATAGCTTTGAGAGGTTGGAGGAACAACGACAGGAAGACTGGCGGAGATATGAAGAAGACCAACGGTGAACCTTTGGTCCGATATACTCCTATGTAGCACACCAGGGCTCCTTTTCCTCTATGAACACTCCCCCTCCCGCACCATCATGGTATGACCCCTCTCAGTGGGGTTACTTTGGAGGATCGAGTTCCGGTGGTGGAGGCGATGATGGTGGTTATGGCGGGGATCACATGGATGAGGACAGACACCAAGGTGGAGGTCTAGGCGGGCACTAGGGACAGTGCCAGATCCTAAGTGTGGGGGTTGATGCACACTAATTAGTAGTGCATAATTATATGTTTTTATGTTTGATTTATGTTGATTGTTTGACGTTTTATTTAGTTTGTAAACATTTATGTAATTTCAGTTGTAATTGTATTTTATTCTTTATTTATAAGTTGTAAAGTTTAGTTAGGATTTGTGGTGTTGGAAAGAAAGACTTTGAAGAGAAGAAAACAAGAAATTTGACTGCCCAGGAGTGAAACCCGACCGGGTAGAAACCCCCACCCGGTAGGGTAGGATTTAACAGACGAAATTGCCAAGAAAGTCACTGGACCCGGTCGGGTCTCCTACTTGACCCGGTCGGGTCAGATGTGACCCGGGACAAAACGACGTGCGAAGATCACCAGAACGTGGCGGATTATCTGATTTTGCCTAGACCCGGTCGGGTAAGTACTTGACCCGGTCGGGTACCCGGCCAAAGGTGTTGAAAAACACCTATAAATAGCACACTTTTTCTTCTCTAAAAATCATCCCTTCTTCCATACTCTTTAGATAAGTTTAGAATAACATTTCTTTATATTTTTCTAGCTATGTTTAGTCTCCAAATGAGGAGCTAAACTTCCATTCTTGGTGTTGCTCTTGAAGCTTGTTGATTATTAAAGTTGTGAGTTATTTTCTTAACTTCTTTCCTTGAATATTAATTAATAGTTCTTTCCTTAATACCATCTCTATATTAATGTTGAGGAGTGTTGCTAAGATGACAATTAGTTAACATCTCGACATTAGTTAGAATGATATTTTCTTCCTCTATATTAATGTTGGGGAGTGTTGCTAAGATGATAATTAGTTAACATCTTGATATTAATTATAGTAGGATTCATCTTCTTTAATAATATTCTTCCTTGAATATTAATTAATTCCTACTCATAGTTCATATTAATATTTTGAACATTACTTAAAGGATGAACTAGTTTTGTTTCATATATTAATTACTACTAGAAACGATCAACGAATCGACGGTTAATTGTTGATGGTTTCAGAAGGAAGTAACTTCGGTTTATTAATGCACGGTCGTGGTTAATAAACTTAAGAGGGATTAATTTTGTTGGTTAAACCGAAATCGTTGTGTTGAAGTTATCAATCTCAATTGATTTAATCAAGGAGTTAGAAAGATTAAATGCTACTATTAAATCGGTATAAGGCGTTGTTCTATATTTGATTAATAGTAATGGTTATTAATGAACGGTCGTTGTTAATAACTACCCTCGATGAAGTGGATATACTCCCCGATTGAGTATTCGAGAGGGAATAAGTTATAGATTCGACGATGATCGACTAAAATATATCAACAAGTGGAAAGTAGCAATGCCAAGTCCTTTTTATCTTTGAATTAAACGCATATAGGTTGTTCATCTTAGTTCTTAATTAAATTAAATCATTCAAACCCAAAACCCCCCTTTTGATTCATTAAGTTCATAAAAAGAGAATTATTCCTTTCCCTGTGGATACGAACTCTACTTCACCTATACTACGTATAAGTGTTTAGTATTGAATTTATTTTGACGCACCGTGACAAAGTGCTCGTCAAATTTGGCGCCGTTGCCGGGAAAAGGCAATTATTTTTCTTTTTATTTTATCTCATAAAAATAAAAAAATAAATAAAAAAAATAAAAAAAATATATATAAAGAAAAATCTTACTTTTCTATTTTCTGAGCTTGCATGAGTAAATGGATACCAACACATCATCCCTAGAGAGTCAAATTTCTGACTTGACTTCTCTAATAAAGAAGTTTATCTCATGTTCAAAATATCAAGATGTCCATACATGCAACATTTGCATGTCACAAAAGCATCTTACGGATTTTTGCCCAGAGCTTCGAGAAGAATTCTTTGAACAAAGGAATGATGTTGGTTTCCAAGAGAGGTATGATTCATTCTCCAACACATATAGCCCATACTCATGTTCTAATTCCCTCATGTCCACTGAAGACATGATCCGAGCTCTCACTATCAATGTGACAAATATGCAACAAAATATGTCACAATGCTCGCAAGAAGCAGTGTCCAACGAACAGAACTTGGACAATCAGTTGAAACAAATGCCAAGCATTGTGAACCACATGGGCGAGGAGGAGGAAGAAGAGGAGCTTACGGAGAAAGCTCAACCAGAGGAGGAACCTCAAAACTCAACTCAACCACCGGCCATTCCTGAGATCATGTCACCATTTCCTGAGGCTCTAAGGGAAACACAAAGGGTGGAGAAGGACAAAGATATCTATGAAATCTTCAGCAATTGTGAGTATAATTTAGACTTCTCTTTGTTCACAAATAAGCAAGGAATAACGGTGGGATTACACAAATATTTCATACTCCCTCTTATACCACCCAGATCAAAACCCCTTCCATTGACCATGCTTAATGAAAATCATGGACCAACACTCTCACAATATGAAGCGATAGAAATCTGGATATTTGATCCCGGAAAGGTCAAAATAAAGGGTCGAAAAACTGAGTCTTTCTATAAGAGTCACCCGGGTGAAAATTTGAAGAAGATGAGTTATCATGATCCAAGCTTGAACGATTGAACACAACCATGGCGTCTTGCCGCGACGTTAACTAAGGCGCTTCTTGGGAGGCAATCCAAGCAAGGTACGTTTACTTGTTTTTATTTTTTATTTTTACACATTTCAAAAAAAAAAAATGACCTGGGATTGAACCCGACCGGGTATAAAACCCCACCCGGTCGGGTTACCTCTAAAAACAAAACACCCGGCCAACCACCTGGGCGAGGCAAGAGCGGAACAAGAATAAATCAAACACCCGACCGGGTAGACCCCCATACCCGGTCGAGCAACCCAACAAACACTTTCTGCCTCGGGTGAACAGTTTACACCCGACCGGGTAGACCCACATACCCGGCCGGACAATCCAACAAAAAGCCTCTGGCTCCGGTGAACAGCTTACGCCCGACCGGGTAAAATACCTCACCCGACCGGGCAAACGGGTAAAATACCTCACCAGGTCGGGCTCACCTCTTCCCCCTTTTCTTTTCTTCCCATTCGAACCACACCCCAAATTTCCTCCATTTCCAAAAGTCAAAAGCTTCATATCTCCTACATCCATCCACCAATTAAACCCATTTCATTCATCACCTCTTCACCCTTTTCATCTCCACACCCACGAATCACAACCAAAACCTCCCAAAAAGTAACAAAAAAAAAACATTCATCTCAGACACAAGCACTAGGGACAGTGCTTTGATTAGCTTGGGGGGAGAGTTTTATGGAATACTCACATTCATACTCTTTATTCTTGTAAAAAAAATTATAAAAGCTTGTTAAGTTGAAAACCCGAAAAGGCAACTTAAGCAAAAATAAAGCAAAAATAAGAGTGAGTTGTGAGGATTAAAACAGAAAAATGTGGGAAGCTGGGATTAAAACCCGAAAGGGCACCTAGGCAAAATGAGAGAACGAGAGAAAGTATTTTCTTTTATTTTTGCAGGATCCTAAGGGTAACGAAAAAAAAGGTTGAAGTTGATAAAGAAATATGGAGTTGAAGACCCTCTTTACTGTTATATTTTTGGGGATATACTTTATGTGTTTCTAAAAACACTCGTGGATGTGTGTGTTGATATTCTTGTCATTTTAAGGACTTCTTGGACCGGATTTGATTTACTCGAGACGAGTAAAGGTTTAAGTGTGGGGGTGTTTGATGCACACTAATTAGTAGTGCATAATTATATGTTTTTATGTTTGATTTATGTTGATTGTTTGACGTTTTATTTAGTTTGTAAACATTTATGTAATTTCAGTTGTAATTGTATTTTATTCTTTATTTATAAGTTGTAAAATTTAGTTAGGATTTGTGGTGTTGGAAAGGAAGACTTTGAAGAGAAGAAAACAAGAAATTTGACTGCCTAGGAGTGAAACCCGACCGGGTAGAAACCCCCACCCGGTCGGGTAGGATTTAACAGACGAAATTGCCAAGAAAGTCACTGGACCCGTTCGGGTCTCCTACTTGACCCGGTCGGGTCAGATGTGACCCGGGACAAAACGACGTGCGAAAATCACCAGAACGTGGCGGATTATCTGATTTTGACTGGACCCGGTCGGGTAAGTACTTGACCCGGTCGGGTACCCGGCCAAAGGTGTTGAAAAACACCTATAAATAGCACACCTTTTCTTCTCTAAAAATCATCCCTTCTTCCATACTCTTTAACTCAGTTTAGAATAGCATTTCTTTATATTTTTCTAGCTATGTTTAGTCTCCAAATGATGAGCTAAACTTCCATTCTTGGTGTTGCTCTTGAAGCTTGTTGATTATTAAAGTTGTGAGTTATTTTTTCTTAACTTCTTTCCTTGAATATTAATTAATAGTTCTTTCCTTAATACCATCTCTATATTAATGTTGAGGAGTGTTGCTAAGATGACAATTAGTTAACATCTCAACATTAGTTAGAATGATATTTTCTTCCTCTATATTAATGTTGGGGAGTGTTGCTAAGATGACAATTAGTTAACATCTTGATATTAATTATACTAGGATTCATCTTCTTTAATAATATTCTTCCTTGAATATTAATTAATTCCTACTCATATTTCATATTAATATTTTGAACATTACTTAAAGGATCAACTAGTTTTGTTTCATATATTAGTTACTACTAGAAACGATCAACGAACCGATGGTTAATCGTTGATGGTTTCAGAAGGAAGTAACTTCGGTTTATTAATGCACGGTCGTGGTTAATAAACTTAAGAGGGATTAATTTTGTTGGTTAAACCGAAACCGTTGTGTTGAAGTTATCAATCTCAATTGATTTCATCAAGGAGTTAGAAAGATTAAATGCAACTATTAAATCGATATAAGGCGTTGTTCTATATTTGATTAATAGTAAGGGTTATTAATGAACGGTCGTTGTTAATAACTACCCTCGATGAAGTGGATATACTCTCCGATTGAGTATTCGAGAGGGAATAAGTTATAGATATGGCGATGATCGACTAAAATATATCAAGTGGAAAGTAGCAATGTCAAGTCCTTTTCATCTTTGAATTAAACGCATATATGTTGTTCATCTTAGTTCTTAATTAAATTAAATCATTCAAACCCAAAACCCCCCTTTTGATTCATTAAGTTCATAAAAAGAGAATTATTCCTTTCCCTGTGGATACGAACTCTACTTCACCTATACTACGTATAAGTGTTTAGTATTGAATTTATTTTGACGCACCGTGACAAAGTGCTCGTCAGGGGTGCAGAGATCGTTCTGGTATGCTCACAATCCTACTCTTTTTCATTTTATAAAAATAAAAATAAAAAGAGGTTGTTGAGTTGAAAACCCACAAAGTGCAACTCAAGCAAAAATTAAAGCAATAAAATAAAGAGTGAGGTTGTGAGAATTAAAAGAAAAATGTGGGAAGCTGGGATGAAAACCTGAAAGGGCACCTAGGCAAAACGAGAGAATGAGAGAAATGTCTATTTTGCAGGATCCTGAAGATGATAAGTTTAAAAGAGAAATGAAGATAAAGATGAAGTTGAAGACCCCGTTTTACTTTAATTACTATTGGGGATGCTTTATATTGTGGTAAAAACACTCTTGGATGTTTTGTGTTGATATTCTTGTCATTTAGAACTTCTTGGATTTGATTTGATTTACTCGAGGCGAGTAAAGGTTTAAGTGTGGGGTGTTTGATGCACACTAATTAGTAGTATATGTGTTTCACAATCATTCTTAGACATTTCTCTCTCCTCTGCAGAACTTTCCACCACACAAATCCCACTATCTTAAAACCTATGACTAGTGAAAACCTAAGTTAAATATGGAACGGAGAGAGGACTTTATTTCTTGTTACATTGATTATTTTTTTGAAAAAAGGAAATTTTATTGATATTAATATTGAAAAAAGGAAATTTTTTGTTACATTGATTAATAACTTCTCTATTTGTAGGAAAAAGTATCCATTTATGGAACAAGATTATTGGTTAGCTAAGCCTAATGAGAGCGACAGCGCGTATTCACCCTACCCTATAGCTTTAGGTAGATATTCAATTATTCTCTTCCTTTACAAATGCTTATGGTCCAGCGTCCAGGTCCCCATAAATAAGAAAACACCAAATGAAAAGAATTAAAAAAGAAAAGAAACAAGGAAAAATTGGACTTTGCAGATTAAAATCGCACTACACCATTACTATTATTATTATTATTATTTACAAAAAATATTTTAAATGCCAAAAAATTCCGTGATTTATCACAAGGGATTCACAGCCAACAAATAGGGAAAATCGTTTTTGCACCCATGTTCACATCGAAAATGGATATTGCGTCCTACTCCTGGCTCCTTAACACAAACGTAATGGCGTGCCATCTTAGATTTTATTTAAAACATGAGGTGGGAACTCAAATTTAGATATGTTTTGACATAGGATAATTTTGAAAAAATAATTAAAAAAAGATATTTACTTGTGTTACGATCCCACACAGGTCAAGTGTGGGCTTGAATCGCTTGACTGGTGGCTTATAAGGCTAACCGCAATCCAGCACCGTCAATAAATCTAATTCCACTCCAGTTTATACGTATTCACTCAGTCAATTCAGTTTTCCTCTGCAATCCAACACCGTCAATATATCCACTCAACACTTTTTTTAATTAAATGCATAAATCCTTGGTTATATACTTATATTATTACACAACATTTATGTGTTAATTTTATTTTGACCAATAATTATTGTTTAAAAACTCAAACATTCCGATGTAAAAAAATAAAAAAAGTGAATTTTTTTATAAGTATTAAAAATGCGTACATGAGTTCAATTTGAAATAAATTTAAAACTATTAATTTTTTTCTATATTTCTATATTATTAAGTTCTCATTTTATATACTACTAGTGTGGACTTGTTTAATATTAAATTTAAATCAATTGAAACACATTTTGTCAAATTAAAATACCAACAATCAATTAGTAGAAACACACATAATATTCGGTACAATAATTAAAAAAAGAGGAAGAAATCATAATACATTACAATAATGGGAAAAGCTAACAACAGTAGTAGCATTATTCAACTCATACGAATGAAAAACAGTAAATAACATAAAAGTAACCCACTACACGTCGTTCCCGTGATGGCCCCACAAATGATTCACGAGATCATTTTTAAGAGTGCTCCTGATGCGGTTATGTCGCACCATGTAGTCGTGCAAAGTCGGGGCATCATGACTAAGATCAAACTGAATGTGCGGAACAGTATAGTCATACTGCGCACTATAGTCTTGAGTACTTGCATCATCATCAGTTTCTTCATACTCATCTTCTACAATCATGTTGTGTAAAATAATGCATGTGAGCATTATATCACGTAATGTCTGTGTCTGATACATTCGACTGGGTCCTCGTACGATAGCCCATCGCGTTTGTAAAATGCCAAACGGTCTTTCCACATCTTTGCGATATGCCTCTTGCTTAGTAGCAAAGAGGCATTTCTTGGGGGTGTCAGGGTTACTAATTGTTTTAACAAAAGTCGTCCAAGTGGGGTAGATTCCGTCGGCTAAATAATAACATTGATTGTACCATCTTCAGAAATAGACACCCAAGAGTTACACAAGAATACATCTTCATTGTAACTCCAATTAGAACCCCTCTTTTGTGAAGACATGTTATTAAGTAGTATTACAAATTGCTAAAATTCAAATACTCCCTCCGGTTCCTATTAAAGTTCTCACTTTCCTTTTTGGGATATCCCTTATTTAAGTTCACACTTCCATTGTAGGAAACAAAACAGTGCCAAACAGTGTCCAAACAGTGCCAAACAGTGTCCAAACAGTGTCAAACAGTGCACTCCACAGTAAAGTCAAATTTATTTTCTTAATGTGTGTGAAGTCAAACTGAGAACTTTAATAGGAACCGGAGGGAGTATAAAATAGAGGAAGAATGGTGATTGAGGTGTATTGAAATGAAGATATGAGTAGTGTTTATATAGAAATCTATGTCCAATTTTTTATAAAAAATAATCAAAAAATAAAATAAATTATTTTACCTGTTAGATCTAATTTTCAACGTTTGATTTACCTATTTTTTTGTGTGTATCAAACCATTGTAGCCGTCCGATTTAGCTACCTCAAATTTTTTAAACTAAAATCCCACAACATCCCACATTCCCACTAGCCTTCATCCGCAGATAATTAACACACCAGTCCACTTGGAGCTAGGGGTGGACTCGGGCCAGGCCAACCGGCCCGGAACCGGACCGGCCCGCCACTGTGCGGGCCCGGACCGGCCCGCCACTGTGCGGGCCCGGACCGGCCCGGGAACCGGTTCGTTGAGCGGTTCGGGCCACCCGGCCCGGTGGATTCTCGGTTCGGGCTCGGGCCCTTCAAAAGGTGAACCGGCCCGGCCGGTTCGGGCCCGGGCCGGGCCAATTTTAATTTTTTTTTGAAATTTTTTTGAGTTTTTGGGTTGGGCTGGTTATTTTGGGCCATTTGAGGTGGTTAGGGTTGGTTTGGGGGTGAGGGGGAGGGGTGGGGGTTAACTAGGAAAAGCCCAAAAAAAAAAAAATATACCCGAGGCCCGGCCCGGCCCGGCCCGGACCCGGGGGTTACCCGGACCGGTTCCGGGCCTCCCCTTCTTGAACCGAGGCCCGGCCGGGCCCAGGCCCGAACCGGGCCCGAACCGGCCCGAGTCCACTCCTACTTGGAGCCAACTCTCATGCACCAATACAGTCCACATATTTGCTCTCAGGTTGTCAGAAGCATTTTAATTCTGTCCACTCCGGCCACTTCTGCAGGAGAGAGTCGATCATCCGGCCACATATCGCCCCCCAGGGATTTCCAAACTCCTTGTCGCTCCTCCGTATACGAAATATCCTCCTGGTTGCAGCTCTTTTGGGGTGAAATCCTCATATTTGGGGTTTTCACCCCTCCATTGCAATCAGTCTAAGCAAGATGTTCCATCCTCTTAATCATCTGGTCTTTAGTGAGTGCTAAGCTTATGGTATTGGTATGAGTCTAGTATGAGCTAGGTCCGTAACAATTGGAATCAAAGCCCCGGAGGGTGCCAACCGTGACCAACATAGCCGTGACCAACAAGGACGTTGTCTCTTCAAAGTGTGGGGTATTGCAACGATCCCACACTGGTCAATTATGAGCTTGACTGGTGGCTTATAAGAAATGTGTTCTCTCCTCTTAATCGGCTGGCTTATTGGGAGTGAATTATACACCTGGGCTTATGGTATTGGTATGAGCCAAGTATGGGCTAGGTCTGTAATAAGGAGAAAAATTAAAAATGTTTTTAATTGACTGGATGAGATCAAACTTAAACATGTTAGCCCCACTTAAACACTAGTAAAGTACACATAAAACAGATCAGACTTTAAAAACACCAAAATAGACCAGAAAATATCAATAAAAATATCCTAACTAATAAAACAAATCTCCACTCAGACAATGATTTTGAAACACAGATGCATCTACATAGTTTGTACAGGCTGACATATCTAAAAGGGGTGCGCTCACCTTCAACTTATGTCTATTTTGACAGTCAACCATACATTCCTAGCACCTCCACAGATAATCTATCGCCAATTCTCCCGACTAATAATGTGGGAGGTTAAATAAACTACTCATATGCCCAAACTCCCATAGTCACTTCCTCTGCATCTTGAATCTAGATACTGGCTTTGAGGCACGACCAACACTAGGTTGCATATCAATGTTGGGCGAATGTTCCACGATAGAACCAGTAAAAGCCTGCACATTAACACTCTCAGCTCATATACTGAACATGAGTATCTAATAAATTAATACTAATGTCAGTAAAGGTCTCGCATGAGTCAGTGGACATACCTTGCTAGCATCAAAGTGTTCTTCAGTTCTGTTTACTGCCGCCTGCTGCAAACAATTTACTTCACCAATCAATCATCATGTGTGTATACAGTATATAGCTATACAGTTTAAGGTTATGTAATTGGGAAAACAAAATGCAGCCATTACTACATTTTAATCTCGACAATGCGACAGACTTGCTGACATTTCATGTCTCGTTTTGATGTCCTTATCAAGGTTGTTAAAATCGCGATTCGAATCGTAAAATCGTACGATTTTACGATTCAAAATGATCCAATAGATTCAAATCGTATATAAAATCGAATTTGAACAAAATCGGATAAAATCGTAATTAAATCGTTCCAAATCGTTTAACCTGGCTTTAAGAGGTGCTCTCGATGATGCTAAAAACAGTATAGAATTTTTGCAATATAGTACCCCATTATTTTTATTGGAGTTTACAAAAGAAATATTTATCAAAAAACGGTATAGCTTTTCGCCAATAAGCACTTTTTAAAGTTTTTAATGTTTTTATACTTTTAAAAAGCACTTTTAAAAATATCACACCAAAATCATTTTGAAGTGTAGGCACACTTTTGACCCAATCCAAATCATATCCAACATGCTCTAATACACTTTTGTGAAATGCAACTATAGTGGGGTCCAAATGCTAAATATTCTTCTGACTTGCAATAGACCGAATGGTCCAGTTTTCTGCCATGTTTTCTTTATGTTATATACTGGAGACTCTGAGTATGATGATTAGCTGTAGTGTTAATGGAAATAATTTTTTTAAAATGACATATATCTGTGTAACTGACATTTTCAGATTACACCAATTCAAAGGAACACAGAAGAAAAATGAGTGATGAGAAGGGACATATAGACAGTTGCATGATATTGATACCTTGCTTTCTAACACAGCTATATTGTCCTTCAGTATAGGAAGCTTTGGAGCAACATTAGTTGAGCTTGTTTGACGAAATGGCAAGCATTCTTCATGTAAGTACTCACCTGTGATGAAGTTAATAAATGGGGCTTTATTTATTCGAGAAACCATAAAGAAATTAAAGGGATATAATTTCATTTTATGCACAAAAATCCTGTATAATTGGGATTACATGTGATAATGTCTCACAAAAAAGATTTGACGTGTTCAAGCATTTAACGTGTTCCATGCGACACTATTAAGTCACAGATTTTGTGTTCAAGCTCAGCTACTTGTGGATTTCACGTACTTCCATCCAAAAAAGAGTCATGTTCTAGACTCTAGTAAGCCACAAGGTGCAGCTTTTTATTAATTACCGCTCCTTATAAGTGCCGCAAGGTCTGATGAGAGTAGGTGAATAAACCAATTTATTGGTTTTACATGAATTTTACTCAATATTTTGAACTTGACTCTAAAACCACTCTTTTAGACAAAAAAAGGTTCTTGAAAGAGAAACATTTGTGACCAGGCAGGTGTTTTTGGTGTGTTTATTTTCTCTACTTGATAGCATGACTAACCTTTAGGTAGTTGAGCTTGTCCATTTGAACCTTCTGCCTGCACTTTGAAATTTCACATATTAACTAATTATTTAATAGAAGTATATATAACTCAGGGGACAATTAACCTACGCAAATTGGATAGCAGTGAGGTGTTCCTTACTTTCGAAAGATCATGATTTCTTGAAGCTGCCATTATAATAACTTCATTTGACTCTGTTCTTGAAGAAGTTACTGCTTTTGTCATGTTATTCAAACCACATACCTAATAAGGAAAAATAGAAAGAGACAGAGGATAAATGGAATGCTTCTAGACTGATATGATTAAGTGAACCCCTCAGTTTTGTCACGTCATGCCTACTATATAATTTACCTCTGAATTTCCCATTTGGATGGCTTCTCCAGATTCATCCTCACTAATTTCATTGGCCTTTTCAGCTTCTTCCTCTTCTTTCTCAAGTTCAGCAATCCGAGCTAATATTTGAGCATATTCTTCATCTTTAAATTTTTGTGTAGCATCTTCTTCTTTAGAAAAACTACTAGAGTCCATGTTTGAGACCCCTGGAAACATTGAAGGCAATTAAAGAAGAACCATATCTGACTATGTAAGAATATTTGGGAGAAAATTTGTGTTGCTAGGAACTAAGAAAGTACTACGCATTAGTTTGTATTTGAAAGAAAACTTGTTTTGCTATGAGCTATAAATTTTATAGTTTGTACGACAAAATTTTGGGACAGGCATGCACTATTTATAGGCATAGAGTCATCTAATATAATAGATCCTAACTTTCATTACTTAAAGTATTACACTAGGATACTGTCATATTATTAGTTACATTACGCATTAGGAATCTGATATATTACTGTTGTAATGGAGATCTTTGCCGCCCCAAACACTGAGCTGGACTTAGTCCACCATGGGTCAGGCCTCAAACTGCTCCTCACGCATCCTATGACGAGCCAAATGGGCTAATTGAAGATATGAGGGGTCTGCTTTCTTACTGGACTGGGTCCGATGGCCAAGCTGAATGCACCATGGCCCAGTTATAGTTATAAGAATCTTTGCCAGGGTTGTTTATCACACTGCATACTGTCTTTTGTCTGGAAGGGGGAGCTAGCCTTGTAATACATACGTACATAGCGCTAGGAGAACTTACAGACTTACAGTCACTCAAAACCAAACCAAATTCTAAGGTTTTATTCATCATGCAACAAGATACAATTTTTACTCTTGGAAGTTAGAATATGGTGTCTAGAATAAAATGCTATAGTTTTTGAAAGTGTGACAGAAAATAGTGAAGTACTAAAATATGAGCAAGAGTAAACTTCCCTGCACCCAGGTAATTAGTCACAAACACAAATTAAATTCAGTGAAACTCTACTAAATAATTGGAAACATAATAAGAATTAAGATGTGGCATTTAAAATCATGAGAAAACTTGCCTGGTGTAGCTGGCTCTCTATAAGAAGATTCCTCAACAATGTCTTCCCTGATCTCTACAAGACCTTCCTGTTGAAATTTTCTTGAAACTCTTAAAGTGAAAACCAAGTACGTAGTATGATTATCAGTTCTCACCATTAGAAGACCAGTACAGGAATTACTATTGTTCATTCCTTTCAAATCCACAGTAGTTATTTTAAATGATTTATTTCTATTAGTTAGGCCATAAAAACCATTGCATCAATGTGTAATGAGTCTGCAATGATACAAAGGCTCACCTCTGACTCAGAAGCAGTAGTATCAAAAAATGAAGCTTCAGCCTTTAGGTCCTGCATTACAGCTTTTAGATGTTGAACTTGGGACGCCAAATCCTTACCCCTTCTGGTCAAAATTTCAGAGGTCTGTTTGGATGTTCTGTCAGCATAATAACCCTCTCCCAAGAGTACCTACCATTATTGAAAGAACCCATAACATCTTGAATCTTGGTGCAAATATCTTGGAACTTAGGATTATAAAAATAGGTACCATAAATTCATTGGTATGAATCAATCGGCCAGGGAAAAATGCAGCCTTCCCAAACGGAACCTAAAATACCAAAACAATACATCTCACACATTCAAAGTACATTCCCAATATCTAGTATCGGGAACAGATGTATATATATAAATAACAACTTGCCATGATATCGTGGTGGAGTTTGTCGGGAAGGCGCTGAACAAGATCGATGAGGCTTCTGTTTTCAGCGACGAAGTCGTTTAGCTGATCCATCTGTTTCCGCCGCTCGGCGATGGCTTCGTGCACACGCTGCAACGCTTTCTGAGCTTCATCCACCGGAATTAGTGATGAGAGTGACGTCACCGTCCCTTTCACCGGTTCTCCCATGGCTTCGAGTACTGGAATTGGGGAAGAACTACAATCTCCGCCGAATAGCCGGCGTCAGAAAACTAGGAAAGCCCAGTCGCTGTCGGGGTTTTAGAGCGGTTTTTGAACCTACGACGTCGTTTTATCGCCGCATTTAGTACTTCTCGCCTTTTCGAAATTGCCCCTTTTCTTTGCTTTTTCGCTCAATTTCGAGGCCAAAAGTTTATGTTTTTCACCCGCAGCCGATTGGATGATTGTTCTTGTCTTTTCCACCCCGACTCAAATTTCTTTTGCGTACAGAGTACAGCCGCCCTACAAGGAGGGAATCCCAAAACGGCTTTTCCGCCCAGCAACAAGCGTAGAGATAGAAAGTTAACTCTCACTTCTCAGTTCCCAATTCTTTCTCTCTCAACACCTATGCATCCTATTTTCCCTCGATAGATGAACTATCATGTTTGATCGGAACTTCTTTCAATAACTACTAGTAGAGATGGATTTCTGGTTTGGAAATTGAACTGTGAAGACCTCTCTTGTTTCAAATGGAAATTCTACTGCTTCTTAGTAGTAGTTGAGCTCTCAACCTCTTGATCGTTGTTTTCGGTGTCTCATGTGGTGGTTGTCGTGGTTGGGTCGCTACCTTCCAATTTGACTTCTTTTCAAGCAACCTAACTTCCTCTCTCTCTGTCTCTGTCTACAATTTTATTCTAAATACCCTATCAGCTAAGCTGTTTCGTGGAGGAGAAGACTTGAAACTGTTTTTGAAATGGGCGCCTTGAAAAGATTGGATCTTTGGGGTGTGGGGAGAGGAAATTGTGAGATTTTGCTGAGATTTTCGTGGGTTTTGTATTTTGCCTTTTCTCTCTTCTGTCCGGCGATTGCCCTCAGACCTTTAAGGGAGAGGTATCAGTCCTGGGGTGACGAGGTTAGCGTTAATAAAATATCCTTTTTATCTTCATTACTCTACTTAATAAGAAAAGCTATATTGAATTCCTTTTTTGTCATAGTTGCACTCAATTTGGTGTAGAATTCATTCGGTCATTGTATGATACTATTTTCTTCACACTATGTAACATAGATTTTTATTTATGAATTCGAAACGTAAAAATGTCACTTTTCATCGGAAATTGCAGCCAAACTTTCTGCAATCACTATGTTTATAATATATTGATATATTTAGATCATTTTTTGGGTTTGTTGATATAAAGATTGGAAATTGCAGCCAAACTTTTCAGTGGCACTTTATGAGTAGACTGTTTTGGAATTGATATAAAACCCTGTGAGACCATTGAAGGTTTTGCATTTTAGAAAGATACACTTGGTTCTCCCTTTTAAATCTTGTGTGATTCTTATGAGGAACTTTGATTTTAGGGATTTGCAAAGTCTAGAACTTTTATTTGAGGTTGTTGTGATTCTGACATTTCCACCCTTGTGCAAATTGGTATATATGGCTATTCTATTTTGATGTCTTTTAAAGTTCACATTTTTACTTTCAACTGGATGTTGCTGTGAGTGTTCATGTTTGAATATGATGTACAACATAATTTCCAGTAGTGTTAGCTTTGAAGTATGGTTTAGGAAGAAAGAAAACTATGGAAGAAACTATGGGTATCAGATTGGATGATGTAATGCAACCATGATTTGATATGAATTAACCAAAAAGTAGTCTGAAAATTAGGAGAAGTTTGGAAAAAGATTAGCAAACCATGAGTGTGTGTGACCTTATACGAGTGTGTAACCTATTAATGCCAGAACTAGCAGTACTTGATTGCCTTTCCTAATTCTACCAGTCTTGTAATTATAGTAGAAGCAGTTCTTTTAACAACGGTATAACCGTATGACCTGGTCCTATATTCTCCTTATATATTGCTCCCCACTACAAAGTTTAATAAGTTTCCTCAAACCATTTCCTAAACCTTTCTAATTCTCTCGCCAGGACATCTGGCCACTAGCAAATCAAAATTTAAAACAATTTTACTTATTATATGTCTCAGGATAACAACTTGTTGTTTATTATTTTTACTGCTGTTGATTCTCGCAGTGGCTCTTCGTCAGGAAGGATGAAAATCAAATGGGCCCATTTTCTGCTTGGAATATCACAGGAACATATAGAGGTATGTAAACATCCTAACCAACAGATATGGAATTCTATGTAGAATTAATTCATTACATGGTTGAATGGGAAGATGTTCTTCACTCTTTCTTCCACTCTGCTTGAAAATTATTATGACTAAAACTAATGCCTAATTCATTATTCTTAGTTGATAACATGATACATAAACTGAATTATTTTGTTTAGTGGTTAATGAGATAGCATGAGAAAAAGGAAACGATGAATTTCCCATGCATAACAAAATCACCTTCCTAATATTATGTGATTATGTCTCATTTGTTTATGGTCTTCCGTCCATTCTTACTCAGGGTCTTGGAGGTTCCTAGATTCAGCAAATATGACTACTAAGTTTCCTGACTTCAGGAAATCTAACGGCAATACTGTCCTTGAATTGATAAGTACTCCAACAAAAATAACAGGTGTACACTATATTCAGGTAATATGATCTTTATGCCCACCTTGTGTTACCCTTATTATTAACCATGACGAAAAGTAATTATATCATTCAAATGTCATCCACTTCTCCTTTTTGGTTATTCAATTCATTTTTAAGTTGTAGTTTGTGTAACTAAAAGTTTACTTAAAAATAGCCCTCACTGCATGCAAGGCAACATAAATATGATTTACTATCACATGTACTTTTTTGTGTGATACTCTTTTAGCTTTCAGTTCTTTTGTATCGATGAATATATCATGAGCTCTTACAAGCTATCACCAAATGTATGAAGAGCACTACATCATCATTCTTCACTAATGATATTTCTCAACTGAACCACTGATTTGAATACACTTACGTTAATATTGTACAGGGGGTGATGGTTTTCCATGATGTTTTTGATAATGAACATGAAGCTACTGGTGCTCAAATTCGTGTAGAAGGTGTATACATATGGCCCTTCAGACAACTCCGTATGGTAGCTTACAGGTATTCTCTTCTTGAAGGCTCATATGAGGTGTTTCTTATAATATTTTCGCTGAACTGCCGGAGGTATGTTTGGATCCCAGGAAATGCTGGGGAAAGAGGATAAACGATAAGGAAAGTTATTTTCTCGTGTTTTAGTACATTGGAAAATTATGTGTAGTTAATATTTAAAAAAACAGTAGTCTTTACAATAGATAATAGAGTAGATAAAAAAATGAGTTTGAACATAAATTTTGTCATCCTTCACTTTTTATATATTTCCACATTTCCCCTATATTTTCTTCTCTATCTACTTTTCACAGTTCCAAACAGACTCCTTAACTATATGTTTTTTATTTGCAGTGGCAAAGAGGGTGAGTTCAGCCATGAAGATGAGTATCTCTTATCAAATCCTTATCACCTCGTAAGGGCTTGGTTATATGCTTTAACATCCATAGGCTATTGCCACATCATCGAATTTTTAGCTTAGAGTTTTGGTTGTCATAAAAATCCCTTAGTCCTTTGCAATTTCAGATGGGTAGATACAGTGCCCAGAAAGTGCACTTTCCTTCTTGAGATTCATTTGAAGTCTGTTTCGAACTCAGAAAATGTAAGGGAAAGAAAATAGGGACAAAAATTGTAGGGGATATTTGGGAGGATATTGTGGCGTATCTGTAAAATAGGTAAGGAAAGAGAATGTGGCATATACATAAAATAGGCTTGAAAAATGTAGGGGATATTTGGAAGGATATTCTTCAAACTCATTTTTCTATTAAATTAAATAAAGATAAAGAAATTTAATCGTAAAAATTAACATTATACCATTTTCTGTGACAAAACCACACAAAAGGAAAGAACACTCTGGCATTATCTGGGAACCAAAAATACCCTTGATGTTTGAGGGTTTTCTGATACAGAATATAAGTTTATGCATTCAATCATGGGTCTAGTTTACCTGATACGTAGCTACAGTGAACTATTTGTTAGTTGTGTGCATGCAGTTCAAATTAACAGTTATTTGTATTAGTTCTACCTGAAGATCTTTGCCCTGACTAAACTGGCCTATTCATGTTCTTTACCAGCTTGGAGTTTTTTCGTCCCAGGTGTTTCAGGAGTCTCCTCGTGATAAAATTTGGAAAAGGAAACACTGTAAGCTATCTTCTTGAATCTTGACCATGAGACAATGTTTTTTATTTTTTTCAGCTAGTGGCTTAATCTGATTGAGTGATTGACGTGTCTGGTTTATGCAGCACCAATTTATGAAATGGAAAAGCATTGTAACATTGAAATTGCCGCACATATTTCCCGCATCTCATCCACCCAAAATGGTACATCTTGTTTCATATATTTATCATGCCCGTGTGTATTCCAGAAACAAGTGAACTTTAAGAAAAGTATATATTTCAACCATTTATAGCATGTGACTTTTATCTTGGATTTCTGTAGTTATGCATTACTTTTTTAAATCGTAGATGAAGATCATGATAGATATCATTTAGAAGGATTAATGGAAAGTCCTTCAGTAAATGATGATGGAGATTGCTTTTCTCCAATCCTATTGAATGCTTCTTCTATCAATGTTGAGGTTTACTACAACAAAGCAGTGAACTACACATTGATGGTCACCTTTGTATCCTTCATCGGTTCTATTTTCTTAAGATTATTGAGTCTATTGACTGTGTTTGGATGGACTTCTTAACTCCATATCTTCAGGTCTCATTTCTTCAAGTTTTATTACTGATTAGGCAAATGGAACACAGTAACACCCAATCAGTAAGAATTATAATTACTTCTTTCTTTTCATCCAAAAAAAAAAATAATTACTTCTTTCTGTGTTACACCTTGTCTCTCTTGAAAAGATAGTTTCAATACTTCGACCTCTTTTTTAAAAGGGTGCTGCCAAAGTTTCAATTTTGATGATTGGGCAACAAGCTATCATGGATGCTTATTTATGCCTTTTGCATCTGACTGCTGGGATACTTGTTGGTAAGTCCGGATTGCTAAATAAAGTATCATTATTATTTATTACTCCATATTATTTAAGTAGTATAAGTAGTAGCAATTCTATAGGTGTTTTAAGATCCAGAGTACCCTTTTTATAAACTTAGTTCTGCTCTTGATGGCAAATTGTTTCCTATGTAATCCATGACAAACATCCCTTCAACTGTTATGTTACAAAACTTACAATTAATGCATATTCAGTATTACAGATTCTGAACTAGCAACATTGAACATTAATTTATAAAAATAAATCACTGACATACATCCTTCTTTTCATGGAAGTTTTAGCATATTAGTATAATAAGAGCCCATTTAGATCCTGGAAAATAATAGAGAAAGATAATTGGAATTTGGAAGGATACATAGAGGAATATAGGAAGGAAAGAAAACATGGGGAAATCAAAGATAGGTTAAAACACAACAATTTTATTTCAGGTATTTGTTGATACTCTTTGTATTTATTTGCCTCCATTATTCAAATTCTAAGAGTTCATGAGTCATATGGAAACAGTCTCTTTGTGCTTTACTATAGGGGTAAGGTTGCATACATCCGACCCCTTTACCCCACTGTAGGTGGGAGCCTTTGCGGCACTGGGGTAATGTTGTTGTTTTTGTATACAAATTCTAACTTCTAAGAGTCTAAGAAATCTATATATGTCTATTTACATTTAAGTTAAAAAGTCATGTTTCGTTGTCCTCACATTTTCAAGGAAAAATCAAACATAAAAAATGAAATTCAGATTAAAAAAAAACATTTATTAGCAGTGTATTACTGTATCCTCTTTCCTCGGCAACTCTTGCTTCCATATAATCACTGCTTATTTTATTTACTATGAAATCTGATGTATATTTGCTTGTAAATTATTCCTTTTATACTTCTAGAGTCCCTCTTCAATGCTTTTGCAACTGCTGCATTCTTCAAGTTTGTGGTTTTCTCGATTTTTGAGATGCGGTACCTTCTTGCCATCTGGAAAGCAAGGAGACCTATGAATAGCGGAGAGGGTTGGGAAGCAATGAGACGTGAACTCTCAGTTCTGTACAGTCGTTTCTGTAAGTTCTATTAGCTAAATGGTATTGTCATTTCTAATTAAATCTTCTAAAATAGCTTTTGTTTTCCTTTTTTAATCTTCAATATACTATTTTGCAGATGGCATACTTTTGGGTGGCATATTGGTCATGTATGAATTTCATAAGTTTCTACGGATCATTCTTCTCCTTTTGCACTCTTTTTGGATACCTCAAATTTTAACTAATGTCATTCGTGACTCGAGAAAACCGCTGCATCCTCATTATATCTTAGGAATGACTATTACTCGGCTAGCAATTCCATTGTATGTCTTTGGCTGTCCTCACAACTTCATGCGCATAGAGACAGACAAGAAATGGTGTGTTTTCTTGGGCATGTTTATGGGCATTCAGGCCTCTATTCTCCTTGTGCAGCACTATCTTGGATCTAGGTGCTTCATTCCTCGTCAGGTTGAACTTTTTGTTTCTTTCTCTGGCAACAACAATATAATACCATTTCTGTCCCAAATAAGAGTCATGTTTGAGAAAAAGACAAGCTCTTACAAGTTATGCAATTTTCATCACGATTTTCATCATGGGTTATATGGAAACAGTGTCTTTGTGCTTTAGTACAGGGGTAAGGTTGCGTACATCCGACCCCCCAAACCCCCATTGGGGCAATGTTGTTAGTTTTGTTGTTGTTGTTGTTGTACTGTTTTGAGTAACTATTGAATCAACAACATCCCAGCCTTAGCCCCAAAATCCGGACTTTATTTTTGGTACTCAAGATTCTTGAAACAAGACTTTTTTTGGGATGGAGGAAGTAATAAATATATTGTGACATGAGCACCCACAAGATAGAATTTAAAAACATGTTTGATAAAGATAAAATTTGGTTGAAATGACAAATTAGGTTGAATTTCTTAACATTATGGTTGAAATTGCTGAACAGACTGAATTTTCTAAATTTATTTATAATTCTTTGAATGAATTAAAAATAATAATATCTTTGAAAAGTTGTGACTTAATCCAAATGATTTTGTTTTGATATTTCCTTTGAACCAGTTATGTAATTGGGACTGTTCATGTGGTTGCATTTGTCAAGCCATATTCATCTATACATAGGGGACCTACTTTGGATAAATAAGACATATTTGTTTCCTTTTTTACTTTGTTGGATGTTTATTCCCATGCAAGAATAAGAAGATGCATTGGATTTTACTTCAATGAAATATGTAACTGGTCTTGTGCAAAATATTATCTTGAAATTGCAGATTTTGCCAGAGAAGTATAGCTATTATAGAAAGTTTGATCCGGATAAAGTTCAACCTATTGACTGTGTTATATGCATGACCTCCATTGACCTAAGTCTGCGTTCGAACGATTGCATGGTACTGACAGATCATATATCATATTATTATTTTCGTCCTCTGGGATCTTCTCTTATTTGTAGGGTATAACTGGAAATAACTATATTGTTCAGGTGACGCCATGTGATCATTTCTTTCATTCGGGCTGTTTACAAAGATGGATGGACATAAAAATGGAGTGCCCCACTTGCCGGCGGTCGCTTCCTCCAGTCTAAGCAGATTGTATTGTTTATATGTTTATATGTATTACGGAGTAATACAGCTCTGCTGAACAATGGCAACCCTAGTAGGAAAGGTAAAATGAATTTGCACAAGCTCTTGACTTTTCAGTTATCACATAACTACTCTCAATAACTGATTGCTAAAAGGAAAATAGCATTTTTGGGTCCGGTAGTTTTTCTGCTTTCTGTTTTTTCTTTCATTAAAAATAAAATTTTGAGAGCAGTTATCTTCAGTTTTTTGTTGGCAGTTTTCCTTTAATATGATATATGCATAATTATCTTCTAGTTCACTATACAACCTATATCACATTTTTTTGTCAAGACAACCTATATCACATATTATCATAAACCTTTTTAGAATAATAAAAAGGTATAATGATGGACATGTTTTTCATTTTTTGTGTGTAGTAGTCCCTCAATTGCTGTTATTTAGATCTAATTAGTCCCGTTTAAATTACTGCTTGCTGCGTTAAATGTTGGGGTTTATGTGTTAAAAGTTTTGAGTGAATTTAACGGCTGGACTAATTGTATATTTGTATCTTCTAAATTAGAACAACAAAGGAGCGCTACATTTACAAAATTTGAAAGACAAACACAGATCCCAGATACATAATGTCAAAACAATTGCAGGGCACTCAAAAGCACAAATTTCCATTTTTTTTCAAAATTCACCAACTACCATATTGAAGAGTATATCATGTTGTGCAGTTTGTTTATGCTTAAATTAAACTTGAGAACATTTTCACTCAGCTACAAGTCTGTATTTTTTTCCAGGTATAATGTGATTATGCTGAAGTCGGCTCGTTTAGACACCCAAACTAACGTAGGAGATTGCAATCTTGAATGTACACAATACTCATGAAGAAGAGTTCATCAACGCATTGCTTATCTTTGTAAATTTTAGTTCTTTCTATTCACAAATATTAGATTTACCTCTGAGAAGAAATGAAGAATGTGACTTCTGAAATGCCATCAAGAATGGTTATAGATTCTTGGTGTTCACAAGCCATAGTGTACATGCACTCTCAAGGATTAATAATAAAAAGCTCAAAATATTTGTGCTTTAAGGTCCTTTGTTTTTTTCTATCTTATATTTCAGTCTCTACATTTCAAATGCAATAACTATGCAGGAACTGTAATGTTGTGGAAATTCCGACTTATACATGAGACATTTTAAAAGAAATGAATGTTGGCACTTTTTGTCCGTTAGTTATGGACTCGTTTGAAAATAGGTACCGAGTTAATTAAATTGTAATTGGCAGTATAAATGGGCAAATTATACCGTGTTACCGGTATACCATATGCATGGTATACCGGTACATGGTATACCGGTACCACATACGGTGCCGTTTTTCCACTTTTGAAGCATTATATACGTTTCTTTTCTTTTCCTTCATGCCCTCTAGGTTTGTTTGGAGCACTATTTCCTCTCTTTATTTTTCTTTTTTGTTTTTTTTCAATTATTTTCACCTCCATGAAAACACTGAAAACTAATTGTGATTTTATTTATCTTTATCTTTAATTAATTAAATTAAAATTGAATTAATGTTTTTCTTTAATTACCAATTTATTACTAAATTTCTTAACTTTTTTCTTTAATTACAAATTTATTACTAAATTTCTTAATCCATATAAAATAAGTACTACCAAATTTATTTTTGGTGTAATACTTTTTTCATTTATACACTTTTTTTTGTAAAATATTTTTCATATTCATACACTTCTTTTATAATATATTTTTTTATCTCTTTTATATGCTTGTAGTTTTTTAAGACATTAAGTTTATTTATTTCGATTTAAATTTGATAAAACATGAGATTACATTTTTCATATGTGTGGGTTATGTTACAATTTCTGAAGTTACATTTGATAGTATATGGAGTTACATCTTCTTGTCCACGAGTTACATAAACTCGTTATGGGTGAGTTACATCTTTCTATGTAGGGATGGACCCGGGCCGGTCCGGTTCCGGTTCCGGGCCGGGCCCGGGCGGGCTTTTTTTGCAAAATGTTGGGCCCGGAACCGGCCCGGGTTGATACCGGGTTCGGGCCGTGCCCGGGTCAAGTTCAATTTTTTTTTGGTTTCCAATCAACACCCGACCCCCCCTTCACCCCCCCAACCCCCCCCCCCCCCCAAACACCCAACCCTAACCTAGAAAAGGAAAAAAAATTGAAAAAACAAAAAAAAATTGAACCGGGCCCGGCCCGAACCGCCCGGGTCGGTTCACCAAAAGTTGGGCCCGAGCCCGGCCCGCCCGACCCGCCCAAACGGGGTAAAAGCCCGGAACCGGCCAACCGGTCCCGGTCCGGGCCCAAACAGTAACGGGCCGGGCCGGTTCCGAGTCGGGCCAGCCCGGTTTAGTCCATCCCTATTTCTATGCATGAGTCACATTTGGATTTGCCTCAACAATTTACATTTTGCATACACCTACGTTAAATTTTCCATCAATGCGAGTTATATTTTTCATAACACGAGTTACATCACAAAATAAACTAATGCTATTGAAACAAAAAAAAATCTTTTTTTTGGCATTTTTTTTGGATTTTTTCTCTCTTTAAAACATTTTTATGGCCCTAATATTAAAAACAAAACATATTCACTATTTACGTGAATTAATTAAAAATATTAAACTCCTTGTTTTCAATGTTTACATTTAATATTATATGAAGTTACATCTTCTTATGCAAGAGTTACATCTGTTTATGCGTGAGTTACATCTTAATGTACGTGAGTTACATTACGAAAAAAAATCTGTTTTAACTATATCATTTTTATAGCTCTAATATTAAAAAAACTTATTCACCGTTTACAAAAAGTAATTGGTCAATAAGTATCAATTTTACATTGTAACCAATGTTTATATATATCAATATTCTATATAATTATATCATTTTTATGGTCCTTATATTAAAAATAAAACATATTCGCTAATTACAAAAGTAATTTAGTAATTAGGACCAATTTTTCATTGTTTACATTGAAATCAATTTAGTTTTTTGTTATATTTCTTTTTAGACCACTTACATTTAAAGGTTACTCAAGTTACATTTCTTATCAACGTGAGTTACATTTTTTTAAACGGGAGTTACATCACCCTGCCACTGGAATACAAAATAAAAAGTTACTGTTCATCCGCGGGTATTGTTCATCTGTGTTTTATCCCTGGGAGCATGATGTTCATAGTGGGCCGGTACCACGGTATACGGACTGGTATAAATGAGTAGCAATTTGTCCACGACGAAAAACGTTATTTTATTTTATGTGATTTATTAAGTATAGTACTCCTTTATCCCACTATATTTGTCCCATCTTTCTTTTTTTATCCATCCTACTAAGATTGTCTCATATTATCTTTGTCTCATTAACATTGGTACACGAGGAGGTAGTGCATTTATTATGAAAAGTGATTTTTTTGCTGATATCGAATTGATATTATGAAAAGGAAATAAAGAATGATTTAGATCTATACAAATTTGTTCACTACAATAGGGTTGAGCACATTATTTAAGGATGAAATAGTAGGAGTAATGAATAGTGTAGAAAAAGTATGATAGATGGTAGAAAAGTATGAAAGAGAAGATAAAAAGTAGAAAAAGTAGGAGTAATTGAGTATTTTTAAAGCCATATCTGGTCAGTTTTTTCACAACTTGCAAAACTGGATTTGGATCATCCAATAAAAAAATATGAATAAAATGGTGGAACGTCGCATCCTGAAATCTCAACAGCGATTATCTGACTTTCTCGTCTTTTTTCAACTTGCTCCTCTCAGATTCTCATCTTGGTGTCTTAATATGATTTGTAGCCCTTGAAGTTTATCTTTCATATGCAACTTGAATCGTGTACTAAATATGTTTCTACAAAAAGATATGCTTGAACGATTGACAGAACGTCATCCTGATTGCCGTTTTCAAGCTCTAATCGTCTTCTTTTGATCCCGTAGCCAATCCTAGAGCTCTTTTGTCTTCAAAACTTCGTCTTTAACACCTCATTGACCTCCAATTATCTTAATCAACTCTCGATTGTGTCTCAACTTTCTCGATTGCTTATCAAACGCCGATGTCGGGCTTAATTCCATGAATTTGACTCTAAAGATACCAAACATACACCAAAACCCAGTAAATCATGACTTGAGCTAATTATGAACCTTGTTACACATTTAAGCTCGAAAAACTATCAAAAACCGATCTCAACACGCATCAAATGTGTGTTGAAATACTAACTTATCAATAGTATTGAAGATGGTGGTATGGCAAAGCTGTGCACTTTACTCGGTCTAGATCCACTTTCTCCTGAGTTTTTATTCGCTTGCTTTATTTTTGAGGATCCCCGGAAGAGGACTATTTTCTTCAGTTTGCCGCATGATGATAGTTAGTTGCATACATTAATTTTACAAAAAAGCTATTTGTACCCACCCTTATACCTACTTTTATACCCACAATGTTTGTGAAAAGTTTGTTTTGTCTGTGAGTTCTGTTCATAGGCAACATTTTATTTGTGCAAAATTTGCACAGACAAAATAACACACATTTTATCTGTGAACCGGATTCACAAACAAAAAAACTTCACAAAGCTGGGTATAAGGGTGTGTACATCAAACATTGTTGTTAATTTTATATATGTTGACCATAAGAAAAGTGCAACTACTGTTGCATAGTCATGGTGAAGTGTATTTTTAATTTTTCATGAGACATATTTGAACATTTGTGACTTTTTGTGAAATTTTTGTTATGTGATTTGGACACAGTTTGAGCATTTATGTGACTTCAATATCTTTATTATTATTGATTATAAAGTAATTTGAAATTTTTACATTTATAATGTACATATTTTATTGTAGGTGATCATGGATAATTACAACATGCGAAATAGACAATTTCTTCTCATGTTTCAGCAACAATATCTCTTATGTCACGAATACTTTGAAATATAGAGTGGAAATTCGAATATGATGGCTTCTACGAAAACTTATATGTGTGAGTATTATTTCAAATATATATATATATATATATATATATATATATATAAGGAGTCGTGCATGACATCCTATATGATTGGAGAAAGATGGATGGATGAGGTATTAAATGTCATGAAATAAGATGTTTCAGTGCGTTTAGAATGACACAAGATACATTCCGTCATTTATGTGGGGATTTAGAGACTTGGTATGGTTTGAGAGCTTCAAGTAAGGTTTCAGTTTTGGAGAAAGTAGGGTTGTTCGTTAGTGTATTGAGTAAGAGTGCTTGCAAAGAGATACCCAAAAACGTTTTCAGCATTCTGGTGAAACTGTGAGTAGAATTTTCAAAGAAGTTTTGAACACTATGGATGGACTTTCTCGGGACATACTTGTCCCAATAGATCCAGAATTCAAACAAATTCCAACACAAAATCGCCAATGATGATAGATATATGCCACATTTCAAGGTAAGTGAGTAAATATCTGAAACAAAATGAAATTATTATGAAAATATTAACTAATCATATTTATTGAATGCTTTTATAATAGGACTGTGTCAGAGCTATTGATGGTACCCACATTGTAATAACTGTACCTGCGGAAGATCAAATGCGCTATCGAGGAAGAGAGGGAACACCAACCACAAATGTTCTAGCAGTTTGTGACTTTGACTTTGTCACGCCCCGAACCGCATCCGGGCCACGTAGACAACCGCCGTACAACCCGATAAGAACAACAACACTTCATCCCTATTGAATTGTACAAGGCGTCCGATTGATTCTATTGCCAAACCGATTAGTACACACATACAATCAACATCAATATCATAATCAACAAATGCGGAAATAATAATACGTTTAATACTTAGCCACATGTGGCAAACACGGGCACGCAGGCCCCCTACTGTTTTAAAGAAAACATTATTCGAAAATCCATGAGCAGTTTATAAATTTGAAATAAGAATGGAAGCACGAACCACGTCTTCCTTCTTGATCAATCACCCTAGGCAAAGGTGCAGGTAGTAGGACTCTAGCCTCAACCTGAAAAATGTGAGGGCCCTCCAGAGGGGTCAGTACTCCATATAAGTACTAGTGACAAGCAGACTATATGAAGAATAACTAATGTTTCAGACACGAGACCCAAAAATAGGGTGATACATACATACATATATACATACATACATACATACATACATACATACATACATATATATATATACACATATATATACACATATATATGTGAATCATCCATCCGATGATACATACTGTATATATATTTGTAAAATACTCGACCCGAAGGTCATTTCATTCAAAGAGTCTTGTAGAGATAAAGTTCTTACCTGACCTTTCTCACTCCTTTCCCGAATGCCTAGCTCACAAGCTACATTCTACATTCATAATATCCTACCGAGTTTTGGGAGCATTTAGCATCCCGGGGATACTCAACCCCAACCGAGTTTCAGGATCATTTACCGTCCCTGGGATACTCAACCCCAACCGAGTTTCAGGATCATTTGCAGTCCCGGGGATACTTGACCCCAACCGAGTTTCAGGATCATTTATAGTCCCGGGGATGCTCAACCTCAACCGAGTTTCAGGATCATTTATAGTCCCGGGGATGCTCAACCTAATCGAGTTTCAGGATCATTTATAGTCCCGGGGAAGCTCAACCCCAACTGAGTTTCAGGATCATTTAATGTCCCTGGGATACTCAACCCCAAACTTAATCATTACCAAACCCTAACCTGGATATAACCATCCTTAGGAACCAACGTGGGCGGGTCCCACCTGAACGGCCCACATTAACCCGCTCAAAACTGCCCGTTTTGAGCATAACCCAATACTCGATCGAGTATCTACCCATACTCGGTCTAGTACAGGAGACAGTAGCCCACAAAGCTAATTTTCAATGTATACTCGATCAAGTATCTACCCATACTCGATCAGATATAGGAGGCAGTAGCTACCCATACACTTGGTTATCTTTAATCATTCCACAAAACATATCCTTGATTAATTTAGGTAATCTCATGCCTCACGCAGAAGTTATAAAGCATAAATCCGTCTTCTCACCTTAATGAAGCTTATGAAGTTCTAGCCTTCCCGATTTAGCTCCGGTGAAACTTCGGCGATCTTCAACGAACTCCGGCGACAACTCCGGCGACCCTTTCAACTCCGTGAAAGTTCCTTGAATAACTTTGACAAGTTACTAACAAGGTTTTATCATCATAAAACCCACATTAATACAAATAACCTCAAAAAGGTTATTTTCCGGCGAACCGGTCACTTTGGCTTCTAAGTCCGTTCTTGGACTTAGAACTACCTTCCAACCCCTCATTCTACACTTCTAAACATGTAGAACAATCCTAGGGGTACTTCATTTGATATGAACGTCATATGATAAGAGAAAGATTGAAGAAGAGTTTGCAAAAAGCTTCTCACCTTTATTCCCAAGGTTTTTCTCTACTTTTGCAACTCTTCCTTCTTGATTTAGCTTCTTGCTTGATTGAGATCCCTTCAACAATGGAGATGTGGATTTACAGAGCCTCTTCTCTCTTCCCTTGATGGATTGAGTCGCAGCATATGGGGTGTGGGGGGTGATTGAGAATGCCATATTGGCATTTTCTCACAATCATATTAGGAGAGGGGTCCATGTCATTTAATGGTTTGGTCTCCAATCAGCCCATGCTTGCCTCCTCCCATTATGTGCAGCTTACTTTGACTTTTGCCAGCCTAATTTCGTGGGATGGCTCCCACTTATGTGGAAGGTCATCCCTTTAAATCCCGACGTGTACAATCGGCCTCGAAAGTTGTATTTTTCGGACTGTTTCAATCATATTTTATTTTATCGGGTCAAATAAAATATAACACTTGTTCCCAATCCTTATTGGACCTTATACGGAATATGAATTACTCAACTTTAATTTAGAAGTCTCCGAAATCCCTTTTTGGGCTGTTATCCGATAATTTGCCGATACTGATAATTTGGCCCCGTTTGACCAACCGGTCAACCCTGTGCCATTGCCATGGCCCAATTAGGATATTCACCACCATATACATATTATCTAGTGCTAGATTAGTATAATATGTGATCCCGACAGTACCGGGCGGCCCCCACTCCCGGTGTGGGCCCCACGCGAATTTTACTATTCACGTAAAAGAAATAATAAAAAATTACAATCTCGTAAAAATGCTTTTATTCATTTCTCAGGGTTCAATACATAATTTGATAAAGTACAAATACTTGGAGGCGGTGTTACAAGTTCTACCCCCCTTATTTGGGATATCGTCCCCGAAATCCACGCGTCTAGTCAAACAGAAATGGATATTGTTCCCTCATCAGGGTCTCCACTTCCCAAGTTTGATCCTCGACACGATCACTCCTCCAAAGTAATTTTACCATCGGAAACTCTTTGCTACTTAGCTTCTATACCTGTCGGTCTATGATTTTCACCGGCTGCACCGTATAGTGTAGGTCTTCTCGGATTTCTGAAGAATATGTGATGGGTCCCGCACATACTTCTTGAGCATAGAAACATGAAACACATTATGAATCTTCTCTAACTCTGGAGTCAACTGAAGTCGGTAGGCTACAACCCCGATCCTTTCAAGGATTTTGAACGGACCTATGTAACGTGGGTTAAGCTTACCCCGACTGAGGAACCTGATGATCCCTTTCCAAGGTGATACCCTCAGAAATACCTCGTCACCGACCTCAAACTCCAACGTCCTCCGACGTTTATCAGCATAGCTCTTCTGCCGGTCTTGGATAGCCTTGAGCCTATCCTGAATGACTTTTATCTTCTCTTTAGTGATCTCGACTAGCTCGGTGCCCTCGTCCCAACACAATGGTGTCCGACATTTCCTCCCATACAATGCTTCGTATGGAGGCATGCCTATACTCGCCTGATAACTGTTGTTATAGGCTAACTCCACTAAAGCCAACTGATTGTCCCAGCTCCCCTGGAACTCCAAGGCACATGTCCTCAACATGTCCTCCAAAATCTGAATCACCCATTCAGATTGCCCATCCGTTTGAGGATGAAATGCGGTGCTAAACCTCAATTTCGTACCCATGGATTCCTGGAACTTAGGCCAAAACCGTGATGTGAACCGTGGGTCTCTATCCGATACTATAGTAACTAGAACCCCATGCAGTCTCACAATCTCATCTGTGTACAATTTGGCCAAACGCTCGAGCGTATAGGTAGTGTTGATAGGTAGGAAATGAGTACTCTTGGTCAGCCTATCGACTACCACCCATACTGCATCGTAGTTCCTAACCGTCCGTGGTAGACCCACCACGAAGTCCATGGTAACATGCTCCCACTTCCATTCTGGAATGGTAAGTGGTTGTAGTAACCCTGCTGGGTGTTGGTGCTCTGCCTTAACCTGTTGACAGGTAAGGCAATGGCTCACGTATTCTGCAATCTCTCTCTTCATCCCCGACCACCAGTAACTTTCTTTCAAGTCCCGGTACATATTTGTACCACCCGGGTGCATGGCATATGCAGATGAGTGAGCCTCCTCAAGGATAGATTTTTGGAGCTCCTCATCCGGATAGTAGAAGTCCATCTTCTTTCTCACGGAAACCCTCGACGGGCCCCACAAGCATCCATTCCCGGATTTTCTGAAATTCCTCGTCATTGCCTTGACGTGTTCTGATTTCATCTAATAAGGTGGGTCTCACCTCAAATCTGGCCAATAGCGCCCCATCCGTGGATACCTCCACGCGTGCCCTCAATGCCCGTAAGCATGTGAGTAAAACCCCCGATGATGAGCTCTTCCTGCTCAATGCATCGGCTACTACATTAGCCTTGCCTGGATGATAGTCAATGATCAAGTTGTAGTCCTTGATCAACTCCATCCATCTTCTCTGTCTCATGTTCAACTCTTTCTGAGTGAACACATACTTCAGGCTCCTGTGGTCGGTGTAAATGTGACACAACTCTCCGTAGAGGTATTGCCTCCAAATCTTCAATGCAAACACCACAACACCTAGCTCCAGATCGTGTGTGGGGTAGTTTACTTCATGCTTTCTCAACTGCCGAGTAGCATAAGCAATTACCTTCCCCGATTGAATCAGTACATATCCCAGTCCCTGAATGCTAGCATCGCTGTAGATGTCATACCCTAACCCTTGCACGGGCAAGGCAAGCACTGGTGCTTCGGTCAAACGTTTCTTTAACTCAAGAAACTCCTTCTCACACTTGTCATCCCACACAAACTTAGCCCCCTTTTTAGTGAGCTTCGTGAGTGGAGATGCTACCACCGAGAACTTCTCCATAAATTTGCGGTAATACCCCGCTAAACCGAGGAAACTCCTTATCTCCTTCACATTCTTGGGTCTCTCCCAATTAGTGACCGCTTCAATCTTTGAGTTATCAACTGAAATGCCCGAGCCCGATACCACATGCCCGAGGAAACCGATCTCCCCAAGCCAAAATTCACATTTAGAGAATTTGGCAAAGAGTTGCTTCTCCCGTAGTGTTTCAAGCACAAGCCTTAGATGTTTTTCGTGCTCCTCTTCATTCATGGAGTATATCAAAATGTCATCAATGAACACTATGAAGAATTGGTCCAAGTATTGATGGAATATTCGGTTCATGAGGTCCATGAATGCCGCGGGTGCGTTCGTAAGCCCAAACGACATTACTAGGAACTCATAGTGACCATACCTTGTACGAAATGCACTTTTGGGTATGTCACTCTCCTTGATCTTCAGTTGATGGTAGCCTGACCTCAAGTCGATCTTAGAGAACACGGTTGCCCCCCGTAGTTGATCAAACAAGTCATCGATCCTTGGCAAAGGGTATTTGTTCTTTACCGTGACCTTGTTCAACTGACGGTAATCGATACACATTCTGAGTGTACCATCTTTCTTCTTTACAAAGAGTACCGGTGCTCCCCACGGTGAATGACTCGGCCTAATGAATCCGATGTCCAGTAATTCTTCTAATTGGACCTTCAACTCTTGAAGTTCAGCCGGTGCCATCCGATATGGAGGAATTGAGATGGGTTTTGTACCGGGTTCTTCTTCAATGGTGAACTCAATTTCTCGATCTGGTGGGAGTCCCGAGAGTTCTTCAGGGAAAACTTCTGGGTACTTACTCACCACTCTGACCTCAGTGAGACTTCTTCCCTTGCCTTCCTTGCCTATGACATAGGCCAAGTACGCTTGACACCCTTTCCTCATCATACGCCTTGCTCTTATGGCCGATATGATACAAGGATTGAATTTCCCTCTATCTCCCTCGAAGCATAGAGTATTTCCTTCTCCATCTTTTAGTTCTAACATCTTGGTGTAGCAATCTACCTTCACATGGTGTTTTTCGAGCCAATCCATGCCAAGTATAGCATCAAACTCGAGCATATCGAACGGCACAAAGTCACCCGTTAGACAGTGCTCCCTTATCCCTACATTACACGAGGGATAGTAGTGTTTCCGCTCTACATCATCTCCCAGTGGCGTAGAGATCAACAATGGTTGCATCATTGCTACCAAAGGCATGCCCAAACCCTTGGCAAACGCTTCGCTCACAAATGAACGTTGTGCTCCGGTATCGACGAGAATTCTCGCATCCCTATCGTTGATCTTTAGTGTCTCTACATACATAAGTCATGCAAGACACACTACTCAGCATCCCGACTGAAAAGGACCGAATGAAAAATTTTTCAGCCTAGGGATACCCTGTACCCGGTCGGGTAGGGTCCTCTACCCGGTCGGATATCACTCGAGTCCTTAAGGAAAAACCTTATGTTTTCCTTGCTCGGTCGAGTATCGGCCTCGAACCCGAACAATTTATTCATACCCAGTCGGGTATATTCCCATACCCGGTCGGGTATGGCTAGAAACACCACAACGTTCTGCTCTGAACGTTCGATCAGGCACACACTTCCAACTCGAGCAAAATGACGATACCCGGTCGGGTATATGCCTATACCCGGTCGGGTACCACTCAAAATTCCCAAATAAAGCTTCATGTCCTAAACGCTCGATCGAGTACACACTTCGAAGCTCCATTTATACGTATACCCGATCAAGTATATAACCATACCCGATCGGGTATTGCTCGAAGTGTCAAAAATGAAATATCCTGCCTTGCTTGCCCGAACGAGTACACCCTTCAAAATCGAAGCATGGCCTATACCCGGTCAGGTCTATAGGGATACCCGATCGGGTCTTTCATATTTTTTTGAAGATTTTTAATTCAAATACATGATCAAAATACGTGTGTAATCAAGAGATTACCTGCAATGGAGTCCGGGTTGGCCCGAGCATCAGCCTCGGTCATAGCATATACCCGTGCCTGGGTCCTCCCTTGGTTAACGGACGCGGCATTGCTAGTCGTGGGTCCGCCCCTTCCTGTGCCGCCCCGAGACGGCCCCGCATGTCCCCTACTAGTCGTAGGTCCTCCCATAGCTCCCGATGGCCCTCCTCCGTTCAACATTGGACAAGAGGGTTTGATGTGGCTCGTGCTACCGCATTTGAATCATCGGGGTGCTTCATTGCACCTTCCCCCGTGGTTCTTACCGCAGTTTGCGCACCTGGGTGGTCCCACACCCCCTGGTTTGGGCCCTTGCCCTCCTGAGCCCTTATACCTTTTCGTTGGTGGTGCAGGTGCCCTGAATGTATTGCCACCCCCGGCATGATGCTTCCGAGAGTGGTCTTGGGGTCCAGAGTTTCCCCATCTCCTCTTCTTCGCCTCCTCGGCGTCTCTCGCCTTCCTTTCATTCCATTGGGTTTCCCCAAGGAGCCCTTGATCGACAACTTGACTGAATGTCATGTTATGCTGATAAGTAGCCCGGTCGCGGATGTCCAACTGTAGAGCATCCCAAAAATGATTGGCCATTCGATTCTCATCCAAAGAGTACTCTGGTATGAATCGTGCCAAGTCTCGGAACCTCTGTTCCAATTGCCTCACCGAGCAACCATCCTCCTATTTCAAGTTTGTGTACTCCCTTCTTTTGAGATTGACTTCAAAAGTTGAGTAGTACTGATTATAGAACTCCACTTCGAATTTCTCCCAAGTGGACTCACCGTGGAACTTCCCTTCCACGCCTTCCCACCATACAGCAGCTACACCTTCTAGTAGCCTGGTGGCAACCCTCAACTTCACATCGAGTCCAATTTGCATGTCCCTGGAAGCATCATTCAGCTTCTTAATCCAGTCGGCGGCCTCAGATATGTCTCCCTTTCCATCAAATGACTTGCACCCCAAGGCTCTAGCCTCCTTGAGGTACTTGGAGATACGTACCATCTGTCTCCACCGAATGCCCCAAATGGAGCACTAGAAGCCCCCCGGCTCCCCTGTCCCATGGCTTGCCTAGCCTGTCTAGCTTGGCGCCGTTGCTCTCTCTTTGCCTTATTCTCGAGGTACCATTCTAGTACCTTGCTCATACGATCATAATGAGGATCGTCATCCTCATCCACTTCATCAAAGTCCTCCCCGTTGTACGGGGTCTCCTCTTGCTCCGTGCTTGGAGCATATGTGAAATCGTCCGGTTCGGTGGCCCAAGACGGATGCACAGAACCGACACGTGTGCTACTTGCCGTCGGCGTTGTAGAACGCCCACGACCCCTGCCTCGGCCTCCTCCTCGGCCTTGGCCCTGACCTCTACCCCTAGAGGTCCGTGATTCAGCACGTGTATCGTGCCCGGTGGCCCATGGTGCACGACCCGTCAGGTTCCTCCTAGTAATCCTGCGTCCACCCTCCATTTCTGAAAGAAATAAGGAATGAGTCATTAGACTCGTTTCAATGTCAATTGACGGATTAGTACAAAAGACACCACTTGGTCCAACATTATTGCCAACAAACTGTTAAGGGTACCGTCTTAACAATAAGGGGTCAATAACTTGGTTTCCAACGGTTCCTTAGGTACAAAAACTTTCTGCTCATGGTTTTGTTCAAAACTTTTCGATGGTAAGATATTGAGAGGTTAATTATATAGTTTAGAAATCGATGGATCTGATACCACTTAATTGTCACGCCCGGACCGCATCCAGGCCACGTAGACAACCGCCGTACAACCCGATATGAACAACAACAGTTCATCCCTATTGAATTGTACAAGGCGCCCGATTGATTATATTGCCAAACCGATTAGTAAACACATACAATCAACATCAATATCATAATCAACAAATGCGGAAATAATAATACGTTTAATACTTAGCCACACGTGGCAAACACGGGCACGCAGGCCCCCAGCTGTTTTAAAGAAAACATTATTCAAAAATCCATGAGCAGTTTATAAATTTGAAATAAGAATGGAAGCACGAACCACGTCTTCCTTCTTGATCAATCACCCTAGGCAAAGGTGCAGGTAGTAGGACTCTAGCCTCAACCTGAAAAATGTGAGCCCCCCGGAGGGGTCAGTACTCCATAAAAGTACTAGTGACAAGCAGGCAATATGAAGAATAACTAATGTTTCAGACACGAGACCCAAAAATAGTGTGATACATACATATATATATATATATATATATATATATATATATGACTCATCCATCCGATGATACATACTGTATATATATTTGTAAAATACTCGACCCGTAGGTCATTTCATTCAAAGAGTCTTTTAGAGATAAAGTTCTTACCTGACCTTTCTCACTCCTTTCCCGAATGCCAAGCTCACAAGCTACATTCTACATTCATAATATCCTACTGAGTTTTGGGAGCATTTAGCATCCCGGGGATACTCAACCCCAACCGAGTTTCAGGATCATTTACCGTCCCGGGGATACTCAACCCCAACTGAGTTTCAGGACCATTTGCAGTCCCAGGGATACTCAAACCCAACCGAGTTTCAGGATCATTTATAGTCCCGGGGATGCTCAACCCTAACCGAGTTTCAGGATCATTTATAGTCCCGGGGATTCTCAACCCAAACCGAGTTTCAGGATCATTTATAGTCCCGGGGATGCTCAACCCCAACCGAGTTTCAGGATCATTTAATGTCCTGGGGATACTCAACCCCAAACTTAATCCTTACCAAACCCTAACCTGGATATGGCTAACCTTTCGTTCCTTTAACTATGGACAATACCTAGAACTATAGTCATATAACCATCCTTAGGAACCAATGTGGGCGGGTCCCACCTGAACGACCCACATTAACCCGCTCAAAACTGCCCGTTTTGAGCATAACCCAATACTCGATCGAGTATCTACCCATACTCGGTCGAGTACAGGAGACAGTAGCCCACAAAGCTAATTTTCAATGTATACTCGATCGAGTATCTACCCATACTGGATCGGGTATAGGAGGCAGTAGCCCCCTGGGGCAATTTTTCAACAAATACCCGGTCGGGTATGTGTCAATACTCGGTCGGGTATGGCAGTTGACTTGGCGGTCAACGCCCGTTTGACCACTCAAACGGAGTCCGATTAACGTGAAATTTTATACACATATACTTCTTGACATCCTTGATCCAAAAATACCATTTTGGATCCCTGTAACATCACACATAATAAGTTATCACATTTTTAATCACCAAACCTACATGACATGCTTTTCAACTATGTTTTATGTATAGTCATGGCATAAGCAAACACTTGGTTATCTTTAATCATTCCACAAAACATATCCTTGATTAATTTAGGTAATCTCATGCCTCACGCAGAAGTTATAAAGCATAAATCCGTCTTCTCACCTTAATGAAGCTTATGAAGTTCTAGCCTTCCCGATTTAGCTCCGGTGAAACTTCGGCGATCTTCAACGAACTCCGGCGACAACTCCGGCGACCCTTTCAACTCCGTGAAAGTTCCTTGAATAACTTTGACAAGTTACTAACAAGGTTTTATCATCATAAAACCCACATTAATACAAATAACCTCAAAAAGGTTATTTTCCGGCGAACCGGTCACTTTGGCTTCTAAGTCCGTTCTTGGACTTAGAACTACCTTCCAACCCCTCATTCTACACTTCTAAACATGTAGAACAATCCTAGGGGTACTTCATTTGATATGAACGTCATATGATAAGAGAAAGATTGAAGAAGAGTTTGCAAAAAGCTTCTCACCTTTATTCCCAAGGTTTTTCTCTACTTTTGCAACTCTTCCTTCTTGATTTAGCTTCTTGCTTGATTGAGATCCCTTCAACAATGGAGATGTGGATTTACAGAGCCTCTTCTCTCTTCCCTTGATGGATTGAGTCGCAGCATATGGGGTGTGGGGGATGATTGAGAATGCCATATTGGCATTTTCTCATAATCATGTTAGGAGAGGGGTCCATGTCATTTAATGGTTTGGTCTCCAATCAACTCATGCTAGCCTCCTCCCATTATGTGCAACTTACCTTGACTTTTGCCAGCCTAATTTCGTGGGATGGCCCCACTTATGTGGGAGGTCATCCCTTTAAATCCCGACGTGTACAATCGGCCCCGAAAGTTGTATTTTTCGGACTGTTTCAATTATATTTTATTTTATCGGGGTTCAATACATAATTTTTCAGGGTTCAAAAATGCTTTTATTCATTTCTCAGGGTTCAATACATAATTTGATAAAGTACAAATACTTGGGGGCGATGTTACAGACTTCCTATTCACATATGTGCTAACTGGATGGGAGGGATCAACACATGATTCACGCATATTCCTTTGCATAGTGAACAATCCTAGCCTTAATTTTCCAAAACCAACAAGCCTTAAATTTATAACTTCTTATATATCATATATGGTCTAGAAGTTAAATTCTAATATTTGTTGCATATATTCTCTTAGGAAAGTATTACTTGGTTGATAAAGGCTATTCAGAAAGATATGGGTACTTGACGATGTACCCTAAGGCATGATACCATCAATCAGAGTTTCGATTCGGTTCGATTTGGTTTTGATTCGGTTTGAAGTTCGGTTTACCAAAGTGAAAATTATTAGGTTCAATTTAGTTCCATTTGATTCGGTTGTTCTATATTTTAGAATTATAAAATCAAAGTAGTAGTCCATCTCATCTTCTTTTATTTATTATTTAAATAAAATGTAAAAGGAAATAAAAGATAGAAAAGGAAATAATAAAATATTACTACGTATAAAATAAAACATCTAGCATCTTTTCAATCACTAGAAAAAGATCCACTTCTCACAAAAAATAAATTTATAGTTGATTAGGATTTATAATATCACATAACATATTAAAAGAAAACTAGCTAGATGAGTTAGTGGTGCAAATGTTGTTATATTCACAATTTTATTCAAATGAATCATGTAAAAATATAAATGTAATTTTCTATTGTAATTGTCAAATATCTTTTTATATAAGTAGAGTACAAAATATAACAAATACAAATATGCCATATTAGCTAACTCAGTCATAATGAATGTATGAAATCTGAAAAAGTTAAAATGATAGATGCTAAATTTGTATTTTTCATGTCTAAACTATTTATTTATATCCTAAAGATGAAGAGTGAAGAAAAATACAAAGTATATATATATATATATATATATATATATATATATATATATATATATATATATATATATATATATATATATATATATATATATTACAAGTTGTTCGGTGTTCAGTTTGGTTTACGGTGTTTCGGTTTTAAACCAAACCAAACCAAACCATTCGATTTGAGCAAATTGCTACCAAACGGTTTACTTAAGCAAAACCAAACCAAACCACCAATTTTCAGTTCGGTTCGGTCAAACCAAACCATTTTTGCCCAACCCTATTGAGCGGTGTAGGTGAGATGGGTCATTGGCGGTGTGGGTGGTGGGTCATTGGTGGTGTTCATCATGAATAGTGGTCACTGGAGCGGTGATCCCATCGTGGTCACTGACTGACGTGATCACTGTGACTGGCGTTGGTAAATATGACTGACAGTGGTAATTGAGGCATTCACTACTACAGAAATGACATACCACGTCTCACATTTGACGTCGGTTCTTCAGAAATCGTCGTTATTAAGTGCATTTACGTCGGGTTTTAATAAAACCGACGTTGTTGATCAATTTGTAAAAAATAATTATTACTATTAACAACGGTTTATGTGAAAACAGCCTAGGTAGGTGGTTCGTTTTTTATACCGGGCATTTATATTTTTACTTATACGTCTGTTTGTGACTAACCTTCGAGAAGGAATAGACCCCTTTTTATTTAGCAGGTGAAATGTACGAAGTATTTACTCGAATCGGTCGATTGGCTATTCATCTCTGAGTGAACCTCATCTGCGAAACCGTTTCTGCACGAACATCCTTGGCTTTCTGCGCGAATCTGCTCAGCGAAATAATCTCTACGGAAACCTCCTCGCCCAAATCGTCTCTGCGCATATCTCCTTTGTCAAAACTTCGCTGCGCAGACCTCCTTAGCATACACAGGTAAGATTTTGTTCTCTATTCAATTTGTTGATCCGCCATCTTCCTCTTATAATTAATAAGCTTCTCGGAGATAATTAAGACAATTGCTTTACTTGCAGCCGCTCCAGCCGCACGATTTCGTCATCCTGTGTATTTTCTGCCATTTATTTTTATGCGATTGAACTTCTTGAGAAATTTTTAGTGTATTTTCAAAATAAAATTTTCGAAATTTAGGTTTATGTTTAAGATTATGATGGCTCATCACAGTACCATCCAGAATTAGGTTTTTGTGATTGAACCTTTTCTTTCTTATTTCTCCTTTTGTTTAAGTTAATATCTTATGCCCCAATCACCTAGGTGTTTTGTAAAATTGAAAAAAATTAGGGATGCCTTATTACCTTATTTGGGAATGGTCCAGATCCTTCTGCTTGGCATCATCTTCCTTTTCCTCTTCTTCTGTAGTGTTTAAAGTTTGAGGATTTTAATTGCATGACTATTTTGTGTGAAAATAGGCTTTGTATTAAAGCAGCTTCACTGACTTGTTACTCTTTTGAACTTCCAACATTCTGTTAGGAACATTTACCAATATTTTGTTGAAGTGCGTGAATGTTATTTCTAGTCTTTGAATTTATATTTACCTTTACATGTCAATAGCTTGCAAGAGGCCGGAGTTGCAGGCTTGCAGCCCTTGGCATCAAATAGATTTGTAACTCTGTTGACTCCTTATGGTTCAAGTATGTCCAAGTTATCTACATAAAAATCAATTGGGTCTCATTCACTTGCTTTGCATTTATGAGTTTTGACCTGAACTAAAAATTTAGTTTTGTTGAATCTATTTTTAACTTTTCTGAATTTTAACCTTCCCTCAACATCCAGAATCTATTTTTAACTTTTCTGAATTTTCTGAATTTAGTCTTGACTCTTGAAAGTTGCACTCAAACTTCCTCTGTTCCTGAATTAGCTCATATAAAAAATTCTCCAGAGCTCTAGAAAAATGAATCATCACATGATTGTAAGGTTTGCTTTCCTCTCTTTAACATATGATAATATAGTTTCATGGTATAATAATTGGGAACATGATATATGTTTTCTTATTCTATATTGAAACTTGTTTCCTCTGTTACAGGTTATAAGTAATGGTCTACAAGAATGAGGTCTTCGATTTTTACAGGTTTTCATTTGGATTGTTGATATTTAGGGATTTTCCCTAATTTCTCTAATATTGAGTATTGTTCTGCATATTTGTCTAATCGGAAACTCAGTCTATGTTCATCACTCTCAATGAACGGCTGTTCTTTAATTTTTCAGATTTTCAAGCAATCATTAGTCTGAGAAGCTTTCTTGGGCTAATTTCTTATTTTTGAATAGAATCTACTAGATTTTTGAGCTCGTATGTCATGTATCATTTTTTATATAAAACTGTTCCTCTCCAATAGTGTTTATCATCTCATTTCGAAATACATATGGACTACTTACTGCCATGTCTTAAGTATAGTAAGAAATTCCTTTGACTTAGAGAAACTGTTGCGTAGATTATACCTCTTTTTATTTATAAAAGTCTTTCAACTGTTTGCAGGGAGATAAGTGGACTAAAATCAGAAATAGACGTTCAATTCGTGATGACATTATCCCTAAATTTAAACAGTTTTAGCGAGGTATATATACTACAACTGAATATTTCTTTGGGTTTCTCCAATATGCATAATGTATTTATTGTATTTAATTTGTTTATCATTAATGATATAGGTACATTGGTAATTGTAAGGTTTTTATACCCTAGTTATTGTGTTACAAATAGGTGTAATCACCTAAGATACAAATTTACGATAACCCTTGTATTGTACTAATTATTCTTTTATGGCAGGATTGGTTTATTATGAGGAAGAAGATAAGATGTTAGTTTGTTTTCACCTAATTATAATGTTATGATATTTATTTCGAGGCTACCCTAGCACAGTTCATCAACACTAATGCTTAGTAATCAATGTTGTTTTTGTTGGAGCATTTCATATAGATATTTTAAGCTACTCTCAATGCACCCATTGAGTTTGTTTTTATTGAATAATATATTTCTGTACTTTTTAGTCTTGGATTGTTTTTCCTATCTCTTATCATTAATGTATCTTTTGGCCTCCTGGTTGCAGGTAGAAAGGTAACTTCCCTTATAAGAACTTGTATGTGATATGTTGCAAGCTTTGGGAGCTAAATACAGTTCATGATTTTGGGAGCTATATACAGTTCATGATTTTCTAATTGATAAATACAACCTTATCAGATGTGGTAACCATTCACTTACATGACATATTGTTGAGAGAATCTCATGTTTGTGCTTCCACTGTATTGCTTGAGTTGATCTGATTGCCCTTCTGAGCATATCAAGCCATGACAATTATTTATTTTAATTTTTTGCCAGATTTCAAGAAAGTTCAGCAGTGTCATATTGAAAGAAAGATGGATTATGATGATACTCCGTACTGTCTATTTCCTACATGTTAGAGGAGTAGTTATCATAGGATTCATAGCTATGGTCATCGGTATTTGTAAACAAATAATTATAGTTATGTCATCATTGTATTTTTAATATGGATGTGTATTTTTGTTACATGGCTAGTTGCTATCTAAAATAACATTGGATTCATAATTCTGTATCTTTACCCAACATTAAAATAAGGACTACCCCTAAAATAACGTCGACTTTTTTTTAAAAAAAACTCAAACATATAACGTCGGTTGCAATATATAACCGCCATTGTACAATTTAGTAATTTTCATCAAAATTGATCAAAGTCGGCTTTCGATAGAAACAGGCGTGGTATGATATTTTGAAAACATGACTACTTATAACGTCGGTTTTACACAATACCCGTCGTAGTATGTCTTTTTTCAATTTTTATAAATTACTTTTAACGTCGGTTTTAAAACCGATGTTATATGTCTTCACTTATAACGTCTCCTACTTAGACGTCACTTCCAAAACCGACGTTAAAAGATAAAATTAACCGACGTTGAAGTGAGTTTATTAGTTAACAGTGTCGTAGTCCTCATAGCTATTTTTAGTTTCATTTTTGGAAATTTAAAGGTCTCTTTATTGTCCAATAGTTATTTTTAGTATAATTTTTGTCTTAATTTCTAAATATTTTGGTTGAATGCTAAGATACACAATTAAAGGTGAAATATAACAAAATTCAAATCTTCGATTGAAAATGATTTGAATAAATTATTACAAAACATTCACACGAGTGGAGCAATGAAAACGAGACATAGGCAATTGAATTTAGATCATATGGATCCACATGAATATAAGGCATTTAAGAATTTAAGAATTGGATATACGATAGAATAGTTTTGTCACCGCCTTGAAATATGTCATGTTTGGTTAATATTGTTCGCTTGATATTTTCCTGATTTTAAGAAGATGATGGCTATTCAGCTTGGAATCTAGGACAATTACTCGGTTTGAAGTACTTATGCATTGCTCTTATCTTGAAGGGTCCTATTTGCGATGTGTATGTAGGCTGTTTCAACATTACAAATTTCATACATATTCAAAGCCTAATCAATATGTTTCTATTAAATGCGAGTCTTTTTATTTAAGTAGTAGACACGACGTTTGCCATGATGAGCTTGATTGTATCCATTGAATCGCACCTACATAATATATAAATATATACGTGGTAACGAATTTCATTTTGAAAATTACATCACTTCAAAGCATTTTTAGCTTTTTTGGATAGAATAAAATCAATTGCTATTAATCAAATCATTATTCAATACATCCGTAAAAAAAGTGAGGGAACAGAAAAACAAACTCGACTTTCAGACCAAGAACCCGCTGCCCTTGCCATGGCATGAACCACCCGGTTTGCTGAACGTCTAACATGAGAATAAATAATACTCCCTTTGCCCCCCTATAATTGTCCCATTTTTCATTTTTGGATGTCCCTTTATTATTGTCTCATTCTATATTTGGTAACATTTGTGTGGCTCTAATTCATCCTTACTTTATTTCCACTTTATCAACTTATTACCAACCACATAATTCTACTTTTCTTAAAAACAACACCACTCCCTTCCGTACCAATAGTAGGGGAACGGAGGGAGTACTAACAAAGTTAGCCATCAAGTCTCTTATATCTTCTGCCAGAACACTCGAATAGGAAGACCCGGAACCATTTCGAATTTCAATGATAGCTAAAAGGGAATCAGATTCCACATCAATGAAATCCCATTGTTGTTCCTTTAGCCAACTGAGAACCTCCCTTAAGCCCATCAGCTCAGCTTCATACGGAGACAACTGACCCCTTCGTATTATGCTTCCTCCTGCAACAAAAGAGCCAGAGCAGTCGCGAACAACCCAGCCAAAACCGCAGCTCTCTCCTCCGATCGAAGCATCAACATTGATCTTCCTCTGCCCTTCAACCGGTCGCTGCCACTTGCAGATAACCTCGCCAGATATGCTTCCAGACCTACAGATAATCTGCAGATAAATTCGGGTTTTCTGCATCACTTGCGATCCATCCGTCTGAACCCTGCACCAGACTCTTTGGTTCCTTTCATTCCACAAGCCCCAACACCCAGAAACGATAATCTCCATTTCCTCCGGCTTAAGCACTCTGCTCACACATTCAAGCCAATCTAAAAAGTTATGGGCTGATTGACCCGCCTTCGTCCAACTAGCTGCACCCCACGCCGTTCTAGCTACCGTACATTTGAAAAAAAGATGAAATGGGGATTCATCTTCCTCACCACATAAGCCACATCGAATCTCACAGTCAACTCCTCTTGACTTCAAGTTATTCATTGTTGGAAGACATCCACAACATACCTGCCGGTAAAAAAACTTAATTTTAGGGGGTAAATTGAGATGCCACATAGATGTCCAGCCCGTCCATTCGACCAAAGTTATTTCTCCAACAATCCTCCGGTAGCAACTTCTAACTGTGAAGCATCTATTCTCCTCTCCTGCCCAAATCATTCTATCAGGAACCACCCTATTGCTCAATGGAATCCTTCTGATAAGATCAATATCCCTATCATTAAACAAATCCTTCAGAATATCCTCATCCCAAACATCTCTTCTCGAGTTCAGTAATCCAGCCACCAGTGCCTCCTCCAAACCTTGAAAACAGTCTGATAAAATTAAAGGGTTGATTTTGTCAGGTAGCCAAGGATCGCGCCAGATATTAATGAATTCCCCATCACCGACCCGCCATCTAACCCCCTTCCGAATAATATCTTGAACTTCAACAAGGCTCCTCCATATAAAAGAGGGCTTATTGCCCAATGAAGTTGTGAGGTAGGACTGCCCAGGGTAGTAACGAGCTTGAAAAATCCGTCTAGCCAAAGAATCAGGCTCTGTTAACAACTTCCAGCCCTGTTTTGCCAGCATGGCCTTGTTAAAGTCCCTGATTTTCCTAAACCCCAATCCACCTCCTAATTTTTTTGGTCTACATAAATAATCCCAACTTCTCCATCTAATACCTTTGCCGCCATTACCGTTCCACCAATAGCCGTTCATAATGACATCTACCTCCCGACATAAATCCACGAGTAGAAGAAAGACGTTCATAGCAAATGTTGGCATGGCCCTGAATCACGGTTTTCGGGAGTACCTCCTGTCCTGCTTTAGATAAAAATCTATTATTCCAATTTTGGATTCGTTTAAGAACCCTACCCCTCATATAGCCAAGAATCTCCCTTTCACTTCTTCCAAAGAGGGCTGGCAGCCCCAAGTATTTCTCCTCCTCCCCAACAGAACCAACTCCCAACATTTCTATCAGGCCCTCCTTAACGCCATCTGCAACATTTGCGCTAAAGAAGAGTTTTGATTTATTAAAATTATATTAATAACTTGCCCAGAAGCTGACTCATACGCTTGTAAAATATTACGAATGGTAGATCCTTCGTTGTGAAAAGCTTGAAAAAACAGTAAGCTATCATTAGCGAATAAAATGTGTGATATCCTCGATAGGAGTGGGCACGGTTGGTTAACCGCATTTCGGTTAACCATTTTTTGGTTAACCGTGGTTTCGGTTAATATGTAAATTATATCATTAACCGTACCGTAACTTCGGTTAACCGGATAACATGTAACCGTAATATAGGTTAACCATTAATTGGTTAACCAAAAAACCGTTTAAACGATGAAAGATATGCCAACATTTGCTCATCCAATTTTCTCCCAGAGATTCGCTCTCCCGTGAGAATCGAATTTAGGGATCCTGTTGATATTATTGAAATGCTCCGTATAAAACAAACCAGTGTAGAAGGTATTGGCATGTACTCCGTATTAATTATGCCTTATGGAAATTTAATTAATTAATCAACCAATAATAACAACAATATAGCTCCAATCCCAATGATATTAAATTATTAACACACGTGTTCCCAGTACGAAACCATACTCACGTAATACTTTGACCGTGCAATTAGTTTAGAAATAATATTTTAACTTTGCATTATCGGTTAACCGGTGGTAGTTTTATTTCATAACCGTAACTGCGACATGTATCATTTTTTTCTTTCGGTTGGTTAACCGTACCCAATATTTTTTGGGACTAAGGCTTGGATGTTGTTGTTGTTGTTGTTGTTGTTGGTTAACCGTACCGCGAATTTTTAAAAACACGGTATGGTTAACCGAAAAAACACCGGTTTTTCGGTTATTTTGTACGGTTAGTCGGTTACGGGTTTTTATGCCCACCCCTAATCCTCGGGGCCCTCGTAGCCACCGCCACCCCATGAATCAAACCACAAGCCTACGAATAAGAGCACTTAAACCTTCCGCCACAATGAGAAAATGATATGGAGTATGTATGTTAAGAAATACATATAAAGATTAAGGATTACACTTTCGTCCTTTCTATTAAGTTACAATATATTGAGTTTTACACTACTCGATCACATGTTATACTCTAACTACATTTTATTTATCATTGTATACGTTTTTTTGAAAATATTGTCAAATTAGTCTCATTAAATTTTTTTAAAAGCTGTGTTTTACTAATTGAAAATTAAATTTATTAACATTCAAAGTTGTGCGTTGGCACCCCCCTCCTCCCCCCGGATGAACTCTACATAATTAGAAGTTCAAGTAGGAAGAATGTCTATTACAAACTAATTAATCACACTCAAATATAATTTCATATTTGTTTAATGATTATTATTCATTATCATATACTCGGTGTATAAACTCAGTATAGTAATGCATATACTCAAGTATTGATTTTTAACCATTGTATATGTTTGCATGCAGAGTCCAACTAATAAGCACACAATGTGGACATTGTTTATAATTGATTAATTAAATATTATAACACAAAAGTATAATTTATTTGTTAAAATATACTCCGTATAAGCATTTGGACATTTCAATAATTAAATAATGACTGTAAAAATAATGTTAATGGTAGCCAACTCTGATCAATAATATTTTTTAATACACTACTATTTCGAATATGAGAATTATAATAAATTGTTCCTTATTAAAAATATTTTCATATAACCATGAAATTTATAAATTATACAAAAATATAATAATTAAAATCACTATTCAAATTTTGTCATTATTGACCCAAAAAAGTCAACTATAGCAAATACATTTTGCTTCTATTTATGAAATTTGTTTAGAAATAAGCGCATGAAACCAAATACCTTTTGATTTGATATCATTGTTGTAATACTTCAAAACAGAAGATAAATAGTTCAAATCTCATCCCAATCATTAATGACTATTAGATCATTGGACTTATACTACATGTAATATTCACAATATATTATTTATCGGGTTGAATTGTATGTTATTTGCTATCTTATATTTAGGCCCAAAAATTAGTGGTCCTATGCATATTAATTTAAGTGGGCTAATAAGTTATCTAATAAGGTATAGGACCCAAATGTGTAGAGACCCATGGGCTTGACCTAATCAATGATGGGTTGATTAAGGTTAAGCACTCTCTATAAATAAGGGGTTATGGTCCCTAGTTGAACACGTCATTCCGTCTTTCTGCATCCCATCGCTAGAGAGATAATCCCGAGGGTGTGTATCAACCAGAAGACGCAAACCCTAGCCTCCGTCTCCCGGATCTCTAAAGGTTATCTCCAATGGCGTCAGGTACGCTTCCGCTCAGTTAATTCTCTAGATAATTTCAATATGAAGATTAAAGTATTCATGGATTTATTCCAACAATTGGTATCAGAGCCTCCTTCATATTGAATTATTTGGAGCTAGTATTATCTACCGATTTATTGAAATAAGGGTAATGCGATTTTGCTTTTATGCAATTCGTTCTTGATATATTCACATATCAGATCGGTAGTTAATCATTAAGCAAAACGATTGGATTTTGCTAATCTGACTGATGGATAGTGTACCCGGGGGTAGCTTATCCGAGGGGTTATTAAGAGAGAAGTCAGAGCAAATGAGTATTGAGAGAGAAAGTATATTAGCAAGTATTCAGCGTGTTGTGTCTTGGTTACAAATGGGGAGATGGGGTGCTGTTTATAGTAGCAATAAATGTCGGACAGGGACACGTGTCAAGCGTCCATTGGCCGAGAGGTCACCTCAACTAGTTGGCGCTAGCAACCGCATGTGGCCGCATTTAGTGCGGCTGTTGGATGGGATGTTGTACAGGGTACGGTGATCCATACGCATGTGGAGCCGATATTATGTCGGAAAAGGTGCCCTCGGCAGTATATGACTAGCCGAGGGCTCTGAGTACCGGGGACCCCCTTAGTGCCGAGGGCTCCAGTTGCCGAGGGCTATTGATTTTCGCCGTTTTTCCCAGTAACTTTGTTTTCCCGTCTTGGCCCTTCTGTGAGAATTAGAGCCTTCGGCCAAGGGGCCGAAGGCACCCCTGGTGGGTTGCTTGGTACTCTGGGCGCCGTGATTTGGGCCTGTTGTGCTTTCTGGGCCTGTTGGGCCTTTATTGGAGTAGTAGGAGTCTGTGGGCCGGGGGTTCCCGGGCCATATACTCCATCAGGAGTCCCTAATTCCTTTTGCCGAAAGGTACTTTAGGGAAAAGGAGTAATTGTGTTTGTCCTCTGCCGTTGTTCTGCTGTAGTTTGTGGTGTTGTGGGTAGTTTGCTGTTTGTTTATTCTGCCGAGGGCAGTCCCTCAGTTACCCACATGTCGGGACTTGAGGGGTCATGTTTGTGATTTTTGTGATTTTTCCCGAGGGGGTTCTCCAGTCCCCCACTCCTTGAGGCACTTGTAAAGTGGTGAAAAGGAGTAGAGTAGTTGCGTTGCTGTTTTGGGCCGAAGGCTGACGCTTTTCGTTTCATTTTGGGGGGATGCCTCGTTAAAAACCTCATTAGGAAAAACCCTGTGGGAAAAAATCCTAATGAGGGAAAAAGAGTGCACCGAATTCCCCAACGATGAATCCAAAATGTGAAGCCCTGGTTCGAAATGGAGAATGATGCTGATGCCGAAGGCTTTCCTTGTTCTGAGGGCTCATGCGTTGATTATCCGGAGGCTTGCTGTCGATATCCTGGGAGGTGCCGAAGGGGAGTCCCTCAATCTGGGGATCGAGGGCGTCATGAATGTGACTAGCAGTTGGATTGTTACCGGGGTGTTCCCTGTTTGTTGTTCAGTTGGTGAGGAGGGTACCCGAGGGCTCCCATTACTTGTGTGCCGTAGACTACCTGTTAGTGAGGCGTATTCCCCGGGGGCTACCCGGCCCTCAAAGTGCTGAGGGGGGATCCCCGAGGGGTGGCCTGATATGAAGCTGTGAGCTTCTGAAGGAGCGAGCCCGAAGGCATTTGTTATGTAGTGCGTGGGGCACAACCCGGGAGCGTCTCTGGGTAAGTATACCCGGAGGCTCTTCTTGATGAAGTGGAGTGAAGTAAAAAGCCTGGGGGCTAGTTTCTCGGTTGATGAAGGAGTGGTCTGTCAAGTGTAGCCGGGAGCTCCCAGAATATAGCCGTTGGAGATATAGTCATTGGAATATCTAACGTCAGAATATAGTCGTTGAGGGGGGGGGGGGGCTGCCACGTGGTGTGTGCTCGTTGGCTGCCCGTGGGTGGGGGTCACCGATTGGGCGAAACCACGGTTTGTAATGATGGCAGTTCAACCGGAGGCCCGGTTTCCAGGCCCAAGCCCGGATCCAGACGCCTATAAATACCCCATGGTCGGACACCACTCCTCCTGTGCGATCATTTGTTAGCGAAGCTCTGCCGGATTTTTTCTAGAGAGAGAAACACTTCCCTCGATCTAACTCCTGCTTTAAGGTCAGTTCCCCATTTGTTCTTCTCCCTCCTTAGCTAGCTGTAGCGGCCTTAGATCTAGGAGTTGTAACTTAGAACACTTAGTGTTTCCGAGCCCTCGACCCAGTGGAAAGATGTCTTCCCAAAGTGACTCTCAAGACATATCGAGGGATCTATCGGTGGAGGAGGAGAGCTTCTCGGATGCGGGGTCCTCTAGCGAGCAACCCTCGGCCCAGGAGGATGTCGCGATGGCGATGGAGGTGCAGAAGGAGTTGGTAGCTGAAGTTGAAGCTGAGGGCTTCGAGCAAGAGGCGGAGGATGAAGAGCTTGCCCTCGTCGTACAAGTCGCAGAGGAGGAGGAAGAGAGGGAGAGGATGAGGGTGACAATGGCTGTCCTTCCCCCTCGGGGTGCTGGTGAGGCAGGGAGCTCTCAGCCCCTCAACCCGACGCCGATAAGAGTGGCCCCCGGGAAAAAACAGGAGAAGAAGAAAACTGCTCCCAAGAAGAAGTGCGTTGTTGCTGATCAAGGGAAGCCCATAGATGTGCCCGAGGGGTACTCCTGGCTGAATACTGCTGCCCTTGAGATAGGGTCGAAGGCTGACAGGGAAGATATGTACGTGACTCAGCTGCACGTGGGGCCTTCGGCTGTGGTGGTGGCGCCAGGCCCTGATGATGTGCTTTCCCGGGCTCCCGAGGGTTGCATCGCCGTGCACATCCTATCGGTATCAATGGGGCTCCGGTTCCCCCTGCACCCATTCCTTCGGGAGTACCTTCGGTATGTGGGCTTGGTCCCCTGCCAGTTGACGCCTAACAGCCACTCCTACGTGGCGGGATTTCTGAATCTCTGCCGGGCCCGAGGGGTGACCCCCATCCTGGACTTGTTTTTTCAGAGCTTCAACCTCTGTCGGGGGGGTCACGCGAACGCCGAGGGCTTCGCCAATCTGCAACAGGTAGCCTGGTGGAAATTATTCACAGAAGCGCCCTCGTCCAACAAAGGCTGGAAGGAGCGGTGGTGCTACGTCAGAATTGCCGAGAGTCCCTTTTCGATGGAACTTCGGGATCGCTTCCGTCGGCATCCGAAGGTTGGAAGTGCTGCTCTGGAGAAGGATGGCTTGATAATAGCCAAGATCCCGGAGGGTCGTACGAAGCAAGTGTCCATTAAGGACTTTACTGCTGACAAGGAGCTTTTCGCCCTCGGCTTCCGCAGATATCGCTTCCTCGGCGAGACAGACGAGAAATATCATGTGCTGGCAGGAGGTAGTATCCGAGGGCTTCGTGTTTTGTACTTAGGATATTTTTTTCCTCTTTTTTTTTTTGCTCTCTGTCCCCTCAGTCTTACCCCTTTGTTTTTGTTGGCAGGTGTGAACATGGACGCTGGTAAACTCTTCGCTCTGAAGAAAAAGAAGGGCAAGGCCTAAGCCCATAAGAAGGACCCCTCGGTCCAACTGCCTGTGGGATCCTTCTTTCAAAAGGAGACTCCGGAGCCCTCTGCTGCGGAGGGAGTTATCGGGGTGGCACAGGGGGCCACCAAAAAGAAAAAGGGGGCCAAGGCGGCTGAGCCCCCGGCTAAGAGGCAGAGGGGTACAGGGGGCACCGCCGGCCAGGATGCCCCCTTGGTGATTATTGAGGATCGCCCTTCTCCGGATCCCCCGGTTGGTGCTGCGGCGACAGCCCAAGCCGATCTTCCCTTGCGAAGCCCCCCTTGGGAGATCCTGCAGCTTTCCTTGGCCCCGGAGGCTTCTGTCCTACAAGGCTCAGCGGAGCCGAAAGCTTTCTTAAGGGGGATGACCTCGGCAATGGACAAGGCTGCCCTCTCAACCTATGATGATGAGGCCCTCGAGAACAGGATCCTTCGATCTTCATTAACTGTAAGTTTCCTCCTTAGGTCTTGTGTTTAACTTTTAATGCTCTTTCCATATTAATTTGACCCCTCCTCCTGTTGTTTATCAGGCTTGCATAGCCCTCGGGGAGCACGCACAGAGGATTGAGCAATGGCGCCTCCGGAAAGCGGAGCAGGATCGAGAGATGAAGGAGCTCATCCTGAAGAACTCCGATGCCGTAAAGCAGATGGCCCTGCTGGAGGAAGATCTCCGGAAAGCTGCCGAGGGCGCTGAGCTGAAGGCCAAAGCTGCCGTGGAGGAAGCCAGGCTTGAGGCCGAGAGGGCAGCTAAGAAAGCCGCCGAGGAGGCAGAGCTTGCCAAGGCCGAGGACGTCGCCAAATCCCGAGAGGAAGCTGTTGCCGCATTCATGGCTGAGGGCTGGAAAGCCAAAGATAGGCAGCAGTGGGTGGCCTCGGTCGTGGAGTCATCTGTAGATGACTGGGTGAAGGGCCCCGAGGGAGACTGGATGGCGGAGAGGGGAGACAGTTATTACCAAGGGGGTGAATTCTTCACCCAGCACCTTGTGTACCGGAGGCTAGCCAGGCACTTCCAAGTCTCCCTCGAGGAATTTGACCCCTCGGCGTATGGCCTTCCTCCTTTGCAGCCTGATGTGAGAAACCCCCTCCCCCCGGGCGAAGAGAGGCCTGTGATCCATGACTCCATGATGATGGGGGGATCCGGTGATGGTGATGACGAGGCTGCCATCGGGGAGGAGGTCACCTCGAAGCCCGCCGAGGAGGCAACAGCTGAAGAAAACACTTGTACTTAGTAGCTTTTTGAACACCTTTCCTTCCTGCTTGTAATGAATATTTGTGTACTCTCGGCCTCGGCCATATTGTAATATGTACTTTAACTCTTCCATTCTTCCTATGAATGAATACCGGCCTTCGGGCTTTTGTGTATAATTCGTTTCCTCCGATTGTTCTTCTCTGAATGTATGTCCTCGTTTTTTTTGAATGTATGCCTTCGCTTTTCTGAATGTATGTTTAGGACTTAGAATATATTCTCCCAAGTGTAGTGCCTCTCGTAGCCCTCGGCTACTAGGCCTATCTAGTTAATGGCACCTTTGGTCGAGGGCCCAACGTTTAGGACTTAGAAATATTTCTAAGTGTTTGTTCATCTGCTGGCCCCCGGCTAACTCTTTCCCTCCGGTTCTATGTAGCCTTCATGAGATGACCGGAGGCGAGGTGTTTAGGACTTAGATGAATTTTTCCAAGTGTTTGAATATAGTGTAGCCTTCGGTGATTGGGTATCCTTTGCTGACTGGATGTATGACCGAAGGCCCATAAATAGTTAGGACTTAGAAAATATTTCCTAAGTACACTTTTACCAAGTCCTCATCCGTATGGCCCCTCGGGCTGCATGGAGATTTGACCGAGGGTAAAAATATGTAGGACTTAGGAAAATTTTCTAAGTGTAGCTTCATCAAACATTCAACCGTATGGCCCCTCGGGCAGCATGGAGATTTGACCGAGGGTCAAAATATGTAGGACTTAGAAAATTTTTCTATGTGTAGTATGTATGAAGTAGGAGCCCTCGGGTGACTGTGAGGCCCCTGTCTCAGATATACCTTCGGTTTACTGGTGGCTGCATAGGAGGCAAAGCATTTAGGACTTAGATTATTTTCTCCAAGTATTTCCTGCTGCTTGCCTTCGGGAGGGGACCCATCGGCTGTATATGTTGTAGGTTCAGGATAGTTTCCTTTGCCTTGTGATGTTGGCTTGTGGCAATAAAAAGCCTTCGGTTGTTTGTTATGTCCCCCCAATGTTGCTACAGGAGAGTTTGTAGTCCAAGTCTAGCATAAAAAGGCAGACTCCCTCGGGAACTGTCTGGATGTATCCCCTCGGCATTTAGTGAGGTTCCGGGGGTGATTCTTGATTTGATTTGACCAACATCTGATAGCTTTGTCATAAAGTAGCCTTCGGTAACGTTTTTGAGCTGTTGGTGGCTGAGCTTGCCATGTTTTGTAGTATTTGAGACTTCGGTTTTAGGTACACCCGGAGGCAATCCTTAAGTGGACTTAGCCATTTGTTGATGATGTCTGTTGTGAATGGTATCCTTGGTACTCATGAGCGTCCAGGTATCAGAGGCGTTCCCTTGGGGAGCCCTCGGTATGCTTCCGTGAACTGTAGGAGTGATGTACCCATTGATTTCTCACCGAGTCTACTCCCCTTCACCACCCCTTTTTTTTAGGTAGTGAAGGAAAGGCTTCAAGAAACTTGGTTTCTTGGTAAGACTTGGCCTATCGGGAGGTAACAGAATATACCATTAGCTCCCCCCTTGGGTTAACCTTCCGAGTTCCGAGGGGATCGAGGGTCGTTTCCTGGGTACAAGATATGGTGGTCTATAGCCTGCCTCCCCTTGGGGGATGGCGCGGAAAGCGCCTCAGTTTTGAAAGTCGTCCCCTCGGCGCTAGACATAGTCTGTGGCCTACCACACCCTTGGGGTGGTGGCGCGGGGAGCGTTTCGGTTTGGAAGTCGAATCCTGGGCATTTCTCGTGCCTGTCATACCCTTGGGGTGATGACGCGGAAAGCGTTCCGTTTTTGAAAGTCGAATCATGGGCATTTCTCGTGCCTGTCATACCCTTGAGGTGATGACGCGGAAAGCGTTTCAGGGAAGGGTTTTCATTTGCACACTGGTTGCAAATGGCCGGGGGCACTACGTGCTGCCGGCACCGAGAGGTGGCGCCTTCGGTATAGGTGTCTTGGAGGGGTACGGCTTAGAAACAACACTTGGTGTTTGTTCCGATTTACGGCCCCCGGTACTTGGTACCGAGGGGTCTTCTGTAAAAACACTTGGTGTTTTTCCTTCATTTGTCGTAGGGGATTGTGGTGTCTACCCTCGGTACTTGGTACCGAGGGGTCTTCTGTGGAAACACTTGGTGTTTCTTCCCATTTGTTGAAGGTGATTGTGTTGTCTACCCTCGGTACTTGGTACTGAGGGGTCTTTTGTGGAAACACTTGCTGTTTCTTCCCATTTGTTGAAAGCTGATAGTGGTGTGTCCCCCCGGCACCAGGTGCCGAGGGGTCTCCTTTGAGGACAGGTGGTACTTTGTTGTAGGTGATAGTATTGTCTACCCTCAATACTTGGTACCGAGGGTTCTTCCTTGTGGTAAGGCCTTGGGCCTGGGGGTGATATGAGGGCTTGGCCCTTGTAATAATCATGTTCCATGTTCTTGGTGTCTTCAAAATGCCTTCATTCTTCAGAATTTTAGGCCTTGGGCCGTAAAATAATACATTCACTAGTTATGAGGGCTTGGCCGCTCTGATGTTATTGATAAAATTTAACTACGTGATGTACATTCCAGTGCCTTGGGACTTCAGTCCCGTTAGGTCGTTTTAGCTTGTAAGTTCCTGGTTTGATGATGGCTGCCACGATGTAGGGGCCCTCGAACTTTGGTGCCATCTTTCCGCCCTCGGTTGGTTGGCTAGCTTCCCTTCTTCGAAGGACATAGTCCCCCACTTGGAATTCCTGGGAGCGGACCTTAGCGTCAATGTAACTCTTCACTTGCCTCCGGTAGTTTTCTGCGCGCATGAAGGCTTGCTCTCGGCGTTCTGAAATAAGGTGCAGGTCGAGGGCCATATTGGCGTCGTTGGCCTCTGGATCATACTGTATGACCCTTCGGGTCGGAAGAGTTACCTCAGTGGGGGCTTTGGCTTCAAATCCGTAGCAAAGGGAGAAGGGTGTTTCGCCCGTTGCCCGCCGAGGGGTGGTACGGTAGGCCCATAAGATGTTGTGGAGCTCTTCCACCCAACCACCCCCTTCGGCCTCCGGCTTCTTCTTTAGGCCCTCGAGTAAGGTCCTGTTGGCGTTCTCCACTTGACCGTTGCCCTGAGGGTAGGCCACGGATGAGAAGGTGTGTTTGATGCCCCATGCCTCTAGGAGGGCACAGAAGGGGGCTGCCTCGAATTGAGTCCCGTTGTCAGAGATGATTTGCTGAGGGACGCTAAACCTGGTGAGGATGTTTTTGAGAACAAAATGACGGCACCTGGCCTCAGTGATGCTGGCGAGGGGCTCCGCTTCCACCCATTTTGTGAAGTAATCGATGGCGACAATGATGTACCTGTTGTTGGAGGTACCCCTCGACAGAGGGCCCACGAGGTCTATGCCCCATCGAGCGAAGGGTATGGATGTGCTGATGGGGGCATAGTTGACCGTTGGCCTGCCGGGGGCCTTCTGGAAGTGTTGGCATGCGGGGCACCTTCGGGCAAGATCTGCACAATCCCGGGCCATCGTGGGCTAGAAATAGCCCTGGATTATTAGCCTTCGGGACATGGAGAAGGGTCCATGGTGAGCTGAGCAAGTGCCACTGTGCACTTCCTCCATCGCTACTTCGGCTTCATCTTGGTGAAGGCACCGAAGTAATGTCCCGTTGTAGGACCTTTTGTAAAGCCTTCCGTCCTCGATAGTGTAGCTGGGAGCCCTCAGCTTTGCCAGCTTGGCGCGGGCCTCATCCTCGGACAGTTGCCCTGTGGTGATGAAGGTGACAATGTCCGAGATCCAGTCACCCTGCCTTTGTTGTATGTTCATGACGGGGCTAGCATGTATGCTAGAGAGGCTGAGTTCTTCCACTTTGGCAATATTCGAGATGTGCTCAGGGGATTCTGCCGAGAGCTTGGATAAAATGTCGGCCTCGGAGTTTTGAGCCCTTGGTATTTGAGTAAGAGAGTGTGCGTCAAATACCTTAAGCAACTCCTTGTACCGTTTCAGCTCCTCGAAGGCCCCCTGGCATTCTGAAGTCCATTGGAAACCGACGGTTTTCCTCATGATCTGGAAGAAGGGTAAGGACTTCTCCGCCGATTTCGATAAGAAGCGATTGAGGGCTGCCAGGCGGCCCGTCAATCGTTGGACCTCCCTTACATTGCGTGGGGGCTCCATGTTGATGATGGCCTGGATCTTCTCGGGGTTGGCCTCGATACCCCCTCGGCTCACCATGTAGCCCAAGAATTTCCCCCCTGGACGCCGAATGTACACTTCTTCGGGTTCAGTCGAAGGCTAAACTTCTGCATGATGGCGAAGATCTCCCTTAGGTCGTCAGCATGGCTTGCTGACTGTTTGCTTTTGACGATCATATCGTCAACATATGCCTCCATGGCGCGCCCTAGGACAGCTTGGAATACCCTAGCCACCATCCGAGTGTAGGTGGTGCCTGAGTTCTTTAGGCCGAAGGCCATGACCAGGTAGCAGAAGATGCCCTCGGGAGTCATGAAGGCTGTTTTTTCTGCATCTTCCTCATGCATGTATATTTGATGATATCCGTGGAATGCGTCGAGGAATGACATGATTTCGCACCCCGCGGTTTCATCCACAAGTTGATCAATATTCGACAAAGGAAAGGGGTCAATGGGACACGCCTTGTTGAGATCTGTGTAGTCCACGCACATGCGGAATGAGGGCGGTTTCTGTGCGAGGACTACGTTTGCCAGCCATGAGGGGTATTTCACCTCCTTAATGTGCTTGATAGAGAGGAGCATGTCGACCTCCTTCTTCACAAATTCCCTCCTCTCGGCCGAGAGGGGTCTCCTCCGCTGCTGTACAGGTTTGGCCGAAGGGTCCACCGAGAGGCGGTGGGTGATGACCCTTCGGCTGATCCCCGACATTTCTTCCAGCCCCCATGCAAAAACAATGGAGTAGGCGCGGAGGGCACTGATGATGCCGGTCTTCAGGTCTTCGGGGAGCTTGGCTCCAATCTTCACGACTCTCTCCGGCTTGGCCGGATCGAGCGCGAAGTCTTCTACCTCCTCGGCTGGTTCAGCCCTCGGCCTCCTTTCTTCTGCTTCCACAGTTCCGGTGATGGTGTCAACGCGGAACTCCGTCTTGCTAACCTTCTTTGTTACTTGGAGGTAGCAAGCGCGGGCAAGCTTTTCGTTTCCCCTCGAGTAACCTATTCCCCCCTCAGCTGGGAACTTGAGGCAGAGGTGCCTCATGGAGATGACGGCTTCGAGATCCTCGAGGGCTGGCCGGCCGAGGATGATGTTGTGGGCGCAGTCGATGTTGACGACGACGAACTCCACTTCAAGCTTGGCTCTGTGGAGGTCGTCGCCGAAAATTACCGGGAGGGTTATGACCCCCTCAGAATCAATGGTGTCGCCGGTGAAGCCGGCAAGAGGGGTCTTGATGGGCCGAAGGGACCCCCTCTCCAGGTGAAACTCTCTGAAGGTGCTGATGTACATTACATTGACGGAGCTGCCCGTGTCAATGTAAGTTCTGTGAATAATGGTGTCGTTGATTTCTGTGCGGATGACAAGGGCATCCCTGTGTGGGGAGGATACTGGGGGGAGATCAGCGTTAGTGAAGATAATGGGTTCCTCCCTCAGCCGCTTTACTGGGGGCATATGAGTGACTTCCCCCACGTAAAGTGATTGAGCCCACTTCTTTCGTTGACTCGTAGAATCACCTCCGGTATTTCCCCCCGTGATCATGAGGATGTGGCGTTTCTTTTCTTGGTACCGGGGGTACTCCTCCTCCTCCTCCTCCAGATTTCCAATCTCCCTCTTCTTGCCGAGGGGGATGGTGTTGGGGTTGACCCATGCATTTGCTCTCGCAGTCTGCCCTCGGGTAGGCCGTTAGCGAGGGGGGTCCTGTTGCTGAGGGCCCTGGAAAAACTGGGACAGATGGCCCGCTTGTATCAATCTCTCGATGGCCGGTTTTAGCTGATGGCAATCATCGGTCCTGTGCCCCTGGTGTCGGTGGAAACGACCCGTAGGGGTAGTTTGGATTGATGGCAAATACTTCCGAGAGTGCGCGTGAATCTCGCTCCACGAGGCCTCTCTCCTCAGCAAAATCCAGGATGACGCTGACGGGGTGCGTCAGAGGTGTCCGAGGGTGCTCTAGGAGGACAGGATGTGCCCATGCCCTCGGGTTCCCCTTGTAGCCTCCCCCGGGCTTGGCTTGGCCATGCTGGGGGAGATCACCGGAGGGGGCAGAATCCTTGGGATGATTACGGGGAGCCCCCGGCCCCTGGTTGCCTTTGTCGTCCGGCCGAGGGCGTTGCTGATCTGGGATGTGGTGGCATTTCTCCACCTCCTCGGCTTCGGCGTACCGGTCCCCCGCTGTAGGGCCCTTATATAATCGCGGGGGGGGGGGGGGGGGGGGGGGGGGGGTTCGACAATGAGGCTCCTCGAGAAGTTCCCGAGGCGGAGTACCGTTTGGAGGAGGGCCAGGAGGGTCCCGTCGTCGGCGCCATCAACTTTATCTGCCTCCGTTCTCCAGCGCTCCAGGAAGTCCCGAAGGGTCTCCTCCTTCCTCTGTCTCACCGTTAGCAAGTGGGAGAAGTGTTTTCTTGTGCGGCGCCTTCCCGCAAATTGCGTCAAGAATCGCTGGGAGAGTTCTTGCCATGACTCAATGCAGCCCTCGAGCAATCGATTGAACCATTCATAAGCTGGCCCCTCTATGGTGGAGAGGAACCAACGACACAAATATTCATCCGATGCCCCCACCATCATCATGCTGTTCTGATACCTGCTGTAGTGCTCTTGGGGGTCAGTCTTCCCGTCGTAGGGCTTGATGAGCTGCCCTCGGTATTTTTCCGGGATCCGAGCCGCCAATACCCTTGGGGTAAATGGCGTCCGGGTCCGGAGCTATATGGTGGGTTCCCCGGAGCCCTCAGCTATCTTCTTCTGCATTTCTTCCATCTTGGCCATCATCGCCTCATACTTGAGGTCTGTATGAGGGGCAGAAGTGGTGGTGTGGGTTTTGGTGGCCTCCATCTCGTCAAGCCGGCGCTGGAGGGCCGCAATGATTTCGTCCCGAGGGTCCTTCAGGAGGGCCTCCGCCCCCTGCGAATGGACCCGGACCGAGTGGGCCTGGTTGATTTGGTGGCGTGCGTCGTCGGCATGGAGAGGTGCCTTGCCCTTGTCCTGAGGGGATGCCTTTCATTGGCCCTGGAGACGGACCCGCCACTTTCCTGAGGCCTTTGGAACGCCTTCCCCCCCTCGGCGGTCTTGGACCCCTCGGCGGTCTTGCGCCCCTTCGAGTCTCTCGAGGGAGGAGGTCCGGAGTTGTTCCTTGTTCACATTGTGGCGGTCCCGGGACTGGACTTCCTGGGAGGCCGTATCTTGGGCCACGACCCCCTCGGAGTTCCCCATCCGGAGGACCGGGTTACCGAGGGGTCGTGGATGAGGGGGAGGCATAATTTTCTCCCCCACCTGAGGTTGGAAGGGAACCAAAGTGCCGAAGGCACCCGGGTTCTGGGTGAGCGTTTGGATGAAGGCGGAGAGCGCCGATTGTACGTCGATTGTGATGACCGGAGGGCTAATTTGATTCTCGCTCCGGTCCTTCTTCTTGGCCTCGATACCGAGGCAGGCATCGGGGGCATTTTGTTGAATCTGCTGACGTAGGTCGACAGCCGTCTGGTCCAGCCCGGTGATGACGCCGCCCCCGGGAGCCCTGTTAGAGGCCTTGGGGACGTCGACCTCGCCGAGGGCCAGGTTCCTGTCCTCTACATTCTTGGAGTTGGCACGAGTTGTTCTCACCATTTTAGCTGGGTGTTTTGTGTTTGGTCGAGGGGGAGGGTTTCTTACTTGATTGTTCGACCTCTCAACGAGAGCACCAAATGATGGATAGTGTACCCGGGGGTAGCTTATCTGAGGGGTTATTAAGAGAGAAGTCAGAGCAAATGAGTATAGAGAGAGAAAGTATATTAGCAAGTATTCAGCGTGTTGTGTCTTGGTTACAAATGGGGAGATGGGGTGCTATTTATAGTAGCAATAAATGCCGGACAAGGACACGTGTCAAGCGTCCATTGGCCGAGAGGTCACCTCAACTGGTTGGCGCTGGCAACCGCATGTGGCCGCATTTAATGCGGCTGTTGGATGGGACGTTGTACAGGGTACAGTGATCCATACGCATGTGGAGCGGATATTATGTCGGAAAAGGTGCCCTCGGCAGTAGATGACTAGCCGAGGGCTCTGAGTACCGGGTACCCCCTTAGTGCCGAGGGCTCCAGTTGCCGAGGGCTACTGATTTTCTCCGTTTTTCCCAGTAAATTTGTTTTCCCGTCTTGGCCCTTCTGTGAGAATTAGAGCCTTCGGCCAAGGGGCCGAAGGCACCCCTGGTGGGCTGCTTGGTACTCTGGGCACCGTGATTTGGGCCTGTTGTGCTTTCTGGGCCTGTTGGGCCTTTATTGGAGTAGTAGGAGTCTGTGGGCCGGGGGTTCCCGGGCCATATACTCCATCACTGACGATCAATTAGCTCTATATTGAATGTTGTGGTTTGTTGTATGATTTCTTTCGGCCGGCACTCAATTGATTCGAAGCCTGTAATTTTTTTTCTTCTAGTTGCCGATCTTGTAGTGCCGTATAGTTAATCTTTTGTATTTTGTTTGATTGGACTAGTCAATCTTACGATTGATGAATTTTTTGAAAGGTGCATGATTCAGTAGCTAATTTCTCATATTCATATAACTTTACTAAGTATTATTGTTTATTAATTTATTACGGGGTATTTTATTTGGGTGTGGCTGATGTGATTCAAATTGCTTCACAATTTCCTTAGGGAATTAGCCACGTACGGTTGTTCATAGTATAATGATTGTTCTTGATATGCTTCCAAATTTTCAGCCATTAAAATCAATTTTGAGTTCTAGTTTTATTGTTTGATTCAGCCATTAATCGCATACAGTGATTCATGACGCTTAATTATTTGATTTAGTTCCAATTTTGAGTCTGCCGAACAATATATGCATAATAAAGTTTGATTTCATTTCATTTCATTTTCATTTACCCCAGTGCCGCAAAGGCTCCCACCTACGGTGGGGTAAGGGGGGGTCGGATGTACGCAGTCTTACCCCTGTACTAAAGCACAGAGAGACTGTTTCCGGATGACCCATAGTGAAAATCCCGTCCAAAATTGCATGGACTGACTGCTGCTTCATGACAAAGAAGCGCAAACAGTTTAGTGAGCCATTTTGCTTTATTCCATCATAATCTCAAGCCAAAAAATAATGAATCTTTGGCTCCATTGCAAATGATGGAAACATGCATAATAAAGTTTGATATGTTTCCTTTTTTTGGGTGATTCAATTTTGGAAATTTCTATGATTTTGGTAAGTAAATACTTATATGTGATTACGGGCAATATCAGTTCTATTAGAATTGCATATTTGGAAATAGATTACTTTTGTTGGTGATTATGATTTACGACTTAAAAAATGTGTATTGTGAGTTATGGGATGTATAAACCCCATTTTGTGATCGCACAGCAATTGGGTATGTGTTTTACAAATTATCGTTATACATAATACATTTGCGTGTGATTCAGAAAAATTTGCCCAATTTTATTTTTCAGATTTTCGAGTTAATATTAGCATGTCTAATATTTGAGTTAGTTAATTGATACAACATGCTGCCAAAGTAGCCTCTCTTGTTGAAATTAATTAACTCATATATTAAGATGATTGTGTACTTTCTTATTTCTTGTGGATAATAATCAGCCCAAAGGAATGTTATTATTTGGTCGAAATTTAAGTACATTTGTGATAATAAAATTTGTGATGATTATGAAGTTTTTCGTGTGAATATTAAGTCGGTCCAAAGAAAGGTTTAGTATTTGACATGATTTTATTATCAATCTTTTATTATCACACCAAGAGTACCACTTGCAAGTCTAATTTATGTCCAAAGACAAGATTAGATGTTGCGCTAGGTATCTTGTGATGGGAATTGCTAATATTTAAATTTAAAATTAATTATCAAATTAATTTCAGTTCCTAGAGCATATCATTTATATTATTTTTTGTTCTCTTTCAGTCAACAATTCTGCTGCTACAATATCAGCTAATATTAATAGCATGGATCTAGACATTGCACTTCGGACTGAGAAACTCGCCGCTCTTAAGGACACATCTACCCTTGATGAAAAGAGGGAGATGGAGAGGTGGGAACGCTCAAATCGCATGAGTCTAATGATCATGAAACGTGCAATTCCAGAATCATTCAGGGGCACAATGTCTGATGAGGCTGATGCCAAATCGTTCCTTGCCGAACTTGAAAAGCGTTTTGCTAAAAACGAAAAGGCGGAAACTAGTACTCTTTTAAACACTCTTGTTTCCATGAAGTATAAAGGAAAAGGGAACATAAGGGGGTACATTTTGGAAATGTCTCACATTGCTTCAAAACTAAGTGCACTAAAGCTTATTTTACCTGAGGAATTGCTTGTGTATTTAGTTTTGATCTCTCTTCCTTCTCAATTTAATCAATTTAAAGTCAGTTACAACTGCATTAAGGATAAATGGTCTCTCAATGAGCTCATTTCTCATTGTGTTCAAGAGAAAGAGAGAATAAAGCAAGATAAGACAGAAAGTGCTCATTTGGCATCTACCTCTAAGGGTAGCAAGAAAAGGAAAATTAAGGAAGCTGCAAATTCAGGGCCTCCCATGAAGCATTATAAGGAAACTAAAGAAGAAACTAAGGAATCTGGATGTTTCTTTTGCAAAGGGACTAATCACAAGAAAAAGGACTGCACTAAGTACCACGCCTGGCGTGCGAAAAGGGGTATGTCTCTTGCTCTTGTTTGTTCTGAGGTTAATTTAATTTCGGTACCAAAAGACACTTGGTGGGTAGATTCCGGTGCTACTACTCACATAAGTGTATCTATGCAGGGTTGCCTGAGCTGCCGAAAACCAATTGATGGTGAAAGATACATCTATGTCGGTGATGGCAAACAGGTTGAAGTTGAGGCTATCGGTGTTTTTAGATTATTTTTAAAGACTGTTTTTTATTTGGATTTGAAAGAGACATTTGTTGTGCCGTCATTTAGGCGGAATTTAATTTCTATTTCTGCATTGGACAAATTTGGTTATTCTTGTTCATTTGGAAATAGTCAATTCAGTCTATTTCAAGATTCAAAACTTATTGGTACTGGTCTTTTATCAGTTTATGATAATCTATATTCACTTGATATAAATACCTAATATAATGAAACCTTGCATGTAAGTACTCGTGGTACTAAAAGAAAATTAACCAATGAGAATTCGTTTTCACTTTGGCACAAGCGTCTAGGACATATTTCTAAAGAAAGAATTCAGAGACTTGTGTCAGATGGAATTCTTGATTCTCTTGACTCCTCAAATTCTGATATTTGTGTTGAGTGCGTTAAGGGAAAACAAACGAACAAACGGAGATTAGGTGCTGAGAGAGCTTCAGATCTATTAGAATTGATATATACAGACATTTGTGGACCATTCCCTACACCATGTAGAAATGGCCAAACATATTTTATCACATTCATAGATGATTACTCTCGTTATGGTTACCTTTATCTCATTCATGAAAAGTCCCAATCAATAGACGTGTTCAGATCTTATAAGGCCGAAGTTGAAAATCAATTAGGCAAAAGAATAAAAACCGTTAGATCTGACCGTGGTGGTGAATACTATGGTAGATATGATGGTTCCGGTGAACAACGTCCAAGGCCCTTTGCTAAATTCCTAGAGGAGTGTGGAATTGTTCCTCAATACACCATGCCAGGAACTCCTAGCATGAATGGTGTTGCTGAGAGACGAAACCGTACATTGAAGGACATGGTTAGGAGTATGATTTGTCATACTACTTTACCAGATTCCCTCTGGGGAGAGGCACTGAAAACTGCAGCTTACATACTTAACAGAGTTCCCACTAAAGCTACAACTAAAACCCCTTATGAAATTTGGACTGGAAAGAAACCCAGTATAAATCATTTCCATGTTTGGGGTTGTCCAGCTGAGGCAAGGCCTTATAGGCCAAATGAAAAGAAATTGGACTCAAGAACAGTTAGTAGCTATTTTGTAGGATACTCTGAGAGGTCAAGTGAGTATAAATTTTATGATCCCATTACCAGGACTATTTTTGAGACGGGTAATGCCCGGTTCTTTGAGGATATTGAGTTTGGGGGGTGGGGAGATAAGGTTAGAGATTTTTTCTTTGAGGAAGAACATGTTACTCTTCCTTCAGTTGTCATTGAACATGATCAAGATATATTTATTCCTAATAATGTTCAAGAAACAACTCCAGTTCATGACAATCTCGAAAACATCCCCAATCAAGTACCTGAATTTGTTAATGAGGATCAATCTCAACAACCTCAAGAACCTGAGGTGCCATTAAGGAGATCCACTCGAGAGAGGAGAAGCGCACTTCCGGATAATTATATTGTATTTCTCCAAGAACATGAGGAAAATTGGGAATTGGTGGAAGAAATAATTGTCTTCCTCCAAGAACAAGAATCAGATGTTGGTTTTGCGGAAGATGATCCAATCAACTTCCGACAAGCCATGGAAAGTTCCAACTCTCAAGAATGGATTAATGCCATGAAAGATGAGATGAAGTCTATGAGTGACAATGACGTTTGGGAGTTAGTCTCATTGCCTGAAGGTATTAAACCCATTGGTTGTAAATGGATATTTAAAATCAAGAGGGATTCAAAGGGCAATGTTACAAGGTTTAAAGCTCGTCTTGTTGCTAAAGGCTACACTCAAAAGAAAGGAATTGACTATAAAGAGACTTTCTCTCTGGTATCCTCGAAAGACTCTTTTAGAACAATAATGGCATTAGTGGCACATTTTGATCTTGAGCTTCATCAGATGGATGTAAAAACTGCGTTTCTCAATGGTGACATTGAGGAATCAATCTATATGGAGCAACCAGAAAACTTTGTTTCGGGAGATTCAAAGAAAATGGTTTGCAAATTAAAGAAATCCATCTATGGGCTCAAACAGGCTTCTCGTCAGTGGTATCACAAGTTTCATAAAGTCATTATATCTTTTGGTTTTCAACCAAACGTCAGTGATGATTGTATATACCACAAGTTCAGTGGGAGTAAGCATATTTTCCTGGTCTTGTATGTTGATGACATACTACTTGCTAGTAACGATATAGGCTTATTGCACGAAACTAAGAGATTTCTTTCAAAGAATTTTGAGATGAAAGATCTTGGTGAGGCTTCTTTTGTATTAGAAATTCAAATTCACCGAGATCGCTCCAAAGGCATTCTTGGACTCTGACAAAAGAGCTATATCGATAAGGTTCTCAAAGGGTTTGGTATGCAAGACTGCAAACCAGGAGATACCCCAGTTTCCAAAGGAGACAAGTTTAGTCTCATGCAGTGCCCTAAGAATGGTTTTGAATCTAAAGAAATGAGGAACATTCCTTATGTTTCGGCTGTAGGAAGTTTGATGTATGCCCAGGTTTGTACAAGACCTGATTTGACATACATTGTTGGGATGTTAGGCAGATATTTGAGCAATCCGGGAATGGACCATTAGAAAGCAGCCAAAAGGGTCATGCGGTATTTACAGAGAACAAAGGAATATATGCTCACATATCGGAGATCGGATCAGCTTGAGATCATTGGGTATACCGACTCTGATTTTGCTGGATGTCAAGATAGCTTGAGATCCACTTCAGGCTACATTTATATTCTAGCTGGAGGAGCTATCTCCTGGAGGAGTATCAAGCAGACTCTTACAGCTACTTCCACCATGGAAGCAGAGTTTATAGCATGTTATGAGGCATCCAATCATGCATTATGGCTGCGAGATTTTGTTAGTGGACTGCGCATAGTGGACAACATTGAAGGACCACTTAAGCTATTGTGTGACAATAGGTCAGCAGTCCTTTATGCTAAGAACAACAGTAGTTTGACCAAGGCAAAACACATTGGGGTCAAATTTAAAGCTGTTAAAGAACGAGTACAAGAAGGAAAGTTGTCTATACAACACATCAGCAAAAACTCCATGATTGCGGATCCGCTCACTAAAGGATTACCACCCAAAGTGTTTCATGAGCATGTTGCTCAAATGGGTGTCAAATCAGTTGAGGATTATGAGTTTTAGTGGGAGTTTGTAATGTTTCTATATTTGGTTAACTCAAGTTTAATGTTATTTTCTGCAGAAATAAAGTTTAAAGTTTTATTGTACTCTTACAGTTATATTATTGATCTCAAGGTGGACCAGTTGGAAATAGACATTCTATTCCAGACCACACTTTATGTTATTTCCACGCTACACACCTATACTTGATCCATGTCATTTATTATGTTAATATACGTGATCATTGATGGGTCTAGTTATTCAAATATAACAAAGACTTCTTTGATCCTATGTGGATATAATTAATGGACCAGATTGATTAAGGATGACTACAGTTTGATAGCAAAATTTCGGAGCTCCTAAAGTAAACATACAATGCTAAGGATTGTGTGTATTCATGTGTATGTCATCCAAGTGGGAGATTGTTAGATTATTGGACTTATACTACATGTAATATTCACAATATATTATTTATCGGGTTTAATTGTATGTTATATGCTATCTTATATTTAGGCCCAAAAATTAATGGTCCTATGCATATTAATTTAAGTGGGCTAATAAGTTATCTAATAAGGTATAGGGCTCAAATGTGTAGAGACCCATGGGTTTGACCTAATCAATGATGGGCTGATTAAGGTTAAGCACTCTCTATAAATAAGGGGTTATGGTCCCTAGTTGAACATGCCATTCTGTCTTTCTGCATCCCATCGCTAAAGAGATAATCCTGAGGGTGTGTATCAACCAGAAGACGCAAACTCTAGCCTCCGTCTCCCGGATCTCTAAAGGTTATCTCCAATGGAGTCAGGTACGCTTCCGCTCAGTTAATTCTCTAGATAATTTCAATATGAAGATTAAAGTATTCATGGATTTATTCCAACAATGACTTCATATAACATTTAGGGACCGGTTACTATCGACTTAATGGACTTGATGAGAATGATTTACTCGTTCAGCCATTAAGTCATGTTTATTTACGGCTTAATTGAAAACACGATTTAATCATTCAGTCAAATAATTGACTTAATCATTAAGGTGACATATAGTACTCATTCCCATTAGGACATTTTTTCTGTCACTTTTTTTAATCAATTGTGAAATGGATTTATGTCAATAAATGAAATTTCTTATAGACTGTGTTTGCTTTTCAATGTTTTCTCTTCAAACGCTTCAAGTTGCAGCGTTTCATGTGTATAAAAAGTGACGTTTTCAAACGCTTCTTATAGTACTTATTGACTGAACAACCAATATCCAAACGTGGGCATTGGCTTCACAATTCAAGAATAATACTAAATTGATTATTTTAATCAATTCAGACAGTTTAGTCAGCACATAAAGTAAACGTCTTCACATATAAATATCACTTAATTCAGACAAATATCTTAATTCATACATGACGTAATAGAAAATGCAAACATCCTCTTACATTTATCATGGAACAAATATTCTAATATATTTCATGTCTCTTAAAATTTGGTCAAGTTTGATCGCCACAGAGATTAATAAATTAAAAATTGTGTGATTGAGATTTGTGCATAGGAGAGAAAATTAACTGGAACCTCAAATTCCTTACAAAAAATGAAAAATAACAAAGTTACTAGGACAACCAAAAAAGGAAAGTTGACAAAGTTTTAAGAGATTAATTAAATATTTACCAAAATTGTGACGGTGTGGTAAAAGACTTAAAGAGTGTTTGCGATTGTTTCTAGGTTAAAAAAATAAATTTTTAAAGTGATTTTGGAGAATGTACTTAATAGTAAAAATTAGTAGTTTTTGAGAAAAAAATAATTCTGAAAAAGTGAAAAAAGCGGTTTAAAACACCTTTTCACTTACTTCCAACTTTTAGCTTTTAAGTGATTAATTAATTTAAGTATAAACTGTCATTTGAAAACACTCTTTTCAGCTTATTTTAAATCAAAAACCGAAAAACACCCTTTTAAGCAATCACTCCCTTAAAATCTTAAATTTCTAATGTGTGAATTAAATGTTTACCACAATATTCGTAACAATTTCACATGGAATTTACCGAACCCGTCGAACAGGAGACCAAAAATAAAGAAGACATCACAAAAATAATCCCTGCATCAGAGGAGTATATATAGTGACGGTAAAAGCTCTATCTTGCGTATAGTCATCTCCTTTCATCTCTCTGTAGAAAGAAAGAGACTCAGTATACACTTACGTTCTTGTCAATTTGCTTCCTCCAGCTTCGCTTTTCCTTTGAATATCTTCAGCTGTATGTATAGATTACAGCTTGCAACTATATGATTCACATACACACAAGTTATGTACATATAGGTAGCAGAGGGGGAGAAGCCGAGAATAATCTGTAAAAGGGAAAGCGGTGGCCGTAGTGACTAGAGAAATGCCGGCTCAGAAGCGGTATTCGTCGAATTATCATGAAGAAGACGAGGATGATAGCTTCTCCCAGACTCAACACCGTCGCAATCAACGCCGCGGCGGAAAGCAATCTCGACGTCGCGGTGGTGGCGCCGAGCGAATCCAGCAAGCTCCGGAAGAAGAGCAAGTGCAGCAACAAATCCAGGAAGGAGCTGAAGAGCAGGAACGACTACAGCTAGAGGAGCAGATGCCGAATCATGATCATGAATCGATCAGACAATCTTCTGAGGAAGGTGATGGATTTATTCGAGAATATCTGACACATACACGCACGACTGCGCACACTCACTCCCAATCTGTACATTTACGCCGGTCGCCGGACCCAATATGTATATGAATTCTCGCTGAGCTGTAAATGCTTCCTCTCGTCCCGCTTCTGCTTTGACAATTGTTTCTGTTTTCAATTCGATTTTCAGATTCTGATGAGAGTGGAACTGATCCTGAAGACTTTGACGAGTAAATTTCTTGTCCCTGATCCCATATATCTATTCCCATTTACATGCACGCATGGTTTTGTTTTGACATGCCAGTGTGCCGTTTCTTCTTCTTCTTCTCCTCCCTTTCTTCTTCCTATGTTGTTTGCTTGGTTCGAAGTGACTGTTAATCTGTTATGATTTCTGGGTTTGTTTTATGTTAGAATTTGCTGCTTCCTGAGGAAAGTTGTTTACTCTTTATTGCACGAGTCAACTTTCTGAATTGCCATCTATGTGCAAATTTGTGCATTGATTGAGGTTATTTATTTTGAGTTTATGATATCCTGAATCTTCTGTATGGGATTCACATTGGACTGAGCTTACATGTAACATTCAGCTAGATTTAATGTGCATGGAAGTATTGGATGATACTAATGGCAGGTTTTGCCATTGCTGATAGTTCTTCATTCCTATAAACATCTGACTTTGAATTTGGAAACCCTGCTGTAGCACTTCCTTTAACTCTAAAAATTTACTTCTTTGAATTCCCTTTCCTTATTCCAATCACAATCTCACAGTTCTGTTTTCCAGCCCCATGGAAACACGGACAGGAGTTGGGGTAGAATAATTTTGACATTATTTCAGCAGAAAAGGAATATATTCCAGAAGTGAATGGACACATTATTGTCATAAAAAAAACTTACATTAATGTGAGGAGCGAAATATATTATGTTCATGAGTAGAAGAACTAGACCACATGATCACATGTTTCGGAGTTTCAAGTAATACACAGCACATAGCTGCCCTGTCGCACAGGTGCAAGCTCAACATGTGGTGACTTTTGGTAGTTTTCTCCACTCAACTATTGCTTGTGGACATTCTTGCTCCAGTTCAGCTACATCAAGTCCCTAGGTCACTTAACTTCACCCGGCTGATTTTCATGTTTAGTTTTTCGTGTCTTCATATTACCATTTAATCTGTGCAGCTTGCGTACACTCTTAAATATGAAATAAACATTTTCATACAAAGATTTACGAACCCCATGCCAGAAATACTTAAGGGTTTAGCAAGGCATCTAGTTCTAGTTTATATTTGACATCCAGATAAGATTTATCTTGCATTTGCTGGAGATATATCATAAAGATCTTATCTTTGCCAGTTTACCTTATTCTCCTCTTCAATCTGTAAACAGTGAACCATTTTGGAAGAACATATCGTGAAGATCTTATCTTTACCTTATTCTCCTCTTCCAATCTGTAAAAGGAGTACCATGTTGAAAGAACCATATACTACTCTTTCCCCCAGTTTATGTAATTATTTATATGTATTCCACCCTATACAAGATCTTATCAGCCATATCATTAATCTCTAAGTGCTTTTTAAAATCTGAAAAATCTTTTTACAAGCAACCTGAGTTGCCATTTCATTTATTGTTTGAGACTTGAGTAAGTGATTCTGACAGTATAAATAATCATTTCTGAGTAAAGAGTCAGTTTTGATATGCATCAAGGGTGCCAAACCTGGGATGACATTGACTACATTGTTTTATTCCATATGCTAAAAGTTATTGCACTTGACTTTACATTTTCAGTGCACTTAGACGTCTAAAAAGCTAAGTTAGTGGCTAATGCTCACTCGTTATTCTACGTTCCTTCCAAAAGTAGTGGCCTTTAAGGATACAGCTGGCACCATCACTTCTTTTTTGGGCTTATGTTTGGATTTTTTTAATTTATTCTGTACATATTATTTCTTCTGCCTTGATCATTCATAGTATTATGATAAAAGTTCAGAGTTAAGCTGCACTAGTTTAGAAATATCTGCAGTCATATCTGTACCTTGTTGTTGGTTGCTCTAATCTTTTGGGTATTGACCAAATCACTTAACAACCATATGGAGGCTTGTGAACAAAATGAGCCCCTGTCTTTTTCTGCTAATGTTGTGCAAAATTTTGCAGCTTCATTTGGCCCATGAATTTGTTCAATGTGCAAGACATGACAGGTCATAGGTTGTACTCTTTGCCCACCAGGCCACCACCAAAATAAAAACTATCAGCACCTCATTACAGTCCTGTTAGCATAAGCAATAATTTTTGTCTTGGTTATATTTATGCGTCGGACCTTATTAAAGTTTCATTAATTGTTGGGCATCCATACTAATCTATAACTTCTTTTGCAGGCTGATTTCTGTGTCACGATCTGCAATTCGTAGTAACGTTCAATGTCCAATATGCCTAGGTACTCCACAAAATTCCTATTTTACATTTTTAAACAATGTTTCAGACTTTTGCTAGAGTTAGTGTGAGATACTTTTCATGGTTGAAGTTTTATGCAGTGAAATATTGATTTATAATCTCTTCTTCACTTTAGGCTTTAGTGTTATACTTGCATGTCGCCTTGGTACTCAAACTGTCAACAAGTCCGTATGATTTATACTGTATAACTGTAGCATTTTTTTTTGCTTTCATCTTTCGAATGCGCGAAAGGCTGCTTTTAAGAGCGGCAAGCAACATAACTTGTCAGTCCATGTTGAGACTAACTTGGATAGTTTACATAAGTTTTCTGCGATAGATTTTGTTGGGGAACCAGAATCGTGTAATTTAGCAACTTATCATATCAGGTATCATCAAGAGAACCCGGGTTGTGATGGGATGCCAACACCGTTTCTGCAGGGAGTGCATTGACAAGTCAATGAGATTGGGGTAAAAAATACTTCAATACAACTTTCTAGTTAGTCTATTGTCAAAGTATGCATCATTAATGGGTCAAATAGGATTGCCCATATATTTGGTATGATCCAGTTCATATTGTTTACTGTAGCTACCTATATTTAGGAACAATGAATGCCCTGCTTGTCGCATACACTGTGCTAGTCGGCGTTCTCTGAGAGACGATCCAGGATTTGATGCACTAATCAAGGCAATATATCCAGATGTTGAGAAGTATGAAGAGGAGGTAATTCTATATTTAGATTTTAGCCCGCTATTGTCAATAGCGCCCCTCTTTCCTTTTACCAAGACTTAAGGGATTGGCAGGGGGAAAACATAAAATAGATAAATTTCTTCCTTTGTTCACTCAGTACTTAATTTTAAGGTTCCTCTTCTATTGAACACTTCATTTCAGGAACTAGTGTTTCATGAAGATGAGATGGCACTTAATCAGCAGGTTAGAATCAGTCTCAATTTCGTATTCTATATATATGTTTGAAACTTGCATATATTACCTTTACGTTAAATCTTTACGTGTGATCTTCTTGCTCTTTTCACAGTATAAAATAAGAAAAAAAACATATTGCAGATTTAACATTTTAACCCTTATAAATGGGTGATGAACTGTATATTTGGCAAGAAATTTATTTATTAAAAGGGGGAAAACATGGTAAGAGAAGTCACAAGTCTGAATGCCTGGATGAAGATTGAGGAGTTATGGACATATGTGGGAATTTGTGCCATGTTTGTTACCTGAAAAATGGAGAAGAATTTGGTAGAGATTGAAAAGAAAAGAATACATCTCTCTTCCCCCCTTCTCTCATTCCTATTTCTTCCCAACCATGAAAGGTTAAATGAGTATTCAAATGTTATATATCACAGATCCAAGCATCTATTGCTCAAGTTTGTCAGCGCCAATCTGAAGCATTAAACAAAAGGCGGAAATTGAATAAAGAGCCGATTACAACATCCATAACATCCACACCTAAAGGATCTCGTAAATATCAGAATGCTTATTCAAGACGAAGAAGGAGAAGCAACCAAACCGCTGAACCTCAACACTCTGATCACCATGAGAGCGAAGGTGATCCTGACCATAAATCCCCATCTGACAAACACGGAACACCAGTGAAGCCCACCAGGAGACCAGCAGGAACTCCATCTGACCAGACTTATCATGCATCATCCTCGGCCACCATCAATCCTGGAGAAGATGGTTACATGGAAACTTCAACTGATAGAATAGGAGAAAATCAAGAAGATGACTCTCCTGTATTAAAGCCTGAGGCATTTACCTGGGGAAGAGGTGGCATGAGGAGTCATATCCGACATGGAAACTCCAGTAGCAGCAGAAATGTTCATGCTAACCGGTTATCCAAGTTAACTAACTCTCCTAAGACCGGACATATAAACAGTGATTGTCAGGTATAATATATTATATATGTTGTTTGATGTGTAACCGGTTGTTCAGTTGATCTTTACTTGTACAGTTGTACACATACATACTGCTGTTTCATAGTCTCATATTTATGTTCTTTCTTTTTATTACAGCAAGATAGCCACGTCCAGCTTGTTCCTATAAATGTAGAAGATACACCGGGTTTGGATAAGCCCTCCCTTTGCCGTGATTCAAAGTTGTCAATTAATGACATCAGAGAAGTAAGAATAATTTTTATTGGGTTAGTAAATGACTTTAGTTGCAAAGGACAGTGTTAAACTATCCTACACATGCCAAATAAAAGAAACAAACATACATTCAACAAATTATGCTGCTTTTCCTAATTCCATAACAGTGACATGAAGTAAATAAACCCACGTCTTAATATGAGGACACTCGTGTAATGACGTATATGTAGTAATAATAATGCCTTCTGCGTTATTTTTTCGGTTCAGCATAGTCATATTGCTGGTGAGGTAAAAGTACTAGGAGAAGAATATATTGAAACAATTCCATTGGAAGAGAAAGGCACCGAATGTAGGGCCATGCTGAACCCTTCAAACTCGAAGAGTGAGCTGCAAAGTATGCAAGGCAAAGAAAGTTTGGCTGTGATTAGCTCCAATTACTTCCATTCTACTAAGGATCTGGTAAGTGTATAAAATCATAATCCAACTTGTTTGAGATGTTATCAATAGCATGATTACTTATTAATTTAAAAAATGTTTGTGGCCTCATTTTTTGTGTTTTGGCTTTTCCAGTATTCCTTTTCACCTTGCTTGCATGTTCTCATGAATATGTTTGTTTCGCAGGCGCTAGGATACATGCAAAACAAGACCAACATGTGCGCCTTGGATTAGGAGTATTTCACTACCTAAAGACCATAACAGATGGTTGGAACAACACTGAATACATTGGTGTTTTTGCTTTTCTTTATCTTAATTATTCTATATATAATATTATATATATTTGAAATATTTCTTCGAGTTTTTTCCCCCACGCCACTAGCTATATGTTTGGTGTTTTGGTCCAAGAGGCTAAGTATGTATATTTATAGATGGTTTATTTATGAAGGGAATATTTAAATGATGCGATCGGTGACAGAAGCACTGTGATTGGGAATTTGGGACGCCCTTTATGTGGGCAATAATGGTGATACTCTTAAGAATTTATGACAGCAATAAGACATTGAGAGCAGCAGGATTTTGTACATCGTGATTACCGGTCAACGTAAACGCCCAAATAAATGCAACTGATGAGGAATCTGTGCATGATGAAGAGGAAGGACTGTTTACTTAGGGTATGTTTGGGAGTTTGGAGAGAAGGGAAGGGGAAGACTTTGAAGGTACGTTGTTGGAGGGGAAAGGGAGAGAAGGGTGAGGAAGTCCTTCTTTGTATTTTGGAGTAATAAAATTGGAAGAAGAGGGTTTTGGGAGGAATTATAATTAAAATCACTTTGAAATATGACAAATTCAAATCATTGAGCTGATATCATTTTTAATTTTGCTTAAATTATCATTTTGTTAATTATCCTCCAAAATCCTCCAAATTAGGGGAACTTAAAAATTAAGCATTTGGAGGGTTTTGAAGGTTACAAAAGCCCTCCAAAATCACCCCTCCAATTTTTAAAACTCCCAAACATGAAAAGGAAGATCATAAACCCCCATTAACCTTCCCCTCCCCTCCAAAACCCAACTCCCAAACACACTCTTAATGGATTTCATGAAAACAACAATTTATTATTTCCGCTGTTGAGTTATTTTACTTAAAGTACGATTTATTCATTCTGTAAAGGTAAAAGGCACAAATTTAAAATCAAGGTTATTTACAAAACTCATATTGGACACTAATTAAACTTCCCAGTAGACCAAACTAACACAATTTTTTCGTTTTTGCGTAACATTTGGACACTAATTAAGTCAACCTTGAATTAACGGCTTCACTTCGTCAACTATTAGGTTAATATCTCCCATTTCAAGAGTACACATGTCATCTTCATGACATTTTTCAGAAAAAATGACAGTTTTTACACAAAATGACATTTTTATAATCAATCAGAGGTAAAGTTGCTGGGCAGTGGCTTACATATTTTTTAAAAGGTGTTTTATCTATTCTTTATTTATTCTTAAAGTTTTTATTTTAATTTTTTTAGTTTTTATTATTTTTAGTATTTTTTTAAAATTATTCAAGTATATTTGAGAAATAATTTTGATTGATATATAATACAATCAAATCATTGATGTTGATCATAATAGAGATGTTATAGATGTATTTATTTTTAATATGTGATAATTAAATTATAATTTAAGAGTGTTAATTATTTTCTAAAATGGAAAAGAGTATTTGATGGGACGGAAGGAGTATATAATGACAGTTCAACCTACAAAGGAATGCTCAAAGAATACAAACTTCTACTACTAAAATAACTCTACATTATTAATCTTTATAATCACTTAATATGCACTATACAATATATACACTTTGTGAGCAAGTCTACGTAACAAATTGATAAGTTCTACAGCTATACATGCGCTATACACGACTAAAATAAGGAAATAATAAAACTCCAAACAAAAGCTACGAAAAAATAAACAATAAATAAGGACTCCAAGAATAATAAAACACATGCATGCGTACGTAGGTACCGAACACCCCCCCCCCCCCCCCCTCCCCCTCCCCCAAGATGGAGCATGGAGATCTCGAATGCCCATCTTGGAAAGTAAATAACCAAACTGATGTGCCCCTAGAGCCTTAGTAAGAATATCAGTTAATTGCTCAGTAGTGGAACGATAAACTAGAGTAATGGTACAATCTTGGACATGATCCCGTAAGAAATGACAATCAATTTCAATATGTTTGGTCCACTCATGAAAAACTGAATTAGAAGCAATATGTAAAGCAACTTGGTTGTCACAAAAAAAGAGGAATAGGTTGGGCCTGTGTAACACCCAATGAAGAGAGCAAGCTCTTGAGCCAGATCAGCTCGCAAGTCAGAGAAGCCATGCATAGAGCGATACTCAGCTTCAACTGAAGATCAGGAGACAGTAAGTTGTCTCTTTGTGCGCCATGAGAAATGATACTCGCCCAACATGACAAAATATCCAGAAGTGGACCGCCGTGTGAGAGGACAACTGGCTCAGTCTGAGTCACAATATCCCACTAAGTCCAATGGAGTTGCTCCGGAGAAGAATACCTTGGCCGGGGTGACCCTTGAGATATCTCAATTCACGTAACACAACTTCCCAGTGCATGACACGCGATTCTTGCATAAATTAAGACAATATATGAACAGAATAACTAATATTTGGCCGCGTGAGTGTCAAATAAATTAGCTTCCCAACAAGCCTCCGATACCATTTTGGATCAGAAAAATGGCCCGGTGGCACGTTGCAAGCAATGATTCTGTACCATCGGGAATGCTATCGATTTTGCTCCACTTAAACCGGTTTCAACTAATATATCCAACACATACTTCAGATACTTCTGTTGGCACAAGAAATTTCCACTGGAGTTTCTGACCACCATGATGCCCAAAAAGTATTTCATAGTGCCCAAATCCTTGATAGGAAAAAAGTGGCGAGGAATTATTTGAAATGAACAATCATATCATGACAGTTTCATGTAATAAGAAGGTCATCCACATAAACCAAAACACAGAGTATGTTGCTAGTCCGACACAAAGTAAAAAGAGAATAATCATCATGAGACTGACTAAAACCATAACAACGCAAAGCCGCTGTCAGTTTGGAAAACCAACAATGAGGTGTCTGACGCAGCCCATACAAAGATCGAAGTAGTTTACACACATGCCCTGGAGAAACAGAATAGCCAGGGGTTGGGTGCATGTAAACTTCTTCATCCAAATCCCCGTGCAAAAAGGCATTGTCCACGCCCATCTGATGTAGCTCCCATTGAGGACAAGCCGCTACCGCCATAATAGTCCATACCGTGACCTTCTTTGCTACTGGAGCAAATGTGTAACACTTGAGATTTAATTTAAATGGATTAATAGTACTACTCATACCAACAAGATGCATCTCCTTTTAAGGGAGCTCATTAGCCAAGAACTCTAAAGTTAAGAGGGCTTGCACAGAAGTAGTCTTGGGATGGGTGATCCCCTGGGAAGGTTCTCAGGGCGCGCACGAGTGAGAACAAAGTGCACGAAAAAAGCTAGTGACGGTTTGTGAGGACAGTACTAGAGGTCAGAAGTCACTACCTCGAGACCTACGGAGCCGGGGTGTTACAAAATGTTTCATGATAATCTATTCCTTATATCTGTCAATACTACCATCACTTTTGTATTTAAATTTAAATACCCACTTACAAAGTATAGGTTTTTTCCCAATCGGTAGCTTCTGTATGGTCCAAGTTCCATTGCGTTCCATCTCCTCTCGCCAGTTTGGATCACATACTACCTCATGATAATTTGTCGGCTCTTTGACAGTTGAAATGGTTGCAAGAAAAGCACGATGCGGGACCAAAAAATGATTATAAGTTACATAATTAGAGAGAGGATAAGGCTTGCTTGAAGAGACCGATGGAGAAGGCAGAACGACGGTGTGGTACTTAATATTGTATTTTATTGCTTCACAATTTTTTGGTGTGGTACTTCAACACCCCTCCTCACGACCAGACACTTTATCTGGATCGTGCCGTCATTCATTTTTCGTCGGTTTGTCATTGTCATTTTTTTAATAATGTCATCATTTTTTGTCATCATTGAACAAATATTTTACGTAATAAACTGTGTTTATTCGATAGATCAGAAGGGTACACATGTATACAATATTTACACTTTGTGAGCAAGTCTATGTAAGAAACTGATAAGTTCTACGGCTGTACAAGCGCTATACACGGCTAAAATAAGGAGATAATAAGACTCCAAACAAAAGCTACGAAAAATAAACAATAAATAAGGACTCCAAGAATAATAAAACACATGCATGCGTACGTAGGTACCGAACATATAGTTATGTTATACGAAGTATATATTGAGTACAAGGATTTGATTGATGATTTTGCTTCAAATATGGCAAGGCGGAGAGATTTATTCAAGAGACAGCGTTATAAATATATGTAGTTATTTTAAATCATGCCTTTTTTCTACATGAACACATGAACACAATTATTTTTTTTTGAATTTTGTCAGTTTGATATTATACGGAGTATGTGATTTTATTTTTATTCATACATGAGACCTCAATTTTGCATTTGGAACTGGAGCTTCCAAATTTATCAGACGATTCTGTTTAAGCTGGTACTATTTGAGTTAGGCACTTAGGCTACAGCTTGAGTTGGTATGAGAAACACTCTGTATGTTTTGGTGTAATAGGAGAGTTGGGCTGATTTGAATGTTTTGTTGTAATAGGAGAGTTGGGCTAATTTGGTGGACTGGTTTATGTTTGTAAATGGGAGTTGGGTTGAGTTGGTCGTTGAACTGAGGAATGCCTCTTTTAAATCTTGTATTTGATTTCGGTATATATAATGTTTACTGTTTATTTAAAAAAACGTATTTGACTAAGGGTCTTAATTACTACCTCCATCTAAATTTATTTTACAAAGTCAACATTTTTTGATTAATTTATGTTAAATTTAAATCCTCCCTATTGACAAATAATTCTATTTTAATAATTAAAATTTACATATTTAGAAACTACATTAAAAACTCTATGGAGATGCAGAATTCAAATTTAATTAAAAGTTGATATCTTACTTATGAGAATATAATGAAATTGTTAGATCCAAAAGTCAAATTTGTAACTCCATTTGAAATTACATGTTTGTGTCTCACGCAATGTGCATGCTTTGTTAATTCCGGCCCTCTACCGAATCTTCTTGCTCATGCAATCCATGTTGTCAAAGATTAGATTGGGGATGCGCCGTTTTTAAGTAATATTATCTGTCTCTTTAACTTTGTCATTTTCCCTTTTAACTAAAGAATTTGTAATTTCAGTTAATTCTCTTTCATATGCACAAACCTCAATCACATAGTTTTTACATTATTAATTATCGTGCTGATCAAACTTGGCAAAGTTATTAGGGACGGAGGGAGTATTAAAATAAGATATCAATCAGAACTATTTTAATTAAGATTAATTAAAAAGCACATGCATGCGATAAGTACATAGTGCAGGACTTAAACAACACTCCCATCCCTAGATTATTTGAAGATCAGATGATGGTTGGGAGTCATAATTCAATGTTAGCATTATTCAAAAAATAATTATCTGGAAATAGTTAATAGGTAAGAGTCACATAAAAGTTTATTTATAATTGGTTATCAATTCATCACTCATTAGTGTAGATGAATGCTTTAATAGTAGTATCATACTACTTACAATGGAGTATATTAAAAGCAATTTATCTCGTCATAATTTTGAAATACTAGAGGCCGTTTGACAACACTGTTTTTTTTCTTATCAAGCTTATAAGCCAACTTTTTCACCAAACACGTAACTTTTGATTTCGCGCGCTGAATAGTGCAATAAGCAGAAAAAGTAAGGTTGGAGTTACTTTTCTGGCTGTATTGGCTGAAGTTACTATAAATGATCATTTTAGCTGTTTGTACATATATATTTTTTCTTTATTTTATTAATAAAATATATTTTAAATTTATTTTTTTCTTAAATCAGCAGAATCAACCAATGCAGCCACTTCAGCCAAAACTTCATAAATTTCAGTAGAATCAGCCAAATCAACCGATTTTCGTGCTACCAAATGGGCTCTAAGTATATACTCCCTCTGTTTCATAATTAAAGTCATAGTCAAACTTTTTCAGTCAAACTTGTTAAACTTTGACCGCTTATTACTCAAAATTAATAATATTTTATCCCAAAAACTTTATATAATGTGCTTCATTGTAATATGTATTATTCAAATGTTCATTTACCGTAGATTTTATATGTATATATTAATAATAGGAAATTATGGTCAAATGTCTGCCTTGGAGATCGCAAAAGTCAAACTGTGACTTTGATAGGAAAAAACATTACTTCGGGTAAGTGTGCCTTGTATATGCTTTAATAATTAATTCGGGCAACATACATCTAATCTGTTACGTTTATTTAGATAAATATTTGTCTTTCACTTACGTTAATATGTCATTTAGCTTGTATTAAAAGAAAGTTACTCGTAATAACGCCAAAGTTTAATAAAGCTCCTATCCAATTAATTTAAGGAGAATAAACAACTTTAAATAATGCAATTATATATATCTTAATAATTCCATGAACCAAGGTCCAAGAATAATATGTATGTACTACTTTAGAAATAAGTTTAAATAATACCAACTATAGAGACACACATAAACCAAAAGTGACATAAAACAATATTTGACTAAAAAATCAATCTAATTCATAAAAAACTAATACCAAAATATCAAATAAGTGATCGTATTTTCAAATATTATTTATTTATTCGACAATTTGATATAAATTTTTGATGTTTTAAATGTCTCACTTTCTACCCTAAAAATCTGACTGCATTTTTATAGAAATCATTACTTTGATATAAATATTTGATATGTTTCAAATATTATTTTTATTCTACATTAAAATAGTTGACTTATTAGAAATCAAAGTATGTATTATTGTTAGTTTAAGGATGATAATTGATATGGAGGATTATTTAAAATTATTTTGTCTTTAATCGAAGCTATTGTTTCATTACCCGCATATCCTACAGGCTACAACTATATATCCTTCATTCGCAATTACGTATAGTACTATATGTCTGTACGTATGCAATTACGTGTATGTTTTTACTTATTAGACTTATTTCAGTTCAATCTCAAATCAAATCAAATCATATAAAATCAAATCAAATCAGACTAGATTTTAAGATGTCATATCAAACTTGAACATTTATAAAAGGGATAAGGATCAGATAGGGTCTCAAACTTGAAAAAAAATGTCAAATAAGGCCATATTTAGGATTCTCTGTCTGGCCGATGCCATTTGGGGCGGTTCCCGGTGAGTTCCTATACCGTACGACCGGTATACGGTGAGCACCGTATACCGGTACGGTTTTATATTTTTTTTTCCTTTTGTTTTCAAAAATTGTAATAACTTTTTTATTTTTGATCCGATTTTTATAAAATTTATATCAATATTTTTTATTTTTCATGATCTTTCAAATGAGACCAATATTGCCTATGTAATTTTAACATATTAACATTTGCGTGTAAAATATGTAACTTTACGTGTTAAAATATGTAACTCACGTTCAGTCAGGTCAAATGCAACTCGTGTGTATAAATATGTATCTCTACGTGTAACAATATGTAACTTTACGTAAAAAAATATGTAACTCGCGTTCAGACAGGTCAAATGCAACTCGTGTGTATAAATATGTAACTCGCGTGTATAAATATGTAACTTTACGTGTAAAAATATGTAACTTTACGTGTAGATATATGTAAGTCGCGTTCAGGCATGTCAAATGCAACTCGTGTTTATATATATGTAACTCGCTTTTAAAAAGATGTAACTTGCTTATAAAAAGATGTAACTTGCTTATAAAAAGATGTAACTCGCTCATAAAAAGATGTAACTCAATGTATTATCAAATGTAACTGAGGCCACTGATCCACTCCCAAACAGATTCAATCTTCTATTTCACAAACCTATCATCTTCCTAACAGATTCGATTTTCCTTATAATCCAATACTCATTAATATAATAGTTCGATAATTTCTTAACATTACATAAGCAATATTGGTCTCATTTGAAAGATCATGAAAAATAAAAAATGTTGATATAAATTTTATAAAAATCGGATCAAAAATAAGAAAGTTATCATCATTTTTAAACAACAAAAGCAAAAAAAAAAAAAAGAGAGAGTGAAGTTGCGTCGTTTTGCAACCGGGCGCACCATCCTCATGGTGCGCCGGTTGCACCGTATAATTTGCCGTTCCCGGTGGATTTTTTTGATGAAATTTTTTGAGAATCGTATTCATTAAATCTAGTTTATTCATATCAAATTTGAACTAGAACTTTAATCAGGAAGACATACAAATGAATTCTTGAAGATAACTGCGCAGTTAAAAGAGCAGTTATCTTCAAGAATTCATTTGAATGCCTTTCCGATTGAAGTTTTAGTTCAAATTTGATATGAGTAAACTAGAGTTAATGAATAAGATTCTAAAAAAAATTCATAAAAAAATTCCACCGGGAACCGCCCCAAATGACGTCGGCCGAACATAACATCCTAAATATGGCCTTATTTGACATTTTGTTTCAAGTTCGAAGCTCTAACTAACCCTTATTCCTTTATAAAATGTAGTAAATTCAAATGTAGGACATTTTTCAAACCTGATCAAACTAGATCATATTAGGCACCATATTAGGCACCTCGTATTATACGGAGTAATGTAAATGACGTGCATTGATTGCGTTTGTTACGTTATGCTACAACAAAAGCATGCAGGAAGAAACAAATTCAAAGTGCATTCCCACAACATTATATATACACACAAATTTTTAGTCATGCATCTTGCTTGATCAAAACAATAATACAAATAATAATTTTAATAATTTCATCAAGGCAAAAAAAGAATAAGCACAAATATAATGGTTTCTTCATCCAAACTACTGCTTTATTATCTTTCACTTTCAGCGTTTCTTGTGATTTCTAATCACGCGGGGACTTCCAAGGCGGAGTACTCTGACGACGGCGAGGGGGGTGATTCAAATTCAGGTATGGAATACTATTTCCCATCACCGCCGCCGCCGCCGAGCATGGAAGAGAGGCGCCGATGCGAAGACGTGAGGTGTCGTTTTCCGTCGTGTTTGGATTACCTGAGTGGGGCGGAGGACTCGCCGTCGCTGACGTGTTGCACAAACCTCGAAGCTCTGAACTGCATCGCGAGAGAGGAAGGTCCACGTAGGATTTGTGAGTGCATCGAAGACTTGCGTCCCTCTCTCCTTGAATCTCGGATTCGCGGGATCTACAAGGAGTGCGGTATTCACCTCAGTTTCCCCATTTCTCAACATATGGACTGTTCGAGGTAATTCGTGTACCTTAATTTCTCATCTTTTAGGAAGAAAGCAAAGAATGTGCATAATGCTCATATTTCAGGATTCGTTTTTGAGAAAATGGAAATTAATAATACTCCGTATCATTTTTAGTAGTTTTCTTAGAATAATCTCATCTAACCGTAATTTAAGAATATTTTTAGTTTTGTGCACACCTTCATCTTCTTTCGTTAATTTCTGACCGCTTGATGATCTGTTCTTGAAGTTATTTTCTTTTCTTTGTAAAACATTATTCCATAAATATCATCGTTTACAAATCTTCTCAAAACGTTCCTGGGTAACAATTTTTCTTTGTCTCTCTCTAAAAGTTTCCTTTTTATTTTTATCCTAGCCTCTTTGACTCTTTTATTCTCTTTTTCGTCTTAATATTCTTATTTTTATTTCTATTCCATGTTTTTGCATTCCAATTTTTTCATCTTTTTCTTCTTCCCATTTATTATTTTATTTTCATTTTTATGTATTTCTTCATACTAGTTCCCTTCTTATAAAAGATTTCTTTTTTCACCTTATGATTTTTTTACTTTACTTTCATTTATTTATTTTCTTTTTTCTTTTCATACCTTAATTCCACCACTAATATATTTTTCTCTTATCTGAAAGATTCAAAGAAAAAAATATAAACAAGTAACCGGATTAAAATTATAAAAAAAGACTACAACAAATAAAAATACATAAAAAGGAAAGAAAATTAAAAATAATGAGAAAAGGAGGAAGAAACTATCGAAAGAAAAATCTATAGAAAAACTCTTATGTTAAATGAATAAAGGTATACGAATACATAATTAAGGTAAGTAAATAAAAAAATAATAATAAAAGCATTGTGTCAATAGAGAGAGAACATTATATTCAAGAAAATTTGTATAAGGTTACATTTATGATTTAATAATTTACAAAGAAAGAAAAAATACCTAGAATAGCGGGCGATCAATTGATCATTGACCAATGAAAGAAAATGTAGTGCAACCGTGAGAATATTATGAGATTGTGGTTATGTGAGACTCTTCTAGAAAATCGATAAAAGGTGAGGTTATTAGTTTGTATGTTCCTTTTCTTCTTTACACTCAGCTCATGTGTAACCATAAAAGAGCAAAATTAAAAAATAATGTCAATTAATTATTTTTTTATGATAAAAATGCAATCTCATTCCTCAACAATGTCATTTTTAAATTTGGTATGGTCCTAAATTTGGTCACGGCGTCCCAATCAGTGGAGGACCTAGGGAGGGGCCTGGGGGGCAAGTGCCTCCGCTTTCGATCAAGAATTTCACTACTAATACTTAGAATAAAATCAATGCCCCCACTTGCGGTCAAGAATTTCACTACTACTAGTTCGGGTAAAATTAGTGCCCCCAACCCGTACAAAATATTATCAATATATTAGATAATTAAGATACTAAAATGTTACGGTTATATAAATTAAAAGTTAATGCACAATATTTAAATTTGAGCTGAATTAAAATAAAAGATCTCAAAAAAGAAGAAGAAAATAGTTAAGGTTTTTTTCTTTTGATAGAAAATAGTTAAGGGTTGAAAACCCAAAAAGTTAAAATGTAAACGGTAACCAAATTAATGTGCGGTCATCTTAAAGTAATCTAAAACAAGTAAAAGTTTAAAAATGAAATCCACTAATAACTCACTATTACTCTACAAGGCAAAAGGGGGAAAACTTCCAAAATATAAACCCTCACGGACGTTTACACTCATGCCTCTTTCTGGGGCTTGCCGCTGCCTTGCTAAACTACTTCTGCACCGCCGCACCGCCCAATCACCCGTTCATTTGTATTTTGCAAGTTTCTTTAGATGATTATCTTACATATTGCTTGATGTGTTACATCGGGAGAGATGTTTTAAAAAGTATTGATAATGAAACTATTATGCAACATTTTCAGAATATGAAAACTCGTAGTATTGATTACCAAAGTTGCAGAAATGAACTATATAATATGTAATTAACTACTCCGTATAATTTATGCTATTGCCTTACTTTTTACCATCTTTATTACATTTGAAAATTTTATTATTATAGAGTAAGTTTAGTGTCTAGTGTGTCCCTGCTCTAACAAATCTCTAGGTCCGTCACTGGTCCCAATCCACCTCAAATTGGTAAAAGCATTGATTTAATGCGAAAATGTATATTTAAAATCTCAAAAAACGGACAATAAAACTTATTGGTCGTCCCACTTCCGTTATTCTTACAAATTTCCACTTCGTTAACGGACAGTAACGGAAAATTAGTGACATTAATTATGTCAATGCCCAGAGTCTAAAAGATATGGAAATTTCCCTTTTTGTGCTTCACCATTTAATTCACTCCTCTCGTCACAAATTGTTTTGCAAAGTCAACATTTTTTTGTTAATCAATAATAAAAGTCAACCCCCCTATCGATAATTAACTCAATTTTAAATAATTAAAATTTACATATTTAGAAATTACAATAATATATCTTCAAAGTTGCAAACTCTAAATTAGAATATAATTAAAAATTGACATCCTAATTAAACAAATAAAATAAAACTTTTTGATCAAAAAAATCAAATTTGCAAATCAAATTGGGACGATGCAGTATATACTAACTAGTACAGAGTATATGATATGTTACTTGTTTAGCTTAATAATGATCACTCCCTCTTTTCAAGGTCAAATTTATTTATCAGACACACTCTCGATTAAAATATACAGAAAACACATGGAATGAGTAAAACATAGCGATCTAGGTGATACTAATTCATTTGAATTGACTTATAAATGTCTTTTTTTGTTATATTTCTTGCAGTGTTTAGGGGATTTGGAGCTTCTCAAAGTTTGAAAATTCGATCTCAGCTCTTAGCTTGCCACATATAAACCTTGCCTATATTTAATACTAGTACTAATATTTTTGTTTTTGTTTTGAACACATGATGCGCTACGCATGTTGTAAGATGGTGTACATTCGATCAGTATCTTTGATTTCTTCATTACTACATTATTTACAAAAGTAAATTAATTAATGAATGAAAAATCAAAATAAAATTAATGGGTCGATGAAATATCAAAAATAAAAAGATCAAATTATGAATTCAATATGTGTACGGTTTTCGATTTCATTCTCATTATGAAGTAGGAATGGGAAATTAAAGGGAGGGTCTACTCCAACTTGGGTTCGGGATCAACCATTTCCAGACGGTGTTCGGCCTAATTTTGGGCGACTCCCAACTTGTACACAAAATATCGAGATAATTGGTGCGAAGTTGACTGTGAGAACAAACATTAATTTTCGTGTAAAGAGGTACATTGACAGTCGTCTGACACTGACACCATATTGCAAATCAATTTATATCTGTGCAGTGCCTGTGTGCACAGACAATATTTTCTAATTTGTTGCTCAAACAATTATTTGTCTGTGTGCACAAACAATAGTTGTGAGATTCACAAACAATAATTGTCTGTGTGATCAATTTTAATTATCTTCCTGAACAAAAAAATCAATTGTCTATATACATTCAAATGAATGGCGTAGTTTTATGTGTGATCAATTTACATGTAATTTGAAAAAAATTAGAAAAATAATAAAATAGATAAAATAAGATAAATAAATTGATTTTGTGCAAATAATGGAAAAAAATTTGATATAAAAAGGTAGAGAAAATGAGAATGAAGAAGAGAAGATGATCATCCCATCCACTTTTTAAGGAAAGGGGGAAATAAGATTTTTAAGGCTTTTATATGGTGTACACTTTCAAACTAGCTAAAGCAATTTTCAAAATTGATACCCGAAAGAAGTCGAATATGTAACCCAATCGGTTGCAAGCTGATTTTAGAGTAACTGGACAAGGACCATTCACTTCAACTACTACCGATCCTGGGCACGATTATTTAGGCGGTGTTCGGAACTGATTCTGCTTCTGCTTCTTTTTTAAAGTAGAAACAGAATCAGAATCAGTTTTCAGAAGCTGGTCACCCCCGGCTTCTAAAGGGGGTGTCCCCAATATGGATTCTAACAGATTTTAAAGGAATTTAGAATTCCATCTGAATTTGGGTGTCCTGAATTTGGATTGGTGTGGAGTCTGCTAAAATTTCGGTGTCCTCAAAGTGTTTGTGGATTCTTTAACTCTGGATTGCTAAGGATTCCCGTGGATTTCCAAAGCTAAAATACAAAGGAAAGAAAACCCCGAAACTCTCTGCGCTCCCCTTCGGATTTCCACGGATTTCCAAAACAAAGCCAGAAGCAAGGGAAGTCATCGCAGAAGCGAAGCAAAGGGAGAAGCACTGTGCGGGAGAACCTTGTTGCCGATCGACCTGTTTGTTCTCTTCTTCCGTACCCTGTAACAACATCGGTATCACCTCCCCCTCTATCCTTTGTTTAGGGGTGGGCATAAAACCCGAACCGAACTGGTACCGAACCATCCCGTAATGGTACCGAACCGAATATCGGGTATTTAAATGGTTCTGTAGATTTTTATCCCGTACCGAAACTGTACCGTTTGAAAAAGGTACGGGACCGGTCCTAGATTTCGAGAACCGAAAAATACCGGACCGAACCATTCGTAAATAATGCATTTGATTTTTTTTTTATTTTTTTATATCAATAGATCTAGACCAACAATTTTATACCCCAAGTATGTATTCATGTGTCCCTAAGATATCTAAAATGTGTTTATATATATATATATACATACATACATACATATATATATATATATATATATATATATATATATATATATATATATATATATATATATATATAGGGGTTAGTTCCTGTGAGAACACCCTCTTAGGAGAGCAAAAAAGATTAAAATCTAACCTTCAATCATCTCAATCCAATGGTCTAGAAATATTCGAAAAAGAAGGAAATGATGCATTAATTGCGGACAATCCAACTCGTATGTAAGGAAACATACATTTTTACATTTGCAAAAGGGCACAATAGTAAAGTGGTTTAAGTGGTTATCATGCATGACCCAACATTATAGGAAAGCATCCTATTTTTTAGGCTATGCATTAATAAGAATACGTAACTCCTAATTTCTCTAATTAATATTTCATACGTAGTATTTATTAATTTTCTTTCAATGTTAATTTTTCTTTCAAATCATTCGGATATTTCATTTGGAAAAATATTTATGAAATCCAGAATTATTTTTCATGATTAACCTTTTTCTATTCAGATGCAATACTCCTCAATATATAGAATCAATATAGGTTCGTTAATTTGCACCTATTCGTTGAATACATGCACTTTTTACTCAAAACTGAGTGTAACATTAATTTAATTAAATATTTGATTTTTTTGCACATATATATTTATTTAAATAATCAGTACCACTCATGAATGGACCGTAACATTCTGAAGATGAATTAATTTTATATTATAATAATTTTCACTTTTGCAAATTGCACGTTTATGTCTTCAGTCGGCTCTTTCTATACCTACACTTTACACATGTTATTTTACACTTATATACATTATTTTTATCAAGTAATTTTAAATAAAAGGAAAATAAAGAAACAAACGGCGTGAACTAAATCAATCATGTGCACTTTAAATACATACAAAGTGCACTATTACATAAATTTTTTAAGTTATACATTGGCACTTTTTTACAAAATGAACTGCACTTTTATCATGTCCATTCTAAATACATACAAATGTGCACCACTATATCACATTTTTTTAATTTTTACTTTGACTTTTTTTGCAGAATGATATGCACTTTCGTTGATTGTGTTATACAAATTTTCATTTACATTTTGGTATAAAATATAATGCACCACGATATGCAAAATGTTGCACTATTAACGATTTTAAATGCAACACGTGGGATTAAATGAAACGTACTTTTATCACGTGTATTTGAGTTACATACAAAAGTGCATTGTACTATTTCACTACACTTGCTACAATTTTACAATGACACTTTTTACAAAATTCAAAGCACATTTTCTTCCAATGGATTATTGTAGTTCCATTGACACATCATCATATATGGAAAATAGTAAAATATAATAATAAACTAATAAAAGTGCAGACCATTTTTCGGAAAAGAATAGTGAAATAGCAGACTAGAGTATGATAAAGTGCGTCATTAATTAAATAAAATTAATTATAAAGATTAAATGAGTTCAGCGTGTGATGAATTCAAATACACTTTAACTAGCTAGTTGCAAAGACACTTCATTGTTCTCGGTGGCTAGAATTTGGCCGGAGTTGAGAAGTCCTTTGTTTTCTAACGAGTGCTTGAAGTATAAATTGTCAAACTTAGTTTCAGTTGGGTTGACATAGCCCAAGAAGAAGAGGCCGGTTATCGTTTCCGCCAGAGATGGGGCATTTTGAACGCAGTTTAGCGGCAGAACATGGGTCCACAGTGGAGTTCGGCGGCCTGTTTCCGGATTGGTTGTAAAGCCTTTGTCTGAAGCTTGTGCATCTTGAAGCTTCATATGTTTGACTCCCCGTGAAGGGATAGAGCTATTGAGAAGGATGAATGTGCATGTGAATAACCTTAAAAAATCATATGAATAGTTATACAATGATTATACTTGGGATATTGTACGAAGATAATTATGGACATAGTTATAACTTCTATGGAAGAGAAAGATACGGAGTATGTGATAGTTATGGAAACAAACGAATGGCTTTAATGTGATATGAAAATATCATATTTACCCTTAATGAGGAAGTGCCGAAATAATAATAGAAATCAAGATCTAATGGATGACATTGATTCTTTTTTGCTCTCCTAAGATTAAGTTCTCACATGATCCTAAATCTATATATATATATACATATATATATATATATATATATATATATGTATACATATATATACGTATACATATATACATACGTATACATACATATATACATACGTATACATACATATATACATACGTATATATATATATATATATACGTATATATATATATATATATATATATATATATATATATATATATATATATATATATATATATATATATATATATATATATATATATAGGGTAAGGATCAAATGAGAATACCATCTTAGGAGAGAAATGAGAATGATTCTGGAGCGTTGGATTTGAGCATTGTGCATCATGTAAAACAGAAACGTGCATATAAAAAATTGGAAAATGTGCATTTCGTCTCTGCAAAATTTTAAAAGTAAATGTGCACATTAGAATTTTGCATTACTTTAACTATAAATATGCAGTTTTGTGAATGATAAAGTGCATCATTTTGGAGTGTTCTCATTTCTCACGTTAAGGAGTGTTCTCACCGGAATCGCACCATATATATGCACCCATCCAAGATCTAGATCTTATTTCTTTGAAATTGAAATTGAAAGACGATTCTTATTTCTTTGAAATTGAAATCAAAGACTATGCACCCATCCAAGATCCAGAATCAATTTCAATTGCGGAGGAAGCCAAAAACGATTCTGTTTCATTTTCATGGAATCCAATAGATTTTAGAGTGAGGATTTTCAATTCCATGGAATCCAACAGATTCTATTCAATTCCATTAAAATCCATTAAAATCTCAATCCTTTAAAATCTTGTAAAATCCGAATTGAGGACACCCCCTAAAAAAACTGATTCTAGGAGTAAATTAGAGCATCATAATCACTTCTGCAATTTCACCCAAACACTCCAACTTTTGCTTCTGCTCCTTTAAGTAGCAGAAACAGTTTTAAAAATCAGATCCATTCAGAGAGAGACAGCAACTGATCAAGACCTCGAACGCAAGGCATTGGAATGTATTACCAAGAACAACGTTCGAATCTACTATGAGGCACCTAGAGATCCACCAATTTCGATTCCAATTCGGAGAGAGGGAGAAAGGGCAGATTATACCGTGCAACCGGTGCGCCCGGTTGCAAAACGACGCAGCTTGCCTCTTTTGTTTTTTGCTTTTGTTGTTAAAAAATGTTAATAACTTTTTTATTTTTGATCCGATTTTTATAAAATTTATATCAACATTTTTTATTTTTCATGATCTTTCAAATGAGACCAATATTGGTTATGTAATTTTAAGAAATTATCGAACTATTATATTAATGAGTATTGGATTATAAGGAAAATCGAATCTGTTTGGGAGATGATAGGTTTGTGAAATAGAAGATCGTATCTGTTTGGGAATGGATCAGTGGCCTCAGTTACATTTGATAATACATTGAGTTACATCTTTTTATGAGCGAGTTACATCTTTTTATAAGCAAGTTACATCTTTTTAAAAGCGAATTACATATATATAAACACGAGTTGCATTTGACATGCTTGAACGCGACTTACATATATTTACACGTAAAGTTACATATTTTTACACGTAAAGTTACATATTTATACACGCGAGTTACATATTTATACACACGAGTTGCATTTGACCTGTCTGAACGCGAGTTACATATTTTTTTACGTAAAGTTACATATTGTTACACGTAAAGATACATATTTATACACACGAGTTGCATTTGGCCTGACTGAACGTGAGTTACATATTTTAACACGTAAAGTTACATATTTTACACGCAAATGTTAATATGTTAAAATTACATAGGCAATATTGGTCTCATTTGAAAGATCATGAAAAATAAAAAATGTTGATATAAATTTTATAAAAATCGGATCAAAAATAAAAAAATTATTACCATTTTTTAAAAACAAAAGGAAAAAAAATATAAAACCGTACCGGTATACGGTGCTCACCGTATACCGGTTGCACGGTATACGCACTCGGGAGAAAGTAATCAGACATCAAGACATGTGTACATACGGCAATATCCTTATGTAGAGTTGTCGGTAGACAAACAACTTATCTGCTGGAGATAGACATATGTACACAAAAGGTGTACACATTTGGAGTCTTCAACTATAGGCGCAAATATATAATTCGGGCAGCTATCACAATACATGTTTAATATTGCCATATGGGGCAGCCAACCCACATATGTCTAATACTTTCTCCGTTCTTTTTTTGTTTGTAGCGATCCACTTTTAACGCTTACCAACGCACAAGTTTGATCATTAGTATCTTTCATTCTTTGTCAATAAATAAATTAAAAAATTCAGATTTTAAAATTTTAAAATGAGGAAAATTTAAAAAAATAATTTATAATACATTAATAAATAAAATATAGTCAAATAGAATATTTGAATAATCCAAAAGGTCCAATATTTCAATTAAAAAAGAACAGTACTTGGTATATGGTATCTTTAAGACTAATTTGGAACCACAAAAATACCATCTATTTGAGCAAATCCATAACTATTTTTCTTAAACAAAGAAAAATGACGCAATCAATCTTACAAATACTGTATAAAATAAAGGAAAACAAGTATCTATAATTTACTAACGTCTTAGAACTTAGGAGTGCTGAATTTTATTTGTGAATTTTATCCGTGCTTAAGATTTAAACAAAGAAAAATGACGCATTTTTGTGTGAATAAGATTTATTCACTCCGAAATAGGGAACTTCTATGCTTTTAATAAAATCGAATATGTCCTATAAATACACGTAGTTTTATGACATATATTTTCTTCAAAATAATCTCACACCTTCTAAATTATATCATTCATAATCTCACACTAATTACATCTTTTGTGGATCCTGCACTAACTAATTAACTCTAGTTTCACAATAATCTCAAGATACAGTGAGTTCATATTAATCCCGTATTATTTTGTAAAACAATCTCATCGATCAAATAATCTCCCTCACTCAATCATGATCCCAAAAATTGTTGTAAATAATAATTCTGCAATTAAATGGGTTAGGCCCATTAAGCTTGAATTAGTTTTAGCCTTTTATGTCTGCATACGGTTTCCATATATACTACCAGTCTGGTAGTTAGTTGTAACCATCCTCTTCAATAATAAGCTCCTCTCTTTCTTTCATGATATACGGTTTTATTCTCTTTCAACTCCAAGAACTGGTATCAGAGCCACGATAATGGCGAACAGTAGCAACTCTAATCTGCTTGGAAACCTTCCGGTGTTGAATAGTAAAGATCTAGATGCTTACGATCGGTGGTGTGTTAAGATGAAGACGATTTTTGGTTTTCAAGAAGTTCTTGACATTGTGTTGCAAGGATATGCAGAATTGTCCGGAAATGCTACTGAGGCTCAACGAGCCGCATATAGAGAGTCGAAGAAGAAGGATTACAAAGCTCTATTTTACATACAACAGTGTGTTGACGATACCAATTTTGAGAAAATATCTTCTGCAAAAAGCGCAAAGGAGGCCTGGGACGCGCTTGAGAGGAGTTATGCCGGAGTTGAAAGATTGAAGGCTGTTCGTCTCCAGACGCTGCGGCGGCAATACGAATTATTGAAGATGGAGCCCCAAGAAACAATTGATACTTACTTTGCCAGAATTCAAGTAGTTACCAATTCCATGAAATTCTGCGGTCAAATCTTGAAGGAACGCACAATCATGGAGAAGATTTTGCGCACTCTGACTCCTAAATATGAAATTATTGCAGTCACAATTGAAGAAAACAGAGATCTCGATACAACTCGCCTGGACGAAATGTTGGGATCCTTACGAGCTCATGAACAAAGGTTTATTGAGCGAGATTCCTCAACGATCACGACTGATCAAGCCTTATTGACACAGACGTCAAAGGCCAACAATTCTGAGCCAGAACGAAATCAAGGAAGGGGCCGTGGTCGAGGATTCCGTGGAAGAGGATTTCGTGGTAGAGGAGGTCGTGGTACTAACAATCAAGGCAGAGGAAATGACATGAATCAGTCCAGAGGACGAGGAGGTGGTATTTACAGAGGAGGCAATTCTGGGAGAGGTAATGACAATTCTTGGAGAGGCAATAATCAAACATGGAGAGGAAAGCCTAATCGAGGAAGGGGACGTGGTTACTTTGACAAAGGAAATATTCAATGCTACAGTTGTGAGAAGTATGGACATTATTCAAATGAATGTTGGGGCAGACCAGCTAGACAAGATCAACATGAAGCAAACATTGCTCAGAAGGAGGATTCAGATGATGATAACGTGCTTTTGATGGTAACCACTGTCTCTAATTTTGTAAATGATACTGTAAACTCATGGTATTTAGATACTGGTTGTTCGAATCACATGAGTTGCAGGAGAGACTGGTTTGTGGAATTGAATGATAAGGTTAAAAATAAAGTGAAATTTCCTGACCATAGTACTGTAATGTCTGAAGGAAAAGGAAAGATTGGGATTCAGAGGAAGGATGGTAAGATATCTTACATCTCAGATGTCTTGTTTGTTCCCAAAATGAAACATAATCTCCTAAGTGTTGGTCAACTGGTAGAAAAGGGTTTCTCTGTAAACCTGAAGGACAATATGATGAGTGTATACAGTCCTAATAATCAGATCTTACTCAAAGCGCCACTCCAGAATAACAGGACCTTTCAGATTGAAATCCTACCTGTAGATGCAATGTGTCTTTCAACTGCAGTAGAAGATGTGAACTGGCTCTGGCATCTCAGGTTAGGGCACTTGAATTTCAGGAGTATGTGTCAACTTTCTGAAAGGGAGATGGTACATGGACTACCAGTGTTGAAGACCACAAAACAAATATGTGACAGTTGTATGGTTGGGAAACAATCCAGAAATCCATTCAAAACAAACTTGCCTACAAGATCTGGAGAGGTACTGGAAGTTGTTTACTCAGATGTGTGTGGTCCATTTGAAGAAATGTCATTGGGAGGTAACAATTTTTTGTGTCCTTCATTGATGATTATAGTAAGAAGATGTGGATATATTTGATAGAAAGGAAATCACAGGTGTTTGACATGTTTATTAAATTCAAAAACATGGTTGAAAGATAAACTGGGAAATATTTGAAAGTTTTTAGAACTGATGGAGGAGGTGAGTATGTGAATAGAGAATTCTCAGAGTTCTGTGAAAAGGAGGGTATTGTGCATGAACTTACTCCACCATACACACCTCAGCACAATGACATAGCAGAAAGGAGGAATAGATCAGTTCTAAATATGGCTCGAAGTATGATGAAATGTAAGCAGTTGCCTCATTGTTTTTGGGGAGAAGCAGTAACTACTGCATGCTACATTCTGAATAGGTGTCCAACTAAAAGGTTGAAGAATATTACACCAGAACAAGCGTGGACAGGAAGGAAGCCCAGTGTGAAACACCTAAAGGTGTTTGGTTCAATTGGTTATAGACATATCCCAGATGAGAAAAGAAGAAAGCTGAGTGACAAAAGTGAAAAGCTGATCCTGGTTGGTTATCACTCAACTGGAGCCTACAAACTGTATGATCCTGTCTCACAGAAGATTGTGATTAGTAGAGATGTGGTTATTGATGAAGGCCAGAGTTGGAATTGGGAAAATGAATCTCAGAAAAGGGAGAAATCTACTCATACAAAAGTTGATTCTGATCTGGAATTTGAGATGTCAGCAGGAAGTGACAATGATGAAGAAGTGAGGTATGATTCAAATATAAACAATGGAAGACCAACACGAAACAGGACACAATCAGTAAGGTTGAATGATTATCAAATGACCAGAGATGACGAAGTTAATAATGATGGAGATCTAGTGCACTTTGCCCTATTTGTGGATACTGAACCTTTGACTGTAGAGGAAGCACTGGAGGATGACAGGTGGAAGAAAGCAATGGAAGAAGAACTTCATTCTATTTACAAGAATGACAGTTGGGAGCTGTGTAATTTACCAGTGAACAAAAAACCTATAACTGTGAAATGGATATTCAAAACAAAGTTGAGACCAGATGGGACTGTTTCTAAGCATAAAGCCAGATTAGTGGCAAAAGGTTTTTTGCAAAAGAAGGGAATTGACTATGAGGAAGTCTATGCTCCTGTTGCAAGGCTTGAAACAATTAGAACTGTGGTAGCCTATGCATGCTTGAATAACTGGTCACTACAACAAATGGATGTGAAGTCTGCGTTTTTGAATGGGCCTTTGGAAGAAGAGGTGTATGTTACACAGCCTCCTGGGTTTGAAATAAAAGGGAATGAAGAAAAGGTCTTCAGGCTAAAGAAGGCATTATATGGTTTAAAGCAGGCACCCCGAGCCTGGAATAAGAGAATTGACAAATTTCTGGCGCAACAAGGATTCTCAAAGTGCAAAGTTGAATATGGTGTTTATTCAAAGAAGTTTGATGAAGATGTACTTATCATTTGCCTCTATGTGGATGATCTCCTAATCACCAGCAGTAGCAGTAAGATCATCTCAGTTTTCAAAGAAGAAATGAAAATAGAATTTGAAATGAGTGACTTAGGAGATCTTTCCTATTTCCTTGGTATAGAGTTTTCATATACTGATAATGGAGTCATACTTCATCAAAGGAAGTATGCTGAGGATGTGTTGAGAAGATTCAAGATGGAGAAATGCAATGCTGTGATTACACCCGCTGAAACAAATTTGAAGACTGGAAAAAATGAAAGTGAGAAGAGGGTTGATGCTACTCTATACAAACAAATAATTGGTTGTTTGAGATTCCTATGCTATAGCAGACCTGATATATGCTATAGTGTAAGGTTTTTGAGCAGATTTATGGATAGTCCAAGAATATCCCATTTTACTGCAGTAAAAAGAGTTCTGCGATATGTGAGGGGAACTGCAGACTTTGGTATTTTGTTGCCTAACAGAAATCAGTTGAAAGGAGAATTGCTTGTTGGATATTCTGATTCGGACTGGAATGGAGATATTGACAAAAGAAGGAGTACTTATGGATATGTATTTACAGTTGGGCATGCACCAGTGTCTTGGTGTTCCAAAAGACACAATTCAGTTTGTCTTTCAACCTGTGAAGCAGAATACATCGCTGCTTGTTATGCAGCTTGTCAAGCATTGTGGCTCAGATCACTGTTAAGTGAGATTAAGATCAGGGGACGGTTACCAGTAGACCTACTGATTGATAACAAGTCTGCCATAAGTCTTGCTAAGAATCCTGTTGCACATGGGAGGAGTAAGCATATTGATACAAGATTTCATTTCCTAAGAGAGAAAGTAAATAAAGGGAAGATAAAGGTTTGGCATTGCAGAACTGAGGAGCAGAATGCAGACATATTGACAAAACCTCTATCAATTCAGAGATTCACGGAGCTAAGGAAAAGACTGAACATGTTCTCTGTTGCTGAAGTTAAGGGAGCATAGATATTATGTGTGAATTGCATAATTAAGGGAGCATGTTGTAAATAATAATTCTGCAATTAAATGGGTTAGGCCCATTAAGCTTGAATTAGTTTTAGCCTTTTATGTCTGCATACGGTTTCCATATATACTACCAGTCTGGTAGTTAGTTGTAACCATCCTCTTCAATAATAAGCTCCTCTCTTTCTTTCATGATATACGGTTTTATTCTCTTTCAACTCCAAGAAAAATAATTCGCCACATCATCAACTAATGGATGAAGATCCCTTAGAGATAAACATAAAAAATGTTATTTGTACACCCCTTTCACACGCTAAGTGTATTTTGTCTTTGGGTAGACAATTGATCTTTATTTTGATGAAGTAAACTGTCTGTGACGCGTAAAAGTGAATTGTTTGTACACAGACAATTCGAGGTAACAATCAATTTCTCTGAGTAAAGTGAAAAATCAATTTTCTATGCACGATAAGATACACTTTATGTAAACGGGTGTGTAAATCGGCGTGTATAAATACTACCTCTGTCCCAAATTTATTTGCACATTTCACTTTTTTTGGTCAAACAGTTTCATTTTATTCGCTTAATTAGGATGCCAATTTTTAATTATATTCCAATTGACTTTTATTATTAGTTAACCAAACAATTTTGATTTTGTAAAACAATTTGAGAAAGAGGAAATAACATTTTTGGATCGGATAAACATCAATGTACATTTGCCATTTTCCTTATGATTTGTATTGGGATGAGCTCCCTTCTCTTATCTCGGCGGCGGCGCCTGCAATACAGGCACCTCAAAACGCAACCTTTCCCATGCGTTATATGGAGCTGCCACATGTGCACCTGTCCATGACAATCCCAAATGCTGTGAAGCCACGTATCTCCCCCCACACCTCTACCAATCCTCGTCATCGCCCACCTCACCACCGCCGTACTACGTGCTTCTATCCGTATGTCTGTACGTATATATACGCACATCCATCAACTCTCCAGTATATATCTCCGTATAGTACCCCTCCTTATCCGTACTTTTCAGTAAATATATAAATAAATCTATTTCTCTCATTGAACATTTCGTTGTTAAGAAACAACTCCTCTTCTGCAGATGATTATGGAGACAGTTTGTACTAAAGATGGAATCTTTCAACTCTCTTCCGACCCGCGGCGGTTTTACTTCAACAAGCTAGACGGAGTTTCTCCAAAAAGTTTGAATCTTGATACGTTCTTGGAATCTCCGGCGACTTATAATAAATTCGAGGGTTCAAATGTTCGGAAGTTCTTGCCTTACAACAATCTTGATGACGATGAGGATGACCCTTTTTCCGCCGATCTTTTCCGGATGTACGACTTTAAGGTTCGCCGCTGCACTCGCACCCGCAGTCATGATTGGACGGATTGCCCCTTCGCCCACCCCGGTGAGAAGGCCCGCCGGAGAGATCCCCGGAAATTTCACTACTCCGGCGCCGTCTGCTCGGAGTTCCGAAAGGGAAACTGTAGCCGTGGAGATAACTGTGAGTTCGCTCACGGGGTTTTCGAGTGCTGGCTCCATCCGGCCCGGTACCGGACGGAGCCCTGCAAAGACGGCCGGAACTGCAAGAGGAAGGTGTGTTTCTTCGCTCACACTCCCCGCCAGCTTCGGGTTCTTCCGGTGAACGGCCCTGAGAGTAGTGGCAGCTCCGCCGCTGCGGCGGCGGCCAAGAAGAAGTACTACCGGAATCTGAGCAACAGCGGTATGTACTGCCACTCGCCGAGTTCGACTTTAATGGGTATTTCACAGGTTTCCCCGCCATCGTCTCCTTCCCTCTCTCCGCCCATGTCACCGGCCGCGGCAACCCCGTTTTGTCGGTGCTACGGCGCGGAGCCGCCTTATGGAGTGGCTTCCGGCGGTCATCTTGATGCCATTGCGATGCTGAATTACAAAAATGCTTTGACCGAACTGGTCAAACAAGTGACGGTGAGCAAGGCTATAAACAGAATGGCCAACCTCAATGCGAATATTCCGTCGGTCAACGTCGGAATCAACTCCACCATTGACCGCGAGGACTCTCCTGGTGGGAGAATGAACTACGACGGTGGTGAAGGGAAGTACAACAATGACGGAGGGTTGACTGGAATTGACCTCGATTGGGTCAACGATCTATTGACCTAATTGACAGGATCCAACAAGCAGGCTAAGTACATGGAAAATTATGTAAATAAACTACGTACCGATAATGAAGCAGGGGGTTCACCATTTATCTGGTTCGACTATTTATTAGGTATATGGTTGTGAAATTATGTGATGATTATATTTACTTTTTCAGATTTTTTGAGCTTAAAGCATATCAGGGAGTGTTTAAACTAGCTAATTGCTCCTGGTATCAGCTTTTAATTTAAAAAGTGGTGTTTAATTACGTGTTTGATTTCCGGTATTCATGTAAAATCGAATGTGATGTCCTTTTTAATAAAGTGTTACTGTTTGTATTCTTTATTTCAATTTTTCATAAAATATGTACTTGCAAAAATGTAGATTTTTAAGTTACAATTTTATACGTAGTACTATTATATCAACAAATTAAAGCTAGATGGCTCAATTACATTCATGTTTTGGTTGCTATTTAATTACTCCCTCTTTCCCGTTGGAAGGTTCCCGCTTTCCTTTTTAAATGTCCCGTTGGAAAGTTTCCATTTGCTTAAATGGAATGTTATCCTACATCAAAACTTATCACCTGATAAGTTTATTTCCTTAATATGTGGGACGGAGGGAATACTACATTCAAATTTATAGTATAGGCCCTTTTGTTAATCACTTGAATTTGGTTTGTTTCATTTTTTGAACTTATCGACCTTAATTTATGTTTACTTAACGGCCTCCCATCCCTCAAAAAACTATGTGTGTAGCCTTCTAGTGTAAAATTCTATATTTACTTAATCTTGACATCTGATAATTAAGCTCACTGAGAGAGATGTAAGGAAACGTAGTATTATGATATCTTCATCAATTATCATGACTAATTAAATCTTAATTCTTTATACATTCTGCTGAGGTTTATTCCCTTCAACCCGCAGGCCCAACACGTAACCTGGGGTCTCGAATGGGTGGAAAGCAAATGAACTCACTAAATCAACGAGGATGGATTAAATGACTGTTTCCTTCAATATTGTGATTACAAGCCGAAGAGGCCGAACGTACTGAAAATAAGCTACGTACTGCTGACGCTATTACAACTCTAGAGTCACGATGTGCGAACTTTTTACAATGAAATAAATGCGGCTATTTATAGTACACCCTGGTGGTTGGGGGGCTGACGTGGCCGGCTGTGGGCAACATGATTCCAATCACCAAATCTTCAGCATTAAAAGCGTTTCCCGCCAAGATCTTGGTTTCCCGTCATAATGCGGGGGACGTCCGTCCCCTAAATTGAACTCAAGTCTTTGATGGCAACCGGGGCCTTCAGGTATAGCCCACAAGACGTCCCCCCTGACTCTTGGACCTTGAGGCCTAGTCATGCTGGGCTACGTACGTTCCCTAGCCCTTGGACCTTGAGGCTGGCCATGCTGGGCTACGTACGTCCCCTGGCCCTTGGACCCTGAGGCCTGGCTATGCTGGGCTACGTACGTCCTCTGGTCCTTGGACCCTGAGGCCTGGCTATGCTGGGCTACGTACGTCCCCTGGCCCTTGGACCTTGAGGCCTGGCTGTGGTGGGCCACGTACGTCCCTTGACCCTTGGGCTTCAGGGGTTGATGGGCCGGCCCTGGAAGGCCATTAACCCAACACAAATCCCCCACTTCTGATGTTCCGAGCGTGCGCGGGACATGAAGAAGTAAGATGATTTCCGCCGTACCGTTTTGAGCCGTTGCTCCCTTTCCCCCAGGTGACGGTTACTTTCCGTCGTCGTTTGCGGGGCTCTAGGTGCCAGCTATCAGGCCGGTTCAACTTCCCATAAAAAAGTAATCATTTCGTATCAGCCCGTCTTTATGCGACACGCGTCCCTGTATACGCTCCTTGCCACGTGTCACCCGTGGGTTGGTTGTCGAGTCGGTGCCTTCCCCTATAAATACCGGAAATCAGGGAAGGGTTAGGGCTTTTCATCTGCTATCTCCTCTTGCCACCTCTTGCGCCGATCAGCGAGTATTTTGGTCCCGATGTTTGTTCCTTTTCCAAGCTTCTAGCTAAGGTAAATCCCCGACTCCGATCTTCTTCTTCCTTCTCGTATCTCCCTATGGTCTGCTCCATGGAGATTTCTTCCTCCTCTGAGACTAGCTCCGGCTCTTCTACCGGTTCTTCGGCCGGCTCATCTTCGGTGTCAGAATCCAGGTCCCATTCTTCGGCTGAGGCGAGTGGATCTGGCCGTTCCAGTGCCTCTTCAATGGCAGTCCCTGATGTAGTGACCGATGCCGCCATCCCGGTCGTTGGGGAACATGTTGACATGGCTGTTGACCCTGAAAACGCCGTTGCGACGGCGGCGCAACCAGACGACTACGACTCGGGTGAGGAGGCTGAAGAAGGGGATGACCTCCGAATCTATAAGCGGGGCATCCCCATGGACGATCATAGGCACATTGTGCTTATTCCGAACGTAGCTGCGATCGAGCAAGTCTTTTCCAAAAGGGCCTTGAGGGAGCTGCAAGTTCTCCTCCCTCCGCCTGCCTATTATAGCCTCCGAGGCGTGGATAACCTCTTCATGAGACATCCGGGGATGGTGATGGTACATATGGACTCTCTGAAGGCCGGACTGCGGTTCCCGTTACATCCGTTCTACCTGGATTTCTTCGAGTTCTACGGCGTGGTCCCGGCTCAGTTCATGCCGAATTCCTATCGCCACATCTCTGCGTTCCTTGTCCTTTTCCAATCGCTGGGGCTCGCTTTCTCCCTGGAGCTGTTCCATTACTTTTTCCAAGTCACCCCCCAAAATGCTGATGGGTTCCTGAGCGTGGCCGCTCGTCCCAAGAGAAAGTTGTTCGAGGGGGCTCCCTCTTCTATCCATGTCTGGAAGAACCGTTATTTCTTTATTCGTTATGCGAACGATCGGCTCCCTGTACGGTGGAACGGATACCCTCCGAAGGTCCAGACACCGGAACTGACCCCAGTATTGCAGGAAGCCGTGGACAAGATGAGGTTGGGCGGTGTTAGGAGATTAAAAGGCCTTCTGACCATTGAGGCACTCTCCAACGCTGGGATAGGTACCGCCCGTGATCCCTGGACTGGCCTTCTCTAGTGTTCATCTTGTGGCCCCGGGCGGTCTGTTCCCTGAGGAGAGTGCCTTTGTGATTCGCACCGCTCGGTACTAATGTTATTTTTCCATTTTCTGGTCCTCCCCCTACTCAAGATCAGATGGATAGCGCGGCTATGGCACTTCGACGTGAGTCAAAAGCTGCCAAGGAACATGAGACGCTAGCTAAAGCCCGTGCAGCTGCTCAATCCTCTGGGGCTACTTCTTCGGCCGCGTCCCAGGCTAGTCAGCGGGTCGCCGATGCAGAGCGGCTTCTGGTTGCTGAGGTGACCAGGCAAACCTCCGAGGCCCCTCCTTAAGATAACCGGGTTCTGAATGTGAACCCGGTCGGCGTTGCTATCCCTGTTGGCGGGGATAAGGATAAGGGGAAAAAAACGAAGAGGCCGCGTCTTGAGCCCTCTGCCCCCAAGTCTACGAGCGTCGCGGTTCCCTCCGCCGTTCGTCCCATCTCTAAGGTCTGGAAGGACATGGCCCTCCAGGCCGGGCTGATGCTATCAGGTCGTTCCTCGGGCAACTCTGTTGACAACGCCCTGCTTCTGAGCCTTGAGGTATGTTCTCTAGCCGTTTTCTGTGTTATCTTCTGACTCTGCTCCTCGTTTCCTGCCTAACCCATTTTTCTTTTTTGCAGGCCGGGCTGAGCTTGCTGCAGGCTAAGTCTGCTCGGGAAAGAGATCTCACCGAGCTCAGGAAGAAGGCTGATGCGGCCCTTAAGAGGGAGCAGGAAGCTTCGCTGCAGCGGGAGGCCGCTCAGGCAGAGGCGAAGAGGGCGCAGGCTGCCCTGGCCCAGGCCCAACAGGAGCTCCAGGCCGTTCGTGCTCAGGGCGAACGTGAGAAACAAAGCCTGCTCGCCAAGGTAGCCCTGGCTGAGGAGCATGGGATTTTGTTTGTTCCTGCCGCGGACCCTGCCCCCCGTCCCGAAGGTGGGGATCCTTCCACGGACGTTCTGACCCTGTCCCTTAACGTGGAGGAATTCAAGAAGACTTCTCAGTTCCTCCAGGCTGCTTATGAGTACTGCCGGGGCGCTGCTGGAGAGGTTTTTGAAGCCGAACTGCAGTCGGTGGTGGATGAGAAGCGTTTAGATCATGGGGTGCATGTTTTGGGGAAGACTGCCCTTGGTGGTGAGTGGCTTATGGAGCTTGCTGATGATTCCTTTGCCAAGGGGTACTTTGAAAGTGTGAAAGCCCTCAGAAGCGTGCTCCCTCTGGTCGGCTGTCCCCCCGTTTAATGTGGATGAATACACCGATGGGGCTGAGCTTCGGCGAGTTATGGGCAAACTCGACCGAGCCGAGCAGCGTGCGGCGGCTATTCAGAGGGGTGACATCCCCGATCCCCCCACTCCCGAGCCTCCCGTGGTGCCAGCAGAAGATCCGACGGCCTCCCCACGCTCCCCTTCTCACGGTTTTCTTACATAGCTTCGCTAGTTCCCTTTTCTGTTTAATTGTACGTTCCGGCTAGTAAGGCCGAAGAATAAAGCCTCCTTGTATTTACAGCTTGTGTTCTGTTTACTCATTGGTACTTTCCTACTTTCTCCCTCCTTCCTCTTCCTTTTTTTTTACGAGGAACGGCCCTTGATCCTTATTCATGGGCCTCACCTCTTCTTCTGACGAGGAACGGCCCCTGATTCTTATTCATGGGCCTTCACCTTTCCTTCTGACGAGGAACAGCCCCTGGTTCTTATTCATGGGCCTTCACTTTTTCTTCTGACGAGGAACGACCCTTGATTCTTATTCATGGGCCTTCACCTTTTCTTCTGACGAGGAACGGCCCTTGATTCTTATTCATGGGCCTTCACCTTTTCTTCTGACGAGGAACGGCCCTTGATCCTTATTCATGGGCCTTAACCTTTTCTTCTGACGAGGAACGGCCCGTGATTCTTATTCATGGGCCTTTACCTTTTCTTCTGACGAAGAACGGCCCTTGATCCTTATTCATGGGCCTTTACCTCTTCTTCTGACGATGAACGGCCCTTGATTCTTATTCATGGACCTTCACTTTTTCTCCTGACGAGGAACGACCCTTGATTCTTATTCATGGGCCTTCACCTTTTCTTCTGACGAGGAACGGCCCTTGATCCTTATTCATGGGCCTTCACCTTTTCTTCTGACGAGGAACGACCCCTGATTCTTATTCATGGGCCTTTACCTTTTCTTCTGACGAGGAACGGCCCTTGATCCTTATTCATGGGCCTTTACCTCTTCTTTTGACGAGGAACGGCCCTTGATCCTTATTCATGGGCCTTCGCCTTTTCTTCTGACGAGGAACGGCCCTTGATCCTTATTCATGGGCCTTCACCTTTTTTTTTTGGAACTTCTGAGGGGTGGTTTCAGCACTTGTTCCCTGCGGCGTGGATCCCGAAGCGTCCCTAGCCGTAGGATGCACCAACCATGGCCCGCCACGTGTCTCTCCTTCATTCGGGAGCCGGGGTGGTTTTTGCCTATAAATATCCCTTTGCCAAAATTGGGGGATTGCTTTGTGACTTCTACCAGATTACTTCCTCTCTCTAGATTCTTTGTAAGTCTCTCATTCCTCCTCCGTACCTGCCATATCTTTCATCGTCCCCAAGCCGTCCGCCCATGGCCATTCTGGAAACTTACCCGATGACGGCTGTAACTCCGGGGACGACCTCTCGGTCTATAGGCGTGGGATGCCCCCTCAGCCTCCTCGTTTTCCCCTTAATTTCCACCTCGTTCGGCGTCAGCGCCAACATCTGCTCCTCAGCGAGAAGAACCTGGTTCCCCGGTTGCTTCCCCCCCAAGGGTTTGGGACGCACGGTTCCTCCGCCACCCTATGCGGCATCTTCCCGGCCATGTGGTCGTCCACCTTGACTCCGTGGCAGCGGGTCTTCTTTTCCCGCTACTTCCTTTCCATGTTTCTCTTTTCAGGAGACTTGGCATCGCCCCGACCCAACTCGTCCCGAATTCTCATCGGATTCTTGCCGGTTTCATAATCCGGTGCCATGACATGGGGGTCGAGCCGTCTGTCAAGTTGTTCCTGCATTTCTTCCGGCTTTCCCCGTACGGTCAGACGGGTTATCTCTGTGTGGTGGCCCGTTCGTGGAGGGTTCTTTTTTCCAACAACCCTTCCAACCCGAACAGCTGGGAGGGGAGGTTCTTTCTCGTCGGGGTTGATTCCCCCCTCCCCTTCTCCGATCGGTGGAATGCCTTTCCGGCCAAGTTTGAGCCCCCAGTTCTCCATTCAACCTAGCTGGAACAGACCGCGCGTATCGCCGGTGAGGGGGTCCAGAACCTGCGTCTGCTGGTGAATGACACCAACTTGGGCAAGGCCAGCATAGGTGCGTCCTCGCTGAGGCCCGAGTTTTGGACTCTCTTCTTATGACTCCCAACTTGTTCTGATAATTTCTCTTGTTTTTTGCAGGGCTTTATCCCAGATCCTCTGCCATGGTTCCCCAACCCCGTGCTACTCCCTCCTCTGCCCGGGCTGATGTTAGCAAGGGAAAGCAGATCGTTGGTGAGGATCAGGTCCAGAAGAGGCCCAAGGCTAAACCTGCTGGGGATGAACGGCCCCCCAAGAAGTCTCACCACGGGGAAGGGTCCTCCAAGGCCGTGGTGGTCCTTGATGGGTCTGATAATGAGGCCGCCTCTCCTCCTAAGCCTCCCCCAAACCCCTGCTAGACCAGGGTTCGAGTGATCCTCCTCCGTCCGATTCTGAGGGTTCGTTTTCTGATATTATTGAGTTCTCCGGGTTGGGCCCCCGTGCGGAGTCAAAAAGGTTGTTTGGGCAGACGGCCTCTTCGATTTGGTGTTCCCTGGGGTTGAAACTCCCTCGGGATTTCTCTGCTCGTGACAGCGCAGTGGACCTTCATGAGTGCGGCCTTAGCACGCTCAACAAGGCCACCATCTATTTTTGCAAGGCGCGGTTTGCCTATGAAGCTCAGGAGCGTGCTTCCGCCCAGGTGCATATTGAGGCCGATGATTTGGTGAAGAAGGCCAAGGAGCGCCTGCACCAGATGCAGCAGGACCTGAACGCTGCCCTGGGGCTTGCTAAGGGAAGCACGTCCCTTCAGGAGACGGTGAGGAAACAAGCCGAGGAGCTGCAGCTGCTTTGTGCCAAGGTGGCTGCCGTGGAGAAGTCCGACGTGCAGCTTCGCCAGGTTAGTACGGATGGGACCGTTCCTGTTTTCGAGGCTGATGTTTCCAAGATCAAGGAGGCTGGCTCTATTGAGTTCCAGAAGTCCCGTGCCTATGTCGATGTCGTGAATGTCCGTGTAAAGGAGCGCCTTGCCCAGAGCTTTGGGGAGTTCCTGGCTAAGAGTTCTGATCCGCTGAAGGACGACATCGGGTTGGTATCGGGAACCTCCGCCGGCCAGGAGTTCCTTGCAGAGCTTGCCGACGATGCCTTCGCCAAAGGTATGATCGGCCTTTTGGCCGGAAACCTCCCGGCCCTCCAGCGTTATCTCCCCACGCCGTTTGATCCTGAGGCCGCTGGTTTCAATGCTTCGTTTGTTGAAGCTTACGGGGAGGCTTTGAAGGGCAAGTGTTAGGTCACGGACGGCCCCCCTGGCCGAGTGAGTTTGTCAAATTTTGCTTTCCAGCCGTACTTCCTGGCTTGTCGGCTGTTCTTCCCGAGGCGGCTAATGTTTTTAAGATGGCTTACTTCGGCCCTCACCTTTTGTTTGAAAGCTCTTGCAGTCTCATCTATATTCAAGGATAGCTCCCGGGGGCGTGATGGTTCCGATTATTTTGTACTCTTGATTTCACTCCGAACTCGTGTTTGTTGTACTTTCCGGCCGGTAGAACCGATGAATAAAGTGTATCTTGGTTGCCGCGATCATCTTTACCACTTGTCGTCCGTTGGTCTTTTATTTTATCCTTCCCCTTTTTTGGGGATTCCCTAATGCCTCTCTCCATTTTTTTGGAGAGGTCTTTTGCTTTGCCCCATCGTCCGTTCGTCTTACCTGCCCATTTGGCTTGGTCCTTAGGATCCTGAGCTGGGCTCGGTCGCAATTGTGACGCGGAGCGGGTTTATCCCCTTTGGGGATTCCCCGGTCTTCGTCCCGTCATCCGTTCGTCTTACCTGCCCATTTGGCCCGGTCCTTAGGATCCTGAGCTGGGCTCGGCCGCGATTGTGATGCGGAACGGGTTTATCCCCTTTGGGGATTCCCCAATGCCTCTCTCCATATTTTTTTGGAGAGGTCTTTTTCTTTGCCCCGTCGTCCATTCGTCTTACCTGCCCATTTGGCCCGGTCCTTAGGATCCTGAGCTGGGCTCAGCCGCAATTGTGACGCGGAGCGGGTTTATCCCCTTTGGGGATTCCCCGGTCTTCGTCCCGTCATCCGTTCGTCTTACCTGCCCATTTGGCCCGGTCCTTAGGATCCTGAGCTGGGCTCGGCCGCGATTGTGATGCGGAACGGGTTTATCCCCTTTGGGGATTCCCCAATGCCTCTCTCCATTTTTTTGGAGAGGTCTTTTGCTTTGCCCCGTCGTCCGTTCGTCTTACCTGCCCATTTGGCCCGGTCCTTAGGATCCTGAGCTGGGCTCGGCCGCAATTGTGACGCGGGGCGGGTTTATCCCCTTTGGGGATTCCCCGGTCTTTGTCCCGTCATCCGTTCGTCTTACCTGCCCATTTGGCCCGGTCCTTAGGATCCTGAGCTGGACTCGGCCGCGATTGTGATGCGGAACGGGTTTATCCCCATCGAGGATTCCCCAATGCCGCTCTCCATTTTTTTTTGGAGAGGTCTTTTGCTTTGCCCCGTCGTCCGTTCGTCTTACCTGCCCATTTGGCCCGGTCCTTAGGATCCTGAGCTAGGCTCGGCCGCAATTGTGACGCGAAGCGGGTTTATCCCCTTTGGGGATTCCCCGGTCTTTGTCCCGTCATCCGTTCGTCTTACCTGCCCATTTGGCCCGGTCCTTAGGATCCTGAGCTGGGCTCGGCCGCGATTGTGATGCGGAACGGGTTTATCCCCATTGGGGATTCCCCAATGCCTCTCTCCATTTTTTTTGGAGAGGTCTTTTTGGATTATTAGTCCCGCCCGGCGGGGGATGATCTTCCTTGCCAGTGTTGAGGTTTATTCCCTTCAACCCGCAGGCCCAACACGTAACCTGGGGTCTCGAATGGGTGGAAAGCAAATGAACTCACTAAATCAACGGGGATGGATTAAATGACTATTTCCTTCAATATTGTGATTACAAGCCGAAGAGGCCGAACGTACTGAAAATAAGCTACGTACTGTTGACGCTATTACAACTCTAGAGTCACGATGTGCGAACCCTTTACAATGAAATAAATGCGGCTATTTATATTACACCCTGATGGTTGGGGGGCTGACGTGGCCGACTGTGGGCAACATGATTCCAACCACCAAATCTTCAGCATTAAATGCACTTCCTGCCAAGATCTTGGTTTCCCGCCATAATGCGGGGGACGTCCGTCCCCTAAATTGAACTCAAGTCTTTGATGGCAACCGGGGCCTTCAGGTATAGCCCACAAGACGTCCCCCCCCCCCCCCCCCCCCCCCCCCCCGGCTCTTGGACCTTGAGGTCTGGCCATGCTGGGCTACGTACGTCCCCTGGCCCTTGGACCTTGAGGCCTGACCATGCTGGGCTACGTACGTCCCCTGGCCCTTGGACCATGAGGCCTAGCTATGCTGGACTACGTACGTCCCCTGGTCCTTGGACCCTGAGGCCTGGCTATGCTGGGCTACGTACGTCCCCTGGCCCTTGGACCTTGAGGTCTGGCTGTGGTGGGCCACGTACGTCCCTTGGCCCTTGGGCTTCAGGGGTTGATGGGCCGGCCCTGGAAGGCCATTAACCCAACACATTCAAAAAATATTGATTCTTAATTCTTTTTACTCGTATTTATTTGGAGAACCATTTTAATTTGAATGTCCAAGACATTTAATTCACTTCAATGTATAGAATAGTTTTACTTGTTTTTCAACTTTGAAGTTACGTTGTACACTTTGAACACTCAAATTGTGACGTCCTGAACTTCCAAATAGGGATGGGATCGGTCCGGTCCGGGTCGGGTTTTTGCTAAACCCGAAAATTACCCGTAAGACATTGGGTTATGAAAATTAGGGACCGAAAAAACCCACTATATTCGGTCCGAGTCGGGTTTTTTGTAGCGCGGGTTCGGTCCGGGTTCGGGTTGGATCGGTTAAAGCCCGAATGTGAAATCACTCATTTTTCTTTTATATTTTAAAATCTATTTTCAAATAAAATTAATAAAAAGTACAAACTGCAAATAAAATTAATAAAAATCACAAATACTAGTCTCCAAAATCACCAAGAATTCAATTCCAAAGAAGACAATTATCATAATATTTTGTTTAAGATACATAAAAATAAGTAATATAGGTGTTCTAAAAATGTTATGAAATAAAATTTATGGATAAAAATGTGACTAAAGTTACTATAAATATGTTTTCATGGTCATTACGGTAAATAAATTGAACATATTTGTAGTCACTAAAAGTTATCAAGTCATTTTTTCGTCCATCATGATTATAATCATATATTAGGAATTAATTTATAAATTATATATATTGGTATATTATATTGATTTTATATTAAGGCTAATGGTTTCGGGTTTTATCGGTCCGGGTCGGGTTATAGATTCTAGGGCCCGTTAAAGAGCCCGAAATTTCGGATTCGATCCGTTTTTTTTATTCGGACTGGTCAAAAAGAAAAAATTGGACCAATATCATAATTCGGGCCGAGCCAAGGCCGGTTTCCGAGTTTCGGTTGGGGTTTTCCACCCCTACTTCCAAATCCTTCGATGTACATTAATGTAAAATACTACTTGGAGGTAGCAACCTCTACTAGACTACTAGTGAATGAAGTAACTTTGTTTTGTTTTTTTTTCTGTTGTTTCAATTAACTCTTTTCTTACTCCATATTTATTTTAATTTTCAAATATTAAAAATATGTCATGGCAAAACAAATATGATTGAGATTATATATATATGTTTTTTTGCAAATCAAACAACAAATTTGTTCATATCAAACAATACCAAAGAATGATACCAAAGAAACAGCTAAATGAATAGCTTGAACAGAAAATATCCCAAAAATATCCCAAATTGTTGCACTTGTTACTCCAAAAAGAGAGAATTGATTTGACTAGCAAACTTTTTCAAAAAACAAAGATTTGACCATCAACCAACAAAGGAAGCTATAACGAGCCGAAATTGTCTGAATCGTCAGTTTGATCAATCACCGAAAAGGAGATTCATTTGAACGTTTTCATTTACCCGGAGCGAGACGGTAGTTCAAGTAGAGGACGAATAACTAAAGCCTCAACACAACACAATTGAAAAAGTTTTGCCATGAATAACGAAAATTCACCAGATCGATCAAGATGAGAAATTCACATATCGTTTGGAGAAAAATATATCACACGCTCACATGAAGCGGACTAAATTCTCAATCAAAAAAGATGTCGGAAAGACGCTGGATTAAAACCCTCAAAAGTAGAAATTAAATAAGATCAGGAGCATAGAAGAGAACATCACCGCCTTTCAAAAATCTTTGTAATTGAAGAAGAGAATAATTGACACTCAGATCTCACAGAAAGTGTGAGATGGCTCCCTTGTATTTCCCCCTAAGACCGTCTGTCATTCTCACTCCCGATGACTCAAACATTTTGCAATCTGAAAAAACGAAACAACCATTCTTGATTACACACCCTTGTACACACCTTATACACACTATGTTTGTTAAGCTTTTTTTTGTCTGTGAATCCGGTTCACAGACAATATTTTGTTTGTGCAAAACATTGTCTGTGAATCGATGTTCACAGACAAAAAAAAAGTTTTCACAGACATAGGTGTGTACAAAAGTGTGTATAAGAGTGTGTACAAACATCATTTTTGAAAACGAAAACACACAAGTTCCTGGAAGCCATTATTCTCTGGGGGTCCAAGATAGGTGTGGATCTTATTGTGTGTGAAATAACAGTACATTTTTCATTTCACTAACTTTATAAGAAACAAACATCAAAATTTTGGATTACTGACGTGTGTTTGACACCAATTTTGCATAATACTCGGTACTACGTATATACTGTGTACAATAATAACTCGATCGTTTTAATGGTTCTAGATCTAACACCATTCGGAAGTGTTTACTTCACCGTTAAAAACATGAGTAGGTTAGTAAGACATGTTAAGTAAATGCACGTGTGGCTTAAAAAGCTGCTCATTGTCCCAAACAAGTGTTTAAAGTGATGTTTACTAATCATATCACCTCATGTATTAATTAAGTGTCAAATTATGCCTTTTCACTTTTCGCATTTATTCTTACTCTTCCTTACCTCTAGCCTTTGCCCTAGTTCTAGTTGTACCCCTATTCTTACCCCTAACTGTCACCTACCCCCATGGACGAAGGTAGAGGGATGGCTAACGGGGCCCCGCCCTATCCTTTTTTTTTGTATTCTCAATGTAAACATTTATGTGTAAAAATTTACCAGAATTTTTTTTATATCGTCCCACTCCAAGCATCGATCCAAGATACACCCCTATCTACCCCTTACCACTATCCCCTTCCACCTCTAACCCTTGCCCCAATCCCTCCTTGCGCGCACACCCTTACCCTTTCCTACCCCTACAAGGACCCAAATCCCTACACTACCTAACCCCTAGGGGTTGGGTAGGGTAAGGGGTTGAGGTAATTAAGGATGGGGCATGAGTAGGGGTTGGGGACTTACGGGTACGAGCCACACACCTTCTGCCCCTTCCCCTACCTGTCGCTTTCCCTTACCGTCTGCCCCGACCCTACCTCAGCCCTGGCCCCGGGCAAGGGAAGCGTGGGCTTGTGCCGCGGGCCCAAAATTTATAGGGGCCAATAATTTTATATATACATAAATAATATATATTAAAATAAAAATTTAAAAATCGATAATAAATTATAAAGTGAAGTGCAGGCCGGTAGCTAATCAAGCATGTAAAGGCTTTGAAATTACAACTTGCCTAATGACGTTTTGTTTCCCAATAAGAATGTTAAATGTTTTTAATGCTTTCCCTTGAATACTTTGTTAGTGTTAAGGCTTTGACCTTTGTGCTAGAGACTACAAAGTCTCCGGACTCTTGTTGTGATTTACCATACACACACATAACTATATTCATGCATCTTAGTTTGTACTGATCTTTCAAGATTTCATCTTTGAACTTTAGTTTGGTTCGGTAAGCAATCAACAGTCTCCTATTCTCCTAATTTCCTCGAGAAAAACTTTCAAATTTGAAATTTCAGTTTAAGAGGTAATTTTTTAATTTTATTTTTTACTTTTTGAATATAATTTTGGTTCTTTTAGCACATATCTTTTAAGACTTTAAATATACAATTTGCAAACGGCATGTTTACATTTTTATACACATGACTTAGCGATTTTATGCATCAAGAAAGACATGTTGGATAGTATTAATCTTGATACAATTATAGATGATTTTGCACCTAAAAATGCTAGAAGGAATGTCTTTTTATAAATTGTGATGTTATTTGATACAAACTTACATTACTTTGTATGTTGAAATTTTCTTATATATACTACGTAGTTAAACTTTTGCAATATATTTATATAACATCTTTAGGGCTTTTTATTACAATTGCCTCGGACTCATAAAATGTCAGGACCACCCTGCCTACGCTTTGCCCCTGTTACCCTCAAGTATCCCCCCATCCCTGCCCCTACCCTACCCCTTACATGTCCCTACCCCACCCCATACCCGTTCCCTTGTATTTGTACCCCCTGCTCCGGCCCAACCCTACCTCTACGCTACCCCTTTCCCTGACCCTATCCCCTTATACCCCTTACCCCACCTACTCGTGCCCGTACCCTTACCCACACCCTACTGCCCCCGCATCCAGCCTAACCCCCTACCAGTCCCAAAACCCATCCCTACCCCCGTCCCCCGTCAACTCACACAAGAATGTGAACTCCTATAAGGTTATGACCATAAAGTTTTGGAACAATTTTAATTTTTAAGCTTGAAATCTAAAGGCAAAGAAACTGTCTTTGGTAAGTTATAATCTATATGAACTTATGCACTATTAATTTTCTTTTTATGGGCTTGTACAATTCGATTGTTAGTTGTCATGTATTTAGCTCATACCAAATAGGTTGTTCTTTTCTCAGTTTAAGGTTGTTTAATTATAAGCTTAATTGATCCCGACCTCCTACCTGTTGTGATACCATGTTTACCCCTACCCTCCTACCCCTACTTCCTACCATCATAGCCCTAACCCGTAATCGGTCCATGTTACGCCTACCCCTACCCCTACATATTATATAACTAGTATATACATGAATGTTTGTGTGTCTATATATGTATAGAGTTATTTTGGACATTTTAACGTTAAACGATGTTTTGAATCCTGTGAAGTACGTAAACATGAGCTTATATATAATAAAGATTATTTTAGGTGTCACTTATTAACGTAAGTCTTAATAAGTATCACTTAGTAACTTGGGAAATAAACATGTCCTTAGACTTAATTTTTGTCTCAGATTGATTACAAATTTCTGAGTTATTGTCCTTAGATCATTTTCTTTTCTACATAGACATGCCATACATATCCTCATTTTTAACATGAAAATAACTAGTGGTGTCGTACCCCTGTAGGTTGAAGTTAAGATATGTAGAAGGCTCATGTTTAATCAATTCCATCTTAGGGTTCCTCTCTAGAGAGAAACCCTAGCAGTCGTCTCCCCTTTTCGTAGGGGTTGAGATTTTCCGCCACCCCTATCAATATGGGGTTGGAGCGGCAGATTATACTGATTTTAAGTGTTTTAACACTTGAGATTGCAACTACGTCGGAGGAGATAACATTGGTGGATGAATGAGGTGCGGCTGAGAGGTTGTAACGAAGCGGGATCGTGAAGCATTGGTCAGGCATTCCGACGGCGGTGGAGTTGGTATTCACCCATATTGTAAGAGTTCGTCCTCCTCCGGAACCACCTCCATACCAGGAGAGCTTTGTGGAAAGATTTTATTTTAGTATTATTTTCTCTTTAGTAGCACTTGTTTCTATTTTAGTCTGAGTAGATTTGGTTTGAAAGTTTAGATTTTTGGAGGTTTATTGATAGACAGGGTTTCGGTTCTGATCATTTTAGGTTCAAATTTGCCCGTTTCAGGTTTAGCGAGTCATATTGCTTTGTATGAGGTGGCTGACTCTAAGTCTACTCATAGGGTTCGCGATTAGATCTGTAAATTCTGTCTGAATGTGTCTTGTATGTGTTCTCGATTTTAATATAACGACCGCTCTTTTATGATAAAAAACATGAAAATAACTAAATAAGAAATAAATTAAAGGGCAATCACTACCAACAAACTGTCTTTTACCAACGGTAAGAAAATTGTTGGTATAAATAGATAAACTATTGGAATAGACATCATTTATTAGCTATACCAACGAAAATTAATGCAATTCCCACAAAAATTTGGGTGCTGGTATTAGGGATGGACTCGACCCGATCGACCTGGTAATGTTTAGTACCCAACCAGACCGCCGACCGGGACCGGTACCGGTCCATGGGGCCCGAACCGGGGGGGCTACGAGATAGGAAAAAGGGGGCCCAGCCGGTCCGGGACCGGTCACGAAAGAAAAACATAGAAGTTCCATATAGAGAATTCTCAATAGATTTTTCAATGCTCTTTATTTATATTATGGTGACAACTCCAGTACCTTTCTAAAAAATGGGGTACCGTACCTACCATTCATTTGATTGGACCACACCACTTTATCATTTTTAATTTAGATTTAAATAATTCAACTGCTACATTCTCATTGGTCCATGTGGACAAAGGTATGGTACCTTATGGGTACCATATAATCTACTTTATATTATTTTGTAATTTTGTAAACATGAGTAGAATTGTCATTTGTGATCTTGTCGGATTCTGCTCTAAATTATACGAATAAAAAAAAGGACTTGCCTTATGTAGGATCATTACTCAAAAGGTGGTTGATTCTTCATAAATATGGAGTCATACTCTTCTCAATTTCTTCTCTCCATTTACTCTCTCCATTTCTTTTTCACTCTATCTCTCTTCTTAAAAAAAATAATTAAACCTCATCTTTTCTTTCTCCATACCCCACTACTTCTACATCTCACTCTATCTCTCTCCTAATGGAGAATTCCGGTTACTCCAGAGGAGCTAAATTCATAAATATGATCGAGGTGTTTGTTAATCCTTTTTACGATTAGAAGTTTATGAGAGTACAATTTTTGCCACAACTCCCAAGAGAAAAAACGGAAATTGGTAATGGAGGGGTAACCAGAAGGGCCCCTAACCAGAAAGGCTTTGAAGATTGAGAGATGCTATTTCTACATATAATTTGTACATATTTTTTGTACACACTGCTTTGTATATAAGTGGCTTTTTCCTTGGACATTGGTTTTTCTGTGAAGTTGCACCTTTTCTTTGAAAGGATGAAGTTATACCTTTTGTTAGCTTATTTTAATTTTTTTTATCATGTTAGCTTATTTTAATTAAAAGCTCCTTAAAAGTTGATAATAAAGTGATGACATTTTAGACTTGAAAAATTAATACTACGTATGATTTATCTATTTTTCGTGGTAAAGATTGTTTCTTATTTTTTGAACCAAATTATATATATTTATGTATACGTACACATATAAGGTGCAATTTTAGAGAAAAAGTTGATCTTAGTAGAAAAATGTATAAGAATGTAATCTAACTTTTCATTTAACAAATTAGATGACTGCAAAAAAAATGATATTAACCGACTCCATTAATTATATATGACAGATTAGTAGAGCATTAAAGTAGATAATGTCTAACAAATATTATTGCAGGCCACAATGATAAAACAAATCTAAATGGTTGGCCTCCTCGTTTCGTCCCCGGCCCGATTATCAACTTAGGAGTCTATTGAAGATGAGTATTTTTAGATGGTTTCATATAATATTTTATTTATTCTTCTAAACTTTTTGTAGTATATTCTTCTCACATTCAACATATTCTACTAAATCTTTTCGATGTACAATACTCCCTCCGTCCCGGATTTATCTTCATTCTTTCCTTTTCAGTCCGTCCCAAATTTATCTCCTTTTTCCTTTTTTGGTAAAGAATATGTGGTTCACAACCATTCTTACATATTTCTCTCTCCTCTGCATTACTCTCCACCACATAAATCCCACTATCTTAAAACTCGTGCCCGGTCAAAACCAGAGTTAAATATGGGACGGAGGGAGTAATATATATGGAATCATGACATTTTTCAACATCCAATATTTACAAAAAAAAAATCCCTTCGTATCTATTTACTTGTCACACTTTCCTTTTTGGTGTATCAAATTAGTTGTCTTCTTTCCTTTTTTGAAAAGAATCTCACTCAAAAAGCTGCTACAGAGTACCACTACAGTACCGCTACAGTACCAAAAACCTCTTACTTTTTATAAAGTTTACAGTAATTATCTTAAACTCTGTTAAAAGCAAACGAGTCATCTAATTAGATACGGAGGGAGTACTATCTATATACCGCGTATATTTCACAAAAAAAATCCACTTACCATTCTCGAATTTCCAAATAAAATCCTCATTTCTAAAAAGTTTTGTGCAGTGAACATTCATTTACATCTTTTTAGCTCGTTCAACTACAAACACACGTTCCTCTTTATTCCCACCATTTCAAATCAAATTGCGAAGAAATTTATGGAAGAGAGGTAGGAATAAATGTGTCAAAGCTTGGAACAAAAAAAGAGCCAAGTGGAGCCAAAAGAGTTGTATAGCTGCAGTACGGTACGCAAACTGTAGTTGCTGGACAAAGTATGGGGCTCCTCCTTGTTTCCTGGGAGAGATACATGAAAGGAGGCGCGGAATCTCATTTGTTGGGTTCTACGAACCTGTCCGTGTTCGGTTAGTTGGTTCCATTTATTGGGTCAGGTTTGGATGGCAGTGATCACGTACGCACGCCTTCCCAGGCATGGTATGCTAGCTGGGGATCATATCCATATCCATATGCCCCGCACGTCCATTGTGTCCCATGTATTTCTAGCATGTCATTAAAAAAGGATGACACTCCATCCTTAAGAATACCCTAATCCCGACCGGACGGTACGTTGGGAGGATGTAAATTGGATTATAATCCCAATCTGACAGATACAGAGCGGGACTCTGTCCCTGGTACTTGTAGAAGCCATATGCATTTCTTTAGCAAAGTAACCTCTCATTGCAGTTGCCGGGATTCGAACCGGGACCCTAACTCTTGTGTCACTTCCTTGCTACCAGTTGGGCTACGCCCACCGATTTTCTAGCATGTCATTATATATATCTAGTGTATACAAAAAAATGTCAAATAATTTCTCTTACTATTATGGCCGGTGAGAATTGAATTACCACATGAATCTCACGGTATCCGATATCGATTCAGGTCTACTCCGGGACCGGAGAAGTCCGTATGTCATTAAAGGTCTAAAACAATCCACACTTCATTCAAATAATGAATGTGGTATGCGGTAGCCAATACGTGTATTCCTAGAGGCACATATGTTTTCTGAAAGACTTTGCCTTTTATTTTAATCGTTAATCTAAATTATCCTTAATTGGTATTTATTTTTGAAAAAAGAAGGGGGCACATTAAATATATTATAAGTAGTAGTACTAATTATTTTTGCCCGACGCGGGGGCGCTTGCCCCCTCATGCTTCTCCCCAGCTACTCCACTGCAGAGAACTAATCCTTCAATCGGTCCCAACACCGCCTTCGCTCGGGCCAGTCCGAATCCACCCTTAACTATAGCCCTTAACTATAGATGAACAGCCGGTCCGAAGTTTTAGCAGACAAAATAGTTAGAAAAAGTCTTTTTATAGACGCCTAAGGCGCACATGCCTTCACGTCCGCCCCTTTTTGTTTGTGTATAACATTTTTTCATTTTTAAAGATGATTTTTCTGTGATACCGACTAAATTTGAGGGGGGAAATATTGATTTCTAAGAGGCGTAAAAAGATTTCACGCCCCTCCACTAAAATATTTTTTTTTGTGACACGAACAATTCACGTTAAGAAACGAAAAAATTGCCTTTACACTGATAAAACGGGATGCGTGCATGAAGCAACTTTGAAATAGTTATAGAAATTGTTCTAAATAGGACTAGAATTTAGGTAAGATGCACAAATAGAACTACACGTGTTTTTGCCCCCCGAAATATGACTTATTTGATCCTACTAAAAGTATATAAATTTTCCACTATTAGGAGTTAATAAGTCTTATTTTGTGAAGAAAACAATGATAGTGCTATATATGCACTTTGTTTATTTATTTTTTTGAAATAAAGAAAATTATTATTTATAAGGGTAACAAGATACATAACAATCAAAAGTCAACGCATTACAATCATATCGTTCAATGCTACACTAGGGTGATACAAAGAACAAAAAAACCATATAAAGACACTCATGTTCGCCAACTTCGCAACAATGTAGACTCGTACCGCAGTGTGATTGCTCATGCTACTCAAAATAAGTCTAGTTTGACCAGCCATCGAAATGGAACTATTAAACTTGCCGGTTTTTTCAGCCACCAGTAAGAAGCCAACTGCAAAAATTGTTCCGATTTTACCAGTCACAAGAAAGAAAGCAATCCATTCAATCCCATCTTTCTGAATCGGTGGTGGTTCAGGAGGAGGGCGATTGGTCTCTATATTGATACAAAATAAATATTGAATCATGATGGATAAGTAAGCAAAAACAAACGTCTCACTAGCACACAAAAACACCCGACTGGTGATGACGGGGAATATACATCTGGCGAGCGATACTTCGCCACCAAAAATAACATTTCTAGACAACGTTAGGAAATAAACGTAAAGGTAGAACTGAAATATTGATCAAATGAAACCTTTTTCATGATTGCAATCAACGGAAGATTGAAAGAAGAGAAGAAAAGAAGAAAAGAAGAAAAAAGAAAAGGCTAGCCATAGGGTTTCCCCTTTGCCACTCCTCTCTCTACGCTAAAGAAGACTATGTGCAGTTTGTTTATGTTTTAATCCTATTTAAATGTACACTTTTAAATATGTAATTTAGATATAGTACAATTTAATTTTTACGAAGTACATTTTAACTTAGCACGATTTTTACTTTACATTAATGATATTGAAAAAGTAAAATTAAACTGTACTAAATTAAAATGTACAAATTAAATCGTATTATATCTAAATTACACATTTAAAAGGGTACACTTAATACCATTTTACAAGACTCAAATATCTAAACATTGGATATGTAGATCATTAAAAGGCATCACCAGTTCACCGCAACCTGTCAATAGTCACCCCTGCATACATGCACACCAAAGAATGACATAAATCGATTACTACGTATTACGTATTTATAATTAAAACTGGAATGATAAAATCACAAATGAACTCATTTCTATAGTTGAGAATATTTTCGATGACTGCAAAAACAAAATATGTTCAATTATCCAAAATAAGTAGGATTCAATGTGTCAGGTTTTCACCTCTTCAGCTCAGACCACGCTCAAACAGCTCACACCAAGCACCACCGGGGACGGGACTGTCACACTCAGGCCAGTCCAGCTATCTCAACGCACACCACGGAGAAAGAGAAGCAACACAGAGAGAGCAACACGAATGAACTAAAGGAGAAGAGAGCATTGTTCGAACAATCTCTCTCTAACTAAAACCGCAGACCTCAAGTCTCAAACAAGAGAAAAGAAGCTTAAGTACTGAGGGTCAAGGGGGAACCCTAAAAGAGGGTTCCACAACAAGGGTTAGCGAGAACAACATGGGCCAGGGCTAAGGATGTAACAAACGGGCCCAACACAAGGGAAGAGTGCTGCCAACGCCTAATGGGTCAATACCTCCACACAATGCATGGAAAAAAATACCATCACAATTCATCTTAAAATTCAATCAAAATTTTATTGACAAACATAATCACTTCACTCAATCAAAACTCAAAGCAAATGCATTTGATTGTGTCCTGAAATCGTAAGAGGTCGTCATTAGGAATTAATACTACTAAATGAAGATGATGTCTATTTTTAAATACTTAGACATGTAAAGAATACTTAGACATACCTAGTTCACAACTTATAATTTACAATTGCCTTTGTTGTATATTTATATTGTATAGTATGATAGCATTCAAGTATCCAAAAAAGTAGGATTCAATGTGTCAGATTTTCACCTCTCCAGCTCACACCACGCTCAAACAGCTCACACCAAGCACCACCAGGGACGTGACTGTCACACTCAGGTCAGTCTAGCTTCTCAACGCACACCACGGAGAAAGTGAAGAATCACAGAGAGAGTAACACGAAGGAACCAAAGGAGAAGAGAGCATTGTTCGAATAGTCTCTCTCTAATTAAAACCGCAGACCTCAAGTCTCAAACAAAAGAAAAGAAGCTTAAGTACCGAGGGTCAAGGCGAAATTTCAGGTCAATTGTGTGAAGAAAGTGACATTTTTTGCCAACAAATGAATTGCTACGGAAGTTTGCAAGACATATTGACAAATTGTTCAAAGAGAAGAGTCCAAGAGAGGAAGAAATCATTAAAGGAAGCTCAAAAACCAAGAAGGGGTCGCCTATATGGCCACTTTTGGTGAAAATGGATGATGCATAAAGACACATGTTCGTATTTTGATCATAACTTGGCGCATGATTGCCCAAAGTTTATGATACCAGTTGAATTAAATTGACATCTTCTTGCTATACAATTCTTATGAAGAACACATAACCAAATAACAATCATAGAAATGCCATATTGCTCAAAGAAGTCAGACATTTGCACTTGCGATGGAAAGTGACACGTGCTCACCGTTTTGGTCATATATCATAAACTACAAATCCAGTGCATGTAATTCAAATTCCAGTAGTTAGAAAAGAAAGATATCTACAACTTTGGTCAAGACAACTTTTCCATTTGACGTAAGGCGGTCGACAAGGTTGCCGCCTTTCTGGGCACCTACGAGTTTTCGACAGTTTTAGTATACCACACTTTGTATAACGACAAAATGATGGAAGGCTGCCGACGGGGGATGGAGGGCGGCCTCCCTCCGTGGCCACCTGCGGAGGGATGTGATGTTTGACCTACCGGTCGATGAGACAAGACGGGAGGCGGCCACGTAGGGTGGCCGCCCTCCATGGCCGCCTGCGGCGGATTCGACGCGTGCACGTACCTTTGTCGGGGAAGTGATCGAAGGCTGCCGACCATGGCCGGAGGGCGGCCGCCCTTCATACCGCCTTCCATGAAACTCAGGCTATAAAATCCCTCTTTCATCCCCAACTCAAAACACACCATCTCACACCCAACTCAGATAAAAAAGGGTGTCTTCCTCCTCCTCAAAGCTCGGATTTCCACCATTGTTGGAACTTCAACTTCAATCTTTCATATCTTTCTCATTTTAACTCCAATTTGTAAGTTCTTTATATGAAAATTCATCTTCTCGTCGTGTAGATTCTGAATATGTTATTTTTATTTTCCAAATGTTAGTGAAACATTCTCTGCATTAATTTTAACAATTTCGTATTTTCCATATTTATTCAAGAAAAATAGTTCTTGTTGTTATATTAATCTCCTACTTAGATAAACTCAATACCTAGTATAAATGATGTTCATTTGTGATAGAAAAAAAAGTTTAGATGTTGGGATTATTCACTTTAATATTTTATTTTGTTATGATTTATGATCATGTCTTATTTTATATGTAAAGCGTTAAAACTAGTAATGAGTTGTTGTAGTTAATTTACTATTGGGCATGAGTTGAATTAAAGAATATGGGTTGACCTTGTTTGACCGAAAATTAGGAGTTTAACTAATTTTATGGACTAGTTGTTTAAAATGATTAATTTGATTATTTAATAGATTTGGTCATTTAATTAATTAAACTTTGGAAGATTATTTATAACTTGTCTATGAGATTATAAATAGTTTAAGCCAAACATATTGAGCATATTAATGATGTAACACCGCCCCCAAGAAATTGTACTTTATCAAATTATGTATTTAACCTTGAGAAATGAATAACCGCATTTTACGTGATTGTAAATTTTTATCACTTCTTTTGCGTGAATAGTAAAATTCACGTGGGCCCCACATCGGAAGTGGGGGCCGCCCGATGTTATCGGGACCACATATGATATTAATCTTGGCCTAGATAATATGTATATGGTGGTGGGTATTCTAATTGGGCCGTGGCAATGACATAGAGTGGACCGGTTGGTCAAACGGGACCCAATTATCAGTATCGGCAATTTATCAGATAACAGCCCGAAAATTTCGGAGACTTCTAAATTAAAGTTGAGGAATGCATATTCATTCTAAGGTCCAATAAGGATTGGGAACACGTGTTATATTTTATTTGACCCAATAAAATAAAATATAATTAAAACATTCCAGAAAAATACAACTTTCGGGACCGATTGTACACTCGGGTACACAAAGGGTTGACCTCCCACATAAGTGGGAGAAAACCCACGTTTTTAGGCTTGCAAATGGAGGGGGAGCCGCATCATGGAGCTGGGAAATGGTTGTGAAGTGATTGGGGGGACAAATTTGTAAGTTGAGGGGACCCTCCCCCCATATTATTGGTGAATAAGCCAAAAGGGGTATCTCCCTCACCCCACAACTGATATAGCTCGGCCAACCTACTCAAAGAAGAGAGATAAGGTCTGCAAAAACTTCATTGTTACCATCCATACACGCACCAAGAACAAGGGAGGAAGAAGGAAGGAAAAAGAGAAGAGAAAAGGGGAAGTTAGGGAGGAAAACTTGAGATTTACAAGGTAATGACTCCATTAATCCCATTTCTTGTTCTTCAATCATTTTATATGATTATTGTAATACCCCGAAAATTTGAGAGAATTTGGGAAATATTTAAAATTGTGTTTAGTATTGTTTACACGGTCTTTAGGTCGTTTATTATGTTTGGTTCAGTGTTTGGGAAAAAGGGGAGGTCCAAATGGGGAAGAAATGGGGCAAAAACTAAGTTTTAGGGCGTCTGGGGGTCACGCACGGCGTGCGTGGAAGGTACGCACGCGTGCGTTCCTGTTGTATCCTAATGCAACTCAAACTTCGGAAATTCACTATAAATACATCTCTAATCCGATTTTCCTTGTTCCAAAAACCCTAGGACCGCCTCTTCAAGCTCTATCCCTTCCAGCTCTTCAATATTAACGTATCCAGCACGAAATTTTATGCCAATGATGAGATCAAACAATCCAATATTCTGGTAAGTGCGTTTGTTGCCTAATTCGCGTCGTTCATCCGTTTCCTAAATTTCTTTCTCCTAAATTGAGATCCTTCGAACCTATCACTTCCTAGGTACCTGAGAATGATCCATCAAACTAGGTTTGACGTTTAGGATTCGTTGCTAGCCTCGAGGTAAGGACTATTGCAACCAAAATTACTATTTTGCCTCTATATTGTATAAACTATGGTTTGTGCTATGATTTGAGTTTCTTTCTGAAATTTTATGGATAATTCGGCCATCATAGTATGAGTATGATGATGTTTGCTTTTCTGGGAATTTATGAACGTGTGATTTTTGGTGAATTTATCAAATCAGTTTATCATGGCTAAAATTGTGATTTTTGATGATTTTTCTTTTGGGATTGGAAAATTTTGGTGATTGTTTTGGTATGAGTTGAAGTATGATTTGAGACTATTATAACTTGTTATATCGAAAATATATTATGGGTTCAGAATACTCCAATTTGATTATTTTGGTGGTAGTAGTAAATGCTACTTTTGGGAAGTGGTTGTTTGGGTTAAACTCTCTTTTTGAAAAGTGTTGTGAGATCAAATCTTTTGGGATAAATAATATATTTTTAAATGTATAATTTGGTATGAAAATTTACATATATATTATGTAGTTATAAATATCCTTATTGGATTATTTTGAATATGGTATTAAATACTATTTTGGAACTAGTTTTGGATAAACCCTAAATTGTAAGTTTCTCTGCCGATCCAAAATGGTTTCCTCGTATTATATGCTATTATTTGATTAAATTGTGAATTTTGAATATGTATTATTTGAAGTGACATTAAATTTATAGTATTTGAGAAAGTTGAGATATTGGGGTATTAAATATTTTTAAACACCATTGAGAATATTTGGAGACTTGAGAAATATTCTGTGCTATGTGATTATTATGTGCTATGTGATTATGTATTGAGTTTTTGAATTATGTATATGTGTTATTTAAAGAGATATTTAATCTATAGTATTTGAGAAATACAAACTATGTACTTTTGGGGTATTAAATACTTTTAAACACCTTTTAGACTATTTAGAGAGTTTGGAAAATATTTTGAAGTGTATCTTGATTGAAGATGAAAATTAACATTTTCATAAGAGGTGAGCACCCCGGGAGAAATCCATGGTGTCGGTTTTTCACATCCGGATAAATGTGGAGGATGGTTAGGGCTACTACTACTTGAAGAGAACAAGTTTAGTGGCCGTTTCGATTCAAGAGATAGTGATGAGAACTGGATTCCGGGATGAGTTCGTAAATAACAACGACTCATTGGGCTTCGGGCATAAGTATCCGAAAGTACCGCCCATCTTAAAAGAAAGTAGGAGATTTTGGTTTTGGAAAGAGGAAGACTATGGAGGTTATTTTCAAAGAGCAATTGAGTATATTTAAAAAGAGTGATTAGCTATAAATTATATTTTGAAAAGTGATACTTGTATATGAATGTGTGAGTTACTAAGAGTTTATAAATATTATTTTAAACACCAAATTAGTTTTGTAGGAAGAAAATGAATTTTTAAAGTTATAGTTATGTATAAAACTATTTTCGCCAAACGTGATTATTTTACGGGGTTGGGTGGGCCTTACTTAGCTAAAAAGCTAATTTTTGTTTCCTTTTCTTTGTTTTGTTTTCTGCACTTTAATTGTGCAGGTGATGAATGTTATGCATGATGATGATAGCTGCGTTAGATCACATAGTTTAGTATTTATAATCACCTAGTTATTGTTTATTTCAGTTTGAGAACATGTAGACATTTAAATTATTTTTGAAATTTTGAGTACTTAAATACTTGGATTATTTTTGGATGGTGGTTTAGCCTGTGCATTCGGGTATGTGAGAACCGATTGTGGCGGTAACACCCATTTCCCTATTAAGACTTCCGCTGTATCTCTGATGTTTTCAAATAAAGTTGATAATTCCTTTGAATAAATCATTATTTAAATGTATTTTTGGTTGGGGAAAATGGGGGTGTTACAATTATCCAGTCATATTTCACACCCTAGGATTGTTCTACACGTTTGGAGGTGTAGAATGAGGGATTGGAAGGTAGTTCTAAGTCCAAGAATGGACTTAGAAGCCAAAGTGACCGGTTCGCCGAAAATAACCTTTTGGAGGTTATTCGTATTAATATGGGTTGTATGATGATAAAACCTTGTTAGTAACTTGTCTAAGGTATTCAAGGAACTTTCACGGAGTTGAAAGGGTCACTGGAATTGTCGCCGGAGTTCGTTGAAGTTCGCCGGAGTTTCGCCGGAGCTCAATAAGGAAGGCTAGAACTTCATAAGCGTTATTTAAGGTGAGAAGACGGCTTTATGCTTTATAACTTTTGCGTGAGGCATGAGATTACCTAAAGTAATCAAAAATATGTTTTATGGAATGAGATAATCAAGTATTTGCTTATGCCATGATTATATACAAAACATAGTTGAAAAGCATGTTAATTACGTATGATGATTAAAAATGTGATAAATCATTATGTGCGATGTTCCAGGGATCCAAATGGTATTTTTGGATTGAGGACGTCAAGAAGTACATGTGTGTAAAATTTCACGTTAATTGGACTCCGTTTGGGTGGTCAAACGGGCGTTGACCGCCAAGTCAACTGCCATACCCGACCGGGTATTGACAAGTACCCGACCGGGTATTTGCTGAAGAATTGCCAAAGGGGCTACTGCCTCCTATACCTGATCGAGTATGGGTAGATACTCGATCGAGTATACATTGAAAATTAGCTTTGTAGGCTACTGTCTCCTTTACTCGACCGAGTATGGGTAGATACTCGATCGAGTATTGGTTTATGCTCAAAATGGGCAGTTTTGAGTAGGTTAACGTGAGCCGTTCAGGTGGGACCCGCCCACGATGGTTCTTAAGGATTATTATATGACTATAGGGCTAGGCATTGTCCATAGTTAAAGGAATGAAAGGTTAGCCATATCCATGTTAGGATTTGGTAGAGGATAGATTGAGGATTGAGTACCCTTGGACGGTAAATGATCCAGAATACTCTAGGTGGGGTGGGGTACCCTTGGACGGTAAATGATCCAGAATACTCCAGGTGGGGTCGAGTACCCTTGGACGGTAAATGATCCAGAATACTCCAGGTGGGGTCGGGTACCCTTGGACGGTAAATGATCCAGAATACTCCAGGTGGGGCCGAGTACCCTTGGACGGTAAATGATCCTAAATACTCCAGGTTGGGTTGAGTGCCATGGACGGTAAATGATCCTAAAACACTCGGTAGTATGAATCGAAGGTAGACTATAGCTTGTGAGCTAGGCAACCGGGAAAGGAGTGAGAAAAGTAAGGTAAGAACTTTATCTCTAAAAGACTCTTTAAGGTAAATGACCTTCGGGTTGAGTATTTTACGAGCATATATACAGTATGTATCATCGGGTGGATGAGAGACATCTATATATATGTATCACCCTATTTTTGGGCCTCGTGTCTGAAACATTAGTTATTCTTCATATAGCCTGCTTGTCACTAGTACTTCTATGGAGTACTGACCCCTCCGGGGGCCCTCACATTTTTCAGGTTAAGGCTAGAGTCCTACTACCTGCACCTTTGCCTAGGGTGATCATTCAAGGAGGAAGACGTGGTTCGTGCTTCCATTCGTATTTTGAAATTTATAAACTGCTCATGGATTTTTGAACAATGTTTTCCTTAAAACAGTTGGGGGCCTGCGTGCCCGTGTTTGCCACGTGTGGCTAAGTATCAAACATATTATTATTTCCGCATTTGTTTGATTATGATATTGATTTTGATTGTATGTGTTTACTAATCGGTTTGACAATAGAATCAATCGGTCGCCTTGTACAATTCAATAGGGATGAACCGTTGTTGTTCTTATCGGGTTATACGGCGGTTGTCTACGTGGCTCAGATGCAGTCCGGGGCGTGACATTTAAGTGGTATCAGAGCCAGGTTTTCTAAACTATATAATTAACCTTTCAATATGGTTATCCTCAAAAATTCTTGAATAAAACCATGAGCAAAAGTTTTTGTACTTAAAGGAACCGTTGGAAACCAAGTTATTGACCTCTTATTGTTAAGACGGTACCCTTAACAGTTTGTTGGCCATAATGTTGGACCAAGTGGTGTCTTTTTTACTAATCCGTCAATTGACATTGAAACGAGTCTAATGACTCATTCTTTATTTCTTTCAGAAATGGAGGGTGGACGCAGGATTACTAGGAGGAACCCGATGGGTCATGCACCGGGGGCCACCGGGCACGATACACGGGCTGAATCACGGACCTCTAGGGGTAGAGGTCGGGGCCAAAGCCGAGGAGGAGGCCGAGGCAGGGGTCGTGGGCGTTCTACAACTCCGACGGCAAGTATCACGCGTGTCGGTTCTGTGCACCCATTTTGGGCCACCGAACCGGACGATTTCACATATGCTCCCAGCACGGAGCAAGAGGAGACCCCGTACAACGGGGTGGACTTTGATGAAGAAGATGAGGATGACGATCCTCATTATGATCGTATGAGTGATATACTAGAATGGTAGTTCGAGAACAAGGCAAGGAGAGAACAACGGCGCCAAGCTAAACAGGCTAGGTAGGCCATGGGACAAGGAAGCCCGGGAGCTTCTAGTGCTCCATCTGGAGCATTTGGAGGAGACACGATGGTACGTATCTCCAAGTACCTCAAGGAGGCTAGAGCCTTGGGGTGCAAATCATTTGATGGCAAGGGCGACATATCGGAGGCCGCCGACTGGATCAAGAAGCTGAATGATGCTTCTAGGGATATGCAAATTGGCCTCGACGTGAAGTTGAGGGTTGCCACCAGGCTACTTGATGAGGTAGCTGCAGTGTGGTGGGAAGGCGTGGAAGGGAAGTTCCACGGTGAGGCCACTTGGGAGAAATTCGAAGTGGAGTTTTATAATCAGTATTACTCAACTTTTGAAGTCAATCTCAAAAGAAGAGAGTACACAAACCTGAAACAGGAGGATGGTTGCTCGGTGAGGCAATTGGAACAAAGGTTCCGTGACTTGGCACGGATCATCCCAGAATACTCTTTGGATGAAAATCGTATGACCAATCACTTTTGGGATGCTCTACAGTTGGACATCCGTGACCGGGCTACTTATCACCGTAACATGACATTTAGCCAGATCGTTGATCAAGGGCTCCTTAGGGAAGCCCAATGGAACGAGAGGAAGTTGAGGGACGCCGAGGAGGCGAAGAAGAGAAGATGGGGAAATTCTAGACCCCAAGACCACTCTCGGAAGCATCACGCCGGGGGTGGCAATTCATTCAGGGCGCCGGCACCACCGGCGAAAAGGAATAAGGGCTCAGGAGGGCAAGGGGCCAAACCAGGGACTACGTGGTCACCGAGGTGCGCAAATTGCGGCAAAAACCATGCGGGGAAGTGCAATGAACCACCCCGGTGTTACAAATGCGGTAGCACGAGCCACCTCAAATCCTCTTGCCCAATGTCGAATGGATGGGGACCATCGGGGGTTATGGAAGGACCTACGGCTAGTACGGGACGCGCGAGACCATCCCAGGCCGGCACGAGAAGGGGCAGACCCACGGCTAGCAACACCGCGTCCGTTAACCAAGGGAGGACCCAGGCACGGGTATATGCTATGACCGAGGTTGATGCTCGGGCCAACCCGGACTCCATTGCAGGTAATCCCTTGATTTCACACGTATTTTGTTCATGTATTTGAATTAAAAAAAACCTTTCAAAAATATGAAGGACCCGATCGGGTATCCCTATAGACCCGACCGGGTATAGGCCATGCTTCGATTTTGAAGTGTGTACTCGTTCGGGCAAGCAAGGCAGGATATTTTATTTTTGACACTTCGAGCAATACCCGATCGGGTATGGCTATATACTCGATCGGGTATGTGTAAAACTTGAGCTTCGAAGTGTGTACTCGATCAAGCGTTGAGGACAGGAAGCTTTTATTTGAGAATTTCGAGTGATACCCGACCGGGTACTCAAAAAGTCTTGAATAAAACCATGAGCAAAAGTTTTGTACTTAAGGAACCGTTGGAAACCAAGTTATTGACCTCTTATTGTTAAGACGGTACCCTTAACAGTTTGTTGGCCATAATGTTGGACCAAGTGGTGTCTTTTGTACTAATCCGTCAATTGACATTGAAACGAGTCTAATGACTCATTCCTTATTTCTTTCAGAAATGGAGGGTGGACGCAGGATTACTAGGAGGAACCCGACGGGTCGTGCACCGGGGGCCATTGGGCACGATACACGGGCTGAATCACGGACCTCTAGGGGTAGAGGCCGAGGCCAAAGCCGAGGAGGAGGCCGAGGCAGGGGTCGTGGGCGTTCTACAACGCCGACGGCAAGTAGCACGCGTGTCGGTTCTGTGCACCCATCTTGGGCCACCGGATCGGACGATTTCACATATGCTCCAAGCACGGAGCAAGAGGAGACCCCGTACAACGGGGAGGACTTTGATGAAGAAGATGAGGATGACGATCCTCATTATGATCGTCTGAGTGAGGTACTAGAATGGTACCTCGAGAATAAGGCAAGGAGAGAACAGCGACGCCAAGCTAGACAGGCTAGGCAGGCCATGGGACAAGGAAGCCGGGGAGCTTCTAGTGCTCCATCAGGAGCATTTGGAGGAGACACGATGGTACGTATCTACAAGTACCTCAAGGAGGCTAGAGCCTTGGGGTGCAAATCATTTGATGGCAAGGGCGACATATCGGAGGCCGCCGACTGGATCAAGAAGCTGAATGATGCTTCTGGGGATATGCAAATTGGCCTCGACATGAAGTTGAGGGTTGCCACCAGGCTACTTGATGGGGTAGCTGCAGTGTGGTGGGAAGGTATGGAAGGGAAGTTCCACGGTGAGGCCACTTGGGAGAAATTCGAAGTGGAGTTTTATAATCAGTATTACTCAACTTTTGAAGTCAATCTCAAAAGAAGAGAGTACACAAACCTGAAACAGGAGGATGGTTGCTCGGTGAGGCAATTGGAACAAAGGTTCCGTGACTTGGCACGGTTCATCCCAGAATACTCTTTGGATGAAAATCGTATGACCAATAACTTTTGGGATGCTCTACAGTTGGACATCCGTGACCGGGCTACTTATCACCATAACATGACATTTAGCCAGATCGTTGATCAAGGGCTCCTTGGGAAAGCCCAATGGAACGAGAGGAAGTTGAGGGACGCCGAGGAGGCGAAGAAGAGAAGATGGGGAAACTCGGGACCCCAAGACCACTCTCGGAAGCATCACGCCGGGGGTGGCAATTCATTCAGGGCGCCGGCACCACCAGCGAAAAGGAATAAGGGCTCAGGAGGGCAAGGGGCCAAACTAGGGAGTACGTGGTCACCGAGGTGCGCAAATTGCGGCAAGAACCATGCGGGGAAGTGCAATGAACCACCCCGGTATTACAAATGCGGTAGCACGAGCCACCTCAAATCCTCTTGCCCAATGTTGAATGGATGGGGACCATCGGGGGTTATGGAAGGACCTACGGCTAGTACGGGACGCGCGGGACCATCCCAGGTCGGCACGGGAAGGGGTGGACCCACGGCTAGCAACGCTGCGTCCGTTAACCAAGGGAGGACCCAGGCATGGGTATATGCTATGACCGAGGCTGATGCTCGGGCCAACCCACACTCCATTGCAGGTAATCCCTTGATTTCACACGTATTTTGTTCATGTATTTGAATTTAAAAAAAAATCTTTCAAAAATATGAAGGACCTGATCGGGTATCCCTAAAGACCCGACCGGGTATAGGCCATGCTTCGATTTTGAAGTGTGTACTCGTTCGGGCAGGCAAGGCAGGATATTTCATTTTTGACACTTCGAGCAATACCCGATCGGGTATTGACATTTTGTGTACTCGATCGAGCGTTTAGAACAGGGAGCTTTTTCTTGAGAATTTCGAGTGATACCTGACCGGGTATGGGTATATACCCGACCGGGTATTGACATTTTGTTCGAATTCGAGGCATGTACTCGACCAGGCAGGGATAACAGAAAGTCTCTTCAGTAGGGATTCGAGTAATACCCGACCGGGTATTGGGCCTTACCCGACCGGGTATAGGGTATCCCTAGGCTGAAAATTTTTCATACGGTCCTTTTCAGTCGGGGTGTCGGGTAGTGTGTCTTACATGACTTATGTATGTAGGGACACTAAAGATCAACGATAGGGACGCGAGAATTCTCATCGATACCGGAGCACAACGTTCATTTGTGAGCGAAGCGTTTGCCAAGGGTTTGGGCATGCCTTTGGTAGCAATGATGCAACCTTTGTTGGTCTCTATGCCACTGGGAGATGATGTAGAGCGGAAACACTACTACCCCTCGTGTAATGTAGGGATATGGGAGCACTGTCTAACGGGTGACTTTGTGTCGTTAGATATGCTCGAGTTTGATGCTATACTTGGCATGGATTGGCTCGAAAAACACCATGCGAAGGTAGATTGCTACACCAAGGTTTTGAACTAAAAGATGGAGAAGGAAATACTCTATGCTTCGAGGGAGATAGAGGGAAATTCAATCCTTGTATTATATCGGCCATAAGAGCAAGGCGTATGATGAGGAAAGGGTGTCAAGCATACTTGGCCTATGTCATAGGCAAGGAAGGCAAGGGAAGGAGTCTCACTGAGGTGAGAGTGGTGAGGGAGTACCCAAAAGTTTTCCCTGAAGAACTCCCGAGACTCCCACCAGATCGAGAAATTGAGTTCACCATCGAAGTAGAACCCGGTACAAAACCCATCTCGATTCCTCCATATCGGATGGCACCGACTGAACTTCAAGAGTTAAAGGTCCAATTAGAAGAATTACTGGACAGCGGATTCATTAGGCCGAGTCATTCACCGTGGGGAACACCGGTACTCTTTGTAAAGAAGAAAGATGGTACACTTAGAATGTGTATCGATTACCGTCAGTTGAACAAGGTCACGATAAAGAACAAATACCCTTTGCCAAGGATCGATGACTTGTTTGATCAACTACGGGGGGCAACCGTGTTCTCTAAGATCGACTTGAGGTCAGGCTACCATCAACTGAAGATCAAGGAATGTGACATACCCAAAAGTGCATTTCGTACAAGGTATGGTCACTATGAGTTCCTAGTAATGTCGTTTGGGCTTACGAACGTACCCGCGGCATTCATGGACCTCATGAACCGAGTATTCCATCAATACTTGGACCAATTCATCATAGTGTTCATTGATGGCATGCCACCATACGAAGCACTGTATGGGAGGAAATGTCGGACACCATTGTGTTGGGACAAGATTGGCGAGGCTAAGCTCGAGGGCACCGAGCTAGTCGAGATCACTAAAGAGAGGATAAAAGTCATACAGAATAGGCTCAAGGCTGCCCAAGACCGGCAGAAGAGCTATGCTGATAAACGTCAGAGGACATTGCAGTTTGAGGTCGGTGACGAGGTATTTCTGAGGGTATCACCTTGGAAAGGGATCATCAGGTTCCTCAGTCGGGGTAAGCTTAACCCACGTTACATAGGTCCGTTCAAAATCCTTGAAAGGATTGGGGTTGTAGCCTACTGACTTCAGTTGACTCCAGAGTTAGAGAAGATTCACAATGTGTTTCATGTTTCTATGCTCAAGAAGTATGTACGGGACCCGTCACATATTCTTGAAAAACCACCGGTGGAAATCCGAGAAGACCTACACTATACGGTGCAGTCGGTGAAAATCATGGACCGACAGGTAAAGAAGCTAAGGAGCAAAGAGGTGCCGATGGTAAAAGTACTATGGAAGAATATCCTGATGAGGTGCCGATGAAAATCGTGTCGAGGAGCAAACTTGGGAAGTGGAGACCCTGATGAGGGAACAATATCCATTTCTATTTGATTACCCACGTGGATTTTGGGGACGAAATCCCAAATAAGGGGGTAGAACTTGTAACACCGCCCCCAAGAAATTGTACTTTATCAAATTATGTATTGAACCTTGAGAAATGAATAAACGCATTTTACGTGATTGTAAATTTTTATCACTTCTTTTGCGTGAATAGTAAAATTCACGTGGGGCCCACATCGGAAGTCGGGGCCGCCTGATGTTATCGGGACCACATATGATATTAATCTTGGCCTAGATAATATGTATATGGTGGTGGGTATTCTAATTGGGCCGTGGCAATGACATAGAGTGGACCGGGTTGTCAAACGGGGCCCAATTATCAGTATCGGCAATTTATCAGATAACAGCCCGAAAAAGGATTTCCAATAAGGATTGCGAACAAGTGTTATATTTTATTTGACCCGATAAAATAAAATATAATTAAAACAGTCCGGAAAAATACAACTTTCGGGACCGATTGTACACTCGAGTACACAAAGGGTTGACCTCCCACATAAGTGGGGGCCAACCCACGTTTTTAGGCTTGCAAATGGAGGTGGAGCCGCATCATGGAGCTGGGAAATGGTTGGGAAGTGATTGGGGGACAAATTTGTAAGTTGAGGGGACCCTCCCACCATATTATTGGTGAATAAGCCAAAAGGGGTATCTTCCTCACCCCACAACTGATATAGCTCGGCCAACCTACTCAAAGAAGAGAGATAATGTCTGCAAAAACTCCATTGTTACCATCCATACACACACCAAGAACAAGGGAGGAAGAAGGAAGGAAAAAGAGAAGAGAAAAGGGGAAGTTAGGGAGGAAAACTTGAGATTTACAAGGTAATGACCCCATTAATCCCATTTCTTGTTCTTCAATCATTTTATATGATTATTCAGTCATATTTCACACCCTAGGATTGTTCTACACGTTTGGAGGTGTAGAATGAGGGGTTTGAAGGTAATTCTAAGTCCAAGAATGGACTTAGAAGCCAAAGTGACCGGTTCGCCGGAAAATTACCTTTTGGAGGTTATTCATATTAATATGGGTTGTATGATGATAAAACCTTGTTAGTAACTTGTCTAAGGTATTCAAGGAACTTTCACGGAGTTGAAAGGGTCGCCAGAATTGTCGTCGGAGTTCGTTGAAGTTCGTCGGAGTTTCATCAGAGCTCAATAAGGAAGCTAGAACTTCATAAGCTTTATTTAAGGTGAGAAGATGGCTTTATGCTTTATAAATTTTGCGTGAGACATGAGATTACCTAAAGTAATCAAAAATATGTTTTATGAAATGATTAAGGATAATCAAGTATTTGCTTATGCCATGATTATATACAAAACATAGTTGAAAAGCATGTTAATTACGTTTGATGATTAAAAATGCGATAAATCATTATGTGCGATGTTCCAGGGATCCAAAATGGCATTTTTGGATTGAGGACGTCAAGAAGTACATGTGTGTAAAATTTCACGTTAATTGGACTCCGTTTGGGTAGTCAAACGGGCGTTGACCGCCAAGTCAACTGCCATACCCGACCGGGTATTGACAAGTACCCGACCAGGTATTTGCTGAAGAATTGCCCCAGAGGCTACTGCCTCTTATACCCGATCGAGTATGGGTAGATACTCGATCAGGTATACATTGAAAATTAGCTTTGTAGGCTACTGTCTCCTGTACTCGACCGGGTATGGGTAGATACTCGATCGAGTGTTGGTTTATGCTCAAAATGGGCAGTTTTGAGTAGGTTAACGTGGGCCGTTCAGGTGGGACCCACCCACGATGGTTCTTAAGGATTGTTATATGACTATAGGGCTAGGTATTGTCCATAGTTAAAGGAAAGAAAGGTTAGCCATATCCAGGTTAGGATTTGGTAGAGGATAGACTGGGGATTGAGTACCCTTGGATGGTAAATGATCCAGAATACTCCAGGTGGGGTCGGGTACCCTTGGACGGTAAATGATCCAGAATACTCCAGGTGGGGCCGAGTACCCTTGGACGGTAAATGATCCTAAATACTCCAGGTTGGGTTGAGTGCCTTGGACGGTAAATGATCCTAAAACACTCGGTAGTATGAATCAAAGGTAGACTATAGCTTGTGAGCTAGGCAACCGGGAAAGGAGCGATAAAAGTCAGGTAAGAACTTTATCTCTAAAAGACTCTTTAAGGTAAATGACCTTCGGGTTGAGTATTTTACGAGTATATATACAGTATGTATCATCGGGTGAATGAGAGACATCTATAAATATGTATCACCCTATTTTTGGGTCTTGTGTCTGAAACATTAGTTATTCTTCATATAGCTTGCTTGTCACTAGTACTTTTATGGAGTACTGACCCCTCCGAGGGCCCTCACATTTTTCAGGTTAAGGCTAGAGTCCTACTACTTGCACCTTTGCTAGGGTGATCATTCAAGGAGGAAGATGTGGTTCGTGCTTCCATTCGTATTTTGAAATTTATAAACTGCTCATGGATTTTTGAACAATGTTTTCCTTAAAACAGTTGGGGGCCTGCGTGCCCGTGTTTGCCACGTGTGGCTAAGTATCAAACATATTATTATTTCCGCATTTGTTTGATTATGATATTGATGTTTATTGTATGTGTTTACTAATCGGTTTGGCAATAGAATCAATCAGACGCCTTGTACACTTCAATAGGGATGAACCATTGTTGTTCTTATCGGGTTGTACGACGGTTGTCTACGTGGCTCGGATGCGGTCCGGGGCGTGACAAATGAAGCCTAGAGGTAGGATAAATTAATGGATAGAATTTAATCTTTGTCTATGAGGAATAAATTCAATTGTTTAATATGAGAAATATAATTAATTAATGAAGTTGACCATTTTGTTCGCTAAAATGCGGGAAGTTATATCTATCTTGTCTATCAGATTAGAATATAATTTAGGCCAACCATTTTAAACACATTAATGAAGCCTAGAAATAGGATAAATTAGTGAAAGTAACTTAAATCTTGTCAATGAGAAAAGAAATTACTAGTCCAATCTTTATTTACTCCTAATTATTAGGTCCAAACTAAAAGGATGTACCCATATTTTATAATTCAATTCATTGCCCTTATTTGATCAATCCATTTAGAGCTTAATATTATATTTTTCATTTAATTTATTTTGAGCCATTATTAGTATTTTGCATAATTTAATTTACTTTCTTTTTCAAAAGTTAGTTTAGAAAATCAATCTAAACTTTTAATTTGGAAAGCTTCCAATAGTTTGCGATAACCTGTGACTGGATTTAAAATCAAGAAACTCCTCCGCCATTCCTCAAGAGACACGATACTCGAGGAAAAATCGAAAGGTTAGATTCTATTTTACTACAACGCCGCGTAAGCGGTCATCAAATGGCGCTGTTGCCGGGGAATGGCACGGTGAATTCTTTATTTTAATTTTAGCATGGGCGAATTCTAGTTAGGGAGACTTTTATTTCTTTTTTGTTTTGTTCTCACGTGTTTGCTTGAGATTTCCTCATGGATTACTCAAATGAACACTTTCATTCTCAACCACCATATCACTATCCATACCATGAATAACAAAGTTTTCAAAATAATCACAATGAAGGATACTATGAGCAAGGTTATGAGGATAACAATCAATGGTGCGAAAATCCACCTTTGGGGTATGGAGATTACCAATTTCAAGATAATTACTTCCACCAAGGGCAAAACTTTGAAGGCTGTGATGATTTTTCCTATCAAGGTAATTATCATGATGATTTTAATTATCATGAAAATTACCACGAAAGGCTAGAAAATCATTACACCGGCACAAACGAGTACTCTTACGAGAATGACTTTGGAATTTCACCTTATCCTCAACATGAGCTTGAAAACTTAAAATCATCCTTACTCGATCTTGTGGAAGACTTAAAAAAGACAAGGATTGAACTAGCATCTCGTGACGAGAGCCTCAATAAATTGTTTGAACAAATCATGTATTACAATGAACACAAAGTTCAAGAGGAGACATACGAGGAAGGTGCTAAATCTGAGGAGGAGGAGGAGGTTGTGGTAACTATGGGCGAGATGGTTGAAACTCTTTTCACCCATATTTATTTTGAGCCACTCATTGCTACTGAGCTAGAGTCTGTCCTTGTAGAAATTAGTTCTGAAGAGCCCAATCTGAAAGTGCCCCCTGAAGTTGATAAAGAGACCATAGATGAGGAAATACTTTGTGACACCGACCCTACCCTACAATCTATGGACTACCTCTCACTTAAAGAGTCCTTGAAAGATAGCCTTGATGAAGATGTTGATCCTACACGAGCCAAAATGCCTGATCAAGTAGTTGATGAAACATGTGATGTTGATGAAACATTGTCCGATGACACCTTCTTTGACTCTCTACTCAATGATGACAAACATAGGTGTGCTAGGCAAGGATCTGTTTACCTAGATGATATATGTGGGGTTAGTGAGTTAGGAAGTTGGGATGCATTCTTAGAGAGTGACATCGAGTCTAAACTTTGTGATTTTCATGTTGAGGGCATAGACGAAGAAGAAAAAACCCATCAAGAATCTCTATTCAGGCTACTTTTACATTGAACGCTCCATTTGAGCGGTTGGGGATACCAGAGGCACCCAATCCTAAAATACTTGTTGATTCTACTAATGAAATGGATGCAGGATATATTCTTCCTTGTTCACACGACGTGTTCTTTGAAGATTATATCACATTTTGGTGGTCTCAAGAGTTCAAAGGTCTACGTCATCTGACGGTATACCTGGAGGATAAGGTGGATGCACTAATGATGAGTGCTCCACAACTGATTTGCATTACAGAGAGTTTTCTCTCAAACGTCAAGCTAGTGACGTTAAAGAAGCGCTTCTTGGGAGGCAACCCATGTTTTTCATAACTTTGTTTGTTTGTTTTGTGTGATTGTAGGTTGTGCTTCAATAAATAAATTGTGAGTTGAATGCTTTGACCCGATTTCAAAAAAAACTGACTATGGAGGATGTAAGGATATTTTTAAAACAATTTTATTTATGTTTTCATCATTCCTCTTCACAAAATCTTTTCAAAACTCAAGTGTGAGGAAAGAACAAAAAAAAGTGCCTTTATTTCAAAACTCTGTGCATTAAAAAGAGACCTCGAGGGTGAGGTCCAGCTCAAGTGTGAGGAGGTTGCGTTTTACACTCAAAAGATAAAACCTTGTTTTAGAACAATCTTTTTACTATTTTTTATATGAAACAATAATTTCTCAATTTGTTATCAATCACGTAATAGCTTAGAGAATCACTCTTATTATAAGAATTTACTTTTATTATTATTTTTAGAAAACTTGAAATTGTTATGGGTTTTTGGTTGCGAATGTAAAGGGCTAATTTTGTTTTAATTGGACATTCATTTTATTCATAAAAACAAAAATATTATTATTAATAAATCTCTTCAAAACTCATTGTTATAGGACAATTCCATCTCCGAAAAGGGGTTCTGTTTCATTCGTTAATCATAGTCAATGAGAATGAAATATGCATCTACCATGGGATAACACCGCCAACAAGAGTGGAAAAGAGGCAAAAATACTATTATTAATAAATCTCTTCAAAACTCATTGTTATAGGACAATTCCATCTCCGAAAAGGGGCTCTGTTTCATTCGTTAATCATAGTCTGTGAGAATGAAATATGCATCTACCATGGGATAACACCGCCAACAAGAGTGGAAAAGAGGCAAAAAAAATGTTTGTGAATAAGATAAATGTCCAAATTAGAATAATGAATATCTTAGGATAAGGAATTGATTGGTGGTTTAACATAATCAATAGTTTTATTTTAGTAATAATAATTTTAAATTCTTGTATTTTGTGTGATTTTTCTAAAATGTTTAAAAATTGAGAATAAAAGAAGAAGTTTTTGTTTATATTTCTTTAATAGCAACTCGATTGTAATACGGTCAGGTTTTACCTTTTTGAGTGTGTCTGCAACCGATTTGTCGCTTGAGCACAAGCAACGCTTAAGTGTGAGGAGATTGATAATTCCATTTTTGTACTTACTTTTCTTATCAAATTTAAACGATTTTTGGATTGAAAATATTAAAAAAAGGCATGTTTATATATTTTGGTTAAAGTTTCATGAAATCAGGTAAAAATCACATTCATAACATGTTTGGCGAAATTTTGGGTCAATTGTGTGAAGAAAGTGACATTTTTTGCCAACAAATGAATTGTTAGGGAAGTTTGCAAGATATATTGACAAATTGTTCAATGAGAAGAGTCCAAGAGAGGAAGAAATCATGAAAGGAAGCTCAAAAACCAAGAAGAAGTTGCCTATATGGCCACTTTTGGTGAAAATGGATGATGCATAAAGACACATGTTCGTATTTTGATCATAACTTGGCGCATGATTACCCAAAGTTTGTGATACCAGTTGAATTAAAAGACATATTGTTGCTCTACAGTTCTTATGAAGAATACATAACCAAATAACAATCATAGAAATGCCATATTGCTCAAAGAAGTCAAACATTTGCAGTTGCGATGGAAAGTGACATGTGCTCACCGTTTTGGTCATATGTCATAAACTACAAATTCAGTGCATGTAATTCAAATTCCAGTAGTTAGACAAGAAAGAGATCTACAACTTTGGTGAAGCAACTTTTCTATTTGACATAAGGCGGTCGACAAGGCGGCCGCCTTTCTGGGCGCCTACGAGTTTTCGACAGTTTTAGCACACCACACTTTGTATAACGACAAAATGATGGAAGGCTGCCGACGGGGGATGGAGGGCGGCCGCCCTCCGTGGCCGCCTTCGGCGGGATGTGATGTTTGACCTACTGGTTGCTGAGACAAGACGGGAGGCGGCCACGGAGGGCGGACGCCCTCCATGGGCGCCTGCGACGGATTTGACGCGTACACGTACCTTTGTCGGGGAAGTGACCGAAGACTGTCGGCCATGACCGAAGGGAGGCCGCCCTTCATACCGCCTTCCATGAAACTCAGGCTATAAAAGCCCTCTTCCATCCCCAACTCAAAATACACCATCTCACACCCAACTCAGATAAAAAATGGTGTCTTCTTCCTCCCCAAAGCTCGGATTTCCACCATTGTTGGACCTTCAACTTCAATCTTTCATATCTTTCTCATTTTAGCTCCAATTTGTAAATTCTTTATATGAAAATTCATCTTCTCGTCGTGTAGATTCTGAATATGTTGTTTTTATTTTCCAAATGTTAGTGAAACATTCTCTGCATTAATTTTAACAATTTCGTATTTTCCATATTTATTCAAGAAAAATAGTTCTTGTTGTTATATTAATCTCCTACTTAGATAAACTCAATACCTAGTATAAATGATGTTTATTTGTGATAGAAACAAAAGTTTAGATGTTGGGAGTATTCACTTTAATATTTTATTTTGTTATGATTTATGATCATGTCGTATTTTATATGTAAAGCGTTAAAACTAGTAATGAGTTGTTGTAGTTAATTTACTATTGGGCATGAGTTGAATTAAAGAATATGGGTTGACCTTGTTTGACCGAAAATTAGGAATTTAACTAATTTTATGGACTTGTTGTTTAAAATGATTAATTTGATTACTTAATAGATTTGGTCATTTCATTAATTAAACTTTGGAAGATTATTTATAACTTGTCAATGAGATTATAAATAGTTTAAGCCAAACATATTGAGCACATTAATGAAGCCTAGAGATAGGATAAATTAATGGATAGAATTTAATCTTTGCCTATGAGGAATAAATTCAATTGTTTAATATGAGAAATATAATTAATTAATGAAGTTGACCATTTTGTTAGCTAAAATGCGGGAAGTTATATCTATCTTGTCTATGAGATTAGAATATAATTTAGGTCAACCATTTTAAACACATTAATGAAGCCTAGAAATAGGATAAATTAGTGAAAGTAACTTAAATCTTGTCAATGAGAAAAGAAATTACTAGTCCAATCTTTATTTACTCCTAATTATTAGGTCCAAGCTAAAAGGATGTACCCATATTTTATAATTCAATTCATTGCCCTTCTTTGATCAATCCATTTAGAGTTTAATATTATATTTTTCATTTAGTTTATTTTGAGCCATTATTAGTATTTTGCATAATTTAATTTACTTTCTTTTTCAAAAGTTAGTTTAGAAAATCAATCAAAAATTTTAATTTGGAAAGCTTCCAATAATTTGCGATAACCTGTGACTGGATTTAAAATCAAGAAACTCCTCCGTCATTCCTCAAGAGACACGATACTCGTGGAAAAACCGAAAGGTTAGACTCCGTTTTACTACAACGCCGCGTAAGCGGTCATCACCTTTTCAGGTTTTCATCCTAGCCTCTCTTTTTATTTTCCGTTTTCTCCCAACTCACTCATTTTAGCCACTTTTGCTTAGATTGCCCAAATTTTGAGTATTCAATCTAACTAGCATTTTTTCTTTTACTTATTCATTCTTCTCTTTTTTTCCCGTTTTTTTCTGAAAAAATAATGCAAGTTACAAGGTAAAAAATGAATGAGTATATACCAAATGAGTGACTCCTCCCTACTTACTCCGAGCACTGTCCCTAGTGCTCCCCGCCATCATCCTGGCCTTGATAGTCGTGAATGCTTTTGTTCTTCAGAAATTTGGATTTTGAGGAGTTTTGAGCTAGTTTTTCGGGTTCACGGATTGGGGGAGGGATATTGGGTTTTGGTGATGATGGATAGTGTACTCGGGGGGTAGCTTATCCGAGGGGTTATTGCGGAGAATAACTAGAGAGAAGTCAGAGCGAATAAGTAAGAGAGAGAGTGTATTGAATAGGTAAGTCAAGGCTTTTTTGCGTGTTTTACAACGGGGAAATGAGGTGGTATTTATAGTAGCAATAAATGCCAGACAGGGACACGTGTCAAACATCCATTGGCTGAGGGGTCACCTCAACTGGTTGGCGCTGGCAATCGCATGTGGCCGTATTTAATGCGGCTGTTGGATGTGACGTCGTACTTGGTACGGTGATCCATGCACATGTGGAGCGGATATTATGTCGGAAAAGGTGCCGTCGGCTGTAGATGCTTAGCCGAGGGCTCTGAGCACCGAAGACCTCCTTAGTGTCGAGGGTTCTAGGTGCCGAGGGCTACTGATTTTCGCCGTTTTCTCCCAGTAGCTTTGTTTTCCTGATTTGACCCTCCTGTGAGAATTGGAGCCTTCGGCCAGGGGGGCGAAGGCACCCCTAGCGCGCACTGTGGGCCGCTTGGTACTCTGGGCGCTGTGATTTGGGCCTGTTGTGCTTCCTGGGTCTATTGGGCCTTTATTGGAGTAGTAGGAGTTTGTGGACCGGGGGTTCCCGGGCCATATACTCCATCAGGAGTCCCTCACTCCTTTTGCCGAAAGGTACTTGAGGGAAAAGGAGTAATTGTGTTTGTCCTCCGCCGTTGTTCCGTTGTACTTTGTAGAGTTGTGGGTAGTTTGCTGTATGTTTATTCTGCCGAGGGCAGTCCCTCAGTTACCCACATGTCGGGACTTGAGGGGTCATGTTTGCTGTTTGCGGGAGTTTTTAGCATTTTGCACTTTTTTGTGATTTTTCCCGAGGGGGGTTCTCCAGTCCCCCACTCCTTGAGGCACTTGCAAAGTGGTGAAAAGGAGTAGAGTAATCATGTTGCTGTTTTGGGCCGAAGGCCGACGCTTTTCGTTTCATTTTGGGGGGATGCCTCGTTAAAAACCTCATTAGGAAAAACCCCGTGGGAAAAAATCCTAATGAGGGAAAAAGAGTGCACCGAATTCCCTTAACGATGAATCGAAAATGTAAGGCCCTGGTTTGAAATGGAGTACAATGCTGATGCCGAAGGCTATCCTTGTTCTGAGGGCGCGTGTGTTGATTAGCCGGAGGCTTGCTGTTGATATCCTTGGAGGTGCCGAAGGGGAGTCCCTCAATCTGGGGATCGAGGGCGTGATTAATGTGAGTAATAGTTGAAGTGTTACCGTGGGGGTCCCCTGTTTGTTGATCAGTTGGTGAGGTGGATATTCGAGGGCTCCCGTTGCCTGTGTGCCGTAGGCTATCCGTCAATGAGGGGTACTAGCCGGGGGTTGCCTGGTCCTCAAAGTGTTGGGGGGGAATCCCCGAGGGGTGTGCCTGTTACGAAGCTGTGGGCTTCTGAAGGAGTGAGCCCGAAGGCATTTGTTATGTAGTGTGAGGGGCATAAACCGGGAGCATCTCGGGGTAAGTGCACCCGGGGGCTCCTCTTGATGAAGTGGAGTGAAGTAGAAAGCCCGGGGGCTAGATTTGGTTGATGAAGGAGTGGTCTGCTGAACATAGCCGGGAGCTTCCTATATATGACCGTTGCAAATATAGCCGTTGGAATACCTAACGTCAAAATATAGCCGTTGAGGGGGGGGGGGGGGCACACGTGGCGCGCGACGGTTGGCTGCCCGCGGGCGGCGTTACCGATTGGGCGAAACCATGTGTTGGTCCTGTTTGTAATGGGAACAGTCTAGAGGGGGGGGGGGGTGAATAGACTGTTCAGGAATTTAAACTTTTCTCTAAGTCAAGTCTGACTTATCAGAGATGGTCGAAATCTGGTGACAGAGATGGTCAAGTTCTGATGGCAGAACTAGACCAGGCAGCGGATAAGTTTCTGTCCGGGTAGCCTCTAGAAGAAAGCTAAGGCAAAATGTCTTTCTGATAACTCTGAAGGAAGATCTGCTGGACACAGATTCCAACCTAAAGAGTTAGTCAGTCGAATCTTAAGTGCAGAAAGTAAAAGCTGAAAGTAAATGACACCGGGGTTTTTATAGTGGTTCAAGGAACAACTCGTTCCTCTAGTCCACTGTTCCACTAAGCTTGCAAAAACGACAGTTTACAACGCCTTAGTCCCTAGAACTTAAGAAGCACTCCTCGTCTTCTTCAAGTCTAGTTGCCACCCGGGATGCAGTCCTGCTTCCTGATGGCTGGTCTCGTTTCACTGAGTCTCTTGAAGTATCTCCACTTCACTTACTCCAGCTAATTTGAGACGTCCCTTCTTTTTCAAGAAGTGTTTGATATAGAATCAGTTTTCTCCAACGTTGCTTCTTCACAAAAGATGAGTATATGAAGCTCTCGAAGTGTTGAAGAACTGAGTAACTTTGCCTTTTCTAGTTGGATGAAGGATGGGAATATTTATCTTCCAACTGTGGCCTTTTCTTGTTAGAAATGGAGTTTTTATCTCAAGAAAGTTGTTCACGCAAATCTATCTTGGTAAAGGTTATGGAAAAAGTTATCTTCTTAGTTCTTCAGAGTGTATCTTATATACTGGGAGCGGTCTTCCCGTTGGAGTGTAGAAGACAGCTTCATTAAATGCATGTACTGTTGACTTGACCGTTTGGTCCTCCGACTTGCTATTTTGGGGGCGAAAAGATATCCGCATGGTCAATTATCAGCTTTAAATATCTCTTCGTACGTACAACATTAAATGTGTATTTAATGCGTGTACAGTGCCATGCTTCCGTTGAAAGGTTCGTAACCGTTAGGGGATTTCCCGTTAGTTTAACGACCGTTGGAAGGGCTTCCGGAATCTGATGATACTTAGCAGAGTCTCAAGAGGTTCTCTGGTCCAGTCTCTGAAGTCCGTCTCTGGTGCCAACTCTGGTATCTTTCTGATAACCAGTTTCTGAGAGCTTCTCTGGTGAGCAACTCTGGGAGCAACTCTGGTAGAAGCAAGATGGAACTCTGGCAGGCAGACTAAGCTAAAACTTACAAAAGAAATTCTAATACACAATTTCTAATGGGGTACTTTTAAATTTTAATTAATCCTAGCATCATCAAAATCTAAATACATTTATTCCTTACAATTTCCCCCTTTTTGATGATGCCAAAACTCTTTAACTATTTCCAGAGAAGTGCCTTTCACCATAAAAAAATATAAAGTTAAAAACTTTTCATTAGAATCTTGGTGGGCAACTTAGCAAAGGAAAATAGTAAGAGTACGATACAATCAGATAGCAATAATCAAGTATGATAACAGAAAATACACAAGAAAGTAAATAAGAACAGATATTTGAAAAAGAGTCAAACAAACAGAGAGGCAGAGAAGGTATCGTATTAAACTGATAGAGAAAGTAAAGCATTACAGAGTTAGATAAAGAGAGTTAGAGATCTTCTTCATCTACCTGTGGTCCTGCTCTGTCAATCCTTTCAAGTTCAGCATTTACCTTCGCTCTGATTGAGGCTAAATCCCTAGGATTCTGATAGTCAGCCCAATGAGGTGCAAGTTTGCAATCCAAATAGTTTCTGACAGCTTCAGCAAAATTCTTGCCATTCAGTATCTTCATTCCGTACCACATCTCAGCTTCTTCTATCGAACCACCATGGTTGATCTGGACAAGTCCATCACTGTCCATGAACAGATTCTCTCTTTGAAGAGGGGTCATCAATTTTCTCATTTGTTCAAACTGAACTCTGTCTGGCCTTGACAGACCACTCTTCATCCAATCAGTGAATGAAAAGGATGAAGACTTCTTCTTTGAGCTTCTGGGAGGAGGAGGAGGAGGTCTGGTGCCTGTAGCATCTAGCCTTTTCTTTCTGGTAGCATCAAAATAAGGAGCAGGATCAACAGATGAGGGTTCTCTGATAGAAAGGGTTCTGGTGCTGGTGCCTTCTCCTTCTCTGGTATCTTCCCCCTTTTTGGCATCACAAAGATCACCAAGGAGAAGTTCAATCTTGGAAAACTCAGAGGCTTGAGCATCTCTGATTTCATCAAGGGTTTCTGGCAGTGTCTGAGTGACAGAGGCAAGACCTTCAATCAGGCTTTGTTGCTTGTCTACTGCAGATTGGAGATCTCTGGTGCTGACCTCTAGAAGCACCATCTTCTGGTACCTTTCTCTGTCAGATTTGAGAAGAGCCAGGCCTTGCTCTTGATGTTCCTTGCAGAGAGAATGTAAGAAGTTGAGTTTCTGGGAGGAACTATCAGCAGATTTCTGAAGATTTTGAACAGATTCTGAGATCCTGTTGATTGTCTGATTCTGGGCAAGCAGAGCTTGAGAGTGAGAGTGGAGAACAGAGTTGAGTCCACTAACATCTCTGGAGACAGAATCAATCCTTGAGTTAGAGGAATGCATGAAGGTGTGCAAATTTTCTGTGAGAGCAGCAACTTTATCTGACAGGTGTTGAAAACCTATAGTTATTTGAAGATTGGTATGGGTGAGTTCTTCATGTTGTTTGTCATTTAATTCAATAATCTTGCTCAGATCTTGAACCAATATTCCACCAAAAGCTTCAGCAGACTTCACAAACTGGGTGAAGGGGATTTTGGATTCTTCAGGTGTAAAATCAGGCGTTTCCAATCCTCTGCCTTTTGGTAAGGGAGGAGCTCTGTTGGATGGTGGAGGGGAAGGAACTCTGGGGGGTGTCCTTCTCCTTTTGGAGGTTTCATCAGCAGCAATGGAGGAGGTGAGGAATCCATCATTGTCACTAGATGAGGAGGGAACCCTGAAGATAGGTTTCTTTTTGGGTGTAGATGCTGCAGAATGATGTGAGGATCTCTGAGGTGAGGCAGACTTGGATGTTGGTGAAGGGTTCTGGTGCTGTGGTGGAGAGTGAATGGGTGAGGCATCCTGTTGAGGAGGGGATGGTGGAGGTGAGGGTGAACGGTTTCTGAAAGGGACAATTGCTCTGCAGGGAGATGCAATTTTTTGTTTGGGTGAAGAAGGTCTTGAGTTGGGTTTCTGGTGAGATGGTGTTCTGGTGGAAGGTGGGGTTTTCTGTTCTGGTGAAGGGGTTTTCTGGTGAAGTGGGGATGAAGGTTTAGATGGAGATTTGGAGGGTGAGGGTAGAGTAATAGGAGATTGGGGAGGGGAAGGAGGAGGTGTAGGAATTACCTCAAGTACAATTTCGGAGTACACAGATTCTCTCCACTCCTTGATCAGCTGCTCCATGGTAATAGCAATGTCATTCGCAGTGGATGGCTCTCCTTCCTCAAGAGCACTATGGCGAAATTTGATCATTGACTCTTTCCTTTTCTTCTCCATCAGCCAAGCATCAAAAGTTTCCATTTCTTCTTCTTCTAAGGCTCTGACATGCCTTTCTGGAGATAGGTCAGATGTGGGAGCTTTACCTTGATATCTGTCTTTCTTCTTTTGTAGCACAGAAATCAGAAAGGTAAGGTTGAAGCACTTTGATACATCATCTGTGCCTACCCAGTGAAGAACAACAGCTTCTTCTTCATAGGCATCAAAGAATTGGATGATTTGTTGAAGAGGACCCATTCTCCATCTTCTCCAAGCTAGAACTCTGTCAAACTGCTTTTGCAGAATGATGTTGAAGTCTGTTTCTTGGTCCATTTCTGGTGAGGCTTCACGCTCTGGTGAGAGAGCAGAGTTGGGCAACTCTGGTGCAGAATCTTGGTGAGTTTCTGGTAGAGTGCCAGATTCTGGTGCAAGTTCCCCCTGAACTACTGAATCTTTGGCAGGTGAGACTACTTTAGTCTTCCTCTTCTTCTGCCTTGGTTTAGTGCTAGAGTTGTCAGAATCACCACTTAGCACAACCATCTTTCTTCTCCTCTTCTGCTTCAGTTTTCTGGTAGCAGATTTCTTGGTTGCCTTTGGGGAGGGCATCTCTGGTGCAGCCTCCTCTGTTGTTTCCTTCTCTGGTAGTGACAGATTGTCACTCTTCTTCTTCTGTCGAACCTCCCTTACAACCTGTGACTGCTCAGGTTGTTTGGGCTTTCTGGCAATTTTCTTGGCAGGTTTGGCCTTAGCAGCCTGTTCTTCTCTTTTCTTTTCCAGTCTTTCCTCTCTCCTAAGTTCAGAAGAGATGGCAATGTTGAATTTTGGAGAGGCTGTGAGGAAGATGGTCTTGGTGTGGTCAACTGGGATAGGATCCCTGAGTTGAACTCCTTTTGCAGCAAGGATGGCAGAGATAAGAAGGCCATGTCCCATCTTAGTTGAGAAAAGACCTGTTTCAGAGTCTTTCTTCTTGATGAACTCAGTTATCGAGCCAAAAGTTACCTCTCCCCAGTTGATATTCATGCCATGGTGCACTGCAAAGATTGCCTTGGCATTGCTTGTGTTCATCTCATCAGTTGAGGCAGTTTTGCACCACAAGCAACGGTGCAGAATGGTGACAAGCTTCTCATAGTCCTTCTTGAGTTGAAATTTCTTCATGTAGAGTTTATCCAGTCCGGCAGCCTCCGGACGGCAGTAAGTCTGGACAAAGCCTTCAGTGGAGACTTCCACTGAGTCAAGAGCAATGAGATTGCTGGATTCTGGGTCTTGGGAGTCAAGTTGAACTCCAAAGAATTCATTCAGTGCATCTGCATTCAAGAAGATGCGTTGACCCTGCACGGATGAGTGAACTCCGGTCCTGGAGATGGTGGCGTTGAGGTAGAACTCAGCCACATCTTTGATGCTGAAATGCTCATAGGGATGAGCAACAACCTTAGAAAGTTGTGAGTCAGTCATCCCTTGGATGATCTTCGTCATCCTCTTCTGATTTTCTGCCAGGAGGGGTAGGGAGGACATGTCAACTTTCATGCCTGAAACAACGTTGGTGATGAGAGTTTTTGCTTCTTCCTTAGAAAGGTCGTTGATGCTCAGGAAGTTCATCTTGAGTGACGGTTAAGAAAATTTCTGGGTATTGGAAAGTTTTTGGGATCTGAAAGCTTTGAATGCTAGAGCAGTTTAAGAGAGATGAAGTTGCAGTAGGGATTTGGGTCGAAGACGGTGGATATAAAGGAGTTAGGAATAGTGGACGTTTGGTATATTGGCAGTTTCGAGGCAGCATTTAAAGAAATGCAGGCGGAAACGTTTCCGTTAGAAGAGTAACGATCAGGGGTATTTTGGAAAAAGACCGTTTCAATTAATTAGGTCTAGCCCGTACCTCGAAATATTGTTAAGTCCACTTCCGTATCTGTTGTCTTCGGTTGAGGAACTCTGGTCAGAGAAGGGGAGGTTCTCTGATGTGAGATTCTGATGATCAGAGATAGTGGTTCTCTGATCCGAGTTTCTGGTGCAGAAGAATGGAGTTCTGGTTCAGTGAATCTCTGGTTCATGCATCTCTGGGAAGATCATCCATCATTCCCAATTCTTCCCTAAGCTTGTTAAACCTTGCCTCAGGTAAAGGCTTGGTTAGAATGTCTGCAAGTTGATCTTCTGTAGGTACATGCTCCATACAGATATGCTTCTTCTCAACGTGATCTCTGATGAAGTGATGTCTGATCTCAATGTGCTTTGTCCTGGAGTGAAGAACTGGATTCTGGGTGATTGCAATGGCACTGGTGTTGTCACACAACAGCTTGATCTCCTTTGCTTGAATTCCATAGTCCTTCAGTTGTTGCTTCATCCAGAGTAGTTGAGCACAGCAACTCCCAGCTGCAATGTATTCAGCCTCAGCTGTACTTGTTGAGATGGAGTTCTGCTTCTTGCTAAACCAGGAAACAAGCCTTCCTCCTAGCAATTGGCAGTGACCAGAGGTGCTTTTTCTGTCTAGTCTGCAACCTGCAAAATCTGAGTCAGAATAACCAATTAGTTCAAAGTTACCTCCTTTGGGATACCATAAGCCTGCATTTGGATTTCCTTTGATGTATCTGATGATTCTCTTTGCAGCACTTAGATGGCTTTCCTTGGGCTTTGACTGGTATCTGGCACAGATTCCAACAGAGAATGAGATGTCTGGTCTGCTTGCAGTTAGATACAACAGAGATCCTATGATTCCTCTGTATGTTGTTGCATCTACATCTTTTCCTTCATCATCTGGACCAATCCCTTGTGAAGTGTTCATGGGAATCTTCACTGATGATTTGCCTTCCACTCCAAACTTCTTGATCAGATCTCTGGTGTACTTCCCTTGATTGATAAAGATCCCTTCTGGAACTTGTTTGACTTGAAGTCCTAGGAAGTAACTGAGTTCTCCCATCATACTCATTTCAAATTGACTCTGCATCACTTGAGAAAATTTCTTGCACAGTTCTGGATTAGTACTACCAAATATAATGTCATCAACATATATTTGTACTAACAGAATATGATTAGCAACAGAGATTTGAAATAGAGTTTTGTCAACCTTTCTTTTAGTAAACCCATGGTTCACTAGGAAAAGGGACAATGTGTCATACCAGGCTCTGGGAGCTTGCTTAAGACCATAGAGGGCCTTTTTAAGCTTGTAGACACAAGAAGATTGAGTAGGAATGACAAAACCTGGTGGTTGTTCCACATAAACCTCTTCTTCAAGATCTCCATTCAGAAATGCACTCTTGACATCCATCTGGTAGACCTTGATGTTGTTGTAGGCAGCATAGGCTAGAAAGATTCTGATGGCTTCAATTCTGGCAACTGGTGCAAAGGTCTCATCAAAATCTATTCCTTCTTCTTGGCAGTATCCTTTAGCCACTAGCCTTGCTTTGTTCCTTACAATGTTGCCATCTTCATCTGCTTTGTTCTTGAATACCCATTTGGTTCCAATGACATTCTGGTGCCTTGGCCTAGGAACAAGTTCCCACACTTTGTTCCTTTCAAACTGAGTGAGCTCTTCTTGCATAGCATTGATCCAATCTGAGTCTGCAAGAGCTTCTTCAACTGTCATAGGTTCCATCTGAGATATATAGCAGGCAAGCATTGCTTCTCTCCTTGATGTGGATCTGGTTTGGACTCCACTTCTGATTTGTCCAATTACTTGATTAGGAGGATGATCTCTTAACCAAGTAAGATCAGGTTCTGATAGGGGTTGCCTTCGATTCTCTTGTTCTTCTTCTGATTCTTCATCACTATCCTTGCTTTGCAGAATGGGATTCTGATGATTCATTGGTATGGCAGAGTTGGTCAGCAACTCTGGTGTATCTATCTCTGGTGGATCCAGTTTTGGAGATTCTTTGAGATTCGCTTTCTCCAAGTTTTCAGTTATGCTCTCAACAGAGTTGAGATCATCAAACTTGACATGAATCGATTCTTCAAGAAGTAAAGTTCTCTTGTTGAGTATTCTGTAGGCTTTGCTGGTGCCAGAGTAGCCTAAGAATGTTCCTTCATCAGCTTTTTCTTGAAATACCTTGAGGTGATCCTTCCCATTGTTGAGTATATAGCATTTGCATCCAAATGCATGAAAGTAGCTGATGTTGGGTTTTCGTCCTTTCCATAATTCATAAGGAGTTTTCTGATGAGTCTTGTGAATCATGCTCCTGTTCTGGGTGTGGCATGCAGTATTGATTGCTTCAGCCCAGTATCTGTAGGGTAGACCTGATTCAGCAATCATGGTCCTTGCAGCTTCCTTTAATGTTCTATTTCTTCTTTCTGCAACTCCATTCTGTTGTGGAGTTCTGGCTGCAGAGAGTTGATGCATTGTACCATTCTGGTCACAGAAATCCTGAATGACCTTGTTGACGAACTCTGTTCCTCTGTCTGATCTGATGGCTTTGACTTTCTGATTCTGCTCATTCTGTAATAGCTTTAGCAGAGATGGCAGTTTCTGCAGAGTTTCATTTTTCTTGGTCAGAAAGATAGTCCATGTGAATCTGGAGTAGTCATCCACCATGACTAAGGTGTATCTCTTGCCACCAACACTTGGAGTTTCCACTGGTCCAAATAAATCCATGTGAATTAGATTCAAGGGACCAGTAGATAGGTTTCCAGCAATGGGTTTGAAGGAATTCTTCACTTGTTTTCCTTTCTGACATGCACTGCATAGTTTCTCCTTTTTGTATACAAGGTTGGGTAGACCTTCAACAATGTGATCTCTTGCCAGTTTGTTGATTGTTTTGAAATTCAAGTGACTCAGTTTCTTGTGCCATTCCCAACTGAGTTTTGAATCTCCTTTGGCTATCAGGCAAATTCCATCTCTGGCAGTTGACCAATCAACCACATAGATGTTTTTCTTTCTTGTTGCTGTTAGAACCACTTCTTTAGTTGTCTCATGCTTGACAGAACATCCTTCCTTGGAGAATTCAACTGTGTAGCCTTTGTCACAGAATTGGCTAGCACTCAGCAAGTTGAATTTCAATCCCTTGACATAAGAGACATCATCAATGATTATCTGGTTCTTTATCAGCTTCCCTCTTCCTTTTGTCTGGCCATCTTTATCATTACCTCCAAAGGTAACTCTGGGCCCTTTGACTTTCTGGAACTCTGTTAGGCAACTCTTGTCACCTGTCATGTGCCTGGAGCATCCACTATCAATGTACCAATCTTGCTCTGAGATGGCTCCAGCACACAGTTCCTACAGAATTAAAAGGAAGATTTAGGTACCCAAGCAATTTAGGGTCCTAGGGGGTTATGCAGTCTTGGCAACCGGTACCACTTTGGTCTCATCAAGTGAAACCTTGGTGGGTGGTACCCATTGTCCACCTGGTAGTCATAGTAAACGGAAGTGTGATTCACTTTGGGCAGATGCTTGTGAGGATCATGCTTCCGGTTTACATACTTCTGCATAGCCTTTTTAGTTGGGTAGAAGTCCCATATACTATCAAGATCAGAGGAGCGATTAACTTTGGGCTTCTTAAGTTGACCAGCTAACCTTTTCTGTCTAAAGTTAATTTTCTCTTGATATCTGCCTTTCTGGTGATCATCTCTGACACGATTATCATGAGTTTGTCTGTTATGGTTCTGTCTTTGATTTTTGGTATTCTGAAAATCTTTCCTGTTGTTAGTTCTTCTGCCAGTTTCATTAACTTTTAAAATGGGTTTCTGTTGAACCTTTATCTTTTCCCTTTCTGGTCTGACATTCTCATGAGTAACCTTGGTGCCAGATACACCAGCCTGACAAATGGGCCTAGAAATCAGTGGCACTATGACCTTGTCTGCCTTAGCAACTCTTGTGCTGGGCATTACAGAAGGCTCACCTGATTCTGTTGAGCCATAACCAAGACCAAAACCAGTGCCAATTTGTTGGTCAAGTACAATCTTTTCCATAGAAGACTGGGCCTTCTGGTAAGCTTTGTACTTAATCTCAAGAGGCTCCATCTCTCTTATTTTCTTTAGAAGAGAAACATTTTCAGCTTCCAGCTGATCTCTTTCCTCAATCAGAAGATTGATTTTGATCTCAACCTCCTTTCTTAAGTCAAGGATCTCAGCCTTAAGCTTACTGTTTTCTTCTTTAACAGAAGAATAAGTGGTTTGTATGGCTTGAAACTCTTCCCAAAATTCTGACATTGAATCAGAATCAAAGGCTCTGCCTACCGAAGAAAAACTAGAGTTGGAAGTAGAAGATACCTCATCATCAGATTGACCCATAAGACATAGGTCTTCAGTTTCTGTGTCCAGGCAACAGAATGCTTCATCAGATTCTGATTCCGAGCTGGACTCTGTTTCAGAGAGGGGGTCCTTCTCTGGTTGTTCAGTGATGAGTGCTTTCCTTCTTCGGTGCTCGTACTTCTTTTCTCCTTCCTGGCCTTGCCTTTTGGAGACTATGGGGTGTGGACAGTTGACTTTGAAGTGCCCTGGTTGTCTGCAGTTGTAGCAAAGAAGCTCTCCACTACTTTCTGATGGTGTGGACTTCTGGTGTGGCTTTCTGCTAGAGTGTGGACTTCTGCTATCCTTTGGCTTCAGAAATTTCCTGAACTTCCTAGCAAAATCCGCCATATATTCGTCAGTTAAAAGAATAGAAGGGTCAAAATTATTTACCTGAGAGGTGTTGGCAGTGAGGGCAGTAGTTGTTCTGTCCTCAACTTCTTCTTTCTCTTCTTCATTCATCTCAAACTCATAAGACTTGAGATCAGAGATGAGTTTCTCAGTGTTGTAGGTTCTGAGGTCCTTGCTATCTCTCATGGCAGTGACCTTCATCTTCCATGGTGAAGGTAAACCTCTAAGAACCTTCAGATTAATTTCCTTGGGAGTAAGCTCCTTCCCAAGTTCTGATATCTCAGCAGTGAGGGTGAGCAAGCGTGCATACATCTCAGCTATGCATTCTTTGGGTAGAAGTTTGAAATCTTCAAACTTCTTCATGGAATTAGTGAGTTTGTTGTCCTTTTCTTGCTCATCTCCAGCTCCTATCAGGGTGAGAGTATCCCAGATCTCCTTGGCAGATTTGCACTTCTTGATCCTGGTGAAGTACTTGTCATCAATGGCCTTGTAGAGGATATCCTTGGCAATGTTGTCAAGGTTGTACTTTCTCCTTTCTTCATTAGACCATTCATGGCGCAGTTTGGTGATCATCTGGGGTTGACCACTACCAGTGATGTATTCAGGGTTGACCTTGGTGAACTCTGTGAAAGGTCCTGCATCAAGTACTTCCCACATTTCGTCATGGAGTGCGCAGAGGTGAGCTTTCGTGCGGATCCTCCAATCATCAAACTTTGTTACTGAGAACATAAGATTCTTTGAAAGAGTGTTATCCATAATATGAGATTAAAGAGGCTAATACAAGTGGATCTCTTGTTTAGTAAGTAACCTAAAAGATTACAAGAACAAGGAGGCTCTGATACCACTTGTTGGTCCCGTTTGTAATGGGAACAGTCTAGAGGGGGGGGGGGGGGGGGGTGAATAGACTGTTCAGGAATTTAAACTTTTCTCTAAGTCAAGTCTGACTTATCAGAGATGGTCGAAATCTGGTGACAGAGATGGTCAAGTTCTGATGGCAGAACTAGACCAGGCAGCGGATAAGTTTCTGTCCGGGTAGCCTCTAGAAGAAAGCTAAGGCAAAATGTCTTTCTGATAACTCTGAAGGAAGATCTGCTGGACACAGATTCCAACCTAAAGAGTTAGTCAGTCGAATCTTAAGTGCAGAAAGTAAAAGCTGAAAGTAAATGACACCGGGGTTTTTATAGTGGTTCAAGGAACAACTCGTTCCTCTAGTCCACTGTTCCACTAAGCTTGCAAAAACGACAGTTTACAACGCCTTAGTCCCTAGAACTTAAGAAGCACTCCTCGTCTTCTTCAAGTCTAGTTGCCACCCGGGATGCAGTCCTGCTTCCTGATGGCTGGTCTCGTTTCACTGAGTCTCTTGAAGTATCTCCACTTCACTTACTCCAGCTAATTTGAGACGTCCCTTCTTTTTCAAGAAGTGTTTGATATAGAATCAGTTTTCTCCAACGTTGCTTCTTCACAAAAGATGAGTATATGAAGCTCTCGAAGTGTTGAAGAACTGAGTAACTTTGCCTTTTCTAGTTGGATGAAGGATGGGAATATTTATCTTCCAACTGTGGCCTTTTCTTGTTAGAAATGGAGTTTTTATCTCAAGAAAGTTGTTCACGCAAATCTATCTTGGTAAAGGTTATGGCAAAAGTTATCTTCTTAGTTCTTCAGAGTGTATCTTATATACTGGGAGCGGTCTTCCCGTTGGAGTGTAGAAGACAGCTTCATTAAATGCATGTACTGTTGACTTGACCGTTTGGTCCTCCGACTTGCTATTTTGGGGGCGAAAAGATATCCGCATGGTCAATTATCAGCTTTAAATATCTCTTCGTACGTACAACATTAAATGTGTATTTAATGCGTGTACAGTGCCATGCTTCCGTTGAAAGGTTCGTAACCGTTAGGGGATTTCCCGTTAGTTTAACGACCGTTGGAAGGGCTTCCGGAATCTGATGATACTTAGCAGAGTCTCAAGAGGTTCTCTGGTCCAGTCTCTGAAGTCCGTCTCTGGTGCCAACTCTGGTATCTTTCTGATAACCAGTTTCTGAGAGCTTCTCTGGTGAGCAACTCTGGGAGCAACTCTGGTAGAAGCAAGATGGAACTCTGGCAGGCAGACTAAGCTAAAACTTACAAAAGAAATTCTAATACACAATTTCTAATGGGGTACTTTTAAATTTTAATTAATCCTAGCATCATCAAAATCTAAATACATTTATTCCTTACACCATGGTCGGGCATCACTTCTCTTGTGCGATCATTTGTTAGCGAAGCTCTGCCAAAGTTTCTAGAGAGAGAAACTCCAGGCCTTCGGTTGAATCCCCAGCTTTCAAGGTCAGTCCCCCTTCTGTTCTCCGCTTACTTGGTGAGTTTTGCACCTGTGGCCTTAGACTTAGGGGCTAGAGTTTCTTAGGGTGCCTCCGGATTTTTAGAACTTCCGAATTCATTAGCCTATAAAATATGTCGTCCGCTAGTGATTCCCAAGACATATCGAGGGATCCCTCGGTTGAGACGGAAACCTACTCCGACGTCGAGCCTTCGAGCGAGGAGTCTTCGGTGGGTGATGACGCTGCTGTGGCCATGGAGGTGGAGAAGGACCTCAGGGCCGAGGTCGAAGCCGAAGACTTCGAGCAGGTGAACGAGGACGAAGAGCTCGCCCTTGCCGTGCAAACTGCTGAAGAGGAAGAGGAGAAGGAGAGGATGAAGGTGACGGTTGCTATCCTTCCCCCTCGCGGTGCCGGGGAATCCAGCTCCTCTCGGCCCTTGAACCCGACGCCCATCAGTGTGGCTCCCGGGAAAAAGAAGAAGACGAGGGCAGCTCCGAAGAAAAAATAAGCGGCCGTGGATGCCGGGCGGCCGGTAGGCATACCCGAGGGCCATTCGTTCCTGAATACTGCTGCCCTTGAGCTGAAGACGAGGGCGTCCCCGGCAGAGTACCAGGCCACTCAAATCCTGGTTGGCCCTTCGGCACGTGTGGTGGAGCCAGGGGCAGACGACTTGTTGCGATATGCGCCGAAAGGGTGCTTCGCCGTTCACACCCTGTCGGTGGAGATGGGGCTTCGCTTTCCGCTCCACCCCTTTCTGCTGGAATACCTGCGATTCGTGGGGTTGGCCCCCTGCCAGCTAACGCCCAATAGCCACTCTTACGTGGCCGACTTTCTCTCTTTGTGCTAGAGCCGGGGGATTCCACCTACCCGCGACCAGTTCTTCATGTCCTTCAATCTATGCCGGGGGGCATTCGAACGCTGAAGGCTTTGCCAACCTTCAGCAGGTACCGGAGTTTAGGCTCTTCGACGATGTACCTTCGTCCCACAAGGGGTGGAAGGAGCGTTTTTGTTACGTACGTTTGGAGGAGAACCCCTTCCCGGCCATGCTCCGCAACAGCTTCCGGCGCCACCCGAAGGTAGGGAGCGCGGCCCTGGAGAAGAATGGCAGAATACTTGCCAAGAAACCGGAGGGGTCTGATAAACACGTCAAAATTAAGGACGTCACTCTCCCCGAGGACCTGTTTAGTCTTGGTTTCCGGCAGTTTAGGCCGAGGGGCTCATCGGATGAAAGATACCCTCCGCTCGATCGTGTCTTCGAAGGAGCCGGAGGTGATTATCGAAGGGTTATTTGTACCTTGATAGCTTTCCTTCATATTTTTTTTTACTCTATGCCATTGTAACTGACACCCTTCGGTTTAACTATTCTGTGTCTTGTTTTTGCAGGTAATAACATGGACGTCAGCTCTCTTTTTGCCTTGAAGAATGCCAATGGGAAGAAGAAGGGCCTGGTGGGCACTTCTGCCAGGGAGGAGTCCTCCCAAGCCGCTACTGCCAGTGCTGGCGCCGGAGGGTCCAAAGGTGCTGGGCCCATGAAGAAAAAGAATAACGGCAAGGGGACCGAGCCCCCGGCCAAGAAGTTAAAAGCCACCGCCCCCGCCAAGCAGCCGACCACTGACGTGGTTGTCATTGTGGACGAGGGGCACGCCTCTGCCCCCACCTCTCAAAAGCACATCAACCAGGATTTCTTCGGCCGGGAGAAACTGGAGGCGATAGTGCCGAAGGGGGCTTCCGTACTAGAGGGTAGCCTAAACCCGTCGGCGCTGATGAGCCAGATGCTACCCTCAGCTGATCGCTTGGCCCTCGCCAGACTGGACGAGAGCTCCCTCGAGGCCAAGATTCTCCTGAACACTGCCTCCGTGAGTCACGCCTATCTTTTTCCCTTGTGTTTGTTTTTTTCTCTTGCGTACTGTGTTTATCCTGTCTAACCATCGCTTTTGTGGACTGTAGAGCTTCATGGGCCTTTGCGAGCACCTTCGAAGGGTGGAGCAGATGAAGGAGGCGAAGGGTGCAGCCGAAGGGGAGGCTGCCCTCCTTAGGAAGAAGCTCGCTGAGGCCGAGGATTCTCTTCGTTTGGCCACCGATAGCATGGAGCAGCGGGTGCAAGCCGCGAGGGCCGAGGGGATGAACGAGGGCCTGGCTAAGGCCGGGGAGGCTGCTGCCGAGGCCGCCCGCATTGCTGCTGAGGAAGCCCGCGTGGCTAAGGAAGAGGCCGTCTCCAGGGCCCGGGAGGATGCTATAGCCGGCTTTACTGCCGAGGGGTGGAAAGCCGAAGAATAGAAAGAGTGGCTCTCCTCGGTGGTGGGGGCTTCGGTGGATGACTGGGTTGGAGGCCCCAACAAGATGTGGCTTGCTGAGAAGGGTGACTCCTACTATCAAGGCGGGGAGTTTTTTACCCAGCGCCTCATATACCGAAAGCTCGCCACGCATTTCAAGCTTTCACCGGAGGAGTTCCAACCTGAGGCTTATGGTCTTCCCCCTCGGCAGCCAGACGTCAGGATCCCGCTCCCCGAAGGCGAAGAGAGACCAGTGCTTGAAGATTCGGAGACTCTGAGGGAGTGTGGCCTCGGGGGTGACGGGGATGAGGCCGAAGGCGAGGCTACCTCGAAGGCTATCGAAGGGGGCGACGTTGTAGCTCCCCTCTTGTAAATTGTATTCCCCACCACTTTGTAATCATACTGTTGTACTCTTGGCTTCGGCCCTTTTGTATGTAATATACACTTGAATTTTTCCTTTCTTCGATGAATGAATACCTGCCTTAGGGCTTTTTGTATATGAGCCGTTCCTTTTGATTGTTTTTCTTTGAATGTATGCCCTCGTCTTTTCTGAATGTATGCCTTTGCCTTTTCTGTATGTATGCCTTCGTCTTTTCTCTGTGTATGGATGCATGTTAGGACTTAGAAAATATCTCTCCAAGTACAGTGTCCCCTGTAGCCCTCGGCTACTATTTGGTTATCTGAACATTTCACCGAGGGCCCAATGTTCAGGACTTAAAAATTTTTCTAAGTGTTGTTCATCTGTTGGCCCTCGGCTAATTTCTTCCCTCTGGTTCTGTGTAGTCTTCATGAGATAACCGGAGGCAAGGTGTTTGGGACTTAGAAACTTTTCTAAGTGTTTGGTTACTGTTTAGCCTTCGGTATGTGGATACCCTTCGCTGCGTGGGTATATCACCGAGGGCTCAAAATATTTAGGACTTAGAAATTTTTTCTAAGTGTAGCTTCACCAAGTCTTCAAACGTATGGCCCCTCTGGCTGTATGGAGATTTTAAGGAATAAATGTAATTAGATTTTGATGATGCTAGGTTGATTAGAATTTTGAAAGTACCCCTATAGAAATTTTGTATTAGAATTTGTCTTTGTATGTACTAGAATAGTCGACATGCCAGAAACCCTCTTGGTCTTCCTTATCAGAACTTCTACCAGAGTTGCTCCTAGAGTTGCTCTCCAGAGAAGTCATCAGAGTTGGATACCAGAGTTGACATCAGAAGCTGCCATCAGAGTTCTGATCAGAAAACCTCATCAGACAAGCTCTTACCTTGCAGAACTCGAAGGCACTTACCAACGGTCGTTAAACTAACGGGAAATCCCCTAACGGCTAGGAACCTTTCGACGGGAACATGGTATTGTACACGCATTAAATGCTCAATTAATGTTGTACGTACGAAAATATATTTAAAGCTGATGATTGACCATGCGAGTATCTTCGCGCCCCCAAAATAGCAAGTCGAAGGTCCAACCGGTCAAGTCAACAGTACAAGTATTTAATGAAGCTGTCTTCTACACTCCTGACGTGCACTTGCCGTGAGGTGCACTCAAAATAATAAATCAATACAACGAATATACGTAGTATAACGAAGTAAGGTTCGTATCCACAGGGAAAGGAATACTTTTCTTTTATATAAGCAGTAACAAAGGGGGGGTTTAGATTTGTTTGATTTAAAAACACTAAGATAAACAACCTATATGAGTTTAATTCAATGAGATGAGGACTTGGCTTTGCTTTTATCCACTTAATGAAATGTTCGTCGATCCCGGTTATATCTTTAACTATCTTCCTCTCGAATACTCAATCGAGGAGTATATCCAGTTCATCGAGGGTAGTTATTAATAACGAGATACGTTCATTAATAAAACTTACTATCGAGTCAATATAGAACAAGCGCTGTATATTAACTTGATAGTAGCAATAAACTTAAGATGAAAACGATTGAGATTGATAACCTCAACACAAGCGGTTTATTGGTTCAATCAATATAATTAATTCCCCTTGGCATATTAATCATGAGATGCATGCATTAATATTCCAAGTTTACTACCGTTGAAAGAACCGGATTAATAACAAGCGTATTAACCGATCAATTCTAGTAATAATTAATATGAGAAACAATACTAGTTGATACTTTAAGTAATGTTTAAGATATTAACATGAAATATGAATAGGAATTAATTAATACTCAAGGAAGAATATTAAAGAGAATGAATCCTACTATGATTAATATCAAGATGTTAACTAATTGTCATCTTAGTAACACTCCCCAATATTAACATAGAGGAAGAAATAACTATTACTATAACCAATGTCAAGATGTTAACTAATTGTCATCTTAGTAACACTCCCCAACTTTGATATAGAAATAGTATTTTAAAAGAAAGAATTAATATTCAAGGAAGAAGATTAAAGAAAATAACTCACAACTTACAAATTCATTAAGCTTCAAAGTAGCAAAACCAAGATGGAAGAGTTTAGCTCCTCATTTGGAGACTAAACATGATGAAAAATATAAAGAAAGAACTATTCTATACTGAGCTTAGATGTACAAAGGAATTGAATATCTTTTTGTGAAGGAAAGGAGGTGTATTTATAGGCTTTTGGGATGGGATTCGGGTACTCGATCGAGTATATACATGGTACCCGATCGAGTATGTGTGTAATACTCGATCCGAGGTATACTCGACCGGTTTCAGGCGGTTTTCCATAAGTATACCCGATCGGGTACATATTAATACCCGGTCGAGTATGCTTAGAAAATGGTATTCGGACCATACTCAACCGATCTTCGTTTAAAACTCAAAGGCATACCCGATCGGGTATGTCGGTCTTCCCGATCGGGTATAGACATTAAATCGTGGCCGAAATCTTCCCGGCATGTTCCCTTGTCTTCGGATCTGATCCGATTTGAAGTTCCAACCTAATACCCGATCGAGTATAGTTAATACTCGACCGAGTATAGACCAAAATTCAGGATCTCCTTTTGTCTTCAAATTTTTGCACCTTCTTTCCACTCTTTGGGTTCACCAACTGTACTTCGAGTGATCAAGACCTGTTTGAGCTCAGAATATATCTAATCTAACCTATTTACAAGAATTTAACAAACTAATCTATTACACCAAAAGTGTGTAATTTCCATAGTAAAGATCAAGCAAAACTAATTAAAAACACAAACATAAATATGGAAATTACAAACGTATCAACTCCCCCACACTTAAACCTTTACTCGTCTCGAGTAAGATCAAATGTTCACAAATGTCAAGTTTCTCCAAAATTTCCACAGTTCAACAAAAACAACATACAAACACAAAGACCACCAAGGATGACAAAGAAAAAATGAGTTTTAAACTCAAATTACAAAGAACATCTTGGGTTTAATGGCCTTCTAGTGTTATCTTCTCTTCTCCTTCTCTCTTCTTCTTTGTCTTCGATTTTTGAATCTTCTTATTCTTCACAGGGATACAGTGAGTGCCTGCAAAAACAAACATTTCTCTCATATCTCTCATTTTGCCTAGGAGCCTTTTCAGGTTTTCATCCTAGCATCTCTTTTCATTTTCCATTCTCCCCAACTCACTCATTTTTTTTATAAGCCCTTTTTGCTTAGATTGCCCATTTTGTTGGGTTTTCAACCTAACTAGCATTTATTTTCTTTTATTTATTCATTTTTTGTGTGTAAAAGTTCAAAAGAATTACATGCATAGTGCTAGGTGGGAATAAAAAGTACATACCATCATGAGTGTCTCCCCCGCACTTGGATCAAGCACTGTCCCTAGTGCCCGCCTTCTCCGCCGTAGTAGCTCCCTCCGAAGCCGCTCCCTTGGCCACCATCTCCCATATATGTGTCCCCGCCATCTCCGCCATCGTACCCTCCACCCTGGAGCCAGATCCTCCAAAGTTACCCCAATGAGTGGGGTCAGACCACGAGGGTGGTGGAGGGGGGTTCGCCATGGTATGGAAGGATCCCTGTTGTGCTATGTAAGAGTACATAGGTCCGTAGAACCTACGTTGGTCTTCCTCATACCGATGTCTATCGGCTTCCCTGAGCTCCTCCAATCGCTGAAAACCGGCTCTTTGCTCCTCCTGTAATTGGTTGAGCCGGTTGTCCATTTGGGCGTATCCCGTAAGCAGTTATTGTTGACCCTCCAGAAGTTGTTGAACGAAGTCGGGTGGTGGAGGGTTTTGGCTTTGTTCGGGGATGTCCTGGCCCGTGTTTTGATGGCTATGGAGTTGAGCATAGGGCTCGTAATCGGGTTGGTGTTGGGGAGGTTCTTGTACCGGTTCCTGGAGATGTGGTGGAAGGGCGTGTGGGAAGAGGTAATGTTGCTCCTCTCTTGCTGTTTTGTAGTGGAGTTGGGGGAGTTCTGGGTTGGGCAGGAGGAAGTATTTGAGGGGTTTGGGGTGTATGAGCCAGTTGTACATATTCTTGGGTCTTTTTTCACCATAAAATGTGTGTGAAAAAGATGTACAGCCCAAGTGGCCCAGCCAAGAAATGTTCATCAAACAGTAGTCGGGTATAGGAGAGTTATCCGTATACCCGAACTTGGTGGCCAAGTGCATAATTACCCCACCCACCACAATAGCGCCCTTTGCTACACTTTCTTTTTGGAGATGTGCCCACATAAGATTACACAGGTTGAAATCCACGTGAACACGGAATAGGGCTACCGACATTAGGCATACATCCCCCATCCTAGTGTGATGGTTGTTGGGACGTCCAAGCAAGGAGTTGGCAAGGAATTTCAAAAATAGGCGGAGGACGGGATGTTGGACATGACTAATATAGAGTTGGGAGGAGCTAAATTTAGTCTCCCCGGTCATCTTTGTCCATAGGGTATGGCCGAAAGCGGTATTGTCGGATATAGATTTTTGGTAAGGGACCGGAATACCAAAGTGTTCGGCGAACTCAAGTTTCGTGATGGAGTGGTTGTGGTTAAACAAGCGAAACTTGAGTTTATCATCCCTAAAATCCTCTTCATCGTTCTCAAATTTCACTGAGCTTATGAATTCATAGATAATTTTTTCATTTGAGTGATATTGCATTTTGAATATCTTATCCATGCTCAACTCATGAAAAAATTTCTTAGTCATTTTGTACACTCCTAATTCATTTAGGGCATCATGGCATAAAAAGCGAGGGGGTTTAACTTGCCTTTCAATGGTGGACATGAAGCGGGTGCGGTGTTCGTTGTCCATGAAGATGATGTCCTCGTAGCCCGGGATGGATGCCCTAGTGTTGGAGCTTTGTCCTTTCTCCTTCCTTGGAGCCATTTTTTAGTGAATTTGGGCTTGAAATCCGAAATTTGAAGGTGGGGGTATGGTTTTTCGGACCTCTGAAAACTAGGGGAGAATTGGATTGGTGAGTATGAGTGTATAGAGGAGGACGAGGGGAGTGTTTTGGTGTTGAAATGGAATGATTTGGTGAAGAAATGGAGGAGATATGGTAGAGAGAAGATGTAAAAATGGAGGTTGGGGGCGTTTTGTTCGAATTTGGGTTGGGGATTTTGGGGAAGATGGCTGATTTGGGGTTATAATGCCCGTATACCCGATCGAGTATGTGCTGTTACTCGGTCGGGTATGTCTGGAAAGTGGGGTTTTTGAGCAGCCTGCCTCCGGTACTCGATCGGGTATGTGTTGTTACCCGGTCGAGTATTGCTGGAAAATGAAGTTTGTGAGTGGTCTGCCTCCGGTACCCGGTCGGGTATCATTCCATACTCGATCGGGTATGTGTTCTTTTCTAATTTTGAGGCATGTACTCGGTCGAGTGTGAGAATCAGTTTCCTTCAACTTTAGCATTTCTGTACATACTCGACCGGGTGTATAGTGATACCCGATCGGGTATCCCTTGTTTTTCAATTTTCGAGCCCTGTACTCGACCGAATATGGGCATCAGTTTCCCTGGTACTTCGACTTTCTGTACATACTCGACCGGGTATATAGTGATACCCGATCGAGTATGTCTATTTTCTTTCAAAAATCCATGCTTCCTCGATCGAGTAATGCCCGGTTCCCCTTCTTTTGGCCATACCCGACCGAGTATAAGGTGGTACTCGATCGGGTATGTCCCCAGATGCTCCAAAACCTGCATTTTTTTTTATTTCTTTTCCTCCACAAACCTGTGATTAGTGCCCTCTCTCTCAACCTCCCAAAAACAGAATTGAAATTTTGACAGGGGAGTTAACAATAAAAGAAAAATGTACCTTGCTTGGTTTGCCTTCCAAGAAGCGTCTTAGTTAACGTCGCGGCACGACGCCATTGTTGTGTTCATTCTTCAAAGATTGGATCGATGAGATCCATGCATTCAATGCTTTCTTTCGGGAAACCTTCAAGGAATGGTTTGAGTTGATGTCCATTAACCTTGATGATTTTTCCGGTGTCGAGGCTTTTTATTTCCACTGCGCCATGGGTGTAGACTTTGACCATCTCGAATGGTCCTTCCCATCGTGATCTCAATTTTCCGGGGAAAAGGCGAAGGCGTGAGAGAAAAAGAAGGACTTTGTCTCCCACTTGGAAATCCTTTCTTATTATCATTTTGTCATGACATACCTTCGTCTTTTTATTGTGGATGGCGGCATTCTCATAGGACTCCAATCGAAGCTCCTCTAGTTCTTGGAGTTGTAACTTCCTTTGCTCTCCCGCTTTTGCCATGTCGAGATTGAATGTTTTTACCGCCCAATAAGACTTGTGTTCGAGTTCGACCGGAAGATGACAGGCCTTACCGAACACGAGTCTATAGGGTGACATTCCAATTGGGGTTTTGAAAGCGGTCCTGTATGCCCATAAGGCATCATCCATGCGTAGGCTCCAATCCTTACGGTTTGGATTTACTGTCTTTTGAAGAATAGATTTTAGCTCTCTGTTTGATACCTCAGCTTGACCGTTTGTCTGTGGGTGGTAGGCGGTGGAGAGTTTATGTGTGACGCCATATTTTTTCAACAAGGCACTCACAGTTTTGTTGTAGAAGTGAGTGCCTCTATCGCTTATCAAGATGCGTGGGACTCCAAACCTTGAGAAGATGCGGGTTTTGAGGAATTCAGTCACCGTTTTGGCATCATCGGTCTTCGTGGCTTTTGTTTCCACCCATTTGGATACGTAATCTACTGCCAACAGAATATATAGATTTCCATGGGAATTAGGAAAAGGTCCCATGAAATCTATTCCCCACACATCAAAGATCTCCACGTAGAGCATAGGAACTTGTGGCATCTCATGTTTTCGAGAGATGTTGCCCATGCGTTGGCAATTATCACAAGATTGACAATAGACATGAGCATCTCGAAATAAGCTTGGCCACCAAAAACCACATTCAAGTACCTTCATGGATGTTCGTTTCCCTCCAAAGTGGCCACCACATGCGTGTGAGTGACAAAAAGCAAGTATGGATGCAATTTCTGTTTCGGGAATGCACCTTCGAATGACCTGATCTTTGCAATGTTTCCATAAATATGGTTCATCCCATACGTATTGCTTTGCATCATGTTGGAGTTTCTCTCTTTGAGCTTTAGAGAAGCTTGGTGGAAACCTGTTTAGAACAAGGAAATTAACAATGTGAGCGTACCAAGGACGAATTTCCTTAAGAGAGAAGAGGGTCTCATCGGGAAATTCGCCTCGGATATCATCTTTGATATGATTGGTTTCTTCACCCAAGACCAAACGGCTCAAGTGATCGGCCACCAAGTTCTCCATGCCTTTCTTGTCTTTGATCTCAACATCAAACTCGCTCAGGAGTAATATCCATCGAATCAGCCGTGGTTTGGCCTCCTTCTTTGTCATCAAGAACCTAATAGCCGCATGATCGGTGTAAATGATCACTTTGGTACCAAGTAAATATGACTTGAATTTTTCAAGCGCATAAACGACGGCCAACATTTCTTTTTCGGTGGTGGCGTAATTGCGTTGGGCATCATTGAGTGTGGTGGATGCATGATAGATCACATGAGATGCTCTTCCCACCTTTTGGCCCAAAACAGCCCCGACCGCATAGTCACTAGCATCACACATGATCTCAAAGGGAAGAGACCAATCCGGGGCTTGGATGATAGGTGCGGTTACTAGCTTCTCCTTCAAAGCATTGAAGGCCTTCTTGCAGTCCTCGGAAAAAATAAACTCCACCTCCTTTTGCAAAAGTGTGCATAAAGGAGATGCAATCTTTGAGAAATCTTTGATGAACCTCCGATAGAAACCTGCATGTCCAAGAAATGATCGTATATCCTTAACGGTGGTAGGATAAGGTAGTGATTGGATAACCTCCACTTTTGCTTTGTCCACCTCTATTCCTTTGGATGAGATCACATGGCCTAGGACAATTCCTTCCTCCACCATAAAGTGACATTTTTCAGAGTTTAGAACAAGATTTGATTCTAAACAACTCTTCAAAACAAGAGATAGATGAAGTAGGCATGAATCGAATGAGTCTCCATGGATTGTAAAATCATCCATAAAGACTTCCATAAATAGCTCAACATATTCAGAGAATATGCTCATCATGCATCGTTGGAATGTGGCCGGGGCATTGCAAAGTCCGAATGGCATGCGCCGGTATGCAAAGGTGCCAAATGGACAAGTGAAAGTGGTCTTCTCTTGATCTTCAGGGGCTATAGGCACTTGAAAGTACCCGGAGTAGCCATCAAGAAAGCAATAGAACTTATGCCCGGCAAGTCTCTCAAGCATTTGGTCGATGAAGGGTAAAGGAAAGAAATCCTTTCTAGTTACCGCATTGAGTCTACGGTAATCTATACATACCCTCCATCCGTTTTGAATTCGGGTGGGCATAAGTTCTCCATGTTTGTTTTCCACTACCGTGACTCCGGTCTTCTTTGGAACCACTTGGATTGGGCTAACCCATTTGCTGTCGGAGATGGGGAAGATTATCCCCATTTGGAGTAGTTTGATCACCTCCTTTTTGACCACCTCCATCATAGGTGGGTTTAGTCTTCGTTGCGGCTGTCGTACCGGCTTGGCTTCATCCTCCATTAAGATGCGATGCATGCAAGTAGATGGACTAATGCCTTTGATGTCGGCTATAGTCCATCCAATTGCTAGTTTATGCTCCTTGAGCACCGCTATCAATTTGCCTTCTTGTTCCCCGGTCAATTTGTTTGAGATAATGACCGGTAGTGTCTCGTTTTCCCCCAAGAACACATATTTCAAGTGTTTTGGGAGTGGTTTCATCTCAACTTCGGGTGCCTGCAAAACTGAAGGTAGAGGCTTTTCCTCGGGGATGGTTAGCGGAAATGCCCTAGACCCCGGTGGCATAAGTGGGAGTTGGAAGTGAGTATCCAATTCCACTATCATAGCTTGTGTGTTGGGGGTCAAGGCAAGTTCTGAAGAGTTTTCCCCGAAGTCATTCTCAAGTATACTTAACAATTCGTCCTCTCCATTGATTTCAAAAGTATTTTGTACAAGAGGGTCAACAATATCAATGGCAAATAAAGAATGATTTTCATTTGGATATTTCATGGAGTCATAAATGTTGAATTCAACTTTATCCCCATCAAATTCCATTGTTAAAGAGCCGCTAAATACGTCAATCTTTGCTCTAGCGGTTTTCAAAAATGGCCTTCCTAAAAGGATAGGAACCGCATTCTTATCATTCTCCATTTCCAAAACATAAAAGTCAGCGGGGAAGATCAAATTGTCAACCATAACTAGTACGTCTTCGACAATACCTTTAGGGTAAGCATTTGATCTATCCGCAAGTTGAATGACTACTCCGGTTTCATTTAACGGGCGAAGCTCAAGTGATTTGTATAAAGAGTAAGGAATGACATTAATTGATGCTCCTAAATCGAGCATGGCTTTTGAAAACGTAGTTCCTCCCAACTTGCAAGGTATAGTGAACATGCCCGGATCATTGTATTTCTTTGGGAGTTTCTTTTGAAAAACTGCCGAAACACGTTCACTAACTTGGACTTTTTATTTTCCATTGAGTCTATGTTTCCTTTTTATTGTACATAGTTCTTTGAAATTTTTTGCAAATCTAGGGACACCCTTTATCAAGTTAAGGAGAGGGATATTTACCTCACATTTGAAGAATGTCTCATAGATGTCCTTGTCCTTCTCCAGCTTTCGCGTTTCCCTTAGAGCCTCGGGGAAGGGTGCTTCAATCTCGGGAATGACCGGTGGTGGGGTTGGGATTTGAACTTCCACCTCCGGTTGAGTTACTTCCACCAGCTCCTCTTCTTCCTCCTCTTCGCCAATGTGGCTCTTTGCCTTCTCCTTGGCAATAACCAACTCCTTGTCACTCCTTAATGTGACTGCATGGGCTTGTTGCCTAGGATTCGGCTCCGTTTGAGATGGTAGCCTTGCCGAATCTTTAGCTTCAAGCCTACTCACGGCATTTGAGATTTGGCTGATTTGGCTTTCTAAGTTGTGGATGCTGGATTTTGTTGTTTCTTGGAATTGAACCACACTTTGTTGCATTGTTGCCATATTCATGGCAAGTGATCGAATCATGTCTTCGGTGGACATGTTTGAGTTTGAAGTTTGGCCTTGTTGTTTATATTGTGGAGGAGGAAGATTTGATGGTTGAGGAGGTTGAGAGTTTCCGTACCTTAAATTAGGATGATCCCTCCATCCCGGATTATAGGTGTTGCTTTGAGGGTTATACCTCTTTTGATTTTGGAACCCCAAAGCATTGATCTGTTCAACGTTCTCCTCTTGTAGTGTTGGGCAAGAGTCGGTGGGATGCCCTTGTGTCGAGCATATGCCGCAGACCTTGACTTCTTGAGTTTTTGGATTTAAGAGAAAATCTTTAACCAAAGAAGTCAAGCCGGCTACTTGACTTTCCAACGAGTTATTGGATTCCGCCGCCATAACTCATTTTGATGACCGCCGATCATAGTGCCTACACTTCTCGGCCAACTCCGAGATAAGGTTTATAGCTTGAGAAGGGGTCTTGTTGACAATCCCTCCTCCACATGCGGCGTTTATCATCCGCCTATCTTCATTGCAAAGACCATCATAGAAATATAAGATGAGGTCTTGCTCCGAATAGCCATGATAAGGGCAGCTTGCACACAGTTTCTTGAATCGTTCCCAATATTCGTAGTACGATTCATCATCCTTCTGCTCCACGTTGCTAATTTGCTTTTTTAGAGAGGATGAGACAGAGGCAGGGTAATACCTTTCCAGGAACGCTTTCTTCATGGCCGCCCATGTTCCTATACTTCCTGAAGGAAGATAGAATAACCAATCTTTTGCGGTGTCCTTCAGAGAAAATGGGAACGCTCGCAGTTTGATCTGTTCTTCTGTCACACCGTTTGGGCACATGCTTGTGCAAACAACGTGGAACTCCGATAGGTGTTTGTTCGGGTCCTCTCCCCTCAGGCCAAGGAAGGATGGCAGCAGATGAATGAGCCCAGATTTTAGCTCAAACGTATTACCCTCATCAAGTGTAGGGAAGGTAATACACAGTGGTTGTTGGTTGAGGTTTGGAGCTGTGAGCTCCCTCAGCGTTCTTGTTTCAAGAGCCATTGTGGTTGGCTCTTCGGTGTCGCTAGAACTAGAGCTAGCGGTGTATGAGTCTCTGGAAGATGATTCTTCCGAGTCGGTATTAGAAAATTTACTTTTCAACCTCTCGAAAGTTTGTTCTATTTATGGGTTTTTGTGATATGTGATTTCGTTTATGGAACGATGTTTAACCATAAACTCCACTAAGCTCAGATAATAGAAAAATAAACACTCTTTATATTTTTGTTTGATATATATATATATATATTTTTTTGGTTTTTCTTGATATGAAATAAAAGAAAAATTAATTGTCTTTCCCCGGCAACGGCGCCAAATTTGACGTGCACTTGTCGTGAGGTGCACTCAAAATAATAAATCAATACAACGAATATACGTAGTATAACGAAGTAAGGTTCGTATCCACAGGGAAAGGAATACTTTTCTTTTATATAAGCAGTAACAAAGGGGGGGGTTAGATTTGTTTGATTTAAAAACACTAAGATAAACAACCTATATGAGTTTAATTCAATGAGATGAGGACTTGGCTTTGCTTTTATCCACTTAATGAAATGTTCGTCGATCCCGGTTATATCTTTAACTATCTTCCTCTCGAATACTCAATCGAGGAGTATATCCAGTTCATCGAGGGTAGTTATTAATAACGAGATGCGTTCATTAATAAAACTTACTATCGAGTCAATATAGAACAAGCGCCGTATATTAACTTGATAGTAGCAATAAACTTAAGATGAAAACGATTGAGATTGATAACCTCAACACAAGCGGTTTATTGGTTCAATCAATATAATTAATTCCCCTTGGCATATTAATCATGAGATGCATGCATTAATATTCCAAGTTTACTACCGTTGAAAGAACCGGATTAATAACAAGCGTATTAACCGATCAATTCTAGTAATAATTAATATGAGAAACAATACTTGTTGATACTTTAAGTAATGTTTAAGATATTAACATGAAATATGAATAGGAAGTAATTAATACTCAAGGAAGAATATTAAAGAGAATGAATCCTACTATGATTAATATCAAGATGTTAACTAATTGTCATCTTAGTAACACTCCCCAATATTAACATAGAGGAAGAAATAGCTATTACTATAACCAATGTCAAGATGTTAACTAATTGTCATCTTAGTAACACTCCCCAACTTTGATATAGAAATAGTATTTTAAAAGAAAGAATTAATATTCAAGGAAGAAGATTAAAGAAAATAACTCACAACTTACAAATTCATTAAGCTTCAAAGTAGCAAAACCAAGATGGAAGAGTTTAGCTCCTCATTTGGAGACTAAACATGATGGAAAATATAAAGAAAGAACTATTCTATACTGAGCTTAGATGTACAAAGGAATTGGATATCTTTTTGTGAAGGAAAGGAGGTGTATTTATAGGCTTTTGGGATGGGATTCGGGTACTCGATCGAGTATATACATGGTACCCGATCGAGTATGTGTGTAATACTCGATCCGAGGTATACTCGACCGGTTTCAGGCGGTTTTCCATAAGTATACCCGATCGGGTATATATTAATACCCGGTCGAGTATGCTTAGAAAATGGTATTCAGACCATACTCGACCGATCTTCGTTTAAAACTCAAAGGCATACCCGATCGGGTATGTCGGTCTACCCGATCGGGTATAGACATTAAATCGTGGCCGAAATCTTCTCGGCATGTTCCCTTGTCTTCGGATCTGATCCGATTTGAAGTTCCAACCTAATACCCGATCGAGTATAGTTAATACTCGACCGAGTATAGACCAAAATTCAGGATCTTCTTTTGTCTTCAAATTTTTGCACCTTCTTTCCACTCTTTGGGTTCACCAACTGTACTTCGAGTGATCAAGACCTGTTTGAGCTCAGAATAAATCTAATCTAACCTATTTACAAGAATTTAACAAACTAATCTATTACACCAAAAGTGTGTAATTTCCATAGTAAAGATCAAGCAAAACTAATTAAAAACACAAACATAAATATGGAAATTACAAACGTATAAACTCCAACGGGAAGACTGCTCCCAGTATATAAGATACACTCTGAAGAACTACCAGGATAACTTTGTGACAACTTTGCTATAACATTTTGCCAACGAACTTGCTCAGATTATTCTACTCTGAACCAAATACCTCCAAGCTTTCTTGAGATCAAAGACTCACTTACCTCAACAAGAAAAGCTCAAGTTGGAAGATATACCTTCTTATCTCTCATCCAACTAGCAAGTTGCAAAGTTCCTCAGTTCTTCAACACTTCGAAGACTTCATCTACACATCTTTTGTAAAGAAGCAACGTTGGAGAAAACTGATCTTGATTCAAACACTTCTTGAAAAAGAAGGGGCGTCTCAAACTAACTGGAGTAAGTGAAGTGGTGATACTTCCAAGAGACTTAGTGAAACGAGACCAGCCATCAGGAAGCAGGACTACATCCCGGGTGGCAACTAGGCTTGAAGAAGACGTGGAGAGCTTCTTAAGTTCTAGGGACTAAGGCGTTGTAAACTGTTGTTTTTGCAAGCTTAGTGGAACAGTGGACTAGAGGAACAAGTTGTTCCTTGAACCACTAAAAAAATCCACGGTGTCACTTACTTTACTTATTTCATTTCTGCACTTAAGAACTTGACTGCATAACTCAAAAGGTTGGACTCTGTGTTCAGCAGATCTTTCTCAAGAGTTATCAGAAAGGCATTTGCCTTAGTGTTGTTTGAGGCTACCAGGACAGAATCTAATCCGCTGCCAGGTCCAGTTCTGCCATCAGAACTTGACCTTCTCTGTCACCAGAATTCGACCATCTCTGATAAGTCAGTTGTGACTTAGAGAAAAGTTTAAATTCCTGAACAGACTATTCACCCCCCCCCCCCCTCTAGACTGTTCCCATTGCAAACGGGACCAACAAGTGGTATCAGAGCCTCCTCGTTCTTGTAATCTTTTAGGTTACTCGCTGAACAAGAGATCCACTTGTTTTTAGCCTCTTTAATCTCTTATTATGGATAATACTCTTTCAAAGAATCTTATGTTCTCAGTGACTAAATTTGATGACTGGAGGATACGCATGAAAGCTCACCTCTGCGCACTCCATGATGAAATGTGGGAAGTCCTTGATGTTGGTCCTTTCACAGAGTTTACCAAAATCAATCCTGAATACATTGTTGGTGGTGGTCTACCTCAGATGATCACTAAACTACGACATGAGTTGTCCAATGAAGAAAGGAGGAAATACAACCTTGATAACATTTCCAAGGACATCCTCTACAAAGCCATAGACGACAAATACTTCACAAGAATCAAGAAGTGCACCTCTCTGCCAAGGAAATCTGGGATACACTCACCCTGATAGGAGCTGGTGATGAGCAAGAAAAAGACAACAAACTGACCATTGCCATGAAGAAGTTTGAAGACTTCAAACTTCTACCCAAAGAGTGCATAGCTGAGATGTATGCACGCCTGCTCACACTCACTGCTGAGACATCAGAACTTGGGAATGAGCTTACTCCCAAGGAGATCAATCTGAAGGTTCTCAGAGGCTTACCTTCACCCTGGAAGATGAAGGTCACTGCCATGAGAGATAGCAAAGATCTCAGAACCAACAGCACAGAGAAGCTCATCTTTGATCTCAAATCTTATGAGTTCGAGATGAATGAAGAAGAGAAAGAAGAAGTTGAGGACAGAACAACTGCTGCCCTCACAGCCAGCACATCTCAGGTAAATAACTTTGACCCCTCTATTCTTTTAACTGATGAATATATGGCTGCCTTTGCCAGAAAGTTCAGGAAATTCTTGAAGCCAAGGGACAGCAGAAGTCCATCCTCAAGCAGAAAGCCGCACCAGAAACCCAAAGCATCAGAAAGTAGTGGAGAGCTTCTCTGCTACAACTGCAGACAACCAGGACACTTCAAAGTCAATTGTCCACACCCTATAGTCTTCAAAAGGCAAGACCAGGAAGGAGAGAAGAAGTATGAGAACAGAAGAAGGAAGGCACTCATCACTGAACAACCAGAGAAGGACCCCCTCTCTGAGACAGAGTCCAGCTCAGAATCAGAATCCGATGAGGCATTCTGTTGCCTGGATACAGAGACTGAAGACCTATACTTTATGGGTCAATCTGATGATGAGGTATCCTCTACTTCTAACTCTAGTTTTTCTTCGGTAGGCAAAGCTTTTGATTCTGATTCAATGTCAAAATTTTGGGAAGAGTTTCAAGCCATCCAAGCCACTTATTCCTCTGTTAAAGAAGAAAACAGTAAGCTTAAGGTTGAAATCCTTGACTTAAGAAAGGAGGTTGAGATCAAAATCAATCTTCTGATTAAGGAGAGAGATCAGCTAGAAGCTGAAAATATTTCTCTTCTAAAGAGAATAAGGGAGATAGAGCCTCTTGAGATTAAGTATAAAACCTACCAGAAGGCCCAGGCCTCAATGGAAAGGTTTGTACTTGATCAACAAATTGGCGCTGGTTTTGGCCTTGGTTATGGCTCAACAGAATCAGGTGAGCCTTCTGTAATGCCTAGCACCAGTGTTGCTAAGGCAGACAAGGTCATAGTGCCACTGATTTCTAGCCCCATTTGCCAAGCTAGTGTATCTAGTACCAAGGTTGTCCATGAGAAGGTCAGACCAGAAAAGGAAAAGATAAAGGTTCAACCAAAACAATTTTTGAAAAATAATGAACCAGGCAGAATATCTAACAACAAAAAGGGTGTTCAAAATAACAGAAAACAAGAACAGAATCTGACCAGACACTCTCATGACTACCCCACCAGAAATGATCACCAGAGAGGCAGATATCAAGAGAAGGTTAACTTTAGGCAGAAAAGGGTGACTGGTCAACCTAAGAAGCCCAAAGCTAACCGTTCCTCTGCTCTTGATAGTATATGGGACTTCTACCCAACAAAAAAGGCTATGCAGAAGTATGTAAACTGGAAGCATGATCCTCACAAGCATCTGGCCAAAGTGAATCACACTTCCGTTTACTATGACTACCAGGTGGACAATGGGTACCACCCACCAAGGTTTCACTTGATGAGACCAAAGTGGTACCGGCATGACCCCCTAGGACCCAACATTGCTTGGGTACCTAAATCTTCCTTTTAATTGTTGTAGGAACTGTGTGCTGGAGCTATCTCTGAACAAGATTGGTACATTGATAGTGGATGCTCCAGGCACATGACAGGTGACAAGAGTTGCCTTACAGAGTTCCAGAAAATCAAAGGGCCCAGAGTTACCTTTGGTGGTAATGACAAAGATGGCCAAACTAAAGGAAAAGGGAAGCTGATCAGAAACCAGATAATCATTGAAGATGTCTCTTATGTCAAAGGCCAGAAATTCAACCTGCTTAGTGCTAGCCAATTCTGTGATAAAGGCTACACAGTTGAATTCTCCAAAGAAGGTTGTTCTGTCAAGCATGAGACAACTATGGAAGTGGTTCTGACTCCTACCAGAAAAAGAAACATCTATGTTGTTGATTGGTCTACTGCAAAGGGTGGAATCTGCCTTTTAGCTAAAGGAGATTCAAAACTCAGCTGTGAATGGCACAAGAAGCTGAGTCACCTGAATTTCAAAACAATCAACAAACTAGCAAGGGATCACATTGTTGATGGCATACCTAACATTGTGTACAAGAAGGAGAGTCTGTGCAGTGCATGCCAGAAAGGAAAGCAAGTGAAGAACTCCTTCAAACCCATTGCTGGAGATCTTTCTACTAGTCCTTTAAATCTGATCCATATGGATTTATTTGGACCAGTGGAAACTCCAAGTGTTGGTGGAAAAAGATATACTTTAGTCATGGTGGATGACTATTCAAGATACACTTGGACAATCTTTCTGAAAAAGAAAAATGAAACTCTGCAGAAACTACCATCTCTGCTGAAACTTCTACAGAATGAGCAGAACCAGAAAGTCAAATCTATCAGATCAGATAGAGGAACAGAGTTCGTCAACAAAGTCATACAAGAGTTCTGTGATCAAAATGGAACAAAGCATCAACTCTCTGCAGCCAGAACTCCTCAACAGAATGGAGTTGCAGAAAGAAGAAATAGAACACTCAAGGAAGCTGCAAGGACCATGATTGCTGAATCTGGTCTGCCTCACAGATACTGGGCTGAAGCTATCAACACTGCATGCTACACCCAGAACCGGAGCATGATTCACAAAACTCATCAAAAGACCCCCTATGAGCTCTGGAAGGGAAGGAAACCTAACATCAGCTACTTTCATGCATTTGGAGGCAAATGCTATATACTCAATAATGAAAAGGAACATCTCAAAGTGTTCCAAGAAAAGGCTGATGAAGGGATATTCTTAGGCTACTCAAGCACAAGCAAAGCCTATAGAATACTCAACAAAAGGACCTTATTTGTTGAAAAATCGATCCATGTCAAGTTTGATGATCTCAACTCTGTTGAGAACATAACAAAGAACTTGGAGAAAACGAATCTAGAAGAATCACCAGAAGTGACAACATCAGATGTGGTCATCAACTCTGCCATACCAATCCATCTTCAAAATCCCATCCTACAAGACAAGGATAGTGATGAAGAATCTGAAGAAGAGCAAGAGAGACCACGACAACACTTATCAGAACCTGACCTAACTTGGTTAAGGGATCATCCCCCAAACCAGGTGATTGGACAGATCAGAAGTGGAGTACAAACCAGATCTGCTACAACCAGAAGAGAAGCAATGCTTGCCTGCTACATATCTCAGATGGAACCTATGACAGTAGAAGAAGCTCTTGCAGACTCGGATTGGATCAATGCAATGCAAGAAGAACTCACTCAGTTTGAAAGGAACAAAGTATGGGAACTTGTTCCTAGACCTCAACATCAGAATGTCATTGGAACCAAGTGGGTATTCAAGAACAAAGCAGATGAAGAAGGCAATATTGTAAGGAATAAGGCTAGACTGGTAGCCAAGGGATACTGCCAAGAAGAAGGAATAGATTTTGATGAAACATTTGCACGAGTAGCCAGACTTGAAGCCATCAGAATCTTCCTAGCCTATGCTGCCTTCAACAACATCAAGGTCTACCAGATGGATGTCAAGAGTGCATTTCTGAATGGAGATCTTGAAGAAGAAGTTTATGTGGAACAACCACCAGGTTTTGTCATTCCTACTCACTCCTCTTGTGTCTACAAGCTTAAAAAGGCCCTCTATGGTCTTAAGCAAGCTCCCAGAGCATGGTATGACACATTGTCCCTATTGCTAGTGAACCATGGGTTTACTAAGGGAAAGGTTGACAAAAATCTTTTTCAAATCTCTGTTGCTAATCATATTCTGTTAGTACAAATATATGTTGATGATATTATATTTGGTAGTACTAATTCAGAACTGTGCAAGAAATTCTCTCAAGTAATGCAGAGTCAATTTGAAATGAGTATGATGGGAGAACTCAGCTACTTCCTAGGACTACAAGTCAAACAAGTTCCAGAAGGGATCTTTATCAATCAAGGGAAGTATACCAGAGACCTGATCAAGAAGTTTGGAGTGGAAGGCAAATCCTCTGTGAAAATTCCCATGAACACCTCACAAGGAATTGGTCCAGATGATGAAGACAAAGATGTCGATGCAACTACCTACAGAGGAATCATAGGATCTCTGCTGTATCTGACTGCAAGCAGACCAAATATCTCATTTTCTGTTGGAATCTGTGCCAGATACCAATCAAAGCCCAAGGAGAGCCATCTTAGTGCTGCAAAGAGGATCATCAGATATATCAAAGGAAATCCAAATGCAGGCCTATGGTATCCAAAGGGAGGTAACTTTGAACTAATTGGTTACTCTGACTCGGATTTTGCATGTTGCAGATTAGACAGGAAGAGCACCTCTGGTCACTTCCAAATGCTAGGAGGAAGGCTTGTTTCCTGGTTTAGCAAGAAGCAGAATTCAATCTCAACAAGTACAGCAGAAGCTGAGTACATTGCAGCTGGGAGTTGTTGTGCTCAGTTACTCTGGATGAAGCAACAACTGAAGGATTATGGCATTCAAGCAAAGGAGATCAAGTTGCTCTGTGACAACACCAGTGCCATTGCTATCACTCAAAATCCAGTACTTCATTCCAGGACAAAGCACATTGAGATCAGACATCATTTCATCAGAGATCATGTGGAGAAGAAGCATATTTGTATGGAGCATGTACCTACAGAAGATCAGCTAGCAGATATCTTAACCAAGCCTTTACCAGAGGCAAGGTTCAACAAGCTAAGGGAAGAACTGGGAATGATGGATGATCTTCCCAGAGATGCATGAACCAGAATTGCTGTGGACCAGAACTGCCTTCTGGATCAGAAGATCCTACATCAGAATACCCCTTATCTGATCACCAGAGTACCCCTCATCAGAGAACCTCCTTCTCTGATACAGGGATCCTTTTCTGTAGTCCATCAGAGATCCATGTGGACTTGTTTATTTTTCGAGGAACGGGCAAGACCTTTTAACTTGAACAGGTCTTTTACCAGAGTACCCCTGATTATTATTTCGTTAACGGAAACGTTTTCCGCCCGCATTTCTTTAAATGATACCTCGAAACCGTAAATTATCTCAAACGTCCACTAATCCAAAACCATTTATATCCATCTTCTTCAACCTAAACCACTACTGTTATTCATCTCTCCAAACGTACTAGCTTCAAAAATCCTCAATCTCCAGAATCTCTCAAAAATTTCTTAGAAAATGAACTTCATCAACATCAACGACCTCACCAAGGAAGAAGCTAAGGCCATTGTTGCCAATGTGGTTACCGGCATGAAGGTAGATGTGTCTGCACTACCTCTACTCGCAGAAAGTCAGAAAATGATGGCCAAAATCATCCAAGGGATGAATGAGTCCCAACTGAGCAAGATTGTTGCTCATCCCTATGAAGAGTTCAGCACCAGGGATGTGGCTGAATTCTACCTAAACGCCACCATCACCAAGAGCGGAGTCCACTCCAAGGTGCAGGGAAAGAGCATCTCACTCAATGCTGATGCTCTAAACGAATTCTTTGGAGTCCAACTGGACTCTCAAGATTCTGAGACTCCCACTCTCATTGACCTAGAGTCAGTGGAGGTCTCAGTTGATGCCTTTGCCCAGACATACTGCCGCCCTGAGGCCCCAACCTTTACATGAAGAAGTTTCTGCTGAAGAAGGACTTTGAGAAGTTGGTTGCCATTATGCACAGGAGCTTGTGGTGCAAAACTGGCTCAACTGACGAGATCAACAAGGCCAACTGCAAAGCAATCTTTGCTGTTCATCATGGGATGAACATAAACTGGGGTGAGGTAATCTTCGGTTCTTTAACTGAATTCATCAAAAAGAAGGATCAGAAAACCGGCCTCTTCTCAACAAAGATGGGCCATGGCCTCCTTCTGTCTGCCATCCTCACTGCCCATGGAGTTCAACTCAGGGACCCTTCCCCAGTTGACCACTCCAAGACCTTGTTTCTGACTGCATCCCCCAAGCTGAACATAGCCATCTCTGCTGAACTAAAGAGAGAAGAAAGGCTGGAAAAGAAAAGGGAACAACAGGTTGTCAAGTCTAAACCTGCTCCCAAGAAGATCATCAAGAAGCCCTCTGTGACTTCAGAACAGTCTGAGCAGTCCCAGGTTGCAAGGGATGTAAGGAAGAAGAAGAAGAATGATAGAAGCACTCTAGCAGAAGTGGATGCACCAGAGATGGGCACATCAGAGTTGGCTCCCCCAAAATTTGTCAGAAACTCTCCTGCTAAGAAGCAGAAGTTGAAAAGGAGAAGGAAGCAAGTTGTTCAGAGTGAGGACTCTGACAACTCTGGTCTGAAACCCTTGAAGAAAAAGAAGAAGAAGACAACCACACCTGCACGAAGATCAGAAACTCAGGGGGAACCTGAATTTGTTGCACAACCCTCCTCTGCACCAGACTTGGTCTTCACTACAGATTTATCAGAACCCTAACCCATCTCTGACGGAGCACCAGAGACTGATTACAACATTGTTCTTCAGAGGCAGTTTGAAAGGGTTCTGACCTGGAGAAGATGGAGAATGGGGCCTCTTCAGAAGATCATATAGTATTTTGACTGTTTTGAGGCAGAAGAAGCTGTTGTTCTACACTGGGTGGGCACAGAAGATGTGTCTCGTTGCTTCGACCTTGCCTTTCTCATTTCAGTCCTGCAGATGAAGAAAGAGAAACATCAAGGTAAAGCATCTATGACTACCTTGTCTCCAGAAAAGCATGTCAAAGCTTTGGAGGAACATGAGATGGAAGTGTTTGATGAGTGGCTGATGGAGAAGAAGAGAAAGGAATCACTCATCAAGTTTCGCCATAGTGCTCATGAAGAAGGGGAACCCTCCACATCTAATGATGTTCCTCTGTCCATGGAAAAGCTGGTCAAGGAATGGAGAGAATCCTTATTCTCTAAAACTGTTCTTGAGGTAATTCCTACACCCCCTCCTTCACCTCTTAAAGTACCTTCACCTAAATCTCCTTCACCTCCCAAATCACCTTCTAAACCTTCAACCCCACTCAAACAGAAAACCCCATCCCCTCAGAAAACCTCCTCTCCTCTACCATCCCCCATCAGAAATCCAACCCCTCAGGAGACTAAATCAAAGTCTCCATCACCCTGCAAACAACCCTCACCTCCCAGAAACCGGTCACCCTCACCACCACCCTCCCCCAAACCTCTGAAATCAATCACTCCTAAAAGCTCCTCTCCTCAGAACTCTCACCATCAGAACTCCCCCCATCAGAAAACCCCCTCACACCAGAGTTCACCTCCACAACAGCAACCCCTGTCAAACACCAGAGCTGTTACACCCCCACTCTCTCCTCAGCTCTCTGTAGCCTCAACACCCAAGAGAGAGATTCTCATTCACATTCTGTCCTCAGATGCTGACAATGATGGGTTCCTCACATCCTCTCTTGCGGCAGATTTCACATCCAAGAGGAGGAAGACACCTCCCAGGGATCAATCTGCTGAACCCACTGGCAATACTGCTCCATTCCCTAAGGGGAGAGGTTTGGAGATGCCTGGGTTTGCTACAGAAGCCCCTCAGATGGACTTCAATCATTTTGTCCAATTTGCAGAAGAATTTGGTGGTCAGATGCTAGACAACATGAACAAGCTCATCGTTATCAATGACAAACACTTTGAGCATCTCACACACACAAACATCAATCTCAGTTAGGGCCTACAGCATCTGTCAGAAAAGTCTTACACTCTGACAGAATCCCTGCATACTTTCATGAGCTCCTCCAGCAAGAAGATTGATACAATCTCCAGAGAAGTAGATGAAATTAACTTTGTCCTCTACTTTCACTCCCAATCTATGAACAATCAGAATGAGAAGCTAAAGGAGATCACTGAAGCCATTGACATTCTACAATGGAAGGTTGATCAAGCCTCAGAGCACTTCATGGAAATAAGAAATCTGTGTACAGAACACAAAGCGCAAGCTTTAGATCTTATTCACAAGGACAAGGAGCGTTACCAGAAGTTGGTACTCCTTGAAGCCAGTACACAGAGCATCCAATCTACTATGGAAAGACAACAGAGCCTGATTGAAGGACTGGCCTCTGTTACACAGACTCTGCCTGAAGCTCTTTATGAGATCAGAGATGCTCAAGCATCAGAGTTCTCGAAGATTGAGCTCCTCCTTGGCGATCTTGTTGATGCCAAAAAGGGGGAAGACACCAGAGAAGAAGAAGGTCCAAGCTCCAGAGCCTTATCTATCAGAGGACCCTCATCACATGTTGATCCTGCTCCTTATTTTAAAGCTGCCAAAAAGAAAAAACAAGTTACTGCAGGCACCAGACCTCCTCCTCCACCTCCCAGAAGCTCTAAGAAGAAGTCCTCCAACTTTTCTTTTAATGAGTGGATGAAAAGTGGCATGTCTAGGCCTGACAGAGTCCAATTTACTCAGATGAAGAAACTGATGACTCCACTGCAACAAGAGAATCTGATTCTGGACAGTGATGGACTCGTCCAAATTAATCATGGTGGATCAATTCAAGAAGCTGAAAACTGGTGGCAGATGAGAGTTCTATCTGGCAAGAACATATCAGAAGCAATCAGAAACTACCTAGATTGCAAACTTGCACCTCACTGGGCAGACTATCAGAATCCGAGGGACTTAGCCTCCATCAGAACAAAGGTGTAACACTTGAGATATAATTTAAATGGAATAATAGTACTACTCATACCAACAAGATGCATCTCCTTTTAAGGGAGCTCATCACCCAAGAACTTCAAAGTTAAGTGTGCTTTCACGGGAGTAGTCTTGGGATGGGTGACCCCCTGGGAAATTTCTCGGGGCGCGCACGAGTGAGGACAAAGTGGGCAGAAAAGGCTAGTGGCGGTTTGTGAGGACAGTACTAGAGGTCAGAAGTAACTACCTCGGGGCCTACGGGGCCGGGGTGTTACAAAAGGTCAATGCAGAGCTTGAAAGGATTGACAAAGCAGGACCTCAGGTAGATGAAGATGAATCTTAATTTTATTCATCTCTGTTTATGTACTTAATCATCTAATAATAAGATACCATCTCTGCCTCTAGTTTGCATGGCATCTTAAATTATCTGTTCTTTGCTCCTTATGTGACTTCCTGGTGTTTGCTCTGTTTCTTTATGTCCTCTTATTGCTATCTGATTGTATTGTACTCTTACTATTTTCCTATGCTAAGTTGCCCACCAAGTTTTTAATGAAAGTTTTTAACTTTATTCTTTTATGGTGAAAGGCACTTCTCTGGAAATAGTTAAAGGGTTTTGGCATCATCAAAAAGGGGGAAATTGTAAGGAATAAATGTAATTAGATTTTGATGATGCTAGGTTGATTAGAATTTTGAAAGTACCCCTATAGAAATTTTGTATTAGAATTTGTCTTTGTATGTACTAGAATAGTCGACATGCCATAAACCATCTTGGTCTTCCTTATCAGAACTTCTACCAGAGTTGCTCTCCAGAGAAGTCATCAGAGTTGGATACCACAGTTGCCATCAGAAGCTGCCATCAGAGTTCTGATCAGAAAAGCTCATCAGACAAGCTCTTACCTTGCAGAACTCGAAGGCACTTACCAACGGTCGTTAAACTAACGGGAAATCCCCTAACGGCTAGGAACCTTTCGACGGGAACATGGTACTGTACACGCATTAAATGCTCAATTAATGCTGTACGTACGAAAATATATTTAAAGCTGATGATTGACCATGCGAGTATCTTCGCGCCCCCAAAATAGCAAGTCGAAGGTCCAACCGGTCAAGTCAAAAGTACAAGTATTTAATGAAGCTGTCTTCTACACTCTAAAGAACTACCAGGATAACTTTGTGACAACTTTGCTATAACATTTTGCCAACGAACTTGCTCAGATTATTCTACTCTGAACCAAATACCTCCAAGCTTTCTTGAGATCAAAGACTCACTTACCTCAACAAGAAAAGCTCAAGTTGGAAGATATACCTTCTTATCTCTCATCCAACTAGCAAGTTGCAAAGTTCCTCAGTTCTTCAACACTTCGAAAACTTCATATACACATCTTTTGTAAAGAAGCAACGTTGGAGAAAACTGATCTTGATTCAAACACTTCTTGAAAAAGAAGGGGCGTCTCAAACTAACTGGAGTAAGTGAAGTGGTGATACTTCCAAGAGACTCAGTGAAACGAGACCAGCCATCAGGAAGCAGGACTGCATCCCGGATGGCAACTAGGCTTGAAGAAGACGTGGAGAGCTTCTTAAGTTCTAGGGACTAAGGCATTGTAAACTGTTGTTTGCAAGCTTAGTGGAACAGTGGACTAGAGGAACAAGTTGTTCCTTGAACCACTAAAAAATCCCCGGTGTCACTTACTTTACTTATTTCATTTCTGCACTTAAGAACTTGACTGCATAACTCAAAAGGTTGGACTCTGTGTTCAGCAGATCTTCCTCAAGAGTTATCAGAAAGGCATTTGCCTTAGTGTTGTTGGAGGCTACCCGGACAGTATCTAATCCGCTGCCAGGTCCAGTTCTGCCATCAGAACTTGACCTTCTCTGTCACCAGAATTCGACCATCTCTGATAAGTCAGTTGTGACTTAGAGAAAAGTTTAAATTCCTGAACAGTCTATTCACCCCCCCCCCCCTCTAGACTGTTCCCATTGCAAACGGGACCAACAGAGATTTTGACCGAGGGTCGAAAATATTTAGGACTTAGAAAATATTTCTAAGTGTAGTTGTATGAGGTAGGAGCCTTCGGGTGAAGTGTGAGATCCTTGTCGTAGGTGTACCTTCGGTTGACCGGTGGCTCGACTTAGGGCAAAGTACTCAGGACTTAGAAAATTTTTCTAAGTACTTCCTGTTGCTGGCCTTCGGGCGGGGACCCTTCGGCTGTATACTTTGCAGGTTTAGGATAGTTCCCTTTGTCTTGCAATGTTGGCCTACGGCAACAAAAAGCCTTCGGCTGCTGTTATGTCCCCACAGTTTGATGGAGGAAAGTTTGTAATCCAAGTCCAGTATGAAAAGACAGACTCCCTCGGACCTTGTATGGGTGTGTCCCCTCGGCTTCTAGTGAGGTGCCGAAGGTGATTCTTGCTTTGATTTGGCCAACATCTGATAGTTTTGTCATATAGTAGCCTTTGGGAATGTTTTGAGTTGTTGTTGGGTGAGCTTGTCATTTTTTGTAGGGTTTGAGCCTTCAGTTTTGATATAGCCGGGGGCAATCATGGAGTGGACTTAGCCATTTGTTGATGATGTCTGTTGTGAATGGTATCTTTGGTACCTATGAGCTTCCAGGTAATGAGGGCGTTCCCATGGGGAGCCCTCGGTATGTCCTCGTGAATTTGTTAGAATGGTGTACTCATTGATTTCTCGCTGAGTCTACTCCCCTTCACCACCTTTTTTTTTTCTTTTTTTTGTAGTGAAAGAAGGCTTCAAGAAACTTGGTTTCTTGGTAAGGCTTGGCCTATCGGGAGGTAATAGAATACACCATTAGCTCCCCCCTCGGGTTAACCTTCCGAGTTCCGAGGGGATCGAGGGTCGTTTCCTGGGTACAAGATATGGTGGTCTGTAGCCTGCCTCCCCTTGGGGGATGGAACGGAAAGCGCCTCAGTTTTGAAAGTCGTCCCCTCGGCGCTAGACATAGTCCGTGGCCTGCCACACCCTTGGGGTAGTGGCGCGGGGAGCGTTTCGATTTGGAAGTCGAATCTTGGGCATATTAGATGCCTGCCAGTCCCTTGGGGAAATGGCGCGGAAAGCGTTCAATTTTTGAAAGTCGAATCCTGGGCATATTACGTGCCTGTCATACCCTTGGGGTAGTGACGCGGAAAGCGTTTCAGGGAAGGGTTTTCATTTGCACACTGGTTGCAAATGGCCGGGGGCACTACGTGCTACCGGCACCGATAGGTGGCGCCTTCAGTATAGGCGTCCTCGAGGGGTACAGCTTTAGAAACAACACTTGGTGTTTGTTCCGATGTAAGGGCCCCCGGCGCTTGGTACCGAGGGGTCTTCTGCGAAAACACTTGGTGTTTTTCCTTCATTTGTCGTCGGTGATTGGGGTGTCTACCCTCGGTACTTGGTACTGAGGGGTCTTCTGTGAAAACACTTGGTGTTTTCTTCCGTTTGTTGAAAGTTGACAGTGGTGTATCCCCCCGGTACTTGGTACCGAGGGGTCTCCTTTGAAGAAAGTCGGTACTCTCTTGCTCGCTGTAGGTGATAGTATTGTCTACCCTCGACACTTGGTGCCGAGGGTTCTTGCTCGTGATAAGGCCTTGGGCCAGGGGGGATATGAGGGCTTGGCCACTCGTAAGAATCCTGTTCCATGTTCTTGGTGTCCTCAAAATGCCTTCATTTTTCAGAATTTTTAGGCCTTGGGTCGTAAAATAATACATCCACTAGTTATGAGGGCTTGGCCGCTCTGATGTTATTGATAAAATTTAACTAAGTGATGTACATTCCAGTGTCTAGGGACTTCAGTCCCATTAGGGCGTTTTAGTTTGTAAGTTCCGGGTTTGATGATGGTTTCCATGATGTAGGAGCCTTCGAATTTTGGTGCCATCTTTCCGCCCTCGGTTGGTTGGCTAGCTTCCCTTCTTCGGAGGACATATTCCCCCACCTGGAATTCCCGGGAGCGGACTTTGGCGTCAATGTAACTCTTCACTTGCCTTCGGTAGTTTTCTGCGCGCATGAAGGCTTGCTCTCGGCGTTCTGAAATAAGGTGGAGGTCGAGGGCCATATTGGTGTCGTTGGCCTCTGGATCATACTGTGTTACCCTTCGGGTTGGAATAGTTACCTCAGTGGGGGCCTTAGCTTCAAATCCGTAGCAAAGGGAGAAGGGTGTCTCGCCAGTTGCCCGCCGAGGGGTGGTACGGTAGGCCCATAAGATGTTGTGGAGCTCTTCTACCCAACCACCCCCTTCGGCCTCCAGTTTCTTCTTTAGGCCCTCGAGCAAGGTCCTGTTGGCGTTCTCCACCTGACCTTGCCCTGGGGGTAGGCAATGGATGAGAAGGTGTGTTTGATGCCCCATGCCTCCAGGAGGGCACAGAAGGGGGCTGCCTCAAACTGAGTCCCATTGTCGGAGATGGTTTGTTGGGGGACGCCAAACCTTGTGAGGATGTTTTTGAGAACAAAATGACGGCACCTGGCCTCAGTAATGCTGGAGAGGGGATCAGCTTCCACCCATTTGGTGAAGTAATCGATGGCGACGATGATGTACCTGTTGTTGGAGGTACCCCTCGGCAGAGGGCCCACAAGGTCTATGCCCCATCGAGCGAAGGGTATGGATATGCTGATGGGGGCATAGATGACCGCTGGCCTGCCGGGGGCTTTCTGGAAGTGTTGGCATGCGGAGCACCTTCGGGCAAGGTCTGCACAATCCTGGGCCATCGTAGGCCAGAAGTAGCCCTGGATTATTAGCCTTCGGGACATGGAGAAGGGTCCCTGGTGAGCTGAACAAGTGCCACTGTTCACTTCCTCCATCGCCACTTCGGCTTCATCTTGATGAAGGCACCGGAGTAACGTCCCGTTGTAGGACCTTTTGTAAAGCCTTCCGTCCTCGATAGCGTAGCTGGGAGCCCTCAGCTTTGCTAGCTTGGCACGGGCCTCATCCTCGGGTAGTTTCTCGGTGGTGATGAAGGCGACGATATTTGAGATCCAGTCATCTTGCCTTTGTCGTATGTGCATGACGGGGCTAGCATGTATGCTAGAGAGGCTGAGTTCTTCCACTTTGGCAATCTTTGAGATATGCTCAGGTGATTCGGCCGAGAGCTTGGATAAAATGTCGGCCTCGAAGTTTTGAGCCCTCGGTATTTGAGTAAGAGAGTGTGTCTCGAATACCTTAAGCAACTCCTTGGCCGCTTCCTTGTACTGCTTCATTCTCCCTTCCTTGGCTTCGTACTCCCCGGAAATTTGGCCGAAAACTAATTTGGAGTCGCATTTGATGTGGATCTGTCGTGCCTTCATGTTAGCTGCTAGCCGAAGGCCACAGAGGAGGGCTTCGTATTCGGCTTCATTGTTAGAGACTTTGAAGGAGAAGCGGACTGCATAATAGGCCCGGAAGCCTTCGGGTGAGATGAGAATCACCCCTCCTCCACATGCTTTGATTGCAAAGGAGCCGTCGGTGTAGAGGGTCCACCAATCATCCAAAGGAGCCGAGGGCTCCTCGTCCGTGGCTGATCTTGCCGTACATTCCATCACGAAGTCCACTAGGGCTTGGCCCTTGATGGCGGGCCTAGGACAGATGTCGATGTTGTATTGGCTCAAGAAGACAGCCCATTTTACCATTCGGGAGGAGCTGGTGGGGCTCCTCATCAAGGCGCCGAGGGGTTGGTGAGTGAGGACCTGGACCGGGTGAGCTTGGAAGTAATGGCCCAACTTCTTGACGGTCCACACGATAGCCAACACCGTTTTTTCCACGGGGGAGTACTGGAGTTCTGCTTCCCTGAGGGTCTTGCTAACATAGAAGATGGCATGTTGGATGCCATCCTCCTCCCGAATGAGTACGGAGCTGATGGCTGCCGGGCTAATGCCCAGGTAAAGGTATAGGATCTCCCCCACCTTGGGTTTAGAGAGCACAGGGGGCGAAGATAAGTACCGTTTTAGTTCCTCGAAGGCCTCCTGACACTCTGAAGTCCACTGGAAACCGGCGGTTTTTCTCATGATCTGGAAGAAGGGTAAGGACTTCTCTGCCGATTTTGATAAGAAGCGATTGAGGGCTGCCAGGCGGCCCGTCAATCGTTGGACTTCCTTTACGTTGTGTGGGGGCTCCATGTTGATGATGGACTGGATCTTCTCGGGGTTCACCTCGATACCCCTTCGGCTCACCATGTAGCCCAAGAATTTGCCCCTTGAACGCCGAAGGTACACTTCTTTGGGTTTAACCGAAGGTTGAATTTCTGCATGATGGCGAAGATCTCCCTCAGGTCGTCAGCATGGCTTGCTGATTGCTTGCTTTTGACGATCATGTTGTCAACATATGCCTCCATGGTACGCCCTAGGACAACTTGGAATACCCTGGCCACCATCCTAGTGTAGGTGGCGCCTGAGTTCTTTAGGCCGAAGGCTATGACAAGGTAGCAGAAGATGCCCTCGGGAGTCATGAAGGCTGTTTTTTCAGCGTCTTCCTCATGCATAAATATTTGATGATATCCGCGGAATGCGTCGAGGAATGACATGATTTCACACCCCACGGTTTCATCTACAAGTTGATCAATATTTGGCAAAGGAAAGGGGTCCATGGGACACGCTTTGTTGAGATCCGTGTAGTCCACGCACATGCGGAATGAGGGCGGTTTTTGTGCGAGGACTACGTTTGCCAGCCATGAAGGGTACTTTACCTCCTTGATGTGCTTGATAGAGAGGAGCATGGCGACCTCCTTCTTCACAAATTCCCTCCTCTCGGCCGAGAGGGGTCTCCTCCGCTGCTGTACTGGTTTGGCCGAAGGGTCCACCGAGAGGCGGTGGGTGATGACCCTTCGGCTGATCCCCGGCATGTCCTCCGGCCCCCATGCAAAAACGATGGAGTAGGCGTGGCGGGCGCTGATGATGCCGGTCTTCAAGTCTTCAGGGAGCTTGGCCCCAATCTTCACGACTCTCTCTGGCTTGGCCGGATCGAGCGCGAAGTCTTCTACCTCTTCGGCTGGCTCAGCCCTCGGCCTCCTTTCCTCCGCTTCCACAGTTCTGGTGATGGTGTCAACGCGGAACTCTGTCTTGCTTACCTTCTTTGTTACTTGGAGGTAGCAAGCACGGGCAAGTTTTTGGTTCCCCCTTGAGTAACCGATTCCCCCCTCGGTCGGGAACTTGAGGCAGAGGTGCCTCATGGAGATGACGGCTTCGAGATCCTCGAGGGCTGGCCGGCCGAGGATGATGTTGTGGGCGCAGTCGATGTTGACGATGACGAACTCCACCTCGAGCTTGGCTCTATGGAGCCCGTCGTCGAAGAGTACCGCGAGGGTTATAACCCCCTCAGAATCAATGGTGTCGCCGGTGAAGCCGGTAAGAGGGGTCTTGATGGGCCGAAGGGACCCCCTCTCCAGATGCAGCTCTCTGAAGGTACTGAGGTACATTACATTGACGGAGCTGCCCGTGTCAATGTTACTTCGGTGAATTATAGTGTCATTGATCTCTGTGCGGATGACGAGGGCATTCCTGTGTGGGGAGGACACTGGGGGGAGATCAGCGTTAGTGAAGGTGATGGGTTCCTCCCTCAGCCGCTTTACTAGGGGCATATGAGTGACCTCCCCCATATAAAGTGACTGAGCCCACCTCTTTCGTTGACTTGTAGAGTCGCCCCCGGTATTGCCCCCGGTGATCATGAGGATGTGGCGCTTCTTTTCTTGGTACCAGGGGTACTCCTCCTCCTCTTCTTCGAGGTTCCCAATCTCCCTCTTCTTGCCGAGGGGGATGGTGTTGGGGTTGACCCATGCATTTGCTCTCTCAATTTGCCCTCGGGGTGGCCCTTGATGAGGGGGCCTTGTTGCTGAGGGCCTTGAATAAATTGGGACAAGTGGCCTGCCTGTATTAATCTTTCGATGGCCGTCTTTAGCTGATGGCAGTCATCGGTTCTGTGCCCTTGATGCCGGTGGAAGCGGCAGTAGGGGTAGTTTGGATTGATGGCATATACCTCCGGGGGTGCGCGGGAATCTCGCTCCACTTGGCCCCTCTCCTCGGCGAAATCAAGAATGACGCTGACGGGGTGCGTCAAAGGTGTCCGAGGGTGCTCCAGGAGAACAGGCTGCGCCCAAGCCCTCGGGTTCCCCTTGTAGCCTCCCCCGGGCTTGGCTTGGCCATGCCGGGGGCGATCACCGGAGGGGACAGAATCCTTGGGTTGGTTACGGGGAGCCCCCGGTTACCTCTGTCGTCTGGCCGAGGGCGTTGCTGATCCGGGACGTGATGGCATTTCTCTACCTCCTCGGTTTCGGCATACCGGTCCCCCCACTGTAGGGCCCTTATATAATCGCGGGGGGGGGGGGGGGGGGGTCGATGATGAGGCTCCTTGAGAAGTTCCCGGGTCGGAGTACTGTTTGGAGGAGGGCCAGGAGGGTCCCGTCGTCGGCGCCATCAACTTTGTCAGCCTCCGTTCTCCAGCGCTCCAAGAAGTCCCGAAGGGTCTCCTCCTTCTTCTGCTTCACTGTCACTAAGTGGGAGAAGTGCTTCCTTGTACGGCGTCTTCCCGCAAATTGCGTCAAAAATCGGTGGGCGAGTTCTTGCCATGAGTCAATGCAGCCCTCGGGCAATCGATTGAACCATTCTTAAGCCGGCCCCTCTAAGGCGGAGAGGAACCAGCGGCACAAATACTCGTCCGATGCCCCCACCATCATCATGCTGTTTTGGTATCTGTTGTAGTGCTCCTGGGGGTCAGTTTTTCCATCGTAGGGCTTGATGAGCTTCCCTCGGTATTTCTCCGGGATCCGGTCCGCCAATACCCTTAAGGTGAATGGCGTCCGGGTCCGGAGCTGTATGGTGGGTTCCCCGGAGCCCTCGGTTATCTTCCTCTGCATTTCCTCCATCTTGGCCAACATGGCCTCATACTTGGGGTCCGTATGAGGGGCAGAAGTGGTGGCGTGTGCTTTGGTGGCCTCCATCTCGTCAAGCCGGCACTGGAGGGCCGCAATGATTTCGTCCCGGGGGTCCTTCGGGAGGGCCTCCGCCCCCTGCGAATGGACACGGGCCGAGTGGGCCTGGTTGATTTGGTGACGGGCATCGTCGGCATGGAGAGGTGCCTTGCCTTTGTCCTGAGGGGGACGTCTTTCATTGGCCCTGGAGACGGACCCGCCACTTTCCTGAGGCCTCTGGAACGCCTTCCCCCCGAGGCGGTCTTGGACCCCTCGGCGGTCTTGCGCCCCTCCGAGTCTCTCGAGGGTGGAGGTCCGGAGTTGCTCTTTGTTTGCGTTGTGGCGGTCCCGGGATTGGACTTCCTGGGAGGCCGTATCTTGGGCCACGACCTCCTCGACGTTCCCGATCCGGAGGACCGGGTTCCTGAGGGGGTGTGGATGAGTAGGTGGCGTGATATTCTCCCCGACATGAGGTTGAAGGGGAACCAAAGTGTCGAAGGCACCCGGGTTTTGGCTGAGCGTTTGGATGAAGGCGGAAAACACCGACTGTACGTCGATTGTGATGACCGGAGGGCTAATTTGGTTCTCGCTCCGGTCCTTTTTCTTGGCCTCGATGTCGAGGCGGGCATCGGGGGCATTCTGTTGAATTTGCTGGCGTAGGTCGACAACCGTCTGGTCCAACCCGGCGATTACGTCTCCCCCGGGAGCCCTGTTAGAGGCTTCGGGGACGTCGACTTCGCCGAGGGCCAGGTTCCTGTCCTCGACATTCTTGGAGTTGGCACGAGTTGTTCTCACCATTCTAGCTAGGTGTTTTGTGTTTGGTCGAGGGGGAGGGTTTCTTACTTGATTGTTCGACCTCTCAACGACAGCACCAAATGATGGATAGTATACCCGGGGGGTAGCTTATCCGAGGGGTTATTGCGGAGAATAACTAGAGAGAAGTCAGAGCGAATAAGTAACAGAGAGAGAGTGTATTGAATAGGTAAGTCAAGGCTTTTTTGCGTGTTTTACAACGGGGAAATGGGGTGCTATTTATAGTAGCAATAAATGCCAGACAGGGACACGTGTCAAGCATCCATTGGCCGAGGGGTCACCTGGACGGGTTTTTGAAAATTTGGTGGGCAGTGAGTATTTCGCCTTTTTACCCGGTCGGGTTTTCGGATTTTCTCCCTTTTTTGTGTTTTCTGTTTTCCCGACGGGTTTTCAGTATGTACCCAGACGGGTTTTGGTCCCAGGCCTGGCAGCGGGTTTTTTTGTATACACCCAGTCGGGTTTGTTTGTGTACCCGACCGGGTGGCAGTGTTTAGCCTAAAACCCGACCGGGTTTTCGGTTTACCCGACCGGGTTTTTCCCCAGGCCTTTCAAAAACTTTTTTTTTGAAAGTGCAAAGAAAGAAAGAAAAAAAGTAAATGTACCTTGCATGGGTTGCCTCCCAAGAAGCACTTTATTTAACGTCGTGGCTCGACGCCATCGTTGTGTTCAGTCATTCAAATTTGGATCTTGATACTTCATCTTCTTCCCATTTTCACTCCTAGGACTTTCATAGAAATGCTGAACTCTCTGATCCTTCACTTTGAAAATCTTTCCAGGATCAAATATCAAGATTTTCATTGACTCGTGTGGTGAGAGTGAGGGGAAAAAATTCTCATTTAACATGGTCAATGGAAGAGGTTTTGATCCGGATGTCATAAGAGGGGGTATGAAATGGTTGCCTGCATATTTGTGAAAGAAGAGAAATCGAAATGATACTCACATTTGTTGAAAATTTCACAGATTTCATTGTTCTTTTCGATCTTCCGGGTTTCCCTCAAAGCTTCGAGAGACGGTGAGGGTGCCTCATAGGATAAAAAGGATGACAATTTGAATTTGGGGTTCGGCTCATCCTCTTCTTCTACCAGTTGGAGCTCCGTGTCATTTTGTTGTTGTTCTTCTTCTTCTTTTAGATTTTGGGTCTCCTTTTGCAATTCCTTCCCATTCGTCAATGTGATTGCAAAAGCTTGCTGTTTAAAATCTTCTTCTGTTTGAGAGAGAAGTTTCCCAAAATCTTTTGTTTCCAATTGACTCACAATACTTGGCATTCACTTCACTTGATTCTCCAGGTTATGTTCGCTGCACCTTGTTTCTTGCGGGAATTGTGACATATTTTGCTGCATATTTGTCACGTTGATAGAGAGAGCTCGGATCATGTCTTCAGTGGACATGCTAGAATAAGAATTCGAGTACATGTGATCTATCATTCCTGGATTATATCTGTTAGAGAATGGATTATATCTCCTTTGAGGTATTCTCTCATGGAAACGAATATCATCAATTTATTCAAAATATTCTTCTTGAAGTTTCGGGCAAAAATTCGTAAGATGCTTGTGAGACATGCAAATGTTGCAGACTTTGTCATCATGAGTTTTAGAAATAAATTCCTTTATTAAAGAAGCTTAACTAGAAATTTGACTCTCTAGGGATGATGTGCCAGTATCCATGTTAAGAACTTCTTCAAAGTTGGTACAAATTGGTTCACTTATGTTTTTTTTTTGAAATTTCTCACATGAATTTTACCATGTACTCTCACAAAACTCGGAAAATAATAGTAAAATTATTTTTTTCTTTTTTTTGAAATAAAAAGAAAAATAATTGCCTTTCCCCGGCAACGGCGCCAAATTTGACGAGCACTTTGTCTTAGTGCATCAAAATAATATTCAATACTAACACTTATACATAGTATAGCGTAGTAGAGTTCGTATCCACAGGGAAATGAATAATCCTCTTTTTATGAAGTAGTAAATAAAGGGGGGTTTTGGGGTAGAATGATTTATTTTAATAAGAAACTAAGATGAACAACTTATATGTGTTTTAATTCAAAGATAAAAGGAACTTGATTTTGCTACTTTCCACTTGTTGATATATTTAGTCGATCCTTGTTATATCTATAACCTATCCTCTCTCGAATACTCAATCGAGGAGTATATCCAACTCATCGAGGGTAGTTATTAACAACGACCGTTCATTAATAACCCTTACTATTAATCAAATATAGAACAACGCCTTATACCGATTTAATAGTAGCATTTAATCTTTCTAACTCCTTGATGAAATCAATTGAGATTGATAACCTCAACACAACGGTTTTGGTTTAACCAACAAAATTAATCCCTCTTAAGTTTATTAATCACGACCGTGCATTAATAAACCGAAGTTACTTACTTGTGAAACCATCAACGATTAATCATCGGTTCGTTGATCGTTTCTAGTAATAATTAATATTGAGATGTTGACTAATTTTCATCTTGGCAACACTCCCCAACATTAATATAAAAATAGATTAAGGAAAGAATTAATATTCAAGGAGAGAAGTTAAGAAAATAACTCACAACTTTAATAATCAACAAGCTTCAAGAGCAAAACCAAGAAATGGAAGTTTAGCTCCTCATTTGGAGACTAAACATTGATAGAAAAATATAAAGAAATGCTATTCTAAACTAAGCTTAAGAGTATATGTGAATTGGTTCTCAAATGGGAAGGAAAAGGGGTGTATTTATAGGTGTTTGGAGGTGGCAGGGTCATTTACCCTACCGGGTTTTTCAGAAACCCGATCGGGTTTCCTGAGTAATTGCCTGGAAACTTCATTAGTCACATCTACCCGATCGGGTTTTTGATTTACCCGATCGGGTAAAAGACAAATCTTTGCCAAATCTTCGCCCTGCATGTTTAATTGCCTCCAAATCAGATTTGATCTTCGGGTCAAGTCAAACCCGGTCGGGTTTTTGGAAAACCCGGTCGGGTTTTTGACTATTTTCCCAAATTTTCACTTTCTCTTGTTCCCTTGTACTTTCCTTGACCTTTCGAGGATCCTTTTGATGATCTTTACCTAGTTTAAGCTTAGAAAATCCCTAATCTAAACAAATTTTAAACAAATAGGAAAAATAAAGCATTACATCTAAAGTGTGTAATTTCCCAAACAACATCAAATAAAACTAGTTAAAATTACAAACATAGACAACAACAATTCTATACTATCGGGCACAGAAATATGCGGCAGTTGAGGAAGAAATTTCCCAACGGGATGGGACGTCAGTCCCTCCGCGCCGCAAGATATCGGACCGTCTGTGGCCAGGGCCATCAGAGCCCTCCGACGCAAAAAAATAAGAAGACGAGCGGTGGCTACGCCCCTTGGGGAACCCAGGGTCCTCCAGACGACGCTCGGCGGGAGTTTAGCGAACTTACCCCCTTGGCGTTCACGGTGAGCCAAATCTTTGAGGCCATCAAGGATGAAGGGATGCTCGAGGTGCCTCCCGTCGCCAGAGGCCCAATGGGAAAGAACCTCAACGCCTACTGCGAATATCATCACAAGGAAGGGCATAGCACGGATCAATGCAACAGCTTGAGGATGGCCATTGAAAGACTTGTTCGGAGGGGCTACCTCGGAGAGTTCACAGGGGGACCGACCCCTCAGAATCGGGAACAACCGGACCAGGAACCATTCACGTGGCGTAGGGACGACCGGAGGGAAACGGAGGACCAAGATGTCGATTATCGCCATGCCGATAAACGCCCGGAGGGATCGCTCGGGTCGGACGGTCACAAGAAGAAATTGGAGATCAAGTGATCTTCAGGGTGCAGGGTATACGTCTGCCAGACGTGCTTCCTCCACAACATGGACGAACATGCTGCTGGAATGTGGAACGTAGAGCACGTGAGGAGAACTTATCAATGACACCATTTTGCTAAAGTCCTTCCTCTCAAAAAAATACTCCCTCCATCCCATTTTAGTTAGCCAAACTTGACTTTTCAAGTCAATGGCGCCTAACTTTGACCGATTATATGTTTATATAGAGAAAGTATTAATAATATGAAAATGATATGAAAATGTTCTTTGTTAAAAATACTATCATAAAAGTATAAAATTATTAAATTTTGTATAAATATATTAGTTTAAATAATTGGTCAAAGTTTACCACCTTTGACTGGAAAAGTCAAAGATGGCTAAGTAAATTGGGACGGAGGTAGTATAAAAAAGAAAATGGGGGAAGAGGGAGACATAACTCCCAAGGTCAGGGAATCACCAAGAGGATAAAGCGTTCTCCATCTCATAACACTAACCAGTGCGGTACGGCCTCAGGGCTTAAGGTTTCGGTGTGGTGGGAAGGTGGACGGACGTCGGATAAACCGTTCTCCACCTCGGAACACTAATCAGTGCGGTACCGCCTCAGGGCTTAAGCTGCCGGTGCAGTGGGAAGGTGGACGAGCGTCGGATAAACCGTTCTCCACCTCGGAATACTAACCAGTGCGATACGGCCTCAGGGCCTAAGCTGCCAGTGCGGTGGGAAGGTAGACGAACGTCCCCAGGAGGATTAAAACCGTTCTCCATCTCGGAACACTAACCAGTGCGGTACGGCCTCAGAGCCTAAGCTGCCGGTGCGGTGGGACGGTGGACGAACGTCCCAAGGAGGATTAAAATCGTTCTCCACCTCGGAACACTAACCAGTGCGGTACGGCCTTAGAGCTTAAGTTGTCGGTGCGGTGGGAAGGTGGATGAACGCCCCCAAGAGGATATACCGTTTTCCACCTTGGAAAACTAACCAGTGTAGTACGGCCTTAAGGCTTAAGCTGCCAATGGTGTGGGAAGGTGGACGAACGTCCCCAGAAGGAATAAAATCCTTCTCCACCTCGGAACACTAACCACTGTGGTACGGCCTTAGGGCTTAAGCTGTCGGTGCGGTGGGAAGGTGGACGAACGTCCCCAAGAGAATAAACCGTTCTCCACCTCGGAACACTAACCAGTGCAGTACGACCTCAGGGCTTAAGCTGTCGGTGTGGTGGGAAGGTGGACGAGCATCGGATAAACCGTTCTCCACGTGGGAACACAAACCAGTGTGGTACGGCCTCATGGCCTAAGCTACCGGTGCAGTGGGAAGGTGAATGAACGTCCCCAAGATGATAAACCGTTCTCCACCTCGGAACACTAACCATTGCGGTACGGCCTCAGGGCCTAAGCTGCCAGTGCGGTGGGAAGGTGGACGAACGTCCCCAAGAGGATAAACCATTCTCCACCTCGAAACACTAACCAGTGCGGTATGGCCTCAGGGCCTAAGCTGTCGGTGCGGTGGGAAGGTGGACGAACGTGTTCAAGAGAATAAATCGTTCTCCATCTCGGGACACTAACCAGTGAGGTACGGCCTCAGGGTTTAAACTGTCGGTGCGGTGGGAAGGTGGACGAACGTCCCCATTAGGATAAACGTGTTCTCCATCAAGGAAGACTAACTAGTGCGGTACGGCCTCAGGGCTCAAACTGTCGGTGCGGTGGAAAGGTGGACGAACGAAACAAGGGAAACCCAAAAGCAGGAAAACCGTTCGTCGCCAAACACCAGCGAGAAGCCAAGGTAGAGGTCAAGGGTCTGGAGACAAGCATCTCCACTTCAGAGGCCGGGGGTCTGGAAACAAGCATGTCCACTTCAGAGGCCGAGGGTCTGGAGAAAAGCATCTCCACTCGAGAGTCCGAGGGTCTGGAGACAAGCATCTCCACTTAAGAGGCCGAGGGCCACGAGATGAGCCTCATGGCCGAGGGCCTTGAGACGCCCAGCATATCCACAGACTGAGCTTGCTAAGGCTGAGCATATCAAGATCACGACATTCCAAGGAGAACCAGCCTGGCATCCGGAGTACGGACGTCCCCGGAGACCGGAGAATACCCTCCCTCTAGACGGGATGACGTACGTCCCCACGGCTGTTTATATAGACGCTGGGTACGAAGATCCAGTGAATAAAGAAAGCAACCGTCAGGATTCATCTCAGAGCGGAGTATACTCTTTTTCCTCCGTTGGGATTTTTTCCCACAAGGTTTTTTCCTCAGCGGAGTTTTTAATGAGGTACCCCTCTGCGTATGACTTGGGAGACGCCAAGGGTCGGATTCAATTTTACTTCTTTATGTCCCGCACACGCTCGGAACATCAGAAGTGGGGTACTTGTGTTGGGTTAATGGCCCAATGGGGATTGGCCCATAAACCTTTAAAGGCCTACCCTACGAACGTCCCGAGAAGGCCCAAGACAACGGGTTAGCACCCTAGCGAGGTTCGTCCCCAACTTGACCAAAGAGAAGGGGACGTACATCTCCAAGTGTAGGCAGGTACCTTATCCCAGAAGCATCACCAGACGCACGTCTCACTAGGAACAAGAGGCAAGTTCATGGAGACAAACGTCTCCATGAGAAGGTCCAAGACAATGGGACACCATTGCCCCATCATCCAAGGGACATACGTATTCTAACATAAAATGTACCTTGGCCTAGGAACATTACGAGTCGCACGTCTCGAAGGACTTCAGCAGGAAACAACAGTTAGGCTCATGGGGACGAACGTCCCTTAAAGACCCAAGACAATGGGATACCCTTCCCCATCATCCAGGGGACGTACGTATCCTAGCGTAGCATATACCTTGGTCCAAGAGTAGGACTTGGGGATGAACGTCCCCACCCCTTTAGCCGATAGCCAAGATCCTGGCGGCATTTTGCATTTAATACAGAATATTTAATTTGGTGGTTGCGCATTTAATGCAGAAGATTTGATGGTCGGGTTCAAGCTAGACAAGCCCATGGGGACGAACATGCCCACCCCTTGGCGTGAAGCCAAGATCGTGGTGGTCACGCATTTATTGCAGAGGATTTGGTGTTTGGAGTCAAGCCATCCACAACTGGGTTCAATGCATCTAACTATCTATTGGCGGTATAAATAGTAGCATTTATTTCATTGTAAAAGGAGACAACTTAGCACTCTAGTATTGTAGCATTCCTATTATCTCGTAGCATATCTCTGGACGAACGTCCTCACCTTGTAGAATAGCATTTGTACGAACGGCCTCACGTCTTGTAAGTACGAACAACTTCACTTTTGTAAGCACGAACGGCCTCACGCCTTCAACAGTGAAAATACAACCAAAACTTCTTATTGGGCCTCATTTTACTTGTTTCATCTTACTCTTCTAAAATACCCACTCGAAACCCTTAGGTTGCGTGTTGAGCCTACGGGTTGAAGAGAATAAACCTCAACAGTACTTCATATAATTCTACATATATATTAGAATGTTATTGGTACACACTTTTTGTACAAATATAATATGCACTCCCTAATTATCTCTCTACCCCGTATGTCTAAAAAATGTGTGTACATCAAGCATTTCTCTTCTATATAAACTTGACTACGTTTGTTAACTTTTTTCAAATTGAACATATAAATAAATACTTCGTATATAAATAAGTATGTGTGTGAGTGATTTTTTTAATAAATACTAAACTTTTAATATCTCTTTCCAACTCGTGGTAATGATCAAAATAAATAAACTTGGGAAAATTACTAAACCCCTTAGGGTTTGCTCATAATAATAAGTTTAATTTTGTATTTTTAAAAATTAATTAATTATCTCTCGAGTTTTTATTTTTCTCACAATATGCCCCCTCTCATACACTTTACGAAAGATATGTTGTGATTTATTAAATCTCTCTTTACCTAAGAGCTTCTGTCAATCCCGCAAAAATAAGTTTAATTAGTACTCATATTTCGAGAAATTAAATATGTCTTAGTTATATTTCGGGAAATTTCCCTTCTTTCTTCTCTCCCACATATCCAGACCCGTTCTTCTTCCCCATTTGTGCATTGCCCTTTCTCTTTCTTTCTTTATTTCTTTCTTTCTTTCTTTCTTTCTCTTCTTTCTCCTGTCAGTCTGCTTCTTTCCCCTACTAATTATGTCTTCTCAGCTATTCAATTGCTTCAAGGAAAATTTACTTCTAATTTCATCCCTCAACATCCTGCTGATCGTGGTGAAGGACGGAGCTACATGTAACCCCAAGGGGGGCAATCCCCCCCCCCCCCCTTTTTTTAATTTTTTTATTAATTTTACCTTAAAAAATTTTTTGCCCCCCCTCCCCCTCCCCCCAAAAAATAATAAATAGATATATATTAGTATATATTTATATATATAAAAAATTCTGACCCCCATACCCTAAAGTCTGGCTCCGCCCCTAATCGTGGTGTTTCTATGGAGGTAGGGGCGGCGGAGGTGGTAGGTATGGAGGTAGCGACGGCGGAGGTGGCGGGTATGCCGCAAGTAGGAGCAATGGAGAGTGTGGGTATAGTGGTAGGAGCAACGTCGGGGAAGAAGTGGTGAGTATGAAGGTAAGGGTTGCACCGGAGTGGAAGTGGTGGGTATTAAGGTAGGGCGGCAGAGGTGATGGGATGGAGGTAGTGGTGACTGGGTGTCGAAGGTGGTGGGTATGGAGGTGGCGGCGGTGTAGGTCCACGTGGAAGAGTCAGAGATGGAGGCCGTGGAGATGGTGACAATGGAAGTCAAGTTGACGGAGGCTATGGATATAGAGGCATGAGTGACAAGAAATAAAAAGGGTGGTGGATGTGTGAAATCTTTTGCATGAGAAGAAAGAAAAGGAAATAGAATTCAGAAGGGGAGAAGAAAGAATAGTCTCGTAGACAAAGAAAGAGAAAATGAATAAAAAAGGACAAAAAGAAAAATAAATCAGGAAAGCGGATGATTACTTAGAAAATAGCTAAATTTATACGATAGTATTTTTCAACACTTCGAGCACTTAATTAATTCACCTAAATGTAAAATGACTCTATTGATTTTTTCGTAAAAGTAGAGGGACATATTTGACAGATTACTTTAGATTCTTTAAAATCTTAATTAAAGCGGTCATATCACACCTATTAATTAACGTACTAACTTATGTCAATGATGAGTTTTTATGTTTAGAAATATTGAATCTAATATGTGTGTTGAGTGACTGTACCGTAGGTATCCATATAACAATCCAATAATATAGTGTTCCTAGAATTATACAAATTTTTTTTAATTAAGATCATGTGAATTGTAACATAGGGAATAACTCTCAAACTTGATTTATCACTTCAAATATATTTTAACTTGCTTGTAAATATTTTTTCTCTTACATAGTAGAGTTCAATTTCTATTATTCTCCCCACTAGTTAAAATATATTGTTAGTAGTATAGTTCATACTATTAATATTTCAAAAAAGTCTTGTTTCACCATATTACTATTATTAGTATGTTACTATTGTAGGTTGTTTTCATATTATTTAATTATGAATACTGTTATCATCATCATTTGTATGTTGTTGCCAAGATTATTAACAATGATAATATTATTAATACACCATTCTATTATTAGTGCATTTTTATTGTTCTTAATATTTGTATGTTACTATTATTACATAAATGTAGGTTACGTTGTTGGAATTTAATCTTTAATATTGGGTAAAATAGCTCAAACTTTTATGGGGTGTGAAACAAGTACCCAAAACTTACATATGTAATATAAATACATCGTGTTTGATATGAAAAATTATTTTGACACCACGATTGTATGTTTTTTCAAATATATATATATATATATATATATTGAAATAATTACATAATTTAAAATATTTTAATCTTTATTGGAATGCAGTAAACATTCTAATATTTTATTTGTGAAATAAACAATGTTGCATCTCGTACAATTTAATTTTAATTGCATCCTCATAAATGTTTTGTGTATTGAGTATATCATAAACTTATATTTGTGAAAATAATAAGATCGTGGTATTAATAATAAGATAAAGTTTAGAATATATATTAATAATAAGATAATGTTTAGAATATATACTGTGCAACCGGTGCATGGTGAGCAACATGCACTCATTGGGTATTATTTTTTCTCTTTTTTTAGAAAAATGGTAATAACTTTTTTATTATTGATCTGATTTTTATAAAATTTATATCAACATTTTTTATTTTTCATGATCTTTCAAATGAGACCAATATTGCCTATGTAATTTTAACATATTATCGAACTATTATATTAACCTATGTAAAATATGTAGTTTTATGTGTAGAAATATGTAACTCACGTCCTGTCAGACCAAATGCATCTCGTGTGTATAAATATGTAACTCTACGTGTAAAAATATGTAACTTTACGTGTAATAATATGTTACTCGCGTTCAGACAGGTCAAATACAACTCGTGTGTATAAATATATAACTCACGTGTATAAATATGTAACTTTACGTGTAAAAATATGTAACTCGCGTTTAGACAGGTAAAATACAACTCGTGTGTATAAATATGTAACTCGCGTGCATAAATATGTAACTTTACGTGTAAAAATATGTAACTCGCGTTCAGACATGCCAAATGCAACTCGTGTGTATAAATATGTAACTTTATGTGTACAAATATGTAACTTTACGTATAAAAATATGTAACTCGCATGTATAAATACATAATAAAATAAATTTTTTATATACACAATTTTAAGATAAATTGTGATTTACAAAATTATTTTTCTGTATTAAATTTAGTTCGATTTTCCTTATAATCCAATACTCATTAATATAATAGTTCGATAATTTCTTAAAATTACATAAGCAATATTGGTCTCATTTGAAAGATCATGAAAAATAAAAAATGTTGATATAAATTTTATAAAAATCGGATAAAAAATAAAAAAGTTATTAGTATTTTTTAAAAACAAAAGGAAAAAGAAAAAAGAAATCCGTATACCGGTATACGATGCTCACCGTATACCGGTCATACGGTATAATTTGCCTATATTACATGATCAAATTAGGAATATATACTTGTCTTATATCTCACTAGTAAAAATTTGTTAAACTGCGTCACGTCATTTGAGGCGCTTAAAAAACAAGCGCCTTTAAAATATACGACGTGCGGCGCTTTCCTCTCTAAGCGCCTCTAATATGTATTTAATTTTTTAATTATTTAATGTTTCGGGTCTTTGCGGCGCTTATATATAAAAGCGCCGCCAATATTTAAATTAAATTTTGATATTTAGAAGCGCAGGAGCGAAAAAGTGTAAATGAAACGCCAAAACGAAAAATTTGAATAAAATTTTAAAATTTATCAAGATTTCTGCGGCGCCTAATTAATGAAAAGCGCCGTATTCGAAAAATATTTTTTTTAGTTATTTAGGAGGTGCCTATATGTAAAAAGCGCCGCAGACCTACGCCAAATTTTTATTCAAAAATAAACTATTTTTTTTTTAATCGGATTTTAAAACGAGGCGTGCGGCGCCTATATGCAAAAAGCACCGCATATATGTTCCGGTTTCTTAGGAGGCGCTTATATTTAAAAAGCGCCGCAGACCGACGCCAAATTTTTATTCAAAAATAAACTAATTTTTTAAAAAAACGGATTTTAAAAAGAGGCGTGCGGCGCGCCTATATGATAAAAGCGCCGCATAAACTGTTAAATCGGATTTTTACCATGGCCGGTGGTCGCTCGCAGTAGTAATCGATTCAGCAGAGATAAATTCAATTGTTTAATATGAGAAATATAATTAATTAATGAAGTTGACCATTTTGTTAGCTAAAATGCGGGAAGTTATATCTATCTTGTCTATCAGATTAGAATATAATTTAGGCCAACCATTTTAAACACATTAATGAAGCCTAGAAATAGGATAAATTAGTGAAAGTAACTTAAATCTTGTCAATGAGAAAAGAAATTACTAGTCCAATCTTTATTTACTCCTAATTATTAGGTCCAAACTAAAAGGATGTACCCATATTTTATAATTCAATTCATTGCCCTTATTTGATCAATCCATTTAGAGCTTAATATTATATTTTTCATTTAATTTATTTTGAGCCATTATTAGTATTTTGCATAATTTAATTTACTTTCTTTTTCAAAAGTTAGTTTAGAAAATCAATCTAAACTTTTAATTTGGAAAGCTTCCAATAATTTGCGATAACCTGTGACTGGATTTAAAATCAAGAAACTCCTCCGCCATTCCTCAAGAGACACGATACTCGAGGAAAAATCGAAAGGTTAGATTCTATTTTACTACAACGCCGCGTAAGCGGTCATCAAATGGCGTTGTTGCCGGGGAATGGCACGGTGAATTCTTTATTTTAATTTTAGCATGGGCGAATTCTAGTTAGGGAGACTTTCTATTTCTTTTTTGTTTTGTTCTCACGTGTTTGCTTGAGATTTCCTCATGGATTACTCAAATGAACACTTTCATTCTCAACCACCATATCACTATCCATACCATGAACAACAAAGTTTTCAAAATAATCACAATGAAGGATACTATGAGCAAGGTTATGAGGATAACAATCAATGGTGCGAAAATCCACCTTTGGGTATGGAGATTACCAATTTCAAGATAATTACTTCCACCAAGGGCAAAACTTTGAAGGCTGTGATGATTTTTCTTATCAAGGTAATTATCATGATGATTTTAATTATCATGAAAATTACCACGAAAGGCTAGAAAATCATTACACCGGCACAAACGAGTACTCTTACGAGAATGACTTTGGAATTTCACCTTATCCTCAACATGAGCTTGAAAACTTAAAATCATCCTTACTCGATCTTGTGGAAGATTTAAAAAAGACAAGGATTGAACTAGCATCTCGTGACGAGAGTCTCAATAAATTGTTTGAACAAATCATGTATTACAATGAACACAAAGTTCAAGAGGAGACATACGAGGAAGGTGCTAAATCTGAGGAGGAGGAGGAGGTTGTGGTAACTATGGGCGAGATGGTTGAAACTCTTTTCACCCATATTTATTTTGAGCCACTCATTGCTACTGAGCTAGAGTCTGTCCTTGTAGAAATTAGTTCTGAAGAGCCCAATCTGAAAGTGCCCCCTGAAGTTGATAAAGAGACCATAGATGAGGAAATACTTTGTGACACCGACCCTACCCTACAATCTATGGACTACCTCTCACTTAAAGAGTCCTTGAAAGATAGCCTTGATGAAGATGTTGATCCTACACGAGCCAAAATGCCTGATCAAGTAGTTGATGAAACATGTGATGTTGATGAAACATTGTCCGATGACACCTTCTTTGACTCTCTACTCAATGATGACAAACATAGGTGTGCTAGGCAAGGATCTGTTTACCTAGATGATATATGTGGGGTTAGTGAGTTAGGAAGTTGGGATGCATTCTTAGAGAGTGACATCGAGTCTAAACTTTGTGATTTTCATGTTGAGGGCATAGACGAAGAAGAAAAAACCCATCAAGAATCTCTATTCAGGCTACTTTTACATTGAACGCTCCATTTGAGCGGTTGGGGATACCAGAGGCACCCAATCCTAAAATACTTGTTGATTCTACTAATGAAATGGATGCAGGATATATTCTTCCTTGTTCACACGACGTGTTCTTTGAAGATTATATCACATTTTGGTGGTCTCAAGAGTTCAAAGGTCTACGTCATCTGACGGTATACCTGGAGGATAAGGTGGATGCACTAATGATGAGTGCTCCACAACTGATTTGCATTACAGAGAGTTTTCTCTCAAACGTCAAGCTAGTGACGTTAAAGAAGCGCTTCTTGGGAGGCAACCCATGTTTTTCATAACTTTGTTTGTTTGTTTTGTGTGATTGTAGGCTGTGCTTCAATAAATAAATTGTGAGTTGAATGCTTTGACCCGATTTCAAAAAAAACTGACTATGGAGGATGTAAGGATATTTTTAAAACAATTTTATTTATGTTTTCATCATTCCTCTTCACAAAATCTTTTCAAAACTCAAGTGTGAGGAAAGAACAAAAAAAAAGTGCCTTTATTTCAAAACTCTGTGCATTAAAAAGAGACCTCGAGGGTGAGGTCCAGCTCAAGTGTGAGGAGGTTGCGTTTTACACTCAAAAGATAAAACCTTGTTTTAGAACAATCTTTTTACTATTTTTTATATGAAACAATAATTTCTCAATTTGTTATCAATCACGTAATAGCTTAGAGAATCACTCTTATTATAAGAATTTACTTTTATTATTATTTTTAGAAAACTTGAAATTGTTATGGGTTTTTGGTTGCGAATGTAAAGGGCTAATTTTGTTTTAATTGGACATTCATTTTATTCATAAAAACAAAAATATTATTATTAATAAATCTCTTCAAAACTCATTGTTATAGGACAATTCCATCTCCGAAAAGGGGTTCTGTTTCATTCGTTAATCATAGTCAATGAGAATGAAATATGCATCTACCATGGGATAACACCGCCAACAAGAGTGGAAAAGAGGCAAAAATACTATTATTAATAAATCTCTTCAAAACTCATTGTTATAGGACAATTCCATCTCCGAAAAGGGGCTCTGTTTCATTCGTTAATCATAGTCTGTGAGAATGAAATATGCATCTACCATGGGATAACACCGCCAACAAGAGTGGAAAAGAGGCAAAAAAAATGTTTGTGAATAAGATAAATGTCCAAATTAGAATAATGAAAATCTTAGGATAAGGAATTGATTGGTGGTTTAACATAATCAATAGTTTTATTTTAGTAATAATAATTTTAAATTCTTGTATTTTGTGTGATTTTTCTAAAATGTTTAAAAATTGAGAATAAAAGAAGAAGTTTTTGTTTATATTTCTTTAATAGCAACTCGATTGTAATACGGCCAGGTTTTACCTTTTTGAGTGTGTCTGCAACCGATTTGTCGCTTGAGCACAAGCAACGCTTAAGTGTGAGGAGATTGATAATTCCATTTTTGTACTTACTTTTCTTATCAAATTTAAACGATTTTTGGATTGAAAATATTAAAAAAAGGCATGTTTATATATTTTGGTTAAAGTTTCATGAAATCAGGTAAAAATCACATTCATAACATGTTTGGCGAAATTTTGGATCAATTGTGTGAAGAAAGTGACATTTTTTGCCAACAAATGAATTGTTAGGGAAGTTTGCAAGATATATTGACAAATTGTTCAATGAGAAGAGTCCAAGAGAGGAAGAAATCATGAAAGGAAGCTCAAAAACCAAGAAGAAGTTGCCTATATGGCCACTTTTGGTGAAAATGGATGATGCATAAAGACACATGTTCGTATTTTGATCATAACTTGGCGCATGATTACCCAAAGTTTGTGATACCAGTTGAATTAAATGACATATTGTTGCTCTACAGTTCTTATGAAGAATACATAACCAAATAACAATCATAGAAATGCCATATTGCTCAAAGAAGTCAAACATTTGCAGTTGCGATGGAAAGTGACATGTGCTCACCGTTTTGGTCATATGTCATAAACTACAAATTCAGTGCATGTAATTCAAATTCCAGTAGTTAGACAAGAAAGAGATCTACAACTTTGGTGAAGCAACTTTTCCATTTGACATAAGGCGGTCGACAAGGCGGCCGCCTTTCTGGGCGCCTACGAGTTTTCGACAGTTTTAGCACACCACACTTTGTATAACGACAAAATGATGGAAGGCTGCCGACGGGGGATGGAGGGCGGCCGCCCTCCGTGGCCGCCTTCGGCGGGATGTGATGTTTGACCTACTGGTCGCTGAGACAAGACGGGAGGCGGCCACGGAGGGCGGACGCCCTCCATGGGCGCCTGCGGCAGATTTGACGCGTACACGTACCTTTGTCGGGGAAGTGACCGAAGACTGTCGGCCATGACCGAAGGGAGGCCGCCCTTCATACCGCCTTCCATGAAACTCAGGCTATAAAAGCCTCTTCCATCCCCAACTCAAAATACACCATCTCACACCCAACTCAGATAAAAAATGGTGTCTTCTTCCTCCCCAAAGCTCGGATTTCCACCATTGTTGGACCTTCAACTTCAATCTTTCATATCTTTCTCATTTTAGCTCCAATTTGTAAATTCTTTATATGAAAATTCATCTTCTCGTCGTGTAGATTCTGAATATGTTGTTTTTATTTTCCAAATGTTAGTGAAACATTCTCTGCATTAATTTTAACAATTTCGTATTTTCCATATTTATTCAAGAAAAATAGTTCTTGTTGTTATATTAATCTCCTACTTAGATAAACTCAATACCTAGTATAAATGATGTTTATTTGTGATAGAAACAAAAGTTTAGATGTTGGGAGTATTCACTTTAATATTTTATTTTGTTATGATTTATGATCATGTCGTATTTTATATGTAAAGCGTTAAAACTAGTAATGAGTTGTTGTAGTTAATTTACTATTGGGCATGAGTTGAATTAAAGAATATGGGTTGACCTTGTTTGACCGAAAATTAGGAATTTAACTAATTTTATGGACTTGTTGTTTAAAATGATTAATTTGATTACTTAATAGATTTGGTCATTTCATTAATTAAACTTTGGAAGATTATTTATAACTTGTCAATGAGATTATAAATAGTTTAAGCCAAACATATTGAGCACATTAATGAAGCCTAGAGATAGGATAAATTAATGGATATAATTTAATCTTTGCCTATGAGGAATAAATTCAATTGTTTAATATGAGAAATATAATTAATTAATGAAGTTGACCATTTTGTTAGCTAAAATGCGGGAAGTTATATCTATCTTGTCTATGAGATTAGAATATAATTTAGGTCAACCATTTTAAACACATTAATGAAGCCTAGAAATAGGATAAATTAGTGAAAGTAACTTAAATCTTGTCAATGAGAAAAGAAATTACTAGTCCAATCTTTATTTACTCCTAATTATTAGGTCCAAGCTAAAAGGATGTACCCATATTTTATAATTCAATTCATTGCCCTTCTTTGATCAATCCATTTAGAGTTTAATATTATATTTTTCATTTAGTTTATTTTGAGCCATTATTAGTATTTTGCATAATTTAATTTACTTTCTTTTTCAAAAGTTAGTTTAGAAAATCAATCAAAAATTTTAATTTGGAAAGCTTCCAATAATTTGCGATAACCTGTGACTGGATTTAAAATCAAGAAACTCCTCCGTCATTCCTCAAGAGACACGATACTCGTGGAAAAACCGAAAGGTTAGACTCCGTTTTACTACAACGCCGCGTAAGCGGTCATCACCTTTTCAGGTTTTCATCCTAGCCTCTCTTTTTATTTTCCGTTTTCTCCCAACTCACTCATTTTAGCCACTTTTGCTTAGATTGCCCAAATTTTGAGTATTCAATCTAACTAGCATTTTTTCTTTTACTTATTCATTCTTCTCTTTTTTTTCCGTTTTTTTTCTGAAAAAATAATGCAAGTTACAAGGTAAAAAATGAATGAGTATATACCAAATGAGTGACTCCTCCCTACTTACTCCGAGCACTGTCCCTAGTGCTCCCCGCCATCATCCTGGCCTTGATAGTCGTGAATGCTTTTGTTCTTCAGAAATTTGGATTTTGAGGAGTTTTGAGCTAGTTTTTCGGGTTCACGGATTGGGGGAGGGATATTGGGTTTTGGTGATGATGGATAGTGTACTCGGGGGGTAGCTTATCCGAGGGGTTATTGCGGAGAATAACTAGAGAGAAGTCAGAGCGAATAAGTAAGAGAGAGAGTGTATTGAATAGGTAAGTCAAGGCTTTTTTGCGTGTTTTACAACGGGGAAATGAGGTGGTATTTATAGTAGCAATAAATGCCAGACAGGGACACGTGTCAAACATCCATTGGCTGAGGGGTCACCTCAACTGGTTGGCGCTGGCAATCGCATGTGGCCGTATTTAATGCGGCTGTTGGATGTGACGTCGTACTTGGTACGGTGATCCATGCACATGTGGAGCGGATATTATGTCGGAAAAGGTGCCGTCGGCTGTAGATGCTTAGCCGAGGGCTCTGAGCACCGAAGACCTCCTTAGTGTCGAGGGTTCTAGGTGCCGAGGGCTACTGATTTTCGCCGTTTTCTCCCAGTAGCTTTGTTTTCCTGATTTGACCCTCCTGTGAGAATTGGAGCCTTCGGCCAGGGGGGCGAAGGCACCCCTAGCGCGCACTGTGGGCCGCTTGGTACTCTGGGCGCTGTGATTTGGGCCTGTTGTGCTTCCTGGGTCTATTGGGCCTTTATTGGAGTAGTAGGAGTTTGTGGACCGGGGGTTCCCGGGCCATATACTCCATCAGGAGTCCCTCACTCCTTTTGCCGAAAGGTACTTGAGGGAAAAGGAGTAATTGTGTTTGTCCTCCGCCGTTGTTCCGTTGTACTTTGTAGAGTTGTGGGTAGTTTGCTGTATGTTTATTCTGCCGAGGGCAGTCCCTCAGTTACCCACATGTCGGGACTTGAGGGGTCATGTTTGCTGTTTGCGGGAGTTTTTAGCATTTTGCACTTTTTTGTGATTTTTCCCGAGGGGGGTTCTCCAGTCCCCCACTCCTTGAGGCACTTGCAAAGTGGTGAAAAGGAGTAGAGTAATCATGCTGCTGTTTTGGGCCGAAGGCTGACGCTTTTCGTTTCATTTTGGGGGGATGCCTCGTTAAAAACCTCATTAGGAAAAACCCCGTGGGAAAATATCCTAATGAGGGAAAAAGAGTGCACCGAATTCCCTTAACGATGAATCGAAAATGTAAGGCCCTGGTTTGAAATGGAGTACAATGTTGATGCCGAAGGCTATCCTTGTTCTGAGGGCGCGTGTGTTGCTTAGCCGGAGGCTTGCTGTTGATATCCTTGGAGGTGCCGAAGGGGAGTCCCTCAATCTGGGGATCGAGGGCGTGATGAATGTGAGTAGTAGTTGAAGTGTTACCGTGGGGGTCCCCTGTTTGTTGATCAGTTGGTGAGGTGGATATTCGAGGGCTCCCGTTGCCTGTGTGCCGTAGGCTATCCGTCAATGAGGGGTACTAGCCGGGGGTTGCCCGGTCCTCAAAGTGCTGGGGGGGAATCCCCGAGGGGTGTGCCTGTTACGAAGCTATGGGCTTCTGAAGGAGTGAGCCCGAAGGCATTTGTTATGTAGTGTGAGGGGCATAAACCGGGAGCATCTCGGGGTAAGTGCACCCGGGGGCTCCTCTTGATGAAGTGGAGTGAAGTAGAAAGCCCGGGGGCTAGATTTGGTTGATGAAGGAGTGGTCTGCTGAACATAGCCGGGAGCTTCCTATATATGACCGTTGCAAATATAGCCGTTGGAATACCTAACGTCAAAATATAGCCGTTGAGGGGGGGGCACACGTGGCGCGCGACGGTTGGCTGCCCGCGGGCGGCGTTACCGATTGGGCGAAACCATGGTCGGGCATCACTTCTCTTGTGCGATCATTTGTTAGCGAAGCTCTGCCAAAGTTTCTAGAGAGAGAAACTCCAGGCCTTCGGTTGAATCCCCAGCTTTCAAGGTCAGTCCCCCTTCTGTTCTCCGCTTACTTGGTGAGTTTTGCACCTGTGGCCTTAGACTTAGGGGCTAGAGTTTCTTAGGGTGCCTCCGGATTTTTAGAACTTCCGAATTCATTAGCCTATAAAATATGTCGTCCGCTAGTGATTCCCAAGACATATCGAGGGATCCCTCGGTTGAGACGGAAACCTACTCCGACGTCGAGCCTTCGAGCGAGGAGTCTTCGGTGGGTGATGACGCTGCTGTGGCCATGGAGGTGGAGAAGGACCTCAGGGCCGAGGTCGAAGCCGAAGACTTCGAGCAGGTGAACGAGGACGAAGAGCTCGCCCTTGCCGTGCAAACTGCTGAAGAGGAAGAGGAGAAGGAGAGGATGAAGGTGACGGTTGCTATCCTTCCCCCTCGCGGTGCCGGGGAATCCAGCTCCTCTCGGCCCTTGAACCCGACGCCCATCAGTGTGGCTCCCGGGAAAAAGAAGAAGACGAGGGCAGCTCCGAAGAAAAAATAAGCGGCCGTGGATGCCGGGCGGCCGGTAGGCATACCCGAGGGCCATTCGTTCCTGAATACTGCTGCCCTTGAGCTGAAGACGAGGGCGTCCCCGGCAGAGTACCAGGCCACTCAAATCCTGGTTGGCCCTTCGGCACGTGTGGTGGAGCCAGGGGCAGACGACTTGTTGCGATATGCGCCGGAAGGGTGCTTCGCCGTTCACACCCTGTCGGTGGAGATGAGGCTTCGCTTTCCGCTCCACCCCTTTCTGCTGAAATACCTGCGATTCGTGGGGTTGGCCCCCTGCCAGCTAACGCCCAATAGCCACTCTTACGTGGCCGACTTTCTCTCTTTGTGCTAGAGCCGGGGGGTTCCACCTACCCTCGACCAGTTCTTCATGTCCTTCAATCTATGCCGGGGGGCATTCGAACGCTGAAGGCTTTGCCAACCTTCAGCAGGTACCGGAGTTTAGGCTCTTCGACGATGTACCTTCGTCCCACAAGGGGTGGAAGGAGCGTTTTTGTTACGTACGTTTGGAGGAGAACCCCTTCCCGGCCATGCTCCGCAACAGCTTCCGGCGCCACCCGAAGGTAGGGAGCGCGGCCCTGGAGAAGAATGGCAGAATACTTGCCAAGAAACCGGAGGGGTCTGATAAACACGTCAAAATTAAGGACGTCACTCTCCCCGAGGAATTGTTTAGTCTTGGTTTCCGGCAGTTTAGGCCGAGGGGCTCATCGGATGAAAGATACCCTCCGCTCGATCGTGTCTTCGAAGGAACCGGAGGTGATTATCGAAGGGTTATTTGTACCTTGATAGCTTTCCTTCATATTTTTTTTTACTCTATGCCATTGTAACTGACACCCTTCGGTTTAACCATTCCGTGTCTTGTTTTTGCAGGTAATAACATGGACGTCAGCTCTCTTTTTGCCTTGAAGAATGCCAAGGGGAAGAAGAAGGGCCTGGTGGGCACTTCTGCCGGGGAGGAGTCCTCCCAAGCCGCTACTGCCAGTGCTGGCGCCGGAGGGTCCAAAGGTGCTGGGCCCATGAAGAAAAAGAATAACGGCAAGGGGACCGAGCCCCCGGCCAAGAAGTTAAAAGCCACCGCCCCCGCCAAGCAGCCGACCACTGACGTGGTTGTCATTGTGGACGAGGGGCACGCCTCTGCCCCCACCTCTCAAAAGCACATCAACCAGGATTTCTTCGGCCGGGAGAAACTGGAGGTGATAGTGCCGAAGGGGGCTTCCGTACTAGAGGGTAGCCTAAACCCGTCGGCGCTGATGAGCCAGATGCTACCCTCAGCTGATCGCTTGGCCCTCGCCAGACTGGACGAGAGCTTCCTCGAGGCCAAGATTCTCCTGAACACTGCCTCCGTGAGTCACGCCTATCTTTTTCCCTTGTGTTTGTTTTTTTCTCTTGCGTACTGTGTTTATCCTGTCTAACCATCGCTTTTGTGGACTGTAGAGCTTCATGGGCCTTTGCGAGCACCTTCGAAGGGTGGAGCAGATGAAGGAGGCGAAGGGTGCAGCCGAAGGGGAGGCTGCCCTCCTTAGGAAGAAGCTCGCTGAGGCCAGGAATTCTCTTCGTTTGGCCACCGATAGCATGGAGCAGCGGGTGCAAGCCGCGAGGGCCGAGGGGATGAACGAGGGCCTGGCTAAGGCCGGGGAGGCTGCTGCCGAGGCCGCCCGCATTGCTGCTGAGGAAGCCCGCGTGGCTAAGGAAGAGGCCGTCTCCAGGGCCCGGGAGGATGCTATAGCCGGCTTTACTGCCGAGGGGTGGAAAGCCGAAGAATAGAAAGAGTGGCTCTCCTCGGTGGTGGGGGCTTCGGTGGATGACTGGGTTGGAGGCCCCGACAAGATGTGGCTTGCTGAGAAGGGTGACTCCTACTATCAAGGCGGGGAGTTTTTTACCCAGCGCCTCATATACCGAAAGCTCGCCAGGCATTTCAAGCTTTCACCGGAGGAGTTCCAACCTGAGGCTTATGGTCTTCCCCCTCGGCAGCCAGACGTCAGGATCCCGCTCCCCGAAGGCGAAGAGAGACCAGTGCTTGAAGATTCGGAGACTCTGAGGGAGTGTGGCCTCGGGGGTGACGGGGATGAGGCCGAAGGCGAGGCTACCTCGAAGGCTATCGAAGGGGGCGACGTTGTAGCTCCCCTCTTGTAAATTGTATTCCCCACCACTTTGTAATCATACTGCTGTACTCTTGGCTTCGGCCCTTTTGTATGTAATATACACTTGAATTTTTCCTTTCTTCGATGAATGAATACCTGCCTTAGGGCTTTTTGTATATGACCCGTTCCTTTTGATTGTTTTTCTTTGAATGTATGCCCTCGTCTTTTCTGAATGTATGCCTTTGCCTTTTCTGTATGTATGCCTTCGTCTTTTCTCTGTGTATGGATGCATGTTAGGACTTAGAAAATATCTCTCCAAGTACAGTGTCCCCTGTAGCCCTCGGCTACTATTTGGTTATCTGAACATTTCACCGAGGGCCCAATGTTCAGGACTTAAAAAATTTTCTAAGTGTTGTTCATCTGTTGGCCCTCGGCTAATTTCTTCCCTCTGGTTCTGTGTAGTCTTCATGAGATAACCGGAGGCAAGGTGTTTGGGACTTAGAAACTTTTCTAAGTGTTTGGTTACTGTTTAGCCTTCGGTATGTGGATACCCTTCGCTGCGTGGGTATATCACCGAGGGCTCAAAATATTTAGGACTTAGAAATTTTTTCTAAGTGTAGCTTCACCAAGTCTTCAAACGTATGGCCCCTCTGGCTGTATGGAGATTTTAAGGAATAAATGTAATTATATTTTGATGGTGCTAGGTTGATTAGAATTTTGAAAGTACCCCTATAGAAATTTTGTATTAGAATTTGTCTTTGTATGTACTAGAATAGTCGGCATGCCAGAAACCCTCTTGGTCTTCCTTATCAGAACTTCTACCAGAGTTGCTCCTAGAGTTGCTCTCCAGAGAAGTCATCAGAGTTGGATACCAGAGTTGACATCAGAAGCTGCCATCAGAGTTCTGATCAGAAAACCTCATCAGACAAGCTCTTACCTTGCAGAACTCGAAGGCACTTACCAACGGTCGTTAAACTAACGGGAAATCCCCTAACGGCTAGGAACCTTTCGACGGGAACATGGTATTGTACACGCATTAAATGCTCAATTAATGTTGTACGTACGAAAATATATTTAAAGCTGATGATTGACCATGCGAGTATCTTCGCGCCCCCAAAATAGCAAGTCGAAGGTCCAACCGGTCAAGTCAACAGTACAAGTATTTAATGAAGCTGTCTTCTACACTCCTGACGTGCACTTGCCGTGAGGTGCACTCAAAATAATAAATCAATACAACGAATATACGTAGTATAACGAAGTAAGGTTCGTATCCACAGGGAAAGGAATACTTTTCTTTTATATAAGCAGTAACAAAGGGGGGGTTTAGATTTGTTTGATTTAAAAACACTAAGATAAACAACCTATATGAGTTTAATTCAATGAGATGAGGACTTGGCTTTGCTTTTATCCACTTAATGAAATGTTCGTCGATCCCGGTTATATCTTTAACTATCTTCCTCTCGAATACTCAATCGAGGAGTATATCCAGTTCATCGAGGGTAGTTATTAATAACGAGATACGTTCATTAATAAAACTTACTATCGAGTCAATATAGAACAAGCGCTGTATATTAACTTGATAGTAGCAATAAACTTAAGATGAAAACGATTGAGATTGATAACCTCAACACAAGCGGTTTATTGGTTCAATCAATATAATTAATTCCCCTTGGCATATTAATCATGAGATGCATGCATTAATATTCCAAGTTTACTACCGTTGAAAGAACCGGATTAATAACAAGCGTATTAACCGATCAATTCTAGTAATAATTAATATGAGAAACAATACTAGTTGATACTTTAAGTAATGTTTAAGATATTAACATGAAATATGAATAGGAATTAATTAATACTCAAGGAAGAATATTAAAGAGAATGAATCCTACTATGATTAATATCAAGATGTTAACTAATTGTCATCTTAGTAACACTCCCCAATATTAACATAGAGGAAGAAATAACTATTACTATAACCAATGTCAAGATGTTAACTAATTGTCATCTTAGTAACACTCCCCAACTTTGATATAGAAATAGTATTTTAAAAGAAAGAATTAATATTCAAGGAAGAAGATTAAAGAAAATAACTCACAACTTACAAATTCATTAAGCTTCAAAGTAGCAAAACCAAGATGGAAGAGTTTAGCTCCTCATTTGGAGACTAAACATGATGAAAAATATAAAGAAAGAACTATTCTATACTGAGCTTAGATGTACAAAGGAATTGAATATCTTTTTGTGAAGGAAAGGAGGTGTATTTATAGGCTTTTGGGATGGGATTCGGGTACTCGATCGAGTATATACATGGTACCCGATCGAGTATGTGTGTAATACTCGATCCGAGGTATACTCGACCGCTTTCAGGCGGTTTTCCATAAGTATACCCGATCGGGTACATATTAATACCCGGTCGAGTATGCTTAGAAAATGGTATTCGGACCATACTCAACCGATCTTCGTTTAAAACTCAAAGGCATACCCGATCGGGTATGTCGGTCTTCCCGATCGGGTATAGACATTAAATCGTGGCCGAAATCTTCCCGGCATGTTCCCTTGTCTTCGGATCTGATCCGATTTGAAGTTCCAACCTAATACCCGATCGAGTATAGTTAATACTCGACCGAGTATAGACCAAAATTCAGGATCTCCTTTTGTCTTCAAATTTTTGCACCTTCTTTCCACTCTTTGGGTTCACCAACTGTACTTCGAGTGATCAAGACCTGTTTGAGCTCAGAATATATCTAATCTAACCTATTTACAAGAATTTAACAAACTAATCTATTACACCAAAAGTGTGTAATTTCCATAGTAAAGATCAAGCAACACTAATTAAAAACACAAACATAAATATGGAAATTACAAACGTATCAACTCCCCCACACTTAAACCTTTACTCGTCTCGAGTAAGATCAAATGTTCACAAGTGTCAAGTTTCTCCAAAATTTCCACAGTTCAACAAAAACAACATACAAACACAAAGACCACCAAGGATGACAAAGAAAAAATGAGTTTTAAACTCAAATTACAAAGAACATCTTGGGTTTAATGGCCTTCTAGTGTTATCTTCTCTTCTCCTTCTCTCTTCTTCTTTGTCTTCGATTTTTGAATCTTCTTATTCTTCACAGGGATACAGTGAGTGCCTGCAAAAACAAACATTTCTCTCATATCTCTCATTTTGCCTAGGAGCCTTTTCAGGTTTTCATCCTAGCATCTCTTTTCATTTTCCATTCTCCCCAACTCACTCATTTTTTTTATAAGCCCTTTTTGCTTAGATTGCCCATTTTGTTGGGTTTTCAACCTAACTAGCATTTATTTTCTTTTATTTATTCATTTTTTTTGTGTAAAAGTTCAAAAGAATTACATGCATAGTGCTAGGTGGGAATAAAAAGTACATACCATCATGAGTGTCTCCCCCGCACTTGGATCAAGCACTGTCCCTAGTGCCCGCCTTCTCCGCCGTAGTAGCTCCCTCCGAAGCCGCTCCCTTGGCCACCATCTCCCATATATGTGTCCCCGCCATCTCCGCCGTCGTACCCTCCACCCTGGAGCCAGATCCTCCAAAGTTACCCCAATGAGTGGGGTCAGACCACGAGGGTGGTGGAGGGGGGTTCGCCATGGTATGGAAGGATCCCTGTTGTGCTATGTAAGAGTACATAGGTCCGTAGAACCTACGTTGGTCTTCCTCATACCGATGTCTATCGGCTTCCCTGAGCTCCTCCAATCGCTGAAAACCAGCTCTTTGCTCCTCCTGTAATTGGTTGAGCCGGTTGTCCATTTGGGCGTATCCCGTAAGCAGTTGTTGTTGACCCTCCAGAAGTTGTTGAACGAAGTCGGGTGGTGGAGGGTTTTGGCTTTGTTCGGGGATGTCCTGGCCCGTGTTTTGATGGCTATGGAGTTGAGCATAGGGCTCGTAATCGGGTTGGTGTTGGGGAGGTTCTTGTACCGGTTCCTGGAGATGTGGTGGAAGGGCGTGTGGGAAGAGGTAATGTTGCTCCTCTCTTGCTGTTTTGTAGTGGAGTTGGGGGAGTTCTGGGTTGGGCAGGAGGAAGTATTTGAGGGGTTTGGGGTGTATGAGCCAGTTGTACATATTCTTGGGTCTTTTTTCACCATAAAATGTGTGTGAAAAAGATGTACAGCCCAAGTGGCCCAGCCAAGAAATGTTCATCAAACAGTAGTCGGGTATAGGAGAGTTATCCGTATACCCGAACTTGGTGGCCAAGTGCATAATTACCCCACCCACCACAATAGCGCCCTTTGCTACACTTTCTTTTTGGAGATGTGCCCACATAAGATTACACAGGTTGAAATCCACGTGAACACGGAATAGGGCTACCGACATTAGGCATACATCCCCCATCCTAGTGTGATGGTTGTTAGGACGTCCAAGCAAGGAGTTGGCAAGGAATTTCAAAAATAGGCGGAGGACGGGATGTTGGACATGACTAATATAGAGTTGGGAGGAGCTAAATTTAGTCTCCCCGGTCATCTTTGTCCATAGGGTATGGCCGAAAGCGGTATTGTCGGATATAGATTTTTGGTAAGGGACCGGAATACCAAAGTGTTCGGCGAACTCAAGTTTCGTGATGGAGTGGTTGTGGTTAAACAAGCGAAACTTGAGTTTATCATCCCTAAAATCCTCTTCATCGTTCTCAAATTGCACTGAGCTTATGAATTCATAGATAATTCTTTCATTTGAGTGATATTGCATTTTGAATATCTTATCCATGCTCAACTCATGAAAAAATTTCTTAGTCATTTTGTACACTCCTAATTCATTTAGGGCATCATGGCATAAAAAGCGAGGGGGTTTAACTTGCCTTTCAATGGTGGACATGAAGCGGGTGCGGTGTTCGTTGTCCATGAAGATGATGTCCTCGTAGCCCGGGATGGATGCCCTAGTGTTGGAGCTTTGTCCTTTCTCCTTCCTTGGAGCCATTTTTTAGTGAATTTGGGCTTGAAATCCGAAATTTGAAGGTGGGGGTATGGTTTTTCGGACCTCTGAAACTAGGGGAGAATTGGATTGGTGAGTATGAGTGTATAGAGGAGGATGAGGGGAGTGTTTTGGTGTTGAAATGGAATGATTTGGTGAAGAAATGGAGGAGATATGGTAGAGAGAAGATGTAAAAATGGAGGTTGGGGGCGTTTTGTTCGAATTTGGGTTGGGGATTTTGGGGAAGATGGCTGATTTGGGGTTATAATGCCCGTATACCCGATCGAGTATGTGCTGTTACTCGGTCGGGTATGTCTGGAAAGTGGGGTTTTTGAGCAGCCTGCCTCCGGTACTCGATCGGGTATGTGTTGTTACCCGGTCGAGTATTGCTGGAAAATGAAGTTTGTGAGTGGTCTGCCTCCGGTACCCGGTCGGATATCATTCCATACTCGATCGGGTATGTGTTCTTTTCTACTTTTGAGGCATGTACTCGGTCGAGTGTGAGAATCAGTTTCCTTCAACTTTAGCATTTCTGTACATACCCGACCGGGTGTATAGTGATACCCGATCGGGTATCCCTTGTTTTTCAATTTTCGAGCCCTGTACTCGACCGAATATGGGCATCAGTTTCCCTGGTACTTCGACTTTCTGTACATACTCGACCGGGTATATAGTGATACCCGATCGAGTATGTCTATTTTCTTTCAAAAATCCATGCTTCCTCGATCGAGTAATGCCCGGTTCCCCTTCTTTTGGCCATACCCGACCGAGTATAAGGTGGTACTCGATCGGGTATGTCCCCAGATGCTCCAAAACCTGCATTTTTTTTTATTTCTTTTCCTCCACAAACCTGTGATTAGTGCCCTCTCTCTCAACCTCCCAAAAACAGAATTGAAATTTTGACAGGGGAGTTAACAATAAAAGAAAAATGTACCTTGCTTGGGTTGCCTTCCAAGAAGCGTCTTAGTTAACGTCGCGGCACGACGCCATTGTTGTGTTCATTCTTCAAAGATTGGATCGATGAGATCCATGCATTCAATGCTTTCTTTCGGGAAACCTTCAAGGAATGGTTTGAGTTGATGTCCATTAACCTTGATGATTTTTCCGGTGTCGAGGCTTTTTATTTCCACTGCGCCATGGGTGTAGACTTTGACCATCTCGAATGGTCCTTCCCATCGTGATCTCAATTTTCCGGGGAAAAGGCGAAGGCGTGAGAGAAAAAGAAGGACTTTGTCTCCCACTTGGAAATCCTTTCTTATTATCATTTTGTCATGACATACCTTCGTCTTTTTATTGTAGATGGCGGCATTCTCATAGGACTCCAATCGAAGCTCCTCTAGTTCTTGGAGTTGTAACTTCCTTTGCTCTCCCGCTTTTGCCATGTCGAGATTGAATGTTTTTACCGCCCAATAAGACTTGTGTTCGAGTTCGACCGGAAGATGACAGGCCTTACCGAACACGAGTCTATAGGGTGACATTCCAATTGGGGTTTTGAAAGCGGTCCTGTATGCCCATAAGGCATCATCCATGCGTAGGCTCCAATCCTTACGGTTTGGATTTACTGTCTTTTGAAGAATAGATTTTAGCTCTCTGTTTGATACCTCAGCTTGACCGTTTGTCTGTGGGTGGTAGGCGGTGGAGAGTTTATGTGTGACGCCATATTTTTTCAACAAGGCACTCACAGTTTTGTTGTAGAAGTGAGTGCCTCTATCGCTTATCAAGATGCGTGGGACTCCAAACTTTGAGAAGATGCGGGTTTTGAGGAATTCAGTCACCGTTTTGGCATCATCGGTCTTCGTGGCTTTTGTTTCCACCCATTTGGATACGTAATCTACTGCCAACAGAATATATAGATTTCCATGGGAATTAGGAAAAGGTCCCATGAAATCTATTCCCCACACATCAAAGATCTCCACGTAGAGCATAGGAACTTGTGGCATCTCATGTTTTCGAGAGATGTTGCCCATGCGTTGGCAATTATCACAAGATTGACAATAGACATGAGCATCTCGAAATAAGCTTGGCCACCAAAAACCACATTCAAGTACCTTCATGGATGTTCGTTTCCCTCCAAAGTGGCCACCACATGCGTGTGAGTGACAAAAAGCAAGTATGGATGCAATTTCTGTTTCGGGAATGCACCTTCGAATGACCTGATCTTTGCAATGTTTCCATAAATATGGTTCATCCCATACGTATTGCTTTGCATCATGTTGGAGTTTCTCTCTTTGAGCTTTAGAGAAGCTTGGTGGAAACCTGTTTAGAACAAGGAAATTAACAATGTGAGCGTACCAAGGACGAATTTCCTTAAGAGAGAAGAGGGTCTCATCGGGAAATTCGCCTCGGATATCATCTTTGATATGATTGGTTTCTTCACCCAAGACCAAACGGCTCAAGTGATCGGCCACCAAGTTCTCCATGCCTTTCTTGTCTTTGATCTCAACATCAAACTCGCTCAGGAGTAATATCCATCGAATCAGCCGTGGTTTGGCCTCCTTCTTTGTCATCAAGAACCTAATAGCCGCATGATCGGTGTAAATGATCACTTTGGTACCAAGTAAATATGACTTGAATTTTTCAAGCGCATAAACGACGGCCAACATTTCTTTTTCGGTGGTGGCGTAATTGCGTTGGGCATCATTGAGTGTGGTGGATGCATGATAGATCACATGAGATGCTCTTCCCACCTTTTGGCCCAAAACAGCCCCGACCGCATAGTCACTAGCATCACACATGATCTCAAAGGGAAGAGACCAATCCGGGGCTTGGATGATAGGTGCGGTTACTAGCTTCTCCTTCAAAGCATTGAAGGCCTTCTTGCAGTCCTCGGAAAAAATAAACTCCACCTCCTTTAGCAAAAGTGTGCATAAAGGAGATGCAATCTTTGAGAAATCTTTGATGAACCTCCGATAGAAACCTGCATGTCCAAGAAATGATCGTATATCCTTAACGGTGGTAGGATAAGGTAGTGATTGGATAACCTCCAATTTTGCTTTGTCCACCTCTATTCCTTTGGATGAGATCACATGGCCTAGGACAATTCCTTCCTCCACCATAAAGTGACATTTTTCAGAGTTTAGAACAAGATTTGATTCTAAACAACTCTTCAAAACAAGAGATAGATGAAGTAGGCATGAATCGAATGAGTCTCCATGGATTGTAAAATCATCCATAAAGACTTCCATAAATAGCTCAACATATTCAGAGAATATGCTCATCATGCATCGTTGGAATGTGGCCGGGGCATTGCAAAGTCCGAATGGCATGCGCCGGTATGCAAAGGTGCCAAATGAACAAGTGAAAGTGGTCTTCTCTTGATCTTCAGGGGCTATAGGGACTTGAAAGTACCCGGAGTAGCCATCAAGAAAGCAATAGAACTTATGCCCGGCAAGTCTCTCAAGCATTTGGTCGATGAAGGGTAAAGGAAAGAAATCCTTTCTAGTTACCGCATTGAGTCTACGGTAATCTATACATACCCTCCATCCGTTTTGAATTCGGGTGGGCATAAGTTCTCCATGTTTGTTTTCCACTACCGTGACTCCGGTCTTCTTTGGAACCACTTGGATTGGGCTAACCCATTTGCTGTCGGAGATGGGGAAGATTATCCCCATTTGGAGTAGTTTGATCACCTCCTTTTTGACCACCTCCATCATAGGTGGGTTTAGTCTTCGTTGCGGCTGTCGTACCGGCTTGGCTTCATCCTCCATTAAGATGCGATGCATGCAAGTAGATGGACTAATGCCTTTGATGTCGGCTATAGTCCATCCAATTGCTAGTTTATGCTCCTTGAGCACCGCTATCAATTTGCCTTCTTGTTCCCCGGTCAATTTGTTTGAGATAATGACCGGTAGTGTCTCGTTTTCCCCCAAGAACACATATTTCAAGTGTTTTGGGAGTGGTTTCATCTCAACTTCGGGTGCCTGCAAAACTGAAGGTAGAGGCTTTTCCTCGGGGATGGTTAGCGGAAATGCCCTAGACCCCGGTGGCATAAGTGGGAGTTGGAAGTGAGTATCCAATTCCACTATCATAGCTTGTGTGTTGGGGGTCAAGGCAAGTTCTGAAGAGTTTTCCCCGAAGTCATTCTCAAGTATACTTAACAATTCGTCCTCTCCATTGATTTCAAAAGTATTTTGTACAAGAGGGTCAACAATATCAATGGCAAATAAAGAATGATTTTCATTTGGATATTTCATGGAGTCATAAATGTTGAATTCAACTTTATCCCCATCAAATTCCATTGTTAAAGAGCCGCTAAATACGTCAATCTTTGCTCTAGCGGTTTTCAAAAATGGCCTTCCTAAAAGGATAGGAACCGCATTCTTATCATTCTCCATTTCCAAAACATAAAAGTCAGCGGGGAAGATCAAATTGTCAACCATAACTAGTACGTCTTCGACAATACCTTTAGGGTAAGCATTTGATCTATCCGCAAGTTGAATGACTACTCCGGTTTCATTTAACGGGCGAAGCTCAAGTGATTTGTATAAAGAGTAAGGAATGACATTAATTGATGCTCCTAAATCGAGCATGGCTTTTGAAAACGTAGTTCCTCCCAACTTGCAAGGTATAGTGAACATGCCCGGATCATTGTATTTCTTTGGGAGTTTCTTTTGAAAAACTGCCGAAACACGTTCACTAACTTGGACTTTTTATTTTCCATTGAGTCTATGTTTCCTTTTTATTGTACATAGTTCTTTGAAATTTTTTGCAAATCTAGGGACACCCTTTATCAAGTTAAGGAGAGGGATATTTACCTCACATTTGGAGAATGTCTCATAGATGTCCTTGTCCTTCTCCAGCTTTCGCGTTTCCCTTAGAGCCTCGGGGAAGGGTGCTTCAATCTCGGGAATGACCGGTGGTGGGGTTGGGATTTGAACTTCCACCTCCGGTTGAGTTACTTCCACCAGCTCCTCTTCTTCCTCCTCTTCGCCAATGTGGCTCTTTGCCTTCTCCTTGGCAATAACCAACTCCTTGTCACTCCTTAATGTGACTGCATGGGCTTGTTGCCTAGGATTCGGCTCCGTTTGAGATGGTAGCCTTGCCGAATCTTTAGCTTCAAGCCTACTCACGGCATTTGAGATTTGGCTGATTTGGCTTTCTAAGTTGTGGATGCTGGATTTTGTTGTTTCTTGGAATTGAACCACACTTTGTTGCATTGTTGCCATATTCATGGCAAGTGATCGAATCATGTCTTCGGTGGACATGTTTGAGTTTGAAGTTTGGCCTTGTTGTTTATATTGTGGAGGAGGAAGATTTGATGGTTGAGGAGGTTGAGAGTTTCCGTACCTTAAATTAGGATGATCCCTCCATCCCGGATTATAGGTGTTGCTTTGAGGGTTATACCTCTTTTGATTTTGGAACCCCAAAGCATTGATCTGTTCAACGTTCTCCTCTTGTAGTGTTGGGCAAGAGTCGGTGGGATGCCCTTGTGTCGAGCATATGCTGCAGACCTTGACTTCTTGAGTTTTTGGATTTAAGAGAAAATCTTTAACCAAAGAAGTCAAGCCGGCTACTTGACTTTCCAACGAGTTATTGGATTCCGCCGCCATAACTCATTTTGATGACCGCCGATCATAGTGCCTACAATTCTCGGCCAACTCCGAGATAAGGTTTATAGCTTGAGAAGGGGTCTTGTTGACAATCCCTCCTCCACATGCGGCGTTTATCATCCGCCTATCTTCATTGCAAAGACCATCATAGAAATATAAGATGAGGTCTTGCTCCGAATAGCCATGATAAGGGCAGCTTGCACACAGTTTCTTGAATCGTTCCCAATATTCGTAGTACGATTCATCATCCTTCTGCTCCACGTTGCTAATTTGCTTTTTTAGAGAGGATGAGACAGAGGCAGGGTAATACCTTTCCAGGAACGCTTTCTTCATGGCCGCCCATGTTCCTATACTTCCTGAAGGAAGATAGAATAACCAATCTTTTGCGGTGTCCTTCAGAGAAAATGGGAACGCCCGCAGTTTGATCTGTTCTTCTGTCACACCGTTTGGGCACATGCTTGTGCAAACAACGTGGAACTCCGATAGGTGTTTGTTCGGGTCCTCTCCCCTCAGGCCAAGGAAGGATGGCAGCAGATGAATGAGCCCAGATTTTAGCTCAAACGTATTACCCTCATCAAGTGTAGGGAAGGTAATACACAGTGGTTGTTGGTTGAGGTTTGGAGCTGTGAGCTCCCTCAGCGTTCTTGTTTCAAGAGCCATTGTGGTTGGCTCTTCGGTGTCGCTAGAACTAGAGCTAGCGGTGTATGAGTCTCTGGAAGATGATTCTTCCGAGTCGGTATTAGAAAATTTACTTTTCAACCGCTCGAAAGTTTGTTCTATTTATGGGTTTTTGTGATATGTGATTTCGTTTATGGAACGATGTTTAACTATAAACTCCACTAAGCTCAGATAATAGAAAAATAAACACTCTTTATATTTTTGTTTGATATATATATATATATATATTTTTGGTTTTTCTTGATATGAAATAAAAGAAAAATTAATTGTCTTTCCCCGGCAACGGCGCCAAATTTGACGTGCACTTGTCGTGAGGTGCACTCAAAATAATAAATCAATACAACGAATATACGTAGTATAACGAAGTAAGGTTCGTATCCACAGGGAAAGGAATACTTTTCTTTTATATAAGCAGTAACAAAGGGGGGGGTTAGATTTGTTTGATTTAAAAACACTAAGATAAACAACCTATATGAGTTTAATTCAATGAGATGAGGACTTGGATTTGCTTTTATCCACTTAATGAAATGTTCGTCGATCCCGGTTATATCTTTAACTATCTTCCTCTCGAATACTCAATCGAGGAGTATATCCAGTTCATCGAGGGTAGTTATTAATAACGAGATGCGTTCATTAATAAAACTTACTATCGAGTCAATATAGAACAAGCGCCGTATATTAACTTGATAGTAGCAATAAACTTAAGATGAAAACGATTGAGATTGATAACCTCAACACAAGCGGTTTATTGGTTCAATCAATATAATTAATTCCCCTTGGCATATTAATCATGAGATGCATGCATTAATATTCCAAGTTTACTACCGTTGAAAGAACCGGATTAATAACAAGCGTATTAACCGATCAATTCTAGTAATAATTAATATGAGAAACAATACTTGTTGATACTTTAAGTAATGTTTAAGATATTAACATGAAATATGAATAGGAAGTAATTAATACTCAAGGAAGAATATTAAAGAGAATGAATCCTACTATGATTAATATCAAGATGTTAACTAATTGTCATCTTAGTAACACTCCCCAATATTAACATAGAGGAAGAAATAGCTATTACTATAACCAATGTCAAGATGTTAACTAATTGTCATCTTAGTAACACTCCCCAACTTTGATATAGAAATAGTATTTTAAAAGAAAGAATTAATATTCAAGGAAGAAGATTAAAGAAAATAACTCACAACTTACAAATTCATTAAGCTTCAAAGTAGCAAAACCAAGATGGAAGAGTTTAGCTCCTCATTTGGAGACTAAACATGATGGAAAATATAAAGAAAGAACTATTCTATACTGAGCTTAGATGTACAAAGGAATTGGATATCTTTTTGTGAAGGAAAGGAGGTGTATTTATAGGCTTTTGGGATGGGATTCGGGTACTCGATCGAGTATATACATGGTACCCGATCGAGTATGTGTGTAATACTCGATCCGAGGTATACTCGACCGGTTTCAGGCGGTTTTCCATAAGTATACCCGATCGGGTATATATTAATACCCGGTCGAGTATGCTTAGAAAATGGTATTCAGACCATACTCGACCGATCTTCGTTTAAAACTCAAAGGCATACCCGATCGGGTATGTCGGTCTACCCGATCGGGTATAGACATTAAATCGTGGCCGAAATCTTCCCGGCATGTTCCCTTGTCTTCGGATCTGATCCGATTTGAAGTTCCAACCTAATACCCGATCGAGTATAGTTAATACTCGACCGAGTATAGACCAAAATTCAGGATCTTCTTTTGTCTTCAAATTTTTGCACCTTCTTTCCACTCTTTGGGTTCACCAACTGTACTTCGAGTGATCAAGACCTGTTTGAGCTCAGAATATATCTAATCTAACCTATTTACAAGAATTTAACAAACTAATCTATTACACCAAAAGTGTGTAATTTCCATAGTAAAGATCAAGCAAAACTAATTAAAAACACAAACATAAATATGGAAATTACAAACGTATAAACTCCAACGGGAAGACTGCTCCCAGTATATAAGATACACTCTGAAGAACTACCAGGATAACTTTGTGACAACTTTGCTATAACATTTTGCCAACGAACTTGCTCAGATTATTCTACTCTGAACCAAATACCTCCAAGCTTTCTTGAGATCAAAGACTCACTTACCTCAACAAGAAAAGCTCAAGTTGGAAGATATACCTTCTTATCTCTCATCCAACTAGCAAGTTGCAAAGTTCCTCAGTTCTTCAACACTTCGAAGACTTCATCTACACATCTTTTGTAAAGAAGCAACGTTGGAGAAAACTGATCTTGATTCAAACACTTCTTGAAAAAGAAGGGGCGTCTCAAACTAACTGGAGTAAGTGAAGTGGTGATACTTCCAAGAGACTTAGTGAAACGAGACCAGCCATCAGGAAGCAGGACTACATCCCGGGTGGCAACTAGGCTTGAAGAAGACGTGGAGAGCTTCTTAAGTTCTAGGGACTAAGGCGTTGTAAACTGTTGTTTTTGCAAGCTTAGTGGAACAGTGGACTAGAGGAACAAGTTGTTCCTTGAACCACTAAAAAAATCCACGGTGTCACTTACTTTACTTATTTCATTTCTGCACTTAAGAACTTGACTGCATAACTCAAAAGGTTGGACTCTGTGTTCAGCAGATCTTTCTCAAGAGTTATCAGAAAGGCATTTGCCTTAGTGTTGTTTGAGGCTACCAGGACAGAATCTAATCCGCTGCCAGGTCCAGTTCTGCCATCAGAACTTGACCTTCTCTGTCACCAGAATCCGACCATCTCTGATAAGTCAGTTGTGACTTAGAGAAAAGTTTAAATTCCTGAACAGACTATTCACCCCCCCCCCCCTCTAGACTGTTCCCATTGCAAACGGGACCAACAAGTGGTATCAGAGCCTCCTCGTTCTTGTAATCTTTTAGGTTACTCGCTGAACAAGAGATCCACTTGTTTTTAGCCTCTTTAATCTCTTATTATGGATAATACTCTTTCAAAGAATCTTATGTTCTCAGTGACTAAATTTGATGACTGGAGGATACGCATGAAAGCTCACCTCTGCGCACTCCATGATGAAATGTGGGAAGTCCTTGATGTTGGTCCTTTCACAGAGTTTACCAAAATCAATCCTGAATACATTGTTGGTGGTGGTCTACCTCAGATGATCACTAAACTACGACATGAGTTGTCCAATGAAGAAAGGAGGAAATACAACCTTGATAACATTTCCAAGGACATCCTCTACAAAGCCATAGACGACAAATACTTCACAAGAATCAAGAAGTGCACCTCTCTGCCAAGGAAATCTGGGATACACTCACCCTGATAGGAGCTGGTGATGAGCAAGAAAAAGACAACAAACTGACCATTGCCATGAAGAAGTTTGAAGACTTCAAACTTCTACCCAAAGAGTGCATAGCTGAGATGTATGCACGCCTGCTCACACTCACTGCTGAGACATCAGAACTTGGGAATGAGCTTACTCCCAAGGAGATCAATCTGAAGGTTCTCAGAGGCTTACCTTCACCCTGGAAGATGAAGGTCACTGCCATGAGAGATAGCAAAGATCTCAGAACCAACAGCACAGAGAAGCTCATCTTTGATCTCAAATCTTATGAGTTCGAGATGAATGAAGAAGAGAAAGAAGAAGTTGAGGACAGAACAACTGCTGCCCTCACAGCCAGCACATCTCAGGTAAATAACTTTGACCCCTCTATTCTTTTAACTGATGAATATATGGCTGCCTTTGCCAGAAAGTTCAGGAAATTCTTGAAGCCAAGGGACAGCAGAAGTCCATCCTCAAGCAGAAAGCCGCACCAGAAACCCAAAGCATCAGAAAGTAGTGGAGAGCTTCTCTGCTACAACTGCAGACAACCAGGACACTTCAAAGTCAATTGTCCACACCCTATAGTCTTCAAAAGGCAAGACCAGGAAGGAGAGAAGAAGTATGAGAACAGAAGAAGGAAGGCACTCATCACTGAACAACCAGAGAAGGACCCCCTCTCTGAGACAGAGTCCAGCTCAGAATCAGAATCCGATGAGGCATTCTGTTGCCTGGATACAGAGACTGAAGACCTATACCTTATGGGTCAATCTGATGATGAGGTATCCTCTACTTCTAACTCTAGTTTTTCTTCGGTAGGCAAAGCTTTTGATTCTGATTCAATGTCAGAATTTTGGGAAGAGTTTCAAGCCATCCAAGCCACTTATTCCTCTGTTAAAGAAGAAAACAGTAAGCTTAAGGTTGAAATCCTTGACTTAAGAAAGGAGGTTGAGATCAAAATCAATCTTCTGATTAAGGAGAGAGATCAGCTAGAAGCTGAAAATATTTCTCTTCTAAAGAGAATAAGGGAGATAGAGCCTCTTGAGATTAAGTATAAAACCTACCAGAAGGCCCAGGCCTCAATGGAAAGGTTTGTACTTGATCAACAAATTGGCGCTGGTTTTGGCCTTGGTTATGGCTCAACAGAATCAGGTGAGCCTTCTGTAATGCCTAGCACCAGTGTTGCTAAGGCAGACAAGGTCATAGTGCCACTGATTTCTAGCCCCATTTGCCAAGCTAGTGTATCTAGTACCAAGGTTGTCCATGAGAAGGTCAGACCAGAAAAGGAAAAGATAAAGGTTCAACCAAAACAATTTTTGAAAAATAATGAACCAGGCAGAATATCTAACAACAAAAAGGGTGTTCAAAATAACAGAAAACAAGAACAGAATCTGACCAGACACTCTCATGACTACCCCACCAGAAATGATCACCAGAGAGGCAGATATCAAGAGAAGGTTAACTTTAGGCAGAAAAGGGTGACTGGTCAACCTAAGAAGCCCAAAGCTAACCGTTCCTCTGCTCTTGATAGTATATGGGACTTCTACCCAACAAAAAAGGCTATGCAGAAGTATGTAAACTGGAAGCATGATCCTCACAAGCATCTGCCCAAAGTGAATCACACTTCCGTTTACTATGACTACCAGGTGGACAATGGGTACCACCCACCAAGGTTTCACTTGATGAGACCAAAGTGGTACCGGCATGACCCCCTAGGACCCAACATTGCTTGGGTACCTAAATCTTCCTTTTAATTGTTGTAGGAACTGTGTGCTGGAGCTATCTCTGAACAAGATTGGTACATTGATAGTGGATGCTCCAGGCACATGACAGGTGACAAGAGTTGCCTTACAGAGTTCCAGAAAATCAAAGGGCCCAGAGTTACCTTTGGTGGTAATGACAAAGATGGCCAAACTAAAGGAAAAGGGAAGCTGATCAGAAACCAGATAATCATTGAAGATGTCTCTTATGTCAAAGGCCAGAAATTCAACCTGCTTAGTGCTAGCCAATTCTGTGATAAAGGCTACACAGTTGAATTCTCCAAAGAAGGTTGTTCTGTCAAGCATGAGACAACTATGGAAGTGGTTCTGACTCCTACCAGAAAAAGAAACATCTATGTTGTTGATTGGTCTACTGCAAAGGGTGGAATCTGCCTTTTAGCTAAAGGAGATTCAAAACTCAGCTGGGAATGGCACAAGAAGCTGAGTCTCCTGAATTTCAAAACAATCAACAAACTAGCAAGGGATCACATTGTTGATGGCATACCTAACATTGTGTACAAGAAGGAGAGTCTGTGCAGTGCATGCCAGAAAGGAAAGCAAGTGAAGAACTCCTTCAAACCCATTGCTGGAGATCTTTCTACTAGTCCTTTAAATCTGATCCATATGGATTTATTTGGACCAGTGGAAACTCCAAGTGTTGGTGGAAAAAGATATACTTTAGTCATGGTGGATGATTATTCAAGATACACTTGGACAATCTTTCTGAAAAAGAAAAATGAAACTCTGCAGAAACTACCATCTCTGCTGAAACTTCTACAGAATGAGCAGAACCAGAAAGTCAAATCTATCAGATCAGATAGAGGAACAGAGTTCGTCAACAAAGTCATACAAGAGTTCTGTGATCAAAATGGAACAAAGCATCAACTCTCTGCAGCCAGAACTCCTCAACAGAATGGAGTTGCAGAAAGAAGAAATAGAACACTCAAGGAAGCTGCAAGGACCATGATTGCTGAATCTGGTCTGCCTCACAGATACTGGGCTGAAGCTATCAACACTGCATGCTACACCCAGAACCGGAGCATGATTCACAAAACTCATCAAAAGACCCCCTATGAGCTCTGGAAGGGAAGGAAACCTAACATCAGCTACTTTCATGCATTTGGAGGCAAATGCTATATACTCAATAATGAAAAGGAACATCTCAAAGTGTTCCAAGAAAAGGCTGATGAAGGGATATTCTTAGGCTACTCAAGCACAAGCAAAGCCTATAGAATACTCAACAAAAGGACCCTATTTGTTGAAAAATCGATCCATGTCAAGTTTGATGATCTCAACTCTGTTGAAAACATAACAAAGAACTTGGAGAAAACGAATCTAGAAGAATCACCAGAAGTGAAAACATCAGATGTGGTCATCAACTCTGCCATACCAATCCATCTTCAAAATCCCATCCTACAAGACAAGGATAGTGATGAAGAATCTGAAGAAGAGCAAGAGAGACCACGACAACACTTATCAGAACCTGACCTAACTTGGTTAAGGGATCATCCCCCAAACCAGGTGATTGGACAGATCAGAAGTGGAGTACAAACCAGATCTGCTACAACCAGAAGAGAAGCAATGCTTGCCTGCTACATATCTCAGATGGAACCTATGACAGTAGAAGAAGCTCTTGCAGACTCAGATTGGATCAATGCAATGCAAGAAGAACTCACTCAGTTTGAAAGGAACAAAGTATGGGAACTTGTTCCTAGACCTCAACATCAGAATGTCATTGGAACCAAGTGGGTATTCAAGAACAAAGCAGATGAAGAAGGCAATATTGTAAGGAATAAGGCTAGACTGGTAGCCAAGGGATACTGCCAAGAAGAAGGAATAGATTTTGATGAGACATTTGCACGAGTAGCCAGACTTGAAGCCATCAGAATCTTCCTAGCCTATGCTGCCTTCAACAACATCAAGGTCTACCAGATGGATGTCAAGAGTGCATTTCTGAATGGAGATCTTGAAGAAGAAGTTTATGTGGAACAACCACCAGGTTTTGTCATTCCTACTCACTCCTCTTGTGTCTACAAGCTTAAAAAGGCCCTCTATGGTCTTAAGCAAGCTCCCAGAGCATGGTATGACACATTGTCCCTATTGCTAGTGAACCATGGGTTTACTAAGGGAAAGGTTGACAAAAATCTTTTTCAAATCTCTGTTGCTAATCATATTCTGTTAGTACAAATATATGTTGATGATATTATATTTGGTAGTACTAATTCAGAACTGTGCAAGAAATTCTCTCAAGTAATGCAGAGTCAATTTGAAATGAGTATGATGGGAGAACTCAGCTACTTCCTAGGACTACAAGTCAAACAAGTTCCAGAAGGGATCTTTATCAATCAAGGGAAGTATACCAGAGACCTGATCAAGAAGTTTGGAGTGGAAGGCAAATCCTCTGTGAAAATTCCCATGAACACCTCACAAGGAATTGGTCCAGATGATGAAGACAAAGATGTCGATGCAACTACCTACAGAGGAATCATAGGATCTCTGCTGTATCTGACTGCAAGCAGACCAAATATCTCATTTTCTGTTGGAATCTGTGCCAGATACCAATCAAAGCCCAAGGAGAGCCATCTTAGTGCTGCAAAGAGGATCATCAGATATATCAAAGGAAATCCAAATGCAGGCCTATGGTATCCAAAGGGAGGTAACTTTGAACTAATTGGTTACTCTGACTCGGATTTTGCAGGTTGCAGATTAGACAGGAAGAGCACCTCTGGTCACTTCCAAATGCTAGGAGGAAGGCTTGTTTCCTGGTTTAGCAAGAAGCAGAATTCAATCTCAACAAGTACAGCAGAAGCTGAGTACATTGCAGCTGGGAGTTGTTGTGCTCAGTTACTCTGGATGAAGCAACAGCTGAAGGATTATGGCATTCAAGCAAAGGAGATCAAGTTGCTCTGTGACAACACCAGTGCCATTGCTATCACTCAAAATCCAGTACTTCATTCCAGGACAAAGCACATTGAGATCAGACATCATTTCATCAGAGATCATGTGGAGAAGAAGCATATTTGTATGGAGCATGTACCTACAGAAGATCAGCTAGCAGATATCTTAACCAAGCCTTTACCAGAGGCAAGGTTCAACAAGCTAAGGGAAGAACTGGGAATGATGGATGATCTTCCCAGAGATGCATGAACCAGAATTGCTGTGGACCAGAACTGCCTTCTGGATCAGAAGATCCTACATCAGAATACCCCTTATCTGATCACCAGAGTACCCCTCATCAGAGAACCTCCTTCTCTGATACAGGGATCCTTTTCTGTAGTCCATCAGAGATCCATGTGGACTTGTTTATTTTTCGAGGAACGGGCAAGACCTTTTAACTTGAACAGGTCTTTTACCAGAGTACCCCTGATTATTATTTCGTTAACGGAAACGTTTTCCGCCCGCATTTCTTTAAATGATACCTCGAAACCGTAAATTATCTCAAACGTCCACTAATCCAAAACCATTTATATCCATCTTCTTCAACCTAAACCACTACTGTTATTCATCTCTCCAAACGTACTAGCTTCAAAAATCCTCAATCTCCAGAATCTCTCAAAAATTTCTTAGAAAATGAACTTCATCAACATCAACGACCTCACCAAGGAAGAAGCTAAGGCCATTGTTGCCAATGTGGTTACCGGCATGAAGGTAGATGTGTCTGCACTACCTCTACTCGCAGAAAGTCAGAAAAGGATGGCCAAAATCATCCAAGGGATGAATGAGTCCCAACTGAGCAAGATTGTTGCTCATCCCTATGAAGAGTTCAGCACCAGGGATGTGGCTGAATTCTACCTAAACGCCACCATCACCAAGAGCGGAGTCCACTCCAAGGTGCAGGGAAAGAGCATCTCACTCAATGCTGATGCTCTAAACGAATTCTTTGGAGTCCAACTGGACTCTCAAGATTCTGAGACTCCCACTCTCATTGACCTAGAGTCAGTGGAGGTCTCAGTTGATGCCTTTGCCCAGACATACTGCCGCCCTGAGGCCCCAACCTTTACATGAAGAAGTTTCTGTTGAAGAAGGACTTTGAGAAGTTGGTTGCCATTATGCACAGGAGCTTGTGGTGCAAAACTGGCTCAACTGACGAGATCAACAAGGCCAACTGCAAAGCAATCTTTGCTGTTCATCATGGGATGAACATAAACTGGGGTGAGGTAATCTTCGGTTCTTTAACTGAATTCATCAAAAAGAAGGATCAGAAAACCGGCCTCTTCTCAACAAAGATGGGCCATGGCCTCCTTCTGTCTGCCATCCTCACTGCCCATGGAGTTCAACTCAGGGACCCTTCCCCAGTTGACCACTCCAAGACCTTGTTTCTGACTGCATCCCCCAAGCTGAACATAGCCATCTCTGCTGAACTAAAGAGAGAAGAAAGGCTGGAAAAAAAAGGGAACAACAGGTTGTCAAGTCTAAACCTGCTCCCAAGAAGATCATCAAGAAGCCCTCTGTGACTTCAGAACAGTCTGAGCAGTCCCAGGTTGCAAGGGATGTAAGGAAGAAGAAGAAGAATGATAGAAGCACTCTAGCAGAAGTGGATGCACCAGAGATGGGCACATCAGAGTTGGCTCCCCCAAAATTTGTCAGAAACTCTCCTGCTAAGAAGCAGAAGTTGAAAAGGAGAAGGAAGCAAGTTGTTCAGAGTGAGGACTCTGACAACTCTGGTCTGAAACCCTTGAAGAAAAAGAAGAAGAAGACAACCACACCTGCACGAAGATCAGAAACTCAGGGGGAACCTGAATTTGTTGCACAACCCTCCTCTGCACCAGACTTGGTCTTCACTACAGATTTATCAGAACCCTAACCCATCTCTGACGGAGCACCAGAGACTGATTACAACATTGTTCTTCAGAGGCAGTTTGAAAGGGTTCTGACCTGGAGAAGATGGAGAATGGGGCCTCTTCAGAAGATCATATAGTATTTTGACTGTTTTGAGGCAGAAGAAACTGTTGTTCTACACTGGGTGGGCACAGAAGATGTGTCTCGTTGCTTCGACCTTGCCTTTCTCATTTCAGTCCTGCAGATGAAGAAAGAGAAACATCAAGGTAAAGCATCTATGACTACCTTGTCTCCAGAAAAGCATGTCAAAGCTTTGGAGGAACATGAGATGGAAGTGTTTGATGAGTGGCTGATGGAGAAGAAGAGAAAGGAATCACTCATCAAGTTTCGCCATAGTGCTCATGAAGAAGGGGAACCCTCCACATCTAATGATGTTCCTCTGTCCATGGAAAAGCTGGTCAAGGAATGGAGAGAATCCTTGTTCTCTAAAACTGTTCTTGAGGTAATTCCTACACCCCCTCCTTCACCTCTTAAAGTACCTTCACCTAAATCTCCTTCACCTCCCAAATCACCTTCTAAACCTTCAACCCCACTCAAACAGAAAACCCCATCCCCTCAGAAAACCTCCTCTCCTCTACCATCCCCCATCAGAAATCCAACCCCTCAGGAGACTAAATCAAAGTCTCCATCACCCTGCAAACAACCCTCACCTCCCAGAAACCGGTCACCCTCACCACCACCCTCCCCCAAACCTCTGAAATCAATCACTCCTAAAAGCTCCTCTCCTCAGAACTCTCACCATCAGAACTCCCCCCATCAGAAAACCCCCTCACACCAGAGTTCACCTCCACAACAGCAACCCCTGTCAAACACCAGAGCTGTTACACCCCCACTCTCTCCTCAGCTCTCTGTAGCCTCAACACCCAAGAGAGAGATTCTCATTCACATTCTGTCCTCAGATGCTGACAATGATGGGTTCCTCACATCCTCTCTTGCGGCAGATTTCACATCCAAGAGGAGGAAGACACCTCCCAGGGATCAATCTGCTGAACCCACTGGCAATACTGCTCCATTCCCTAAGGGGAGAGGTTTGGAGATGCCTGGGTTTGCTACAGAAGCCCCTCAGATGGACTTCAATCATTTTGTCCAATTTGCAGAAGAATTTGGTGGTCAGATGCTAGACAACATGAACAAGCTCATCGTTATCAATGACAAACACTTTGAGCATCTCACACACACAAACATCAATCTCAGTTAGGGCCTACAGCATCTGTCAGAAAAGTCTTACACTCTGACAGAATCCCTGCATACTTTCATGAGCTCCTCCAGCAAGAAGATTGATACAATCTCCAGAGAAGTAGATGAAATTAACTTTGTCCTCTACTTTCACTCCCAATCTATGAACAATCAGAATGAGAAGCTAAAGGAGATCACTGAAGCCATTGACATTCTACAATGGAAGGTTGATCAAGCCTCAGAGCACTTCATGGAAATAAGAAATCTGTGTACAGAACACAAAGCGCAAGCTTTAGATCTTATTCACAAGGACAAGGAGCGTTACCAGAAGTTGGTACTCCTTGAAGCCAGTACACAGAGCATCCAATCTACTATGGAAAGACAACAGAGCCTGATTGAAGGACTGGCCTCTGTTACACAGACTCTGCCTGAAGCTCTTTATGAGATCAGAGATGCTCAAGCATCATAGTTCTCGAAGATTGAGCTCCTCCTTGGCGATCTTGTTGATGCCAAAAAGGGGGAAGACACCAGAGAAGAAGAAGGTCCAAGCTCCAGAGCCTTATCTATCAGAGGACCCTCATCACATGTTGATCCTGCTCCTTATTTTAAAGCTGCCAAAAAGAAAAAACAAGTTACTGCAGGCACCAGACCTCCTCCTCCACCTCCCAGAAGCTCTAAGAAGAAGTCCTCCAACTTTTCTTTTAATGAGTGGATGAAAAGTGGCATGTCTAGGCCTGACAGAGTCCAATTTACTCAGATGAAGAAACTGATGACTCCACTGCAACAAGAGAATCTGATTCTGGACAGTGATGGACTCGTCCAAATTAATCATGGTGGATCAATTCAAGAAGCTGAAAACTGGTGGCAGATGAGAGTTCTATCTGGCAAGAACATATCAGAAGCAATCAGAAACTACCTAGATTGCAAACTTGCACCTCACTGGGCAGACTATCAGAATCCGAGGGACTTAGCCTCCATCAGAACAAAGGTGTAACACTTGAGATATAATTTAAATGGAATAATAGTACTACTCATACCAACAAGATGCATCTCCTTTTAAGGGAGCTCATCACCCAAGAACTTCAAAGTTAAGTGTGCTTTCACGGGAGTAGTCTTGGGATGGGTGACCCCCTGGGAAATTTCTCGGGGCGCGCACGAGTGAGGACAAAGTGGGCAGAAAAGGCTAGTGGCGGTTTGTGAGGACAGTACTAGAGGTCAGAAGTAACTACCTCGGGGCCTACGGGGCCGGGGTGTTACAGGTGGTATCAGAGCAACCCTGCGACAGTGTGTTGACCCGTTGGATATCGGGCGGGCACTTAGCGGGGCAAGATTCCGGGGTTTGATTGAGACTGTTAAGGGCGCAACGAGGACGTTGCGATCCTAAGTGGGGGTGATTGTAACACTTGAGATATAATTTAAATGGATTAATAATACTACTCATACCAACAAGATGCATCTCCTTTTAAGGGAGCTCATCACCCAAGAACTTCAAAGTTAAGTGTGCTTTCACGGGAGTAGTCTTGGGATGGGTGACCCCCTGGGAAATTTCTCGGGGCGCGCACGAGTGAGGACAAAGTGGGCAGAAAAGGCTAGTGGCGGTTTGTGAGGACAGTACTAGAGGTCAGAAGTAACTACCTCGGGGCCTACGGGGTCGGGGTGTTACAAAAGGTCAATGCAGAGCTTGAAAGGATTGACAAAGCAGGACCTCAGGTAGATGAAGATGAATCTTAATTTTATTCATCTCTGTTTATGTACTTAATCATCTAATAATAAGATACCATCTCTGCCTCTAGTTTGCATGGCATCTTAAATTATCTGTTCTTTCCTCCTTATGTGACTTCCTGGTGTTTGCTCTGTTTCTTTATGTCCTCTTATTGCTATCTGATTGTATTGTACTCTTACTATTTTCCTATGCTAAGTTGCCCACCAAGTTTTTAATGAAAGTTTTTAACTTTATTCTTTTATGGTGAAAGGCACTTCTCTGGAAATAGTTAAAGGGTTTTGGCATCATCAAAAAGGGGGAAATTGTAAGGAATAAATGTAATTAGATTTTGATGATGCTAGGTTGATTAGAATTTTGAAAGTACCCCTATAGAAATTTTGTATTAGAATTTGTCTTTGTATGTACTAGAATAGTCGACATGCCATAAACCATCTTGGTCTTCCTTATCAGAACTTCTACCAGAGTTGCTCTCCAGAGAAGTCATCAGAGTTGGATACCACAGTTGCCATCAGAAGCTGCCATCAGAGTTCTGATCAGAAAAGCTCATCAGACAAGCTCTTACCTTGCAAAACTCGAAGGCACTTACCAACGGTCGTTAAACTAACGGGAAATCCCCTAACGGCTAGGAACCTTTCGACGGGAACATGGTACTGTACACGCATTAAATGCTCAATTAATGCTGTACGTACGAAAATATATTTAAAGCTGATGATTGACCATGCGAGTATCTTCGCGCCCCCAAAATAGCAAGTCGAAGGTCCAACCGGTCAAGTCAAAAGTACAAGTATTTAATGAAGCTGTCTTCTACACTCTAAAGAACTACCAGGATAACTTTGTGACAACTTTGCTATAACATTTTGCCAACGAACTTGCTCAGATTATTCTACTCTGAACCAAATACCTCCAAGCTTTCTTGAGATCAAAGACTCACTTACCTCAACAAGAAAAGCTCAAGTTGGAAGATATACCTTCTTATCTCTCATCCAACTAGCAAGTTGCAAAGTTCCTCAGTTCTTCAACACTTCGAAAACTTCATATACACATCTTTTGTAAAGAAGCAACGTTGGAGAAAACTGATCTTGATTCAAACACTTCTTGAAAAAGAAGGGGCGTCTCAAACTAACTGGAGTAAGTGAAGTGGTGATACTTCCAAGAGACTCAGTGAAACGAGACCAGCCATCAGGAAGCAGGACTGCATCCCGGATGGCAACTAGGCTTGAAGAAGACGTGGAGAGCTTCTTAAGTTCTAGGGACTAAGGCGTTGTAAATTGTTGTTTGCAAGCTTAGTGGAACAGTGGACTAGAGGAAAGAGTTGTTCCTTGAACCACTAAAAAATCCCCGGTGTCACTTACTTTACTTATTTCATTTCTGCACTTAAGAACTTGACTGCATAACTCAAAAGGTTGGACTCTGTGTTCAGCAGATCTTCCTCAAGAGTTATCAGAAAGGCATTTGCCTTAGTGTTGTTGGAGGCTACCCGGACAGAATCTAATCCGCTGCCAGGTCCAGTTCTGCCATCAGAACTTGACCTTCTCTGTCACCAGAATTCGACCATCTCTGATAAGTCAGTTGTGACTTAGAGAAAAGTTTAAATTCCTGAACAGTCTATTCACCCCCCCCCCCCCCCTCTAGACTGTTCCCATTGCAAACGGGACCAACAGAGATTTTGACCGAGGGTCGAAAATATTTAGGACTTAGAAAATATTTCTAAGTGTAGTTGTATGAGGTAGGAGCCTTCGGGTGAAGTGTGAGATCCTTGTCGTAGGTGTACCTTCGGTTGACCGGTGGCTCGACTTAGGGCAAAGTACTCAGGACTTAGAAAATTTTTCTAAGTACTTCCTGTTGCTGGCCTTCGGGCGGGGACCCTTCGGCTGTATACTTTGCAGGTTTAGGATAGTTCCCTTTGTCTTGCAATGTTGGCCTACGGCAACAAAAAGCCTTCGGCTGCTGTTATGTCCCCACAGTTTGATGGAGGAAAGTTTGTAATCCAAGTCGAGTATGAAAAGACAGACTCCCTCGGACCTTGTATGGGTGTGTCCCCTCGGCTTCTAGTGAGGTGCCGGAGGTGATTCTTGCTTTGATTTGGCCAACATCTGATAGTTTTGTCATATAGTAGCCTTCGGGAACGTTTTGAGTTGTTGTTGGGTGAGCTTGTCATTTTTTGTAGGGTTTGAGCCTTCAGTTTTGATATAGCCGGGGGCAATCATGGAGTGGACTTAGCCATTTGTTGATGATGTCTGTTGTGAATGGTATCTTTGGTACCTATGAGCTTCCAGGTAATGAGGGCGTTCCCATGGGGAGCCCTCGGTATGTCCTCGTGAATTTGTTAGAATGGTGTACTCATTGATTTCTCGCTGAGTCTACTCCCCTTCACCACCCCTTTTTTTTCTTTTTTTTGTAGTGAAAGAAGGCTTCAAGAAACTTGGTTTCTTGGTAAGGCTTGGCCTATCGGGAGGTAATAGAATACACCATTAGCTCCCCCCTCGGGTTAACCTTCCGAGTTCCGAGGGGATCGAGGGTCGTTTCCTGGGTACAAGATATGGTGGTCTGTAGCCTGCCTCCCCTTGGGGGATGGAACGGAAAGCGCCTCAGTTTTGAAAGTCGTCCCCTCGGTGCTAGACATAGTCCGTGGCCTGCCACACCCTTGGGGTAGTGGCGCGGGGAGCGTTTCGATTTGGAAGTCGAATCTTGGGCATATTAGATGCCTGCCAGTCCCTTGGGGAAATGGCGCGGAAAGCGTTCCATTTTTGAAAGTCGAATCCTGGGCATATTACGTGCCTGTCATACCCTTGGGGTAGTGACGCGGAAAGCGTTTCAGGGAAGGGTTTTCATTTGCACACTGGTTGCAAATGGCCGGGGGCACTACGTGCTACCGGCACCGATAGGTGGCGCCTTCAGTATAGGCGTCCTCGAGGGGTACAGCTTTAGAAACAACACTTGGTGTTTGTTCCGATGTAAGGGGCCCCGACGCTTGGTACCGAGGGGTCTTCTGCGAAAACACTTGGTGTTTTTCCTTCATTTGTCGTCGGTGATTGGGGTGTCTACCCTCGGTACTTGGTACTGAGGGGTCTTCTGTGAAAACACTTGGTGTTTTCTTCCGTTTGTTGAAAGTTGACAGTGGTGTATCCCCCCCGGTACTTGGTACCGAGGGGTCTCCTTTGAAGAAAGTCGGTACTCTCTTGCTCGCTGTAGGTGATAGTATTGTCTACCCTCGGCACTTGGTGCCAAGGGTTCTTGCTCGTGATAAGGCCTTGGGCCAGGGGGGATATGAGGGCTTGGCCACTCGTAAGAATCCTGTTCCATGTTCTTGGTGTCCTCAAAATGCCTTCATTTTTCAGAATTTTTAGGCCTTGGGTCGTAAAATAATACATCCACTAGTTATGAGGGCTTGGCCGCTCTGATGTTATTGATAAAATTTAACTAAGTGATGTACATTCCAGTGTCTAGGGACTTCAGTCCCATTAGGGCGTTTTAGTTTGTAAGTTCCGGGTTTGATGATGGTTTCCATGATGTAGGAGCCTTCGAATTTTGGTGCCATCTTTCCGCCCTCGGTTGGTTGGCTAGCTTCCCTTCTTCAGAGGACATATTCCCCCACCTGGAATTCCCGGGAGCGGACTTTGGCGTCAATGTAACTCTTCACTTGCCTTCGGTAGTTTTCTGCGCGCATGAAGGCTTGCTCTCGGCGTTCTGAAATAAGGTGGAGGTCGAGGGCCATATTGGTGTCGTTGGCCTCTGGATCATACTGTGTTACCCTTCGGGTTGGAAGAGTTACCTCAGTGGGGGCCTTAGCTTCAAATCCGTAGCAAAGGGAGAAGGGTGTCTCGCCAGTTGCCCGCCGAGGGGTGGTACGGTAGGCCCATAAGATGTTGTGGAGCTCTTCTACCCAACCACCCCCTTCGGCCTCCAGTTTCTTCTTTAGGCCCTCGAGCAAGGTCCTGTTGGCGTTCTCCACCTGACCGTTGCCCTGGGGGTAGGCAATGGATGAGAAGGTGTGTTTGATGCCCCATGCCTCCAGGAGGGCACAGAAGGGGGCTACCTCAAACTGAGTCCCATTGTCGGAGATGGTTTGTTGGGGGACGCCAAACCTTGTGAGGATGTTTTTGAGAACAAAATGACGGCACCTGGCCTCAGTAATGCTGGAGAGGGGATCAGCTTCCACCCATTTGGTGAAGTAATCGATGGCGATGATGATGTACCTGTTGTTGGAGGTACCCCTCGGCAGAGGGCCCACAAGGTCTATGCCCCATCGAGCGAAGGGTATGGATATGCTGATGGGGGCATAGATGACCGCTGGCCTGCCGGGGGCTTTCTGGAAGTGTTGGCATGCGGAGCACCTTCGGGCAAGGTCTGCACAATCCTGGGCCATCGTAGGCCAGAAGTAGCCCTGGATTATTAGCCTTCGGGACATGGAGAAGGGTCCCTGGTGAGCTGAACAAGTGCCACTGTTCACTTCCTCCATCGCCACTTCGGCTTCATCTTGATGAAGGCACCGGAGTAACGTCCCGTTGTAGGACCTTTTGTAAAGCCTTCCGTCCTCGATAGCGTAGCTGGGAGCCCTCAGCTTTGCTAGCTTGGCACGGGCCTCATCCTCGGGTAGTTTCCCGGTGGTGATGAAGGCGACGATATTTGAGATCCAGTCATCTTGCCTTTGCCGTATGTGCATGACGGGGCTAGCATGTATGCTAGAGAGGCTGAGTTCTTCCACTTTGGCAATCTTTGAGATATGCTCAGGTGATTCGGCCGAGAGCTTGGATAAAATGTCGGCCTCGAAGTTTTGAGCCCTCGGTATTTGAGTAAGAGAGTGTGTCTCGAATACCTTAAGCAACTCCTTGGCCGCTTCCTTGTACTGCTTCATTCTCCCTTCCTTGGCTTCGTACTCCCCGGAAATTTGGCCGAAAACTAATTTGGAGTCGCATTTGACGTGGATCTGTCGTGCCTTCATGTTAGCTGCTAGCCGAAGGCCACAGAGGAGGGCTTCGTATTCGGCTTCATTGTTAGAGACTTTGAAGGAGAAGCGGACTGCATAATAGGCCCGGAAGCCTTCGGGTGAGATGAGAATCACCCCTCCTCCACAAGCTTTGATTGCAAAGGAGCCGTCGGTGTAGAGGGTCCACCAATCATCCAAAGGAGCCGAGGGCTCCTCGTCCGTGGCTGATCTTGCCGTACATTCCATCACGAATTCCACTAGGGCTTGGCCCTTGATGGCGGGCCTAGGACAGATGTCGATGTTGTATTGGCTCAAAAAGACAGCCCATTTTACCATTCGGGAGGAGCTGGTGGGGCTCCTCATCAAGGCGCCGAGGGGTTGGTGAGTGAGGACCTGGACCGGGTGAGCTTGGAAGTAATGGCCCAACTTCTTGACGGTCCACACGATAGCCAACACCGTTTTTTCCACGGGGGAGTACTGGAGTTCTGCTTCCCTGAGGGTCTAGCTAACATAGAAGATGGCATGTTGGATGCCATCCTCCTCCCGAATGAGTACGGAGCTGATGGCTGTCGGGCTAATGCCCAGGTAAAGGTATAGGATCTCCCCCACCTTGGGTTTAGAGAGCACAGGGGGCGAAGATAAGTACCGTTTTAGTTCCTCGAAGGCCTCCTGACACTCTGAAGTCCACTGGAAACCGGCGGTTTTTCTCATGATCTGGAAGAAGGGTAAGGACTTCTCTGCCGATTTTGATAAGAAGCGATTGAGGGCTGCCAGGCGTCCCGTCAATCGTTGGACTTCCTTTACGTTGTGTGGGGGCTCCATGTTGATGATGGACTGGATCTTCTCGGGGTTCACCTCGATACCCCTTCGGCTCACCATGTAGCCCAAGAATTTGCCCCTTCAACGCCGAAGGTACACTTCTTTGGGTTTAACCGAAGGTTGAATTTCTGCATGATGGCGAAGATCTCCCTCAGGTCGTCAGCATGGCTTGCTGATTGCTTGCTTTTGACGATCATGTTGTCAACATATGCCTCCATGGTACGCCCTAGGACAGCTTGGAATACCCTGGCCACCATCCTAGTGTAGGTGGCGCCTGAGTTCTTTAGGCCGAAGGCTATGACAAGGTAGCAGAAGATGCCCTCGGGAGTCATGAAGGCTGTTTTTTCAGCGTCTTCCTCATGCATAAATATTTGATGATATCCGCGGAATGCGTCGAGGAATGACATGATTTCACACCCCACGGTTTCATCTACAAGTTGATCAATATTTGGCAAAGGAAAGGGGTCCATGGGACACGCTTTGTTGAGATCCGTGTAGTCCACGCACATGCGGAATGAGGGCGGTTTTTGTGCGAGGACTACGTTTGCCAGCCATGAAGGGTACTTTACCTCCTTGATGTGCTTGATAGAGAGGAGCATGGCGACCTCCTTCTTCACAAATTCCCTCCTCTCGGCCGAGAGGGGTCTCCTCCGCTGCTGTACTGGTTTGGCCGAAGGGTCCACCGAGAGGCGGTGGGTGATGACCCTTCGGCTGATCCCCGGCATGTCCTCCGGCCCCCATGCAAAAACGATGGAGTAGGCGTGGCGGGCGCTGATGATGCCGGTCTTCAAGTCTTCAGGGAGCTTGGCCCCAATCTTCACGACTCTCTCTGGCTTGGCCGGATCGAGCGCGAAGTCTTCTACCTCTTCGGCTGGCTCAGCCCTCAGCCTCCTTTCCTCCGCTTCCACAGTTCTGGTGATGGTGTCAACGCGGAACTCTGTCTTGCTTACCTTCTTTGTTACTTGGAGGTATCAAGCACGGGCAAGTTTTTGGTTCCCCCTTGAGTAACCGATTCCCCCCTCGGCCGGGAACTTGAGGCAGAGGTGCCTCATGGAGATGACGGCTTCGAGATCCTCGAGGGCTGGCCGGCCGAGGATGATGTTGTGGGCGCAGTCGATGTTGACGATGACGAACTCCACCTCGAGCTTGGCTCTATGGAGCCCGTCGTCGAAGAGTACCGCGAGGGTTATAACCCCCTCAGAATCAATGGTGTCGCCGGTGAAGCCGGTAAGAGGGGTCTTGATGGGCCGAAGGGACCCCCTCTCCAGATGCAGCTCTCTGAAGGTACTGAGGTACATTACATTGACGGAGCTGCCCGTGTCAATGTTACTTCGGTGAATTATAGTGTCATTGATCTCTGTGCGGATGACGAGGTCATTCCTGTGTGGGGAGGACACTGGGGGGAGATCAGCGTTAGTGAAGGTGATGGGTTCCTCCCTCAGCCGCTTTACTGGGGGCATATGAGTGACCTCCCCCACGTAAAGTGACTGAGCCCACCTCTTTCGTTGACTTGTAGAGTCGCCCCCGGTATTGCCCCCGGTGATCATGAGGATGTGGCGCTTCTTTTCTTGGTACCAGGGGTACTCCTCCTCCTCTTCTTCGAGGTTCCCAATCTCCCTCTTCTTGCCGAGGGGGATGGTGTTGGGGTTGACCCATGCATTTGCTCTCTCAATTTGCCCTCGGGGTGGCCCTTGATGAGGGGGCCTTGTTGCTGAGGGCCTTGAATAAATTGGGACAAGTGGCCTGCCTGTATTAATCTTTCGATGGCCGTCTTTAGCTGATGGCAGTCATCGGTTCTGTGACCTTGATGCCGGTGGAAGCGGCAGTAGGGGTAGTTTGGATTGATGGCATATACCTCCGGGGGTGCGCGGGAATCTCGCTCCACTTGGCCCCTCTCCTCGGCGAAATCAAGAATGACGCTGACGGGGTGCGTCAAAGGTGTCTGAGGGTGCTCCAGGAGAACAGGCTGCGCCCAAGCCCTCGGGTTCCCCTTGTAGCCTCCCCCGGGCTTGGCTTGGCCATGCCGGGGGCGATCACCGGAGGGGACAGAATCCTTGGGTTGGTTACGGGGAGCCCCCGGTTACCTCTGTCGTCTGGCCGAGGGCGTTGCTGATCCGGGACGTGATGGCATTTCTCTACCTCCTCGGTTTCGGCATACCGGTCCCCCCACTGTAGGGCCCTTATATAATCGCGGGGGGGGGTCGATGATGAGGCTCCTTGAGAAGTTCCCGGGGCGGAGGGCCAGGAGGGTCCCGTCGTCGGCGCCATCAACTTTGTCAGCCTCCGTTCTCCAGCGCTCCAAGAAGTCCCGAAGGGTCTCCTCCTTCTTCTGCCTCACTGTCACTAAGTGGGAGAAGTGCTTCCTTGTGCGGCGTCTTCCCGCAAATTGCGTCAAAAATCGGTGGGCGAGTTCTTGCCATGAGTCAATGCAGCCCTCGGGCAATCGATTGAACCATTCTTAAGCCGGCCCCTCTAAGGCGGAGTGGAACCAGCGGCACAAATACTCGTCCGATGCCCCCACCATCATCATGCTGTTTTGGTATCTGTTGTAGTGCTCCTGGGGGTCAGTTTTTCCATCGTAGGGCTTGATGAGCTTCCCTCGGTATTTCTCCGGGATCCGGTCCGCCAATACCCTTAAGGTGAATGGCGTCCGGGTCCGGAGCTGTATGGTGGGTTCCCCGGAGCCCTCGGTTATCTTCCTCTGCATTTCCTCCATCTTGGCCAACATGGCCTCATACTTGGGGTCTGTATGAGGGGCAGAAGTGGTGGCGTGTGCTTTGGTGGCCTCCATCTCGTCAAGCCGGCACTGGAGGGCCGCAATGATTTCGTCCCGAGGGTCCTTCGGGAGGGCCTCCGCCCCCTGCGAATGGACACGGGCCGAGTGGGCCTGGTTGATTTGGTGACGGGCATCGTCGGCATGGAGAGGTGCCTTGCCTTTGTCCTGAGGGGGACGTCTTTCATTGGCCCTGGAGACGGACCCGCCACTTTCCTGAGGCCTCTGGAACGCCTTCCCCCCGAGGCGGTCTTGGACCCCTCGGCGGTCTTGCGCCCCTCCGAGTCTCTCGAGGGTGGAGGTCCGGAGTTGCTCTTTGTTTGCGTTGTGGCGGTCCCGGGATTGGACTTCCTGGGAGGCCGTATCTTGGGCCACGACCTCCTCGACGTTCCCGATCCGGAGGACCGGGTTCCTGAGGGGGTGTGGATGAGTAGGTGGCGTGATATTCTCCCCGACATGAGGTTGAAGGGGAACCAAAGTGTCGAAGGCACCCGGGTTTTGGCTGAGCGTCTGGATGAAGGCGGAAAACACCGACTGTACGTCGATTGTGATGACCGGAGGGCTAATTTGGTTCTCGCTCCGGTCCTTTTTCTTGGCCTCGATGTCGAGGCGGGCATCGGGGGCATTCTGTTGAATTTGCTGGCGTAGGTCGACAACCGTCTGGTCCAACCCGGCGATGACGTCGCCCCCGGGAGCCCTGTTAGAGGCTTCGGGGACGTCGACTTCGCCGAGGGCCAGGTTCCTGTCCTCGACATTCTTGGAGTTGGCACGAGTTGTTCTCACCATTCTAGCTAGGTGTTTTGTGTTTGGTCGAGGGGGAGGGTTTCTTACTTGATTGTTCGACCTCTCAACGACAGCACCAAATGATGGATAGTGTACCCGGGGGGTAGCTTATCCGAGGGGTTATTGCGGAAAATAACTAGAGAGAAGTCAGAGCGAATAAGTAACAGAGAGAGAGTGTATTGAATAGGTAAGTCAAGGCTTTTTTGCGTGTTTTACAACGGGGAAATGGGGTGCTATTTATAGTAGCAATAAATGCCAGACAGGGACACGTGTCAAGCATCCATTGACCGAGGGGTCACCTGGACGGGTTTTTGAAAATTTGGTGGGCAGTGAGTTTTTCGCCTTTTTACCCGGTCGGGTTTTCGGATTTTCTCCCTTTTTTGTGTTTTCTGTTTTCCCGACGGGTTTTCAGTATGTACCCAGACGGGTTTTGGTCCCAGGCCTGGCAGCGGGTTTTTTTGTATACACCCAGTCGGGTTTGTTTGTGTACCCGACCGGGTGGCAGTGTTTAGCCTAAAACCCGACCGGGTTTTCGGTTTACCCGACCGGGTTTTTCCCCAGGCCTTTCAAAAACTTTTTTTTTGAAAGTGCAAAGAAAGAAAGAAAAAAAGTAAATGTACCTTGCATGGGTTGCCTCCCAAGAAGCACTTTATTTAACGTCGTGGCTCGACGCCATCGTTGTGTTCAGTCATTCAAATTTGGATCTTGATACTTCATCTTCTTCCCATTTTCACTCCTAGGACTTTCATAGAAATGCTGAACTCTCTGATCCTTCACTTTGAAAATCTTTCCAGGATCAAATATCAAGATTTTCATTGACTCGTGTGGTGAGAGTGAGGGGAAAAAATTCTCATTTAACATGGTCAATGGAAGAGGTTTTGATCCGGATGTCATAAGAGGGGGTATGAAATGGTTGCCTGCATATTTGTGAAAGAAGAGAAATCGAAATGATACTCACATTTGTTGAAAATTTCACAGATTTCATTGCTCTTTTCGATCTTCCGGGTTTCCCTCAAAGCTTCGAGAGACGGTGAGGGTGCCTCATAGGATAAAAAGGATGACAATTTGAATTTGGGGTTCGGCTCATCCTCTTCTTCTACCAGTTGGAGCTCCGTGTCATTTTGTTGTTGTTCTTCTTCTTCTTTTAGATTTTGGGTCTCCTTTTGCAATTCCTTCCCATTCGTCAATGTGATTGCAAAAGCTTGCTGTTTAAAATCTTCTTCTGTTTGAGAGAGAAGTTTCCCAAAATCTTTTGTTTCCAATTGACTCACAATACTTGGCATTCACTTCACTTGATTCTCCAGGTTATGTTCGCTGCACCTTGTTTCTTGCGGGAATTGTGACATATTTTGCTGCATATTTGTCACGTTGATAGAGAGAGCTCGGATCATGTCTTCAGTGGACATGCTAGAATAAGAATTCGAGTACATGTGATCTATCATTCCTGGATTATATCTGTTAGAGAATGGATTATATCTCCTTTGAGGTATACTCTCATGGAAACGAATATCATCAATTTATTCAAAATATTCTTCTTGAAGTTTCGGGCAAAAATTCGTAAGATGCTTGTGAGACATGCAAATGTTGCAGACTTTGTCATCATGAGTTTTAGAAATAAATTCCTTTATTAAAGAAGCTTAACTAGAAATTTGACTCTCTAGGGATGATGTGCCAGTATCCATGTTAAGAACTTCTTCAAAGTTGGTACAAATTGGTTCACTTATGTTTTTTTTTTTGAAATTTCTCACATGAATTTTACCATGTACTCTCACAAAACTCGGAAAATAATAGTAAAATTATTTTTTTCTTTTTTTTGAAATAAAAAGAAAAATAATTGCCTTTCCCCGGCAACGGCGCCAAATTTGACGAGCACTTTGTCTTAGTGCATCAAAATAATATTCAATACTAACACTTATACATAGTATAGCGTAGTAGAGTTCGTATCCACAGGGAAATGAATAATCCTCTTTTTATGAAGTAGTAAATAAAGGGAGGTTTTGGGGTAGAATGATTTATTTTAATAAGAAACTAAGATGAACAACTTATATGTGTTTTAATTCAAAGATAAAAGGAACTTGATTTTGCTACTTTCCACTTGTTGATATATTTAGTCGATCCTTGTTATATCTATAACCTATCCTCTCTCGAATACTCAATCGAGGAGTATATCCAACTCATCGAGGGTAGTTATTAACAACGACCGTTCATTAATAACCCTTACTATTAATCAAATATAGAACAACGCCTTATACCGATTTAATAGTAGCATTTAATCTTTCTAACTCCTTGATGAAATCAATTGAGATTGATAACCTCAACACAACGGTTTTGGTTTAACCAACAAAATTAATCCCTCTTAAGTTTATTAATCACGACCGTGCATTAATAAACCGAAGTTACTTACTTGTGAAACCATCAACGATTAATCATCGGTTCGTTGATCGTTTCTAGTAATAATTAATATTGAGATGTTGACTAATTTTCATCTTGGCAACACTCCCCAACATTAATATAAAAATAGATTAAGGAAAGAATTAATATTCAAGGAGAGAAGTTAAGAAAATAACTCACAACTTTAATAATCAACAAGCTTCAAGAGCAAAACCAAGAAATGGAAGTTTAGCTCCTCATTTGGAGACTAAACATTGATAGAAAAATATAAAGAAATGATATTCTAAACTAAGCTTAAGAGTATATGTGAATTGGTTCTCAAATGGGAAGGAAAAGGGGTGTATTTATAGGTGTTTGGAGGTGGCAGGGTCATTTACCCTACCGGGTTTTTCAGAAACCCGATCGGGTTTCCTGAGTAATTGCCTGGAAACTTCATTAGTCACATCTACCCGATCGGGTTTTTGATTTACCCGATCGGGTAAAAGACAAATCTTTGCCAAATCTTCGCCCTGCATGTTTAATTGCCTCCAAATCAGATTTGATCTTCGGGTCAAGTCAAACCCGGTCGGGTTTTTGGAAAACCCGGTCGGGTTTTTGACTATTTTCCCAAATTTTCACTTTCTCTTGTTCCCTTGTACTTTCCTTGACCTTTCGAGGATCCTTTTGATGATCTTTACCTAGTTTAAGCTTAGAAAATCCCTAATCTAAACAAATTTTAAACAAATAGGAAAAATAAAGCATTACATCTAAAGTGTGTAATTTCCCAAACAACATCAAATAAAACTAGTTAAAATTACAAACATAGACAACAACAATTCTATACTATCGGGCACAGAAATATGCGGCAGTTGAGGAAGAAATTTCCCAACGGGATGGGACGTCAGTCCCTCCGCGCCGCAAGATATCGGACCGTCTGTGGCCAGGGCCATCAGAGCCCTCCGACGCAAAAAAATAAGAAGACGAGCGGTGGCTACGCCCCTTGGGGAACCCAGGGTCCTCCAGACGACGCTCGGCGGGAGTTTAGCGAACTTACCCCCTTGGCGTTCACGGTGAGCCAAATCTTTGAGGCCATCAAGGATGAAGGGATGCTCGAGGTGCCGCCCGTCGCCAGAGGCCCAATGGGAAAGAACCTCAACGCCTACTGCGAATATCATCACAAGGAAGGGCATAGCACGGATCAATGCAACAGCTTGAGGATGGCCATTGAAAGACTTGTTCGGAGGGGCTACCTCGGAGAGTTCACAGGGGGACCGACCCCTCAGAATCGGGAACAACCGGACCAGGAACCATTCACGTGGCGTAGGGACGACCGGAGGGAAACGGAGGACCAAGATGTCGATTATCGCCATGCCGATAAACGCCCGGAGGGATCGCTCGGGCCGGACGGTCACAAGAAGAAATTGGAGATCAAGTGATCTTCAGGGTGCAGGGTATACGTCTGCCAGACGTGCTTCCTCCACAACATGGACGAACATGCTGCTGGAATGTGGAACGTAGAGCACGTGAGGAGAACTTATCAATGACACCATTTTGCTAAAGTCCTTCCTCTCAAAAAAATACTCCCTCCATCCCATTTTAGTTAGCCAAACTTGACTTTTCAAGTCAATGGCGCCTAACTTTGACCGATTATATGTTTATATAGAGAAAGTATTAATAATATGAAAATGATATGAAAATGTTCTTTGTTAAAAATACTATCATAAAAGTATAAAATTATTAAATTTTGTATAAATATATTAGTTTAAATAATTGGTCAAAGTTTACCACCTTTGACTGGAAAAGTCAAAGATGGCTAAGTAAATTGGGACGGAGGTAGTATAAAAAAGAAAATGGGGGAAGAGGGAGACATAACTCCCAAGGTCAGGGAATCACCAAGAGGATAAAGCGTTCTCCATCTCATAACACTAACCAGTGCGGTACGGCCTCAGGGCTTAAGGTTTCGGTGTGGTGGGAAGGTGGACGGACGTCGGATAAACCGTTCTCCACCTCGGAACACTAATCAGTGCGGTACCGCCTCAGGGCTTAAGCTGCCGGTGCAGTGGGAAGGTGGACGAGCGTCGGATAAACCGTTCTCCACCTCGGAATACTAACCAGTGCGATACGGCCTCAGGGCCTAAGCTGCCAGTGCGGTGGGAAGGTAGACGAACGTCCCCAGGAGGATTAAAACCGTTCTCCATCTCGGAACACTAACCAGTGCGGTACGGCCTCAGAGCCTAAGCTGCCGGTGCGGTGGGACGGTGGACGAACGTCCCAAGGAGGATTAAAATCGTTCTCCACCTCGGAACACTAACCAGTGCGGTACGGCCTTAGAGCTTAAGTTGTCGGTGCGGTGGGAAGGTGGATGAACGCCCCCAAGAGGATATACCGTTTTCCACCTTGGAAAACTAACCAGTGTAGTACGGCCTTAAGGCTTAAGCTGCCAATGGTGTGGGAAGGTGGACGAACGTCCCCAGAAGGAATAAAATCCTTCTCCACCTCGGAACACTAACCACTGTGGTACGGCCTTAGGGCTTAAGCTGTCGGTGCGGTGGGAAGGTGGACGAACGTCCCCAAGAGAATAAACCGTTCTCCACCTCGGAACACTAACCAGTGCAGTACGACCTCAGGGCTTAAGCTGTCGGTGTGGTGGGAAGGTGGACGAGCATCGGATAAACCGTTCTCCACGTGGGAACACAAACCAGTGTGGTACGGCCTCATGGCCTAAGCTACCGGTGCAGTGGGAAGGTGAATGAACGTCCCCAAGATGATAAACCGTTCTCCACCTCGGAACACTAACCATTGCGGTACGGCCTCAGGGCCTAAGCTGCCAGTGCGGTGGGAAGGTGGACGAACGTCCCCAAGAGGATAAACCATTCTCCACCTCGAAACACTAACCAGTGCGGTATGGCCTCAGGGCCTAAGCTGTCGGTGCGGTGGGAAGGTGGACGAACGTGTTCAAGAGAATAAATCGTTCTCCATCTCGGGACACTAACCAGTGAGGTACGGCCTCAGGGTTTAAACTGTCGGTGCGGTGGGAAGGTGGACGAACGTCCCCATTAGGATAAACGTGTTCTCCATCAAGGAAGACTAACTAGTGCGGTACGGCCTCAGGGCTCAAACTGTCGGTGCGGTGGAAAGGTGGACGAACGAAACAAGGGAAACCCAAAAGCAGGAAAACCGTTCGTCGCCAAACACCAGCGAGAAGCCAAGGTAGAGGTCAAGGGTCTGGAGACAAGCATCTCCACTTCAGAGGCCGGGGGTCTGGAAACAAGCATGTCCACTTCAGAGGCCGAGGGTCTGGAGAAAAGCATCTCCACTCGAGAGTCCGAGGGTCTGGAGACAAGCATCTCCACTTAAGAGGCCGAGGGCCACGAGATGAGCCTCATGGCCGAGGGCCTTGAGACGCCCAGCATATCCACAGACTGAGCTTGCTAAGGCTGAGCATATCAAGATCACGACATTCCAAGGAGAACCAGCCTGGCATCCGGAGTACGGACGTCCCCGGAGACCGGAGAATACCCTCCCTCTAGACGGGATGACGTACGTCCCCACGGCTGTTTATATAGACGCTGGGTACGAAGATCCAGTGAATAAAGAAAGCAACCGTCAGGATTCATCTCAGAGCGGAGTATACTCTTTTTCCTCCGTTGGGATTTTTTCCCACAAGGTTTTTTCCTCAGCGGAGTTTTTAATGAGGTACCCCTCTGCGTATGACTTGGGAGACGCCAAGGGTCGGATTCAATTTTACTTCTTTATGTCCCGCACACGCTCGGAACATCAGAAGTGGGGTACTTGTGTTGGGTTAATGGCCCAATGGGGATTGGCCCATAAACCTTTAAAGGCCTACCCTACGAACGTCCCGAGAAGGCCCAAGACAACGGGTTAGCACCCTAGCGAGGTTCGTCCCCAACTTGACCAAAGAGAAGGGGACGTACATCTCCAAGTGTAGGCAGGTACCTTATCCCAGAAGCATCACCAGACGCACGTCTCACTAGGAACAAGAGGCAAGTTCATGGAGACAAACGTCTCCATGAGAAGGTCCAAGACAATGGGACACCATTGCCCCATCATCCAAGGGACATACGTATTCTAACATAAAATGTACCTTGGCCTAGGAACATTACGAGTCGCACGTCTCGAAGGACTTCAGCAGGAAACAACAGTTAGGCTCATGGGGACGAACGTCCCTTAAAGACCCAAGACAATGGGATACCCTTCCCCATCATCCAGGGGACGTACGTATCCTAGCGTAGCATATACCTTGGTCCAAGAGTAGGACTTGGGGATGAACGTCCCCACCCCTTTAGCCGATAGCCAAGATCCTGGCGGCATTTTGCATTTAATACAGAATATTTAATTTGGTGGTTGCGCATTTAATGCAGAAGATTTGATGGTCGGGTTCAAGCTAGACAAGCCCATGGGGACGAACATGCCCACCCCTTGGCGTGAAGCCAAGATCGTGGTGGTCACGCATTTATTGCAGAGGATTTGGTGTTTGGAGTCAAGCCATCCACAACTGGGTTCAATGCATCTAACTATCTATTGGCGGTATAAATAGTAGCATTTATTTCATTGTAAAAGGAGACAACTTAGCACTCTAGTATTGTAGCATTCCTATTATCTCGTAGCATATCTCTGGACGAACGTCCTCACCTTGTAGAATAGCATTTGTACGAACGGCCTCACGTCTTGTAAGTACGAACAACTTCACTTTTGTAAGCACGAACAGCCTCACGCCTTCAACAGTGAAAATACAACCAAAACTTCTTATTGGGCCTCATTTTACTTGTTTCATCTTACTCTTCTAAAATACCCACTCGAAACCCTTAGGTTGCGTGTTGAGCCTACGGGTTGAAGAGAATAAACCTCAACAGTACTTCATATAATTCTACATATATATTAGAATGTTATTGGTACACACTTTTTGTACAAATATAATATGCACTCCCTAATTATCTCTCTACCCCGTATGTCTAAAAAATGTGTGTACATCAAGCATTTCTCTTCTATATAAACTTGACTACGTTTGTTAACTTTTTTCAAATTGAACATATAAATAAATACTTCGTATATAAATAAGTATGTGTGTGAGTGATTTTTTTAATAAATACTAAACTTTTAATATCTCTTTCCAACTCGTGGTAATGATCAAAATAAATAAACTTGGGAAAATTACTAAACCCCTTAGGGTTTGCTCATAATAATAAGTTTAATTTTGTATTTTTAAAAATTAATTAATTATCTCTTGAGTTTTTATTTTTCTCACAATATGCCCCCTCTCATACACTTTACGAAAGATATGTTGTGATTTATTAAATCTCTCTTTACCTAAGAGCTTCTGTCAATCCCGCAAAAATAAGTTTAATTAGTACTCATATTTCGAGAAATTAAATATGTCTTAGTTATATTTCGGGAAATTTCCCTTCTTTCTTCTCTCCCACATATCCAGACCCGTTCTTCTTCCCCATTTGTGCATTGCCCTTTCTCTTTCTTTCTTTATTTCTTTCTTTCTTTCTTTCTTTCTCTTCTTTCTCCTGTCAGTCTGCTTCTTTCCCCTACTAATTATGTCTTCTCAGCTATTCAATTGCTTCAAGGAAAATTTACTTCTAATTTCATCCCTCAACATCCTGCTGATCGTGGTGAAGGACGGAGCTACATGTAACCCCAAGGGGGGCAATCCCCCCCCCCCCCCCCCCCTTTATTTAATTTTTTTATTAATTTTACCTTAAAAAATTTTTTGCCCCCCCTCCCCCTCCCCCCAAAAAATAATAAATAGATATATATTAGTATATATTTATATATATAAAAAATTCTGACCCCCATACCCTAAAGTCTGGCTCCGCCCCTAATCGTGGTGTTTCTATGGAGGTAGGGGCGGCGGAGGTGGTAGGTATGGAGGTAGCGACGGCGGAGGTGGCGGGTATGCCGCAAGTAGGAGCAATGGAGAGTGTGGGTATAGTGGTAGGAGCAACGTCGGGGAAGAAGTGGTGAGTATGAAGGTAAGGGTTGCACCGGAGTGGAAGTGGTGGGTATTAAGGTAGGGCGGCAGAGGTGATGGGATGGAGGTAGTGGTGACTGGGTGTCGAAGGTGGTGGGTATGGAGGTGGCGGCGGTGTAGGTCCACGTGGAAGAGTCAGAGATGGAGGCCGTGGAGATGGTGACAATGGAAGTCAAGTTGACGGAGGCTATGGATATAGAGGCATGAGTGACAAGAAATAAAAAGGGTGGTGGATGTGTGAAATCTTTTGCATGAGAAGAAAGAAAAGGAAATAGAATTCAGAAGGGGAGAAGAAAGAATAGTCTCGTAGACAAAGAAAGAGAAAATGAATAAAAAAGGACAAAAAGAAAAATAAATCAGGAAAGCGGATGATTACTTAGAAAATAGCTAAATTGATACGATAGTATTTTTCAACACTTCGAGCACTTAATTAATTCACCTAAATGTAAAATGACTCTATTGATTTTTTCGTAAAAGTAGAGGGACATATTTGACAGATTACTTTAGATTCTTTAAAATCTTAATTAAAGCGGTCATATCACACCTATTAATTAACGTACTAACTTATGTCAATGATGGGTTTTTATGTTTAGAAATATTGAATCTAATATGTGTGTTGAGTGACTGTACCGTAGGTATCCATATAACAATCCAATAATATAGTGTTCCTAGAATTATACAAATTTTTTTTAATTAAGATCATGTGAATTGTAACATAGGGAATAACTCTCAAACTTGATTTATCACTTCAAATATATTTTAACTTGCTTGTAAATATTTTTTCTCTTACAGAGTAGAGTTCAATTTCTATTATTCTCCCCACTAGTTAAAATATATTGTTAGTAGTATAGTTCATACTATTAATATTTCAAAAAAGTCTTGTTTCACCATATTACTATTATTAGTATGTTACTATTGTAGGTTGTTTTCATATTATTTAATTATGAATACTGTTATCATCATCATTTGTATGTTGTTGCCAAGATTATTAACAATGATAATATTATTAATACACCATTCTATTATTAGTGCATTTTTATTGTTCTTAATATTTGTATGTTACTATTATTACATAAATGTAGGTTACGTTGTTGGAATTTAATCTTTAATATTGGGTAAAATAGCTCAAACTTTTATGGGGTGTGAAACAAGTACCCAAAACTTACATATGTAATATAAATACATCGTGTTTGATATGAAAAATTATTTTGACACCACGATTGTATGTTTTTTCAAATATATATATATATATATATATATATATATATATTGAAATAATTACATAATTTAAAATATTTTAATCTTTATTGGAATGCAGTAAACATTCTAATATTTTATTTGTGAAATAAACAATGTTGCATCTCGTACAATTTAATTTTAATTGCATCCTCATAAATGTTTTGTGTATTGAGTATATCATAAACTTATATTTGTGAAAATAATAAGATCGTGGTATTAATAATAAGATAAAGTTTAGAATATATATTAATAATAAGATAATGTTTAGAATATATACTGTGCAACCGGTGCATGGTGAGCAACATGCACTCATTGGGTATTATTTTTTCTCTTTTTTAGAAAAATGGTAATAACTTTTTTATTATTGATCTGATTTTTATAAAATTTATATCAACATTTTTTATTTTTCATGATCTTTCAAATGAGACCAATATTGCCTATGTAATTTTAACATATTATCGAACTATTATATTAACCTATGTAAAATATGTAGTTTTATGTGTAGAAATATGTAACTCACGTCCTGTCAGACCAAATGCATCTCGTGTGTATAAATATGTAACTCTACGTGTAAAAATATGTAACTTTACGTGTAATAATATGTTACTCGCGTTCAGACAGGTCAAATACAACTCGTGTGTATAAATATATAACTCACGTGTATAAATATGTAACTTTACGTGTAAAAATATGTAACTCGCGTTTAGACAGGTAAAATACAACTCGTGTGTATAAATATGTAACTCGCGTGTATAAATATGTAACTTTACGTGTAAAAATATGTAACTCGCGTTCAGACATGCCAAATGCAACTCGTGTGTATAAATATGTAACTTTATGTGTACAAATATGTAACTTTACGTATAAAAATATGTAACTCGCATGTATAAATACATAATAAAATAAATTTTTTATATACACAATTTTAAGATAAATTGTTATTTACAAAATTATTTTTCTGTATTAAATTTAGTTCGATTTTCCTTATAATCCAATACTCATTAATATAATAGTTCGATAATTTCTTAAAATTACATAAGCAATATTGGTCTCATTTGAAAGATCATGAAAAATAAAAAATGTTGATATAAATTTTATAAAAATCGGATAAAAAATAAAAAAGTTATTAGTATTTTTTAAAAACAAAAGGAAAAAGAAAAAAGAAATCCGTATACCGGTATACGATGCTCACCGTATACCGGTCATACGGTATAATTTGCCTATATTACATGATCAAATTAGGAATATATACTTGTCTTATATCTCACTAGTAAAAATTTGTTAAACTGTGTCACGTCATTTGAGGCGCTTAAAAAACAAGCGCCTTTAAAATATACGACGTGCGGCGCTTTCCTCTCTAAGCGCCTCTAATATGTATTTAATTTTTTAATTATTTAATGTTTCGGGTCTTTGCGGCGCTTATATATAAAAGCGCCGCCAATATTTAAATTAAATTTTGATATTTAGAAGCGCAGGAGCGAAAAAGTGTAAATGAAGCGCCAAAACGAAAAATTTGAATAAAATTTTAAAATTTATCAAGACTTCTGCGGCGCCTAATTAATGAAAAGCGCCGTATTCGAAAAATATTTTTTTTAGTTATTTAGGAGGTGCCTATATGTAAAAAGCGCCGCAGACCTACGCCAAATTTTTATTCAAAAATAAACTATTTTTTTTTAAATCGGATTTTAAAACGAGGCGTGCGGCGCCTATATGCAAAAAGCACCGCATATATGTTCCGGTTTCTTAGGAGGCGCTTATATTTAAAAAGCGCCGCAGACCGATGCCAAATTTTTATTCAAAAATAAACTAATTATTTAAAAAAACGGATTTTAAAAAGAGGCGTGCGGCGCGCCTATATGATAAAAGCGCCGCATAAACTGTTAAATCGGATTTTTACCATGGCCGGTGGTCGCTCGCAGTAGTAATCGATTCAGCAGAGATAAACCCTAAGCCGGCCGCGCCGTCGCACCTAGTCCGTGGCCCAGCCGTCGCACCTCCGCCGCTCCTCCGCTCAACCGACAACGCTCCTCCGCTCACCTTCGTTGCCGTCGAACTCGTCGAGGGTCGCGTTGCTCACTCCAGCCGCGCGCAGCCGTCGATTGTCGTCCGCGTCAAGTGTGCGCCGAGCTCCGGTCGTCCGCCGCTCACTCCAGCCGCGCGCAGCCGTCGAGGGTCGTCCGTGTCAAGTGTGCTTCGAGCTCCGGTCCTCCGGTCCGCTTGCCGCCGTCGAGCTCCGGTCCTCCGGTCCGCTTGCCGCCGTCGAGCTCCGGTCCGCTTACTCCAGCCATCGGTCTCCCATTTCACAGCAGGTATGTATATTTTTTTAATAATAAATTTTTTCTATATTTTTTATTTTAATTAATTTTGAGTAATATAATTTTGGAATAGTTGTAATGAGCAGCAAAACACTTTCAAGAGGTTGTTGTATATTAGCATAACCCTCAATTGCAATCTTACATAAAAAGTGTGCTTAAAAAGAAAAAAAGTATGCAATAATTTATTATTATTTTTTTATTTTTAGATAAAGTTTAGTGTTGTTAATCATGGATCGTAGCTGGATGTATGATTTGCGAAATACTTCTCAATTTTTCAATGGTGCTCATGAGTTTGTGAAAGTGGCTGTTGCGCATGAGAAGCAACAAGGACAAAAAGGAATTTTATGTCCTTGTTCAATGTGCCGTAACATTAAAAGAGAGAATGACTTGAACATAGTTCTTCAGCATTTATTTGATAAGGGTTTTAGAGAAAACTATATGACATGGACATTCCATGGTGAAAATCGTGTGGATGTCGAAGACCTTTTTTCTGGAGCAACTTCTGGTCATCTAAAGCGTAAAGCTACTCATATTACTACTACTTCAAATGATATTGATGATGGTGTTGCGGATGATGATGTCAATGAAGATAGAATTGATGAACTCTTGAATGATGTTCATGATAACTTTGATTATCAACCAAAATCTTATGAGAATTTGATTGAGGCCGCCAATATACCGCTATTCACGGGTTCTGAATTCTCCAAATTATCTGTTGTTCTCAAATTATTTCACTTGAAAGCTAAACATGGGTGGAGTAATGTTAGTTTCACTGAGTTGCTGATATTGCTTCAAGAAATGCTTCCAGAAGGAAATACACTTCCCGATACGAGCTATAAGGCTAGAAAGTTGTTGTGTCCAATGGGAACAGAATGGGAGAAGATTCATGCATGCCCAGCCGATTGCATACTGTACCGCAATGAATATGAAAGCCTAAATGAATGTCCAAAGTGTCACGCTTCACGTTATAAGAAGAAGAAGGGTATTAATGTTGGGTTTGATGCTGAATACACCAAAACACCTGCCAAAGTGTTGTGGTATCTTCCTATCATTCCTAGATTTAAAAGATTATTCATGAATGAGAAAGATGCAAAAAACTTAGTGTGGCATGCTCAAGGCAGGAAAAAAGATGAGTACTTGCGACATGTATCTGATGCACCACAGTGGAGGCAAATTGATTTGAAATATCCTGATGTTGGCAAAGAAGACAGGAATTTGAGACTTGGATTATGCACTGATGGTATGAATCCATATGGCACATTGAGTAGTCAACATAGTACTTGGCCAGTTTTATTGGTTATTTATAATTTGCCTTCATGGTTGTGCATGAAGAGGAAGTACATAATGTTGTCTCTGCTTATCTCGGGACCACAACAACCCGGTAATGATATTGATGTGTACCTCGCACCATTAGTTGATGATCTTAAACTTATGTGGAATGAGGGTGTTACAGCATATGACATGCACACAAAAACAAATTTTAATTTGCGTACTTTGTTGTATTGCACTATTAATGACTTTCCAGCTTATGGAAATCTTTCTGGATATACAGTTAAAGGTGGAAAGGCATGTCCCATTTGTGAAGATGACACTCTTGATTTGCGATTACCCAATTGCAAAAAGAATGTATACATGAGTCATCGAAGATTTCTTCCACGAAACCATCGTTATCATGCACTCAAAAAGGCATTTAATGGAAAAGCTGAACACGGTGTTCCTCGACGTGTATTAAGTGGATCAGAAATATATGATAAGGTCAAAGATTTGAACACGGTTTTTGGTAAGCCATATAAGCGGAACAAACAGAGTTTGTGGAAGAAGAAGTCTATTTTTTGGGAACTTCCGTATTGGAAGGACTTATTTGTGAGGCATTGTCTTGATCTTATACACATTGAAAAAAATGTGTGTGACAGCATCATTTCGACCATTATGAATGTCCCGGAAAGATAAAGGATGGAATTAATATCCGAAAAGACATGATTGAACATTTAAATATTCGAAAAGAATTGGCACCACAACCGCGGGAAAATGGTTTTTATCTTCCACCAGGTTGCTACACACTCTCAAAGGTTGAGAAACGAATTTTTTGTGAAAACTTATATGGCATCAAAGTGCCTTCTAGGTATTCTTCAAATTTTAAGAATCTCGTATCATTGAAGGATATGAAATTGGTTGGTTTGAAGTCTCATGATTATCATGTTCTGATGCAACATTTGTTGCATGTTGTTCTACGAGAGCTTTTACCTGATCATGTTAGATGTGCGATCATGAGGTTGTGTTTCTTCTTCAATTCCATATGTCAGAAAGTAATTCACCTTGAGAAACTTGATGCGTTGCAAGCTGAAGTGGTTATTACATTGTGTCAGCTTGAAATGTATTTTCCACTTCACTATTTGACATTATGATGCATCTTGTGGTACATCTGGTTAGACAAGTCAAGATGTGTGGTCCTGTGTTTTTACGATACATGTACGGAATGGAAAGACATATGAGATATTTTAAATCAAAGGTGAAAAATCGATGTCGACCTGAAGGAAGTATAATCAGGGGTGTAATTGATGAAGAAGTCATTGAATTTTGCACACCTTATTTGATGAATGTTGAATCATTAGGTGTTCCAAAGTCTAGACATGATGATAGGAATGAAGGAAAAGGCATACTTGGAAAGAAATTACTAAAGAATGTGGACAATGAGTTAGTGGAAAAGACCCATCTTCTCGTGTTGCATCATTTGGAAATTATTTCTCCATATGTGCAACAACATATGAATGCTTTGAAGACTCAATTTCCGTTGAAAAGTGAAGTATGGTTGACTAAAGAACACAATCGTACATTTTCATCTTGGTTTAAAGACTTCATCTTCAATGACAGGAATGATGTTTATAATGAGGTTGATGAAGATGTTAAGTGGTTGGCTTATGGTCCTAAATGCACAATTGATTCATATGAAGCATACGATATCAATGGCTACACCTTTTATACTACCCGACAGGATGCCAAATCTGTATTACAGAACAGTGGGGTATCAGTGGTAGCATCTTCAACAGAATATGCAAGTTCAAATGATAAGAATCCTCTTTATGCAACAATGTCTTACTATGGAAAAATTGAGGATATATGGGAGTTGAATTACACGAACAGGAGTTTTTCACTTTTCAAGTGTCAGTGGGCCGATATTCGAAGAGGTGTTCAGCGTGATCAAACAGAAGTGACATTAGTGGATTTTACTCGACCCGGATATCGTGATGATCCGTTTATACTTGCATCCCAAGCTGAACAAGTTTTTTATGTAGAGGATCCTTCAAACAAACGATGGTCAGTTGTTTTACCAGGTAAGAAAAAAATAATTGTGGATGATTGTGACGTTGGAGAAGATGATTATATTGAAGATATGCCGTCATTGTCCACTGGCATGCATAACAGAAATGAAACAATCGATTACAATGAAGACGATCTTTCATTTGTTGGAAATCATAACGATGGCATAGAAATTTTCTTCAAAAAGTCAAAGTGATATCATGAGTGAATTGTAAGTAATCTTAACGTTATTATGTTTTTTTTCTTGAATTAAAATTCATTTTTCTTTCATATATTATTTGTGCTTCTAATAATAACACTGTTGCAGGAGCTACACACTATGAGTGATAGTGATGGAGATGACTTTATTCTCGATGAGGAACCTCATGTTACGGCGGAGGAACATAGTAGCACTGGGCGCAGAACTAGCGACGTGAAAAAAATAGTTGATTTTGATAAAAATGGTCAGCCAGTTGGTGCGTGGGCGGAGAAGTTCAAATCTTTTGTGGGCAAGATAGTACGTTCTCGGGTAAACATCAACATTGAAAGTTGGAAGCAAGTCCCCGAATCCCTAAAATTGCAGATGTGGAAAGAGATCCAGGTATGTACACTTAATTATATATTTTAACTTTATTAAGGTATATCCCTAATGCATATATTAAATCACCACTATGTAGGATGAGTATTTTGTTGATGACACCATGTACAAGTTGACCATAAAAAAGATGGGAAAGTTACATCGGGACTTTAGAAACCGATTGAGGACTGGCATTTTTTATAAGACACGACCAGTTGGACAGGATAGTGGTGAAGCTTATGTGAAGTATAAAGGCATTTTGACACAAGATGTGTGGGAGGATTTTATCGCTAGGAGCATGACTCCGGAGTTTCAGGTATAATCCAAATGTAATTTTATTGAATTCAATTTTGTTTTATAATATGAATTCCATACTTTTTAAATTTTATGCAGGAATTAAGTGATAAAAACAAACAAGCTGCGTTACAGAATATTTACCGAAATGGAAAGATCAGGGATTACTAGATCAGTTTTTGACTAAGTCTGAAGTGGATTCCACAAAATCTAGCGTATCTTCTGATGACATTCCGAGACATGTGAATTGGTTTTGTGCTAGATCTGGATTGACAGTAGATGGACAACTAGCTTTCCCGAGTAACACCGAAGCCATGAAAAATTAAAGAAGAAAGAAAAACTTGTAAGTATGTTTCACATAAGTATATTTTACGTATAAACTTTTCACATAAGAATGTTTTACGTATAAATTTTGTAACTCTTTTTTTATATGTAATAGGATAAAATTCAAGATGATGTTGCTACAGGGACGTGGAAGCCACATGGACGACATGATATTCTTACCGAGATATTTGAGAAACCTGATTATCCTGGACGTGTACGCGGTGTTGGAGGAGGTGTGGGGCATAAAAGACTGTTTGAGCGAGAGCCGAGGAGTTCACGTAAGATTGGTAATTTGAGCGATACTAATTTGAAGAAGTTACAGGATCAGTGGATGAAAGATATGGAAAAAGCTTTTGCTCAAAGAGGATTCCAATCTACCACATTTCCATCTACGCATTCTCAAAAAGTAGATGCAGACACTATGAACTCCACCGCACCTATTCCACGAATTTTTGTTGTTGTAAGTAATTATTAAAATCATATATATTTATTAATGTCTACAATATTTATTAACTTTTTTTTTGAAAATAATTATAGGACGGTTCATCCTGTAAGCTAGTTGTTGAGTCACAAACAGAAAATGGACACAAAGATTTGAAATATGTAGCAATGGCTTTGGCTTATAATACCGCCCCGGGGGCCATGATACATAATATTCCGATGTCTGCTAATACCATTAAAGTTAACATATCTATGATTTATACAGGTTTTGTGAAATGTCATCCTTTGTTTCCATATATAGTGTTCACAGATTTTGTGAGATGCAAATCTTTAAATGTTATTATTATTTAAGTTTGTTTTTTGTTTCAATGGTTTTTACAGGTTTTGAGCAATGTCCTCTTTTAGTTCCAAATGAAAATGCTGAGATATATGTGTTGACAGATGCTATAGGATCATTTGTTGAGTGGCCTAGTCATTTAGTTTTTTTTGAAGAAGAGGTGAATAAATAACTCTTTGCAATTATCAAACAATACAAAATTACTCCATGTTACTGTCATTCTGACCATTTTTTAGGATCAGGTAAAGTCAAAGCGGAAAGATGTGATTCAAAAGAATAAAGCTTTTATTCCGAGAGAGTCTCCTCGGGTTGTGGTTCCTCCTAGTACATACCCATTGGTTAGTGATACTATTTTGCAGTCACTAACCGAAGATTTATTGGAGCTACATGAGACGCTAGAGTGGTATGAGCCAGAGGTGTGTAAATTCTCTATTGCTTTACTTGTTGATGCTTTTCACTATCCGCAAAACAGTGAATTTGGGACTATCATCGATCGTAAAGACTTGGCTGAATTACTCGAGGGTGATTATGTGGATATGTGCATTATTCAATCCTTTGCATTGTAAGTATTTTAAATAAATATAACAATATTTAAATTAAAGTTAATGAAATGATTTGAACTTCAAAATTGTATAATGATGCTATATTATGTTTATTATAGGTGTGCCTTATAGATTTGCAACGTGATGATGTTGTGTTTTTGTGCCCCTTATTGTGCTCTTATGGTTCTTATCAACTTGACAAGAAGGGCACAATAACATATATGAAATAATCTTTGTGTGCGACATTTGGAAAAAGAATGATCTTGCTTCCATATAATGAAGGGTAAATAGTTTTATTTTATATAATGTATCTGTTTATGTAAATTTAATTTTTTAATTAATTGTATTTTTTTTTATATTTAGATTTCATTGGATTTTGATAGTCATTTGCCCCTCGGTTAATAAAGGTTATATCTTCAATTCAATCCCAAGCTTTTCTAATATCAGCATTCAGAAAGATCTAGCATTGTAAGTATTCTTTTAATATTTTTTATTTATTTAATTGCTATAGATTATTATTATTATTATTATTTATATCATATAACATAAATTTTTTAATATAGAGCATACAGAGTTGCTTCCGCGAGAAATGGTGATGGAAAGCCAATCACATGGCATAATGTTAAGGTAAATTCATCAATAACTTATTTCAATCACCATTAACTTTGATACATATATTTTGTAAATTTGTATTTCAAAAAAGTGTGCCAGACAAAACGGAAACACAGAATGCGGATATTATACCATGCGATACATATGGGAAGTGATTTCGTATGTTGATAGCTTTGATATTGAAAAGGTATATCATTATTTATTCTTATTTTTTAACTTCGTTTAATTTTTTCTAATTTAAAAGTTGTAATATTTTTTATTTATGTTTTATTTTATATAAATATTTGTAGGATTGGTATTCAGGAACTGAGGCATATTCTGAAGATGAATTTAATAACATTCGCAATATATGGGCACGATATTTCTTGGATGTACTCTTAAATATGTAAAAGTTGATTACATTGGTTATGTATTGTGTTAAGTGTTTTTTGAAATCATTTTTATGAAGATTTTTGTAATCTATGTTGGTTACTTGAATTGGTTACACTTTGCTGATTTTGTAATTTGTGAAGTTCATGTTGTTGATATTGTGATGATTTTAAAAAGTTTACACTTTTGGTATTTTGTTAATTCTGTTCCAGGACGTACTTTTGAAAGATCCTAAATACTGATTGATTTTTTTTTTTAAAAATGTTGAATACTTGTGGCGCTTATTTGTGTAAGGCGCCGCGAAACTTAAAAAAAATAAATTGATTTAATTTATTTAAAAAACATTTGCGGCGCTTATATAAAGAAAGGCGCCGCGAAACTTAAAAAAATAAATTAATTTAATTTATTTAAAAAACATTTACGACGCTTATATAAAGAAAGGCGCCGCACGGTTAAGTCGAAAATTATTAATTTAAAAAATATTTTGCGACGCCTATACGCAAAAAAACGCCGCACACATATTAAATATAATTTTTTTAAAAATATAATATTGGCGCCGCTTTTTGAAATTAAGCGCCGCACAGGTTAAATTGCGGCACCGAGATTTGCGACGCCTAAAAGCGCCGCACATTGGGTGATTTAAGCGCCGCACGTTGGTAATTTTGCACCAGTGTCTCTACAAAGTTTGAGAGCTTTAAATAATAATAGCACTACGTAATACTCGTACTCTATAAATAATGGTATTGATAAGGAGTTATAGTAACAGTAACGCCAATGGTAACTATTTTTCAAGTTTCTTTTTTTATGGAAAAAAAGTGAAAGTAATGATATGGATCCAACAAAGGAAAAGTCAAATATTTTCACGGGTGTCTAGATTCTTCTTGCATAATGTGTCATTTCCAGACGTGTCCTTAAACTAGACAGTGCACTAGCAAAACTACTGCACAAATTCCGCCGACTCATTCAAAAGACTTACGTAGTACGTAGTAAAAAAGAGAATTTACCGTTTGTAAAAATTAAAAAATACGAGTATCGTGTAGCTCAACCGGCAATGATGGAATGTCACAAGGGTTAGGTCCCAGATTCGAATCCCGACAACTGCGATGAGAGGTTAATATGCTAAAAAATGCATAGGACCTCTGTAAATACCGGGGACAGAGCTCCACTCTCTATTTGTCAGATTGTGATTATAGTCCAATTTACATCCTCCTAACTTACCGTCCGGTCGGTGTTGGGGGCCCTTGGGGATGGGGTGTCACTTTTTAAAATAAAAAAAATGGGGTACCGTACCTATTATTCATTTCATTGGACCACATCATTTTATCATTTTTAATTTAAATTTAAATAATTCAATTGCTACATTCTCATTTTTAATCTACCTACGACATAACCCACCGGAGCCGCTGCGGGCCTCGTAATTTCGCGGTAATTTTCAACGAGCCATATTGGCGACCGTTGACTGCTCATATTTTCCGGAAATTGTACGGAATAAATAAATAAATTGGAAATCTTTGAAAAAAGAAAGTATATTGGGAAAAAGAGTCGTTGGACGGTACACGTGTCGCCCACCTTTCACGCGACAAGTACCCAGCCTACACGGAATCGATGTCACCTGGGACCCATCATCTTTAGCAAATGTCGCGCCACCCCGCCGCCACACAAGTCACTTGGTGGACGGCTTTTCCTCAGACCGCACTATCGGCTTGCACTAATAATAAAGTATTATCGTACCCGAATACACGCAAATACAAATTGTGTTTAAATTAAAATAACACGTACTTAGTGGTTCTGTCGGCACGATCTCGTGGAGCCGTTTGGCGTAACACAGTGTTTAAATTATTTTCCTTTTTTAAATAGGAGTACTCCATAATAAAATCAATTTGAATATTATCAAAGGTTACTTCAGTATATTGAAAAAATTTCTCACGTAGTATCTCATACCTCCTGCGTTCCTAAATAAACTTCACATTTTGACTTCACACAAATTAAGGAAATAAATTTAACTTTACTGTAGAATACACTGTTGTGACACTGTTTTACACTGTTTTGGTGTAGATAATTTGCCAAATAAGGAAGGGAAAAGAAGTGTGAAATTTATTTTGGATCTACCCAAAAAGGATGTGTGAAGTTTATTTAGGACCGGATGAAGTATTGAATTTCTCGATAATAAAAGTACCATATTTTATCATAATGAAAAAAGGATATTCCGTATATACGTAGTAGTAGTAATACTACATTTGTCCCCTAAGATTGGGATAAGAGGGAGTAATGCTAGTTTTAAGAAAAGTGAAAATGTGTAGTTGATATTAAATTGGTAAAGTGTGAATAAAGTAAGAATGAACTACAACCACTCAAATATTATCAAATACGTAGTATTGTACTCTCTCCGTCCCGAATTGAATTGCAAACTTTGACCGGCATAAGGATTAAGAAATGACAATAAATGATACTTGTTTTTTACACTTTTGTCCAATCTTTCTAAAAGTAGATGCCATTAAGTTAAGAAATAATGGCATGAATATTACTCCACAACTTTGTTTGGACAAAAATATGACCTCTTTAGAGATAGACACAAAAGTGACCACACTCTTCCCATGCTTTCAATTTTTCGACTTCAGACTTCCGTACTAAAGGTACCCATTGCCTTCTCTCTTCTGACTTCCGTCCTCATGAAACCACCACCGCCGAAGCTCAGCCAGCGTATCCTTTTGGCTAGCCCTCTCTCCTCCGTCCTCGTCGGCTTCATCGCTAAAGCACCAACGCCCAAGTTCACCGCCTGTGTCCTTTCTTCTTCGTAGCTGATCTCTGCCCTCATTGTTGGCTTCCTTCATCGTTCTCTTCCTCCTTTTCACCTATACTCGATGGCATCAACAACGACAGGGTTGATAAATGACGCTAGGGTTTTGAATTGCAAATACGAACCAAAATTTCTTCTCCCTCTCCCAATTTCTACATCCACGGTGAGAACCCGGTTGATGTGTACATCTGACGCGACGGTGGGAGTCGACAGCGAAGCAAGATGCATTGGACAGTAAGGGCTTTGCAGATCCGGTGGCAGCAAGGACTTTGAGAGCTAAGCGATTTGGCGGCGGCGACTCCAATACTTCGGCAACAATTAGTGTTACAGAGGGCTGCTGCGTGTGGGTGGGGGTGGTGCAAGGGCGGATGGACTGGTGGGTAGTGAAAGTCCAGTGGGGCTGATGGGTAGTGGCGAGTGTCCTGGGCTATGATGGGGCAAGGGGAACGACGACATCCAGGGTAGGGGTGGCAGCAACGGTGGACGGGCAGGGACACTGGACGGGCAGGGACGGTGGAGGCTGGGTGAGGCGGAGGGACTGGGGTGAGGCAGGGGAGGGGGCTGGGTGAGGCTGGGGCTTGGGTGTAGACTGTGGTGGTTGCCAACGGTGGTTGCAGCCGTTGGCCGGAGGTGGTGGTTGCCGGATGTAGTGGCCGGTGGAGGGGATTGGACGGTGTAGCGGCAATAATTTGGCGGTTACGCCGGCGGTGTCATTGTGGCTTGGGCGGTGTCACTATGACGGTGTCATTGTGGACGGGGCGGTGGCCACAGTGACACGGGCGGTGGCCATAGTTACACGGGCGGTGGCCACAGTGACACGGGCGGTGGCCACATTGACACAAGTGGTGACAACAGTGACACGAGCGGTGGCCACAGTGACACGGGCAGTGGCCACAGTGACACGGTCGGTGGCTAAAGTGACACTAGTGGTGGTGAAAGTGATATTCGATAGTGACATTAAATTTGATGAGTCACATTAAAATGTGGTACGATCCGCATGGCAACACATACAATCCAGGATGGAGAGATCATCCAAATTTAAGGTATGGAAATCCTCAACAACCAAATTCTTCTTCCCAACAATATAACCAACCCTCCCAAGTCCAAACTTCAAGCTCAAGTATGTCCACTCGAGACATGATTCGAGCACTTACCAAGAGTGTATCAACGATACAACAAAGTGTGGCCCAATTTCAAGAAACGACTAAATCTAGCATTCAAAATTTGGAGAACCAGATGAGCCAAATTCGAGTGCTGTGAGCAGACTCGAGGCAAAAGATTCGGGTAGACTCCCCTCTCAAACGGAGCAAAACCCAAGACAACATGTTAATGCAATCATGTTGAGGAGTGGACGACATTGAAAGAGGTGCATAGGGAAGAAGAGCAATATAAAAAGGAGGTTGGCCTTAAAGAAGACTTTCAACCGGAAGAGAGGACCATAAAAGCAAAGTTTCCCCCATTGTCCTCATATGAACCACTACCCCCATTCCCCGAAGCATTGAAGGAAACAAGGAAGCTGGAGAAAGATGCTGACATATATGAGACTTTCGTCAAATGTGAGGTAAACATTCCGCTCCTTAACTTAATAAAAAGTGTTCCCCGTTTTGCTAAATTTTTAAAAGAATTATGCACAATTAAAAGAAAAAGCAAATTAAAGGGAAAACAAAAGGTGGAGGTTAGTGAACGTGTCTCGGCGATCTTTCAAAAGAAACTTCCCGAGAAATGTAGCGATCCAGGCATGTTCACAATCCCATGCAAAATAGGGGACACTTTATTTCCGAGGGCCTTGTTGGATTTAGGGGCTTCGATCAATGTTATTCCACATTCGTTATACAAATCTCTAAAACTTGGCCCAATGAATGAAACTGGTGTGGTAATCCAATTGGCGGATAGGTCTAGCACATACCCCAAGGGCGTCGTAGAGGACGTACTCGTAAAAGTTGAAAATCTGATTTTCCCTGTTGACTTCTACGTCCTTGAAATGAGAGATGATAATCAAACAACACTCATCCTCTTGGGTAGATCTTTTCTAAACAACGCAAAAACAAAAATAGGCGTGTCTAATGATTCGTTAACTTTAGAGTTTGATGACCAAAAAGTAGAATTCAACATTTTTTATTCTACGAAAAAACAAATTAAAGACCAATCTCTTTGTTCTCTAAATATTTTTGAACCACAAACATCGAATATTTATGACATTAATATGACTACTTTAGTCACATTTTTGTCCAAATTAAAAAATGGTCACATTTTAGGAAATCACACTTAATTTAGTAATATTGGAAGAATAACCCCTTCAGTTAATGAGGAAAAAGCAAAAGTAAGGGTAAATTTGTCACTTTATTCTTATTTACATACCTAAAATATATAGTGGAAAACCATTTTGGGACAATCAAAAAAGAAAATTTTACAAATCAAATTGGGACGGAGGGAGTATGAGGTATACTTAGTGAGATGGACAAAAAACTTAAAATGAGACAAAAATATGGAAAACGGTTTTGGTGATCACTTGGTAAATTTTCTCATAAATTTTCAAATGTGAAGACTTCCCACATGATGGCTGAGAATCCTAACACTCCGTTTGTAATAGATTTATCCAAACATAACTACTACAGTTTCACTGATCATGATTTAATAAGTAAAATTATACCGAGTATAAGTAAATATAATCCTAGGATCAAATGATCAAACAGACATTATATTAGGCATTAAAACGTGTTATTATTAGCGATGGAATTGAAATTAAAGTGGCTCTTTTTTAGCCATGAGGGGTAATCACTTAATTATTTGAAGTTTTTTATATGTAATTATATGTATAATTGTATCGACAATTGAAGAAATAAGCATTCAGTACAATGTGATATATATGGATTTTCTCATGTATGTTACAAAATCATTTTTATTGTGTAAGATGGGCTATGTAACTCAGGTAAATGTATGATTTAACTCGGTCAATGAGTGAGTGGTTCAATCCCGTGGGCAAAACCTTAAAGCAAGTTTTGTTGAATTGGAAAGGAAAGTCTATGTGATCCACGAAACTTTCACTTCCCCTGTGACGTATATATATACTCCCTCCCGAATTTATTAAAATTACACTTTGACTTCACACATATTAAGGAAATAAATTTGACTTTATTGTAGAATCCGAATTTATTAAAATTACACTTTGACTTCACACATATTAAAGAAATAAATTTGACTTTACTGTAGAATACACTATTTGACCCTGTTTGGTACTATTTAAAACTGTTTAGCACTTTTTAACACCGTTTGGTGTAGATTTGTTTGCCAAACAAGGCAAATAAGGAAATGTAAAGTTTAATATGGAACTGTCCAAAAAAGAAAGTGTAAATTTAATTAATGACCGAAGGGAGTATATATTTTTCCTGACCTTCATTCACATTGAGTGTGTAACTGTGATTTCTCACATACGTAGTACATATGCATGTCCAAAAGATTCAATTTTAGATTCAGGGTGCTGAATTAAAGTAGTAGACTATAAGCTCGTTTGGTAATAGCCTTATCGACTGTATTGGCTGATTCCACTGAAATTTATGAAGTTCCGGTTGATGTGGTTGTATTGGATGATTCTGCTGATTTGTGAAAAAATAATAATTGAAAATACATTTTACTAATAAAATAAAGAAAAAAATATAAGAAAAAATAGTTAAAATGACCTTCTACAGCAACTTCAACCAATACAGCCAGAAAAGTAACTCCAATCTTACTTTTTCTTATTATTACACAATTCAGCCCGTAAAACTAAAAGTTATGAGTTTGATGAAAAAAATTAGCTTATAAGCTTGAAAAGCCAAAAATCATGACAACCAAAAGGGCACTATATTACAAGAGATAAAATCTAAACGATTGATCAATGTAAAAAAACGTACATTAATATGGCAGTAAATTAAAAAGTACGGAGTACTACGTATATCCATTTCTTCTTCGAATTGATAGTTAGTACTTATATTACCGGATTTAGATGAATAAAGATTTCTTTGGATTGATTCCACATAACACTTCCAAATTAGACAAAATCTCAACAAACACTTCTTGAACTCTACATGTAAACAGGTGTATCTACACACGCTCAGACTATTTGGAGTGGTGTGAGAGTCTAAATGTCAAAATGGACTCCGTCCATAAAAAAACAGGGATATGAAAACAGTGTTTTGACTCCTATTTCTTTGCATTCCAGCATCGTCAATAAAATAAACTCTGCACATTTTTTTACATATCAATTTAGTAAAACATTAATTAAATTATTATAAGTAATGTTATCCTTTTAATTTTTTCCTTGAATAATTGTTAAATAAAAAATACACATTTCAATGTAAAACAAATAAATTTCATTAAATGTTTTTAATGTTTTTTGGTTAACAAAAAATTAACTTAGTTCAAGTGAAGTTCGATTATGTAAAATTCTGTTATATGTGAAAGCTCCATGAATAAAAAAATTGTGTTTTGTATTTTTTGGATTCAAGAAAACTTCAAATCTTCAACAATACAATTTTTCAGATATTTTTCTCATTTTATATATTACATATTGGTGTCATATGAAAAATTTTCATAAATTTTTTTCATGAGTTTTGATATTTTTTTTGAAAAATTTTGAAAACAAATTAAAAAGTTATAAAAGTTCAAAACAATTTGGGATTTTAATGACATCATGATGACGTCATCCAAATACATAATCCTAGCGCAGTGCGGCCTCTCTTTCCTTTCCTTTCCTTTCTTTTTCCTTTCTTTTTTTTCTCCTTTCTTTTTCCTTTTTTTCCCTTTCAACTCACCCTCTATTTTTAGAATCCTTCATCCCCTATCCCACTTTTAATCTCTCTTTCACTCCTCCACTACATCAAATTAAGAGTCAAATATCTCCATTTTTAAACTTTTTACTCCTAATTGTACACCATTACAAATGGTCTAACAAATTGTTTATAGCTAGGGTGCTAGCATTTTCTCTCTCATCTCTCTCTATCTACATGATATGGTCGTACACGTGAGTAAAATTATTCAATCATAGTTGTTGTACACATCCTTAAACTCATCTTATACCCACAATGTTTGTGAAAGTTTTTTTTGTTTGTGTCACTATTTCACATACAGAATATGATTTCTTTGTTGAGATTGCGAAGTTGGTCCACTCCGATCACTTTTTCACATAGCTCTTTGTTGATTATATGATTTCTTGTTTTGGACTGAGCATTTATTAGTTTGCCAATAGTTACAATTAGGGTTTATTCCATGTACATTAAACATTATTAGGGCTTTTGGTGGCCAATAGTTACAATTCTCGAAGATTCTCACTTTGTAACTTTAATTAATGATGTATATCTAGGAGTGAAATCGCTCACCTTTCCTCATGATTAACATATACTCCCTTCATCCTGCTAACAATGAGACAAGAGGGAGCGACATGCAAATCAATAAAAAATGTTTTATGTGGTTGATATTGAATTGATAAAGTAAGAATAAAGTAAGAATGATTTAGAGTCACACAACTTTGCCAAATTTGGTATGAGTCGATCATAGTGGGACGGACCGATAAGATAAAACGGAACAATCATAGCGGGACGGAGGTAGTACTATACTACTATGTATCTCGCTCTGGTCCACGTACGCAATTGAGATTTCATTTTTTAAGTACTCAGATCCCTAATGATTTCTCTTTAACACTTTAAAATCCAAAATTTCCTCCAAAGCTTGTTTTGTCAAGGGTCTTCTCTTCCCTGATGAATCATCCGTCCCTCGATTGTTCATTTGGAAGGAAATAACGTTCATAAATTAAACAATACAAGCTCTTAAGTTTTAAATTGGATAGATAGAACTTTTAGTCCCAACGCAACGTGATATCGTTAAGAAGGTGAAAACCTTTTTAAGTTCTACATGTTCTTAGAAGTCCGCATATGATAGATACTTTACAAATGAAAAACAGGATGTCAAATTAACAGGAGTTGGTGAATTAGGTAAACTCTGAATTGGTTTATCTTTAAAAAATTGAGTTTTGCTAGAGGTACCCCATTTGGTGCCCCATTTGTACCTGATGGGGTTATGGGACTAGGCACAGAGCCTAATCGGCCCATGCCCCGAACTTGGACCAGCAGGCTCAAGCCCAGCAACCCAGAGCTTGAGTCGGCCCAACCGATCAGGTCAATCAAGGAGCGGAAGCCCAAGAGAGCCTGTCGACCAGCCCAGCGGGAGCCTGTCCTTCAGCTCGGCCAACGGGGAGTCTGTCTTCCAGCCCAACAGAGAGCCTGCCTACCGGCTCAACCGGAAGCCCAAGAGAGCCTGCCTCCCAGCCCGGTGGGGAGCCTGCCGACCAGCCCAACTGGAAGCCTGCCCTCCAGCCCGACCAACGGGGAGCCTGCCTTCTAGCCCGGCCAGCAGCCTGCCTCCAACCCAACGGGGAGCCTGCCTTCCAACCTACCCGAGAGCCTGCCTCCGACCCGGTCAGAAGTCGTCCTCCAGCCCAGCGGGAAGCCCACGGTCTAGTCCAGCAGGAGGGAGCTCAAGCGTCCAGCCTGCCAGCCAGGCTGACCTGCCAACCAGAAAGAGTAACGGCCAACAATCAATGCGATATTAATTATGTATTTAATTCCGTATTAATGTTGTAATTAATTGATCATTATTGTATTCGGCAGTTACCATTTGTAATCGCCTATAAAAGGCAAGTTCGATTCAAATAATGGACAAGCTATTCTTGGCTACCAAATTCCCTCTGCAACTTTCCTTATTCATATTACTTTCTTGATTCCCGCCTGAGTGTCATACGTAGCTTTCCTAAAAGCCTACGAGCGTCCTATTTTGGACCAATAGTACCCTTCATATATTTGTGGTTCACAAAAGTCCAACACATTAAATGAATTGCTCCATTTTAATGAAGTGCCTTTGTGAACCACAAATATAGAGAGGGGTACAAAATGGGGTATAAATTAGGATGGCAATAGCATTTGTGTACAAAATTCTAGTGCAACAGAAAACATAACTACGCGTCCAAATCTAAGCTCTCGACTTAAGTTTTTTGCTATGCCCAAAAGACTCCAAGTGTCTCATACTTGATTGATCGTTAGAGTCCGAAGTGCAAATTTTGACATTTTGTGGGTAATTGTACATTTGCTAGCATGCAGTAAAACGTTAAAGCACACATGGATAACCATGCGGTCAGTAGATAAAAGAGTTAAGATACCAAAATGATAAAGTTGTGATTCGAGTCTTTTGAAAAAGCTGGCGGCAATAAGGGATAAAATTAAGAACTGTTTTAATAACCAAAATGATACCATAATGGGTTTAACCGCTAGATCTATTAATGGTAAACTGATTTCTAAAAAAAATTTACGATCTTTTGAGAGTAAAAGGGACGGTGAGAGTGTGGATGAGCTTCGTTTGGAAATCTTATATCCCTCCTAAATTCTCTTTCATGACTTGACTTGCGTTTAGAAATCGGTTACCTACCCAGGATAACCTTGACTATATGTATATAGTCAATAGGTGTGATCTTTGTAAAAGGGACTTGGAGACAATGCCACACCTCTTTTTTGCTTGCCCTTTCTCCTGCAGGGTATGGAAAAGAATTAGGGAGTGGATGAAGTTGGAGCACCAAATGGCCACGCTACAAAGCTCAGTCAAATGGTTACTCAAGAACTACAAAGGGTCAAACTTGAGGGCTAAGGTGGTGCGGCTTGCGTTTTGTGCCGCGGCATATTACATATGGCATGCGAGAAATGCGAGTAGATTTGATGGGATCATAAAGACTGAAGACGAGGTCATTGCGAAGATAAAGCATGTGGTGTACAAGATCCTTTTCTCTATATACCCTCATGACATGATCCAATTTTGATGGGAGACCGGCTGACCGCATCAAAGTCGTGGCATCAACCGCTTTGTGAGTAGTGTGTGCACCTTGCAACACTACGATTGCTTCTTTTGGGTTAAGAGGAGTGTACATCAGAACCTCCTATTAGCTGTGCTTTTCCTATTCGGATGGATGTTTTTAATGTTCTGTGTGCGTGCATCCTGCAGCACCGATTGTATTTTGATTAGATCGAATAAAAACCTCTCCTAACCCAACACTAGGTAGGGGTGGGGGAGGTTTTAGGAGATCTAGAACCTTTTTGATGTATTTTTTTCTGGGTGTTAATATATATTTACATTTCATCCAAAAAAAAGAGTTAAGATGGCGTTCTGATTTACACCAAGCTTTTAAAAGGCGAAATCAAGTCTCAAGGCGTTAGGGGTAGCCTTCCGAGGCATAACGAGGCGTAAGCCCCAAAAATTAATTGTTTAAGTGTTGCTACAAGCCTTTGAGATATTAGAAAGTGTAGATAATTCATAACAATAACGTAGCTAAACAAAATCACAAGTAAAAGAACATAACTATAAAATATTCAAATCAAAATAACATAAAACTGAAATACCAAAGTTAAAACTCAAAAGAACATAAAACATTAAAATTCTAAGACAAGAACATAAAAGCTTAGGAATTTAAGTTTGCAAATTGACAAATCACAACTATTAATCTTCAAAACTAAGCCTATCGTCCACTTCATCAGTATCCGAATTAGTAATGTAATTCTTATTGTCATGATCATCTCCTTCATTATCACGGGCCTCATTATCTTCTTCAGTTCCAACCGTAAGTCCACCCCTACACACATAAAGTTACAAAAATAGAATGAAACGGGATGGAAGTTAAGTGTAAATAATTATATTGAAGTGACGAATAAAATATAATATTAAGTTATGAACCTCTGAATTCGTTGTCCATTTCATCAACAACTAGTGCAAGTTCATCACGTGCATCCGCACTTTCTCCATCATTTGCATTCAGTTAAGCAATCCACTCATCATCAGATCCGATGATATATTTTTGAAGATCAAATTATCCTCTTTCTTTTGTAATCGGCTCTTCCGAAACTTCAAATTCTTATTGAACATTATAAATACCAAACTATTCAACTTAATGGTTGAAAGACGATTCCTTCTCTTTGTATGGACTTGATTGAATGTGCTCCAATTTTGTTCACAAGCTGAGGAAGAACACGTCAAGCCAAGAATTTTGACCGCAAAAGCCCGTAGTTCTGGAATATGATCTCCAAATTGATCCCACCATTCCACTAAAAAATGTTAAAGCATTAAAAAAATGCAGTTTTACAACAATACTGCTTTAGTAGGCAAGGAAAGTTGTTTGTTTTAAAAAAGTAGGTAGGGAAGGTTGTTATTAATGCATTATGCAAACGGCAGCTTTCAGTTTGGGTAATACTGCAAACGGCAGTTTTCAGTTTTAAGTTTTCAGTAGGTAATGCACTAATACTGTAAATCTGTAGTAGAAAAAAAAGTAGTAGTTAGTTTAGTTACTAAGTGCAGTTTCCAGTTTAAGAGTTTAAGTAAATAAAAACTGCAGCTCTCAGTTTAAGTTTAGATCTTAAATTTAACTACACAAGTACACTATGTATAAACCTTAAACATATTAAAGATATAGTTTAATGTTTACCTGGGGAACGTGTTTTATATGAATTTTGAGCTGCCCTCATTCAAAAAAGTCTACGCTTGTATCGATATTTATCCACTTGTGCATCCGCTTTGTTAATGGTCTTGTTGTTTTTATTAAGTAAGCAACCCCAGGCCAAAAAGTTGTCATCCATCACAATCTTTTTAACCTCCTTCCCCTCAACTAAATTTGCATAATGACTTGAAGTCCATTGTTTAGAAACAAACATTCTTTGCAGGGTATCTTTTACCGTGGCCATGCAATCTAAAGTCAAGAATGCAGTAGCAAACCTCATGAGGCCTGGACGAACTACGTTTTTCCCGATATATTTCCTCATAAGATGCAAAACCCATCCATGATTATAGATAAAATTATGTGACCTTCTTAGCTTTGATCAACACATTTTTATTCTGTGTCAGCACTCCAATCTTCTCAAGCATGAGGCCAGTACAATGGACGGCACATGGCGTCCAATACAAGTGTTTCCTCTTCTCCATTAAAAGTCTCCCAGCAGCTTTGCATGCACTTGCATTATCCGTCACATTTTGCACTACCAGACTTTCGTTTATTTCCTCAACTACTCCGTCGAGCAATTCAAAAAATAAGTTACATCTTTAACTCGATCTGATGCATCAATAGATCTGAGGAAAACATTACTATATTGGGTGTTAACAAGAAATTATCAAGAAAGCATTACATCTTTAACCATGAAGACAAATACATAATAAGAAATTATAGAAGTTGGGCGGTGGGGTATTCTATAATACTTGGATGAACTCGCAAAGCAAAGCTGCAGGGAGCTCCTGAAGTCTCCGTGTGGAAGTAACAGAGGTTCAACTGAGTAAGTAGGCTAAGCCGTTGAGGTCTTGACCAGCTCTTCTTCAAGTTGTTGTTTCTTGTTTGTTGCTATCGTAGAAGAGTGGACCGACAATTGGAATTTGGAAGACGGGGAGGACCTAGGGTTGTGGCTAAGTGATAAACGATCTGCGTAATTTGTATTTTAGGATGAAAAAAATAAATCCAGGCCCCCACTTATTTTTAAAAAAGCCCAAGGTTGCATCATATAAGAGGTGTACGCCTCTTGAACGCCCGACGCCTTAAGCCCGATTCGACGCCTTTTCAAAAAAAGGCGTAAGCCTTGTTCGGGGAAGTTAAGGCTTAAGCCTTTGCGCCTCTAGTGCGTAAAGGTGAAACGCCTTTTAAAACCATGATTTACACTCACTGGGGAACCCCTACTCTTGTACTTGAAGGCACATCTTTCAGGATTTCTAAACATATCAAATTTTTGTCCTACACGAACTTGATAACAACACACACTAACTCTTAGAACCCATTAAAATAGTTAGTATTTGAAGACAGGTCTTATTAATCATATGATGACTTTGAAGTACAACTCTCTTTGACCATATACAAAGTCAATTTGCCAAAGATCTCTTCAGCTTTTACATTGGGTATATTGAATAACTGAGCTAACATGTTCTTTTAACTCGATAAATATCAAGGATCTAACCATATGAGTATGATGAATAGTTCATTGCTTAGTCACCCCTTTTGGGGACTTGATACACTCAGAAAGAATAGAGAAACTATTGTAGGACTACAAAGAATTGAGTACTATGTCGAGTTTTGTATAACATGTGAAGGGCGTAGAGTTTGTATGGTGTTAAGAAACATACTCTTTACCTTGGCAAGAAATTGTTGGCAACTGATGGTGTATGAGTTTAAAGTGAAGTCCTCAAAAATGGTTTTATGAAACTTAGAGAGAAGTCTTTGGCATCAAATAGTCGTTCGAATGTGATTTTGTCAAAAATTGTGTACATTTCATACTACACAATGCAATCACAAGTGCTATGGTTAATTGTTTAGTGGGTCGTGTGTTTCAATAGGCGGCTTCGCAAGTATGATACATATTTGATTAATACGCTCTAAAATATATCCTTCATATATGACATACATCCTTAGAGATTAATTCAAATACTCTGGCAATAATAAGAACAAGAGCTTAGATCCAGCCTCGAGTAACCTAATGTTATTTGGAATGATGTTTTTAACTACGAGTACCCTAAATAACACAAGTGACTCAACCGTGCTAGCTTGTGAAGACAAAGATGTTCTACCTCAATCCTAGGTAGGATCTCAAACAAGTATCACATGCAAAATTGAGGCAAAATTGAAGGAAAGAGAAAATACTTATTAATTCCAAAACATAGGCTTCAGAGAGATCGTAACCCATATCATTCTATGAGTATGGTACTCAAGATCATTAACATCCACCTTTAGGTGATTGCTAAGAAGTTGTATCCTTTAGATCAGAAGATGCTTGACCAATGAACTTTGGTCCCTTCTTCAAAAGCTACAAATCCTCGATTCATTATTGTTAACGGAACCTTCTCCTTTTCAACATTGAATCAAAATGGAGCGAAGTCGAGCATGACAATCATGAGGCGTCGATGGGCTTCTGCGTAACACACTTACCTTGCATGAAATATATGTCACATTTGGATGCCATGAATTATTGGTGAGGAGTCTTCATCCAATCGACCATGTGTTTCCAAAAGTTGGCACACTTAACCAAGCTTTACTATTCTAAGATGTAAGGTCCCCAAAGCCCTCTCTTTAATCAATTTGATTCTCTTAAAAGCTCAATCCATAGCATCTTTTGAAGACTACTCTAGCCTACTTTGGACGATGTTGGCTTCAACTTCGGCTAAGGTCAAGGCAACTTCCTAAGCCTTCTTCATAGTGACATTAAAGACATCTTGGACTCCTTTACCGACTTCTTGCTTGATGAGCTATTTAAGATCATCCTCAACCTTCGATTCTCCTCAATAGAGGCCTTTTCATGTTTGCTTCAACATCTAGCCTCTATACATCCTCCTCTTGAGTTTGCAACCCTTTGAGTGTCTTCCGTATACCTCTCGATCTCATGACCTTTAGGGAATCGACCCTCAACCGTATGGACTCTTTGTAAGCTTGCACGATGATAATTGGTATTAGCCAGTTGGCCAAAAGTGTTACACTTAGTACACTTATAGTCGCCCGAATCCTCACCACCAAAGTGGGGAGGAGGAGGGTCGCCTAACGCTAGAATGGGGAGGAGTGACCTAACAATTCACCTACAAAATTCGAGTTTTAGCTCTTTCCTTTCCTTCTTCTTCTCTAACCGCCCCACTAGCTTAGTGGCTTGGAAGCCTTTCACACCTTCATCTTCTCCTTCTCATGGGCCTTAAGACAAAGGCAATGCCATGCTACACCACCGGATAAATAAAGCTCAGTCCATCGCTTTAGAAATAACACGCGTCGCCGACACTACTAATCGTGTGCACCTACTGCACGGACCTGATGAAACAGCCTCCGCGGCTCATATGTCATAGCCTTAATCACGTCCACCTAGTGATCTAATTGAAACAGCAACATTTGTGACCCAATATCGCTAAGCGTGACCTTCTTGATCAATGTCGAGATTGCTGCGTTAGTATCCCCTAAAATGAGAACTCAATCAACCCATATAAGGTGATGTTTTACCACCCCTACAATGGGTGAAACCAGATCTGTGAAAGTTCACAGCACGCTTAATCTGTGACATCTTCTCCTCTTAAAAAAGCCTAGCCTTCATCTTCATCATCCAGTCCTATTCATTCCAGATTCATTCCTCTAGATTACTGAAACTATTGATATATACAGAGTATAAATTACAGGAATAACACAAAAGATGAACTGTTGCAGTTACATAAGAATAAAATAAATATATTAAAGACCCTTGCATTCATTGATGGAAGAAAGAGAACCAAACGAGTTTTACAGTTTGATAGGATAGGAACAGCAAAGAAGAACCGATCTATTCCTTAATCCGCCGGAAAAACGCAACACTCATGCGCCTTTATGTACAAAATTAGCCACTACTGATGTCAATCGCGCAATCCGCATCACATATCACAACTCCGGCGGCGGACCAAGGCTGAGATCAAGATTCAAGCTTTTCTCCGCCGCTCCGCCACCGCCAAAATGGTTCCCCTCCACCGCAGAACAGGCGGTTGAGTACCTGGAATCTCTGTCTCTAGATGGATTAACAGGGCCAATCGGGCCCACGTGGGGGAGGTTCACCGTTCCGGGTCTCCACAGCGTCTCGAACAGAAAAACCTGCTGCCCGTTCGGCAGAACCGCCACCGCCGGCTGAGGGTGGAAGATCTGATACGCCTTACCCACGGATCTATCCACCGCGCCGGAACCGTCGCCGTTTCCCGAGCCAAGGGAGCGCGTCAGATCCAGCTCAAGCGGGGGGCGCGGCGCGTGACAGCCACTGTCGCTGCCGGAGGACTCATCGACGATGCTGCTCTGGCTGGGGCTGTGGGCCGCCGAGGGAAATGGGAAGTTGGTCTTCGCTTTGGGCCCGCGGAACTTGAGGGCGGCGGCGTCGTAGGCCCTCGCCGCCTCCTCCGCCGTGTCAAACGTGCCCAACCAGACACGGCTCTTCTTGCCGGGATCGCGGATCTCGGCGGCGTACCGGCCCCAGGGCCGCTTCCGGACCCCTCTGTAGTGCATTTCCTTAATGGCGGCGTACCCTTTGCCGGCACCGGCCTTAGAACCGCCGTCATCTTTCCCTTTCATGGCCATAGCGGCGGGCTCCAAAACCTAGAGGAGAAAATGAAAGGAGTTAAGACAATGGGGGGAGTTACGGAGAGAAGAGGAAAAATGGCGTGGTTTAAATAAGGGTGGAAAAGGATGAGAGGAAAGAAATCGGTAGTGGGTGGGTCCCGCGTAAGGAGGCGGTCAACGGGACAGGATTAATTACTTACTCCGTAGGTGGCGCCGCCCAATTGTAAAAGGGAAAGTATTAAAAAAATGTTTGTCTGAATATTAGGGAGATAAATATTTTCGTGTGGGGTTACGTGGCACGCGGCCGTTTCAGAATACAAGCCGTGTGAATATTTGGCTGCGGGTGCTTTTTTGGGAGGCGGCCGATCTCCTCTGGATAGATATTTTCTCCCTTTTATCTGACACTCATCATAACATTTACTAATTTTCTTAATTTGATTATACTGCTCAAATTTAATTTTTTCCTTAAGATCCGATTTAAATGCGGAAAATAGCGAAACTATCGGAATATGTATGCTGCATCTAGGGTTTGGAGTTTTGGCGACTTTTTCCCGCCGTAAATTAGCTAGAAAATGGTGGCACACCAAGAAGATTTGTATTCTTTTCTTGTAAAATTTCGCACAAGTTCAAATACAATTATATAAATATATAATAACTTATTTGAAATTGTATTGTTAGTATAATACGGAAGGAAAATGGTGTAATTGCGCAGTTTATATCCTGGGATCGACGCACCATTAGGATGGTGCGCCCGATCCCAAAACGACGCAGTATTCATTTTTTTTATTTATTTTATTGTTAAAAATTGTAATAACTTTTTTATTTAATATCCGATTTTTATAAATTTTATATTAATTTTTTTTATTTTTCATGATCTATCAAATGAGACCAATATTGCTTATGTAATTTTAACAAATTATTTTGAAGTTACATTTGATAATATATCATGAAGTTACATCTTCTTCTGCGCGAATTACATCTTATTGTACGTGAGTTACATCTTGATATACACAAGTTACATCTTAATGTATGTGAGTTACACCATGAAATAAACCCCTGCTACATCTTTCATTTTTATCATTTGAAAAATAGTGTATGAATATGAAATACAATATACTTATTTTATGTGGATAAATAAAATTTTGTATTAAATTGGCAAAGAAAAAAATTAATTCAGTTATAACTGAATTAGTTCAAGATAAAGATAAGTAAAAAATCACAAATAATTAGATATAACTCACCCATAATTACATGTAACTCGCGCATAAATGTATGTAACTCGTGTATAACAAGATGTAACTCACACATAATTACATGTAACTCTCGCATAAAAGTATTTAACTCGTGTATAGCAAGATGTAATTCACACATAAGAAGATGTAACTCACACATAATAACTTGTAAGTGGAGTATAAGATGATGTAACTTCGTATATTATCAAATGTAACTCCAAGCTAGAAGCAAAATAAACAAACTCAATATCTTAAAAACCTCTAAAATCATATAAAAGTGATAAAAAATATATTATAGAAAAAGTGTATGCATATAAAAATATATTACAAAAAATGTATGAATGTAAAAAATTAAAATTACATAGCCAATATTGGTCTCATTTGAAAGATCATGAAAAATAAAAAATTTTGATATAATTTTTATAAAAATCAGATCAAAAATAAAAAAATTATTAACAATTTTAAGAAAAGTAGAAATAGAAAATAACAAAAGGTGCATGGTGCTCACCATGCACCGATCCCACGGTATAAGCACTGGTGTAATTGAGATTTGTAAAGACTATAGGGAAATTGCCCAAAATAGGAGCAAATGAGATTTGGAATTCCAAAATAGAAGTAGTATGTTTTTTCTTCCCGAAATATGAGTTTTTACTGTCATGTATGAAAAATACTGTCATGATTGAAAATACTGTCATTAATTATAATAAATATTGTCATGTTAAATGCATTGTACTGCAACTATTTGGCAGTCACGCCTACAAGATGACGGTAAATACTGACATGTTAGTCCCATTTTGGAAATAAAAAACATAGTAGTCCTATTTTAGAATTTCAATCTTCATTTACTCATATTTTGAGAAATCTCCCAAGACTATATAATGAAATAAATTAAACACGTATTTATTAATTTGAATGAAAGTGATAAAAATTTTGTGACTGTTAATAGCAGAAGTTAATAAAAAATTTCGAATGTGAGAAATTAGAATAGTTTTAATTGGACTGGTTTTAGTTTCAGATGATACTTAAAGAAATCAGATGAGACCAGATCAGACCAGAATGAACAGTATTTGACTTCGAATGTTGTAAAATACACATAGAATAAATATTTACTAAACTACGCTATACAAGTTTACGCCAGCCATAAATTACATTCTAAGAATGTTTTCACTTAGATTGTTTTCACTTCCCAAGCAAACGTAAACAAACTAAAATTAAACATACCAAACCAGTCCAAATACAAATACAAATCAGTGCACACCAAGAAGTTTTGTAATTTTTCTGGTAAAATTTGGCACCAAGTTCAAATACAAATATATAATAACTTATTTAAAATTGTATTGTTGGTAGAATACGGAAGGAAAAAGGTATAACTAGATTTGTAAAGACTACATAATGAAATAAATTAAACACGTATTTATTATTTGAATGAGAGCCCGTTTGGTAGCACGAAAATCGGCTGTTTTGGCTGATTCTGCTGAAATTTATGAAATTCTGGTTGAAGTGGCTGCATTGGCTGATTCTGCTGATACAAGAAAAAAATATTTTTAAAATATATTTTATTAATAAAATAAAGAAAAAATTATATGTAAAAATAGTTAAAATGATCATCTACAGTAACTTCAGCCAATACAGTCAGAAAAGTAACTCCAACCTTACCTTTTCGGCTTATTACACAATTCAGCGCGCGAAAGCAAAATTTATGTGTTTGGTAAAAAAGTTGGCTGATAAACCTGATAAGCCAAAAATGAGGGTTGCCAAACGGCCTCTGAAAGTGATAAAAAATTTGTGACGATTAATAGGAGAAGTTGGTAAAAAAATTCAAATGTCAGAAATTAGAATATTTTTAATTCGAGTGGTTTCAGTTTTAGATGATTCTTAAATAAATCAGATCAGAATCGACAATTTTGACTTCAAATGTTGTAAAATATACATAAAACAAACATTTACTAAATCAGGATATACAAGTTTAGGCCACGCCAGAAATTACATTCTAAGAATGTCTTCACTTAGATTGTTTTCAGTTTCAGAACAAAGGTCAACAGAGTAGACTTAAACATACAAAATCAGTCTACTTCAGATCCGACCTGTCACACCCCGGACCTATCCGGACACGTCAACAACCCGGCGTACAATACGAATAGTCAACCGCAGTCTAACACATCCATATTACACTACAAGAAATCACATTTTTTATGACAAAAATTTGTGTGACACACAAAAAATTGTCATATTATGTTGAGTATTAGTTACGAAACTCAAAATTGTCACCATAAAATGATTTATTATGACAATATTATTGTTTGTCACTTTAATTCTTATATTTCGTCACTAATTGATATTTACGTACTATGACAATAAGATTTGGTGAGAAATGTCTTCGGTAAGATCTTCCATGTTGTTGAAATCTAATAAATTAAAGAATGAGCTTTTAATTATTGACTCTAATGGTATAATTCTCTTTTGTAAACTTGCAGACTTCAAGTTTATGCTGCAATTATTCACTTTAATGTTAATGATAAAGGCCCTTTGCTCAAAGTATTTCTTTTGATTAGTTAGCTTAACAAGAGAAGGTTGCGACTTGCACATGCAAACTACATCAAAAATATGTGTTAACACTTGGATCCTTAAGAGTAAGCTGTTAAATAAAATCCGATTTTCTAAAATTATGGATTACAACCTGATTAGTGTTTTGTTATATGATGATATAGAATATGATTTTTCTTATAAGTCCGCATTTGTCATTTCCTCATGTTCTAGTACGTAGAGAAATTGCAAAAGCTAACTGTGAATATGTTTGCGCTAAAAGAACAAGTGAATTAATAAACTGCGAAGAATTAGCTATTAGATGGATTCATTTCTATAGTATGTAAGTGCAAACATCAGTTTTTCTAAGAGAATGAATACTTGTACTTGGAGCACCTCAATTTATATCACATCAAGACTAAGATGACTAACTTCTTTGGAATCAGTTTTTACTTTGTAGCTGATTTTTCACTTGCCAATTGTTCTTATGATATTTTATTTACTTTTTTTTCTTTTGCAGGAGGCCAAGGGACCAAGAGGGTATATTAATGAAACACAACAAAAAGGAAACAAGATATACTTGTCGAAGATTATCAACAAATTTAATTACAGATGGAGCTCATCTAGTTAAAGTATTGGACAGTTCAAATTAAGTTTATTTTAGATTTGGTTAGCTTTGTAATGTTAGCACATGCTTTTGTAATGTAAATACACGCTCTCACAATTTGGATTATAAATATTAATTCTTTTCGCTAAAGAAGCAGTGTTTATATCTCGTACAATTTGATGGCAATATATATATATATATATATATATATATATATATATATATATATATATATATATATATATATATATATATATTGTAATCACAACTAGTTTATAAGCGACTAAAAAAGTTGTAACTAAAGTAATTCTAATTAATGACGAATTTTTATAAATATGACATCATATAAGTAACTTCATTATGATGATTTTGGTACTGTCACAATAAAAAAATATAGAAATTTTGTTGGGATTGTCACTATATGTTATGTTTTGTTGACAATTTAAGATTTTGTCATTTATTGTGTGGATTATTGGTGACAAAATGGATATTTAGATGACAAAAAAAATCGATAAAAAGGTGACACATTTGGCGTCACGAAAAGTGATTAAAATGGTGACGAAGTGCTAAAACGTCATTAAATGTTATTTATTTGGTGACGAATCAAAATTTTGTCACATATACCTAATACCACGGAGCTACGATAACGATCACTGTGACGCTCATAATTCGTCACATAAAAGTTTTAATGACAAAAAATGAATTTTACATGACGGAAAAAATTGTCACATTATGTCAAGATTCTTGTAGTGTTATACAAGGCTTCTCGAATATCATTCACACGTAAGTCATCCATAAACATACATAATGAGCAATTCAATACACAACGGAAAACATAGTTTGAAAACAAATGCCACACGGGACAAACATGAGCACGCAGGCTATAGTGAAAATATCCATGAACACGTTTAAAATGTTCAAAACAGAATGGAGGAAGCTAGAACCAAGTCTTCTCTCTGAGATGATCGCCCGATCAACAAGCACAAGTAGCAAGCTCTAGCCTCAATCTGAAATGGTGGTGGAACCCCCCCCCCCCCCCCCCCCGAAAGGGGGTCAGTACTCTATACGGCTATAAAGTACTGGTGTGGATGGCATCTAATAGATATACAACAAGTATTTCAAACACAAGACCCTCAAATAGGGTGATAATATAATCTAGGCCGTAACCCCAAGTTACCCCTTTTCAAAATATACTTACTTTATTTATAAATTAAAGTCAAGTAGTCGGCCCGTAAGCCCAAGGTTTGTTCACAAAACATAATCCAAACCCCGTGACCCCTAGTCACGACAATACACAGGGTCCAACCCTAATGTGTCCACGTTATATCTACCCAATGCAATTCAAGAGCTCGGGCTGAAGTGCATCTCCTTACATTGGCGTAGATTTGACCATAGGTTCCAAACCTTATATCTCATCATCAATTTCCGACGTCATGTTCACCCATGCAATTCTAGAGCTCGGTCTCAAGTGCATCTCCTTACATGGGCTGAACCTAAACCTTATGTCTACCCAATGCAATTCTAGAGCACGGGCTCAAGTACATCTCCTTACATTGGCATAGACCTCAATTCCTAAGCACTCGCTACGCCTAGAATTGTAATATCAATAATCTATTTTGGGACATCCTTACGGACTGTCTCATCATGATCTTACATCATATTACATCAATTTAGTCACTTTCATCACAATCAAGTACGTCAATTACAATCAAATCCTTAGATTCAATTTCTTAACAATTACAACAATCATTAACTAGTATTTCAATACTATTAAGATTATTCCTATCATTCATATATTCCATTTATAAATCCCTACATATTTAGAGATATGTAGCAGAAACTTAATCATCCAATGTAATACATAAATAATCATTTATGTATCTACACAATTCTCACATGAGTAAAAATGCATATTTCAAACAATAGTTCATTTAACTCCATTTTTATCAACATGTTTCCAAATCATTTCCCATTTCATTCTTTGGCAACTATATAAATATTTCATCAATAATTTATCATCATGATCAATGAAAAACATGATTTAGACATTTAGGTAATCTCATTCTTAACTTACAAGTTGTAAGCAACTAGATGTCGATCCTCACCTTAATTGAGCTTTAAACTTTCCCTTCTTGATCCAATGACCAAAGCTTCGACCAAGGAAGTTTGAGAACTGATTCCTTGCTTAGAAATGAGTGTTGAACCGCCTCCTCAAGGTGCTAGCTCAACACTTATCCAATGATACAAAAACAGCCCCTAGAATGAGTGTTTTCCGGCGAAAACATTTCCTAACTTTTCAAGGTTTGTTCTAGGTTAGTATCTAACATTTACAACAAATAAAGTAACTTTATAATAAAATTTTATACAATTGAAACAGTGTATAATAGTTCTTCAATCATTTATATGATTTAGACAATAAAAAGGAAAGTTTTGGATTCAAACTTACTTTGAATACAAAAACGTATTCTGCGAGGTTGTGTTTTGTTCGGATGATTTCAAAGCCATAAACTGCTCCGTTTTCTTTAAACCGCACGTATATGGATTCCTCTTCTTGAGAGATTTCAGTGGACATCTCACACGCCCTTTTTGGATGAATATTTCTCAAGATACGAACCAAACAGTGAGCTCCACGAACTGGAGATTATCCCTGCGGCCAGCTCCCTTATCTCTCTCTCTTTTGAGTGTGAGGCTCACCCTTCTTTCTTCTCTTTCAGTTCGAATGGGGGTGAGGGGGAGATGTTTAAGAGCTCTCAAAATGATATCTAAGCATATGATTCACAAAAAGAAAGGGTAGGGTGTTTGATTGCAATCAAACATGGGATGGTCCTTCTCTTTTATTTGTTTTTTTTATTGTTTCAGCTCTCAACTCAATAGGTCCGCCTCATTTATGTGTTCTAACTTATTCTATTGTTTTCAGGTTCTAGGAAGGTGTGGGGCGCACTCTTATGTCCCCTAATTAATTTGGGACCAAAATATCCACCAATACTTCCAAAAGTGGAAAGATGGATCCTATTGTTTTTATCTTTTGTCATAAGATGTACTTCTTGTACTCATCCCTATTTATTTAGATCAAGTCAACCTTCTACATCATATTATTGATTTCTAATATGTGTATAATGGTCCCAATAATTTATATTAAGTGTAATTATAAAAGAGGACCATACTCCCATTATTTAGCTTAATAATGCCAAAGATGGGACTATAAGGCATTTGTATTCTTTTCCAATCATTCTATCACTTATTTATGACATTAATATTCATATAGCTGGGATACTAGCCATGTGGGTTATCCTCCAGTGGGTCTAGGACGCCATTCTTGGATAATTGCTATTTTTAGAAGGTTAGGCCCAAAATAACGTTTGGGCTGCCCGACCACTCTTACTTTGTACCGAGGGGTTATATATTTTTATTTAAGAATGTTGGGCCTCAATATCAATAGTATGGCCCAATTAATTATTTGAAAGTCCATTACTATTATACAAGCCCAAACAATAATATGATTAATCACACGTTACGTAAAACTGTAATCGTTTTACACTTGTACAATAATAGGGAAATTCAATACACAAGCTTTGAAATTTAATTTAAATTTCAAGGGCGTTCGGGTGCGGTGTCAAAAGTTCACCCCCTTAACAGGAATTTCGTCCCCGAAATTCACAATGCTACACAAATAGGAAAGCGTATTGCTCCTTCATCAAAGCTTCTGTTTTCCAAGTCTCTTCTTCAACTCGGTCACTCTTCCAAAGGACTTTAACCATTGGAACTTCTTTACTCCTCAATTTCTTTACCCTTCTATCGGTGATCTTGATCGGTTGCACGACATAGTTCAAATCCTCACGTATTTCCACCAGTGGCTTTTCCAATACATGAGAAGGATCATGTACATACTTCTTCAGCATAGATACGTGGAACACATTGTGTATCTTCTCTAACTCTGGAGTCAACTGTAGACGATATGCTACGGCCCCAATTCTCTCCTGAATTCTGAACGGCCCTATGTAGTGTGGATTAAGCTTCCCTCGGCTTTGGAATCGAATGATTCCCTTCCAAGGAGAAACCTTCAGGAATACCTCGTCATCAACCTTAAACTCTAAGGTTCTCTGTCACTTATCTACATAACTCTTCTGTCTATCCTGAGCCGCTTTGAGTCTCTCTCGAATCAACTTCACATTTGACTTGGTGATCTCAACCAACTCAGTGCCCTCGAGTTTGGCCATGCCAACCTCATCCCAGCATAACGGTGTATGACACCTCCTCCCATACAATGCTTCGTATGGAGGCATGCCGATACTTGCCTGATAACTGTTGTTATATGCAAACTCCAAAAGTGCTAAGTGATTGTCCCAACTTCCTTGGAACTCCAATGCACAAGCCCTCAACATATCTTCCAAGATTTGTATAACTCTTTCAGACTGCCCATCCGTCAGACTTCATTCCCATAGACTCCTGAAATTTAGGCCAAAAACACGATGTGAGTCGTGGGTCTCTATCGGACACAATGGTCACCGGAACACCATGTAACCTCACGATCTCGTCCATATACAATTTGGCTAACCTCTCGAGTGGGTAGGTGGTGTTGATAGGTAAAAAGTGTGCACTCTTCGTGAGCCTATCAACAACCCAAACTGCGTCATAGTTCCTGATCGTCCGTGGTAAGCCTACCACGAAATCCATAGTCACATGTTCCCACTTCCATTCAGGGATGGAAAGTGGTTGCAATAAGCCCGCTGGATGCTGATGTTCTGCCTTAACTTGCTGACAAGTAAGGCACCGACTGATGTACTCTGCTATTTCCCTTTTCATACCAGACCACCACTAGCTTTCTTTCAGATCCCTATACATCTTCGTGCCTCCCGGGTGCATAGCATATGCCGATGAATGAGCCTCCTCTAGAATGGACTTTCGGAGCTCATCATTCGATGGTACGCACACTCGATCACGGAATAAGAAGAGACCATCGTCTCTCTCATGGAAATCCTCTACCGGCCCCGCTAGCATGCGTTCCCGGACCTTCTTGAGCTCATCATCTAGTTCATGCCCCATCTTGATCTCATCAAGTAAGGTAGGTCTCACCTCAAATCTCGCCACCAAGGCGCCATTAGTAGATACTTCCAATTGGGCTCTCAATGCCCTCAAGTTGGTTATCAATGCCCAAGATGAACTCTTCCGACTAAGGGCATCGGCCACAACATTTGCTTTCCCCGGATGGTAATCAATCACTAGGTGGTAGTCCTTTATTAATTCCATCCACCGACATTGTCTCATGTTTAACTCTTTCTGAGTAAACACATACTTCAAACTCTTGTGGTCAGTATATATGTGACATGTCTCTCCGTAGAGATAATGCCTCCAAATCTCTAGTGCAAATACCACTGCCCCCAACTCTAGATCATGAGTAGGATAATTCACCTCATGCTTCTTCAGTTGCCGTGAAGCATAGGCAATGACCCTCCCATTCTGCATCAATACACATCCGAGCCCTTGGATGTTTGCATCACTGCAGACATTTTACCCCAATTCCTGTTTGGGTAATGCAAGTACCGGTGCCTCGGTCAATCTCTTCTTTAGTTCTAGGAATCCCTTCTCACATCGGTCATCCCATAAAAACTTAGCCCCCTTTCGAGTGAGCTTTGTCAATGGCGATGCCAAAACTGAGAACTTCTCCACAAACTTCCTATAGTACCCTGCCAATCCGAGGAAGCTAAGAATTTCCTTGACATTCTTTGGCATCTCTCATTCGGTAATGGCCTCAATCTTCTTGTTATCCACGACAATTCCTGATCCCGAAACCACATGCCCGAGAAAGCCAATCTCCCTTAGCCAAAATTCACACTTGGAAAATTTAGCATAGAGTTGCTTCTCCCGTAGTGTTACGAGAACAAGTACCAAGTGTTCCTCATGCTCCTCTTCACTCTTCGAGTAAATCAAGATGTCATCTATGAACACAATCACAAACCGGTCCAAGTATTTATGAAATACCCGGTTCATTAAGTCCATAAATGTCGTCGAGGCGTTTGTTAACCCAAACGACATGACTAGGAACTCAAAGTGACCATACCTTGTGCGGAAAGCACTCTTCAGTATGTCATCCTCCTTTATCTTCAGTTGATGGTACCAGGTACCCTGACCTCAAGTCAATCTTCGAAAACACTATTGCTCCTCGGAGCTGATCAAACAAGTCATCAATCCTAGGTAACGGATACCTATTCTTGATTGTGACCTTGTTTAGTTGACGATAGTCAATACACATTCGAAGCGTTCCATCTTTCTTTTTCACAAACAGTACTGGTGCTCCCCACGGGAAGTAGCTCGGTCTTATGAAACCATTATCCAATAGCTCTTTCAATTGGGTTTTCAACTCATTGAGTTCTGCGGGGTGCCATCCAGAATGGCGGTATGGAGATTGGTTTTGTGTCGGGTTCAACCTCGATCACGAACTCAATCTCTCTATCGGGTGGAAGTCCCGGTAGGTCTTTTGGGAAGACGTCCGGGTACTTACAAACCACCCTTACATCTTCGATGTTCGGTTCCTCCTTAGTTTTGTCAACCACGTATGCTAGATATGTGTGGTATCCCTTTCTCATCATACTCCTCACTCTCACGGCGGATATGATGCAACTATTTGATTTGCCTTGATCTCCCTCGAAGCGTAGGGCATTCCCATCATTGCCTTCGAGTTCTAGAACCTTCGTGTAGCAATCTACCCTAGCATGATGCTTTTCTAGCCAATCCATCCCTAGGATCGCATCAAAATCAATCATGCTCAGCGGTACGAAATCACACGTCAAGGTTTGGCCATCGACTTCCACCTCACAAGATGGATAATAACAAGTTCTCTCAACGTCATCTCCTAGTGGTGTTGATACCACTAGGGTTTGTTTCATCGGTATCGAGTGTATCTCTAAGCCTTTGGCGAACGCCTCAGTCACGAATGAACGTTGCGCCCCTGTATCGATAAGGATTCGCGCATCGTTCCCATTAATCTTTAGTGTCCCTACATTTATAAGCCATGTAAGATACATTCTTTACCATAATTGAGCCGTAGGCCTATGAAAAAAAGTCCATTTTTCAAACGTACTGCGACACCCGGTCGGGTAATATGCTATACCCGGTCGGGTATGAGACCCAGTGGCTACCCTCACACTTTACCCGGTCTGGTAGCATGGTGGGTTGAAAATTTTCAGCATACCCGGTCGGGTAACCTACCATACCCGGTCGGGTATGTGTTCCAGTGGGTAATCTCCCACTCTACCCAGCCTGGTAGCATGGCGGGTCAAATTTTTTCATCATACCTGGTCGGGTAACTTACCATACCCGGTCGGGTATTTGCTCCAGTGGGTAATCTTCCACCCTACCCGGCCTGGTCTAATAGGCGGGTAACGCCTCCAGTTAAAAATTTCAGCAAACCCGGTCGGGTAGCTGATCATACCTGGTCGGGTATGTGTTTCCAGAAGGTTTACTAGGCCAAAAACATAGCATACCCGGTCGGGTAACCTGTTATACCCGGTTGGGTATTAGCATGGTTCCGCCTAATTTTTCCTAGTTCGATCCTAAGTCTGTTTTCACCCGAACTCTAGGATTTATAACTTCTGTTTATGGGTGAGGGATGGATAAAACACGAGAAGTTAAGCGGTTATACCTGCAACGGAGTCCGGGTTAGCTTGAGCATCCGCCTCCATCATTGCATAGACTCTAGCTTGAGTCCTTCCTTGGTTCACGGACGGCGTGTTGCTCGCGCTTGCTCCCCCTTGCCCCTGGACGCTTGGGAAGCCCCGACTTGATTCCGTGCCCCGGTAGTGCCACCACTTGGTCCTGATGTCCTTGCTCCGCTCAGTTGTGGGCAATTCATCTTCATGTGCCCGGTGTTCCCGCATTGGTAGCATCTAGGAGGGTCACGACATTTTCCCGGGTGGTTCCTCTTGCAATTTTTGCAACGAGTCACCCCTGAGGCTTGTGATTGCCCGCCCGGACCTTGGCTTCCTTTAGGTGGTAGTGGGGGTGCCCGAAAGGATCCTGCTCCTCCATGATTCCCCTTTTTGTTAGGACCTTGAGGTCCATAGTTTCCCACTTTCTCATTTTCGCCTCTTCGGTGTTTTTCATCTTTCTTTCTTCCCATTCCTTCTCTCCTTTCAACCCCTGTTCAACTACTTGGCTGAAGGTCATGTTAGGCAATTGTGTCGCCCTCTCACGCACCTCCAAGTCTAAGGCATCCCAGAAGTGATTAACCATTCGGTTCTCGTCACAGACATACTCCGGTATGAACTCCGCGAGCTCCCTGAATTTTTGTTCAAGTTGCCTCACCGTCATTTTGCCATCTTGGGTCAGGAGGGTATACTCTCTCCTCTTAGCGTTCACTTCAAAATCAGAATAGTATTGGGCAAAGAATTTCTGTCGGAAATTCTCCCAAGTCACGGTCCTGCCATACTTGCCCTTGGCTCCGTCCCACCATGTGGACGCCATTCCTTCAATCAATCTCACCGCCACCCTTAGCTTAAACGCGTGGGTGAGTTGCATATCAAGGGCTGCTTCATTCAACCTCTTGATCCATTCAGCGGCGACCGAGATGTCACCTGTTCTATTGAAGGGTTTGCACCCTAAGTCTCTCGCCTCCTCGAGAAATTTTGAGATCCTTATTATTGGACCTTCGTCATCCCGGCCCCCATGTGGTTCAATGTGGGCCCTAGAGTCACCATGGTTTCTTCCTCTTGAAGCACCACCCGAAGGTTGCCCTCCTCGACGCCTTCGGCGTTCCCACCTTTCCTCGCGCTCCCGCTGGTATTGCTGGAGCAGCGCCTCAATTCTTGCCAGGGAGTCATTCTCCCTCTCTTCATCACTCACATCATCGTCGTCCCCTTCGTAAGGGGTCTCAACCGGCTCGGTCTCCGGTTGGTAAGTCGAGTCCTCATAGGACCAGTAGGTTTCATCCTCGGTATCAACATGACTGTCGCTCACGGTGTGCAATCGGCCTCCACGGCTCGCCCCTCTAGACACTCTAGAGACCCCACGGCTTCCCTGCCCGTTCGCCACCAGTGTACGGCCCGTCGGGTTCCTTCTCGTAACCTTGCCGCCACCGTCCATTTCTGAAAAAAAAATTGGAACGAGTCATTAAACCCGTATCAAATGTCAATTGACGGATAGGTACTTAGGACACTGCTTGGCTCAAATTGCCGACATACCCAATTGCTAAGGGTACCATCTTAACAATTAGAGACCTTGCAACTCAAGTACTAAAAGTTCTATAACTACAAAACATTTATGCTCATGGTTTTCAAAATCATTTGGAAAAAGAGAATTTCGAGTCTTCATTATGAAGTTTATGGACTAAGGCTCTGATACCAATTAAATTGTCACACCCTGGACCTATCCGGACACGTCAACAACCCGTCGTACAATACGAATAGTCAACCGCAGTCTAACACATCCATATTATACAAGGTGTCTCAAATATCATTCACACGTAAGTCATCCATAAACATACATAATAAGCAATTCAATACGCAACGGAAAACATAGTTTAAAAACAAATGCCACACGGGGCAAACATGAGCACGCAGGCTCTATAGTGAAAATATCCATGAGCACGTTTAAAATGTTCAAAACAGAATAGAGGAAGCACGAACCAAGTCTTCTCTCCGAGATGATCGTCCGATCAACAAGCACGGGTAGCAAACTCTAGCCTCAACCTGAAATGGTGGTGGGATGCCCCCCGAAAGGGGGTCAGTACTCTATACGGCTATAAAGTACCGATGTGGATGACATCTAATACATATACAACAAGTATTTCAAACACAAGACCCTCAAATAGGGCGATAATATAATCTAGGCCGTAACCCCAAGTTACCCCTTTTCAAAATATACTTACTTTATATGTAAATTAAAGTCAAGTAGTCGGTCCGTAGGCCCAAGGTTTGTTTACAAAACATAACCCAAACCCCGTGACCCCTAGTCACGACAATACATAGGGTCCAACCCTAATGTGTCCACGTTATATCTACCCAATGTAATTCTAGAGCACGGGCTCAAGTACATCTCCTTATATTGGCATAGATCCCAATTCCTAAGCACTCGCTACGTCTAGAATTGTAATATAAATAATCTATTTTGGGACATCCTTACGGACTGCCTCATCATGATCTTACATCATATTACATCAATTTAGTCGCTTGCATCACAATCAAGTACGTCAATTACAATCAAATCCTTAGATTCAATTTCTTAACAATTACAACAATCATTAACTAGTATTTCAATACTATTAAGATTATTCCTATCAATCATATATTCTTTTCATATTCTTTTATATGAAGTATAATTATAAAAGAAGATCCTACTCTCATTATTTAGCTTAATAATGCCAAAGATGGGACTGTAGGCATTTGTATTCTTTTCCAATCATTCTATCACTTATTTATGACATTAATATTCATATAGTTGGGATACTAGCCGTGTGCATTACCCTCAAGTGGGTCTAGGTCTCCATTCTTGGATAATTGATATTTTTAGCAGGTTAGGCCCAAAATAACATTTGGGCTGCCCGATCGCTCTTACTTTATACCGATGGGTTATATATCTTTATTTTAGAATGTTGGGCCCCAATATCAATAAGATGGTCCAATTAATTATTTGGAAGTCCATTACTATTATACGAGCCCAAACAGTAATATGATTAATCACACGTTACGTAAAACTTTAAGCGTTTTACACTTGTACGATAATAGGGAAATTCAGTACACAAGCTTTGAAATTTAATTTGAATTCCAAGGACGTTCGGGTGCAGTGTCACACGACTGGATCAGGTCAGACCATACTTAAGCATACCAGAACTATCAAAACAAACCAACCCAAATATGTTTTTGTCCGATTATAAACATCCTATTTAAAAATAACCTTTAAGAAGATTAGATTTGAACAAGGAGTAATCAAAGAAGGAAATAAGAAGGAAAATCACTAAAATATTACTTCTACACTTTTAGAACACATAAAAATGCAACTAAGACAAAATATATGTTTAATTGCTTTTTTTTTATTTTAATTCTAATTACTACCCAACTTCTCACACCCCCACCCTCCACGCCTCATTGCATCCTCCAGCAGTACCTGTTGACGGAGGTCGTCAGGAAATTCGCTAGATTTCTTTTCGTTTTTTGAATTTTCGTTGGAAAATGTCGATGTAAATTGACATATACACGCTAACAGTAACATTTATGACAATGATATAGTGACATGTGTTATGTGTTAGTAACATAAAATTCTGGTAGTGGCATAAAACACTGATAGTGACTATGCAAATTATACCATTAACCCGTTATACCATGTGCGTGAACATCAGTCTCAATAAATTATCATTTTTAATTAAAAAAACACAATAATAGACCTTTACTCACACATATTCTCATTTTGCGTCAATCTTTGTAGTCTTCTCTTTCCCTAGTTTTTTCTTTCTTTTCTTCTTCATTCATCTTCCCCTTTATCATCAAGATATTAGGAGTCTAATCACAGTTTCATTCTTTTTCATCTTCACAATTATAACTTTATCTTCACTTCTTCAATTTTCTTCCTCTCCTTCAAAATAGTAACAATTGAACCACAGTTTCGCTTTTTTCATCTTCAAAATAATTCTAGGGTTTTCTCCATCCATCAATTCAAAATCTAAGTTTTATTAATCTAAAATAAAAATATATATTGTATTTTAAGAATTCCAACTTTTCTTCAAATCATATACTACCTCTGTCCCGAAAAGGTTCGCCAAATTGATTTTTCTCGGTCAGTGACAATCAACTTTGATCAATTATATTTTTTAATTCAAAACTATTTTGAATATGAAAGTTATATCAACATGTTCCTTATTCAAAATATTTTCATAAAAGTATAAAATTTATAAATTATATATAAATATAATAATTAAAATCATCGTTCAAAGTTTGTCATCATTGACCATGAAAAATCAATATGGCGATCCTTTTCGGGACGGAGGTAGTATCTTATATTAGACATGATATGTTTCGACTTGTCTCAAGTTACATTTTCACTTAACGTGATTTACATTTCGACTTACCTCAACTTACATGTCCAGTAACACCATTTACATTTCAGTTTGTATCAAGTTACATTTCTATTACCACCATGTACATTTCAACTTGTCTCAAATTACATTTAAATTGACGTGTTTTACAGTTTGATTTGTCTTAACAAGTTATATTTTGCATACACACGATTTACATTTCGACTTGTCTGAAGTTACATTTTGCATACACGCGATTTAAATTTCATATATAAAAAAGGTGAGAGAATAATCACTGGAGGGAGTAACACCAGTTACATTAACCGCCAACTTAGTTTATATTTGTAGTTACATTTCGGAGCAAGAGATTTAAAAAAAAAAACATATTTGCTGGTCACGCGTGGTTTTTTAACTAAAACTTATATTTGATCACATCGTTTTAACTATGAGAGCATGAGGCTCACCATTGTACGTAACGACATCATGGGGTTTTAAATATATTACTTTATTATAGAGGTGGTCATTTCTTAATCATATATATTAAATACTTTTAGAAGTTCATGTAACAAATGAATACACATTACAATATGTTGGATAAAAATTGTACTAACATGAGAATGAATAATCATTTGGATGCATAAGTAGCAATTGCTAATGCGTTATTGAGAAGCTCTCTCTAAAGCATGAAAACAAAATTAAAATTTACTCATTTCTAACACGAATCGTTTTTTAGTTTAAATAACATTGCTGAAGTGAGTTCTCTCACACTGAAAATATGTGTAAATAGTATATAGTGTAAGTACTAGAATCGTTTCAGGGACGGAAAAGGTGAATTAAGTTTTAAATAAATTCAGCGACTAAAATAAATAAATAAAATGGAATTGTATAAAAAAAGATGAGATAAACTCACACTTTCAATTTCTTATGTGCGTTTAGTATTAGTTTCTAGCCATTGGTTAGATTATTGTTATGTTAAATTATTTGTCTATAAAATAGTAAAACACTATGTAAGACTTTGGTCCCTATGTAGCACTGATACAGGTACGCGAAAACGCGGAAACGCGAATACAACAAAATCAAAAAAAAGTAGGATACGGATATGGGTCCATATTTATAATATTAAAAGTTATGGGGTGTATTTGTAAATATTAAAAGTTATAGGGGTGTATGTATAAATATTATAAATACATTTCGTTTGATAAAATATACATATATTATCCTCTTACGTCTACCCATTCATGGCATTGAAGCATTTTACATTTTCAAGATATATTGAAATAAATTCATATTCTATCTCATATACTCTAGTACATCTCAAAATATAAAAATAGTCGATAAGTCATTAAATTAAAATGATAAATAAGTCAAACAACTACAGTTTTGAAATTAAAAGTGCAAGTACTCACAGTTCTAGAATAATGAAGATAGAAAACAATATTTTAAAAGTTCTAATACATATTTCTGTTGGATCTATTAATTTCCACGGATAATTAGAATTAGGGGTAGGAGGATGTGTAAATTAGAGATGACTTAATTAGGATTAGGCCCATTAGTTGTGTACCACATAAAAGTAAGGTAAAAATTATTTCTAGTTTATAATTTTTTAAGAATTTTAGTATGTAAATTTTTGGTGTTTTTTAAAAGTTGATATGTGTATTCGTCAGGATACGAGTATCTGAAATTTTAAAATAATTACCCAAAAATGGAAACTTTTAAAAATTGTAGATACGACCCGGGAACGTATGATACGGGTATCCTAGAGTATCAGATATGGGAAGTTTTCGACAGAATCGATACGGTAACCTAGTGAAGTATCTATGCTTCATAGTTTTGGGCAACTCTTCCTATTAGGTTGACCTTTTACGATGGAACCCCAAATTTTAATATGGTATCAGAGCCAAGTTCGATTATGGTTTGACTACTTGTTTAACACCCATGATTGAGAGTAGTTTGTTAAGGTCTATTTTCCCCATTTGTACACCCCAATATTGTCTGGCCCAGTTCGGGCTGAGGGGGCGTGTTAAAGTATTTGTCTCACACTAAAAAATTATAAAATAACAAAACACTATATAAGAGTTTGGACTACTCCTCCTATCAGGTCGATCTCTTATGATGGAACCTTCGATATTAAAGTATTGAAAAATCCTAAATCTAAATGTGCATGCACAACCATTGGAATGGACACATACGTCAAATTAAATACGACTTGATCACCGCATATAGATTTTGTCTTAACTTATAATTCAAATTTTCCGTTCTCATAGTCAAACTTGATGCAATCTTAAACCAAGCTTGGTTTAAAAAGGGCTTATGGTGACCCTAGCTCTCTTCATCGATCTAGGAGCTAGGGTTCGTAGAAAGAAGGGGGATCTGTGAGCAGATGTAAACTAAGTCTAGAAGGGAGAGAGAAAAGGCATAAGTATTGAACTCGAGCGTTAAACTCTGCAGACTGGCCCAAATACTTACGCGAGCTTTAAGTTGTTTGAGTGTCACTAAGTGATATTGATATATTTGTGTTAGAAAATAGAGACACTTTTATGTTATTAGTGGTATTATATTAGAAAGAGTCACTATAAAAGAGTCACTGTAAGCCAATTTTCTACTAGTGAAGACACTACACCCCTCATCACATACCATTATAGACAGCTTGGTGCTTTAATGTGCCACCAACAGCTCCGAGGATTTCAAGGTTACTGAACTCTCGATGATAAATATAGTGATTGCTAGCGACCCCCCCCCCCCCCCCCCGTCTTTGGGGTATTCAACCTCCAGCTTGTATGTGGCCGTGGCCACCTCCTTGCCCGACCGCTTCGGCCGGGAGCCATCAGCAAGGGAGAGGGGTTGAGAACCCTCCCCGGAAAGACCAGAGGTAAGGTCCATAAGGGCAGCCGCAGCGCTGGACCCTCCTTCGTCCACAGTTGGGACGGCTAGTACGCCGTCCTCATCGGCAATGGCAGAGGATGAAGCCTTCTTCGACTTCTTGGCGGGCTGCATACCGGCCTCAGTTAGCTTCCTCTGAGTTTCCTCCGCCGGCCGTTTCTTCTTCGGCTGAGGAGGGGGCCTCTTCGTAGCATCACCACCGGCAGCGGCCTTCGCTGCAGCTTCCTTGGCGTCCAACTCCGCCTTGGCCCTCGCAGCGGCCTTGTTCATCACGGACCGGCGATCCATTACAAAGTCTGCACAACAAACAAACAAGTCAGCAAAATAAAATGACAAAGTAAAATGAGGACGCCGTAGGGGGTATTACCATCAGCTTCGGCAGGAACGCCCAAATCGGGGCCGTCGGCCTCCTCGAAGGTCGTGGTCATCTTCGGCCATAGTTGGAGGTCGTCGTCTTTGTCACCATACACGAAGTACCTGAAGAAGCCGATAGCGGTCATCTTGTACTCCGTGATGTAGTCCTTCACACTCCTCGGCCCCCCCTCCAAGAAGGCCACCACCTGAGCATCGAGAATCGAACTCTTGGGAGGGTCATGAAGGGTAAACCTTCCATCATGGCCGATGGAGGGGAACTCCGTGCCACCCTCGCCTAGGGACACGAAGACAAACTTGCTCTTCCAACCGTGTATGGACGAAGGCAAGTCCGTGAACGCCCTCTTATTCGGCAGCTGCTGCAAAGTGGCGTAGCAGGCACAATTCTTGTGGCTTCCTCGGCCAATCTGGTAGAGATTCATGAAGAGGGCCGTTGTCGGCCTGTAACCCAACTCCGCACAACGGAGAAGGAAGCCCACCATAAGCGAGTAACTGTTAGGGGTCAGCAAGGCCGGCGGAAGCCCCACCATGTCCAAATACTCCTGAATGAAGGGATGGAGGGGAAACCTCAGCCCCTTGGCAAAGCTCATCGGATATACCTCGAAGTACCCCGACGGCGGGTTAAGCACGTGGTTTGTCGGCCTAGGCGCCCTGACCCTCCCAAACGGCCCCACATACATCTGTGCGACCAGATAATCAGCGGCACTGCTCTCCGGCTTGATGGGGAAAATGTTGGTAAGGTCCAGGTAAGAGAAGCCTGGCCCATTCTTCGGCCGCCTGTTCCTCTTCGGCCGCGGCAGCCCCTTCACGGCAGACACAGGCTTCGGGCACAGGATGGTAGTAGAGGCGGACGCCCCGTCCACTACGCGGGAGGCCCCTACGTCCTCACCTTCAGATGACGAAGCGGACCTTTCGTCCTCGTCCTCCTCGTCCGCATTTCCCTGGACTTGTACGGGCTCAGGTGCTCGATCTCTTCGGCACACTCCTCGATCACAGCATAGTCAAGAGACTTGGCGGAGGGCTCGTCGTCGTACGGGTAATATTCCTCGTTTAAGGATTTTATCCTAAACAACTCCTAAGGTACTAAGGGGAACTATTTTAGATCTAAAGTGTTTTTGTGACTAACACTGGATCAAGGCCTAGAAGAGCAAAATATGTAAGAAGTAGAAGAACGGATTGAAGAACTAACCTTGAAGTTTTGAAGGGGGTGAAGAACACTCAGCAAGGGCTTTATCTCTCTAAAACATTTGGGCAGCACTTCGTTACTCAGAATGCAAATGAGGCCTCTCCTCGGAACGGGGAGGGTATTTATAGCCACCCTCCTAACGGTAACTACACGTGGCATCACCTTAGTGGCCACACCAATGGCCACCAATGGGATGCCACCATTCTGTCTACAGGCCAAACCCCATCCGCAAATCAGCGGCCCACCACCGAAGCAGACCTTACGGATCAAGAAGGGAAAAATAACACCCACAACGGTCAGGGCATTCAACGGCCAACACAGCCTACGGCTACCCAGGTAGCACTCGTATCGGCCATTCAAGGGGTGACACATTATGCAAAGCAAGGTTTCACAACGGCCACTATACCCCAAAGGAAAGGAACGTAACGGCCATGAGGCCCTCGCACTAAACCCTTGATGATAACCCTTTGAAAGCGACCTGCGTCCAAGGGTTCTCCCACAGGGTTACCTTGGTCAGGAAATCGCCAAAGGGTTGGATCCAAGTGCAGTATGAGGAGCCCGCTTCGGCCTAGGTTTCAATCTACTCCTTCACCCCTCACTCACTCTTCGGCCTGAAGCAGTGGGGGACTGGGGGACTACACCGGCCTCAAGAATAACAGGCAAAATCAAAGAAATCCAAAAAGATACCAAGTCCACAGCTACAACATCAGACACACGCCACAACGTCCATAACATCATGGTGCACCTTCGGCCACAGCAAAGCTTGAGATCACAGGACACTTATCGGCCTTGAAACCACACATCACTCTCAAGCCAGGAATCAAGAGAGGTTAACATACCTAAATCACTGACGTCCATGTACCGCAACGGCCCCAAGGTCCTCACAACTTCATCTTCGGCCAGACAGTGTTATCACCCCCAAAACCTTGGGCAACATGACGCCTTGTCGTCCAAAAACACATGGCGTCATCAACAACGGCCAAAAGGAAGGCACACTACCTTCATCGGCCACTCGTGCCAGAACACTCATCATCCCCCAACAAAGCACACCAAAGGAACAATGGCCTTCCTCGTCCGCATCAGGGGGCAGGCAACGGCCAAACTCAGAATAGGGCCACCAAACGCCGCGACAGAGAACGGCCAACGTGGTCCCGCATCGGCCAAGAAGCATCAAGCACAGAAATCTACTCTCCCTCACTTCGTCTACATCTCAACTTAGAGAGTGGGGGACTCCTGATGGAGTATATGGGTCTAGGCCCCAGGACCCACATACTCAGAAGGACAGAAAGCACGAGCCACTACGCGGTGCCCTCATCGGCCAAGGGACCCTCGTCGGCCGAAGAGGAGCCAACTCAGAATATGATCCTGAAGCCAGGGAACCAGGGTGTCCTCGTCGGCCAGACCCTCGTCGGCCACGGAGGACTCGCAGAACCAGATTTTACACTTATTCATTTATATAGCCCATCAGTTACTTTGTATTCGGCCCAATAGCGGTCCAGTTGTAAATGGGCCTCCCAAGCCCAAGGCTTGGGAGCTCAGCCCGTATTTTTCCTATAAATACTTCCTGTGGAGATAGTTATAGGGGTTACCAAATCATTCTATTTAGAGTGTTTCGATCTTTGTATTTTTTCCAAGAAACATGGGTTGTTTAGAGCGTGCTTGATTTTGAACTTTCAATGTATCTATTGTATATCATGTACTGCATAATTTTTAATTTTAGATTTTTATACGAGGTATAATATTTGTATGCTTTATATAACTTAATTAGCTTGTCTATAAAAAATGTTTCTACCGTGTAGTTGATGCAATTTTAAATTATTGTACAATATTTTGGTCGATATTTCCTACTTTTGAGGCTCTCATGCATCCAGTATATTCATGTATAGTGTTGACATTGACATATTTGAGCGCACATTATTCACAAAGATAAGTTGTTAAATATAGATAGGTATCACATATCTTGTCATTTGTAAAAAAAGGATGACACTCACATATCTTGAGACCCCCAAACCCGACCGGACAGTACGTTGAGAGGATGTAAATTGGACTATAATCCCAACCTGACAGATAGAGAGTGAGGTTCTGTCACCGATACTTGCAGAAGCCCTATGCATATTTTAGCATAGTAACTTCTCATCGCAGTTGCCAGGATTTGAACTCGGGACTAACCCTTGTGGCACTCACTCGCTACCAGTTCAGCTACGCCCACCAGTACATATCTTGTCATTTGTGATTCACAAGTATAGTGCTTTTCTACTTGAAAGAGAAGTTTGCACACCTTTTACTCATAATTTTCAGTGTAGGACCGAAATTCAATACAAAAAAATTACGGGATTGACACGGATTTACCTATAATTTCGTGTGAAATAACTCGTGCCGAATTGTTTTTGGCACGGATTTGATATATCTCTGCCAGTTTTGGGGAATCCTACCAAAAATCTCTGTAAATCCCGTTTTTTTTTGTAGTGATTGTGATTTACGCAACAAAAGCTTTTCCTTGTAAAAGGAATTCCTTTTCGGTTGGTTTGTTTAAGAATAATGACTTCTTTTAGCATTGACCTTAATCCTAAAAGGGGCTCTATTAGTTAAATAAAAATTAGACAGTGACATAGTATTTGAAAAGATTTAAACTTCTATGCGTATGTAAAATAATCAAACTTCAATTCGATCATGGAAAACCCCCATATATAGTCACTTAAATAGATATAATTAAGTAGCTAAGAATGAATTTATTGTAGAAATACTAGCCGTTTAAACTTAAAGGGATGTGTACGTTATCATTAATTCACGCAGTATTAAACGGAAACCAAAGTATTCTTTCCCACACCGACTGATCAATAAAGCATCAAGCGACTGAAATCTTATAATTACGGAAGCCAGTCACAACACTTAACTATCTTTGCGCTTGGGGCAATGACGCAGCTAGTGAGGTATTAACCGAGGCGCGTCTATTGCTGGTTGAAAACTATTTCCAAACCCCCTCTTTTGCTTAGGTTCATCCTAAGCTTTAGAGAATTTTTGGAAGGGTTTCCTATTTGGGATGCCCTCTAACTTAGTTAAATGTTTACTTCTGTAGACTGATTTGTTCTTAAAATGTTATTACATCCGTCCTACTATGTCTGGCAAGGTGAACAATTTTTACGAGCATGGAACAAACGAAAAAGGTAAAATTGGAGGTCGCTATTAGTGTTGTCATTTACAAATTTGTGATCATTTGATTTTGGATAGAAAAATGATTAAATGATACTACCTCCGTTCCTATTAAAACTTCCAAATAGGTTTGGCACAGAGTTTAAGATAGTGGGTATTGTGTGGTGGAGAGTTGTGCAGAGGAGAGAGAAATGTGTAAGAAATGTTGTGAACCACAATTTTTTTACTAAAAAGGGAAAGTGGAAGTTTTAATTGGAACGGATGAAAAAGGAAAGTTGGAAGTTTATGTAGGAACGGAGGGAGTATTTAATTATCTAACCTAAATAACAACTCACACATGCAAAACTTTAAGCGGTCGTCTTCCTCTCTAGGGCTTGTGACCTTCCGCAGTTGTCTTTGACGAAGGGCGGCTCCGGTGTATATCGAAGGTAGCGACTGTTGTATTATCAATCAATACATCAACATGGCTATTGGAGGGGATGGAGAGGTATCGAAGGTAGCGATCGTTGTATTGTCAATCAATACAACGACATGGCTATTGGAGGGGATGGAGAGGAGCTGAACTTCGATGACGACGAAGTCCGCAAGGATGTGGCAGACGAGTGGCAAGCGGTATTTTCGATGGTAGGTACCCTACTTATCGATCGGAAGATCAAATTTCATATTTTCAAGGATCTTATGGACTCTCTCATATTGTGGATATAGACATGTTTTTCCGATTGAATGTCTTTCCGATTGAATTTTAAGCTAAAATTTGGTGTGGATCAACTAGACTTGATGATGAACATGGTCAAAAAATCATCAAAAAATTTCACCGAGAACCGTCCCACAGGGGCGGATCTACATAGTAAAGAGGAGGGCAGCTGCCCCCAATAAAGTCCTATTAATGCCCCTTAATCCATTTAGAGAAAATATTAGTCCACTCATTTGCCCCCCAATTACAAAATAGAAATGCACCCAATAACAGCCCAATCTCTTCAATGTGTAAAGTAAAATCTTTTCTAACTTTTCAGTTTAGGCTATACGGAAGAAAAGTAATAGCAATTAAAAGATTTAATCCCTAAACATAGAAGAATTAGGTTGCAGATTAGTTTGAGAAGTGAGAACATCAAGATGACTAATGAATAGCCAAATTCGAAAATAACAAATACGAAATAGATAAATTTAGGATTTACGGACTGTGATGAGGTCTTGTTCCTGCTTGATACTCTGTATTGTTTATCCTTAATAAAATAAATAAATATTATTACTCATTCTAATTTATAAAAATGTTAATACATTAGCTAGTAAGCTAGTAGGTTAAAATTAAGTAACTAGCGATACAAAATTTTAAATTAACTATAGAATTATGTAAATAGATCTTTTATCCAAATGTAAAATTAATTAAATAATAATGTAATTAAAACCTTTAGGCTAAATACTATTAAGATAGTAGTAAAATCAGAACTGCATGCTTTTGCTGCTAGTTGTTTTATAGAGATGACACAAGATTTTAGATTTATTAGTAATGTATTAGGATGTTTTTACTTGGATTGAAATTTGCTTGTTTGATCTGGTAAAATGTTTGGTCTCTGTATATTTTATAACTATGAAAACTACGAAAGTCTGTTCTGATCTTGTCTGAACTAACTGATCTGTTTAAATCTGATCTGGTCTCATCTGAGACTGAAAACAATCCAAGTAAAAGCATCATAGTTATAAAAAACAAAAACTTTAGTTGTACATTTTGTATTAGATTTAATGGATAATTTTTTTTAATAAAACACCCTTATATTTTTGCACCGGTTAGTGCAAAGTACAAATATATCTAATAGTATTTGAATGCCCTAAGAAGTTAATATAGATGACTAATTTGAGCAATATAAACAATTTTTGATTAGTTTTTGAGTTACAATCTAGTTTCTTTCATAGAAAGGGGTTTATTTAAGGGTCACTGCTCACAAGTGAGATTGTAATAAATCACTTTCAATTCAAAAGATAAAAACTCAAGAAAAGTTTATCAAATTTAGTAGTTTTTTTAATTGCAATACGCTTTATTCACTTTTAAACAATTGTCGTATACTTTAATTATATCCGTTTTTTTCTGTTTGATCTAATATGCTTTAATAATATATTTTCATGAACATATTTTGTGTATTATTGTTTTGCCCCCAATAGTCTTTATTCCTGGATCCGCCACTGATGTTCGGCTACGGTTGGACAGAGGGTTCTGTTCATCTAGTTGGAACAATATTATAAAATTATTAGGCACCAACATAGTTATTGACATAACGGTCTCCAATGTCCCATGATTTTGAAGATACCGGAGTTTAAATTATAATTTGAGTAGCTTGCTTATTTTATTACACCTAGGTACGCACAAAGTATGTAGGCTTCAAAGATTATACTAGCAGATCTAAATCTTGAGAAATTTACACGTTTTTCTTAGAAAATATATGAAATTTTATATAAGATATTAGTCATATTACTAATAAAAATGTATGGACAAAATGGGAGTGTAAGTTACTATAAGCAAATTTTATAGTAACTACAATATAATATTCTAATATAATTGTAGTCACTAAAGTTACTAGTCACATTTTTGTCCACTATTTATATTTTGATTATATATTTGGAATAATTTCAAAACGACATCTACCAATAGATAGAGTAGTCAAAACTCGCAGGTTGGCCCATTTCAACTCATTTTATCGGTGAATTGTTATTTTCTGACTCGATTAGTTCGCAGGTTTCATATGTCAACAACCCACGTGGGTTGCGGATTAAGTGTGTTAGCCCACATTTCTATTTACTCGCTCCGTCCCGCTAAGATTATCCTTTTTTCCTTTTTGGTCAGTCTCATTCACATTGTCACATACCAAATTTGATAAAGTTTTTGTGGTTCTAAATCATTCTTACTTTATTACTACATATTATTTTATCAATTCAATATCAATCACATAAACACATTTTTGTTAATAATTGTGTCATTTCCTCGTGTCACAATGTTAGTGGGACGGAGGTAGTGACATCATAGTGATAAAGTTAAGTTAACAATTTAACTAATTAAGAAATTACACATGTTGAGGATGTTTGTACTTGGATTGATCTAATCTAGTCTGGTTTGATCTGGTCTGATCTGGTCTAGTGTGATTTGATTCGGCCTATCTATATTGATCCGGTCTTGTGTGATATATGTGTGATTTATGTGGTCTATATTGATCCAAGTCTGATCTGGTCTGATCCAGTATGGTTTGAGACAGAAAACAATCCAAGTAAAAACATCGTGAGTGACGTGAATGGTCACTCAATCAGTAAGTTCACTCAAAACAATTAATATATTTGACAGAAATAGTTGATTTCTGATTTTTGTAAACAAAAAGTGTTTAGTTCCTAAATGCTTTTGAAACAGTTGCCACTCATCAGAATTACTCTTTGAGTACAGACTTGTCATAAAATGGCTATACTATAGATTTGGCTAAAACTCATCCATATTAAATTAGGAATTATTGAGAAAATAATGGGAAAGCAGTGCTCCAATAGGAATTCTGCCTCATATCTCACTGCTAATCCTGTCCAGTATGGTAGGAGCAAACATATTCATATTGACTATCATTTTATTCGAGAGAGAGTGGCGCATGGCGATTTAGTTGTTAAATATATTCCTACTCATCTTCAGCTTGCTGATATATTTACTAAAAGTTTATCTAGTCAACAGTTTCATTTTTTAAAAGACAACTTGCGCGTTGTATCTCCCGCACAGCTTGAGGGTGTGTAATAGTTATATTAAATTAGAAATTCTTGTGTATTTTGGAAACTCTTATTCTATTTTAAATAATACACCTGTCAGGGTTCCTATTGGAGCACTGCTTTCCCATTATTTTCACACCATATTGGCCTAAGCTTGATTATGCACTTGCACATTCTTCACTAGTAACGGACCATAGCCCGAAGTCATTGGGGTGTTTGTTTGCTAGCCTATCAGCTGTTTTTTTTACTTTTTTGACTATTAGTTGGCTTTTTAACCATTTCAAACCGCTATTTAAGTGTTTGGTGACTCAGCTTTTTCTATTAGCTTTTCATCTCAATCAGCCAAAAAACAAAGGGAGAATTTGACTTTGCACCCCATGTTTTGGGTGATATTTGACTTTGCACCCTATTTTCAAAATTATTAATGTATGCACCCCAATTCACTATAAAATCATTTGACTTTGCACCCCACTCCTTCACAATTTTTGGGCTAATGGGGTGCATACATTAATGATTTTGAAAATGGGGTGTAAAGTCAAATATTATCCAAAACATGATGTGCAAACTCAAATTCTCCCAAAAACAAAACTCCACTTTCCATAGCTTTTTCACTTGACCGTTTGAGTATTACGAGGCTAACAATGAGTAACACGATCTCAACTTCATATCTTCTAATTTTTGTTATTTTTCTTATTTTTTCTTTTATAAAAACTTATTAAATTATAATTATAATACACTCTTATGAATTTCAATACGTGAATTTAGTGTAATATGATACTTTTGAAATATGCATTGATATGACATTTTAAAATGAGCATAACATCAATACAAAATGAGTATACGTAACTTACAAAATGTTAATTGATATGAAAATTGTAAAGTTTGTTAGTTTGACATAACGACATTTTCAATGAGCATCAAACCTTATCTGTTGAGATAAAAATCATAGTTTCTGTTAAATGAGCATTAATGAACTTTTAATGTGCATCAAACTTTTTATGATTATTAAAACACTTTCAATGAGCATCACACTTATTCAGTTGAGTATTAGGAACCACTTACAAAAGGAGTATCGAAAAATCTAAAATGTCATTTGAAATTGCTAATGTGCTCAAATCCTTATTTGTCTATACTCATTTCGTTTAAACATTATGCTCATTTGGCACGTGAGAGCGATGTGGCAAGGGTTGGATTGATTTGTCAGGTCAATCTCAGCGGAATGTAGTCTATAAAGAGCATTAACGTTGTCCTAGGTAGGGACTAAGTTTTGCTGAAAATAATTAATTACTCCGTATTTTACTTGTAAGTGAAATGATGTATCATAGGTAGGCTTCCATACAAGCTTTCTTAGTGACTTTGCAGATGGGGCAGGAATGAAGCAAGGCCTCACACGATTTGCATAAACAGAGGTGCCTGCAAGGCAAAAACACTAGGCATGATCCCTGTACATTGCACCTTTTGCAGATCATCGTTCTCCCTTTATCTTCCACTGCCGATGATGATCGCCGTCACCGTGATGCTGCCACCGGCCGCCGCATGATGAAGTCGCATCTTCCGTAGAATTATTTCCCGACGAAAGACTAGTAGGAAAGACTAAAGAGAATGGCAGCTGGAAAAGAAAGAAAAGGAACGAGGGTGGCTGGAAAAGAAATAAAAGGAATGGAGAGTGAGCATGACAGAAGAAGAAAAGCAAGGGACATAGAGCAGGGATATGAGAGAATCAAAAGCCTTCAAGTTGCAAGAAATTACAAAAATACCGAGTGTATGTGTACACCCGGGTGTACCATATAACTGGCTGCCTAGATTTTATGGGTTTTAACAGATTTCAATATATTTAAGAGTGTTTCGATCTTTGTATTTTTTCCAAGAAACATGGGTTGTTTAGAGCGTGCTTGATTTTGAACTTTCAATGTATCTATTGTATATCATGCACTACATAATTTTTAATTTTAGATTTTTATACGAGGTATAATATTTGTATGCTTTATATAACTTAATTAGCTTGTCTATAAAAAATGTTTCTACCGTAGTTGATGCAATTTTAAATTATTGTACAATATTTTGGTCAATATTTCCTACTTTTGAGGCTCTCATGCATCCCATATATTCATGTATAGTGTTGACATGGACATATTTGAGCGCACATTATTCACAAAGATAAGTTGTTAAATATAGATAGGTATCACATATCTTATCATTTGTAAAAAAAAGGATGACACCCCATCCCTGAGGCTCCCAAACCCGATCGGACAGTACGTTGGGAGGATGTAAATTGGACTATAATCCCAATCTGACAGATATAGAGTGGGGCTCTGTCACCGGTACTTGCAGAAGCTCTATGCATATTTTAGCATAATAACCTCTCATCGCAGTTGCCGGGATTCGAACCCGAGACTAACCCTTGTCGCACTCCCTCGCTACCAGTTGAGCTACGCCCACTAGTACATATCTTGTCATTTGTGATTCACAAGTATAGTGCTTTTCTACTTGAAAGAGAAGTTTGCACACCTTTTACTCATAATTTTCAGTGTAGGACTGAAATTCACTACAAAAAATTTACGAGATTGACACAGATTTACCTATAATTTCATGTCAAATAACTCGTGCCGAACTTTTTTTGGCACGGATTTGATATATCTCTGCCAGTTTTAGGGAATCCTACCAAAAATCTCTGTAAATCCCGTGTTTGTTTGTAGTGATTGTGATTTACACAACAAAAGCTTTTCCTTGTAAAAGGAATTCCTTTTCGGTTGGTTTGTTTAAGAATAATGACTTCTTTTAGCATTGACCTTAATCCTAAAAGGGGCTCTATTAGTTGAATAAAAATTAGACAGTGACATAGTATTTGAAAAGATTTATCAAGTACACTGGGTTAAACTTCTATGCATGTGTAAAATAATCACTTTTTTAATGAACTTCAATTCGATCATGGAAAACCCCCATATATAGTCACTTAAATAGATATAATTAAGTAGCTAAGAATGAATTTATTGTATAAATACTAGCCGTTTAAACTTAAAGGGATGTGTACGTTATCATTAATTGACGCAGTATTAAACGGAAACCAAAGTATTTTTCCCACACCGACTGATCAATAAAGCATCAGGCGACTGAAATCTTATAATTACGGAAGCCAGTCACAACACTTAACTATCTTTGCGCTTGGGGCAATGACGCAGCTAGTGAGGTATTAACCGAGGCGCGTCTATTGCTGGTTGAAAACTATTTCCAAACCCCCTCTTTTGCTTAGGTTCATCCTAAGCTTTAGAGAATTTTTGGAAGGGTTCCCTATTTGGGATGCCCTCTAACCTATTTAAATGTTAAAATTGTGTGATTCGAATTGTTAAAGTGTTGGAGAGGGAGAAGTTAAATTTCCAAAGTTTTACTCTTCGGGTTGCGAGGTTCACTGGATTGGCATGCTCCTGTTGGTTGGCTGACTGGTTTGAGGTTGTGGACTTGGATCCACGGGTCTAAGTTTGGGGTTTTGGTTGATTAGGTTCTGGTCCTAGTTCTATAAACTCCATCACGAGTCCTCCACTCCCTTAGTCGAGTGGTAGACTCGGCTAAGAGGGAGTAGTCCAAGCCAGCTGCTCTTCTCCAAGATTAGAAGATTAAACCTTCATTAAGAAAAAAACCAATGAGAAAAAATCCTAATGAAGGGAAAAAGAGTACATTTGACGCTTCCAAGATGAAGCAAAGTGATGAGATCCTCAACCTTTATTGCAATGGTTGCCATCAGTGAGTACGATGGCTAGAACTGTTCTTCTCGTCAGACTCAGACTCGTCAGGCTCAGACTCGTCAGGTTCGTCATTTGCTTCCTTGAAGACAGTAAGACCATCAGTCCCCCACTTCATTCAAGTGTACCTACACATAAAAGAAACTAATGTAGAATAGAGCATTTGGCGTGGCGTCGAACCACGGCCCAGTGTGTAAGTGAGTCGGGCTCACTACTTGAAAAGAGTGACATCAAGTTCCCAAGTTAGGACTCAACCCAGTCTCTGAAAGAAAGATTGAATCCTCGAGTAAGTGAGTCGGACTCCTCACTCGAACGGATAATCCAATCCCAAAGAACTAAAGTATATCAACCTTTTCGAGAAATGTGAATGTCAATTAAGTGACAAAATTGCTCGGAAGAGCGTGACTCTAGGCCCCTAACAAGAGTTTAACTCGCCGCCCGAGGTTAGTAGTTCGAACGCGCAAGAAAAAACTTGTATGCTCGTCCCTCGAGGTCGGAGTGGGATGCACTGGGAAGAGGTAAGAGCACGCGAGAACTTGTATGAAGTCAAGAGTGTGCGGAATTAACATTTATATTGGAGCTTATTAATCGTCACACCCGTATGATGTGACCCGGTGGCGCGAGTGTGTATGCTCGGTCAGTGTACAAGTGTTTGCTCGTCCAGTGTACTTGAGTGATCAGGTTTCATTAGTCCGTTATTCAATGTTAAAATTACACACACTTAACAAGAGTAAATGCAATCATATCACTTAAAATATCTTTTCAAATGATTCAATCTATAATTTTTTTTAAATCTTTCTGCTAAATAACCGTAGGAGAGATTTTTAGCACTTATCTTGTGGTCCAGTTCGCTCAAAAATTTTGAGACAAGAGCATTAGATTGGTTGATCTCTACGACATCACCATTGCGAGAAGAACAGTTCTAGCCATCCTACTCTCTGATGACGACCATTGCAATAAAGGCAGAGGATCTCATCTCTTGATTCATCTTGGGGGCGTCAGATGTACTCTTTTTCCCTTCATTAGGATTTTTCCCATTGGGTTTTTTCCTAATGAACGTTTTTAATGAGGCATCTCCCCAACATGGACAAAGGTGGATATCTTCTAGTCTTGGAGAAGAGCAACTGACTTGGACTACTCCCTCTTAGCCGAGTCTACTACTCGACTAAGGGAGTGGGGGACTCGTGATGGAGTTATGGGACTAGACCCAGAGCCTAATCAGCCCAAGCCCCGAACTTGGACCCGTGGATCCAAGTCCACAGCCTGGAGCCTGTCAGCCAGCCCAGCAGGGAGCCTGCCAAAGCGATGTGAGAGACTAACAGAGACTCTCAACGAAAGCACAAATGTTAGTCCAAAATGGGACGCTTGTAGGCTTTTAGGAAAGCTATGTTCGACACTCAAGCAGGAATTAGGAAAACAATGCGAGAATGGAAAGTTGCAAAGGGAATTTGGTAGCCAGAAATAGCATCTAGAAATTGCCTCCTCTAATAGATAATTTTTTTTAATAAAGTACCCTTATATTTTTGCACCTGTTAGTGCAAAGTACAGATATATCTAGTAGTATTTGAATGCCCTAAGAAGTTAATATAGATGACTAATTTGAGCAATATGAACAATTTTTAATTAGTCACTTTTTTTTCCACTATTTATGTTTTGATTACATGTTTGGAATTATTTCAAAATGACATCTACCAATAGATAGAGTAGTCAAAACTCGCAGGTTGGCCCATTTCAACTTATTTTATCGGTGAATTGTTATTTTCTGACTCGATTAATTCGCAGGTTTCATATGTCAACAACCCACACGTGGGTTGCAGATTAAGTGTGTTAGCCCACATTTCTATTTACTCGCTCCGTCCCGCTAAGATTATCCTTTTTTCCTTTTTGGTACGTCCCATTCACATTGTCACATACCAAATTTGATAAAGTTTTTGTGGTTCTAAATCATTCTTACTTTATCACTACGTATTATTTTATCAATTCAATATCAATCACATAAACACATTTTTCTTAATAATTTTGTCATTTCCTCGTGTCACAATGTTAGTGGGACGGAGGTAGTAACATCATAGTGATAAGTTAAGTAAACAATTTAACTAATTAAGAAATTACACATGTTAAGGATGTTTATACTTGGACTGATCTAATCTAGTCTGGTTTGATATGGTCTGATCTGGTCTAGTGTGGTTTGATTCGGCCTATCTATATTGATCCGGTTGTGTGTGATATATGTGTGATCTATGTGGTCTATATTGATCCAAGTCTGATCAGGTCTGGTCCAATATGGTTTGAGACTGAAAACAGTCCAAGTAAAAACATCGGGAGTGACGTGAATGGTCACTCAATCAGTAAGTTCACCGAAAACAATTAATATAATTGATATGGCATTTTTTTAATGTTAAGGGTGTGCAACTCGAGATGCTCTCATTAATTTGAGTCATTCACATGTAATAATGTATATTGTGCCTTAAATATGTTTTCTATATTAAGTAGGAAATCTGATGTACTTTGAACTCTTCCACAAACAATATTTAAATTCGTAACATTTAATTAATTAATATTTTTATGGATTAATATGCTCTTAGATTGATATTATAAAACTATAATTTTTTTCTCATTTTCTAAAAAATCTAGCCATTAACTCATCCTTGTGGCATCCGCCCCTGCAGCACCCCCACCCGCCTGTCTCCATGCCTGCTTGCTGCCGCCGTCCCCATGCCGCGACCCCGCGACTGTCCTCGTACCTACGCGCCAACCCGCCGCCGTCTCCATGTCTTCTTATCGCTGCCGTCCCAATGCCGCGGCAGCGGCCCCATATCGCGGCACCGTGGCCGTCCCCATGCCTACGCGCCTACAAGCCTACCCGGGCCATCACCGCCGTCTCCATGTTGCGGCGCCCCCACTATTTAATTTTTGTAATGAAATTAGGCTTTGTGAATATGGTCAGTAAAAATGGACAGTGAAAATGGGAGTAATAGGTAGTGTTGAATATGGGCAGTAAACGTGACATTAGATAGTGTTGTGTACATGAGCAGTGAGTGAATGCATTAATGAAGTGTCTTGTGCGGTGAATCGAATGCAATAGAGCAATAACGATGACACAAGATGTAACATATTTAACTTCACTTAAAATACTAATTTAGAGTTATTACATATAAAAAATACAAATAAGAACTATAAATAAATTCCTAACATGGGTGAGAAGAGAACTAATAATGTTTGCGGGAAGTGCAATGATTCTTAGTGGATGTGCAATCATGTTGTGCTATAATGTCGTGCACTAACTGCAGTATTTTTAATTGGACGAAAATAGTGTAAATGCACATTTTTCTAAATAAGGGTATTTTGTCATTAGACATTTTAATACTGTATAAACTAATTTTACTTTTTCTTTTCACATTTTCTCAATCAGTCAATTTAATATGTTCATGGAATCGTAAAATATTGGAATGAACTTGTAAATATTTACTACTCGTAAATAATAAGTCCTCCCTAAATAATTTCTCCTCAATGTCCTCTATGGGCTATTTTAATTTGGAGTAATGACCAAAGACCTCATCTTTAGCATTCATGCTTGTAATAATATGATCTCCCTACCATTGTTTTAAAGAAAGAGGTAGGATTCTTTTAAAAAATAGAGAACTACCATTGATATGTGCAGGTAGTCACTCTATCTCTCTATCGTTTTGTTTTGTTTCTTGTTTCTCCTTTAATGTACATGGCTGTTTTCGGATTTCCATTAATTTGCATAAGCTTTAGAATCCATATAATTTAAATATGGGATACTCGTTATCAGTATTTTCTTGAGGGCAATACTTTGAATGTAAATATATGTGAAAGTAGTGGGTTTGAAAGTAAGTGGCATTAGTTGTCTTCTATGATAAGTACTTCGTTTTTTAACAATTTTCTTGAGGGCAATACTCGTTATCAGTATTTTGCAGCTTTACATTATACAATTTTTGCAAGTGCAATGCAGGCTAATTTGAGGGTCATATATAAACATCAGAACATATGGGTGGATACCGCGCGATGGTGCTCCTTCAACGGTGTATGGAAGTCTTTGTGCTGAGAATAGCGACTTTGAGTACTTGTCACAGTATAGTAAAGATTGGTATAGAACTATCCTTTTCAATAAAATTGAGGAGGATTCGGCACAACTTGATCGTGATGGTGTGATTCCACTCTCACGGTCCGTTGTCATCGTACCATTCGATTCATTTCTTGTGATTGATGTAGACCTTACTTTGTCCAACCGGAGGCTGCAATGCATCAACAAGTTTGAGATTGGTGTCTGCAAGCATCGAGATTGATGAATTTGTTGTTCAGTTTGAGTTAGAATGGAGCGATTTAGAGTATAAATGTGATACATTCCTTTCTATGGCTACCAGTCTTCTTCTACGCAGAAGGTATTACTTGTAAGGAGGCTTCATTACTCTAATTATGTATTGCTATTAGTGTAAAAGTACAATTATTTTTGGTTATTTTGCTATGTGTAACTTTATTGGAAGCAATTGGGGATTGTCTTATTTTTTTCAAATTCTCTCTCTCGATCGAATTCATGTCTGCCTTATTCAACAACATTCTCTTAATCTTTTGAGATAATTATATTACGGTTATTTTATTATTCGGTCTTAGTGTGGAGTACTTTCGAATTGGCTTCACTCTACTTGTTGCTTTCTTTTGCTTACTTAGATTATTTGCATCTATGCCCCGTATAAAAACTTAATTTTGGATTCCGTGAAAATAGTATATAAACTCCATCAATACTTGTCTTTTGTGCTAGATAGATTGATGACCTTTTCAACCTCATCCAACTCTTATATTATGAGTGAAGTGAAAAGCCGTGTTTTTCACTTCATTCATTATAATAACCGTAATAGTTATACTAACAATAAAAGGTGATGTAAATAAATAATAGTATACTAAATAAATAAATAATTGATGAGACTCGGTGAACCACAAACAGTTTTCCATTTTTATTTATTAGTAATTTTAAAATAATTACTATGCATGCACTAATGCACAATATATTGTTATAAATAACTTTGACTTTCTTTATCTTCACATACTTTGCACTTTTAAGTTTTTTAACCATCCTTAAAAAAATGTGTCTCACGTTGAAATTGACGCAACTTTCCTGCACCAGTAGAATAGATGAAAATCAGTTTCATCTTTTACTCCAGCCCCAAATTCGAACCTCCTTCACATTTTATTTAATTTTCCTCATAGATTGTGAAGATAAATAACTTAATTTTTTTGCAGGGATACAAATTGCCACACTACTTATGAGTTATGCCTCCAACTATATCTCCAAAATGTTGATAAAAACTCAGATTCATTTCATCAAGTCTCGTGCCTTGTTAACATGCATGTAAAAAAGTGTTTCGAACTCCTAACATACGATTAATATTGAATATTCACATGTTTACACGTTTTAAGAATATTTTAAAAAGTAACCACCTTTCTTCAAAGACGAAGGAAACAAAAAAAAAGTTTTGTCCCAAAACATCAATATGATATATACTCCGTATATAGTATAGATTAAATAAATAAAAACGTTCTTCGTGTCAAAAGGGTGAAATGCATTTATAATCGTTTCTGCTACACTTTAAGTATTACAATATACACTTTTTTAAACCACGCAATGACAATTATGTAAATTAGCAAACTTTTTTACAAACGTGCATGAAAGAGTGTGCTACATGAATAGAAAAGTGCACTGTAGCTAGGGGAGAGTGTCGGACAGGTTCGGGTTGGACGGGTTGAGATTTGGTAAAGCCGTTCGGTTATCGGATTTGTAATTGAAAATCCTACCCTATCAAAAAATAATATTGGACTATTCAGGTTGCACAAAATCGGATCACGGTCGGGGTGAGTCTGATTTCGGGGTCATTCGGGTTGTTATGTACTTATGTTGAAATTGTGAGAAATAAAGTGGTAATTGATTAAAAACCATAACATTATAACATTCAAAGTAAAAGTTTGTTTAAATATAGTAATAGACATTTTAACATGCGTAATAATATACCAAAAATTACATAATAGGATGAATAGCAATAACAGGCTAAGTGGCTAACTGCAGGTCTGTAGTATAGCAAGAGGTCTGCAGTATAGCAAGTCCCAATTCCAAAATCCAAACACACATACATAATGCAGTTTCAAAATAGTAAACAAAACATATACAAAGTAGCAATTGGCAATTGGCAAATTTCAACAACATTCAACTTGAAGTGTTTACATCGATCTAGTTTCATGTTTCCTGGTTCCATGGCTTCCATCTTGAAGAGTTGGAGCATACCAGCTAGCAGCTCCCTCTATGTCAATCATTGTATTTGTTCCTATGTACATGAGTCACACGACAACAAGGAGATTTTTAAGTTTCATGAAAACACAAAGATTGTCATTATTCCAATAATTATTGTAATAACTGATAAATACAATTTGAAATTGCAATAGTTCCAGCTAGGGGTGTGCATAAAAACCCGTAACCGATTTACCGAATCAAAAAAACCGAAAAACCGGCACTTTTTTGGTTAACCGTACCACTTTTTCAAAAATTACATGGTACGGTTAACCAACCGAAAGAGAAAACGGTTTGCGGTATGGTTACAGTTTTAAATTATTCAAGGTTGGTTACCCGATAACTGAATGTTCAAATATTATATGCTTCGTAATTCTCATATGCCAATATGCAATCAAAAAAATAAGTCTCATTGCAGCAGCAACATGGAACGAATCCAAAACTGGGAAGAATTTAAAAATGAAGTGTTGCTTTGTTGTATAAGGACGAATGTTGCTGCTAGACATTAAGGATATACATACGAAATAAATTTTAAGGAAATGAATTAATAAGATACAAAGTGTGTATAATTATATGAAGTATCTTTTGATTTATTCAGAAAAAAGTTGCATTGATTTTTTAATATTAACCTATATTGTTTTTGTCCAACAGTAGAGGGTAAAAAGGTATAGTAATGAGTAAGTATCTCATGTCTTCAACACAGATTTTACATTGATCAAACACAAAAAACTTCATATAAGCTAGCAGTTTAATTACTCTGTATTTTTTTTTTTGACAGGAAAACTCGCCTTATATCATTATCATTAGAAACGGGATCGTTACATTACACGCATAAGGATCACTAACAACAACTATCCTCCACCCACAATGAAAGTCAACCCTACGAATAGACATAGAAACGGTCACCCCTGTAGAAGCAACACGAATCACTAGACGTGTAGCGGGTTTAAACTAGCTATAACTAATCAAGAAGATCCCCAAACATCTAACAACATAATATTTAGCTGAACTCCCCATCCCCTTACCTAGAAAAGTAACAACAACTTCAAGTATGAAACTGACAACAAAACAAAACACAAGAAAAAGAAAGAACAATTTGGACTGAAAATAACGAGTAATAATTAAAATATTCTTACAAACCCTACTCGGGCAATTCCTCCTTGGCGGCGGTTCAGGAGGGGGACGAAGCTTCCTCGTGTCATCTTCTTCCTCTCCCACCTGATACGACCAGATCCCGCATGCCAATCTCTCAACCACCTTATTGGATATCAAATTCACCCCTTCCATAAAACGGCAAACCTCTAATGTTCCACCCGGAACATACACAAATGATGTAGCATTCATCCCAACCATCAACAAAGCCAATTTTACCAAAGTTTTTATTTAATTTATTTCATGGTTATTCGGTTAACCGGTTGGCGGTTAACCGAAATTTTGGTTAACCAATATCCGGTTAACCGAAATTATGGTACGAGTAGTGGTACACAAAATATAGTAACCGAACTCTCGATTAACCGAAAGTTGGTTAACCGAAATGCAGTTAACCAACCATGCCCACCGCTAGTTCCAGCAAGGCAGTAAGTAAGAAACATATATTTAGGCTCAGATTGTTTATTCACTTCACTAAAAATGGGGGCATACAAAACTATATAGAAATAGAATCAACACCAACCCATTAATTTTTTTTTGGCTGGAAGCTATCATCATTGCCAATATATGCAACACTTAATCTATAATGAATCAATACATTTGAAAATTTCAGTAGTTCCAGCAAGGCAGCCAGTAAGAAGCATATATTTAGGCTCATATTGTTTATTTACTTCACTAAAAATGGGGGCATACAAAACTATATAGAAATAGAATCAACACCAACCCATTAATTTCTTTTTTTGGTGGACGCTATCATCATTGCCAATATATGCAACACTTAATCTATAATGAATCAATACATTTGAAATTTTCAGTAGTTCCAGCAAGGCAGCCAGTAAGAAGCATATATTTAGGCTCAGATTGTTTATTCAGTTCACTAAAAATGGGGGCATACGAAACTATATAGAAATAGAATCAACACCAACCCATTAATTTCTTTTTTTGGTGGAAGCTATCATCATTGACAATATATGCAACACTTAATCTATAATCAATTAGTATAGAGAGAAACAAGATTACCATGTCTTGTTGTACAAACACACTAATTAGGTGACATTGTACCAGTGAAACGGCAACACTTCCATTTACCATCATAGCAGCAGGGTGATGACAGAAGTCACAGAACCATAGCATAGCATATCATTAGTCAAGTAACATATTACATATTCAAAAGATAAAGGAAAAGTTTTACTATTATCTGATCAAGAGAAGGGCCTCCACCAACATTTCCATCAGTTAATTCTGCATTAAAAAAACACAGCATTAAGTAAACAATAAGGTGAAATATAAAATTTGAAAATTGAATGTGTAAAAGCTTGTACCTGTTTCCAACCTCTCTACCTCTTCAATGTTTTCTTCTATTGAGACAGGCTTATTGGTGGGCCTTAACTAGGAAAGCCATATCACGCAAGTATATCAGCATCATCATGGATATGTATGAGGATTGTATTACAAGTGTTCGTACTAGTGTAGGGAGGACTGAAGAGTTCCCTATTACTATCGGAGTGCACCAAGGATCGGCCTTGAGTCCTTTCTTATTTTCCATAGTCATGGATGAACTTACGAAGTCAATTCAAGACGATATACCGTGGTGCATGATGTTTGCCGACGATATTGTATTGATTGATGAGACGCAATCAGGTCTTAAAGCAAAGTTGGAAGTATGGCGACAAACATTGGAGAATAAGGGTTTCAAACTAAGTCGGAGCAAGACAGAGTACATGGAGTGCAAGTTTGGTGGAGGTAGAAGTAGTGGTAATAGCGGAATTACTCTGGATGGTAAGGAGATACCAGTCAGCGATATGTTCCGTTACTTGGGCTCCATAATTCAGAAGGACGGTGAGTTAGATGGAGATGTATCCCATAGAATCAGAACAGGGTAGATGAAGTGGAAGAGTGCGTCAGGATTTCTATGCGACCGAGGTATTCCGACTAGACTGAAGGGTAAATTTTATAGGACAGCAATTAGGCCTGCATTACTGTATGGCGTAGAGTGTTGGGCGGTGAAACAATGTCACATTCATAAGATGAGTGTGACAGAGATGCGCATGCTGCATTGGATGTGTGGGCATACTAGGAAGGACCGCGTGAGGAATGAGACAATCAGACAAAGGGTGGGAGTAGCACCTATTGAAGACAAGATGCGGGAGTCGCGCCTACGGTGGTTTGGTCATGTGCGTAGAAGACCGAGTGATGCACCTGTTAGGCGAGTTGAGATGTGTGGAGAAGAGGCATGGAAGAGAGGGAGAGGAAGACCCAAACAGACGTGGGTTAGAGGAGTTCGAAGTGATATGCTTCTTCTGGGGTTGGATGAGGGCATGACTTTGGAGAGAACTAAGTGGAGGATTGATCTTGATAATCTTTTTCCCTCATCTTTTTTTTTCCTAGTTTTTTTATCCTTATATATAAGCATTATTGGCAGCCTTTTTATTTTATCATTTATATATATATATTCATCTTTTTTGTATATTATCTTTTCATAATAGCTTATCTTTGTATCTTTATTCCTTCTTTTCCTTTTGGTTGTGATATCATGTATCGATTCATGTTAGCCGACCCCAATATCTTTTGGGACTAAGGCTTGGATGTTGTTGTTGTTGTTGTTGTTGTTGTTGTAGACAGGCTTATTGGACATCCTTAACCAGTCTTGAGCATATATGAGGGCTTCCACAATTTTGACACTCAATGAACTCGTAAAGCAGTCTAACACTCTTCCACTTGTACTAAAAGTGGACTCAGAAGCTACTGTGGAAATAGGAACAGAGAGAATATCTCTTGCCATCTTAGATAGAATTGGAAACCTCTCACCATTAAGCTTCCACCATCTCAATATGTCAAATTCATTGTCCTCTTCTATTATGTTCTCACTCAAATAAGTTTCATATTCAGTTTTTTTCAATCCTACCACCCCACTGTCTTGTTTTTGTTTTTTCAACTGGGCTTTCAATCTGGAGACAGACCTACCTCCACTTGATTCAGATTGCAAAGGAACCACATTTGGGGTTAAAGGGGAGCTTCCACTAACAGAGCCATCATAGTTTGTAACATAATCACTATACAACTCATTCAAACCTAGTTTTATCCTCTCAAAGAAGGCCTCAGTCATCTTTTCCTCATACAAAGCATTCAATTGATGGGGCATGTACTCAAATTTATCCCTAGGGTCAAGGATATTTGCTAAGAAAATAAGCATATTCATTTTTTCTGGATCACCCCAGTACTTATCCAGTTTGGATTTCATACTAGTCCCCATTAGTTTCACAGAATCAGTTTCAGAAGCTGCCATATCTTTGAGAACAAGGAACAGATCAGATATTTCAGAGATGAAGGTATTAGCAGTCACATAGAGAGAACCAGAAATCCTAAGGGTCATTTCATAAAAGTTTTGAAGAACATCTACCAAAGTTTCAACAGCAAGCTAGTCCTCAACATCAGGAGTTTCATGTTGCAGATTAATAGAATAGGAGCTCTCAGTCTCCTCATAAGCTTCAAAGACTTTTTCATTGGACAATGCAGATTTCAGCATGAGATAGGTTGAATTCCACCTAGTTGGAACATCTAGGTGCAATCCAGCTTTAGTCTGCACTCCAATCAAGTCTAAAATGTCCTTGAATTTTTGTAACCTGGCAGGTGAATTTCTAACATACTTAACATCATCTCTTACCCTTTGAACAAAACCATCAACTTCTTTTAAACCATCTTGCACAGCTAAATTTAGGATATGAGCAATACATCTCATATGAAGGTACTTTACTTTTACAGAAGAGGCATCCCAAGACAATAGTTTTTTTCTTAAAAAACCCTACTGCAATATCATTACTACTAGCATTATCAACAATTATGGTGAAGATAGATTTCAATCCCCAATCTAGCAAGCAAGACTCTAAAGCTTTGGCTAGGTACTCTCCTCTATGGGAAGTCACAAGAACAAAGGAGATATCTTTTTATTCAGCTTCCACTCGTGATCAATAAAATGTGCAGTTGTACACATGTAGTTGATCCTTTGTATAGAGGTCCGTGTGCCAGTTGTTATACTAACCCTCTGTGTGTGCTCCTTAAAGAACCTTTTCAGATTGAGTTTTTCATCTAAATAGATTGGGTAGATGTCTCTAACAATTGTCCATCTAGAAGGAATTTGAAACTTAGGACAAACTATAGATAAATTTCCTAAACCCTTGCTTGTCTACAAATCTAAATGACAGTTCATCAATGATGATCATTTCAGCAAGTGCTCTCCTAACTGCACCTTGATCAAACACCCAATTCACTAACACTCCAGTATTTTCAGGTGTTGGATTAAACAAGTCTGGTTGGAAACTAAGAAGGGCTTGCCTAGTATCTTTTGAGCGAGGAATTTTCAGATAGTTTAGTATGTGATTTCTAAGAGATGAAGTGTCATGCTTCTTGGACTGACAACAATTTGTTTTAGCACAATGTTTGCATTGTCCTTTAATAAGGACACCATTACTATCTTTTATCTTGTCAAAGTAATCCCGTATTCTGGATCTGGACTCTACCTCCTTTCTCTTTTTTCCAGAATCAGGCACATCAACAACAGTTGTCTACTGAGTGCTGGTGTTAGGCCCAGCATCATGAGCTTCCACCATAGGTTCTTGAGAAATAAGAGTCAGAGGAGGTTGAGAACCAGATGCTGGTATGGTATCAATACATTGACCTTCCATTCTGATAACTATAGACAGTTCAAATAACTCAATGCAATCAACACATTGAACACATAAATGACAAAATCACATATTGACAATCACAAATACTTTAATACATTCACAGTAAAGTCTGGAACCATCAGCAATGTGATCTACAGAAGGATATAAGAAGTAAACTTATTCTCTTCTCTACAGACTTAGAAGATACCAGTTCACTCTAATTACTCGTTTGAGTGTTTGAGTAGAAAAAGGTAACTTCAACACTTGTGAGGCAGAATATATGAAATATGAATCATTATGTTTACTCAGAAAATTATATTCAGCCATCATCTTATTCAGCGGTTCAGAATACAAGTGAAATTGGTACCAAAAATAGGCATCAGGCTTCACATTAACATGCATCAGTCATCACATTAACAGGCATCAGTCATCACCATCTCACAGATGCATCACAGTTTACAAATCCATATTCAAGTAGCCAAGTAGGTATAAAAATAAGTCAAACAGAGGTATGACATTATCATGCTTCACATTACATTAACAGGCATCATCGAGGCTAACATTTTACAAATCTGTAATCCATTGTGAACAGGCTTCCACCATTCATGAATGAGTAAGTCATAATTACACAAGGAATACATATCAAAAGACAATAACAGTATAACACAAGTACACAACATATCTAGGGTTCGAGCTTCCAGGCTTCCACCATAGTATATTACCACCATAATAGTTTATAAAATCAAACATTTGTACTTTTATACCTCACAAGGGACTCGTAGTGTTGTATAGTCGTAGGCTTCCACCGTTCCACCGTTCTTAAGCTTCCACCAAATTGGAGGAACAACAGGCCAGAGAGGAGAGGCAGAGAGTCAGAGACAAGTCAGATAACGAACTATCGGGCCCGGAGGGTGAATGAGAGAGATCGGATTGACGAGAGGTTAGGGAGAAGAGGATTAGGTTAGAGAGAAGGGGTCTGCGATGAAGACTGAAGAGAGAAGGGGTCTGCGATGAAGAGAGAAGAGGATTAGGGTTAGGGTTACATGTGAATAAGTAGTATTTATACTACTTGGAGTTTCGGGTTTTTCGGGCGGGTCGGGTAGCAAATTTTAAAACCCTACACGAGACCCGCTACCCTGAAAGATTAAGGAAACCAGTTTCGGTTTGGTTTTTCGGGTTCGGGTCACCCGACCCGGTGGACGTACCAAGGGTATATCCAAACGGGTTTTCGGATCGGATCGGGTATTGCTCATCCCTAACTGTAGCGCTATAGAAATGAATACTACATATATCACAGTTTACATGTTAAGGCCTCTTTTCATTTGATCTGCACCCTATTTATTTGATTTGGATCAAATAAAAAATGGCATTAATGTGATGAATGAAAATGATATTTGTGTGATAGATTTGTGAAAGTTTCATAAATCAGTGAACGTTTTTGCAATCACAAAAATGTACAGTTGTTGAAGTAATGGACCAGATCGCATACTGATGGATCTTTCAGCCCAAGGCCCAAGAACGGCCTGATTAGGTCCGGGACACGAGTTAAGACTCCTTTTCATTTTATCTGCACCCTATATATGATTTGGATCAAATAAAAATGGTCTTAATGTGATAAATGTCAGAGAATATTTTATGTTGTCTAATCAAGTTCTATTTATTTGTATTTGTGTTGTAATTAGTTTAACTAATTATGTGAGCCGCTCTTGTTTTTAGGCCCACTTCCTATTGTAATGTGTACGCTAAGCTCTTAAAGCTATATAAAGGGCTGCCTTACGTAAATCCTACGCATCTCTAATGTTCACATAGGCATTTTACATTCTACGCTTGAGAGAGAAGTGAGAATTGAGCACATTCATACCCTGCGCAGTTTTGTAAAATCATTTTCTGGTATTGAATACACAGTTAATCTCTTCTCTACTGTATTCTATTAAATGATTGATTGTTGGAAACAGGACAAACACTTGGTATCAGATCCGGAGCGTGAAACGATTGATGTTTTTTGCATTTTTGGACCTTACATCGACGAATAAGACGACCCTATCGAACGGAGCAATCTGCGATCGAATCAACGATTGTATCTGACTTTGAAAGATTAGGATCATTTTCTGATTCAAAAGTGTTTGAAATATGGTTTTTGGAGAAGTCTCTGTAATCGGCATTTTCAGGTTCTGCGAAGAAGAAGAAGAAGAAAGCGTTCTAGGACTTCTAGAGCTCTAGTTCTCGAACTTAGTTCTCGAGTTGTAGTTCTTGAACTGAGTTCTCGAGCTGTAGGTAATCGAACAAGTAGTTTCTCGCAAGACGTTTTGAAATGAAATTTTTTTCAAGTTCACAGGTTTTTTGAAGAAAGTTTTCTCGAGCGGAGGTTCTCAAACCCAAACCTCGAACTGCAGTTCCCGAACCCAAACCTCTCTAGCTGTAGTTCCCGAGCTTCATAACCATTTCTCGAGCCCAGTTCGAAAAAGTTTCTCGAGTGGTCTTCGGAAAAGTTCTCGATCTTAAAGGTTCTGGAGCCCACTTCGAAAGAGTTTCTCGAGCCGACTTCGAAAAAATTCTCCACCTTATAACACGAATGTGATTGACTCATTTTTTAACAATGCGGGCATAACACCTGAGTGCGGGTATAATTAAAATAAATGTCGACGGGGCGGTTCAAATGAACGGGGACAGGTGAGGGCTAGGGATGGTTGCTAGGGACGAAAGGGGCTTATTTGTTGCTGGTAAGAGAATAAGGGAGCAGGGGAGACTTTCGGTATGCACCACAGAGGCTCTTGCGGTCCGGGAAGCTATCCATTGGGCGGCTCAGGCTGGATGACGACATGTTATTGTGGAATCAGATGCACTTTCGGTTGTAAACGGGATTATAGCTTTTGATGGTATATCGTATGAGGATGGTATTTATGCAGAGATTAGACATATGATGGCAGGTTTTGCTAGTTTAAATGTCCACTTTGTGAAGCGGTCAGCGAATCGGGTTGCCCATATCTTAGCTAGGCAAGCTGTTTTGGAGTCTGATTGTACTTGGGTTGGGACACCACCTGATTGTATTGCTGATTTGTTGGAGAACGATTTTCATTGATATAGTTATTTGTTTTCAAAAAAACACCTGAGCATGTATGTAAATTTTACAACCAGAAATAATAAGATTTGACTCATATTTAAACTCATATTTGACTCATAGATGGTATATGACTAATGACGATGCATTTTGTGAATTAAATCCTACTACTGCTCTTTTTGGTTCAGCCGATCTTGCCAATCGCAAAACTTAAATTGACTCCAACGGCTCTTTTCGATATCATCCCTCCCCTTCAAAAATCTGCGCATCTGGAAATTCAATAACAGCAACCAGCCACGCTCATGGACTCAACAGTCTCGACCCCGCTTTCTCATCCACCTGAACCCAGAAATCGAACAAAATCGTCTTCAAGGCGCTCTAAATTTCGTCGAGTCGATGTTGCTGCTGAAATATCCCCTTCCGTCCCAAACCAAGAGTCATTATCAGAGAATCTTGAAATGGGTGATAATTGTGCAGAACCAGTTGTTGCGGTTCGCAGGGGACGCAGGAGCAAGAATATTTCTTCGGTTTGTGCTTCTCCGAGGAACGCCAGAAGACCCAGAAAGCGATTAGATCAGGAAATGGTGAGAGACGAAAAAGATTCTGAGGTAGGAGATGAGGTGATTATTAAGCCTAGAAAGAAGAGGCAAATTGCCAGATTAAAGAAAGATAAGATTGCCTTGGTTCCTTCCGTGCCTTCCCCAAGTAAGTTAGACCTTGTTCTATATCCTATTCAATTGGTTCTTGGTTATACTGTTATAATGTCAAACTATTTGATTAATGAAACTTTTTTATTTAAGGAGAAGAAGAAGGGGTTAATCTGGACAGGTATGGGAAGCTAATAAGTGATGTTTTGATGTGGAGAGATGTTGCAAAATCAAGTCTTTGGTTTGGTTTTGGGTCACTCTGCTTCTTATCTTCCTGTTTTGCAAGTGGAATTAACTTTAGGTGCGTATTTATGCCTTCATTAATTTTTCTGCTTAAAAATTACCCATTGTCCTTTCCCATTGATTTTCTGTTAGTATTCTACTATTGTCTGATTGCAGCATTTTCTCTGCTATGTCTCAAATGGGACTTCTCTTTCTGGCTGTGTCATTCATCTTGAATACTCTCCGGCCAAGGTTGGACAGACATCCGTTTCCTTTTTTTTTACCTTCTTCCAAATTTACTATTCATGCTTTTTCTTTGCTTCCTTCCATTTTTTCCATCATGAACTGGCAGAGAAATTGTTGAAACTAGGACTGAAATGAAGCTGAAGGAAGATGACATTTTGAGAATGGGTAAATTCATTCTCCCAGCAGTAAATCTTGCAATTTCAAAAACAGGAGATGTGTTTTCTGGAGAGCCAGCCATGACCCTTAAAGTAAATATTCTAGTTTTTCTTTCTGCAGTATGTACATAATAACTCATTTTACTTTCTCCATGACTTCCTCTGTCCCTAAACTGAAATCAACACTGGATTTTGAGGTTTTGAGATTTGATAATCTCCTAAAATTAATGAGAATCCGAATTTTAAATTTACAAATTCAGAAATTTCATTTAAAGTTCTATCAAATCACAAAAAGATGGAATTCAAATATAATAAAGATTGAATACATAAAAGTATAAAACTATTACTTCTATTGTGGTTCCGAGGTAGTAATACTTTTAAAAGATGTACTCCCTCCATCCCATAATTTATTTCCAACTTTTCCTTTCCGTCTGTCCCAAAAAAGAACTTTGCTTTCCCTTTTTTGCAAAGAATTTGTGGTTCACAACAATTCTTACACATTCTTACACATTTCTCTCTCCTCTGCACAACTCTTCACCACACAGTTCTCACTTTCTTAATCTGAGTGCCATTTGTACTATGGAAGTAAATTTTGGGACTGGGGGAGTATTACTTTAACTTTAAAGTATTCTTCTTCCCTCACTATGTCATGTTCCAAAAGTGTATTCTTTTTTTCTTAACATAGAGTGATGTTTTAGCAGATATTTTAAAAGTATTCTTTCCTCATTCACCATGTTATAAACATTAGTTATATGTGGTTGTTTTATGAATGTAAGTATATTATATACGGAGTGTGTGTGTGTGTGTGTTTCTGAGTGTATTATACGATAGTATATATTATAGGGGTATACATTTAAGTATATCACCAGAGCTATGACCCCTCTATTGTCAATTTAGGTGGTGCCATTCCTGATGGTTGGAGCTGAATATGGACATCTCCTAACTCTATGGAGGCTTTGTGCACTTGGTAAGGCTTCATGCAAATAATCCAAACACATCCTCAACACCGTGTGTGTGTGTGTATAGACACTAGAAAAATGAACGATTTATATAATACTTCACCAGGGTTTTTCGTTAGCTTCACTGCTCCAAGATTCTATTCATCTTACTCTACCCAAATACGTAGAAAAGGTATAATCTCTAGACTCTTTACCACTGCCCACGCTTTTGTGTATAGTTGTATTTTAAGCATTTGATGTGTAAGGAAATCAGGAGAGTGCATTAGATGTTGGGTGATGGAGGCCTGGTGTGCTTGCTCACACAAGAAGATCATAGCACTATCAGTATTTTCAGCCTTTTGGAACCTCACAACTGCCCGCACCCGCATTTTTGCAGGTAGTTTCACCTTTTTGGTCAGTTCAGTTTTAGATTGGTACCTTTCTGGAAAATGTGCAATGAAAGCTGAAATATTCAGTTTTATGGTTTTGCAGCATTCATATGCCTTGCGATGATCAGATACTATACAATTCATTCTGGAGAAAAGGTCAAAGAAGTTGTAGAACAAGAGGCACAAGAACATGAAAATCAATAACAAGAGAATGATCAGAAGGAATTGATTGATTGCATCAAGTGCGAAGCCCATAAGGCCATAAATAACTCTATTTGTGCAGAGAGGAATTCGATTGTAATTTGCTTCTTACATTTATGAAAATATATCCATGTTTTCTTCTACCACAAAAGAAGCAAATTTGATACACCAAATCATTATCTAGACTGAAATACACACTTCTTCACCATAGCCACAGGAAAAAGAGGTTAACAAAATGAGAGAGAAAGGGAGTGATTTTGATCGACTTTGGCAAGCTGTGACAGCACTTCGCAGGAAACTTGCACACAACATATGGATCATACATCATCACTGCAGGCTGATATATTTCAAAAGGAGAAGAAAATCAGCACAATGTCTGTATTCCTATTAGTATAATCATTGGTAATAATTAGGATTAAAATAAATGACAGACTTATCAACACTTATTTCCAATCAAATGAATAATGAATGAATTCCAAAATATTGCAATTGGTGATACACAAGCACTACATCAATTTTGAAGATTGGGCACAAGCAAAGCAAATCCAGAGCAACCATCTGCAGATAGTTTAGAGTGGAAATTTTGCTAATTACCTCGAAAGCCCTCCAAAAAATCATCACACGTCATCATTGACAGCTGATTAAATAAAGAAAGGTGTGAGTTGGTTGGTACTTGACTGTCTTAGTTTGAAATTCTTATATCTTGCATGACACCTTAAATCTCAACAAACATCTCAACAAACTTCCAATATGTTTGGGATGAATGACAATTAAACACAATAGATATAATAGTCTTATACCATGCACCATAAAAATAAATCAGAAGACAAAAGGAGCATTAGAATTATTATTTTTTAAATAATCTACACAATTTCTAATTTCTTCAAACAAGTCCAACATCTAAAAACATCATTTTTCTACTAAAATGTGAAGCTTTGAAACACAAAGAAATCCAGGTCATTCCTCTTTGCTTGTCCCTCTTCATCTAGTCCTGTCAACCCCTACATTAGGAAAAAATGCATGCATCACCTATTAAGGAAACAAATAGTAACATTGCACTACTTTTATAAGTATAGTTTTGGGGCTTGGCTTATCTTAACCATGTGGCAATAAAAGGTTGCCATTCATAAAACGAAGAATGTAACCCAAGCACACAGACCTATGAAACCCATAGAGGGCAAATAAAATCTAAGAGAAAACTTGACTTACCAAAAATTGTTTAATGAGGAAAAGGTAGACCCTAGAGGTGTTGCTAGATACCTAAATCAAGAAGGAAAACCCAGACGTTAGGCGGCCCAATCAGATAATGTTTATGAAACTGTATAACTAGGCAGGAAGACACATGTTCACTTCTCTTTTGTGCAGAGTGAATGGTGAAAAAAACAGCTTATATGAAAAATGAGTTTAAATAATATATACACCATGGGACATGGGTGATGAAATTAAAAACTGAAAGACTCAGGAAGATGGATTACATTCCGTACTGAGGAAAACCGAGTATTTGACTTACTAATACGTAGTAGAAAAGAAAAGCAAAGAACCCACAATCCTTGGCAAAGAACGGAGAAAGTGAAAAAGTTTTAACTTTCAAATGTGTTTGAACTAGATGTGGTGAATACTGGGCTCACAATTTACTATCAAAAAGTTAAAACATTCAAATTTACTGTAGCTATAAAAAATTACTAAGGCGGTGTTTGGCTATTGGTTGTTGGCTGTTAGATGATTGTGTTGGCTGATTCATAAAAACGGATTCTGTTGGCTGTTTTGATTAGCTGATAATATTAGCATTTCGTAAAATAGTGTTTGGTTAAGTGACCATTTACACTCAGCTGATTGCTTGTTAAATGACTATTAAGGACATCAATTAATTTTTAGCTTCAATAAAAATAATATAATAATAATTAATATTAGTATTAGTATTAGTATTTTTTTTACTTAAAAAAGTACATAGCATATTTTAATAAATGCACAAAACTTTTTGCCAAAAAAATGCACTAAACTTGAACCTTCTTCTGTTCTTCATATGACTTTAAGAAAAGATAGAAAATGATATTTTATTAAATGCATGCTTGCTTCCTGCATAGTGCATTGTTGTTTTTCTCTTCGGTGAGTGGAAGACTGGGAGGAGGCAGATGCGCAAAGTAAGGGGCATGGGCTGCGTGGGTAGTCAAGGAAAAATAAGGAAAAGCCGTACCTAAAAGCTACATAGTATAGCATTTTCTATTTTGGCTGTTCAGGATAAAAAAACCAAATGAAAAAGCTATTTAATCAGACACTTTTCTTAGCTTATTGATCTGGTCAAAAGGCCAATATTAGTCAAATCAGCCAACTCCATAAGAAAACTTATGGAGTCACTGAACATTCTTTAAATCAAACCAGTTAAGTTATAGTCTGGGTTTTAGATTAAGACTGTTATTTAATTTGTGCATAATAATATTACAATGGAAGCCAATGATGATCTATTGAAAATTGTGTTTTTGCCAAAATATATTTTTGAGCACTAAAAACAGTTAAACACTATATTTAAGATGAACATGTCCCAAGTACAGACAGACTAAACCAACATTATTCAAATCATACACAGAACAAGAAGATTGAATCCATTCAGCTTGCAAGCAAATCAGCACTGAGACAACATTTGGAAACTAATCTTGAAAAACCAACTATATAATAAGACAATGCAAAACCTTGGGAATATTAACCTTCGGAGAGCCAACCAAAGCTGCGGGGATCAACTGTAAGCATTGAGGTCATCAAAGCCGAGGCAGTAGCCGTGTGATAAGGCTGCAACGACGCACAGGCGCTCAACTCAGCTGGACACCTTCATAATCAAAGTAACTGCTGAGTAAATTCTCTATATCTCAAACTCACATAATCGTCTCCAAATATGACAATGAACAGTACCTGAAGATGCGTGGAGCTAGATTACTTCTGGAAGCGATGCGAAAGGGGGCTCGAGCAGATTTGGACTCTGACGCAATCCTTGCGGCAGCGCTACGAGCAACAGACGACCGGAAAATCGATCTGGTAGCGGCGGAGACCGCAGCGATTGCCATTTTTACCAGAAGGTTTGCTTCAGTCCCACCTGCAGAGAATGAAAATTGAAGGAGGGTTTTTGGGTTTGGGATGTGGACGAAACCCAAAAACATACAGTAAATTAAATGTGGGCCTTCAGTGAGTCCATAAAGCCCATCACTGAATATCCGCGGCCCGTAAGACGTAAAACGGCCATAATGACTTTTTCCTTCCTGAGGGAAATTTAAAACTTCGTCTAACGGCTTTACAACGGCTATCTATCTGATCTCCTCTTCTGAAACCACCAAACCGTTTCCTTCCTTACTTCGAAGCTCTCAAAGCTCTCTGGAGTTCCAAACAAATCATTTTTATTGCAAAAGATAACCCGATTCGAACCTTCTTCAGGTACTCTTCTTCTAATTTTTGTTACAATGCTTATGGCCGCATAGAAAATGTAGAAATTTGGTCCGCTATGAAATAGTGAGTTTATTGCATAATGACATAAATTACATGTTCAGGTTGATGTTAAATAGGATTCTGGATTATATAAAGTTGCAGCTTATAAACATACAGTTTCTTCTGTGTACTCCTGAAACGGTTATGAGAAAGATTTCATGTTCCATAGATAAATATATGCGTATCCATAATTGAAATATCAGAAATATTTCAAATTAGGTCTAAGATTTAACAAATTACTTCAATAATCTTCAGATCAGGTGACGGTTAAGCACCAATTTTTATGAATGTGCGCCATCCAAGGTGATAAGAGTGAAGTAGTGAACAAGGAATAAACAGTTGGGAAGAAAAGTAGTGGAAATAGGAAGAATTTTGGAAACCCGAGAAAACCTAGAAGAAGAACTGTAGAGGTTAGATTACCTTTTAACAAAAGAGTACTTAAGTTTCAACACAAAACAAGAGGATGGACTTATTTTGAAAAATGTGTTATATTTTAATATCAGTTTGACCTATTTTAAGGACTACTTGTTAATGTTTCTTGACTATTGACTTGTATTTGAGCAGGTGGAGTGTAAATTTAAAGATAGATTACTATATATTCTTAATATATACGGAGTACGAGGAATGGGTGCATTGCATGAGCAACTAGATGAAGCCTTTGCTGAAATTGAGAAGCTCGAAACAGAGAATAAAATCAAAGCAGAATCATGTGAGAGTTTCAAAAGAGCTTATAATGAGCAACTGATCAAGTCTCAGACTTTAACTTCTGAACTGGCTAAGATAACACTGTTGTTCAACACGAAAGTAGAAGAACTCTCTCTATCAAATCAAAGATATGAAGAGCTGAAGTCAAATGTCAAAGAGAAAGAATCTGCCATAACACATCTAAGTCTAGCCAATGATAGGCTTCGCACAGATTCTGTCCAGAAGCTCAAGGAACTTGAAGAGGCCAACACAAGTATATCAATGGCTTTAGATGAGGCAAATGCACGAAATATGGATCAAGAACAAAAAATTGAGTCTTTTAGAGATGAAATTGAAAGACTGAGGGATTTGGCAACGGCTTCTGCGCAGAAAACTTCTTCTGAAGTCAAGAAAGGTAAAAAAGTCTATAATGAACTCAGACAGAAAGATGATGTGATGTTGAAGCTAGAGCAGGAGAATATGAAGCTTGAAGAAGAGCTAAAATGGAAGAAGGAAAAATATGACCTCCTAGTTCAGGCTCATGAAAAGGTTAGGAAACAATTCCATCAAAAGGAGAAAGAATGGAAACAGGAGAAAGACACATTGTGTGAGGAGATCTCGACTTTGCAAGTAAACTTAGAGTCCCAGTCAAGATGTTCAGAAGACCTTCAAACCAGACTCCATTTCTGCAAACAAGCTCTTGATAGTGAAGAAAACAGGAGAAAATCTATGGAAGTTCAACTTTTAGAATCTAAAACCTGGTTGGACAATGTTTCTGCAGAATATGAGGAAGCCAAGTCAAGAATTATCAGCTTGAGCAATCAAAGGGATAAAGAAATTGAAAAGCCAAGAGAAGCCTCAAGTCAAAAGGATAAAATATACAAGGAGATGGATTACAAATCCAGAAAGCTAGAACGAGAGAATCAAGAGCTGATGGCATCTCTTAAAGAACTTCAAGAAGCTGGAATCAAAGAAGCCGGAATTTATTCTTCATCATCTAAGCTCAAAAACAAATTCAAGGCCAAAGAAGCTGAATGGGCTTCTAAGTTAAAGAGCAAAGACAATATAATAACCATGCTTCATGAAGAGCTACAAGCTTCCCATTCTTTTGTGAATTCAATCGAAGAACAAAAGATTCTATTACAGATAGAGGCTGATATACTCAAGGAAACACTCAAAGAAGCAATGGAGCAGTTGGTTAGAACAAACAGTGAACTGCAAGAAGTAAATAGTGAGCTCAAAGAAGCAAACGAAGAACTTGAGGAAAACTTCTACAAGTCAAAGGAAATTGAGTTTGAGTTGCAGATATGGAGATCTTTAGCGGAACGGCTAAAATCCAGTCTGGAGGAAAACCACCAAATGCGGAGAGAAGTGGAAGCTTCACTGTTTGATCAGGTGGATGTTGAGATTGAACTGAGAAGGGACAGAGAAAGCCTCATCCAGATTCTAGCAGAGAAGGAAGATGAAATAAATGAGCTCAAAGAGAAAATAAAGAAAAGGGCGTTTCAGGAAACGTTTGAGTGGTTCGAAGAAGACTGGTTGAGGAAAGAACTTGAAAAGGCTATTTTAACACAAGTAGAAGAAGAGATGAACTGCAGAAGAATAGATGATCTCCAGAAACTTGTGAGGACACTGGAAATGGAGTTCCAGGATTCAACCAGCAGCTTCTCGAGCAGACTTGTGGATATTCTGGAGACGACAGTCAAAGAGACAGTGGTGTCGAAAGAGAAAAATGATGGAATCGCTTCAGACCTCGAAAGCAATTTCGTTGTTTGCGGGAGCTTGAGGTCAAAGTTTGTGGGGGTGTCAGACAAGATGCGCCAAATGTGGATGGAAGATCTACAGCTGGGTAAGAAACTGGAAAGAATTGTAGAGAAGAACAGCAGCAGAGGAGGATTCGATGAATGGGCTAATGATCATCCCATGAAAGAGAACACTCACAGTCTTTCTCCAACTAAGACTGGTGAAGCTTCCATAATGCCTGAAGAGAGATTGCCATTGCGAACTATCAACAACTAACTAAATGGAGTTTGCTGTTACCAAATACTCCGTAACACTAAAGGGGAGCAGCTCTCTTTACTTTGCAGCTTCCTGTCTTCTCATCTTATTTTTAATCTATTATTACCTTTGGCAGTAGTGGTAGTATATAAGTTAAAAATCACGCTTATTCTTTTTTGTATCTATCAGTCTCACACATTCCAGTCCTGTGTTTACTTAGTTTGAAGTAAAGTATGTAACCACTTGATTTGGGTACAATTTAACATATTATTTTATTGGTTATTGCTGTTATTACAACTTCATTTTTAGATTATATTTTTGCTTAGTTCTTTAGTTCCAAACCATGCCAAAATTAGTCGAGGCCTCGAGGGTGGAAGATTAATGCCAGTGGCTCACTTTTAACTAGTTTCTGGTTCAATTTTCCGCCAGTCCGACCTCCAACGGCTAAAAGTTCTACCGGTATTATATAGTCCAGTGCTCCCTATTGGTTTATGTTGGGTACTTGGGTCCCCCAGAATGTTAGGACTTTTTTTAAAGAATAAGTAGAATCAGTTTTTCAGTTTAAATAAGTAGAATCAGTTTTTCAGAAGTTGTTCTCCCAGAGCTTCTAAAAGAACTATTTCTAGAAGTAAATTATAGCACCAGAAGTATTTCTCTACTTTCAACCCAACACTCCAAATTCTGCTTCTGCACCCTGAAAAAGCACAAGCAGTTTTAAGAATCAGATCCAAACACTCCCTTAGAATTGTATAGAAGTGTGTGGAAGCATCAAGAATATTTTAATGAAATGTGAAATTCTCTATATTCTATTCAATGACTTGAAACTTGCGCGTCTTGTAAGACTAAAAATGTATAGGGGAATAAAAAGTTCTTGAGAAAACTAGTTTATTGCTATAAAAATTAGTATAAATGGAGCTCTCAAGGCTTTTCATTGAACTTTGAGGAGAGCTCCTAGAGCAACGAGTGTTCAAGAACCTTCAAGAAAAGAGAACAAAAGAATGTTTCAAGAGTCAAGAGCATCCTGGAGAGTGAAAGAAGGCAATCGAAAAAGATTTCTCATAAATGTAAGTTAGAGAGATACTTGAGGTTGAGAGAGAGGCAATCCAAAAAAAAATAGAAATTAATCCAAATAGGACTAAAATTATGATAAAAACTCAAAATACGACTTGATATGTTTTTTTATCAAAATAGGACCATATTAGTCCTATTGAAAACACACCTGTTTTTTCATTCCATTGTTACTCTTCCTTTAAATGTGAGTTAAAAATAGTTAAAAGTCATAATTAAATATTTAATTCATAATAAATTCGAAAAAAGTTCAAAAATTCGTAGAAAAATAATTAAAAAATTATAAAGATTTATAAAAAAAAAATTCAAAAAAAAAAATATTAATTTAAAAAAAAACAAATTAATAAAAAATAGTAAAACTCCATAAAAAATTTAAAAAATATGGATGCCTTTCCCACCGCCTATACTACCTCCCTGCACCATCACCTACGATCGGTGAAAAAATGTCATTTTTCCTAAAAACTGCCATTTTTTATGAATATGCCAAAAAATGGCATATTTCTCTTTGAGAATGCCAACATTTTCATTGTTTTCTGCCATAAATAAGGCATTCGTAATGAATTTGGCATTTTTTTTCCCTGGTGGCTGGAGGTGGTGGTGCAGAGGCGTCGGTGATTTTTTTTTATCTATTAATTTTTAAAAAAAATAAAAAAAATATTATTATCGGAAATATTTTTATTACTTTTTTAGTATTTTTATTATTTTTTATATTTTTATTATGAATTAAAACATTTCAATAGCTATAAGGGTATATTTGTCCAAGACACGCATAATTAATCTTATGAAAACATAATTTATTTTGTGATCCTATTTGTTCAAAGTGAGTGACTTTTAGTCCTATTTTGATAATTGACTAAAAAATCTCATAAAAGTAAGCGAGTGAGATCGAATGAAGTAGTATCAAATAGACAAATACAGAAAGTGAAGTGTGAGTTATTACAATATTACTTACTAGTTTCTAAAATTATTCAAAGCCATTGTCAAATTCATTCATGGTGTTACGAGTGTCACTTGGTGTTACAAGTGTCACGTGAGTAGGGATGGATTAAACCGGGCCGGGCCGGCGCACTACTGTGCGGGTCCAAACCGAACCGGGACCGGTTGGCCGGTTCCGGACTTTTAGCCCGTTTGGGCGGGTCGGGCGGGCCGGGCTCGGGCCCAGTTTTGGGCGAACCGGTCCGGGCGGTTCTGGCCGGACCCGGGTCAATTTTTTTTTTTTTCAATTTTTTTCTTTTCCTAGGGTAAGGCTGGGTGTTTTGGGGATGTTTAGGGGTGGGGGTGGGGGGGTCGGGGGATAACAAGAAAGCAAAAAAAATAGACATTGAACCGGACCCGGCCCGGCCCGGTTAGGCCCAGACCCGGTATCAACCCGGGCCGGTTCCGGGCCCAAGGATTTGCAAAAAAAGCCCGCCCGGGCCCGGCCCGAAACCGGAACCGGACCGGCCCCTACACGTGAGTATATATCAATCCTATGAGCTCGTAATTTTGTAAAAAGACGGGTTTGTATTCCCCAACAATTTATAAAATAGAGTTGAAGTCTTGAAGATCTACTATTTAATAGTACAAATGACCAATGAAATTTGTAATATTTTATATACAAATGGAGTATTAAAAATCAACAATTGAAGAATAGCCTCATACATTATTATGGAGGTGTTTGAAATTGATTCTGCTTCTATTTTTTTAATGCAAAAATAAAATCATAATCAGTTTTCAAATTTTAGTCTGACCCAACTTCTAAAAAATTGTTTCTAAGAACATTTGGAGTCCTCAAAAGTACTTTTGCACTTAAACTAATATATTTAAGTTTATTAGTAATTCAATACACCAACATCTTGAATATTTACTTAAAGTTATGCATACAAATTCATGTTGAATTAGTTTCAATATTTTCTAAAACATAAATGAGAAACATAAGTCGGGCGTTCAAAAAAGGAAGTGAAAAGTTTAAGTTGAGATTATGAGAATATAGAGGTAAATTAATGTCATCATGCAATCATATTGTTGTACTCCGTATTACTCCGTATTAACTTGACATATATTCCGCATATATGTACATCTTAAACTGTTTCTACTCCTTTGGAAAGCAGAAACTAGGGATGGATCCAATCCTGATCCTGTCCCGATTCCGAACCGGGTGGTCCCGAACATTAATTAAGACCAGAACTGACCCAGGTTTCAACGGACCCAGTTCCGACCCCCCCCCCTAAATTTAAAAATAAATCAGCCATTGGGACCGGAACCGGAACTGCACGGTCCGGTCCCCATTTTATGACCCAAGACTAAGTCTGAATTACCCGGTCAGGTACCCGGTCCGGTCCCGCATAGTAGCGGGTCCGGTTTCGGTTCGGGACCGCCGACCAGGTCCACCCCTAACAGAAAAGAAACAAAAGCATAATTAGGGATGGATTCGGTTCGGGCCACCCGGCCCGTGACCCGGCCCGGCCCGGTACTGTGCGGGTCCGGGACCGGCCCGGTACTGTGCGGGCCCGGGACCGGCCCGGTACTGTGCGGGCCCGGGACCGGCCCGGTACTGTGCGGGCACGGGACCGGCCCGGTCGGGCGGTCCGGGACCGGGTCTGGGCCCGAAGCGGGGGGAAGGGGCGGGGCGGGTTCGGTTCAGCATTTTTGTGACCCGGCCCGGCCGGGTCGGGCCCGGCCGGGTCGGGTCCGGGCCCGGGTCCGGTTCGATCAATTTTTTAAAAAAAAAGTTTTTTTGGGTTGGGCTCCTACTAGCCATTGGGGGTGGGTTATAGGGGGGGTCCGGGGGGGTTGGGTGGTGGGGGTGGGGGGGTGGGGGGTAAAAAAACCTATAAATACTCCTAATCTTTAACATTTTTTCATATCTCTTCTCCAATTCTTCCTAAATCCTATTCTTAACTCTCTACTCTCTAATTCTCTTATTCTCCATTCTCCAATATATTATATTTATTATTTATAGTTTATATTAATTATCTACTTATATAAATTATAAATAGATATAAATAGTATTATATTACTTATATTTGTTATCTAATTATATATTACTTATATATTTATTATATCTATTAATATAGTTGGAATTATATCTAATTAATTTGAAGTCATTCTATTACTCCCATCCGAAAGACCGAAAGTCCGAAAGAGGTACGAAATTATTCTATTATTTACACTTGTTTAATTACTAGTTAATTAGTATAGTTGGAATTACGATTTTTTATTAATATAGTTGGAATTACGATTTTTTATTAATATAGTTGGAATTACAATTTTTTATTAAAAAATATGTTGTACACAAAACTAGTTAATTCACTACTTAATTTGCTATAACTCGAATTAATAGTTAGATAAATAGTTAATTAGTTTTTTACAATTTTTTATTAATTGCTACATTTGACTCTAGTTTATAAAATATGTTGTACACAAAACTAGTTAATTCACTACTTAATTTGCTATAACTCGAATTAATAGTTAGATAAATACTTAATTAGTTTTTTACAATTTTTTATTAATTGCTACATTTGACTCTAGTTTAAAAATAATGGTGTACACAAAACTAGTTAATTCACTACTTAATTTGCTATAACTCGAATTAATAGTTAGAAAAATACTTAATTAGTTTTTTACAATTTTTTATTAATTGCTACATTTGACTCTAGTTTATAAAATATGTTGTACACAAAACTAGTTAATTCACTACTTAATTTGCTATAACTCGAATTAATAGTTAGATAAATACTTAATTAGTTTTTTACAATTTTTTATTAATTGCTACATTTGACTCTAGTTTAAAAATAATGTTGTACACAAAACTAGTTAATTCACTACTTAATTTGCTATAACTCGAATTAATAGTTAGAAAAATACTTAATTAGTTTTTTACAATTTTTTATTAATTGCTACATTTGACTCTAGTTTAAAAAATATGTTGTACACAAAACTAGTTAATTCACTACTTAATTTGCTATAACTCGAATTAATAGTTAGATAAATAGTTAATTAGTTTTTTACAATTTTTTATTAATTGCTACATTTGACTCTAGTTTATAAAATATGTTGTACACAAAACTAGTTATTTCACTACTTAATTTGCTATAACTCGAATTAATAGTTAGATAAATACTTAACTAGTTTTTTACAATTTTTTATTAATTGCTACATTTGACTCTAGTTTAAAAATAATGTTGTACACAAAACTAGTTAATTCACTACTTAATTTGCTATAACTCGAATTAATAGTTAGATAAATAGTTAATTAGTTTTTTACAATTTTTTATTAATTGCTACATTTGACTCTAGTTTAAAAAATATGTTGTACACAAAACTAGTTAATTCACTACTTAATTTGCTATAACTCGAATTAATAGTTACATAAATAGTTAATTAGTTTTTTACAATTTTTTATTAATTGCTACATTTGACTCTAGTTTAAAAATAATGTTGTACACAAAACTAGTTAATTCACTACTTAATTTGCTATAACTCGAATTAATAGTTAGAAAAATACTTAATTAGTTTTTTACAATTTTTTATTAATTGCTACATTTTTTAGATGGATCGTCCTAGATATTCGGTTGATATGGGTAACCTCGAGCGCAACCGAACGAACGAGCTTGCGAGGAAGAGATCCCGCAAAGGTAAATCACATCTCGGCTCTTCATCTCAAAGTCAAGATGATTTTGATACGGGTTACGTAAGGAGGGATGGGGATGCGATGACCGACGAACAACTAGAACAAGAATTGCACCGACATAATTCCCGCTTTTTTCAAGACCAACCGAGGACCATTGACGAAGAAGAGCTCGAGGACGAGGACGACGATGTGGAGGAAGCAATTCCGGAGAGCCACGACGACGAGGAGGAGGAGGGTGGCGGCAGCCATGACGCCGACCAAGCAGCCTCATCCCAAACAGGTACAAAAAAAAGTAAATCTGAATTAATGGCTAATAATTTTTCTAAGTGGAAGGACCCGAACACCGGGAATTGGACCGCAACTTGCAATTGGTGCAAGAAAAACTATAGCTTGGGGATTTCCGGCGGATACGGATCCGCCACAAGACACCTTAAGTCCAAACACCCGGTGGAGTATGCAAAATTAGGCGGCGGAACGGGGAAACAAACGCAAATATCGAGGTTTGCAAATAACCAACAAGCTTTTGGTAATTTCTCATACAATGATGCACAAAATTTGACAGGTATGGCTAACTTACTTGTTGAAGAAAATTTGCCTTATTTGTTTTCTGAAAGTCTTGCTTTTCGTGATTATGCACAAACTTGTTTAAATCCGCAATATAGAGGTTATAGTCGCAAAACGGTTAAGAAAGAAATTTCAAGGCTTTATGGTGCGGAAAAGGTAAGGTTACAAAATTATTTTGCAAACTTTGATGGACGTGTTACTGTATGTTCTGACATATGGGAGGATACTTATCATAATTTACATTATTTGGGTCTGATTGTACATTATATTGATAATGATTGGCATATGCATAAACGTGTTCTTGCTTTCCGTGAAATTAATGATCGTCACACCGCTGAACATATTTATATTTTGATTGAACGTATTTTAATTGAATATAATTTAATTGATAAGGTGTTTGCTATTGGTTTTGATAATGCTACTAATAATACTGCTGCTATTCCTAGATTGCGTGAATTGTGTGGTTCTACTTCTTTGATGGGTAGATTTTTTCATCAACGATGTGCATGTCATGTTCTAAATTTATGTGTGCAAGATGGTCTAAAAGCGTTGGGAGTATCGTTGGAGGTAGTCAAGGGGGGGATTAGACGTATTTGGGGTAATGGACACCTTAGGAAAAAATGGCATGATTATTTGATAGAAAGAGGTGAGAGATATGTGGCTTTTCCAAAAGATTTGTCTATTCGTTGGAATAGTACCTATAAGTTAATTGGAGTTCTTCTTAGATATAAACAACATTTTCCTGCTTTTATGAAACAATATGATAACTATATTATAAACTCGGCTGAGATCGACACCTGTGAAAAAATTTGTAATGCTTTGATATATTTTAATAATGCAACTGAAACTTTTAGTCATGTTTATAAACCTACCTCAAACCAATTTATTCGTGAAGCTGTTAATCGCGTCGGTGCTTTTTCAAATTTTGAGAATGCTGATTATGTGAATTATTTTGCTGGTTTTATGAAGGAAAAGTTTTTAAAATATTATTCACATATTCCGCATATTTATGGTATTGCATTTGTTCTCGATCCTCGTTTTAGACTTGGTTCTTTAGAAGAATGTTTGAATTATTATTATGCTGCTTTTTTTGGTCCATTGCCAATGTATGAGGACAACCCAATTGATCCGAAAAAAGAATACAACGAGGTTAGTGATATATTTTATGCATTATTCAATGAGTTTCATGCACAATATGGCAATGCACCCCCTTCCCCGACACAAACATCATCTAAAGGAAAATCAATTTTCAAATCTACGTTTGCCAATCTTATTAAAAAAACAAAATCAACTCCCGCTACACAACAAAGCACAATTAATGAGATTTCTTTGTATTTAACTTATGATGTTGATTTTGAAGAAGATGATGATTTTGACGTACTAAACTGGTGGAAAGGAAAAGAAAGAATGTTCCCGGTTTTAGCAAAGATGGCTAAGCAAGTGCTATCAATGCAAGTTTCAACGGTTGCCGTGGAACAAGAATTTAGTTCGGCCGGCAATGTTCTAACACAAACCAGAACGAGGTTGAGCGCTGAATCTCTTGAGATGCTTATATGCTACCACGATTGGTTGAAAGCAGCACGTAGAGCTCAAGAAATTGACATCACTCCATCCCAACACTTTATGGATGAATCTACAGAGGGTGACTCTACTTATGCCGGAGATTCCGATTAAAAACAATTATAGTTCCTATTTAATTTTCAAATGTAGTTCCTATTTCATTTCAAATAAATGCACTTGAAGTTTGTTTTTTAATACTTGTATAAAACTATAAAGTATAAAATATAAATTTTAAATAAAAAAATTACCCGGCCCGACCCGGCCCGGCGGGTGGCCCGACCCGTGACCCGGACGGGTGGCCCGGCCTGAACCGGACCCGTCCAACCCTCAGGCCGGTCCCGGGCCCACTATTCTAGAACCGGCGGCCCGACCGGGCCCGACCCGGCCCGAATCCACCCCTAAGCATAATCAATTCCAAACACCTCCGAACACTATTTTCCTTCGAGTTCAGATTCACTGACTTTTCCTTCCGAGTCACAAGAGCTGTTTTTTTCTTTTGATGTAACAAAATAAAAAGTACCTACTGCTGAACGAAAGTTGAATTATCCATACATCATGCTCCTTGAAAGGATACAGTAGTACCAGAGGAGAAACGTATCTTTTTTTTCAAGATTTCATGCAAAATCTTTCGAAAAAATGATTTCAAGCAAAAATAAACAATTGTCACTATGAATTCTGATTTACACTAAACAAAAGTAGATGTGACTTGTGACAAGAGGAATCCCTCATAACATTATCTCTCAACTAAAGTAAATTTTTATAGGAGAGAATGTCGCAAGGTGGGAGTGGGGGAGTAAAGACAGCGGAATCAAAATACACCTCCTGCAAATTAAAATGACAAATTATCGATCTTCAAGGTAGCCAGATCCTGGAGAATATGACTAATGGTCCTCTCTGTAATCTGGATTTTCCTTCAGTATGACAAATCCTTCAAGAATGGGAGATAGCGAAATGTATCTGTGGAAGAAACGTTTACATTACTAGCTTATATTCGCGAGCTTATCTGGGATACCAAAAAAAGACAAATTAAAAAGTGGGGGAAGAAATGAGTTTTATACTTGTCAGTGGCTAGTTCAGCTCTGTCACCGGCAGAAAGGAGAACAGGTGTGGAGTGGGTCTGGAACCCGGTGATTGTCTTGGGCCGCCCTGCTTGACCAACCACATCAACTGCTTGGCCCACACGCACCGGTACTGACAATGGTTTCAAATTCTCATCTACTGTCATTAGCATCCTCGGCTGCAAACCAAAAAAGGATCATATATAAAGTCAAAATGAAAACTTAAGTCGAGAGAAACAAAACTATATATGATATGAAGGGAAAACTATCAATAAAGTCCACATACTATTATGAAAAACTCAATTGAGTCCACATAGTTTTTACTCAATCAATTAAGTCTTTCAACTCTCAAATTTTAACCAATCTTTCCATTTGAGCGGTTACCACCCGGTAACCCTCCCATATTGATGAAGTGGAAGCCACCTAGACATTTTTGAATTGTTTTCTTTTTTCCTTTCTTTTTCTCTTAATTTCTTTCCCCCTCCTCTTCTCTGGTTTGTGACAGCCCCCGTTTTACCCCTTACTTCTTCCTCTTCTTCCCTTTTTTCCTTCTTGTCTTTTTATTTTATTTTTCTGTCTACTCCTTCTTTCCCGTCTCTTTTTTCTTTTTCCACCCCCTCCCCTCTCCCTGCACCACTTCCCCTTCTTTTTCCATTTTTTGTTTTCCCTGCTCCTCCCTTCCCCCTCTTTCTCCATGTGGCACTTCCCTTTCTTTTCTTTTCCTCCCCGTTTTCCCTTTTCTTTCTTGTTATGTCACTGGTTCTCCTTTCCATTCTTGTCCGTTGAACCTGGATTGCAGCCTACGGAATCGAAGAGAAACAGAGATCTTCCATCTGCGAAATTGACGGCGGATGGCAACGGCAGCGGAAGGGGAGCGGGGAAGAGAAATAAATGGGGAAAGAAAAGAAAACGAAATGGAAAAGAAGCCATTGCTAAGTCCATGGAAGAGAAAGTAAGAAACGGGAAGAGAAAGAAACGGAAAAGGAAAGGAAAAGAAAGAAAGAAGAAAGAAGCCATTGCTAAGTTCAGAGAAGAGGGAGGAGAAAAAGCGGAAAAGAAAGAAAGGAAAAAAGAAAAAAAGGCCACATGTACCTCCACATCAGAAAGTCAGAAACTACCCGTTTTTCCTGTCCACCCACCGGCTAAAAAGCTTAATTGACTCATTTTTAACAGTTAGTGAACTTAATTGATTCATTTTAATGTACATGGACTCAATTGATTTTTCCAAAATAGTATGTGGACTCATTTGACAGTTTTCCCTAATATGAAACATATTTGATTAACACAATCGGAGTAAATAGTTTGAAAGAAAAGAATACCTGCATTGCCAAAGTAAGGAAGTACAACACATAATGGTACTTCCCCAATATGAGAGCTTTCATATCAAGGCAAGCATGCAGCACAACTAAAAGTCCAGCCAATGAAGTCCTGAGGAAATGGAAGATGTGGCATGAGAGAGAGTATTTAGTGGGAGGAGAAGTACTTTTTATATGAATATAAATGATATTCCTTTAAAAAGAAACATTTGACATGGAAATGAAAAAGTGCTTTAAATTCTATAAAAAAAATTGTGATTAATGGAAAAGCTCCAAGAATGCCACGGTTCGAAGAAAGCACTTCCCATAAATGTGGTCAACTTATAGCAAGTCATTCATAAAATGATAAGAACACACTGCTATTTTGTGTTAATGTAAACATCATTAAACAAATAATGCTACTTTATGTTCATATATGTGTTTCAATGAGAGGAGAGCACACTTACGGAGATGATAAAAACCTCTCAGAGTGGTAAGGTGAGAGCGTTAATAGCCCTTTCCCTAAATGGACAAGGCCTTGGGCAATCCGAACCTAAAACAGGAAGAAAACTATCAATTTTAACATTTCTATTTACGGAACACAAGAACACAATATTGTGTGTGAAATAGGAGCACAAGTATCCTTACACAGAAAAGAACGTTAGCTTCCTTGTAATAGTAACTTGATAAATTGCGTAGCATCCCAGCTATTCTAGCATTGTTAGTTCCCGCCCCTATCAACCCCAATGAAATTATGGCAGCCTGTGAAATTCAGAAAATCATTCACTAATTGCTGAAGAAATAGTATAATGAGATCTGACTTGGAAACTCTCTTTGGGTCACAATACCATAGCCACTTCACTGTCGGAATCATGACTCAGTCTGCTTAATGTGTCCATAACATTGACCTGTGGGATAGCAGGCAAGAAAATGCATGTTAGGAAGGAATAATAAAATGTATCAATTGGAAGCACAACTTATGGATGCTGATGAAGATAATAATTATAGTATTATTAATAATATTAATAATATTAATAATAGTAGTATTACTACCAATTCATATGGAGACTAAATTTGAATATTTGACAAGTCACCTTTGGATTTGATATGCAAAGGAGGCCGAGAGCCAAAGGAACTGCTCTTCTAATGTTTTGTTCACCATACTGCAGAAGATGTTCTAAAGACCGTATAGCCATTTCAACCCCTAGCTCTTCAGCCATTGCCACCATAGCAATACCAAGCACAGCAGGTCCCTGGTAGGTTTCGCCCTTATCAAGATGTTGAGCACATTGACCTAGAAAGTATTGGACCTGTGACAAAAAGGACAATTAGCAATTACTGTATATGAGGAACGACTTCTTTAGGTCACTCATTTGATTAAAAGACAACCTTGAGTACATTCCCGGTTCCAGCATAAGCACAAGAAAGTAAGGTCATATCAGAGTGTTCTCTGATCTTCTCACTGAAAGTCCTTGAAACCTCAGCTGTGGCATCCACTCTATCCTGTTAGTAAATGACCAATGAACAGTGAAAAGAATAGAACCAATCAAGTGCTTGAGTGTACATAAAGTTAAGACCTTATTCCGACTAAATCAATTAATTTGGTCCTTAGTTTTCATTTGGAGTCAATTTGGTCCTCAATTTTCTTTTGAGCTCAATTTGATAGTTGACTATACAACTCAGATTTAATTTAGTCCTCACACATACTCTCATCTAATTAAGAAGGGTGTCTTAATTTGTTGAAGAATATATTGGCTTCAAATCACATAATTGAGGGTTGAAGCTCTTCTTAATTGGCACTAAATATGTATGAGAACTAAATTAGTAATACTGAATACTTTACGCCTTGAGGGACTGAATAAAGTATTAACTTGCATATATATAAGCACACGTCCAATTTGATGACAAAGAACTCATCAATTACGATAAAAGACGCAACAGAAAGCCATCATACTTGTTTCCCTAGGTAAAGAAGGCCGAGACCAAGTGGCAGTAGACGCGCAAGGGGGTCTCCTAGTTCAGACTCGCTCCGATCCATCATGCAAAATATAATAGCCTGTGCAATATCTTCATGGCATGAACCCACATATATCAACCCCAATGAGATTGCTGTAAATGCAATCACATCTAGTGGTGCATTTGTATCTCCGAGTATTGGAATAAGCTTCGAACGGATCTGAAAAACAACCAAGTTACTCAACCATGTGGAGAAAGAGAGAGTGTGTACATAATAGAGCCAAATACATAATGATCCTTTAATTTTCCAAACGACTTTGCAAAGGCAACAATGAATCATATCGGAGGAGGATCACACCTGTTCATGTTGAGATCCCGCATAAGCCAGTCCAAGGCCAATTATAGCACCAATCCTAATAGAAGAGTCGTCTCGGTCTACATAGTCAGCAAGAAGAGCTAATGCCTGTGATTGAAGTCATTAATTATCATTTATCAGGATAAATTCAGGGTATGTTTCGATTGTAGAAAAGCTAGGAATAGAGGACACACAACAACAACAACAACATCCAAGCCTTAATCCCAAAAGAATTTGGGGTCGGCTAACATGAATCGATCAATGATATCGATGCCAACAGAGAAGACAGACAAGAAAGATAAGAAATAAAAGTAAGATAAAACGAATAAAATAAAGATAAATAAATATAAGATAACAATAACACAAGAATATAAGAAAGATAAAACTTTGGCAAAATTATTTGTAATGTTTGATGTTGGAAAAAGAAATATAATTGAAAAATCATATATTTAAATTCATACTTTCTTAGTATTAGCATAAAATAAATAAGTGAGTACGTAAATAAATTCATAAATAAATAATAATAATAATAATAAATAAATAAATAAATAATACCTCCACCCCAAATTAATTGTCTAGTTTTCTTTTGCACACATATTAATAAAGTGGTTGAAAGGGTAAAATGTGTGGTTGAGACTTGAGATCTGAGTAAAGAAAGGAGAAATGATGTAGAACACATATGTTTGTCAAAATTTGAAACATGACAATTATTTCAGGAAACCAGGAGAATTATTTGAAGATGGAGGGGGTAAATAAATAATAATAAAAATAAATAAATAAATAAATAAATAAATAAAATTGGGCAAGTTTCTTGACTTAAAAAATTAATTTAATTTAATCCTTTATTTTATGGGGGTGTTTGGATCTACTTCTCAAAACTGCTTCTGCTCCTGGAGTGTTTGGGTGAAAATGCAGTAGTACTTTTGGGTGCTCCAAATTGCTCCTAGATCAGTTTTTCAGAAGCTGGGAGAGACCAGCATCTGAAAAATTGATTCTAATTCTGCTTCTGCTTTTAAAAAAGAAGCAGAAGCAAAATCAATTCCAAACACCCCTATGTCAAACATTCTTTCCATTTCATTTTCCTCTCCATTTGCTTCCCTATTTTCTTTCCATTATTAAATTCCAAACAGACCCTAAGAGTTGGAGTCAAAGAGTATACTGTGTTTCAGAAAAAGAAAGTTGAGAGCTCACAGGATCACACTCGTTCTTGACAGTACAATTGACTATTCCAACAGCCAATAGAGCACCCGCTATTACATGAGTATCAGTACTATGAAAGTACTTGTCAATTTGTGAAAGCCCAGTGTCAACATCCCAAAGCAAGATCATACCCTGCGCAAAGAATTGGAAGAAGGATGTTAGAATCTGCACAAAAATAAGCACCCCACATAAATCAAGAAAACAAAAAATCAAACATGTCAACATACCAGGCTTGCTGCAGCACTGGTCTTTCCATGATCTTTGTTTTTAAAAAGCCAACTTGTAGAGGAACCTCCTCCTGAGGCCTCTGATGGGACTGTCATCAACTTATCCTACAATATACACTTCAGTCTTGAGCCTTTATTTAAATAAATAAATATATAAATAAATAATTATAAATATGTTTGCATTCATATATGCATGTATAGAGAGAGAGAGATTATACTCAGCCCCTCAAGTACACTATTACTTAATTTATTCTTCTCTTTTCTATTGGACTCAATTTGGTCTTGGATTATGCAACTAAGACTTAATTTTGTCCATGTGTATATATTACTCCAAGTACAAATGGTATTCCCGTATGCTGAAGATAAATTGAGTCATAATTAGTTAACTACACAGTTGAGAGCCAAAATATGTCGTAAATTGGGTCTAAATTTAATGAACAAACAAAATGTCCTTATTTAGCATGTATGTGTAGAAAAAACAGGCTTCTTATGAGAGCACTCCCCTTATCATTAGCATGTCACATCAATAGCAACATTCAATTTCTATCCTTCACTTTTCTAATCAATGGCTAACTTTCACAAGGCATCAGTTTTGCTATTATCTTAGACAAATTACAGAAATGCCAAATTTGAATGTAAGACATACAAAAATGCCACCTCATAAACTTTAGCCATTGATTGGAAATATGAAAAACCGATATCAAAAGTTTCAATAAAAAGATGTGTCCTCATTAAAAAAACTCCCCGTTACACTCACATGAAATGTGTGTGGAGGTAGATGCAGCAAATGAATTACCTGTCCAAATCCAGCATTCACGAATGCATTGACAAATGTTGCGGCCAAGTTTTGTCTTGCGGAGTCAACATTCGCCCCAGCACCACGACCATCAAGCAAATGAGCCTAATTTCCCAAATAAAAACAGCCCATCGTGTGAAAATTTGAAGAGGGGGGAAAGTGTGTTCCGAATCAAAGAGGTAGACAAATTTGATGGAGAAAAATCTATGAAGGGAAACTACATATCTCAAAAGGCCGAAACTAAAAAATATTTTGGAAATTTACTCAAGTAGTACACTGCACGAAAATGATACAATAACAAGACAATGGAAGGAATTATTTCAAAGATCTGAACCTTGTAAATGTCCTCAGGGGATTTAGGCTCCATCACTTCGATATCACGAGCAAGAGCAAGATAGCCTTCGCTTAATTTGGAATTGTTGATAATTTCCTGCAGTCCTTCTAACTCTTCTTCTCCACACATGTCTTCATCAAGCTCAAATGTTGCATGCTGCACAAAGTATATTGATGGTACTCAAGAACAAAATGTATACACCTCTAATCAAGACAAAATCAATGATATCAAACTATACTGCCCTAACCAAGTTCACTTTTACTTATTGAGATAAACATATGGACTAGACATTTGAAAATTATCAACGCCCTTCACCCTTGCTGGCATTTGAAACACCACCGACTTGCAAATTATGTACTTACATGATCAGCAAGGATATAGCATAATTGCTTCTTCCGTAAATGGTCATCACATGACATGAAAATTTGTTTCACGTACTGCAAGGAACAATAAACCACATATACTTGTTATGGGGGTGAGCAACAGATTTCAGAATTTAAAGTTTACATATGCACTTTCAACTGCTTATGTAGTTCGCTTTACATTCATAGCAATAGCACATACATGCAGAAATTTATGTGCTAAGTGCATACCTGCATATTGTCAAGACGTAATGAAATTAAAAGTGCGCTTTCATGTTGCTCAAAATTCGTGTAAATAGAATGCGCAATATCAAGAACCAATATGTCATCCGGTTCAGGAAGGTAGCTGTAAGGCAACACAAGACCAAAAAAGTATCACTCAGAGCTATTGATAAAATATTACAAATAGATATTCAAGATGAGCTCAAAAAAGAATTACAACTAAAATACTCCCTCCATTCCACAAAACTTAGCCAAAGTTGACTTGCACGTGGAATATCAAAGTAAAAACTTTGTGGTTGAGATTTGTGCTGAGGAGAGAGAAATAACTTTAACCACATATTTATTACTTTAAATAGAAATGGCAAAGTTTTTGGTACGACAAAATTAGGAAAGATGGCAATGTTTTGTGGGATGGAGGGAGTAGGACGCAAAGATGACACTGTCATCAGATATAGCATGCCGCATTCACAAATATCTTACATCCCAACTTACTTTGCCGCACTTTGAAGGTATAAACATGTCCTCTTGAAATTTGTACTGTCCACATGTTCCACTAGGAGATCAAGATCTTCGACCTGATTTATAAGAACAAACAAAACAAATCACATATCACACATCAAAGTTTAAACTGTACTATGAAATCAGGACGTTGACAGATGCAACAAAAGTTCATAAAATCATAACTACCTCCATTAGAAGATCAACTGCTTCTGGTTCCGCATTATGCTGCAATACAGACACAAACCATGGTGTTCAAATCCGATGCATTTTAAGGATAGAATGATAGAAACCTAGTTCTACATAGACTATGAACTTTGACTTCCATAATAGCAGAGTAGCGTTTTGCATGTTTTACCTTCATGTGAAAAGCAACAATTTGCTGCACAAGCTCCATGAGATCATCAACATGGGCCTCTTCACTCTGATTAGTGTGTCATACAACATGAGAAGAAATTGAGTACAAGTTAATAAACCTGTGGCATTGCGGCATTTCTACATATCAAATGAAACTAATTTTCCCATTAAGTACATAAATGAGAGCAAATTTTCTTCTAGTTGAGTATGAGACTTTTGCGAAGACGGGTAGCTAATCTAAGAGAATGATTTTTTAATTCTAAGACAGGCTCTATGACACTAGGAGTTGATAGATCAATATCATCTTTTAAATAATTGTAATATGTCCAAGTCATATGTTCTACATTTTTATACAAAAACTATCCCATATAAAGAACAAATGTGGCTAAATATCTACAACAACAAGATTAAAATCTGAGAATTAGAATAATAACCTGCCGCTTTGCGTATTCTTGTCCAATCTCCCCAGCCAAATTCCTGCAGGTGTGATAAGCAATTATCAGAACGCATTAATGTAGAATTATGAAATGATATTATAATGCAAACGCTACACACATAATTTAATTCCTACTTGAAAAAGTATTTCCTATACACCTATATTCTCTTAAGCATTTTGTTTGGTTAGCACCTTGGAACCTGCCCATGCTAGCATAGAGATGTGAGGTTTACATTTTAAATTAGTAAATCCAACCAGAATTGAAAAACTATTTTGTGTTCACCATTTTTGTTACTCGGAGAAAGTGCCAAAACAGTAAATAAATTAATAAATAAATAAATAAAAATATGGATATTTAAATATTTAAAGTGATTTCAGAGGGACTTAGCTTGCATGCTCAGCTAATATTTATATGGGACTGTATACCATGACAAAGTTTAAGCTACTCATTGCGCATAACTTACGGCAAAAGATATATTACTAAACTGATGGAGGCGGAGCAGATATATCATATTTGTAGAAAAAGATTATATGATTCGGTATCTAATGATGAAAATGTGTACTCAAATACTCCATGCTTATTTGATATAGCAAATAAAATCTTTTCTTCATCATGTTATTTTACCTTAGGTCTTTCCACTGTGATAAGGAGCATGTCTTTAGAACTCTAAACTGTTTTATCCTTATCAAAAAATAGTCAGATACATATGAAGAGGACTAATTAGTGACTACCTTACATACTCATGGCCCCATGATCCAATATCACCTTCAGATCCCAGTAGCCTATACTTCAAGCTCTCCTGCACATACAAAAGACAAAGATAGTTAAAAGTCACTTATAATAAGCAGCAAACAGATTATCTTGAAAAAGGTTTGAAAGCTTACATGAACTAATTTTTCTAACTAAGAACCCTTGAAAATGTACAGAAAATCATATGCATATTGCAAATTATTTACATTATTAAGCATGATCAGTGTCCATGGAGAACAAAATTTTTGTAGAAAGAAGATGCAATTCATGCAACTATATAATAGACGCAAGATGGAAGAATGATATTTGAAAGAAGAAAAATTGAACATACCCTTTCTCCTTCAGCAGACATTGTCAACGCCAGAACAGAAAGTATGTCAGCCATAAGTTTCTGCGTGTGTGGGGAGGATGTGAATTCAAAGCTATGAAACATACATCATACATCTTATAAAATCGTGTCATAAAATTTGAAGATCGGAAAACACTTAACACCTTTGCATCAGAATCTGGCATGTTCTCATAGTGAGACTTCAATGTTCCATAATGTGGGCGCAAGAACTTCAGTGGCTTGGGAACGGATGTCATAGAGCTTGTTGCTGTTCGAATTTCCTGCCTGCAGATATTCAAAAAATAATAATAATAAGTTGATTGACGGTAGTTGTCGAAATATCATATTCGCTGGGTACTAAGCACTAGCTTAGCAAAGAGTGCTAGATATGCTGTTTAGATAGTAATGTATTTAGAGCCACCAAGAAAAGGTTGGAACTTGATAAAAGTTGACATGAGAATGAGAAGTATTAACACCTCATCTTGCACATAGTATGAATACTGAATATAATCTCACCGATATAAAGTTAGCATTCATCTAAATGCACACACTTTGACAGGACAGCCCATTAAAGTGACTACACAAAATTTAGTTGCAACTTAATGTCCTATAGTTATATACATTTAAACAAACTTTATAAGTGCTACAAACAACAATATATGGACATATTTTAAACTTCAGTAAGAAAAAACCAAGAATCATTCTTTAAGATCAGATTCAAGATTATAAAGGCATCTGGAGAAAAATTACCTCATGCTCTCAAGGGCAACGGTCTGCAATGATGTGTCAGGGTCCTGAGCACGCTCCACATACAATTCTAGTTGTTGCTTCAAAGCTATATCCTCCTCCGACTATTAAAACAAGAAATAAATATATAGTCAAACAGAATTAGTGATAACAACAATAACAAACGCCTCAGACTATATTAGTAAGGGCAAGTAAATAATACGATAGTACTAGTATAAAAAACCCATTTCTATCCCAACTTTCTCGTTATTGAATAGTTATCATAGCATATCACTTCATAATACAAACTGCATAGAATTTTAGTTAATTTAATTTCTTTGGTTAATTAGTTGTGATTTCAGCATAATAATCTTTAAAACCTTCTGCATTATGAATAAGCAAGAGCGTGAATTCGAACAAACTCACGAGATCCTCGTCTTTCTTGGCATCCTTCTTCTTAAGATCCTTGGCCGGAACTTTGGTAGAAGCCACCTCTCTATCTTTATCTTGCTTATCGCCGGCGCTGGCTCCAGAACCGTTCGGATCTGACGACATCGTCACAGACTTGTGAGCGCAGCAAGTGCTTCAACTATGCGGTGAAAACTGAAAACTTAAGCTCCCCAATTACTCAGAAATCTCAAGTGAAAGCTTTTTTCGCAAGCAAGATTCCTGTCTTCCAACTTTCTTCTCTGATTATAGGGATCTCTGCAAACTGGATTAAATTGGATTAAATGATAAATTTAACTGACCAGCAATAAAAATGGATTGGGCTCGATCCATGGATGTGAAGCTCAAGTATATTCGTTGTTAGAGTCCAACCCAACAGCCCATTAGCATCATTGATTAATAGCAGACTCAAGACTAAGGGCATATTTGGCATTTAGTGACCAGCAATACGTTAGCATGTTACTACGTATTACTCCCTCCGTCCCGCTAACAATGGGACAAGAGGGAGTGGCACGCACATCAATAAAAAGTGATTTATGTGTTTGATATTGAATTAATAAAGTAAGAATGATTTAGAACCACACAAACTTTGCCAAATTTGGTATGGGACAATCTTAGTGGGACGGACCGATTAGGTAAAACGGGACAATCATAGCGGGACGGAGGTAGTATTTATTAATAGTAAATTTAGTCACTGTATTTGGCTAACGGACAGGGGTGGATCCAGAAAATTCATCCTAGGAGGGCGCCAATTTAAAGAAAAAAAGCTAGTCCCAGCTCATAGGTTCTCCGTTCTGGCCTTCTTCAGTTCTTCGTCGCACGCTCCGCCAGTCTTCGTTCTTCGCTTTTCTTTATTCTATGTGCGCAGGTTAGTTCATTAGTTAGGGCTGGGTTGGACTTGGGGCTGGGAATAAATTTTGGGGTGGGCTGATATAATATTACTTCTATAATTTCTATTTTTTTGGCTCTTAAATAAACAATTGAGCCTCTTCGAGTGGGCTATGCTTTGGGGGCGAAAATATTTTTGGGGGTCATATTTTTTTTGGAGGGGCGAAAATTATTTGTTGAGGGGGGTAAAAATATTTTTCGTGCATACATACACTAAAAAAATTGTTGGGGGTGGTGCCCCCCTGGGTCTCTACTACGGTCCGCCCCTCCTAACAGAATAAGTTATCGGTATGAAAAAATATGTTTGATAGTTTAGTTGTTTAGCCGTAGCAATTAGTGTGTAATGCCCTATTTCAAAACGTTAACCCACATGTTGCTATTTACAGCGTTTTTTATTTCGGCGGTTCTGTTTAAAAATGCTAGGGTTGAACAAGTATTTACCAAACAACTTACTCACTTATTGAAAATACTAAAAAGGGTCCAATTGTTGTTTTCGTTGAATAAATGGATGCGAGTGGACACGCGTCGTGGATGGTTACACCCGGGAAATAAATGGCTCATTCTAAGTGGGGAAAGAAGACTCATGAATCACAGTGACGAGGAGGACACCAGAAAACAATTGATGGATTAACAAACTAGAGAAGAAGAGGTTGGGTTTATTTAGTTCATAGGTTGACTTCAAGAGAAAAGAAGGTACTCAACGGGGGTGGAGGGAAAGGGGTCCCCCCCCCCCCCCCCCCCCCGAAGGAAATGGATATAATGTGATTATGATTCAACAAGTCCCTCATACGGTAAAGCCCAAAATTAACAACTTAAAAACTAGAAGACTTGAAGCCCAATTGAGAAAATCGGTTAAAAGAGAAGGAAATAACTAAATAACAACAAAGGAGTGTAGCAGGACCTAGATCCGTAGATGGTGACTTCGAAATGCCAAATCCAAGCCCCAAATTTTAAACACAAAACATTAATTTAAATCAACCTAAAAGGAAAACTTTTATGCAGTTCTGAAGCGGAATAAAGGATTGATTGTCATCGTCGAGAGTTTGTTGTTACCCTGCTCTAATCTCTAATGTCTGTCTTTACCTTCTTTGCTTTGGCCAAGTCACATTAACTCACTATTCTGTTGCTGCTCTACTATAATCTCTAATGCTTGCCTTTTACCTTCTTTTCTTTGGCCGAGTCACATTAACTCGCTACTCAGTATCACCAATCAGGGATCCCAATCTCTCATTCAGATATCTACAATTATTTACTTCGTTTTGAAAAATTAGAGCTGTGATTAATTTTGAGTTGCACTATTTAGGGTTTATAACTTTGGTTAACTAATCGGCTAAAATTTGTAAGTGTACAAGTGTCAATGTAGTAATAAAATCCGGTAAAAATATCGAGTCGAGCACAAGGAAACGTTGAAAGGAGGTTTAGTAAATTGAAAGAGCAGAGATTTTTGGGTTCAAATGATAATAAAAGCAACCAAGGGTTCAAGATTACTCTTAAACGACTCATAGAGATGAATATATGTTCTTTCACCAATACTTATGAGTGGAATGTCACTAACATATTCTAACTCCTGTTACGGCAGCGAGACTGTGATTAACTATATGTGTAAATCCTGTCACAATTCACATTCATCCGAAGTTAACCTCATTGAAGATTATGACATTATAAAAACTACCATACTCAATTGGGTATATTTCTATGAAAAAAATCCACTTTTGGTCCAATGACTATTATGACACTTCCACATTAATCCCCTAACTTTCAATTTAACCAAATGTAGTCCTTGACCTTTTCCACATAACCACATTTGGTCCTTCCGACCACAATTCCGGCTAAATTTATCGGGAAACCAATTAATGAACATTTATTGGGGGCATTTTAGTAAAATTAAATTAAAAAACGGTTACCTAATAAACTACTCAATTAAGTTAACTTAATGTTGAGCTAATACAGACATCTCCATCTACCTCAAAAACTGAACTCTCTTCTCCCTTTGAAGAGAGCTTCCATCAGCTTGAAAAAATCCCAAAACCGTTGGAACAACGAGGACCCATCTGGACCGCCGGCGTGAAGAAGAAGGAACAAGTGTTGAACGACGTTCTCCAACAAATGCCAGTGATTAAGGTAAGAGGGTGAAGTTTTTTAAAAATGTGGAAGAAAATAAGGAATATAAGGCTGAAGTGAGGTGTATATATACGGTGTTTGCAGTGTTTGCACATGATAGGGGTTTTATGTTGAGGTTCCCTTTTCCTTTTCTTCTTTTTCCCCTTTATTCCTTCACATGGTAGGGTAGGCATGTGTTTTTTTTCTGAGATTCCCCTGGCCGGTTGTCTAACCATTTAAGACATGGGTCAAGTTCACATTTATCTTTACGCGAGCTTAGACCCATACATGCTTTTATTTTCTTTTTTTAACTAGTAATTATGAAATTCATTTATGGTGTTGTGTTAACCTATAAAAGACATTATTGACCTCATTTATAAAACAGGTGCAGCCAACTGTGGAATCACTTTTACTTTGAGGTTGTTTTATGGAGGAAAAGTAAATCACATGGATAAACCTTCATACTTGGGAGGGCTCATCCATAATTTTCATGATGTAGAGGTTGATGAGTTCGGTTTGATTGAGTTGAAGGAAAAATTACAAGAACTTGGTTGCACCAAAAAGCTAATGGCTGTGTATTCATATTCACATGAGAATGAGTCCCTAAAGCAACTAAATAATGAGGCAGAGGTTTGGGGGATTGTGAATGATTGAAATGTTTGTAAGGTGGTGGAGTTTTGGATAGAATTAGAACCCAGTGGTGACACCGAAGATGATGATGACCCCAAAGATAGCGACTTCAGTGAGAATGACTTAGAACACTTTTCTGGGGATGAGGATGACTCTGATTTGGAAGACTTTTTGTCTAAGGAGGATGTTGTGTTGTTTACTCATGGAGGGTTAAACAGCAGTAGTGAAGGAGAAGAAAATGTTACTGAAGCTTCAATGGTGGACCCAGATCCTAACTTGTTTGATGATGGTTCCATACATGAATCTGACACTGACTCTGAGAAGTGGACTAAATTTTGTGCCAAGACTGATATGAAAGACCCTACCTTTAGATTGGGTTTGACATTTGGCACCAAACATGAATTCAAAGAAGTTGTGGAAAATCATGCATTTAAGAATGATAAAGAGGCGTGGTTTGTCAAAAATGATAAGGAACGGGTTGTTGTGGAGTGCAAGCATATAGGATGTCCATGGAAGATGAATCTTAGAAAGATAATGAACTTTCAATCTTGGAGGATTTTACAGTACCATGACACACATGAAGGTTGCTCTTTGGTCTATTACAACAAAATGGTGAACTCAAGGAGGTAGCAAATAGGTGGTTCAAGGAGATTGAGGGTCACTCAAATTGGAAAACCAAAGAATTTAGACAGAACGTATGCACTGAAGAACACTTCCATTTGAGTCTCAGGCAAGCTTATAGAGCAATAAGTAAGATTAAGAGAAAACGTAAAGGTGAAGAAGAAGATTACTTCAAGAAGATATGGTCATATGTGGCTTAAATAAGAAGGACCAATCCTGGGAGCACATGTGTTGTGAAATTGAGTGAAAATGTAGAAGTGGATGGACACAAAAGATTTCTGAGGATGTATATTTGTTGGGAAGCCTGTAGGGAAGGATTGGTACTTGGGGTTGATGGGACTCATCTGAAAACAGTAACTGAGGGCCAGCTTTTAGTTGCAATTGGAATTGATGCAAATAATAGCATCTTTCCAAGCAGAAAGATGACAGACAAGCATAAAGGGATAATTCAAGCTCTGAATGAATTGTTACCCGGTGTTGAGCATAGATTTTGTGTGAGGCATCTACATGGCAACATGAAGGCTGCAGGGTTTACTGGGAAAGCCCTAAAAGATTGTATTTGGGAATGTAGCAAGGTATGCACTATTAACTATTATAAAGCTGCCCTATCCAAATTCAAAGAAATTGATGGGCAAACATTTGAGTGGCTGGCAGACAAGCATCCCAGAGTACATCCCCTGGGCTTTCTTGTCGGGGTAGTGCCGAAGGACGTACGTACCCCGGAGGCGTTCATGTGTCGAAGTCCGTACATACCCAGAGGCTTTCAAATGCCGAAGGCCGTACGTAGCCGGTAAACCGCCATGTGCTGAAGGACATACGTACCTCGGGGTTTCAATGTGTCAAAAGTCGTACGTCCCCGGGGACCATCATGCGCTGAGGGACGCACGTGGCTGGGGACCCTCATGTGCTAAAGGACGTACGTAGTTGGATACTGTCACGTGTCGAAGAACGTACGTCCCCTGGGCTTTCATGTGTCGAAGGACGTACGTCCCGTGGGGCCTTCATGTGCTGAAAGACGTACGTCCCCAGTAATGTTGTCAAAGGACGTACGTCCCCTGGGGCCTTCATGTGCTGAAAGACGTACATCCCCAGTGATGTTTCAGGAACCAGGTGCAACTGTTTCTGGACGTACGTACCTTGTTGTAGTATGGGCTGTCTGGAGTCATGTTTGCTGTGTTTGGGCCACTTGGACCTGATTGTAGTAGTGGGAATATGTGGGTCGGGGGTTCCTGGGTCATATACTTCATCAGTCATACTTGAGACCAGACAACAAGCCCTTTTGGTGTGTCGAGAAAGTATCAGGAAACTACTCCTAACAAAGTTGTTCACTAACAGGACCAAGGCAAGGAAGTGGTCTTCAAATATTTGCCCTAGAATAGCCAAGAAAATCCAAGACACTGAGAAGTTACCTACAAGTTTGATTGGATATCAGTGTGGTGACAATGATTTTGAGATAATAGGAAGCCATGGTAACCAACATGGTGTGGGTTTGGAGAAGAGAACATGCACTTGCAGGGAGTGGGACTTAACCGGGATCCCCTGCAAGCATGCAATCTGTGCTATATGGCTGAATTTTGGAAAAGGCCTTGTTGATACATATGTCCACCCATGTTATTCCAACGATACCTATTTGAAGATCTATGGAGGATCCATAAAGCCAATGGCAGGCCCAGATTAATGGCCTCTGTCTGACAGACTCCCCCCTCTTCCACCTGTATATGCTTCTAGAGCTGGAAGACCAAGAAAACTAAGGAGGAAATCTGCATTAGATTTGAGCACGGATGGTGTCCGAGTTGCAAGAACACATATTAAATTGCATTGTTCAAAGTACAAGAAGGCTGGTCACAATGCTATGAGATGTCCGGATGATCCTAACAACAAGGAAAAGTTGGTATAGTGTGCATCTATATTTTGTAAGCTTATTTTATTATTATAGTATATTGTGTATATTGTGTGCATTAACTACTTTGTGTTTACATGTAATCATCTGCAACCTGGAAAAAGAAACAGGAAACCAAAGAGCAAGTAGAGTTTTGGAGTGCATGATAGAGTTGAGGAGCCTAGGGATGAGGGGGTTGCTATAGAGGACACCCTTGGTGATCACACCAACCTTTATGATGACTCCAACCTCATTGACATTACCATGCAGTGTGCTGAAGGAGCAAATTTTGCAAGTCGGGTTCCCATTGTTGTTAGTCTAGAGGACATTGCTATGTTCATTCAAGAGACACAAGTCAGTCAAGTCTCAGAAGAGAGCAAAGAAGAAACCTTATAAGGGAGCAAACAAGATACCAAAGAAGAGAGCCCCCAAAGGAGAGAGTGAAGAGGTTTCAGAAGAAGAGACTGTTGGGACATACCATGGGACAAAACAAGGGCTTAAGATATGATACGGACCACCCCCCTTGTCAAAAGAAGAGCAATAAAAGTGCAGTCAAAGCATCAATAGTGAATCTGAGACCCAAACTCATCATTAAAAGGGGACCAACCTATGCTACTAGATCCAAAACAACTTTCAAATCAGTCTTCTTTAGAAATGATGATGATCCCATCGATATACAGTAGTGGGTGGACTAGAATGTGTATTCATGGTGCTACTTTTATGATGTAATGTATGAAGTACCTTTTTGGCTTTTTGGAAGTGACTGTATTGTTAAAGTTTCTATGTTTTTGAGATACTTTGGCTATTCATGATCTCAGTGTGATCATGTAATGTATGGATTAACATTTTGGTTGTGTATGATGTCAGGTTTTTGTATGATCTCATGTAATGCATGGATTAGCATTTTGGTTGTGTATGATCTCATGTAATGTATTAACAGGTTGTCAAGTAACTTCAAACAATGGTAGTGATGTCAGTTGTATGTTAGGGTTGTTAAGTTTGTCATGCTTCACATATATGTGTTTGAGTAAGGTTGTCATGAGTAAGTTTGTCATATGTCATTTGTCAATGGTACTTGAAGTGACTATATGGTTGTTAACTTCGTCATGTTTTTTAAGTGAGGTTTGTGGTCCAATGGTTTCAAGTCATCAGTTAGCATATCATGTTTCAAGTCATTTTGGAGTCATTTCATACCAAGGTAGTACAACTAATTACTCAACTAATTATGCACAGGTTTGACTCATGATCATATAACTTTCATTTCATTTCATACCAAATCATGATAATCAACATCTTTTACATAGCTTTTACAAGTACATCATCACACACCTCACCACCACTACAACTACATCATTTGGCTTTCAAGTACACTGAAACAACAATAACCACAACACACATAAAGCACACCATTGTAATGCAGTTATTACATTTTTTCTTCTTCTTCTGTGCTTTGCACCAGTTTGTCTCCAATGTTTGAACCTTCAATTCCAATGAATGGATTTTTTCTTCATAGGCATTCAGTTTTTTCAATAATCCAGGGATTATTTTTTGAGACCTTTTGCACATCAGAGGGTCAAACCACTCCATCAAACCACAACCGTCAAATCTCTGCAACAACATATATATTTTCCAATTCAATCAATCAATATCGAATTTCTAAATATTTCATATATTACAACTATATATAACCTGACTTCCAGAGCATTTCCAAAACCTTCTTCCACGGTTCTCTGGTTTCCAAGTTGTCAACATCTTCAATTGTTGCCCACATTCACAATACTTCACCGAAATCCACTCTCCATATTCATATTCGCCCGTACATTTTGAACTATCCGATTTTAAGCTAGACATGGCGAGGGAGAATCTATGGTGAGATGCTTGTCTGCCACCCAAACGTTGTTGGGGTCACACTGACGAGCGAGCACAGTAGCTACGGCAATGAGAAAGTATGGCGAGGGAGAAGCTATGGTGAGGGAGTCTGCGTTTCTAATTTTGCGGTCGATCGAATCCTTTAAACGTTGGAGTTAGGTTGGAAACCAATAAATGCTATTAAATGACGCAACTAACCTTCATTAATCGGTTTCCGGTTAAATTTAGCCGGAATTGTGGTCGGAAGGACCACGAATGGTTATGTGGAAAAGGTCAAGGACTACATTTGGTTAAATTGAAAGTCATGGGATTAATGTGGAAGTGGCATAATAGTCATGGGACCAAAAGTGGAATTTTTTCATATTTCTATCAACAATATGAATGTATCCAACCTTGTTGGGAATATTTTATGGTGTTCAATCTAGTTAGTTATCTTTGTATTTGTGTAGTTATTAATTAAACGTGTAATACGGGCCACAAATGTATATCAGCCCGTGGGCTTCCTTGTAACCCGTAAGTTAGCCAACTTCTCCTATAAAAGGAGGCTAACTTACGGGAACCTAACTAATCGATAGAGGCTTAGAGGCGCAGAGGCGAGATAGAGAGATATTAGGGTTGCCGCTGCTCTCCTTCTCCAGGGAGAGTAGCGGCAGGTTTATACGGTTTACCAGATTTGCGTTTCAATCTTGTCGATTTCTTTCTATCTGCTTCTTATTCTTCTTGTTATGATTGTTGAATGTTAGAATTCTGGGACTAACATTTGGTATCAGAGCCGAGGCGTGAAACAGGTTGGATCTGTCTGCGATTTTTTGGATTTAACGAAGAACTGCTCTGTTTTTTCTTCAGTTTTTCTATATGTAGAGATTTGCTCCTGTAATCTCGTTTGTGAACGAAATTTTGTAAAAATCATACTGTTGGATTCGCCTTTCAAAACCGATCCAGCAGCATACCTCTTTTTTCGTTTTCTGCATTTTTTATATTTCGAAGATCTCTACATTGAGATCTCGAAATCTTTATTTTTCACTGCTGCAGAAACGTTTTTGGCTTGAAACTGATACAGGAGAATCTCGACTTTCAGGGCTATTCAGAACAGGTTTCAGATTTTCAAAAATCAATGTTTTCGTTTTGCAGGATCTCGACATTTAGGGACTCGATTTCTTCTTCTCGACTTTTGAGATCTCGAGATCTGCATCTCGACATCTTGATCTCGAGATTTGCATCTCGACATCTTGATCTCGAGATTTGCATCTCGACATCTTGATCTCGAGATTTGAATCTCGAAATCTTGATCTCGAGATTTGCATCTCGAAATCATGATCTCGAGATTTGAATCTCGAAATCAAGATCTCGAGATTTATGATCTCGAGATTTGGAATTTCGAGTTTAGGAATTTCGAGTTTTGGGATTTCGACATTTGGGATCTCGATGTTTTGGATCTCGACATTCTGAAGATTTCGAGATTTTCAAAATTTCTCGATGTTTTGAATCTTTCAAAGTTTGCAGTTTCTTGGAACTCATAATTCGAATCATGACATCTTTTGCAGTTCATCGAAGCTTTACATTATAAGGATCTCTGAATGATTCCCTGCTTATAAATGTTTCAGGAGTTTTCGATGTTCTGATGTTTTTCAAACAGCAAGTTTTCGAGATTATGAGGTTTTCAAAACTCCAAAGTTTTCGATGTTCAAACATTTTGAAATTCTGCAGATTTCGATATTCTGAGGTTTGTTTTGCAGGTGGATTTGGCCATTATTCCTCGAGGCAATCTCTAGAATTTTGTTTAAAATCCACCTGCTCTCGACATTCAACATCGAGCACCTCATCTTCGAAGAAATTCCTCAAAAACTCAAAATTAGAGATTTTCTGCGACACCGCACTGTTTTGGCCATAACTTTTGACTCGGTGATCCGATTTGAGCAAACTTTTTTTTGTTGGAAAGCTAACGAGAAGATCTACATTAATTCTGCAAACTTTGAGGGTCAAAACGTTAGTTTTCCGACAAACATTGTAAATCACCGATGTCCAGGTCAAAACTTAGGCAAATCTGTTCAAATTCTTTCAATGTCAACCCTGAGGTCAAAGCTTTTCTAAACTTCAATGTAAAGGTCTGAAAATCGTAGATAATTCAATCAACCTCGCGTCAACGGTCATCTTACAACAATCAACAATCAACTGCTGAAGCCTCCCCTGACTCGTCAACATTATGTGATCATCAATATGCTGAAATTCTACATGATGAGCTCAGGGAAACCGTCATGTGTGGTACATGTTCAGATTGCTCCACACACATGGCGGGTATGACAAGCCGTGAGCAATCAAACCTTGCACATTCTGAAGGGGGGTTTCCAGTTTTCTCCTCCTGACGCCTTACACCGACAAAACAAGGAATCTCTCAAAGGATGCAACATTTTAGGAGGAGTGTTCAATGTTATCCTCCCCGGTGCCTAACAATGACAAAGCATACCGAGTGCTCCAGTTGAGGGGGAGTACAGAGAGAAAATGAGAAAGTAATGAGAGAACATGTCCCTATGGCTTAGTAAACCCATCTAAGCCTACCCAAGGGACAAAGCCGAGCGTAAGTGCGTAAGTGAGCGAGTGAGTGAGTGAACATTATGAGCATTAGGAAGCAGAAGGCTCGAGTGAGAAGGAAACAATTATCAATGATGAGTCTGCTACCTCAATTGCCTGCTATGAATTGAACATTTGCTCCTAGCCACTAAAATACTCTGGACTATCCCCATAGGTTCAGGATTGAATTTATTCAGATCCCGGGTAGAAGTCGCTGCATTTTGTCCAAACGGCGCATGCACAACCCTACCCTAGACCACTCACTTGTCTCCCAACAGACAGGTGTTTAATCATAGTTCACGGGGAACCACATCTCTCATTATTGTCTCCTTCCGAGGCAAGTAATACTGACTACAGTGGCCTCAGCCCCATGCCACTGAAATTTCATTGATCACGTCGTGTCTAGTTACTCACTTCCCAAATGTTTTGAAATTTTCTAGGACACAGACACATTTTAGAGTCAGTTGCTAGTCTTCAAGACTTGCGAGAACTTCCATAGGGCTCATCTATTACAGATGTAGACCAATAATTGGAAGGAAGTCCTGCTGTTGCAAAATAAGAATCACCAACATTTTCAGGCCATTGCTTTAGAGTTTATCTCTATAGTGATGATAACGGGCGTCTTCACGACCCCGGGGGGCTACGTTATCTTCTTTACATTCTGCTTGTTTTTCCTGTTTTTATTTCCGCAGAATAAAAGAATAACAGCATGACGTCCCGATTCATCGGATCGTCATGAGAGGGAGAGTGGTCCACATGCTGTTAACACTGAACAAATCATTCTGGGACACTTCACTCCTCCATCACAAAAATCAACACCTTCTCTACTATCTCCGCAACTCAAATCAAATGGTCAGCTACACTCACAAATCAACCATCATTATGTTCCGCTGTGCCACCGACAAGTTCTCCTCAAATGCATTCATTCCAAATAGTCAAAAAGACTACATTGTGGAGGAGATAGAGGTCAAATACTCGTGTCCTGAAGATGAATTCCATGGGCGTCTCCTATTCTCCAAAGAATATTAATTCTAGAGGCGTCACCGGACTTCATCCAAGCTGATCAAGAGCAACTTCTGGAAGGCAAGGATTACATGCAAGATACAGAAGGTCCCTCAACCCCCGGCATCAAAGATCAAATTGTCAAGAAGACATCAAAGGGGAGATTGCAAGGATTTCTTCAGATAGCCTTCCTCAGAAGTCAAGTTCAAAGACAAAGGAAGCTCAACAACAACAAAGACAAAGATATCTGCGCTGCAATGCTGATTCAACACGATTGATCACCAAGGGGGAGATTGTTGGGAATATTTTATGGTGTTCAATCTAGTTAGTTATCTTTGTATTTGTGTAGTTATTAATTAAACGTGTAATACGGGCCACAAATGTATATCAGCCTGTGGGCTTCCTTGTAACCCGTAAGTTAGCCAACTTCTCCTATAAAAGGAGGCTAACTTACGGGAACCTAACTAATCGATAGAGGCTTAGAGGCGCAGAGGCGAGATAGAGAGATATTAGGGTTGCCGCTGCTCTCCTTCTCCAGGGAGAGTAGCGGCAGGTTTATACGGTTTACCAGATTTGCGTTTCAATCTTGTCGATTTCTTTCTATCTGCTTCTTATTCTTCTTGTTATGATTGTTGAATGTTAGAATTCTGGGACTAACAAACCTTTAAGTGCACGGTTTATAATCCAACATTAATTGCTCAGATAAACCCAATAATATAATCATACGTCTTACACTATAGTCATACACATTAAACTATAAAGGAGAGATCGTAAATTCGGCTGAGAACATACATAAAACACCTAGAGTGCGTAAAGTTTCATCCCCAACCTTGGCTACGTAAAATTAGCTAGAATAATTCATAATGAAATTCCAAGTATTGAAATGCTTAAAATGAATGAAATACATAAGAAAATGGCACCACAACTCCAAAGCTATAGTGGATAATTGTTTCCCCAAATGAAGGACTTCTCCCAAGATCAAGGGGGTGTTCTTGGGATGAATAAATGGAAGTAAAGTGTGTAGAATATGGAACATCTTGATTATGAGGCTTCAAAACTCTTAAATAGAAGATCTTCAACAGCCATTTTTGGACAAGAAGTCAAGCTCCTTAATTGAATTTGGTGTTTTCTCTGAATGATTGAGATGACTGTTGGTTGTTTTAATCTCGAAATTGGACAAGCCAGACGCCTTTTATGAAAGCCGGGCGGCTTTTGTATTTAAAATAAATTTATTCTTCGCTTCAGGGCTGGAAGCCGAGCGGCTTCCGCCAAACGCCAAGCGACTTTTGGATTAATTTTTCGGAATTAAGCTACGGCCCTCAACGTCGGGCGGTTTCCACGAAAGCGGGGCGACTTTCGTGTTTTTTTGTTCCAGATGCCTTTCTTCTAAGTTGAACAGACAAATGGACGCTTGGCAGGTGAAAGACGGACGACTTGAATGAAAGTCGGGCGGCTTTTGCTTTGTTTGCACACTTTCCTTGACTTCGTTTGTCCTTCGGGGTGCGTTTATTCACCTTTTCTCGTTGGGATTCTTCATGTGTATTATATCATCCTCGTATTTGATCTGATAGTTGATAAGAGTTCTTTCTAGCAAAACGAGGCAAATGTGTGAGATTTTTATTCTCTTAAGTATAAAAGTGATTATATATGAGTGTATAAAACCCGTTAATAAAATGCTTATCATTAACTATTCAATTGATTGAAAGATTTTTGTTGATTGTTGTTAATAATTGCTTGAATGGTTAAATTTTAAAGGGACCGAAAAGCTTTAAAAGTTGTTGCTTTTTGTCATTTTGACATATTTAATAATAATAATAATAATAATAATAATAATAATAATAATAATCACCATCTCATATAATTGCTTTGTCTCAGTCAACGATTACATTCCTTTTTTAAGTCAAAGGTCCCAAAGGATGTGTCGTAAATACTATTGAATCCATGTCTACTCTGGATCCTGAACAACAATCTCCTAAAGTTGAAAGAGTTGATGTTCAAACTGAAAAGTTTGATTTTGGTTCATTAATTTGTGATCCGGGTTTATGTCCTCAAATTTGGGATTATCCAATTAGTCAACAAGATGAAATTAGAAGAGCATATATAAGCTTTGGATCGTATCAATTTGTTGAGTCCGAATTTGAGTACCCATTGTCTATCTCAAAGAATCATCCTCGACGTTTTCAGCCTCATTGGTTCACTAACTTTCCATGATTAGAATATTTGCCGGCAAAAGATGCGGCCTTTTGTCTTTTCTGTCAGGTGGTTCACATTTCATGCGTGTGCATTTAGAGGACATGATGAGAGTTCAGACTCATTAAATCAAGGCAGTCTTCTTGAGTTAGTTAAACTTCTTGCTTCGTATAATAATGATGTCAATAATGTTGTCTTGCTAAATGCACCACATAATGCTAAGTACACATCACCACAAATTCAGAAAGAATTTTGGATTTTTTTTGCAATGAATATGCAAAGTGTCATAAGGGATGAGATTGGAATAGCAAAACTTTACAACATTGTTGATGAATCTTTTGATGAATCTAAAAGGAGCAATTGGCGTTCGTGGTGAGATTTGTTGACAACTTTGGATATGTGCGGGAACGATTTTTAAGATGTTTTCTTTTGGACTGTTTCAAGTCGCAGACCAGACCACATCAGACTTCCATAGTTATAAAATACACAGAGACCAAATATTTTCCAGATCAGTTCGACCAGACCACATCAGACATGACCAGAGCAACAAATTTCAGTCCAAAAGAAAACATCCTTAGATCTTGTGCACGTGAGGGATACACTTGCACTAATTCTGAAAAAGATATTTGTGGTGCTCTTTTTCACCACAATCTTACTGTTCAGAATGTACATGGTCAGAGATATGATGGTTGATAAGTCCATTTTTGTACTTATTTTTCTTATCAAAATTAAGCGAATTTTGGATAGAAAACAGAAAAACAAGGCATGTTTCGGATATTTTGGTTCAAGTTTCATGAATTCAGGCGAAAATCACATTCATAATATGTTTAGTGAAATTTCGGGTCAATCGAACACAAAATGAGTCAATTTGAGTAACAAATGAATCCATATCGAAAGAAGGAAGCAGAATATCAAAGTCGTCCAGAAGGAAAAGTTGAAGAGCAGAAAATAAGAAACAAGCTTGTGGAAATTATCCGTAGGAGGTCCAGTAGGCGCCCAAAATGACAGCCTAACTGGCCGCCTATGGCTAATTTGGAAAGTCAAAAATCTGACTTTGACCGGAATCGAAAAAGACCAAAGGCTGCCGACACTTGACGAATGGTGTCCGCCTTCGGTGACCGCCTACGACACAAGACGACGAAGCCAACGACCGGTCGCTGTGAAATGACGGAAGACGGCCAGATAGAAACGACAGGCGGCCGCCTGCGGCGAAGTGACGTTGTCGTGTTTGTTTTGCCGGTGAAAAGATGGAAGGCGGTCGGTGTTGCACGAAGGACGGCCGCCCTTCAGACCGCCTACGGAAATTTTTCCCTATACATAGCCGATTTTTGCTGAACTCAAACACACCGTTCACAACCCTAATTTAGTTCGAAAAGCTCCAGTTCTTCACCATTTCCGCAGCTATTCAAGATCTTAGAGGGAGAAACTTCAATCTTCCATATCTTCTTCATTTTAGCTTCAAATTGTAAGTTTTATATATGTATTTTCATCCTGTCAACGTGTAGAATCTGAATATGTTTTTTGTTTGTTCGATCTGTTCTTAGAAAATTTCCAAAAAATTATTCAACTATTTCACATTTTCTTCCAAAAATTAAATAAAATAGTTGTTGATGTTGAATCCATTCCAATTAATTATATAGTTGTTTACTAGCCTCAAGTTGTTATTTATCTGAAGAAAGTTAATTTTCATGAAGCACGAGTATTTTTTAATTAATTTCGGTAACTAGACATTATTATTGCATAAATTAAATTAATTACTTAAAAATAGCAAAAAAATAGTTTCGGTCCTAATTCAAGTTTATTCCACTGCAATATCACCCCAGTAGTCAATATAAAATTTAAAACGAATCTAGAATATTTCTAGTTGCTTTTGTATTGTCTAGTTAATATAGGGAAAATTATCAATTAGTTGTTAAAATTGGATTTTTGGTTAGAAACTTCGGGAAAAATTACAGAAGATCATATTTTAGTTCAGAAAGTTTCTTTTTACATGATATTATTTTTGATTAAATTTTTGCTATTATAAATGTTTAGTTCCTTGTTAATATTTAATTTATTTACTATATTGTTGAATGCAAAATAATGTTTAGTAGCTAAACTTGTTTTGGGCGTGAATTGACTAAAGGAATATGGATTGACATGTTAGCCGAAAATTAGGGGTTAAAATTAATGAATTGGACTAGTTATTTAAATTGATGAAATAGTAATTAATAATTGTTAGCCCTTTTCATTAATTAAATTTTGGAAAATTATTACTAACTTGTCTATGAGATTAGAAAATAATTTGAGTCAACCATATTCAAGCATATTAATAAGGCCTAGAAATAGGAAATTTTAATGAAAGGGATTTACATCTTGTCTATAAGAAATAAATTCAAATTGCTTAAATAATGAGTTTAATTAGTTAATGAATTTGGCTATTGTTATTAATAAGAAATATTGGAGAATTATTTCTATCTTGTCTATGAGATTAGAATTTAATTTAAGCCAACCATTTTTGAATACATTAATGAAACCTAAAAATAGGATAAATTAATGAAAGTAATTTCTATTCTTGTCTATGAGAAAAGAAATTATTAATCCAATTTTGGTTTTAATTCCCCTAATTACTAGGTCCAAGAATATATCCATTTCTAGTTACTCAATTCATTGCCCTTATTTGCTTCAATCTTTTCATTAATCTTTAGAATTTTTTATCTTTAAACATTCACCTTTAGTTGAAATTTGCTCCTAGTTGTAATTTTGCAATTTGGCCTAGTTCAGAACTCAATCACCCTTTGTATTGAAAAAGCTTCCAACGATTAGCGATAGCCCGTGACTAAGATTAAATTAAGAAAAGTCCTCCACCATTCCTTAGAGACACGATACTCGGGGAAAAACCGAAAGGTTAGACTCCGTTTTACTACAACGCCGCATAAGCGGTTATCAATGGTGCTAGTAATATGCGAGGGGAATGGAATGGCTTGTAACCTTTATTTTGAAAAGATTGTCCTTCTGCATATTATGTTCACTGTTTAGCTCGTCAGTTCAGTTAGCTCTTGTTGTTGTGTCTAGAGAAGTGCCTGAAGTCAAATTGCGACTTTGAAAACTGGTCCATTTCAGATTTAGTATGTGTTCAACTTTCAAAACACATCATAGTAATTCAATTTATAGCCTTATCATATTGGTCCAACTTGTTCCGTTCTCCAAACACTAATTGATGGAGGATCTTCATACTCTCAATGTGGCGATGCTACTTCTTCTTTGAAAATGATGATGTGTTTTTGATTTTTTATTTATATTGCATTTGATGAAAGAATTCACAGGGATTACAAATATCCTTTGTCAATATTTACAAGAAAAGTCACATGATATTTTGAATGCCATTTAGTCACTTCGACTAAAATATTGATTCAAAAATTGAGGGATGAAGGTTGGGATTCACTTTTAAACAAAGCGATGTCTTTACGTGAGAGTAAGGATATCCTTGTTCCTGATATGACTGCAAATTTTTCTGATATTATTCCATCTCATTGCAAGAAGGTTATAGTGAAAGTGGAGCACCATTATCGAGGGAATGTCTTTCTAGTTGCTATTGATAGACAATTAAAAGAGTTGAACGACAGGTTCAGTGAGTAAACAACAGAGCTTCTTGTGCTAAGCAGTGCTCTAGATCCTAGAGATGGGTTCAAGTCATTCAACATTAGTGATATATGAACACTTGTTGAGAAGTTCTTACCTCGTGATTTTTCTGATTAAGAAAAGATCAATTTGAGTTTTTACTTGCAGCATTATCAACTTGGTGTGCCTAATTACCCCTCTTTGAAAATATTTCTACTATTTCATATTTATGTCTAGGGATGGTCGAGACGGAGAAGTTTGAAATTTATCCTTTGATTGATAGACTGCTTAGATTGCTTTTAACTCTTCTAGTCTCGACAACAACTATTAAGTGGGCATTTTCAGGAACGAAAACTTTCATAACAAGACTTCGAAACAAGATGAAAGATGTTTTTCATCTTAAAAATTTCATGGTTGCTTACATTGAAAAAGAAATTGGTCAAAAGATTCTCATTGATAAAATCATTGATGATTTCTATTTGATAGAGAGACGTGAAAGACTCCAATAAATCAATGTATTTTAATTGTTTGTTTTTTATTTAGAACGTCAGACACCTTAGCTACTACTATTTTGAAGTGTTTGTTATATAAAACTATTTCGTACGATAACATATCGAGTAATTGTTCCTTTTTGTATTGAGTTATACTCCGTACTTTTTAATTATGAGTAGTTTCCCAATTGATCGACCCCTACAAAGCTGACTTTCTGTCTCTGCCACTGGTACTCAGTGCATCAGAGGAGCAAGAACTGGACAGAATTTCGGAAGACGGAGAACCTAGGAAGAGAAAGGTAGTAGTTATAAACAAAATGGTGGAGGTTCATGAAAATATTGAGGTAGACAAAGATGGACCAAAAAATGGAAAGGAGGCAGTGCTCTCATAGCAGCAATACCTGGAAATCTGATAAGACAAGAGCGAAGGAGCATTCCTTTAGAAGTGGCTGATCAAATCTTTCGCGTTTTCTTGTGGCTAATCAAACTGTGTTGCTTGATTAGACATCATAGGTACGAGATTCGTTAATTTAGTTGGTCTTTGGGGGGCATTCGCCCTACAACAAAACTGACATTTTGTAACACTCACGAAATGTTACACTAGTTAGCTATAGTGTTGCAAAAGGCTAAAACACACTTTTATATGAACATTATTTCAGGCCTCGTTGCATAAAGTCTTATGTAACATTTTTCACCATGTTATGCAACATGTAATATAAACATTACATAAATGTTGCATAAACAATCAAACACAACATTATTTTGCAACACTTTATTAAACGTCTTACGTGACACTTTTAAGAAAAACTAGAAGGAAAACCTTAGGCAACATTTTTTATCTAGTTGTGTAACATATTTATTCGATCATTAGGTAGCAGTTTTAGTGTATTTGTATAACATATTTATTCCATCATTTATGTAACGTCAATTCCAATCATGTAGCAATTTTTTATCAAAGTTTATGTAACAAATTGTATAAATGAAGTAACACCTTTTAAAGCTATAAAGAACACTTTCATATAGATCAACTATTTCAGTATTTCTCAGCAATAATTAAATCATTACGAGGTGAACTTTCATATATTATGCACAATGCATATGATAATACAAAGTATTACTTATAATATAATGTTAAAATATACTCATATTAAAATATTTACATTGAGAAAACATTCAACACATGTCTAATGTAAAAGAGACATATGGAAAATATTAAACAACTCAATTTCTTCATGTCTGCTTATGAGTAGTGTTGAATCTGCACAATAACTTTTGGTAGATCGGGCTGGAAAAATCTCTCTTTATCTCTATCAAGTTCCTTATGCACTCCTCTCATCATCTTATTTTTCAGTTTCCGTTTTTAACATGTGGCTCGTAATTCTTCATTACAACCTAGAAATAATATGACACTTAAAAGAGACTGAAGATCAAAATCCAAATGGTGTTAGTATGAATTAAGTTCATTTTTCTAAGGAACGCTTGTACATATACATAACCTTATAAAGAAACATTCACGTAACAATAAACCATATCAATAATAATGCCATAAAAATTAGAGCCGCACTCAAATTTGTGCACCAAATTCACGTTGTTAAAAATATCATAAATGGAAAAGGCAACAACTATACTAACAAGTAACAACATAACCAACCTAAAGTGCAGTTTTAAGCTTGTAGTTTTGTTGTTATACAAGTGTTACAGATGCACCGTTGTTCAAAAACTAATACTATGTAATAAAAATTAAGAGTAATATTTACATTACATCTGAAAGAGTAGCACATGAGCACCTCATCCATGTTTCAACTTTTGAGCAAATATGTTTTTCATCATAAACGAATAGACACTTGTAACCATCTTTGAAACATTTCCTGATTATCAATTGATCGTGGAACAAGGAAATGTATGAAAACAAGTTTAACCATATTAAGAGCTAGCTTGAGTTGACAAGTACTACGGTTTGTACTTTATTTATTTTAAGTAGTTGGAAACAAGATAAAGAAGATAATGCACTGAAAATATGAACTACAATATCAAATGACCCTATTTACATGCTTAATATATTTAAATCATTGCGTGTAATGTTTTTGTATTTTTTTTGCAAGAAATAAAAGATTTATTAAATTAAAGAAGAAAGTACAATCACTAATGAAAGTAGAAATGAAAAGAAATAACATAAAGTTAATGAAAAATCGCCAATGAAAACAAACTAAAGGATCCATAACCGAATAAGACGCCCCCTCTTGCCAAAGATAGAAACCAACCGCCAAGTTCTTCAATAATATCAAAAACACCAGTCGAAATCACCCGTCTACAAACAAAAATAATCATGACTAAACATCCTTATGAAGAAGAAATCACAAAATTTGAGGTAAATCTAACCCTTGATCTCAGTTTTAGCTTGAATTTAGGAACTTCGTCTAAGCTCAAGTTGAGTAGCCGTTTTTAGTTAGGATCGCTTAACCGAGCAAGCAGTTCCTGATCTGAATCATATTCCGAAGACTCCTTATCTGAAACATCATCAATATCCAATTGAGACCTACCCTTAATTTCTTTTTGCTGACTTTGCTCAAGGAATGATACTTGAATCGGTGTTACTTGCATGACTTCCTCTACATTACTCTCACCCCCTTGATGCCCTAGTCATACCATCACAATTGCTCTCCGTCAAAAGGACACTATCCTTATTAGCATTTTCAGTCTCATGAGGAGAGATAAAATGAGTAGTAGAAGAAAGACAATCATTTAGCAATAAGTCATCTTGAAAGAGTCGGGAGGAGATAGACTCCACAGTCTCACAAACCTCGATCGTTGAGTTAGAACAAATAACTCCTTGGTCCCCCCAACACATTTTCCAGTGTCCTTGTCTTCACCTCTTTTAAAAGATCAAATTGACATAATAAAGTAGAGCTAAAGAGGCAAAACCCAATCTTTTCCTACCCTCTGGTATAATAAAAGTAGAAGTACCTCCATTTTCCATCACCACCAAGCGAATTGAGTCCCCCGTACATATTTTTCTTGAAAGAAAGAGTTTATTTTCTAGAGGTTTCGTACCTAGTAATTTTCCAATCATTCCCCGATTGCAGATGAGAGAAAGCATCATATAACCAGTTGACACCATCATTATAAAAAAGAATAGAAACATTAGGACCCTCTTTGATTTGACTAATTTTTAGCATTAGAGATTGAATCTAAAAAAAAGAGTTTTACTTTCAATGTGAATTTGTTTATGTTGACCTGAGCCAGTAGAACACGGTCCAACCACGTCTGTAACCTGTTTGGTGTCTTCTTTAAGTGTCAGATTATCCTAATGGAGAATTCGGGATGAACTCTTGCGACAATCCCACTGTTCATAATTATGCCAGGATCTCCCTCCACTATCAAAATTAATCCTCTTTGCAAAAGCTGCAAATTGCCTAGGCCGCAACATCCATCTATTCCTCCTCAAAGCCTTGGACTCCTGGAATGAATTTCCATGTCTATCCTGAAATCTACATGGCCCTGGCCGTCAATCTGGGTACCCCCATTATAATCACATCTCTATATTGTAAGTTCAGCCTTTTTAACATCTCTGTATGTTTGAATATTTTTTAACCAAACTCGTCTTTCCTTTTACAAGAAGATCGGGTCATCCATGATAGTAATCATGCACAAATATTCAAAAGATTCACTCACAAGTCACAAACTTATTATCTAGTGCAACAACCATGATAACTAAGCACAACTTATGGGTTTTCATTCAATATAAGAGTCTTGAGTTTATTAAACTCACCTCGCATACAGTAGGAAGATCATTACTTCATTGACATCTAACTTGAGGCAAAGAAAGCACATTGATGTTAACAACGTGTATAACGCAAAAAAAAAACAGATCGCTCCACAGTAATTTCGTGAACATTTACATATCTCACACAATTCAGTTGTCATTTGCTCTTTTACATAATTATTATGAGTCTTGTCAATCAACGGAGAAAAGAATATGACCAAGATAATAAATCATGTTTTTTGTTGTCTCTGATGCAAAAGCACTAATAATAATTTTTTTGAATCTTATAACTAGTAATTGGTGATTTAATGGTGCATTATCTTTCATCGTTTTTTCAACATCAACATTATGCACACTATACCAATTAAGCAATTTCAAGAAAATTCTCTAGTTTAGGGAAGTTTCTCTCATTGTGCCCACAAAAAAGTCAACCCTCATGCAATTAAAATTTTAGCACAACTCACACTTGCATTCAAATGACACGAGTGTTATCCATCACCTAAAACTTGTATTCTTAAAACTGCACTTCTTCAAAGCCTATGCTTTTGATTCTTGAAAATAAAAATAGTGGTCTAGATACATTGTGTACGCTACGTATAAATAGCACATGCTATGTGCACTTCTTGGGAGTTTTTCCAATTATGAAATTTGGTCCGCATAAACACATTGTCTCTAAAACTATTTCCTTCTTCTCCATGGAATATGTAACACCAAAAGAAAAATGAGCATCCTTAGAAGAAATACTATATTGAAATCATTCCCAACATTTAAATCACTCTCCCAATAAATTGAGATCTCTTTCTATTGTTCTGAATTCCCATCATCTTAATCATAAATGTGCAACTTCATATACTAGGATGTCTATCGTTTGCATCACTTTCATTTCTCATGGGAAAATATTTCTCACTGGACCCTATATATATGCATATAAAATTTACATTGGTTTTGAGCTAATTTTTGTAAGATCAGTCAATAAAACGAGGTAATATAATGAAATAATGAATTAAATGATAACAAAATATCGAAAAATATCAATAAAAATGAAGTTATTGAAAGAAAAGTACAAAAATAAGTAAGTATATAAGAACGTTGTCATATTTGATTTATTGGTGGTTAATAGTTCATGTGAAATCAAAAAGGCGTTCAATTATACGGAGTATTACCTTCTTTACAGCGAGCGGTTGTACACACCTTCATTTAATTATAAAAATTGCTCCAAATGAGAGTAAAATAATCTAAAGTTCAAGAATATTAGTGTTGTGTTTTTTCCATATAAAAGTAAGAAAGAATGGCAAAAATAATACTTATATGATTTAGATGGACAAAAATATGACTAATTTTTACATGGACAAAAAGTGATTTAATATCACCTCTCGTCCACCCCCTAACTATCTCTTTCATCATCTATCAACGCGCCAACGACCAATTCCTCATATCTCCTTCATCGTCTACCAAGAGGTGACCATCAACGAAGTCGGCGGCGAATGCATGCGTTCGAAGACGATGGCTACCACATTCAAAGATGACGGTTACCGCATTCGAAGACGACGGATACTGCATCAAAGAAGACAACGACCGCCAGAAGCGACGGTGATGACTTGTTCTTCATCTTCTTCTTCTCCTTCTCCTCCTCCTCCTCCTCCTCCCCCTCCTTCTTGTTGTTGCTCCTCTTCGTTGGCGTTGTTCGTTATCTTCATCGCTCTCATCCTGCACATCGGCGGCGTTGATTATTAGTGTTAGGGTTCCGAAAATTTGACCACGATCTCAGATATGGCGGCAATTCGTGCGGCAAATGGGGCGAGTGGGGGCTGTTGGGGCCAGGTCGAGTTGCGGAGTGGCTAGGGGCTGGGGCGAGGCAGGGTTGTGGTTGTTGGGTGTGCAACGAGTCGCAAGAGGGGCTAGGGGATAGAGTGGTTTGCAGAGGGGTTGGGGCGACGATGGGGCAGGTCATGTGGTGGAGAGGCTAGGTGGCGCTGGGCAAGGTTAGCACTTTACAGGGCAAGGAAGTTGTGGGAGTTGGGGAAGCAGGGGAGGGGGCTCGAGGTGGAGTAGGGGGTCGTAGGCGGTCTCACTCACAGGGAGTGATGGCAGTGATGTCGGCGGCTGTGGGGCGATAGTTTTAGAGCAGAAACTACGGATTATGGAGGTTGTATATAATTTTGACCAGAAAAAGTTGGCAGAAAATTTTCTAGTGACACAATGACACGTTTCACGAGAACAATGATATCCAAAAGTGACATAAAAATTTGATAATGACATATGACAATGACATAAAATTGTGAGGGTGACATAAAATTTGGCATTAACGTTATGTTTTTCCAAAGATATGACCGACATTTCTGTCCTTTTACAAAATTGGTCACATTTTCAACAATTGGTTTTAATTTAGTATTATTTCAGGCAAAAGTCCAAAAAGTCATTCTTAAAATGTTTGGAATTTAGAAATATTAATTAACGTGCGTAAAGCCAAAATGTTACTCCCTCCGTCCCCAAAAGGATTGCCAAGTTTGACCGGCACGTAGAATAACAAAGTAAAAATTGTGTGGTAGAGATTTGTGCAGAGGAGAGTGAAATAACAGAAGGCATAAATTGATTGATTTAAAAGAAAAGTGACAAAGTTTTTGGGATAACCAAAAAAGGAAAGTTGTCAAAGTTATAAGGGACGGAGGGAGTACAATGTTACTCTCCGTTCCGCTAAGATTGTCCCACTTTATCTTTTTATTTCGTACATTAAGACTGTCTCATATCAAATATGAAAAATTTATGTGACTAAATCATTTTTACTTAATCAATTCAATATCAACACATAAATCACTTTTTATTTGTTTGCGTATCGCTCCCGCTTATATAAGTGGGAGGGAGGAAGTTTTTGGGACGGCAGTAGCGTTTTTTCATTTAATGAAAATATAACGTTTTTATTAGATTTTTACGTCGTTTTTACTCTCATTTCAAAAAATATCCTATAATTATGACATTTAATAAAAATATTTTAACCCTGAAGGTACTTAATTTAATTTTTTAATGAAAAAAGAGTACTCTGTAATCCGTATGACGCAACAAGCGCACACTTGGCCTTTCTAGAACTTTCCACAGCTTTCTGGTCCATGCTGATGAAGATTTCCAGATTAATCTGCCCTCGCCGGGAGTCTTATTTCCATGCCAAGCTCCGCATATTGATCAATCAATCATTCGCGCGACGTCCTAAGTGCTTCGAATTTCCCTGAGAATAAAACGCAAGGGAAAAGGCAAGATTGAAAACGTGAATAAGAGAAAGAGATCGGAGGTTGAAGAAGAGATGGGGGTAGACTACTACAAGATATTGGGTGTCGATAAGAACGCCAAAGACGATGACTTGAAGAAGGCTTATAGAAAGCTCGCTATGAAGTGGCACCCCGATAAGAATCCCAATAACAAGCGAGATGCTGAAGCCAAGTTCAAACAGATCTCCGAAGCTTATGATGTATGATATCTCTGCCTCTGACTTCCCTCATCTGTTCTATATATGTTACGAATTAGCTTTCAAAGTATCTTCACTAGTTTGTATGCACAAGTACAGCTTCGTTCGTTTGATATGTTCTGCAAATCTAAACTTGATATTCGATGTTTGGCTTTCCTTGATTAATTAGGTTTAATATTTCATGAAAGCTCATGTTTTTTATGCGTAAAATTCATTAGGTTCTAAGTGATCCTCAGAAAAGGACTGTTTACGATCAGTATGGTGAAGAGGGACTCAAAGGTGGTGTACCCCCGCCAGGTGCTGCCGGTCCTGGTGGTGGTGCCTCATTCTTCTCCACCGGAGATGGGCCCACCACATTCAGATTCAACCCTAGGAGTGCTGATGACATATTTGCGGAGTTTTTTGGGAACTCTAGCCCATTCGGAGGAATGGGAGGTGGCCCTGGAATGAGTCAATCAAGGTTCGGAAGTATGTTTGGGGATAACATATTTTCCTCCTTTGGTGGGGACGGTGGTGTACCCATGCACCAATCAGTGCAGAGGAAAGCACCTCAGATTGAACAGACTTTGCCCTGCAGTCTTGAAGATCTCTACAAGGGCACCACCAAGAAAATGAAGATTTCTAGAGAGATTGCCGATGCTAGTGGGTAAGTAGATTTCCTATTTCATTTCCTATTTCAATTCTCAGTCATCTATTCATAGCATTTACTCTTGAGGGATAAGTTTCTTTTTAGTTTTGTGTATACTAAAAATGAGTGTTCAATTTGTTCTTCTTTGTTGCTGAACCATCATTGCATATGTGAGTCTGAGTAATTGCCTGTATTGGGTCAACTATTATTGAGTGCTATTAAGTAGTATTATAAAGATGTAAATCTACTTGCAGAAAGTGGTATACTGGTATTGCATATATGCATCTGTTGTATGGAGTCCTTGGTTTGCGTGGTTCTAATTCTTTGGATGAAAAGAAAAGGCAAAGGTCTTTGCTAGTCTGAAGATATTGCAAACAAATTGCGTAATCACTTTGTATTTGAAAGGAGATTACATAGTAAGTTAAGTAGTAAATCAAATGGTGAAGGCCTTTGTCATCTCATAGAGCAGAAAAAGAGGGCGTTTGGTTAAGCTGTTTCAGAAAATGCTTTTTGGTTTGGCGACATATGTGGTGAAAAGAGTGATTCCTAACATTTTTTTGTTGTGCTTGGATGGATTTCTTACAAAACATTATGTAAAATATAATGTTTCAAATGCATTTTATGTGCCAAGTGATTGAAAAGGAAAACATTTGTGTTCAAGGTTCTATTTGAAGGTTCAATTTTTAATTCAATAGAACTCTCAAACCAAGAAGCTACAATTTCTAAATTCTTCTCTTGAGCATCATGTGGTCTCCAAACACTTGGTGCATGGCCTCCTCCACTGAAATAGAGTTTCTGTGCCCAGAAACTCTGGACAAACACCCCCTTAATCTCTTGTGGTTGTTGAAAATATTTCTGGTAAAGCTCTGCCTTTAGTGTGATATCAGTTCTCTCTAACTATTACTTTGGACACAAATATCTTTTTTTGCAGAAAAACAATGCCTGTGGAAGAGATTCTAACCATAAACATCAAACCAGGGTGGAAGAAAGGAACAAAGATCACCTTCCCTGAGAAAGGAAATGAGCAACCAGGCATTACCCCAGCAGATCTTGTCTTCATAATTGACGAGAAACCTCATAAGGTATTCACACGTGATGGAAACGATTTGGTTTTCACTCAAAAGATAACTCTTGCAGAGGCGTTGACTGGCTACACTGTCCATCTCACCACTCTGGATGGCAGGAACCTAACCATCCCTATCAACACGCCAATTCAACCTAATTACGAGGAAATTGTCCCTAGGGAAGGTATGCCCATCCCTAAAGATCCATCGAGGAAGGGAAACTTGAGAATTAAGTTTGACATCAAGTTTCCTACTAGGCTGAATGCTAGTCAGAAAGGTGGGATTAAAGAACTGTTAGGTTCTTCTTCTGTCTGAGAATGATGGCAGATCCCATGAGATTATATGTACCATTAGAGTAGGAGAGTGGTTGTTTTCTTGCACTGTGTTTGTTTGAAAGATTTATGGAGCATTCAAGTTTTCTATCCACTTTACTTAATTTTCAAGTACAGTGTTCACAAGCTTCTCCATTCTTCATCTTTGAGATGAAATAATTATAGAAGCAATAATAAGAACAGATTAATTTTGCAAAAAAAATCTGCTTTAGTTTTCAGTATTGTATTACTGTATTATAGGAGTTCATTGTTGTACTATTAGTCTGAGAATATTCCTTTTTATTTCATTCTTTTTTTTTCCAATCTGTTCTCAAGTATCTCCCGCTTCTTTATTATGTAAATCAAAAATGAAATTTTCACTTCACTAAATAACCATTCAAAAGCAAATATTATAGAAATAAGTAGGGGATTGGATGTTGTTTTATCTACGTACTTGAATTCTAATTGATATTGCCTTGGTTATATCTTAGTCCTTCCCAGGGTTACGTACAATATTGGTATGAGATACGGAGTAAGATTTAGTGCCCCTGACAACTATAAGAAGATTCCCATGCTATTTGGCAAGGGTTGTTTGGTTGGGAAAGGGAAGTACTGTATATGTTTAGTAACGTCTATTTTAGCTGAATAAATTTAAAAGATACGTTCATTAGTTCATAATTTCATATAAGCGGAATCACCAAACAAATTCAAAATTGGGTAGAACTCAAACCTCATTGACCTAAACATTTATACATTGTTTTTATTTTGTCAATGTTTTTATTTTGTTGGAGTGTATTAGTAGTACATCATGTATTTTTATATAGGAAATCATTTGCATTTTAACCAGCTAAATGTAGAAATTACTTAAAATAAACATTGCACATTTTCCCCTCCTTTCCCTTTAAAACCCTCGAAGGCTCGAACCAAATAAGCTTTGGAGGCGTGGATGTTAATCAAAGCTTTGGAGGCGTGGATGTTAATCACGGGAGAGAGGGAAACCAATTCCATGGCGTCTGGTGGGGAATGCAATGAAAAAGAGGCTAGACATGAAGCCAACACCGACTGGCAAAATTGAAAGAAGTTCTTCCGTCTCCGGGGATGGCGAAGGGTACAAACAATTCACAACGTTTTTATCAAGCAAAGCAGTCGCGGCAAAAACCAAGACCGAGTTGAAGGCGTGGAAGAAATCCAACAACCTTATCCTGTGTTTGGCAGCCTCATCCGGGGACAACGTGACGGAAGATAAATCAAGAATGAAGAGCCCATGGAATGTGGCAAGCCCATAGCGGACTTTTCCCCTCTCATCCCGAAAGCTATCGGTGAAACATAGGAAGAAACAAGAGATGGCACATCCGACGAGAAGAGCCACGGTCATTGTTTGGCTCACCACAGATATGCATTTGCCTTCATGTGTGAAAGCTGGGGCAAGAATCTGGAATGCCAAAACTGTCCCTGTGGGGAGGAGGTTAGCCAAATGTGCTGTCCCTTTGAAGGCCTTCCTCATCACTCTCTGGGATGGTGTTTTCTTGGGTTTTGAATCTGTTTCTTCATCTTGTAACAATGGCAAGCCAACATGCTCTTGTTCCTCCATTGTTTTGATTTTGTTGGCAATCTAATAAGCTTATGGTTTGAAATAAAGTTTCAAACCACGCGAAATTAACCCAGATTCTTTTTTCCGAAATTGTTTGATGAAAATGGGGATTGGGTTTGAAAAGATTTATATGAATGGATTGATGATGAACGAGAAACATGGAGCAGGAGCGTATGTGTTTTCTTTACGCCCCATACAACATTCTTTGAGATTTGAGGTTAAACAAGAATTTGCCCAATGGAAAGTTTTGAAAAATAATAATAATAGTAATAATAATTGTAATATTAATAATAATACTCCGTAACAAATACTACGTACTACGTATCAGTTGTATGTGATGCATTTTCTAACTCAGTGTCCAAACCTACGATTCTTTTAATATAAATTTTGTACAATTTTTACGTCTCTCCTACGATTAGAAATCAAATAAAATTACAAATTACATATGTTACTAGTGGTTAGTATATGTCCAATAAGTGCATTTTTAATTTGTATGTTTAGAGCTAGCTAGTTAGATGTAACAAATAAAAAATATGCAGTAATAAACAAAACATATAACAGATATATTAATATAACAAAAAAGTTTTACTAATGACAAAAATAAAGATAAAATTATATTTGATCAAACGGTACACCTTAGATAATCGAATCCATCTTTTTTGGGATCATTTCAAGATTGATTGATTCAGTACAGTACAAAGATATTACTCGTCAATTTAAAACACATTAATCAGTTTGATATCATTATTGTTTAATTTGGTACAATCCATATTATAGTGTGGCAAGAGCCAAGAGATGGTATTTTCAATTTTCGGTTACTTGTGTATTTATGTCACTATGTGAACTAATTAATATGGATTAATTACTCATCGTCAATCCGTGGTATTTGGAGTTTCAATTCATTTGAATGGTAATTCAAGATGTCTTGGGATCACAATGAGCCCCTTGATCTTAAGGATCTACTTGCAAGAAAAGCATTGTCTTTATCATTCAATGATGATCAAGATATATTAAATGAGCCTAAACTTCCGATGACAAAGAGTAAGAAGGATTACTCTTCTGATGGGGAGACCATTCCTATTAAACAGTTAGGGATGGCAACGGGGCGGTTCGGGGTCGGATATACCATTACCCGTACATGCCCCGTTTGATAATATTTTTCCCCGAAACCGTCCCGTTACCCGTCGGGTATTTTTTACCCGCGGGTAACAGTTTTCCCCGCGGGTAACGGTTTTCCCGCAGGTAATCATTTTATTAAAAGGTAATTTTTTCTTCAAAATTAGTATATATCCTAAAATGATAATTAACTACTTATAATTGACCACCTAAATTAAAAAAATCAAAATTAAATAGCACCACTTGTTTTATTAAAAGATAATTTTTTTCTTCAAAATTAGTATAAATCCTAAAATGATGATTAACTACTTATAATTGACCACCTAAATTAAAAAAATCAAAATTAAATAGCACCACAGATAAAGTTTTTTAAAATATCACAAAAAATTACAATCTTTTGAACCTAATATTCACAAATTATATATGTCTAGATTCAAAATTATGAATCACTTACTACATCAACATCAAAAGATTAAGTCTTGTCTCAATAGTAAAATCTAAATATGAATAACAAAAACATTTAACTTCCAAAAATTCAATAATCATACCCCACCAGCATTCAATATCTAAATTTAAGAACAGTAATGTATACAAGTAATATAATGAAAATGAGAAGTTTTTTTCCTAAAATATTACTAATAAAAAATATATGGACATAAATGTGACTATAAGTTATCGTGGGTTAGTTTTATAGTCACTACGATATAACACTTGAATAAAATTATAAACACTAAAGTTACTAGAGTCGCATTTTTGGCCACAGCTTTTATTTTGATTATAGATTTGGAATTATTTCTAAAAAATGTACTTCTTATACTATGATTTAGGTATTCTTGTAGTTACTTTTTTAGAAACCTCATAATTTAAATTTAAAACTTGATATAAATTAGAGCAACCAATCAAAATTAATCTAATTATCCAACACACCTCTACAAGATTATTAGCAATTACATAAATTAAAGCAATCTAGAGTAATGTTTCCCAATATTCGGACTTTAAACTTATATGTGAGCTTTATGAAAGTTATTGGTTGAAAAATTAAGAGAGTCACAATATGAAAATTGTACACAGAAAATCACGAAAATCAAATAATCAATATGTGAAGAAAATAAATCTGGTAGAAGTTAACAAATGAAGGATGATGAATGAAATTGAAAATTAAAAATCTAAATTAGTGAACTTTGAGCACCGACTCCTCATAATTGCAAATGATAGCCGATTAGTTGAATATTTTTCAAAAAAATATAGGGAATAAGTGTCATATACTAATGTACTACTATTCACATATACTTAATATATTAAATAATAAATACATAAACTATTAAAATATGTAAGTTAATTGTGCGGGTCGGGTAATGGTGCGGGTAACCGTATTCAAATTAAACGGGGTGGGTAACGGGGCGGGTAGGTATAAACCCATAACCGCCCCATTACCCGTTTACATAAATCGGGTATTCCCCACCTCGTACCTGTTACCCAGTCAAAGCGGTTTTCCCCATTTTGACCGGTTCGGTGCGGGTATTCATCGGGTCGGGTTAAATTGTCATCCCCCTATAAACAGTCCATGGAGCAATGGAAAGAAGAACTCCCCTCCATCTGTAGAAAGGTTGCATCTATAGTCAGAAAGGCAAGATCAATACAAGATAAGGGGGAATGCCTTTACCGGAAACTGAAACTGTTCAGCTTAATAAAAAAGGAGGAAGCACACCATTACCAGAGGAAAAAGTGACTGAAGATAATGCGAAATCAGTTACTTTGGAGAATGATACATAAGATACAATTTTAGAAGTTCCCTCAAATCATATTGAAATACAACACAAACGGAATGTTCCTGAAGAGAGAAATACAGAAAATGAAGAGTTCATTACGGTCAAGAAGAAAAGGAGAGGGAGACTTAGAAAGAATGAAGATAACAATAAGTAAAAGTTGACAGTATCATAAAAAATTCAGCTAGTAAGCTCTCTCAAGCTTTAACAATCAATAATCAATGATTAATGTCCTTACCTGGAATGTGCGTGGTCTGGTTTCATCCTGCACAAGACTGCGTGATATTATCAAAATCAGGAATATTCACCTTTTAGTGGTTATTGAGCCTATTGTTGCGATAGCAAGATCAGATTTCTTTAAATTGGAGTTCGATTTTAATAAAGTCTACACATTTTTTTTAATAAAATCTGGATTTTTTGGAATTTAGATATTATTTCTATTTCAGATTTCATAAGCGAGGAGCAGTTCACTCATATGAAAGTAGGAATTGGAAATTCAAATTTTTGGTTTACAGCTATCTACGAGGCTCACACACATGTTGAGAGAAGAATTATGTGGGCTTATTTAAATGTTTGGTCTAATTCTAATTTGGAACCCTGGTTCATTGGGGTGACTTTAATGCAGTAGCTCGACATGATGAACATAAAGGAACCTCTATTCCAATATTGAAAGCATGATGGAGTTTAAAGATTGTTTAGCATATAGCAATTTGATTGATCTTCCATAACAAGGGTGCAAATTTACCTGGACTGGAGTGAGAATAAATGGAAGGCCGTGGAGACGTTTGGATATATATTATGTTCAATACCTCTTTCTTAGACTGCTTTGATCATATTCAGGTGAAAAACATGAACAAGTCCTCTTCGGATCATAATTCCTTATTTTTATCCTGCAAACACAACTTGCATCAAGGCCCTAAGATGTTTAAGTTCCGAAACACGTGGATGACTCACCCCTCCTTCCTAGACACTCTCAAACGGAACTGGCATAAGCATAGGTTTGGTGGGGGCATGAAGGGGATATTTTCCAAATTAAAATGCCTCAAAGCAGAATTGAAAGAGTGGAATAACAAATCTTTTGGGAACATTTTTAAAGACTTAAAGACCTGTGAAGAGGTAGCACTGAAAGCTGAATCCACCTTTCAATTAAACCCAACCCAAAGTAACAGGGAGGAGTGGTCTATCAAGCAAAGCATGTTAATTGCTAAACATAAACAAGTACGCATGTTTTGAAAGCAGAAATCCCATATTAAATGGCTTAAAGAAGGAGATGCCAACAATCATTTCTTCAATTCATTTGTTAACATAAGAATGAAGAGGCAGATTATTACCCAAGTAATTGATGCCTATGGCCAAACTTGTGATACTCAAGAGGAGATGGGCAAGGCTGCAGTTGACTACTAACGGCACTAAAGTCGTATGTTCCTCAAATTAAATTCAATACTTAACATTTATACATGGTATAGTGTAGTAGAGTTCGTATCCACATGGAAAGGAATACTTTTCTTTTATGAAACTAATAATTAAAAAGGGGGGTTTTGGGATTGTTTAATTTTAATTAATTAAACACTAAGATGAACGACTTATATGATTTTAATTAATGAGATAAAAGACTTGGTTTTGCTACTTTTCACTTGTTGATATGTTTGCTGATTTCGGTTATATCTATAATATATCCCCTCTCGAATACTCAATCGATGAGTATCTCCAAGTCATCGAGGGTAGTTATTAATAACGACCGTTCATTAATAACCCTTACTATTAGCCAAGTATAGAACACCGTCATATTCTGACTTGATAGTAGCATTTAATCTCTTAACCACTTGATAAAATCAATTGAGATTGATAACCTCAACACAACTGTTTTGGTTTAACCAACAAAAGTAATCCCTCTTAATATTATTAACCACGACCGTGCATTAATAACTTGAAGTTCCTTACTCGTGAAACCATCAATGATTAACCATCGGTTAATTGATCATTTGTAATAGTAATTAATGTCAAGATGTTAACTAATTGTCATCTTAGCAACACTCCCCGACATTAATATTGAGATAGAATAAGGGAAGAATTAATATTCAAGGGTAGAAGTAAGAAAATAACTAACAACTTTAACATTCAACAAGTTTCAAGAGCAAAACCAAGAAATGGAAGTTTAGCTCCTCATTTGGAGACTAAACAATGCTAGAAAAATATAAAGAAAATACTATTTATGAGTTGAACATATGGAAGAAGGGATGATTAAAAGTGAAGGAAAAGTGCGTTATTTATACGTGTTTTCTGTACCTTGGGCCGGATTCCCGACCGGGTAAATGTACATACCCGACCGAGTACCGGTCAAAATCAAATATTTCCCCACGTCTTTGTGTTCTTCAGCACGTTTATCTGTACGGGTCAAGTCATACCCAACCAGGTAAATGTACATACCTGACCGAGTATCAGTCCAATTTCCCATCAGCTTCCGTTTTCTCTTCATACGCGACTGGGTAAAGTAATATACCCGATTGGGTATTGCACGAAATGAGTCTTTTCCCTTTTTGTTGTCTTCCAAACTCATCCAAAACTAACTAATCCTATTTTACAAGATTATATTAATGTTTTACACACAAATGGAGAACATAAATCGAGCATTCCAGTCCAGCTGGTTGTGAGGTTACTGTGCCTAGTGAGAGGTCTCAAGCCAATCAGACTAGGGTCCAAGAAAAAAGGTAAGGGTCAATGGATAGCAAAGAAATCATAAGCTTCACAGCCTACTGCTACCTTAGCTAAACATATTACAGACGAGATACTACAGTGTAATATAAGAGATATGATTGACAAAGACAAAGAGATCAATAAAGAAAGGGGGAAACGGTGGTTATATATGAGAACAAAGTTTAAGATCGTTCCTCCTCTATGCAAGTGTTTGACTTTGTGGTAACTAAGGATGTCATGTGATCAGATTCTGACGATGAGCCCCTTGATCTTAAGGATCTGTCTGCAAGAAAAACAATGTCTTTATCATTCGATGATGATCAAGATATATTAAATGAGCCTACACTTCTTGTAACACCCCCATTTTACTCAACCAAAAATACATTTAAATAATGATTTATTCAAAGGAATTATCAACTTTATTTGAAAATATCAGAGATACAGCGGAAGTCTTAATAGGGAAATAGGTGTTACCGCCACACTCGGTTCTCACCTAACCAAATGCACAGGCTAAACCACCATCCAAAAATAATCCAAGTATTTAAGTACTGGAAATTTCAAAAAAAAATAATTTAAATGTCTACATGTTCTCAAACTGAAATAAACAATAACTAGGTGATTATAAATACTAAACTACGTGATCTAACGCATCTCTCATCATCATGCATAACCTTCATCACCTACACAATTAAAGTGCAGAAAACAAAACAAAGCAAAGGAAACAAAAATTAGCTTTTTAGCTAAGTAAGGCCGACCCAACCCCGTAAAATAATCACGTTTGGCGAAAATAGTTTTTCATATAATACTATATAAAAATGACACACTCCACCAAAATACTTTTCTCTTTGAATTTTCTTAAAACCACTTCTTTACTAAAATCCTCAACTTCTCTTGGAAAATATCATAGTAATTCTTCTCTTTAAATTTCGTAAGAAAATCTCTTTTTCACTAAGTTCCTAGGAATTTAGAAGGGCGGTGCTTAACCTTTCGGTAGAGCCCGGTGGACCGTGGTTACGGACGGCCACCCCGAACAAGTGCCGGTACCACAACTGCTCTGTTGGAAACGAAACGACTACCTTAAGTGTGCACACCCCCTAAAAGGGATTCCAAGCCCTCCGAGTAGTAAGTCATCGCGAGTGGTCGGAACCCAACCACCCCAATTCTAAAATTCTTGAATGATTAGGGACTACTACTATAACTTCTTCTTAAAAGGGATCATAGATCCAAATCTTTCTTAAAAGGGATCATAGATCCAAATCTTACTTAAAAGGGATCATAGATCCAAATCTTACTTAAAAAGGGATCATAGATCCAAATCTTACTTAAAAGGGATCATAGATCCAAACTGTACTTCTTAGTAGTAGTAGCTCTAATTACCCTCCACATTTATCCGGATGTGGAAAAACCGACACCTCGGATTACTCCCGAGATGCTATCTTCTTATGAAAATGTAAATTTTATCTTCGCTTAATAATACTTCAAAAATACTTCTTAATTTCTCTGAAAAGTCTCGAAGGTATTTAAAAATATTTAATACCCCAAAAGTACTTGATTTTATACTTCTTAACTACCATATATATAATATCTTCTCAAAATCACATACACAAAATTCACAAATCACACTTAATCACATAATGCATAATAAGCATATAATACGAGGAAACAATTTTGGATTGGCAGAGAAACTTACAATTTAGGGTTTATCCAAAACTAGTTCCAAAATAGTATTTAATACCATATTCAAAATAATCCAATAAGGATATTTATAACTCCAAAATATATATGTAAATTTTCATACCAAATTATACATTTAAAAATATATAATTTATCCCAAAAGATTTGATCTCACAATACTTTCCAAAAAGAGGGTTTAACCCAAACAACCACTTCCCAAAAGTAGCATTTACTACTACCACCAAAATAATCAAATTGGAGTATTCTGAACCCATAATATATTTTCAATATAACCAGTTATAATAGTCTCAAATCATTCTTCAACTCATACCAAAACAATCACCAAAATTTTCCAATCCCGAAAGAACAATCATCAAAAATCACAATTTTAGCCATGATAAACTGATTTGATAAATTCACCAAAAATCACATGTTCATAAATTCCCAGAAGAGCATACATCATCATACTCATACTATTATAGCCGAATTATCCATAAAATTTCAGAAAGAAACTCAAATCATAGCACAAACCCTAGTTTATACAATATATGGGCAAAATAGTAATTTTGGTTACAATAGTCCTTACCTCGAGGCTAGCAACGAATCCTAAACGTCAAACCTACTTTTATGGATCATTCTCACGTACCTAGGAAGTGATAGGTTTGAAGGATCTCAATTTAGGAGAAAGAAATTTAGGAAACGGATGAACGACGCGAATTAGGCAACAAACGCACTTACCAGAATATTGGATTGTTTGATCTCATCATTGGCATAAAATTTCGTGCTGGATACGTTAATATTGAAGAGCTGGAAGGGATAGAGCTTGAAGAGGCGGTCCTAGGGTTTTTGGAATGAGGAAAATCGGAGTAGGGATGTATTTATAGTGAATTTCCGAAGTTTGAGTTGCATTAGGATACAACAGGAACGCACGCGTGCGTACCTTCCACGCACGCCGTGCGTGACCCCCAGACGCCCCAAACCTTAGTTTTTACCCCGTTTCTTCCCCATTTGGACCTCCCCTTTGTCCCAGACACTAAACCAAGCATAATAAACGACCTAAAGACCGTGTAAATAATATGAAACACAATTTTAAATATTTCCCAAATTCTCTCAAATTTTCGGGGTATTACACTTGTGATGAAAAAGATTAAGAATGATTACTCTTCTGATGGGGAGACCATTCCTATTAAACAGTCCATGGAGCAATGGAAAGAAGAACTGCCTTCCATTTGTAGAAAGGTTACATCTATAGTCAGAAAGGCAAGATCAATACAAGATAAGGGGGGAATGCCTTTACTGGAAACTGAAACTGAAACTGAAGTTGTTCTGCTTAATGAAAAAGGAGGAAGCACACCATTACCAGAGGAAAAAGAGGTTGGCGATAGTGGGAAATCAGTTCCTTTGTAGAATGATACAGAAAATACAATTTCAGAAGTTCCCTAAGATCATATTGAAATACAACACAAACAGAATGTTCTTGAAAAGAAAAATACAGAAAATGAAGAGTTCATTACAATCAAGAAAAAAAATAGAGGGAGACCTAGGAAGAATGAAGATAACAATGAAGTAAAAAAAGTGTTTATATGGATGGTATCAGAGCTCCCAGAATAATAATATCAGGTTGGAAAGGAGTATATGAACATTGTAAACAGAGGAATTTGAACATAAGTGATTTCAAATGTATGATAAGTCTTGATTTTAGATTCACTCTCACCCGATTTCATGTAATGTTGAATTACTTTATATCAACCAGTTGTTGGTAAATGTACTTCAATACGCCCTCTCAGTTGAAATTCGGTTTAGACAACATAAGAATATATAATTGAGTCAAATATACTCTCAAAATATTTTACCATTAATCATGGGTGCTAAATAAATATATAGCACAATAATATTTAGCTCTGATACTATGTTAACACTTTAGATTCTATCATAAAAAGTCAATCTAATAGAAAGAGTAAACAAGATTTTAATGGAACCATGCAGTACAAGACACGAGATAAAAAACAATCAATCTTCAAATTGTATAATGAATCTCATAGAGTCTTAAATGGAACTAAAAGCAATTTAGCATGAGTCGGATCAAATTAATCTAAATCATCCCATTATATAATATAATAGATTCACGTTGAGCAAAATCTGGATTATAATCCCAAAAGCACCTGTTTGAAGCTTTTCAAGTTCTCTGTGCATATTTTGAACCACATGTGATTTGGGTACAGACATTTTCATATGAATATTGACTTTTGCATTCTATTGTGACAACCAAATTCCATAAAATACATAATAGTAATCCCAACATTATTATAAAATGTGAACATACAATCAGAACATGATTTAAATAGTGCATCATATGTTCAATAACAAAATAATACACAACCGACCAACTACTATATCGTCGGTTGCAATCAAGCTTCAAATGATTAAGAGTAAATAGCGAAAAGCCAAAAAATAACAAAGTTTCGCACACTAATTGCTATGAATAATTAGTCGGCCTACATAAAAAGGTTCCTACTTGGCAATTGAAGCCAATTTCTAACAATGGAAAGTATGTACTACACACATTTACTTGATATCGTCTCATTCCAACTCGAAATAAACATCATATTCGTCACACTCAATACTTACAACTTGTACCAATACCAAATTTTTGGGTGCACATAAGCTTTTGACTATACATGGTGAGCTCTGCATCAATCACGAGAAAGGAATCGGATGGAACAACAGACCGTGAAAGTGGAATGATGCCATCACCAATGATTTGTACGGAATTCTCTTCAATTCTCTCGAAGAGCATGGTTCTATATCAATCTCTACTATACTATGATAAGTACTCAAAATTACTGCATCGAGCAAAAAGACTTCCCCAAACACTTGGAGGAGCATCAATAGTTTCCAGTAATCTTTTTTTTTCTTATAGAAGATTTTCAAATTAGCTTGCACAACACTTGAAAAGATGGTATAATGCAGAGATGCAAATTCACGTTCTCCTTGAATCACTGCACACAAATGTCAATCTTAAAATAAATAAGAACTTAGAACCTTAGGGATCCCACTTGCCATAACCCGTGATGTTTAGGGGTTGAATCACACACATCCTTTTTATCACACCCCAATTTCAGCAACAACAATCCGCGAAAACTCCAGATCCATTTAACATTGGTAAACTTTTCCTTCCCTCAAATAACCTCACAGCAACGCCTTCATTTTTGTTAAGACACTGAAGCCATCATAATCGAATGATATTTCAATTGAGTCATATATGTCCTTTTCTTTCCACTTCTCCGACCAATGATGAGCGAAAACAACAAAGTGGACAAATAATTAAAGAAGGAATGTTAGAGACGAGTTAAGATAAATTTGGTCTCTACTCCAATTTAGCCTAGAGAGAACATTGAGACAATGAGGACTAGTTAAAAAGAAAATTTATTTATTGAGAGCTAATTATTTAATCTAGAAAGTGAAAATTCACATGTTCTTCCTATATTTTAGGGTTTATGGATAGATTAAAATAAGTGAGAATGATAATGAAAATCAGCCAGTGAGAATGACTTGCCCCCACATCCTAGTGCAACTCTCAAAATAACAAATTTCTCAAATATAGAGTAATTTCACAATTATGATAGATGAGGCCGATATATTATCAAAGAAGTAAGCATAGTAAAAAGAAATGCAAATAATTTAAATAGATTATAGAGAAGTAAAAGAACTAATAAAGAAATGGCATATTCTTTCAGCATCTCTCCCAATTCAAGTAAATTGTTAAAGTATTTGTCCCACACCGGAAAGCTATACAACAATAAAACATTATATAAGGCTTTGGGCTAATCCTCCTATTAGGTTGACCTTTTAGGATGGAACTCCGGAGCTTAACATGGTATCAGAGCCAAATCCGGTTGTGGTTTGGCTGCTTGTTTAGCACCCATGATTAAGGGTAGCTTGTTAAGAGTCTGTTTGCCCATTTATACACTCCAATATTGTCCAGCCCGTTTCGGGCCGAGGGGGCATGTTAAAGCATTTGTCCCACCCCAGAAAGGTATACAACAATAAAACACTGTATAAGTCTTTAGGTTACTCCTCCTATTAGGTTGACCTTTTAGGATGTAACCTCATGTCTTAACATCTTAGTTTAATGTATATAAAATAAGATGAACTTATGGTTTCAATTTTTCTGGTGCACTTAATATTAGTTTCTAGCGTAGTGTGTCAGTAGTAACTCCATAGTCTCTATTGTGTTTTTGTGCAGGTGATTCTCAACATGGATTTCAATTTGAATTACTATGTCAGAAAAATCTCAATGTCCTGAAAAGGAGATGAAGAAGATATGGGGGACTGCAACCAGTGTGATCAAGCCGGATTATTGTAAGATCATTTTTAGTCCCGCGTAGAATCTCTCGATTTTGAAAGAGGACAAAAGAAAGTTAATGGCAAGCCATCCGTTTGAGCAATCCCGCTAGTTCAAGTTTAAATGTTGATGTTAGACATATTGGGTTAGGTAAACGAAAGTCGTTAGGTGTTTTTGGATATATATATACACTAATAATCACCAACTTTACAATCGAGAGTTTAATGATCTAGAAACCCTTGGTGCCGATGGCGGCACATTAACACGTTGTGGCCCTTCACCCTCTTGTTATTCATCTCTAGCCATTTTGTCACCTCAAAACACAAAATTGTCTATTACACTATGTGACGAGGGTAATAAAACGTTGATTCAAGATTGCGTTACTTTTGATTTTGCGGATGGAGAATTTGAGGAAGTGAAAATTAAATCTTTAAGCGGTGATCAAGTAGTCTTTCATTTGAATTACGTTTCAATCCCTATGGCAATTTATGTGCGTTTAAATTTAAGCTTCGTCAATAAAATATACTCAAGAAGTGTTGTGAATTTCATCAACTTTCTTAATGTGTACGGAAGAATTGTTGCTACACATCGGAAGACTTTTGGCAACTACGATTCTGAAGAAATTGTCTCTTTGAGAAGAAAATCGATGAATATGATAAGGTTGGGGTTGACTTAGAAAATGAGTTGACACTCTTGAGGTGCTGGGTGACTCTACCGACATATTCTTTGTTGGTTATTCATTTGAACCTCTTTGAATATGGGAGTGGAGAGAAAGTATTAGAAGAGACTGTTGAACTTGAAGCTAAGAGTTGTGTTGCATCAGGGGGAGACTCTTATGGTTGGTGATTTGGGGATTGTTCTAAGTGTAGAAGATTCACACTTAATGATGAACTATATCTAATAATTTTTCATTATTATCATCGTTGTCAATATTGTTTTCCCCCATAGTTACTCTATTTATTATTCTTCACTTTTTAAATGTTTAGTTTATTTTTGTACCCAATTTTAATGTGTGTTTAAGGTATCTGGACAATGATGATGACACTGCTACAACTACGGTAACTGCCAAAGAAGGAAGCGATAGTGAGGCACTTCAACTGGCTTGGTAGGTTTCTCTGATTTTCACTTGAGAAGTTTTTAGTATTAGGGTGGGATTGCTATCCCGAATTCAGGCAGTTGACTACAAAGTGTAGATCAAGTTTACACTATTATTAATGTTAAAGTATTTGTCCCACAGCGGAAAGCTATAAAGCAATAAAACAATATATAAGGATTTGAGCTACTCCTCCTATAAGCAATAAAATATTGATCACCGCCCTTCGATTCTTACTAGGGAGTTTAGTCACAAATGAGATTTTGAGAAAAGAAATAGAAGAGAATTTTAGTACTTACTCATATGAAGTTAAAGTACTTGTTGGAGAAATACATTATGGTTGCATGAAATTTAAAGTTATTTTTAAGATTTATTATCTTGGGGAAGTGATATTTTAGTCTACTATGTGAATTACTCCTTGTTTGGAAATTTATTTTGAAGAGGTATTTTGAAAAAGTTGTATTTTACTGAGGATCTTTCATAAAGCTTATAAATATTAATTAGCTATATAAAGAAAAACTTTGCTATGTGATTGCTTAAATCGTATGAATAATACTTCACTTATAAGAAATATTTTTGGAAAGATATTTCTTACTCGTAGATGAAAATGAAAGTTGTTTAAAGTGTCTAAATGATATTTTTCAAAATATACAAGTTAAATCTTGAGTTATAAATGATATTTAAATACTAATAGTTGTTTTTAACCAATAGTAACATTTTGGAAGTTATACGTGTTTTCGAGACAACTACAAATTGTTTTGAAAAGTTTTTGACATATCTTTTAAAGTCAAAGTGTTTTTCGAAAAAATATATACCAAATTATATTATTTTACGGAGTTGGGTGAGACTTATTAGCATTTCCAGCTAATTTTGTTTCTTTTGTTTTCTTTTCTCTTCTTTGTTTGACAGATGAATGTGCTTGGAATGGATGATGTGAATGACTAATGTATATTTCTTGAGAGCGCCGACTAGAGAATACACTAGTATTAGAAGTTGGATCATGGACTTCGACTCCAAAGAAATTGTTATGTATTGTTTTGCTAATTTCTAGTTTATTTTGGTTAGACATGTTTTATTGTTGTGAGTTAGCGTGTGCACTTAGCTTTGAGAGTACTAAGTGTCGCGGTAACACACTCAAATTCAAAATTATGTTTTCCGCTGAACTAATTAACCCTAATGATTTCTAAATAAAGTTCAATATTTCTTTTAAATAAATTACCATTTGAAGTAATATTTTGGGCTGGGCATTTGGGGGTGTTACAGTGGAACAAGGCCTTCCTGAGGAAACCAGGTGAAACAAGAGGAAGGCAAGAGACGCTGAGGAGGCAAGGAAGAGGAAATGGAGTTGTTCGGGACCACCCGATCATTCCCGGAGAAACAACCACGGAGGAGGGTCATTTAGACCTAGGTCACAGAACTTGGGGCTGCTTAGATGTCCCAATTGCTCTAAACAACATTTTGGGAAGTGTAATGAACCATCGAGGTGTTTCAAGTGCGGGAATGTGGGCCATATGAAGGCTAATTTCCCACAATTGGGACAAAGAGGAACTTCAAGAGCGAGAGGAGGACTCATGACGGGAAGGAGCCATGTGGGGCCGTCACATGCTGGCACGAGAATAGGCAGCGCATCAACAAGCAATTACGAGGGTGTTAAAAGATTTAGGGATCATGTACGGGTCGGAAGACGACGTTACCGGCCCAATTTTGAATAAGGAACGAAAATAATTTTGCCCAGGGGTAAACCTGCGCCGGTCATGGCTAGAACCAGTGCCGATCGTGTGTAAAACACGTATTATTAGGGTTGGTAGTGAGTGAACCGGCACCGGTTTAGGTCCGACCGAGACCGGCGCCGGTCCAGTGAAATTTTTCTGATTTTTTCTATCAGGGGTGAAGCGGCGCTGGGTGGGACCCAAACTGGTGCTGGTCCGGTTCAAATTTTCTGTTTTTTCGGGAAATAGTGAGTGAACCGGAGCTGGTTAGGCCCAGAACCGGCGCTGGTCCAGTGTAATTTTTGTCGGACGGTTTCATTTAGGCTAATTTCGGTCTAGTACGTTGGGTATTGTGTCTTACATGGCTTATATATGCAGGAACACTAAAGATCAATGAGAGAAATGCAAGATTTCTCATTGATACCGGGGCGCAACGTTCATTTGTGAGTGAAGCATTTGCCGAAGGTTTATACATGACATTGATACCAATGACGCAAACCATGTTGGTCTCCACACCGTTGGGAGACGACGTGGGAAGAGAATACTATTATCCATCGTGTAAGGTATAAGTGACGGGTCAACACTTGACTTGTGACTTCATACCTCTAACTCTTTGAGTATGTTGGAATTCGATGCAATCTAGGAATGGATTGGCTTGAGAAACATCATGCTCGAGTAGATTGCTACATCAAAGTTTTGTAACTTGAGGATGATGAGTGAAACATTTTATGTTTCGAGGGAGATCGGGGAAGATCTCGTAGTTGTATCATATTTGTGGTGAGGGCACAAAAGATGATGAGAAGGGATGTCATGTATACCTTGCTTACGTGGTGGATGAGACTAAGAAAGAGAAGAACATCAACGATGTACGTGTCGTATGTAAGTATTTGTATGTTTTTTCTAAAGATTTGTTAGGACTTCCACCTGACAAGGAAATTGAGTTTGTAATTGAAGTAGAACCGGAGACCAAACTCATTTCGATTCCCCCTTCTCGAATGGAACTTGTGGAACTTCAAGAGTTGAAGGTGCAATTGCAAGAGCTACTTGATAATGGGTTCATTAGACCAAGCCATTCGTTATGGGGGCACCAGTACTTTTCGTGAAGAAGAAAGATGGTACACTAAGAATGTGTATAGATTACCGACAATTGAACAAGGTCAAAATAAAGACTAGGTATGCTTTACCGAGGATTGATGACTTATTTGATCAACTTCACGGGGCTATGGTATTTTCGAAGATTGACTTGAGGTCAAGTTATCATCAACTGAAAATCAAGGAGAGTGACATACCTAAGAGTGCATTTCGTGGACTTGATGAACCATGTATTTAGTAAATACTTAGATACGTTTGTGATCATATTCATTGATGACATTTGATATACTCTAAGAACGAGGAGGAACATGAGCATCACTTGAGACTTGTGCTTGAAAGGTTAAGAGAGAAACAACTCTTTTCCAAATTCTCCAAATGTAATCTGGGTTTAAAGAGATTGGTTTTCTCGGGCATGTGATATCCGGTTTAGGCATTGCGGTGGACAATGCAAAGATAGAAGCTATCATAGATTGAGAACGACCCAAGAATGTGAAAGAGATACATAGTTTCCATGACGTAGCGGAATAATATCGTAAGTTTGTTGAGAAATTCTTCGTGTTGGCATCGCCACTTACGAAGCTCAAAAAGAAAGGGGTTAAGTTTGTATGAGATGACAAGTGTGAGAAGGGGTTTCTTGAGCTAAAGAAACGACTTACCAAGGCACTAGTTCTTGCCCTACCCAAGCAAGGGATAAGGTATGCCATTTATAGTGACACTAATATCGAATGGCTTGGATGTGTGTTGATGCAGACCGATAAGGTGATTGCCTACACTTCTAGGCAGTTGAGAAAGCATGAGGTGAACTACCCTACCCATGATCTTGAATTGGGAACTATGGTTTTTTCACTTAAGATTTGGAGGCATTAACTCTACGGGGAGACATGTCGCATTTACACCGATCATAAGAATTTGAAATATGTATTCACTCAAAAAGAGTTGAATATGAGGCAAAGAAGATGGATGGAGTTGATCAAAGACTACGATTTGATCATCGACTATCATCCAGGAAAGACCAATGTGGTGGTCGACGCACTGAGTAGGAACGGTGCATTGAGGATGTTACTCACATGGCTACGAGCACTGAGGGCGCGTGTGGAGGTATCCCCGAATGGGGCTTTAATTAATAGCGAGATTCGAGGTTAGACCTACTCTACTTGATGAGATAAAGAGATGTTAGTGCATTGACGAGGAATGTTAGAAGATCCGTGAACGGATCCTGCGGGACCCGTTGAGGATTTCCGGGTACGAGAAGATGAGCTCTTATTGTTTAGGGTTCGTGCATGCATATCGAAGAACGAAAAGCTACAAAAGTCCATACTAGAGGAGGCTCATTCTTCGGCCTATGATATGCACCTGGGAGGTACTGAGATGTACTAGGGCTTGAAGAAAAGCTATTGGTCATCAAGTATGGAAATAGATATCGCAAAGTATGTGGGTCGATGCCCTACTTGCCAACAAGTAAAGGTGGAGCATTAGCACTCAGTGGGACTTTTGCAGCCACTTACCATTCCAGAATGGAAGTGGGAACATGTGACCATGGATTTTGTGGTGGGACTACCACGAATTGTGAACAACCACAATGCAGTTTGGATAGTAATTGATAGGCTCACTAAGAGTGCACACTTCTTACTTATCAACATCACTTATCCTCTTGAGAGATTGACCAAGTTGTATACTGAGGAGATCGTGAGGTTGCATGGGGTTCCGATATCCATTGTCTCAGATAGAGACCCACGATTCACGTCCCGATTTTGGCCAAAATTTCAAGCATCCTTGGGAACTAAACTGAAGTTTAGCACAACATTTCACCCATAGACGGATGGGCAATCCGAGAGGGTAATCCAGATTTTGGAGGACATGCTTAGGCATATGTCTTGGAGTTTCAAGGGAGTTCGGATAAACATTTGGCTATACTGAAATTTGCTTATAACAACAGTTATCAGGCAAGTATTGGTATGCCCCATATGAGGCATTGTATGGGAGGAAGTGCAGAACACCCTTGTGTTGGGACGAGGTTGGCGAGGCCAAACTTGAAGGTGTATAGCTTGTTGAGATCACCAAGGCTAAGGTGAAAATCATTCGTGATAGACTCAGGGCTTCCCAAGATCGGCATAAGAGCTCTGCGGATAAATGGCGGAGACCGTTGGAATTTGAAGTTGGGGATGAAGTTTTTCCAAGGATTTATAGGTCCATTTGAAATCCTTGAAAGGACTGGGGTTGTGGCTTACCGTCTCAAGTTGACACCTGAACTTGAGAAGATCCATGATGTATCCCATGTATTGATGCTCAAGAAATATGTATGAGACCCGTCACATATTCTTGAGAAACCACCAATAGAGATCCGAGAAGACTTGCAATATGCGGTGGAACCGATAAAAATATTGGGCCAACTGGTGAAGAAATTGAGGAACAAGGAGATCCCAATGGTAAAGGTATTGTGGATGAGTGATCGAGTCGAAGAAGAAACATGAGAAATTGAAGCCTTGATGAAGGAAAAATACATGTTTCTGTTTGACTAAACATGTGGATTTCGGGAACAAAATCCCAAATAAGGGGGGTGAACTTGTAACATCATCCCCAAGTAGATTTACTTTTTACCAAATCATGATTGAACCTTGAGGAATGGTTAATGAATTACGAGGTTGTAAATTTTTGTTGTTATTTTTACATGAACAGTGAAATTCACGTGGGCCCACACCGGAAACGAGGACCACCCGATATTTCCGAGACCACATATTATATTCATCTTGGCCTAGGTAATATTTAATTATATGATGGTGTATATTCATGTTGGGTCATAGAAACGACATAGAGTTGGTCGGTTGATCAAACGAGGTGCATTTACAAGAATTGGTAATTTGATAGATAACACCCCATAGTAAATTCCGGGGACCCCTAAATCAAAGTTGGGAAATATATATTCATTCTAGATTCCCATAATAATTGGGAGAATGATATTTATTTTATTCGTACTAATAAAATGAAATTTAATTAAAACAGTGCGGAAAATATAAATTTCGGGGCCAAATGTACAATCCGGGATATAAAGGGATGACTCCCCACATGAGTGGGGGCCGCCCCACAGAATTATGAGCTCAAATTGACCAAGAGGTCTTCACAACATGCTTGGAGGTAGACAGAGGTGAAAGGAATAGGATCAAATCAAATAAGTGTGGGCCTCACTCCCACACTTATTTGCTCAATGAGACAAAGTTGGAATCATCCCTACTCCCTCCCGTATCACACACTTCGACCAAGCTACTAAAAGAAATGAGCTCTGCAACACCATCCTCCATTGCTACAAACTTAAGCTTGAGCAAAGGGAGGTCCAAAGAACAAGGAGTTGGAAAAGAAGGAAAAAACCCAGGAAATAAAGGTAATGGTCTCATTAACCTTTTATATTCACTCATGGATTGTTCTATATGTTTAGAAGTGTAGAATGAAGGGTTGGAAGGTGGTTCTAAGTCCAAGAACCGACTTAGAAGCCTAGATGACCTGTTCGTCAAAAAATAACCTTTTAGAGGCTATTTGTGTTGATATGGGTTTTGTGATGATGAAACCTTAATTAGAAACTTGTCTAAGGTGTTCCTAATGCTTTCACAAAGTTGAGATAGTCGTCGGGATTCATCAAAGTTCACCGGAGAGTTTTACCGGAGTTTTACCGGTGTTCTTTGAACCGAAGTAAGACAATTTTTTAAAATAAGAAGATACACGTAGAAGCCTTTTCATCTCAGTATTTTGTGGTCCTATTTCAGGAAGGAGTCTATTATTTTTTTTTGGATGAACCGTAAGTATATGAAGGAGTCTATTAAAAACTTCATGGAAGGGTGCTTTCTACGATGTAAAACTTCATGGAAAATTATAAGATTTGGACCGCTTCCAAATCATGTGTTTAACTCTTTCCGAAAAATAATGCAAATAGATTTTCATGAATTCATAGTAGTTTTAATTTATGTTTAAGATTCGACATATTGACATTTACATTGCACATTCCAAAAAGTAGGATAATTTAGTTCAAACACACATTCAAAATACGAGTATAATCTATCTAAGTGGATAAGACTTGTCATTTATTAGTTATGAACCGCTACAGGTTAAATCACTTTTACAAAAACTTTTTTAAAAAAACTAATCATACGATCCATTCAAATAACATAGAAATTAAGTAAACAAATTCAAAGGCATAGTTTAAATATAGACTAAAAAATACTCTATGAAATCTAGAGCAGAACATTTATTCCCATTTTTTAAATACATCAATCATCATACACAACTTAAATACTCAAAGATCTGTGTAATAATGATAGATCTGATTAGGTTTTATGTATCCTCTATCAAATCGATTATATAATTAGATTTACAAAAGTGTGAAAACCCTTTTAAAAATTGGTACAGTAACTACTCAAACAAAAATGTTATCAATTAACATGCATGAGTCAACAGATATAGCTTCTTAAATAAAATTGAGGATGAAGATATGATATATACCCATCGGCGTTCCCGTTGTCAGATTACCGGTTGGCCGCCGTTGTTTGAATACAAACGCAAACGATGAAGGGAAAGAGAAAGTTAGTGTATCGCTCAAACTATAGAACTAGCGGAAATAGTTTGCAGCCTTGGAGGAGACGTAGGGACATAGGGACAAGAGAAACAAAGGGTGAAGGGAGAAGCGAGAAGAAGAGACGGAGGAGAAGGGAGGAAGTTTGGAGAGACGAATGGGGTAAAGACGGAGGGTTTCAGAGAGCATCGGTTGAACCGATAACTCTGCTAGAACCGATGGATAAAAGTGGTGTGGCACAGGTTTATTTACTCTATATAGTACTCCATCCATATGAGGGTAAAGTTGGGTTGGGTATTAATGGGCAGAGTTAAATGGGTTAGATGGGTCTCGGTTGGTTTGGGATTATTATATTTGAAAAGTGTATAGATATCTTTTAAACAATGTGTAATTGTATTGTATAATTATTCTTGAGTATTCTTGAATTCTTGAATGGATAGCAAATTTGGTGTAATTGTAGTATAGAATAGAAAATTGGAATACATTTGGTGATCATGTTTTTCGGCTTATCAATCTTATGAGCCAATATTTTCATTAAACGCGTAACTTAAAATTTCATGTCATGAATTGCTTAATATTAAAAATAAGGAAGGTATGAGTTGTTTTTCTGACTAAATTAGCATAATTTAAGTAAAATCAGCCGATTTAGGCAATAATTATTGTTTTTTTTTAATTATGATTTGCAATGAAGATGGGAAAAATCAATAATAATACTACCAATCTTATTGCAAGATCTATTTTTTCCTTCTTATTTCAAAAAATATTCATAACAATTACTCCGTATACATTTTGCGTTCATTTACACATTACCTAATACTATTAACCAATAATATGATATAGCTATTACTTCATATATGTCTCGTGCATCGCACGGGTGAGAATCTAGTTTTGTAAATGAATGATCTTTTGAATTTCTTGTTCACAAGCATTTGTGCGAGAATCAAGAAAAGATAAATTTGTTTCATTCCAAGTAATATCTTTCGTATGTGGATCCATTTCTCTATTATCCCCCCTAAGGCTGGGAATACCTTCTCATCAAAATGACAGTCATCGAACCGTGCAGTGAATAAGTCACCAGTCATAGGTTCTAGATAATTAATAATTCAGGGAGATTTAAAATCAACATAAATTCTCAGCCTTTTTTGAGGACCCATTTTAGCACGATAAGGGGAGCAATTAGTACATACACAGAACAACCAAATATTTTTATGTGTGATATATTTGGTTCTTTACCAGATATTAATTGCAATGAGGAAAATTTATGATATGCAATTGGCCTAACTGCCTAAGCCGAATTAAATTTGCAACATGCGTTATTGCATATCCCCATGCAGATGATGGTAATCTGAATTTCATCAATAATGGTCTAGCAATTAATTGTAATCGCTTAATTATGGATTCACCAAGACCATTTTGTGTATGCACATGTGGAACTGGATGTTCCACATCAATCCCAATTGACATGCAATAGTCATTAAAAGATTGGGATGTAAATTCCCTTGCATGATCCGGAAATTGTGATCTCAAACGAATAATTTGAGGAAGGAGATTTGCAAATGCAAAATTTCTAGTCGATAAAAGACTGACGTGTGACCAACATGTTGATGCATCAATGAGCACCATAAAGTATCGAAACGGTCCACGCGGAGGGGCAATTGGCCCACAAATATCTCCTTGAATTCTTTCCAAAAATGCAGAAGATTCAACTCCAATTTTGTATAAAGATGACCTGATAATTAATTTGCCAAGAGAACAGGCAGTGCACGAGAAATCATTTGATTGTGGAATTTTGACATTATTTAATGAATGTCCAGGTGAATTTTGAATAATTTTGTGCATCATAGTGTTGCCTGGACGACCTAAACGGTCATGCCACAAGATAAAGGATCCGTGGTCATTAATTTTAGATAAAACATTTATCTCAATTGGACTGATATATGTATAATATAGTCCGGAGGAATATGCTGGCATTTTTTCTGAAATGTATTTATTACCAGATCTATTTGTCCTCAGACATAAATATTCATTTTGATTTTCAGAAATGGTTTCAATGTGAAAACCATTTAGACACATATCTTTGAAACTCAAAAGATTTCTCCGTGATTTACTCGAGTATAAAGCGTCTTTAATTATTAATTTTGTTCCTTTTGGGAGAATTACACAGGCTATCCCAGAACCTTCAATGAGTTTAGCAACACCTGAGATTGTATTTACATTAGCATCAACTAATGTCATATGAGAAAAATAATCTCTATGTCTCAAAATGGTGTGCGTTGTGGCACTGTTTATTAAACATTGTTCAAAGTCATTTGGAGGAAATTTCAGTTAACTCCATATCTTTGAAAAAATAAAAATGAACAAATATTAGTTCAATATTGTAATATAAACAAGACTTTATTCATTAAAATGTACATAACTTTTACAATCGAAACAAGCACACCAAATAAAAATTACAATACAACAAACTTTTATTGTAGAATATATTACATAACAGAATAATTTCATTATTATTATTATTATTATTTTTCACCCATAATGATGTCGGTGTTCATCTCATTATCGTCCATATAGAAATCAAACATATTAAATGTGAGTATTGGTGGAACATTTTTTGTTGACGTAATTAGATTCCACATTCTTTCATTTTAGATATGATTTATATAAGTCAACCAAATGTCCCGGCGTGCCACATTTAAAACAAGTGACTTTGGCCTTTTCAGAAGATTTCGCCGGGCCTTTTGTTTGATGGGGGTTTTGCTTTCTCTTGCCTTTGTAAAATGAGCTACTACTCTGTTTGTTTCCCCGACTAGGTCCATTATAACGACCAATACCACGACCACGTTTGAAATGTCCACGAGTACCACTATTGGTTGCATTTGATTCATGTTTTGAACCATGATTTTGTGGACCAAAACTAAAAGGGCTACAACCCGCGGGTCTCATATTGTGGTTTCTCATCAAAATGTCATTATTCGTCTCATCAAGTAGTAATACTGATATTAAATCAGAATACTAAATCAGAATACATTTGAAAGTGCTTTTGTCAATATTGCTCTTGTAAAAGCATATTTGAAAGATGCATAGTGGACAAAGTTTTTTCCCAACATTTCAGCATCAGTGACTTTTTGTCCGCATAACTTCAGTTTTGATGTTATTTGGAACAACGCAGAATTGTAGTCACTTATAGATATGTAATACTGGAATCGTAAATTGATCCAGTCATATTGAGCTTTTGGTAAAAGGACCTTTTGTTGATGACCATACCTTTCTTGGAGATTATCCCATAATTCTTTAGGGTCATCTACCAATAAATACTCAGACTTCAAACTTTCGTGAAGATGGTGATGAAGAAAGATAATGGCTTTTGCCTTATTTTGGGGAGTGACTGACTTATTTTCACCAATTGTGTTTTCAAGGGCATTTGCTTTTAAATGTGCCAAAGCGTCAACTTTCCATTCCAAGTACTTTTGACCAGATAAATCAAGGATGTCAAACTCTCTTTTGCTAATATTAGCCATGGATGAACTACATCATAATTAATTTAAAATTAATTAGTTAATGGGTTTATAGATAATACTATTAGATACACATAATATGTTTATGTAATAAACACTATATTAATAACTACTACGTATGATAACAATAATTATATGCATCACTTTTATTACGTAGTTCGTATGGGTATAAATGGTTTTCATCAATATTTATACGTCATTTTGAGATGCAGGTCCATTATTTTGTTTTTTTTTGTATGTGCATGTTTGTAAAACATGTTATTGAATGACATATCTAATACAGAGTAATTACTTGAGTGAAAATAAGTTGCTACTTACCATCATTATTTGTTGGTCAGATGTATGTGACCCCATGTATTTAATTTTATTAATATGTATATATGCAGTAGTATTCAAAGTTTCAATTCATGAACTAGTGCATGTCCTCTCAAAGGAAAAAGACAATTAAAATAAATCCTTTTATCCGTGTGCATGGGGCTATGGACAGTATGGCCCGTGACTAATTTTGCTCACATGTTTATGCCGGTATGACCGTATGAGCTTGTCTGACCATGATCATCTTATTTATTTCACTTGAATATTTCAGAGTTATTTTTTTTCTACCGTTCTTACCATTCCTTTAATTTACTAATTATCAAGATGAAAGGAACAGAAAAGAATATTAGATAGTACGTATGCATGAATATATATAAATTATTTAAACCCTTTCTTTTTTTGAAGCAGAAAACAAACTGATTTTTTTTTATATAATATAACCGAGTGTCGATCATACACATATGACATACTAGTATATATTTATTGTGTATGTGAATATATAGATAACACTTCGTATATATAAACACAACCATACGTGGTTTGATATTAAATGAGTTAGGTGTAAAAGTTGTCTTTTAGCTACTATTATTGTCAGCTAAGTTCCTAGACTGTACATGTCATGTATAGCATTAAATTTATTGTTTCTTCATGCCTTTAAAATATCTAGACTATTCTTCTTCATACTGGTGAATGGTGATAACTCTTTCTTATGTGTACTCTATATCATGTAGCTAGCTCAGAGTTTTATTTTTTAAAAAAATTCAATCTCTCTTCTTCTGGGTTTTCACAAAACCGTAAGTTTTTATCTTCTTCGCAGATTAACTACTTCTACTCTTTCCCTATTCTTTCTTTTACTATCTTCTCTTCTCATAAATATAAAGAGCAATTTAGTAGTATACGTACTTATCTATCTCTCGTAGTTAAGATTTCATTTTATATTGCATGTATTTTCGTTCTATCTTCTTTTAAAAAAAATAGCTATAATTTTCTGATATGAAGGATCCAAATGGTTGGGCAACCATAGAGCATACTTCTTATAGTTTTTCATATATCCAGACATCTTCATACTTCTCAACCTCTGATTGTTTATCCAGATGAATTGATAAATTCGTGGAAATATATACCTGTTGGGAAGATGATGATTTCCGAGATTTGGAGCAAATTCGTGCTGATGACGTGTTATAATATGGAAGGAAATAATAAGAAGATCAGGGAGAGAAAGTATAGTATGAACACTTAGTGATAGAGAGATGTACTAGAGGTGTTCTAATAGTGTGTTAATTACAATGGAGAAGACTCCTATCTATAGGAGAAAAGTTAAGCTTATTAGGATTAGAGGATAATTGTGAACCACACAATTATCATCTAGAATCATAATTATGATTTCCTAATTAGTTATACAATGGTGATAATAATTCCTAATCAGGAATTGTTGGAAGATGACTAATTCAATATATTTCAACAATTCAAATGATTTAAAAAGTACGTAGCTCAACTGGGCTGAATGGCCGACCACTCATTTGCAAATTGGCTTCTCATATTCTCATAGGGCGTTGTTTGACCGCTTCGTCTCTCTCCGTCACACTCGATCAAGTGCTCGACCTGTGACGAATCCCTCTCCACCGCCGACCTTCAGCTACACCGCCGCCCTCACAATTTTCATCGACATCGCCACCATCTTCTCCTATTTCTTCTTTCTGTCTAGTTGATGGGATGCTGATGGGAGTCCATATCCTTCACCCTCGACGCCATAAGCCCTCGTCGCCCAACTTTCGCTGCCCAACTGATACCTTTGTAATTTCCATATTTATGTAAGTATGTTTATATTTGTAGTTAGTTTTGTTGTTTGATACTTTGGAAATTACACACTTTTGGCGTAACATTTTAGTTTGTTAAAACATTTGTAATTTATTTAGATTAGGATTATTATGAGCTTATGACAAGTCAAAATCATCCCAAGAATCAAAGTATGGATTCTAAAGACCAAAGAATGTGCAAAAGGGAGAAGATCAAATGAAGATTTTAAAATTCGTTCATGTACTCGGTCGAGTATTGACCAATACTCGGTCGAGTATTGACCAATACTCGGTCGAGTATTGACCGAATACGCTAGTGAAAATCAAATCTGGGAGCAAAAGAACATGGCTGAATATTTGATGGAAATCCGATCTCATACCCGATCGAGTATCACTCAATACTCGGTCGGGTATGCCTATATTTTATAGTTTTCTGGAAACTACCTTTTGTATTCAGTCGAGTATCCCATATACTCGATCAAATATAGCACCCTGACACCTTCATTTTGCTATAAATACACTCCTTTTCCTTCATATTAAAATCACCAATTCACATGTAGTCTAAAGCTCAGTTTAGTTAAGTATTTCCTTTATATTTTTAGCATGTTTAGTCTCCAAATGAGGAGCTAAGCTCTTCTATCTTGGTTTTGCTATTTTGAAGCACAATGGATTGCAAGTTGTGAGTTATTTTCTTCATTCTTCTTCCTTGAATATTTATTCTTCCCTTAATCTATCTCTGTATTAATGTTGATGAGTGTTGCTAAGATGACAATTAGTTAACATCTCAACATTTGTGAACATATGGTTAATCTGTAACTTTTAATTAATGCATTGTAAATGAAGTTGGAACAATAGCTTTAGAGCTCCGATCTCTTTCCAACGAGATATAATACGCTCCAAACGGATAAACACACAACAAGATATGAACGTCACAAATACTTAGCCTTATCTCTATGATTTAGCGTTTTCAGCGAAAATAGAGCACTTATATAAATACAGATTTTCATAAGTGCATTAATTAAAAGTTACATATTAAGAAGTTGTTATATTCTCTTGATATAAATATTTATGATATGAAATTTTTAAAATCTGGTCTGATATGGTTTGAATTTTTTCTGATGTGGTCTAATAAATTATGGTCATGTATGAATTTTTATGATCAATTAATGTTTAAGTATTAGTGATAATGGAGTTTTTATTAACTAATAAGAAACTGACACATTATTGATTTATAATTAGTTTTATTTTATAAAAGTAATAATTTTATTTTTATATATGCAATATTGATATCATATGAAACATCATAAATGCTATTAATTTTGATATATTTTTGTAGAAATTGGAGTATATATAGCACTTTAAAAAAGATTTTTTATCCTTCACTTTAAAATTGGAGTATTTAATATATAGTAGTACCTATTAAATAACACTAATGCACCGAGTGAAGTTGGATTAATTAAATGTTTTAGTAGTAATTCTAATAATTTTTATTAACTAATAAGACACTGACACATCATTGATTTTTAACTCAATTTTATTATATAACATATTTTTTTTATATATGTAATATTGGTGTCAAATGAAAGACCATAAGAACTTATGAGTTTTGATAAATTTATTCTAAAAATTGGAGTACAAATAAAAAAGTTATAACACTTTTTAAAAACGGAGTTTTTTCTCATACCATTTGTGCGAATGAGCACTGATGCATGGAGTAAATAACAATGATGAACCCAATCACATAAATGAATTACGGAGTAAATATTTTATTAGTAGTAATAATAGAATTTTTAACTCAGTTTTACTATATTATTGAATAGATAATATTTTTTATAAAATTTATATATGCAATATTGGTGTTATATGAAAGATCATGTGACATCAAATTTTTAGAGTAAATTGTACAAACCTCATTTTTTAGACATACAGCCCGAAGGGAAGGTGGGTGTAGTCCAATGGATGACCATCCACCCCAAGTCTCTCCTTTGTAGGAGGTCTTGGGTTCAATTCCCAGCAAGGGAGATGAGAGAGTTCTTGTTCCCAATGATTATGGGAGCGTAAGCCCCGACATCTGTATTATAAAAAAAGACATACAACCCGAATATCTAGAACATGTGATACCGAATATTTTCAATAGGCATCGAGTATCCCTGCTACATAGCTTTAACGTGTTACACAACTTCTGCTCTCTCTCTGTCTCTCACGCAACCCAGACTCCATGGCTTTCTCTGAAAAAGAAGGCGACCCCACAACTCCATCTAAACTATGGAAGAAGGCTTTTCAGCCTTTCTTTCAATTGGCACAAGTTCATAGGAATATTAAATTATCAACTGAAAAACCGAAATTATTAAATTGTAGCTGCGATTTGAAACCGGCTGTGATTTTCCCTTGATGTCAATGGACTATGTTTCGTGTATCAATTTTTTTTGCTTAATTATGTTAATCGGTTTCAAGATCTTGATGATTTCTACTCTTATATAACTAATTGAGTAGCAGTGCTTACTGCTTAGTCCCGACTCCACTGAGTATAAAAGAAACCAAGGGTAACATTGTCATAAGTGGGTGTACAAAGTAATTAGAGGGGACTATGAAGGAAACCCCAAAAATACATAGAGGGTGTTTGGAGCCCCAAAAATGGGCTTATAAGCCCGAAAATAAAAAAAATACTCCCTCCGATCCTTAAATCAACTTTACACTTTCCTTTTTGGGTCTTCCTATATTAAACTTTACACTTTTTATTTGCCTTATTTGGCAAACAAATTTACTCCAAACCGTGCAAAACAGTGTCAAACAGTGTACTATACAGTAAAATCAAATTTATTTCTTTAATATGTGTGAAATAAAAGTGTAAAGTTTAATAAAGACCGGAAGGAGCACACCCAAACACAAGGCTTTTGGCTACGTTTGGTTTATAGCGGATTGGCTTCGATCCGCTGTTTTTTCTAAATGAAAACGCTGCATTTTGCAGCGGTTTGCTCCGAATCCGCCAAAAAACAAACAAGCCCAAATGGGCTACTTGGCTGAATTATTTTTGAAAAAGTAATGGTAGGGGCTACTTTTTGAGCTGCAAATAAAAGTGAAAAAGTAACGGTAGGGGCTACTTTTTGAGAGCTGCAAAATATTTATATACCTTTGTAAATCATAAATATACCCTTCTACCCTTTATTTTAGGCCTAATCGTTGCTTCCTTTCTTCTTTACTTCCAGATCAACTTTTGTGTACAGGCCTTTTGAGTTGTCTACGACAAAAGTGCACCACGCATTTTTCCTTCCAGATCTACTACAATTGAAGCACCTCCAGCAGCAGCGTCATAGGTTTATCTTCCAGATCGATGACTTCCGGCTCGGCTGTTCCATAGTTTCGGCATTCCAGATCGACGGCCTCTTGAACGCTTCTCTATATCCATCTAAATTAGAGGTAAGGTGCGCTTCATCTTATCTTCATGTTCAATTGTTAGCATTGCAGACAAGTATTAGAGACTGAATTTCCTAATCTTTGCTAAATATTATTTTTAAACCTACTGGTATGATGTTATTATTGTTCGTATGAAAGCAAGTTTATTGAGCCGTGTGATTCTCTCTCTCATTATCAAACCTTGGTTGAGAACTCACATCTTTGAGCCGTGTATGATTATTATTGTTTTTTTCTAGAATAGCTCAAGCCTTGTACCCTGTTCCATACATTTAAACTTTGAGCTTCAGCAGGTTGAACGGGAAAGTAAAAACTTTGGTATCAAGTTTGTGCATAGGAGACACAAATAATTACCACAGAGTATTTTAGACACTCAAACTAGAAAATTGAAAAGTTCAGTGGGATGGAGATGTTAGCACTAGTCTTACAAGACGCAGCTTGCTGAAGCAGATCATTTGAGCTTCAAAATGTTTGAAAATGCTAGCACTAGTCTCTAAACACCCTCTAAATAATCTCCTTGAAACTCCTATGTATCCACACTTGTCCTTACATCCTTTATAGTTTCTCAATTTGCATGATTATAGCATGTACATGAAATATGAAAATTTGGTGTCCAAGCTTGGATGATATAAGGTGTATCCTTTTGGAAATAAAGTGTATTGCATATGTATGTCTATTGTTCATTCTTGTAATACAGAAATACTTCAATATTAATATGTACTACGATCAAAGTCTGCTTGAACTCTTTGGAGTAAATTATAACCCCTTGTTGGGAAGGGGTTCATCCTTTTTTCTTTTTTCTGTTTTTTCTTTTGTTTTTGTTTTTGCCCTTCTCAAAATCTCTTCTTCTTTTCTTTTGTTCATTTTTTTATTTTTTCTGGATTTTTTAAACTTTGGGCTTCCTTTATGTATCAAGAAGAGCTCTTGAAGGCCCTCTGAAATCCCTTTATGGATTTTTTAAACAATATCTCCGATATGTTTAATACATGTATATTTGCTCTATTTTGTAGATTATGAAGTGTAATGTTGAAAAGGAAGTGTGTTTTATGTGATAATGGTAGCATTGCAACAGAAAAACTAAAACGATCTCGTAGTTGGCCGCTTCTTCATTTGAGTGCTGTTTCTTCTTTCTGTCCGTCTTTGAGCGAGGTAATTTATTAAACATCAATTAAAGTGCTATATATTTTCGCGTAGGTAAGTTATAGATCATATTATATATCCTAAATACTACTTCATTTGACATTAATATGTGCATTAGATGAGTAGCAACTTACCTGATATGACAGAGTCATACGAGTCTCGACGTGCAAACTGGTCAGATTGTGAGGTTATTAGTTTTCTTGAGGTGTGTACAAAGGAGTCATTGCAAATGCATCACAAAAATCAATCATTTAGTAGTGAGGGTTTGAAAGTAATTGAAAAGGAAATGGCAAAAATGAGATTGCCTTACTCTGTCAAGCAACTCCAGAACAAATTGAACCATGGCACTACATAATTTTATCCGAAATAGACAAAGTATATTTATTAAATTAATTTACTCATATTAGTCAGAATAAAATACTAATGTCGCTCATTCGAAAATACGCTTTTTTTAAAGTAGTTGTATAAAAAAATCGACGTAAGAGTAAGAATGAAATTTCCAAAGTAATCAATTATTTAAATAGGCTTGTAATTAATTATCAAGCAAAAGTAGTTTATTAGTAAAATTCACACCCATATATTTAACACAAATAAGCTAATACCCTTTATAGTAATTTTACACACAATCAGCCAATATAATACGTAGTACCAAACACTTTCACTTCAGCAAATTAAGTCTGGCTTTTCAGCAATTCCACCCAATGCAACTGTCACCAAACAGGCTCATAATTGCGACATGAACATAATAATAGGGGATTCAAACTCACTTTCCTTTAGTTCTCCCCAAAAGTTTATAGGGTTTCTTTCAAATCAATTCTGGCCGGCCTATTTGATGTATTTGTTCATTTTTATGGTATTTTTGACTATGACTTTGTTTCTATTATGCTTTGAGTATGGTGAAGCGAACGAATTGGAAGTAGAGAACTCATATATCAAATTTAAGAAAAACATCTTTCCCACTTTGCAAATACTACGGCGAATCTCTACTACTTAGATTTGTTTGCTTTTTATTGACAATTTTAATTTGTATTATTGAAAAATGTGGTTGCTCAATGTTAATTTCAGGCTATCTGGAGTGCACTACATGGTTGGTATTGTTCTATTATCTTTTTGTTTCTTATATGAATAAATGACATGTTTTATTATATTTTCTAATTCATTTGTTTGTGGTTAATTACTTTAGGTGTAAAACCTATTCTTGTCACTGGATTTATTTTATGATTTTCATACTCTCAGGTGGTCTTGCACAGGTGCTTGAATTTATCAACCCCAGAGAATGTGACTGATCTAAATTAGCTACTTAAGGTATGCTATGTTCTTTCACTATTTGTCCTTTTCCTCGAATGATAAATTTATAAAATCAGTTTTGGACATATGGTTATAATATGTTATCTACACATTTTGGCTGATAATTTGACCTTATTCTTTAAATTTGTATGGTGATTCAAAATTTTAAAACAAAAAAATATGTTATACTGTATCTATTTTTATTCCTTCTAGACTTGAGGCAATCTATGTGCGAAATACATTGTTGTGTTTGAGATTGGGGGCTCTGAACTCCTTTGAAATCGTTCAATTCGTAGTGAAAGGTAAAAAGTTTCATTCATTTTCATTGTCATTTCAAATATGCTGATTTGTAGATAACATGTAGAAGCGGATCCTTCAAGCAGATCTTGAGTACTAATTGACTCAGTCAACATTTGATCAACACATCTGATTAAGTGGGCTGATTGTATAAACAAAGGGAGCAACAAGATTCGGATTAAGTGAAATCATGACCCAAACAATTTCGGATTAAGAGAAATCATGACCCAAACAATAGTATGGGCGGGACCTTCTTACTGATTGACTCTAATAAAAGATAAGCATTCGAAAATTTCCTCTGTATATATAATATATATGACATGTTTAAAAAGATTGAAATATTTTCAAAATGTGATTATTATTGTACCAACTCAGCCTCAGGACGAGTCACCCACCAAAAGTATACACTTTCAAGTTTAACGTGTAAACCCCGAGCGACAAATTGAACTACATCAATGTTACTAACTCCGTCCCAAATTGATTTGCAAATTTGACTTTTCTTGGTCAAACATTTTCATTTTATTGGCTTAATTAGGATGTCAATGTTTTATTAAATTCTAATTTGTGGTTCGCAACTTTGAATATATTTTAATGTATTTTCTGAATATGTAAATTTTAATTTTTAAAAATTGAATTACTTATCGATACGGAGCATTGACTTTTAATATTTGTTGACCAAAAAATGTTGATTTTGCAAAACAACTTGGGACAGAGGGAGTATTTTTTATTGTCAAGTAGTTATTTTATTTTTAATATTGTGCTAATAAATTTCAAGATAAAAAAGTTTATAAATGACAATATGTATATTTTACCTAAAAACATGGACCTCAAATTTATGTTATGCACTTCTTTTTATTATTCATGTATGCATACATTGTCTCTCACAAAAATAATTTAAGCAAAATTAGTTAAAGAAGCAGCAAAATAAGAAATAAAAACATTGGACTCATGTAGACGTTATCTCCATCACTTATGGTTCTTTCATCTTCACTCACAATTTCCGCAACAATCTCATCAGCAGAAGTGAATCTCTCCAATCGGTATGTGGTAGGAATCATAGAACACAACGCCAAATTTTTAATTGGAATATAACCTTGTATTTCTGTGAGATGCACATAGATTGTCTCGCAAGTTTCAACTCTACATTCACACTATTGAGGATAATTCCTATGTCCTTGATTGCCTTGATCATATGTGAAAGCCCAACATTTATCCAGGGTTGAGTTGTATACCTCCCGTCATACTCTTTCAACTTCTGAAATCCCTCAAATACAAACCCACACTACCTATTAATACGAAACTTTTTTTCATTAAAAGTAATTAATCCCACTATATACAATATCATTTTAGCTTTCAAAAACTTAACCAACATATCATCATATGCAACTTCGACTTCAATCAAAGGACAAATCGTTACTCAATTCAAGTTTTCAATTTTACCAAACACTGTCCCCTTACAGCAACTTATAAATTTCAGCCAACAAAGAATTCTGACATACCTCAGGTCAGTCCCTCTATCATTGTTGATGATCAACTTCTTCTTGTGATCGACGGAGATCTCTTTGTACTTGAAAAAGATCGGCTCCAACTTAGGAGCTTTAGATAATGAACCAGTCTCTCTCCCGTGTGTTGGTGTTTCTTACCAATTAGAAACTGGTATGTGTATTGCTCACAAATTTCATAATATCGAGATGTGTCACAAATCCACAAGTTTCATTGTACGCACGAGTAGCAAATAAGAGTTTCAACTTTCAAATCTATCTAGTCTTGGCGCCCCAACTTTTTATTCTGTAGAGACAATTTCACTCTTTTTAACTTTTTTGTTTATTCCTTTTCAAGTAAACACACAACTCACCGAGCTTGAGTCCAATATTTTTGTTTCTTTTTCAGTTGCTTCTTTAAGTAATTTTGCTTAATTTGTTTTTGTGTGAGACTATATATGCATGCATAGGGGCGAAACAACCATATGGCCTGAAGGGATCTGTGCTGACGTAGATTTTTTTAGTATACTCATATCTTTACAAAGTTATAAACATGAATGTAGGTAAGGCTATTTTAGGTATTAAATGTGTGTGAAGTCCTTTTATTAATTAGCTCGTTGAATTATTCTGTTGCTACACCTAATCTATTGAATTTATTGGGAGTGGTTCCAGCCCGACTTTGCCCGCCCGCCCCCTCTGGGTAAACTAGTGACCCATGCAATTCCCAAATCACCAACAACAAAAGTCTCCCCCGATGCAACACAACTCTTAACTTCAAACTCAACAGACTTTTCTAATATTATTTCTCCATTCCCATATTCAAAGACGTTCAAATGAATAACCAACAAAGAATATGCCGGTAGAGTCTCCCAACATCTCGAGAGTGTCATCTCATTTTCTAAGTCAACCTCAACCCTCTCATATTGACCGATTTTTCTCTCAAAGAGAACGATTTTTTAGAATTGTAATTGCTGAAAGTCTTCGGATATGTAGCAACAATTCTTTCGTACACATTGAGAAAGTTGATGGAATTCACGACACTTGTTGAATATGTTTTATTGACGAAACTTAAATCTAAACGCGCATAAATTGTCATAGGAATAGAAACGTAATTCAAATTAAAGAGTAGTTGATCACCACTTATAGATTTAGTTTTGACTTCCTCAAATTCTCCATCCGTAAAGTCAAAACTAACACATTCTTGAATCAACACCTTATAATCCTCATCACAGAGTGTAATAAATAATTATGTGTTTTGAGGTGACAAAATGGCTAGAGATGAACAACAAGAGGGTGAAGGGCCACAAAGTGTTAATGTGCTGCCATCGGCGCTAAGTGTTTCTAGATGATTAAACTCTCGGTTGTAAAGTTGATGCTTATTAGTGTATATTTGTCAACACCTAACGATTTTCGTTTACTTAACACATTAGGTGTAACGTCAACACAAAAAACTTGAACTATCCGGTTGCTCGAACGGATGGCTTGTTATTAACTTTCATTTGTCCTCTTTCACAATCAAGAGATTCTACGTGGGACTAAAAAAGGATCTTACAATAATCCGGCTTGGTTACACTGGTTACAGTCTCTCAGATCTTATTCAACTCCTTTTTCAAGACATTGTCATGTTTTCTGACATAGTTATCCAAATCAAAATCCATTCTGAGAATGACCTGCATAATAACACAACCGAACACAACCGAGACTACAAAGTCACCTACACATTTTACCCCCCATGACCTGCACTTAGTATTAGTCATAGGGTAGTGTGTCGGTAACTTTGTAGTCTCTGTTGTGTTTTTGTGAAGGTCGTTCTCGGCATGAATTCTGATTTGGATAAGTATATTAGAAAACATCCCAATGTCCTGAAAAAGGAGATGGAAAAGATGTGGAAGACTGTAACCAGTGTACCAAGACGGATTATTGTAAGATCCTTTATGGGTCCCGTGTAGAATCTCTTGATTGTGAAAGAGAACAAGAGAAAGTTAATGGTAAGTCATCTCTTCGAGCAACCCCGCTAGTTCAAATTTTAGTGTTGATGTTAGACCTATTGGGTTAGCTAAACGAAAGTCGTTACATGTTTTTGGACAAATATACACTAATAAGCATCAACTTTACAATTGAGAGTTTAATATCTAGAAACCATTGACGTTGATGGTGGCACATTAACACTTTGTGGCCTTTCACCCTCTTGTTGTTCATCTTTAGCCTTTTTGTCACATCAAATTACAAAATTGTCTATTACACTATGTGATGAAAGTCATAAGATGTTGATTCAAGATTGCGTTAGTTTGGACTTTGCGAGTGAAGAATTTGGGGAAGCTAAAACTGAATCTATAAGCGGTGATCAAGTAGTCTTTAATTTGAATTACGTTTCAATTCCTATGGCAATATATGCACGTTTAGATTTAAGCTTCGTTAATAAAATATACTTAAGAAGTGTTTTGAATTCCATCGACCTTCTTAATGTGTACGGAGGAATGGTTGCTACATATCGGAAGACTTTCGGCAACTACGATTCTAAATAAATTGTTCTCTGAGAAGAAAATCAGTGAATGAGAGAGAGGGTTAGGGTTGACTTAGAAAATGAGTTGACACTTTCGAGGTGTTACGTGACTCTACCGACATATTATGTGTTGGTTCTTCATTTGAACCTCTTTGAATATGGGAATGGAGAAAAACATATATTAGAAAGGACTGTTTAATTAAAGAATAAATTCCACTTTTGGTCCTGTGAGTTTTTGGTCGATTCCACATTTAGTCCACATCTTTGACTTTGTCCACTTTTGATGACTATTAAGTTTTCGTCCATATATTGTCCTTCCGTCATTGTTTTCGATGCTGGAAAAAGACCACAAACGGTTTAAAGACATTAGTCAAGTACCAAAAGTGGACAAAGTGAAAGACGTGGACTAAAGGTGGAATTGGCACAAAACTCATAGGACCAAAAGTGGAATTAATTCTTAATTTGAAGCTAAGAGTTGTGTTGCATCGGAGGATACTTTTATTGTTGGTGAATTGAGGATTGCTCTAAGTGTAGCATGGTTCACACTTGATGATGAGGTTTATCTATTAATCTTTCATTATTATCATCGTTGTCAGTATTGTTGTTTTCCCCCATAGTTTTTTCTTTATTATTCTTTGTTTTAGTATTAAGGTGGGATTGTTATTTTGAATTCAGGCAATTGACTACAAAGTGTATATCAAGTTTACACTCTTATTTACTTGAAGTGGGAGAGAGGCCGAAAGAATATGCTCTTTCTTTATTAGTTCTGTTACTTTCCTATAATCTATTTAAATTATTTGCATTTCTTTTTGCTATGCTTGCTTCTTTGAGGATATATCAACCTCATCTAATAATTTGGAGTTGGCTCACATGAATCGATCGGTGGTATATATGAGGTGGAAGACTGCTATTGTAGGCATTACAAGGTTGATTTGGCTGCACACACTTGCTCATGTAGGAGGTGAGACTTGATGGGGGTGCCATGTGCTCATGCCATTTGTGGCATTTCGAAGACTGGGGATGACATACAGAAATATGTGCATAGGTGGTACCCTATTGAATCATATCTGAGAGCTTATGAACTTGTCATTATGCCAATAAATTCATTTGACGAATGACACAAATGTGGACTACCACATCTAATTCCTCTCAAATATCTTACTATATACAAAAGGAAGTGGAAAATCAGCCCATTTTCCCGCCTAAAGATACGGGTCAAGAAATGGGTCGGGTGTGGTAGCTGCCAGCTCATTCGTCTGTTTCGCTGAATGCATTGGGCAGTGTACTAAAGCACTGTTGCATGTTGAAGCTTTTAACCGATGGTCAAACACGTGAACTAATACAGGGAGCACTCTGCATTACATAGATATAATGCAGAAGCTTTTTCTGCACTACATAGAGGTGTTTGACTGTGAGTTGCCCCATCTCTTTTTGAATTTCCATCATAGCTGATTTTAAATCTGTATTCAAGTTTTCTTGACAAATATTTGGCAGCCGATTGATTTCAAGTAGACTAGAGGCATCTGGTGGAGGGCATCATTACAGCCGGGCTGGGGCTTTTTCATTTTCATGGGTAGATCGTCACCAACATCTCCTTTCATCATTGGGCGCCGGAGACTGGTGATGTGGCACACCGACGACATGATCCAGCTATGGCAAGCTTGCGGGTTCAAGGGCGATTGTGCGATTGTGCTCCAGCGTTGGTGGAACTACAGTTTTGGCTACGCCAGCCAGACTTGAACTGCATCAAGGGGTTATTCAAATGTTAAGAAGCGGCCCTTTTGGTTCCATGACCATCAGGAATAAGTTCAGCAACACCAGGCAACGCTCAAAAAAGTTGAGCAAGTGAATCAGAAAGACTAAAAATATGTTCCAGTTAGATCCAGGCTCACCCAGCTTCAGGTATCCCAAATTTAGGTTTGAAATTTCAATTGTTAGATTGTTCATTGCTACGCTATCAGAGAAGGTACTGTTTTTCTATAATATATTACTTTGGTCAAGTTAACTTCGATTCTTATTTGAATTAATTTGATATAATATAATATGCTCTGTATGATTTATCTTTTTTGCCTTATTCAGAATTAAAAATGTTGATTTGTCTATACCAAGCAAATAGGTTGATGGAACTGGGGCAGAAAAGGTAATATAGGCAGTCATAGTATGATGTGGTATTATTTATTCTTTGGTTCATCTAATGGGGTTAAACCCTAATACTTTTACACCAGATTAAATTCTCTGCCAGTGATGTAAAAACCCCAATTGAAGCTTCACAGAAAAAATTGGTTATAACTCTTGATGACAAAATAAAAGCAAAAGTTTTCTGCTAATCGCAATGGAAAAAGCTAAAGATATCAATTAAGCAGGAAGTGGAGTAGTTCTTTGGGTTGGTTGGCTTCGATTTTGATTTTTACTCAAAAAATACAATTTTTATTTTTACTCAAAATAATAATCTGTCCTCCATCATTTGCAATGGAGCCAAAGATTCATTATTTTTTGGCTTGAGATTATGATGGAATAAAGCAAAATGCTCACTAAACTGTCTGCGCTTCTTTGTTATGAAGCAGTAGTCAGTCCATGCAATTTTGGACGCGCTTTTCACTATGGGTTATCCGGAAACAGTCTCTTTGTCCTTTAGTACAGGGGTAAGACTGCGTACATCCGACCCCCCGTTACCCCACCGTAGGTGGGAGCCTTTGTGGCACTAGGGTAAATGAAAATGAAAATGACTCAAAATAATGATCTGTAAATTTATTTCAAATAGATTTTGTTTGGTTGGATTCAATTAGTTAGGCAATCTGGAATGTGACTCTTAGTAACCTATTTAATTAGTCAAAATGTTGAGTTTATTTTGATTAGGTTACCTTTTAAAATCCATACTTTCTTGGATCAATAGTATTTGGTTGAGTTCCCATCTATGGTTAATTAAGAATAGAACATGTATTAGTATTTATTTTGACTGAATTGACAAGCTATATAAGATGTTATTATATGGAGCTAAACTCATTGTCTATAGTATAACTACTCTCTAATTCTACATTTTTGCATATGTGATGTTTGATAAAATGCTTAGGTCAAACAACATTAGAAAAAAAACAAAACATGCCAGTTGAGTCACATATATTTTGACAGATATGTTTTAATGATTATTTTACTTAGATTCATACTTCAATAATTTCCTACTTTTGCAGAAAACGGGTGACCCTAACCATTTCCCTGAAGATAAAGAGGCTGTAATTGACAAAAATGTTTGTTCTAAGTTCAGGTTATGAAGAGGGCTGAAGGAGTTTGGGGGGTGCTGTCTATGTTCAGAGATCCAGCCATTTTAGCATTGTATGCGACTGACAAGGCTGAGACTAACGGATTGGAGGAAACAGAGATGGTACATTATCTCTTTAAATAGGACTTCGATCAAATTTACTTGGATTAATATTTATCATTTGATTTGATATAGAATTAATCTTTTGTCTATTTCAGAGTGGCTCAACCGCAAACATAGCGAGTGTAGTTACAAAAGAAGCTGAGGAAGACAGGACCAATAAAAGGCAGGTACTATATTCTATCCTAGCTTTTTTTGTTTCTTCTTAAACAAGTCCTTAGCTATATTGCCTTTTTAACTAATAAAAAAGTTGTTGAGAACAAAGGCGATGTTGTAACAGCAATTCTATAGTCGCAGAAAGAAGTTGTTATTGAGCTGGTTGATGAATTTTAAACCAACGGGCAGAAGAAGAAACTTAAAATCAAGATCAAACAAGAAGTGGAGTAGGCAGATTTCAAGAAATCTGTGCTAATGTCTGTATTCTCTCTTAATGACCTATGTAGGGGATAGGCTTGGTGACCGCACTGGATTGAGACTGAGACGGGCCATAGACCAGGTGCCTCAGCAACCAATTTTCCAATCTTAGGGACGGGGACGGGGGACCTGGGTCTTTCTCTTTCAGAGACAGTGGCCAGAATAGAGATAACGTCAAAATTAAATGGGAGTCAAAATCAAGGGAGCGGAGGCAGTTTCAAGGTGGATGAGGAGGCATGCTTGGCGAGTGGCGGACTGGCATACTCTGGGCTCTACTGCTTGTGACTCCAGGAAGAAGAAGACGGATAAGGGTTCTTCGGGTTTGGCCTGGGGCTTTTGATCCCAAGGTACGGCCAGCAGTTTCTTCAACTATTTTCCTTGGCACCGTTAGTTTCATATTAAAACATTAATATCTGTTTGTTGAAATGTTGGCAGTATAAAAGTTAAGGTGGTTCTATAATTTATGTTTCCTTTATCACTAGCTTTTGTTGAAGTAGAAGAGATCTTCTCAATATGTAGGTTAAACACGCACACACCAAATCCTGTAAGTAGCTGGTGTACTCTTTAATTACTTAGTTAAAAATAGTTATTTTAATTTTTTAGGCTTTCATCTTCTTTGTTATGAAGCAGTAGTCAGTCCATGCAATTTTGGACGCGCTTTTCACTATGGGTCATTCGAAAACAGTCTCTCTGCTTTAGTACAAGGGTAAGACTGCGTACATCCGACCCCCCTTACCCCACCGTAGGTGGGAGCCTTTGCGGCACTGGGGTAAATGAAAATGAAATGATCATCTTATTCAGCATCAGTGGAGTGCCCCCGATCTGGCATCTTCTATTTATCCTATTAAAAAGGATGCACTCCTATCTCTCTAGAAAATTCCTTTTTCCTACTAAAGGAGTAAAGGACATGTAAGGCACAAGTAGAAGTGAACTTAGAAAACAAGGAAATGGTGATATTTTCGTACATTGAAGCATCATGATATTGTTTAATTTAGAAAACTTTTACTGAGTAGCTAGAATAAGTCAGATTTAACATATATGAGAAAAAAGAAAGTAATTTAGGCATAGAGAAATACTAGGAAATTTGAAACATTAGAAAAGAAGCAGGAAAAACTCATTATTTTTTGGCTTGGGAATATGATGGAATAAAGCAAATGGACTCACTAAACTGTCTGCGCTTCTTTGTTATGAAGCAACAATCGGTCCATGCAATTTTTGACGTGATTTTGACTATGGGTCATTCGGAAACAGTCTCTCCCTGCTTTAGTACAGGGGGTAAGATTGCGTACATCCGACCCCTCTTACCCCACTATAGGTGGGAGCCTTTGCGGCACTGGGGTAATGATAATGATGAGAAAAGAAGCAAGAAAATTGAACTAAGCAAGAAAATTAGGCAAAGAGGGAATTCTAGATTCCATTTAGTCATTTTTCTTAGATAACTAAATACTGAGTAGTGTGAGTATGGCAGTTTCAACATACTAAGTGAGAAGAAAGCAAGTAAAGTAGAGAGTCTACCTCTGCTACTTCTGTTAATGGCTGTGTTGGGAAAAGATGGCGTACTTTTTACTTTTTACATTTTTTATGAAATATTCCATATGACTATAATGCTTTGGACTTCTTCTTTCTGTCAATCCTATACATAATTGGCATTGAAGAATAGTGTCTCCCATGTTTGATACTCCCTCCGTCCCTTAAAACTTTGCCATCTTTCCTTTTTGGGACGTCCCAAAAAACTTTGCCACTTTCCCTTTTAATCAATTATTTTGTGGTTTCTGTTATTTCTCTCTCCTCTACACAAACCTCAACCACACAGTTTTTACTTTATTATTCTCCGTGCGGGTCAACTTTGGCAAAGTTTTAAGGGACGGAGGCAGTATATTTTATTAATTTCCAATGAAAATAGTTTCTTATTTGGACAACAATATAATAGAAAATAAAATGTATAGTATGGAGTAATAAATAGTAACAAAATAAAAGAGCTGACTATTTCTAAATAGTCATGCTTATATGAGGATATTCTTAAGCTTCCCTTCTCCCCACTCTGTTATTGATTCTTGATAGTATTGGCTTAGGGGCGAGTCAGAAATACAAGAGCTTTGTTGATGCAGTGGTATTAGAATTAGAGTTAATGGCCCTTCCTTCTTAAGTTTTAGTTCAAAAGATCTTAGAATTAGAATTTATTTTCTCTCTTGAACTTTAATTGTGGCAAGTATGAACTGCTGAAATCCATAAATTCAAGAATAAAGTAGAGCATTTACAACACAACAATAGGAATGATTTAAGAGAGGGATCCAACAGCTTTCTAATCTGATTTTATTTACCATATGGATAGTGTTTTTACAAGAACTTTGCTCAAATATGTGCTGAAATAAAACTATGGATATTTTCCATAAACTATCACTTTAGTGGAAATAAATGTAGTTATCTATATAGTTTGTTCGTGTTCTTTTTAGGTTCTTTTAAGGTTGTTATTTCTATTATTGGAAGTCTCCTAATCTGCACACAAAATGTTGGTAATTTTCACTAACTTTTACTAATTGGTCCTGCTTAACAATCTTTTTCAGATTTGTTTTTTAAACTGGAATTTCCAATCAAAATGCATAGAATGATAAGGTTTCTTCAGGTTTGGCCCGGGGCTTGTTGACGGTGGACGCCAAAATTAACGGGGCTTAGGGAAACCGCCAAAGTCAAGGGAGTGGAGGCAGTTCCGATGAGGGGAACGGCGAGGTGAGCAGAAAATTGGCAGCGTCTGCGTCTCTGGGTTCTGGCTCAACGGCTTGCATACTTCAGGAAGAAGAGGACGGATAAGGTTTCTTCAGGTTTGGCCCAGGGCTTGGGGAGGGTTTCATTTTCGAACTTAGACTTCATTGCATTTCAGCCGCACGATTACTCACCTAGATGTACAGCTCACGTTTTTTTTTCATTCTCCATAGCTCCCATGTTCTTTCCACACTGTGTTTCTCATTTCTCACTGGATATCTCATTTCTCTTCTTTATCGGAAATCTTCAATTTCAGTCAGCTTCATATGAAATCTCTCCATTCAGAATTCATGTATTCCCGAACTTCTTAAGGTCTTTTATCTGTAAGCTTCGAGGATCAAATTCTGCAGGATTTTATTTAGTCCTATGAAACTGGAAAAATTGAACATTGTTACTCCATATTTAAATAAGTTTACTGAAAAGTGCTTTTGTTTCATAATCTCCCAATACGTCTTACTTTTGTAGAAGACACTAAGGTAAGTTATAATTGTTAAATATTTTTAGTGAATGCAATAATACTATGTATATAGTTTGTTTGTGATAAATTCTATCTTAATCTGAAATTGTATATTATTGGAGTGAATATATTTGAGTTCTTAAGAAGATTTCTTAATATATGGAAAAAAAGATGAGGTCTGATCTTAATTCAGAAGTTCGAGGATACCAAAAACAACAACCAATGCATATGATTTTTGCTTATCAATACATATCAGCTCTTTATTATGATTGTTCTTTGATTTGCAGGCCATATGCAATTTCCTAATGTTTGGATCAGCACCATGGGTGCATATAATTGGATGCAATGAATGTAATGTTGAGGCTTTTGGTGACAGTATGTTTCAAGTACTATTTATATGAAGGATTAGTTAATCTAATATTTAATCAATTGCCAAATATATCATCATATGCAACTTCGACTTCAATCAAAGGACAAATCGTTACTCAATTCAAGTTTTCAATTTTACCAAACACTGTCCTCAATCGTTACAGCAACTTATAAATTTCAGCCAACAAAGAATTCTGACATACCTCAGGTCAGTCCCTCTATCATTGTTGATGATCAACTTCTTCTTGTGATCGACGGAGATCTCTTTGTACTTGAAAAAGATCGGCTCCAACTTAGGAGCTTTAGATAATGAACCAGTCTCTCTCCCGTGTGTTGGTGTTTCTTACCAATTAGAAACTGGTATGTGTATTGCTCACAAATTTCATAATATCGAGTGTTGTCACTAATCCACAAGTTTCATTGTACGCACGAGTAGCAAATAAGAGTTTCAACTTTCAAATCTATCTAGTCTTGGCGCCCCAACAGTATATTCTGTAGAGACAATTTCACTCTTTTAACTTTTTTGTTTATTCCTTTTCAAGTAAACACACAACTCACCGAGCTTGAGTCCAATATTTTTGTTTCTTTTTTAGTTGCTTCTTTAAGTAATTTTGCTTAGTTTGTTTTTGTGTGAGACTATATATGCATGCATAGGGGCGAAACAACCATATGGCCTGAAGGGATCTGTGCTGCCGTAGATTTTTTTAGTATACTCATATCTTTACAAAGTTATAAACATGAATGTAGGTAAGGCTATTTTAGGTATTAAAGGTGTGTGAAGTCCTTTTATTAATTAGCTCGTTGAATTATTCTGTTGCTACACCTAATCTATTGAATTTATTGGGAGTGGTTCCAGCCCGACTTTGCCCGCCCGCCCGCTCTTCAGTAGCAGGTTTGTTCTGGGTAAACCAGTGACCCATGCAATTCCAAATCACCAACAACAAAAGTCTCCCCCGATGCAACACAACTCTTAACTTCAAATTCAACAGACTTTTCTAATATTATTTCTCCATTCCCATATTCAAAGACGTTCAAATGAATAACCAACAAAGAATATGCCGGTAGAGTCTCCCAACATCTCGAGAGTGTCATCTCATTTTCTAAGTCAACCCCAACCCTCTCATATTGACCGATTTTTTTCTCAAAGAGAACGATTTTTTAGAATTGTAATTGCTGAAAGTCTTCCGATATGTAGCAACAATTCTTTCGTACACATTGAGAAAGTTGATGGAATTCACGACACTTGTTGAATATGTTTTATTGACGAAGCTTAAATCTTCGTCAAAGAAATCAATGAAATGCTAGATTTTCTACCGGAAAGAATTGGCCATGCTTGTTGCCTCAAAGAAGAGGAGTGGAAAAAGCTGAAGTCCTCTAAGATTCCGGTTGGATTGCTCAAGCATTTGTCTTTGATTATCATCCACATATGTTTACATTGTACACACATTTGTGAATATGCATTCTTCAGATGCATCCATATGATGCATGATAGTTGATACTGTCATATTCCTTGCTTTCTTATGGTCAGATTGGAATTCAGGAAATATCAGGGAACAGAAACAGGAAGGGAAACATAGATGAAAGTTGGAAGGATAGAAAATGTGGGAGAAAATAAAAAGATGGACTGAAATTCATATAATTTATTTTCAATATTTAGTTATACTTTTTTTTTATTTACATTTTCCATCATTTTCAATGGAGCCAAAGATTCATTATTTTTTGGCTTGAGATTATGATGGAATAAAGCAAAATGTCTCACTAACCTATCTGCGCTTCTTTGTTATGAAGCAGCAGTCAGTCCATGCAATTTTGGACGGGATTTTCACTATGGGTCATCCGGAAACAGTCTCTCTGTGCTTTAGTACAGGGGTAAGACTGCGTACATCCGACCCCCCCTTACCCCACCATAGGTGGGAGCCTTTGCGGCACTGGGATAAATGAAAATGAAAATGACGAAGCTTAAATCTAAACGCGCATAAATTGTCATAGGAATAGAAACGTAATTCAAATTAAAGAGTAGTTGATCACCACTTATAGATTTAGTTTTGACTTCCTCAAATTCTCCATCCGTAAAGTCAAAACTAACACATTCTTGAATCAACACCTTATAATCCTCATCACAGAGTGTAATAAATAATTATGTGTTTTGAGGTGACAAAATGGCTAGAGATGAACAACAAGAGGGTGAAGAGCCACAAAGTGTTGATGTGCTGCCATCGGCGCCAAGTGTTTCTAGATGATTAAACTCTCGGTTGTAAAGTTGATGCTTATTAGTGTATATTTGTCAACACCTAACGATTTTCGTTTACCTAACCCATTAGGTGTAACGTCAACACTAAAAACTTGAACTATACGGTTGTTCGAACGGATGACTTGTCATTAACTTTCATTTGTCCTTTTTCACAATCAAAAGATTCTACGCGGGTCTCAAAAAGGATCTTACAATAATCCGGCTTGGTTACACTGGTTACAGTCTCTCAGATCTTATTCATCTTCTTTTTCAAGACATTGTAATGTTTTCTGACATAGTTATCCAAATCAAAATTCATGCTGAGAATGACCTGCACAATAACACAACTGAGACTACAAAGTCACCTACACATTTTACCCCCCATGACCTGCACTTAGTATTAGTCATAGGGTAGTGTGTCGGTAACTTTGTAGTCTCTGTTGTGTTTTTGTGCAGGTCGTTCTCGGCATGAATTCTGATTTGGATAAGTATGTTAGAAAACATCCCAATGTCCTGAAAAAGGAGATGGAAAAGATGTGGAAGACTGTAACCAGTGTAACCAAGACGGATTATTGTTAGATCCTTTATGAGTCCCGTGTAGAATCTCTTGATTGTGAACGAGAATAAGAGAAAGTTAATGGTAAGTCATCTGTTCGAGCAACCCCGCTAGTTCAAATTTTAGTGTTGATGTTAGACCTATTGGGTTAGCTAAACGAAAGTCGTTACATGTTTTTGGACAGATATACACTAATAAGCATCAACTTTACAATTGAGAGTTTAATGATCTAGAAACCATTGACGTTGATGGTGGCACATTAACACTTTGTGGCCTTTCACCCTCTTGTTGTTCATCTTTAGCCTTTTTGTCACATCAAATTACAAAATTGTCTATTGTACTATGTGATGAAAGTCATAAGATGTTGATTCAAGATTGCGTTAGTTTGGACTTTGCGAGTGGAGAATTTGGGGAAGCTAAAACTAAATCTATAAGCGGTGATCAAGTAGTCTTTAATTTGAATTACGTTTCAATTCCTATGACTAAAGATATGGGTCAAGAAGTGGGTCGGGTGTGGTAGCTGCCAGCTCATTCGTCTGTTTCGCTGAATGCATTGGGCAGTGTACTAAAGCACTGTTGCATGTTGAAGCTTTTAACCGATGGTCAAACACGTGAACTAATATAGGGAGCACTCTGCATTACATAGATATAATGCAGAAGCTTTTTCTGCACTACATAGAGGTGTTTGACTGTGAGTTGCCCCATCTCTTTTTGAATTTCCATCATAGCTGATTTTAAATCTGTATTCAAGTTTTCTTGACAAATATTTGGCAGCCGATTGATTTCAAGTAGACTAGAGGCTTCTGGTGGAGGGCATCATTACAGCCGGGCTGGGGCTTTTTCATTTTCATGGGTAGATCGTCACCAACATCTCCTTTCATCATTGGGCGCCGGAGACTGGTGATGTGGCACACCGACGACATGATCCAGCTATGGCAAGCTTGCGGGTTCAAGGGCGATTGTGCGATTATGCTCCAGCGTTGGTGGAACTACAGTTTCGGCTACGCCAGCCAAGACTTGAAACTGCATCAAGGGGTTATTCAAATGTTAAGAAGCGGCCCTTTTGGTTCCATGACCTTCAGGAATAGCTTCAGCAACACCAGGCAACGCTCAAAAAAGTTGAGCAAGTGAATCAGAAAGACTAAAAATATGTTCCAGTTAGATCCAGGCTCACCCAGCTTCAGTTATCCCAAATTTAGGTTTGAAATTTCAATTGTTAGATTGTTCATTGCTACGCTATCAGAGAAGGTACAGTTTTTCTATAAAATATTACTTTGGTCAATTTAACTTCGATTCTTATTTGAATTAATTTGATATCATATAATATGCTCTGTATGATTTATCTTTTTTGCCTTATTCAGAGTTAAAAATGTTGATTTGTCTATACCAAGCAAATAACTTGATGGAACTGGGGCAGAAAAGGTAATATAGGCAGTCATAGTATGATGTGGTATTATTTATTCTTTTGTTCATCTAATGGGGTTAAACCCTAATACTTTTACACCCGATTAAATTCTGTGCCAGTGATGTAAAAACCCCAATTGAAGCTTCACAGAAAAAAATTGGTTATAACTCTTGATGACAAAATTAAAGCAAAAGTTTTCTGCTAATCGCAATGGAAAAAGCTAAAGATATAAATTAAGCAGGAAGTGGAGTAGTTCTTTGGGTTGGTTGGCTTCGATTTTGATTTTTACTCAAAAAATACAATTTTTATTTTTACTCAAAATAATAATCTGTCCTCCATCACTTGCAATGGAGCCAAAGATTCATTATTTTTGGCTTGAGATTATGATGGAATAAAGCAAAATGCTCACTAAACTGTCTGCGCTTCTTTGTTATGAAGCAGTAGTCACTCCATGCAATTTTGGACGCGCTTTTCACTATGGGTTATCCGGAAACAGTCTCTCTGTGCTTTAGTACGGGGGTAAGACTGCGTACATCCGACCCCACGTTACCCCACTGTAGGCGGGAGACTTTGCGGCACTAGGGTAAATGAAAATGACTCAAAATAATGATCTGTAAATTTATTTCAAATAGATTTTGTTTGGTTGGATTCAAAATTAAAGCAAAAGTTTTCTGCTAATCTCAATGGAAAAAGCTAAAGATATCAATTAAGCAAGAAGTGGAGTAGTTCTTTGGGTTGGTTGGTTTCGGTTTTGATTTTTACTCAAAAAATACAGTTTTTATTTTTACTCAAAATAATAATCTGTCTTTCATTTGCAATGGAGCCAAAGATTCATTATTTTTTGGCTTTAGATTATGATGGAATAAAGCAAAATGCTCACTAAACTGTCTGCGCTTCTTTGTTATGAAGCAGTAGTCAGTCAATGCAATTTTGGACGCGCTTTTCACTATGGGTTATCCGGAAACAGTCTCTTTGTCCTTTAGTACAGGGGTAAGACTGCGTACATCCGACCCCCTGTTACCCCACCGTAGGTGGGAGCCTTTGCGGCATTGGGGTAAATGAAAATGAAAATGACTCAAAATAATGATCTGTAAATTTATTTCAAATAGATTTTGTTTGGTTGGATTCAATTAGTTAGGCAATCTGGAATGAGACTCTTGGTAACCTATTTAATTAGTCAAAATGTTGAGTTTATTTTGATTAGGTTACCTTTTAAAATCCATACTTTCTTGGATCAATAGTATTTGGTTGAGTTCCCATCTATGGTTAATTAAGAATAGAACATGTATTAGTATTTATTTTGACTGAATTGACAAGCTATATAAGATGTTATTATATGGAGCTAAACTCATTGTCTATAGTATAACTACTCTCTAATTCTACATTTTTGCATATGTGATGTTTAATAAAATGCTTAGGTCAAACAACATTAGAAAAAAAACAAAACATGCCAGTTGAGTCACATATATTTTGACAGATATGTTTTAATGATTATTTTACTTAGATTCATACTTCAATAATTTCCTACTTTTGCAGAAAACGGGTGACCCTAACCATTTCCCTGAAGATAAAGAGGCTGTAATTGACAAAAATGTTTGTTCTAAGTTCAGGTTATGAAGAGGCAAAAATAGAATAAAAATAGACAAAAATAGGACTTTGATCAAATTTACTTTGATTAATATTTATCATTTGATTTGACATAGAATAAATCTTTTGTCTATATTTCAGAGTGGCTCAACCGCAAACATAGCGAGTGTAGTTACAAAAGAAGCTGAGGAAGACAGGACCAATAAAAGGCAGGTACTATATTCTATCCTAGCTTTTTTTGTTTCTTCTTAAACAAGTCCTTAGCTATATTGCCTTTTTAACTAATAAACAAGTTGTTGAGAACAAAGGCGATGTAGTAACAGCAATTCTACAGTCGCAGAAAGAAGTTGTTATTGAGCTGGTTGATGAATTTTAAACCAACGGGCAGAAGAAGAAACTTAAAATCAAGATCAAACAAGAAGTGGAGTAGGCAGATTTCAAGAAATTTGTGCTAATGTCTGTATTCTCTCTTAATGACCTATGTAGGGGATAGGCGTGGTGACCGCACTGGATTGAGACTGAGACGGGCCATAGACCAGGTGCCTCAGCAACCAATTTTCCAATCTTAGGGACGGGGACGGCGGACCTGGGTCTTTCTCTTTCAGAGACAGTGGCCAGAATAGAGATAACGTCAAAATTAAATGGGAGTCAAAATCAAGGGAGCGGAGGCAGTTTCAAGGTGGATGAGGAGGCATGCTTGGCGAGTGGCGGACTGGCATACTCTGGGCTCTACTGCTTGTGACTCCAGGAAGAAGAAGACGGATAAGGGTTCTTCGGGTTTGGCCTGGGGCTTTTGATCCCAAGGTACGGCCAGCAGTTATTAAGCAGTAGTCAGTCCATGCAATTTTGGACGCGCTTTTCACTATGGGTCATCCGGAAACAGTCTCTCTGTGTTTTAGTACAAGGGTAAGATTACGTACATCCGACCCCCCCTTACCCCACCGTAGGTGGGAGCCTTTGCGGCACTGGGGTAAATGAAAATGAAATGATCATCAGTGGAGTGCCCCCGACCTGGCATCTTCTATTTATCCTATTAAAAAAGGATGCACTCCTATCTCTCTAGAAAATTCCTTTTTCCTACTAAAGGAGTAAAGGACATGTAAGGCACAAGTAGAAGTGAACTTAGAAAACAAGGAAATGGTGATATTTTCGTACATTGAAGCATCATGATATTGTTTAATTTAGAAAACTTTTACTGAGTAGCTAGAATAAACCAGATTTAACATAATATATGAGAAAAAAGAAAGTAATTTAGGCATAGAGAAATACTAGGAAATTTGAAACATTAGAAAAGAAGCAGGAAAAACTCATTATTTTTTGGCTTGGGAATATGATGGCATAAAGCAAATGGACTCACTAAACTGTCTGCGCTTCTTTGTTATGACGCAACAATCGGTCCATGCAATTTTTGACGTGATTTTGACTATGGGTCATCCGGAAACAGTCTCTCCCTGCTTTAGTACAGTGGGTACGACTGCGTATATCCGACCCCCCTTACCCCACTATAGGTGGGAGCCTTTGCGGCACCGGGGTAATGATAATGATGAGAAAAGAAGCAGGAAAATTGAACTAAGCAAGAAAATTAGGCAGAGAGGGAATTCTAGATTCCATTTAGTCATTTGTCTTAGATAACTAAATACTGAGTAGTGTGAGTATGGCAGTTTCAACATACTAAGTGAGAAGAAAGCAAGTAAAGTAGAGAATCTACCTCGGCTACTTCTGTTAATGGCTGTGTTGGGAAAAGATGGCATACTTTTTACTTTTTACATTTTTTATGAAATATTCCATATGACTATAATGCTTTGGACTTCTTCTTTCTGTCAATCCTATACATAATTGGCATTGAAGAATAGTGTCTCCCATGTTTGATATATTTTATTAATTTCCAATGAAAATAGTTTCTTATTTGGACAACAATATAATAGAAATTAAAATATATAGTATGGAGTAATAAATAGTAACAAAATAAAAGAGGTGACTATTTCTAAATAGTCATGCTTATATGAGGATATTCTTAAGCTTCCCTTCTCCCCACTCTGTTATTGATTCTTGATAGTATTGGCTTAGGGGCGAGTCAGAAATACAAGAGCTTTGTTGATGCAGTGGTATTAGAATTAGAGTTAATGGCCTTTCCTTCTTAAGTTTTAGTTTAAAAGATCTTAGAATTAGAATTTATTCTCTCTTGAACTTTAATTGTGGCAAGTATGAATTGCTGAAATCCATAAATTCAAAAATAAAGTAGAGCATTTACAACACAACAATAGGAATGATTTAAGAGAGGGATCCAAAAGCTTTCTAATCTGATTTTATTTACCATATGGATAGTGTTTTTACAAGAACTTTGCTCAAATATGTGCTGAAATAAAACTATGGATATTTTCCATAAACTATCACTTTAGTGGAAATAAATGTAGTTAATTATATAGTTTGTTCGTGTTCTTTTTTAGGTTCTTTTAAGGTTGTTATTTCTATTATTGGAAGTCACCTAATCTGCACACAAAATATTGGTAATTTTCACTAACTTTTACTAATTGGTCCTGCTTAACAATCTTTTTCAGATTTGTTTTTTAAACTGGAATTTCCCATCAAAATGCATAGAATGATAAGGTTTCTTCAGGTTTGGCCCGGGGCTTGGTGACGGTGGACGCCAAAATTAACGGGGCTTAGGGAAACCGCCAAAGTCTCTTTGTGCTTTAGTACAGGGGTAAGACTGCGTACATCCGATCCCCCCTTACCCCACCGTAGGTGGGAGCTTTTGCGGCACTGGGGTAAATGAAAATGATGAGGGAAACCGCCAAAGTCAAGGGAGTGGAGGCAGTTCCGATGAGGGGAACGGCGAGGTGAGTAGAAAATTGGCAGCGTCTGCATCTCTGGGTTCTGGCTCAACGGCTTGCATACCTTAGGAAGAAGAGGACGGATAAGGTTTCTTCAGGTTTGGCCCAGGGCTTGGGGGGGGGGGGGGGGGGTGTTAATTAGAAACCAATAAAAATTGAACTTGACCTGGGCCTAGGGTTGGACTCGGGCCGGGGTGCCCGACCCGGAACCGAGTCCAACCATACCCGGGCCTGGTTCGGCCTGGCCCGGTTAGGCCCGGACCCGGTATCAACCCGGGCTGGCCCGGGTCCATCCCCTCGGGCCTTGCCCGGAACCGGAATTGGCCTGACCCTGGTCCATCCCTAATTGCATAGTTTTGAATTCCATTTCAATTCCTTCTCCTATAGAATCCTCCATAAGAACATATTTGTAGTGTTTCATTTTGCAAATATGACCTCGGTTCCAATTTTCCCCACATTTGAAACATAATACCTTCCTACTCATCTCCTGCAATTCATTTTGTGTTAATATGGACCCCATCTTCCTTGGAATAGGATTGGACACTTCTTCAGTCTTCTTGATTTCCCCTGAATTATTTCCAGAATGGTTTGTAGTTGTCTTGTGATAACTACTTCCACTTCCATCTCCCCATTTATGGCAGCTCTGTCCACATGTGGAATGTGTTTTCCATATCTTCTTTCCTTCTTCCTTATTTCTCCAGGACAATACTTCACTATTCTTGTGCTCAATTAGTAATGTTGTATCCATGATATCAGTCCAATCCCTAACATTATAGAGCTTTAACTCAGCTTTAATGTCCTTCTTCAGACCATTCAAGAAAATGCCCTTGGTTACCTTCCTACTCAAATCTCCTTGAGAAGCTACTACCATTTTGAATTGTTCTCTGCATTCCTTCACTGTTCCTTTCCGTTTGAGACCTAATAATGGACCCAAAGGATTTTGAACCAATTCTAGATGGAATCGAGTCGATGGATTCGGTTCGGGCCACCCGGCCCGTGACCCGGCCCGGCCCGGTACTGTGCGGGCCCGGGACCGGCCCGGTTCGGGCGGTCCGGGACCGGGTATGGGCCCGAACCGGTGGGAAGTGCGGGGTGGGCTCGGTTCAGCATTTTTGTGACCCGGCCCGGCCGGGTCGGGCTCGAGCCCGGGTCCGGTCCAATTTAAAAAAAAAAAAAAAATTTGTTTGGGCTCCTACTAGCCGTTGGGGGTGGGGCTGGGGACAACCCAAACGGCTATATAGCCGTTGGGTGGGGTAAAGAGGGGGTCCGGGGGGGTTGGGTGGTGGGGGGGTTGGTGGGGGGGGGGTGGGGGGTAAAAAAAACCCTATAAATATTCCTAATCTTAAACATTTTTTCATATCTCTTCTCCAAATCTTCCTATTCTTATCTCTCTACTCTCTAATTCTCTTATTCTCCAATATATTATATATCTAGTTATCTACTCTCATATTCTCTTCTCCAAGAAGTTAAGATGGAAAATCAAAATGCCATTATACGGTATAATTTTGATAAGCAGAAGGACCCGAAGACCGGGATGTGGTACGCAATTTGCAAATGGTGCGAAAAAAAATGTATAATGGGGGCTTCAGGTGGATTCGGGATGGCAATCAAGCATATGAAGTCATGTGACAAAGCCAAAGGATCGGGAGGTGCAGGAAGTTCCGATTGAATACAATTTTCAAAATGTTTATCTCTTATATGTAGTTCCTATTTCATTTCAAATAAATGCAATTGAAGTTTGTTTTTAATACTCGTATAAAACTATAAACTATAAATATAAATTCTAAAAAAAAAAAATAACCGGCCCGAATCGGACCCGACCCGTGACCCGGGCGGGTGGCCCGGCCCGAACCGGACCCGTCCAACCCGCGGGCCGGTCCCGGGCCCACTTTTCTTGAACCGGCGGCCCGACCGGGCCTAGGCCCGGCACGGGCCTGACCCGGCCTAGGCCTGGCCCGGGCCCGACCCGGCCCGAATCCATCACTAGAATCGACGGGTTAAAGCCGCCTTCAGAGTTTCCCAGTTATGTTCATGAGTCTAATTCTCCCATCCTTGGAACCAACTCAATGCTCTTTCCTCCATAGCCACTACCGCTACATTGACCTTATCTTCCTCTTCAATATGGTTAAGTTGAAAGTAGCGATCAATACTTATTAGGGATGGAACCGGGCCGGTCCGGGTCCGGGTCCGGTTCTGGTCCGGTTCCGGCCTGGGCCTGGGCGGTTTTTTTTTTGCAAACCCGTGGGCCCGGAACCGATCCGGGTTGATACTGAGTCTGGGCCTAACCGGGTCGAGCCAGGCCCGGTTCAATGTCTATTTTTTTTGCTTTCATTGTTATCCCTTGACCCCCCCCCCCCCCCTCACCCCTACCCCCAAACATCCCCAAAACACTCAGCCCTACCCTAGGAAATGAAAAAAATTGACTCGGGCCGGAACCGGCCAACCAATCTTCTCCGTTCAATAACAGTATATCAATTTTTCTTCTCGTTTGGTGATGGTGACCAAGTTCTTTGCGATGATGTTGGTGGCGATGCGGTGGTGAATGGTTGTCGTTCCCTTTCGAGTCCTCAGAAATCGATGCGACTTACTTCGCGATGTGACTTACTTCGCGATTGATTTTGGTCTCTCTCCACCAAAGTTGTGATCATTTCCCGTAACTAGGGATGGACTCGGGCCGGGTGGCCCGACCCGGAACCGGCCCGGGACCGGTACTGTTCCGGCCCGGCCCGACCCGATGGCCTTGTCAGTGACCGGTCCGGGTAGGCCCGGCCCGTGGGTTTTCCGGTCCGGGCTCGGGTCACCCAAAACAAGGCCCGACCCGCCCGGGCCCGGGCCCGGTTCGGGCCAAAAATTATTTTTTTTTTCAATTTTTTTTTTAAATTTTTGGGTTGGGCTGGGTATTTTGGGCCATTTGGGGTGGTTTGGGGGTGGGAGGGGGGTTAATTAGGAAGAGGAAAACAAAAAAAATTATAATGGGCCCGGCCCGGACCCGGTGGTTACCCGGGCCGGTCCTGGGTCCACCATTTCTGACCCGCCGGCCCGACTCGGACCCGGCCCGGACCCGAGTCCATCCATACCCGTAACTCAGCTATATTCGCTGCCACAGTTGCGACAGATTCCCGTTGACTTCTTTCCGATTCGTGCAATCTTCCTTCCATCTTAGCATGCGTAAGGATCATCCAGTGTGCTCTGATACCACTGATAGATCACTTCAATTTCAAAGAAATTACAAAAGAAATTCAAGAACAACGCAACAAACTTTATTAGAGAATATCAAGAAACAATGACCGAAGCCCCTAAAGAGAGAGGATTAGTCTCTAACTTCCCAGTATAAAACAAAATATCTAAAACAACCTACTTGGCATCTCCCAGTTTATTCTATTTATACTGTTCTAGTACATTTATTATTATTAATCTATTAGGCCCGATTTCGATCACATGGTGCTTCTCAGGATGGTAGGTTCTATTATAATGTACATACTTCTTTTATTTATTTATTTATTTCTAATTTTAGTCATGGTTGGGAGGCATGTTTGCAAACTGATCAAGACAACATCTCAGCAAATTGAAAATGGATTTATCAAGTGACTATAAGCAAGGGCGGATCTGCCGAGGGGCCAGTGCCCCTGCTTTCGTCGTAAGAACTAGTGTATAGCTTGAAGGGGTTGGGGGGGGCGCCGAATTGGTCTGTTCCATAATTTTCGGTGGGTTGAAGCCTGAAGGTGTAGCTTCCGGCTGGAGGACAGGGTTGATCGATGTAGAAGTATCCGGGTAACTTGGCAAGACTGATTTTTTTTTGAAGTAGAAGTGTAGGACGATGTCATTTAGAAGTAATCGGGCCAAGGCAGCCCAACAACCGAAACAATGTAAACATGCCAAGCCAAGTTCCAGTGCACAACAAGGTCTAAAGCTCTTCCCCTTCACCCAGACTGTAAGTCTGTATCTTCAAACATCAAATGCCGCATAGGAGCGTAACCCGGAAGCAACGAAGCAGTGAAACGGGCAAGTAGCAGAGCCACGCCAGCAGGTCGCTACACTGAACCGCCAGCCCCTAGGGATCTCGAAGCTAGCTCTGTAACACCCCGGGCCCACAAGCTCCGAGGGACCTCTAGTACTGTCCTCACAAACCGTCACTAGCCTTTTTCGCGCACTTTGTCCTCACTCGTGCGCATCCTGAGAAACTTCCCAGGGGGTCACCCATCCCAAGACTACTCTCGTGCAAGCACGCTTAACTTTGGAGTTTTTAGGTGATGAGCTCCCTTAAAAGGAGATGCATCTTGTTGGTATGACTAGTACTATTAATCCGTTTAAATTAAATCTCAAGTGTTACAATCATCCCCACTTAGGAACGCAACGTCCTTGTTGCGCCCAATATCTAAAACAACCTACTTGGCATCTCCCAGTTTATTCTATTTATACTGTTCTAGTACATTTATTATTATTAATCTATTAGGCCCGATTTCGATCACATGGTGCTTCTCAGGATGGTAGGTTCTATTATAATGTACATACTTCTTTTATTTATTTATTTATTTATTTCTAATTTTAGTCATGGTTGGGAGGCATGTTTGCAAACTGATCAAGACAACATCTCAGCAAATTGAAAATGGATTTATCAAGTGACTATAAGCAAGGGCGGATCTGCCGAGGGGCCAGTGCCCCTGCTTCCGTCGTAAGAACTAGTGTATAGCTTGAAGGGGTTGGGGGGCCGCCGAACTGGTCTGTTCCATAATTTTCGGTGGGTTGAAGCCTGAAGGTGTAGCTTCCGGCTGGAGGACAGGGTTGATCGATGTAGAAGTATCCGGGTAACTTGGCAAGGCTGATTTTTTTTGAAGTAGAAGTGTAGGACGATGTCATTTAGAAGCAGGAAAAAAATGTCCAGTGCCAATCGGGCCAAGGCAGCCCAACAACCGAAACAATGTAAACATGCCAAGCCAAGATCCAGTGCACAACAAGGTCTAAAGCCCTTCCCCTTCACCCAGACTGTAAGTCTGTATCTTCAAACGTCAAATGCCGCATAGGAGCGTAACCCGGAAGCAACGAAGCAGTGAAACGGGCAAGTAGCAGAGCCACGCCAGCAGGCCGCTACACTGAACCGCCAGCCCCTAGGGATCTCGAAGCTAGCTCTGTAACACCCCGGGCCCACAAGCTCCGAGGGACCTCTAGTACTGTCCTCACAAACCGTCACTAGCCTTTTTCGCGCACTTTGTCCTCACTCGTGCGCATCCTGAGAAACTTCCCAGGGGGTCACCCATCCCAAGACTACTCTCGTGTCATCCGTCTGTCCAGTAAATTTTCCCATTAATCGTGCCCCAGCTTAAAAAAAATTCTAGTTCCGCCACTGACTATAAGCTCCGAGGATCTAATTCTGCAGGATTTCATTTGCAATCGACAGGGAAGTCCAACCTGCCAGCCGCCAGGACCTCACGACTGTTGGTGGTGCTTGTTGATTTCCGATTGCAATTTGGTGTGAATGAGGCAGAGTATCGGGCGACTTGAAGGCTAGTGGTGCATTTGCTGCAGCGATATCAATGGAGGGCCATAGGCCACCGACTAACCTTTGGCCCAACAAGACCGCGACGACCGCAGTGGTTGATTGAGACAGATCCAGACCTTGGGGCTCTACTTTCAGTGACGACGACCGATAGATAGTTGGCCATAAGCAATGGCGCAAAGCAGAAAACCAGCAAAGCACTCATGTTCTAGGCTCGAATATGTTGAACTCTCATGTTTATGCCTTTAGTTTTTTGTCTGTGCTAAACACTCATGTTATATGTGGTATGCCATTATATTTTTGGTGGATGTGTGACACACTTTTATGTTATGTACCACCCTCGTGTGTAAACACTTATTCAACGCCTCTATTTGTGCACAATTATATGGTTGTTTAGTATATGGTTGTACTACATGTTTGCTTGTGTTAGTATAATTTTTGGTTGTAGTAAAAATTAGCATGGGTGTTAGTTGCACCACATGTTTACATGGGTGTTAGTTGTTTAGATTCAAATGCATATGAGTATTGTATGTTTGGTTTGGTTTTGTTTACCTTATAATGTAACCATTCTATTCTTCAAATTGAAATGAAAGAGAACCTTTTCAAAGTATACACAAAACAATATCAACTAACACATGTGAGCAAAAATAGACTTTCAATTGGCCTTGTTTGATTACACAAACTACAACCACAAACATACTCTTTAGTGTCAACTTCACTACCATTACATGTTTGGTAAACATTACATGTACTACACGACAACAACTTCTCACAAATGAAGGGCACTAATACAACAAAAAAAAGATATTACAATGACACTTCTAACTACCCTTCTTTGGTCTTCTCAAATAAAATTGTCAATGTTAGTGTCATCTTACCCCCTTCGACCATTGGAGTTTGTGCAAACATTTCTATAAGTTCACAAACATCACCTTTCACCTTTTCATCTCGACCTCCTTCACCTTCAACACTTGGACCTTACCTTCCATGATTGCTGCTTTCACTCAATTTCCATTCGAAGTAATTGCATTGTGTGCAATTATAAAACAATCTGCCCTTATTTTTCCCAACTTTTGTTGTAACTAAGCATCCTTGAATACAAACTCAACATGCATAACATTTTTTCTTGTTAGGGCATTCATTAAGGAAATGCTTTGAACTCCTACACCCGGTTCATTTTTTGAATAAACAAAAGAAGAACGACAAAAGGAAGAACGAAAAATATGTACGCACCTGAAGATGAAGAACCTTAAATCATATGACAATGGCGGCACCTCTTGAAAAATCCAAACGGCTGAAGAACGGACAAAGGGAAGTGAGCTTCCCAAGCAAATGATGTGTACCTCACTTGAATTATACAAAGAAAGTTTGGTTTGTACTCGACTTAGGGATTTAAACATATAAGGATGTGAAGTTACATGTTTACTCCTGAAAAAATGAAAAGCCACACGGAGTTTGTAAAACTTTTAACTACAAGGGCGACATTTAAAACAATTCTGACAAAACATGGAGTGACATTTAAAAATGCAAAAACATAGGTCTGGGATTTCAATATGATGGCTAATTGAGAGTTTAAAACTGTGATTTTCACTATAGATTAATAATGAAGAACTAGAACCCGCACGGGTAGCTCAGTTGGTCAAGTGGTGGGAGATTTGGAACAATGGACCAAGGTTCGAATCCCCGCAGCGACCGGGTGGAGGTCACAGAACCTGAAATAAGGCTGGGCCTCTGGTGCGCACGGGTGTATGGGCCTACTGCCATTCTGCTAACTGAGTCACCGTGACTAACCTCCCCACCATCCTGTCGGGTCGGGATGGGGGGCTCCTGGGGTGGGAGATTCCACTTTTTTTTGGAACAATAATGAAGAACTAGATGGAAGGTTAATTTTCTTTCTTCCACGGTCATTTGATACCATGGGGTGTGGGGATATTTTAAAACTATGAATTGTATATTTCATGGTTAAGTTATTACATTTTAAAGTTGTTTTCAATCTAAAATTAGGTAAGTGTGTACATGGAGCATATATGAAAAGCCAAATCAGTAATTTTGGATCAACACAAGAAATTTAAGACTATGGGTCGTAAAGTTTTCATTGGTTTGTTATGTTAAACTTTTGTGTTTAATTTATATTCCAATCATTAGTCACTCACTTTGAGTAGATGCTATTACGAATTTTGTTTCTAAACACAATAAGAGATAGCTAAATAAATCTAACACCACTGAGGATTATGTTCATAGAACACCTATCATTTGTCAACGCAATATATCAAGATCATATCCGTAACTAATTTGATTGTGTTTGAAATAAGTTTGCTAATATTTTCATTATTTATTTTTTTGTAAAACTAAAATTATTTAAAACCCATAATGGCTCCACTGCAGTACGTATAGGAATCCTTCCAGCAGCGGGATTATTAATAAAGTTAATGACCGATTTTTTTGTGTTGTGGTTCACGTCGCATAAAATGTAACCCGCATTGATGAAAAGTATAATTTATGTGTACACGTCAAAATTTTTCTTTATATATAGCGTGAGTAGGACTCTTTTTTGTATTTTTTTTTAATAAACTTTTTTTTATTTATCTTTTTTTGTTGAATATTTTTTTGAATTTCTAGAAGTACTAGATACAACTGGATTGGGGCTTTTTGGGGAATTAGAACGTGTGTTGATTTCATCTGAGCTAGATATTGATGATGTTAGAGGACAGAGTTATGACAATGGGTCTAACATGAAAGGTAAGCATCAAGGTGTTCAAAGAAGGCTACTTGATATGAACCAGAGAGCTTTTTACATGCCATGTGCTTGTCATAGTCTAAATTTAACAATTTCTGATATGGTTAAATCTTGTTCAAGAGCGGTTACTTTTTTTGGATGTGTTCAGAAATTGTATACATTATTTTCTGGTTCAACAAAAAGATGGGCAATTTTGAAAGAGCATTTACAGTGCTTAACTTTGATGTCATTGTCCACCACACGTTGGGAATGTCATGTGGAAAGTGTTGAAGCAATTGTAACCCAAACTTTGCAAATATGAGAAGCTTTGATTGAACTGGGAAAAGATTGCACTGATTATTCGTCTAAAAATGACGTTAAAAGTGTGCTGAAACAAGTAGAAAAGTTTGAATTCTTATTGGGCATGGTAATATGGTATGATGTTTTGCATCCCAATAGTAAAGTCAGTAAATTATTACAAAGTGAAGATATGTGCATGGATGCTTGTATAGTAAATATGAATGCTTTGATTATTTATTTAAACAAGTATCGAAATGAGGGGTTTGAAGATGCGATGAGTAGAGCAAAAGGTATTGCTCTAGAATTGGGGCTTGAACCTTGTTTTCCTGAAAGGCGATCGATCCGAAGGAAAAAGCACTTTGATGAAGATAAAGAAGATGATGAAGATAAGTCGTCTCAAGATGCTTTTAAGTGTTTTTATTTTAATGTTGTAATGGATGCTTGTTTGGCTTCTTTGCAAAGTAGATTTGATCAGATGAAGGTTTTTCAAGGTATTTTTGGGTTCTTGTTCAATTCACGGAACTTGAAATCATTGGATTCTGATAAGTTGAGAGATTGTTGTAAGATACTTGCAGAAGCTCTACAAGATGGTGAAAAGGAAGACATTGATATGGATGATTTGTTTCAAGAATTGGAAATGTTGCAAAATATTTTACCGGATGATAGGGACACAACCATTAAAATTCTTGATTTTGTGAAGAACTTGTGTTGTTATCCGAATACAACAATTGCTTACAGAATACTGTTGACAATACCTGTGACCGTTGCCACAACGGAGAGAAGTTTTTCAAAGTTGAAGATTCTAAAGAATTATTTGCGATCGACTATGTCTCAAGAAAGGATGAATGGACTAGCAATTTTAAGCATTGAGCATGAGATCTTGGAAAAGGTTGATTATGAAGCAATTATTGATGATTTTGCTTCACAGTGTTCAACGAGAAACGTTTTTAAGTAATGTTTTTCTTTTTATGTGATACTTGTTACATTTCATCAAACATGTTATTTAAATATTAATAAAGTGAATTTCGCCTTTATTTTTTTACCTTTATTCAATTATTCGGTAGTTTTATTATAATCTATGTTTGTCTTATAAATTTAGGCCCAACTTAGCTTCTCGCCCATAGGCTCAAAAAATGACAGGACCGGCCCTGCAAATAAGAAAGAGAAAATTCACTAAATAAGATTAAAACAAAAATAAAGTTCATACACAATATTATCGTTGTTTTATTCTCAAAATATGACTTATTCACTGCTATTTTAGCAAACTTTAATCATATTATTTTTAACAGGACTAAGTAAGATCTATTTGAAGAATAAAACACATTTTTTCATATATTAAATCACATATATGGAATTATTTCATGAGGAATGATCCTATCAAAACTATCCGACACGATTTGCCATCTAACCATCTATGTTTGTTGTGCTTCCGGGTTTATTTTTTTGACGAAACTTTTTGAGGATGTTTTTCATGATGTGTAGCTTGTTCGCAACAAATTTTAGTTTAAAATTCAATCAGAAAGTTAATTCAATAAATTATTGAAAAACACAGCGTCAAAATGTATATAAAAAACACAATGCTTTTTCCTAATTTATTTAGTTGACTTCCAGATTGAATTTTAAGCTGAAATTTGGTGTACATAATCTAAACTTAAATTTAAAACTTGATTACAAAATTTAATCAAAAAATTCTACCCGAAATAAAAAAATACCTAATTTTTTCTTATTAGTGATTAGTATTTAATACTAATACTAGTAAAAAATAAAAGCATTGGGGGGGGGGGGGGGGGGGGGAGCAAGGCCCCCTAACCCTATACTACCTCTATCCCAGTATGTGTACGTAAAGGTAACTTGTTTAATTTAGTCCAAATATAACTCATGTATATGAAAGTAATTCCCACACATGAAGATATAAATCGCAAATAAAAAAATGTTACCCGCGCACATGAAGATGTAAATTGCACATAACAAAATGTAACTCGCGCACAATAGGATGTAATTCACTAATATGAAGATATAAATCACGCATTAAAAGTAACTTCATGTATGATCTAATGTAACTCCAAGAATTGTGTATAAATGTAACTGACACATATGAAAATGTTAACCATGCATAGGAAAATGTAATGTCATGTTTTATCAAATATAAATCAAAATAAACATACTTAATGCTCTAAAAACATTGAAAATATATACTACGTAAAAGAGATAAAAATATACCGAGTATGATAAATTTGCATTTTCAGCCCCACAAATAGTTCGAATTTTAGAATGTGCTCTCTGTATTCTTAAGTGTGATTAAATTTGACCAAATTTTATAAAAGACGTAGCTGTATAAAATTTGAAAACATTACAAGTGAAAAAATATCTCAAAAATGACAAATGTTGCAAATAAAATAAATAAATAAATAGGTACCAATGTGGGGTATGGACGAATTTTCCCTTCAAATATAAAATTTATAAATAATTAATTCTGTGTGATTTAAGTTTAAAATTGGCCTCGGGATATGATAATTCGAAAATTTCATAAGAGAATCAATAGTGTTTACTGAAAATGTAAATCATTTATTAGCCGTGTTTAGCCATTTTTAATGTATGGCAATTTTCCAACATGGTATTAAAGAGACGGACCCACATACCGGGGCCCGAAGTGACAAAGAATTTTGACGGTAAACATCACACTCATCCGTCAAGAGTTGCATTTCCCCACAAAACTCACACTCTTTTCTTCCCTCCGCCGGTTCTAAACAAATCCACAGAGCCTCGCTGCCAAAACTACCAAAGGCCACCCCTTTCAGCAAAACCCACGTTTTCAATTCCTCCTTTATGCATGTGTTTATATGTTTATACTAAGAACATGCATTTACGGATAATGAATTGAAATCCTCCGTAGTGCAAATGCCGCGGCTTTCGAGGTTACATCGCGTCTGCTTCTTCTTCCTCTCTGTTTTTGCGATCCTTCATCTTCCTTTCTCTGTGTCTGGGTTGAATCGAGAAGGACGTTACCTCCAAAGACTGAAGCTTTTCCTCTCCGACCCCAACGACGCGTTTTCTTCATGGTCCGAACGTGATCCTACTCCGTGTAGCTGGGCCGGAGTTGAATGCGACTGCAGCGGCGCCGTCGTCGCCGTCACTCTCTCCGGGTATTCTCTCGCCGGCCCCTTCCCGGATTTCCTCTGCAGTCTCCCGTCTCTTGCCGCTCTCAATCTCTCCAACAATTACATCAACTCCACACTTCCTCTCTCCATTTCTAGATGCCGTAACCTCATCAGCCTTGACTTGTCGCAGAATCTCATTGGCGGACCCATCCCGGACACCCTCTCCGACCTCCATTTTCTCAGGTATGTTTACCGTTAATTTTAACGTACTCTGCTTTTTTAAAACTCTTTACCACTTCCCACACCCTGTTGAAATTAGTGAAGAACTTAAGAACAGAGTCTTAGCTTTTTGTGTTTTTTTTTGCTACTGTTTGACCTTTACGTTATGTTGTCATCGAAATCAAATCATAATGCGATTTTAGTTTAGTAATTACTCTTGAATAAATGCTCATTGATACACCGTATATGATTTACAGTAATTGTACGGAGTATTTATTAGTGTGGTTATCAAGTGGAATGATACAGTAATATGACATCTTTAACTTGCAGGCATCTTGACATCAGTTACTGCAGCTTTTCCGGTCAAATCCCGGCGACATTCGGAAGATTTCGGTCATTGGAGACACTTGTTTTATCCGACAATGAGTTGAACGGAATAGTTCCGGCCATTCTGGGTAACATAACGAGTCTGAAGAGGATTGAACTCGCTTACAACCAATTTTCGCCGAGTCAGTTTCCGGCAGAACTCGGCAACTTGACGAATCTTGAATACCTATGGCTGGGCGGGTGTAATCTTGTGGGTCCGATTCCAGAGAGCATTGGAAGGCTGAGTCGACTCACTAATTTCGACGTGTCTAACAATCGACTCACTGGGTTGATACCCAGCACGATTTCCCAAATGAAGAGCATCGTTCAAATTGAGCTGTTTAATAATTCTCTCACCGGAGAACTGCCGGCGCGATGGTCAAACCTGACCCAGTTGCGGCGGATTGACGCTTCGATGAACAGTTTAACCGGTACGATTCCGAGGGAGTTATGCGAGTTGCCCCTCGAATCGCTGAGTCTATTCCAAAATCAACTCGAGGGTTCAGTGCCAGAGAGCATTGCTAATTCTTCAAATTTAAAGGAGCTGAAACTGTTTCACAACCGTTTCATTGGGCCATTACCGAGCCAACTCGGATTGAACTCGGCGTTGAGTTTACTGGACGTCTCTTACAACAACTTCTCCCGGACGGTCCCAGAAGGGCTGTGCGATGGGGGATCTTTAAGCGTGCTCATACTGATGAACAACTCTTTTTCGGGGAATATTCCGGTGAATCTCCGCCGGTGCCTGACTTTGAAACGGATTCGGTTTCGGTTTAACCAGCTTTCCGGGGAAGTGCCCGCGGAGTTTTTCGGCTTGCCCCTTGTATACCTCTTAGACTTGAGTGACAATGATTTTTCTGGAAATATATCAACGATGATATCTGCAGCGAAGAGTTTAGAGAGCCTTCAAATTTCCAGAAATAGATTCTCAAGCTTCATTCCCATCGAAATCGGAACCTTGGCGAAATTAGGTCAAATTTCTGCCAGTCAAAATGAACTTCAAGGAGAAATTCCATCTACTTTGATGAACATGAAGCAACTGTTGTCCGTTGATCTTAGTAACAACAACCTCTCAGGGAAAATCCCGAATGGAATCCAGTCAATGGTGCAGCTAATTGAGCTTAATCTAGCCAACAATCAATTATCTGGTGAACTTCCGTATGGAATTGGAAACTTACCAGTTCTGAATTATCTCGACCTTTCTGGAAATCAATTCTCAGGAATAATCCCGTCGAGTTTCGAAAATCTGAAGCTTAACACGTTTAATCTTTCGAATAATCGCCTCTCAGGGGAAATCCCTCCTCTCTTTGACAAAAGCATCTACTGGGACAGCTTTCTGGGGAATCCTGCTTTATGTCGCGGTTTATGCTCTTCCATGACTAAACAAAAACATGAAGGTCATACATGGCTGATGAGAGCCATTTATGCAATGATAGTAGTTGTTTTCCTTCTCGGGTTAGTCTGTTTCATATATAAACACTTGAAATTTAATGTAGCAAAACATTCTGGTGCGCCATTATCCAAATGGACTTTTTTCTACAGAATCGGTTTAAATGAATGTGAGATTCTCAAATGTCTAGAAGATTCAAATGTGATCGGAAACGGGGCTTCTGGAAAAGTCTATAAGGCGAGTCTAAGCAACGGAGAAATAGTTGCTGTGAAGAAGTTAAGGAACAAAGACGAGTTTGACATTGAAGTTGAAACGTTGGGGAAAATCAGGCATAACAACATTGTGAAGTTATGGTGTTGTTGTGATGCAGGAGACTGCAACTTATTGGTCTATGAGTACATGCCAAGAGGAAGCCTGGGAGATTTGCTGCACTGCCGTAAAGGTGTTGGTATGCTGAACTGGCCAACCAGGTTCAAGGTTGTCTGTGATGCTGCCAATGGTCTATCCTACCTACACCATGATTGTCTGCCACCTATAGTTCACCGGGATATCAAGTCTAACAACATATTGCTGAACGATGACTTTGGAGCGAAGATTTCAGATTTCGGTGTAGCAAAAGTAGTTCGGTGTGCTGAGTCTATGTCTGTCATTGCTGGTTCTTATGGTTACATTGCTCCAGGTAACTGCGCTATTTTTTTTACTATTTTTTTCTGCTTTTATACCATGTTGATCGTTTGAATTACAATCTCACTGAAGTTGGAGTTCCAATGCCTTTTACTTTTTTATTTCCATGTTGGTTTAGGATACCTTAACACATTTATATATTGAATACAAGGATTCTAATTTTTTTGTTTTTTCTTTTTGCTGAATATCGGGCGCGGGGCAAATGTTGCCAACATATTAGTAGCTTGAATGATTGCAAATATCAATCTAAAACATAAACTGTTGTTTGTTGTGATCTATTTAATTTTATGTTAAGTATCAATATCACGAAAATATAAGTATAAATTAACAAATAAAAGATATTAAAGTTAGTAAAATTATAAAAACAAAAACTCATTGATGTTTTGATTCTTAGATTGACAGTTTTCACTCATAAGATGCTTTAGGAATTGATCTAACAAGCCCTGACATTTTAACCACTGCTATTATTTGGTTGCAGAATATGCATATACTTTACATGTGAACGAGAAGAGCGACATTTACAGTTTCGGAGTTGTGATGCTGGAGCTGGTGACTGGAAGAAGGGCTGTTGAGGCTGCGTTTGGGGAGAAAGATTTGGTAAGCTGGGTTACCTCAAACGTGAACAACAATGGACTTGACAAAGTGATCGACCCAAACATGGATTCTTGTTTCAAAGAACATATATGCAAGGTTCTTGATATTGCTCTTTTATGCGTTAGCACTGTTCCGCTCAACCGTCCTTCAATGCGCAATGTGGTTAAACTCCTCCGAGAATCACATGGAAATCTTTACCCAATGGTTAGGAAGAATTGACTCGAGTCTCTGTTGATAAGTAGGTATAAAAGGTTAAGGTCACAATTTTCAGAATTAGCTATTGCATTCTTCTTGTAAGCTGCTTTCCTAACCTTGTTTTAAATTTCTTTTGCGGGTTTGGCAGAGCAATCTACACAAGTCAAAGTAATGGGATTATTTGTTAAAATAGTGCATTCAATATATTTGTTTATCCAATATTATAATAATGTTTATCATTATAATATAATGATAGTATAAATTAGCATAACATTGAATGACAATCTTGCCATGAACAATCACAAATAATACCAAGCAAAACAACATTGCGTTTTCATGGATCCAAATATACTCAAAACGAGCATACAAAAGTAGTATTTCAAGAAAAGTTATTGTTCATTTCCTGTGTTTTAAGAAAACACCCAATCAAACTAGCAGAAAATCATAAACAAAATTATATAAGTGAGCGAAAACATAAGATGATAAGCAATTTAAAACCTTATATATACAAGTATATCTAGAGTTAAAGTAAAGTCTACATTCGTCCAATGAAAAGAATAGGGTTGGAAAAGAACATTTGAGAAAAGAAAACTCACGGAGAACAAGTGTGCAGATAGTTTGTGAAGGTGGGGAAGAATGTTATGTGGAAAATTTAAAAAAAATGATATTGTAGTACTATGTACTCCGTATGAGTTTTGTAAGAAAATATTTTGAATAAGGAACATTTTGATATAATATTATATTCGAAATAATTTCATATTAAAAAATAGCATTAGTCAAAGTTGATGTTCATTGACCATTAAGAGTAATTTGATGAACCTTTCGAGTATTAGTTTGGACTGTTAGCCTTACATGTGTTCAATGTTGAAACCTATAAAGCCACTTTTTTTTTTACTTCTAGTACTTATCTAATGCTTAATACTGTTTCACCATAAAATTGGAATTAAACTTGTTAGAATTTATTTTTTCAAATGATCCGATGATTGAAACTAAAATTTAATGCTAATAACTAAAAAAATCGAAATATTGTCAAGCACCTTGTGATCTGATGTTATCACAAATAGGAAGTCACGTTCGAATATAATCCCAGTTCAAGGACGTTGGTCTTAACATCAAATAGATACTATAATAGGTCAAGAAAATTTGCCAAAAATTTGGACCATTAAACTCAATTTTCAGCTAAAAAATAAGTTGACTGTGTCAGTCTGGACGGACAAGATCATTTCTCCAGTGTTATTTACGAGTATAAGATATGATCTATAATCCCCTAAATATATTAAGTGCCAGTGGTAGTTAGTACGGCTCATTTGCCGTTTGAACAGTCCCCGGTCGTTACCCCTTACTGCAGCAAATCCAACTAACGCTTTCCGCCGTTTGTTCCCCCATTTTCTGCGTTTATTGTCCTGCTTCATCCAGCTTAACTCATTGTGCGGCCAGGATCATTGATTTTCAGGATCGTTGATTTCTTTTTTGTCAGGTCGGTGCAAACAAAGATAAATATCATCTCATCACCCCTTCCTGTCACATTTCAGTTCCGTAAGCTTCTTCCGTCGGCTTATGCTGTAAGTTTTATTGTTACTCTTATCTTTCTTTTGTGCGTATGATCTTTCTCTGTGTTTGTTGATTCCATGGACGTTCTTGGTGTGTTGTTGTGTACTCTGGTGGTTCCGGAATTCCGCTTTATTTGGGGTGTTGTGGGTGTTTTTGGTAGTGTTTTGTTTGGAACTGCTTCTTTTACCTGTACCGTTGTATTTGGTTGTACTGTTTTCGGATTCAGTGGTGTTTTTCTTCACCACGCTAATTCCTCAATCATCTGTGGTTTGTTTTCCTTTTTCCCTCTATGTTGGTGACGCCCCTATTTGCCTCTGATGTTGTGTTGTTTATCCTTTTAAAATGATCTTTATCTTCATTTGTTGATGACTGTGAATTTGATAGCCTTTCGCAGTGCTTTGTTCTTTATTCCAGAGCTATGCGATGTTTAATTGTGTCTTTTAGGGTGTTTCAGGTGTGGTTGGTAGTCTTTTGTTTGGAGCTGTTTCTTTTTCCTGTGGGTTGTTGGTAGGTTGTAATGTTTCGGGTTGCTGTCAGTGTTTCTTTTTCTGATAGCTTAGTCATCTTTGGGTTTTGTTTTTCTTGTGCCCCTTTGATTTTGTTGTGTTTGTCTTTTTCGTTTGATTTGTGATGTGTCATTTGTGCAATCAAATTGGTCGTTGGTTTCCGAAATTTATAAGATCTTATGTGTCGCTGATATGGTTTTTCTAATTTCAAAATTGGGAACTAAACTGAAGTTTAGCACAACATTTCACCCATAGACGGATGGGCAATCCGAGAGGGTAATCCAGATTTTGGAGGACATGCTTAGGCATATGTCTTGGAGTTTCAAGGGAGTTCGGATAAACATTTGGCTATACTGAAATTTGCTTATAACAACAGTTATCAGGCAAGTATTGGTATGCCCCATATGAGGCATTGTATGGGAGGAAGTGCAGAACACCCTTGTGTTGGGACGAGGTTGGCGAGGCCAAACTTGAAGGTGTATAGCTTGTTGAGATCACCAAGGCTAAGGTGAAAATCATTCGTGATAGACTCAGGGCTTCCCAAGATCGGCATAAGAGCTCTGCGGATAAATGGCGGAGACCGTTGGAATTTGAAGTTGGGGATGAAGTTTTTCCAAGGATTTATAGGTCCATTTGAAATCCTTGAAAGGACTGGGGTTGTGGCTTACCGTCTCAAGTTGACACCTGAACTTGAGAAGATCCATGATGTATCCCATGTATTGATGCTCAAGAAATATGTATGAGACCCGTCACATATTCTTGAGAAACCACCAATAGAGATCCGAGAAGACTTGCAATATGCGGTGGAACCGATAAAAATATTGGGCCAACTGGTGAAGAAATTGAGGAACAAGGAGATCCCAATGGTAAAGGTATTGTGGATGAGTGATCGAGTCGAAGAAGAAACATGAGAAATTGAAGCCTTGATGAAGGAAAAATACATGTTTCTGTTTGACTAAACATGTGGATTTCGGGAACAAAATCCCAAATAAGGGGGGTGAACTTGTAACATCATCCCCAAGTAGATTTACTTTTTACCAAATCATGATTGAACCTTGAGGAATGGTTAATGAATTACGAGGTTGTAAATTTTTGTTGTTATTTTTACATGAACAGTGAAATTCACGTGGGCCCACACCGGAAACGAGGACCACCCGATATTTCCGAGACCACATATTATATTCATCTTGGCCTAGGTAATATTTAATTATATGATGGTGTATATTCATGTTGGGTCATAGAAACGACATAGAGTTGGTCGGTTGATCAAACGAGGTGCATTTACAAGAATTGGTAATTTGATAGATAACACCCCATAGTAAATTCCGGGGACCCCTAAATCAAAGTTGGGAAATATATATTCATTCTAGATTCCCATAATAATTGGGAGAATGATATTTATTTTATTCGTACTAATAAAATGAAATTTAATTAAAACAGTGCGGAAAATATAAATTTCGGGGCCAAATGTACAATCCGGGATATAAAGGGATGACTCCCCACATGAGTGGGGGCCGCCCCACAGAATTATGAGCTCAAATTGACCAAGAGGTCTTCACAACATGCTTGGAGGTAGACAGAGGTGAAAGGAATAGGATCAAATCAAATAAGTGTGGGCCTCACTCCCACACTTATTTGCTCAATGAGACAAAGTTGGAATCATCCCTACTCCCTCCCGTATCACACACTTCGACCAAGCTACTAAAAGAAATGAGCTCTGCAACACCATCCTCCATTGCTACAAACTTAAGCTTGAGCAAAGGGAGGTCCAAAGAACAAGGAGTTGGAAAAGAAGGAAAAAACCCAGGAAATAAAGGTAATGGTCTCATTAACCTTTTATATTCACTCATGGATTGTTCTATATGTTTAGAAGTGTAGAATGAAGGGTTGGAAGGTGGTTCTAAGTCCAAGAACCGACTTAGAAGCCTAGATGACCTGTTCGTCAAAAAATAACCTTTTAGAGGCTATTTGTATTGATATGGGTTTTGTGATGATGAAACCTTAATTAGAAACTTGTCTAAGGTGTTCCTAATGCTTTCACAAAGTTGAGATAGTCGTCGGGATTCATCAAAGTTCACCGGAGAGTTTTACCGGAGTTTTACCGGTGTTCTTTGAACCGAAGTAAGACAATTTTTTAAAATAAGAAGATACACGTAGAAGCCTTTTCATCTCAGTATTTTGTGGTCCTATTTCAGGAAGGAGTCTATTATTTTTTTTTGGATGAACCGTAAGTATATGAAGGAGTCTATTAAAAACTTCATGGAAGGGTGCTTTCTACGATGTAAAACTTCATGGAAAATTATAAGATTTGGACCGCTTCCAAATCATGTGTTTAACTCTTTCCGAAAAATAATGCAAATAGATTTTCATGAATTCATAGTAGTTTTAATTTATGTTTAAGATTCGACATATTGACATTTACATTGCACATTCCAAAAAGTAGGATAATTTAGTTCAAACACACATTCAAAATACGAGTATAATCTATCTAAGTGGATAAGACTTGTCATTTATTAGTTATGAACCGCTACAGGTTAAATCACTTTTACAAAAACTTTTTTAAAAAAACTAATCATACGATCCATTCAAATAACATAGAAATTAAGTAAACAAATTCAAAGGCATAGTTTAAATATAGACTAAAAAATACTCTATGAAATCTAGAGCAGAACATTTATTCCCATTTTTTAAATACATCAATCATCATACACAACTTAAATACTCAAAGATCTGTGTAATAATGATAGATCTGATTAGGTTTTATGTATCCTCTATCAAATCGATTATATAATTAGATTTACAAAAGTGTGAAAACCCTTTTAAAAATTGGTACAGTAACTACTCAAACAAAAATGTTATCAATTAACATGCATGAGTCAACAGATATAGCTTCTTAAATAAAATTGAGGATGAAGATATGATATATACCCATCGGCGTTCCCGTTGTCAGATTACCGGTTGGCCGCCGTTGTTTGAATACAAACGCAAACGATGAAGGGAAAGAGAAAGTTAGTGTATCGCTCAAACTATAGAACTAGCGGAAATAGTTTGCAGCCTTGGAGGAGACGTAGGGACATAGGGACAAGAGAAACAAAGGGTGAAGGGAGAAGCGAGAAGAAGAGACGGAGGAGAAGGGAGGAAGTTTGGAGAGACGAATGGGGTAAAGACGGAGGGTTTCAGAGAGCATCGGTTGAACCGATAACTCTGCTAGAACCGATGGATAAAAGTGGTGTGGCACAGGTTTATTTACTCTATATAGTACTCCATCCATATGAGGGTAAAGTTGGGTTGGGTATTAATGGGCAGAGTTAAATGGGTTAGATGGGTCTCGGTTGGTTTGGGATTATTATATTTGAAAAGTGTATAGATATCTTTTAAACAATGTGTAATTGTATTGTATAATTATTCTTGAGTATTCTTGAATTCTTGAATGGATAGCAAATTTGGTGTAATTGTAGTATAGAATAGAAAATTGGAATACATTTGGTGATCATGTTTTTCGGCTTATCAATCTTATGAGCCAATATTTTCATTAAACGCGTAACTTAAAATTTCATGTCATGAATTGCTTAATATTAAAAATAAGGAAGGTATGAGTTGTTTTTCTGACTAAATTAGCATAATTTAAGTAAAATCAGCCGATTTAGGCAATAATTATTGTTTTTTTTTAATTATGATTTGCAATGAAGATGGGAAAAATCAATAATAATACTACCAATCTTATTGCAAGATCTATTTTTTCCTTCTTATTTCAAAAAATATTCATAACAATTACTCCGTATACATTTTGCGTTCATTTACACATTACCTAATACTATTAACCAATAATATGATATAGCTATTACTTCATATATGTCTCGTGCATCGCACGGGTGAGAATCTAGTTTTGTAAATGAATGATCTTTTGAATTTCTTGTTCACAAGCATTTGTGCGAGAATCAAGAAAAGATAAATTTGTTTCATTCCAAGTAATATCTTTCGTATGTGGATCCATTTCTCTATTATCCCCCCTAAGGCTGGGAATACCTTCTCATCAAAATGACAGTCATCGAACCGTGCAGTGAATAAGTCACCAGTCATAGGTTCTAGATAATTAATAATTCAGGGAGATTTAAAATCAACATAAATTCTCAGCCTTTTTTGAGGACCCATTTTAGCACGATAAGGGGAGCAATTAGTACATACACAGAACAACCAAATATTTTTATGTGTGATATATTTGGTTCTTTACCAGATATTAATTGCAATGAGGAAAATTTATGATATGCAATTGGCCTAACTGCCTAAGCCGAATTAAATTTGCAACATGCGTTATTGCATATCCCCATGCAGATGATGGTAATCTGAATTTCATCAATAATGGTCTAGCAATTAATTGTAATCGCTTAATTATGGATTCACCAAGACCATTTTGTGTATGCACATGTGGAACTGGATGTTCCACATCAATCCCAATTGACATGCAATAGTCATTAAAAGATTGGGATGTAAATTCCCTTGCATGATCCGGAAATTGTGATCTCAAACGAATAATTTGAGGAAGGAGATTTGCAAATGCAAAATTTCTAGTCGATAAAAGACTGACGTGTGACCAACATGTTGATGCATCAATGAGCACCATAAAGTATCGAAACGGTCCACGCGGAGGGGCAATTGGCCCACAAATATCTCCTTGAATTCTTTCCAAAAATGCAGAAGATTCAACTCCAATTTTGTATAAAGATGACCTGATAATTAATTTGCCAAGAGAACAGGCAGTGCACGAGAAATCATTTGATTGTGGAATTTTGACATTATTTAATGAATGTCCAGGTGAATTTTGAATAATTTTGTGCATCATAGTGTTGCCTGGACGACCTAAACGGTCATGCCACAAGATAAAGGATCCGTGGTCATTAATTTTAGATAAAACATTTATCTCAATTGGACTGATATATGTATAATATAGTCCGGAGGAATATGCTGGCATTTTTTCTGAAATGTATTTATTACCAGATCTATTTGTCCTCAGACATAAATATTCATTTTGATTTTCAGAAATGGTTTCAATGTGAAAACCATTTAGACACATATCTTTGAAACTCAAAAGATTTCTCCGTGATTTACTCGAGTATAAAGCGTCTTTAATTATTAATTTTGTTCCTTTTGGGAGAATTACACAGGCTATCCCAGAACCTTCAATGAGTTTAGCAACACCTGAGATTGTATTTACATTAGCATCAACTAATGTCATATGAGAAAAATAATCTCTATGTCTCAAAATGGTGTGCGTTGTGGCACTGTTTATTAAACATTGTTCAAAGTCATTTGGAGGAAATTTCAGTTAACTCCATATCTTTGAAAAAATAAAAATGAACAAATATTAGTTCAATATTGTAATATAAACAAGACTTTATTCATTAAAATGTACATAACTTTTACAATCGAAACAAGCACACCAAATAAAAATTACAATACAACAAACTTTTATTGTAGAATATATTACATAACAGAATAATTTCATTATTATTATTATTATTATTTTTCACCCATAATGATGTCGGTGTTCATCTCATTATCGTCCATATAGAAATCAAACATATTAAATGTGAGTATTGGTGGAACATTTTTTGTTGACGTAATTAGATTCCACATTCTTTCATTTTAGATATGATTTATATAAGTCAACCAAATGTCCCGGCGTGCCACATTTAAAACAAGTGACTTTGGCCTTTTCAGAAGATTTCGCCGGGCCTTTTGTTTGATGGGGGTTTTGCTTTCTCTTGCCTTTGTAAAATGAGCTACTACTCTGTTTGTTTCCCCGACTAGGTCCATTATAACGACCAATACCACGACCACGTTTGAAATGTCCACGAGTACCACTATTGGTTGCATTTGATTCATGTTTTGAACCATGATTTTGTGGACCAAAACTAAAAGGGCTACAACCCGCGGGTCTCATATTGTGGTTTCTCATCAAAATGTCATTATTCGTCTCATCAAGTAGTAATACTGATATTAAATCAGAATACTAAATCAGAATACATTTGAAAGTGCTTTTGTCAATATTGCTCTTGTAAAAGCATATTTGAAAGATGCATAGTGGACAAAGTTTTTTCCCAACATTTCAGCATCAGTGACTTTTTGTCCGCATAACTTCAGTTTTGATGTTATTTGGAACAACGCAGAATTGTAGTCACTTATAGATATGTAATACTGGAATCGTAAATTGATCCAGTCATATTGAGCTTTTGGTAAAAGGACCTTTTGTTGATGACCATACCTTTCTTGGAGATTATCCCATAATTCTTTAGGGTCATCTACCAATAAATACTCAGACTTCAAACTTTCGTGAAGATGGTGATGAAGAAAGATAATGGCTTTTGCCTTATTTTGGGGAGTGACTGACTTATTTTCACCAATTGTGTTTTCAAGGGCATTTGCTTTTAAATGTGCCAAAGCGTCAACTTTCCATTCCAAGTACTTTTGACCAGATAAATCAAGGATGTCAAACTCTCTTTTGCTAATATTAGCCATGGATGAACTACATCATAATTAATTTAAAATTAATTAGTTAATGGGTTTATAGATAATACTATTAGATACACATAATATGTTTATGTAATAAACACTATATTAATAACTACTACGTATGATAACAATAATTATATGCATCACTTTTATTACGTAGTTCGTATGGGTATAAATGGTTTTCATCAATATTTATACGTCATTTTGAGATGCAGGTCCATTATTTTGTTTTTTTTTGTATGTGCATGTTTGTAAAACATGTTATTGAATGACATATCTAATACAGAGTAATTACTTGAGTGAAAATAAGTTGCTACTTACCATCATTATTTGTTGGTCAGATGTATGTGACCCCATGTATTTAATTTTATTAATATGTATATATGCAGTAGTATTCAAAGTTTCAATTCATGAACTAGTGCATGTCCTCTCAAAGGAAAAAGACAATTAAAATAAATCCTTTTATCCGTGTGCATGGGGCTATGGACAGTATGGCCCGTGACTAATTTTGCTCACATGTTTATGCCGGTATGACCGTATGAGCTTGTCTGACCATGATCATCTTATTTATTTCACTTGAATATTTCAGAGTTATTTTTTTTCTACCGTTCTTACCATTCCTTTAATTTACTAATTATCAAGATGAAAGGAACAGAAAAGAATATTAGATAGTACGTATGCATGAATATATATAAATTATTTAAACCCTTTCTTTTTTTGAAGCAGAAAACAAACTGATTTTTTTTTATATAATATAACCGAGTGTCGATCATACACATATGACATACTAGTATATATTTATTGTGTATGTGAATATATAGATAACACTTCGTATATATAAACACAACCATACGTGGTTTGATATTAAATGAGTTAGGTGTAAAAGTTGTCTTTTAGCTACTATTATTGTCAGCTAAGTTCCTAGACTGTACATGTCATGTATAGCATTAAATTTATTGTTTCTTCATGCCTTTAAAATATCTAGACTATTCTTCTTCATACTGGTGAATGGTGATAACTCTTTCTTATGTGTACTCTATATCATGTAGCTAGCTCAGAGTTTTATTTTTTAAAAAAATTCAATCTCTCTTCTTCTGGGTTTTCACAAAACCGTAAGTTTTTATCTTCTTCGCAGATTAACTACTTCTACTCTTTCCCTATTCTTTCTTTTACTATCTTCTCTTCTCATAAATATAAAGAGCAATTTAGTAGTATACGTACTTATCTATCTCTCGTAGTTAAGATTTCATTTTATATTGCATGTATTTTCGTTCTATCTTCTTTTAAAAAAAATAGCTATAATTTTCTGATATGAAGGATCCAAATGGTTGGGCAACCATAGAGCATACTTCTTATAGTTTTTCATATATCCAGACATCTTCATACTTCTCAACCTCTGATTGTTTATCCAGATGAATTGATAAATTCGTGGAAATATATACCTGTTGGGAAGATGATGATTTCCGAGATTTGGAGCAAATTCGTGCTGATGACGTGTTATAATATGGAAGGAAATAATAAGAAGATCAGGGAGAGAAAGTATAGTATGAACACTTAGTGATAGAGAGATGTACTAGAGGTGTTCTAATAGTGTGTTAATTACAATGGAGAAGACTCCTATCTATAGGAGAAAAGTTAAGCTTATTAGGATTAGAGGATAATTGTGAACCACACAATTATCATCTAGAATCATAATTATGATTTCCTAATTAGTTATACAATGGTGATAATAATTCCTAATCAGGAATTGTTGGAAGATGACTAATTCAATATATTTCAACAATTCAAATGATTTAAAAAGTACGTAGCTCAACTGGGCTGAATGGCCGACCACTCATTTGCAAATTGGCTTCTCATATTCTCATAGGGCGTTGTTTGACCGCTTCGTCTCTCTCCGTCACACTCGATCAAGTGCTCGACCTGTGACGAATCCCTCTCCACCGCCGACCTTCAGCTACACCGCCGCCCTCACAATTTTCATCGACATCGCCACCATCTTCTCCTATTTCTTCTTTCTGTCTAGTTGATGGGATGCTGATGGGAGTCCATATCCTTCACCCTCGACGCCATAAGCCCTCGTCGCCCAACTTTCGCTGCCCAACTGATACCTTTGTAATTTCCATATTTATGTAAGTATGTTTATATTTGTAGTTAGTTTTGTTGTTTGATACTTTGGAAATTACACACTTTTGGCGTAACATTTTAGTTTGTTAAAACATTTGTAATTTATTTAGATTAGGATTATTATGAGCTTATGACAAGTCAAAATCATCCCAAGAATCAAAGTATGGATTCTAAAGACCAAAGAATGTGCAAAAGGGAGAAGATCAAATGAAGATTTTAAAATTCGTTCATGTACTCGGTCGAGTATTGACCAATACTCGGTCGAGTATTGACCAATACTCGGTCGAGTATTGACCGAATACGCTAGTGAAAATCAAATCTGGGAGCAAAAGAACATGGCTGAATATTTGATGGAAATCCGATCTCATACCCGATCGAGTATCACTCAATACTCGGTCGGGTATGCCTATATTTTATAGTTTTCTGGAAACTACCTTTTGTATTCAGTCGAGTATCCCATATACTCGATCAAATATAGCACCCTGACACCTTCATTTTGCTATAAATACACTCCTTTTCCTTCATATTAAAATCACCAATTCACATGTAGTCTAAAGCTCAGTTTAGTTAAGTATTTCCTTTATATTTTTAGCATGTTTAGTCTCCAAATGAGGAGCTAAGCTCTTCTATCTTGGTTTTGCTATTTTGAAGCACAATGGATTGCAAGTTGTGAGTTATTTTCTTCATTCTTCTTCCTTGAATATTTATTCTTCCCTTAATCTATCTCTGTATTAATGTTGATGAGTGTTGCTAAGATGACAATTAGTTAACATCTCAACATTTGTGAACATATGGTTAATCTGTAACTTTTAATTAATGCATTGTAAATGAAGTTGGAACAATAGCTTTAGAGCTCCGATCTCTTTCCAACGAGATATAATACGCTCCAAACGGATAAACACACAACAAGATATGAACGTCACAAATACTTAGCCTTATCTCTATGATTTAGCGTTTTCAGCGAAAATAGAGCACTTATATAAATACAGATTTTCATAAGTGCATTAATTAAAAGTTACATATTAAGAAGTTGTTATATTCTCTTGATATAAATATTTATGATATGAAATTTTTAAAATCTGGTCTGATATGGTTTGAATTTTTTCTGATGTGGTCTAATAAATTATGGTCATGTATGAATTTTTATGATCAATTAATGTTTAAGTATTAGTGATAATGGAGTTTTTATTAACTAATAAGAAACTGACACATTATTGATTTATAATTAGTTTTATTTTATAAAAGTAATAATTTTATTTTTATATATGCAATATTGATATCATATGAAACATCATAAATGCTATTAATTTTGATATATTTTTGTAGAAATTGGAGTATATATAGCACTTTAAAAAAGATTTTTTATCCTTCACTTTAAAATTGGAGTATTTAATATATAGTAGTACCTATTAAATAACACTAATGCACCGAGTGAAGTTGGATTAATTAAATGTTTTAGTAGTAATTCTAATAATTTTTATTAACTAATAAGACACTGACACATCATTGATTTTTAACTCAATTTTATTATATAACATATTTTTTTTATATATGTAATATTGGTGTCAAATGAAAGACCATAAGAACTTATGAGTTTTGATAAATTTATTCTAAAAATTGGAGTACAAATAAAAAAGTTATAACACTTTTTAAAAACGGAGTTTTTTCTCATACCATTTGTGCGAATGAGCACTGATGCATGGAGTAAATAACAATGATGAACCCAATCACATAAATGAATTACGGAGTAAATATTTTATTAGTAGTAATAATAGAATTTTTAACTCAGTTTTACTATATTATTGAATAGATAATATTTTTTATAAAATTTATATATGCAATATTGGTGTTATATGAAAGATCATGTGACATCAAATTTTTAGAGTAAATTGTACAAACCTCATTTTTTAGACATACAGCCCGAAGGGAAGGTGGGTGTAGTCCAATGGATGACCATCCACCCCAAGTCTCTCCTTTGTAGGAGGTCTTGGGTTCAATTCCCAGCAAGGGAGATGAGAGAGTTCTTGTTCCCAATGATTATGGGAGCGTAAGCCCCGACATCTGTATTATAAAAAAAGACATACAACCCGAATATCTAGAACATGTGATACCGAATATTTTCAATAGGCATCGAGTATCCCTGCTACATAGCTTTAACGTGTTACACAACTTCTGCTCTCTCTCTGTCTCTCACGCAACCCAGACTCCATGGCTTTCTCTGAAAAAGAAGGCGACCCCACAACTCCATCTAAACTATGGAAGAAGGCTTTTCAGCCTTTCTTTCAATTGGCACAAGTTCATAGGAATATTAAATTATCAACTGAAAAACCGAAATTATTAAATTGTAGCTGCGATTTGAAACCGGCTGTGATTTTCCCTTGATGTCAATGGACTATGTTTCGTGTATCAATTTTTTTTGCTTAATTATGTTAATCGGTTTCAAGATCTTGATGATTTCTACTCTTATATAACTAATTGAGTAGCAGTGCTTACTGCTTAGTCCCGACTCCACTGAGTATAAAAGAAACCAAGGGTAACATTGTCATAAGTGGGTGTACAAAGTAATTAGAGGGGACTATGAAGGAAACCCCAAAAATACATAGAGGGTGTTTGGAGCCCCAAAAATGGGCTTATAAGCCCGAAAATAAAAAAAATACTCCCTCCGATCCTTAAATCAACTTTACACTTTCCTTTTTGGGTCTTCCTATATTAAACTTTACACTTTTTATTTGCCTTATTTGGCAAACAAATTTACTCCAAACCGTGCAAAACAGTGTCAAACAGTGTACTATACAGTAAAATCAAATTTATTTCTTTAATATGTGTGAAATAAAAGTGTAAAGTTTAATAAAGACCGGAAGGAGCACACCCAAACACAAGGCTTTTGGCTACGTTTGGTTTATAGCGGATTGGCTTCGATCCGCTGTTTTTTCTAAATGAAAACGCTGCATTTTGCAGCGGTTTGCTCCGAATCCGCCAAAAAACAAACAAGCCCAAATGGGCTACTTGGCTGAATTATTTTTGAAAAAGTAATGGTAGGGGCTACTTTTTGAGCTGCAAATAAAAGTGAAAAAGTAACGGTAGGGGCTACTTTTTGAGAGCTGCAAAATATTTATATACCTTTGTAAATCATAAATATACCCTTCTACCCTTTATTTTAGGCCTAATCGTTGCTTCCTTTCTTCTTTACTTCCAGATCAACTTTTGTGTACAGGCCTTTTGAGTTGTCTACGACAAAAGTGCACCACGCATTTTTCCTTCCAGATCTACTACAATTGAAGCACCTCCAGCAGCAGCGTCATAGGTTTATCTTCCAGATCGATGACTTCCGGCTCGGCTGTTCCATAGTTTCGGCATTCCAGATCGACGGCCTCTTGAACGCTTCTCTATATCCATCTAAATTAGAGGTAAGGTGCGCTTCATCTTATCTTCATGTTCAATTGTTAGCATTGCAGACAAGTATTAGAGACTGAATTTCCTAATCTTTGCTAAATATTATTTTTAAACCTACTGGTATGATGTTATTATTGTTCGTATGAAAGCAAGTTTATTGAGCCGTGTGATTCTCTCTCTCATTATCAAACCTTGGTTGAGAACTCACATCTTTGAGCCGTGTATGATTATTATTGTTTTTTTCTAGAATAGCTCAAGCCTTGTACCCTGTTCCATACATTTAAACTTTGAGCTTCAGCAGGTTGAACGGGAAAGTAAAAACTTTGGTATCAAGTTTGTGCATAGGAGACACAAATAATTACCACAGAGTATTTTAGACACTCAAACTAGAAAATTGAAAAGTTCAGTGGGATGGAGATGTTAGCACTAGTCTTACAAGACGCAGCTTGCTGAAGCAGATCATTTGAGCTTCAAAATGTTTGAAAATGCTAGCACTAGTCTCTAAACACCCTCTAAATAATCTCCTTGAAACTCCTATGTATCCACACTTGTCCTTACATCCTTTATAGTTTCTCAATTTGCATGATTATAGCATGTACATGAAATATGAAAATTTGGTGTCCAAGCTTGGATGATATAAGGTGTATCCTTTTGGAAATAAAGTGTATTGCATATGTATGTCTATTGTTCATTCTTGTAATACAGAAATACTTCAATATTAATATGTACTACGATCAAAGTCTGCTTGAACTCTTTGGAGTAAATTATAACCCCTTGTTGGGAAGGGGTTCATCCTTTTTTCTTTTTTCTGTTTTTTCTTTTGTTTTTGTTTTTGCCCTTCTCAAAATCTCTTCTTCTTTTCTTTTGTTCATTTTTTTATTTTTTCTGGATTTTTTAAACTTTGGGCTTCCTTTATGTATCAAGAAGAGCTCTTGAAGGCCCTCTGAAATCCCTTTATGGATTTTTTAAACAATATCTCCGATATGTTTAATACATGTATATTTGCTCTATTTTGTAGATTATGAAGTGTAATGTTGAAAAGGAAGTGTGTTTTATGTGATAATGGTAGCATTGCAACAGAAAAACTAAAACGATCTCGTAGTTGGCCGCTTCTTCATTTGAGTGCTGTTTCTTCTTTCTGTCCGTCTTTGAGCGAGGTAATTTATTAAACATCAATTAAAGTGCTATATATTTTCGCGTAGGTAAGTTATAGATCATATTATATATCCTAAATACTACTTCATTTGACATTAATATGTGCATTAGATGAGTAGCAACTTACCTGATATGACAGAGTCATACGAGTCTCGACGTGCAAACTGGTCAGATTGTGAGGTTATTAGTTTTCTTGAGGTGTGTACAAAGGAGTCATTGCAAATGCATCACAAAAATCAATCATTTAGTAGTGAGGGTTTGAAAGTAATTGAAAAGGAAATGGCAAAAATGAGATTGCCTTACTCTGTCAAGCAACTCCAGAACAAATTGAACCATGGCACTACATAATTTTATCCGAAATAGACAAAGTATATTTATTAAATTAATTTACTCATATTAGTCAGAATAAAATACTAATGTCGCTCATTCGAAAATACGCTTTTTTTAAAGTAGTTGTATAAAAAAATCGACGTAAGAGTAAGAATGAAATTTCCAAAGTAATCAATTATTTAAATAGGCTTGTAATTAATTATCAAGCAAAAGTAGTTTATTAGTAAAATTCACACCCATATATTTAACACAAATAAGCTAATACCCTTTATAGTAATTTTACACACAATCAGCCAATATAATACGTAGTACCAAACACTTTCACTTCAGCAAATTAAGTCTGGCTTTTCAGCAATTCCACCCAATGCAACTGTCACCAAACAGGCTCATAATTGCGACATGAACATAATAATAGGGGATTCAAACTCACTTTCCTTTAGTTCTCCCCAAAAGTTTATAGGGTTTCTTTCAAATCAATTCTGGCCGGCCTATTTGATGTATTTGTTCATTTTTATGGTATTTTTGACTATGACTTTGTTTCTATTATGCTTTGAGTATGGTGAAGCGAACGAATTGGAAGTAGAGAACTCATATATCAAATTTAAGAAAAACATCTTTCCCACTTTGCAAATACTACGGCGAATCTCTACTACTTAGATTTGTTTGCTTTTTATTGACAATTTTAATTTGTATTATTGAAAAATGTGGTTGCTCAATGTTAATTTCAGGCTATCTGGAGTGCACTACATGGTTGGTATTGTTCTATTATCTTTTTGTTTCTTATATGAATAAATGACATGTTTTATTATATTTTCTAATTCATTTGTTTGTGGTTAATTACTTTAGGTGTAAAACCTATTCTTGTCACTGGATTTATTTTATGATTTTCATACTCTCAGGTGGTCTTGCACAGGTGCTTGAATTTATCAACCCCAGAGAATGTGACTGATCTAAATTAGCTACTTAAGGTATGCTATGTTCTTTCACTATTTGTCCTTTTCCTCGAATGATAAATTTATAAAATCAGTTTTGGACATATGGTTATAATATGTTATCTACACATTTTGGCTGATAATTTGACCTTATTCTTTAAATTTGTATGGTGATTCAAAATTTTAAAACAAAAAAATATGTTATACTGTATCTATTTTTATTCCTTCTAGACTTGAGGCAATCTATGTGCGAAATACATTGTTGTGTTTGAGATTGGGGGCTCTGAACTCCTTTGAAATCGTTCAATTCGTAGTGAAAGGTAAAAAGTTTCATTCATTTTCATTGTCATTTCAAATATGCTGATTTGTAGATAACATGTAGAAGCGGATCCTTCAAGCAGATCTTGAGTACTAATTGACTCAGTCAACATTTGATCAACACATCTGATTAAGTGGGCTGATTGTATAAACAAAGGGAGCAACAAGATTCGGATTAAGTGAAATCATGACCCAAACAATTTCGGATTAAGAGAAATCATGACCCAAACAATAGTATGGGCGGGACCTTCTTACTGATTGACTCTAATAAAAGATAAGCATTCGAAAATTTCCTCTGTATATATAATATATATGACATGTTTAAAAAGATTGAAATATTTTCAAAATGTGATTATTATTGTACCAACTCAGCCTCAGGACGAGTCACCCACCAAAAGTATACACTTTCAAGTTTAACGTGTAAACCCCGAGCGACAAATTGAACTACATCAATGTTACTAACTCCGTCCCAAATTGATTTGCAAATTTGACTTTTCTTGGTCAAACATTTTCATTTTATTGGCTTAATTAGGATGTCAATGTTTTATTAAATTCTAATTTGTGGTTCGCAACTTTGAATATATTTTAATGTATTTTCTGAATATGTAAATTTTAATTTTTAAAAATTGAATTACTTATCGATACGGAGCATTGACTTTTAATATTTGTTGACCAAAAAATGTTGATTTTGCAAAACAACTTGGGACAGAGGGAGTATTTTTTATTGTCAAGTAGTTATTTTATTTTTAATATTGTGCTAATAAATTTCAAGATAAAAAAGTTTATAAATGACAATATGTATATTTTACCTAAAAACATGGACCTCAAATTTATGTTATGCACTTCTTTTTATTATTCATGTATGCATACATTGTCTCTCACAAAAATAATTTAAGCAAAATTAGTTAAAGAAGCAGCAAAATAAGAAATAAAAACATTGGACTCATGTAGACGTTATCTCCATCACTTATGGTTCTTTCATCTTCACTCACAATTTCCGCAACAATCTCATCAGCAGAAGTGAATCTCTCCAATCGGTATGTGGTAGGAATCATAGAACACAACGCCAAATTTTTAATTGGAATATAACCTTGTATTTCTGTGAGATGCACATAGATTGTCTCGCAAGTTTCAACTCTACATTCACACTATTGAGGATAATTCCTATGTCCTTGATTGCCTTGATCATATGTGAAAGCCCAACATTTATCCAGGGTTGAGTTGTATACCTCCCGTCATACTCTTTCAACTTCTGAAATCCCTCAAATACAAACCCACACTACCTATTAATACGAAACTTTTTTTCATTAAAAGTAATTAATCCCACTATATACAATATCATTTTAGCTTTCAAAAACTTAACCAACATATCATCATATGCAACTTCGACTTCAATCAAAGGACAAATCGTTACTCAATTCAAGTTTTCAATTTTACCAAACACTGTCCCCTTACAGCAACTTATAAATTTCAGCCAACAAAGAATTCTGACATACCTCAGGTCAGTCCCTCTATCATTGTTGATGATCAACTTCTTCTTGTGATCGACGGAGATCTCTTTGTACTTGAAAAAGATCGGCTCCAACTTAGGAGCTTTAGATAATGAACCAGTCTCTCTCCCGTGTGTTGGTGTTTCTTACCAATTAGAAACTGGTATGTGTATTGCTCACAAATTTCATAATATCGAGATGTGTCACAAATCCACAAGTTTCATTGTACGCACGAGTAGCAAATAAGAGTTTCAACTTTCAAATCTATCTAGTCTTGGCGCCCCAACTTTTTATTCTGTAGAGACAATTTCACTCTTTTTAACTTTTTTGTTTATTCCTTTTCAAGTAAACACACAACTCACCGAGCTTGAGTCCAATATTTTTGTTTCTTTTTCAGTTGCTTCTTTAAGTAATTTTGCTTAATTTGTTTTTGTGTGAGACTATATATGCATGCATAGGGGCGAAACAACCATATGGCCTGAAGGGATCTGTGCTGACGTAGATTTTTTTAGTATACTCATATCTTTACAAAGTTATAAACATGAATGTAGGTAAGGCTATTTTAGGTATTAAATGTGTGTGAAGTCCTTTTATTAATTAGCTCGTTGAATTATTCTGTTGCTACACCTAATCTATTGAATTTATTGGGAGTGGTTCCAGCCCGACTTTGCCCGCCCGCCCCCTCTGGGTAAACTAGTGACCCATGCAATTCCCAAATCACCAACAACAAAAGTCTCCCCCGATGCAACACAACTCTTAACTTCAAACTCAACAGACTTTTCTAATATTATTTCTCCATTCCCATATTCAAAGACGTTCAAATGAATAACCAACAAAGAATATGCCGGTAGAGTCTCCCAACATCTCGAGAGTGTCATCTCATTTTCTAAGTCAACCTCAACCCTCTCATATTGACCGATTTTTCTCTCAAAGAGAACGATTTTTTAGAATTGTAATTGCTGAAAGTCTTCGGATATGTAGCAACAATTCTTTCGTACACATTGAGAAAGTTGATGGAATTCACGACACTTGTTGAATATGTTTTATTGACGAAACTTAAATCTAAACGCGCATAAATTGTCATAGGAATAGAAACGTAATTCAAATTAAAGAGTAGTTGATCACCACTTATAGATTTAGTTTTGACTTCCTCAAATTCTCCATCCGTAAAGTCAAAACTAACACATTCTTGAATCAACACCTTATAATCCTCATCACAGAGTGTAATAAATAATTATGTGTTTTGAGGTGACAAAATGGCTAGAGATGAACAACAAGAGGGTGAAGGGCCACAAAGTGTTAATGTGCTGCCATCGGCGCTAAGTGTTTCTAGATGATTAAACTCTCGGTTGTAAAGTTGATGCTTATTAGTGTATATTTGTCAACACCTAACGATTTTCGTTTACTTAACACATTAGGTGTAACGTCAACACAAAAAACTTGAACTATCCGGTTGCTCGAACGGATGGCTTGTTATTAACTTTCATTTGTCCTCTTTCACAATCAAGAGATTCTACGTGGGACTAAAAAAGGATCTTACAATAATCCGGCTTGGTTACACTGGTTACAGTCTCTCAGATCTTATTCAACTCCTTTTTCAAGACATTGTCATGTTTTCTGACATAGTTATCCAAATCAAAATCCATTCTGAGAATGACCTGCATAATAACACAACCGAACACAACCGAGACTACAAAGTCACCTACACATTTTACCCCCCATGACCTGCACTTAGTATTAGTCATAGGGTAGTGTGTCGGTAACTTTGTAGTCTCTGTTGTGTTTTTGTGAAGGTCGTTCTCGGCATGAATTCTGATTTGGATAAGTATATTAGAAAACATCCCAATGTCCTGAAAAAGGAGATGGAAAAGATGTGGAAGACTGTAACCAGTGTACCAAGACGGATTATTGTAAGATCCTTTATGGGTCCCGTGTAGAATCTCTTGATTGTGAAAGAGAACAAGAGAAAGTTAATGGTAAGTCATCTCTTCGAGCAACCCCGCTAGTTCAAATTTTAGTGTTGATGTTAGACCTATTGGGTTAGCTAAACGAAAGTCGTTACATGTTTTTGGACAAATATACACTAATAAGCATCAACTTTACAATTGAGAGTTTAATATCTAGAAACCATTGACGTTGATGGTGGCACATTAACACTTTGTGGCCTTTCACCCTCTTGTTGTTCATCTTTAGCCTTTTTGTCACATCAAATTACAAAATTGTCTATTACACTATGTGATGAAAGTCATAAGATGTTGATTCAAGATTGCGTTAGTTTGGACTTTGCGAGTGAAGAATTTGGGGAAGCTAAAACTGAATCTATAAGCGGTGATCAAGTAGTCTTTAATTTGAATTACGTTTCAATTCCTATGGCAATATATGCACGTTTAGATTTAAGCTTCGTTAATAAAATATACTTAAGAAGTGTTTTGAATTCCATCGACCTTCTTAATGTGTACGGAGGAATGGTTGCTACATATCGGAAGACTTTCGGCAACTACGATTCTAAATAAATTGTTCTCTGAGAAGAAAATCAGTGAATGAGAGAGAGGGTTAGGGTTGACTTAGAAAATGAGTTGACACTTTCGAGGTGTTACGTGACTCTACCGACATATTATGTGTTGGTTCTTCATTTGAACCTCTTTGAATATGGGAATGGAGAAAAACATATATTAGAAAGGACTGTTTAATTAAAGAATAAATTCCACTTTTGGTCCTGTGAGTTTTTGGTCGATTCCACATTTAGTCCACATCTTTGACTTTGTCCACTTTTGATGACTATTAAGTTTTCGTCCATATATTGTCCTTCCGTCATTGTTTTCGATGCTGGAAAAAGACCACAAACGGTTTAAAGACATTAGTCAAGTACCAAAAGTGGACAAAGTGAAAGACGTGGACTAAAGGTGGAATTGGCACAAAACTCATAGGACCAAAAGTGGAATTAATTCTTAATTTGAAGCTAAGAGTTGTGTTGCATCGGAGGATACTTTTATTGTTGGTGAATTGAGGATTGCTCTAAGTGTAGCATGGTTCACACTTGATGATGAGGTTTATCTATTAATCTTTCATTATTATCATCGTTGTCAGTATTGTTGTTTTCCCCCATAGTTTTTTCTTTATTATTCTTTGTTTTAGTATTAAGGTGGGATTGTTATTTTGAATTCAGGCAATTGACTACAAAGTGTATATCAAGTTTACACTCTTATTTACTTGAAGTGGGAGAGAGGCCGAAAGAATATGCTCTTTCTTTATTAGTTCTGTTACTTTCCTATAATCTATTTAAATTATTTGCATTTCTTTTTGCTATGCTTGCTTCTTTGAGGATATATCAACCTCATCTAATAATTTGGAGTTGGCTCACATGAATCGATCGGTGGTATATATGAGGTGGAAGACTGCTATTGTAGGCATTACAAGGTTGATTTGGCTGCACACACTTGCTCATGTAGGAGGTGAGACTTGATGGGGGTGCCATGTGCTCATGCCATTTGTGGCATTTCGAAGACTGGGGATGACATACAGAAATATGTGCATAGGTGGTACCCTATTGAATCATATCTGAGAGCTTATGAACTTGTCATTATGCCAATAAATTCATTTGACGAATGACACAAATGTGGACTACCACATCTAATTCCTCTCAAATATCTTACTATATACAAAAGGAAGTGGAAAATCAGCCCATTTTCCCGCCTAAAGATACGGGTCAAGAAATGGGTCGGGTGTGGTAGCTGCCAGCTCATTCGTCTGTTTCGCTGAATGCATTGGGCAGTGTACTAAAGCACTGTTGCATGTTGAAGCTTTTAACCGATGGTCAAACACGTGAACTAATACAGGGAGCACTCTGCATTACATAGATATAATGCAGAAGCTTTTTCTGCACTACATAGAGGTGTTTGACTGTGAGTTGCCCCATCTCTTTTTGAATTTCCATCATAGCTGATTTTAAATCTGTATTCAAGTTTTCTTGACAAATATTTGGCAGCCGATTGATTTCAAGTAGACTAGAGGCATCTGGTGGAGGGCATCATTACAGCCGGGCTGGGGCTTTTTCATTTTCATGGGTAGATCGTCACCAACATCTCCTTTCATCATTGGGCGCCGGAGACTGGTGATGTGGCACACCGACGACATGATCCAGCTATGGCAAGCTTGCGGGTTCAAGGGCGATTGTGCGATTGTGCTCCAGCGTTGGTGGAACTACAGTTTTGGCTACGCCAGCCAGACTTGAACTGCATCAAGGGGTTATTCAAATGTTAAGAAGCGGCCCTTTTGGTTCCATGACCATCAGGAATAAGTTCAGCAACACCAGGCAACGCTCAAAAAAGTTGAGCAAGTGAATCAGAAAGACTAAAAATATGTTCCAGTTAGATCCAGGCTCACCCAGCTTCAGGTATCCCAAATTTAGGTTTGAAATTTCAATTGTTAGATTGTTCATTGCTACGCTATCAGAGAAGGTACTGTTTTTCTATAATATATTACTTTGGTCAAGTTAACTTCGATTCTTATTTGAATTAATTTGATATAATATAATATGCTCTGTATGATTTATCTTTTTTGCCTTATTCAGAATTAAAAATGTTGATTTGTCTATACCAAGCAAATAGGTTGATGGAACTGGGGCAGAAAAGGTAATATAGGCAGTCATAGTATGATGTGGTATTATTTATTCTTTGGTTCATCTAATGGGGTTAAACCCTAATACTTTTACACCAGATTAAATTCTCTGCCAGTGATGTAAAAACCCCAATTGAAGCTTCACAGAAAAAATTGGTTATAACTCTTGATGACAAAATAAAAGCAAAAGTTTTCTGCTAATCGCAATGGAAAAAGCTAAAGATATCAATTAAGCAGGAAGTGGAGTAGTTCTTTGGGTTGGTTGGCTTCGATTTTGATTTTTACTCAAAAAATACAATTTTTATTTTTACTCAAAATAATAATCTGTCCTCCATCATTTGCAATGGAGCCAAAGATTCATTATTTTTTGGCTTGAGATTATGATGGAATAAAGCAAAATGCTCACTAAACTGTCTGCGCTTCTTTGTTATGAAGCAGTAGTCAGTCCATGCAATTTTGGACGCGCTTTTCACTATGGGTTATCCGGAAACAGTCTCTTTGTCCTTTAGTACAGGGGTAAGACTGCGTACATCCGACCCCCCGTTACCCCACCGTAGGTGGGAGCCTTTGTGGCACTAGGGTAAATGAAAATGAAAATGACTCAAAATAATGATCTGTAAATTTATTTCAAATAGATTTTGTTTGGTTGGATTCAATTAGTTAGGCAATCTGGAATGTGACTCTTAGTAACCTATTTAATTAGTCAAAATGTTGAGTTTATTTTGATTAGGTTACCTTTTAAAATCCATACTTTCTTGGATCAATAGTATTTGGTTGAGTTCCCATCTATGGTTAATTAAGAATAGAACATGTATTAGTATTTATTTTGACTGAATTGACAAGCTATATAAGATGTTATTATATGGAGCTAAACTCATTGTCTATAGTATAACTACTCTCTAATTCTACATTTTTGCATATGTGATGTTTGATAAAATGCTTAGGTCAAACAACATTAGAAAAAAAACAAAACATGCCAGTTGAGTCACATATATTTTGACAGATATGTTTTAATGATTATTTTACTTAGATTCATACTTCAATAATTTCCTACTTTTGCAGAAAACGGGTGACCCTAACCATTTCCCTGAAGATAAAGAGGCTGTAATTGACAAAAATGTTTGTTCTAAGTTCAGGTTATGAAGAGGGCTGAAGGAGTTTGGGGGGTGCTGTCTATGTTCAGAGATCCAGCCATTTTAGCATTGTATGCGACTGACAAGGCTGAGACTAACGGATTGGAGGAAACAGAGATGGTACATTATCTCTTTAAATAGGACTTCGATCAAATTTACTTGGATTAATATTTATCATTTGATTTGATATAGAATTAATCTTTTGTCTATTTCAGAGTGGCTCAACCGCAAACATAGCGAGTGTAGTTACAAAAGAAGCTGAGGAAGACAGGACCAATAAAAGGCAGGTACTATATTCTATCCTAGCTTTTTTTGTTTCTTCTTAAACAAGTCCTTAGCTATATTGCCTTTTTAACTAATAAAAAAGTTGTTGAGAACAAAGGCGATGTTGTAACAGCAATTCTATAGTCGCAGAAAGAAGTTGTTATTGAGCTGGTTGATGAATTTTAAACCAACGGGCAGAAGAAGAAACTTAAAATCAAGATCAAACAAGAAGTGGAGTAGGCAGATTTCAAGAAATCTGTGCTAATGTCTGTATTCTCTCTTAATGACCTATGTAGGGGATAGGCTTGGTGACCGCACTGGATTGAGACTGAGACGGGCCATAGACCAGGTGCCTCAGCAACCAATTTTCCAATCTTAGGGACGGGGACGGGGGACCTGGGTCTTTCTCTTTCAGAGACAGTGGCCAGAATAGAGATAACGTCAAAATTAAATGGGAGTCAAAATCAAGGGAGCGGAGGCAGTTTCAAGGTGGATGAGGAGGCATGCTTGGCGAGTGGCGGACTGGCATACTCTGGGCTCTACTGCTTGTGACTCCAGGAAGAAGAAGACGGATAAGGGTTCTTCGGGTTTGGCCTGGGGCTTTTGATCCCAAGGTACGGCCAGCAGTTTCTTCAACTATTTTCCTTGGCACCGTTAGTTTCATATTAAAACATTAATATCTGTTTGTTGAAATGTTGGCAGTATAAAAGTTAAGGTGGTTCTATAATTTATGTTTCCTTTATCACTAGCTTTTGTTGAAGTAGAAGAGATCTTCTCAATATGTAGGTTAAACACGCACACACCAAATCCTGTAAGTAGCTGGTGTACTCTTTAATTACTTAGTTAAAAATAGTTATTTTAATTTTTTAGGCTTTCATCTTCTTTGTTATGAAGCAGTAGTCAGTCCATGCAATTTTGGACGCGCTTTTCACTATGGGTCATTCGAAAACAGTCTCTCTGCTTTAGTACAAGGGTAAGACTGCGTACATCCGACCCCCCTTACCCCACCGTAGGTGGGAGCCTTTGCGGCACTGGGGTAAATGAAAATGAAATGATCATCTTATTCAGCATCAGTGGAGTGCCCCCGATCTGGCATCTTCTATTTATCCTATTAAAAAGGATGCACTCCTATCTCTCTAGAAAATTCCTTTTTCCTACTAAAGGAGTAAAGGACATGTAAGGCACAAGTAGAAGTGAACTTAGAAAACAAGGAAATGGTGATATTTTCGTACATTGAAGCATCATGATATTGTTTAATTTAGAAAACTTTTACTGAGTAGCTAGAATAAGTCAGATTTAACATATATGAGAAAAAAGAAAGTAATTTAGGCATAGAGAAATACTAGGAAATTTGAAACATTAGAAAAGAAGCAGGAAAAACTCATTATTTTTTGGCTTGGGAATATGATGGAATAAAGCAAATGGACTCACTAAACTGTCTGCGCTTCTTTGTTATGAAGCAACAATCGGTCCATGCAATTTTTGACGTGATTTTGACTATGGGTCATTCGGAAACAGTCTCTCCCTGCTTTAGTACAGGGGGTAAGATTGCGTACATCCGACCCCTCTTACCCCACTATAGGTGGGAGCCTTTGCGGCACTGGGGTAATGATAATGATGAGAAAAGAAGCAAGAAAATTGAACTAAGCAAGAAAATTAGGCAAAGAGGGAATTCTAGATTCCATTTAGTCATTTTTCTTAGATAACTAAATACTGAGTAGTGTGAGTATGGCAGTTTCAACATACTAAGTGAGAAGAAAGCAAGTAAAGTAGAGAGTCTACCTCTGCTACTTCTGTTAATGGCTGTGTTGGGAAAAGATGGCGTACTTTTTACTTTTTACATTTTTTATGAAATATTCCATATGACTATAATGCTTTGGACTTCTTCTTTCTGTCAATCCTATACATAATTGGCATTGAAGAATAGTGTCTCCCATGTTTGATACTCCCTCCGTCCCTTAAAACTTTGCCATCTTTCCTTTTTGGGACGTCCCAAAAAACTTTGCCACTTTCCCTTTTAATCAATTATTTTGTGGTTTCTGTTATTTCTCTCTCCTCTACACAAACCTCAACCACACAGTTTTTACTTTATTATTCTCCGTGCGGGTCAACTTTGGCAAAGTTTTAAGGGACGGAGGCAGTATATTTTATTAATTTCCAATGAAAATAGTTTCTTATTTGGACAACAATATAATAGAAAATAAAATGTATAGTATGGAGTAATAAATAGTAACAAAATAAAAGAGCTGACTATTTCTAAATAGTCATGCTTATATGAGGATATTCTTAAGCTTCCCTTCTCCCCACTCTGTTATTGATTCTTGATAGTATTGGCTTAGGGGCGAGTCAGAAATACAAGAGCTTTGTTGATGCAGTGGTATTAGAATTAGAGTTAATGGCCCTTCCTTCTTAAGTTTTAGTTCAAAAGATCTTAGAATTAGAATTTATTTTCTCTCTTGAACTTTAATTGTGGCAAGTATGAACTGCTGAAATCCATAAATTCAAGAATAAAGTAGAGCATTTACAACACAACAATAGGAATGATTTAAGAGAGGGATCCAACAGCTTTCTAATCTGATTTTATTTACCATATGGATAGTGTTTTTACAAGAACTTTGCTCAAATATGTGCTGAAATAAAACTATGGATATTTTCCATAAACTATCACTTTAGTGGAAATAAATGTAGTTATCTATATAGTTTGTTCGTGTTCTTTTTAGGTTCTTTTAAGGTTGTTATTTCTATTATTGGAAGTCTCCTAATCTGCACACAAAATGTTGGTAATTTTCACTAACTTTTACTAATTGGTCCTGCTTAACAATCTTTTTCAGATTTGTTTTTTAAACTGGAATTTCCAATCAAAATGCATAGAATGATAAGGTTTCTTCAGGTTTGGCCCGGGGCTTGTTGACGGTGGACGCCAAAATTAACGGGGCTTAGGGAAACCGCCAAAGTCAAGGGAGTGGAGGCAGTTCCGATGAGGGGAACGGCGAGGTGAGCAGAAAATTGGCAGCGTCTGCGTCTCTGGGTTCTGGCTCAACGGCTTGCATACTTCAGGAAGAAGAGGACGGATAAGGTTTCTTCAGGTTTGGCCCAGGGCTTGGGGAGGGTTTCATTTTCGAACTTAGACTTCATTGCATTTCAGCCGCACGATTACTCACCTAGATGTACAGCTCACGTTTTTTTTTCATTCTCCATAGCTCCCATGTTCTTTCCACACTGTGTTTCTCATTTCTCACTGGATATCTCATTTCTCTTCTTTATCGGAAATCTTCAATTTCAGTCAGCTTCATATGAAATCTCTCCATTCAGAATTCATGTATTCCCGAACTTCTTAAGGTCTTTTATCTGTAAGCTTCGAGGATCAAATTCTGCAGGATTTTATTTAGTCCTATGAAACTGGAAAAATTGAACATTGTTACTCCATATTTAAATAAGTTTACTGAAAAGTGCTTTTGTTTCATAATCTCCCAATACGTCTTACTTTTGTAGAAGACACTAAGGTAAGTTATAATTGTTAAATATTTTTAGTGAATGCAATAATACTATGTATATAGTTTGTTTGTGATAAATTCTATCTTAATCTGAAATTGTATATTATTGGAGTGAATATATTTGAGTTCTTAAGAAGATTTCTTAATATATGGAAAAAAAGATGAGGTCTGATCTTAATTCAGAAGTTCGAGGATACCAAAAACAACAACCAATGCATATGATTTTTGCTTATCAATACATATCAGCTCTTTATTATGATTGTTCTTTGATTTGCAGGCCATATGCAATTTCCTAATGTTTGGATCAGCACCATGGGTGCATATAATTGGATGCAATGAATGTAATGTTGAGGCTTTTGGTGACAGTATGTTTCAAGTACTATTTATATGAAGGATTAGTTAATCTAATATTTAATCAATTGCCAAATATATCATCATATGCAACTTCGACTTCAATCAAAGGACAAATCGTTACTCAATTCAAGTTTTCAATTTTACCAAACACTGTCCTCAATCGTTACAGCAACTTATAAATTTCAGCCAACAAAGAATTCTGACATACCTCAGGTCAGTCCCTCTATCATTGTTGATGATCAACTTCTTCTTGTGATCGACGGAGATCTCTTTGTACTTGAAAAAGATCGGCTCCAACTTAGGAGCTTTAGATAATGAACCAGTCTCTCTCCCGTGTGTTGGTGTTTCTTACCAATTAGAAACTGGTATGTGTATTGCTCACAAATTTCATAATATCGAGTGTTGTCACTAATCCACAAGTTTCATTGTACGCACGAGTAGCAAATAAGAGTTTCAACTTTCAAATCTATCTAGTCTTGGCGCCCCAACAGTATATTCTGTAGAGACAATTTCACTCTTTTAACTTTTTTGTTTATTCCTTTTCAAGTAAACACACAACTCACCGAGCTTGAGTCCAATATTTTTGTTTCTTTTTTAGTTGCTTCTTTAAGTAATTTTGCTTAGTTTGTTTTTGTGTGAGACTATATATGCATGCATAGGGGCGAAACAACCATATGGCCTGAAGGGATCTGTGCTGCCGTAGATTTTTTTAGTATACTCATATCTTTACAAAGTTATAAACATGAATGTAGGTAAGGCTATTTTAGGTATTAAAGGTGTGTGAAGTCCTTTTATTAATTAGCTCGTTGAATTATTCTGTTGCTACACCTAATCTATTGAATTTATTGGGAGTGGTTCCAGCCCGACTTTGCCCGCCCGCCCGCTCTTCAGTAGCAGGTTTGTTCTGGGTAAACCAGTGACCCATGCAATTCCAAATCACCAACAACAAAAGTCTCCCCCGATGCAACACAACTCTTAACTTCAAATTCAACAGACTTTTCTAATATTATTTCTCCATTCCCATATTCAAAGACGTTCAAATGAATAACCAACAAAGAATATGCCGGTAGAGTCTCCCAACATCTCGAGAGTGTCATCTCATTTTCTAAGTCAACCCCAACCCTCTCATATTGACCGATTTTTTTCTCAAAGAGAACGATTTTTTAGAATTGTAATTGCTGAAAGTCTTCCGATATGTAGCAACAATTCTTTCGTACACATTGAGAAAGTTGATGGAATTCACGACACTTGTTGAATATGTTTTATTGACGAAGCTTAAATCTTCGTCAAAGAAATCAATGAAATGCTAGATTTTCTACCGGAAAGAATTGGCCATGCTTGTTGCCTCAAAGAAGAGGAGTGGAAAAAGCTGAAGTCCTCTAAGATTCCGGTTGGATTGCTCAAGCATTTGTCTTTGATTATCATCCACATATGTTTACATTGTACACACATTTGTGAATATGCATTCTTCAGATGCATCCATATGATGCATGATAGTTGATACTGTCATATTCCTTGCTTTCTTATGGTCAGATTGGAATTCAGGAAATATCAGGGAACAGAAACAGGAAGGGAAACATAGATGAAAGTTGGAAGGATAGAAAATGTGGGAGAAAATAAAAAGATGGACTGAAATTCATATAATTTATTTTCAATATTTAGTTATACTTTTTTTTTATTTACATTTTCCATCATTTTCAATGGAGCCAAAGATTCATTATTTTTTGGCTTGAGATTATGATGGAATAAAGCAAAATGTCTCACTAACCTATCTGCGCTTCTTTGTTATGAAGCAGCAGTCAGTCCATGCAATTTTGGACGGGATTTTCACTATGGGTCATCCGGAAACAGTCTCTCTGTGCTTTAGTACAGGGGTAAGACTGCGTACATCCGACCCCCCCTTACCCCACCATAGGTGGGAGCCTTTGCGGCACTGGGATAAATGAAAATGAAAATGACGAAGCTTAAATCTAAACGCGCATAAATTGTCATAGGAATAGAAACGTAATTCAAATTAAAGAGTAGTTGATCACCACTTATAGATTTAGTTTTGACTTCCTCAAATTCTCCATCCGTAAAGTCAAAACTAACACATTCTTGAATCAACACCTTATAATCCTCATCACAGAGTGTAATAAATAATTATGTGTTTTGAGGTGACAAAATGGCTAGAGATGAACAACAAGAGGGTGAAGAGCCACAAAGTGTTGATGTGCTGCCATCGGCGCCAAGTGTTTCTAGATGATTAAACTCTCGGTTGTAAAGTTGATGCTTATTAGTGTATATTTGTCAACACCTAACGATTTTCGTTTACCTAACCCATTAGGTGTAACGTCAACACTAAAAACTTGAACTATCCGGTTGTTCGAACGGATGACTTGTCATTAACTTTCATTTGTCCTTTTTCACAATCAAAAGATTCTACGCGGGTCTCAAAAAGGATCTTACAATAATCCGGCTTGGTTACACTGGTTACAGTCTCTCAGATCTTATTCATCTTCTTTTTCAAGACATTGTAATGTTTTCTGACATAGTTATCCAAATCAAAATTCATGCTGAGAATGACCTGCACAATAACACAACTGAGACTACAAAGTCACCTACACATTTTACCCCCCATGACCTGCACTTAGTATTAGTCATAGGGTAGTGTGTCGGTAACTTTGTAGTCTCTGTTGTGTTTTTGTGCAGGTCGTTCTCGGCATGAATTCTGATTTGGATAAGTATGTTAGAAAACATCCCAATGTCCTGAAAAAGGAGATGGAAAAGATGTGGAAGACTGTAACCAGTGTAACCAAGACGGATTATTGTTAGATCCTTTATGAGTCCCGTGTAGAATCTCTTGATTGTGAACGAGAATAAGAGAAAGTTAATGGTAAGTCATCTGTTCGAGCAACCCCGCTAGTTCAAATTTTAGTGTTGATGTTAGACCTATTGGGTTAGCTAAACGAAAGTCGTTACATGTTTTTGGACAGATATACACTAATAAGCATCAACTTTACAATTGAGAGTTTAATGATCTAGAAACCATTGACGTTGATGGTGGCACATTAACACTTTGTGGCCTTTCACCCTCTTGTTGTTCATCTTTAGCCTTTTTGTCACATCAAATTACAAAATTGTCTATTGTACTATGTGATGAAAGTCATAAGATGTTGATTCAAGATTGCGTTAGTTTGGACTTTGCGAGTGGAGAATTTGGGGAAGCTAAAACTAAATCTATAAGCGGTGATCAAGTAGTCTTTAATTTGAATTACGTTTCAATTCCTATGACTAAAGATATGGGTCAAGAAGTGGGTCGGGTGTGGTAGCTGCCAGCTCATTCGTCTGTTTCGCTGAATGCATTGGGCAGTGTACTAAAGCACTGTTGCATGTTGAAGCTTTTAACCGATGGTCAAACACGTGAACTAATATAGGGAGCACTCTGCATTACATAGATATAATGCAGAAGCTTTTTCTGCACTACATAGAGGTGTTTGACTGTGAGTTGCCCCATCTCTTTTTGAATTTCCATCATAGCTGATTTTAAATCTGTATTCAAGTTTTCTTGACAAATATTTGGCAGCCGATTGATTTCAAGTAGACTAGAGGCTTCTGGTGGAGGGCATCATTACAGCCGGGCTGGGGCTTTTTCATTTTCATGGGTAGATCGTCACCAACATCTCCTTTCATCATTGGGCGCCGGAGACTGGTGATGTGGCACACCGACGACATGATCCAGCTATGGCAAGCTTGCGGGTTCAAGGGCGATTGTGCGATTATGCTCCAGCGTTGGTGGAACTACAGTTTCGGCTACGCCAGCCAAGACTTGAAACTGCATCAAGGGGTTATTCAAATGTTAAGAAGCGGCCCTTTTGGTTCCATGACCTTCAGGAATAGCTTCAGCAACACCAGGCAACGCTCAAAAAAGTTGAGCAAGTGAATCAGAAAGACTAAAAATATGTTCCAGTTAGATCCAGGCTCACCCAGCTTCAGTTATCCCAAATTTAGGTTTGAAATTTCAATTGTTAGATTGTTCATTGCTACGCTATCAGAGAAGGTACAGTTTTTCTATAAAATATTACTTTGGTCAATTTAACTTCGATTCTTATTTGAATTAATTTGATATCATATAATATGCTCTGTATGATTTATCTTTTTTGCCTTATTCAGAGTTAAAAATGTTGATTTGTCTATACCAAGCAAATAACTTGATGGAACTGGGGCAGAAAAGGTAATATAGGCAGTCATAGTATGATGTGGTATTATTTATTCTTTTGTTCATCTAATGGGGTTAAACCCTAATACTTTTACACCCGATTAAATTCTGTGCCAGTGATGTAAAAACCCCAATTGAAGCTTCACAGAAAAAAATTGGTTATAACTCTTGATGACAAAATTAAAGCAAAAGTTTTCTGCTAATCGCAATGGAAAAAGCTAAAGATATAAATTAAGCAGGAAGTGGAGTAGTTCTTTGGGTTGGTTGGCTTCGATTTTGATTTTTACTCAAAAAATACAATTTTTATTTTTACTCAAAATAATAATCTGTCCTCCATCACTTGCAATGGAGCCAAAGATTCATTATTTTTGGCTTGAGATTATGATGGAATAAAGCAAAATGCTCACTAAACTGTCTGCGCTTCTTTGTTATGAAGCAGTAGTCACTCCATGCAATTTTGGACGCGCTTTTCACTATGGGTTATCCGGAAACAGTCTCTCTGTGCTTTAGTACGGGGGTAAGACTGCGTACATCCGACCCCACGTTACCCCACTGTAGGCGGGAGACTTTGCGGCACTAGGGTAAATGAAAATGACTCAAAATAATGATCTGTAAATTTATTTCAAATAGATTTTGTTTGGTTGGATTCAAAATTAAAGCAAAAGTTTTCTGCTAATCTCAATGGAAAAAGCTAAAGATATCAATTAAGCAAGAAGTGGAGTAGTTCTTTGGGTTGGTTGGTTTCGGTTTTGATTTTTACTCAAAAAATACAGTTTTTATTTTTACTCAAAATAATAATCTGTCTTTCATTTGCAATGGAGCCAAAGATTCATTATTTTTTGGCTTGAGATTATGATGGAATAAAGCAAAATGCTCACTAAACTGTCTGCGCTTCTTTGTTATGAAGCAGTAGTCAGTCAATGCAATTTTGGACGCGCTTTTCACTATGGGTTATCCGGAAACAGTCTCTTTGTCCTTTAGTACAGGGGTAAGACTGCGTACATCCGACCCCCTGTTACCCCACCGTAGGTGGGAGCCTTTGCGGCATTGGGGTAAATGAAAATGAAAATGACTCAAAATAATGATCTGTAAATTTATTTCAAATAGATTTTGTTTGGTTGGATTCAATTAGTTAGGCAATCTGGAATGAGACTCTTGGTAACCTATTTAATTAGTCAAAATGTTGAGTTTATTTTGATTAGGTTACCTTTTAAAATCCATACTTTCTTGGATCAATAGTATTTGGTTGAGTTCCCATCTATGGTTAATTAAGAATAGAACATGTATTAGTATTTATTTTGACTGAATTGACAAGCTATATAAGATGTTATTATATGGAGCTAAACTCATTGTCTATAGTATAACTACTCTCTAATTCTACATTTTTGCATATGTGATGTTTAATAAAATGCTTAGGTCAAACAACATTAGAAAAAAAACAAAACATGCCAGTTGAGTCACATATATTTTGACAGATATGTTTTAATGATTATTTTACTTAGATTCATACTTCAATAATTTCCTACTTTTGCAGAAAACGGGTGACCCTAACCATTTCCCTGAAGATAAAGAGGCTGTAATTGACAAAAATGTTTGTTCTAAGTTCAGGTTATGAAGAGGCAAAAATAGAATAAAAATAGACAAAAATAGGACTTTGATCAAATTTACTTTGATTAATATTTATCATTTGATTTGACATAGAATAAATCTTTTGTCTATATTTCAGAGTGGCTCAACCGCAAACATAGCGAGTGTAGTTACAAAAGAAGCTGAGGAAGACAGGACCAATAAAAGGCAGGTACTATATTCTATCCTAGCTTTTTTTGTTTCTTCTTAAACAAGTCCTTAGCTATATTGCCTTTTTAACTAATAAACAAGTTGTTGAGAACAAAGGCGATGTAGTAACAGCAATTCTACAGTCGCAGAAAGAAGTTGTTATTGAGCTGGTTGATGAATTTTAAACCAACGGGCAGAAGAAGAAACTTAAAATCAAGATCAAACAAGAAGTGGAGTAGGCAGATTTCAAGAAATTTGTGCTAATGTCTGTATTCTCTCTTAATGACCTATGTAGGGGATAGGCGTGGTGACCGCACTGGATTGAGACTGAGACGGGCCATAGACCAGGTGCCTCAGCAACCAATTTTCCAATCTTAGGGACGGGGACGGCGGACCTGGGTCTTTCTCTTTCAGAGACAGTGGCCAGAATAGAGATAACGTCAAAATTAAATGGGAGTCAAAATCAAGGGAGCGGAGGCAGTTTCAAGGTGGATGAGGAGGCATGCTTGGCGAGTGGCGGACTGGCATACTCTGGGCTCTACTGCTTGTGACTCCAGGAAGAAGAAGACGGATAAGGGTTCTTCGGGTTTGGCCTGGGGCTTTTGATCCCAAGGTACGGCCAGCAGTTATTAAGCAGTAGTCAGTCCATGCAATTTTGGACGCGCTTTTCACTATGGGTCATCCGGAAACAGTCTCTCTGTGTTTTAGTACAAGGGTAAGATTACGTACATCCGACCCCCCCTTACCCCACCGTAGGTGGGAGCCTTTGCGGCACTGGGGTAAATGAAAATGAAATGATCATCAGTGGAGTGCCCCCGACCTGGCATCTTCTATTTATCCTATTAAAAAAGGATGCACTCCTATCTCTCTAGAAAATTCCTTTTTCCTACTAAAGGAGTAAAGGACATGTAAGGCACAAGTAGAAGTGAACTTAGAAAACAAGGAAATGGTGATATTTTCGTACATTGAAGCATCATGATATTGTTTAATTTAGAAAACTTTTACTGAGTAGCTAGAATAAACCAGATTTAACATAATATATGAGAAAAAAGAAAGTAATTTAGGCATAGAGAAATACTAGGAAATTTGAAACATTAGAAAAGAAGCAGGAAAAACTCATTATTTTTTGGCTTGGGAATATGATGGCATAAAGCAAATGGACTCACTAAACTGTCTGCGCTTCTTTGTTATGACGCAACAATCGGTCCATGCAATTTTTGACGTGATTTTGACTATGGGTCATCCGGAAACAGTCTCTCCCTGCTTTAGTACAGTGGGTACGACTGCGTATATCCGACCCCCCTTACCCCACTATAGGTGGGAGCCTTTGCGGCACCGGGGTAATGATAATGATGAGAAAAGAAGCAGGAAAATTGAACTAAGCAAGAAAATTAGGCAGAGAGGGAATTCTAGATTCCATTTAGTCATTTGTCTTAGATAACTAAATACTGAGTAGTGTGAGTATGGCAGTTTCAACATACTAAGTGAGAAGAAAGCAAGTAAAGTAGAGAATCTACCTCGGCTACTTCTGTTAATGGCTGTGTTGGGAAAAGATGGCATACTTTTTACTTTTTACATTTTTTATGAAATATTCCATATGACTATAATGCTTTGGACTTCTTCTTTCTGTCAATCCTATACATAATTGGCATTGAAGAATAGTGTCTCCCATGTTTGATATATTTTATTAATTTCCAATGAAAATAGTTTCTTATTTGGACAACAATATAATAGAAATTAAAATATATAGTATGGAGTAATAAATAGTAACAAAATAAAAGAGGTGACTATTTCTAAATAGTCATGCTTATATGAGGATATTCTTAAGCTTCCCTTCTCCCCACTCTGTTATTGATTCTTGATAGTATTGGCTTAGGGGCGAGTCAGAAATACAAGAGCTTTGTTGATGCAGTGGTATTAGAATTAGAGTTAATGGCCTTTCCTTCTTAAGTTTTAGTTTAAAAGATCTTAGAATTAGAATTTATTCTCTCTTGAACTTTAATTGTGGCAAGTATGAATTGCTGAAATCCATAAATTCAAAAATAAAGTAGAGCATTTACAACACAACAATAGGAATGATTTAAGAGAGGGATCCAAAAGCTTTCTAATCTGATTTTATTTACCATATGGATAGTGTTTTTACAAGAACTTTGCTCAAATATGTGCTGAAATAAAACTATGGATATTTTCCATAAACTATCACTTTAGTGGAAATAAATGTAGTTAATTATATAGTTTGTTCGTGTTCTTTTTTAGGTTCTTTTAAGGTTGTTATTTCTATTATTGGAAGTCACCTAATCTGCACACAAAATATTGGTAATTTTCACTAACTTTTACTAATTGGTCCTGCTTAACAATCTTTTTCAGATTTGTTTTTTAAACTGGAATTTCCCATCAAAATGCATAGAATGATAAGGTTTCTTCAGGTTTGGCCCGGGGCTTGGTGACGGTGGACGCCAAAATTAACGGGGCTTAGGGAAACCGCCAAAGTCTCTTTGTGCTTTAGTACAGGGGTAAGACTGCGTACATCCGATCCCCCCTTACCCCACCGTAGGTGGGAGCTTTTGCGGCACTGGGGTAAATGAAAATGATGAGGGAAACCGCCAAAGTCAAGGGAGTGGAGGCAGTTCCGATGAGGGGAACGGCGAGGTGAGTAGAAAATTGGCAGCGTCTGCATCTCTGGGTTCTGGCTCAACGGCTTGCATACCTTAGGAAGAAGAGGACGGATAAGGTTTCTTCAGGTTTGGCCCAGGGCTTGGGGGGGGGGGGGGGGGGGTGTTAATTAGAAACCAATAAAAATTGAACTTGACCTGGGCCTAGGGTTGGACTCGGGCCGGGGTGCCCGACCCGGAACCGAGTCCAACCATACCCGGGCCTGGTTCGGCCTGGCCCGGTTAGGCCCGGACCCGGTATCAACCCGGGCTGGCCCGGGTCCATCCCCTCGGGCCTTGCCCGGAACCGGAATTGGCCTGACCCTGGTCCATCCCTAATTGCATAGTTTTGAATTCCATTTCAATTCCTTCTCCTATAGAATCCTCCATAAGAACATATTTGTAGTGTTTCATTTTGCAAATATGACCTCGGTTCCAATTTTCCCCACATTTGAAACATAATACCTTCCTACTCATCTCCTGCAATTCATTTTGTGTTAATATGGACCCCATCTTCCTTGGAATAGGATTGGACACTTCTTCAGTCTTCTTGATTTCCCCTGAATTATTTCCAGAATGGTTTGTAGTTGTCTTGTGATAACTACTTCCACTTCCATCTCCCCATTTATGGCAGCTCTGTCCACATGTGGAATGTGTTTTCCATATCTTCTTTCCTTCTTCCTTATTTCTCCAGGACAATACTTCACTATTCTTGTGCTCAATTAGTAATGTTGTATCCATGATATCAGTCCAATCCCTAACATTATAGAGCTTTAACTCAGCTTTAATGTCCTTCTTCAGACCATTCAAGAAAATGCCCTTGGTTACCTTCCTACTCAAATCTCCTTGAGAAGCTACTACCATTTTGAATTGTTCTCTGCATTCCTTCACTGTTCCTTTCCGTTTGAGACCTAATAATGGACCCAAAGGATTTTGAACCAATTCTAGATGGAATCGAGTCGATGGATTCGGTTCGGGCCACCCGGCCCGTGACCCGGCCCGGCCCGGTACTGTGCGGGCCCGGGACCGGCCCGGTTCGGGCGGTCCGGGACCGGGTATGGGCCCGAACCGGTGGGAAGTGCGGGGTGGGCTCGGTTCAGCATTTTTGTGACCCGGCCCGGCCGGGTCGGGCTCGAGCCCGGGTCCGGTCCAATTTAAAAAAAAAAAAAAAATTTGTTTGGGCTCCTACTAGCCGTTGGGGGTGGGGCTGGGGACAACCCAAACGGCTATATAGCCGTTGGGTGGGGTAAAGAGGGGGTCCGGGGGGGTTGGGTGGTGGGGGGGTTGGTGGGGGGGGGGTGGGGGGTAAAAAAAACCCTATAAATATTCCTAATCTTAAACATTTTTTCATATCTCTTCTCCAAATCTTCCTATTCTTATCTCTCTACTCTCTAATTCTCTTATTCTCCAATATATTATATATCTAGTTATCTACTCTCATATTCTCTTCTCCAAGAAGTTAAGATGGAAAATCAAAATGCCATTATACGGTATAATTTTGATAAGCAGAAGGACCCGAAGACCGGGATGTGGTACGCAATTTGCAAATGGTGCGAAAAAAAATGTATAATGGGGGCTTCAGGTGGATTCGGGATGGCAATCAAGCATATGAAGTCATGTGACAAAGCCAAAGGATCGGGAGGTGCAGGAAGTTCCGATTGAATACAATTTTCAAAATGTTTATCTCTTATATGTAGTTCCTATTTCATTTCAAATAAATGCAATTGAAGTTTGTTTTTAATACTCGTATAAAACTATAAACTATAAATATAAATTCTAAAAAAAAAAAATAACCGGCCCGAATCGGACCCGACCCGTGACCCGGGCGGGTGGCCCGGCCCGAACCGGACCCGTCCAACCCGCGGGCCGGTCCCGGGCCCACTTTTCTTGAACCGGCGGCCCGACCGGGCCTAGGCCCGGCACGGGCCTGACCCGGCCTAGGCCTGGCCCGGGCCCGACCCGGCCCGAATCCATCACTAGAATCGACGGGTTAAAGCCGCCTTCAGAGTTTCCCAGTTATGTTCATGAGTCTAATTCTCCCATCCTTGGAACCAACTCAATGCTCTTTCCTCCATAGCCACTACCGCTACATTGACCTTATCTTCCTCTTCAATATGGTTAAGTTGAAAGTAGCGATCAATACTTATTAGGGATGGAACCGGGCCGGTCCGGGTCCGGGTCCGGTTCTGGTCCGGTTCCGGCCTGGGCCTGGGCGGTTTGTTTTTTGCAAACCCGTGGGCCCGGAACCGATCCGGGTTGATACTGAGTCTGGGCCTAACCGGGTCGAGCCAGGCCCGGTTCAATGTCTATTTTTTTTGCTTTCATTGTTATCCCTTGACCCCCCCCCCCCCCCTCACCCCTACCCCCAAACATCCCCAAAACACTCAGCCCTACCCTAGGAAATGAAAAAAATTGACTCGGGCCGGAACCGGCCAACCAATCTTCTCCGTTCAATAACAGTATATCAATTTTTCTTCTCGTTTGGTGATGGTGACCAAGTTCTTTGCGATGATGTTGGTGGCGATGCGGTGGTGAATGGTTGTCGTTCCCTTTCGAGTCCTCAGAAATCGATGCGACTTACTTCGCGATGTGACTTACTTCGCGATTGATTTTGGTCTCTCTCCACCAAAGTTGTGATCATTTCCCGTAACTAGGGATGGACTCGGGCCGGGTGGCCCGACCCGGAACCGGCCCGGGACCGGTACTGTTCCGGCCCGGCCCGACCCGATGGCCTTGTCAGTGACCGGTCCGGGTAGGCCCGGCCCGTGGGTTTTCCGGTCCGGGCTCGGGTCACCCAAAACAAGGCCCGACCCGCCCGGGCCCGGGCCCGGTTCGGGCCAAAAATTATTTTTTTTTTCAATTTTTTTTTTAAATTTTTGGGTTGGGCTGGGTATTTTGGGCCATTTGGGGTGGTTTGGGGGTGGGAGGGGGGTTAATTAGGAAGAGGAAAACAAAAAAAATTATAATGGGCCCGGCCCGGACCCGGTGGTTACCCGGGCCGGTCCTGGGTCCACCATTTCTGACCCGCCGGCCCGACTCGGACCCGGCCCGGACCCGAGTCCATCCATACCCGTAACTCAGCTATATTCGCTGCCACAGTTGCGACAGATTCCCGTTGACTTCTTTCCGATTCGTGCAATCTTCCTTCCATCTTAGCATGCGTAAGGATCATCCAGTGTGCTCTGATACCACTGATAGATCACTTCAATTTCAAAGAAATTACAAAAGAAATTCAAGAACAACGCAACAAACTTTATTAGAGAATATCAAGAAACAATGACCGAAGCCCCTAAAGAGAGAGGATTAGTCTCTAACTTCCCAGTATAAAACAAAATATCTAAAACAACCTACTTGGCATCTCCCAGTTTATTCTATTTATACTGTTCTAGTACATTTATTATTATTAATCTATTAGGCCCGATTTCGATCACATGGTGCTTCTCAGGATGGTAGGTTCTATTATAATGTACATACTTCTTTTATTTATTTATTTATTTCTAATTTTAGTCATGGTTGGGAGGCATGTTTGCAAACTGATCAAGACAACATCTCAGCAAATTGAAAATGGATTTATCAAGTGACTATAAGCAAGGGCGGATCTGCCGAGGGGCCAGTGCCCCTGCTTTCGTCGTAAGAACTAGTGTATAGCTTGAAGGGGTTGGGGGGGGCGCCGAATTGGTCTGTTCCATAATTTTCGGTGGGTTGAAGCCTGAAGGTGTAGCTTCCGGCTGGAGGACAGGGTTGATCGATGTAGAAGTATCCGGGTAACTTGGCAAGACTGATTTTTTTTTGAAGTAGAAGTGTAGGACGATGTCATTTAGAAGTAATCGGGCCAAGGCAGCCCAACAACCGAAACAATGTAAACATGCCAAGCCAAGTTCCAGTGCACAACAAGGTCTAAAGCTCTTCCCCTTCACCCAGACTGTAAGTCTGTATCTTCAAACATCAAATGCCGCATAGGAGCGTAACCCGGAAGCAACGAAGCAGTGAAACGGGCAAGTAGCAGAGCCACGCCAGCAGGTCGCTACACTGAACCGCCAGCCCCTAGGGATCTCGAAGCTAGCTCTGTAACACCCCGGGCCCACAAGCTCCGAGGGACCTCTAGTACTGTCCTCACAAACCGTCACTAGCCTTTTTCGCGCACTTTGTCCTCACTCGTGCGCATCCTGAGAAACTTCCCAGGGGGTCACCCATCCCAAGACTACTCTCGTGCAAGCACGCTTAACTTTGGAGTTTTTAGGTGATGAGCTCCCTTAAAAGGAGATGCATCTTGTTGGTATGACTAGTACTATTAATCCGTTTAAATTAAATCTCAAGTGTTACAATCATCCCCACTTAGGAACGCAACGTCCTTGTTGCGCCCAATATCTAAAACAACCTACTTGGCATCTCCCAGTTTATTCTATTTATACTGTTCTAGTACATTTATTATTATTAATCTATTAGGCCCGATTTCGATCACATGGTGCTTCTCAGGATGGTAGGTTCTATTATAATGTACATACTTCTTTTATTTATTTATTTATTTATTTCTAATTTTAGTCATGGTTGGGAGGCATGTTTGCAAACTGATCAAGACAACATCTCAGCAAATTGAAAATGGATTTATCAAGTGACTATAAGCAAGGGCGGATCTGCCGAGGGGCCAGTGCCCCTGCTTCCGTCGTAAGAACTAGTGTATAGCTTGAAGGGGTTGGGGGGCCGCCGAACTGGTCTGTTCCATAATTTTCGGTGGGTTGAAGCCTGAAGGTGTAGCTTCCGGCTGGAGGACAGGGTTGATCGATGTAGAAGTATCCGGGTAACTTGGCAAGGCTGATTTTTTTTGAAGTAGAAGTGTAGGACGATGTCATTTAGAAGCAGGAAAAAAATGTCCAGTGCCAATCGGGCCAAGGCAGCCCAACAACCGAAACAATGTAAACATGCCAAGCCAAGATCCAGTGCACAACAAGGTCTAAAGCCCTTCCCCTTCACCCAGACTGTAAGTCTGTATCTTCAAACGTCAAATGCCGCATAGGAGCGTAACCCGGAAGCAACGAAGCAGTGAAACGGGCAAGTAGCAGAGCCACGCCAGCAGGCCGCTACACTGAACCGCCAGCCCCTAGGGATCTCGAAGCTAGCTCTGTAACACCCCGGGCCCACAAGCTCCGAGGGACCTCTAGTACTGTCCTCACAAACCGTCACTAGCCTTTTTCGCGCACTTTGTCCTCACTCGTGCGCATCCTGAGAAACTTCCCAGGGGGTCACCCATCCCAAGACTACTCTCGTGTCATCCGTCTGTCCAGTAAATTTTCCCATTAATCGTGCCCCAGCTTAAAAAAAATTCTAGTTCCGCCACTGACTATAAGCTCCGAGGATCTAATTCTGCAGGATTTCATTTGCAATCGACAGGGAAGTCCAACCTGCCAGCCGCCAGGACCTCACGACTGTTGGTGGTGCTTGTTGATTTCCGATTGCAATTTGGTGTGAATGAGGCAGAGTATCGGGCGACTTGAAGGCTAGTGGTGCATTTGCTGCAGCGATATCAATGGAGGGCCATAGGCCACCGACTAACCTTTGGCCCAACAAGACCGCGACGACCGCAGTGGTTGATTGAGACAGATCCAGACCTTGGGGCTCTACTTTCAGTGACGACGACCGATAGATAGTTGGCCATAAGCAATGGCGCAAAGCAGAAAACCAGCAAAGCACTCATGTTCTAGGCTCGAATATGTTGAACTCTCATGTTTATGCCTTTAGTTTTTTGTCTGTGCTAAACACTCATGTTATATGTGGTATGCCATTATATTTTTGGTGGATGTGTGACACACTTTTATGTTATGTACCACCCTCGTGTGTAAACACTTATTCAACGCCTCTATTTGTGCACAATTATATGGTTGTTTAGTATATGGTTGTACTACATGTTTGCTTGTGTTAGTATAATTTTTGGTTGTAGTAAAAATTAGCATGGGTGTTAGTTGCACCACATGTTTACATGGGTGTTAGTTGTTTAGATTCAAATGCATATGAGTATTGTATGTTTGGTTTGGTTTTGTTTACCTTATAATGTAACCATTCTATTCTTCAAATTGAAATGAAAGAGAACCTTTTCAAAGTATACACAAAACAATATCAACTAACACATGTGAGCAAAAATAGACTTTCAATTGGCCTTGTTTGATTACACAAACTACAACCACAAACATACTCTTTAGTGTCAACTTCACTACCATTACATGTTTGGTAAACATTACATGTACTACACGACAACAACTTCTCACAAATGAAGGGCACTAATACAACAAAAAAAAGATATTACAATGACACTTCTAACTACCCTTCTTTGGTCTTCTCAAATAAAATTGTCAATGTTAGTGTCATCTTACCCCCTTCGACCATTGGAGTTTGTGCAAACATTTCTATAAGTTCACAAACATCACCTTTCACCTTTTCATCTCGACCTCCTTCACCTTCAACACTTGGACCTTACCTTCCATGATTGCTGCTTTCACTCAATTTCCATTCGAAGTAATTGCATTGTGTGCAATTATAAAACAATCTGCCCTTATTTTTCCCAACTTTTGTTGTAACTAAGCATCCTTGAATACAAACTCAACATGCATAACATTTTTTCTTGTTAGGGCATTCATTAAGGAAATGCTTTGAACTCCTACACCCGGTTCATTTTTTGAATAAACAAAAGAAGAACGACAAAAGGAAGAACGAAAAATATGTACGCACCTGAAGATGAAGAACCTTAAATCATATGACAATGGCGGCACCTCTTGAAAAATCCAAACGGCTGAAGAACGGACAAAGGGAAGTGAGCTTCCCAAGCAAATGATGTGTACCTCACTTGAATTATACAAAGAAAGTTTGGTTTGTACTCGACTTAGGGATTTAAACATATAAGGATGTGAAGTTACATGTTTACTCCTGAAAAAATGAAAAGCCACACGGAGTTTGTAAAACTTTTAACTACAAGGGCGACATTTAAAACAATTCTGACAAAACATGGAGTGACATTTAAAAATGCAAAAACATAGGTCTGGGATTTCAATATGATGGCTAATTGAGAGTTTAAAACTGTGATTTTCACTATAGATTAATAATGAAGAACTAGAACCCGCACGGGTAGCTCAGTTGGTCAAGTGGTGGGAGATTTGGAACAATGGACCAAGGTTCGAATCCCCGCAGCGACCGGGTGGAGGTCACAGAACCTGAAATAAGGCTGGGCCTCTGGTGCGCACGGGTGTATGGGCCTACTGCCATTCTGCTAACTGAGTCACCGTGACTAACCTCCCCACCATCCTGTCGGGTCGGGATGGGGGGCTCCTGGGGTGGGAGATTCCACTTTTTTTTGGAACAATAATGAAGAACTAGATGGAAGGTTAATTTTCTTTCTTCCACGGTCATTTGATACCATGGGGTGTGGGGATATTTTAAAACTATGAATTGTATATTTCATGGTTAAGTTATTACATTTTAAAGTTGTTTTCAATCTAAAATTAGGTAAGTGTGTACATGGAGCATATATGAAAAGCCAAATCAGTAATTTTGGATCAACACAAGAAATTTAAGACTATGGGTCGTAAAGTTTTCATTGGTTTGTTATGTTAAACTTTTGTGTTTAATTTATATTCCAATCATTAGTCACTCACTTTGAGTAGATGCTATTACGAATTTTGTTTCTAAACACAATAAGAGATAGCTAAATAAATCTAACACCACTGAGGATTATGTTCATAGAACACCTATCATTTGTCAACGCAATATATCAAGATCATATCCGTAACTAATTTGATTGTGTTTGAAATAAGTTTGCTAATATTTTCATTATTTATTTTTTTGTAAAACTAAAATTATTTAAAACCCATAATGGCTCCACTGCAGTACGTATAGGAATCCTTCCAGCAGCGGGATTATTAATAAAGTTAATGACCGATTTTTTTGTGTTGTGGTTCACGTCGCATAAAATGTAACCCGCATTGATGAAAAGTATAATTTATGTGTACACGTCAAAATTTTTCTTTATATATAGCGTGAGTAGGACTCTTTTTTGTATTTTTTTTTAATAAACTTTTTTTTATTTATCTTTTTTTGTTGAATATTTTTTTGAATTTCTAGAAGTACTAGATACAACTGGATTGGGGCTTTTTGGGGAATTAGAACGTGTGTTGATTTCATCTGAGCTAGATATTGATGATGTTAGAGGACAGAGTTATGACAATGGGTCTAACATGAAAGGTAAGCATCAAGGTGTTCAAAGAAGGCTACTTGATATGAACCAGAGAGCTTTTTACATGCCATGTGCTTGTCATAGTCTAAATTTAACAATTTCTGATATGGTTAAATCTTGTTCAAGAGCGGTTACTTTTTTTGGATGTGTTCAGAAATTGTATACATTATTTTCTGGTTCAACAAAAAGATGGGCAATTTTGAAAGAGCATTTACAGTGCTTAACTTTGATGTCATTGTCCACCACACGTTGGGAATGTCATGTGGAAAGTGTTGAAGCAATTGTAACCCAAACTTTGCAAATATGAGAAGCTTTGATTGAACTGGGAAAAGATTGCACTGATTATTCGTCTAAAAATGACGTTAAAAGTGTGCTGAAACAAGTAGAAAAGTTTGAATTCTTATTGGGCATGGTAATATGGTATGATGTTTTGCATCCCAATAGTAAAGTCAGTAAATTATTACAAAGTGAAGATATGTGCATGGATGCTTGTATAGTAAATATGAATGCTTTGATTATTTATTTAAACAAGTATCGAAATGAGGGGTTTGAAGATGCGATGAGTAGAGCAAAAGGTATTGCTCTAGAATTGGGGCTTGAACCTTGTTTTCCTGAAAGGCGATCGATCCGAAGGAAAAAGCACTTTGATGAAGATAAAGAAGATGATGAAGATAAGTCGTCTCAAGATGCTTTTAAGTGTTTTTATTTTAATGTTGTAATGGATGCTTGTTTGGCTTCTTTGCAAAGTAGATTTGATCAGATGAAGGTTTTTCAAGGTATTTTTGGGTTCTTGTTCAATTCACGGAACTTGAAATCATTGGATTCTGATAAGTTGAGAGATTGTTGTAAGATACTTGCAGAAGCTCTACAAGATGGTGAAAAGGAAGACATTGATATGGATGATTTGTTTCAAGAATTGGAAATGTTGCAAAATATTTTACCGGATGATAGGGACACAACCATTAAAATTCTTGATTTTGTGAAGAACTTGTGTTGTTATCCGAATACAACAATTGCTTACAGAATACTGTTGACAATACCTGTGACCGTTGCCACAACGGAGAGAAGTTTTTCAAAGTTGAAGATTCTAAAGAATTATTTGCGATCGACTATGTCTCAAGAAAGGATGAATGGACTAGCAATTTTAAGCATTGAGCATGAGATCTTGGAAAAGGTTGATTATGAAGCAATTATTGATGATTTTGCTTCACAGTGTTCAACGAGAAACGTTTTTAAGTAATGTTTTTCTTTTTATGTGATACTTGTTACATTTCATCAAACATGTTATTTAAATATTAATAAAGTGAATTTCGCCTTTATTTTTTTACCTTTATTCAATTATTCGGTAGTTTTATTATAATCTATGTTTGTCTTATAAATTTAGGCCCAACTTAGCTTCTCGCCCATAGGCTCAAAAAATGACAGGACCGGCCCTGCAAATAAGAAAGAGAAAATTCACTAAATAAGATTAAAACAAAAATAAAGTTCATACACAATATTATCGTTGTTTTATTCTCAAAATATGACTTATTCACTGCTATTTTAGCAAACTTTAATCATATTATTTTTAACAGGACTAAGTAAGATCTATTTGAAGAATAAAACACATTTTTTCATATATTAAATCACATATATGGAATTATTTCATGAGGAATGATCCTATCAAAACTATCCGACACGATTTGCCATCTAACCATCTATGTTTGTTGTGCTTCCGGGTTTATTTTTTTGACGAAACTTTTTGAGGATGTTTTTCATGATGTGTAGCTTGTTCGCAACAAATTTTAGTTTAAAATTCAATCAGAAAGTTAATTCAATAAATTATTGAAAAACACAGCGTCAAAATGTATATAAAAAACACAATGCTTTTTCCTAATTTATTTAGTTGACTTCCAGATTGAATTTTAAGCTGAAATTTGGTGTACATAATCTAAACTTAAATTTAAAACTTGATTACAAAATTTAATCAAAAAATTCTACCCGAAATAAAAAAATACCTAATTTTTTCTTATTAGTGATTAGTATTTAATACTAATACTAGTAAAAAATAAAAGCATTGGGGGGGGGGGGGGGGGGGGGAGCAAGGCCCCCTAACCCTATACTACCTCTATCCCAGTATGTGTACGTAAAGGTAACTTGTTTAATTTAGTCCAAATATAACTCATGTATATGAAAGTAATTCCCACACATGAAGATATAAATCGCAAATAAAAAAATGTTACCCGCGCACATGAAGATGTAAATTGCACATAACAAAATGTAACTCGCGCACAATAGGATGTAATTCACTAATATGAAGATATAAATCACGCATTAAAAGTAACTTCATGTATGATCTAATGTAACTCCAAGAATTGTGTATAAATGTAACTGACACATATGAAAATGTTAACCATGCATAGGAAAATGTAATGTCATGTTTTATCAAATATAAATCAAAATAAACATACTTAATGCTCTAAAAACATTGAAAATATATACTACGTAAAAGAGATAAAAATATACCGAGTATGATAAATTTGCATTTTCAGCCCCACAAATAGTTCGAATTTTAGAATGTGCTCTCTGTATTCTTAAGTGTGATTAAATTTGACCAAATTTTATAAAAGACGTAGCTGTATAAAATTTGAAAACATTACAAGTGAAAAAATATCTCAAAAATGACAAATGTTGCAAATAAAATAAATAAATAAATAGGTACCAATGTGGGGTATGGACGAATTTTCCCTTCAAATATAAAATTTATAAATAATTAATTCTGTGTGATTTAAGTTTAAAATTGGCCTCGGGATATGATAATTCGAAAATTTCATAAGAGAATCAATAGTGTTTACTGAAAATGTAAATCATTTATTAGCCGTGTTTAGCCATTTTTAATGTATGGCAATTTTCCAACATGGTATTAAAGAGACGGACCCACATACCGGGGCCCGAAGTGACAAAGAATTTTGACGGTAAACATCACACTCATCCGTCAAGAGTTGCATTTCCCCACAAAACTCACACTCTTTTCTTCCCTCCGCCGGTTCTAAACAAATCCACAGAGCCTCGCTGCCAAAACTACCAAAGGCCACCCCTTTCAGCAAAACCCACGTTTTCAATTCCTCCTTTATGCATGTGTTTATATGTTTATACTAAGAACATGCATTTACGGATAATGAATTGAAATCCTCCGTAGTGCAAATGCCGCGGCTTTCGAGGTTACATCGCGTCTGCTTCTTCTTCCTCTCTGTTTTTGCGATCCTTCATCTTCCTTTCTCTGTGTCTGGGTTGAATCGAGAAGGACGTTACCTCCAAAGACTGAAGCTTTTCCTCTCCGACCCCAACGACGCGTTTTCTTCATGGTCCGAACGTGATCCTACTCCGTGTAGCTGGGCCGGAGTTGAATGCGACTGCAGCGGCGCCGTCGTCGCCGTCACTCTCTCCGGGTATTCTCTCGCCGGCCCCTTCCCGGATTTCCTCTGCAGTCTCCCGTCTCTTGCCGCTCTCAATCTCTCCAACAATTACATCAACTCCACACTTCCTCTCTCCATTTCTAGATGCCGTAACCTCATCAGCCTTGACTTGTCGCAGAATCTCATTGGCGGACCCATCCCGGACACCCTCTCCGACCTCCATTTTCTCAGGTATGTTTACCGTTAATTTTAACGTACTCTGCTTTTTTAAAACTCTTTACCACTTCCCACACCCTGTTGAAATTAGTGAAGAACTTAAGAACAGAGTCTTAGCTTTTTGTGTTTTTTTTTGCTACTGTTTGACCTTTACGTTATGTTGTCATCGAAATCAAATCATAATGCGATTTTAGTTTAGTAATTACTCTTGAATAAATGCTCATTGATACACCGTATATGATTTACAGTAATTGTACGGAGTATTTATTAGTGTGGTTATCAAGTGGAATGATACAGTAATATGACATCTTTAACTTGCAGGCATCTTGACATCAGTTACTGCAGCTTTTCCGGTCAAATCCCGGCGACATTCGGAAGATTTCGGTCATTGGAGACACTTGTTTTATCCGACAATGAGTTGAACGGAATAGTTCCGGCCATTCTGGGTAACATAACGAGTCTGAAGAGGATTGAACTCGCTTACAACCAATTTTCGCCGAGTCAGTTTCCGGCAGAACTCGGCAACTTGACGAATCTTGAATACCTATGGCTGGGCGGGTGTAATCTTGTGGGTCCGATTCCAGAGAGCATTGGAAGGCTGAGTCGACTCACTAATTTCGACGTGTCTAACAATCGACTCACTGGGTTGATACCCAGCACGATTTCCCAAATGAAGAGCATCGTTCAAATTGAGCTGTTTAATAATTCTCTCACCGGAGAACTGCCGGCGCGATGGTCAAACCTGACCCAGTTGCGGCGGATTGACGCTTCGATGAACAGTTTAACCGGTACGATTCCGAGGGAGTTATGCGAGTTGCCCCTCGAATCGCTGAGTCTATTCCAAAATCAACTCGAGGGTTCAGTGCCAGAGAGCATTGCTAATTCTTCAAATTTAAAGGAGCTGAAACTGTTTCACAACCGTTTCATTGGGCCATTACCGAGCCAACTCGGATTGAACTCGGCGTTGAGTTTACTGGACGTCTCTTACAACAACTTCTCCCGGACGGTCCCAGAAGGGCTGTGCGATGGGGGATCTTTAAGCGTGCTCATACTGATGAACAACTCTTTTTCGGGGAATATTCCGGTGAATCTCCGCCGGTGCCTGACTTTGAAACGGATTCGGTTTCGGTTTAACCAGCTTTCCGGGGAAGTGCCCGCGGAGTTTTTCGGCTTGCCCCTTGTATACCTCTTAGACTTGAGTGACAATGATTTTTCTGGAAATATATCAACGATGATATCTGCAGCGAAGAGTTTAGAGAGCCTTCAAATTTCCAGAAATAGATTCTCAAGCTTCATTCCCATCGAAATCGGAACCTTGGCGAAATTAGGTCAAATTTCTGCCAGTCAAAATGAACTTCAAGGAGAAATTCCATCTACTTTGATGAACATGAAGCAACTGTTGTCCGTTGATCTTAGTAACAACAACCTCTCAGGGAAAATCCCGAATGGAATCCAGTCAATGGTGCAGCTAATTGAGCTTAATCTAGCCAACAATCAATTATCTGGTGAACTTCCGTATGGAATTGGAAACTTACCAGTTCTGAATTATCTCGACCTTTCTGGAAATCAATTCTCAGGAATAATCCCGTCGAGTTTCGAAAATCTGAAGCTTAACACGTTTAATCTTTCGAATAATCGCCTCTCAGGGGAAATCCCTCCTCTCTTTGACAAAAGCATCTACTGGGACAGCTTTCTGGGGAATCCTGCTTTATGTCGCGGTTTATGCTCTTCCATGACTAAACAAAAACATGAAGGTCATACATGGCTGATGAGAGCCATTTATGCAATGATAGTAGTTGTTTTCCTTCTCGGGTTAGTCTGTTTCATATATAAACACTTGAAATTTAATGTAGCAAAACATTCTGGTGCGCCATTATCCAAATGGACTTTTTTCTACAGAATCGGTTTAAATGAATGTGAGATTCTCAAATGTCTAGAAGATTCAAATGTGATCGGAAACGGGGCTTCTGGAAAAGTCTATAAGGCGAGTCTAAGCAACGGAGAAATAGTTGCTGTGAAGAAGTTAAGGAACAAAGACGAGTTTGACATTGAAGTTGAAACGTTGGGGAAAATCAGGCATAACAACATTGTGAAGTTATGGTGTTGTTGTGATGCAGGAGACTGCAACTTATTGGTCTATGAGTACATGCCAAGAGGAAGCCTGGGAGATTTGCTGCACTGCCGTAAAGGTGTTGGTATGCTGAACTGGCCAACCAGGTTCAAGGTTGTCTGTGATGCTGCCAATGGTCTATCCTACCTACACCATGATTGTCTGCCACCTATAGTTCACCGGGATATCAAGTCTAACAACATATTGCTGAACGATGACTTTGGAGCGAAGATTTCAGATTTCGGTGTAGCAAAAGTAGTTCGGTGTGCTGAGTCTATGTCTGTCATTGCTGGTTCTTATGGTTACATTGCTCCAGGTAACTGCGCTATTTTTTTTACTATTTTTTTCTGCTTTTATACCATGTTGATCGTTTGAATTACAATCTCACTGAAGTTGGAGTTCCAATGCCTTTTACTTTTTTATTTCCATGTTGGTTTAGGATACCTTAACACATTTATATATTGAATACAAGGATTCTAATTTTTTTGTTTTTTCTTTTTGCTGAATATCGGGCGCGGGGCAAATGTTGCCAACATATTAGTAGCTTGAATGATTGCAAATATCAATCTAAAACATAAACTGTTGTTTGTTGTGATCTATTTAATTTTATGTTAAGTATCAATATCACGAAAATATAAGTATAAATTAACAAATAAAAGATATTAAAGTTAGTAAAATTATAAAAACAAAAACTCATTGATGTTTTGATTCTTAGATTGACAGTTTTCACTCATAAGATGCTTTAGGAATTGATCTAACAAGCCCTGACATTTTAACCACTGCTATTATTTGGTTGCAGAATATGCATATACTTTACATGTGAACGAGAAGAGCGACATTTACAGTTTCGGAGTTGTGATGCTGGAGCTGGTGACTGGAAGAAGGGCTGTTGAGGCTGCGTTTGGGGAGAAAGATTTGGTAAGCTGGGTTACCTCAAACGTGAACAACAATGGACTTGACAAAGTGATCGACCCAAACATGGATTCTTGTTTCAAAGAACATATATGCAAGGTTCTTGATATTGCTCTTTTATGCGTTAGCACTGTTCCGCTCAACCGTCCTTCAATGCGCAATGTGGTTAAACTCCTCCGAGAATCACATGGAAATCTTTACCCAATGGTTAGGAAGAATTGACTCGAGTCTCTGTTGATAAGTAGGTATAAAAGGTTAAGGTCACAATTTTCAGAATTAGCTATTGCATTCTTCTTGTAAGCTGCTTTCCTAACCTTGTTTTAAATTTCTTTTGCGGGTTTGGCAGAGCAATCTACACAAGTCAAAGTAATGGGATTATTTGTTAAAATAGTGCATTCAATATATTTGTTTATCCAATATTATAATAATGTTTATCATTATAATATAATGATAGTATAAATTAGCATAACATTGAATGACAATCTTGCCATGAACAATCACAAATAATACCAAGCAAAACAACATTGCGTTTTCATGGATCCAAATATACTCAAAACGAGCATACAAAAGTAGTATTTCAAGAAAAGTTATTGTTCATTTCCTGTGTTTTAAGAAAACACCCAATCAAACTAGCAGAAAATCATAAACAAAATTATATAAGTGAGCGAAAACATAAGATGATAAGCAATTTAAAACCTTATATATACAAGTATATCTAGAGTTAAAGTAAAGTCTACATTCGTCCAATGAAAAGAATAGGGTTGGAAAAGAACATTTGAGAAAAGAAAACTCACGGAGAACAAGTGTGCAGATAGTTTGTGAAGGTGGGGAAGAATGTTATGTGGAAAATTTAAAAAAAATGATATTGTAGTACTATGTACTCCGTATGAGTTTTGTAAGAAAATATTTTGAATAAGGAACATTTTGATATAATATTATATTCGAAATAATTTCATATTAAAAAATAGCATTAGTCAAAGTTGATGTTCATTGACCATTAAGAGTAATTTGATGAACCTTTCGAGTATTAGTTTGGACTGTTAGCCTTACATGTGTTCAATGTTGAAACCTATAAAGCCACTTTTTTTTTTACTTCTAGTACTTATCTAATGCTTAATACTGTTTCACCATAAAATTGGAATTAAACTTGTTAGAATTTATTTTTTCAAATGATCCGATGATTGAAACTAAAATTTAATGCTAATAACTAAAAAAATCGAAATATTGTCAAGCACCTTGTGATCTGATGTTATCACAAATAGGAAGTCACGTTCGAATATAATCCCAGTTCAAGGACGTTGGTCTTAACATCAAATAGATACTATAATAGGTCAAGAAAATTTGCCAAAAATTTGGACCATTAAACTCAATTTTCAGCTAAAAAATAAGTTGACTGTGTCAGTCTGGACGGACAAGATCATTTCTCCAGTGTTATTTACGAGTATAAGATATGATCTATAATCCCCTAAATATATTAAGTGCCAGTGGTAGTTAGTACGGCTCATTTGCCGTTTGAACAGTCCCCGGTCGTTACCCCTTACTGCAGCAAATCCAACTAACGCTTTCCGCCGTTTGTTCCCCCATTTTCTGCGTTTATTGTCCTGCTTCATCCAGCTTAACTCATTGTGCGGCCAGGATCATTGATTTTCAGGATCGTTGATTTCTTTTTTGTCAGGTCGGTGCAAACAAAGATAAATATCATCTCATCACCCCTTCCTGTCACATTTCAGTTCCGTAAGCTTCTTCCGTCGGCTTATGCTGTAAGTTTTATTGTTACTCTTATCTTTCTTTTGTGCGTATGATCTTTCTCTGTGTTTGTTGATTCCATGGACGTTCTTGGTGTGTTGTTGTGTACTCTGGTGGTTCCGGAATTCCGCTTTATTTGGGGTGTTGTGGGTGTTTTTGGTAGTGTTTTGTTTGGAACTGCTTCTTTTACCTGTACCGTTGTATTTGGTTGTACTGTTTTCGGATTCAGTGGTGTTTTTCTTCACCACGCTAATTCCTCAATCATCTGTGGTTTGTTTTCCTTTTTCCCTCTATGTTGGTGACGCCCCTATTTGCCTCTGATGTTGTGTTGTTTATCCTTTTAAAATGATCTTTATCTTCATTTGTTGATGACTGTGAATTTGATAGCCTTTCGCAGTGCTTTGTTCTTTATTCCAGAGCTATGCGATGTTTAATTGTGTCTTTTAGGGTGTTTCAGGTGTGGTTGGTAGTCTTTTGTTTGGAGCTGTTTCTTTTTCCTGTGGGTTGTTGGTAGGTTGTAATGTTTCGGGTTGCTGTCAGTGTTTCTTTTTCTGATAGCTTAGTCATCTTTGGGTTTTGTTTTTCTTGTGCCCCTTTGATTTTGTTGTGTTTGTCTTTTTCGTTTGATTTGTGATGTGTCATTTGTGCAATCAAATTGGTCGTTGGTTTCCGAAATTTATAAGATCTTATGTGTCGCTGATATGGTTTTTCTAATTTCAAAATTGGGTTTGTGTGATGATGCTGGATGATTGGTATTTTATTGGGGCGTGTATGGTATTTGACACGTGCTTTATTAGTGTTCGGGGTTGTTGGTGTTATGATGATTTTTTGTCTATTGTTGTGGTCCGTTACCATATAGCAGGGTGATTTTGCCCTAAAATGGGAGTACCTCACTTGTGGTTTTTGTATTCAGGTAGTGCACGGGTACATTTGCAGTTCCAGGAATTTACTTTTTCGCTCACGTAAGTCTTATGTATTATATTTTTTTAGGTTTACGTTGGGAGCAATTTTATGTTTGTGGTCGTTGGTGCTTTTGTTGTGTGGTAGTCGTGTTGAGTATTCGTTACCTAAATGTTGTATGTTCTTTTGTTTTATCCCTTCAACGTATTTCGTTGTTGTTTTCCCTTCTTTCCTTTACTTTGTTATCACCGTGGTTTGTGGTATGGTTGGGTGGTCGTTTTGTAGGTTGGGGTGAAAATGTTGTTGGGTGGGTGGTCATTGGTGTGGAGGGATGGTGTGATATTTTAGCATATAATTCGCTATTCAACTTTGTTTGAGTACTGCACTTGTCAATGCCTCCTCGTGGTGGCCCTGGTAACCGTGTCCCTCTAAATGAACAGCGTGAACGCCGAAATAAACGTCGGCGCGTACAACCCGAAGGACAGACTACGTCTCATAAACGGTGTGCAAGTGGCTTAACTGGCACATGAGAACATGAAGGTTGCAATGCAGAAGTCGAAGGTCTGCGCCCTTTCAATCATACGCTTGTCTTATTCGTTAGTTTCGTGCTCTTTGCTTTGATGGTTTCTGATTTTTTTTTCTCCTTGTGGGATTGATTTCTTCCTGTGTGTTAACCCATTGCACGTCGTAACCCCTTCTCTTATATTGTGGTTGCCAACGACCATTTGTCCGCTTCAAAATACCTATGTATTATAACCCATTAACGGTGCCCTGCTAATCTATTACCCCTTGCCAAAAAAAATTGACTCTTTTATAACTGGTTGTTTTCTTGCCACCACCTGTCTTCGCGCGTGCCTTCTGTCTTCTTCGAGTTGTGAATGAAACTTACATGCTCGATGATGTTCCTGATTGTTTACTCTGTGGTGCTGAGCACCTTCAGTATGAATCTCCTGGGATGTGTTGTAGTCGAGGTGAGGTTGTGTTGACCTCTATAGACATGCCGACACAGCTACAAAAGCTTTTCACAGCGCGTGACCTCGTGTCAACCCATTTTCGATCATGTGTACGGACATACAATAACACATTTGCGTTCACGTCCATTGGTATTTACAACTACGACAAGAATTTGTGCCGTCGGAATCAGGGGATCTACACTTTTAGAGTGCGGGGACAAATTTATCATTTCATCAATGACTTACTCCCAGATGGTTGCCCCCCTCGGAATCTTCAATTATATTTCTATGATACTGAACACACCTTAGAGAACAGGCTTGATTCCACGTCCCATCTCGATAAAGAAGTTGTCGCAGTTTTAATGGATGTGTTGTCTGCTAACCCGTATGCACAATTCTTCAAAGCACTCACGGATGTAGCCCGTAGTGATGACTTTTCAGTTGTACTGAGTGCAAATCCTTCCTTGGATCAACGCGTCTACAACAAACCAACAGCTTCCAGGGTCGCTGCTATTTGGGTAGACGATGGGTATGAGGGCCTTCCATCAGCTAGACACATTCGTGTTTACTCACGTAGTGGACAATCGCAAAATGTGCATTACTATTACGGATGTTACGACCCGTTACAATACCCTCTTCTTTTTCAACCTCATTGTCGATCAGTTGTAATCAATTTGATTCCGACGTAAACCTGCTTGCCCATGAGGAATTGTTGCGGGTGACGGCAAATTAGAAACACTCGGTGTCATGTCGCCAGTATTATTCGTACAAGTTGCAGCTCCGTCATAGTTCCACTTCATTTATCATGCATACTGGCAGGCTATTTCAGCAATATGTTGTTGACATATACATAAAAATAGAAACCCAGAGGCTTGATTATTACCGTAGCAAACAACGTGACTGTCGTTCCGAAACATACCAAGGGTTAGTTGACAGTGTGGAGTCGGGCCTAACCAACACCAGTGATATTGGCAGGCACATCCTCTTACCAAGTTCTTTCATTGGTGGGCTGCGTGATATGCGTGGGCATTACATGGATGCAATGACTCTTGTGCAGAACTACGGTAAACCAGATCTATTTATAACCATCACATGTAACCCCAGTTGGCCTGAAATAAAGAATCGCCTAGCGTTTGCTGATGAGGTTCAGAATCGGCCAGACCTTGTTGCCCGTGTGTTTCGTGCCCGGTTGGAGAGCTTCAAAAAAGACATCATCACTAAGGGTTTGTTTGGGACCGTAGTTGCATACACATATGTGATTGAATTCCAAAAGAGGGGATTGCCCCATGCGCATTTCCTACTTATCCTGAATGATGTTGGGAAAATAACCACAACGACACAGTGTGATCGTATAATCACTGCGGAAGTACCTGATCCTTTGACAAATCTAGTATTGTATGGCCTTGTTAAAAAGCACATGATCCATGGCCCCCGCAGAGTTATGAACCCAGCGTGCCCATGCATGATTGTATCTCATGGAATATCCGTGCCAATGTGCAGAAGTAAATATCCACATGACTTTGCCCATGTGACGACATTTGATGAGAATGCCTTCCCATCATACATAAGGCGAGAATCGGGGATAACTGTCTTTGTGAGAAAACATACACTTAACAATAGGTGGGTTGTCCCTTACAATGCGCGCTTGTTAAGTAAATATGATTGCCACATTAACGTGGAAGCTTGTGCAAGCGTCCGGTCTGTTAAATACATATACAAGTATATTTACAAAGGGCATGATAGAGTGAGTATGTCTTTGACGGAAACAAGGAATCCTGAGGTAATAGATGAAATAAGCAACTTCCAAAAAGCACGCTGGGTATCTCCTCCTGAAGCTGCGTGGCGTATTTTTGGATTTTCTATAGCTGAAATGAAACCCGCAGTTTTACGGTTGCAGGTTCATTTGGAAAATGCTCAATACTTGTCGTTTTATGGGGATCAGCACATTACTTACATCACAAGAGCCACGGATTCTGTCAAAACTATGCTTACCCAATTCTTTGAAATGAATACGACTAACCAGGTTACACGATCGTTGAATCTTCTTTACATCGAATTTCCACATTACTTCGTTTGGACTCCCCATAAAAAACAATGGACTCAACGGAAACAGAGGGAAGTTGTAACGCCCCAAAATCCAGTCTAGTTGTTAAATTACGTAGGAATATAATCTCAAATATTATCAAAAAAAATAAATAATCGTTTATCTCACATAATATTAAAGCTAAAATTCGATGCAATTATTGTAAATTTCAAAACAAAGTAACGTGGGAAGGAAATTAAATTAACTTGAAAATTTACTTTTTACCTTTAAGTAAAATTTAAGACATATATATATTATAATGGATAAGTTTGTATGCATTAACTTATCATGAATATTTGTAAAATGATGAGTCGGCTAGATTTATGTGTTGGAACTAAATTAAATAAACAACACACATGTTGGTATGTACATACGTGTAGGAGATTTGGGTTAGCTGGAAGCTTAGAATTTTATGATCAATGATTACTCAACATAAAACTATGAAGTGGAGCTTCATATAATTTACACGTAGAAAAAGAATGTTAAGACCATTCTCCTAGATATTTCAATTACAATGGCAGCCAAGTACTATATATATGACCCAAATTACTCTTGGTTCTAACAAGTCACACTTCGGCCAACACTTTAGTAGTTTAAGATAGATTACTTGGAAAGGATTTCACCAACTAAGGAAAGAACAAGCTGGAAAAAGAATTTTGAATCAATATAGTACCGTTAAGGTTAGTACGTTTCCGCTCAATTTATTTTAATGAGCATGTTAATATTCTCGTGTTAATTTCCGTCCCCGTTTCCTGTTATGTTATGGGGATGATGGACATCTTATAACCTTAGAATTATTTTTTTATGTGTATTCTCAATATATATTCTGTAGAAATTTTGACTGAATGAAAATATATTTAAACCATTATATTTTGTAACAGTATTTATATATTGTTGGTATAGACAAAACTTAAGAAAATTGACAAAGACAAATTCAAATGGAAGAAAATAAAATGCCCAGAAGTATAATACTTGTAATTGTATAACCTGCCTCCATGCATTATTTTGATTTATTTCATATACGTATTCATACTAACCTAATCATTAATTTAAAACTATTAAAAAGTCAACCTAATATGCATGATATATATTACAGATATACGTATATACATATATATTTGAAATATATACGTAAGTGTTTAAATATAATATACTAATAACATGCGTGCACTATCTAATGCTTAAAGTAAGTATAAAATATATGCTTCCAATTAACAAATATGTATTAATTGATTGATCAATATTATATATATATATATATATATATATATATATATATATATATATATATATATATATATATATATATATATATATATATATATGATACGTAGTGCATGTTCTCCATGTTATAAAAAAATGAACTTCTAACAAAATCCACACCCGCCGATACATGTATATATACGAATATGGTTATCTACATGTTCAGTATGTATTGTTTATGTTTATTTATCTATGCGTTATTCATTATATTTAAGTTAGTTTAAAAAAAAGAAAATAAATTAAATAAACTACTTAGTATGAAATATTTATGTAAGTACTATGGTCACTTAGCTTTTAAGACTTACACGTCATCACTTAGTTAGATTAGGCAACATAATATTCCTACTTGATTTTAGGAGAATTAAGTTTTATTAAATGACTTTACGTAAGAAATAATGATAAAAAGAATCAAAGTTTATATATTTCTGAAAAGCCTTATTCTTGGTCTGGTACTCTGACATGGATACTTCTGTTCTGTTTAATGTACTACGTACACTCCTGAAATTCCGTTTTAGAGGAATAAGTGTTCTTCTGTTTAGTGTACTCTGTACACTCCTGAAATCTTTTTAGAACACTATTACTCTCCTATTAAGGATCGAGTCTCTTCGGTGATCTCGTCCTTTTCTGTTCAGCTAGCATCTGTTAGGGATTGGTACGTGTAGCTCCGGCGATTACGTTTCCATATCCTTCCTGGGTAATGTGGGTACAAACCTTGTGACTGTATTCCTTACCGTTAGTATTCCTCTGTCTAGGTCCAGTTTCTTGAGTTTAAGGCTAAGTAAATGAATCTGTCTGCTTAATGATACATTCTAAAAACATAAATTATGTGAGAATCAGATATCCGAACTTATTTTGCTCTGTATATGAATATTCTGAAATACTTGAAAATTATCCAGCTCACTCAGGTATGATGTTATGTTCTAACAATCACGTGATAATTATGATATATGCTTTGATACATTATATGTGTTATCACCGTACCACTCAGCACATTGCTGAGTGGGTAGTTGTTTGTTTTTTCCCTACCCGTAGGTCAAGCGCAGAATCAACTTGAAGCATCGGGATGGAAGGAGGCATAGGGCTCATATGCATATGGTGTGTTTTGTGGGATTCTGAAATAAACTTAAAATTTACATTTTGATATTTTGTAAAAACCTTCCGCTGCAGTTATATGAATTTTGTGATATTGGCGTTATGTTTGTTTAATAAACTCATGTTCATTTTGGGTTAGTTGTGAATTATTTAATAAATAAATTATGCTTGTAAAAAAAATGTTTAGATACGATCTGACTTAATAAGTATTTTAATAAATCTGTTTCGGTTTTCTGCTATGTGACAAACCGCTCGGGTCGGCAGGGCTGAACCGGGTGGGGTGTTACAGAAGTACTGGGTCGACTTGTTTCTGTCAATCCCACTGAAGGAGAACGATATTACCTGCACCTCTTGCTCGGCAGTGTTCGTGGTCCCAGGTCCTTTTCGGAACTTAAATGTTTCAACGGTGAAACACTCTCGACGTTTAGGTCTGCTGCAGAACGGTTGGGTTTACTCTCCGGTGATTTTCTGGTTCGTGCTTCTCTTGATGAGGCTGCAGTGTTTCAGTTGCCTTCCAGCCTGCGTCGCCTTTTTGCAATCCACCTTTGTTTTTCTGCAGTTCCAGACCCGTGTGCGCTTTGGCTTGAACAATATGTGAAATGTTACAAGAAAGTTCTAACCTCCAACTAGGAACTAAACTTCTATGATTTAGCAATGAATAGCTTGTAAACTAGAAGTTTAGTGAAGCATGAGTCCAAGCAGAGAGTAAAGTTTAGAATAGCACTTTCTCTTTTGTTAGATAGCTCGTGAATGCTCGTGAAAGAATTTCTCTACTTTGGATGCTCAAAGCTTGGTTAGAAACTTTCGTTTCTGCCTATATTTATAGGCTACTCCAGTTGATTGATCTCATCAGTTGGTTAGGATGGATTAATCTTGTTCGTTGAAAATTGACAAGGACGACTTGTATATTCGTCTTCTTGTGCTGGAGCTGATTTCCGGGTGATTTCCTTGTCTTGCATTATTCAGCCGCCCAAACTTCACTTCAGGAGTTAGTCCCATGTGTGCGTACACTGCTCCGGACCCCAGTACGTTTTTGGCATTAAATGCCGGTCATATTTTGTCTTCAATCATATACATTCAATGTATATGATTTTCGAGCTTCTTTTCTTTTCGTATGTGACATTTAATTAATCTTTGAGCTAAATAATATATGCCGGTAGGATCTAAATATCCTATGAAGGCAAATAAAAATTACCTTATTGCATTTTTACTTTTCCGGTAATATTTCTTTAGTCTCACAAATTTTACATTTATTCCGTCACATATTTTTGAGTCTTAACACATGACCAACATTGAGACACAATGTACACGTGCTAATTATAGTGGCATCATCAAAATCTATCAAAATTGGGTACTAACAAAAATGAATGGAGTAATATGCTTTAAACCCTTCGGGGGACGTGATCACAGCTCCGCCCCCACAGCCATGTGCACTTGATGCATCATCTACATACATCTCCCACCAGTTATCCAGCACGTTGTTTTCTGACTCAGTTTTTGAAGGCCGAGCGGTACATTCTGCTATGAAATCTGCCAAGGCTTGGCCTTTGATAGTAGGTCGAGGCTTGAAATTGGAATCCACCTCATACTGCCCGATCAAGAGACTCCACTTTGTAATGCACCCGCTAGTCATTGGATTTCTCAAGATGGTGGCGAGTGGCTGAGTTATATACACGGTCACTGGATGAGCCTGAAAATAGGGTGCAAGTCTCTTGATGGCTGCTATCAGAGCTAGTACTGTTTTTTCTATCAAGGTATACCTAGTTTCTGGCCCATTCAATGCTTTACTTACAAAATAAGTTGGCCGCTTTATGCCATCTTCTTCTTTCAGCAATACTGAACTTACAGCCAGACTGGCCACGGTGAGGTACATGTACAAGTGTTCCCCTGGGTCAGCTTTTGTTAAGACCATGGGAGAAGACAAATATGTTTTGAACTCCTCGAAGGCCGCTTGGCATTCGGTGGTCCTTTCAAAGGGGTTTGCTTTCTTCATGATCTGAAAAAATGGAATTACCCGGTCGACTAGTTTGGATAAGAATCTGCTCAGGGCCGCCAATTGACCGGTCAATCTCTGAACCTCCTTGAGGTTCCTTGGAGCTTCCATGTCCATGATGGCTTTAATCTTCTTTGGGTTAGGCTCAATTCCCCTTTCGTTCATCATATATCCCAAGAATTTGCCTCCCTTAACTGCAAAGGCGCATTTCTTGGGATTCAACCTCATGTTTGCCTTTTGCATTATCCCGAACACCTTTTCTATGTCAAGGACATGATTCTCCTTCTTCCGGCTTTTGATCAGGATGTCATCCACGTAGGCGTCCATGGTTACTCCCAATAACTCTTTGAAGAGTATCCCGATCATCTTCTGGAAGGTAGTCATGGCATTCTTCAACCCGAACGGCATGACAATATAACAAAACACGCCATCCGAGGTGATGAATGCTGTTTTTTCTACATCGGCGGGGTGCATAAAGATTTGATGATATCCCTGGAATGCATCCATGAAACTTAAAAGCTCGCATCCAGCTATTTCATCTATCAAGAGGTCGATCCTAGGTACTGGATAGGGGTCCATCGGACAAGCTTTATTCAGATCCGAATAATCCACACACATTCTCCAAGTGGATTGTTTTGGTGCCAGTTCAACATTGGACAACCATTCGACATGGATTACCGGACGGATATGCTTGATCCTTAGTAGGGTGGCCACCTCCTGTTTTGTGAAATCACGTCGTTCGGTCGCTATTACTTTTGCGTGAATAGTGAATTGCACGTGAGGCCCACATCGGGAGCGGGGACCACCTGATAATCCCGGAACCACATATTATATTCATCTTGGTCTAGATAATATTTATATGATGGTATATATTTTAGTTGGGCCATAAAAAGGGCATAGGATTGACTTGTTGGTCAAATGAGGCCCAATTACCAGTATTGGTAATTTATCGGATAAAAGTCCGAAATGAATTTCGGAGACTTCTAAATTAAATTTGGAAAATGTACATCCATTATAAAGGCCTACAATGAGTAGGAAAATGTGTTATATTTTATTAGACCCGATAAAATAAAATATAATTAAAACAGTCTGAAAAATACAACTTTCGGAACCGATTATTCGCATCGGGACACAAAGGGATGACCTCCCACATGAGTGAGAGCCAAACCACGTTTTTTTCAGCTCAACCACGTCAAGGGGGGCTGATTTGACAAGGAGGGGAGTGGATGAGATGCATTTGGCATCTAAGGTACAAGGAGGACCCCTCATCCTCTCTTATTTGTCATTTGAGACAAAAAGGGAGCATCCTCTCTCACCCTCACCCTATAGCTCGGCCAGCACACCCCAATAAAGGGTAGGAGTTCTGAAAATTTTCCCTCACCATTGTTGAGAGCAAGCCAAGCAAGAAGGAAGCTCAAAGGAAGGATTTAAGTTGCTAAAAGTGTAGAAAATTTGAGAAAAAATTAAGGTAATGGCCTCATTAACCTTTTACCCTCTTTTCTTGAATATATTATTATTTTAGGATATTATGAAGAACCCTAGGATTATTCTACATGTTTAGAAGTGTAGAATGAGGGGTTGGAAGGTAGTTCTAAGTCCAAGAACGGATTTAGAAGCCAAAGTGACTGTTTCGCCGGAAAATAACCTTTTGGGGGTTATTTGTGTTGATATGGGTTTTGTGATGATAAAACCATGTTAGGAGCTTGACTAAAGTATTTCTAGAGTTCGCCGGAGTTTTTCCGGAGTTTCGCCGGAGTTCGCCGGAGTTCAACTAAGAAGAGTAGTGATAGAGTATATAGACTCGGACCCCCGGGTCTCATGACTATTGGACCCGGACAGCGGCCCACGCACATCTTACGGATATCATTTGTATTATTGTACTGCTTATATGTCATTTGTATGTAACTATGTACTAGATTAGTCTTTTATGTAGTTGGGCTACCGGGCCCATATTAGCGGCCCGGTCCATTATTTCCCTATTTATACTCCTCTTGGAGTCATTTGTAACCCTAGAACATAACTCTCAATACCACTATTCATTCATCTTCCTCTCTACATGCTCAAATCTCTCCCATTTCATATATACTTGGATACCTATAATCCATCAATGGTGCTTTCATTGAGAGATTAGAGCATAATCAAGTGAGAAACCCTCCCAAAAAACCCAAAAAACTCATCCAAATCATCAAAAAAATCCCAATCCTTTTCTTTTACGCAGCTCAAAACTTCCCCATCAATTCTGCTGCTAATGGGGAACATGTACGCGTCCCTGCTTTAGCTCCTCCGGCGACAAAGTCCCCTTGCGCGTACCGGATCACCCAACCCAATCCATAGGACTGGTCCAAAGTAGCTGCATCAACATTTACCTTCCGCCACCCCTCATCTGACCGAATCCATCGCTGGTCCTTCCTCCATGGAGCCAACCGAACACCAACCGTCCACAAAGCTCCAAGCCTTATGCATAAATTGATGGGGAAGAAGGCTCTCCCCCTTCCAGACACGCCTATTCCGTTTGGACAACAGCCCCCGGCAACCCCAAGCAACTTTCCGCAGATCATCTCCATTGCTGCTTTGAAAAACCATTTGGAGCCAATCCAAGAAGCTCAACTGCGCAGAGCTCGGAAACTGCCAGTGAGTGCCAACCCACCGACCGCCAGGCCTCCACCGCTACTGGACAAGGGATTCATCATCCACCCCACAGGCCTCCAACACTTCTCAAAGTTCGCCTCTAAGAGCTCCAGGAGAAACAGAGATCTCGCTCTCGGTCGTTTCACTCTGCCGCCGGTACGCCTGAGAAAGTTCCGTCGGTAGCACTGCCTGAATAGTGACTGAGAGAGCCGCACCATCAACCCCCAACCGCTGCTGGACTTCTCCCGAGGGTTGACACCTTTTGATCCACGATGGGGAGATGCCTCGTTAAAATAAAGAGGGATCTTTATGTTTTCTATGTTTTGATCGCAGCCAAGAATGCGCCTTTATGCGTGCCACACTCCAACCGAGGGTTCAGTCCTTTATGTTTTCTATGTTTTGATCTCGAGGGGCGTGTCACTTGGGTCTTGATCGCAGCCAAGAATGCGCCTGCCCACTTGCCAGACGTGAACGAGAGCCTGAGCTAGGGTAGCCGGTCATTAGGAGCTAGGTCAAATGGGTCAAAATATTGGCGGACTATCCAATAAGAAATCAAAGATTCAGTCTCTACACAGGCCCATTATCTCAAAGGGTCCAAATAAAAGCTAAGTGCTCTTTCTCTAATTTTTATATAATTGATTCAAAAATGCAAAAAAAAAATCATAAATGAAGTATTTTAATAATATAGCGTCAAACTTCAATCTCGAGGGGCGAGTCATCCGTTAAAAGACCCTTAAATGCGCATGTCTGGTGGATCCCAGCTACGAACTTGAGTGACGAGTTGAGCTAGATTATTAATTTACTATCATTACTTTTGAAGACTTCCAAAAGATCATAAATGAAATATTTTAATAATATAGCATCAAACTTCAATCTCGAGGGGCAAGTCATCCGTGAAAAGACCCGTAAATAGCGTCTAGCGGATCCCAGCTACGAACTTGAGTGGCAAGTTAAGCTAGATTATTAATTTATTACCATTATTTTTTTTAAATAGTGTGTATTTTTTTTGACATTGAAAAACGGACTTATGAAATTCCGAGCACTCGCGTACACCGGGCGAGCACAGACACTCGCGCCACCGGGTCACGTCAAACGAGTGTGGATAGTAAGCTCCCAATCCAAATGTTATCTAATGCATACTTTAGTTTCTATGTTTTGTATGAGTTATGTGTGCCCTCTAGCTATCGGAAATGAACTGCAATCCCTCAGCGGTAGGTTCAGTCCTTTATGCGTGCCACACTCCAACTAAGCATAGAAACCTAGCTTGAGCTGCAGCTTGGAAATTTGAGGCAACTTGATTTAGGCCTCAATCCAATAGCAAATTATAAGCTCAAGAAATTATAACAATTTTATTTGAATGCATAGGTGCAACTATATGATGACATCATACCGGCCACTTAGCCGTCTCTCATGGTCATCTTTATTTGATGGCTTGGACTTCTTATAGACCTCTCGGCCACACGTCTCGGTCACTTTATTTGATGACCCGGACATCATATTATGGACGGTCACTCGACCTATCTCTTAGTCATCTTTATTTGATGACTAGGATTACCTATCATGCGGAGCTACGCACATACGAGGACCGGCCTCGACCATCGCCCCAGCAGACGGGCACCGTTGCAGCTCCATCTCCAGGCCGAAGGGTTCGCACCTTTTGTTTCATTTTGGGGGCATCCGGTGTACTCTTTTTCCCTCATTAGGATTTTTTCCCACAGGGTTTTTCCTAATGAGGTTTTTAACGAGGCATCTCCCCATCGTGGATCAAAAGGTGTCAACCCTCGGCCACCTGTTGAAGACATCATCCGACACGCATTACTCTACTCCTCTTCACCTCATTACACTCGCCTCAAAGAGTGGGGGACTGGAAGAGCGGGGGACTTAGCGCCTCCGTTAACCAAAGAAGCAGAAATTCAAATTTGTGTTCACGAAGTTTACTCACCAGACGACGACAGATCAGCACACAGTTCTACTCTCTTTTGTCTCGAATACTCTTGACTCAGAGAGTGGGGGACTCCTGATAGAGTATATAGACTCGGACCCCGGGTCTCATGACTATTGGGCCCGGACAGCGGCCCACGCACATCTTACGGATATCATTTGTATTATTGTACTGCTTATATGTCATTTGTATGTAACTATGTACTAGATTAGTCTTTTATGTAGTTGGGCTACCGGGCCCATATTAGCGGCCCGGTCCATTATTTCCCTATTTATACTCCTCTTGGAGCCATTTGTAACCCTAGAACATAACTCTCAATACCACTATTCATTCATCTTCCTCTCTACATGCTCAAATCTCTCCCATTTTATATATACTTGGATACATATAATCCATCAAGTAGAATCTTCTTAAAGCTCATTTGAGGTGAGTGGATGGCTTAATGTCTTGTAACTTTTGAGTTAAGCATGCGATTACCTAATTAAATGTTATATGTGTTCATAATAATGTTTAAGTGAATTAAACATGTGATTAGCCAATTAAAGTGGTTAGGCTTGTATGAAGTGAACTATTGAAATATGCATGATTTGTTAAGTGAAAATGCTTATAAAAACATATGTGATATGTTTAGAGATGAAACTTGAATAAAATAATTATTTATAACTTAGTACATGTTGTGACTAAGTTTGACACACATTGGATCTGAAATGGTGGGTCAACCGAGAGTTGTCCGGCGCCGGTTTGGCCTTACTTTACCTATATGCCAATTTTAATGCATGAATAACATGGATGATTTTGCTTAGACCTTAAGACTTGGTCTAGTCTTGTTATGGATTATGATATAGGCCATATCTAGTATGATATGTGGTAGATCATAGGTCGGGTGGAGTACCCAAGGATCAGGCGGTATCCTCAAAACTCGGTTATATAGGGTGGAGTACCCAAGGATCGGGCGGTATCCTCAAAACTAAGTTATATAGGGTGGAGTGCCTAAGGATCAGGCGGTATCCTCAAAACTCGGTTATATAGGGTGGAGTACCCAAGGATCGGGCAGTATCCTCAAAATACGTGGGTAAACACCGACAAACATGGGGGCGAACCCCCTACGAAGAAGCGTGAGATCGGCAGGCTCAACGATGACGACGAAGACTTCGAAGAGCCCCCTCCGAAGAAGAATCACATCAACCTCATTGTGGGAGGTAACACTGGGGGGGATTCGGCCACCCAGAGGAAGAAATGGGCCCAATCCCTTTACATCGGGGAGGTGTCCCATGCTCCCTCCCAGCCGAAGAAACAACGGGCGGAGGCGATCACCTTCACCGACAAGGATCTGCCTCCGGGGCCCGCGTCACACAGGGACGCCCTCGTCATCCGATGCGAAATAGGTGACTCTATCATTCACCGCACCTACATCGACACAGGGAGCTCCGTCAACGTCATGTACCTTGACACATTTAGGCAGCTGAAACTGGACAGAGCGCTGCACAAGCCGATACGGACACCGTTGTCCGGCTTCACCGGGGACTCTATCGACGCCAAAGGCACAATAGTCCTCCCCGTGGAGGTCGGCGACAGCTCCCATCGCATCAAGATCGACATGGAATTCATGGTGGTCAACCTCGAGTGCGCCCACAACTTGATATGGGGGCAGCCGGCACTAGAGGATTTGGAAGCCATCATCTCCATGAAACATTTGTGCCTGAAGTTCCCCACTATTGGCGGTATCGGCTGCGCCCAAGGGAACCAGAAGATAGCCCGGGCGTGCTACCTGAAACTGACCAAGCCGACAGCCAGCGTCGGGCAGAGAATTGACACCATCAATGCCGCCATCTCCAAGGACGAGAGGAAAGGCCGCACGCTGAGCCAGCCGAAGAGGTCGAGGAGGTCCCCCTGGATATCTCCCGGTCGGAGCGGGTCCTGAAAACCGGGAAACAACTCCCACAGGATCAACATGAAGGAATCCTCAGCGTCCTGCGGTCATATGCCATCATTTTTGCATGGGGTCCGGATGACATGCCTGGCATCAGCTCAAAAGTGATCACTCACCGGCTGTCAGTCAATCCTGCTTCCACGCCGATCAAGCAGAAGTGGCGCTACCTCTCGGCCGACAGACGTGACTTCGTCAAAGGGGAGATTACTATGCTCCTCTCAATCAATCACATCAAAGAGGTGAAGTACCCGACCTGGTTGGCCAACGTCGTCCTCGCCCAGAAGCCGCTGACTTTCAGAATGTGCGTTGATTACACTGACCTGAACAAGGCGTGCCCTATGGACCCGTTCCCTCTCCCCAACATTGATCAATTGGTGGATGAGACGGCGGGATGCGAGCTGATGTCGTTCCTTGACGCCTTCAGGGGGTACCACCAGATATTCATGCATGAGGATGATGCCGAGAAGATGGCCTTCATGCCCCCGGAGGGAATTTGGTGCTACCTCGTCATGGCCTTTGGGCTCAAGAACTCAGGCACCACGTACACCAAGATGGTAGCCAAGGTCTTCAAAGCAGCCCTCGGTCGGACGATGGAGGCATACGTCGACGACATGATCGTCAAGAGAAAGCAATCTTGTAGCCATGCCGACGACCTCTGGGAAATTTTTGAGATAATGAAGAGGTTTCAGCTCCGCCTAAATCCGAAGAAGTGCACCTTCGGCGTCCAGGGGGGCAAATTCCTCGGCTACATGGTCAACCGAAGGGGCATTGAGATCAACCCAGAGAAGATACAGGCTATTGTCAACATGGAGCCACCGCGAAATGTGAAGGAGGTACAACGGCTAACGGGACGCCTTGCGGCCCTAAACCGTTTCTTCTAAAAATCGGCTGAAAGGTCTCTCCCTTTCTTCCAGATCATGCGCAAGGCAAATGGCTTCAGATGGACGACGGAGTGCCAGTGAGCATTTGAGGAACTGAAGCGGTACTTATCGTCCCCTCCTGTGCTTTCCAAACCTAAAGCCAGCGAAACCCTCTTCCTGTACTTAGGGGTGAGCACATCGACCGTCAACTCCGTGCTCATCCGCGAAGACGAGGGGGTACAGAAGGCGGTCTTCTACATAAGCAAGACGTTGCAGGAGCCCAAACTCAGGTACTCTCCCATTGAGAAGACGGTACTGGCCATTGTCCATACGGTGAAGAAACTAGGGCACTACTTCCAGGCCCACGCCGTCCACGTCTTAACTCAGCAGCCCCTCGGCGCGCTCATGCGGAGCCCCACCAGTTCCTCATGGATGGTGAAATGGGCGATCTTCCTCAGCCAGTTCCAAATAGAGATTAAGCCAAGGCCATCCATCAAGGGGCAGGTCTTGGCCGACTTCGTCACCGAATGCACAGCCAGGAAGACGGCCGCTACCACACCAGGGCCAGAGCCAGACGAAGCATGGACCCTCTTTACTGGCGTTTCATCGGCCACCAAAGCTTGTGGTGGCGTCGTCGTCCTCATTTCCCCTTAAGGGTTCAGAGCCTACTATGCCATCCGCTTCAACTTCAGGGTATCCAACAATGAAGCCGAGTATGAGGCCCTCCTCAGCGGCCTCAGACTCGCTGCCGGCCTCAAAGCACGGCACATCAAAATAAGATGCGACTCCAAGCTAGTGGTGGGCCTGATCGAGGGCTCATATGAGGCTAAAGAAGGGAGGATGAGGCAATACAAGCAGGCGGCCGAGGAGTTGCTCATGGCATTCAAAACCCATGAGATCACCCAGATCTCAAGGGCGGAGAATGTTGAGGCCGGCATCCTCTCCAAGCTCAGCTCAGACACTCCAGAGCACATCTCCAAGATAGCCAAGGTCGAAGAGCTAAGCATGTCCAGCATTGTCGGTCCCGGTTATACAAGATACAGTCTAGAGGGGGGGGTGAATAGACTGTATTGGTTTTTAGCTTTTTAAACTAAGTACCAGATTTACAGAATAGCCTGTTCTGTTGAAAGAACAGACTGGCAGCGGATGGGGTTCTGGTAGGGAGTTCTGTTAGCCTCAGAGAAGCAATAGGCAGTAGGCCTTCTGTTAACTCGTAGAACAAGTTCTGTTGAACACAGATACCAAGTCCAAGGAGTTATACAGTTCTAACTAAGTGCAAGTATTAAAAGCAGTAAGTAAACGACACCAGGGATTTTTATAGTGGTTCAAGGAACAACTCGTTCCTCTAATCCACTATTCCACTAAGCTGTAAAAACTGCCGTTTACAAAGCCTTAGTCCTAGTACTTAAGAAGCACTCCACGTCTTCTTCAAGCCTAGATGTGTCCTGGGATGCACTTCCTGGCTTCCTTTAACACTGGTCCTTTCACTGAGTTTCCTTGAAGTATCACCACTTCACTACTCCAGTTATTTGGACGTCCTTCTTGTAGCAAGAAGAGTTTCTGTTGAAACAGGGGTTCCTCCAACTAGCTTCGTTACAAAAGATTTGTATGTGATGAGCTTGAAGAGTTGAAGAACACTTGGAACTTTGCTTGAGTTGGAAAGAGTATTTTTCCAACTTCTGCCTTCTCTTGTAGAGGATAATGAGTTTGAATCTCAAGGAGGCTTTTTTCTTTTCAGAGTTTGAATATCTTGCTTGTGGTTAGCAAAAGTTGCAATGTTATCTTGGCAAAGTTATATCAAAGTTGTAGCAAAGTTGTAGCAAAGTTGTAGCAAAGTTATCCGGTTGTTCTTCGTAGTGTATCTTTTATACTGAGGTTGTCTTCCCGTTGGAGGAGTAGGAGGACAACTACATTTAATGCGCGAGCAGTTGACTTGACCAGTAGGACTCGGTAAAGTTGGCGGGTTACTATTTTGGGATAAAGTAATCCTGACATTGCGGCCAATCATCTGCAATTACTCCACGGAGCATGGGGAGCATTAAATGAGCATTTAATGCGAGCACTGTAGCTTTTCCGTTTCATACTCCTAGCCGTTGAAGGAATCTTTTAGTTGACTTCCCGGCTTTGTGGATTTCTTCCAAGTGTCAGACCTTCTGATGTCATTGGCAGAGAACTGATTCAGAGAAGATCTTGAGCACTTCTGTTGATAGTAGCTTACAGAGGACCAATAGGGTTTCTGTCAAGTTAAAGGGTAACAGAGACCCTGAGGTTTTCTGTTCCTAGACAGAGAACCAAAATCTTCTGTCTGGAGGACTTCTGGTAGAGAGGCCTTCTGGTAGTCGAATATGCTAAGAATTTTACAAGGGAAAATTCTAATACATAATTTCTAAAGGGGTACTCTACAGTCCTAATTAATAAAGCATCATCAAAATCTAAATACAATTATTCTTTACAATTTCCCCCTTTTTGATGATGCCAAAACCCTTTAACTATTTCCAGAGAAGTGCCTTCACCATAAAAATTTAAAGTTTAAAACTTTTCATCAAAATCTTGGTGGGCAACTTGGCATAGGAAAATAGTAAGAGTACGATACATTCAAATAGCAGTTCAAGAAGAAACAAGTACAGAATGAAATAGTAAGCAACAAAGAGTAAAGAGGCAAAGAGACTTTAGAAGGAGCAGAGATAAGCTTTTATTAGATCAAGAGTATTAAGAGAAGTTTAAAAGGAATTACATATTTTCCCTTTCAGCTTCAGCTCTGGTTCTGCGATCTTGTTCCTTCAGATTCTTCAGTTCAGCATTCACTTCTTCTCTTATGCCAGCCAGATTTCCTGGTGCTTGACATGAGGCCCAAATGGGAGAGAGCTTGCAATTCAGATAGTGAAGTACTCCTTCATGTACATCCTTGCCTGGGAGTACTCTCTTGTGGAACCAATATTCAGCCTCTTCCAAGGAACCACCATGTCTGACCCTTATATGACCATCTCTGTCAAGATAGAGATTCTGTCTTTGAGTTGGGGTCATCTTCTGTTGAATTTCTTCGAACTGTGCTCTATCAATCTTTTGGGAGCCTCCAAGTCTCTACTCAGTTAAGCTCAAGGGTTTCTTCTTCTTGGTAGAACCTCTGCGAGGAGAAGAAGGTCTTGAAGTACCAGCTTCTCTCTTCTTCTGTTGGGAGGCCTGGAAGTAAGGGGTTGGATCAATATCAGATGAGGGCCCAGCAGTTGGCCTAGGGGGCAATTTCTTCTGTTGGGGGTCCTTTTCCTTTTCCCCCTTTTTGGCATCATCCAGGTCAGAGATCATCATGGCAATTTTCTGGAACTCTGTTGCCTGGGAGATGGCTATCTGCTCAAGAGTTTCTGGCAAGGTCTGCGTGACAGAGGTCAGACCTTCTATTAAGTTCTGTTGACGATCAAGAGCAGACTTGATGTCCTGAGAGCCAGCTTCAAGTAGTATCAGCTTCTGATACCTTTCTTGATCCTTCTTGATCAGGGTGGCCACTTGATCTTTGTGATCATTATTCAAGAGTTGTAACTGCATAAACTTCTCAGCAGATTGGTCTTCATACCATTGTACAATGTCAAGGGATTCTGTTATATCCTTGAGTTGTTTATTCTGCTTATTGAGGATCTGAGACTGGGAGTAGAGAACAGAGTGGACACCATCCACTTCTCTGGCAACAACATTAAGCTTTGCAGATGATGATTCCATGAAGGTGACCAGTGTCTGAGTCAGAGCTTCGACCCTCTCTGAGATGTGCTGAAGTCCAGCCTCAAGATGATTATGAACAAAGGTGATATGTTCATGGTGCTTGGTGTTGATCTCAGCCAATTGATCCATTCCATCAAGTATTTTACCACCAAAGTCTTCAGCTGCAGTGACAAACTGATTGAAGGAGATTTGGGGCTTATCTTCTTTGGATTCTGTGTTCCCAGGCATACCTAGACCTCTTGATTTAGGCATAGGAGGCCTTCTGGGTTGTTCTTCATTCTGAGGAGGGGTCTTCCTCCTTTTGGAAGTTTCATCAGCAGCAATGGAGGATGTAAGAAATCCATCATTGTCACTGGAAGAGGAGGGCACCCTGAAGATAGGTTTCTTGATGGGGGTAGAAGCCACAGAGTGTTGAGGGGAGATAGGTGTGGCTGCATCTTGTGGTGCAGGCTTTGGAGAAGCAGTTCTGGATTTCTTGAAGGAGGGGTTTTCTTGTTGATGTGAGGGAGCATTCTGTTGTTGTGGAGGAGAGGGTGGAGGTGATGGTGATCTGGATCTGATTGAGGGTTGGGATTTGCAGGGAGATGGATTTTTGGTTTTGGGTGAAGAGGTATTCTGTTGGAGTGAAGTTGTAGAGGAGATGATTTGTTGGTGTTGGTATGGGATAATTTGTCCTGGAGGGGATGGTGATTTGTTCTTTGGAGGAGAGAACGGTTTGCAGGGTGAAGGAGATGAAGATTTGGGGGTGGAGGGTTTCTGGAGTGAAGGGGTTTTCTGTGCAGAGATGGTTTTCTGTGGGGGTGAGGGGGATTTATGTTGGGGTTGGGGAGAGGTGTTTTTAGGAGAGGGAGGGGGAGAAGGAATGATTGGGGGAATTACCTCTAGTATTGTTTCTGTGAACAGAGAGTCTCTCCATTCTTTGACAAGTCTTTCCATGACCAGAGGTAGATCATTGGCAGTAGAGGGTTCACCTTCTCCATGTGCACTGTGGCGAAATTTGATCATTGACTCCTTCCTCTTTTTCTCAACTAGCCAAGCATCAAAGTCATTCATCTCATGCTCTTGAAGAGCCTTCACATGGTCTTCTGGTGAGTTTCTGACCAGAGGTGCTTTTCCTTGAAGTTTCTCCTTCTTCTTCTGTAGGACAGAAAGAAGAAAATCCTTGTTTAGGCAGGACTCCACATCTTCTGTGTCAGCCCATCTGAGTACTTCTTCTTCTTCAGAGATGAAGTAGGACAAGTTCTTGAGGAGTTCAGTGAGAGGTCCCACTCTCCACTTTCTCCATGCCAGAACCCTGATGAATTTCCTATCAGGGCTTGAAGTGCTGCTTACTTCTTGGTGTTCTGGTGAAGGAACCACCATAGGTTGATCATTTGCAGAGGCAGGAGGAGAAGAATGTAGTTCCCCCTGAGTAGTGGCATTCTGCACCACTACTTCTTCTTCTGAGTCACTTGACTCAAAGATGATCCTCTTGCCGTGCCAAGCATTTCTGTTGGCTGGGGCAGAGGTGACAGAGTCCTCCAGCTTCTCCTGTGCTGCAGGTGTCAAAATTTTGGTCTTCTTTGCAATGGGGGAGGCAGAAGGTATTTCTGAAGAGATAGGTGAAGGAGCCTTTCTCTTAAGGACAGATTTCTTTGCCACCATCTTGTGGACTTTGACAGGTGTGGTCTTTTTCTTGGGAACCTTCTTGACCACCTTCTTCACCAAAGGTATTTCTTCTTCAGACTCAGAAGGGGTAGGAGGTTTCTGTTGCTTCTTTGAAACTTTCTTTGGTTGAACAACCTTCTGTTGTTGCCTTTCTCTGTTGAACTCAAGGGTTCTGAGTCTTTTCTGCTCTGCCTTGAGAGCAACCTTCCTGTCACTTGAAGTGTTGAGGAAGAGCAGCTTGGTGTAGTCTGCCTCAATAGAGTTTCTCAGCCCTATCCTTGCCTTGAGCAAGGTTTCAGAGATTAGGAGACCATAACCCATGGGGGTCCTGAACAGACCGGTCTCCTTGTCTTTCTTCTTGATGAATTCAACAAGGGATTTGACAATTACCTGTCCCCTGTTGATGTTCATCCCATGATGAACTGCAAAGACAGCCTTTGCATTCAGTGCATTCATGTCATCTGTGGAGGTGCTCTTGCTCCAGACACACCTATGCAGGATGTTGACCAATTTCTCATAGTCGCTCAGAAGGAGGTTTTTCTTCATGTAAAGCTTTGGAACTCTACCCACTTCAGGTCAGCAGTAGAGTTGGACAAAGTTGTCCACAGTGACGTTGACACTGTCCAGAGTTAGGAAACCTTCAGTTTCTTCTTCTTGAGGGTCCTCTACTACGCCAAAGAGGGCGTTGAGGTCTGCAGGGTGAGGGTAATGTCTTCACCATTGACATTAGACCGGATGATCTCCCCTTCGTATGTAGCGTTGAGATAGAACTCTGCTACGTCTCTTGTACTGTAGGATTCAAAGTGATAACCTACCACTTTGTTCAGTTGGGAGTCCTCCATTCCCTTGATGATCTTCATCATCGTTTCGTGGTTTGAAGCGAGTTCAGGGAGTGCGGAGAGGTCGCAGTTCATCCCTGTGTAGATGTTTGAAACAAGAGTGTTGATTTCCTCCTTGGTGAGGTCGTTGATGTTGATGAAAGCCATTTGATCAGAGAGTAATCAGAGAGCTTGAGAGCTATGGAGGTTTGAAAGTTTGAAAGTAATGAGAGCAGTAGCGGTTTAGGTTTGCGAAAGGGGAATTTATGGGTTTGGGTTAGTGAACGTTTGGAATTAATTTATGGTTCTAAGAAACCAATAAATGTAAAAAGGGGCGGAGTAAATAAACGGGGGCGCAGTAAATATTATACGGCTTGATACCGTTTTAAGGGTAAAAGGGTAAAAGACCTTTAATAATTTACTAGGATACCCGGTTTAAGAAAATTTTCTAAGTCCACAACCTTCTGAGGGTTTTTCTGTGGAAGGGGGGGTTTTCTGTTGCTGAGGTGTTCTGCCAGGGTAGGGATCAGAAGGGGTTGACAGAAGGGGTTCTGCTACAGGTATTCTGTCAACAACAAATGAGCAACAGAGGGCCTTTCTTTTCAACTTTCCCTTGGAATCTCATCCATCATTCCCAATTCCTCTCTCAGTTTGTTGAACCTAGCCTCAGGAAGAGGCTTTGTCAGGATATCTGCAAGTTGGTCTTCTGTTGGCACATGTTCCATGCAGATGTGCTTCTTCTCAACATGATCTCTGATGAAGTGATGTCTGATCTCAATGTGCTTCGTTCTGGAATGAAGAACTGGATTCTGAGTGATAGCAATGGCACTGGTGTTGTCACACAACATCTTGATCTCCTTTGCTTGAATTCCATAGTCCTTCAGGTGTTGCTTCATCCAGAGTAGCTGAGCACAGCAACTCCCAGCTGCAATGTACTCTGCCTCAGCTGTACTTGTTGAGATGGAGTTCTGCTTCTTGCTAAACCAGGAAACAAGCCTTCCTCCTAGCAATTGGCAGTGACCAGAGGTGCTTTTTCTGTCTAGTCTGCAACCTGCAAAATCTGAGTCAGAATAACCAATTAGTTCAAAGTTACCTCCCTTTGGATACCATAGGCCTGCATTTGGATTTCCTTTGATGTATCTGATGATTCTCTTTGCAGCACTTAGATGGCTTTCCTTGGGCTTTGATTGGTATCTGGCACATATTCCAATAGAGAATGAGATGTCTGGTCTGCTTGCAGTTAGATACAACAGAGATCCTATGATTCCTCTATATGTTGTTGCATCTACATCCTTTCCTTCATCATCTGGACCAATTCCTTGTGAAGTGTTCATGGGAATCTTCACTGATGATTTGCCTTCCACTCCAAACTTCTTGATTAGATCTCTGGTGTATTTCCCTTGATTGATAAAGATCCCTTCTGGAACTTGTTTGACTTGGAGTCCTAGGAAGTAACTGAGTTCTCTCATCATACTCATTTCAAATTGACTCTGCATCACTTGAGAAAATTTCTTGCACAGTTCTGGATTAGTACTACCAAATATAATGTCATCAACATATATTTGTACTAACAGAATATGATTAGCAACAGAGATTTGAAATAGAGTTTTGTCAACCTTTCCTTTAGTAAACCCATGGTTCACCAGGAAAAGGGACAATGTGTCATACCAGGCTCTGGGAGCCTGCTTAAGACCATAGAGGGCCTTTTTAAGCTTGTAGACACAAGAAGATTGAGTAGGAATGACAAAACCTGGTGGTTGTTCCACATAAACTTCTTCTTCAAGATCTCCATTCAGAAATGTACTCTTGACATCCATCTGGTAGACCTTGATGTTGTTGTAGGCAGCATAGGCTAGAAAGATTCTGATGGCTTCAAGTCTGGCAACTGGTGCAAAAGTCTCATCAAAATCTATTCCTTCTTCTTGACAATATCCTTTAGCTACTAGCCTTGCTTTGTTCCTTACAATGTTGCCATCTTCATCAGCTTTGTTCTTGAATACCCATTTGGTTCCAATGACATTCTGGTGCTTTGGCCTAGGAACAAGTTCCCATACTTTGTTCCTTTCAAACTGAGTGAGCTCTTCTTGCATAGCATTGATCCAATCTGAGTCTGCAAGAGCTTCCTCAACTGTCATAGGTTCCATCTGAGATATATAGCAGGCAAGCATTGCTTCTCTTCTTGATGTGGATCTGGTTTGAACTCCACTTCTGATTTGACCAATCACTTGGTTAGGAGGATGATCTCTTAACCATGTTAGGTCTGGTTCTGTCAGCTGCTGTCTTGGTCTCTCTGGTTCCTCATCTTCAGAGTCTTCATCTTCATTCAACATAAGGGGGTTTGGGGCAGGTGTTGGAAATGCAGGATTGTCTGCCACCTCTTCTGTTGGTTCTGGTGTTCTGTCTTCTATGCTTACTTCCTTGAGAATCTCTGTTACCTCTTTAACAGAGGTGCTTTCATCAAACTTCACATGTATGGATTCTTCAACATGTAGGGTCCTTATGTTGAGTACTCTATAGGCTTTACTGGTGTTTGAATAGCCTATAAAGACTCCTTCATCAGCCTTTTCTTGAAATACTTTCAGATGCTCCTTTCCATTGTTGAGGATGTAGCACTTGCATCCAAATACATGAAAGTAGCTGATGTTAGGTTTTCTTCCCTTCCAAAGTTCATAAGGGGTCTTCTGGTGATTCTTGTTGATCATGCTTCTGTTCTGAGTATAACATGCAGTGTTGATTGCTTCAGCCCAATATCTCATAGGCAATCCAGATTCTGCAATCATTGTTCTTGCAGCTTCTTTTAAAGTTATGTTCCTTCTTTCTGCTATGCCATTCTGTTGAGGGGTTCTGGCGGCAGAAAGTTGATGAAAAGTTTCATTCTGATCACAGAAGTCATTTATGACTTGGTTGACAAATTCAGTTCCTCTATCTGATCTGATTGTCTTCACTTTCAAGTTCTTCTCAGTCTGAAGTTGCTTTAACAGAGATGGCAACTTCTGAAGAGTTTCATTTTTCTTTGATAGAAAAACAGTCCATGTATATCTGGAGTAGTCATCAACCATGACTAAGGTATATTTCTTGCCACCAACGCTTGGAGTCTCAACAGGTCCAAATAAATCCATGTGAATCAGATTTAGAGGACTTGTAGAGAGATCTCCAGCAATGGGTTTGAAGGAATTCTTCACTTGTTTGCCTTTCTGACATGCACTGCAGAGGGTCTCCTTCTTGTACACAATGTCTGGTAGCCCTTCTACAATGTGTTCTCTGGCCAGTTTGTTGATTGTTTTGAAATTCAAATGGTTGAGCTTTTTGTGCCAGTCCCAGCTCAGTTTTGAATCTCCCTTGGCTATCAGGCAAACTCCATCTTTTGCAGTGTTCCAATTAACTACATAGATGTTCTTCTTCCTTGATGCTGTAAGAACCACTTCCTTTGTTGTCTCATGCTTCACATAGCAGAAGTCCTTTATGAATTCAACAGTGTAGCCTTTGTCACAGAATTGGCTAGCACTTAGCAAGTTGAACTTCAGTCCTTTGACATATGAGACATCATCAATGATTATCTGGTTCCTGATCAGCTTTCCTCTTCCTTTTTTGTTTGACCTTCTTTGTCATTACCTCCAAAGGTAACTCTAGGTCCTTTGCATTTCTGGAACTCTGTTAGGCAACTTCTGTCACCTGTCATGTGCCTGGAGCATCCACTATCAATAAACCATTCTTGTTCAGAGATGGCTCCAGCACACAGTTCCTGCAAGATCAAAAGAAAGATTTAGGTACCCAAGCAATGCTGGGTCCTGGGGGGTCATGGAGTCTGGGTAGTTGGTACCATTTTGGTCTCATCAAGTGAAACCTTGGTGGGTGGTACCCATTGTCCACCTGGTAGTTATAGTAAACTGAAGTGTGATTCACTTTGGGCAGATGCTTGTGAGGGTCATGCTTCCTGTTTACATACTTTTGCATAGCTTTCTTTGTTGGAAAGAAGTCCCATATACTATCAAGAGCAGAGGGACGGTTAACCTTGGGCTTCTGAAGTTGACCAGCCAACCTCTTCTGCCTGAAGTTAACTCTCTCTTGATATTTGCCCTTCTGGTGATCATTTCTGGCACGATTGACATGAGGTTGTCTGTCAATGAATGGTCTTTTATTTTTGTTATCTTGAAAACCTTTTCTGTTGTTAGGTTTTCTGCCAGGTTCATTATTTTTCAAAAAGGGTTTCTGTTGAACCTTTATCTTACCCTTTTCTGGTCTGACTTCCTCATGAACAACCTTAGTGCCAGATACACCAGCTTGACAGATGGGGCTAGAAATCAGTGGCTCTATGACCTTATCTGCCTTAGCAACTCTGGTGCTAGGCATTACAGAAGGCTCACCTGATTCTGTTGAGCCATAACCAAGACCAAAACCAGTGCCAATCTGTTGATCAAGCACAATCTTTTCCATGGAAGACTGGGCCTTCTGTTAAGCTTTGTACTTAATCTCAAGAGGCTCTATTTCTCTTATTCTCTTAAGAAGAGAAACATTTTCAGTCTCCAGTTGATCTCTTTCCTCAATTAGAAGATTGATTTTGATCTCAACCTCCTTCTTTAAGTCAAGAATTTCAGCTTTTAACTTACTGTTTTCTTCTGTTACAGAGGAATAAGTGGCTTGTATGGCCTTAAACTCTTCCCAAAATTCTGACATTGAATCAGAATCAAAAGCTAAGCCTACCGAAGAAAAACTAGATTCAGAAGTAGAGGTTACCTCATCATCAGAATGAGCCATCAGGCAAAGGTCTTCTGTCTCAGTATCCAGGAAACAGAAGGCCTCATCAGAATCTGAGTCAGAACTGGATTCTGTTTCTGACAGAGGGTCTTTCTCCAGCAGTTCTGTCACAAGTGCCTTTCTTCTTCTGGAGTTGTCCTCGTACTTCTTCTTTTCTCCATCCTGTCCTTGCTTCTTGGACACTCTAGGATGGGGACAATCAGCCTTGAAGTGACCAGGTTGTCTGCAGTTGTAACAGAGAAGCTCTCCACTGCTTTCTGTTGATTTGACCTTCTGGTATGGCTTTCTGTTGAAAGATGGACTCCTTCCATCTTTGAGATTCTTCATAAACTTTTTGAATCTCCTGGCAAAGGCAGCCATATATTCATCAGATAAAAGTACTGAAGGGTCAAAATCATTTACCTTAGATGTGCTGGCAGTGAGGGCTGTAGTGGTCCTCTCTTCTGGTACATCTTCCTTCTCTTCAATCATTTCAAACTCATGAGCTTTGAGATCTGAAATGAGCTTATCAGTGGGATAAGTCTTTACATCCTTGCTGGCTTGGAAAGCAACTACCTTCATCTTCCATGCTGAGGGCAGTCCCCTCAACACCTTCAGGTTGATCTCCTTGGTTGTGAGATCCTTGCCAAGCTCAGAGATCTCTCCAGTGAGAGTGAGGAGCCTGTCATACATCTTGGAGATGCTTTCACCAGGGAGAAGTTTGAAGTCATCAAACTTCTTGTTGGCTATGGTTAGTTTGTTGTCCTTCTCTTGCTCATCACCAGCTCCAATGAGCTCAAGAGTATCCCAGATTTCCTTAGCAGTCTTGCACTTCTTGATTCTGTTGAAGTACCTATCATCAATGGACTTGTAGAGGATGTCCTTGGCAATATTGTCTAGGTTGTACTTTCTCCTCTCTTCAGTGGTCCATTCTGACTTGGCTTTGCTGATCATCTGGGGTCTGGTGTTGTCTATGGCATGTTCAGGATTGACCTTCTGGAAGCTTGTGAAGGGCCCAATATCTAGAACTTCCCACATCTCATCATGTAGGGCACAGAGATGTGCTTTCATCCGGATCCTCCAGTCATCAAACTTAAGATCTGAAAACATAAGATTCTTGGACAAGGAGTGATCCATTATATCAGATAGAAATGAGGTAAAACAGAAAAACAAGTGGATCTTTGTTCAACAAATAACCTAAGAGATTATTAGAACAAGGAGGCTCTGATACCACTTGTCGGTCCCGGTTATACTGGATACAGTCTAGAGGGGGGTGAATAGACTGTATTGGTTTTTAGCTTTTTAAACTAAGTACCATATTTACAGAATAGCCTGTTCTGTTGAAAGAACAGACTGGCAGCGGATGGGGTTCTGGTAGGGAGTTCTGTTAGCCTCAGAGAAGCAATAGGCAGTAGGCCTTCTGTTAACTCGTAAAACAAGTTCTGCTGAACACAGATACCAAGTCCAAGGAGTTATACAGTTCTAACTAAGTGCAAGTATTAAAAGCAGTAAGTAAACGACACCAGGGATTTTTATAGTGGTTCAAGGAACAACTCGTTCCTCTAATCCACTGTTCCACTAAGCTGTAAAAACTGCCGTTTACAAAGCCTTAGTCCTAGTACTTAAGAAGCACTCCACGTCTTCTTCAAGCCTAGATGTGTCCTGGGATGCACTGCCTGGCTTCCTTTAACACTGGTCCTTTCACTGAGTTTCCTTGAAGTATCACCACTTCACTACTCCAGTTATTTGGACGTCCTTCTTGTAGCAAGAAGAGTTTCTGTTGAAACAGGGGTTCCTCCAACTAGCTTCGTTACAAAAGATTTGTATGTGATGAGCTTGAAGAGTTGAAGAACACTTGGAACTTTGCTTGAGTTGGAAAGAGTATTTTTCCAACTTCTGTCTTCTCTTGTAGAGGATAATGAGTTTGAATCTCAAGGAGGCTTTTTGCTTTTCAGAGTTTGAATATCTTGCTTGTGGTTAGCAAAAGTTGCAATGTTATCTTGGCAAAGTTATATCAAAGTTGTAGCAAAGTTGTAGCAAAATTGTAGCAAAGTTATCCGGTTGTTCTTCGTAGTGTATCTTTTATACTGAGGTTGTCTTCCCGTTGGAGGAGTAGGAGGACAACTGCATTTAATGCGCGAGCAGTTGACTTGACCAGTAGGACCTGGTAAAGTTGGCGGGTTACTATTTTGGGATAAAGTAATCCTGACATTGCGGCCAATCATCTGCAATTACTTCACGGAGCATGGGGAGCATTAAATGAGCATTTAATGCGAGCACTGTAGCTTTTCCGTTTCATACTCCTAGCCGTTGAAGGAATCTTTTAGTTGACTTCCCGGCTTTGTGGATTTCTTCCAAGTGTCAGACCTTCTGGTGTCATTGGCAGAGAACTGATTCAGAGAAGATCTTGAGCACTTCTGTTGATAGTAGCTTACAGAGGACCAATAGGGTTTCTGTCAAGTTAAAGGGTAACAGAGACCCTGAGGTTTTCTGTTCCTAGACAGAGAACCAAAATCTTCTGTCTGGAGGACTTCTGGTAGAGAGGCCTTCTGGTAGTCGAATATGCTAAGAACTTTACAAGGGAAAATTCTAATACATAATTTCTAAAGGGGTACTCTACAGTCCTAATTAATATAGCATCATCAAAATCTAAATACAATTATTCCTTACAAGCATCCATGCCAGCCCGATCACGTGCATCCAACATCGGCCGGAAAACTGGATCACCGACATCACGACTTTCATCACCTCGGGAGAATTGCCCCAGGACGAGGAGAGAGCCAAGCTAGCCAAACTCAGGGCCCCGAGCTACACCATCGAGGATGGGAAACTTTATAAAAGAACTTACAACGGAACTCTCCTCCGATGTCTGCACCCAGATGAGGCCGAGGTGGTCATGGAGGAAGTCCACTGTGGCGTCTGCTCCTCTCACCAGGGCCCTTTCAGCATGTCCCGGCGTCTCATCGTCCAGGGCTATTTCTGGACGACGATGGCGCGGGATTGTGCCAATCTTGAAAGAAAATGTACCGCATGCCAGGTCCTTCAAAAAGCCCCTGGTCGGCCAGCCGTCAACTACGCCCCAGTCAGCACAGCGATCCCATTCTCAAGGTGGGGTATTGACCTGGTCGGCCCCCTGCCCAGAGCTGCCGGCAACAACCGATACATCATCGTCCTTGTAGACTACTTCACCAAATGGGTTGAGGCGGAACCTTTGGCCGGGCCAGGTGTCAGAGATTCGTCCACAAAAACATCCTCACCCGCTTCGGTGTCCCTCATGAGATCATATCCGACAATGGTACCCAGTTCGAGGCCGCGCCTTTTCAAGAGCTCCTCCAGGAGTGGGGAATTAAGCATCGTTTCTCCTCTGTTGCCTATCCTCAAGGTAACGGGCAGGTCGAGAATGCCAACAGAACCATCCTGGAGGGTCTGAAGAAGAAGCTCCAGGACGCAGGGGGCAGTTGGGCCGATGAGCTCCCCAACATCCTATGGTGCTACCGTACTACGCCGAGGAGGGCAACGGGCGAGACACCCTTTGCCCTTTGATATGGCTTTGAAGCAAAGGCCCCCACAGAGGTCACCATACCTAGCCGATGGGTGGAGCATTATGAGTCTGAGGCCAATGAAGAAAACATGAAGATCGACCTCCACCTGATCGAAGAAAGACGAGAGCAGGCCTTCAACCGGGGCACAGAACTACCGGCGTCAAGTAAAATCATACTATGACGCCAAGGTACGTTCCCGGGAATTTCAGGTGGGGGACTATGTTCTTCGCCGAAGAGAGGCGAGCAAGCCTACAGAAGGTGGCAAATTGGCACTCAAGTACGAGGGCCCCTACATCATCAGTGTCGTAGTCAAGCCCGACACCTACAAACTGAAACACCCAAATGGGTCTAATGTACCACGAACGTGGAATGTACATCACTTGGTGAAATTCTATCAATAATCCGAGGACGGTGCAGCCGGCAAATCCCTCACCTCCCCATTGATTGTTGGTCGAACGCCACCCTCGGCCTCGAGCCATTTATCAATAAAAGTTGTTTATTACTTCTCTAAAGATCAGAAACGTACCATACTACACTGACCCCTCAGGGCAAAGATGCCAAGGAAAGGTCAACAGAGCACATCGTTCCGGTCCCTCAAAGCGAAAATGCTTAGGAAAGGCCGACGGTGTCCCCTGGACGAAGGGCCCGCAAAGAGCCCACGTCTTGAAATGGGAAGCTCATCGCGTCGTCTATCCGCGAAATCAGCAGGACGACAGGTCTGAAATCATGGCCGAGGTGACAAAAATTCCCAAACTCAAGGATGAGAAACCGCAGCCGTCGGTAACCGACCAAAAGCCTTAGCCCGCGTCATAAACACGCGACGGGACCTCCTTGGGATCCCAGGACGATCCAGTAGGACTCCTTACTGGCCGAGGGACTATCGACCCCCTTGGTCGAAGCCTGAAAGAAGGACACTCACTCCTCGCTCAAATGAGTAAAGAGGAAGAAAATAAAAGAGGGACAGCCGAAGGACCGCGCACTTGCTGGCCTAAAGCGATATCCCCAATAATAAAAGAGGGACAGCCGAAGGACTGCGCACTTGCCGTCCTAAAGTGATATCCCCAAAAATAAAAGAGGGACAGCCGAAGGACCGCGCACTTGCCAGCCTAAAGCGATATCCCCAAAATATAAAAGAGGGAAGCCGATGAGACGTACACTCGCCAGCCTCGTGCGATAAAAATAAAATCCCCAAAATTGTCTAAGTACATATCAGGCAAATAATGCGCATTACAGACGAAAGTACTGAAGAAAAAAAAAAGAGAAGGGGAAAACTTGGACAAAAAATACCAAGGCAAGCTCCCGTGGCCGATAAGGACATACTTATAGCCGGCGTCGGACAACCCCAGCGGTAAGCCGTCATCAGCCACTCATGAAGGAATTAATCACCCAAGTGTGTTCAAACACTTAGAAAAATTTCTAAGTATTTGGAGAAACCCCTGAGTACCATTCAGAGCGGCCGACGAGGACAAGGGTCCGGTCTATCCAAACACTTAGAACGATTTTCAAAATTTTCTAAACGGGACACTTAGAGAAGTCCACAAAAGTGTGACGTCAAACATCATAAAGACGAAGCAGACATTCCCCCTCAGCCGAGCAAAGGACAAGTCCCCCCATCGGCTACAACTACAGGAATCACGCTTATGAGTTCTTGTTTAAAACACTTGGAAAAATTGCAAGTGAAACAAGAGGCATGAGGAATGACACGAGACGAATAATACACGGTGGCCGAAAAGAACACAGGACCGATGAGAACACCTCGGCGTGGGAAGCAGTTCCACACTGGCCGTATTGGCCGATGAAGGAACTACTCAGTTTGACACTTGGAAAATTCTCCAAGTGTGACACTTAGTTTGACACTTAGAAAATTTTCCAAAGTGTGAACAAAAGAAAGGGGGTGTTGGTCCCGGTTATACTGGATACAGTCTAGAGGGGGGGTGAATAGACTGTATTGATTTTTAGCTTTTTAAACTAAGTACCAGATTTTCAGAATAGCCTGTTCTGTTGGGAGAATAGACGGGCAGCGGATGGGGTTCTGGCAGGGAGTTCTGTTAGCCTCAGAGAAGCAAAGGCAGAAGGCCTTCTGTTAACTCGTAGAACCAGTTCTGCTGAACACAGATACCAAGTCCAAGGAGTTATACAGTTCTATCTAAGTGCAAGTATTAAAAGCAGTAAGTAAACGACACCATGGATTTTTATAGTGGTTCAAGGAACAACTCGTTCCTCTAATCCACTGTTCCACTAAGCTGTAAAAACTGCCGTTTACAAAGCCTTAGTCCTAGCACTTAAGAAGCACTCCACGTCTTCTTCAAGTCTAGATGTGTCCTGGGATGCACTGTCTGGCTTCCTTTAACACTGGTCCTTTCACTGAGTCTCCTTGAAGTATCACCACTTCACTACTCCAGTTATTAGGACGTCCTTCTTGTAGCAAGAAGAGTTTCTGTTGAAACTGAGGTTCCTCCAACTAGCTTCGTTACAAAATGTGTGTATGTGAAGAGCTTGAAGAGTTGAAGAACACTTGGAACTTTGCTTGAGTTGGAAAGAGTATTTTTCCAACTTCTGCCTTCTCTTGTTGAGGATGATAAGTTTGAATCTCAAGGAGGCTTTTGCTTTTCAGAGTTTGAATATCTTGCTTGGAGAATTGTAGCAAAGGTTAGCAAAAGTTGCAAAGTTATCCGGTTGTTCTTCGTAGTGTATCTTTTATACTGAGGTTGTCTTCCCGTTGGAGGAGTAGGAGGACAACTGCATTAAATGAGCGATCAGTTGACTTGACTAGTAGAGCCCGGTAAGGTTGGCGGGTTACTATTTTGGGATAAAGTATTCCTGACATTACGGCCAATCATCTGCAATTACTCTACGTAGCATGGGGTGCATTAAATGAGCATTTAATGCATGCACTGTAGCTTTTCCGTTTTATACTCCTAGCCGTTGAAGGAATCTTTAAGTTGACATCCCGGTTCTTTGAAAATCTTCTAAGTGTCAGACCTTCTGGTGTCTTTGTCTGAGAGTAGAACAGAGGAGGTCTGGAGCACTTCTGTTGGGAGTATCCAACAGAGACCCAGAAGGGTTTCTGTCAGAGTCAATACTAACAGAGGTCCTGAGGACTTCTGTTCTGGAGCAGGGAACCAAGGGTCCTCTGTTTCAATAAAGCCTTAAGAGGCACTTCTGCTCTGGGAGCCCTTCTGTTCTTGAAGCACTTCTGCTCTTGAAGCACTTCTGTCAGGTCGAATACATCTAAGAATTTTACAAAGGAAAAATTCTAATACATAATTTCTAAAGGAGTACTTCTAAAGTCCTAATGAATATAGCATCATCAAAATCTAAATACAATTATTCCTTACAATTTCCCCCTTTTTGATGATGCCAAAACCCTTTAACTATTTCCAGAGAAGTGCCTTCACCATAAAAACATTAAGTTTAAAAACTTCCATTAAAATCTTGGTGGGCAACTTGGCATAGGAAAATAGTAAGAGTAAGATACATTCAGATAGCAGAATATAACAGAAATAAACAAACACAAACAGAAATCAAAAAGACAAGAATTTGAGGGAAAAGCACTTCAAAGTAAGAAGGCAGAGATGTGATTTTATTAGATAGATATTACAGAGTTTAAGCCTTACACATTCTCCAGATTAGGTGCCTGTAGAGCTTCTTCCTCTAGTCTTTGGAGCCTGAGCAGTTCTTCATTTATTTCAGCTCTGATTCTGAACAGATTGCCCGACCTTTGATAAGATGCCCATATTGGAGAGAGTTTGTAGTCCAAGTAGTTGAGGACACCTTCATGCACAGTCTTTCCAGGGACAATGTTCTTCTTGTACCATTCTTCTGCTTCTTCAAGAGATCCTCCATACCTAACTCTGACAACACCATCTTTGTCTAGATAAAGGTGCTGTTGTTGGGTAGGAGTCATTTTGGCTTTCATTTCCTCAAATTGGGCTCTGTCAATATTCTGAGAGCCACCCAATCTCCATTCAGTAAAGTTGAAAACTTTCTTCTTCTTGGTGCTCTTCTTGACTGGAGATGGGGGTCTGGGTATGCCTGCTGCCCTTTTCTTTTGTAAGGCAGCCTCAAAGTAGGGAGCCGGATCTACTGCAGGCTCACCAGAGGAGGGTGCTCTGGTAGGAGTTTTGTGAGACCTAGGCCTGGTCTGTTGAGGGTCCTCTTCCCCCTTTTTGGCATCAATCAAGTCTTCTATCATAAGACTGATCTTCTGGATTTCTGATGCTTGGGTTGAGGCTATCTGCTCCAGGGCCTCTGGTAATGTCTGAGTGACAGATGTAAGGCCTTCAATCAGACCTTGCTGCTTCTGGATGGCAGAGAAGATGTCCTTGTTGTTGGCTTCAAGGAGCACCATCTTCTGATACCGGTCTCTGTCAGTAGATAGGAGGGCTTGAGCCTGTTCCTGATGAGTTCTGCACATCTGCTCAATAGAGGTCAAGTGCCTCTCTGTTCTGGCATCAGATTTCTTCAGAGCCTCAAGATGCTCTGAGATATGGTGGATTGCCTGTCCTTGACTCAGGAGAGTCTGTTGAAAGATTGACAAAGTGTTGTGGATGCCTACCACTTCTGTTGACAGGACATCTGTTCTGGCAGTTGAGGAGGCAATGAAGTTGTTGAGGGTCCCAGTGAGGTTCTCAAAGCGGTCAGAGATGAACTGCATCCTTGAATTCAGATTGTCATTCACATGAGCAAGATGCCCATAGTGCTTATCATTTACCTCTATCAGCTTGTCCAAGCCTTGGAGGATCTGTCCTCCAAACTCTTCTGCAGATTCAACAAACTTGTTGAAGGGAATGTCATTCTTTTGTCCATCTGCTTGAGGCATCTCTAGACCTCTTCCCTTAGGTAGTGGGTGATGTTCTTGGACAGATGACAGAGAGTGAACAAGCTGTTCATGTTCCAGTTGAGTCAGAGGAGGGGTCTTCTGTCTCTTGGAAGTAGCCTTGTGAGATTTGCTGATCATGAATCCATCCATGTCAGATGAATCTTCATAAGACGAATAGATAGGGATTCTGTTGCGTACTATCTTCTTTTTCTTTCTCAGAGAGGGATTGGGAGCAACAGAGTCCCTAGAGTACCCTTTGGGTGCAGAGATGGGGGAGATAGTGGTAGGATCTGAGTCCCTTAGAAACCATACAGGTTTTAGGTTTCCTGCAGGTTGTTGTGGAGGAGGTGATTCTGGTGGAGGAGATTGATGATCTGATTCTGATGAGGATGAGGAGGAGGAGATCTGTTGGGGTGAGGGGTTCTGGTGTTGGGGTGAGGAGTGAATAGGTGATGCATTCTGGTGAGGGGGAGATGGGGGAGGTGAAGGTGAGCGGTTTCTGTAGGGAACAATTGCTCTGCAAGGAGATGCAATTTTCATTTTGGGTGATGGAGGAGGGGTGGGGGTGTGCTGTTCAGGAGATTTATGTGGAGGGAGTTCTGGTGGAGGGGTTTCTGTGCTGGTGGAAGGTGAGGGAATAAGTGGTTCTGTTGGAATAGAAACAGAAGGGGTTGGAGAGTTTACCTCAATGATGTTGTCCACGAGCAAGGAAGTCCTCCATTCCCTTATTTGCTCCATCATTGCTTGTCCTTCTGTCTTGAGAACAGAGGACTCTCCTGGGTTGAAGTTGGGCTGAACAGAGTCAGTTGCCATCTTAGTGAACAACCATTCTTCAAAGGCTTCAATTTCCCCATCTTCAAGAGGTTTGACAGCTTCCTCTGAGGGTGAAGAAATGAGAATGGCCTTACCCTTGTAGCTGGCCTTCTTCTTCTCAAGGACAGAGTGAAGAAAGTTGAGGGCAAAACACTTTGAGACATCATCAGTCCCAACCCAATTCAGGATGGCTTCCTCTTCTGCCTCATAATGATCAAAGAATTGGATTATCTTGTGGAGGGGTCCCATTCTCCATCTTCTCCATTCAAGGACCCGGGTAAACTGTCTGTCAAGCAAGGACAGATACCCATCTTTCACAGGACTGGGGTGCTCTGGTGGAGTTGGCACCCTGTTCTGTTCAGTGGATGCAGCAGAGGTGGGGATCTCTGGTTCCCCCTGAGTGTCTGCCACTCCTTCAGATTCTGAAACCAGAGGTTGAGCAACCTTTTTCTTGGGTTTGGAGGTCCTCTTCCTCTTCTGTCCGGCCTTAGGGGGGGCAAGAGGTGCTTCCCCTTCAGTCTTCTTCTTCTTCTTCTTCTTTTCTGCCTTCTTAGCAGAAGTGGCTACAGAGAGAGGTTTTTGTACCTTTTCTCCCTGTTTCCTCTTAGCTTCAAGTTGAAGCTGCCTCTTCAGTTCTGCCTTTATGGCTTTTTCCCTATTGGGAGAGGCAGTCAAGAAAATTACCTTGGTATGATCCAAGGCTGAAGCCTTCCTCAAGCTTACCCCTTGTTTGAGGAGCACTTCAGAAATGAGCAGTCCATGCCCTAGCTTCCCAGAGTAGAGGCTAGTCTTGGGATTCTTCTTCTTGATTACTTCAATCAGGGACTTCACCATGATTTGTCCCCAATTGACATTTATCCCATGATGCACTGCATACAGGGCTTTAGCATTGGCCGTGGTAACATCATCTGTGGATGTGTACTTGCACCATAAACATTTGTGGAAAATGTTTATAAGTAGCTCAAATTCCCTCTTGAGCAGGTGCTTCTTTATGTTGACCTTCTCAACTTCTTCCCCTTTCCTGCAGAACTTCTTCTTGAATTCTGACAGAGGGATGTCAATATCTTCCAAGTCAAGTAGAGAGTCCCTTCCTTTTGCTGAATATGGAAGATGTTGTTGATGACGTCAGCATCAACCACCACCTTTTCTCCTTGGACAACGGAGGAGATGACTTCATCCTTGAAGGATGCGTTGAGATAGAACTCCACTGTGTCCATGTTGCTGTATGCCTCATAAACATGAGAGATGACCTTGCTCAGTTGGCATTGTGACAGTCCGTCAACAATGGAGGTCATCCTCTCCTTTTTCTCTGCAATCCTGGGGAGTACGTCCAGTTCGCATCTCAGGCCAGTCAAGACACTTTTGAGAAGTGTTGCCTTTTGTTCTTTTGAAAGATCAGAGAAGCTCAAGATGGCCATGGAGTTTACTGCGGTTAGAAAATTTCTGAGAGATAAGAGTTCAAAAGCTTGAGAGTTATGAGAGCAGTAACGATTTAGGTTTGCGAAAGGGGGTTTTATGGATATGAATTAGTGGACGTTTGAGATAATTTACGGTTCCAAGAAACCAATAAATGTAAAAAGAGGCGCAGTAAATAAACGGGGGCACAGTAAATTTTGTACGGCTGGATACCGTTTTAAGGGTAAAAGGGTAAAAGACCTTTAAGAAGTTACTAGGTCACCCGGTTTACAAAATTTTCTTTTCCAAGTCCACCACTTTCTGTTTGACAAGATAGGGTTCTCTGTAGAGAGGGTTTCTGTTGCATAGGTGTTCTGCCAGGGTAGAGAACAGAAGAGGTTGACAGAGGAGGATTAACAGAAGGGGTTCTGCTACAGGAATTCTGTCAACAGCAAATGAGCAACAGAGGTCCTTCCTTTTCAACTTTCTCTTGGAATCTCATCCATCATTCCCAATTCTTCTCTCAGCTTATTGAACCTAGCCTCAGGAAGAGGCTTTGTCAGGATATCTGCAAGTTGGTCTTCTGTTGGCACATGTTCCATGCAGATATGCTTCTTCTCCACATGATCTCTGATGAAGTGATGTCTGATCTCAATATGCTTTGTTCTGGAATGAAGAACTGGATTCTGAGTGATAGCAATGGCACTGGTGTTGTCACACAACAGCTTGATCTCCTTTGCTTGAATTCCATAGTCCTTCAGTTGTTGCTTCATCCAGAGTAGCTGAGCACAGCAACTCCCAGCTGCAATGTACTCTGCCTCAGCTGTACTTGTTGAGATGGAGTTCTGCTTCTTGCTAAACCAGGAAACAAGCCTTCCTCCTAGCAATTGGCAGTGACCAAAGGTGCTCTTCCTGTCTAGTCTGCAACCTGCAAAATCTGAGTCAGAATAACCAATTAGTTCAAAGTTACCTCCCTTGGGATACCATAGGCCTGCATTGGGGTTTCCTTTGATATATCTGATGATTCTCTTTGCAGCACTTAGATGGCTTTCCTTGGGCTTTGATTGGTATCTGGCACAGATTCCAACAGAGAATGAGATATCTGGTCTGCTTGCAGTCAGATACAACAGAGATCCTATGATTCCTCTGTATGTTGTTGCATCTACATCCTTTCCTTCATCATCTGGACCAATTCCTTGTGAGGTGTTCATGGGAATCTTCACTGATGATTTGCCTTCCACTCCAAACTTCTTGATTAGATCTCTGGTGTACTTCCCTTGATTGATAAAGATCCCTTCTGGAACTTGTTTGACTTGAAGTCCTAGGAAGTAACTGAGTTCTCCCATCATACTCATTTCAAATTGACTCTGCATCACTTGAGAAAATTTCTTGCACAATTCTGGATTAGTACTTCCAAATATAATGTCATCAACATATATTTGTACTAACAGAATATGATTAGCAACAGAGATTTGAAATAGAGTTTTGTCAACCTTTCCTTTAGTAAACCCATGGTTTACTAGGAAAAGGGACAATGTGTCATACCAGGCTCTGGGAGCTTGCTTAAGACCATAGAGGGCCTTTTTAAGCTTGTAGACACAAGAAGATTGAGTAGGAATGACAAAACCTGGTGGTTGTTCTACATAAACTTCTTCTTCAAGATCTCCATTCAGAAATGCACTCTTGACATCCATCTGGTAGACCTTGATGTTGTTGTAGGCAGCATAGGCTAGAAAGATTCTGATGGCTTCAAGTCTGGCAACTGGTGCAAAGGTCTCATCAAAATCTATTCCTTCTTCTTGGCAGTATCCTTTAGCTACTAGCCTTGCTTTGTTCCTTACAATGTTGCCGTCTTCATCTGCTTTGTTCATGAATACCCATTTGGTTCCAATGACATTCTGGTGCTTTGGCCTAGGAACAAGTTCCCACACTTTGTTCCTCTCAAACTGAGTGAGCTCTTCTTGCATAGCATTGATCCAATCTGAGTCTGCAAGAGCTTCTTCTACTGTCATCGGTTCCATCTGAGATATGTAGCAGGCAAGCATTGCTTCTCTCCTTGATGTGGATCTGGTTTGAACTCCACTTCTGATTTGACCAATCACTTGGTTAGGAGGATGATCTCTTAACCATGTCAGATCTGGTTCTGTCAGCTGCTGTCTTGGTCTCTCTGGTTCCTCATCTTCAGAGTCTTCATCTTTATTCAACAGAAGGGGGTTTGGTGCAGGTGTTGGAAATGCAGGGTTGTCTGCCACCTCTTCTGTTGGTTCTGGTGTTCTGTCTTCTATGGTGATATCCTTGAGACTCTCTGTTACATCTTCAACAGAGGTGCTTTCATCAAACTTCACATGTATGGATTCTTCAACATGTAGGGTTCTTCTATTGAGTACTCTTTAGGCTTTACTGGTGTTTGAATAGCCTATAAAGACTCCTTCATCAGCCTTTTCTTGAAATACCTTCAGATGCTCCTTTCCATTGTTGAGAATGTAGCACTTGCATCCAAATATATGAAAGTAGCTGATGTTTGGTTTTCTTCCCTTCCAAAGTTCATAAGGGGTCTTCTGGTGATTCTTGTTGATCATGCTTCTGTTCTGAGTATAGCATGCAGTGTTGATTGCTTCAGCCCAATATCTCATAGGCAATCCAGATTCTGCAATCATTGTTCTTGGAGCTTCTTTTAGAGTTTTGTTCCTTCTTTCTGCTACGCCATTCTGTTGAGGAGTTCTGGCGGCAGAAAGTTGATGAAAAGTTCCATTCTGATCACAGAAGTCCTTTATGACTTGGTTGACAAACTCAGTTCCTCTGTCTGATCTGATTGTCTTTACTTTCAAGTTCTTCTCAGTCTGAAGTTGCTTTAACAGAGATGGCAACTTCTGAAGAGTTTCATTTTTCTTTGTCAAAAAAACAGTCCATGTGTATCTGGAGTAGTCATCAACCATGACTAGGGTGTATTTCTTGCCACCAACGCTTGGAGTCTCAACAGGTCCAAATAAATCCATGTGAATCAGATTTAGAGGACTTGTAGAAAGATCTCCAGCAATGGGTTTGAAGGAATTCTTTATTTGTTTGCCTTTCTGACATACACTGCAGAGGGTCTCTCTCTTGTACACAATGTCTGGTAGCCCTTCTACAATGTGTTCTCTGGCTAGTTTGTTGATTGTTTTGAAATTCAAATGGTTGAGCTTTTTGTGCCAGTCCCAGCTCAGCTTTGAATCTCCCTAGGCTATCAAGCAAACTCCATCTTTTGCAGTGTTCCAATCAACTACATAGATGTTCTTTTTCCTTGATGCTGTAAGAACCACTTCCTTTGTTGTCTCATGCTTCACATAGCAGAAGTCCTTTGTGAATTCAACAGTGTAGCCTTTGTCACAGAACTGGCTAGCACTCAGCAAGTTGAACTTCAGTCCTTTGACATATGAGATATCATCAATGGTGATCTGGTTCTTGATCAGCTTTCCTCTTCCTTTTGTTTGACCTTCTTTGTCATTACCTCCAAAGGTAACTCTGGGTCCTTTGCATTTCTGGAACTCTGTTAGGCAACTTCTGTCACCTGTCATGTGCCTGGAGCATCCACTATCAATAAACCATTCTTGTTCAGAGATAGCTCCAGCACACAGTTCCTGCAAGATCAAAAGAAAGATTTAGGTACCCAAGCAATGCTGGGTCCTGGGGGGTCATGGAGTCTGGGTAGTTGGTACCATTTTGGTCTCATCAAGTGAAACCTTGGTGGGTGGTACCCATTGTCCACCTGGTAGTTGTAGTAGACAGAAGTGTGATTCACTTTGGGCAGATGCTTGTGAGGGTCATGCTTCCTGTTTACATACTTTTGCATAGCTTTCTTTGTTGGAAAGAAGTCCCATATACTATCAAGAGCAGAGGGACGGTTAACTTTGGGCTTCTGAAGTTGACCAGCCAACCTCTTCTGCCTGAAGTTAACTCTTTCTTGATATTTGCCCTTCTGGTGATCATTTCTAGCACGATTGTCATGAGGTTGTCTGTCAATGTATGGTCTTTTATTTTTGTTATTCTCAAAACCTCTTCTGTTGTTAGGTTTTCTGTCAGGTTCATTATTTTTCAAAAAGGGTTTCTGTTGAACCTTTATCTTACCCTTTTCTGGTCTGACTTCCTCATGGACAACCTTGGTGCCAGATACACCAGCTTGACAGATGGGGCTAGAAATCAGTGGCTCTATGACCTTGTCTGCCTTAGCAACTCTGGTGCTAGGCATTACAGAAGGCTCACCTGATTCTGTTGAGCCATAACCAAGACCAAAACCAGTGCCAATCTGTTGATCAAGCACAATCTTTTCCATGGAGGACTGGGCCTTCTGGTAAGCTTTGTACTTAATCTCGAGAGGCTCTATTTCTCTTATTCTCTTAAGAAGAGAAACATTTTCAGTCTTCAGTTGATCTCATTCCTCAATTAGAAGATTGATTTTGACCTCAACCTCCTTCTTTAAGTCAAGAATTTCAGCTTTTAACTTACTGTTTTCTTCTGTTACAGAAGAATAAGTGGCTTGTATGGCCTTAAACTCTTCCCAAAATTCTGACATTGAATCAGAATCAAAAGCTAAACCTACCGAAGAGAAACTAGATTCAGAAGTAGAGGTTACCTCATCATCAGAATGAGCCATTAGGCAAAGGTCTTCTGTCTCAGTATCCAGGCAACAGAAGGCCTCATCAGAATCTGAGTCAGAACTGGATTCTGTTTCTGACAGAGGGTCTTTCTCCACCTGTTCTGTCACAAGTGCCTTTCTCCTTCTGGAGTTGTCCTCGTACTTCTTCTTTTCTCCATCCTGTCCTTGCTTCTTGGACACTCTAGGATGGGGACAATCAGCCTTGAAGTGACCAGGTTGTCTGCAGTTGTAACAGAGAAGCTCTCCACTGCTTTCTGTTGATTTGACCTTCTGGTATGGCTTTCTGTTGAAAGATGGACTCCTTCCATCTTTGGGATTCTTCATAAACTTTTTGAATCTCCTGACAAAGGCAGCCATATATTCATCAGATAAAAGTACTGAAGGGTCAAAATCATTTACCTTAGATGTGCTGGCAGTGAGGGCTGTAGTGGTCCTCTCTTCTGGTACATCTTCCTTTTCTTCAATCATTTCAAACTCATGAGCTTTGAGATCTGAAATGAGCTTATCAGTTGGATAAGTCTTTACATCCTTGCTGGCTTGGACAGCAACTACTTTCATCTTCCATGCTGAGGGCAGTCCCCTCAACACCTTCAGGTTGATCTCCTTGGTTGTGAGATCCTTGCCAAGCTCAGAAATCTCTCCAGTGAGAGTGAGGAGCCTGTCATACATCTCGGAGATGCTTTCACCAGGGAGAAGTTTGAAGTCATCAAACTTCTTGTTGGCTATGGTAAGTTTGTTGTCTTTCTCTTGCTCATCACCAGCTCCAATGAGCTCAAGAGTATCCCAGATCTCCTTAGCAGTTTTGCACTTCTTGATTTTGTTGAAGTATCTATCATCAATGGACTTGTAGAGGATGTCCTTAGCAATATTGTCTAAGTTGTACTTTCTCCTCTCTTCAGTGGTCCATTCTGACTTGGCTTTGCTAATCATCTGGGGTCTGGTATTGTCTATGGCATGTTCAGGGTTGACCTTCTGGAAGCTAGTGAAGGGCCAATATCCAGAACTTCCCACATCTCATCATGCAGGGCACAGAGATGTGCTTTCATCCGGATCCTCCAGTCATCAAATTTAAGATCTGAGAACATAAGATTCTTGGACAAGGAGTGATCCATTATGTCAGATAGAAATGAGGTAAAACAGAAAAACAAGTGGATCTTTGTTCAATCAAATAACCTAAAAGATTATTAGAACAAGGAGGCTCTGATACCACTTGTTGGTCCCGGTTATACTGGATACAGTCTAGAGGGGGGGTGAATAGACTGTATTGATTTTTAGCTTTTTAAACTAAGTACCAGATTTTCAGAATAGCCTGTTCTGTTGGGAGAACAGACGGGCAGCGGATGGGGTTCTGGCAGGGAGTTCTGTTAGCCTCAGAGAAGCAAAGGCAGAAGGCCTTCTGTTAACTCGTAGAACCAGTTCTGCTGAACACAGATACCAAGTCCAAGGAGTTATACAGTTCTATCTAAGTGCAAGTATTAAAAGCAGTAAGTAAACGACACCAAGGATTTTTATAGTGGTTCAAGGAACAACTCGTTCCTCTAATCCACTGTTCCACTAAGCTGTAAAAACTGCCGTTTACAAAGCCTTAGTCCTAGCACTTAAGAAGCACTCCACGTCTTCTTCAAGTCTAGATGTGTCCTGGGATGCACTGCCTGGCTTCCTTTAACACTGGTCCTTTCACCGAGTCTCCTTGAAGTATCACCACTTCACTACTCCAGTTATTAGGACGTCCTTCTTGTAGCAAGAAGAGTTTCTGTTGAAACTGAGGTTCCTCCAACTAGCTTCGTTACAAAATGTGTGTATGTGAAGAGCTTGAAGAGTTGAAGAACACTTGGAACTTTGCTTGAGTTGGAAAGAGTATTTTTCCAACTTCTGCCTTCTCTTGTTGAGGATGATAAGTTTGAATCTCAATGAGGCTTTTGCTTTTCAGAGTTTGAATATCTTGCTTGGAGAATTGTAGCAAAGGTTAGCAAAAGTTGCAAAGTTATCCGGTTGTTCTTCGTAGTGTATCTTTTATACTGAGGTTGTCTTCCCGTTGGAGGAGTAGGAGGACAACTGCATTAAATGAGCGATCAGTTGACTTGACTAGTAGAGCCCGGTAAGGTTGGCGGGTTACTATTTTGGGATAAAGTATTCCTGACATTCCGGCCAATCATCTGCAATTACTCTACGTAGCATGGGGTGCATTAAATGAGCATTTAATGCATGCACTGTAGCTTTTCCGTTTTATACTCCTAGCCGTTGAAGGAATCTTTAAGTTGACTTCCCGGTTCTTTGAAAATCTTCCAAGTGTCAGACCTTCTGGTGTCTTTGTCTGAGAGTAGAACAGAGGAGGTCTGGAGCACTTCTGTTGGGAGTATCCAACAGAGACCCAGAAGGGTTTCTGTCAGAGTCAATACTAACAGAGGTCCTGAGGACTTCTGTTCTGGAGCAGGGAACCAAGGGTCCTCTGTTTCAATAAAGCCTTAAGAGGCACTTCTGCTCTGGGAGCCCTTCTGTTCTTGAAGCACTTCTGCTCTTGAAGCACTTCTGTCAGGTCGAATACATCTAAGAATTTTACAAAGGAAAAATTCTAATACATAATTTCTAAAGGGGTACTTCTAAAGTCCTAATGAATATAGCATCATCAAAATCTAAATATAATTATTCCTTACAGGGGGGGTGTAACGCCAAGACGACGCGGACACTCACTCATTTGAAGTCTTAGTACTTCGAAAAAAACCTAAAGTCTAGCTAAGAGCAAGAGGTGTTTCCCTTAGACGAAAGTCACGAAACATGCTCCCCTAAACTACCCGCTTCGGCCGCATCCAGAGAAAACAACCAAAGACGACAATTATCCAAGTCCCAATTTCAACACTTAGAAAAAATTTGTAACACTTGAAAAGAAAAGCAAAAGGGAAAGCAAGACGAGGAGGACACACAATAAAGCCGGAAACGATGGATATTTTTCATTCATATGGGAATTCATTACATCAGGGGGGCTCAACGGCCATTACAAAAAAGGCGTTACAACACCTGCCTAACCAAACTACATGACGAATAGTCAGCCGATCAGCTCTCTGGGGTGACTTGATCAGCGATCAGCCCTGCATCGGCTTGCCCAGAAGCAACTTCGTTGCCCTCCTCCGTCCTTGCACCTCTGCTCGCCTCGGCTGCTGAGGAGACAGCGGTGTCGGATAAGGCGTCATCATCGGACCAATCAGGTTCACCGATGGAGGAACTGAGTACCGGATCTTGCCTCTCAGACGGGGGGAGCTTTGCTTCGGCCTCCGGATCTTTCATCAGCCTCGGAAGCTTCAAGTTTTTCTTAGCCCATTTCTGGGTGAGTTTCAGCTTTTTGAAAGCCCGGTGCAGCCTCCGGTAGATCAACCGTTGCATCCTCTGCTAGCCCATGTTGTAGTAAACCGACATTTCACGGGCAAAGTATTCTTGGCCAGCAGGACAATTCTGGACCCAATCTTCAAGACGATCCGCCACTACCTCGTAGCACCAGGGCCGACGGTCCTCAGCCTTCCAGTCTTCGGCCAGGAATCTCTCGATACCACCGTCAACGGCTTTCTCAGCGGCCCTCTCAGATTCAGCCTGAGCCTTCGCGGCATCCTCGGCCCGGAGCAGGGCTTCATCACGACTTCTCAGGGCTTCATCCTTAGCCCTCAGAGCGTCATCCATGTCGGCCGCCACCTGTTGATAGGCCACATCGGCCTCATCAACACCCTTCTGCAGGGCCTTCACCTCTTCCCGGAGCCGATCCAGGTAGGCCATGGCCTCCTCGGCCGAAGCAGCCTTTTTCTCAGCCTCCTTCAAACGGGCAATCTCTTGCTCTTGCCGCTTATGGATCTCCATCAGCATAAGCGCACCACCCTGCAACAAAAAAGAAAAAAGAAGAGTTAGGACGAGGCGAAAACTCGTGACACAAAAGATGTAAAGTAAGAGGAACTTACTTGGACGATGAGGTCCATCCCGCCGTCATAGAGTCTGACGGGGCCTAGTTTCTTCAAGCTAAGTAAGCCCGATCCTCAACCGGGACAGCTTGGGCCAGAACACAATGGCCGTCAACGGCGTCGTTGAAGACGCCACCCTTTACAGGGTACTCAACTTCAAGTTTGTATGTCCCAACGACCAGCTCTTTGTCGGCCCTCTTTTTCCGGGGCTCCTGGTCAGCAGGAAGCGGCTTGGACATAGTAGTCGAGGAGGGGACCGAAACCGCATTAACAACGGCAACAACATTTGAGCCCCTGGCATCATCGTCCGGTATGGTCAGACCGCCGGCACCAGCATCGGCCAGAGGGGAAGCCCTCTTCGACTTCTTGGACTGCATACCGGCCTCGGTTAGCTTCCTCTGGCCGTCATCCACGGGCCGTTTGTTCTTCGGCTGCGTGGGTGGCTTCTTCGTTGCGTCAGAGCTCGGTTGGGCGCCACTTGCATCAGCCATCTTTGCGGCCTCTTTTGCGGCCATCTCCTCCTTTGCCTTAGCTTTAGCTAAGGCCATGACGGATCTGCGATCCATAGCGAAATCTGCACAACGAGGAAAACAAAGACAGTTAGCAAAAACAAAAGTAAATATAGACGAAGACGCCAGGGAGGGTATTACCATCAGCGTCAGCGGGAACACCCAAATCCGGGCCATCGGCCTCCTCAAACGTGGTGGTCATCCTCGGCCACATCTCCGTATCGCTCTCCTTGTCGTCGTACACGTAGTACTTCATGAAACTGAGGGCGGTCATCTTATACTCCGTGATGTAATCTTTCACGCTCCTCGGCCCTCCTTTCAGAAATGCCGCCACCTGGGCATCCGAGATACTGCTCTTCGGCACATCGTGAAGGTTGAACCTACCGTCATGGCCGACTGAGGGAAACTCCGTGCCGTCCTCACCTAACGATACGAAGACGAACTTGCTCTTCCAACCATGGATGGACGAAGGGAGGTCAGTAAAACTCCTCTTCTTCAGCAGCTGTTGAAGATTGGCGTAGCCGGCACAATTCTTGTGACTCCCTCGGCCAATCTGGTATAAATTCATGAAGATAGCCGACGTCGGCCTAAAGTCTAACTCATCGCAACGGAGGAGGAAGCCGACGATGAGTGAGTAGCTGTTCGGGGTCAACAAGGCCGGAGGGAGACCCACCATGTCCAGATACTCCGTAATAAACGGGTGGAGGGGAAACCTAAGCCCCTTTGCAAAACTCATGGGGTATACTCCAAAATACCCCGGAGGTGGATTCAACACATGATCCGTCGGCCTGGGCGCCCTAACCCTCCCATACGGCCCCACGTACATTTGGGCCACCAAGTAATCGGCCGCGCTGCTCTCCGGCTTGATCAGATAGAGGTTCGTGAGGTCCAAGTAGGAGTAACCTGGACCCTTCTTCGGCCGACGTCTTCTCATCGGGGAAGCTCCCTTTACAACAGAAACCGGCTTCGGGCAAGGAATTGCAGCCGAGGTAGACGCTCCGTCCACAGCACGGGAAACTTTGACAGCACTTTGTTATCTCAGGAAAGTCTCTCTCTCTCTCTCTCTAGAAAATTTGACAGCACTTTGTTATCTCAGGAATGCAATGAGGAACCTCTTCGGAGGGAGGGGGTATTTATAGACCTCCCCCTAACGGTCACTACACGTGGCAACCCCCCGTTGGCCACACGAACGGCCACCACTCCTAAGGCCCATTGGGCTGGCACCGGTTCAGAAGACGGGTCAGGCCCACTTCCGCAGTATCAGCCCATCGCCAACACGCCAACAAGCAACGCCCGCAACGGCCAACCACTCAACGGCCACGCTAAGAGAGCGCGCCTACATCGGCCTCAACACAGATAACTTCAAAAGGGTAGGTCACATCTCAAGATACGCCCATATCGGCTTGAACTGAATGTCAACTGCATGGCCTCTTCAACGGCCACAACAGCAAAGCAAAAAGAAACCCCACGCCATCGGCCTTGTGTACAACCCTGATGATAATTTCTTGAAAGCGACCTGCGTCCAAGGGTTCTCCCACAGGGTTACCATGGTCAGAAAATCGCCAAGGAATTGGATTCAGGGGAATGCATGAGTCCGCTTCGGCCTAGGCAAATCCTTTACTCCTTCACCCCTCACCTACTCTTCGGCCTGAAGTAGTGGGGGACTGGGGGACTACACCGGCCTTTGAAAATCAGGACAAAATCAAACAAATCTAAAAATATACTAAGTCCACAACTACAACATCAGATATGAACCACAACGTCCATAACCGGCCGCAGCAAAGTAAGCAGAAAGAATTCCCTCCAAAGATGCAACACATAAGATCACAGCGCACTCAACGGCTTTTAGACCGCATACTCCACTCTCGGCCAGAAATTAAGATGAGAACTCATCATCCTCAAAACATGGACACCAAGCTGCGAATACCATCACTCCTCAGCCAAAGGCACAGAATGAGAGCCACAGCGGCCAAATAAAGCAAACAACACCCTCACCGGCTACCCGGAGGAAGAAGGACACTCAACGTCCTCGATCAGGGAATGACCACAATAGTCTCCTCGGCCATGGGTACAAAGTTCAATCATCAACGGCCAGGAGTAGAGAAACGTCGTCTTCATCAGCCACTCGCGCAAGAGAACGCTCATCGTCTTCGCCAAGCAAAGGCACTTGTCATCCTTGAAACCGGAAACATGCATCATGCGCACTACTAGGGCCCTCTTTGTCCACAACGAAGACCACACAACGGCCAGAACGCGGAGTGTCCGTAACGGCGCAAACAAAAAGCCAGAGCAAGGGATGCTAATAACGGCCAAAACAGGGAAAACCCCATAGTGGTCCCACGACGGCCAGAAAACGTCAAAGATAGAAAATCTACTCTCCCTCACTTCGTCTACATCTCAGCTTGGAGAGTGAGGGACTCCTGATGGAGTATATGGGTCAGGACCCCAGGGCCCACATACTCAAGAGAACGAAAGGTACCACGACCACCCGGGAGGACCCTCGTCGGCCAGATGACCCTCATCGGTCAGAAAGAAGTCTACTCAGAATGTGATCCAGAATCCAGGAAGAGCCGGGTGACCTCGTCGGCCGGGTCTTTGTCGGCCACGCCCTCGTCGGTCGTGCCCTCATCGGCCATAGGTGGCCTCCGGAACAGGGTTTTATACTTAATCTTTTCTATATACTTTGTATCCGGCCCATTAGTGGCCCTATTGTAAATGGGCCTCCCAAGCCCAAGACTTGGGAGCTCAGTCCTAATTTTTTCTATAAATACTCCCTCTAAGAGTAGTTGTAAGGGTTCACAATTCATTAATACAGAACAATTATACTACTTCTCTCTCTAGCTCTCACTTCTCTCTAGATTTACTCTATCAATCCCGTTGACCTCCAAAGCTCTCAATTCATTCTCGAATGCTTCTCAAATCATCCCGATTGCTTCTCAAGCGTCGGTGCTGGGCTCAAATTCCCTGATTTTGACTCCAAAAGACATAAAACTCGAATCAACGCCTGGTAAACATAACTTGACCTAAAATTGAGACTCGTCAAACCTTAAAGCTAGGAAAACCATCACAAGTCGATCCCAACACGCATAAAATACGTGTCTAAATATGGACTTATCATCCTGCAAAGAGGCCCTTCACCTTTTGCTGAGATTGCCGGTGAAAAAGCCCGGCAATGAGCGCCCCCATATGTGGGGCTCTGTCCAGGGGCGGATCTAGCATTGGCATTGAGGGAGGGCCAAAATTTAATTAAATAGGTATATTGTAAAAAATGTCAAAACTTTGATCAACTATAAATATTTATTGGAAATTATTTATAATATAAAAATGATATAAAATGTTCTTATTAAAAGTACTTTCATAAAATTATAAAATTTAAACTTTCATAGTATTATACTAATCAAAACCATGATCCAAATTTTAACATTTGGCTAAGTATTTTGGGACAGAGGTAGTATGTATTTAACAAAAATTATTCTCAGATATAAAATAACATTTGTGCAACAAAAACGTCAAATAAAATAAAAATATTAAAAGAATAATTTTTTTGGCAAAGTCAAATACAACTATTCTTTAAGGCATTTTCATGTACGGATATTGTCAAATTAGATGTAAAAATGAATGTAAGAATTAGAATTATACTACAAAGTACTATTTTTTTTTCTTCTTTTATTTCCTTTTCTTTTTTTATTCTTTTTTTTCAACCTACTCTTTTTCTTCTATTTTTGTAAAGTCAGATTCTTCTTCTGAAACATTTCTTCGGTTTATCAGAATCACTCTTTAATAGTTAAGCGTGACAAAAGTAGGCTGAAACGAGCTTTTAATAGCACAAAAAGACAAAATGTTGGGAAAATATTCGCCGGTGGACACAACTAAGGCCATGATTCCTAACCTAAAATAAAAAAAAATAAAAAAAAAAAAAGAACCGGTGGGAAAATATGCTAAAATGTTCCTAACCAAAAAAAAAAAAAGAACTGGTGGGAAAATATTCGCCGGTGGACACAACTAAGGCCATGATTCCTAACCAAAATGTTGGGAAAATATTCGCCGGTAGACACAACTCCGACCGGACAGTACGTTGGGAGGATGTAATCCCACTGGGGGTAAGCTGCCCGTGTGAGCTAAATTGAGGTACAGAGATAAATGATCTGTACTGTTTCCTTTTGAATAAAGACAGAAATCCCATCGGTGCTCATCTATGTAGCACGGAAACTCTCGAGGAAGAGTATGTTTCCCGTTTCGGAAACTTTCGGAAACTCTTTGGAAACTCTCCAAATAAGCATTTTTTTGAGCAAAAGTTGACGTTTCCCGTTTCCCGTTTCCTCATGATTTTCGCGTTTCCGTGCAACATAGGTGCTCATCTAATTTTGAGAAGTTTTCAATCCTCCATGTAAATATTGACATTGTATACTACAAAGTACTATATTTGAACTAAACTAATTTGTTGTTTAGGCAATTAAGATTTGTGTTGAGAATGTACAAATTGGAGATTGAGTTGAAATGGAAAATACTTGAAGGTGGTGGTGGACTCGGGTCGGGCCACCCGGCCCAGTTCTCGGGTCCGGATCCGGGTCAGGCCTGGGCCCGGGGGTAGGGCGGGACCGGGCTCGGGTCTCACATTTGGCGAGCCGGCCCGGCCGAGTCGGGTCTGGGTCCGGGCCAAATTGATTTTGTTTTCATTTTTTGGGGTTCCACCCGGGTTGGGCTTGATGGTTAGGAGGGGTTTGGGAGGGTGGGGGGTTAGGAAAGCAAAAAAAAAACAAACCGGAGGCCCGGCCCAGACCCGGTGGCTATCCAGGCTGTTCCCGGGTCCACCAATCCTGAACCGCCGGCCCGCCCGGGCCTAGGCCCAACCCGGACCTGGCCCGAATCCACCACTACTTGAAGGAGAACTAGTTACTCCACCCGTGCGCTGCACGGGAGTGAGACACCCACATAATAATTTAGATATAATTATACATTTAAAAATATTTAAAAAATATAATTGTGTTAGAATTATTTGAAAGCATTAAATAAATTCTGAATAAATGGTAAGAACTAAATGTAAAACATCACACGATGAAATGGATGTGCATTTAAGTCCACTACACTATAACGAAAATTATAAATTATGCTATAGTACATATTTCTTTGTAAACAACATTCAATGTTGATTTAGTTGGTTGTCCATCTTCGTCATTACAAACTCCAACCCCATGAACTTGTTACTCTCCACACCGCCACATACAAATGTTTGTGAGTGTGGGCATCAGAGTAAGATGACAACCTTTTTCAACGATTGTCCGTGACTCTTATTAATGGTCATTGCAAACCTAACAATTTTAGGCGGAGAATGCTTAAGCGTGAAAATTTTCTCTTTTCAGCGTAGTGCTTTTAGGTATAGGAGGATGAAATTACATTTTAGGATTTTAGGATTATTGGATGATGATTAGTGCTTTTTGTGGAAAGTGTGATTACATTTTAGGATTTTAGGCGGAGAATGTTTAGGAGAGAGAATTTTCTCTCTTCAGTGTAGTGCTTTTAGGTATAGGATAAGATTGGATGATGATTAGTGCTTTTTGTGGAAAATGTAATTACATTTTAGGATTTTAGGCAGAGAATGCTTAGGCGGGAGAATTGTCTCTCTCCAGTGTAGTGCTTTTAGGTATATAGGAGGATAGGATGATGATTTTTTTTTTTTGCGGAAAGTAAAATTACATTTTAGGATTTTAGGAAGAGAATGCTTATGTGGGAGAATTTTCTCTCTCCAATGTAATGCTTTTAAGTATAGGAGGATAGGATGATGATTTTTTTTGCAGAATGCGAAATTAGATTTTAGGATTTTATACGGAGAATGCTTAGGCGGGAGAATTTTTTCTTTACAATGTAGTGCTTTTAGGTATAGGAGGGTGATGTGAAATTACATTTTAGGATTTTAGGCGGAGAATGCTTAGGCATGAGAATTTTCTCTTTCAAGTGTAGTGCTTTTAGGTATAGGAGGGTGATGATTTTTTTTTTTTGCGGAAAGTGAAATTACATTTTAGGATTTTAGGCAGAGAAGGAATGCTCAGGCGAGAGAATTTTCTCTTTCTAGTGTAGTGCTTTTAGGTATATGTGTATATATATATATATATATATATATATATATATATATATATATATATATATATATATATATATATATATATATATATATATATATATATATATATATATATATATATATATATATATATATATATATATAGGAGGAGGATGATTTTTTAGCGGAAAGTGAAATTACATTTTAGATTTTAGGCAGAGAATCCTTAGGCGGGAGAATTTTCTCTCTCCAGTGTAGTGCTTTTAGGTATAGGATGATGATTTTTTTGCGTAAAGTGAAATTACATTTTAGGATTTTAGATGGAGAATGCTTAGGCGGGAGATTTTGCTCTCTCGAGTGTAGTGCTTTTAGGTACATGATGATGATGATGATGATATGATGATTTTTATTTGCGGAAATTGAAATTACATTTTAGGATTTTAGGCAGAGAATGTTTAGGCAGGAGAATTTTCTCTCTCCAGTGTGGTGCTTTTAGGTATAAGATAGGGTGATGATTTTTTTTTTGCGGAAAGTGAAATTACATTTTAAGATTTTAGAGGGAGAACACTTAGTCAGAAGAATTTTCTCTCTCCAGTGTAGTGCTTATAGGTGTAGCATAGGATAGGCAGAGAATGCTTAGGCGGAAGAATTTTCTCTTTCTAATGTAGTGCTTTTAGGTATACGATGATTTTTATTTTGCGAAAAGTAAAATTACATTTTAGGATTTTATTCGGAGAATGCTTAAGCAGAATTTTATCTCACCAATGTAATGCTTTTAGGTATAGCATGAAATTACATTTTAGGATTTTAGGCTAAGTCGGGAGAATTTTCTCTCTCCAGTGTAGTGATTTTAGGTATATATGATTTTTTTTGCGGAAAGTGAAATTACATATTAGGATTTTAGGCGGAGAATGTTTAGGCGGAAGATTTTTCTCTCTCCAGTGTAGTGCTTTTAGGTATATAAGAAGATATATGATGATTTTTTTTTTCGAAAAAAGAAATTACATTTTAGGATTTTAGGCAGATATTGCTTAGACGGGAGAATTTTCTCTCTCCAGTGTAGTGCTTTTAGGTATAGGATATTTGAAAATTTTAAAAAAATCTTGCTCTCTCCAACAGAAATTTAAAAAATAAAAACTATGATTCCCATGGGAATGGAACACATGACGTTTGTGCTGCATGCGTGGTGACTTCCGTGAGTTCAGTCACACCAAAATGGCTAGTGCTAACATTTTGGCTTTCCTTGTTTTTATACTATTTCTCCAAAACACTATATAAAATATACATATATATACTAGTAAATTTTTTTGTTGAGTGTGGGCTTGGGCCCTCTCTGGTCCTATACCAGATCCGCCCCTGCCTCTGTCCTTTTGAATGCAATAGAAACATAGGACATTGGTGGTAATAACAATACTACCCCCTTCAAAACGTCCTGTAATCGAAGATGCGAGGAGATGATGGACTACCCCCTTCAAAACGTCCTGTAATCGAAGATGCGAGGAGATGATGGACTACTCGTAGCTCGGGAGGGTGTAATTGGGTGCTCTGAGCTTTGCTTGGTCAGCCGTGATAGGTCTCCAAAATTGAGCACGATTAACATATGAGGGAAGCTTGACAAGCTCTGGCCCAACTTGCCTCAAATCGCTTGTACTGAACTGGAACCCCAAGTATTTGGCTAACTGGTCAGTGCTGATGGAGAAAGGAGTACTAAAAGTCGGAAAACCGTTCTCTATGACTTTCTTGACTTTCATTGAAGATAGCACTCAAGTAAGCTCTAGGTAAGTTGGCTCACGAATACCAAAAAATAAATGCTGCCACCAAGGACGTCGTAGCAAGCGAAAAACTTGTTCCTTGAGCCCGACCTGCGCTAAGGACTCCTTGAGGTACAAATTATATAAGGCCTTATGGGTCTGAATCTCATGGGTCTCCCTAGCAGCAGAGGCAGTACCGCCATTGCTATCTCCGGCTGTGTCTCTAGAGCCCTTGGCAGACTTTTTAGTTCGTGCCATCTACAAAAAATATTACAAGAAAAGATTCCAACGAGCCTTCCAAGTATTGGGGACAAGTACAACAATTCAAAAACGAAAGCAACAACGAAGCTCAATCATCACAAATGACTGAATCAATTCCAAATTTAACCGGAATAATTAAAATTTTAGAATATTTCCCAAAGAAAAATCTTTGAATAAAATCAAAAGTTTCAACGACACACAGTTTAAACAAGAATTCATCATCAAAACATTTTTCTAACCTAGGGTTCTTCCAAAAATTAATCAACAAGAATGTCACGTTTAGGTAAGAACCCTAAATTCTCAAATTGGACAACACTTGGCTCAAAAATTGGGGATTCAACACAAACATGGCTTAACAACAACAAGAGAACACATTAACCATTAATTAAAGCACAATTCGAGCCCAAAAATTGAAATCCCCCATTTTTCGAAGTCATGAATTTCGGACAAATAAGCTCGCAATTCCAAGAAATAAAGGAGAACAAGATGGAGATGGAACATACCTTGACTGAGGATGAAGAGGGGAGAGGATTTGAATAAAGCCGCCGAAAAAAATGGAAGAAAACGTGCGCCTGGTTGCTCGCAGGTTGCTGGTCGCGCAGGGGAGGAAGAGAGAAGAAAATAGCGTGTTTGTGTGGCGTGTGTAAACCAATCCTAATTTTTTTCATTTAAGTGCAAACGGCGTGTACAGGGCCGTGTACAGCGCCGCGTGAACCAAACAGAATGTCCAGAGGTGCACACGGAATCCCACACGGTGTGTGTACGCCCGTATGCTCAAGACAGAATGTTTAAAGCAGCACACGCTCTTTCACACGGGGTGTGAAGGGCCATGTGCAATTAATTTTTTTGTTTTGTGAATTTTTGGGTGTTTTTAAAAAGCAATAAAACTAATACAGTAGTCAACCTTAGAACCTTAAAACTAATACAACAACAACAACAATTAATAATAATAATAATAGCTACCATCCCAAACCTTAGAACCCAATTGATTACTCATATTTTCACCTTATTATTAGTCATGCCTCACTAGTCAACCTTTCGTTTGTAAATAAACCAAGATGTCACGCTTTCATTTGTCCACCTACAAGATTACCCGAACATGTTTGAAGTTTCTCAAGTTTTGGGTGCAGATTTTCAACCACATGTAATCTGCTACAGAGTACGGACCTTTTCATACAAGTATTGACGTTTACATTCTATTGTGAACCCAATACCAAAAAATACATAATAGTAATCTCAACTTTTTAATAGAATGTGAAAATACAATCAGAAGATAATATAATTAGTGCCCCATATGTTCAATAACGAAATAATACACATACCGGCCAACTACTATATCGCCGGGTGCAAACAATCTTCAGATGATTAAGGGTTTGAATAGCGAACAGAACACAAAAATAACAATGTTTTACACAATAATTAGTCGGCCTACATAAAAGCTTCCTACTTGGCAATTGAAGCCAACAATGGAAAGTACTACACACATTTACTTGATATCACTCCATTCCACCTCAAAATAAACATCATATTCGTCAAACTCAACACTTGCAAAACTTGTACCAATGCCAAATTTTCTGGTGCACAACAGCCTTTGATTGTACAGTGTGAGGTCAGCATCAATCACGAGAAAGGAATCGGATGGAACAACAACAACAACAACAACAGACCGTGAAAGTGGAACGATGCCATCACCAATGATTTGTATGGAATCCTCCTCAGTTCTCTCGAATAGCATGGTTTTATAGCAATCTCTGCTATATTGTGATAAGTACTCAAACTTTCCGCATCGAGCAAGAAGACTTCCCCAAACACTTGGAGGGGCATCGATAGTTTCCGGTAATCTCTTTTTGGGCTTATAGAAGACTTTCAGGTTGGCTTGCACAGCACTTAAAAAGATGGAATAATGGAGAGCTGCAAATCCACTTTCTCCTTGAATCACTGCACACAAATGCCGGTCATAAAATAAAGAAGAACTTAGAACCCCGGCATCCCACTCAACATATCCCTTGATGTTTAGGGTGGAATCACACACATCCTTCAAATCACACTCCAACTTCAACGAACAACAATCCTCGAATACTCCGGATCCATTTAACATTGGTAAACTTTTCCTTCCCTCAAGTAACCTCACAGTAACGCCTTCATTTTTTTTAAAGACACTGAACCCACCATAATCGAACGATACTTCAATTGAGCCATATATATTCATTTCTTTCCAATTCTCCCGACCAATGATGACCGAGAACACCTCTATTGCTGGTGATGGGCATGGTTTATTTATGTGTGGATGAAGAGTCCTGACCAAATAATCAATATATAGGCACAAAGCTAATGAAGTGAGAGGGGTGAAACTAAAAAACAATTACAACTCGTAAGGGAAATTTTACCAAAAAAATCATAATATGAAGTCAAAACCAACAAAGAACTTATCATAGAGGACAAATAAACTGCTTGCTTTCAAATCCACTGCTTTTCAATGTAAGTTAATAAGATGAAAACTAAATAGATTCAAGAATCGTCCTCAAGGAAATACTAATATTGACTTATTGAGTATCCCATATTCAAACCATATGTTTTCAAAAGCTGATGTAAAATGAACGGATATTGTAAACAAACCAAGTTTATAAAGGAATGAATGCAAAAAAAAAAAAGATATAGAGTGACAACACCTTAAAGGTAGTCTGTTTTTTAAAAGAAGTGTCTAAATTTTTGTATATTACCAAAAACAAGGTGGACAAATTATTAATGCATGAATGTTAAAGACGAGTTAAGATAAATTTGTTCTCTACTTCAATTTAGGCTAGAGAGGACATTGAGACAGTGAAGACTAGTTAAAATGAAAAATTATTTATTGAGGGCTGATTATTTAGTCCAGAAAATGAAAATTCACATTTTCATTCCTATATTTTAGGGTTTCATGGACAAATTAAAATAAGTGAGAGGGATACTGAAAAATCAGCCAGTGATAACAAATTTCAGCTAGTGCAACTCTCAAAATAACAAATTTCTCAAATATAGAATAATTTCACAATTATGATACATGAAGCTGATATATTCTCAAAGAAGCAAGCATAACACATAATAATTTAAATAGATTATAGAGATGTAAAAGAACTAATAAAGAAATGGCATATTCTTTCAACCTGTCTCCCGCTTCAAGTAAATGCAAACTTGATATACACTTTGTAGTCAAATGCCTGAATTCGGGATAGCGATCCCACCCTAATACAGTAATACTAAAAACTTCTCAAGTGAAAATTGAACTATTTCAAGAGAAACTTACCAAGCCAGTTGAGGTGCCTCAATATCGTTTCCCTCTTTGGCAGTTAACATAGTTGTATCAGTGTCATCATCACTATCATCAATTACCTAAAACACATAATTTCAAATTGGGTACAAACATAAACTGAACGTTTAAAAAGTAAAGAATAATAAAGAAAAAAACTATGAGGGGAACAACAATACTGACAACGACAATAATGAAAGATTAATAGATATACCCCAAATCACCAACAATAAACGTCTCCCCCGATGCAACACAACTCTGAGCTTCAAATTCAATAGTCTCTTCTAATATTTTATCTTCACTCCCATATTCAAATAGGTTCAAATGAATAACCAACAAAGAATATGCCGGTAGAGTCACCCAACACCTCGAGAGTGTCAACTCATTTTCTAAGTCAACCCCAACCCTCTCATATTCATCGTTTTTCTTCTCAAAGAGAACGATTTCCTCAGAATCGTAGTTGCCAAAAGTGTTCCGATATGTAGCAACAACTTTTCCGTACACGTTAAGAAAGTCAACGGAATCCACAACACTTCTTGAGAATTTTTTATTAACGAAACTTAAATCTAAGCGCGCATAAACTGCCATGGGAATTGAAACGTATTTCAAATTAAGCACTACTTGATCACCATTTATAGATTTAGTTTTGACTTCTTCAAATTCGCCATCCGCAAAGTCAAAACTAATGCAATCTTGAATCAATACCTTATGACCCTCATCACATAGTGTAATAAACAGTTTTGTGTTTAGAGGTGACAAAATGGCTAGAGATGAACAACAAAAGGGTGAAGGGCCACAGAGTGTTAATGTGCCGCCATCGGCGCCAAGGGTTTCTAAATCATTAAACTCTCGGTTGTAAAGTTGATGCTTATTAGTGCATATTTGTCCAAAAACACCTAATGACTTTCTTTTACCTAACACAACTGGTCTAACATCAACGCTAAAAATTTGAACTAGCGGGGTTGCTCGAACCGATGGTTTACCGTTAACTTTCTCTTGTCCTTTTTCATAATCAAGAGTTTCTACGCGGAACTCAAAAAGACCCTTACAATACTCCGGCTTGGTCACACCGGTTACAACCTCCCAGATCTTCTCCATCTCCCTCTTCGAGACATTGGGATGTTTTCTAACATAGTAATCCAAATCGAAATTCATGTTGAGAATCACCTGCTCAAAAACAAACAAAACAGAGACTACAAAGTTACCCTATGACTAGAAACTAATATTAAGTGCAAAAGAGAAATTGAAAACATGAGTTCATCTTATCTTATACACATTAAATTAAGAGATAACTGGCTACTGTCAACCTGTCATTGTGCAAGTGTACACATAGTTATATTCATATTTAAAAATATGCATGGGAACCGCTTACACCATTAAAATTTTGAACTTCTATAAAAAAACTAAAATTTTGAACTTGTAAGACTCGTTCTGGCGGTTCTGCGGCAAACATAAACCAAGTCCTAAATGGGGAATTCCGAACACATAAAGTATACTGTGGAGTTTTTTGTAACGACTGACAAATTAAACCCTCTCCAACTGAACGTAAGTGAGGTTTGAAACAGATATATTTTTGTATGATTAAAGTCATAGGGTTGGAAGTTGAAGCATACCTGGAAGAACAATGAATTTGTCCAGTTTAAAACAGCAGCCGCCAGCCCGGAACGAAAGAGCAGTGGATCGTCGACCAGCAGGACCCTACGGGAAATCAGAACTGGGAATTGGAGTCTGGGAAGGGCATCGTCTATTGTAAAAAAAAAGGATTTTAGAGAGTGGGTATTCCCTTAGTACTAGTTGAGCTATGCCCACCACTGTCATCCTCTATTGTAAATTATTAGACTTGGCTTTTGAATACTGAAAGGGGCGTAATCAGGCCCAGCCTATTTTTCCTAGCTCAATTTTGAATTTTTTTTAAGTTTTTGGGTTGGGCTGGGTATGATGGGCCATTTGAGGTGGTTTGGGATATGGATGGACTCGGGCCGGGTGGCCCGACCCGGAACCGGCCCGGGACCGATATTGTTCCGGCCCGACCCGGTGGCCCGGTCAGTGACCGGTCCGGATAGGCCCGGCCCGTGGGTTTTCCGGTCCGGGCTCGGGTCACCCAAAACAAGGCCCGACCCGGCCGGGCCCAGGCCCGGTTCGGGCAAAAAACTATTTTTTTTTTCAATTTTTTTAAATTTTCGGGTTGGACTGGGTATTTTGAGCCATTTGGGGTGGTTTGGGGGTTGGGGGTGGGAGGGGGTTAATTAGGAAGAGGAAAACAAAAAAAATATAATGGGCCCGGCCCGGACCCGGTGGTTACCCGGGCCGGTCCCGGGTCCACCATTTTTGACCCGCCGGCCCGCCCATTATATTAGGAAAAGCCAAAAAAAATTACATGAACCGAGGCCCGGCCCTGCCCGGCCCGGCCCGGACCGGACCTGGGGGTTACCCGAGCCGGTTCCGGACCTCCCCTTTCATGAACCGAGGCCCGGGCGGGCCCGGGCCCGAACCAGGCCTGAACCGGAACCAGTCCACCCCTATCTATATAGGGTTGGATTCGGTTCGGGCCACCCGGCCCGCTACTGTGTGGGCCCGGAACTGGCTCGGTCTGGCGGTCCGGGACCGGGTGTAGACCAAAAGAATCATTTTGACCAAAAGAGTCGTTGGGGGTGGGCTGGGGACTAGCCAAACGGCTATATAGCCGTTGGGTGGGCTGGCAAGGGGGGGTTCGGGCAGTTTGGGGTGGGGGGAGGGTGGGGGTGGGGTGTGGTAAAAAAAAACTATAAATACTCCTAATCTTAAACATTTTTCCATATCTCTTCTCCACTTCTTCCTAAATCATACTCTCTACTCTCTAATTATCTTCATCTTCTCACATTCTCTTATTTTCCAATATATTATATATCTACTTATATTATTTATCTACTTATAAATACATATTATATATATACATATTATATATATATATTGATGGAGTATATGGGTCTGAGCCCCGGGACCCACATACTCGGAAGAACGGAGCACAAGACAACAGAGTGGCGCCCTCGTCGGCCATGACGCCCCCGTCGGCCGAAAAGGTGCCAACTCAGATTACGGTCCTGAGTCTAAGGGACTCGGGTGCCCTCGTCGGCCGCGCCCTCGTCGGCCGTGCCCTCGTCGGCCACGCCCTCGTCGGCCTCGAAGACCTCCCAGAATCGGATCCTATACTTACTCATTTGTACAGCCCATTAGAGGCTTTGTATTCGGCCCAGTAGCGGTCCAGTTGTAAGTGGGCCTCCCAAGCCCAAGGCTTGGGAGCCCAACCCTAATTTTCTCTATAAATACTCCCCTTGGGAGTAGTTATAGGGGTGACAAATCATTCTATTGAAGCATATTATTGCACTTCTCTCTCTAACTCTCACTTCTCTCTAGAATCTAGGAGTTAATACTCCATCATTCGGTGCTCTCGTTGAGAGCTAGAACAATCAAGTTAGCACCCTTCGTCGCTACCAAGCACAGCTAACCACTGATCATGGGGAGAACTAAGTCAAACCGCAACCTCGTCAGCAAAGCCATCCCTGAGGACCAAGAGCCCAGGGAGCACGATGAGGACGCCACGGCCGACCAGGTCGGCGAAGGGGACCTCTTCCAGGAAGCCTTCAACCTCACGACGGACCTCCGCAACCAACTCAACAGCGGAGTCCCCGACGCCCGCCTCGGCCTGGAGAAGAGACGGGCTGAGAAGACGGACCACGCCCCGGCCCAGCCTATGGCCGCGGCCTCTCCGTCCGTGGATCCACAGGTCCAGGCCGCGCTGTCGGTCATCATCGCCAGCCTGGCTCAGAACCCCACCGTCCTCAGCGCGCTCTTGCCAAGGACCGGGGGAAACGTCACTCCACCTCCTCATCCCCAACCACTGGCCGACCAGATAGGCAACAATGAGGGGGTTGTGGCCCAGGACACGGCGTCGTCCCACTCCCACCCTGCTTCCCCTATTCGGCCCGGGCAGACCCCAGCGCGTGGAAAAGCCTCCGCCTTCAATAGGCTAGGTGACACGCGCCGTCGTCCGGCTTCGGAGAGGATGGCGGGACGGATTGGTGATCCTCGTCCTGGCTCGCCAAAGGAAAGCTTGGGGTCTGTGTCCCGGACAGCGGACCAGCCCCGCCCGGACAAAGGCAAGGGGAAGTTGCACGAGGATGACGTGCGTCACCAGATCAACGCGGCTCACAACGAGCGCCTGAGGAACCAACCGGGCGCCGCTGCGGCCGACAGAGACCCCCGGGACGAGGTCATCGCCCAGCTGGAGAGGAGGTTGGCTCAGATGGAGGCCAAGCAGTCGGCCAACATCCCTACGGCCGGCGCCTCCAACGACCCTGGCCTCAACGCGCTCATGAACAAAGTCAGCGCCCTGGAGAGGGAGCTGGCCGAAGGGCGGGGTGACCCCGTCATCCAGGTCAGGACTAGGACCCCTTTCACCAACAGGGTCCTCTCGGCCCCCATCCCTGAGAAATACAGGGGGAACGCCATCAAGTCCTACGATGGCCGATCAGACCCCCAGGAGCACTTCAGCCGCTATCAAAACAACATGCTAATGGTGAATGCGTCAGACGAATACCTCTGCCGTTGGTTCCTCTCTACTCTCGAGGGGCCAGCGTACGAGTGGTTCAACGGACTGCCAGAGGGAAGCATTGACTCGTGGCAAGATCTCGCCCAGCGCTTCCTCACTCACTTTGCCGGAAGGAAGCGCGCCAAGAAGTATTTCACCCACCTCCTCTCCGTCAAAAAGCAGCACGAGGAATCCCTCCGGTCATTCATCGACCGTTGGACGAGGGAGACAGAGGAGGTCGAGGGGGCCGATGAGCGCACCCTCCTCGCCTTGTACCAGGGAGCCCTCCGCAGCTCCCCGTACGCCAGGAGCCTCATCACCGACCCCCCGAGGTCGTACGCCAAGGCGCTCCAACGCGGAGGCTTGTATGCCGACGCCGACGAGCTCCACAATCACAAGAGAGAGGGGGGCCATCCCCCCAAGAAGACAAATCCTTCGCCGGCCTCGGGTCCGTCCCCGGCCGGCCAGGGTGCCCAGGGCCGCCACGGCTCTGGTGGACAAATTAAGAAAGACCGCCACTGGCGGCCGAGGCTGGAACGGCCGGGGGTAGCCCTCACCCACCCGGTCGGCACCATCCTCGATTATACCGAGAAGCACGGCCTCATCGAGCAGGCTCCTCGGCCGGCCGAGGAGATCCTGGCCATCCAGCAGGGCGGCACGTACTGCCGGTTCCACAAGAACTCGTCACACAATACCGACGATTGCATCACATTGAAGAAGGCCATCGAGCGTCTTATTCGCCAGGGGGAACTCTCCCAGTTTGTCAAAGGTGGCCCACGCAAGAACACTTGGGTAAACACCGGCAGACATGGGGGCGAACCCTCTGCGAAGAAACGCGAGATTGGTAGGCTCAGCGACGACGAGGACTTCGAGGAGCCTCCGCCAAAGAAGAATCACATCCACCTCATCGTAGGTGGGAACACTGGGGGGGACTCCGCCACTCAGAGAAAGAATGGGCCCAATCCCTTTACATTGGGGAGGTGTCCCACGTTCCCCCCCAGCCGAAGAAGCAGCGGACGGAGGCGATCACCTTCACCGACAAGGATCTGCCTCCAGGTACGGAATCACACGGGGATGCCCTCGTCATCCGATGTGAGATCGGTGACTCCATCATCCACCGTACTTACATCGATACGGGTAGTTCCGTCAATGTGATGTACTTGGACACCTTCAAGCAGCTGAAGCTGGACAGGGCTCTGCTGAAGCCGATCAAGACCCCGTTATCCGGCTTCACCGGGGACTCTATCGACGCCGAGGGCACGATAGTCCTCCCCGTGGAGGTCGGTGACGGTCCCCACCACGCCAATATTGACATGGAGTTCATGGTGGTCAACCTCCGGTGCGCCCACAACCTGATCTTGGGCCGGCCAGCGCTGGAGGACTTGGAGGCCATCATCTCCATGAAGCACCTATTCTTGAAGTTCCCCACCAATGACGGCACCGGCTACGCCAGAGGAAATCAGAGGATAGCCAGAGCTTGCTACCTCAAGCTTACGAGGCCGGCCGAAAGGGAAGGACAGCGGATAGACACCATTACGGCCGCCGTCGCCATGGACGAGGAGAGGCCACATGCGGAGCCGGTCGAGGAGGTCGAGGAAATCCCTCTGGACACCTCCCGGCCGGAGCGGGTTCTCAGGGTCGGAAAGCAACTCCCCCAGGACCAACGAGACGCCATCCTCCTCGTCCTACGGTCATACGCCGTCGTCTTCGCGTGGGGCCCGGACGATATGCCAGGCATCAGCCGCCAGGTGATCACTCACCGGCTGACCGTCGATCCGGCCTCCGCGCCCGTCAAACAGAAGCGGCGCTACTTGTCCGCCGACAGGCGGGACTTCGTCAAAGGGGAGGTCGCCATGCTCCTCTCAATCAGACACATCAAAGAGGTGAAGTACCCGACATGGTTGGCCAACGTCGTCCTCACACAGAAACCGCCGACGTTCAGAATGTGTGTTGACTACACTGACCTGAACAAGGCGTGCCCCATGGACCCGTTCCCTCTCCCCAACATTGATCAGTTGGTGGACGAGACGGCGGGATGCGAGTTGATGTCGTTCCTCGACGCTTTCAGAGGGTACCACCAGATCTCCATGCACGAAGATGACGCCGAGAAGACGGCATTCATGACCCCAGAGGGAATATTTTGCTACCTCGTCATGGCCTTCAGACTCAAAAACTCCGGCGCCACCTATACTAGGATGGTGGCCAAAATCTTCAGAGCGGTCCTTGGCCGGACGATGGAGGCGTACGTCGACGACATGATCGTCAAGAGCAGGCAGGCCACCTCCCACGCCGACGACCTCCGGGAAATCTTTGAAATCATGAAGGAATTCAGGCTCCGCCTTAACCCCAAGAAGTGCGCCTTCGGCGTCCAAGGCGGCAAGTTCCTTGGCTACATGGTCAGCCGGAGAGGCATCGAGATAAACCCGGAGAAGACGCAGGCCATCATCAACATGGAGCCGCCCCGCAACGTCAAGGAGGTACAGCGACTGACGGGGCGCCTGGCGGCCTTAAACCGGTTCCTCTCCAGGTCAGCCGAGAGGGCACTTCCTTTCTTCCAAATCATGCGCAAGGCGAGCAGCTTCAAGTGGACGACGGAGTGTCAGGAAGCATTCGACGAATTAAAAAGGTACCTGTCGTCCCCACCCGTACTCTCCAAGCCCAAAGCCGGCGAAACCCTCTTCTTGTACTTAGGGGTGAGCACGTCGGCCATCAGCTCCGTGCTCATCCGTGAGGACGAAGGGGTGCAGAAGGCCATCTTCTACATCAGCAAGACACTTAGGGAGGCCGAGCTCAGGTACTCCCCCATTGAGAAGACGGTGCTGGCCATCGTCCACACCGTGAAGAAGCTGGGGCACTATTTCCAAGCCCACACCGTCCATGTGCTGACCCAGCAGCCTCTCGGCGCGCTCATGAGGAGCCCCACTAGCTCCTCGAGGATGGTGAAATGGGCGATCTTCCTCAGCCAGTTTCAAATTGAGATCAAGCCAAGGCCATCTATCAAAGGGCAGGCCTTGGCCGACTTCGCCATCGAATGCACAGCAAGGGAGACGGCCGTCGTCAACCCCGAGCCGGAGCCGGACGACACGTGGACCCTGTTCACTGACGGCTCGTCGGCCGCGAAATCATGCGGCGGCGGCGGCGTCCTCATATCCCCTGAAGGATTCAGAGCCTACTATGCCATCCGCTTCAACTTCAGGGTATCCTATAACGAAGCCGAGTATGAGGCCCTCCTCAGCGGTCTCAGACTCGCCGCCGGCCTCAAGGCCAAGCACCTCAGAATCAAGTGCGATTCCAAACTGGTAGTGGGCCAGGTGGAGGGATCGTACGAAGCAAAGGAAGGCCGGATGAAGCAGTACAAACAAGCGGCGGAGGAGTTACTGAAAGCGTTTGAAACCCACGAGATCACTCAGATCCCCAGGGCCGAGAACGCTGAAGCCGACATCCTCTCCAAGCTCAGCTCGGACACCCCGGAGCACATCTCCCAATTGGCCAAGATCGAGGAGTTGAGCATGTCCAGCATCCATGCCAGCCCCGTCTTGTGCGTCCAACAGCGGCCAGAGGACTGGATCTCCGATATCGCCACCTTCATCACAACGGGGGAGCTGCCCCCGGACGAGGAGAGGGCCAAACTCGCCAAACTCAGGGCCCCAAGCTACACCATCGAAGATGGCAAACTCTACAAACGGTCCTATAATGGCACCCTCCTCCGGTTCCTGCACCTGGACGAGGCCGACACCGCCATGGAAGAAGTTCACTGTGGCGTCTGCTCCTCACACCAGGGTCCTTTCAGCATGTCCCGACGTCTCGTCGTCCAGGGTTTCTTCTGGCCGACGATGGCGCGCGACTGCGCTGACCTGGCCAGGAAGTGCACCACATGTCAGGTGCTCCAGAAGGCCCCTGGTCGGCCAGCTGTCAACTACGCCCCTGTCAGCACCGCAATTCCATTCTCCAGATGGGGGATTGACCTGGTCGGTCCACTACCCAGAGCCGCCGGGAACAACCGCTACATCATCGTCGCCGTCGACTACTTCACCAAGTGGGTCGAGGCGGAGCCCTTGGCCAGCATCACGGGGGCCAGATGCCAGAAATTTGTTTACAAGAACATCATCACACGCTTTGGCGTCCCCCAGGAGATCATATCAGACAATGGCACCCAATTCGAGGCGGCCCCTTTCCAAGAACTCCTCCGGGAGTTTGGGGTAAAGCATCGTTTCTCCTCCGTTGCCTACCCTCAAGGCAACGGGCAGGTCGAGAACGCCAACAGAACAATCATGGAGGGGCTGAAGAAGAACCTCCAGGCCGCAGGAGGTAGTTGGGTCGACGAGCTCCCCAACATCCTGTGGTGCTACAGAACCACGCCGAGGAGGGCGACAGGTGAAACGCCTTTCGCCCTATGCTACGGCTTTCAAGCAAAGGCGCCCACGGAAGTTGCCATCCCCAGCCGGCGGGTGGAACAATATGAGCCTGACACCAACGAAGAGAACATGAAGATTGACCTACACCTGGTTGATGAGAGGCGTGAGCAAGCTTACGTCCGAGCAGAGAACTACCGGCGTCAAGTAAAATCATACTATGACGCCAAGGTACGTTCTCGGGAATTTCAAGTGGGGGACTACGTCCTCCGCCGAAGGGAAGCAAGCCAGCCGACAGAGGGTGGCAAGCTAGCATTGAAGTACGAAGGGCCCTACATCGTCAGTGCCGTGGTCAAACCCGGCACCTACAAACTTACACGACCGAATGGGTCCAATGTACCACGAACATGGAATGTACATCATCTGGTGAAGTTTTATCAGTAATCCGAAGGAGGTGTAGACGGCGAAGCCCTCACCCCTTGACGGGTTACTGATTGAATGCCACCCTCGGCCTCGAGCCACTTATGAATAAAATCATGTTCTGATTTTTTCTCTGGAAGTTAAAGAAAAACATTAGCAGGTGCCCTCGTCGGCCACCTTAGAGCGAAAGGCTCAGGTCTGGCCGACATGGCCCCTCGCATTTGCAGCCTACGAGCGACAAGCTCAGGCACTCCATTGTATTTTGTATCAGCGAAGGGCTCAGGCCTAGCTGAGAGAGCACATCGTCCTGGCCCCGTAAGCCTAGAAGTGAAACACTCAGGTATGGCCGACGATGTCCCCAGGACGAGGGGCCCGCAAACGGCCCACGTCTTGAAACGGGAAGCTCACCGCGTCGTCCACGCGCCAGATCGCAGGACGACAGGCCTGAAATCATGGCCGAGGTGACAAAATCCCAAAACTCAGGGTTGGGCAACGACAGCCGTTTGAAACCGACCAAAAGTCTAGCCCACGCCATAAATAGGCGACGGGACCCGCCCTGAGATCACGGACGTTATAAACGAAGTCCGAACCGGCCGAAGGACGAGTACACCCTTCGGCCGAAGCCTGAAAGAAGGATACCCCCGAAACGGAAAAAAAAAAAAAAAAAAAAGGGAAAAAGAGGGAAGCCGACGGCCGTGCACACTTGCCGGCCTCGAGCAATGAAAAAATAAAATCCCCAAAATTCAGGCCCATTTTGGCCGAGTACATATCAGTTGAACACAAGTGTAGTACTACTGACAGGCAACATGGACGACCCGTCCACACACTACAACGGAACAATCAAGGCTGATACACACGCCTTTAAAACCCTAACCACATCGGTTGGGTGACACGCGAGAGGTGACCTTCATCGGCCATAATCCTTTGAGGCACCAACGTTTGGTATAAAATAAAGCACCGCAATCCTAAGGATGACCAGGACGAAGCGGGCACTTATCAAGTGATCAAGAAACCTCTACTTGCCACAACACCTCGGATGGCCGACGCAGGCACTGGAACCGTAGCTAGCCGACGAATACAGGACCATCCCCTTGGACAAGCCAGACCTTGGCCGGCAGTGGCACCGCGAAGAAGTAAATGCCTAACATTTATACTTAGGAAATTATCCAAGTACTCAAATGGAGGAATTCTAGCCGAAGCGGGTACCAGTATACTACAAAGCCGTTAGCTACCTACACCTTCACATGTGTACTTGTGAAAAAATTTAAAGTCCACGAGACTATGGCGAAGGTGCCCTTATCGGCCAGAACACAGGGATACAAGCCGACAACGGCCATGGCCAGATGTATCCAAGGCCAGGACGATAAGGACGCCAACGCTTGGACGGAACGGACACTACGGTCAAGGCTAAAAAGGGAAGCACCTAAAAGGCATCCAAAACACTTGGGAAATTTTTTGAAAAAATCCTAAGTGTTATGATGGCAAATGAACACCGGTCACGCCGACAAGGCCACCAGGCCGAAAGGAAAGCACCTAAGTGGATCCCAAAACACTTAGAAAAATTTTTGAAGAAATTCCTAGGTATTATGAAACTACGTCCAAGCCGATCAAGCCACTAGGCCGTAAAGACAGCAACTACATGGAACCAAAAACACTTGGGAAATTTTTGATACGAAATCCTAAGTGTCATGACAGTAAAGCAAAGAGGCATAGGCCGACCAGACTACTGGACGGGAAGGCCAACCTCACGGACGTAGCGGACACTCGCGGGTGACCCAAGTATGACTCGATACTTAGACAATTTACAGAATTGAAATGACAGCAAACAAGCACACAAAGGATTCAAGGCCGAAAAGGACAGCAAAAATTTCTTCAATTGATAAATTTCATTACAATTGGGGGGCACTACGGCCGTTACATAATCTGGCAACAAATGAAAAGCTAACTACAGTAGTGAACAGCCGATCAAGCCTCCGGGGCACTTTCATCCGCGGCGGGCTCTTCAACCTCGTCGGCCCCCTCCTCGTCAGCCTCATCGGCCTCAGCTTCTTGGCCGGCAGCAGCGCTGGTAGCATCATCAAGGAAGTCGAACTCAGTGTAATCCGGCTCGCCAAGGCCGGAGCTCTCTATGGGGGATTCCCGCTCCGACGGCGGAAGCTTGGCCTGCTCTTCGGGATCCTTCATCAGCTTTGGCAGCTTCAGGTTCCACTTAGCCCATCCAGATGTGTAGTTCATGGCCTTCAACGCCCGGGATAGCCGCCGACACAGGAGCCTTTGCATCCGCTCCTGGCCCAGGTTGTAGTAAACGGACATCTCCCGGCTGAAATACTCCCGGCCGGCAGGGGAGTTCATCCCCCAACTCTCCAGCCTGGCGGCCACCACTCCGTAGCACCAGGGGAGCCTCTCATCGGCCTTCCACCCCTCGGCCAAGAACTTCTCGATGGCCTCATCGGCAGCCTTCACGACGACGGCCTCGGCCTCAGCCTTCGCCTTGGCGGCCTCCTCGCTCCTGCGCTTCTCGGCCTCAAGCGCCCTTCGGGACTCCTCAAGCTCCCTTTTGCTCTCTTCGAGCTTGACCAGGGCGTCGTCCCTGGCCGCGGCGGCTTCATCAGCTTTGGCCTGCAGCGCCTTGGCATCCTCCCGGAGCCGGTCAAGACAAGCTACCGCCTCGTCGGCCGAGGCAGCCTTCTGCTCCAGCGCTTGCAGGCGAGCTATCTCCCAGTACTGCCTCTTATGGCTTTCCATAAGCATGAAGGCACTCTGCAGAAGGAAAACAAAGGTCAGACAAAAACTCTACACAGACGAAGAGAGACAAAAATATAAGGACAGTCACTTACTTGGACGAGGAGATCCATGCCGCCCTCATAAATCTTCGGGTCCTCGAGCTTCTTCAAATGAGCCCGATCTTTGGCCGGCATGGCCTTGGCCAGGACGACGTGGCCGGGGACGAGCTCATTAAACACGCCCCCGCCGACGGGGTACTCTATCACTTTCTGATAGGTGTCACCGGCGATCTCCTTGCCGGCCCTCTTCGTCCGTGGTTCCTGGACGGGAGGCAGTGCTGGGGCGGCATCACCAGCAACAGTAAGGTCCACGACGGGACCACCATCGCCCACGCTGGGGACAGTAAGCGTACCGGCCTCACTAGCCGGAGAAGGGGAAGGAGCCCTCTTCGTCTTCTTAGAGACACTCACGCCAGCCTCTGTCAACTTTTTCTGGCCGTCAGTGGCCGGCCTCTTTTTCTTGGATGGGGCAGGCTTTGGGGCCGCATCTGCAGTAGCCCCGCTCCCACCGGCCGCGGCACGCCTAGCCGCTTCGGCCGCCTTAGCAGCAATCTCCTCGGCCGCTTTGGTCTTTGCAATAGCCATCATGGAACGGCGGTCCATGACAAAATCTACAAGGAAAAAACACAAACAGATTAGTAAGGCAAAGGACAAAACATAAAGACAGGAAGCCGAAGAAAGAATTACCATCGGCCTCAGCAGAAATGCTCAAGTCCGAGCCGTCGGCCTCCTCAAAGGTGGTGGTCATCCTCGGCCAGAGTTGGAGGTCATCCTCCTTGTCACCATAAACGTAGTACCTCACGAAGCCGAGGGCGGCCATCTTGTACTCAGTGATATAGTCTTTCACGCTCCTCGGCCCCCCCTCCAGGAAAGCCTCCACCTGAGCGTCCAAAATAGAGCTCTTCGGCGGGTCATGCAGATTAAATCTCCCGGTGTGGCCGAGGGAGGGAAACTCGGTGCCACTCTCACCAATGGACACAAACACGAACTTGCTCTTCCACCCATGAAAGGACGTAGGCAAATCCGTGAAGCTCCTCTTCTTCGGCAGCTGCTGAAGAGTCGTGTAGGCCGCACAGTTCTTGTGGCTTCCTCGGCCTATCTGGTACAGATTCATAAATAATGCCGTTGTCGGCTTGTAGCCCAGCTCCTCACACCGGAGCAAGAACCCCACCATCAAGGAGTAGCTGTTCGGCGTCAGCAAGGCCGGAGGCAGCCCTACCATGTCTAGGTACTCAGTAATGAAAGGGTGAAGAGGAAACCTCAACCCCTTAGCAAAACTCATCGGGTATACTCCAAAGTACCCCGGTGGTGGAAGAAGAACATGGTCCGTCGGCTTGGGCGCCCTAACCCGCCCGAACGGCCCCACGTACATCTGGGCAACCAGATAGTCGGCCGCACTGCTCTCCGGCTTTATCAGGTAGATGTTGGTGAGATCCAAGTAGGAGACGCCGGGCCCACTCTTCGGCCTCCTCACTCTCTTCGGTTTGGCGGCTCCCTTAACGGCGGACACCGGCCTCGGGCACGGAATGACAGCAGAAGTGGACGCCCCGTCCACCACTCGGGACGCACCTACGTCCTCACCCCTTGAAGAAGAGGCGGACTCCTCGTCCTCGCCTTCCTCGTCCATCAGCCCCGCGGATTTGTATGGACTTAAACGCTCTATCTCCTCCTCAAACTCCTCGAGCACTTCGTAGTCAAGCGACCTCGTGGAGGGCTGGTCGTCGTAGGGGTAGTAGTCGTCATTCAAGCTCTTCATTACTACTACTACGGGCTTAAGGAGAATTTACGATCTAAAGGTGTTTAAATGCCTAACACTAGATCAACTACTTACGGAGCAAAATATGAAAAGTGAGGAAGATCGTGATGAACACTAACCTCAAACAACGAAGAACACGAAGAACAGGCTCGGGAGTTTATCTCTCTAGAAAATCGGCCAGCACTTCGACAAATTCAGAATGCAAATATGATTCTTCGTCGGAGGGGAAGGGGTATTTATAGACCCCCCCGCCAACGGTCACTACACGTGGCACTCCCCCAATGGCCACGCCAACGGCCACCACTGGGGGGCCACCACGTCACCAACGGTCCAGGACCAACCCATATCAACGGCCCACCGGCAAGTCAGACCCTACGGCCTACACACGCTCAGCGGCTTTACAACTGCCAGCAAGCGCCCACAACGTCCCACTTGCTCACCAAGATCACAAATGCCAAACAATAAGCGGATGGCAACGGCCAGGAACGCAACGGCCACAGAACAAAGGGGACAAATAGCCCACAGCCTCCGGCTCCTCGTAATAACCCTTGATGATAACTCTCTACAAGCGATCTGCGCACAAGGGTTCTCCCACAGGGTTACCTTGGCCAGAAAATCACCATGAGAGTTGGATTCAGGGGGACTACGGCGAGACCGCTTCGGCCAGGGACTCAAGCAACTCCTTCACCCCTCACACTCTTCGGCCTGAAGCAGTGGGGGACTGGGGGACTACACCGGCCTCAACAAAACAAAAGAGTGTGAATAAGGTAACCACAAAGCATGGCCACATCATCCATACAGCACAACAGAACCTCATCGGCCAAAGACCCACCACGTCACTAGCAACGGTCAACAAGCCACTAGAGGCAAGGACACTCATCGTCCTCCGCCAACAATTAATCTTGACGGGCTCTTCGGCCAAAAACACGAAGGCCAACCAGCAACGGCCAAAAGGAGCGCGCAAACACCCTCATCGGCCACACAAAGGAAATGAGGCCATCGTCCTCAAAGCAAGGAACAACCTCAACGGCTTCACCGGCCCAAACATAAACTTCAAACCACCAACGTCCAGGAAAGGGAAAGCGCGCCTTCAACGGCCACCATTGAAAGAAGGACACTAATCGTCCCAAAACAAATTAAGGAAACAACGGCCTCCCCGCCCACAGCGAGGAACAGGTAACGGCCAAAGCACAGAACAGGATCACCAAAGAGGAAACAACGCCAACGCCGCAACGGCTAACGGCCTGGGAATGCCCGCGTCGGCCAAAAGAACAAAGCACAGGAATCTACTCTCCTTCACTTCGTCTACGTCTCAGCTTAGAGAGTGGGGGACTCCTGATGGAGTATATGGGTCTGAGCCCCGGGACCCACATACTCGGAAGAACGGAGCACAAGACAACAGAGTGGCGCCCTCGTCGGCCATGACGCCCCCGTCGGCCGAAAAGGTGCCAACTCAGATTACGGTCCTGAGTCTAAGGGACTCGGGTGCCCTCGTCGGCCGCGCCCTCGTCGGCCACGCCCTCGTCAGCCTCGAAGACCTCCCAGAATCGGATCCTATACTTACTCATTTGTACAGCCCATTAGAGGCTTTGTATTCGGCCCAGTAGCGGTCCAGTTGTAAGTGGGCCTCCCAAGCCCAAGGCTTGGGAGCCCAACCCTAATTTTCTCTATAAATACTCCCCTTGGGAGTAGTTATAGGGGTGACAAATCATTCTATTGAAGCATATTATTGCACTTCTCTCTCTAGCTCTCACTTCTCTCTAGAATCTAGGAGTTAATACTCCATCATATATATATATATATATATTGAATAAAAGGGGAACTTTTATTGAATAGAAGGGGGAAGTACAATGCAAGAAAGAAAGCGAAAAAAGAAAAAAAAACATACAAAAAGTTCCCATGGACCTAGGTTTTATAAATACATATATTATATTACTTATATTTCTTATCTACTTATTAATTATCTATTTATAAATACTTAAGTTATATTTTTTATCTACTTAATCTCTACTTATATCTACTAAATACATACATATTACAATTTAAATCTACTTAATACATTTTACATACTTATTATCTACTTGTTGCATTTTGTATTAACATTACTTCATTAGTTAATTAGTATTCCCATGAATTGTTACATTTTTCATTAAAGTAGTTAATTAGTTCATTACAAAAAACTAGTTAATTCATTACTCAATTAAAGTTAGAATTTTATTTCATTAAAGTTAGAATTTTTAGAATTTTATTTCATTAAAGTTAGAATTGTTAGAATTTTATTTCGTTAAAGTTAGAATTGTTAAGATTTTATTTCATTAAAGTTAGAATTGTTAGAATTTTATTTCATTAGTTTGAATTGTTTTTATAAATTAATATTTGTTACATTTTTAAGATGCAAGGTAGTAGATATTCGGTTGATATGGGTAACCTCGACCGCAACCGAACGAACGAACTTGCGAGGAAGAGATCCCGCAAAGGTAAATCACATATCGGCTCTTCATCTCAAAGCCGAGATGATTTTGATACGGGATACGCAAGGAGGGATGGGGATGCGATGACCGACGAACCACTAGAACAAGAATTGCACCGACATAATAGCTGTTTTTTCCAAGACCAGCCGAGGACCATTGACGAAGAAGAGCTCGAGGACGACGATGTGGAGGAAGTAATTCCGGAGAGCCACGACACCGACGTGGATGACGGTGGCGGCAGCCACGACGCCGACGAGCCTGCCTCATCCCAAACCAGTACGAAAAAAGTAAATCTGAACTAATGCTTAATAATTTTGAAAAGTGGAAGGACCCGAACACCGGCAATTGGAACGCAAGTTGCAAGTGGTGCAAGAAAAGTTATAGCTTGGGGATTTCCGGCGGATACGGATCCGCCGCAAGGCATCTTAAGGCCAAACACCCGGTGGAGGGGCTATTTGAGAGTTTCTCTAAATTATTAGACTTGGGCTTTTGAATAGTGAAAGGGGCGTAATCAGGCCCTGCCTATTTTTCTGAAAATATGTACGACTTAGTTCAAAGTAGGGCTGACATTTTAAATTGAAAAACTGAAAAACGGACTGAAAAAAATTGAACTGGACTATAAAAAAACTGGATCGAAACCGAACCGACTACAACGGGACCCGAAAGTTGGGACCCGAAAAGTAGTATGGAAGGAATAAGGCACCATTTGAATTAAATGGTTAAAACTACAACCTTAAATCACTTATACTATCGTCGTACTTAATAGCGATACAAATTATTCATCTGGACCGTTCACTTGAATTGATCTGCACCATCACTTCCATTTCTTTTCTGATACATCGATCTCGACCTTCTCTAATCTTCTTTCCTCCTTCCATATTCCATTTTTTTCATTATCACCGATCTCATTTCTTGCCTTCTGTAGTCCTCTTTTAATTTCTTTCTGTCTCTTTTCCATGGCCGGCAAGCATTTCTTTGCCGGAGTGAAACATCACCACCACAATATCCCCGGCGCCACCAAGACGTTCGACGCCAATTATGGTCAATCGTTGTCGGAAATGAAACATCACCACCATAATATCGTCGGCGCCACCAAGATGTTTGACGCCGAGGTTATGGTCAATCCCCGTGGGACAGGAGAAATCGGATACCTTCGCACTTTCTAAACTCGCTCTATCGGAACCTATGTATATCTCAAAGCCGCCTAATTCCGTTCATAGGTGATTATCTAATTTATGGAGATCAATTTCCAATCTAATTTTGAAAGATTCTTCAATTTCAATTCTAAAGATGATTATTCAAAAAGATTAGTTTTTGAATTTTGATATGATCTTGGAGTTGTATGGCAACCAGGATGCCATCCAATTCCTCAATTTGTTCTTATTAAGGATGCCATCCGATTCCACAATTTGTTCTTCTCAGTTTTCGAATGGTGTTTGTATTGAGTTATGTTTTTATATTGATTATGGAGGACCTGAATCATTTTTTTTGAGTTAATCCATTTGGCTTATAACTTGATCGATTTTGGGTTGTTTGGGTAGAGATAGAAAATGTTGGCTAGAAAGAAGTTAAATAAAAGCCTTATAGAAGTCGTATGGGTTGATTGTTTTTATGGATGGTTCGACCGTTGTCAAATACCTTAAGCTACCAGCATCATGCAATATGGTGGTAATATGGCCTTGATTAGAACTGTATGTGCACATATATTTTCCAATAAATGAAGTACAATCTTTTGATTTTCATTAACTTCAAGATATCACTTAAAACTTAAAAGCAAGTCAATATTGATATTGGACTTTTTAGTGATCACGTGCTTCTAACGCACTTCTGTTTGCAGAATGTCCTGATCAATTTTGTGCTTGGTAATTTGAAATAGTTAGGAAAGCTTTGGATATATAGGAACTAGCTTCATGGGGTACTGTCCACATTAAATTTTTTACTCATAGTGTCGGTAAAGGTTTCTATCACATTATTGTTGAAGATGGAGTCTTGGTTATGATGCAGCAGTAGATACCCGACCGGGTGTAGCAGGTTACCCGATCGGGTATATGGAAGCTTTTGGTATGGTAACTCTCTTGAATGGGTACCCGATCAGGTATATGTGACTTACCCGACCGGGTATGCTGAAGCCTGGACCTGGGAATGATACCCGTCTGAGCTACCAGACCAGTTAGCGTGGGAGAATTGCCTCTGGAACAGATATTCGACCGGGTATAGCAGATATCCGAACCGGGTATGCAGAAAAGCAGAACTGTGGACGTTTTATTTTGGGCATGCGGCTCTCATTCTTGTTTAGGTTTTTTAAGACCTATTTAAACAACTCTTTGTACCTATAAACTGTGACGCAGACATAATACACTGCTCTCTCTCGTTCGCCGTGGACTAGCACAATCACCTTGATTGTGTGAACCACGTAAAAATCTTGTGTTCTTGATCTTTAATTTATCGGTTCTAACCCCTAACAACTGGTATCAGAGCTATGGCTGACGAAGGGAAGATTAAAATCGATAAGTTTGATGGTCAGGGTTTTGTTTTCACGAAGATGCAGATCAAAGATTGTCTCTACCAGAAGAAGCTCCATCTACCCTTGCTGGATCGACAGGCTCTTGGTGTGGTGAGGTTGTCATTGGCGAAAAATGTTGCTTATAACATCGTCAACGAGAAGATAACATTTGGACTGCTCAAGGCGTTATCCAACATGTACGAGAAACCCTCAACGACCAACAAGGTTAATCTAATTAGACAGTTGGTGAACACAAGGCCCCTCCTCGGCTAGTTCCTTATACGCTTTCATTCTTTCTTCTTTGGCCTCAGCTGTACCGTTTACATGGTTGACCACCAATTGGCTCTCTGAGCGGACTTTTAGCCGATCGGCACTCAGGGCCTTTGCATACTTTAAACCTGCAATGAGGGCCTCATATTCGGCCTCATTGTTGGTTACTTTGAAATCAAAATTGATGGTCCCGGATGGGGTAAAAGTCTAGAGGGGGGTGAATAGACTTTTAAATCTTTTTCAATTTTAAAGTGTTTCTCCCTCTAAAGAGTTGATCTATAATCTTTTGAGAGAATTATAGACGCACAACGGAAGTCTTTACCCTTTATGGAATCAGTGTATGAATACTTTCTATCTTGGTGGAAGATTGAACCCAAATGTCTGGCAGTTGGCTTGGCAGTTGGCTAGATGGCAGGGAACTGCTAAGGCAACTGCTGAGGAAATATTGAGTGTTTGATGAAAGTGATAATGAAATTTTGCTGAGAATAATGAGGGCTTTCAGAAAATGTGTTTTAGTAAAGGTAATCAGGAGCTTTACTGAAGCAGTGGTCTCAGCAGTTGGGTGGTGATGAGGGCACTGCTGAGGTACCTACTTGGTTTAGAAGGTGAATTTTAGAGAGCAGTTTGGTCAACCTCCTTGTTGGTGATGATATGAAGGTCTGGTGATATTGAAATGTTCAAGAGAAACAAGTGTATATGAGCAGAGAGCTCAGTAGTTGGGTGGACACCAGGGGACTGCTGAGGCACCTGCTATGAGTTTCTGGGAAATGATAGAACAGGTCTTTTGGTGATATTGATGCACTTCTCTTGCATGAAAATGGTCTCAAAGAAAGTAAGTAATTAAGCAGTATGATAAGCAGTTGGGTCAGTTAAGACAACTGCTTAGGATTCTGCTGGCAAACTTCAATCTTTTTGTAAGAAGTGCTAAGTGTGTGCTTTGTTGAATGAATGTAAATCAACACACAGTATATCCTAGTTCAGAGGTGGTGTAATCCTCCTACGTCCAGTCCCACCCTCTTTCAGATGGATTTCACTAAAGTATTAAGCCCAATACACTTAGTGCCAATCTAGCCTTTACAACACTTAGGCCTAGATTGAAGGTTTTTCACAATGAGTATAGCACCACTCAAAGTTACTCACTCCTTAGACTTTTCTCTAATGAACCAGTGGGGATCAAAAGGTACTCTATCTATCTACTCACACTTTAGGATCCGAACAACTGTTCTCCTAAGTGTTTACAACAATATGTGAAATGTTACAAGAAAGTTCTAACCTCCAACTAGGAACTAAACTTCTATGATTTAGCAATGAATAGCTTGTAAACTAGAAGTTTAGTGAAGCATGAGTCCAAGCAGAGAGTAAAGTTTAGAATAGCACTTTCTCTTTTGTTAGATAGCTCGTGAATGCTCGTGAAAGAATTTCTCTACTTTGGATGCTCAAAGCTTGGTTAGAAACTTTCGTTTCTGCCTATATTTATAGGCTACTCCAGTTGATTAATCTCATCAGTTGGTTAGGATGGATTAATCTTGTTCGTTGAAAATTGACAAGGACGACTTGTATATTCGTCCTCTTGTGCTGGAGCTGATTTCCCGATGATTTCCTTGTCTTGCATTATTCAGCCGCCCAAACTTCACTTCAGGAGTTAGTCCCATGTGTGCGTACACTGCTCCGGACCCGAGTACGTTTTTGGCATTAAATGCCGGTCATATTTTGTCTTCAATCATTTACATTCGATGTATATGATTTTCGAGCTTCTTTTCTTTTCGTATGTGACATTTAATTAATCTTTGCGCTAAATAATATATGCCGGTAGGATCTAAATATCCTATGAAGGTAAATAAAAATTACCTTATTGCATTTTTACTTTTTCGGTAATATTTCTTTAGTCTCACAAATTTTACATTTATTCTGTCACATATTTTTGAGTGTTAACACATGACCAACATTGAGACACAATGTACACGTGCTAATTATAGTGGCATCATCAAAATCTATCAAAATTGGGTACTAACAAAAATGAATGGAGTAATATGCTTTAAACCCTTCGGGGGACGTGATCACAGCTTCGCCCCCACAGCCCTGTGCACTTGATGCATCATCTACATTAATCTCCCACCAGTTATCCAGCACGTTGTTTTCTGACTCGGTTTCTAAAGACCGAGCGGTACATTCTGCTATGAAATCTGTCAAGGCTTGGCCTTTGATAGTAGGTCGAGGCTTGAAATTGGAATCCACCTCATACTGCCCGATCAAGAGACTCCAATTTTTAATGCACCCGCTAGTCATTGGATTTCTCAAGATGGTGGCGAGTGGCTGAGTTGTATACACGGTCACTCGATGAGCCTGAAAATAGGGTGCAAGTCTCTTGATGGCTGCTATCAGAGCTAGTACTGTTTTTTCTATCAAGGTATACCTAGTTTCTGGCCCATTCAATGCTTTACTTAGAAAATAAGTTGGATGCTGGATGCCATCTTCTTCTTTCAGCAATACTGAACTTACAGCCAGACTGGCCACGGTGAGGTACATGTACAAGTGTCCCCCTGGGTCAGCCTTTGTTAAGACCATGGGAGAAGACAAATATGTTTTGAACTCCTCGAATGCCGTTTGGCATTCGGTGGTCCATTCAAAGGGGTTTGCTTTCTTCATGATCTGAAAAAATGGAATTGCCCGGTCGGCTAGTTTGGATAAGAATCTGCTCAGGGCCGCCAATTGACCGGACAATCTCTGAACCTCCTTGAGGTTCCTTGGAGCTTCCATGTCCATGATGGCTTTAATCTTCTCTGGGTTAGACTCAATGCCCCTTTCGCTCATCATATATCCCAAGAATTTGCCTCCCTTAACTGCAAAGGCGCATTTCTTGGGGTTCAACCTCATGTTTGCCTTTTGCATTATCCCGAACACCTTTTCTATGTCCAGGACATGATTCTCCTTCTTCCGGCTTTTGATCAGGATGTCATCCACGTAGGCGTCCATGGTTACTCCTAATAACTCTTTGAAGAGTATCCCGATCATCTTTTGGAAGGTAGTCATGGCATTCTTCAACCCGAACGGCATGACAATATAACAAAACACGCCATCCGAGGTGAACAATGCTGTTTTTTCTACATCGGCGGGGTGCATAAAGTTTTGATGATATCCCCGGAATGCATCCATGAAACTTAAAAGCTCGCATCCAGCTATTTCATCCATCAAGAGGTCGATCCTAGGTACTGGATAAGGGTCCATCGGACAAGCTTTATTCAGATCCGAATAATCCACACACATTCTCCAAGTGGATTGTTCTGGTGCCAGTTCAACATTGGACAACCATTCGACATGGATTACCGGACGGATATGCTTGATCCTTAGTAGGGTGGCCACCTCCTGTTTTGTGAAATCACGCCGTTCGGTCACTTGGTATCTTTTCTTCTGTTGAACAGGCTTGGCATCGGGCCGAACGGCCAGTTTGTGGCAGATTATATCCGGGTCAATACCCAGCATGTCTTCTGGCCCTCGTGTAACACCGTACTCAAGTATATTTACTTTTTAGTAAATCATGTGATAAACCTGGAGTAAGGATTTATGAATTTACGAGGTTGTAAATTTTTGTTATTACTTTTGTGTGAATAGTGAATTGCACGTGAGGCCCACATCGGGAGCGGGGACCACTCGATAATCCCGGAACCACATATTATATTCATCTTGGTCTAGATAATATTTATATGATGGTATATATTTTAGTTGGGCCATAGAAAGGGCATAAGATTGACTTGTTGGTCAAACGAGGCCCAATTACCGGTATTGGTAATTTATCGGATAAAAGTCTGAAATGAATTTCAGAGACTTCTAAATTAAAGTTGGAAAATGTACATCCATTATAAAGGCCTACAATGAGTAGGAAAATGTGTTATGTTTTATTAGACCCGATAAAATAAAATATAATTAAAACAGTCCGAAAAATACAACTTTCGGAACCGATTATTCGCATCGGGACACAAAGGGATGACCTCCCACATGAGTGAGAGCCACCCCACGGTTTTTTGAGCTCAACCACGTCAGGGGGGGGGGGGGGCTGCTTTGACAAAGAGGGGAGTAGATGAGATGCATTTGGCATCTAAGGTACAAGGAGGACCCCTCATCCTCTCTTATTTGTCATTTGAGACAAAAAGGGAGCATCCTCTCTCACCCTCACCCTATAGCTCGGCCAGCACACCCCAATAAAGGGTAGGAGTTCTGAAAATTTTCCCTCACCATTGTTGAGAGCAAGCCAAGCAAGAAGGAAGCTCAAAAGAAGGATTTAAGTTGCTAAAAGTGTAGAAAATTTGAGAAAAAATTAAGGTAATGGCCTCATTAACCTTTTACCCTCTTTTCTTGAATATATTATTATTTTAGGATTTTATGAAGAACCCTAGGATTATTCGACATGTTTAGAAGTGTAGAATGAGGGGTTGGAAGGTAGTTCTAAGTCCAAGAACGGACTTAGAAGCCAAAGTGACTGGTTCGCTCGAAAATAACCTTTTGGGGGTTATTTGTGTTGATATGAGTTTTGTGATGATAAAACCATGTTAGGAGCTTGACTAAAGTATTTCTAGAGTTCGTCGGAGTTTTGCCGGAGTTTCGCCGGAGTTCGTCGGAGTTTCACCGGAGTTCAACTAAGAAGAGTAGAATCTTCTTAAAGCTCATTTGAGGTGAGTGGATGGCTTAATGTCTTGTAACTTTTGGGTTAAGTATGAGATTACCTAATTAAATGTTATATGTGTTCATAATAATGTTTAAGTGAATTAAACATGTGATTAGCCAATTAAAGTGGTTAGGCTTGTATGAAGTGAACTATTGAAATATGCATGATTTGTTAAGTGAAAATGCTTATAAAAACATATGTGATATGTTTAGAGATGAAACTTGCATAAAATAATTATTTATAACTTAGTACATGTTGTGACTAAGTTTGACACACATTGGATTTGAAATGGTGGGTCAACCGAGAGTTGATCGGCGCCGGTTTGGCCTTACTTTACCTATATGCCAATTTTAATGCATGAATAACATGGATGATTTTGCTTAGGCCTTAAGACTTGGTCTAGTCTTGTTATGGATTATGATATAGGCCATATCTAGTATGATATGTGGTAGATCATAGGTCGGGTGGAGTACCCAAGGATCAGGCGGTATCCTCAAAACTCGGTTATATAGGGTGGAGTACCCAAGGATCAGACGGTATCCTCAAAACTAAGTTATATAGGGTGGAGTACCCAAGGATCGGGCGGTATCCTCAAAACTCGGTTATATAGGGTGGAGTACCCAAGGATCAGGCTTGTATCCTCAAAACTCATAGATTACTGTTTAGTAATTCAGGACCGGGCGATGTCGTTATGATTATTTGATTTGGACAGGAGGAGTCCTACACACTTATAGGTCTATGGGTGGGTTGAGGTTTTAAGTCAAGGACATTGATTACTAATACTTTTCCCAATTAAACAATGACCTACGGGTCAGGTATTTCCAAGTGTATATAAGTACCGATATGTATTTTGTAACTTGGGGTAAGGAAGTATAAGTATATGTATCACCCTATGTTTGAGTCTTATATTTGAAACATTAGTTACTCTACATTTAGCTTGCTACTCGCTCGGTACTTGTACTGACCCTTTCGAGGGGGGCCACCATTTCTGGTTGAAGCTAGAGCCTGTTGTCTACCCCTTTGCACGGGTGAGAAGAATCTAGAGGAAGACGTGGTTCGTGCTTCCCTCTATTATTGTAAATCATAAACTATGCTCATGAATACTTTTGTAATAATACATTGTTTTTGGCCTGCGAGCCCACGTTTTGGCACATGTGGCTTATGATCGACCGTTGAATATTTTCCGTTATTCATTCAATCTATGATTTGATGTTGTTATGTATGTTTACTTACTGAGTATGGTGTGAACGATGTTCATGAACGCCTTGTGTGATAACGTGAGGTTGACTTGCGAGTGACGTCACTTGATCACACAGCGATTATACACGCGCTTAGATGCGGTCTGGGGCGTGACACCTCGGACGAACAACACCTAAAAAATTTTCAAAACTGCAATTACACCCTCCTGAATTTCAGCATCTAGATCCACCCCAATTGCCACTTTCCGATTGGGGGGGGAATCAAGGTTGACCTGCTCTAAGAGAGTAGCGGGTTCAGGATGTGCCTCGAACTCCGTTCGACGAGTTTCCACCTCAATACTGTTTACCTGCATTCCACGGGTGTTTATCTTTTTCAAGGCCTCCCGATAGCAAGTTCGGGCTGTTGCTGGATCTGTTCTGGCCACTCCGACTCCGGTGTCCGTTGGGAACTTAATACATGAATGTCGGACGGAAGCTATTGCTTCTAGATCTTCCAACCCTGGTCGGCCCAAATTGGCATTGTGGGCACATTTGATGTACACCACCATGAAAGTAATTCGGGTTGATGCCTTGTGTGTCTCATCTCCAACCTCTACTAGCAGTTGGATGGTTCCTTCTGCTTCGATGCAATTCCCGGCAAAGCTCGCAAGCGGTGAAGCGGTGTCTTCAGATGGGTCAGCTGGTTTCTCTACAATCCCATTTTCTCGAACGTGTGCAAGTATAACACGTTCACACTGCTGCGTGTATCGATCAATATCCGGCGAATTAGAGCGTCATCGATACACATACTTATCACCAATTCGTCCCTGTGCAGACTCGGTGAGTTGGGCAAACCAGCAGGTCCGAACGTGATCAGATCCATTCTTCCTTTCTTGGGGGGGGGGGGGGGGTGGACACGGATCCCACATAGAGGCTCCGTTCAAACCGTTTTCGTTCGGCATTTGAATCTCTTGTTTCCCCACCACCGAATATGACCTTCACCTCCATCCTTGGCTTTTTTCAGGGTTCTCCGAAATCTCAGCTTCGTCTCTGGGGGGAATGTAAACATCATTCCTGGGGCAAGTATCACGCTGATAATCCCGTTTCCAGCTGTTGGGTTTCTTGACTAGCTTTAAGATGCATACAACGTTCGGGTCTTTATTCACATATTTCTCCAGATGACCCCGCTGGATCAATTCCTCAATTGCGACGTGTAACGCTCGACAGGAATGGGTAGGATGACCCTTCGTCTTGTGGTATTTACAAAAGGAATTCTCATCTGCCCCCATGTAACCTTTGGTATCAGTCGGAAGGGGAGTATTATCCTTCTCGTTCTGGTAAATGGTTGCAACAGACAGAACCAGAGGTATGAAGCGTCCTGGCTTTAGAGGGGGTGCGGCCGCTGGGACAGGACCCAGCCGATCGGCCAGCCTTGTTGGGGCAGAAGGTGTAACCACGCGATCCCTGATCGTGATTTCTTCCTCCAGGGTAGCATGTTTTCGGGCCCTATCTAGCACCTCAGCATATGCCGTACCCGTATTCTTTTTTAAATCCTTGTATAATTCTCCGGTTCGGAGGGCATCAGTAAACAGCGTGATTGTCGTATCCTCCGTCATGCTTCTAACTTTTAGGGTCTCATCCCTCCATCTTTTCAGAAACTGATTAAGGACTCTCTTGATCCCTGCTTGACACTGATCAGATAACTGAAGTGCCATTTTGGAGTAGCGCTGGAGGCAAATTGTGCCAAGAATAATAATGATAAATCGGCAAAGCTGCCGATCGATCCGGGCTGCAGGGTCCCAAACCATTCCTGGGTGGGGCCCCTGAGCGTGCTGAAGAACAGTCGGCAAATGGCTGCCTCAGTCGCTCCCAGCAGCATGAGCCCTCCTTGGTAACTTCTCAGATGCACGTGGGGATCTCCCGCCCCATCATATGTCAGACCGGTCGGCGGTTTGGCATCCCTTTGAATCTTTGCGTACATTATTTCTCGAGTAAGGGGGGAAGTGATCTCAGCCTGTACTGGGGTGGGTTATACGGGTGTCATGTTCATTTGGTCCCTCATGTCGTTCATCTGTCTCCGCATTTCGGCCATTTCTTCCTCTTGAGCCGTTAGGGAAGGCGGTGGTGGAGTTCTCAGGTCTTCATAATCCCGATCCCAGTGTCTCCGGGTGGCTCTAGCGCCATCACGCCCTTCATTCTAGGAGTGACGACCAACCAGTGTGGGTCCTCTGGCTCGTGACTCGATCGGGGTGCGGTCACTGGGGGTGTGGTGCCTAGCTGTGTGAGCCCCACGATGATCTTCCTGATTGGCCCGTGAATGTGCTGATGTCGTGGTTGTTTCTGCATCGAGGGTTCCCGCTATATGGCTGGATTGGCCCCCGTCACTCGGGCTAGATCTCGCATGGCATGAGGGTTCCTTCTCAGTGCTTCGGGGATGAAGAAATCCCCATCAAAGTGGGGGTAAGACCCCCAACACGATTGCCCATGGGGGGTCCGGCTCGCCGGAGTCCTGCTCCTTCCGTGACGCTCCGAACTATCATTGGTATTGTAAGAACTGATTCTGACCATTTTGAAAGTAGATTGTTTTGGGTAAGTGATTGGTGTGAAACTTTTTGTCCAAGTTTCCCACAGACGGCACCAATGTTAAGGTTAAGTCCCCGTATACCCGAAAGCCCAACACAAACTTTGGATATTTCAGGATATGGATAATGAATCGAGTGTATAGAAAATATAAAAGCTGGATAATAATATGCTCAAAAGCCCTCTTGTATTAAGTTATTTGCTGATTACACAGGAAACTTCCCGAACGGTACGTCGGAATAGTGATTAATACAATAACAACAATGAGAAAGCTATTTTAAGGCTTGAGTATCAAAATGCTAACCTTTTACAATGAGATTAATGCCTTTATTTATACTAATGGGTGTATGGTGTGCTTCATGTTGATTGATTGCTAATCCACCGACTTGAATGCCCATGCTTCTACTTGTTGATGTCGCATTCTGGCATTTAATGCACCTTGCCACCTGTAAGTTGTCTATTGCCCGAACGAGGTAGTGGCCCATGCTGGAAACATCGTTGATTTGGCCCAAGTACCCTGTGTGTCTCGATCTCCGTTCGGCACAAATATCTTACAGGGCATGCTCTTTATCTGGATTCCGGGCTAACTGTTTAGACTGGATATTCTGGGCCTCTGATTCGGGTATTGGGCCTTCGGACCAATATCCCAACAATTATTATTATTATTATTATTATTATTATTATTATTATTATTATTAAGGGTGTGCACGGGTTCAAAACCGGACCGTACCGGACCGAACCGGACCAGAACCGGATTTTCCATGATATGCAAACCGAAAATCGAACCAGATGTATTCCGGTTTTTACCTGGAACTGAACCGGTTCATCCGGTTCAAAACCGGAACCGGACCAATTCATCCGGTTCAAAACCAAAAACCGGACCGGATCTATTCCGGTTTTTACCCGGAACTGTACCGGTTCATTCGGTTCATCCGGTTCAAAACCGAAAACCGGACTGAATATCATTCCGGTTTGATCCGGTTCCGGTTTTCCGGTCCCCGATTCGGTCCGGTTTTCCGATTTAAACCGGATAGTGCACGCCTCTAATTATTATTATTATTATTGTTATTGTTATTGTTGTTGTTGTTATTATTATTAGTATTATTACTTTTATAACGAATAGACAAAATTTTATCATGCTGGAAGCAATATTATAATTTTTAGTTATAAATTAATAAAATATAATTAGTTATGGATTATAATATATATATGTAAAACTTTTGCAAAAAATATAAAAAATAAAATTTCAGAGCAGACCAGGCCAGACCAGATCAGACCAGACCAAAACAGACTAGACCAGACCAGCAAATTACGTCCAAAGTAAAAACATCCTTAGCCGAGTTTAGCCAATTTTAATGTCATGGCAATTTTCCAGGCAATTTATACCGTGCAACCGGCGCACCATGAGGATGGTGCGCCCGGTTGCAAAACAACGCTGGCTTCATTCAAAACGACGCAGGTGCAGTGGTTTCATTCCATTATTTTTTATTTCTTTTATTGTTAAAAATTGTAATAACTTTTTTATTTGATATCCGATTTTTATAAATTTTATATCAAATTTTTTAATTTTTCATGATCTATCAAATGAGACCAATATTGCTTATTTAATTTTAACAAATTATTTTGAAGTTACATTTGATAATATATCATGAAGTTACATCTTCTTCTACGCGAGTTACATCTTATTGTACGTGAGTTACATCTTAATATACGCGAGTTACATCTTAATGTATGTGAGTTACACCACGAAATAAACCCCTGCTACATCTTTCATTTTTATCATTTGAAAAATATTGTATGAATATGAAATACAATATACTTATTTTATGTGGATTAATAAAATTTTGTATTAAATTGGCAAAGAAAAATATTAATTCAGTTATAATTGAATTAGTTCAAGATAAAGATAAGTAAAAAATCGCAAATAATTAGATATAACTCACACATACTTACATGTAACTCGCGCATAAAAGTATGTAACTCATGTATAACAAGATGTAACTCACACATAACAAGATGTAACTCACACATAACAAGATGTAACTCACACATATTAACTTGTAACTGGAGTATAAGATGATGTAACTTCGTATATTATCAAATGTAACTCCAAGCTAGAAGCAAAATAAACAAACTCAATATCTTAAAAACCTCTAAAACATATAAAAGTGATAAAAAAAATATTATAGAAAAAGTGTATGCATATAAAAATATATTACAAAAAATGTATGAATGTAAAAAATTAAAATTACATAGGCAATATTGGTCTCATTTGAAAAATCATGAAAAATAAAAAAATTTGATATAAATTTTATAAAAATCGGATCAAAAATAAAAAAGAATATTAACAACTAAGAAAGGGAGAAATAAAAAATAACAAAGGTGCATGTTCATGGACGGATTCCACCGTATAAACACTAAACTTTGACGGTAAACAAAGAATTTTGTTTAAAAAATAAGCGGACCCACATACCGGGGCCCGAAGCGACAAAGAATTTTGACGGTAAACATCACACTCATCCGTCAAGAGTTGCATTTCCCCACAAAACTCACACTCTTTTCTTCCCTCCGCCGGTTCCAAACAAATCCACAGAGCCTCACTGCAAAGACCACCCCTTTCAGCAAAACCCACGTTTTTAATTCCTTGTGTGTAACTGTGTATATGTTTATACTAAGAACATGCATTTACGGATAATGAATTGAAATCCTCCGTAGTGCACGCAAATGCCGCCGCTTTCGAGGTTATATCGCGTCTGCTTCTTCTTCCTCTCTGTTTTTGCGATCCTTCATCTTCCTTTCTCTGTTTCTGGTTTGAATCAAGAAGGACGTTACCTCCAAAGACTGAAGCTTTTCCTCTCCGACCCAAACGACGCCTTTTCTTCATGGTCCGATCGTGATCCTACCCCGTGTAGCTGGGCCGGAGTTGAATGCGACTGCAGCGGTGCCGTCGTCGCCGTCACTCTCTCCGGGTATTCTCTCGCCGGCCCCTTCCCGTAACCTCATCAGCCTTGACTTGTCGCAGAATCTCATTGGCGGACCCATCCCGGATACCCTCTCCGACCTCCACTTTCTCAGGTATGTTTACCGTTAATTTTAACATACTCTGCTTTTTAAAACTTTCTTTACCACTTCCCACACCCTGTTGAAAATTGAAATTAGTGAAGAACTTAACAAAGTCTTAGCTTTTTGTGTTTATTTGCTACTCTTTGACCTTTACATTATGTTGTCATCGAAATCAAATCATAATGCGATTTTAGTTTGTTAATTACTCTTGAATAAATGCTCATTGATACACCGTATATGATTTACAGTAATTGTACGGAGTATTTATTAGTGTGGTTATCAAGTGGAATGATACTGTAATATGACATATTTAACTTGCAGGCATCTTGACATCGGTTACTGCAGCTTTTCCGGTCAAATCCCGGCGACGTTCGGAAGATTTCGGTCATTGGAGACACTTGTTTTATCCGACAATGAGTTGAACGGAATAGTTCCGGTCATTCTGGGTAACATAACGAGTCTGAAGAGGATTGAACTCGCTTACAACCAATTTTCGCCGAGTCAGTTTCCGGCAGAACTCGGCAACTTGACGAATCTTGAATACCTATGGCTGGGCGGGTGTAATCTTGTGGGTCCGATTCCAGAGAGCATTGGAAGGCTGAGTCGACTCACTAATTTCGACGTGTCTAACAATCGACTCACTGGGTTGATACCCAGCACGATTTCCCAAATGAAGAGCATCGTTCAAATTGAGCTGTTTAATAATTCTCTCACAGGAGAACTGCCGGCGCGGTGGTCAAACCTGACCCAGTTGCGGCGGATTGACGCTTCGATGAACAGTTTAACAGGTACGATTCCGAGGGAGTTATGCGAGTTGCCCCTCGAATCGCTGAGTCTATTCCAAAATCAACTCGAGGGTTCAGTGCCAGAGAGCATCGCTAATTCTTCAAATTTAAAGGAGCTGAAACTGTTTCACAACCGTTTCATTGGGCCATTACCGAGCCAACTCGGATTGAACTCGGCGTTGAGTTTACTGGACGTCTCTTACAACAACTTCTCCGGGACGGTCCCAGAAGGGCTGTGCGACGGGGGATCTTTAAGCGTGCTCATACTGATGAACAACACTTTTTCAGGGAATATTCCGGTGAATCTCCGCCGGTGCCTGACTTTGAAACGGATTCGGTTTCGGTTTAACCAGCTTTTCGGGGAAGTGCTCGCGGAGTTATTCGGGTTGCCCCTTGTATACCTCTTAGACTTGAGTGACAATGATTTTTCTGGAAATATATCAACGATGATATCTGCAGCGAAGAGTTTAGAGAGCCTTCAAATTTCCAGAAATAGATTCTCAAGCTTCATTCCCATCGAAATCGGAACCTTGGCGAAATTAGGTCAATTTTCTGCCAGTCAAAATGAACTTCAAGGAGAAATTCCATCTACTTTGATGAACATGAAGCAACTGTTTTCCGTTGATCTTAGTAACAACAACCTCTCGGGGAAAATCCCGAATGGAATCCAGTCAATGGTGCAGCTAATTGAGCTTAATCTAGCCAACAATCAATTATCTGGTGAACTTCCGTATGGAATTGGAAACTTACCAGTTCTGAATTATCTCGACCTTTCTGGAAATCAATTCTCAGGAATAATCCTGTCGAGTTTCGAAAATCTGAAGCTTAACACGTTTAATCTTTCGAATAATCGCCTCTCAGGGGAAATCCCTCCTCTCTTTGACAAAAGCATCTACTGGGACAGCTTTCTGGGGAATCCTGCTTTATGTCGCGGTTTATGCTCTTCCATGACTAAACAAAAACATGAAGGTCATACATGGCTGATGAGAGCCATTTATGCAATGATAGTAGTTGTTTTCCTTCTCGGATTAGTCTGTTTCATATATAAACACTTGAAATTTAATGCAGCAAAACGGTCTGGTGCGCCATTATCCAAATGGACTTTTTTCTACAGAATCAGTTTAAATGAATGTGAGATTCTCAAATGTCTAGAAGATTCAAATGTGATCGGAAACGGGGCTTCTGGAAAAGTCTATAAGGTGAGTCTAAGCAACGGAGAAATAGTTGCTGTGAAGAAGTTAAGGAACAAAGACGAGTTTGACATTGAAGTTGAAACGTTGGGGAAAATCAGGCATAACAACATTGTGAAGTTATGGTGTTGCTGTGATGCAGGAGACTGCAACTCATTGGTCTATGAGTACATGCCAAGAGGAAGCCTGTGAGATTTGCTGCACTGGCCAACCAGGTTCAAGGTTGTCTGTGATGCTGCCGATGGTCTATCCTACCTACACCATGATTGTCTGCCACCTATAGTTCACCGGGATATCAAGTCTAACAACATATTGCTGAACGATGACTTTGGAGCGAAGATTTCAGATTTCGATGTAGCAAAAGTAGTTCGGTGTGCCGAGTCCATGTCTGTCATTGCTGGTTCTTATGGTTACATTGCTCCAGGTAACTGTGCTATTTTTTTACTGCTTTTTTCTGCTTTTATACCATGTTGATCGTTTGAATTACAATCTCACTGAAGTTGGAGTTCCAATGCCTTTTACTTTTTTATTTCCATGTTGGTTTAGGATACCTTAAAACATTTATATATAGAATACAAGGATTCTAATTTATTTGTTTTTTCTTTTTGCTGAATATCGGGCGCGGGGCAAATGTTGCCAACATATTAGTAGCGTGAAAAATTTGGAGCTTGAATGATCGCAAATATCAATCTAAAACATAAACTGTTGTTTGTCGTGATCTATTTAATTTTATGTTAAGTATCAATATCACGAAAACATAAGTATAAATTAACAAATAAAAGATATTAAACTTAGTAAAATTATAAAAACAAAAACTCATTGATGTTTTGATTCTTAGATTGACAGTTTTCACTCATAAGATGCTTTAGGAATTGATCTAACAAGCCCTGACATTTTAACCACTGCTATTATTTGGTTGCAGAATATGCATATACTTTACATGTGAACGAGAAGAGCGACATTTACAGTTTCGGAGTTGTGATGCTGGAGCTGGTGACTGGAAGAAGGGCTGTTGAGGCTGCGTTTGGGGAGAAAGATTTGGTAAGCTGGGTTACCTCAAACGTGAACAACAATGGACTTGACAAAGTGATCGACCCAAACATGGATTCTTGTTTCAAAGAACATATATGCAAGGTTCTTGATATTGCTCTTTTATGCGTTAGCACTGTTCCGCTCAACCGTCCTTCAATGCGCAATGTGGTTAAACTCCTCCGAGAATCACATGGAAATCTTTACCCAATGGTTAGGAAGAATTGACTCGAGTCTCTGTTGATAAGTAGGTATAAAAGGTTAAGGTCACAATTTTCAGAATTAGCTATTGCATTCTTCTTGTAAGCTGCATTCCTAACCTTGTTTTAAATTTCTTTTGCGGGTTTGGCAGAGCAATCTAGACAAGTCAAAGTACTGGGATTATTTGTTAAAATAATGCATTCAATATATTTGTTTATCCAATATTATAATAATGTTTATCATTATAATATAATGACAGTATAAATTAGCATAACATTGAATGACAAACTTGCCATGAACAATCACAAATAATACCAAGCAAAACAACATTGTGTTTTCATGGATCCAAATATACTCAAAACGAGCATACAAAAGTAGTATTTCAAGAAAAGTTATTGTTCATTTCCTGTGTTTTAAGAAAACACCCAATCAAACTAGCAGAAAATCATTAACAAAATTATACTTCCTCCGTTCTTAAATAAGTGGAACAGTCAATATTTCACATTTGCCGAGACAAAACTTTGACCATTAATATATATAATTCTCTATTAGTAAAAAATTTAAAAAAAATAGTTTTTGAAAATTTACAATGAGACAAATTTAATAATATATTTTTCAAAAAAATATATTAATACATCAATAAATAAAATGTAATCAAAGTAGAACATGTGAATAGTGTAAAATTTCACATGTTGCACTTATTTAAGAACGGAGATAGTATAAGTGAGCAAAAACATAAGATGATAAGCAATTTAAAACCTTATATATACAAGTATATCTAGAGTTAAAGTAGAGTCTACATTCGTCCAACGAAAACTACCTTGGAACAATTCCACTGCCACCTTCGTTATCTTGTCACCACCACCACAAGTATAGGGTTGGAAAAGAACATTTGAGAAAAGAAAACTCACGGAGAACAAGCGTGCAGATAGTTTGTGAAGGTGGGGAAGAATGTTATGTGGAAAATTTAAAAAAAATGATATTGTAGTACTATGTACTCCGTATGAGTATTGTATGAGAATCAAATGAAATGGTTAATATTAAATACTACCTCCGTCCTGAAAAGGTTCGTCATATTGACTTTTCTTGGTCAATAATGACAATTTTGGGCAGTTAATTTGATTATTATATTTGTATATAATTTTCAAATTTTTTATTTTTTAAGAAAATATTTTGAATAAGGAACATTTTGATATAATATTATATTCGAAATAATTTCATATTAAAAAATAACATTAGTCAAAGTTGATTGTCATTGACCATTAAGAGTAATTTGATGAACCTTTCCGGTATTAGTTTGGACTGTTAGCCTTACATGTGTTCAATGTTGAAACCTATAAAGCCACTTTTTTTTACTTCTAGTACTTATCTAATGCTTAATACTGTTTCACCATAAAATTGGAATTAAATTGGTTAGAATTTATTTTTTCAAATGATCCGATGATTGAAACTAAAATTTAATGCTAATAACTAAAAAATCGAAATATTGTCAAGTACCTTGTGATCTGATGTTATCACAAGTAGGAAGTCACGTTCGAATATAATCCCAGCTCAAGGACGTTGGTCTTAACATCAAATAGATACTATAATAGGTCAAGAAAATTTGCCAAAAATTTGGACCATTAAACTCAATTTTCAGCTAAAAAATAAGTTGGACTGTGTGAGTCTGGACGGACAAGATCATTTCTCCAGTGTTATTTACGAGTATAAGATATGATCTATAATCCCCTAAATATATTAAGTGCCAGTGGTAGTTAGTACGGCTCATTTGCCGTTTGAACAGTCCCCGGTCGTTACCCCTTACTGCAGCAAATCCAACTAACGCTTTCCGCCATTTGTTCCCCCATTTTCTGCGTTTATTGTCCTGCTTCGTCCACTTTAACTCATTGTGCGGCCAGGATCGTTGATTGCCAGGATCGTTGATTTGTTTTTTGTCAGGTCGGTGCAAACAAAGATAAATATCATCTCATCACCCCTTCCTGTCACATTTCAGTTCCGCAAGCTTCTTCCGTCGGCTTATGCTGTAAGTTTTATTGTTACTCTTATCTTTCTTTTGTGCGTATGATCTTTCTCTGTGTTTGTTGATTCCATGGACGTTCTTGGTGTGTTGTTGTGTACTCTGGTGGTTCCGGAATTCCGCTTTATTTGGGGTGTTGTGGGTGTTTTTGGTAGTGTTTTGTTTGGAACTGCTTCTTTTACTTGTACTGTTGTATTTGGTTGTACTGCTTTCGGATTCAGTGGTGTTTTTCTTCACCACGCTAATTCCTCAATCATCTGTGGTTTGTTTTCCTTTATCCCTCCATGTTGGTGACACCCCTATTTGCCTCTGATGTTGTGTTGTTTATCCTTTTAAAATGATCTTTATCTTCATTTGTTGATGACTGTGAATTTGATAGCCTTTCGCATTGCTTTGTTCTTTATTCCAGAGCTATGCGATGTTTAATTGTGTCTTTTAGGGTGTTTCAGGTGTGGTTGGTAGTCTTTTGTTTGGAGTTGTTTCTTTTTCATGTGGGTTGTTGGTAGGTTGTAATGTTTTGGGTTGCTGTTAGTGTTTCTTTTTCTGATAGCTTAATCATATTTGGGTTTTGTTTTTCTTGTGCCCCTCTGATTTTGTTGTGTTTGTCTTTTTCGTTTGATTTGTGATGTGTCATTTGTGCAATCAAATTGGTCGTTGGTTTCCGAAATTTATAAGATCTTATGTGTTGCTGATATGGGTTTTCTAATTTCAAAATTGGGTTTGTGTGATGATGTTGGATGATTGGTATTTTATTGGGGCGTATATGGTATTTGACACGTGCTTTATTAGTGTTCGGGGTTGTTGGTGTTTTGATGATTTTTTGTCTATTGTTGTGGTCCGTTACCATATAGCAGGGTGATTTTGCCCTAAAATGGGAGTACCTCACTTGTGTTTTTTGTATTCAGGTAGTGCACGGGTACATTTGCAGTTCCAGGAATTTACTTTTTCGCTCACGTAAGTCTTATGTATTATATTTTTTTAGGTTTACGTTGGGAGCAATTTTATGTTTGTGGTCGTCGGTGCTTTTGTTGTGTGGTAGTCGTGTTGAGTATTCGTTACCTAAATGTTGTATGTTCTTTTGTTTTATCCCTTCAACGTATTTCGTTGTTGTTTTCCCTTCTTTCCTTTACTTTGTTATCACCGTGGTTTGTGGTATGTTTGGGTGGTCGTTTTGTAGGTTGGGGTGAAAATGTTGTTGGGTGGGTGGTCATTGGTGTGGAGGGATGGTGTGATATTTTAGCATATTATTCGCTATTCAACTTTGTTTGAGTACTGCACTTGTCAATGCCTCCTCGTGGTGGCCCTGGTAGCCGTGTCCCTCTAAATGAACAGCGTGAACGCCGAAATAAACGCCGGCGCGTACAACCCGAAGGACAGACTACGTCTCATAAACGGTGTGCAAGTGGCTTAACTGGCACAGGAGAACACGAAGGTTGCAGTGCAGAAGTCGAAGGTCTGCGCCCTTTCAATCATACGCTTGTCTTATTCGTTAGTTTCGTGCTCTTTGCTTTGATGGTTTCTGATTTTTTTTTCTCCTTGTGGGATTGATTTCTTCCTGTGTGTTAACCCATTGCACGTCGTAGCTCCTTCTCTTATATTGTGGTTGCCAACGACCATTTGTCCGCTTCAAAATACCTATGTATTATAACCCATTAACGGTGCCATGCTAATCTATTACCCCTTGCCAAAAAAATTGACTCTTTTATAATTGGCTGTTTTCTTGCCACCACCCGTCTTCGCACGTGCCTTCTGTCTTCTTCGAGTTGTGAATGAAACTTACATGCTCGATGATGTTCCTGATTGTTTACTCTGCGGTGCTGAGCGCCTTCAGTATGAATCTCCTGGGATGTGTTGTAGTCGAGGTGAGGTTGTGTTGACCTCTACAGACATGCCGACACAGCTACAAAAGCTTTTCACAGCGCGTGACCCCGTGTCAACCCATTTCTGCTCATGTGTACGGACATACAATAACACATTTGCGTTCACGTCCATTGGTATTTACAACTACGACAAGAATATGTGCCGTCGAAATCAGGGGATCTACACTTTTAGAGTGCGGGGACAAATTTATCATTTCATCAATGACTTACTCCCAGATGGTTGCCCCCTCGGAATCTTCAATTATATTTCTATGATACTGAACACACCTTAGAGAACAGGCTTGATTCCACGTCCCGTCTCGATAAAGATGTTGTCTCAGTTTTGATGGATGTGTTGTCTGCTAACCCGTATGCACAATTCTTCAAAACACTCACGGATGTAGCCCGTAGTGATGACTTTTCAATTGTACTGAGTGCAAATCCTTCCTTGGATCAATTGTACTGAGTGCAAATCCTTCCTTGGATCAGCTGCTATTTGGGTAGAGGATGGGTATGAGGGCCTTCCATCAGCCAGACACATTCGTGTTTACTCACGTAGTGGACAATCGCAAAATGTGCATTACTATTACAGATGTTACGACCCGTTACAATACCCTCTTCTTTTTCCACACGGTGAGGTTGGATGGCACGAGGGTATCCCAAAAGGTAATTCTGCCTGTGCCCGAATTGCGCAATCTGCATCAACCTCATTGTCGATCAGTTGTAATCAATTTGATTCCGACGTAAACCTGCTTTCCCATGAAGAATTGTTGCGGGTGAAGGCAAATAAGAAACACTCGGTGTCATGTCGCCAGTATTATTCGTACAAGTTGCAGCTTCGTCATAGTTCCACTTCATTTATCATGCATACTGGCAGGCTATTTTAGCAATATGTTGTTGACATATACATAAAAATAGAAACCCAGAGGCTTGATTATTACCGTAGCAAACAACGTGACTGTCGTTCCGAAACATACCAAGGGTTAGTTGACAGTGTGGAGTCGGGCCTAACCAACACCAGTGATATTGGCAGGCACATCCTCTTACCAAGTTCTTTCATTGGTGGGCCCTGTGATATGCGTGGGCGTTACATGGATGCAATGACTCTTGTGCAAAACTACGGTAAACCAGATCTATTTATAACCAGCACATGTAACCCCAATTGGCCTGAAATAAAGAATCACCTAGCATTTGCTGATGAGGTTCAGAATCGGCCAGACCTTGTTTCCCGTGTGTTTCGTGCCCGGTTGGAGAGCTTGAAAAAAGACATCATCACTAAGGGTTTGTTTGGGACCGTAGTTGCATACACATATGTGATTGAATTCCAAAAGAGGGGATTGCCCCGTGCGCATTTCCTACTTATCCTGAATGATGTTGGGAAGATAACCACAGCGACACGGTGTGATCGTATAATCACTGCGGAACTGCTTGATCCTTTGACAAATCCAGTATTGTATGGCCTTGTTAAAAAGCACATGATCCATGGCCCCTGCAGAGTTATGAACCCAGCGTGCCCATGCATGATTGTATCTCATGGAATATCCGTGCCAATGTGCAGAAGTAAATATCCGCATGACTTTGCCCATGTGATGACATTTGATGAGAATGCCTTCCCATCATACAGAAGGCGAGAATCCGGGATAACTGTCTTTGTGAGAAAACATACACTTAACAATAGGTGGGTTGTCCCTTACAATGCGTGCTTGTTAAGTAAATATGATTGCCACATTAACGTGGAAGCTTGTGCAAGCGTCCGGTCTGTTAAATACATATACAAGTATATTTACAAAGGGCATGATAGAGTGAGTATGTCTTTGACGGAAACAAGGACTCCTGAGGTAATAGATGAAATAAGCAACTTCCAAAAAGCACGCTGGGTATCTCCTCCTGAAGCTGCGTGGCATATTTTTGGATTTTCTATAGCTGAAATGAAACCCGCAGTTTTAAAGTTGCAGGTTCATTTGGAAAATGCTCAATACTTGTCGTTTTATGGGGATCAGCACATTACTTACATCACAGGAGCCACGGATTCTGTCAAAACTATGCTTACCCAATTCTTTGAAATGAATACGACTAACCAAGTTGCACGATCGTTGAATCTTCTTTACATCGAATTTCCACATTACTTCGTTTGGACTCCCCATAAAAAACAATGGACTCAACGGAAACAGAGGGAAGTACTGGGTCGACTTGTTTCTGTCAATCCCACTGAAGGAGAACGATATTACCTGTGCCTCTTGCTCGGCAGTGTTCGTGGTCCCAGGTCCTTTTCGGAACTTAAATATTTCAACGGTGAAACACTCCCGACATTTAGGTCTGCTGCAGAACGGTTGGGTTTACTCTCCGGTGATTTTCTGGTCCGTGCTTCTCTTGATGAGGTTGCAGTGTTTCAGTTGCCTTCCAACCTGCGTCGCCTTTTTGCAATCCACCTTTGTTTTTCTGAAGTTCCAGACCCGTGTGCGCTTTGGCTTGAATATAAAGAATATTTATGTGAAGACTTCACACGTTTCCAATCACAAAATGAGGCGGAACACTCAGCAATGTGCTTATTAAGAGAATTAGTAACTGAAATGGGACACGATATTGGTTCCTTTGCATTGCCTGATATCGAATCGGAAACTCCTGTATGTTCTGAGGTTCCCCGTGAAGTGTTAGCTGAACGTGATACATTGATCAGTGAGACAGACCTTGCAAATATATCGCTTTTGAATGAACAGCAACGCTCAGCGTTTGAAACAATCATGACAGCAGTCCGCGCATCTGAAGGGACAGTTTTCTTTATTGATGGGCCTGGTGGGACAGGGAAAACCTTCCTGTATAGGTGTTTACTTGCAGCAACACGGATGAACAGATGGATCGCGTTGGCCACCGCCAGCTCTGACATTGTTTCAAGCTGGTGGCCGCACTGCACATTACAACATAAACAATACATTCTCTCTGGTGGCCGCACTGCGCATTCTCGCTTTAAGCTTCCACCGGATGGGGAAACACAACATACGTGCAACATTGGCAAGCAATCTGCAGAAGCAAGGCTTCTACGGGAAGCACGTTTGATTTTGTGGGATGAGATAACCATGGCCAATCGTTTGATTGTTGAAAGTTTGGACACAACGATGCGCGACATTTTGGAAGTTAATTTACTTTTTGGCGGGAATGTAATGGTGTTTGGCGGTGATTTCAGACAAACTTTGTCAGTTGTAAAATCAGGAACACGCACTGACTTCATCAATGCATGCCTTCTTCGATCACTAACTATATGGCCACATGTGCACCGCCTACGTCTTACAGAAAATATGCGTGCCCACGAGGATCCAGCGTTTTGCGAGTATTTGTTGCGACTCAGAAACGGCACAGAATATCAGGTTTCACCGGGAATGGTGAAAATCCCATTCGCCTTCTTGATCCCTTGGGTCAATGAAAATGTTTCGCTTGAATTGCTATTACATTCAGTTTATCCAGACATGCAACAGTTTCTGGTCGATCCATACGCCCTGATGGGGCACGCCATATTGACAACAAAGAACGCTTTTGTTGACTTCATAAACTTATGTATTATGGATAAATTCCCCGGTGAAGCACATACTTATTTCAGCCATGATGCCCCTACGGATTCGAACAACGCGCACTGTGAGGACTACCTGCATACCTTGAATCCTGCTGGTTTACCACCACACACATTACAACTAAAATGTAATTGCCCTGTCATGTTACTCCGCAATATCAATCCCTGTGCATGTCTGTGTAATGGTACGCGATTGATATGTGATTCATTTGGTGAACATGTGTTAAGTTGTTTCATTGCCTCGGGAGATCACAAAGGGAAACATGTTTTCATCCCAAAAATCCCTCTGGAAGTTTCTAAAGATACACATGGTGTTTTGCCTTTTAAACGAACACAGTTTCCAATAAAAGTTTGCTTAGCAATGACAATAAACAAAGCACAGGGACAAACACTGGACTTTGTTGGAATCTATTTGAAATAACCAGTATTCTCTCATGGGCAACTCTATGTTGCAATGTCAAGAGCCAGAAATGCTCAGTCTGTTAAAATACTTATTTGTCCTGATGATGAAACACCGGATTCTCTTGATTGTACCTCTAATGTTGTCTACGATGAGTTACTACCTTTCATCAATTAAGCAGCCAAATTAACTGGTCTGGCTCTACTGCTTTGACAAAAACTTAATTATTTTTATTACCTAATTTGTTTGGTATTCACTTACTGATTTGTAACCTTTGCCTGCAGTGATTTTGTAAAAATGGTTTCCGAGATGCTAATCATTGATGTAAATCCGGAGACAAAAGTGTGGACATGCCGTGTGACTGTGATTGAAAAGCAAAACATACGCACAGCCAAAAATTCCCCCATGCGTTTTATGCCAATGGTTCTTGTGGATTCAGCGGTAAGTTGTAGATAGCAGGGTTCTTTATGTAAAAAGTCACACTGTACTCACATATTTTTTTTACTTTGCTTTTTGCACTATTATAGGGAACTAGGGTGGGGGCAACCGCTTTTGCGGCTGATATTAGTGCCATTGATGAACGTCTGCAATTGTACTCGACCTACCTCATTTCGAATGCATACGTTAAGCCATTGACTCAACTGCGTTTCTGTATAGACTACAACTACTAGTATGTATGGTCGTTCACTCGTCGAACATTCATTCAAGATAACCAACTTCATGATGGGGTCGACTACCGTGAACTTGCTGAAGGTTCTGCTAAACCATTTCGAGAATTGTTTGCTTGCCACTTGACCAATGAGAAATTCAGTATGTTATTAACAACTCGAATACTAAACCCCTTTGTCTCCTGCATTTGTCTAACTTTTCTATTTTTTCAAATAGGTATCTTAGCTGTTATTGTTGCTAAACTACCCCGAGGCTTCATAGTGACTGGTGAAAAACAAAAACTTGCATGGGATGTTGTTGTTGTGAATGAAGAGTAAGGTCCCATTGTATGCCTTGCGGATGTTTTTATAATTGACCACATGCAGTTATTCATTGTATCTGTTTCTTTCAGATTAATCCTTGTGCCTATGACCATATGGGAAGACTTTGTGAACCGCCATGGTGCAAACATTGAAAAATCGTTGGCATTGAACGATTGGCCTATTATGCTCCTTAGTAAGGCTGGCACAAATATTTATCAGGGTAAGGTCATTCATATTTCAATTAATATATGGAATTGTTTTTAGTTGTTAATATGCATTTAATTTCAATGTAGGTCTGTCGCTGGCAACCCGCTATGATTCCCACATGGAACTTAACCCTGGAGGTGAACGTGCTTTGGTGCTAAAAATTTGGTACTTTTTTTCCCAACAAAATTTTCCTTTGTACCATGTTCCTGTCTTACACCCTTCTTGATAATCCCTGTGTTTGATTCATTTTGAAACACAAGGTCTAGAGATAATAGGGGGAAGATTAACAACTTATTGCATGCGAAGGAATATGCCAATGCTCTCACTAATATTATAGACCCTGTTGCACAGTCTCACATCACTCTTGCAGCCTTGGAATCTGAACTAAATAAGATTTGTTTACAACAATATGTGACACTCTCTGCATTGTATATGTTTTGCTAATACACGTAATGCCCACATGTTTCAGTTGTTTGGGTATGTGCCAAATTGAATCTTGCTAACACTTCTGGAGAGGCACTACATTGGGTGCAACTATTGTAACCGCCGCGTTTACGCTCCGGAAGGCAGTGACTTTCAGTGCATGTTTTGTGGTCAGAAGCACAGGCAAACAGTCAAAAGGTGTGTGATTTTTACCAAAGTTCAGTTCCTAAGGTACTGATCCCTATTTGTTGAATTGTTTAATGTTCTTGCAGATTTATACTCAACGGAACACTCAGTGACCACACCGCGTCCATTCCAGTGACACTATTCACCGCTGACGTCCTTAAGATTTACTCTTACACTCTCATGAATCCTGAACAGGATTTTGATTTGGAAGAGTTAGATGCAAAGTTGCACAAAATGTCTCTTATTGCTGGAGTCAAGCGCGCTAAACCAAATGACGAAGGCCTTCGTTCAAACCCCTACAATATTGTGTGTGTTTCCCAACATAGTGGTTCTACCACAGCCACTCTTGCATCGCCCCCTGCTTCGTGAGTTTCAAGTGAAGCTGAACCTAGCTAAGCTTAGAGGAAACTCGCATTCACCTTCTTGAATGACTTTCCATTGCCTCAACCTGCTGCACCACCTGTGCTTCCTTTGCAGAAAGGGTACTCTGCTGATGAAAACCACACATCCTCAGGTTCAGAGGAAACTGAAGTTACCCCATCTAAAAAAAACAGACTGTGAAGGAACTGAGCAAGGAGTCGTTGCCTCAAAGTGGTGGCTCAGCTGCAGTATCTTCTGAGGAACAAGATGCAGAGAATCTTCCCCTCACCAACTTCCGCATTAAGAAACGCAAAAACTAACTTTGCCCATTGTTGAGTTTTTTTGTTCACCCACTGGTTTAGTGCAAGTCTTGTACGCCTGCTGCTGTATATACATAAATACACACCCTTTTGTTGGAACTGTAGGCCCTTTTTTCTAGACAATGTAGAACTACGCACATGTAGGGATCGATAGATAGGCCACACATACCTATTCTATTCCCATTATGTATGCCTACATTTTTGCAGGACTTTGCCTAATACGCATGATGCACATTGTATAACACATGCAGTTAATATTTGCTACTTTTGCATAACTGACCCATGTAATTAACTGTCATGTACTTTTCATATATGTGCACACTTTTCATATATGTGCACACGAATTGGTTCCCTATTGATGTATATACAGGAAAATGTGGTTCCTGTACACAACGCTCTGGAGTATTGTTTTTGAAGCACTAACACGTTGTGTGAGGACTACTTACCATACAAAGTAATGCATAATTAAGTCAAACTTTGGCTCAGATGCAACAAGTTCATTGCCGATTTGTTCTGCTTCAAAGAATTACAATCAACCTATATCAGGTGACATATTATGCATCATGTATATGTATACACATTCAATTATGCAATGATTTGTCTTTTAGTTATTTTGTCTCTACCTTTACTAATATAATATCAATTCTACCTTTTATTTTATTTTTTATCTCCATCCAATTCATCATGCAATTGACTACAAGTAGAGTAGTAAAAACAAAACACCACTTCAAATATTCTTCTTTGCCTCTCTCGATTATAAATAGACTTACCGCACACTTCCATTCACTTTCCGTACCAATTGTCCCTTTGTCTTCCTCTCTGATGTCCAGAGAACCCCGCGTTCATCACTATGGGTTTCAGCGCCATTCCTTCTTCCTACATGCGTGACAGGTTAGTTATCCACGCTCTCTGGTTTTCAAAGTTTTGTTACTACGTTAGCCACACATGCATTATGGTTAGATAATCACTCTTGTTTTTTACTTTAGCGTAATACTTTTATGCGTTTGTAATTGTTATCTCCTTTCTCTCCCTGTTTATGCATGTTAGGATTAGTTTTTGATGAACCATTTTGATGGAGTATATGGCCCGGGAACCCCCGGCCCACAGACTCCCAATACTCCAGTAAAGGCCCAACAGGCCCAGAAGGTCCAACAGGCCCAAATCATGGCGCCCGGAGTACCAAGCAGCCCACAGCGCACCAGGGGTGCCTTCGACCCCCTGGCCGAAGGCTCTAAACTCTCACAGAACGGGTTTCTCAAGCAAACCAAGAAACTGGGAGAAAACGGCGAGAACAGTAGCCCTCGGCATCAGGAGCCCTCGGCACCAGGTGCCCTCGGTTTGAGGAGCCCTCGGCTACTGCTCTATAGCCGAAGGCATCTCACTTGACAAGATCTCCTCTTCACGCGTGTACAGATCACCGTACCCTATGCAACATCCCATCCAACAGCCGCATTAAATGCGGCCACATGCGTTTGCCAACGCCAACCGGATGAGGTGACCTCTCGGCCTATGGATGCTTGACACGTGTCCCTGTCCGACATTTATTGCTACTATAAATAGCCCCCCATTTCCCCATTTGTAACCACGACATTCAGACTGAATACACTCTCTCTCTTACTTACTTGTGCTCTGACTTCTCTCTAAGTTATTCCCTGCAATAACCCTCGGATATACACCCCCCGGGTAGACTATCCATCATTTGGTGCTCTCGTTGAGAGGTCGAACAAATCGAGTAAGAAACCCTCCCCCTTCGCCAAACACTAGCCCTCTACCAAAAATGGTGAAAACAACACGTGCCAACTCCAAAAACGTGGAAGACAAGAACCTAGCCCTCGGCGACGTCAACGCCCCCGAAGCCTCTCACAGGGCTCCCGAGGGCGGTGTCATCGCTGGGCTGGAACAGGCGGCTGTCGACCTACGCCTTCAGATCCAACAGAATGCCCCCGATGCCCGCCTCGGCATCGAGGCCAAGAAGAAAAACCGGAGCGATGACCAAGTCAGCCCTCCGGTTCTCATCATCGACGTGCAATCGCCGCTCTCCGCCTTCATCCAAACGCTCACTCAGAACCCGGGTGCCTTCGGCACCCTGGCTCCGGCTCACCCCCAGGTTGGGGAGAACATCATACTTCCCCCTCTGCCACACCCCTTCAGAAACCCCACCCCTCGGGTTAGGAACAACGAAGGGGTAGTGGCCCAAGATACGTCCTCCCAGGAAGTTCAGTCCCGGGACCGCCATAATGACGACAGGGAAAGGCCCTGCACTTCCGCCCTCAACCGGCTCGGAGGAGGGCCAGACCGCCGAGGGGTCCAAGACCGCCTCAGAGGGAAAGCACTCCAAAGGCTCCAGGAAAGCGGAGGGTCTGTCTCGAGGGCAGACGAGGAGCGTCCCCCTCGGGACAAAGGCAAGGCACCCCTTCATGCCAATGATGCTCGCCACCAGATCAACCAGGCCCACTCGGCCCAGGTTCGTTCGCAGGGGGCGGAGACCCTCCCGAAGGATCCCCGGGACGAAATTATTGCGGCCCTCCAACGCCGGCTTGATGAAATGGAGGCCAACAAAGCTCACGCCACCACCTCCACCCCTCATTCAGATCTCAAATACGAGGCCATGATGGCCAAAATGGAGGAATTACAGAAAAAGGTGGCCGAGGGCTCCGGGGAACCCGTCATCCAGCTCCGGACCCGGACGCCATTTACCCCAAGGGTACTGGCGGCCCGGATCCCGGAAAAATACCGAGGGCAGCACATACAGCCCTATAACGGGAAGACAGACCCCCAGGAACACTACAGCAAATATCAAAACAGCATGATGATGGTAGGGGCGTCGGACGAATATTTGTGTCGTTGGTTCCTCTCCACCTTAGAGGGGCCGACATACGAATGGTTCAACCGGTTGCCCGAGGGCTGCATTGATTCGTGGCAAGAACTCGCCCAGCGATTCTTGACACAATTTGCCGGGAGGCGTCGCACAAGGAAGCACTTCTCCCACCTCCTAACCATACGCCAGAAGAGGGATGAGACCCTTCGGGACTTCCTGGAGCGCTGGAGAACGGAAGCCGACAAAGTCGACGGTGCTGATGACGGGACCCTCCTGGCCCTCCTACAAACCGTCCTCCGCACCGGCAACTTTTCGAGGAGCCTCATCATTGAACCCCCCCCCCCCCCCGCGCGACTACATAATGGCTTTGCAGCGGGGGGACCGATATGCTGAGGCCGAGGAGGTGGAGAAATACCACCAGCATCCAGATCAGCAACCCCCGAGGGCTGACAACAAGAATAACCGGGGGCCGGGGGCTCCTCCAAATCACCCCAAGTCTTCAGGACCCTCTGATGACCGCCCTCGGCAAGGCCAAGCCAAGCCCGGGGGAGGTTATAAGAGCAGCCCTAAGACTTGGGCGCAGCCCATCCTCCTGGACCGCCCCCGGACACCATTGACGCACCCCGTCAGCATCATCCTTGATTTTGCTGAGGAGAGGGGCCTCGTTGAGCGCGACTCTCGCGCACCCCCGGAGGTACATGCTATCAACCCTCAGTTCCCATACTGTCGCTTCCATCGGCACCAGGGGCACAGAACCGATGACTGTCATCAGCTGAAGACGGCCATCGAGAGATTGATACAAGCGGGGCACCTGTCCCAATTTGTTCAGAGCCCTCGGCAGGAGGGACCTTCTCATCAGGGACCTCCCCGAGGGCACCACACGAAGGTGAACGCTTGGGTGAACCCGAACACCATCCCCCTCGGCAAGAAGAGGGAGATCGGAAACTTGGAGGAGGAAGAGGAGGAGTACCCCCACTACCAGGAGAAAAAACGCCACATCCTCATGATCACCGGCGGCAATACAGGGGGCGATTCCACCAGCCAGCGGAAGAAGTGGGCTCAATCGCTTTACGTGGGGGAAGTCACTCATATGCCCCCGATAAAGCGACTGAGGGAGAAACCCATCACTTTCACCAACGCAGATCTCCCTCCTACTTCTTCTCCTCACAGGGATGCCTTGGTGATTCGGACTGAAATAAACGACACCATCATTCACCGAACTTACATTGACACGGGCAGCTCCGTCAATGTAATGTACCTCAGCACCTTCAGAGAGCTGCATCTGGAGAGGGGGTCCCTTCGGCCCATTAAGACCCCTCTTGCCGGCTTCACCGGCGACACTATTGATTCCGAGGGGGTAATAACCCTCCCGATGATCTTCGGCGACGGGCTCCATAGAGTCCAGCTCGAAGTGGAGTTCGTCGTCGTTAACATCGACTGCGCCCACAACATTATCCTCGGCCGGCCAGCCCTGGAGGACCTCGAGGCCATCATCTCCATGAGGCACCTCTGCCTCAAGTTCCCCACCGAGGGGGGCATTGGCTACTCCCGGGGGAATCAGAAAATCGCCCGCGCCTGCTATCTTCAAGTCACTAAGAAGGTAAGTAAGACGGAATTCCGTGTTGACACCATCACCGGAACCATCGACCAAGAAGAAAAAAGGCCGAGGGCTGAACCAGCCGAGGACGTAGAAGACTTTGCACTCGATCCGGCCCAGCCGGGGAGAGTCGTGAAGATTGGAGCCCAGCTCCCTGAAGATCTCAAGACCGGTATCACCGACGCCCTCCGCGCCTACTCCACTGTCTTTGCATGGGGGCCGGAGGACATGCCGGGAATCAGCCGAAGGGTCATCACCCACCGCCTCTCGGTGGACCCCTCGGCAAAAGCAATACAACAACGAAGAAGACCCCTCTCCGCCGAGAGGAGGGAATTTGTGAAGAAGGAGATCGCCATGCTCCTCTCCATTAAGCACATCAAGGAGGTGAAATATCCCTCATGGCTAGCAAATGTAGTCCTCGCACAGAAGCCCCCTACCTTCCGCATGTGCGTGGACTACACCAATCTCAACAAGGCGTGCCCTATGGATCCATTCCCTCTACCAAATATTGATCAACTCGTGGATGAGACCGCAGGGTGTGAGATCATGTCCTTCCTCGATGCCTTCCGAGGGTATCACCAAATTTTCATGCACGAGGAAGACGCCGAAAAAACTGCCTTCATGACTCCCGAGGGCATCTTCTGCTACCTAGTAATGGCCTTCGGCCTAAAGAACTCAGGGGCCACTTACACCCGGATGGTGGCCCGAGTCTTTCAAGCCGTCCTAGGGCGCACCATGGAGGCCTATGTCGACGACATGATCGTCAAGAGCAAGCAATATTCCAGCCATGCTGATGACCTCCGGGAAATCTTCGCCATCATGTAGAGGTTCAACCTTCGGCTAAACCCGAAGAAGTGCACCTTCAGCGTCCAAGAGGGCAAGTTCTTGGGCTACATGGTGAGCCGAAGGCGTATTGAGGCCAATCCCGAGAAGATCCAGGCCATCATCAACATGGAGCCCCCACGCAATGTGAAGGAAGTTCAACGGTTGACGGGCCGCCTGGCAGCCCTCAACCGCTTTCTATCTAAATCAACGGAGAAATCTCTACCCTTCTTCCAGATCATGAGGAAGAAAGCTGGCTTTCTATGGACTCCGGAATGCCAGGGGGCTTTCGACGAACTCAAGCGATATCTATCTTCACCCCCTGTGCTCTCAAAACCAAAGGTAGGGGAGACCCTCTATCTCTACCTTGGGGTCAGCCCGGCAGCCATCAGCTCCGTACTCATCCGGGAGGAAGACGGCATCCAACATGCCATCTTCTATGTAAGCAAGACCCTAAGGGAGGCCGAACTCAGGTACTCTCCTGTGGAGAAAACGGTGTTAGCCATCGTTTGGACCGTCAAGAAGTTGGGCCACTACTTTCAGGCTCACCCGGTTCAGGTCCTCACTCATCAACCCCTCGGCGCCCTCATGAGGAGCCCCACCAGCTCCTCCCGCATGGTGAAATGGGCTATCTTCTTGAGCCAGTACAACATTGACATCCGTCCGAGGCCTGCCATCAAGGGCCAAGCCCTGGCGGACTTTGTGACGGAGTGTACCGCAAGGGCAGCCACGGACGGGGAGCCCTCGGCTACCTCGGACGACTGGTGGACCCTCTACACCGACGGCTCCTCCGCGACCAAATCATGCGGGGGAGGGGTAGTCCTCATTACTCTCGAGGGCTTCAGAGCCTACTATGCAATCCGCTTCTCCTTCAAAGTCTCCAACAACGAGGCCGAATATGAGGCCCTCCTATGTGGCCTTCGGCTGGCCGCCAACATGAGGGCTCGGCAGATCCACATCAAATGCGACTCCAAGTTGGTCGTTGGCCAAATCTCAGAGGAATATGAGGCCAAGGAGGGAAGAATGAAACAGTACAAGGAAGCGGCCAAGGAGTTGCTTAAGGTATTTGAGGCACACTCTCTCACTCAAATACCGAGGGCTCAGAACTCCGAGGCTGACATATTATCTAAGCTCTCGGCCGACTCCCCCGAGCACATCTCCAAAATTGCCAAAATTGAGGAACTCAGCCTCTCAAGCATCCATGCAAGCCCCGTTATGAACATACAACAACGCCAAGACGATTGGATCTCAGATGTCACCGCCTTCATCTCCACAGGGCAGCTACCCGAGAATGAGACCCGCGCTAAACTGGCAAAGCTGAGGGCTCCTAGATACACTATCGAAGATGGAAGGCACTACAAACGATCGTACAATGGCACGCTACTTCGGTGTCTTCATCAAGATGAAGCCGAGGTCGCAATGGAGGAAGTGCACAGTGGCACTTGCTCAGCTCACCAGGGACCCTTCTCCATGTCCCGAAGGCTCATTCTCCAAGGTTACTTCTGGCCAACCATGGCCAGAGATTGTGCTGACCTTGCCCGGAGGTGCACCGCATGTCAACATTTCCAGAAAGCCCCCGGCAGGCCAGCGGTCAACTATGCCCCCATCAGCACATCTGTCCCCTTTTCTCGATGGGGGATAGACCTTGTGGGCCCTCTGCCGAGGGGTACCTCCAACAACAGATACATCATTGTGGTCGTCGACTACTTTACCAAGTGGGTGGAGGCTGAACCCCTCGCCAGCATCACAGAGGCAAAGTGTCGTCACTTCGTCCTCAAGAACATCCTCACAAGGTTTGGCGTCCCCCAGCAGATCATCTCCGACAATGGGACACAATTTGAGGCAGCCCCCTTCTGCGCCCTTCTGGAGGCATGGGGCATCAAACAAACCTTCTCCTCCGTTGCCTACCCTCAAGGCAACGGGCAAGTAGAGAATGACAACCAGACCTTGCTCGAGGGCCTAAAAAAGAAGCTGGAGGCCGAGGGCGGTGGCTGGGTGGAAGAACTCCACAACATCCTTTGGGCCTACCGCACCACCCCTCGGCGAGCAACAGGTGAAACACCCTTCTCCCTCTGCTACGGTTTTGAAGCCAAAGCTCCCACAGAAGTCACCCTTCCCACCCGGAGGATGATCCAATATGACCCCGAGGTCAACGACAGCAACATGGCCCTCGACCTCCACCTCATTTCGGAACGCCGGGAGCAGGCCTTCATCCGGGCAAAAAATTACCGAAGGCAAGTCAAAAGCTACTTCAACGCCAAAGTTCGCACCAGGGAATTCCAAGTGGGGGACTATGTCCTCCGGAGGAGGGAAGCCAACCAACCAACCGAGGGAGGAAAAATGGCACCAAAATTCGAAGGCCCCTACATCATAGCAGCCATCATCAAACCTGGGACTTACAAACTCAAACGCCCCAACGGGAAAGAGGTCCCTAGGCACTCGAATGTACACCATTTAGTTAAATTTTACCAATAATGTAAGAGCGGACAAGCCCTCATAACTAATGAATGTACTATCCTATGGCTTAAGGCCTCCACTTTTGAGGAATGAAGACACATTCAAGACACCACGCCCTCATACTGACTACAGGCCCCAGGCCTCACCACAAGAAGAACCCCCTCCGGCACCAAGTGCCGAGGGCGGACACCATCAACACCTACAACAACAGGAGAACACCATGTGTTCTCGAACAAGACCCCTCGGTACCAAGTACCGAGGGTGGGAACTCCCGTCACCAACGACAAGGAACGCCATGTGTTTTATTTCCCTTCGGCACCCAGTGCCGAGGGTACATCCCCACCTACAACATCAAAAAAGAAAAGATAAGAACGCCAAGTGTTCCTACAGAAGACCCTTCGGCACCCAGTGCCGAGGGTACACCTCCATCATCAACATCAAGACGAAGAAAAACACCAAATGATTCAAAGAAGACCCCTCGGCACCCAGTACCAGGGATATGTTCTCCTATCAACTTCCAAACATTTGTTGGGAAACACCAAGTGTTTCCTCCGAGGGCCCTCCGGCACCAAACGCCGAGAGCGAACACTCCAATCAAAACACCAAGTGTTTCATTTGAAGACCCTTCGGTACCAAGTACCGAGGGTAGACACCTCCAACAACTGCAACAAAAGAGAACACCAAGTGTTCCTACAGAAGACCCCTCGGTACCAAGTACCGGGGGCTACACATCGAAACTAACACCAAGTGTTGTTTCTAAAAGCCGTACCCCACGAGGACGCATATACCGAAGGCGCCACCATCGGTGCCGGCGGCACGTAGTGCCCCCGGCCATTTGCAACTTGTATGCAAATGAAAACCCTTCCTTGAAACGCTTTCCGCGTCACTACCCCCAGGGTATGACAGGCATGAGAAATGCCCAGGATTCGACTTTCAAAAACGGAACGCTATCCGCGTCATCGCCCCAAGGGTATGACAGGCACGAGAAATGCCCAGGATTCGACTTCCAAACCGAAACGCTCCCCGCACCACCACCCCAAGGGTGTGGCAGGCCACGGACTATGTCTAGCGCCAAGGGGACGACTTTCAAAAATGAGGCGCTTTCTGCGCCATCCCCCAAGGGGAGGCAGGTTACAGACCACCATATCTTGTGCCCAGGAAACGACCCTCGATCCCCTCGGAACTCGGAAGGTTAACCCGAGGGAGTTGAGCCATTGGTGTATTCTGATTGTCTCCTAATAGGCCCAGCCTTACCAAGAAACCAAGTTTCTTGATGCCTTCCCTTCACCACCAACCAAACAAAAAAAAAAGAGGGGGTGAAGGGGAGTAGACTCAGCGAGAAATCAAAGAGTACACTCCAACAGATCATAACATGTCGAGGGCTCCCCACGAGAACACCTCCGGTAGTTGAAGGCTCCTATTTCCCGAGGGATACTACTCAAACAAATATCATCAAGAAACGGCCAAGTCCACTGCTTGGTCACCTCCGGTCACACAAACACCGAAGGCTTCAACAATACGAAGGGACTGGATTCCACACTTTTCCTAAGTCCACACTTTTGGAAAATGACAACAACCGGAGGCTAATATATCATCCGACAACCGAAGGCATCTATTACAAATCATCAAAGGCCAACCGAGGGGGCTTATCCCAAAATATCTGCCCCCCGGACAGGCTCCTCACTGACCGAAGGTTCAACATCTACAACACACTTTGAGATTTTCCTAAGTCCCACATATTTGGCCCTCGGTCAAATACTCATACAACACAAGGGCCTCACGATCACCCGAGGGGTCCTATTCATATACCCGGAGGGATCTACATCCGGAAGCTCAACATCAATTTACGCTTAGAAAATATTCTAAGTCCTAAATGAGTAGCCCCCGGGCATCTCGCAAGAGTGATGCAGAGTCAGAGGGCACCTATCACCCGAAGGCGACATAAGGAAGCAGCACTTGGAAAAAATTCTAAATCCTAAAGATTGGGCCCCCGGCCATATCAATATTACAACTAAGGGAATATGACAGCCGAAGGCTATGCGATACAACAGCACTTAGAAAATTTTCTAAGTCCTACATATTTTTCCCCTGGTAAACTACTCATACATCTAGAAGGGGTGCCATCTCCCGAAGGCTCCCAAGGGAAAATCTACACTTAGAAATCTTTCTAAGTCCTACATATTTCACCCTCATCTCAAGGGACCTAAAGCCGAAGGCTACCTATCAATCAAAGGCTAGAGTACACAAGGAATCAACAGTTAGAAAAATTTTCTAAGTCCTAACTATAGTTGTGCCCTCGGTTGTATATCCAGCAAAGGGTGCCCAACTACTGAAGGCTACACCTGTATTCAAACACTTGGAAAATATTCTAAGTCCTAAACATACATTCAAAAAAGAGCGAAGGCATACACTCAAGAGGAAACAATGGCATACATTCAAGGAAGAATGAATTAAAGCGAACAAGTCATGTATACATACAATGCCCGAAGGCTAGCACTCACCCATAAATCATCACAAAAAAGGAGTAAATGTAACTGTTACAAACGGGCCGAAGCCGAAGGATCAATGGTGTTTATTACAACAGAAGTTTCAAATATTTACTAAGTACAGGTTACGAATCAACAACGGCATTCCCGGAGGCGTCCTCTACTGCAGGTTTTGACGCAGCATCATCCCCAATTTCCTCCTCTTCGTCACTGCCCTCGGCCATCAGCAGGGAGTCTTCAAATCAGGCCTCGCAACGCCTTCAGGGAGGGGAACCCTGGGGTCTGGCTGAAGGGGAGGGAGACCATAGGATGCCGGATCAAAGGCCTTCGGGTCCACCCCAAAATGCTGGGACAGCCTTCGATATACAAGGGCCTGAGTAAAGTACTCACCCCCGTCATAATACTCTTTCCCCTTTCGGGCCAACCACATTGCACCTGGGCCTTTCACCCATTCGTTCACCGAAGCTTACACTACCGAGGCCATCCATTCCTGTCGGCCTTCGGCTTTCCATCCCTCCTCAGCAAAAGCGGCGACAGCGTCCTCCCGGGCTTCGGCGACAGCTTTGACCCGGGCCTCCTCGGCATCCTCCGCGGCCTTCTTGGCAGCATCGGCCGCAGCCTTCTCCGCCTCTGCTTTGCCTTCGGCTCTGGCCACCGTCTTGGAGCCCTCGAGGATTTCTTTGAAAGCCTCTTGCTCAGCTTTGCGAGCGTCCTCGGCCTCTTTGAGCTGCCTTCGGGCCTCAGCCAGTGCTTCAGCAGCTTTCTTCTTCTCCGAGTCATACTGCTTTATCCTCTGGACCAGCTCGCCAAGGCCAAGGCTCGCCTGAAAGCAGACATGAATTACCGGAGGATTAGCCACTACACATGTAAAGAATGAAGTTATCTACAAAAGAGAGGGAAGGAACCTTACCGTAACCGAGGCCATCAGAACCTTGGAGCAGAGGACATCGTCGGCCTGACGGGAGAGCACAGACTTATCGGTCGGAGGGGTGGCACTCCTCAAAAACTCCTTCGGGTTCAGGGTCCGGTGCATGATAGCAGTCCCCTTCGTGATGGAGAATTGGACCTTGTCCAGGGGCCATGTCAGATCAGTGGCTTGACCCGAAGGCTTGGGAGGAGAAGATTCATCTACGACCACAACGGGGGCTTCCTTCGACTCCGGGGCCCCCTTCTTCTTCTTCTTCTTCTTCCCCTCCGGTTGTTCCGGGTCCTTCCCAAGCCTTTTCCTCTTCGGCTCCTGACCGGGGGAGCCCCCGACGGCGGCCTCCGGGACGGCCCCCACCTCTTTGGCCTCTTCGGCCGCTCCCGCCTTGGGGAAGATCTCATCGACCGCCCTCTGCTGTGCGGGGGCCTCCTTCTTCTGCTCCTCCCTGGCAAGTTGCCTCTTCAGCTTGACAAGGTTCCGAGCGTCCATGTCTGGTCCTGAAACACAAGAAGGCACACAAAGGTTAGTTCACTACTACAACAAAGCAAAAAAAAAGGGGGGAAGAAACTTTTCTAAGTATGAGAATTGAAGCCCTCGGCATTACAACAACCTTCGGCACTCTCATATACGCGATCAATCATGGGGTAGCCTTCCTCCTTCTCCCCCATCAGCCGGTACCAACGGAAGCCGAGCTTGTACAACTCACCGGAGAGCGTGGCGCTTTTGATGGACACATGCTTATCGGAACCCTCCGGCTTCTTGGACAACACCCGCCCATTTTTTTCGAGGGCATACCCTTCTGCCTTCAGGTGCCGCCGAAACCTATCACCAAGCGGAGCGAAGAAGGGGTTTTCGGCCAACCGGATATAACAGAACTTGTCCTTCCACCCCTTGTGAGACGAAGGCGCCTCATCAAAGATCTTGAACCTCGGGAGCTGCTGCAGATTACCATAGCCCCCGGTATTCGAATGCCCCCCCCCCCCGACATAAGTTGAACGACAGGAAGAATTGCTCCAGAGTAGGGGGGACCCTTCGGCTGAGGCACAGTGACAGGAACCCTGCCAAATATGAGTGACTGTTCGGGGTCAACTGGCAGGGGGCTAGCTTGACGAAGCGTAGGTACTCCAACACGAAGGGATGAAGGGGAAATCTGAGACCCAGCTCCACCGAAAGCAGATGTACGGCAAAACAGCCGTCGGGTGCACGAAGGAGCACATCATCCGGCTTTGGCTCTACCACTTGCGCCGAAGGCCCTACCAAATATTGTACCGCCATCATTTCCCCTCGGGTAGCTTTATTCTTGACCTCCAAAGCGGCCATATTCAGGAAAGAATAGCCCTCGGGCAGTCCCAGTGGCTGGCCAGCGTCGACGGCAGCTTGCTTCTTCTTCGGAGCCATCCTCGCCTTCTTTCTCTTCTGCCCTGGGGCCACACTGAGGGGTACAACGTCTATAGGCCGGGATCTCCCAGCTTCAGTACCACACCGAGGGGGAGGGATAGCTACAGTCACCTTCAGGCCCTCTTTCTGGGCCTCGTCCTCGGCCACTTGACAGGCGATAGCAAGCTCCTCATCCGCGTTCACCTGCTCGAAGTCTTCGGCCTCGAGCTCGAGCCGAAGGTCACCCTGTATCGCCTCGGCTACGGCTCTATCATCGATGGCCGAGAGCTGCTCGCTCGAGGATTCCACGTCAGACGGCATTTCAACGTTCACTGAAGCCTCCCCGGAGATGTCTTGGGAATCACTAGCTGACGACATTACTTCTAAAAGGCGAGGGGTCGGGAAACTCGTACAAAGGGGGGGTTCCTGAAGGGTCCTAAAGACTAACCCTAAGGCCAAAATCTAAAAACTCAAATGGAGCTAAGGGCGGAAGGAGAACTGACCTCTGAAAGTTGCTGTGATCGAGGGTGATTTTCTCTCTCTAGAAAATTTGGCAGAGCTTCGCTAACGATATCGGACGCACAAGGAGAATGGTCTGGCCATGGGGTATTTATAGACTCCAGAGTCTGGGCTTGGGCCCGAAAACTGGGCCTCCGGTCAAGCGTCATCATTACACACCGTCGTTTCACCCAACCGGTGATGCCCGCCCACGAGCAGCCAACGGCTACACTCCACGTGTACCCCCCCAACGGCTATAAACCTGACGTTACATATTCCAACGGCTATATTTCCAACAGATATATTCTGGGAGCCCCCGGGTTTTCTACTTCACTCCACTTCATCAAGGAAAGCCCCCGGGTACACTTACCCAGGGACGCCCCCGGGTTGTGCCCCGCACAGCACATAACAGACGCCTTCGGGATCACTCCTTCAGAAACCCAAGGCTTCATATCAGGGCACCCCTCGCGGAATCCCCCTCAGCACCGTAAGAACCGGGTAGCCCCCGGGGAGTTGCCTCATTGACGGATAGCCTACGGCACACAAGTAATGGGAGCCCCCGGGTATCCCCATCGCCAACTAACCAGCAAGCAGGGACCCCCCCCCCCCCCCGGCAATTCAATCACTGCCCTCATCCACCATGCCCTCGATCCCCGGATTGAGGGGCTCCCCTTTGGCACCCCCAGGACATCAACAGCAAGCCTTCGGCTAATCAACACAGGAGCCCTCAGAAAAGAGAGCCTTCGGCATTACCGTTGTTCTCCATTTTGACCAAGGTTTCACATTTTCGATTCATCGTTGGGGGAATTCGGTGCACTCTTTTTCCCTCATTAGGATTTTTTCCCACAGGGTTTTTCCTAATGAGGTTTTTAACGAGGCATCCCCCCAAAATGAAACGAAAAGCGTCAGCCTTCGGCCCACAACAGCAACGTAACTACTCTACTCCTTTTCACCACTTTACAAGTGCCTCATGGAGTGGGGGACTGGAGAACCCCCTCGGGAAAATCATTAAATTACAAAATTGGTAAAAAAATTCAAAACAAACGGCAAAGCAAGCCCTCAAGTCCCGACATGTGGGTAACTGAGGGACTGCCTTCGGCAGGGGCGTGAAAGCAACAACTCCTCACCAACTTCAGAGGTTACGACAGGACAACATCAAAGGGCAAGCACAAATTACTCCTTTTCCCTCAAGTACCTTTCGGCAAAAGGAGTGAGGGACTCCTGATGGAGTATATGGCCCGGGAACCCCCGGCCCACAGACTCCCACTACTCCAGTAAAGGCCCAACAGGCCCAGAAGGTCCAACAGGCCCAAATCATGGCGCCCGGAGTACCAAGCAGCCCACAGCGCACCAGGGGTGCCTTCGACCCCCTGGCCGAAGGCTCTAAACTCTCACAGAACGGGTTTCTCAAGCAAACCAAGAAACTGGGAGAAAACGGCGAGAACAGTAGCCCTCGGCATCAGGAGCCCTCGGCACCAGGTGCCCTCGGTTTGAGGAGCCCTCGGCTACTGCTCTATAGCCGAAGGCATCTCACTCGGCAAGATCTCCTCTTCACGCGCGTACAGATCACCGTACCCTGTGCAACGTCCCATCCAACAGACGCATTAAATGCGGCCACATGCGTTTGTCAGCGCCAACCGGATGAGGTGACCTCTCGGCCTATGGATGCTTGACACGTGTCCCTGTCCAGCATTTATTGCTACTATAAATAGCCCCCCATTTCCCCATTTGTAACCACGACATTCAGACTGAATACACTCTCTCTCTTACTTACTTGTGCTCTGACTTCTCTCTAAGTTATTCCCTGCAATAAGCCTCGGATATACACCCCCCGGGTAGACTATCCATCACATTTGAAACGCCAGAGCTTCTCTTTGTTCATAAAATCTTTTATTTGTTTATTCTTAATAGTTATATGGATTTGTTCACCAATTATGCTGATCAAACTGGCGTTGATGGAAATGGAAGAGAAATAGACACATATTGTATGCATATGCACACAGTACATGGGCGAAAAATTGTTTTTCCTATTGTAAGAGGAAAATTAAATTGTTTTTAATGCGAATGTAAATGACCTCTTTCTGTTGTTGTTGTTGTTGTTGTTGTTATTGTTGCATTGTAAAAAAATCCTATTGTCACCTGCACAAATGATAGGAAGTACGAATGCGATACGAGTCCAGATTGGACGAACTTTTTGCGCGCTACTGGCTATTTCAGTCTTATGCCAGAACACTGCAGGAACCAAGGAGAGGTTGAACACAGTTTTGCCCAATTTTATGAACAAAGGTGTCTCCATGCCTATACTCACAGGTTGCTTCTCAGTTGTTCTTTTCCCTTGTGCACTATTTCCCATTGCATATTGTAACTAAGTAGCACAAACCATCTTTGTTCGTTCTCATAACTTTTAGTTTTGTGTTGTTTGATCTACTTAGCGTGCCCACAGAGTAATTTATTTCATTTCCCAAATGTCATGCAATTCACCATTATTTGGTTTCTCTTGAAAGTCACCAAAAATGAATTTACTGTACACTTCCTCCATCCCATTTGCATTCACTTATTTCATTATCGCTCTTTATTCTAACACAAACACTATTTACTTTCAAATGATATTCTCCAGGACATACCTTTGCGCATTCGTCGACATCTGTTGTACTTGTATCTGAAGAAGAACCGCCACTGCCATCTGACCCAGCTGTGGATGATGTCTCCTCAGAACCTAATGCAGATGTTGTTGCTGTGACCAAAAGGAAGTTCAATTTCAAATCGCAAATAAAGTCCCTCTGCTTACTGAGAATTCAGAAGAAGAATCGCTTGCGAGCGTGCGCAACAGGAAGCGCAAAGCTTCTGCTGTTTGACACCCACAGTCAATTCTCACCATGCCACCTTGCCATTCATTGGAATGTGTTAGGTTGTCTGTGCGTCATGTACATTTTCTATTTTTTCCCCAAACTTTCCAGGTTAAGCAATACGTTTTGGTACTCTACAATGACCACTCCCATTGTTATCCTATCTAGCAGCCCTTTTCGGCTCCACATTGATTGCCCATCTATGCTTTTTAATGGTTGTTATGTATATGCGAACTCATAAACATGTTGGCCTTTTTAGATGTGTTCACCGCCGTATTGTAAATATGAACCTGTTCACGTTTGGACATGTTTGTTGACTGCAATCCTGGAGAAGTCTATAATCAAGTAAATTTCCATTCTGGAGAAACCTATAACCAAAGAAGCTGCGGTTACGTATACCATTATTGGAATCATTGAGGAGGTTGTTGAAACAACCTTAAACATTATAGAGTTACCCATTCGGAAGGGGTAACAAGGTCAAGGGCATCCTTTCATAAAGGTACATTCTTTTACTGCCATTTTGAAATTCATTTTAGGAAAAAATCCTCGAATATGCCTCTCTTTTTGTTGCAAGTCATTCTCTGAGTTCCTCTCATGAAATTCGTTATGAAGTAGGATATATCTTGTTTTTTATCATCTTTTAGTTTCATCATATATCATTTCTCCACATTAGTTATCATAGGCAGATCATTTCCATTCATCTATATAATTGGGTGTAATGTTGTGTATGATGCAGTTATATGTTGTAAGTGAATGAAATATATTCTTCTAAGCTTTAAATGCGCGTAACGAAAAGAGTTGTTAATTTTGGTATTATTATCAAAAATGAATAAACTGCCTTAACTAAGACAAAGATGAAACCTGAAAGTTAACTAAGAGGACATCTCTTTCAATAGTTTAAGTGTTGAACAGTCTATGTTCTCCTTTTAGCTTTTCATTTTACATTTCTACTGGCTTATTTATAATAAGATTATTCTTTATAAAATTAGTATATGGTTTATGCTTGTGTTAATAGTATTAATTTGTCATGCCTATTTCTCTAAGCTGATATGATCTAATATCTTTTGATTCAATAAAGGCATGATAAAGGTAGTGAAGCACCTGGAGTCTGATCATGTGTTGGCGATGTGCTGGGGTGCTGGCAGTTTTTTTATCAGTGGAACTCATGAATCAAGCTCATGGAAAAGATTATAAAACACTCCGGCCGCAGCTAAACCTGTTATGCTTTTATCGAATTCTCCGAAAGGGAAAATTCTGTCAAAGTCACAGTCCAAGCTTTTGCTATGGATTCACTCCACCTACATAGGTATTTTGAATCAATCAAAATCGATATTTTTCATGAATATTTAGTTCTTTTGCAATTATTTAATCTGAAATCAATGCCCTTGCATTGCTCATCGATCTTGATGCCTCCATTTCAAAGACAATATACCTTTTTCCTATCTAACTTAAGTCACCCATTTTATACCACACTAGCTTATTTTTCTTTGTTATCCAGCGACAATTTTACATTTCTTCCTTCTATGTATTTTCTAAAGTTTGAGTTTTATACTTTTATTAACATGGTCTGCTCTGGCATCCTTGATATAGTTTCTATACAAATCGATATATATCAATTTGAACATTTGCTTAAAGTTTATAATAAAAATATTAATGGTAGTTGGCTTAGACTGTAAGCCGTTCTTTTTGTTTTTCAATTCTTCATATTGAATTGATAGCTCTCTTGCTTAAGCAAGAAAACTAAAACAAAAGATAGATGAATGAAAAGTGAAAAACAAAGTAGGTATCTTATGTTTGTTCTCTATGGTGATAGTTTTAGTGTCTCAAGTAGCTTCCTATGTCTCTCCAGCCGCAGTGGTAGAGGAAATTGCCCTCGCCATTCGAAGCCTTTAATGGCCCGCACCTCATGCCTCAGTAGCTCTCACAAAGGGCAGTCTATCATCTTTTTTGAGCTAAGCTTTCTCTCGCTCAAACAGTAAGGTCTATTATATAATTTTACTTGGGGAAACTAATCTGCTACTCTGCCTCCTCCTCTTCAGCTTACCACCCCATACTTGAGGAAACTAAACAAACACCCTTCTATGTGAGTATGTGACTCAACTAAAGAAAGATAACCCTCCTTTTATAACCAAATGGATCAAATCCACTCTTATTGCGTACTATATTTTTATTGCCTTCTTCTCCAACATATTGTCCCTGAGCCACTAACTTTTTTTATCATTCCTTCATCAATCTTATAACAACATGTCAATTGCATTTGAATTCTTGGAAAACCAACATGTGATTGTTTACATGTTGACTATCTTGTGAAGGTCTTAAGACAAAAAAAACCTCCAAGTGTACGCCACATGCGTTTATAGAAGCATCAATGAAGTTTACTTGCGATATTTGAATTTAGAAAAGTGTAAGTAAAGTGTATATATGCTGTTTGAACTGACAACACTTGACTTCTCCAGAGCACTCTCAGTTGGCAATGGCATGGTTTCAGTCTGCTGGAGCAGTTAGAGATGCATCTATACGAGAGTGGATATTTCTTGACAATGGTGATAAAAGGCACTTGATAAGGTAAGCTTGATGTTAAAATTCCACAAAATGATTCCATGTTCGTCAACTATTTACTTTTATTGAATATAAAAATTAAAGGAAATCTTAAGAATATCTGCCACAATTAGCTCTTGATCCTGTGCTAAGAGGATTATTGTCTATGTTTCACATTAGTTCAATTTACATTAGTTCATTTTCTCTTTGGTCCATTGTTTTCTAACATAAGTAATTTTGTTGTTATTGTTTTTCTCATTTTCTGTCTGCGCTTTGACAACATGTTTTTCACTTTCCTAGATGTATTTACCAATGATAAGATTCCACACTTGGCAAGTTGTCAATAATTTCATCCCTTAACTTTATGGCTTTTATGTAAAAGCATATAAGATGGTGAACATGGAAAATACACAATGACGTATACCTAATCTTTTGTCGTATTTAGCCCCTCACTTATTATTTTGGTTTATAGGATGCCTGTACCTTGCATTGCATTTAGTTTATCACAAGGATAAAATTATATTTTTACTCTTTTATTTTTTTTCTCTTATCTTTCTTATTTTCTTATATTATTGTTATCCTATATTTGTCTATCTTTATCTTATATGTTTTATCTTACTTTTTTCTCTTCTTTTTCTTATATGTGTTCTCTTTTTGGCATCGATATCATGGACCAATACATGTGAACCGACCCCAAATTCTTTTGGGATTAAGGCTTGGATGTTGTTGTTGTTGTTGAAGGATAAAATTATATTTTATTCCATTGCCTTTTCACGATTGAATTTATATGGCATACCAACTTTACCCTTCAATTGTTTATTAATAGTTATTAAAGCTTTTAATAATGTTTTTCTCTCAGGTCCACTATTTTAGATTTATATTAAACCTTTTATTTTTTTCATATATTTGTATTTTTTAATCTTTATATAATTATATATAATACTCCCTCCGTCCCATTGAACTTTGCCAACTTTCCTTTTTTTATTGTCCCAACAGATACATTATGTGTTTGAGTGTTCGCAACAGTCTTCTTGCCTGCTTCCATTATTATTATTATTCTTATTATTATTATTATTATTATTATTATTATTATTACTATTATTTTATTTGTCATGCAACACCGGCTCCTTTTTTGGCTGCTTATCCGGGTTACACCAAAGAGTGCATACCCCTAACCATTATTGTTGTTATTATTGTTATTATTATTACTGTTATTATCATTATTACTATTATTATTATTATTGTTATTAATATTGCTATTATTGTTATATTTGTTATTATTATTGTTGTTGTTCTTTTTATTATTTATAAATATAAGTGATCAGAATATCATTATTTATGTATTCTAATATATACAACAAATAAAATCTTTATACAAGTAATATAAAAACCTAAAATTTCAGACCAGCCTAGAACATACTACAGAAGACCAATATGTAAATATATGAACAACTTAAACCCATGTGAAAGTCTGTGCAACGGGACCAGACTAAATCAAACCCGACTAGACCAGACAATCCCAAAAAAAAACAGCTCAGACATGATTAGACCATACCAGATCGGACCAGAAAATTACAGTCCAAGTAAAAACGTCCTTTATATAACACAGGAAATACAACACCATTTTACTTTAAAAAACACTACAAATTTGGAAAAGTACTTTAAATGTGCCTTAGTTCAATTAACAACGCACTTAAAGGTGCCGCCCAAGGTAGACCAATCATCCGTACCAACTGCCACCGCTCCTCTTAATTTCTCTGAAACTGCACCCCGTCTCCTGTCATACTTGCTTCGCCGCTCGGAAGTCGTACCCCGCTGCAGGAATCCGCAGTTAAAGTGCACGCCTCTCTGTTCAGCCATTTCCGGGTAAGTATCCTAAAAATTAACATGCTGGTCCATTACCTTGTGGTAGCGTTTTTCCTCCTTTTTTCCTGTTGTATCACACCTTCACATTTCCAACAGTATTTTTTTTATCTCTTCGTTGCTGTTGTTTCGCGTCCTTCTCTGATCAGCCATTTAGGAGTAAAAAGTTTATCAACATTGTGCTGCTATTGTTTCTCTTGCACTCCATGGTTTCATTTTCTCAACTCACGTGCTATGTTCATTCCTTCTTTCTATTCTTGTTTCTTTATTGTTCGCAGGTTAATGGATTTGTTAAACAAATGTTGTTGGAAAAATGTGTTAAAAATTGCATTAAATGGTCATTTTGGGGCAATTATTGGAGTGGGGTCCACTTCCGATTTGGGTCGGGTCAAAGTGGTTTCGGATTGTCCTTGTTAAGGGCTACAATTCGATATGTGGTACACTCAAAACGGATAACGGGTGAATGAGAAATTGATTCTCGAAGTTCACTCGTTGAAATGGAAAAACTGGGAAAATGATGAGTTTCTAGTGTGTTTTATCTCACACCGAAAAACTCAAGGGATTTTCACCCCCTTATAAAGGGAAGCCTCTTTTAAGGAGTTAAGATTCCTAAGGGTAAAGGCTCTCTCTTACGCGCACGGGGGGTGCCGATCAAATCCCGAAACGGAGAAGAAAAATCGCGACTCGTGTGCGCGGGCGACCTGCGGACACGGATGTCGTCCGAAAACCTGTCATTCAATTAATGCCCGACATTCTTCTCTTTTAATGCTGCATTAAATGGACAGTTTATGGACGATTCAATGCCCAACGGACTGGTCATTGATGTCCAACGTTCAGGTCCATTACCACCCCATTTAGCACACAACAAATCCTCCTATAAATAGCTGGCACATGGTTTGCAACAAACACACGGTTTGACAACGCACAATACTTTCCTCACGTTTTCTTGAGCTAAAAACTCTTCCAGCTACTCCCAAATTTCCCTAGTGTTCTGCTATTGTTCCAGTTCGCCGGAACTTTCGTTTGTGTGCTCAAACGATCGTTCGTTAGCCACCGTATCCTGGGAAACGGTCGTTGCAACGCTCCTAGCACTGTGGGAGGCGACGAATACGTTTTAAGGACATCATGCGTAGCACGAGCTCTGGCTAAAATCTGCTCCATCTCATTTTCTGTTTTCTTTTAGCTATTTTGTTTATTAATTAATTTTATTCAATTAATATTTCTTCGTTTTGTTTTTCGAAACACACCCAACAAATGTTACGTTGAATTGGAAGACCGTCCTGATGGCAGTGAGACCCTTACATACTTTGTCCACACAGTGCACTGAAGCAAGATCGTGGCTGCTGTTGTTACCCGGAACAACGGTAAAGAGTGCGACTGTGAGGCGGGACAAGATTGGAAGCAGTTTTTGCGCTCTTCAGGCTACTACAGGTTTCTTCCAGCCAACTTCAGGAACAGAAGAGAAGTTGAGCACAAACTAAGCCATTTTGTGCACCAAGGACCTTCCATGCCTGTGATTGCAAGTAAGTTCCTTACTGCTGCCTATATCACCCGTTCCTTTAATTTCTTACAAACTAAATAAATTTTAACTCTTATCATTCTGCTGATTGCTTTGTCATTGTTCAAACTTCATAGAGTGCCCAGAGACAGGTTCTTTACATATACCTGACGTGCTACAATTCAATATTGTTTGGTTTCTCCTCAGCACGCCTGACATCGAAGTTGGCGTATGTTACTTGTTTGAAACATCCTCATTTGCTACTGCCTGTGGTGTTTTTTAACTGTGCCAATTGACGTTACTTAATTTTATTTCATCTTTATTGTCCAGCAAATTCCAATTTGTATGCGTAGGCATTTATTCGAACACATCCGACCTTACGCTCGTCTTGCCTATGGAGCCACCTCATGGACGGTTAAAGTGGATGACTTCTCTTTCTCCGACGGGTTTGCTGATCTCTTTATAGAAAATGACGTTGAATTCGGCGCATATGTTCTACTGCGGCACACTGACAACTTCACATTCAAAATCTTGATGTTTGACAAACTAGGCTTCTCTTTGAATGCAGCTGGAACACCCTCCGGTCACGCAATCATGGGGGAAAACACCGGTACAATCATATTGCTTTGTCTTTCACATTGGTTAGTTATGTTCGCTTGTGGAACCTTCTATATGAACCACTAATACGTATTCCTGCCAATAACAGACGATTACCTTGTCTACGTGGAATCCGCTTTCCCAAACTGCACTTACAAACAGCTGTACTGTCATCCCTCTTTTCTCTATGTGCCGAAGAAAACTAAAAAGGTGTGTACTGTTTACATGTGCTCTGTTGCATTATGGCCTGTTAATCTTAATGTCCATATGTCCATGCCTAATTGTTTATCATTCTCATCACCCTATTATTCCTTTGCTTTCCCTTTGTAAAAAAAAATTAACATTGCAGTTATTCCCAGAATGAAACATGTTAAAACACACTAGCTGCAGGCACTAGAGTACCAAAACAAAACAAAACTGCACGCAACAAAATTTGCAAATGCATGTCTTCTGACAGGAACTGCATGTGCGTAATGTATTGTTTACACTAAATACTACATTGCATTTCAATATTCGATGCAGAATTGCTGTGAAGCTTTCCTGAGGTCATGCAGTGACGCAAGAAGCCGTCTTTTGGTATACCATGGCACGGAAGACGCTTATTTCATAACCGGAGAAGATCCTATTGTGCCCCAGATCATCATGACCTTTGAACTGAAGAAGCAATCCACTCTCTTCTTCCCGAAATACGGTCGCGGTAGAGCCATGCTACTTGCCATCTCATCATGCGGCACAGAGGAACCACCGAGTCGCACCAATACCTATGAGATCAGTAGCAATGCACGTCATGACAGTTTTGCACCTTCTTGAATTTCCAACCATGTGCTGTTTAATTTGACTAACTACTGCTATCGCTCGTTGATGAATACTTATGACCTACATGGTTAAACTTCTTTTTTTGTGAAACTACTCATTCTGTGATATACTTCACTATCCCTCTTTTGCCCGGTACCTTTTATGATGTATTTACATATCATTATTGTCCATTTCCTTTTGGTCCTTACAATTACTATCCCCAAGCTCCATCTTCTCACTTTTTGGCTACTTAATTGCTCATATTGTTTTTCCATGTTTATCCCTATTTTTCGCCTTGGGTTCAAGTGTTGGGCACGGATCTCGCGCAACGCGCGTAACCGCGCTAGTCTATAATAATACGGAGTATAAAGGAACAAGGTGAGAAACCTTTTTGGTTGCAAAATCCCGCCCAAAGGTAGAGCTATTTATGGAGACTATCTAAACACATTAGTGTATTATTATTACTAATAACGTATTACTAAACATAAATTTATTGTAAGACTACCATGTATGTTATTACAAGTTAACTTAAAAGTTACCATATATACATGGAATGAAAAGAGTAAAAGCGTAATAATATTATAATGATAGAAATAGTGAGATCATAAAAAAAAGTTGATGGAAATAGTGAGAGTGTAATTATAATGTGGAGATGTACCCTATTCAAAACTGGTAACAACATGTAATTGTGTAAATTGATCAACCATGTACAATGTAAGTAAAACACTCTAAATAGATTGAGTTGTGATTTATGTTGAAGATAAAGAAAAGTATACAAAATAAGCACAATGTAATATTGATTAACTGTGTACAACATGTATTTGTTTGATAGATTATAGAAAAAAGTGTATAAATATGAAAAAATATACTACAAAAAAGTGTAGGAATATAAAAAATATTACAAAAAAATAGTATATGAATATGAAGTGCAATATTCTTATTTTATTTAGATTAATAATTTTTTGTTATGAATGGACAAAGAATAAAAAAATAGATTGAGTTGCAATTTATGTTCGAGATAAAGAAAAGTAAAATGCAATTAAATTTTTAGTATTTCGATGGAGAAGAAGAAAAGAATTGAAGAAAAAATAAACCAAGAAGACAAAGTCTATGAAAAAGAAAAATGATAGATTGAAAGGAAGAAAAAGAGAGAGCGCAAATACATAACAATAAGATCCGTATACCGTGTGCACGGTGTAACGATGATCTCACGTTGTAATTTGTGGTAAAAAATACACACTTTTGGACATTAAAATAACATACTCTCCATTCTCTAAAACAATATAATGTACATGCCAATCTAGTTTGTAATAACAATAATATATTTATAATAGTTATAATAGTAATAATAATTTATAATTGACGACATTTCAACTCAGACATATTTGAAATTTTCACTTTTTAATTATTTACTTAAGTTAATGATGGAGTTATGGGAATAAGTCAAGAGCCTAATCGGCCCGGGTCCGAACTTGGATCCGTGAGTCTAAGCCCACAAACTGAACCAGCAGGCCCAACCCCAAGCCCATCATTATCTCACCAAGCTAGCCCGACCAACGGGTCTAGGAACCCAAATCTCAATTCGATCTAGTCGATCAAGCCCATCAAAGAAAGGAGGTCCAACAGATCGGAAGTCCAAGACGGCCTTCCTGCCTGTCAGTCCAACAAGAGGCTTGCCTTCTAGCCCACCCAGAAGTTTGCCTTCCATCCAAGCGGGGAGCCTGCCTTCCGGCCCAGCGGGGAACCTGCCTTCCAGCCCAACCTGGAGCCTGCCTTCCGGTCCAATAAGGAGCCTACCTACCAGCCCAGTCGGGAGCCTGCCTGCTAGCCCGGGAGAGAGGGAGCTCAAGTGTCAGACCTGCCATCCAGAAAGAGTAACGGTCAAGCAATTAAAGTACTGTTTAATTATGTATTTAATTGCATATTAATGTTGTAATTAATTAGTCATTGTTACGCATGACAGTTTCCATTTGTGACTTATAGATCACATATCAAATGACAATTTTTTTATTAGTACAGGGTGAACCCAATATCACCAAACTAACCATGTGCTCTCAAGAATTTATAACACATTTTTGAGAGATTTAAATCGAGTTGTTCTAACTATTCATTAGGTTACCACCATCATCTAATGACATAGTTAAAATATAAATTAATCATCCCATGCAATGCACGTATAAAGAATCTAGTATGAATATATGATTAGAATGAAGACGGGTTATAAACATTTGACTCTATAATTTAATGACTAATTATAATTTTAGTGATCAATTCAATTCACATACTACCTCTGTGCCAACAAACTTTGTCATTTCACTAGGGCTGGGCAAAATGGTTTGGTTTAACCGAACCAAACCAAATCGAAAATTGGTGGTTTTGTTTGGGTTGGGTTTACTTAAGTAAACCGTTTGGTAAGGATTTGCTCAAACCGCATGGTCCGGTTGGGTTTGGTTTTAAATCGAAAAACCGTAAACCAAACCGAACACCGAACTACTTGTAATATGTGTGTTGTCTAAATAAATAATTTAGACACAAAAAATACATGTTTAACATTTATAATTTTAACTTCTTTTACACATTTCTTACATTCATTATGATAAAGTTAGCTAATACGATATATTTGTATTTGTTATGTTTTATATTCTACCTGTATGGAAATAAGTTTGGCAATAACAATAGTATATTGCATTTAGATTTTTTACCTGATTCATTTGAATAAAATTGTGAATACTACAACATTTGTACATCTGACTCATTTAGTTTTCTTTGAATATCTTATGTGATACATAATATTATAAATGCTAATCAATTATATTTGTTTTGTGAGAAATGAATCTTTTTTCTAGTGATCGAAAAGATGTTAGAAGTTTTAATGTCATAAGTGTTGGTAAGATAAATTAGGTGTTAATTTATAATATTTCATTATTTCTTTTTCTATCTTTTATTTAAATAATATATACAAGAAGATGATATGAAATACTGTTTTTATTTTCTAATTCTAAAATACAAAACTTGATCAAATAAAATAATAAGCACAAGAAACCGAATCAAATTGAACTAATTAAATTGAACTTGATAATTTTCACTTTGGTAAACCGAACTTCAAACCGAACTGAAACCAAACCGAAACTCAAATGGTTTTAGTTTGGTACAAATTCTCTCAAACCGAATAAACCGAAACCGGACCGAAACCGAAGAAAACCGAAACGTAAACCGAATTGCCCACCCCTAATTTTGATTAATATAATACTATAAAAGTTATAAATTTTACACTTTTATGAAAGTATTTTAACAAAAAACATTTCACATCATTTTTATATTATAAATAATTTCCAATAAAAATATACACTTGGTCAAAATTTTCAAGATTACAAAGTTTTTTGGGACGAAGGTAGTATATTACAGCGACCATATACTAACTTTTTTCTGTATACTCATAATAACTGTAGTCACAATTTTATCAATCTTTATCGAGTGAATTACCTAAATAGAAGTAAAACATAGCTAAACATTTTTGGACGGATTCCTGTAGCTTTTCGGACTGCCAAACCCAGCCACCACCGCCGACCATTGTCTCCGGCCACCTCTGCCTGCCACCAACTATCACACAGCTGCCCCCGCCTACTGCTAACGCCGGCCACCATGGCCGCTGTAGGAATCCGGCTGAAATTTTCATATTGGTTTTCTACCAGTTTCACGCGTGGGAGACTCGCCAGAGCTCCGCAACCGCCCGCCACCTCCGTACTGCCCCGCCGCCAACGGACTGCCCCGCTACAATCGGACTGCCTCGATTGACCACGGAACTAGGGGCAATTAATGAATTAGATTAGGGGTATTAAGGGTAGAAAATTAATGTTTAATCCTATTTGCGAAAGATTTAGGTTTAATCATATTTTTGCTATTATGTTTCCATTTAGTCCTATTTAGAGTAATTATTAATCTTTGTTTTAGTGATATTTAAGAAAAATATCTATTTGTATTTATTTAATTAAATCAACATATTCCTATGCACTAGTCACCTAGTAGGACCCCGGTTCCCAAATCAACAAATTTTCAAAGGGATTGTGACAAAAATATTACTCCCTTTGGAATCCGTCTCGGGTCCCTGGCTATATCATCGAACAGAGATTCTGTATAAGAATATATTAATGTGCTTCCGAATCCTTTGGACTTGGTACTTTTTTCCGGCCTCATACATCCGTTCGGGACATTGGGATTTGTATAGTTGCCTTTCCTATCTCTTTCTGGCCCTTACGTCATTCGGAATTATCCAGATGAATCACCCGTTCGGTCGTTCGACAGGTTTCTGCGACCTACGAGGTAGTCCATTAAGCTTTCGCCACGTGTCCCTCCTGGGTTTGTTCCCAGGACGGTGATCCTTCTATAAATATGGGGAAGCTGGTGCCTCCTCCTTTTCTGCTGCTTCCTTAATCATTGTGTTGTTGCTAGCTTTCTCTCTCTAGAAATCCTCCAGGCACCTCTTTCGCGAGGTATTTACAACCTCTCTTTCCCTTCATTTATGTCCAGTTATTTTTCTTCAGACGAGGAAGACATGGCTCTACTCCGTCGTTCTTTAAGGGGAAAGGCCGGCCCAAGTGGTCAGGCTGCCAATTCTTCCTCCTGGTCTTCAGAATCTCTCACTAAATCCCATGTTTCCCTGGAGGCCGAACGGCCCCTCCTCGATGATGGATGTCTCTCGGGAGAGTACCTTCAAAAATATGGGCGTGGGATGCCCGAGCGCCCCCCACGCATTCCTTTAAACTTCTATTGCATACGAAAGCAACGTCAACGTCTTCCAGCAGATGCCGATCGACAATTGACTCAACTCTTACCGCAACCTAGGCAATTTTACAGTGGCTTCATTCGTCACCCGATGAGGCACCGACCGGGGCATGTACATGTGCATCTGGAAGCCCTGGTAGCCGGTCTCCGCTTCCCTCTGCATCCGTTTGTTACAGACTTTCTACGCCGGCTCTCGGTGCTCTCGGCTCAGTTCGTGCCCAGCACCTATCGTCTCCTCACTGGATTCGTCATTCGCTGTCACGATTTGGGGATTCCTCCGAGCGTCGATTTATTCTTATATCATTATAGACATGAGCCTTACTGCACCACTGGGTACCTGCGACTGACCGCTCGACCCTTTTGCCAGCTTTTCACAGAGAACTCCACGCCTCCTGAGAAATGACAGGAACGTTTTTTGTTTGTCCACGTGGGTGAACCGCTCCCCTTGCCCGATCTGTGGAATTCTTATCCCGTTCGTGACAAGGAACCAATCCTGGATGCCGTTCTACAAAACCAGGCCGAGTCGTTGCGTCTGGCAGGCTCCCAAAATATTCGGGCTTATGTCACGCCCGCCAAAATGCTTGCTGCTGGCATTGATACTTCCTTTTTATCTTCAGCCGTTCAGCGTGTTGCTTTGTGTTGTTGGTGGCCTTCTGACAATCTTTTTTGTGCAAGTGTGTTCCTGTCCGATATGAAACGTCAGGGTCCTCCATCGAGCTTGCCTCCCCAGTTGGGAAAGGAAAAGGCAAGCTTACCCTGAACAGTGGTAAGCCCGTCCATCCACCTCAGCCACGAGGTACCACAGAAATGACTCAGAAAAGGTCTCGTTCAGATGATGTGGTGGACTTTATCGCTTATGATTCGGTTCAGCCAAGAATGGGTGCTCCCCCTTCCTCTTCTAGCAAGATCGTGCCCGCTACCACAAACGTCGAGACTTCCGATCGCCTGGAATTCTCTGATATGGATCCCAAACGAGAGAGCAAAATCCTCTTTGGGTAAACGACCAGCTTGTTGTGGTGCTCGATGGCCTTGAAGGCTTTGCCCAGTTTCACACATCTGACCCACTGGCATGATCTGATCGAAGTAGGTCATTTGGAAAACATCAAGGTATTTTTAATTTTCTGATTCATCATCTTTAGATAATTTTATTCCCATTTCTCATGTTGTGACTCCTCCCCCAAGCCGGAGTTTACTATCACAAGGCCTTTCTTGCTGCTCATCGTGACATGGCGCATATGGCCCAAGAACGAGATGACGCCCAAATGCTTCTGGTAGCTGCTCGCAAGATGGCCACCGACCTGCAGGATCAGGCTTCTAAAGGGAATAAGGCTACTGCCGAGCTGGCCGAGAGCGAACAGAGGGTTAAGCGGCGTGATCGGGAGATCAGTTTCCTCAAAGCCAAGCTACAGGCCGTTGAAGATGTCGGGGGTCAAAGTCCGAACGGCTAAGGAGAAGGAAGCTCCTACAACTTTTCTGTTGATGCTTCCAAGCTCACACAGCAGGCAGTCATCGATTTTCAACGTGGCAAAGGCCTGAATATTGCGCCGGAAAACACCGCTCGGGAGTTTCTTGCCCCGGATCTCGGTCGGTTTCTTCGGGAGAGCGAGGATCCCCTAAAAGCTGGGATAGAGCTCCTTGACAAGACTGCCGAGGGGAAAGCGTTCGTGGAGGCCCTTGCTGACGACACGCTTTTTCAGAGCATGGATATCATTGTCAATCGGAATATCAATCTGATCATGGAACATTTCCCAAAGCCGTTCGATCCTGAGGTCCTGAGCTTCTCCAGGTGTTTTATCAACAGTTTCGAACGGGTTATGGAAGAGCGGGCTGAATGAGCCAATGAGGCAGCAGGTGGTGGAGAGTCTAGCTCCAAACCGGATTCTTCCAAGGCCAATTAAGCATAGGTCTCCCTTGTAATTGTACTTTTCTCTTTTTCATCTTTTGTACATTCCGGACAGTAGTTCCGAAGAATACAAGGAATTCATTTTTTTTTGTGCAAGCCCCCCGTTCGATTCATTTGGTTTTGACCAGTTTGTTCGACGGTTCATCCATACTTCTGGTTGAGATGTCCTCATTTCCAAGCTAACACGTAAGGTTCCCCATTCAATCTTTCTGGAACGGTTCATTCATTCGTGAGGCTGAAATGGCGACTCGTCTCCAAAGTTAGAGTTAGGATTCCACCCTTCGATCTAGTCATCATGGCACGTTGGCCCTCCGAACTAGTCGTCGTGGTTCTTCGAAGCTAACGATTGAGACAAGATTTCAAATCATAATTTCGATTCCCCCGTTCGATCCATCTGGTTTTGACGAGTCTCTTCTACGGTTCGTCCATACGTTGGACCATACTGCTCGTTTCACACCATCTCCTAAACTAGCCTAAAAACCCCTGTTCGGTTCTCGAGAACGTAAGGTCAAAACTGAGTTGAAATGGTGGCTCTTCTCCAGACCATAGTAAGGTTCCTTCGTTCGGTTGTCCAGAACCATTCGCCCATACCTGCAGTCGAGATGGGGCTTTCAAACCATAGTTTCGATTCCCCCGTTCGATCCATCTGGTCTTGAACAGTCTGTTCGACGGTTCGTCCATACTGCTGGTTTCACACCATCTCCCAAACTAGCCTAAAAACCCTCGTTCGGTCATCCGGAACGTAAAGGCCAAAACTGAGTTGAAATGGTGGCTATTCTCCAGACTGTAGTAAGGTTCCTTTGTTCGGTCATCCAGAACAATTCGCCCATACTTGCAGTCGAGATGAGTCTCTAAGCCATAGTTTCGATTCCCCCTTTCGATCCATCTAGTTTTGACCAGTCTGTTCAATGGTTCGTCCATACTTGTGGCTACAAGGAGTTATGTCTCCCTCTTTCTAACAAGAGGTGGCAACAACCGTTTTTATTTATAAAATTTACCAAGATGCTAAACGTTCCAGGTTCCCACCGAGCGACCTTCAGTTGTTCTGAGGCCGAACATCCCTATTGTGTACTTTTTACAAACTTGATATGGGCCTTCCCAGTTCTTGGCTAGCTTCTCGCTTTCGAGCGACTTGCTTTTTCCCTTTTTCTGAGGACAAGATCTCCCACTTCTACCGATCGGATCTTGACCTGCTTGTCAAAATACCTCTGAGTTGCTCGTTGATACTCCTCCATTCTTCTTGTTGCCAAGTCCCTTCTTTCTTCGACGAAGTGCAGTTCTGCCCGCAAGGCATCTTCGTTACGTTCGGGGTCAAATGCATCATTTGGTATGTGGGTACCAGAACTTCCGTTGGGACTTTGGCCTGGAACCCATATGATAGAGCGAACGGTGTTTCCCCAGTGTTAGTCCCTGTTTTCTATTACAACAAAGAATAACAGTATAACAAGTAGAAGATTAATAGTAAAGATGAACACAGATAGATCGATGATAACCTTCCTTGATATACCGTGAACTCGTACAGAGAAGAATTTGCGCTAAGGCTATTTGGAACAAGTATGAAAGTTAACGCAGACCTGAGTCCTCGGGTCCCTTTTATAGGCGAGGCTCAGGTATGCGTATAAGGCTTTTAGCCTTTTGTATGGGCCTAACAATTGGCCCATATTAAATAATATTCTATGAGATACAGTATATCAGTGCAAAACGGAAATAGTAAATTAGACTATTACAGACAAAACTGACAGACTTGATTCACAATAAAATTATCTTCAACAATCTCCCCCTTTGTGATCAAGCGTTGTCTTCTCTCCCTTCTGATCTTGGTAGTAATCTTTTCTTATGTTAAGGGCATGCTCGTATTGCCTAAGGATGTTCCTCTTGTCAAGGCGATCGTCAATTGCCTTTAGAATGGTTGTCAATGTTGTGTGTTCCTTCTGAGTGTATGACGATGCGTCTGCAAGCTTTTTGTCCAGGTTTTCTTTCAGTTTCAGTAGCTGCTCTCTGATGATCTTCAGAGTTCCATCAAAGTACTTTGCAATTTCGTTGACCATCATCACGCGTTTTTCATTTTTGTGATTCAAATAAGTGACTGCTGGGAGACCGAAGAATATGTGATAAGCTGGGAAGCCATTGATCTCTGGACCTTGCAGTCGTGGCTGTGCAAGATTTGTCTTTGGCAAGTTGTTTTCTATAGCCATCTGCAGGTCGTGGGTGGAATGAACTCGGACTTGTCGGAGCATGAATCGTTTGATGGCTTCAAAACCTTAGCTGTATGTTCTACTCTTCCTGATCGGAAAGTATTTATATGCCATGAACATTTGATATATGTCATCTGGTTTCATCATGATGAAGTCATTCTCCTGGCATGTAAATATGCTTCCGTCTGTGCGCCTCAGCTTATAGGAGTAGAACCTGATTGTGTTATGATCTTCAGCTTTGACTTCCAGGATATCATGAACCGGATGTACGCTGGATCTCAGATCTTTTTCAAGGACAACTCTTTGAGGTCCGGATGATCGATGCATCAGCATATGTAGATGGCCTCTTGCTTGTTTCCCTTTGAGGTGTGTGAGACTTCGAAGCTTTAGTTCATTTAGGGGCTTGATTTTGTCCGGTCTACGCCAGATGCGCTCTCTGATTTCCTCTTGGAAGGGGGCTCTTATCCTGACATTCTTCCAGGGTTTTCGGCCTTGGGAAGTCGTCCCGCCGTTTGTCTTACTACAGATTCAAGCGCCCTCTGGGTTTCTTTGTAGTTCTCCCCTTCCTTGATTTCATCTTCCTTGAGCCTGACAATGTCTTCAGCGCATTTGGCCAGTAGTTCTCGAAGCCACCAGTTTCTCTGCATGTCATCTATCTCAGCCTCACTACGGAGATCATCCCATTCTGTCCATTTTCTTGGCCATTTATCATGTATCACCGCATCCTCCAGTGCGTTGTGGATGTCCTTGCCTGGGGAATGTATGGAACTCTTTGCTGCTGTTGGAGCGGTGATTGTTCTTGGGTAGCACAACCGGGTTCACTTGGATTGCTCGTTGATATCAGCTTATAACTGGGTTCTGACTGATGGCCTGATTTTGAGGATGTACTCGCAGTAGCATCACCAGGACTTCCATCCCCTCCTCGAACATTATCTCTGAGAGATAAGCCTCGGGATGTTGTCATCAGCTTCGACACAGGTTCCGACTGATGGCCTGAGCTTATTGATGTACCAAGGGTAGCATCGTCAGGACTTCCATCCCCTCCTCGGACAATATCTCTAGGAGATAAGCCTCGGGATGTTTCATCTAGCTCGACCACGCTAGAGAGATGAGCTTGGTTTTGGCTAGAGGTAGGTGGTGGTTGGTTAGTGGAAGTCTCTGGTTGTTCGGTTTGGGGGTGTGGCTGGTAGAGGCACCTTGCTCGAGTATCTGTGGCCTCTTGTTCTCCCCCTCATGAGGTTCCGGATCGTCGGGATCCTCATGTGAACGTTTGCGACCACGGGGACTTTCACGGCAGGTGCCCTTGGTGTCCGGATCAGAGAGAAGGGCAGTAAGGATGCCTTGCTGGTAGGGAGTGAGGTCGGTGTGGGGTATGTTAAGGAGATGATCCAGCAAGGCCGATGCCAGGACCTCGAAGGGTTGGGAAAGTAGTTCAATGGGAGGTGTGGTCGGGTGTGGGGATGATACTTGGTCTGTATCATGGGTTCCCCGAGAAGAGGTAGGGCTATGGGCTTTGGTGGAGGTGGCGGAGATGACTGGAGAGGGTTGAGATTTGGAGTGAGAAGGTGATGGGTGTGGTTCAGGCTGGCCGTGTTCACTATGCACCGCCGGGGTGGACTTGGATTCTTGTGCCCAAGCGGTAAATGCTTGTTGCACCCATGGCTTAATGGTGGAATCCATGAAACGATGCATAAGAAAGGTGACGTCTTTGGTAGTGAGGTGTTCAATTACAGGGGTTGTAACTGTTGTCACAGCATCAGTGAAGAGGGCTGATGTGTGGCCTGCATTCAATGATGGAGTCATTGTGGGCGTAGCAGGGCTTCCGACCGTCATCGTTGGCACTCTGACCGTTGCTTCCAGGGTGCGTGCACCTGTATGTGCGGTGAATAGTGTAGGTGTCCTAGAAAAATTAGAAAATGTAGGGAGTGTGACACCTAGACTCGATGTGCTCAAGGAAAGGGTGGTGGCCTCGGGCTGTTGGCCACTAATTCGCTCAACTGGTTCGGAGGGAACCAGAGAGGTGGGTGAGTCCCGCGGTTTTGAAACGTTAGCCTGTTGAGAGACTAACGAATGGCTAGGTGAGGGTGGTGCATGCGCAGTTGAGCCTGATGCTGCAGCTTCTACTTGGAAACCGAAAAGATCGGCTACTGTGCTTAAGGATTCAGCTCGGCTTATATTGATGAAGGGTTGACAATCGGTGAAGATATACAAGTCGTCCTCGTCAACGAGGTTTCTTTTGACGAGGCGCCGCTTCTTGGGGTTGAGCGACTGAGGAGCATCATTTTTAGCTTTGATGCGTTGCTCCCTAACGATGCCGGTAGCACTTGTTATAGTATGACCGGCCTCCACGGTCTTGATGACGAGCTCTTTGGGGCGCATAGCAATGATGGGGGCTGCATCCTCAGCGGTGATTTTCTTTAGAGGAGATTCAATAGGCAGCTTACCCTTTTTTATGAGAGCAAAGGTGTGCTCAACATCGTCGATGTCATCGTCGTCATCATCATCGTCATCGTCACTTCTGGCCACGCTATCGGAAGCCTCATCGTCAGCCTCTTTGTGGGTCGGGCTGAGCGAGTCATCAGCTGGTTCCTCAGCGTTCATCGGTTTGCCTCAGTCGTCCGAGTCCTCTCAAAAGATTCATCGGAATCTCCTTCATCGGGCCGATGTGCCACTTGCTTCTGTGGCTTTGGGGCTCTCTTGGGACCCTTACTTACACTCAGCTTAGTCCCCGAAGTAGGTCCAGCTGGGTTTTGCTGAACCATAGGGACTGTTCTCTCAAGGTTTTCCTTGTATTTCACAATAGTTGGATTGGACGGATTTGCCAGATTGAGCAGAGCGTCTGGAATCCGCAATCCCTGAGCCGCTTTCTTATCAGCTTTGAAATATTAGAGTTTTGGGGCTGTGAAGTGTGGATCATCACTGCGTCTAGGAATGGAGGTGTTCTCTGCCATGCAGTCATGGATAATCATCCCCATCCACCTGGCGTATGGGATGGTGCCTGACTTGTTTTTCTCCTTTGCTTTTACCAGGTCAATGAGCTTTGAGAAAAAGAGCTGAGTCATGTCGTAGTTCTTGTTGTATGCAATACCGTGGAAGACGCAGATGATCTGCTTGTTGCATTTGTCAAGCCCGGCATGCTTTGGTGATAGGCACTTGTTGACTAGCCCGAACAGGCTCTTCCAAGGACGATGTAGGTAGGCTCCATTGAAGTTTGACAGTTTCGGGAGTAGAGAGGCATGACCGAGAGCCACGACATCTTTGAGAAGGTCCGGAATAGGTGGTAGAGGATCGTAGTTGTCATGTACCGGGAGCGCCAGTGTAGAACGTAGAGTTGCTGGAGTCGGGACTATCCTCATGTTGTTGAGCTTTGTGAGGATTTTGGATCGGTCTTTTGTTGACTCGGTGCGCATATGTTCCCATAGTTGTTGGAGGTAGATTTCTGGCACCGGCTTAGATTTGTGGAGGGCGGTCCAGAGATATTGGCGCTTCAGGATCCCGGGGATGACCGGATCCTGACATTTGAAAACAGTCAGGTCCAGCTGGAAGTTGTTGTCCAGCACCTTGATCCACCTATCCTGTGGATAGATGGCGTCGTCAATGTTATGTCTCTTTTGTGTGCCTGCCATAATGAACTGTAAAAGCAGGGGGTCAGCATATTAATCCGTTGTTTGTTTGCTTTGGGATTAGATTGTGAAAATTTTGGTGTTTGCAAGTTTCAGACAATGGGTGCAGGTGGGCTTTTTGAAAAAATGCTAAGTCAAAATCTCGAGATTCGAGATCTCGAGATTCGAGATCTCGAGATTCGAGATCTCGAGATTCGAGATCTCGAGATTCAAATCTCGAGATTCGAGATATCGAGATTCAAATCTCGAGATCAAGATATCGAGATCAAGATATCGAGATGTAGATCTCGAGATCAAGATATCGAGATGTAGATCTCGAGATCGAGATTTTGAGTTTTACAGCTCGACATCCAGATGTCGAGAGCTACATCTCGAGATCTCTTCTCGAAGACGAACCGACGATATCGAGATCTGGAGAACCAAAGCTCGAGATCATGGAACTCGAAACGACGAACCCACCTGCAAAATCATTACAACAGAAATGCAAAAACTAAACATTGATAGATTTCGACCTTCAAATTAAACGAAGAACCCCTTTTTGTTTGATTTTTTGCGAACGATTTTCGAAAAAAAGGTTTTTGATCGAATACAAAGCGGGTGGCGAGGGAGAAGAGTCGACGGAAAGAAGAGTTGTTCCGCTTAACTACCTTCGTAGTGAGAATCGTAGTGAGAATCGGGAGATGGAGATATTTCGGGAAGAAGACGAAAGAAAACTGAGGGAGCTCTGGTTTCGAAATGTATTCCGAGGCCTCTGGTTTGCGAAATACTTTGAGAATGGGAGGATGAAGGGTTTCGCGAGAAGTTTGGGCCTTTTCCGTAACAGTTGAGCCCGAATGTATGGGCTAGCACAAAGTGCCTATTTAAAAAGATTTTTGAGACCCAATATCAGTAAAAATTAGAGCTCCCCCTCAAACAGTGAAAAATTTGTCCCTTTTCTCCCCCCAAAAGAATGCAACAAACACTATGTACAGATGCAACACACGCACACTATTTTTGTTCTTTTTGGGTTTTCTCCCCCTTGACACATGCAACACACACACTATTTTTTGTTCTTTTTGGTTTTTCTCCCCCTTGACACATGCAACACACACACACACTATTTACAGATCACACCCACACACGCTTTTTACAAGTCCCCCATTTATCATGTATCACCGCATCCTCAAGTGTTCTTCTTTTATTTTGCAAAAATTCGCATTCAGCCTTTGCTGTGCTTTTTTCTCGTTCACTATCCTCAAATTTCTTAGTCAATTCAGCTATCTTAAGTTCAAAACTTTCAAAATCTGAGGACACCTTTTTGACCTGTTCTTTCGCAATTTCAAGTTGAACACTTAGAAAAGACTTTTGGTCTAGATTCTGTTTCAGTACCCTGTGATTATTGTCTAGTCTCTCCTTTAGTTCTTTAATAAGATTGTCCTTATCAAGTAAGGAATGATTTTGATTATTGCAAGGGAGATAAGAGGTACTTACAGAGCTTGTAGAGCATTCACTTCCGGGGATCGCAACATCACCATTTCTTTCATCTTCTTCATCCACTCGAGCCATCAAGGCATAGTTTTCTTCCTCCTCCTCCTCATCAGAAGTGTCTTCTGCCCAATGATCATTTTCAGCAAGCACTGTAGAATTTTCTTCTTCTTTCTGCACCATCAGCATCTTTTGCTTATTCCACAGCATCTTCTGCTTGTAGAAGTTTGCATCCCTCTTCTTTGGCAGGCGACAGTCTTTGATGACATGTCCAGCCTTTCCACAGTTGTAGCATTTGGGAGCATCTTCAGCTGCTGGTGCCTTCCTAAAAGATCCTTGATCATGGTTCTTCTGTTTGTAGTTTGAGGATGAGGTTCTCAACTTGTTGGAGGAGCTGTTCTTCTTAGCAAACCTCTTGGCTAGCAGTGCCATTTTCTTCTGTAGGTCTGCAAGTTCAGCCTCCAGGTCAGATTTGTCATCATCACTCTCATCTTCATCTGATTCAACCACCACCTTCTTCTTCTTCTTTTTCAGCGGTGTGGTTGTCCTTCGGGGCTGAGCTTCCATCACTAGAGCCAGGGGATTTGTGTTGTGTTGATCCTCGGCACAAGCAACCTCATTAACAAATTGCTTTAGGTGTTCATATAGAGTGCAGAGATCAATTTCATCCAAGTCAATGTGTGATCTGACATCCTTTACTGTCTTTTCCAATGCAGGATGTAAGCTGGATAGAAATCTTATATTCAGTTCCAAGTTGGTCCTGAATACTTTGATTTTCCTTAGTTCATTGACCAGTTGGACGAGTCTGTTGTATGTCTCGTTCAATGGTTCTCCCGGGGCAGCTTTGAAGGAGTCACAGGCAATAAGGATGGTTGTTTTCTTGGTTTTCAGGCTGACGCTTGTGCCTTGGAGCAGTTTCTCAATCTCATCCCACATCTCCTTTGCGGTTTGCATGCTGTCGATGAGCACATATACTTCGTTTGGAATGGCTTGAAGGAGGTACGTCTTGGCCATGAGATCACCTCTAAGTCTGAGCTTGTCAGTTTCGGTGTATTCAGATGCCACTTTTCGTCTCCTTTCTGGAGGGATAGGTGGGTTGTTTTCTGGATCTCCTCCAGCTGAAATCATCAGTTCAGCTGGTCCTTCAAGCAGTGATTCAAGCATTGCAATGGAATTTTCTTTGTGTTCGAGGAAATTTAGGAATCGATTCCTCCACATCTGATATTCTCCTTTCCTTAGACTAGGAGGAGTACTGCTGTTCCCTTGGGCATTGTATTCAGAAGTCATTGCTGTAGAAAACTGACCGTTCGAGATATTTGATCAAAAAATTTTCAAAGGCAGAATATCGAAATTCAGATGTCGAGATCTGAATATCGAGATCCAAGATTTCGATAAAGGAGGCCCGGTATCGAGATTTGATATCGAGATATAGATGTCGAGTTTTGAAATCTCTAGATTTCAAATGTCGAGAAGCAAATCTCGAGATTTGAGATGTCGAGAAATGTAACTCGAGATATGTTTTCGAGATATCAAATGTCGAGGACCAGAAGTCGAGACCTTAAAAATCGAAACCTCGATCTCGAGATTTGGATGTCGAAATCCTGCAAAGTGAAAAACTCAGGTAAGCAAAATCTGAGGGTAGTTTCTGGTAGAGTATGATGTCGAGATCCTTAGGTGAAGTTTTCAGCTTGAAAATCTAGGCAGAACCTGTTCAAAATAGAGATGTCGACATCTAGATCTCGAGATATCTCGAGTACAGAATTTACAAAAATACAAATCTGAAGTATACACCTTGATCGCTTCGAAACGACGATTCTAAAGGTATAACTTTTACAACTTTTTGACAAGAAACAAGATTACAGAGTAAGAACTCGACAGAAACAAAAGCGTAAAGAAAAACAGAGTTTTTCTGCAGACGTTCTTCTGATCAGCTCTCGATCAGCTCTGATACCATTTGTTAGTCCCTGTTTTCTATTACAGCAAAGAATAATAGTATAACAAATAGAAGATTAACAGTAAAGATGAACACAGATAGATCGATGATAACCTTCCTCGATATACCGTGAACTCGTATAGAGAAGAATTTGCGCTAAGGCTATTTGGAACGAGTACGAAAGTTAACGCAGACCCGAGTCATCGGCTCCCTTTTATAGGCGAGGCTCAGGTATGCGTATAAGGCTTTTAGCCTTTTGTATGGGCCTAACACTTGGCCCATATTAAATACTATTCTATGAGATACAGCATATCAGTGCAAAACGGAAATAGTAAACTAGACTATTACAGACAAAACTGACAAACTTGATTCATAATAAAATTATCTTCAACACCCAGTAGCTGTCCTAGGGGTCATTTGGTAAGTCCATAATATGTAGTTTAGTTGATCACGCCATGACGAGGAGTATACTTCGAGTTTCTTTTTCATCCCGTCCATGATTGTTCTATTCATATTCTCGACCTGGACATTCGTCTGGGGGTAGGCCACTGATGCCCTATAGTGTTTGATGCTCCACTTGGTCAGGTACTGCTCAAAGCTCTTGTTCACGAACTGCCTGCCATTGTTGGTGATGATTTGCTCCGGGAGGCCGAACCGGCAAATGATGTTCTGCCAGACAAACTTCCGGCATTGGAAATCCGTGATGCTGGCCAAAGGTTCGACCTCCACCCATTTGGTGAAGTAGTCAATCCTCACAATGATGTACTTCTTCCCCGCCGATGCTGTATGTAGGGGCCATAGCAAGTCGACCCCCCACCTAGCGAACAACATGCTGTAGTCATTGGTGTATAGAAACTTGCTGGTCGTTCGGGCACTGGGGCGTATTGCTGGCAGGTTTTACACTTCTTTGTATGCTCGAAACAGTCATGCTGAATGGTTGGCCAGTAATACCATTGCAAGATGATTTTTCTTGCAAGAGTTTTCGGACCTTGATGGCTCGAATAGATTCCGTGGTGAATTTCTTCCATTACCGCAGCCGCAAGACCGGGCGAGCGACACTTTAGGTATGGTCCCCCGAAATTCTTTTTGTACAATTGTCCATCTACCAACTCGAACATGGGGACCCTCTTCTGGATGCATTTTGGCATTGTATGCCAAGTTCTTGTCTGCTGGGAGGGATCCATCCTTCATGTAGTTGGTCATGTCCATGACCCAACTAAGAACGGCATAGGATATAGCCTCCACCCGAAGGACCTTTGCAGCCGGTGTAGGAAGCGTCTCCCGGTGGGCAAATTGTTGGATGTGTGCAAGGATGAGCTGAGCCCGATCGTCCAGTGCGGCATTCTCGAGTTTTGATAGAACATATGTCTGAGCATTTTCTATCCGGGAAACCTGATCGAGGACTACTTGTTCAAATTTTTCGATTTGTTCCTCGATCAGTTCCTTGTAGGCTTTCATTCTTTCCTCCTTTGCTTCGGCAGTCCCATTCACCTGGCCAACAACCAGCTGGCTATCCGATCGAACTTTTAGCCGATCGACACCCAGGACTTTGGCATACTTTAAACCTGCAATAAGGGCCTCATACTTGGCCTCATTGTTAGTTACCTTAAAATCAAAATGAATGGAATAGTATACCTTGAACCCCTCAGGTGATGTGATCACGGCTCCGCCACCACAACCCTTCGCACGTGAGGCACCATCCACACACATCTCCCACCAATTATCCAGGACATTTTTGTTCGATTCATCCTCCATGGCCGAGCGGTACATTCTGCTATGAAATCTGCTAAGGCCTGACCTTTAATGGTAGGTCGCGGCCTGAAGTCTACTTCATATTGCCCGATTAGGAGTGACCACTTGGTTATGCGTCCACTGGCCATCGGGTTCCTCAGGATGGTGGCAAGCGGTTGAGTAGTAACAACAATTACCGGATGGACCTGAAAATATGGTGTCAGTCATTTGATAGCAACTATCATGACCAAAATGGTTTTGCCCCCCGTAATTGCAAGAATTTGCAATTATCCCATTCGCTCATCATATATCCCAAGAATTTGCCCCCCCCGTAATGGCAAAGGCACACTTTTGGGATTCAGTCTCATGTTCGCCTTCCTCGTGATTCCGAAGACTTTTTCAATATCCCGAACATGATCCTCCTTCCTCCTGCTTTTGATCAAGATGTTATCCACATAAGCTTCCATGGTGACCCCAACACTTCTTTGAACAACATCCCGATCATTCTCTGGAATGTGGCCATAACATTCTTCAACCCGAACAGCAATGACAATGTAGCAAAATACCCCGTCCGAGGTGACGAACGCTGTTTTCTCTGCATCAGCCGGGTGCATAAGATCTGGTGATACCCTCGGAAGGCATCCATAAAGCTCAATAGTTCACACCCGGCGGTCTCATCTACCAGCAAATCGATCTGAGGCACAAGATAAGGATCCATAGGGCATGCCTTGTTTAGATCGGAGTAGCCAACGCACATCCTCCAAGTTGCCCCCCTTCGAGGCAAGGACTACATTAGACAACCACTCCACGTGGATTACCGGCCTAATGTGCTTGATTTTGAGTAGTGTGGCCACCTCTTGTTTGGTAAAACACTGCCATGTTTGAAGTCTTGTACTGCCAAAACATGACATTAATTAGTCCTATTTTGGGAATACAAACATGGCCGTCCTATTTTGAAATTTTCAAACTGTTTTAGTCCTATTTTGGGTAATATCTCTTTGTTTGTTTGTTTGTTTGTTTGTTTGTTTCTTATCATACCCCGCATTATACAGAGGAAATTACTCAGGATATGACTAAAACACAATATTTTTCTTAAAGTATGATTATATGTTTGATTTTCCTTAAATATGACCAAATATTACATATTCACCCCTGATTTAATTAAATAATTAATACAATTAATCGTTCTTATTTTTCTTACATAACCAAATCAATTTTGTTGGCGGCTGATCAATCCGATGACGACATCGGGGAACTCTGGTGATGGAGGCGGACGGGCAAATCGGTAGCGGCGATCTAAGTGAAAATTTCGACGACCAGCAGTGGCGGTCTGCATTTAAGTGTAAACAATTTTCTTTAGTAAACACGTTTTCTGTTTTTCTTTTTCCAGTTTTCAAGTGTTCTGAAAAAACAGAAAAATATCTCTGTTAGTAAACATGCCCTCAATTTTTCGTTTTCATTTTTTAGGTTTCAATTTTCACATATGCAAAACATACAATTTTTTCACCTGGTTCTATGACCGACCACAAGATCGAAAGTACGGTCCCATTCCGAAACCAAACCTAGCACAACCCAAGTAGGGTACTGGGTCCCACATATAGGAAAGTTGGGACCGAAACCGGTCAGTCTCGATCGATCTCAACAATTAGTTTGATGAATTCCTTTCTCATTTTCCTATTGGTTGACAACTCAACGACTCGTTTAAAACTATTCACTTTAAAAAATGATTTTGAAAACCCGAGATTGAACCATCAGGTTAGTGACTGGCCGAACATGGACCATCGTGTCGTTTACAGGGTTGGTCTGGAACCGCACGATTATCGATCAGATTGAATACAAACCATCGAGTCAGTTGCTAGACAGGATGGGGACTGCCTGATCGTTGATCGGACATGACGGGGACCGCCGAGTGGTTGACCAGACATGAAAGAAACAATCGGGTAATCAACCGGATCAGATAGTGACCATCGGGTCATGGACCAGACCAAACAGGGGCCACCGGGTCGTGGACCGGGATTGCTCGGCGTTGACCGGGTCGGACATGGATCGTCGGGACAATGATCGGACCAGACCGTCTGGTCGTTTACTGGACCAGATAGAGACCGCAGGGTCGTTGAGCAGACCAAACTGAAATTGACACGAGACCGGAACCAAATCCAACACTAGGCGTAGTATGCAAATTCATTGAAGCGACACTGCAACATCCACGTTTTCCAAATTTAGAAAACAAGTAAAAGTCATTTCTCCAATTCAACAATGAGAACAGAGACATATCTCAGTTTCCTGGTTTTGAAAAACGATTTGGTCAACACAACTCTGTTTTCCTTTATCCAGTTTTCCAACACTTTAAAAAAACGTTTTCTATTTTCTTTTTACCAGTTTTACAGTTTTCTGAAAAACTGAAAAATATCTCAGTAAACACAGTTATTATACCGTGGGAGTGGTGTAGGCTTAGCACCCTACTCCCACATTTATATGAAATGTACTCCATCCGTCCCTAAATTCACTTCAAACTTTCCCTTTTCGTCCGTCCCAAAAAGAACTTCACTTTCCCTTTTTAGCAAAGAATTTGTGATTTACACCATTTCTCTCTCCTTTGCACAACTCTCCACCACACAATTCTCACTTTCTTAATCACCGTGCCACTTTAATTTGGAAGAACATTTAGGGAGGGAGGGAGTAAATAGTTTGAATGAACATTTAAGGGGGTGTCCCCGATATGGATTCTTACGGATTTTAAAGGAATTTAGAATTCCATCAAAATCCGGGTGTCCTCAACCTGGATTTTCAAAACTCCTTTAAAATCGGGGTGTCCTCAATTACTTCATGGATTTGTTTCTCTTGGATTTCAACTGATTTTAATGGAATTGGTATGAAAAATAACACTAATCCAATTCCACCCATTCTCTTTGTCTCACCCCTCGGATTTGAAATCCACCCTACCAACCCGACGTACCCGGTACTTATCTATCACGTTCTTCCGCAGCGGAGAGCCACTTTCCTCCCCATTCTTCATCCGCAGCAAAGACCGTTCTTCTTCTCCAGGTTTGTCTCCTCCTTTTTTTTTTTACTTTTTCTCAGTTCTTCTATGGACTGTTGTTATTCTATGGATTGTTGTTAAGTTTGGGTCTGTTATTCTTCATGCGCCAGTTTTTCCGCCATCATGTGTTCCACTCTTCCACAGAAACTATCCCTTGTTCCTATCATTCAAAACCGCATCACAACATATTTCAACTTTACCACACAAACGCAAAATTAAATAAGCAAAAAAGTAAGGTGTTAACACCATAACCACTGCAGACCTTGTAATACTCGTAAAAGGCGGTGTTCTGGGTGGCGAAAGGCTCCCACGAATAATTAAAGTTGAGTGTTGCAAAATTGAGAAGATGACCGACTTGTGTGTTCCAGGTGTCTAAGGAGTTTCTATGAAATCCATATGATTCCATCAAATAGAATTCCATAGAATTCCATAGAATTCTATATGAATCTCATTGAATCTGTAGAATTCCATTAAAATCCATAGAATCTACAATCCTTTAAAATCATTTAAAATCCATGTTGGGGACACCCCCTTTAATCTAAGAACCTGCGGGAGTTATGGCTTATGCGAACTGCGAACCGCGAACCCCGTGCCATGTTTAGTTATGGCTTATGCGAACTGCGAACCGCGAACCCTGTGCCATGTTTAGTTATGGCTTATGCGAACTGCGAACCGCGAACCCTGTGCCATGTTTAGTTATGGCTTATGCGAACTGCGTCCAACGATTGCCGATTAATTGAGCAAGTAGCGACTGCCGAACTGCCATTGCCGAACAGTCGAAGACCGTCCGCTGCTGACTCGCTGAGTGCCCGACTGGCCGACTGGTGAGTGGTGACTGCTGTCTCGCCGCCTGCGGTCTGCCTACTGTGACTACAACAGTCCGACCTCCGTGAGTGTTTCTGTCTAAATCTGTGATTTCTCTATATCTATGGACTCTAATTTCACTCCTAAATGAGTAATTGATAAATTGAGTAAAGTGAGAAGCTTGTAAGGCAGTAAAGGGTTAAATTCCTAAAGGAGTTATCGAGTCAAGGTTAACCGACACTGTGGCTCTGTGGCTAAGAATAACTGAATGAATATTCAATTACTATACCTACGGCACTACTGCACTTAATAATTGAATAAAGATAGTTGTATACAAAGTATATTGATTGAATCAATATCGGCAATAAAGGTATAGTTGTAAAGCAGTAAAGGTCAACTCTTTTTTGATAATTAAATAAATAAAACCTGTAGTAGTTTTAAGTTTTAACTTTTAATCATCAATATTGTCAATTGTTTTCTGCTAGCCGATTAGTTAATATTAATTGATCTATTTGTGATTTTTGTTACTTTGTATTATCTATAAATATTGAGAAGAGGGTGAGAATAATAATGTAAACATTGTAGAAGAGAATGCGGATGTTAATACTCATACGGACATTTCACCCCTACCTCAATTTGGCCACCTTTTAGAGGTAATTTATTTTTTTCAATTTCCGTTCCACTTCGTTTGCACAATAGCTTCATTGCAGCTGATTCGATTTCTCACCTCTCTCTGTTTTACTTCGGTATGTTCATTTCACAGTAGCATTCATGGTAATTTCTATGAAAGAATAATTGTGGGAATAGAATGGTTCGCCCTCTTTGGGAGCCCTAGCATCATATATATACTAATAAATAAATGAGTATTTACATAAGAGTCCCTATAATATTCTATTACACCCCTCAATCTGTGCAGGGGAAACCACGTGCAGATTGGAACGTAAAAACTCAAAACGCTGACTACTTAAATTTTTGGTAAAAATATCGGCCAACTGATATTGAGTAAGAATGTATTTAACGGCCAAATCTCCATGTGCAACACGTTCACGAACAAAATGATAGTCTATTTTGATGTGTTTGGTGCGGTCATGATGGATCGGATTAACTGCAAGATAGGAGGCAGACACATTATCACAAAACAACTGAACAGGTCTAGAGATGTAAATGCCCATGTCCGCAAGTAGCGAGCGAATGAAGAGAGTGTCCTGCACAGTGTATGCAACAACACGATATTCCGCTTCTGTGGAAGATTTGGATACCGTGGGTTGTTTCTTTGATCTCCAAGAAATAAGATTCCCACCAATGAAAATAGCATACCCAGTGGTGGATCTACAACTATCCGGACATCCTGCCCAATCGACATCAGAATATTCAACAATGACTGAAATACTCTGTCCGGATCAAAGCCATAAGCCGTGAGTGGTAGTGCCCTGCAAGTACCTGTACATTCTTTTAACAGCAGCAAGATGAGTAGTACGAGGTGCATGCATAAACTGAGAAACCAAATGTACGACATAAGTAATATCAGGACGAGTAATAGTCAAGTATTGTAAGGCACCTACCATACTGCGGTACTCAGTACCATCGCTTAAAAGATCCCCATCTGTAAAAGATAGCGTAGTGCGTGATGGGAGAGGTGTACGGACGGGTTTTACCGTATGAAGATGAAAACGCTGCAAAAGATCAGTAGTATATTTTTGTTGAGAGAGAAACATGTCTTTGGGAGTACGACGAGCCTGAATACCAAGAAAATAATGCATGTCCCCCAAATCTTTCATAGCAAACTGACTGGATAAAATATGAATAAAATGACGAACCAAAGAGGAGGAGCTACCAGTGATAAGAATGTCATCCACATATAACAGTATATAGATAGTGTGGGACTGGTAACGATAAGTAAACATGGAAGAGTCAGACTGACTTTGGCAAAAGCCATGAGAAAGAAAGAATCAACTAAATCTATGGAACCAGGCACGAGGAGCTTGCTTAAGTCCGTATAGTGCTTTGCGCAGCCGACATATATGAGAGGGAAAAGATGGGTGAACAAAACCTGGCGGCTGACGCATATAGATGTCCATGGAGGAAGGCATTTTTGACATCTAGCTGACGAACTGACCAACCCAAGGAGATAGCAACAGACAACACCAGACGAACAGTAGTGGGTTTGACCACTGGACTAAATGTTTCAGAAAAATCTACCCCAACTTGTTGGTTAAAACCTTGAGCTACTAACCTAGCCTTGTGCCGCTCGATAGAACCATCGGAACGATATTTAGTCTTGTAAATCCATTTACACCCAACAATATTTTTGCTCTTGTCACAAGGTACTAGATCCCATGTTTTATTAGCAATGAGAGCATTAAATTCTTCTGCCATAGCAGCCCGCCAAATTATATTTTTATTGGCCTGTGAAAAACAAGTAGGGACATTAGGAACAGCCAAAACATTTAAATTAAAAATATGTTTGGGTTTAAAAATACCATCTTTAGCTCGTGTTTGCATAAATTGCACATTGGGAGCCACTGAAGTGGAAACGGGCGGCGGAGATGGAGATGGTGTAGGGGAGAGGATGCGGCTGGGGGAAATGGGAGAAGGTGGGGGAGTAGGGTTACGGAGTGTGGTGATGTTATCTGCTGGGGATGATGGAGAGGTAGGGGTCGACAACTCCATTACCGAACCTGGTGAGGTTGGCATAGAAGAATAGGAAGGAGTGGATGGTGTTGCATTTTGTGAGATCACATGAGGCGAGGGAGAGTGGCGGCTGGTGAGGTTGGGCATGTTTGTGGAGGGAGGCAGACGGGGAAGGGTCCATGGGGAAAGGACAAGTGGTCGAGATGGTGGGGTAGAGGTTTTTAGAAGTGTTGGGTAGGGAAAGGTAGTTTCGTGGAAAACGACATCTCGCCTGACATAGACTCGACCTGTGCCGGGATCAAGGCAACGGTAGCCTTTATATCCCGGAGCGTAACCTAGAAAGACACAAGGAATGGACCGTGGGGACAGTTTATTTGAAGAACTAGCAATAATATTTGGAAAGCATGCACAACCAAAAACACGTAAAAATTGATAATCAAGACTTTTGTGAAAAAGTATCTCAAACGGAGACTGGCCGCACAAAGTAGGAGTAGGCAAACGATTAATTATTAACACAGCAGTATAAAGTGCATCTACCCAAAATTGAGATGGAAGATTAGCATCAATAAGCATAGTACGAGAGAGTTCTAATAAGTGTCTTGTTTACGTTCAGCTACTCCATTTTGCGTGGGAGTATCCGGGCAAGATTTTCGAAAAAGAATTCCACATTTGAGAAAATGATTGTGAAAAGAGGAATTAACGAATTCACCACCTCCATCACTCTGAAAACACTTAATTTTGCGCTCAAATAAATTTTCAACAAGAGTTTGAAAATTGCAAAAATGACTAAAAACTTCAGATTTTCGGCGCATGGGATAAACTCAAGTATAACGAGAAAAATCATCTATAAAGGAAACATAGTATTTAAAACCTAAGTTGGATAGCACAGAGGATTGCCAAACATCAGAATGAATTAACTGAAGAGGAGCAGTAAAATTATGAGTAGCATCTTGAAAAGGAAGACGATGGGACTTGCCCAGTTTACAGGAAACACAATCATGAGAAAAAATACTAATACTGGTAATTAAATTATTTTTCCTAAGAGATAGTAAAACACGATCCCCACAATGATCAAGACGTTTGTGCGAGACTGGGCCAGGAACAAGTGAAGTCTTTAATGCAAAAGTTGGTGGTGGCTGGTGATCTGCTCTAAAAGGATAGATGGAGTCCTTATTGGAGGCTTGGAGAAGTGTGGCTCCCGTTTGATTGTCCTTAACAAAAAAAGAATTTTTATTAAAAATAACAGATCAATCATTATCCGCACATAAACGCTGAATTGATAATAATTATATTTAATGTGCGGAACATGATAGACTGATTTTAATAATAAGGGGCGACTGGCAGTGGATAAACTCACATTACCAATATTAGAAACAACAAGATTAGTACCATTAGCAACTTGAATAGAAAACGGTCCGGTGTACCTAGATTTACAAGATAAAATACCTTCGTGCGGAGTCATGTGAGCTGAGGCCCCAGAGTCGGGATACCACACAGAAGCATTGGTTTCACCCGTAGGTATAGCCGCCAATGCTGGGGTGGTATGAGCAAAGCGAGAGCAAGCTAAAGCGGAGTGACCTGACGAAAAACAAATATGACAAACTACGGGTGGAGGAGGGGACTGATAATTATTCTCATTAGATGGGAATCCTGTAAAAAATGGGTGAGTACCATAATATGATAAATTCTGAATACAAGAGAAACTATCACTAATATTACTGTACGCCGTACCTGGGAATCCAGCCGGAGCATGGCCTCGCACTGGGAACTGAAAACCTGCTGGAGCACCTCCCTGCTGCTGCCATCCATTCGGTCCAGGGGGTTGGGCGAAGAATGGAGCCCCCTGCTGTTGCTGCTGTGGGACGTGCTGCTGACCACCGTAACCACGGCCGCGTCCCCGATGTCCACGAGCTCTACCGCCACCGCGATAGCCACGGCCCCCATTACCAGGAGCTTGGACACCCCCTCTGCCCCGGGGTCGTGCAGCAGCAGCTTCATATGCTGCAAAAGCCTGATGGCTTGGGACAGATGCCTGCGAACGGAGATATAGAACTCTTTGTTCTAATGCCATCAGTTGCGGACGAAGTGAGTCAATGGTAAAACAGTCCGGGAACAAAGTGATAGATGTAATAACCGATTCATACTCCGGTCCAAGGCCTTGAATGGTGGACTGAAGTAGTTCACGATTACTAACAGGGCAATTTATGGCATTCAAGGCATCCGTCAAAACAATGATTTCTCTCAAATAATCATCCATGGACTGATCGTCCTTTTTCTTTAACGAGGATAAAAGACGCTTAAGCTCCGTACTTCTAGCAATACTGGCAGCCATAAACCGAGTTTCAAGTCGTTCCCAAATTAAATGAGAAAATCGCAAAGAATGAACCTCGATTAAAATATTGCGGGAGAGAGTAGCAAACAACCAATGATCTAACAGTTTGGTCAATTTTAAGCCATGAATGATATTCAGGATGAGATGTTAACGGGGCAGCAATAGAACCATCAACCATACCCAATAAACCATGCGACACTAAAAATGATTCAAATTGTGTGCGCCAAGGTAAATAATCCTCCACTTTATCTAATCTTGTGGTAACAATATTGGTAACATTTGAGGTTGAGAATTGTAATTGAGAAGCTAAAGAAGACAATTGAGATGATGTTACCGTGGTGGAACCAGAAGAATGAGAGGATGAGGGTATGTCCAGCGGGAATATGCCCGGCTGGCCTGTGAAGGTAGGGCCATAGAACCGTGCTGCAGCCAGGGGTGCTGGTCCATGTGGTGATGGCGCGATCGGCGGGAGAGCCGGCGTAGGGGCAGTAGGCGTCTCTTGGATGCGGCGAGAGAGTAACGCCGGAGGAAGGCTGCTCCATGCTGTATGCGGGCGCCTGAGATGTCATCGCGCTGGTGGTGTGCGGCGGAAGACCGGTAGACTGCGGCTGCACCATAGTGTTGGGCGCCGTGGGTGGTGGAGGGCCGGTCGACATTGGATGCTAGGGTTTTAGGGAGAAAAACCTAGTCTACTGAGACCATATGAAAGAATAATTGTGGGAATAGAATGGCTTGCCCTCTTTGGGAGCCCTAGCATCATATATATACTAATAAATAAATGAGTATTTACATTAGAGTCCCTATAATATTCTATTAATTTCATCACCTCTCTGTTTCAGTTCTCCAATTTCTGATTCAGATTCCTTTTTTGATTTCTCCAAACACAATAGGGTTTCTATGAATTTTGGCAGCCCTTGGATTGGATCCTCCTTTTTATTATACGGTGTGTCATGATTACAGCACAGACACCAATTCTGCACACAGAAATAAGCCACTGGGCCCTACTTTTCAACAAGCAACCCAGGGCCTCCAGGTTTGAATGTCGTTAGACCTCTGCTCTTTTACTCTGGGATTCCTTTTATTGCATCCTCAATAAATTTTTTATTTGATTTCCCACCAAACTCATTTTTTTATAGAACCAAGCAGGGTTTATTCTATTTCTGTTCTCTACTTTGCACTTCTTAGGAGGTCTAATCGTACATTTATAATTTGGTAATCTAATATATCGTTGATAGTCTTCTTCTTTGAGTACATAGGTGCAAACAAATCCTCAATCGCTTCTTAAATAATTGATAAAACTCGGAGGTTTTATAGTTATGGTATAGGTACTCTCTGTATTTTGCATATTTCATGTTTGATAAAGTGCTTACATGATCTACCCTTATTTTCTTAAATAACATACAACAAATAAATCTATTTCGTGTAGTACTTCACATTGCTGTCTTTCTTTAAATTTGATTTAGTTGATAGTCTTGAGTTAGGATGTTTTTTACTTGGATTTATTAGTCTCAGACCTGACAAGATTAGATCGGACCAGATTTAAATAGACTAGACAAGATTAGATTAGACTTTAACAGATCAGACTAGACTTTGATAATTGTAAAATATACAAAGACTAGACATTTATCAGATCAGATCGGAGTTAAATAAACCAGATTAGATCAAATTAGACCAGAAAGTTTCACTCCAAGTAAAAACATCCTTTGAGGCCGATATTTGATCAATGATATTCTGGTTGACAAGTTGTAAATGTGAAGTTGTGTTAGATGTCTTGAAGATGGTTATTAACTTAAGCTCATAAAGCTTTTCTACTTTAATCTCTACATATTGATAGATATATGAAAGTAATTTCATAAACATTTTGAATTTTATACGGAGTATGATTTTTAGTCCAGTGCTGTCTATAGTACGTGGCCATGGGGGCAAAGTCAAATATTAGAAAAACCCAACAAAGTCTATGTTTACTTTAACACCACCACATGTTAGGCTCTGATTCAATTTTCAGCGTAGATAGTTTTAATTACTAGTTTACTACGTAGTAGTTAGGTATGCAATGGTCATTAATAAGAGTCGGGGCAATTGTTGGAAAAAATGGCATTTTCCTCCATCACCCGGTTCTTATACATGGACATGTGTATGTGAAAGTCATGAGAATAACATGTCAATATAGGTTGAAGTTTGTAATGTGTGACATGACTCTTACTAATGGCCATTGCTTACCTAATTACTTGAATGTTGTATACAAAGATATTTATAATAATTTTTCGGCTTCCTTGACAACTCCATGGATTTACAAGCACATCTATTTCATTACATGATATTTTACTGATGATTTGTACCATATACTTCTTAGTTTGCTATTACAATGACATTTTATTTTTTCTTTTATTTAACGTTTTCAATTAATTGGACCATTTTTTTATTGCAATAGAATTGCATCTAAACTATTATGTAGGTACTTCACTCCCATGCAACGCACGGGTGAAGTAACTAGTATTAGGTAATTAAATTGATTATATATAACACACTCGAAGAATGTTTTTAAATAGGTCAAAGAATGCCTCTTTTTTAAGTGAAATGTATTTTAGTAATACTGTAGGTTTGAAGAATTAATCTTCCATATATTATTGAGCCATCCGGCAATGATATAAATACAAAATTACAGATAAGCTAAGGTTTGTTACAGATCCTAATATTTAGGATCTATCTATTCTTATCTACACTGCGTGTTAATCTAAGAGTTAGAGTCCTAAATCAACTCTACTTCCTATCTATACAGTCCCGGATGTACACATAATAAAATAACATGAATATGCTACATTTTTCTACACTCCCCCTCAACTTGGTAAGTATATATCATACATTCCCAACTTGCTTATAAGAAACTCAAACACTGGTTTAAACAGCCCCTTTGTAATGATATCAGCTGTCTGCTCTTTAGTAGATATGAATGGTGTGCATACAATTCCAGCTTCAATCTTCTCTTTGATAAAATGCATGTCCACCTCAATGTGTTTAGTACGATCATGTAGCACAGGATTGTGAGCAATATTAATGGCTGCTTTATTGTCACAATATAATTTCATAGGTAGGTTCATTTCCATATTCAACTCTGTCATCATTCTCTTGATCCAAAGTAGCTCACAGATTCCATTAGCCATAGATCTAAATTCAGATTCTGCACTACTTCTGGCAACAACATTCTGCTTCTTACTTCTCCAAGTCACCAGATTCCCCCATACATAAGTACAATATCCAGATGTAGACCTTCTATCATTTATTGACCCAGCATAATCTGCATCTGTAAAGGCTTCTACACTTCTATTGTCACTTCTTTTAAAAAATAATCCTTTCCCTGACAACTTTTCAAATATCTTAGGATCCTGTAGGTAGCATCTAGATGTTTTTGGAATGGATTATGCATGAACTGACTAATCATACTGACTGCAAAGGCAATATCTGGCCTTGTATGTGCCAGATAAATCAACCTTCCCACCAATCTTTGATATTGGTGAATATTAACTGGTACTCTTTCCTTGACATTTCCTAACTTCTGATTAGGGTCAATTGGAGTATCTATTGGTCTGCATGCACTCATACCTGTTTCATGAAGTAGGTCTAGTACATACTTCCTTTGGGATACCACAATTCCCTTCTTTGATCTGGCTATCTCCATGCCAAGAAAATACTTCAATTCTCCCAGGTCTTTGATTTCAAATTCCTGAGCAAGCTTCTTCTTCAGGTCTTCAATCTCTTCACAATAGTTTCCTGTAAGAATTATATCATCCACATAAACAATTAGTACTGCAATTTCTCCCTTAATGGAGAATTTCATGAATAGTGTATGATCTGCTTGGGCTTGTTTGAATCCCTGCTTCTTTATGAACTGAGTAAACCTTTCAAACCAAGCCCTTGGGGACTGTTTAAGCCCATATAAGGCTTTCTCTAGCTTGCACACCTTTGAGCCATATTGTTCCTCAAACCCAGGAGGAGGGCTCATGTATACTTCCTCTTCAAGCTTCCCATTTAGGAAAGCATTCTTCACATCTAACTGTTGAAGAGGCCAGTCTAGGTTAGAAGCTAGAGATAGTAGAATCCTTATAGTATTTAATTTTGCAACTGGTGCAAAAGTTTCTGTATAATCTATGTCATAGGTTTGTGTGTATCCTTTGGCAACCAGTCTGGCCTTATATCTTTCAAGTGTACCATCTGCCTTGAATTTAGGAGTAAACACCCATTTGCATCCAACCCTTGGTTTATTTTTGGGTACCTCTACAGTCTGCCATGTCTGATTCTTTTCAAGGGCATTCATTTCTTCTAAAACAGCCTTCTTCCACTCAGGTATAGATAGGGCTTCCTGTATGGTTAAGGGAATAGAGACACTGGAAAGGCTAGAGGTAAAAGCTGCAAATGATGTAGATAACTGAGAATAGGACAGATAGTTTGAGATAGGGTATTTAACACATGACCTTTTTTCTTTTCTGAGAGCAATGGGTAGATTTAGATCACTGAAATTATTACCTTTGTCATTTTCTGGCATTGAGTCAGATTCATTGACAGTGGCAGGATCAGGGATGTCCTCTATTCTGTGATTTGGAACTTTCCTTTCATAAACCTTGCCAAAAAACTTACTTATCTGCTGTTCATCATCTTTCCTTGTTTCAGAAAAAAGTTTTCATTTTCTTTTGACTCTTGACTATTTTCTAGTGCATCTAGATTAATGTCAAGAGGTTCTAGTTTTTCAAGGATATGTGATACATTATTACCATCTTCATTAGGAATCTCCCCCTGAAGATGAGTACCAAAAAAAGGTTGATCTTCTACAAAAACAGTGTTCATAGTTATAAACATCTTTTTTGTTATAGGGTCAAAACATTTATAGCCTTTCTGAGTTGAAGAGAGTCCTAAGAAAACACATTTTTTTCCCTTAGGGTCAAATTTACTTGCAGTTCTGTCAGGATTGGTAATAAAAACTGTGCACCCAAAAATTTTTATGGGAAGAGAGTTAATTAGTCTAGTTTCAGGAAAACAAGTTTGAAGAGTATCAATAGGAGTTTTGAATCCTAGAGTTTTTGATGACATCCTATTAATTAGATAGGTAGCATGTAAAACAGCTTCTCCCCATAAATATTTTGGAATTTTGGCAGAAAACATTATTGCACGAGTAACTTCAAGTAAATGTCTATTTTTCCTCTCAGCTATTCCATTCTGAGCAGGAGTATTTACACAGGAACTTTGATGAACAATCCCTTTTTCAGCAAAAAAAGTATTTAACTTCTTAGAAAAATACTCAAGTCCATTATCACTTCTCACAATTTTGATATTAGTGTTGAATTGAGTTTGGATCATTGAGTAAAATTGTTTGAACACCTCTTCAATCTCAGATTTTTCTTTAAGTAAAAACACCCATGTGACCCTTGTGTGATCATCTATGATAGTTACAAACCACCTTTTTCCTTTCAGAGTTGAAACTCTAGATGCACCCCAGATATCACTGTGTACAATAGTGAAAGGACTAGTTGGTTTGTAACTATGAGGGATGTAAGAACTCCTATGATGTTTGGCAAGTGCACACATATCACAATGAAATGATGAAGGATTTTTATTAAGAAATAACTTAGGAAACAACATTTTCAAGTAGGAAAAACTTGGGTGACCTAATCTATAGTGCATTAGGTACACTTCATTAATACAAGGAAAAACAGTTTGCAAACAAGTTTTTTCTTGACCTTGTTTATTCAATTGTGTTCCTTCATCAAAAGTATAGAGGCCATCTTCCTCTCTAGCACTGCCAATCATCTTCCCTGATGCCAGATCCTGAAAAATGCAATAAGAGGGAAAAATTTTTACACAACACTGAAGATCTTTAGTAATTTTGCTAATAGAGATAAGATTGCAGGAAAGTTTAGGAACATGTAAGACTTTGGAAAGGTTAATGGATGAGGAAATTTTAATATTTCCCATCCCTGCTATGGCTGAGAAAGAGCCATCTGCAACTCTAACTTTTTTATCTCCTGCACAAGGTTGATAAGAAGAAAAAAACTTTGGAATATAGGTCATGTGGTCTGTTGCACCTGAGTCAATGACCCAGGTGTTTTTAGTTTTTTCAGAACAAAAATATGATGTTATTTTACCATTCTGGGCAAAAGAACAGGTAGGGTTTTCAGGATTGGAGATTTTCTGGGTAGGTATGAATCTGAGTAGGTACTCTATCTGTTCCTGAGTGAATGGTAGCTGTTTAGGTTCAACTCCTGCCTCTTGTTGAGTCTCAGTCACAGTAGTTTGTAGGGCCCTTTCTACTTTCTTCTTCTCAGCTCCTGGTGGTTTTCCATGGAGTTTCCAGCATGTATCCCTTGTGTGCCACAGTTTCTTGCAGTGATCACACCAAGGTTTTTTCTTGTTGTCATCACTTCTGGCCACCAAAGCTGAAGATTCCCCAGGTTCCTCATTAGGTGCTGGGGTGTTGTACATGACCTTCTTCCTGCTATCCTCCATCCTGATTTCAGAAAATACCTCCCTGATAGAAGGTAGAGGTTTTTTTCCAAGTATCCTCCCCTTAACTTCATCTAGGTCCCTATTGATCCCTGCTAGAAACATATAGACCCTATCATTCTCTTCTTTTTTCTTATGTCTGGCCAGATCCTTAGCACTCTCCCACTCTTCATCATCATAGCATTGATCTAATTCTTGCCACAGAGATACCATTTCATTGTAGTATGAAATAATATCCCTATTTCCTTGTTTAGATTGCCACAATTTGGTTTTGAGTTCAAAAATTTGAGAAGAGTTCTCAAGGTCTGAATAAGTTTCCTTAATAGAATCCCATACCTCCTTTGCAGTTTTCATAAACATATGAGGTTTGGCAATTAGGGGCTCCATGGAGTTGAGAAGCCAAGCTGTTATGAGTGAATTCTCTGACCTCCATGTACTGTACCCTTCTTCTGCTTGTATTTTTGGTTGGATTTCTCCTGTGATGTAACCCAGCTTTCCCCTCCCATCAATTGCAAGTCTGACAGATTGAGACCACTCCAGATAGTTTGTTCCATTCAATCTATGACTAGTGATTATCATAGATGAATGAATAGGAGACTGGTAATTTGTCATAGAGCTAGTTTGGGAGTTAGGGTTGGTAGTGTGTGAGGAATCAGCTTCACTGGTTTCTACCATTGTTTAAACCGAATACCATGTAGGTTTGAAGAATTAATCTTCCATATATTATTGAGCCATCCGGCAATGATATAAATACAAAATTACAGATAAGCTAAGGTTTGTTACAGATCCTAATATTTAGGATCTATCTATTCTTATCTACACTGCGTGTTAATCTAAGAGTTAGAGTCCTAAATCAACTCTACTTCCTATCTATACAGTCCCGGATGTACACATAATAAAATAACATGAATATGCTACATTTTTCTACAAATACATATTAGTCTTTTAAGTTTTAACTATTATATTCATTAGTAACTTGTATTTTATCACAATTTATCAGCAATTTATGTTTATTATCATCTTTATTTATGTTCTATACCATTTTAATGAAAATGAAGGGCATATTGCATGCTGCAACAGGCCTTGATATATAGCTTATATGAATTCTTGACTACTCCACTTGAGAAAGCAGGTGCTGTCTCAAACATGTTTGTATGTGTTTGTGTATCAATTGTGACAATTTTATATAGGGATATTACAGATGAATCCTTCAAAGTTATGATTTATTTCTATTTGATGATATTATGAAACTTGTAATACTATATTTTTAATTTGATGTTTAAGATATTTCGATTCTATTTTACCATGGTATATCTTTGCACCGATTAACACTTTGCTACTAGTGTGTGCTACATGAAAACAAGTTTTTTTATAAAATACTTGAATGACATCCCAGTCTTTTACAGGTCTTTTAGTAATTTCAGCAAGGCTCCTGAGGATGGTCAAGTACAGGTCTTTGCCTCACTGGTCACTCCAGCCCCGGCCCCTGCTGTTCTTTTCCCGCAAAGTACCCTTCTCCACTTCCCCTTTACCCATAGAACACCCGCCCATATCTGCTGCTACTACTCAAGCATTCCCACATGAAATAAAAGCCACATGCTTTTCAGAATTAGAGCAGCTAATTAGACACGGATTAATAAGTCTAGCAGAGAAGCTCGTTCAGAATATTGTGAGACATTCATCATCAGTCCATGAAGCCGTTTCTGCAGTTGATTTTGCCCTTTCCAGGGGAGTGGAGCTTGACAGGAAGAGTTATGGTTTTCTTATCAGAAAACTATTGACTTGTGGGGAGGCAAAGATGGCAGAGGCTGTTTATGTCGACTTCATATTGAACAGAGGAATCGAGCCAGACCATTTTTTATTGAACTCGATGGTTGTTTGCTACTCTAAGTTAGGTAAGTTGGAAGAATCCAAGTCTCAATTCGATAGACTTCTTAAGATGGAAGTCATGCCTTGTCGAGCCGCCTGCAGTGACATTATTACTGCATTTTGTGACCAAAACAGATTCTTGGAGGGATTTGATGTGTTTCTAGCTGTCCATGATGCTAAATTTTTACTGCATTACCGCTGCTACAATAGGTTGGTCGACGGGTTGAGCTCAATAGGGAACTTAAACAACGCACTATACGTGTATGACATAATGTGTGATAAAAGTGTGCCTCCCACTATTCATTTACTCAAAACATTAGTTTTTATGCTTTGCCGGAATGAGCGGATTGAGGAGGCTGAATTTATGAGTATGGAAACCGAATCTTTTGGCTTCTTTATTGATAAAGTCATGTACACAGCTCTTATCAATGGGTATTGCCGGAAAGGAAGAATGAAGATGGCTCTCAGATTGTTTTACAGAATGCTGAAACTAGGATGTCATCCAGATAACTACACATGCAATACATTGATACATGGTTTTGTTAACACAGGCATGATTGATAAAATTTTCGTGCTCTTTCACCAGATGAAAGAGTTGGGATTGAACCTCAACGTTGTCAGTTACCAAATCATGATTAACAAGTGTTGCAAGGATCTTAAAGTTGATTGTGCAGTGACATTGTTACATAATATGATGCAGTGCAACTTAGCACCCACGGTGCACTGTTACACGCCTTTACTTGCTGCACTTGTTAAGGAAAATCGGTTAGCTGAAGCTGATCAATATTATAACCAGCTGTTTGATTTTGGACTTTTTCCTGATGATGTCCTCTTTTTTGCTGTAGTAAAAAACTGTGTAGGGCATGAAATTGATCTTGCACATAGTTTTGTGTCAGAAATCGGAAGACATGGGTGTGGCATTTGTAGCACCACTTATAGTAGTAGCAGTAGTAAATCTGTTGATGACGTCATACTTGAGATTGATCTTCTCCTAGAAGAAATTTATTCACGTAACTTAGGCTTAGCTCGTATTGCTTTTAATATACACATAATTGCAATGTGTTATGCAGGGAAACTTGATGCTGCTGAGTTATGCATGGATAAAATGTCAACTCTATCACTTCAGCCTTCTCTCCTAGCATATAACTCCATGATTTGGTGTCTCTGCCAAATGGGACTAGGAAATGATGCTATTTCCATTCTGGATCAGATGGAAGCTACTAGAGTGAAGCCCACTGTTGCTTTGTATGACTATATTATAAGGTGTTTGGCTCGAGAAAAGAGAGTGTTGGAGGCATCAAAGTTGTTTGACAGGATGCATGAGGTTGGACTTTTCCCTGATGAAACTGTGTATGTGACAATGATTAGCGGTCTATCAAAGAACAGACAAGCAGGTGCAGCTCGTGAGCTCTTTGACAAAATGTTCAAGTATGGTATTCGACCAAGCCATCGAGCATACACTGCACTAATAAATGGGCTTGTTAAGCAAAACATGATACAAGAGGGGCACATATATCTTGGCAGAATGTTAGAAGATGGATTTATGCCTAATGCTGCTTTGTATACTTCTCTAATCTACCAATTTTTTAGAAAGGGAGAAATTAGATTTGCTCTTAAGTTAGTTGTTCTGATGGAGAAAAGCCACATAAAGAAAGATGTGGTAACTCATGTTGCATTGGTCAATGGCGTTTGCAGAAATATCCAATACATTAGTAGGAAATGTCACAAGTCACAAAGATCATCCATTAAGGCAATGGAGATGCTTTACCATTTACTATGTGAGTATACTAATTTGCCCGGCCAGAAAGATTTAGAAAACTTTATCATTTCAAGGGTTGGAATAAAAGCGTTTGCACTAAAATTGATAGGTGAAGTGAAAAAAGGCTACTTTATTCCCAACTTATATTTGCACAATAGTGTGATTGCTGGATTATGTTGGGCAAATGATATGGAAGGTGCATACAATCATCTTGATGCGATGCAGAAACAAGGGCTGCTTCCCAATCATGTGACTCTTACCATTCTCATTGATGGGCATTTTCGAAAAGGTAAAACCGATCTTGCTGTTAATCTTTTCAATAAAATGAATGAGCATGACTATGTTCTTGATGGTGTGGTATACAACATGTTGATAAAGGGATTTTGTAAGGCTGGAAGACCCCGTGATGCATTATCTGTATCAAATATTATGCTTAAGAAAGGGCATTCTCTTTCAAAGGCTTCCTATGAAAATCTACTCCAAGTTTTTTGTGCAAATAGATGGACGGTCCATGCTCTGAAAGTACTTGAAGATATGGTTTCATGTGAATATACCCCTTGTAGAGGAAGTCTTAACAGGTTGTTGTGCATATTATGTGAAGAAAATAAATTCATTGAAGCTTGCAATGTTCGAACTTTGAAGTCAAGGATAAGAGTAATGTCAAAGAAAGCATCTAAGGGACTCTTCATTTAGTATACATCACTGTCACCAAGAGACTATTCAGCTTGATTTGGGATTTGTGAGGGATTATGATGCTATCCTTCTGGGACTGGAGATTGCAAGTTGGGGAGGAGCAGATAGAGATGCATCATGGGTTGAGAAGGGGAAAATTGAAAAATATGGAGTTTGTGATAAGAGTATGAGCGTGTACCCTCCTTGCTTTGGGCAGTGTAGAGGCTCTGTCCAAGTCAAATTCATTAGCCGAAGAAGGGAAAGGGATTGGATTGTGTGGAGCCAAGGACCGAAGGCTATACATTTGGACTTCTTATGTGACAAAAAATCCGAGGTGATGAACTACATTGTGCAATTTGTGTTGTTATCTGCTGAACTGTTAACAATTGTTTTCAGATTTTTATGTGTGTGATGAAAAATATAGTCCTATATACTTCTATTGAATCAGTTTGCTATCCTGGATTCTTACAAAGAAGCATTGAAAACGCATGAAAATCTGACCAATTGAGCATGAATTTGAATAAAAAACAATGATAGTTGAACAATTTCGGATTTGAATGACATTTAGTGACATGTTTTATATCTAAATTTGGAATTGGAACATCAATTTTCTAATGAAATTTCAAATTTAGTCATTGTTGATTAATGACTTAAATCTTTTACTTCAAGGAGAGACCAATATAAGTTAATTGTTATCTAAATTTCTAAAAAATATGCTTTTGTTCTTATATGCATGAAAATGGTTTTAAATATGGATTTGGAGTCCAATTAAGAAGAAAGATCAATTAAGAAAAATCGAATGGGAATCAAAATCTGACTCCAATTCTGCTTGAAAAATGGTTTTAAATATGGATTTAGAGTTTAATTACATCTTTTAATATGGTTGTTATATTTATACTTCGTTTTCAAGTTAATCTTTTTATATTAATTGTACAACATGAGAGACATTAGGATGGTAAATATAACCTTGGGTATTGGGTATTGCTTTGGGCCTTTATATTAATCTTTTTGCTTTGTGCTTTCATTTTTTTGGTTTGGACTGCATCTAATTTGGTCAATTTCAAGTGGCAGGTTCCAAGGTGTTGCTTTAGAATATTGGTTTGGACTGTATCTAGTTGGCTCACTTTCAAGTGGCAGATTGCAAGGTACTCCATATGTTCACACTTTACTTTTCAATTTAATTGCAGCAAGCTAATGTGACTAATTAAGGATACATGGTTAAAACCAAAATTTTCACTAGGTTTAACCAGTTGAGCATGATCCGGTTCATAAATTTATACTTACTTTTCAATTGAGCATGGATTTGATTTCACATCGACATGGTTTATATCAAAATTTTCCCGTGCTGCTATTGTTTGTATTCTGGTTTTCTTCTAGCTATATACCTATATTACATTGGGGGTTCTGCATCAAAGTTTTAACTGAACAATTGTTTTCAGATTTTTGTGTGTGTGATGAAAAATACAGTTCTATTGAATTAGTTTGCTATATCCTGTGAAGAGTCTCACATGGAAATAAATACTACATATCTGATTAACATCTACTTTTTTAGTATAGCTGATCAATTAGATCCGATCTTTTAGTGTTAAGGTTTTTATCCAAATAGTAAATCAACACATAAGATCTTGGATCGCTCATCATGTATCAGAGTTTGACTTGTTTTTGGTTTTATATGTTTGTTTGACTACCCATGATTTGGGGTAGAACCTATAGACTCAATGTTTAGCACTACGGCTCAGATTAGCGACCTCTAACCAATTATGATTCGGATAATTAGAATTATGAATTCTATGATTGTATATATAATTTCAGTTTGATGTTTCTTTTAGTTTCGGCCTGTAAAGCTTACAGTTTGATCACCAGTCATTTGCAGAATAATCAGCTTTCTGGAACCCTGGATGTTATACAAGATCTTCCACTTACAATTGTACTTCGCCGAACTACATCTCTCTTAATAGGTCATACTAATTGCATGTTAAAAGTGAATTACTTTTCTTCTAATACTTGTCTCCTTTCAGAAATATAGAAAACAACCAGTTTTCTGGTCCCATACCTCAGAAGCTCTTGCCCATTCCAAATTTCATGTAAGTTCCTAAATAAACACAATTGAATTAGAGTTCTGCTCCAAAAACAACTTGTCCCTGCCCAAGAAAAGTGAAAAAAGAAAGATTTCTTTCAACAAGCAAAGTTAGTTTTTCTTTTAATCTACAATGATTATATCCGAAAACATTAAAAATGATAAATGTATTTAACAAAAAATAAAGGAAAAATTCACATAAATAATCTCAACTATCAACGGTTTTCTCTTATTAATCTCAATTATTAGTAATTCCAATATAATCCGAATTACTGTGGGTATCTTCTCAAAATAAACCGATGACCTGAATAAATCAGTTCAGCAGGTCACCCGGACACGTGTTTTATATTTATTGGTTAACATTTTATTCTATTTTTCCCTTTTCATTTCTCTCCTTCATCTTTCTTCGCACTGAGGTTTGGGCGGGCACACTAGCGTTTCAGGCGAAACGCCGGCCAGTCCTTGTTCAACTGTCGCCATTAAGACCGGCCACCAGCTGTAGATCTTTGATGACCGGCCGTTTGTTGCAGTGGCTCTTTGTGGACGGCTGTCCGCTTGTCCGTATGCCCGTCTTTATCGTCGATGCTTCGTCAACCTCTGTTGTTCTTCGACGCCGTCCCCTGTCCATCCCAAATGTTCTCCATAGCATCCACCCGTTCTTCCCGGCTGGTCTGGTCTCCAACGTTTCATTCGTCTATCTCCCAATCAAACAATTTCAGATTGACCAAATTAAACCTTCAAAATCTGAAATCGAAAGCATGAAATGTGAATTTGAGGTGCAGATTCAGAACGAAAGAAAGGAAGGATATTTCCATAGGAGATGGAGGGAGAAAAAGAGAGACGAAGAAAGCATTGGGAGTAAAGAAAGTCCAACAGCCATGAAGCACTGTGAGAGACGACGAGGAAGCGCCGTTGTTCAGCTTTTTTTAATTTTCTTTTTTTACCTGTTTAACAGGTTACAGGTAACCTGGATCAATATAGGAAGACCTCTGATAAATTTGAGATTATTTCAGAATTACGTATATTTAGGATTAATATTAGAAGACACCTAATAGTTGGGATTATTTATGTTAATTTTAACAAAAAAATAAAACATAAAGTTTAAGTATTACTCGTGGCTTACAACTCTTATAACTTAGTACGATGAAATATGAAAACTTATGCGCGATGAATGTAGATTTGGCTCTAGTTTAAAGAAAATAAAAGATAAGGTGATAATTTTACAATTCTAACCTTCAAAAAATAAGAAAAAGTAAAATCAGGTTCATTCAAAACTAAAGAGTGAAATGTGAGGTAAAGGAATAAAGTGGGAAATAAAAAAGTCACTAGAGTTTGATTCATTAAAGTGCTCGATTTTTGGAACAATTTAAAAAGGAAAGTGTATCTTACAAAATGGGATGAAGGAAGTAAGAGTTTCCTTACAAAAAAAGTAGTACAATGAAGTCTGAGAACTTAAATTTAGTATATAGCTTGCTTGAGAAAATGTGCGATGAGACTTCTCAATCACCTACATTCTGAGGGTTGTTTAATTGGGGAATTTTCGAGGAACGGGTAGGGGAGAATTAATTAAATTTTCACATATGAGTCTCAAACTAAAAAATGTTTAATTAATTAATGTATAACTATATAAATTTTCATCTTCATTTATTCTCCAATAATATGATAATGATATTAAAAAGTAAAATTACAGGAAAGATGGGAAGCCCCTCAACGGTAGTATTGCTCCATCCCCTCCACCAACACCCTCCATACCACCTTCTGCATCTCCACCAACGCCCTCCAAACCACCTTCTGCAGCACCACACTTTATTGTGGCTCCCATGTCTGCACCAACCCTACCAAACACTCCAAGCGGGCCGGGAGTACAGATTTACGGACAATCACCAGCTGAAGGTCCAATGTCAAAGAAAACAAGAACTCAGGATCCACTAAAAGGATAGTTTGGATTTCAATTGTGACTATAATATCATGTATAGTATTGGTTTTAGCTGCCTTGCTTTGTTTGCCGAAGCACCTTTGGGAAAGGAAAAGCAGACACGATGTAATGCAAAAAGGTAATGCGAATTTTAGAACATATCATTTGATCTATTAAAACTAAGGTTTCATCCTAAATAACAAACTTATAGGTGAAAAATTTGCTATTTTTGGAACTTGTAAAATATTTAGAGCTAGTTTTGGAACCATTAAAATTTGCTGAAATTGGTGAAGTTGTAGTTGAAATGGTTGAATCCGCTAAACTATGAAAAATTATATTTAAAACATATTTCATTTATAAAATCAATAAAAATTATATGAAAAAAGCTAAAAAGTCCTTTCATCAAATTTAGCTAGAAAACTAAGTTCAATCTTACCTACTACACAATTTAGCGAACCAGCGCGCTAAATAAAAACTTTAGTGTTTGACCAATACCTTATAAAGCATGCACTTAAAAAGGTTGGCTATCTTATGCACTTGTGCATTGCAATAAGAATTGTTTAATACACTTATTTTTACATAAATATTTTCATTAAACACAAATATTTAATACCCAAATTTGAAAGCACAAACATATATATTTTTGAAAAATGAGTGAAGAAAGAAGAATGAGACTAGTCAGTAGATGGAGCATTTAGTTAGTTAAACTAATAAATGAAATAGGGAATTTGACCGTTTTTTAGATTGTTAGATCCAAGGTAGTCAAAGTCGAGCGCCTCAGCGCTTAAGCGCACCAGGTGCAGCGCAATAGAGATCCAGCGCTTGAAAGATGACCAGGCGCACCCTCCTGTCTCAGGCGCATCTTAGGCACATAAAGCGTAGAAGCGCCGAAGCTTGAAAAGCGCATGCTTAAGTTGCCTGGGCTGGGCAAGGTTTATCGGTCTATTTTTTTGTTTGATCCTATTTTAAATAATAAGCCCATTCTAATAATAAGATTTAGCCCTTCCAAATAATAGGTAAAAGCAACTTAAATCAATATTAAACCCTTAGTCGTGAGAAAAGTCTTGCGCAACATGCTCAGAGCTAAAACACATTCAACGAAGCCACAGAAGCCAGAAACCCATAAGGTGTCTTCTTCTTCATCTTCCAATGTTCTTTCTTCTTTTTCAGCTTGTATTTTTCATTAATCTTGTCATCTTCTTCGTGGTACTTTCATTTTGTTCTTTCAGTCTACCTTCTTTCTTTACTTTTATCAGTTCCAGTCATCTTTGCATAATTTATAGTTCTTTTTGCTTCTAATATATTCTATACAACTCAAACATATTATATGTACTTGACTACTAGTTTACATTATATGTACTCTATATTATTTCATCCTATTACACAGTCTATAACTCTATATCTTTCTATTATCATCTCATACTTTAACGGTGTAAAAACTTCATATAATCTAACCCAGTTAATAGTTTCATACACTATAATATGTGTTCTTCTAGTAGTAAAATTGAAAAAAAAACAAAGACAGACCCCACTTGGTGTTTTGATTTTGTAAACCATGACTTTATTTTGGTGAATCATGACTTTATTTTTTAGAAACATGACTTTTTGATGCATTTAGTTCAATATGATGTTGAATATGTCATATATGATCAATCTAGAATAGTATACATTATATTGTCTAAATAGTGCGCTTGACCCTTGTCAGGCGAGCGCTTTTTTGCGCCTTGCGTCTCAGGCGATACAAGTACTCTAGCGCCTTAAGTGCGCCTCGTGACTTTGACTACCTTGGTTAGATCCTTTAATAGTTTAACTTCATTCCTTAAAAAGAATATATCATTTCTAAATTGAGGTCAATAACAATTATGTGAAATGAAAAAAGCCACTTTGAATTCTTATTTAATCTCAATGTTAAATGTATGATTAATCGTCTTAATTTAATTAAAATAGTACAACCTTAATTATTGAAGCTACCTGCATGAGACATGTGACCCACCAGTTGTTCATAGAAACTTCAAGTCTTCAAATATTCTCCTTGATCATAATGATGATAGTGATCTTGTTGTTCAAATCTCTGATTGTGGGTTGGCTCCATTGTTAGGTGGAATTTCCCACCCCAGGAGTCCCCCACCTCGACCCGACAGGATGGTGGGGAGGTTAGTCACGGTGACTCAGTCAGCAGAATGACAGTAGGCCCATACACCCGTACGCACCAGAGGTCCAACCTTATTTCAGCTTCTGTGACCTCCACCCGGTCACTGCGGGGATTCGAACCTTGATCCATTGTTCCAAATTTCCCACCACTCGACCAACTGAGCTACCCGTGCGGATTGGATTGGCACCAGTGATGTCATCAGGGGATGTCAGTCACGTAATTCAAATAAGCATTGAGAACGGTATATTCATCACTTTTTTTTTTCTTTTTCAGAGATGCTTAAGAACTTATTCATATCTAAATATTATCACGGGTTTCTTGTATCGAGAGCAGTTATCAGGACAACTTCTTACAAACTATGGGTATAGTGCCCCTGAATTTGAGTCAGGGATTTATACCTTAGAGCGTGACGTGTACAGTTTTGGAGTTGTAATGCTATAGTTTTTAACGGGCAGATTGCCATGTGACAGGTAAAATCCATAACATTGCTTCTTTATTTTGAGTGTGAAACAAATAGGAGCTTTCAATTTATGGGTGATTCTACTTCTATTTCTTTTTTAAAAATAAAGTAGAATCAAAATCAATTTTTCAAAAGTTGATAATCGCTAACTTCTCAAAAACTGCTCCTAGAAGCAGTTTTAAGAAACCGATTTAAACACTTCCTTGAACACACAATTTGTAATGTAACCACATGCATTGTCATCTGTTTCATTGGTGTTCTTGTATGTGACGCCCTTATTAGGAGTCTAGGTGGTGGGGAGCAGTCCTTGGTGAGATGGGCATACCCTCAGCTTTGTGATATGAATGCCTTGAATATGTCTTTAGTTATTAAAGTTGTGGTAATGGTAGTGGCAATGGTAGTAATGTTTGAGTTAATTATTTTTTTTTCTTCAGATTATATGCTTTTGTTCTTCTTAGTCATGGACTCGGGCCGGTTCGGGCCCGGGCCTCCGGTTTGTAAGTGATGGGCCCGGGACCGGCCCGCGGTAAGGATAGTTCCGGTTCGGGGTGGGCCACCCGCCCGGGTCACGGGTCGGACTACCCGCTGGGCCGGGTCGGGCCGGGTAAATCCAATTTTTTTTTACTTATTTATACTTTATAGTTTTATAAAAGTATTAAAAACAAACTTTAAGTGCATTTATTTGAAATGAAATAGGAACTACATTTGACAATTGAGAAAAAAAATACAATACGAAATACATTTTGTAATCAATCGGAATTTTCCGGTCCTTTGGCTTTGTCACATGATTTAATATGCTTCCTGGTCATTCCGTGTCCATGTGAAAGCCCCAAGCTACACTTTTTCGCGCACCATTTGCAAGTTGCAAGTACGGTACCACATCCCGGTCCTCGGGTCCTTCTGTGTATAAAAATTATAAGCGATAACGGCATATTGACTTTCTATCTTAAAAATGGTAGATATAATAATTCTATAAATACTAGAAAGTCTAGAATCGATGGAGATGAAGATTGAGAATGAAGATTGGAGATTGGATATTGGAGAAGCTGTTTATAAAAATGTTAGGAAATAGGGGTATTTATAGAAATTTTTGTACCCTCACCCCACCTCCCCCACCCACCAGCGGCTATATAGCCGTTTGGGCCTTTGAGGCTTGAGCCCCCACCCCCACCCCACCCTCCCCCCACCCTCCAAACTGCCCTGACCCCCCCTGCCAACCCACCCAACGGCTATATAGCCGTTTGGGTCGTCCCAACCGTTGGCCTAACGGCTCTTTTGGCCCAAAAACAATTTTTTGTTAAATATAACCGTTGTGACCCGGATCCGGGCCCGACCGGGTCACGTTTTGCCAGAACCGAGCCCGCCCCCGGCTGCCCCCCGGTTCAGGTCTACACCCGGTCCCGGACCGCCAGACCGGGCCAGTTCTGAGCCCGCACAGTAGTGGGCCGGGCTGGATCACGGGCCGGGTGACCCGAACCGAGTTCACCACTAGTTCTTCTTCCACCCATGAGCTATGTTTGCTCCATAAAGTGTCCGCAGTTTTGCACGGATGCATTCTGAAAAGTGGAAACCTGCACTTTGTAGTTTTGATCTTTAAATGTCAAATATGTTTGAGTTTGAGAAAAAGTGTTTCATCTTAATTTTGTTAGGCTAATTATTATGTAGAATAATTTAAAAGGGAAAACAATCGGTAAAATCACGTTGACAAAATTACTTGAATGTACTTATTGAGCACCTCTATAATATTGTTTATTAGAACAATTATTACACCAGTATTATATCATCTTTTTTTAAGCATGGGGAGCTCAATCTAGAAAAGTGACTGCGTTTACTCATGGATTAACATGTGGTTAATAAGTTAATAATTTCAACATTTGTGATGTCATTGCCAGAATGTCAGTTATTACGTCACTAATAATTATTACGGAGTATACAAGTATTATATACAGGGACGGATCCATGATTTCAAGTCAAGGGGCGAATGTTTTTGTTAGTGGAGGAGATAAAACAATCACTAGTGTAGCAGGACGATTTTTTTTTGCTAGTGTAACGGGGCGAATTTTTTCGCTGATCTGGCGGGGCAAAATTTTTCACTAGTGTAAAGCTATGCGGCTATTTTTATTCAAAAAAAATTCATTAATACATACATGACGACATTTAAATCTATATATTACATTCTAAGTTTAGACAATGACAAAATAACTTTAATTTTATAATTGGAGTGCTCTAGAAAAAAGTATTGATACATTAAAACATAAGAAATGACAAACCAATGGAAAATAATACAAAAATAAAAAAAAGGATATATAACATTTTATTTAAATATAAAGAGTTTATAAGGTACACATTCACCAATACTTTTAAAATAACTTGAACATTGTTTAACTACATGAGTCTTATAGAAATAAAGAATTGATTTTTGAATTACAATTTTTGTCTAATGGAGTGTGTTCATAAGTCACAAGGAGTTCTTTTAATATTACAATAGTATGTATGATATTATTGTTTTTAGAATAATATTATATTGCTAATTTATATATATAGTGCATACTATATTTGTATTAATGCTAAAATAATTAAAGTTTATTATCTATGCAATAAAGTTTTTTTAGAACGTAAGAAGTAAATGAATTGTGTAATTCAATGTCAATAAACATTTATAATTTGGATTCACTTCACATGATCTAAAAACTTTGTAGCTAGAGTGTCTGATATTTAATATTGTTTGATATATATTTTTCAAAATTGTTTACTAGTTATCGAATAAAGATAATTAAACATTACAAAACTAAGATTTTTTATATAATAAGTATCCTAAATCTTAAATAATGAGTTGTTCTATTGTTTATTTAAGTTATGCAAATTATTTTAGATGTTCCTTTTTTTAAATCTCCAATTAATTATTACATTATGTAAGACTATGTATTAATTTTAAAAACTAAAAGTTAAGGGAGACGAATCTAATTAAAGTATCAAAATTTTACAAACACATACATATATAGTATAAAATTTTGAAAGTTCAAGGGGGCGGTCGCACCCCACGCCCCCCCTAAATCTATCCCTGATTATATAAATACCATATCATTATCGTTGCTAAAAATTATTATACAAGTATCATATAGTTACCATAAAATTATCATTACGATTATTTCTAAGTATGTTTGTTTCGAGTAATCATGAAACCCGATGTGATAAGTTTTAATGTGTTTAGTCATTTTTTCAGAAAAGTGCATGAGCCATTATTGAGTGTTTCTACTGTAAATGAGTGCCTTTATAACAATAATGTAACTTTCTTTACAAGGATAATAATAATAATATCTTTGTATTGTTATGAATACTACATCCCAGAGTCTGAAAATAATTGCTAAGTTAGTTTTACATGTTCATAATGTAAACAAATATTTACTTCTATTTTTTTATTTAGCTAAAAAAAGTGTGTCAACATTTACTACATTTTATCCCTCTCATAACATGCATATATGGGATGTAGACTAGTTGACGATTGCTCTATGTGTACGACTTCGATTAATGTTAAAAATGTTAAATACATTACATGTACATCATAAAATTCCATTTAATGTCACCATCACTACTAGAAAAATAGCTATTTATTGCGGTCATTTTTAGCAAATAATCTAAGATAAATGATCTAATTAAAACAAGGATAATTTTAATGCATTTAAAGTAACAGCATGCACCGGTTAGTGTTCTTTGATGGAGAACACGTTTATCCTCATTGGGATGTTCGTCCACCTTCCCACCGCACCGACAACTTAAGCTCTGAGGCCGTATCGCACTGGTTAGTGTTCTTAGATGGAGAACACGTTTATCTTGATTGGGACGTTCGTCCACTCTTCCCACCACACCGACAACTTAAGCCCTGAGGCCGTACCGCACTGGTTAGTGTTCTTTGATGGAGAACACCTTTATCCTCATTGGGACGTTCGTCCATCTTCCCACCACACCGGCAGCTTATAAGCCCTGAGGCCGTGCCGCACTGGTTAGTGTTCTGAGATGGAGAACGGTTTATCAGACGTTTGTCCACCTTTCCACCGCACCGGCAGCTTAATCTCTGAGGCCGTACCACACTGGTTAGTGTTTTGAGATGGAGAACGTTTTATCCTCTTGGGGACGTTCGTCCACCTTCCCACCGCACCGACAACTTAGGCCGTAAGGCCGTACCGCACTGGTTAGTGTTCTTTGATGGAGAACAATTTATCAGACGTTCGTCCACCTTCCCACCGCACCGACAGCTTAAGCCCTGAGGTCGTACCGCACTGATTAGTGTTCTTTGATGGAGAACGGTTTTTGTCCTCCTGGGGACGTTCATCCACCTTCCCACTGCACCGGCAGCTTAGGCCCTAAGGCCGTACCGCACTGGTTAGTGTTCTTTGGTGGAGAACGGTTTATCATCTTTGGGACGTTCGTCCATCTTCCCACCGCACCGACAGCTTAAGCGCGCCCTGAGGCCATAGAGCACTGGTTAGTGTTCTTTGATGGAGAACAGTTTATCAGACGTTCGTACACCTTCCCACCGCAATGACAGCTTAAGCCCTGAGGCCGTACCGCACTGGTTAGTGTTCTTTGATGGAGAACGGTTTTTATCCTCCTGGGGACGTTCGTCCACCTTCCCACCGCATCGACAGCTTAGGTCCTGAGGCCGTACCGCACTATTTAGTGTTCTTTGGTGGAGAACAGTTTATCCTCTTTGGGACGTTCGTCCATCTTCCCACCGCACCGGCAGCTTAAGCCTTGAGGTCATACCGCACTAGTCAGTGTTCTTTGACGGAGAACAGTTTATCAGAGGTTCGTCCACCTTCCCACCACACCGGCAGCTTAAGCCCTGAGGCCGTACTGCACTGGTTAGTGTTCTTTGATGGAGAACACGTTTATCCTCATTGGGAACGTTCATCAACCTTTCCACTGTTAGGAAATTGATGTAACGTACCTCGAAAGTACAACAACGGAAGTTTAAATTTTTCCCAAACAGCTCTTTCCTGATTATGACAAAACAACGAATATATAACAATAATAAGAGACCCGAGTTAGAACGTACATATCTTCCAGCCTAGCGGTGATAATCCTTGACCTTAGGTATCCACGTGATTTCTCCTTTCCAAAAGAACGGTTAGATCCCCCTAAGAGAAAGGTTAAGAAATCTCTTCGCAGGGAAATAAACTGGTAATACTGAATCTGAAAACTGGTCTACGAATAATGAAGGAGAAAGATATATTTATACTAGTTCTAAACTAGTTTCCCAATCACAATAAAGGTCTTTCTCATTAATTCATTAATGAATTCTAGTCTAACTAGGACCAATACCATTTAATAATTAAATAAAGATAAACTCCATAATAATAATAAAACCTACGTACATACTAGAGAGCAATGGGGAATCCACTGCCTCATTCTCTTTATGTACATTTGTTGTTATTATTATTATTTTATTTGTATTTTCTTGAACTCATTTTTAATTTAAATTTCACTCAAGAAAATACCAACTTTATTTAATTATAAATACATTTTAATTAAGTATAATAAATCTAATTTATCAGACTGAATTAATTCTCTCAAATAGAACTCTCCTTCAACATCACGAATTAAATATGTTTAATCTATATAATATTTAATCCATTTTCAGTATTACTAATTAAATATTATTTAATCTAATTAATAATATTTAATTCCTTCTAACAGTTCAATCGAAAGGTATAAACACTTGTTGTGTAACCCATAGGGCCTTATATATTAACACTAATCAAATTAAGGTCTTAGTAGAATCTCTAGACGATTTACCAAACAAACTTAATATATAAGGACGTTTGCGAGGACTATTCAAACTCCCTGTAATATAAAGCTCATAGTGATACGGTCCTTTCATTCAACGAACATTCAACCAAGTCTAGAACATGATATTGTGTCTATTCCAATAACTTAGTCTCTGTCTCTCAATCTTTCTAGATGACCCATAACGATCATATTCGATATCCAAAACGAATATATCTTTGCATTGGCCAATGACTTTATGATCCATCTAGATATGAGAAGTAGAATGTTCTCTCTTAATCTATTATGAGGAATGGATCCTTTCTTGGCTCAACTACTACTCCACGTGCTTCATGATGCACCCAACACATGCCGTATCTACCCCGATTGGAGTGCAAGCGTTGATCATGCTCAAAGTACATCACTCCGCACATGTAGTACGTATTGACCTCAAGTCGGAGGACTATTACACTACTCTATACGTCGATAATCTCATAGACACATGAATAAAACTTATCAAATGGTTTCTCGGTGGGTATGTCAATATTCTCTAAAATATCTATGTGACCATCATGAATTACAAGAACTCATAGTTGTGAGATCAACTATACTTTCTAAAAGTATGATGCAGTCCACATACCAATCTTATCGCATATCATCAATATCCCATTCTTGATGATCATTGATTGGGGCTATTTTAGGAGCTTATGTTATATCATATAAGCTCCCACGTACTTATTGACAACATAAGTTCAAGAGAACACAATTATGAATAAGACATTGACAATCCAAATGCTTAATCATCAATGTGTAATACTGTATATATCAAATATATAAAACTGAATGTGATCAAGTACATATATCTCTAAAAAATGATTTTCGTTAGGACATATATCCTAACACCCACCGCACCGGCAGCTTAAGCCCTGAGGCCGTACCACACTGGTTAGTGTTCATCCTCATTGGGATGTTCGTCCACCCTTCCCACCGCAGCAACAGCTTAGGCCCTGAGGCCGTACCACACTGGTTAATGTTATTTGGTGGAGAACGGTTTATCCTCTTTGGGATCCCCTGACCTCGGGAATTATGTCTCCCTCTTCCCCCATTTTCTATTTTTTTGGAGGAAGGAATTTAGCAACATGGTGTCACTGATAAGATTTCTTCACGTGCTCTACGTTTCACATACCAGCAGAATGTCCGTCCATGTTATGGAGGAAGAATGTCTGACGAGCGTATACCCTGCACCCCGATGATCACTTGATCTCTAATTTCTTCTTGTGGCCGTCTGGCCAGAGGGATCCCTCCGGGCGTTTATCGGCATGGCGATAACCGGTGTCTTGGACCTCTACCTCCCGCCGATTGTCCCTGCGCCACGTGAATGGTTCCTGGTTCGGCTGTTTCCGGTTCTGATGGGTCGGTCCCCTTGTGAACTCTCTAAGGTATCCCATCCGAATAAGTCCTTCAATGGCCATCCTCAGGCCGTTGCAGTGATCCGTGTTGTGCCCTTCCTTGTGATGGTATTCACAGTAGGTGTTAAGGTTCTTTCCCATTGGGCCTCTAGCGATGGGCGGCACTTTGAATATCCCTTCATCCTTGATGGCATCAAAGATTTGGCTCACCGTGAATGCCAAGGGGGTAAGTCCGGTACACTCCCGTCGGGCGTTGTCTGGAGGACCCTGGGTCCCCCAAGGGGTGTAGCCACCGCTCATCTTCGTCTTTTTTGTTTCGGGTGGTCTGATGGCCTTGGCCCCATACGGTCCGATATTTTGCGGCTTGGAGGGACGAACGTCCCATCCCTTTGGGCAATTTCCTCCTCGATTGCTGCATATTTCTGTGCCATGGCTAGCATCTCGGCATAACTTCTCCCGAGGTTCCTCTTCAAATCCATGTAAAGATCCCCGGTTATAAGTGCATTGGTGAAGATGGTGATGCCCGTGCACTCCGTGAGGTCCTCAACCTTCAGGGTTTCATCCCTCCACCGTATAAGGAAGGTGGTTAGGGTTTCCTTCTTCTCTTGGCGGACGCTCGTCAACCAGCTGAAGTACTTTTCGGCGTGGAGCTGGAGACGAACTGTGCCATGAACTGTCTGGAGACTTGTTCAAAGCTATCAATGGGTCCGGGTCTGAGCTGCCCGAACCATTCCTGCACCGGCCCTCTGAGGGTGCTGAAGAATAGTCTGTAAATGGCTTCATCGGAGCCCCCCCACATGGAGAGTTCTCCCTGGAATGAAAGTAGGTGGGCTTTCGGGTCCCCAACCCCATTATAAGTTAGGGCGCCGGAGGGCCGAATGTCCATTCGAATCTCCGTGTCCATGATTCTGGAAGAGAAGGGAGAGGATAGTGCAATCCTGGGCTGAGCCGGGTCAGCATCCGCTCATCGGCTCAACTCATTGATTTGCCTCTGAAGGTCCACGAGCATTGCATCTCGTGGGTCGGTGACAGTGGTTGCGGGGGTTACCAGTGCTAAGGCATTCTGGGCACGCACGACGTCAACGCCATGCTGCCTGTTGATCATGCGGGCCTCCTGCCCTATGCTGCTGACCATGGGGGTCTATTCCCTGGTTACATGATCATTGTGGGGCGTCACTGGGTGCGGTCCCGGACCACATGTGGTCGTGTTCTCCTTAAGAACCTGCGTCCGCCGTTTCCCGCAATGTCCTGGGACTGGGCGTCCCTGACGGTTCTTGTATGGACCGAGGAGCGAGAGTGCGCTCTCGCATGTACGCTCCCCGAGCGTCTGCAGACTGCGTAGGGGAGAGAACGAGGTATGCTCGGTGTTAGCAGAATGCACCCGATCCGCATCCCGCTCGTCCGCCAAGCGGTGGATGGTATCCACCATATCCCTCAGGGCATTAGGTCCCTCGTGAGTTCATGGGGAATCATGTCAGTAAGCACCCCAAAGTCCCCGCGGCTCCATAAGCTGTTGGACTGGCCGCCTGCCGCCTGCTGGCATGCTCTTCGCCTGAAAGCCATTCGGAGAGATCATAAGAGTTTCCTTCATTGTTTCCTGCCATCTTACTGTTCCTGGTGGAATATTTTGATGAAATTTTTTGAGCATGTTTCTAATAAAGTCTAGTTTATCCATACCAAATTTCAGGTCCAAATTCGACCGGGAAGGCAGTCAAATAATTCGTTGAAGTTAACTGCGTTTTTCTATGTATAATTTGGCGCAGTTAACTTCAATGAATTATTTGACTGCCTTCCCGATCGAATTTTGAGCTGAAGTTTGGTATGGATAAACTAGACTTGATGAGGAACATGCTCAAAAAGTTTCATCAAAATATTCCGCCGGGAACCGCCCCAAACACCGGTGTTCGGACGGCGTTCGGACAGAAAAGTGCTGGACAGAAAAGTTATGCCGATTGAGACTTATGATGTTAATATTAGAGATGAGTTGAGGAGACATTATTTGAGAAAAGGTCATTGCCAACCGCGTGACTTTAAATTTCCACAAAGTGATTTTAATGGGTGCAACAGATCATTCCAAAAACAGTGGGTTTATTTAAATTTTATAGTTTTGTTTATTGCTATACTCGTGATGCATATGATTTTTTTCTAGACTAGTATATCATTTCTTTGTTATTGTGCCCCTGCGAGTCACGAGTTCTGGTTCTGCCATTAGACCCAAGGGTTTCGAATAGAAGAATAAATGAAAAGATGAAGAAACAAGCAAGGAAGGCCCAATAAGGGGTGTTGGTATTCTGTATCGATTACAAAGCCGAGAGGTCGTTCGTACAATGCTATGCTATGAGCTGCTACAATTGCTAGAGTTCTAGAGTGCTAAATTGTCAACCCCTTACAATAGAATAAATGCTACTATTTATACCACTAATGGGTAGTTGGATAAATTGACGTGGCGAGTTGTGGATGGATGTGATCTCAACCACCAAATCTCTGCATTAAATGCACTTTCCGCCAGAATCTTCTACATTTAATGCGTTCCTGCCAGGATCTTGGCTTCCCGCAAAGGGGTGGGGACGTTCATCCCCATGAGCTTGTCTCTTGTTCCCTACTGGGACCTTGGCTTCCCGCCAAGGGTGGGAACGTTCGTCCCCTCGAGTTTTCTTCCTGCTTTCTACCTGGGTCCGAAGTCCTGCAGACGAGCGTCTTGTGCTGCTCATGGGCCAAGGTGCCTGCCCACGCTAGGATACGTATGTCCCCTCGGCCTTGGTGTTGAATCCTAGCCCTCTTGGGGACGAACCTCGCCAGAATAAGCGGAAGGGTAACCCATTGTTTTGGGCCTTCCGGAGACGTTCGTAGGGTTCGTCTAAGGGTTTATGGGCCAACCAAAACAAAAAAACTCGCATGTTGTCACGGATTTTTGTCACGGATTACGGCCGTGACAAAGTTTTCATGGACTTTGTCACGGAATATTGGGATTTGTCACGAAAATGTGTTGTCACGGATAGGTCCGTGACAAATTTCGTGACAAAGTATTGTCACGGATTTGGTCCGTGACAAATTTACTCCGGCGACCGTTTTTCTACTCCGGCGAAAACTTTTTTTGTTCCCGGGCAAAGTTACTGTACAAATATTAGATATTTGTGTTATATAATGATGGTTTGATTGGTTTATTATTTATTATGATAAATAATGTTTAATGGTGATTAATGATGATTAGTGATGATTGTTTAACTATTTATTATAAACAATGTTTATTAAGTTTAAATTTTTTAAAAAGCGCCTAAATTTTAATGGTTATTATTTATTAAATAAACTTTTGAAATTTTAAAATAAACATTCAAAATGCGCTGAATTTTTATTTTTTATTTTTAAAAAATAAAACTTTTGTCACGGACGGTTCCGTGACAAAATATAAATTCAGTTTATTTTAAATACCCAAAACGCTGAAAATAACGTAATTTTTTTTTAAAAAAAAGTTTTGTCACGGATTAGATCCGTGACAAGTTCAAAATTTTGAATATTTTTTTTTGAAATTTTTAAAGTACCCGCCCACCTGTTTCGAAATTTTTCAAATTTGTTTCAAATTTTTTGTCACGGATATGTCCGTGACACAATTAAAAATTTGAATTTTCCAGCTCGTTTCAAATACCCGCCCACTCTAATCCGAAAACCTTTTTTTAACTTTGTCACGGATATTTCCGTGACAAATAATTATTATTTTTTTGAAAAATAAAAATAAAAAATATTCATGGATGTGGCCGTGACAAATAAAAGGTGATGAAGTTCCGGTGAAGTGTTTTGTCACGGAAGGTGGCCGTGACAAATTCGTGACAAACTCTCTCATGGATTAATGTCCGTGACAAAAACGTTTTTACGCCCATGGTGTCACGAATTTGATCCGTGGCAAAGTCCGTGACAAAAATCATTTGTCACGGATTTTTTGAACTACGATCCGTGACAAAATCCGTGACAAAGCAGGTGTTTTTTTGTAGTGAACCCGCATTGGGCCATTAACCCAATAGAGATGCTTACTCCATCTCTCTCAAAGTTCATATAAGAACGATATTTTAACTTTCTTACTACGTATTTATCTAAGCTTTATACCTGTTATATTAACTTGTGACACTTATTTAGATATCAAGCTTGCACGTTTACACTTTGTTATACTTTATATTATTAAATATTTTGACATGCTGAGTACGTACCTTGCTTGCTTGTTATTATTACTTTTTTTAATATGCCATATACTTGTGTAAAGTGTGTTAGTTCTAAGAGGAAAATGTCAAAAAGTGGCTCTTAGAAAAATTATGAACTGAGAAGTTAAAATATAAATTAAAGTAAAAGAAAATCAACACGATAGTGACTGGGTGTCTAATATTTTTTACCATTTCTTCAAGAGGCAAATTTATGCTTTTCAAAACACGCAATCAATTAAAGAATATTACGAAAATCTAGAAACTGAATCTAAAAATACAAGATTGATAGTGGACATTTACCTTTGTCAATATCTTTGTTCTCCATTATGCTCTTTATTTATAAAATTAATAAAGCTCTCGAGTGAGGTAGCGTGAGAAGGCATTGATTTGGCAATAGATTACAGTCGACTAGGTAGTAATACAAGTATACATACTTCCATAATTCCATTACATAAATGGAAAATCATTTACATACTAACGTATTGCTCTTTCTATATTTTATGAATTTTATTTGGATAAATAGAATATATAATTTGTGTATTTAGATCTTAAAGAATTTGTATTTGTGTGAAGACAAATATCTAAGAAAACCTGTAAATTGATCGTACAAATAACATTGATTTATGGGTCTAAATTGGCCGCAAACAAAGATTATATACGAAAAGCATCGACTTGTTATAATATAATCATCTAACAACTATTTACTAGGAAAAAGTACGTGTGGTTGAGTTCGTTTTCAGGGTGTATTCATTCTTTATCAAAGTGGTTCATGTATTTGAATTCCGTTATTACAAGAGGGTCACGTCGTTAAAAACGTCTGAAAAAGACCGTACCGTTAAAAGTAACTCTGATTTTCAAAAGTGCCCGAAAAATTAAAAGAAAAATACCCGAAGGCGCGCCTCAATAGGACGACCACTAGGACATCTTTTTTTTTCTGCCACCCTTGTCACCGGAAAGACCATCAGAAAAGTGATATTAGCGAAATCATTTTTAAAAACTAATTCAAACAGATCTGAAAAATCCAAAGGCGAAGCTGGTTTAGAGGTCATCTTGATGAGGCGCACATTTAGGTATTTTTGTTTTAATTTTTCGCGCACTCTTGAAAATCGGAGTTACTTTTAACGGTCTTTTTCAGACGTTTTAACGGCGTGACCCTCTTGTGATAACGAAATTCAAACACATGCATCACTTTGATAAAGAATGAAACATATGACCCTATCTGAAAACGGGTCCAACCATAAGTAGCTTTTCCATACTTTTCCTTATTTACTATGCTAGAAAAATCTATCGAAAAATGTAAAATATAATTTATCCACATAAAAATGTAAAAAATGTACATGTGGTGAAATGGACTTGTGATGTGGCGGGTAAATCACATGAAAATAAAATTTAACTTGGATGCTAACATGGCACGATGACATGGGAAAACACCATATTTAAAAAAAGTTTAAAAGTATCATAATTTGAGAAATAAGATTATAAATACCTCTTCCGGAAACAAAACTCCACAAATACCTATGGTTTCTAAATGGACATTGATTTGCAAACCACATATATGACCACCCGATTTGTGTGTTCATTATTTCGACAACAAAATCAGTCTATTTACACAAGGGGTTAGGACACCAATAATCTTACTAAAAATTAACTCATGAACAAAAAAGTGTCATTTTTTTAAAATTCCCAGAAATGTGACTAAAAAGGCTGAACATGCTATTTTACCCTTACTAAGCCCAACAGAACCGCTAGAGTGACCAATGCATTACAGTGACATAATTGACCAATGCATTACAGTGACATATGTCACAGTGACTATATTCACAGTGACCGATGACACAGTGACAATATACCTAGTTACCAATGCCACAATTACCAACACTTAGTGACCCAGCTCCAATGATATTCCGATTACAGTGACATCCGCCTCCCAGTCCACCCCGATCTCAGCGACCAACCCAATAGTGACATCCCACCAATTAGCGTTGCTTCCTCGCCAATGCCCAACCAACCCCGCTGCTACCCCAGTAGTCCAATCCAGTCCTGCCCCCTGCCCAACCAGCCCTGCCCCCGCCCCATCATACTGACCTGTCGGCCAGTGACCTCACCGGCTAGTGACCACCGCCTGTCACTGTTGCCAATGGCGGCCAGTGACCTTTTTTTTTGCCGGTAGCCAACTGCCTTGATTGTGACCACAACCGTCGATGAAACGAATGCCGCCCCCGGCGACGGCAGACGATGCACTGACTGTAGCCATCCATAACCTGGCCCCCAGCATCTCTGCAGTCTTGCAACCCCTAACCACCGCCTCTCCTGCCCCTGCACCACACCCAAACCCACCCCTTGCCCCACCATTCCACCCTACCCATCCCCTGTACCACCAGCCCACCCTAGACACTCTCATTCACAGTAGACTCCGCTCGTCCAACCTACCCTAACCCCTAGCCTCACAGACCCTAGCCACCATCCCCCAGCCTCACCCTCGGACTTCAGATCTTGGCCCTCAACCCCCAGCTCATTCCAATTGTCCTGCCAGACCACAACATCCAACCCTAGACCCTTACCGCACCCCACCCCTACCCGCGAGTTCGCCGCTGACGATCTACTCAACATCGTCGTCGCTAGCTTGCCTCGCCGTCTCTCGCTGCACCGTCGCTCTTCATCGCTTGCCTCGTCATCTTCATATCCGAAGATTTCCGACCGTCCATCAACACCAAGAGGCCGAGAAGATCCGAGGATAAAGAAGAAATAGAAGAATGACAAGGCTGTGGAAGTCAGCAGCGACGTCAATGTGGCGGAGGCAGAGCTCGATCAGTTGTGCGAAGATGAAGGTTGGCCAAATTGTAGACACAAGAAATGTGCGAGGGCTTTTCACATACATGGAGATCGGCATAGATGGAGCGGGAAGGGGCTAGGGTAATTTAGGATTTTGGATTGAAATATCTTTCTTTTTTGTCCAAATTCAAATGTGATCCTATTTTTGTCTTTGCAAAATCCTAGAATCATATTTCCGTCATTGTTTCTTTAAATAAACATTAATTATTTGTACCACAACATATTAGTGCATAATTATCTAGTTTGACCGAGTATACACGTACCAGCTCGTACATGATGCACTGATGCAGCATTGAAAGAGATACATTCCCCCTTATGTACTCCAAATATCACATACTTTAACTTTTTTTTTAGTCTAGAAAGTAAAGTACGACAAACTTTAGGCCGTAGCTCAATTGATAGCAAGGGAGAGCCACAAGAGTTAAGTCTCGGGTTCGAAACTCGTCAACTGCGATGAGGGGTTACTATGCTAAAAATGCATAGGGTCTCTGCAAGTATCGGGGACAGAGCCCCACTCTCTATCTGTCGGGTTGGGATTATAGTCCAATTTACATCCTCTCAACGTACCGTCCGGTCGAGATTGAGGAACCCTCAGGGATGGGGTGTCATCCTTTTGTGACGAACTTTCTTCTTATTATTTTTCGGTGTGCTATAATTAAGTAAAAGAAATTTTCATGTGTACATATTTCTTCTAAAGACGGAGTAATTCAGTATACTTCGTATTCTTTATTTTATCGTTACCTAATTAATAAGTGCCTAAATAAATACAGCATTTTGTCCCGGCTTTTGACTTTTTATGTGAAAATAAGGTGCCACTTTATTGATGGTTTGATATCAAAACAAGTTAAACATAGAAATAAAAGAAAATCAGAAACATATTATTTTAACACGTTGATTCCTTGTTTGATCCAAATACCTTATACTCCTTGATATATGTTCTTTAAACGAAAGGAAACTACATAGTATATACATCTGGTTTTTTACTAAAAGACGGTATATCCTAGGAGTTGTTCGGTATGACATACCAAATATTTTCTCTGATACTTTTATCGTAACGAAATTTTTTGTATACAAAATATTCATAAAGATATCAGTATGAAATTTGGATATAACGTATTTCGGTACATCGACGCTTCGGTTCTATAAAGGTATGGTATCAGTAAATTATCATACAAGTCTCTCAAGCCTCATCACAACAAGTTACCATCATTGAATAGGATTTTCGATATATCGGTATATCGGTATACCTATTATTCAAAAATGTCGGTATACCTAAATCTTCGAAATTATGAGTATTTTCGGTTATGGCAATTGAATAGACAGTAAAATAGGTAGTGATACAAGTGTACATACTTCCAAATGCAAGAACCATTTACATACTAATGAAGAATTGCTCTTTTACATACAAGTGTATGAATTTGATCTGGATAAAAAGAATATACGGAGTAGTTTTTAGTGTAAGTAGATCATAAATAGTTCTCATTTTCCCCTTTTGAAAAGTTTTGTGAAACTCACATTTATTTACTTTTTTCTTACTCAATCGCAATCATAATTTCCACTTTATTCTCACTTTCTTAAATTACGATCCAAGTCAATGCGAAAAAATATGTTATGGGACGAAGAGAGTACATAATTACGTAAATAAAATATCTGAGAAAACGTGTAAATTAATTGCACAAATAACATTGATTTACAATGGGTCTGAAATTGGCCACACACAACTACGATATGATGGCATTATATATGAAAAGCCATTGACTATTGAAAAACACTTGTTGTTTTGGAATGGATATTGATTTGCACAACTTATGAGTACAGTAATGATCCACCGGTTTATGCTTGTGTTCATAACTTTGATATCAAAATTACTTATGTGAATATACATTAATTGTGTGTACCAAGACAAATTAGTGCATGATTATCTAGTTTGACCGAGTTTATACCAGCGCCGACGTGATGCAGCATTGAAATAAATACACTCCCCCCTATGTACTCCAAATATTCACAATCTTTAACTTTTTTTAGTAAAGAAAAGTAGAGTACGACAAACTTTTGTGACGAACTTTCCTAATACTATGTACTTCGTAGTGTTTTTCCGTGTGCTACAAATCATCATTATCATCATTATCTCGGTATCGCAAAGGCTCCGACTAGAGGCGTAGCCAGGAATAAGAGCTGCGCTAGGCCGGTACAAAGCATTTTTTCGGATAAATTTTTAAAAATATTTATCCTGAACCGGGGCCTTTGCGATACCGAGATAATGATGTTGAATATATGTAAACATTACACATAAATATTTACGTTAAAAATATGAGCAATTTTAAAATTTATCCTGAACCGGGGCCCAATTGGCAACCCCCTCCACCTCCGCCCTTGGCTCCGACCTATAGTGTAGTAAGGGTGGTCAGATGTACGTATTCTTACCCCTGTACTAAAGAACAAAGAGACTATTTTTGAATTATCATAGTGAAAATTATATCGAAAGTTACATGGACTGACGGATGCAAGAAGCACAGTTCAATGAAAATCTAAGTGTTAACACCATTGCAAATGATGCAAAGGCAGCAAAATTAGGTGTGCTACAATTAAGTAAAAGAAATTTTCATGTGCGCATTTTTCTTCTAAAGACGGAGTCACGGAGTAATTACAAATTTAAATATACTCTTCATTTCATGATTAGCTAATTAAGGGCCTAAATAAATACAGTATTTTGTCCCGGCTTTAGACTTTGGGGTAATTTGAATTTGCACCCTATATTGTGTTCCAAAATGGACTTTGCACCCCGTTTTTAAAAAATCTTTGTTTTTGCACCCCAACCCCATATGAAAAGACAAAAATGCTCTCGATTAGGAATATATTGAAGGTCAACAGAATTGTTAATGGGGGCATTTTTGTCTTTTCACATGAGGTTGGGGTGCAAAAACAAAGATTTTTAAAAACGAGGTGCAAAATCCATTTTGTACAATAAAATTGGGTGCAAACTCAAATTATTCCGACTTTTTGTGTGAAAATAGGGTGCCACTTTATTGATGGTTTGATATCAAATCAAGTTAAAATAGAACTAAAAGAAAATAAGAAACGCATTATTCTAACACATGTTGATTCCTTGTTTGATCCAAATACGTACATTATATTCCTTGTTCTTTAAACGATGGGGAAACTACATCGTACATACATCTAGATGTTACTAAAAAGACAGTATAGTATATCCTTAAAACCAAGAAATGCAGCCCTTAATTTCGATCAGATATCCTTAATTACGTTGTCATTAATTAATTTCCCAACGAAAAATAACAAAATCAACCAATGAAGAATAATTACGAGTCAAATTACAGCCACAAGGCACCGGCTTCTTTCAACACCGGAGTCAACTCTCCGGTGATGTGAGCGCCGATGACGCGATCCAGCCCTCCGAACAGCTTCCCGCCGACGAACACCGCCGGAAACTGCATCCGGCCGTCCTTCCGGTCGAATGAGCTGATATTCTCGAGCTCTTTGATCACGTCTTCTTCGCGCGCTTCGTCGATCTCGTAGATCGCCGGGTTGGCGCCCAGCCCTTGGAACAGACGCTTCGCCACGTGGATCATGCAGCACCCACGGCGGCCGACGACGATCACGGGGCTCTCCGCCACCGTCCTCCTCAGATCTTCAAAGTCGACGGATGACGAATCGGAGGCGACGCTGATCGCCGGCGAGGACGCCGGAGCGGTTTGCCATGTCTGATTATAGGGAATCGCCGCCGCTGATTCCTGCATGGTCGTTCGATAGATCTGAAATAAACGGCGAGAACGGAAAATCTATCTGAGATCAAACTCGGCGGTAGATTTATTTTTTGAATTTCCTTAGTCCGTTTAAGAAATGAGCAGAGATTTAGGCCGGACTGAGTGAAGGAAGGGAAAGTATATATGCGAAAATATCGACGGGGTGGGGTAGGGGGACGGGGGTAACGGAGAGAGCGAGGTAGACGTCAACGGCAGTTACGTTTTCTTACGCGTTACATATGTTATCGCTGACGTTGGACTATGTCACGGTTTTCGCACTGATAGTGACGCCTTTCGCCGCATTATACTATCCACCTTGTCACGTTTCTTCCCATTCATTTAGTGTGTCTTTCCGTCAGCATATAGGTAATATGTCACTACCCAAAAAGTTTGTCATATTTACTTTTCTTGATCAATGATAACATAGTTTGGATAATTATTTTAATGATTATATTTGTATATAATTTATAAATTTTATACTTGTATTAAAATATTTTGAATGATGAACATTTTGATATAATTTTCATATTCTAAATAATTTCGTATTAAGAGATACCATTAGTCAAAGTTGATTGTCATTAACCAAGAAAAGTCAATTTGGCGAACCTTTTCGGGACGATGGGAGTATTTTTAATTAGTGAGTTTGGCTCGTGAATAGTAAAACCACTTTAAATCATCTAGATCAACCCAATTGAGACTGAATTAAATCAGAAAATTAATTCTAAAATTGTTTATTGTATAGGGTTGTTTGATAACAATGAAACGAATTTGTTGATTCTGTTGAAATTCATTAAATCGTGATTCAAGTGCTGGATTGATTGATTGTGTTGATTTTTAAAAAAGATTAACTTCAACTTTAAGATGACACTCGGTCGATTCAGTCAAAATAAGAGAAAATAACTAAAATGACACTCTATAATAATTTCAGTCGATTCAGTCAAAAATATTAACTTCAACTTTACTTATTTTGATTATTACACAATTAAGTACGTGAAATCAAAAGTTACGGGTGAAAAAATTTACTAATAAGTCAAAGAGTTCATTAAACGTGCTCTTATTAGTTCAACACCCTAATTAAACTGAATAGGCAACCTCAATCAATGTTACCCAAATCCAACATCTACCCTGTCAGGATGGATATGCAAAGGGGGAGGGAGATCCTGAACCAGGTTGATTTCTTAGAATGACACTTCCTAAATACATATACATGTATTTCTCTAGCTAGCACTTGAGAGTGTTAGTGGCCCAATATTTACCAATAATTCAATTCCTTCTGCATCATCCCAATAAGAATGTTTTTACTTGGACTGTGATTCCTCCCAGACCAGACCAGACCAGATCAGATCAGACCAGACCAGATCAGACCAGACCAGACTTGGATAATTATAAAAATACAAAGAAACCAGATCAGACCAGACCAGACCAGATCAGATCAGATCAGACCAGCAAATTACAGTCCAAGTAAAAACATCCTAAAGTTCAAAGGGTCTAGCGAATTAAACATAGATTTTTCCTTATATGGAAGAGAGACAAGTTGGTAAGTTTTCATTTATTTTATGGTTGGGCATGAAAAATAGGTTGCCAACATGTGACAACCTCACAACCTAATGTCCATTGACAGGGAAAGGCATGATGATGGCTTTTGCAAAATGGAGGTGGAATATGTTTACGACAATTCTTACTGTACACAAAATTTGTACACGCTTCACACACATTTATCCATAAGTGTTTGTCTACACAGAAAATTATTGCACGAGTTGCCTTTGTACACAGATAACTAGGGATTGTACGAATTATCTGTGCAGACAGACAATTACATATAAATGTGTGCGAAATTTGTATAAATTTCATGTATAAATAGAAATTTTCACATATTTCATATCCTTCTTTCTTTGCTTCTTTACTAGTCAAGTTTGGGGTTAGATTTGATTGGTTTTGTAGGGATAAGTGTTGTGGAACTTGGTTAGATTCGATTTAAGTCAGACGGAGGAACGCCCCTGAAATTGTGTATACTATGTACTGATAGTATATAAAAAAGAAAAACTAGAAACTCATTTAGAATTGTAATATTGATATGATAAGAGATAAAAATACATTGATTTCATTATGATTGGAAAGTAGTAGAAAATTATTAAAGTCATCTTATGAAAGTACAAAAAGGCAATGCTCAATAGAATAAAGGTATTCTGAAAATACTTTTCCTCCCATAATATAACTGATAGGTACAACTTGACTAATATTAATTCTAGAAAAAAAAAGCGAGAGATCTTTACATTGGGGTAAATCTCTCTTAGTCAAAAGAAAATGAAATAGACGGAATAAAAAGAAAATACATAAATTGTTGGTGCACACCACTCTAACACTTTATTCGGAGATAGACAAAGTTGTCTGCATACAAATAATTCTTCTGAAAATACAGAAATTGTCAGCACACAAATGAATTTTTTTGTATAGACAAACAAAGAGCCCGTTTGGAGATGCTAGCTATTTTTATTATCAGTGTTATCAACCAACTTTTTGACTAAACGCGTAATTTTTGATTTATTTCGATATATTGTGTCAAATTAAGAAAATGTATAGTTGAAGTTACTTTTCTGACTGTATTGGTTGAACTTGTCGTAAAGAATCATTGGCTATTTTTTATATACTCCCTCCGGTCCCAAATTAAATTCACACTTTGACTTTATACAAATTAAGGAAATAAATTTGACTTTACTGTAGAGTACACTGTTGTAACACTGTTTGACACTGTTTTGATTTCGATAATTTGCCAAATAAGGAAGAGAGAAGAAGTGTGAAGTTTATTTTGGACCTACCCAAAAAGGAAAAATGTGAATTTCATTTGAGACCGGAGGGAGTAATTATTTATTTATTTTATAAATAAAAAAACTATTTTTTCATAAAGCAGCTGAATAACCACAGCATGAACCACATAAAATTGAGCAGAATCCGCTCATGATTTACACAACAAATTATACAAACAATTTTTCAAGAAGCAAATTACAAAGTGACGTATCGGAGGGGGAGAAACAAATAGAAAAATTCTAAAGGTATACACTTTTTCGTGTACACACTTTTTACACATGTCTATGTAAAGTTTTTTTTGTCTGTACAGACGAAAAGTGTACGTGTACCCCAAGCAAAATTCAAACAAATAAGAGTACCGCTTCGTGTACACGTCGGGTTACACGCCGGGTTACACGCCGGTCAAATTATCTGTATACAGACAATTTGATCGGCTAGACAGACGATTTGACCGACGTTTTATGAAGAAAATCGATTCTCATACAAACAAAATATAAAGAGTTGTCTGTATCACAAACATTTTAAACCTGAATTTTTCAAAAAGTGTTTGTGATACAGACATTTTTTTTTTTTTTTTATATGTGTGAAAATCGATTTTCTTCGTAAATCGCCGCTCAATAAGTCTGTGTAGTCGATCAAATTGTCTGTACACAGACAATTTGATAGGCGTGTAACCCGACGTGTAAAATTTGGCGTGTACACAAGTAATTTTAAAGGTGGACGGAGGAGAGATCGTAAGCACTAAGCAGGACGTGGATGACAATTTTGGGATTGTGTCAACCTTAACGTCAGCCACCGTCATCTTACACATCAGGGTGGTTTGGGATACGTCGGCTTTGACACCGCCGATATTCTCCACGCGTTACTGTTTTGCCACGTGGAGAATGACGTGTTTATCAATTTCAACGTCAAGACTTTATTTTTACATTGTCACATTATTCTATGATTTCTAGCTATTTCGATCATTGACTTTTATTTATTTACAAATAATTCTATAATTTCAACTAGCATTGATTCCAATTTTTAAAAGTATATAAAGTACTACGTAATTCCTTACATCACAGGAAATGTGAAAGTAAAAATGTCAAATAGTTTCGAGGTCCATACTTTTCTGCACATTGTAGTAACGATGTTTGTTGATAGAGGGCCGGTCAATGATGTTAAATCTAGAAGTACAGAAAACTATATAAAACGTGAAAATAATATTTGTTAAAATTACTTTCACAAGAAAGTATATACTTGTAGTAAAACTTATGACATTTATGAAAATGCAGGGGTTTAATGCACCAAACTCTCTCGTAATACAGAAATTCAGCGCATTAACTCCATGTGATTTGAACAATGCATCAAATCCCCTTATGTTTTAATTAATCATGCACAGAACCTTTTTTATGAATAAATTTAATGATTTTGAAATCACTATTCCTAATATTCTGATTGACTGTGCAAATAAATATGTCAAAATCTCTAAATCATACAAAAATGTTTATCATTTTTCTCTGATTTGACAACTGAATTTGTTCATAAAACGGATTTTGCGCATAATTAATTAAAACACAATGGGGTTTGACACATTTTTAAAATCACAGAGGGCTAATGCGCCGAATTTCAATATCAGGTGCATTAAACCCAAAATATAGATAGTATAAATTAACGTAATTGATTAGAGTAAATAAAACGTACGTTACTAGGTCTAGGAAGTAAAAAAACTTCAATTTTATTGAAATATCAAAAACCCTTTTTTATTTAGTGAAATACCCCTAGCTCCAGACACAAAATAAAAGTTACATACGAATTACGAAGTAACTTCTTTTATCTCAAATTAAGATTACGTTTTTTGTTTTTGTCAAATAATCACACACGATTTACACGATATACTTTCTATTACTTGAATCTACAACTCTAACATTTCAACTTTACCTATTTTTCATTGATAAGTAAACGGAGAAGGAAGTTTATGTTTTGTTAACACATTTCATGAGTTTTTTACATGTCCAAAATTAATGTATTATAAAATTCTATTTTTGCATGGGATGAAGGTAGCATAAAAATAGGATAATAAAGTACATTCAATAGCTATATCTATTGAATTGCAATTCAAGCTCATGAATAATAAATCTTTACATGAGTCTAATAATGTAATGGAATAACTTTGTCGAAAACTAGATATAAACCAATCTTGATCTAGATATAAAATCTAAGCAGTCCTGTTTAAATACCAAGACGAGCGAAAATATCATTGTTACTTTCCTAAAACATATACTCAGTATTTGACATTCACTATCTATACCGTGGGAGCGGTGCAAGGTGAGCATCCTGCTCTCAGCATTATATGTAATGTAAATCATTTGAATCCATATGTAACTTCAGGTTAATCAAAATGCAAATGATACTCACTCAAATGTGACTCGTTGAAATGTAAATTCGTTTAATTGAAATGTAACCAGGAAGCAAGTCAGATGTAACTTGTCTAATACATAGTATAAAAAATAATACAATGATTTCAATGTAAATAATGAAAAAAGAGTCTAATTGACCAATTATTTTACATAAATAGTGTATATGTATTATTTTTAATATCAAGGCTATAAAAATGTTTTTTTATAAAAATATTTTTTCTTTAAATAGCAGAGGCTTATTGTGTTGTATAACTCACATTATATTATGGTGTAACTCGTATTATGGAACATGTAAATCACGTGTAAGCGGGATGTAATTTGTTGAGAAAAGTTGACAGATAATTAACGCTAATAGATATGTAACTTTAGACAAATCATGATGTAACTGCATATATTTTCAAATATAATTTGAGCCAAATCAAAATATAAATTGTCTAATGCTTGATAAAATGTGTGTTTGTGTGTGAAGATTTCTAATCAAACACAGCTAGTGTTTCTCAGGCTTGGCCAGCAACCAGCGATCATTACTGTTGCTTTCTCGCATGGTGCTTGGCCAATCAGTCCACGATCATGAGCATGGTGCGGCAGGTCTACATGGGCGGTGTACTACCGGCATGAAATGGCGCAGGCAAGGGGCCGATCGGTGAAAGCGGTTGGGCGGCAAGTCCATGTTCCCTGCGTGTCAGGTTCTCGTTAGAGGTTGTTGTCCAAGTTTTCCATCAAGAGCCGGTTGGTCTGCCTCCAAGGACGTTCGAGTTCAGGACTGGTCTGGAGATCGGACGATGCGAAGGGTTGAGCAGCGACATAGCTGGTCGGCAAGACACAACTGATTGCCGAGAAAGCAATATTGATCGCCGGCAAAAAGAGCGTTTTCCTTTTTAATTGAAAACTATGCCGTTTTTGGATGAGCACATCCATATGGTGGGTCGATCTCACGATATAATTTACGCTGACATTATGTAATCTTGTTAGTTGTAAATCTAAAATAGTACTTCATCCCTGTTTAAAATTCTCACTTTTTGTTTTTGGATATCTCTTTAAAAGTCATTTTTTCCTTATTTGGTAAATAAATTAGTGCAAAATAATGTAAAACAAGACAAAACAATGTTAAAATAGTACCAAGCAAAATAGTGACAAACAATATCATTTTTTTTAATATGAAAGCAAATGAAAGTGAGAACCGAGGGCTGAAGGACTATGTAACTACGTAAGTTGTGATTATGGTGGCAATGTGGCATGGATGGTGGACGCATATAGAAATCTGTAATGATTATAAGGCAATTTGTAGCCAATTTGAAATAAACTGATTTTATTTGAAATTGGTAGAGCATACATTTGAATAGTGAGAGCATTACTTCTTGACCTTTCATATTTCTAATTAGTGACTATAATTAACAAAATGACACTTCCAAGCCTGATCAAATAAAGAGCCTGACCAGACCAGACTTAAAAAGATCAAATCAATCAATACCAGACCAGATCACACTACAAAAAAAATCGCCTGTAGTCACGGACTTAGTCATGGATCGCAGTGTAAAAAATTCGTGACTGACTATGTTAGTCACGGATTTTGTCCGTGACTAAGTCCGTGACAAATTCCGCGTGACTACAATGTAGTCACTGAAATTTGGCCGTGACTAGGTGTAGTCACGGATTACTCACGGACCAGGTCCGTGACTAATTCTTGACCGGAATTGCTACTCCGGCACGGTAGTCATGGACCTGGTCCGTGACTACCATTATTTTTTTTAGTCACGGACCGATCCGTGACTAAGAAGTTTTTTGTTTTTAAAATTCGACCATTTTAGTCACGCACTAATCAATGATTAAGTTTTGAAATTTTCGAATTTTTAAAAGCCCGCGGTTTAGATTTTCAAAATTTGTTTTATTCACGGACATGTATCCGTGACTATGTTTTTTTAAAAAAATGAATTTAGAAAAGAGTTCCGGACCAAACAAATAGTCACGGACTAAGTCCGTGACTAAAATTTTTGGTTTTAAAGAAAAAATCCATTTTAGAAAAATTGAAAATTGTTTTAATTTAACTTTAAAGCAATTAGAACATTAAATGAAAAACAAAATCCATACAATGTTAAACATAAAAAATGTTATTACAGACTGAATTATAAAACTAATATGAAATGTTAAACTTAAAAAATGTATTATTACATGTCCGCACGTCGGACTACATTATGATAAAAATTAGGATCATCATAATCATATGCATCATCATTATCATCATAATCACGATGATGATCCTCTTCAGCATCCACGGTGTCTAAGGGTCGGGTACCTCCTCGGCTGCCGCGACTGCCTCCTCGGTTGCCTCCTCGGTTGCTTCCTCGGCTGTCTCCACCGGATGACTGAAATTGATTGAGACAATCAGACGACAGAGATCCGAATGTCGACCCCATTGCAGGAATGGTACCATATCCGGAGTTAGAATGTTAACTCATATGATTAATTAGTGTTGTATTGATTAATTACAACGTATTCTTTTCCCTGTGGATACGAACCTTACTTCACTATACTACGTATTAGTGTTGTATTGATTAATTATTTTGAGTGCACCTCACGACAAGTGCTCGTCAAATTTGGCCCCAGTTACTATTGATATAAAAGAAAAAGTATTCTTTTCCCTGTGCACCTCCGAATGTTGACCCCATTGCAGGAATGGTACCATGTCGACCCCAGTTACTATTGATATAAAAGAAAAAGTATTCTTTTCCCTGTGGATACGAACCTTACTTCACTATACTACGTATTAGTGTTGTATTGATTAATTATTTTGAGTGCACCTCACGACAAGTGCTCGTCAAATTTGGCCCCAGTTACTATTGATATAAAAGAAAAAGTATTCTTTTCCCTGTGCACCTCCGAATGTCGACCCCATTGCAGGAATGGTACCATGTCGACCCCAGTTACTATTGATATAAAAGAAAAAGTATTCTTTTCCCTGTGGATACGAACCTTACTTCACTATACTACGTATTAGTGTTGTATTGATTAATTATTTTGAGTGCACCTCACGACAAGTGCTCGTCAAATTTGGCGCCGTTGCCGGGGAAAGGCAATTAATTTTTCTTTTATTTCATTTCAAGAAAAAAAAAATCAAAAAAAAAATATATTAAACAAAAATATAAAGAGTGCCTATTTTTCTATTTCTGAGCTTTGAGTATATGGTTAAACACCGATCTATAAACCAAATTACCTACCAAACAAAGACCGAAACAGAACAAGCCTTCGAAAGGTTTAGGAATTTATTTCTGAATACTTCTTCGGAGGAATCATTAAGTGCTAGTTCTCATTCTAGCGACAACGAAGAGCAAATCACTATGGCTCTTGAAACAAGAACGCTGAGGGAGCTCACAGCTCCAAACTTGAATCAACAACCACTGTGTATTACCTTCCCTACACTTGATGAGGGTAATACATTTGAGCTAAAATCTGGGCTCATTCATTTGCTGCCATCCTTCCATGGCCTGAGGGGAGAGGATCCGAACAAACACCTCTCGGAGTTCCACGTCGTTTGCACAAGCATGTGTCCAAACGGTGTGACAGAAGAACAAATCAAACTGAGGACGTTTCCATTTTCTCTAAAGGATACCGCAAAGGATTGGCTATTAATTCTACCTTTCTTCAGGAAGTATAGGTACATGGGCAGCAATGAAGAAAGCGTTCCTAGAAAGGTATTACCCTGCCTCTGTCTCCTCCTCTCTAAAAAAGCAAATTAGCAACATGGAGCAAAAGGATGATGAATCGTTCTACGAATATTGGGAACGATTCAAGAAACTATGTGCAAGCTGTCCATATCACGGCTATTCAGAGCAAGACCTCATCTTATACTTCTATGATGGTCTTTGCAATGAAGATAGGCGGATGATAAATGCCGCATGTGGAGGGGGAATTGTCAACAAAACCCCTTCTCAAGCTATAAACCTTATCTCGGAGTTGGCCGAGAATTGCAGACACTATGATCGGCGGTCATCAAAACGAGTTATACAAGTCTCTAAAACTTGGCCCAATGAATGTTCACAATCCCATGCAAAATAGGGGACACTTTATTTCCAAGGGCCTTGTTGGATTTAGGGGCTTCGATCAATGTCATTCCATATTCGTTATACAAGTCTCTAAAACTTGGCCCAATGAATGAAACTGGTGTGGTAATCCAATTGGCGGATAGGTCTAACACATACCCCAAGGGCGTCGTAGAGGACATACTCGTAAAAGTTGAAAATCTGATTTTCCCTGTTGACTTCTACGTCCTCGAAATGGGAGATGATAATCAAACAACACCCATCCTCTTGGGTAGACCTTTTCTAAAAACCGCAAAAACAAAAATAGACGTGTCTAATGGTTCGTTAACTTTAGAGTTTGATGATCAAAAGGTAGAATTCAACATTTTTGATTCTACGAAAAAACAAATTAAAGACCAATCTCTTTGTTCTCTAAATGTTTGTGAACCACAAACCCCGAATATTTTTGTTGAGAAAAAAACTGAGAAAATCACACTTTTTGAAAAATAAGAATTGATCAAATTTTCAAAAGGAGAATGGATCCCACCTGGGGTTGAAGTGATAACAGGGAAGAAATCCCGGCCTTACTGGAGAAGGCCGAAAAAGAAAAATGAAACAAGGGATGTTCACGATCCCACATAAAAGAAAATAAAATAAAAATAACGTCGTGCCGCGACATTAAATCAAGCGCTTCTTGGGAGGCAACCCAAGTTTATATTTTGTTATTTTCATTCATTTTTGTGTGTGTTCATACATTTTCAAAAAAAAATGGTGTAAGGCATCATGCCCGATCGGGCAACACATGTACCCGGTCGGGTATAGGCAAAAAATCGAATAAGCCTGGATCGGGTAACCCATACTCGATCGACTCAGGGGTTGAAAATAATAATATACCCGATCGGGTACCACTACCCACCCGGTCGGGTATTGCTCAAAAAATTCAAAAAAATTCTCGTAGCAACTTACCCGATCGAGTACCCGGCCTATTCGATCGGGTATCAACCCCTGGGCTGAATTTAATAAAACACTAGTGTAGAAAACACTTTCTATATGGGGTAAAAATCACTTTTTATGTCGGTTCCCGTAACGACATAGTAGCCAGCGACATAGAAAGTCGGGCACTTTTCATGTCGGGTAGTCGTACCCGTTATAGAAAGGTTTTTATAATGGTTACAAATTTAACCGTTATAGAATGTTTTCCGTGTCAGTCCAGTAATACCCCATATAAAATACTTTTTATATGGGTTAAAGCATTATCAAGTTTAACTGTTATCGAATGTTTTTCGTGTCAGTCCATTAATACCCCATATAAAATCTTTTTTATAAAATTTTAGTAATATATTATGCATAATAATTTTTTTTATATACGGTATCAACATAATGAAATCATTAAATGAGAATTATGGCAAATATATTGATAATTGTAGCAAAATAAAGTGTTTCACATAGTACTAGCACCAATCAATCCAAGCCAATACTTCAAAGTTTCACAAGTTCATGCAAACAAAAACTACAAAATTTCACAGGTTCTTGCAAGTCAAAAGTACAAAGTTTCACATGAAACCAACACTATTCATTCTAGACATCAAAACAGAACCATATTTGTTAATAGCAACCCGTACTGCTTGTGGTGTCACAAACAAATGACGCTCAATGCTCTCTTGTCTCGGTAATGTCTTGTGGACTAAATGACTCTTGAACATTGAATGTTTGCAAATCAAAAATAAAAATAGAAACACATTCAATAAAATATGAATATGAAAAATAGAAGTAAAACTTTGTCGTAAAAAATATAATACAAGCGTAATAAGTATAATTTGATGAAGCACAAATCTAAATTTTCATCACCTCAATTCATGAATCAACAACAACTGCAGATATTATAGTCTCCATATGCCTCATAACATAATACCCAGACTCATAGGTACCCCTTTGCATTCTAGACTGAAAATAAATGTACATGTAAGTCATTTTTTGAATTGCAAAAAAAAAGAATAAAAGTGATGCAGGATAATGATTTAGACTATTAATGCAGATCCAATTACTATTTTAGATATAAAATATATCTACTCCTATATGTTTTAATCTTATTTGGAGCAGTTCTGTACTAAATTTTCTCAAGTTAAGCCATGACTTGGTGAGGCCAAAACATGACCCATTAGAATTTTATTAGAATATTATAAACGTTAGTAGCAACCCAATATAAATTTGAGGTCTCTGGTATTAATTGGGATCCCCAATTAATCTAATATTTATTTTTCCAACAATTTCACACTTTTCCTTAGTGTTATTTGACTTGTGCCCCTGCTGAATTAAATAAAACAACCAACAAGTCAAAAAAGCTATCAAATTTAGTCATTGGCAATGTGTTAATACAATCCACCAACTGACACAACGAGTTGCTTAAGCCATTATGCACATCACAATTAGGTTTGCATCCATTTTTTTACAATAGTTCCACGCACATTTGGGTTGATCTCAGGAAGACAAGAACTATTGAACTCAATGCATCATTGCCCAAACTTTATATAAGTAATCATCAACAATGCACAGACAACACAGTTATGACCACTCCATGGAAAAAGAAGTAAAATCCTAAAAACCATGCACTATACAATCGAAAAGTAAAATTCCGGAAATACTTAAAAAATCATTACTCTAGAATGAACAGCAATAAAAACTAACTCGAATAAGAGTTACTGCCAGATATAGCCCCTCAACTATATACCATTACTCAACTTGGTTCCCCATCTTTTTTATACTCAATTTAAACCTGTACTATGAGATATGGACCCTTTGGTACTCCTGCATATTTGATTCTAAATAAGAAGAACATTTCGTCCTGTCACTCAATTTAGACTCAATTCAGGATTCAACTTGGTCCACAACTACGCAATTTGGACCCAATTTAGTCATTGCCACACAAAACTACTCTTCTTTAAATAGAGTAAAATGAGGATGGAGATTAAATTGGGTTTATATTTCATGATCAGGGAACCAAATTGAGTCCCAAAAAACATGAGAACTGAAATGAGAAACAGTGGAAAGTCAAAGGACTAAACTGAACATAAACTCTTCGGATAATTAGCAGAATAAGAGCTAGTCTGCAATCCTAAACAGGCCACTTAAGAACACCAACTCACTCAACATACAAAAATCCTCAATTCATGTTATCATGTACCAATCAAAAGAAAGCTCTCAAAAAAGTTGGCATAATCTTGATAATACAGAGGATGTAACACACTAACTCAATAAAAACTATCTCAATACTCAAAATCTGATTCTTAATGAAATACCTATCTCCATGCTCATTATATTTTCCTGCTAAAAATCTTCCATTAACAACCATATATAAAATGAAATAGCCCACTCCATACTCAAGATCTGATTCTTAATATGATTCATAATCTACCATGACATGATGATTATAATGTGCTTCTTAAAATGATTCAGAATCAACCCAAGTGCATACAAATATAAAAACTTATACAACTGATGATAAGTATGAAAAAAGTATGCTTACAATCGGCTTAATCCATCTTGGTTTGGAATTCCTCCTATTTTTTGTTATTTGATGTGCTTGCATTGCCCTAGATAAAAAACAAGAAATAAGTCATGCTATAGAAACAAGAATTGGCTTAATCAAAAGTACACATTTGATATAACAAAATTATATCCTTGCATATCAAAAACACTGTTCACATTTGTCTTTGGCTTATTCCCCAAGGAGCACAAGAACACAATAAGGTTTTGCTTAGCACACAATACAAATAGCTGTTAGTGGTTACTGAAATTGAAACAATTTGTGGTGATTATTTAGCAATGTTCTAAAACTCGCTAGGCGCTAGTCGGGCGGTCAAGCACCGCCTAGCGCCTAGGCAGGCTAGGTGCCGATTAGTCGGCGACTAGATGGTCGACTCGGTTTCAACATAAAAACAAAAAATAAAATATTCTAGGCAAAAAATACTACATTAAACAAATAAAGTTTATAGGTTAAACATAATAAACATGTTACATACTACTTAGTTTAATAATTAATGAGTTATGATAACTAGGTTTACAATAATAATTAAAAGTTTAAAACATCAGTACATCACAATGAGCTAATAAGATAAAACCGACAATGCTTTGAGCCCAAACTAATGTTTGACAAAAGAGATATTAATCTACACAACAAGTCCATTAAAGCCCGTACTTATACAGTGAGCAACTTCAAACATAATCATTAAATCCCTCATATTAGATCACATAAACATTCAACACAACCTGGCAGTTCTGTCTGTGTTTGTTGTCCGTCAGTTGGGTGAGATTTGTTATCTGGGTAAACAGAATAACCAACATACACAAGCATACCTGAAACCTGTTAGGCTTCTACCCGCTTTAGAAGCTTCCTCTTCTGATTGCCCAACTATATATTGAGGGACTGCTCCTCAGACGGGGAGAAATAATAACAAGAAATTGTTTAGAAAATTACTCAGTACGACAGTACCATATGGGTAAGCAGTAAAATAAACAGAGTAACTCAGGTAAATTGGAATCTAATTTAGGGATAGAATGTGTGCATCTGTGCATATCAATCCGTAATATAGGGACAAGTTTAGCTGCAGATTATGATTCACAGGAGGTCCAAACAAATACCTAAAAGATTAAAATCATTTTTGTATAGTAAACATCTGATGAAATTTTAATCTACTAACCTCCAGGTGCAAGAGCAGCTACACATGCATCCGAAAATCCAAGATTTTGTAAGCTCAGTGTATCGTCTAGTCTGACAAGGTCAAGGACCACTCACCAGAAATGTACTAATACTCAAATGAGATCATACTTAAGTACAGAAAGACAAACAAATCCTTAAGATCATGCCATTATGATTATATATTTGTATCCAATAAAGACCAGCTTACCTGTAATTTAGCAAGTTCTAGGCAATATATTTTTGGTAGTATATCTGGCCTTGTGCTCAGAGCTTGTCCTAGCTGTCTATTCCAGAAAGAAGGAATGATCAGTAAACTCTTTTACAAGTAAAAGAATTATACTCCCTCCTCTTAATATGATTGCCCCTTTAATACTTTTTTCATTAGTTTTGCACTTTTGCCAAAAAATGAATACAAAGAATATATGGTAAAACTACAGGGTTTAGCACTCAACCTAGGAAAGTGGAATAATAACTATTGGTGGTTCAAGTAATACTGAACAGACTGCAGCGGCTATGACTACAAATCAGAAGAATATTATTTTAAAATATTGAAACAGTGACACCGTGAACTTAATAAAAATATTCAACCCATTATTTATTAAGGCAGTAGAGTTTCATTCTATTAAGTATTAACACTGATATCAGTGTCTTCAATGTTAAGCATGCTAAAAAACATGGTAAGAAACTAAAACATTTTCACGAGCACTCCAATACTGATGATGGGGTTGCCTTTGGCTAGAATTGCTGCAGTAACAAGGATTCGGTTAAAAGATACTTCGTATAAGGTACATGGCCAGTCAGTTTCTATGCAGAGTTTAAGCCATGGAAAAGCGAAAGCTAAAACCTGTGTGATCCTAGAGACTCCTAACTCCTAATTCGTTGAATAATAGTAGAATAGAGTCGGAAAAATTATGACTCAAAAGTAAATACTAACAATAGCACAAAAAACAACAAGAATAATGCAGCAAAACTGCTACATTAAGGCCATATACAAGAAAAAACACCAAGAAAAGCATGTAAAAAACTTATACAAAACCTACTGATGAATTTCAAACTATCTTAATAACTACTCAAATTATTCGATTAGAGTAGGAACATTGACATTCTTCGATTAGGAATAGAATAACTAAATAAATATAGAGTATGTGAGATAAAATAATTACCGGCGCCGAGCGAAGGAGATGAAAGGCCCAAATCAAGAAACTACGGAGGTGTGCTAATGGCGGAGATGTGACAATGGGGGAGCTGCGTCGTCCGGAATTGGGAGGCTTCCTTGCTGCGTCGTCCGGAATTGGGAGGCTTCCTCGCTGCGTGAAAATGGGGGAGCTGCGTCCTCTTTGTCTTTCTTCTGGAACGCCGATAGCTAACGAATTGAAGAAGCCTAACGATGCGTCCTCTTAGGGTTTTAAAATTTTTAATTGGATTAACCCTTTCGTAAGGGTTAACAATACCTGACATAAAAAAAGTATTTATTAAAACTATAAAAAAGACCCCATTTGAAACTTAAGTTTGTGAGAATAAAAAAATAACCCCGTCTTTAGTTAACTATGTCGGTTATTTATAAACCCGTTATGGATAAAATTTTATATTTATAATACTTACCCATTAAGTTATTCGAAACTTTCATTATTTATAAATATGACCCCGCGCCTACATTTTATAAGGGGTTTAAATGAACCCATATAAAAAGCTAGTTATAGAATGTGTTTTTTGTACTAGTGAAACAAGCACATACTCGATCGGGTGTACACATGTACCCGGTCGGGTGTATTTTGAAAAAAGGCTAATTTAGTTCGTTGCAAAGTACCCGATCGGGTACACCCATACACCCGGTCGGGTAAATTAAATTTTTAACGGGGAATTTAGTTCGCACCAAATTGCCCGATCGAGTATACCCCAACTCGATCGGGTAGCAGCCCGGATTTTGAAGAAATACACGCATACCCGATCGGGTATGTCGGGCCACCCGATCGGGTACACCAACTCTTAACCCAAATCCGACCCCAAAATCGGCCACTTCATCTTCTCCAACTTCCCAAATTCGAAACCCCTCTCCCAAACCCACCATTTTCGAACCTTCTTTCTTTAATTACTCCCTCATCTCTCACCCAAATCACCTTATACAACAACCAAAATCTTCCCCTCACTCTCCTTTACAACCTCATACCCAGAAAACCATCTCTCTCACCATATACCACAAAAACCGAAACCCTACCCATCTCACCTCTTCTCCGAAAATCGAGCTTCAACAAGCACACCAAGGGCTGAGAGTTCAACTGCAAGGGGACCAATTTCCGGATTTGAGGATGTCCGATTCGGCCCGGGGAATCAAAGGCAATGGTTCTTGGCTCAAATAAAAAGGCAAGTAATCCCCTCCAAATTTCTATGTCATGATGCTCTCACTACTTTAGGTCCGTTGAAAAAAATGCGCAATTTATTTCATGAGTTGGATATGAACTTGATTTTTGATATGAAGTATAATTGTAATGAGAGGGTGATTTATGAATTCTTGAGCTCGGCTAAGTTTGTTGAACGTGATGAAAGGGAGGAGTTCAATAACGACACACTCACGTTTCGTTTATTCAACAATGAATACACAATAACGAGACGTGAGTTTGCCCAACATTTTAGCATCCCCGTGGCCCATGAGAGAGGAATACCGGAAAATACAATAGATGGACACACTTTATGGGCTAAAATGACCGGAGAATTGAATGTGAGCGCGTCTTAACTTTCAATTAATCACGTTCAACATCCTATTCTCCGACTTTTCCTAAAGTTTTTGGCCAATTGTTTGCTCGGTCGCCCTAACAACCACCACACTCGGATGGGGGACGTGGTCATCCTCACCCTAGCCCTCTTTCAAATACCCGTGCCATTCAACCTTTGCAACCTAATGTGGGATCATTTGGAGAAAACTTGCAACAAAACGAGTAATATTGTTGTCGGGGGGGGGGGGGGGGGGGGGGGGGTTATTATGCATTTGGCCTCAAGATTCGGCTATGTGGATAAAGAACCAATAGCCGATCATTGTTTGATGAATTTGACTTGGCTTGGAAACGCGGGGTGTATCTCCTTCGCCCACAAAGACTACAATGGGAGAAACCACTACAAGTGGCATATCCTACCCAAACCAACCATCTACTTCCCCATCCCCTCCAAAGAAATACCTAAACTTAGGTATAAAAGGGCAAGTTTTGAAATCACACATTACCTACTTCCTAGTGCCATACCACCACATTTTCAAGCCCAACCCGAACAAATTGAGCATCAAGAAGCCCAAGGAAATGCACAACATGATATTCCCGACCCCCCTCAAAACCAACCACCACAACACATCCCCAATCCTCCTTACAACCCTCCTCCAACCGACTATTTCCAACAACTCTTGGAGGGCCAACAAGCACTACTTGCCGGGTTCAACACAATGAACCTCAACTACACAAACATGGGTGAACAACTTGCACAAGTCCGAGAGGAGCAACGGGCGGGCTTCCAAAGAATGGAAGAGCAACGGCAAGCCGACCTCCACCGCTATGAAGAGGACTATCGTAGGACTTATGGTCCTATGTACTCATATATGGCCCATCACGGGAATTTCTCTTCTATGGCCACTCCTCCTCCACCACCGTCTTGGTATGACCCCTCTCAATGGGGTAACTTTGGAGGTTCGAGCTACGGTGGTGGGGGCTATGATGACGGGATGGGAGACGACACTACCATGGGTGAAGGGGGCAATGAGGGCGGCACCGGTGGAGGCTTTGGAGGAAGTTTTTATGGCGGTGAAGGCGGGCACTAAGGATAGTGCCCTGATCCAAGTGTGGGGGAGGAAGACTCATTTTTTGGTATGTTAAAATCCCTTTTGTTTTACCTCATACTAAGCATTATTTTCTTGTACTCTTTGTACACACACACACACAAAAAAAAAAAAAGGAAATAAATGCTAGTTAGGTTGAAAACCCAAAAACGGGCAATCTAAGCAACAAGGGCTTTAAAAAAATGAGTGAGTCGGAAAGGAAGGAAAAACAAAAAGAGATGCTAGGATGAAAACCTGAAAAGGCTCCTAGGCAAAACAAGAGATATGAGAGAAATTTGTTTTTGCAGGACATCATCTATTGAAGAAAAGAAGAAGAAGAAAAGGAGAAGAGGAAAAGAAGAAGTAAGGAGCATAGAAGACCTTTAAACCTAAGGAAATGTTGTTCTGTAAACTCATTTACAATACTTGGTGGTCTTAGTTTCCTATTTCTTACTATCTTCTTTTGATGAACATTGTATAAACATTTGGTTTTACTCGAGGTCGAGTAAAGAAACTAAGTGTGGGGGAGTTGACATTCATGTAAATTACATATTAATTTCTGTGTTTTTAATTAGTTTTGATTGATTATTACTTTGGAAATTACACACTTTTGATGTAATAGTTTAAGTTGTAAAAATGTTTGTAATTTGTTTAGATTAGGTTGATACTGAGCTCAAACAGGTCCAAGATCACTCTAGGGACCATTGGTGAACAGCACAAATGGAAGGAAGGTGCAAAAATCTCAAGATTCTGATTTTTGGTGTTGTACCCAGTCGGGTATGACCTATACCCGATCGGGTACCTTGTGTAAAAATCAAATCAGATCAGATCCGGGACAAGGCAACATGCAGGGGAGATTTTGGCACGATCGAGTGTTCATATCCGATCGGGTGGCCGACATACCCGATCGGGTATAACACAGTTTTCTATACTTCCGCGAAGCAACCAAGTACCCGATCGAGTGCCCTTACAGCCCGATCGGGTACAAGACCCTGCAAGCCTAAAAAGCCTATAAATACCCCCCTTTCCTTCCCACAAAGATAACCAACTCCTATATACTTCTAAGCTCAGTCTAGAATAGTTCTTTCTTTATATTTTCATCATGTTTAGTCTCCAAATGAGGAGCCAAACTCTTCCATCTTGGTTTTGCTACTTTGAAGCTTAATGAATTTGTAAGTTGTGAGTTATTCTCTTTAATTTTCTTCCTTGAATATTAATTCTTCCTTTAAATACTATTTCTATATCAATGTTGGGGAGTGTTACTAAGATGACAATTAGTTAACATCTTGACATTAGTTATAGTAATAGTTATTTCTTCCTCTATGTTAATATTGGGGAGTGTTACTAAGATGACAATTAGTTAACATCTTGATATTAACTATAGTAGGATTCATACTCTTTAATATTCTTCCTTGAGTATTAATTAATTCCTATTCATATTTCATATTAATATTTTGAACATTACTTAAAGGATCAACTAGTTTTGTTTCATATATTAATTATTACTAGAATCAATCGATTAATACGCTTGTTATTAATTCGGTTCCTTCAACGGTAGTAAACTTGGATTGTTAATGCATGCGTCTCATGATTAATAATCTAAGGGGAATTAATTATATTGATTAAACCAATAAACCGCTTGTGTTGAGGTTATCAATCTCAATCGTTTTCATCTTAAGTTTATTGCTACTATCGGGCCAATATACGACGCTTGTTCTATATTAACTCGGTAGTAAGTTTTATTAATGAACGCGTCTCGTTATTAATAACTACCCTCGATGAACTGGATATACTCCTCGATTGAGTATTCGAGAGGAAGATAGTTAAAGATATAACCGGGATCGACGAACATTTCATTAAGTGGATAAAAGCAAAACCAAGTCCTCATCTCATTAAATTAAACTCATATAGGTTGTTTATCTTAGTGTTAATTAAATTCAATCAAATCAAACGTAAACCCCCCCTTGTTACTATTGATATAAAAGAAAAAGTATTCTTTTCCCTGTGGATACGAACCTTACTTCACTATACTACGTATTAGTGTTGTATTGATTAATTATTTTGAGTGCACCTCACGACAAGTGCTCGTCAGCTTCCAGTCTCTCCACGCCTTGATCGAGAAGATGATGAAGCTCCGCTGCCGCTGCGATCGTACAAAATACGTTGCCCCTCAGCCCCGAGGCACGGAAGCCGACCCTTGTACACCCCAGCTGTCTCAAGGATCGCATCATCTTCCACGTCAGAATCGATCTCATCTTCCTGCGTCAAGCCTAATTCCGCCCGCTTCTTCTCAACATTTGCGTTATACTTCGTGTACAAGCATGTACAAAAATTATTGAAATGATATTTACTTCGATTTGAAATAATAAAATTGTTGTTACGTACTTCGATTTCAGCAAGGCGAGATGGCCGATCGGCTTCCGACTCATCACCGTGTGGAGTCCAACAATGTTTGATGACCTTGAGGATAGAGACCCTCTTCTTTTGAAGCCCCGCCTACAAAGTTCGAAAAAGGCTTAAATAAATGTAAAAAAATAAAGGGTTAAAATGGTGTAAGATTTATATGAATAAGACTTACAAGAGCTTCTTTATGTTTACTTTGAGGTTTGCGGCCTCCGTGCCATTGTGTCGTTAATGCCTTCTCGGACATCCGATTTTTCTTCCCGGCTTCGCTTCTAGCCAAGAAGGTCGGATCCGAAGACCAGTGGCGGACGAGGTTTTCCCACACCTCATCCGAACACCATTGAGGCCTTACCCCACTGGCTTGGACACGCTTAAAAGTGGGACGAAGCCAGCTTGAAACTCTGACGTTATACGCCCTTAGAATAGCGGGCCTTGTTCTTCAGTATACATGGACCAGACATTTATCAAATCACATTAGAACAGACCAAACTTAAACAGATCGGACCAGATCAGAACAAACCAGCACGACTTTGTGATGCTGCTCTCGAGGTGTGAGAGGGAATCCGAGCTAAAGATTTTTGCTTTATTGTATTAGCAACATTATAATTGACTTTAGGACTTGGGGAAATATTTGTTATGTCATGTGACACTTTCGTAATAGATACCAAAGAAAATGAGAGTAGAAAAATTTAACTATGGGCTGAATAGCTACTTGCAAATTATACGACAAATTAGCTCACCTTATGAATGATCACTTCTCTCTCCACAAATGTAATCCTGTAGCTACAAAATTTATTTTAAAAAAATATTTAGTAACTCAATGGTGAGTTTGCATTAGGTAGACATAATTGTGAGATATAGGTCCCCTTAAAGCTGTCTTACTGTGTTACATAATTGTTACGTATTTACAATATACTCCCTCCGTTCCTAAAAATTCTTCCCGGTTTGACTTGGCACGCTTATTAAGAAAGTGGAAATGTATGGTTGTAGTTGTGTAAGAAAAAGGTAAAATGAATGTGAGCCACACAAATTGTCCAAAATGGGAAAGTGGGAAGTATTTTTGGGAACAGTCCAAAAAGGAAAGTGGGAAGTATTTTTGGGAACGGAGGGAGTAAATCGATAGTCATCTTACCAAACTTTTGAAAATGCTTGGGCGGACTTGACCTTTTCACCCATTAAAGTATCATTCGTTATTTAATAGTTGTAACAGTTTGACTTTTACATTTATCAATGCATACATTTGAGAATAATCATCTAGCTACTATGGTGAAATGTCGGACCCAGGTGAAGAGGGAGCACTATATAAACATCTCGGATATAAAAATAAATCAGTAAAATGACATATTGGCATGACTAGTATTTACTATTAAAATCATCAAACCACAATTCTACTTACTATAGAGTAAAAAATAATCTCAAATTTACAATCTCAAGTTTGTTTACCTTAAATGCATCAAAAAATCTATTTGTACACGTTCTTATATACGTTTTTATACACGTTCTATCCATTTTTTGTCTGTGAATGGATTTGTTTTGTTTGTCACAGACATTCACAGACAAAAAATATGACATTCCACAGACAAGTGTATAAAAACGTGTATAAGAAAGTGTACAAATAGAATAATTGTAAATACATGCATCACAAGCACCCCACATTTTCACGCATCTCAAGGAGTCTTCCGCTTGAATAGAAATGCGCCTCAATTGCTTGTGCCACGAATTCGAAGAGCTATTATGTCAGATCGGGATGTAAGGACGATTGAGTTGCAATTTCACTTTTTTTTTGACGAATTCAAGGAGTTTAGTTCATGAGCTTAGAATTAAAGTATAATCTCGAATTAGCGACTTCACAATCCACTAATATAGTCATCATTTAGTAGACTTTGTCTGGCCGTCAACATTTGGGATAGTTTCCTTTGTAATTTTTTGATGATTTTTTTTAGAATCTTATTCATTATGTCTAGTTTACTCATACCAAATTTCACCTAAAAATTCAATCGTGAAGATATTCAAATGAATTCTTGAAGATAACTGCGCAGTTAAAAGCGCAGTTATCTTCAAGAATTTATTTGAATGCCTTCCATGTTGAATTGTTAGCTGAAATTTGTTATAAGTAAACAAGACTTAATGAATAAGATTCTCAAAAAATTTCATCAAACAATTCCACCGGGAACTGCCCCAAATGGCGACGGCGGGACAAAGTCTCTTATACAAGGGCTTATTTGACCTTTTTGGTTAGTATGTGAGCTTATTTGCTCCTTTTTCCTTTTTTTTTCTTTGTTGGCTAGGGCAGTAGGGCTAGGGATTCAGGATAATGAGTATTCTAAATATATTTGAATGCTTATTGAATAATTGAAATTGTAATTTGTTATTTTGATTCATCGAAATATTGAACATACTTATAATTTTTTATATTTGATTAAATTTAGTGAATTAAATTTATATCTATGAACCATTAACTTATATTTAGTGATAGTATTATTTTGAATGAAATTTTATGTTTTGTGATGATTGGAAAACAAAATATGAATCAAGATGTACAACGACAAGGAAAAAAATTAAGAAATGATTTGGTCATGAAATCACTTTCCGGCTCTATCGATCGGTATGTTGTATGTAAGCACAAAACCTTCTCCCTCTAGGGCTCTTTGTATTTTTTTCATCAACTTTGATCTTCTGATTTCGAAGAATATTCTCACTGTGTTAATAGTATATGATGTATTTTATATGTAATTTACTTATATTTAATTGCTATTTTTTATATCATTGAGTTAAATAAAACATATTTAAAACAAAATTTCTACATGACCGTCTAGGGCCTCATAATTACTCTAGCCGGCCCTGAAGGTGCACGTGATCAGGTGTCATCTGGCCGGGGAACTACCATAGTCCGGAGATAAAATAAAATACTTCATAGACTTCATTCCGGTCATGTCATGTGATACCATAATGCACCCATGCCAAGAAGCCATACATGCATATTCTAGGTTTGTGAAAATGATTAAAAAATTGCTTGGATAATTACGAAACATTGTAAAAGGGGTGGTCAATAAGATAGGTAGGGGTCGCCGAATCATTCTTTCTTATGGGATGTCTCAGATTTGAAATTTAATAGAGTGATTTTCAGTTCTGATTACTCCAGGTCTTGCAGACCCTTTCCCCCAGACTCCTCCGGAGTACAAAAAAAAGTTAGGGAAAGTGCTTGGGAGAAATTTTTATTATAGAAATATAATATGTTTCCTCAATTATTGAGTGAATTAATTCAATTTGACCTGGTTTGAATTTGTTTATTATTGAAATCAAGGCCCGTTCTGAGGGGGCAAGAAGGGCGATCACCCTGGACCAGGAAAAAAAAATAGGCCCAATTTTTTCTTTATATATAGTGTGAGTAGGATTCTTTTTTATTCTTAAGTTCAATTAATTAGGCATAATGTATAATTTTATTGACAATTTGAAAATTTAAAACATAAAAGAAGAGTCTTAAACAGAGGCAGATTTAAAAAAGAATACATACATTAATTGTTAGTAGGATCGATTGTGGTTTTTAAAAGCAATACAATTGTTACTGCATAAATAAAAGACACGTCTCTCCAGTCCTCACATATCTTTAATTAGCCTTTAAAGTTTTTTATTCAATTTAATTAAAACATAACAAACTTATATAATTATTTTAGAGTCTCTGTCTCTCAAATCTCACCCAAATTATTCATTTGTTTCCAAATCTCAATAAGTTATATATGAGTTCCTAATAGTAGTTTTAGAGGACGTCAAATTTGCCATCTTCTTACGCGAGTCCTCTTGACAGCCATACATTTTGTCTCTTTGAAAACCTTCATTCTTTCGAGACTTCAAACTTTAGACTCTCATCAGCGGTCAATAAATCATTCTCAACTTATGAATTCGATATGTAGTAAAATTTCTTTTCATTTTTCCTATCAAAAGAAAGTTTAGTGTTGTTATATGTGGTAATCTTATTGTTTATCATATTTATTACTGGAAAGAAGGTTGTCAATGATATGAAGCGATCACCGATAAAATTTGCTCCACACTGTTCTACGAGAAACGTTTTTAAGTAATGTTTTTTCTTTTTATTCAATACTCGTGGTGTTATTTATGTCTAAATATGTAACTTAATTAAATAATAACAAAGTGATTCTCGTCTTTATTTTATGAACTTCATTAGATACTTTTATTAGAATTCATATTTTCAAATAAGTATATAGTTTACTGTGTCATATATATAAGCCTAAAATAGTGTACCTCTCATAGGCCCAGAAATGTACATGACCAGTCATGTTGAAAATATAACACGTTTCTTCTTGATCTTTTAAATTCAGTGCAAATTTTGATCAAATTAATTGCATATGATTAGATTTGGGACCAGTTTGATCGAGTTTGGATGAACTCAACCGAATTCGGGTCTCTACCTTGCTTTAGCAAAAGGTAGAGTGCCCGACCGAGAGAGACTCTTGGCCGTATCTCAATACATTCTGTTGGCTATCTGACCGTCCGTTGCGAAAGGCACTTCGCAAAGGATCTCAATCCACCTCAACTCAATGGACTCACTGGACCAAGTATTTTGGGTTGAGTTTGGATCAACCATAATGTAAATATGTCATCACTAGCCCATGCCTTGAATAAAATAAGCAAGAAAACCCAAAGTTGGGGGGATCGTGAGTCGTCACTACTGACTTTGGGTACGTGGATGGACAGAGACCACGGCGCCGAAAGCGTAATTGTTTTAGGTGCAAAACTCTTTACTCTTCCATCTCAACACGTCATCTAATACGTCATCTTTGTCTAACCGACAAATTGATTTTAGTTGCCTTTAGACCATTTGCGGTGGTCGGGACTTCATTCAAATAATCAGACATTTTTTAAATTTGGGGTTAGTCGGGGTCTAAATTACCTTTAGCTACATGCCTACATCAATGCCATGAATGTGTACAAATAAATTTTTCAATACTTTTATATACACAAGTTTTATTTTTGTAATTTTTTAAGACAAAGCTCAAATAAATTAGCTGAGAGTTAAAATATGAATTTTCTTGTGTTTAGTTACGATTTTGATAATATGTTTTCATAGTTCAGTATCGATTAGACTCAACCTTCACCTAATCATGACTATATATATATATATGTATACATATACGTATATGTATATATGTACATGTATATATATATACATATACGTACATCTTGCTTATATAATAAGAGGCAATTAAGGTTAGCATGGTTCTTTTTCCGTTTCATTTCCGTCTAACTCCCTCTTACGCTTCTTAATCTGTCTAACTTCCTCTAACGGAACGCCGCTTACAACTTTAGAAGAGAGTAATCGACATTTTCTTTCAACCGCAATAAATCTTCTCCATACTGTTTGTGTATATCATAGCCGCGCCGTATATCCCTTCCTCATCTGATCTGCAACTTTTCTAATCCTCAAATAAGGTACTCATATTTCTATCGTTTAAATTAATCCATCTGCTAGCAATGGAAACTCGTAGTATCTTGGATGAATATCCTATTACTTCATCTTCTTGTGAAATTTCTAGTGTATTACTTCATCTTAACTTGTGGCACACATTTATTGGCTTCTAATATACTCTGTACTTAAATCGGCTTTTGCTTCATATTCTATACAACTCTAATGTCGCATTTGTTATTACACATATCACTGCTCCATATGAATATAAATGGTTTCATATGGATTATAAATGCTTCAACCTCAGCAGTTTTTAATGTCCACAAACTGTTTGATGAAATACCCGAGTCAATTTTTTTTGTTAACATCGAATAATGTCTTCATAGAAACCATATCAGAATACTAAAATGACATTCTCATGGTTTTTCTTTTTCTTCTACAATATTATACGTAGTATTACTTTCTTATATATTCACTTTTTCTCATACTTTCAATTACTCGAACTACTTTTTGTTTCTATTAAAGAATAAATTATTACAATAAATTCATCTGGATGGTGAAAAATGACTTTTATGGTCAATTTTTTCTAACAACAATCTTCATTTTTAGAGGTTTATACATAATGCTTAAAGAACAACCTTGACAACAAAGAAAAAGTGTCATTTAAACAAGTAAAGGACATTCTAAATAATACAAATGATGGCTTTAAAAACTACATTTAAGAGGGAGAGTTCAAAAGTCAATAATATGTTTTGTTACCAAGAAGGCATCCAGGTGGAAAAAGGTATAACTTCCATTTCAGAACTCTATTGTGCGCCTTTTTGTTGGTAAAAATACTTGCATGCTTCACCGTACAGGAAATTAAAATTAGCATAGGCATTCCTAAATGTTATATTACAGATCAAATAATTTATATAGGTTGCATAAACTAATTAGTGAACATATCTAAAGAGAGGACTACAGTTCATACTCAACACTTATTAAGTTTTTAAAAAATCTGTCTACATGAAACTTGATATGAAATCTTATTTGATCATGACCAAAATACATTGTCAGAACACTTTTTTTAGTCCA